>JAFCIZ010000005.1:2907500-5874162 GCA_017871115.1 Cunninghamella blakesleeana
ATGATAATGATAACGATAACGATAATGAACTATCAATAACACATCGACTACAGCAATTAGACATTGATGATTATGATAGTATTAAATATACAGGTCAGTCCGCTGGTTTACAAATGATAGATCATGCAAACTTATTTAAAACAACAACGACAATACCATGGCCTGGTCGTGAAAATAATATTGTTTTACAAAAATTAGCTGATGATCAATTCATGGTTGTACGTACAGAAAAATCCTCTAATGGTAGATTTGATACAAGGTTAGACGTTGGTCTTTCTATTAATACTTCTATTATCCAATCCTCCTCCTCTCCTCCTTCTTCTGATGCACAACAGTTATTACAATCTTCTTCCATTTATTCTGTACCAACTGATTTAAATAATAAAATAAACCCTCCAAAACAAATCATGGATAAAATAATACATCTGTAAGTTTGAGTATATATATATATATATATTTTATTACCTTATTTTCTAATCGTTGTTTTATTCTTTTTATATAGATATTTTACTCACCTTCATCCATTTTTCCCTATTGTTAACAAAAGTCGATTTTTACAACTTTATCAATCAAAAGATCGTCAACTACCTACGGTTTTATTGCATGCTATTCTTGCACTTTCTTTTCGATTTAGTCATCAAAATTTTAAAGCTTCCTCCTCCTCCTCCTCCTCCTCCTCCTCTTCCTCAAATCCTTTTGTTGTAGAAAATGCCAAATTATATGCTGAATATTACTTTCGTAAAGTGATGAAAAGGATACGTGATTCATTTCGGTCAAGATTATCTCATGTTCAAGCTGGTTTATTAATGACCATTTATTTAGATATGGATAATGGCGATGTAGATTCTATTCAATGGCATATTCTTGGTAAATCCATTCGTATGGCCCAAGATCTCGGTTTACATCGTTCCTGTCAGCATTGGCAATTACCTCCTTCAGAAATTGAAACTCGCCATAGAGTCTTTTTTGCTTGTTATATTTTAGATAGGTGGATTGGCGCTAGAGCAGGAAAACCCTTAACTATCTTAGATCGTGATTTTGATACTACTATTCCTTCACCTTACGAAATCAGTGACGATGATAATGAAAATAATAATAATAATACTACTACAAAAAACGATATGAATGGAAAAGAACCTATTTATCGGGTCTTTGTCTTGTGGATTAAATTAACTGAAATTCTTGGAAGAGTCCTAAAAGCTTTATATGCTCCTTCCGCTAAAATATCAAATGAAAATGCTAATTTGGATGATCCTACTATTTTAGTGGTCTTTAATCGTCGATTGTCTCTTTGGAAAGCTTCTTTGGATGAATCTTTAAACGACTTCTTTTTACCACATTCCCAAAAAGGTAAATATTTCTTTATTTATCAATTTAATTTTTCTTTTTTTTTCGGTTTCACATCTTTTGTATAATAATGATACCCAAATATATCCAAATTAGAATTATGTATTAATATATTGCCTATTACTTATTTAATTGCTTTCCCATAGTAACCTTACAAATATTATATAATACTGTGGTGCTATTGTTGCATCGACCATTTCACCAACTATCTATTACTCAATACCCTCTTTTAGAAAATATCATCACCTCCTCTCGTCAAACATGTCTTGAAACTATATCGGAAATGGCTCAACTAATTAGAGCAAGAAAATTAGAAGAATCATACGGCTCTTACCTATTACCAACATGCTATGTGTATGCTATGTTTCTTTCATCTTTAGTCCATCTATCTGTGGTTATAGATAATAACTCTTGTCAGCAAAGTCGACAAGAATTAATGGAATCTATTAATTTATTACAGAGCCATCATCACTTATATACATCTAAGCGTGCTATGGAAATTATTAATATGTTGATGTCACTTTATAAGTTAAATGATAATAATAAGCAAACATCATTTAAAGTAGAAAACCATGGACCATTAACTTTTAAAAAGAAAAACAATCCTCAATATAATAATATAGATCTTGCTCAACCAATAAACCAAGTTCCTCAACAACAACAACAACAGCAACAGCCACAGCAACAACGTCGAATTAGACATCAACATCATTATTCTCACGATAATATAGCAATGTTCCTTGCACATTCATCTCAACAGCAACAACAACAGCATCATCAACAACAGCAACAGCAACAACAACCTTTTCGTCGTCGTCACCAGCACCATCATTCTTATGATGATATAACATTAATGATGTCCCAACAACAACAACAACAGCAACAGCAACAGCATCAACAACAGCATCATCATCATCATCGTCATCACCTATCGTCATCATCTACTCAACATTTTATAACACCTACTATAGTCCCATCGGATATGCTAGATAATGAAATGCCAAAGGCCAATTGGTTTCAAAGAATGATTAATACAAGTGTAGTAGGAGGTATTCCATTAAATATACATCGTGATGTTGAAATGGATTTATCAAATCAACATCAAAACCATCAACAGCCTACTCCTTATACTTCTTCCCCTACAAATTCTACTAGTGCTAATTTTTTAAATTCTCCTCCTTGTTTAGTTTCATCCCCTCCATCTTATTATCAAAATCAATCGCAACAACAACCTTCGCATTTATTGTCAAATACAATGGATTCATCAACATCTACTTTATCATCACTTTCTACTTTTATACCCAATTTATCCTTACCAGAAGTAGTAGATACAACTTCTCAACATAATCATTTAATGATGACAACATCAACAGCTCCTTCTTCGACAACTACTATTGCTTCTATTGCTACGGTAGCTAATAATAATAATAATAGTAATAATAATACATCTACTTCACCTTCTTTCCAACATCAAAATACTATGGTAAACTCACCTCATCCTCCTCCTATTCCTACTATCATTAATCATGGTTCTACTCATTCTATTTCTCCTGCAAATTTAAATTGGCATGACTGGCAATACTATATGAATCAACAACAAGAGCAACAACAACATAATCAGCAACAACAGCATCATTCATAACCTTTTTTTATATATACTTATTTTTTTATTTTTATAACTATATATTTATTTATTTCGCTATATTGTAAATTTTTATTTTCTCTCATTTCTACTCCTTCTCCTTCTTTATGCTATGCATTCTTTTCCAATATGTATCATTATTTCATATATATTTTTGTTTTTGACTTTTTACCAGTAGCATTTTTAGAATAAAAATCTTACAAGAAAAAAAAAAAAAGAAGGGATTATCCATAATATTATTAATTAATGAATATTATGTAGGTTATATAAAATATTAAAATAATATAAGCAAATAAATATACACACTAATATATATATATTCTCTTTCTTCTCTTATCTCCTTTTCCTTTTATATGTTGCTAATTTTACTGCTATCTTTATCTTTTAATATGTATTTACTTTATACTATTAGCAGAGCAAACTAAAATAGAGAAATTTTATACATGGGAAAATCCACCAAGTATTTTTTTTACTAATAAAAATTGAAGCCGGAATTTTAAAACAAATGTCACGGAGTTTGAAAAGTCTTAAACTTTGGCAGTAAAATGATGCCAACATAAATATATAATATAACAATGCACCAATATATAAAGCTAATACAATAATGTCAATATGAATATATATATATATATATAATATAGCTGTGAGTTATAATGTAGAGAAAAAAAATAGAGTCATTGTTAAGATAGGTTAAAATAAAATAAAATATACATTTATAACTTATTTTTGTTTATTTTTATCAAATAGTTGACGAGTACGACAAAAAATAACACGTTTGACTACATTTTTATAGTAACCCAGCCACAAATAGAAATGACAAAGACGACTTCAAGTAACCTTCCTTCCAATATCATTATTGTATTTAAAACTGAATTTCACACTTTTTTTAATAAAAAGAAAAAAAGAAGATTATATTTCGAAATTTAAAAATCCGACAATAAACCTATATGGTTTTTTTCTCTGCGTATAGAGCTACTCTTTTTTGAGATGAAACCCTATACCTACTTTTTGAGATTATTCGTATTTTTATACTGATACAAAATTTTAGGATATAGTACGAATTTTTAATGATTTTTTTTTCTTTTTTCTTTTTATTTTTAAAAATAATTCCTTTCAATAACTTATATATAGGTATGTATGTAAGTATGTATGTATGTATGTACGTATGTATATTATTTCCAAGTATAAACTCATTAAAAAAAATTAATCTGTAAAAAAATCTTTTTATTTCATAATACCAAACTCTCTCTTTTTCTTTTTTTTTCTTTTTTCCTATATACTATAATATATTTGTGCTAACAATATTTAAAATTGGAAATTAAAAAAGGAATAAACGAATCGAAAATTTTATTTTAATAATAAAAAATAAATAAATAAAAAAGGAAACTAAAATGATTTAACTAGGAGAAAGAGGGGGAATGATCGATGTGGCAAAAAAGAGGCACGTAAATTATTTATTCAACATAGATACTTTTACCAAAATCACCAACATATCCTTGTTTAGGAACCACAGCCTTCATGCTGCCATTGCAATCAGCTTCACTAAAGATGTGAACGATTTTATCGGTTTCATTATCAACAGAAAGTTGGGTAGGCTTATTAATAGAAAATTGAACTGGTTCAGCATTGATACTGTTTTAAAAAACAAAATAAAATTAGAGATGAATAAATGCATATGGCTTGAAAATTGTTATCCTCACCAACCCATATATATATAAACTTACCAGCCACTAGGCTTATTGATTTGAACACCATTGACATGGACATGACCTTTAGCAGCAAGAACAGTTTGAACTAAACCAACAGCAACAAATAAGATAGAAGCAACTTTACCGACCATATTGATTATATTATTAATAAATTATTAGAATTGAAGAGAATAAAGAAAAAAAAAAAACGAATATAAAAAAAATTACTCTTTATATATGTTTTAAAAGGACATGCATGTATACTATATTTATCAAACTCAGAGTATATTCTATGTAATTATATACTAGGGGATGATTAAAAAGAGATGTTTATTCTATAATAAACCCTCTCCTACTTCACCCCTCTCTAAAAAAGAGTTTATATGTTTTACTTTTCTTCCTTTTTTCTAAATTTCGGACTCTTACCGAGTCTCTTTTTCTTTCTTTCTTTTCTCTATTTTTCACTCCTATGATTATTAAAAACTTGATTTTTATACATATACAATTCATTTCTATATGAATCATCCCATTTATTTAATTTATTCTAATAGGATTTAGATATAAAAAGGAAAAATTAAAAAAAAAAAGGGTACATTTCTATAATTCGAATTTATGTTTCACTTTGAGGAAAAAAATCAAAAAGGAAACAAGGAGACGAAGCTGTTTTTGATCATGTAATATATTCTTTCGATCTACTTTATACATCCATATATAAAATAATATAAATACGTTTGTATGAGTAATTATTATAATATAAACATTTACTTTGCGTTTATGCAAGACGTGTGCATATTCAGTTATAAAAAATAAATATCTAATATGCATACACACATACTGACATAAGGAAGTTGTGGGAATGGAAATAAAAGGTGTAATTAATAAGGTGATGGTTTAAAAATACTATTTATTAATTGGCAATTGCAAATATTTATTTATAGTCGATTAAAAATGATATAAATATTGATTTTGCTAATTATATTTTTCATTTTAATTATAATATATGTATATTATATATATATATATATATATATATGTATATTTATATACATGTATTCCATTTTTTCCAAAAAAGGTAAGATGGTCAACACTAAACAGATTTTATTTATAATATATATTTATATAAAATAAATAAAAACATTAGCATTTTTACTTTTATTCAAAGACTTATCGAGTAGCTCATTTATCAGATACATAATCCTTTTACAATAATCAAAAAGCATAAAAGCATTATGTGTGAGCGTGGAGGAAGATGAATTTTTTATAAACTCCGGAGTCAAGTCACCAGCCAATTTTTTTTATTTGTTACCATTATTTTCATATTTGTCTTTTTGCTTTCCTTTTTTTAAAAGATTAATATTTATATTTTTTTTTGAAATAAAATATGTCACCTATCAAGGTTGAAAATGGACAAACTATTGTATGTAATAAAAATAAAAAAATAATAATTATCTAACAATGTAAATATATATATATATATATATATATATATATAAATGAATATATAAATGAATCTTTAATAATATATATATATATATATTTGATGAAAATAATAATAATAAATACATAATAGAGTGAATACGATCAACCATATGAAGAAGAATTAGCACGATATCCATATTCCATACGAACTTGGTTAAGATATATTGAACATAAAGAACATGGTCCATTTGAAGATTTATGTCAAATTTACGAAAGAGCCTTAAAAGAATTACCACGATCCTATAAACTATGGAAACAATATTTAGATTTAAGACGCGATAAATTAAAGGATTCTCACCCTATATATAACAAAGCAAGATATACAGCAGTTAATCAATTATATGAAAATGCACTTGTTCTTTTAAATAAAGTAAGCATATTTTAAATATACAAATATATATAAGATGTATATAAATATACATTTAAATTTACCACTAAATGGCTTTTTTATATATAATAGATGCCCAGAATATGGTTAGATTATTTACACTTTTTAACAAAACAACCCGTCATAACATCAACAAGAAGAACGTTTGATAGAGCCATTCGAGCATTACCAGTTACTCAACATGAACGTATTTGGGAAGTTTACCTTGAATTTACACAACAACCAGCTATACCACCCGAAACCGCTATTCGAGTATTAAGACGTTATTTAAAATTAGATCCACAACATGTAGAGAAATATATTGAATTGTTAATAACTATGGAAAGATATGACGAAGCTGCTTCACAATTAGTCAATGTCGTAAATGATGTTCATTTTAAATCCATTAGGGGTAAATCCAATTATCAATTATGGCAAGACTTGTGTGATATCATTGTAGAACACAGTGTAGATATTCATAGTATTCAAGTAGAACCTATTATTCGAAGTGGAATTCAACGATTTACAGATCAAGTAGGATTATTATATTGTCGATTGGCTATGTATTGGATTAAATTAGGTCAATTGGAAAAGGCTAGAGATATTTTTGAAGAAGGAATCACCACTGTCAATACTGTTCGCGATTTTACTGCTATTTTTGATGCCTACGCTGAATTTGAGGAAGAAATGATTACAACACAAATGGAATTTATTGCTGAACGTCAAGAGAATGATGATGAAGATGAAAATAAAAACGATGATTTGGATTTAGATTTGGATATTCGTTTAGCAAGGTTTGAAAGATTAATGGATCGACGTGCTTTTCTTGTAAATGATGTTTTATTACGTCAAAACCCTAATAATGTCATGGAATGGGAAAAGAGAGTAACTTTATGGGGTGATAATAAAGAAAAGGTAAAATAAAAGAGGTTTTTTTTTTTTTTAAAAAAAAAAAAAAAGAAAAAAAAGAAAAAGAAAGAAAAAAAACTCTTATCCTTAACTTATTATTATTATTATTATAAGGTGGTAGATACTTATACAAAAGCCCTTCAAACTATTAATCCAAAAAAACCACATGGTAAATTACAAACATTATGGTCTAATTTTGCTCAATTTTATGAAAAACAAGGGGATTTGGATTCAGCAAGAGCCATTTTTGATAAAGCAGTTAAAGTGAATTATCGTTCTGTAACGGATCTAGCTGAAGTATGGTGTGAATACGCAGAAATGGAAACAAGAAATGATGAATTTGATAAAGCTTTACAAGTAATGGCAAGAGCTACTGCAGTACCAAGACATGCTACAGCCGATGGACGTAACCCAACTTTAGTAAATTATCATGATGAATCTATCCCTGTTCAACATCGTGTCTTTAAATGTTTACAATTGTGGAGTTTTTATATTGATTTGGAAGAAAGTGTAGGGGATGTAGAAAGTACTAAAGAAGTATATGATAAAGTCATGGATTTACGTATTGCTAATCCTCAAATTGTATTTAATTATGCTACATTCTTGAAAGAAAATCATTATTTTGAAGAATCATTTAAAGTATATGAAAGAGGAATTGATTTATTTGGTTGGCCAATTGCTTTTGAATTTTGGAATATTTATTTATCAGAATTTATTGATCGTTACGTAAGTCCATTCAAATATATAATAAGAATAAAAATAACCGAAATAATTATAATAATAATAACATTGTTATTTTTGAATAAATATATTTTTCATTTATAGGGTGGAAGTAAATTAGAACGTGCTAGAGATTTATTTGAACAAGCTCTTGATGGATGTCCTCCTAAGTATGCAAAACCTTTATATTTAAAATATGGTCAATTAGAAGAAGAACACGGTTTAGCTCGACATGCTATGAGAATTTATGATAGAGCAACAAAAGCTGTTGATGATAGTGATCGATTAAATGTAAGTTAATATATATATAATTTTAATTATAAACAAAGATAACATGTGCATTTACATATATATATTTTTTTACATACTAGATGTTTGAATTTTATGTTGCCAAAGCAACAGCTTCCTTTGGTATTGTCTCAGCTCGTGAAATTTATGAAAAAGCTATTGAAGCATTACCTGATAAGGATGTACGCGTTATTTGTATAAAATATGCTGATTTAGAAAGAAAATTAGGAGAAATTGATCGTGCAAGAGCTATTTATGGCTACGCTTCCCAATTTTTCAATCCAAAGGTAATAATAATAATAAATAAGAGGAAAAGGATGGGATAGCATTTGAAGGAAGTCCATATATTTTTATATTATATATTTATATTCATGACTTTTTTTTTTTAATTACTATTGTTATTACTATATTTTAAAGGCGTTTCCCGATTTTTGGCAAAAGTGGCATGATTTCGAAGTCCAACACGGAAATGAAGATACCTTTAAAGAAATGCTTAGAATTAAACGTTCTGTACAGGCTCAATTTCCTTTTTAAATAACGACAATAAAAATAAAAAAAGTTTTTTTTTTAAAAAATATATGTATATATATTTATTCTTAATGATCGTCATTATTTTATTTTGTTATATTTTGATGATTGTTTTAAAATATACTACACTAAAAAAATTGGGTTAAAAACAAATACATATATATATATATATATATATATATATATTTATATGTAAATAGGGTTGATTTAATATATCCTATTTTATACACCGTTTTTTTTTTTTTTTTTTTTTTTTTGGGGGGGGGGAAGGAAGGAATAACTAAAAATAGAAAAGTCTTTAATATAATAACAATAAATATCTTATCATTATAACGTCAACATTTTACACCATTAAGTAATAAACTAGTCCTTAATCAATATATATATATATATAAGACTCGATCTCTTAGATTTTAAACTTGGAAATATTATTTATTGGTTTTCTACAAATTTATAAGTGAAAGATGTTACGTAAACTCTTCGTCAAAATGAATAATCCGTTTATAAATAAAAATCATAGATTAGAAAAAAGAGTACATCTAACAGAGTCTATCAAAGTCAATACTCATTTGAGATTTTACGTACGTACATATGTAGTAACATCACAATTATGTCACTTGTACGTATGTAATTTGTTTAGTAAATACAAATGTTTATTTTATTTTATAAATATTGTTACAAATTTTATTCATATTATCATTATTTTACAAAATATATATATGAATCAGTTTTTTTATAAATAATAATAATAATAATAATATTGAATCCTGTATTTAATGGTAGTATTACCAAAGAATTTCATTTTTAATATTATTTTTATTGCCATTATGCTGTGCTAAACAAATATGCCATATATACTCACAAAAATTTTGATTTTTTTTGAAGATCTTTAACAAAAATGTACAACAAACTAATAATAGCTTGATCATAATATTTTAAATTAATCGGTCACATATACTCTTGTAACGAAAAAAATAAAAATAAAACAAAAGATCAAAAACACCTTATTTTCAAACCGTCTGCTATTTTATCTTGATTAATGATTAGAAAAAAAAAAATACAACTCTTTTTTTAACATAAAAAAAGAAATATTAGGTGTTAAAGAGATATAAATAAAATAAAATATAAAACATAATTGCCTATTATGGTACTTAAGTGGGTATATATGAATCTTGATTTACATCACATCAAAAAAATGATTAGCTTTTCGGATGTATATAATAGAGTTTTTTTTTATTTTTTATTTTTATTTTTTTATCACGAATATGAAATTCAAGTGGCGTTCATCACATTCGAAGGGTTAAATTAAATATTTTAATTTAATGCGCATGATGTCCATAAAAAAAAACGGAACCGAATCCGATACTCATTAGACGTGTTTATATATATATGAATTATGATTATAACTATTTACATAGTATTATTTTTGTTTTTAATATTCATTTTTTTAAAATAATAATAATATTTATTAGTTATTATTTTATATTGTTTTGATTATTATATCATTGCTTAAACAAATATAGGAATGAACTTGTTTTTTAATGATAAAATATGATATTTAGTACAAAAAAGGAAATTCCCCTTTCGAAATAATCCCTTTACTTTCCCCTTATTTATTTTATTATGTAAATTATGTATATTAAATGTATCATTCTTGAATAGCTCATTCCATTTTTTATAGAGATGATTCATGATTTATTTATCATATAATAATAATAACAATAATAATAACAAAAAACCTAAACTTTTTTTTTTGGTTATTAAATTCTTTCCTTTCTTTGGGGGTTGTCGTGTATATGTAGATGTTTCAGTATTTTTGAGAGTTATGTTTTTTAAGTAGATTATATGTATTCCCTACTTTGTAGTATTTAGTTACATATAAAAGAATAGCTTAAGTACATTAACACACCATAGCTTATAATATTCTAACTTGCTTTTTTTTTTTTTTATTTAATTTTTTGACAATGAGAAGAGCATTAAGGGGTTGATTTTTTGATTTTTTGATTTTTTTTCTGGGTTTTTCTTTACTTGAAAAAAACATCGATCGAGATCTACAATAGCCTAGACTTTAATTTACTTAATTTTTTTTTTCTTGGCTATTTGTCAATAGTTATAAACATATTATATTTAAATGAACGATTAAAAATATTTCTTTCGAAAAAAAAAAAAAAAAAAGACAAATAAAATCATTCAACTTTTTTTATTCACGATCTTAGAATTTTTTTTTTTTTTTTTTTTTTTTTTTTTGCATATGAATGAGTATTTATTCTATACTTTCAATAAGTATAATTTTTTTTTTCTATAAATTGATATTATTGACAGAATTAAGAAAATAGAAGAAAAAAGCGAGCAAGTGGGTAGGGATTGCCATCAGTGGAATGTTTTTACTTATGTTAAATTTGACTATGATATACAGTAAACAGACAAACAAAAAAACCTTAAAGTTACAAAATAATTATACTATATAATATTTTTTTATTTATTTATTTTTTAAAAATAATGTTTTGTATACTCTTATAGGTATAATTACTATCATTTTCAAAAAAAAAAAAAAGTAGGGGGAAGTATATATTTTTAATGAGAGACATCAATAATAATACCTCGTAAAAATAATTATATCTAAGAATATTCTTTATTTTTTTTTTTACAAGTATTTGATATATTTAGAACAATATTTTTATTTTATTCTTATTGACAATATATATATATATATATATACTTATTATCAATGATTTTTTTTTGTCTAGTTGTTTCTAATCGTGTATTACCATATATATTTATATATATTGATATTAAATTCGATTACTTGATTTATTTTAAAATTGAATAAACTTAGAATGAATCTCTATTATCGTATAATTCTAAATAGCTTTCCTGTAAAATAAAAAAAATTAAAAATATATATAAAAAAAAAAAAAACAAAAAAAAAACAAAAACAAATTCCAGAGTTTTTTTTTTTTTTTCATGCGTAATTAACAAAGCTGGAATTCAAAAGTTTAGAAACATATTTTTATCATAATATACTACTATTATATATATATATATATATATATATATACATATCAAATTGATATAATAAATATACATAGATATAAACATACAAATGGATACAAAAATAAATAAATAATATAGCAATTTTTATTATTTTATTATATATTTGTTTTTTTTCGAAAATGAACTTTGTTTATGGTTAAAAAAATAATAATTGTACGTGCGTGTTTATACATGGCGAAGAAGGGGGGGGAGGTTAAAATTATGTAATCTTTTTTTTAGTACTCTATTTATATTTTATTGATATAGTAAAATAAAATAGACCTATATACTTTAGATATATATAATGTATAAAATTTCAATATTAAAAAAATGGATGCAAATGAGATATGTAAGTATATCCATTTCAGTATGTTTACCCCAGATTTTTCATATTCTCCCCCCCTGATTTACTCTCAGTATCAGATTTTGTTCTATTTTTTACTTTATCTCCTAAATACATTGTGAACCCCTCTAGCTATGTTGACATTGTAATCAAACTTATATATATTACCATTTTTATTAGTGAACGAAATTGATATAAAAAAGAATTGATTTTTCGTTTTTCATTTGGTTTTTTTTTTTCTTCATTCACTTTTTATTTTTTTATTATCTTTTCTACTTTCATTTAATTATACCTCTTTTTTTTCATTTTATTTAATTTAATTTATTTATTTATTCTTTTTTTTTTTTTTGCCATCTAACTTATTTTTTAAACCTAATTTATTTATTTATTTATTTATTTTAAAAATTATAATTTATACCCAAAACAACAATTATGAAAGCAGTCGGTATTATTTCAGCAGCAGTCGTTACATGTCTTGTTAGTGTTCAAGCAGCACCAGTTGATACTTCATCCAATCATGTCGACACTCAAAGTGAAAGTACTAGTATTCTTTACAATTTAAGAGATAAAGTTGCTAGAAAGGTTCCTAGTTTTAATTCTGATGAAAACAAAAAACAAAAGAGAGGTCTTATTCCAAATATCTTTGGCTATGGTGATAATGCTGAAGGTAATTGGCTTCGTTATTGGAACAATCCTTACTATGGAAGTCAAGGTAAACTTAGTGAAGAACGTTGGGGTAGTAGCTGGGGTGATAGCTGGGGTTCACCTTCTGGTTCTCATGGTTCTCCTGATGGTGGTGCTCCTGTAAACGTTGAGCCTATTGCTTCTGATGCCCATTTACAAACTAATGGTGCTTCTGGTCCTTCTGTTGATGTCACTGGTCCTGGTAGTAGCAATGGTCCTGCTTTAGACCTTGGCACTGGTCCATCTATTTCCTCTGATGGAGGATTACCCGGTACTGGTAGTGGTCCATCTGGTACTGGTAGTGGTCCATCTGGTACTGGTAGCGGTCCATCTGGTACTGGTAGCGGTCCATCTGGCACTGGTAGCGGTCCATCTGGTACTGGTAGCGGTCCATCTGGTACTGGTAGCGGTCCATCTGGTACTGGTAGTGGTCCATCTGGCACTGGTAGTGGTCCATCTGGTACTGGTAGCGGTCCATCTGGTACTGGTAGTGGTCCATCTGGTACTGGTAGTGGTCCATCTGGCACTGGTGGTCTTGGGGGTTTATTTAATACAATCTTTGGGTCTAACGAGGGACCAAGTATTACAGGAACTGGTCCTAATGGCGATGTAGCTACATTGGATGTTTCTGGTTCCCCTCTTCATCGCATGGGTAACGGTAACGGAAACGGTGAAGGTAATGGTGAAGGTAATGGAAATGGTAACGGTAACGGTAACGGTGAAGGTAACGGTAACGGTGAAGGTAACGGTAATGGTGAAGGTAATGGTGAAGGTAATGGTGGTGAACCATGCAGTGAACCTACCGATGGTGAAGGTAATGGTAACGGAAACGGTGAAGGTAACGGAAACGGTAACGGAAACGGTAACGGTAATGGTAATGGTAACGGTGAAGGTAATGGTAACGGAAACGGTGAAGGTAATGGTGAAGGTAATGGTGGTGAACCATGCAGTGAACCTACCGATGGTGAAGGTAATGGTAACGGAAACGGTGAAGGTAACGGAAACGGTAACGGAAACGGTAACGGTAATGGTAATGGTAACGGTAATGGTAATGGTAACGGTGAAGGTAATGGTAACGGAAACGGTGAAGGTAATGGTGAAGGTAATGGTGAAGGTAATGGTGAAGGTAATGGTGAAGGTAATGGTGAAGGTAATGGTGGTGAACCATGCAGTGAACCTACCGATGGTGAAGGTAATGGTAACGGAAACGGTAACGGTAACGGAAACGGTAACGGAAACGGTAACGGTAACGGTAACGGAAACGGTAACGGTAATGGTAATGGTAACGGTGAAGGTAATGGTGGTGAACCATGCAGTGAACCTACCGATGGTGAAGGTAATGGTAACGGAAACGGTAACGGAAACGGTAACGGTGAAGGTAACGGTGAAGGTAACGGTGAAGGTAACGGAAACGGTAACGGTGAAGGTAACGGAAACGGTAACGGTGAAGGTAATGGAAACGGTAACGGTGAAGGTAATGGTGGTGAACCATGCAGTGAACCTACCGATGGTGAAGGTAATGGTAACGGTGAAGGTAATGGTAACGGTGAAGGTAACGGTAATGGTGAAGGTAACGGAAATGGCAATGGTGAAGGTAATGGTGAAGGTAATGGTGAAGGTAATGGTGGTGAGCCATGCAGTGAACCAACCGATAGCACTGGATCCACCGATAGCACTGGATCCACCGATGGTACTGGATCCACCGATGGTACTGGATCCACCGATGGTACTGGATCCACCGATAGCACTGGATCCACCGATGGTACTGGATCCACCGATGGTACTGGATCCACCGATGGTACTGGATCCACCGATGGTACACAACCATGTGAAGGTTCTACCGATAGTGGTGAACCTACCGATGGTACTGGATCAACCGATGGTACTGGATCAACCGATGGTACTGGATCAACCGATGGTACTGGATCCACCGATGGTACTGGATCCACCGATGGTACTGGATCCACCGATGGTACTGGATCCACCGATGGTACTGGATCCACCGATGGTACTGGATCCACCGATGGTACTGGATCCACCGATGGTACTGGATCCACCGATGGTACTGGATCCACCGATGGTACACAACCATGTGAAGGTTCTACCGATAGTGGTGAACCTACCGATGGTACTGGATCTACTGGTACTGGATCAACTGGTACTGAACCTACCGATGGTACACAACCATGTGAAGGTTCTACCGATAGTGGTGAACCTACCGATAGTACTGAACCTACCGATAGTACTGAACCTACTGATGGCACTGAACCTACTGATGGCACTGAACCTACTGATGGTACTGGATCAACTGGTACTGGATCAACTGGTACTGGATCAACTGGTACTGGATCAACTGGTACTGAACCTACCGATGGTACACAACCATGCGAAGGATCTACCGATAGTGGTGAACCTACTGATGGTACTGAACCTACTGATGGTACTGGATCTACTGCTCCCTCCGGTACTGACTCTACTGCACCTACTGATACTGATTCTACTACTCCATGTAGCGAAGGACAAACTGGCGGATCTGAACCTTCTGGTTCCACTGATGGATCTGAACCTTCTGGTTCCACTGGTTCCACTGGATCAACTGATGGATCTGCTCCATGCCATGAAGAACAAAATGGGGCTCCCACTGATGGATCCGGACCTTCTGGATCAACCGATGAAGCACCATCCAATGGTAACGAAAATGAACCAGTAGAACCTTCTGGTGGTGCTCCTACTGATGGAGCCCCTGTTGATGAAGAACCTACTACTGATGAACCTACTGGTTCTTCTTCAACTGATGGTAGCGAAGCTCCTTGTAACACTACTGATGGTACTGATGGTACTGATGGATCCACTGATACTGGCTCTGGATCAACCGACAATGGCTCTGGATCAACCGACAATGGCTCTGGATCAACCGACAATGGCTCTGGATCAACCGACAATGGCTCTGGATCAACCGACAATGGCTCTGGATCAACCGGTACTGATGGTGGTGAAGCTCCATGCGATACTGATGGTACTGATGGTACTGGCTCAGGATCAACCGACAATGGCTCAGGATCTACTGATAATGGCTCTGGATCTACTGATAATGGCTCTGGATCTACTGATAATGGCTCTGGATCTACTGATAATGGATCTGGATCAACCGGTACTGATGGTGGTGAAGCTCCATGCGATACTGATGGTACTGACGGTACTGGCTCTGGATCAACCGATAATGGCTCTGGATCCACTGATAATGGCTCAGGATCAACCGACAATGGCTCTGGATCAACCGATAATGGCTCCGGATCCACTGATAATGGCTCTGGATCAACCGGTACTGATGGTGGTGAAGCTCCATGCGATACTGATGGTACTGACGGTACTGGCTCTGGATCAACCGATAATGGCTCTGGATCCACTGATAATGGCTCTGGATCCACTGATAATGGCTCTGGATCAACCGATAATGGCTCTGGATCAACCGACAATGGCTCTGGATCAACCGACAATGGCTCTGGATCCACTGATACTGGCTCTGGATCCACTGATACTGGCTCTGGATCAACCGATAATGGCTCTGGATCAACCGGTACTGATGGTGGTGAAGCTCCATGCGATACTGATGGTACTGATGGTACTGGCTCAGGATCAACCGATAATGGCTCAGGATCCACTGATAATGGCTCAGGATCCACTGATAATGGCTCTGGATCAACCGACAATGGCTCCGGATCTACTGATAATGGCTCTGGATCAACCGATACTGGCTCAGGATCAACTGATAATGGCTCAGGATCAACCGATAATGGCTCAGGATCAACCGGTACTGGCTCAGGATCAACCGGTACTTCTGGTCAATCTGGATCTGGAGAAGATTGTGAAGATGGTACAGAACGTCATGAAGAACACGAATGGGATGATGACAGATTTGAAGATGCTCGGGATAACTGGGAAGATGCTCACGATAACTGGGAAGACTGGTTTGATGAAAACAACTAAGCCGACTTCTAATTAAGAGCATTTATTTTTTTTATATCGTTTTGATATATTATATTTTTTCTTTTATTATTTTGGTTTCTATTTTTAATTATTTAACATTTTATATTTAAATATAAATAAAAGTTTTTTTAACCAAAAAATTTCAATCTATTTCTAACATTTAAATATTTCTATATTATTATTTCAGAGTTTATTATAAAATGTCAACGTTTTTTTATTATTTTTTATTTTTTTTAATTTTAAAATTTTTATGATGTCTATATCTTAGATTTAAATATTACCAATAGTCACTCTAACTATTATTTCATAATTTAATATTAATAAAATGCTAATCCTTTTTATTATTATTATTGTAACTATTATCATTATTATCACTTTTTACATTTTAGCACGTCTATATGTTTTTTCATTTGCCCAAGATTCTATTAATTGATGGGCAATTGCAAATTTTGGGGGAACACTGAATACACCTTGATTTTTTAAGGCACCTAATACTTCGGAACGACTAAACCATCTAGCAGATTCTAATTCCTTATCTTCCATTTTAATATCTGTAGTTTTAGCTAAGGCAATAAATCCAAACATTAAAGAATTTGGGAATGGCCAGGGTTGTGTGCTATGATAATGTACTTGGTCCACTATAATTCCAGTTTCTTCCAATGCTTCTCTTTTTACAGCTTCTTCGATAGATTCGCCGGCTTCAACAAAACCTGAAAAACAGAAACAAATAAAAAAAATGAATATTTTTAATTAATTATTTTTTTTATTTTTATTTTTTTAACTAATTTCTGCATCATTTAGTAGATTTTCGATTTAATTTACCAGCAATACAACTAAACATACGAGCAGGCCAACTTTTATTTCTACCGAGTAATATTTTATCTTCGGTAGGATGGACAATACATACGATTACAACAGCATCTTGAAAAATAGTAACAGTAATAATAATAATATTAATAAAAGTTATTATATCCACTTTTTTTTATTTATCCTTTATTTTTACCATTGATTTTATTACGAATTACCTGTTCTTGGATATGCAAAGTTGTGAATCCCTTTATGACTAACACAATCAGTAGTATTAGAGCATAACAATTTATGGCCAGCTTCAGATGATTTTACTTTATCGCCGCAGGCAGGACAGAATTTATTTCTTGTATGCCAATCCACTATTATTTTTTTGTAAAAAAAAAAAAAAAAAAAGGCAATAATACATAATAATTTTTATTATTATTATTAAAAATAATGCATGCTTTTTTTTTTTTTTAATATTACTCATTGATCTTGCTTGAGCTAAAATAGAGGCTTGCTTTTTATGTAATTGATATGCTTGAGGCATTGCAGAAGAGAATAACGATGGTAATTTTTCAAGATCTAGAATAATATATCATGTAGGAATATATGAATACTAATATATATGAAATATATCTTTTTTTTTTTTCATTCTCCTTATTTAGTCTTTTTAATTTATTTATATTTATTTATTTACCTTCATGAAACTTAGATAGTTCTTTATGCAAAGGAGATGGTTTTAAAGTCACATCTAAAGCCCAATAAGGTGTACCTTCTGGAACACCATTATCTTCTTTATTATTTTCATCAATACCCAAAAATACTAGAGTAGGATAATCCAATTCTGTATCGGTAGAGCTTTTAAATTGATCTTTATTTATCAAAGTGGATACTTGATCAAAGTTAGCCAAGTGCAGCTCATTATTTTCATTAAATAAAGAGTCTAATTTCGAAAACAATATGAATTTAGCATTTGAGGCATATAATAAGCGGGATAACTCTTCTTTCTTTGTACGATACCATCCATATCTAATGTATATAAAGAGTGAAGAAGAGTGAAAAAAGATTTTTATAAATATAGATATTATACTATATTATTATATTGTTTCCTCTTTCTCTTTTTTTAATATTAGTAATTATTTTATTACCTATTTAGAGGATTACCAGCAAAAAAATTGACATGGTTCATATTTTGAGAAAAAAAGTCTTTTGAAGGAATGCTTTCATTAACGGAAGATTCTTCTTTTGGGGATGTAGGTGATAAAAGTTTCGCCAAGTCATCATAACGCCAAAACTGTGCTATTTGAGCAGCCGTTTTATTTTCATTATTTAACACTGTCAATAGTTGAGGATTAAAGTTTTTAATAAAAGTTGCAATATCTGTTTTTCCAAAACGAGCTGCAAAATGTAAAGGTGTCCAACCACGCTCATTTTTATCAGTTAAGGCTTTAGTATTCTTTTTAATATATTCAATATCACCAGAGGCAGCTGCTTCAAATATAGATATATTAGTCATTTCTTAGAAAGTTTTATTGATAATATAAAAGTAATAGTTTGATAATAATGAAAAGTAATAGAGAAAGAATAACAAAGAATAAAAGCGATTACTAAAATGAAATAAATTAAAAAAAAAAAAATAGCTGTGTTTAAAACTTTAATTTATTCGCTATAGTGATCAGTTTGCATATTGGGAAAGTTTTGTTTATGTACAAAACAAGCAAAGCTTTTGGTTATTTATATATCCAAAAACAAGCAAAAACTTAATTAGAGGTTTGATAACTTCTTTCAGAATATAGAATTACTGATATGTTAATTAAAAATAATCATAAAACAATACTTAAGTATATAATGAAATAAAATCATTTTATTTCATTTTTATTCCTTCGTGATTAAAAAAAATATGCATGAGTATAAATAAAAAAATAAAAATAAAAAAAGGTTGATGATTTAATGTATTTGAATAATATTAATAAAGAAAATAATAATAAGAAATGATGAAATCTATAATACTAATTGATAATATATATATATATATATATATCTAAGAACGGTCTAAAATGGTTTTACAAGTAGTTCTAATAATAGGCATATGATCAAGAGTTGATAATGAAGTAAAGAGATCCTTATCCCAATGAGATGATTTCGATTTCATTAGTTTAGTATAAGTTCTATCCATGGTACCAACCAATTTCATTAATGATTTAATTGTTTTAGAAGCATCTTTCTTTTTCTTATTATCATTTGATGAATGTTGATCTATATAATGTTGAATGGCTTGTTGAGATTCCTTGACTAATATAGTCCATTGCTTTTTAATAAATTGATCTTGATGTTTCTTATTAATGTCTTTATTGAAATTGTGCTGTATTAAAATACCAATCCAATGACATACTAACGTGTGACGATAAGTATTACCACATTTTTCAGGTTGAACATAGTTTATTAATGTATTCATGAATGGCCAGGACATACAAGGGAAACGTTGAATAAGTGTACCAAAATAAAAGGCTTGACAATCAACTGATTTTTTACTAACATACTTTTGTAAACTGTCATCATATAAAGCAATGTATTGTTCTAATAATTTGGTTTGATTTTTGTTGTCTGCGGAAGGTAAAAGATCAGCACCAGTACCAATAATACATTTACGTAAATAAAGTAATAATTGAGTACACATTTCACTTTCTTCTTTGCTACCATGATGATATTCCATAACATAAGTATGGATTGATTTAAGAATGTCTAACATGGCTGCATCATCAAAACTTGCATAGTCTGGTACTTCAATGGATTTACTTAATTTATTCTTCAAAAAGGCCTTTACTTTAGCAACAAATTGGAAAGTAGGTGTTTTAGGTTGAACGCCAGATTGAATGGTTTGTAATAATGGTACAATAACGTCTAAATTCAATGGACTTTTTGGATTCTTCTTGGCAAAAATGATAATAAATTCCATGACATTATTCTTGAAATGAACCACGCTCTCCTCCATACCTAAATAATAACAATAATAAAATAAATAACTACTAATAATAATATTCATATATACATATATAAAATAGTAAACACTACTTACTTTTCTTTTGACTTTTTTCACTCTTTTTAATTTTAAAGATTTCTGCTAATTTTTCATCAAAAGCTTCCATGGCATCATCGTCTAATAGTTCCTCTTCTTCAGAATCAATATTATTATCTTCATCATCTTCATCAGCCAAAATGCCTTGGCTTCTTAATGCTTCTTCTACTTTAAGTCTTAATTCTTCATCGACTTCTTCATCATCTTCGTCCATATCCACGTCTATCATTTCTACATCATCGTCTTCATCATCACTGTCTTCTTCTTCATCATCTTCTTCATCGCTAACTTCCTCGTCTTCATCGTCTTGGCCAAATAATTCTTCACCACCTTCTTTGCTGTCTGAAGTAGTGACAATAGCAATTAAATTTTCCATAGCTTGTTTAGTTAATAAGGAAGAAAATATTTCAAAGCAATAAGTAGAAATACCCTTTAATAAAGAAGATTCGCTTGTCAAGAAACTGACCAACATATCTACAATGACTTCAATAGGTTGAGGTTCATTAGATGTATTATTATCATCCTTATTATTTCCATTGACTTCTTTCTTTTTGTTTTTCTTTTTATCTGCTTTTGTTGATGAAGTCTTTATTTGCATATCCATTTTTTCAAAACAATTTAATAAATCATCAAGTAAACCAATACTTTCTTTTTTTTCTTGATCTAATAAAGTTTTCACCAAGATATGAGAGAATAAAAATTCAAAACCGTAGAATTTACTTTTATCAATGTCATTGATATCTTGTTGCTGTTGCTTAATCTTTTTAAGAATAGACTGTGTAGATTGAATAATTTTAGTATCTTCATCGTCAACATCAGATTGATATAAAAGAGTTCCGGGTTTTGATGCTAATAATGAATTCCAATGCTGATAAATAACCTGAGCCCATAATTGGCCATCGTTTGTGGTACCATTCCATCTCTTTGTTTTTAAATGACCAGTTTCCGATTTGGCAGTAGGAGCAAGTTTTGATAATGCTAAAATCAGTGATTCTAATTTCTTTTTTAGCATAGTTAAAGTATTATCGGAAAGTGCAGGTTTGGGCTGTTGATAATGAGTTAAATAGTGATTATTATTTTTTCCTTTTTTAGATGAGACGTCAAAAAATGTATAGACCAATAAGAATTGAACAATATCATTGATCCATTTCTCATCTTTAGGTGTCTTTGGGTTAGTAATTAATAAAATCATTTGTTGAATAGTCCATTCACGTTGATTATCAATTGTTGCTTCACTAAATAAGTTTTAAATCATCATAGTAAATATAAATAGTTAAGTTTACATATAACTCTCTTGCTATATTTTCTTTTATTACTTATATGTACGTATGTGTGTTACCTATTATTTTCGTCTTGAAGAATAAATGTGTGAGCCAAATATTCTAAATATTGTTGAATACCATCGGAATCCATAGAAGTTAATAAATGTTCAACGGTTTTTGTTTTTGTCATTGTGTCAAATTGTTGATGGCCATGTTTGCCACCAATAAGTTGAGAAATTAAAACGAAGCCCACTTTTTTGTTTTTATCAGCTACTTGTTGAATCATCCATGTTGTTTGTTTAGCAGCCTTATTTAAAAATCTTACTTCACTTGATAAATTATTCATCAAAGTACGCATAAAGTTTTCAGTAAAAATCAAAGGCAATTGTTCAGGTGATAATTTTGATAATGTTTTATTAAAGACTTGAAATCCCCAATATTTACGCCCATGGTTAGCCATATTATCAAAGAGAGTTTGGTCAACAACAACTGTCCAAAATTCAGTAAAGGTACATTGGTTCTTATTTTTTGATTGCTGTTGTTCATTTGTTGTTGTTGGTAATACTTGATTTAATAAACGATCCCAAACAGAATGTAATTGAGGTGTCCAGGTGATTTGTTGTTTATCATCTGTCATAGCATTAGCTGATAAACTGACCAACGTAGCTAATTTTTCAAGATTAGAAGGATCAAAGATAAATTGATGTTTCCAACCTTTTAATAAAAATTGAATGGCTTCATCATTATGATTTTCTTGTTCAAGAAGAGCTAAATAAAGATTTAATTCATTGGCATTAGTAACTTTTTGTTTCGTAAAGAATAAAGCAACTATTTTATCCAAGAATAACTTTTTTTGATCCGATGCTAAAAGAGTAGGCAACATATTAATCACAACATGGTAAGATACTTCTAATAAATAATGTTTTGCATTAGCGATATCAGCCACTAAATCAAGCATACGAAGCTTATCCTCCTTTGTCATATAAGGTGATGAGCGTTGAAATAATCCAGATGATACGATAGCCATTAATCCAAATAATCGACCAAATAACATATCACGCACTTCTTCACCAGACATACTACCAGTACGCTCCGTATATTGACATAATAAATCCAATACCAATTTTGCAGTAATACAATCAAGAATAGAGAGTAGTTCTGTTAAAGCTAGAGAAAACCCTTGACGTGCCCCTTGACGTGAAGAAGGTAAACCACGGAGTAAACGTCTTACTGCATATGATACATCGGTAGCACATAATTGATCTAAAGTTTCTTCTGTATCTGCTATTCCAGCTTTATTGCTTAATGTCTTTTCATGGCTTATTTGAAATTCTGTTAAGGAACGTATTAAAGATTCTGTAGCTTTTAACCGTGTTGTAGAATCCAAAGATGCAAGATCCCAATATAATTGTAAAGTTGTTGTAGCCATTAAAATACTATTATACTATTTATTTATATT
Source organism: Cunninghamella blakesleeana (assembly GCA_017871115.1). Taxonomy (NCBI): domain Eukaryota; kingdom Fungi; phylum Mucoromycota; class Mucoromycetes; order Mucorales; family Cunninghamellaceae; genus Cunninghamella; species Cunninghamella blakesleeana. The sequence goes on from JAFCIZ010000005.1 coordinate 2,931,105, forward strand.
TTTTATCTTTTTTTTATAATAAATAAAATAATAATAATAAATAGGTAATAATACGAAGTAAAAAGAAAAAAGACGACAAAAAAAAAAGAGTGGAAAAAAAAAGTTTAAAAAAAAGTTAAAAAAGAGTGGTGGCTTTTTAAATGACTTTGTTTTCAGTTTTCAGTCGGAAATTCAAAAAAAATAATGCAAATCTTTTCTTATATAAAATATTGTATTTTTATTGGCTATAGTTTTACTAATAAATTAGAAATACTTCCTTAGATGAATGAATTATATAATAACAAAAAGTTAATCACTTCTGTATTTTTTAAAATAAGAAAAAAAAAAAGGTACCACATAAATTCCTTTGATTAAAAGTTGGAGAAACTTGAAAATTTGAATTTAATGAAACAAATATATATATGTACTGATATATATTCTGTGTATTTAAGCCGTATTCATGAATACCTTTTGCTTTCAGAATTAAAAAAACAAGTGCAAATAGTTTTATAAAATACTTGTACAAAAAGTTTCTCACGTGATCTCTAAATATTTTTAGATTTAATATTTTTTTTCATAGTGCAAAAAAGTTAATTAGGAACAAATACGATTGATCAATTATGAATAATAATGATAAATATTAATATAAACAATTTAAAATATAGAAAATAACATTACTTTGATAGAGTATATATATATAACAAGATGCTATAAGTAGTATGAACACAATTTTAAAGTGAATATTTTTTAGATAAGAATAATACAATCGTGTCAATAATATCAATAACTACAAAAAGAGCATGGTATATTAAAGAATAATATTTAGAGTTAATTGAATAAGCAGTGAAGAATGAATAAAATAGTTTCTCCTGAAATATATTGCTTTTCAAAATGGAATAATGAAAAGTAAAGACAACTACCCTATAATATTATTCTTGATGTAGCATAGATATTACCAATTGTTTTTAGTTAATAATTATATTGAAAGTTAGATGCCGATATTAATGTAAGTAATATATATAGCTCTTTTTAAGTGGTTAATAACTGAATATAATAATGTTTTATGTGATTTTTGAGATTTAATTTTTACAAATTTAGAATAAACAAAAGTAAAAGTAATACAAAGAGATACTATACGTGTTTTTGATTAATGATATAATTTTTAATGTGAGGAATGAATAATTGAAGTTATATTTAGAATAAATAAGTGAATTCTAGTAAGCACCAGTTTCTGCTTTATTAGAATAACTTAGAAGAATAAAAATTAAATAAATAAAATAAAAATGTAGAAAAAATAAAACTTAAAACTGAAGTAAATATTTTTTAGTTAATAATTTATTATAAAAATATCATAATAATAATAAAAAAAAAAAGTAAACTCGCTTCTTTTATATCAAAAAGCCATGAACGGGAAGAAAGAGAATAATATTTTAGTGACATGACTTTAGATTTATGGCTCCAGAGCATAGCATCAGGCCAAAAAATAAAAGAATGAGAAATTAAAAAAAGAGAAGTCAATTAGTATTGTTGCTGATAGAAAATATAATAGATTAATTAGTATTAATTTATGTTTTATAGATAGAATGGAGTTGTATATAAAAAAAAAAAAGGAATAATAAAAAATAAATATAAATATTAAACGTTTTAGGTAATAAATTTTATATGAATACAAACACTAGGGTCAGTAAAATGGATATTATAGATAAAAAAAATTATAATCAAAAATAGATTAAGTAAAATAAAATAAAATATTTATTATAAAAATATTAATTAAAAATTTGACAAAAGAGAAAAAAAACAGTTCCATTTTATTTTATATTAAAACAAAAGACTATTTTTTAAGAGAAAGGAAAGAAAAAGGTTAAAAGTATTTGATCGCAGAATTTTGGTTATAGAATTTTGGCTATATAAAAAAAACTATTAATTTTTTTTTATTGTTTGTCAGCATCAGTATTGAGTGATAATATAGATTTATTTTACATCATTAAGATTGTTATTATTATTAAAAAAAGAAGGACTCATATTTAATAATTAAAATCATTTAGATCAAACCATTTAAATTTAAGATAAATAATATATCCATTAAAGAGCAATTAAATTTTATTTGTTATTATGATGTTTAAAAAGTGATGTACAAAAAAAAGAAAAAAAATTAGAAAAAAAAAAAAAAAAAAAATGAATGAGGAGGGTAGAGTATAAGGAAACAAATGAAGAAATAAATAAATAGACTATATATTTGTCGTATTAAAAAAAATTAAAAAAATAGAGTGGTAATAACTAAATATACATTAAGGCAAATTAATAAAATGGCAATAAAAAATGAAATAATGTTAATTGATAGATGGTTAGGGTACGTTAAAGGAGTTGGTAAATGGGATAAAACAATGATATTTTTTTGATCTGATTGTACTAAAGTTGAAGATGATGACGATAAATCATTCATACAAGTAGCATCTTCTTCATTTAATACTTGATCATGTTGCATGAATTGTTGATTCCTTTTTGAAAACAATAAAGGAAAATAATAAGAACATACACCTGATAACCTTGACCAAAGTAGAGATAAAGTAGATTGATTCTTTTCGTTTTCTACATCTTCATTCTCATCGTCGTCGTCATTATTATTGCTTTTATTTACTGATGAAGGTTGAATTAAATCTAATTTCATGATGGTAGAATTAGAAGTAAAATAAAGTAGGGGTACTACGGCAAAAGGTAATTGAATAGAAAGAGCTACTTGACTTGCCACCAACATTTGACTTAACCCGGATCTACCAGCAAAACAAGCCGCCGTCATAGCAGGAATAATAGCAATGAATCTTGTTAATAATCTTCTTAACCAAGGTCTTGTAGTCATACCTAAAAATCCACTCATCACTACTTGGCCAGCCAACGTAGCAGTTAAAGTACTTGATTGACCTGCACATAATAAAGCAATAGCAAAAATTAATGCTGCTGAAGGACCAATATATTGTTTTAATAACTCGTGAGCATCAAATAAATCTGACATTTCTTTTACTGTTGAATTTTCTTGATGAAAGTTAGAGGCTGCTACAATTAAAATAGCTGAATTAATAAAAAAGGCAAAGCTTAATGCAACCAGCAAATCAATAAAGCTATAATGTAAATTGGTATTGATATGTTGTGATAAATAGTCTCTTAATGCATCCATATTTTTAAATGATTTATCGCTTTGAATCATTATACGTTCCTTTATACGTCGCTCTTCGTCATCACGTTGATTATCTTCCATAAAAATAACATTGTGTTCCTTTTTTTCATATTTATTTACTAATGCCTTATGTTCATCGTCATCTCCATCGTCTTCGTCGTCGTCTTCGTCATAAAAGGATACTTTATCATGATTATTTTCACCTAATTGACTATTGTTCAACTGTTGTTGCCTTTGTTGTTGATGATCCAGAATTTCTTCATCTTCTTCATTCCCATCTGTTTGATTTGGTAAGATGACATCGTGGTGTAATGTCGTAGGTCTTTCAGATTTCCATGAATAGCATCTTGATTGAACAATGAATGAATGTAAAAATAAATTATGAGGCATTACAGTGGCACCAATGATACCGATAGCGACATATAAACAATCTGGATCAGTAAAAATAGTTGTTGAAGGTAAATAACCAAGAAAAACCTGAGGTACATCCACTGGTGACATGATCAGTTCGATTAAAAAACAGATTCCTACAGCCGATACCAATAACATAACAAACCATTCAAAATAGTGTGTTCCATTCTCTTCATTCTTTTTTGAGCTCTTTTCATCATCCTCATTATAAAATAATAATATAATAAGTACATCCGCTGCTGTAATAGCCACACCTGCTGGTAAAGATATTGAAGGAAATAATAAATGAATTGCTATGGCACTTCCAATCACTTCTGCTAAATCAGTAGCAATAATAGCTATTTCCGCTAAACAGTATAAAAATAAATTTAAATATCTTGGTAAGTACTTTCTTGAACAAGCTGCTAAATCCATTCCTGTTACTGTTCCTAGTCGAATAGCTAAGTTTTGTAAGAAAATGGCAATAAAATTGGATACAAATATAATAAATAAGAGTTGATATCCGAAACTACTTCCCCCACTAAGGTCTGTACTCCAATTGCCGGGATCTAGACTATACATTTACATATAATATATACATGTATACATATATACATACAAATAGATACATAAGTATATAATATTTAAATACAATTATATTTATAAAATTTGTATACAATCCATATATTATTTTTTTATTTTTTATTAAAATATAAAGGAAACAATTGTAAAACTTACTATCCAACTGCAACCATAAATCCCGGTCCTATATATTTAGCTAATTTCCTTAAATAAGCTCCTACTCCTATAAGCGATTGGCCACTCATTATAAAAGATAGAGTGATTGTATTTGTATATATGAAGGAGAAGAAGAAGATAAAAAGAAAAAGAAAAGAGAAAGCAAGGAGAGAAAGAAAGAAAAGGGATAATTAAAAAAATCTATAGAATTCTGACTGTGAATTTAAAAAATATTAGCATTTGCATGCGGTTTCACCTTAGTTATTATTGGTTCGTGGTTTAAATTTTTGGTACTTCCACTTAAAAATGTTTTTTATGACATAATATAATAATTAGAAATATTCATACTTGGAAAATATATAAATTATATATTAAAACTGTATGGTCAGCTATATCTTCTAAAACTTCAAAAAATAAAAAAATAAAAATAAAAAAAAAAATAAAACAATAAAAAAAACAATAATTTTTTTTTTTCAAATATGAAACTTACATCTGATATAATTTTCAAAGACTAATACATTCCTTTTTTTCTTTTTTACTGATCAGATAAATTTGCATAAAGCATTTGCTTTTTACTTTAATTTTTCAAAAAATTTTCATATTAATGGTTTCAATACTTTATATACATATCGTTTATGATATATACTTTTTTTTATAATACGAAAATATATTTTTATTTGATTATTATTTTTTTATTTTTTAAAAAAAAAAAGATATAAATGGTAAATTAATAATATTAATTGGGATATAATATATATATATATATATGTGTGTGTTACATATGTGTAATATATATATATATATGAGTGATAAATTATTAAATAAAGTTTTTTTTGTTTTTTGCTTTAGTTAAGTCTAACACTAGCACCGTATTTAAAGTGGTTTTTCGATTTAGGAGCAACTTCACCAACAATTTCACCACTACAACGACTTCCAACATAAAAAGTAGCAGTTTGATCACTATTATTTTCAGCATCAAGTGGTAGTGGAAGATTGACATTGTAACATCCTTTAGGATTGTCTCTTTTTACACCATTAATTGTAACATCTCCTGTAGCGGCAAATGTCAAACCAATACTGATCACCATCATAAAAAGAATAGAGGCTAATTTTTGATTCATCTTGATATAATATAATTTATGTTTAATACCTAGTTAGAATAATAATAACAATAACAATAATGAAAAAGAATAGAAAAATAAAAATCTCGCATCGGGAGCTTTTTATATTAAAAATAATAGTAAAAACTAATAGCTTTAATCTACACTTTTCTTATTTTAGGCATTTTTTTTCATCCAAAAACTTTAATTTTACATAGCTGAGAACTTTATTTTTATTTTATTTTTTAATTCAACATTCCTTCCACCCTTAAGTAAATTTTTTACCTTTGAAAAAAATTAAAAACTTACAAGGAGAGAACACTTTAATATAAGCACCTTAAGTATGGCCCATAGAATACACTACGCGGTAATGTTATATATGTTTTTTAGATTTTTATTTCTTTTTTACCCCACATTGTCATAAAAAATAAAAATAAAAATAAAGGAGGTAGTTGAAATGAAGTACAGAAAAATTTTATAATATACTAAATGATTCAAGGCCATTAGGTGTATTTTCAAATCGATTATCTATTATAGAAAATACATTATTGACAAATGAATTATCGTCCTATTTTAATAATAAATATTTAAAATAATTAGTTAGATATATATATATTAGTATATGAATACATATACTACAATTACTCCTTTATATATACCTTATGAATGAAATCACAATTAGTGACAGTATCTATTTCCATAATAATAGGATGGTATTGATCATTTAAAATAAAATCAACATGATAAACACCAAATGAATCATGTTGATAAGTAGATGACACGAGACCTAAAGGTTGACTTTGTGTCGAAGCAGCATAAAACACATCTACCATGAAATAATAAATTTATACATTTATAAAAGAGGAAATGAATTAGTATTAGATAATGATGAATGAATATAAAGAGTATATTTTACTTTTTTTTTTTTAAGTTTTATATTTTTACCTTTAATGGATTGATTGATTTTAGATTGAATAGTATCCCATTGAATATGATGTTCTTTTTCTAAACGGTTAATAAAACTCTTATAATCCAATTGAGTCAAAGGATGGAAATCGGTTTGATTTAAATGACTTTCTTTATCATCAATATGACTCAAATTGTATTTATGATTTGCTAAACGAACCCAAAATGGCTGATAAAGAGAAATGATTAGTTCAGGCTGAAGACTTCTTAATACCACAACAAATCTTAAATCAAACTTTTTTCCATTGTATAAACAAGGTTGACTGATATAATGTTGAGCTAATTGAGGTGTAATGGTAGGTGTATCATATTGACGAACCAATTCTTCCAATTGAGTAATAATACGCAAATCAGGTTTTGTAATCCAATAAGGCTGATGTTCTTGAGATTGTTGTAAATGATCACCTATACATGCACTAAATGCTTCGTCCAATGAATACGTCGTTGGATACCATGAGGTTGTACCATAGCTTGATTGAATTAGTTTATTCAATTGGTATTTATCTATCAAACAAGATTCATTTTGCCAATGATTCACTAATTGATGGGTGCTAAATGGTGCACTTTCATCTTGGAAAGTCCAAATTATATCGGCTTCTTCAGGTTTTTGAACCCATTTGATATTTGTCAACGTCAGCTGGGATTTTAATGAAGTTATATCTGTATACACATGAACCAGCTTGTTATTTGCATTATGAGGTAAAAACGTATGATAATTATCCTTATTGATTGTTGTAGACGATGGTGATGAAGATTTTAATAATGATGATTCATCCAATTGTATAATATATTGATGGTAAGTATCCATTAATAATTGATGATCCGATGCATTTAATTGTTCATCTGTAGATACAATGCGAGGTGTCAATGCAGTTAAATAAGCTAATGTATCTGTTTCATTTGCTGTATCGAGTTTTAGTTTTTGAGGAAGCAAATCACATTTAATCAATTCACCTGGTTGAATATTTTGAATTGGGAAAAGTACATTATAAGGAATCATACCAGTAGAACCACGAGAAAAAATAAAAGGAAAGCATTTCACATTAGGATTCTCACTATCATGGCAGAGGGCAGATCCAACTTCATCATTAATATAAAGAGCTGTTTGTGCTGCCGATTGTCCATCCGTTTTCAAAATTGTATAAGAATATATTTGAATATATGACCACATAGTATCGTACACTTTTTGAACTCTTCTTTCCATCCATTGATTTCGTCTTTCTTCTTTTTCTTTATTTACTTTTTCTTCCTTTTCTTGCGCTTTCCCACTAGCAATCAACTGCCCCATGACTTGTTCTTGTAATTCTTCGGCCTTCTTTTTAAATTCTGGATCAATAGTAAGATTCTAATATAAGATAGTTGGATTGATATACAAATGTATTAGTCTAATTTATCCTCTTTCATTCTTTTCTCTATTTTTATTTTCATTTTATTTATTTATTTTACGGCGATAGCATTGACTATTTCATAATTTTCTTCTGCAAGAGCAATCTTTGCTTGGTCATAGGAAACGTTGGCTTGTTCGGCAACCATTTTAACAATTTCATCAACGTGTTCAATTTCAGTATCAGACTGATCTTCTTCAAATTCTTCCTTTTCAATATCCATCAAGTTTTCTAATCGTTCTAATAAATTCAGATTTTCTCTTAGCTCCTTTTTAGCCGTTTCTGGTGTTGTGGTCCAAGCATGATCGATTAAAAAGATATCACTAGTAATAATAATAACAATAATAATAATAAAAAATAAAATAAAATACTAGCTATTAATATATAATTTTTTATCAAACATAATACACTTTACCTATATTTCTCCAAGCTTTTATCTGATTTTAAATGAAGTGAATAACCTTCTAAAGGATCGCCATAATGTAATTCCATACTACTTCCTGCATCAAGATAATCTTCCCCTAACTTCATAAATAAAGGCTACAAAAAAAAGAAAGAAAAATAAAGTTTAATAATAAATTTTCGTGGAAACGCGTATGATCATAAAAAACGGAGTAAACAATAAAATCGGAATATTTATATAATATTTAATTGGTATATACCTGCCATAACTCTTGTGGAATAGAAGCAAGTTGGTATTGATGAACAGTAACAAAACTTTCAAAGGCACTCATTTTTATTTTGAAGAGAAGGGAAAAAAAAAATAGAGTACACAAAAAAAATTTTATATATCCATGCAAAAAATATTAACCAATAAAAATGGGGGATTTTTTTTGAAAATCAGTCAACGAAAAGTCTTAACAAATGACTCTAAACATAAACTGTCTATATTAAATAAAGTTCCTTAATTGTTAGAATAATAAAATTATACTCCACTTATTTCTGAAGAAACAGCTAATAATAACATCTAAAAGCAAGCCAACTACAAACACTACAATACAGGGAAAGAGGGTAGGGTTTAAATTCTCTACTTAAATACTCAAACTTTAGCTTTACTCCATCTGGAAGGATTTGAGTAAAAAGTATAATATCGTCCATCAATTCGTTTTAGAAAAACAAAATGAAATAAAAAATAATTTTCAAATGCTTAAATCATATTTTAAAGTTGAAGTCCAGAATTTACATGTTTCTTTTAAATATAAAATTTCTTAATTTAAACAATATTCTAAGTTTCCTTATTTATAACTTTTTTTTCCTGGTAATATAACTAGGAATCTCAAATGGAAGTTTCAAAAATGGAAATATCAAAGTAATATAAGCTGATGGTGAATTTTAATACCAGGTAGTACAATCATTGAAGATATATATTTTTATATCTTTTTTAATAATTTTTTTAAGGAATCAAGATCAAAAAAAAGGTGAGTTAGAATTTGTAAATGAATTAGTAAAATATGCAATTTATTATATATTATATGTATACAAAAGAAAATAAGAATAGGTTTTTTTCTTGTCAATGATTTTTGAGAATTATGGGTATTGATCCATGCATTTCTTATTACAAACTGATTGCGCATCACCACAAGAGGCTTCACAGGCGGAATTGTTAAATCCACAAGCGAACCAACAGTCGTTTCTGACTTTGCTACAATTGAACGTACAATTATTTCTGTTTCGAATAGTTTCAAAGTCACTACTTGGATTACCACCTGAATTACCACCTGAATTACCACCTGGATTACTACCTGGATTACTGTCTGAATTGCTTGGCTGAGTACTAGGTTGGCTTTCTCCTGTTACAGTAGTAGGGGAGGGGGACGAATCAGTAGAATTAATAAATGGAGAAGGGAGTGGCACAGTGAAATTCTTTTGACCAGTTGGTGTTATTGATGGTGTCGTGGAAGAGGTAAACGAAGAGCCATGACCTGAGTCTTTGTTAAAGTTAGGTACAACTACTAGACCCATTACAAGACCCACTACAAGAACTACAACACAAAAAATGCCAATGGGAACATAAATTTGCCATTTGGGAATTTGGAATCTAGTTCTTCTTCCATCAGGATGAACTTGAGTAAAAAGTGTGACGCCAGCCATCGTTATTAAAAATAATTAAACAAATAGAGAAAGATGTAAAATAAAAATAAAAAATAAAAAAAGATGCCTTTTTATATTACCTTTTTTGTTTTATTTTTTTTATTTTGACTTTTCAAATGTTTACTCATTTTTAAAGTTGAAGGCCAGAATAAATGGTCGATGGTACTAAGGTAAGGTTAAACATGAAACTGCGGTGGTTCTTGATTTGGATAATGTTCTGATTTATGTTCAAATCTCTTTAAGATTCATGTGTTTTTTAAAAATTTTACAAACAATTTTAAAATTTACAAATAAGCTCCATTACGTATTTATTTTTACTTTTATATTTAATAAAGCTATTTTTTTATACAGTATATTATTTCAATTTATGTAAATGTTCTCAAATAATATATTTTGTTTTCTTAAAAAATGAAAACAAAACAGAATGAATAATTTTAAAATGGAAATATAACGGTGTGGTAATTTAAGCTGATAATAAACTTTATTTTTTTCTTTATTTTATGTTACATACTTAAAATTACTTTAAACTGATATTTTTACTTAAAGTTATAGGTGATACAATTTGTTTGTTATATATATTTTATTTATATATTTTTTCGAAAAAGTAATAATATAATGACAAATAACAGTAAATATGAGTAAATATATGTAATTAATCGAATTGAATTGACATAATTTAATGATTAGGTACCAATTTTTTTCATCTACTAAAACGAAAAGCTCAGTAAATAGATTATTTTTGTATGAGTATTTATTTATTTTTTAAAGTAAACGGCTTTACGTTGGCAAATGGCGTTTTGAATTTTCACAAAAATGATACAAATACGTAAAATAGAGTATACCAATTTTCAGAAGCTTAAGCCTTCGTTGTTCTTTAGTTGAATCCAAAAATATTTTCAATATGTAATTTGTCTTTTTTTAGTTTTAATATTGATAATGTTGAAAAATATAGTATATAAAATTATTAGTCTCCTTCATTTTACTTTAAAAGACAGTTCCTCAAAGAACTGTCAGGAGCCCTGTCCAAATATGGTACATTTAAGTTATAACAAGAATTTTTTTATCATTTTTAAAAAAAAGATTAATATTCTGTTAATGAAATTAAAAAAGAAATCGAGTATATTAATAAATATGATAGTTAAGACAAAAGCGCTTGGTTGCTTTTTTTTTTTGCTAAAATTTTTTTTTAAAAATTTAGTTAAATTTGGTCAATGGGAGGTCGATTTAGCTGGTATGAGTGTATAATTGCCCCATCAAAAAATATTTTTTAAAATACACTTATAGTGGCAAAATACTTAAGCGTGCTGGATTTTAATTTCATTTTTAATAAGAGTAAAGAAAAAAAAAACAGGCATAAAAATCGGAATTCCAAATTGAAAAACTGCACCTAGAACTATATAAAAATCAATTTTTTTCGTTAAAAGTCAGAATAAAAAAATTTAATTCCTTATTTTTCCCAGTTTTTTTTTTCTCTCTACTCTTCTTAAAAACAAAATAAAAATATATTTATATATTATTTTTAAATAGACAGTGTAAGGTGTAATGCCATCTTATGTTACCGATGCCAATTTAAATAGTTATCAATTAGCATTCTGTGGAGCAGTTGCTGGCGTTATGTCAAGGTAAGTGCGCTTTATATTATATCATAATAATAAAATCAATGAATTGAATAATTGATTGATAGACTTGCCTAATATTAAATTTTATATCCTATGATAGATTTGTAGTAGCACCTTTAGATGTTGTCAAGATTCGTATGCAGCTTCAAAATCACCCTACACAATTCCCTACGTTTGTTCATAGATCGACAATGTCAAATAAAGTTCCTACCAATATACCAACAATAAAATATACAGGAGTACTTCACTCTTTAAGAACTATATTAAAAGAAGAAGGCATAAAGGTAAAATTAATAATAAAAAGGATAGGATAGAAAAAAAATAAAAAATAAAAAAAGTATAAAGTAAAAAGTATATACGGAAATTAATAAGTATATGTATATGTTTATATATATATATATATATGTTTATATATATGTTTATATATATGTGTGTGTGCGTATATGTGTATATCTATTTATTCGAATAGGGATGGTATAAAGGGAATTTACCAGCAGAATATTTATATTTATCATATAGTGCTGTAGAATTTTGGACATACAATGAATTAGAACAAAGTATGGATAAGATGGCATTTAAAATACCACATACATGTAAAACATTTATTAGTGGCATGGTCGCTGGAAGTGTAGCCACCACGATAACCTACCCGTTTGATTTATTAAGAACAAGGTTTGCCGTACAAGGTACTACGAAGCATTATACCGGTATTTTCCAAGCCATTAGGAGTATATATAGTATAGAAGGGATTAAAGGGTTTTATCCAGGGATTAGGCCTGCTATTATACAAATTATGCCATATATGGGTTTATTGTTTGCTAGTTATGATGGTTTAGCATCCGCGTTTAAGAAAATGAGGGTAAATTAAAATTGAAAATAAAATAAAATAAAATAAAAAATAGCATAAGATGAACTATTTATTTATATATTTACATATATTAGGACGAAGATATATTATCAAAACAATATAAATCAACACATGACATGTTAAGCGGTGCAATTTCAGGTATATTTAGTAAAACGGCAGTGTACCCAATAGATGTGGTAAGAAAAAGGTTACAAGTACAGGGTCCTTATTTAAGCAATTATGTGGTTCAATCAACAAAATATACATCTGAATCCTGGTTACAATGTATGAAATCTATAGCAAAACAAGAAGGATTTCGTAGTTTATATAAAGGATTAATACCTTCTTTAGTAAAAGTGGCTCCAGCAAATGCAGTTACCTTTTTAGTATTTGAAGAAACCAAGAAAATATTTGTATTAATATAGAATTTTTAAAAAAAGCTTGTACTTTTAAAAACCCCGCCCTTTTTTTTAAAAAAAATAAACTCAACATTTTTTTTTGTTTCAATATTCTTTTCCCCTTTTCTACTTGACCTTTTTTTATATAAATATATATACATTTATATATTGGTTATATAATAAATAATTTATATACTGTAATATATTTTATTTATATACATAACAAATAATAAATAAATAAAAAAAGAGATTTTTTATAAATAAATCTTTATTTATTGATATTAATAGGTAACTAAAAATACAGTCAAAATGAAATACTTCATCATCTTTTTTTTTTTTATTTTTTTCGTTTTCTTTTGTATTGATATCCATTAATAAAGAAAACAAAGTGAAATGAAAAATAATAACTTCATTTAAATATTGATATATTATGTATATTTACTTTTTCCTTTTTTTATTTTATTTTATTGCGAATAGAGATCATTTATTAAACAACAAAAAGGTTTCCTATTCCTTTTTAAATCAAGTGAATTACTGTTTGGGTGTATTTTCATAGTGTATTTTGTATTATTATAATCAACTCTTCAAATAATAATAAAAAGAAAAATATGGCTGTAAGTGAATAGATATATATTTGTATACAACAGTTTTATATAAATAAAATAATAATAATAATAATAATAATAATAATAATAATAATAATAATAATAATAATAATAGTAGTAGTAGTAGTAGTAATAATAATAAAAAAATCGGATAAACGTGAAAAAACATAACATACTATAAAAATAACTATTACAAGATAGAAAAAAGAGATAAATATAGAACTCTAATTTCGATTTTTTTTCTCTTATTCTCTCTTTTTCTCTTTTTTCCTTTTACCTACTAGGATCAAGATACTAAAATGAAGGAGCTTACGGCTCGTATTGAACAAAATAAAAAAATGCGTGACAAAGCTATTCAAATCTTGCCATTATTAAAGGATAAAAATGCTATTAGTCAGTGTGAAACTGAAATCAAAGAATATCAAAAATATATTGATTATTTTTCTGAAGAAATACATAAATTACAACAAAGATCATTACATAGACAAAGTTCGGATGATGGCTCTACTATTATATTGACTCCTACTTCTGGTACTAGTGCTACTACGATTGAACCTGGAACGCCTATTCAACGCCATGATTCTTCTCTTTCTACTACTTCTACCTTACCTCCTAGATCAAGTAGCATTCAACAAACTAATCCTTCACCTTCAAAAGAAGCCGGCCCTAGAAAGAAATATACAAATCTTGGTAAAAAGATAAATGAAAAATAAATAAAAAACATGATACTAAAAAATTAATAAACTTGATACTAAAAAATATAATATATTATTACATTTATTTATATGTATATTATTTATAGATCTTTTGACAACGGCTACACCTTATAATAAACCAAAAGTATCATTAAAATTACACGAATTAGAATATAAGCTGGACGTTGAAAAACAAATGTTAACTGCTATCAAACATATGGCTGATCTATTTGAAAGAGATCCAAGTACAGAAAATCGAAAACGAAAAAGCGAAGTGCAAGGACAAATGTATGAATCAATTGAAAAATTAAATTTATTAAAAAAGGCGTTACGTAAATATAAGAGTCTTTATATTGATGAAGGAGATGAAGATGATGATGAATTAGAAACCCCATCTTCTGCTCGATTACCGCCTGGATTACGTCGTCCTATTACCGGTAAATTACAAATGGAAATTGTGGAAGCTCGCGAATTGGCTCATGCACCTACAAGAATGATTAAATCACCAAGCACAGTAGTAGTAGTGAAAATTGATAATAATGTAGTTTTTAGTAGTCGACCTTCTCGTTCTGATAGATGGTTTGAACAATGTGAAATCAATGTTAATAAGGCTTCAGAAATTGAAATTGCTTTATATGATCAATCCTACGATACGACAGTGAATACTACAGCTGGTAGTAGTGGCGTCAGATTACCTATTGGTGTTTTTTGGTTGAAAATTACAGATATTGCTGAAAGTCTTCGTCGTCGTAAAGTTTTACAGGAAACAGGTGCTGGATGGGTGTCAGCTCAAGTAGCTCATGAGCATAGTGCCGGTAGTGGTAGTGACGCTGGTGATGCAGCTGTGACTTTAAATACCCCTTTAGATATCCAGCAACAAAAATCTAACTTGTATAATAATGAAAATGTACCTCCTTCTTTACAAGCTCCAAATAATAAAACAGAAGGTATTGAAGCCTGGTTTGATATTGAACCCCTGGGTAAAATTGCTCTTCGTTTGAACTTTGTTCGTGAACAAACTGCTGGTGGTCGTCCTTTAGATCGTTTAGGAAGAGTGGGTGCTGTCCGTCAAAGAAAAGAAGAAGTTCATGAAATCAATGGCCATCAATTTGTTGAAAAGAAATTCTATAATATTATGAAATGTGCTTTATGTAGTGATTTCTTGGTCAAACTTGGTTACCAATGTGAAGATTGTGAATACACTTGTCATTCTGATTGTTATGGGAAAGTCGTTACTAAATGTATTTCTAAGTCCGCTCATGATAAAGTAAATGATAAAAAAAGAAAAGAAATGCTGAAAAGAAAGAAAGAAGGAAAAATAGAAAAGAAAAGAAAAACTAGACTAATTCATAACTGTTAAACTAATTATCATATTTCTTTAGGATTCTGATGAAGATAAATTAAACCATCGTATTCCCCATCGATTTGAACCCATTACTAACATTGGTGGTAATTGGTGTTGTCACTGTGGTTATATGTTACCTCTTGGTTCTCGTAATGCAAGAAAGTGTTCAGAATGTGGAATAACATGTCATGCTAAATGTGCTCATCTTGTACCTGACTTCTGTGGTATGTCAATGAAAATGGCTAATCAAATGCTTGCTGAAATTAAAGCTGCCAAGAAAAAGACCTCTGATTCTCCGAGCATTAAACACAGTAAACCTACTAAAGCTGAACAATCTCCTTCAAGCGATCTATCTACCTCTTTCTCTCAGATATCAGTACAAGGTTCTCCTCAACCCTTACCACCAAAAACACCACCTTCTTTACATCAGCCTGTTCCTCCTATGACTACTACTTCACCTAGTGGATCACCAAAACTAAGTCCAACTCCACAACAACAGCAACAACAACAGCAACAACAGTTCCCTCCTCCACAACATCAACAACAACAACCTCCTTCTCAATTACCACCACATCAACCACATCAGCAGCATATGCCTCCTCCCCACCAACAACAGCAGCGTCCAATAATGCACGGCCAAGGTCCTCCACCTATGATTCCTCAGCATGGTCAACAGCCACAACCAGGTTACCCATTCCCTCAACCTCACCATCATGGTTACCCACCTCAACAACGTCCTCCTCCCCAACAATATGATCCTAGATATTCACCTCAACAACAACAGCGTCCTCCTCCTTCCTCTCAGTTTGATCCTAGATATCAACCTTACCCACCTCGTCCCTATAATACTCAACCAATACCCAATCCTCAAATGAGACCCCCTCCTTCTCCTCATCATCAACACCAACAACAGCAGCAGCAGCAGCAACAACAACAACAACAGCAACCATTACCTTCACAACAGCATCAACAACAACAGCCTCCACATCCTCCTCATAAACAACCACCACCATCTCAACAAGTTACTAAAGTTGGGTTAGAAAGTTTCAACTTTTTAGCAGTACTTGGTAAAGGTAATTTTGGTAAAGTCATGCTTGCAGAAGAAAAGTCCGATAAAAATAACTTATATGCTATCAAGGTCTTGAAAAAACGATTCATTATTGATAATGATGAAATTGAAAGTGTACGAAGTGAAAAACGAGTATTCCAAGCAGCTAACCGTGCCCGCCACCCCTTTTTGATTAATTTACATTCCTCTTTCCAAACTGAATCAAGAGTTTATTTTGTTATGGAATATGTAAGTGGAGGTGATCTTATGTGGCATATTCAACGTGAACCTTTCTCCGAACGAAGAGCTAAATTTTATGCATGCGAAGTACTTTTAGCCTTAGAATATTTCCATAGTCAAGGGATTATTTATCGTGATTTGAAACTAGATAATATTATGTTAGGTTTAGATGGTCATATTAAAATTGCAGATTATGGGTTATGTAAAGAAAATATGGGATATGGTCAAGTGACAGCTACTTTTTGTGGTACACCCGAATTCATGGCACCTGAAATTTTATTAGAACAAAAGTATGGTAGAGCAGTTGATTGGTGGGCTTATGGTGTATTAATTTATGAAATGTTGTTAGGACAATCTCCATTTAGAGGTGAAGATGAAGATGAAATTTTTGATGCTATTTTAGAAGATGAAATTTTATATCCTATTAATATGTCAAGAGATTCTGTTGGTATCTGTCAACGTTTATTAACCAGAGATCCTGAACGCCGTCTTGGTGCCGGTCCTAATGATGCTTTAGATATTAAACAACATCCTTTCTATAGAGGTGTTAATTGGGATGATATGTTGGCTAAAAGAGTTCCTCCTCCCTTCTATCCTACCATTACAGATCGTTTGGATACTTCTAATTTTGACGAAGAATTTACTCGCGAAAGAGTCGCTTTAACACCAATTGATGGTAACATGACCCGTGTTGAACAACAAGAATTCCATCAATTTTCTTATGTTGCTGAATGGGTTAATCAACCTCAATGGTAAAATAAATAAAAGATGCTTCTTTTTATTATATATTTATTATTATTATTATCTTCATTTATAATTATTACTACTATTATTCTTATTTTATTTTAATTTTCTCTGATACGAATCTATATATTATATATTTTCATATATAAATAAAAATTTAATAAAACATTGACTACATTTTTATTTTATTATTTTTTCTGAAATAAACTATATATTGACATAACAAACTTAATATAAAACTTTATAATAATCCGGTAAGATGGGTTAGATAAAGTTACAAATAAAAACATAAAAAAACATTTTATATTTTCCCAAATAAATAAAAACATCAGTTTTTTTTCTTTTCTTTTTTTTGCGGGGCGATATTAAAGTTTTATGAGAAAAAAGTTTAAAATAATGCATATTTGATAACAATTTATAGTTCAAGATAGATATTAAACCGCAAAAACGTTTTTTCGAATTAACGCTTTAATATAAAAACAATAAAGAATTAGATCCATGATTAAAGTTTATAAAACTACCGGATGGTGGAAAAAGTTTCATAATATATATTGATCGGAACCAATCATTGCTACACAAACTCTTTCTTTTTTTTTCTCCACATATTTTTTATTTTAATTTTTTGTATGTCTCCATTAGGTAATATAATTGATTTTAAATTCCGCCATGTATTCTTATTTAAATCTTCCCTCACATGCTTTCATCATTTTTTTTTTTTCTCTTTCTTTTTCATTTTGTTTTTTTTTTCTTATATATTATTATCATTACTTTATAAATTATGACCAATACTGAATCTACTATTACTACTGAAATTTTGCCTGGTGGTGAAACTTTTAAATATCAAAACAAGCTTCCTAAATTACCAATTCCTAATTTAAAAGATACAACTGATAGATACCTTTCTGCTTTACAGCCCTTACAAGTAAGCATCGTTAAAATTTCTCTTTTTTTTAAACGAGAAATATACTTATAATAACACTCGTTAATATTAACACTACATTTTTATAATTCATTTATTTTAGACTACACAAAGTCATGAACGTACTAAAGAAGCTGTTAAACAATTTTTAGAAAACGAAGGCCCTATTTTACAAGAAAAACTTCAAAGCTATGCAACTACCAAATCCTCTTATATTGAAGAATTTTGGTAAGTAAAACAAAAAAGGGTATATATATTATTTGCGCCTTTTTTTTTTTGTTTATTATTAACTCTTGTGATTCTTTTTTTTTACGTAGGTATGATTCTTACCTTCAACATAGTGACTCTGTAGTATTAAATTTAAATCCATTCTTTTTATTGGAAGATGACCCAACGCCACAACGTAACGATCAAATTGTAAGAGCCTCCTCCTTAATAGCTTCTACTGTCACATTTATTGATGCTTTACGCCGACAAACTTTAGAGCCTGATGTATTTCGAGGAACACCTTTATGTATGTCTCAATTTACTAGATTATTTGCTACAGCTAGAGTACCTACAGAAGAACATGGATGTTATATATCTAGTGCAAGTTTAGATCAAGCACGCCATATTATCGTTATGGCTCATTCTCAATGTTATCATTTTGATGTATTTGATGAGCATGGACAAGTAGCAGTAACCGAAAAAGAAATTGCAGCAAACTTACGCGCCATTCTCAGGGATGCTAGCCAAATTCCTATTAAGGATATTGCTAAGAACGCTATTGGTGTTTTAACTACTGAAAATCGTCGTAACTGGGCTTCTTTACGTAATATATTACATAAAGATCGAGTTAATAGCGATGCTTTAAATGTTGTGGATTCTGCCTTATTTGTGGTTTGTCTGGATCACGTTGCCCCTACTAATGTAGAGGATCTTAGTACAAATATGTTATGTGGTACCTATAAATTGGATAAAGGGTTACAAGTTGGTACCTGCACTAATCGATGGTATGATAAATTACAGGTAAAATTAAAAATAGAAATTTGTAATAAATAATGATGATCATGATGATTATCTAACCTAAAAAAAAAAAAATAAAAATAAAAATAAAAAGGCCTGTGTAATCTAATTTTTTTTATATATTTTCTTTTTAGATTATTGTATGTAAAAATGGTAGTGCTGGTATTAATTTTGAACATACAGGTAAATTTACATATAAAAAGGAAACAAAAAAAATAATAAGGAAAGATCACAATATAGATAAGGGAAAAAGAGGGACTTTATTTATTTGATTACTTAATTTTTATTTTTTATTTCCTTTTTATTTTTATCTTGCAGGTGTGGATGGTCACACAGTATTAAGATTTGTCTCTGACATTTACACAGATACTATTTTACGATTTGCTAAAACCATCAATAGCCAAACTAAATCTATATTCCATTCCTATAAACCTAAAGCAACAAATGGTGATTTAAGAAGAGACAGTGCTGGCCCTATCATTCCTTTTGATATTAATCCTAGACGTATTGAATGGAATATGACTGAAGATATCACTTTAGGAGTAAGATATGCTGAAACTCGTCTATCTGATTTAATTTTGCAAAATGAAGTCAAGGTTTTAGAATTTACAAAATATGGGAAATACTTTATAACTGATATGAAAATGAGTCCTGACGCTTTTATACAAGTAAATAATAATAAAATAATATATATATAAAGAAGGAATATGATGTTAACCCATGATATTTATTATTATTTATAGATGGCATATCAAGCAGCTTATTATGGATTATATGGTAAAGTGGAATGCACTTATGAACCAGCAATGACCAAAACTTTCCTACACGGAAGAACTGAAAGTATTCGTAGTGTTACCAACCAATCCTTACATTTTGTAAAAACATTCCATAGTAAAGATGCTACTCCTCAAGCTAAATTAGATGCTTTACGTGCTGCTTTAAAACAGCACACACAACTAACAAAAGATTGTGCTAAAGGCTTAGGGCAAGATCGTCATTTATATGCTTTAGAATGCTTATTTGATCGTTTACATAAAGGAGAGAAAAAGCCTTTAATCTTTAGCGATGAAGGTTGGAAAACATTAAATCACACTGTATTAAGTACTTCTAATTGTGGCAATCCTGCTTTAAGATTATTTGGTTTTGGCCCTGTTGTATCTAATGGTTTTGGTATTGGTTATATTATTAAAGAAGATGGCATCGCTGTAAGTATCAATTTTTTTTTTTTTTCGGAAACCATGTCAATTTTTCCGTACTTTACATTTTTTTTCTCACGCTTCTTTTTTAAAAAAAATTAACAGATCGTCGCTGCATCTAAACATCGCCAAACCGAAAGATTATTAGCCACTTTAGAATCTTATTTATTAGAAATTCAACAAATGCTATTAAATGAAAAATACCCAGGCGGTATGTCTCAAAAGCAACGATTATTAGCTATGGAAGAAGCTCAAGGACTAGCAAATGGTTATTCTTACTTTGATAATGGTGAAGATGATAAATATTCCGTAGGTACTTCTAATTCCGACTCCAGTACCTCCTCTCCTCCTCATCGTACAAATCGCAAGGTTGGTAAACGCTTAATGATTACAAAATCTGATCAATAATTTTATATTATTTAAAATTTGTTTTGATCTATTTGCTATTTATTCATTTTGATGTTTATGTATTCGTATTTATTAAGTTATACAAATAAATATATTTTTAAAAAAAAACTATCCGCTCATGATATACATATAATACTATTATTACCATATTCACCATCATTTTTATTTGCTTTATTACTAAATACGCCATATGTATATATAATGGATGAACAAATTTATTATATCTATATGATGAAAAGTAATAAAAATACTTCTTAATTTATATTTTGAATGGCCACTTTATTTTACTCCTTTTTTCTCCTCATGTATTAATATATATTACATTTGTTCATTATAGTTTCAAGCTTTAAATAAAAATTTATATATGATGGTATATACAATAAAATATAAATAATATAATATAATTTATACTGGAAAAAAAAAAAAAAAAAAAAAAAAAAAAAACTTATATATTAAAGATTCATAAAAAAAAATTATGTACTTTATACAAGTAAATAATTAGGTATATGCTAAAACTATACAAATAAATCAAGCATATAAAAAACACACTTAGAGTGCATTTTTTTTCTTTTCTTTTCTCCCTTATCCTTTTATATTTTGTTATTTTGTTCCTATGTCTTTCTTTTTGTAGGTAATGACGCTAATACAAAAATTTCAGTGTCAGTCATCCCTCCTATGTTGTATAAATAAGAAAAAAAAACAAGAAAAATCATAATTAATATGTGCTCTACTGTAAATAAAATACAACTTTTGATCTTCATCTTATAATATTCTTTATTAAGTATTATTGATAATATCAATTGAAATATATAAAAAAAAAGAATTCATCTATTTTCTTAGTATAAAATATAAATATTTGATCATTATATTAGTTTCATTACATTCATTCTTATAAGCTAATAAAAAAGTTACCGGATTAGAATTATTAATATTGTTTTCAGCCATTTTTCAACAGATATTTTGTTACTATTAGATGCTCCAATACCATAAAGTACTTCATAAATCAACTAAAATTAAAAAAGTAAAATAAAACAAAGTGTAGTTCCTTTAATATAACCATTTTTTTTTATTTATACCATCAATGCAATATACTAAATAAATTTATATATAATATTCATACCAATAATTGATTTTTATATAATAACTTGAAAATTATAAAATATATTAAATAATCTCTTTAACTCACTAAAAATAATACAATAGAGTTATTGACCTTTCTTTCTATCATTCCATTTTGAAATATACTGTATTTCACAATAGTTAACTTTTATTATTCTCTAATAAATGGAATTATTATTATAGTTGTTGATATTGTTATACCATTTTTATCTACAGAATACTCATTCTGAAATTATTTTCATATTATCCGTAGTACTGTATTATATATCTCATCAATTTAATACTATCTTTTGTATTTTTATAATTCTACTATTAATATATAAGCACTTTCAATATTACTACGTTGATTATTTATCTTAAAGGCTAAGAAAAAAATAAAAAAGCGAGAGAAGAAAAGTTAGAAAATTCAAAAATTACTTAAAAAAAAGATTCAGGTATGATTTAAACTCAATCTATCTGGTTGCATAATTTTTTATTTCAATGTATTTATATTTATATATATTGATTAAGCTCTATATTATGTTATTCGGGAGCTATCTACAAATACTTGTAGAAGAATACCCATTACTATTAGACAAGTTTTTATATTTTTGATTGGCATAGCTAATCATCGGGGTGCGGTTATTTAATAGTAAAATAATATTAGTATTTTACACTTGAATTAATTTAAAAAAACTATATCAATTTGAGAAAACAAATTATTATTTCTGACAAAATAAGTAAATATATAATTTGAAAAAAAAAAAAAATTATATTTTTAAAGAGTTATTTATTTATCTAAAACGATATACAATATATATATATACTAATTTTTAATTATAATATCATTAGATACCCAAGTATCATAATCATTAGAATTATTTACATCACCAAACATACGTAAACCTTTATAAACAATACTATATACACCTTTAGGAATTGGAACAAATTTCTTTTTAGAAGATGATGAAGAAGATGATAAAGGCAAATAAACAGCATCAAAAGAAAATGTTTCATATGGGTTATCGTCAACCCCGCCTCTAGGAACATATGGTTTAGGTTCTTCAAGATAACCAATCACTTTTTTAGTTTCCTTATTGACTAATTCCTTGACGAAATAACTAGTACCCATATTAAGTAAATTAATTATACGAAGATTAGAATCTTTATGGAAAGTGATTGTTTTGTTTAATGGAATAGGATCACTGGGTGTGCTATCCGTAAAAAAAGTAGCACCAAATAAAGAAATATCCTTTTGTCGACCAATCACACCAAAATATGGAACAGATATATCTTTGCTAACTTGATTATTGGAATTTTGAAAATAAATAAAACCACCGTACATTGAATGCTCTTTATTATTCCCTTTAGGTGGTACGACAGTAACTTTTACTTGGACAGACTGATGTGGCTGAACTCTGACCGTAGTTTGTGATATAAATAATTTAGCAGTAAGTGAATTATATGAGACATTAGAAAGCAAAAAATACTTGGACTTTTCAATATTATAAGGATTAATACTATGGCTTGGCTTATTTTTAATTTGATATGTAACAAGTTCGTCACCGTTATTCGTGATAGTTAATGTATGAGATTTATATTCTGTTGTAGAAGCCGTGTCATTAAAGCTAATAGAACCAGGAGAGACGTGAGTTGTTTTAGTAATAGTATTAAAAAGCTGGACCAACCCTGCACCCTGATGAAGTGGCGTATCAAGAAGTGAATTACTATTATCATTAGATGAAGGGGGAGTTACTGGAAGAGCATAGTTTTGAAATTGTTCTTTTATATATTCAGGTGTAACTTGAAGACCAAATTTTCTAGCATATTCTAAATAAAGAGCAATGCAACCAGAAATATAGGGTGCAGACATTGATGTACCATCCATTTCACCCCATGAATTCAAGTATACTGGTAATGTAGAATATACTCTACCGCCAATTCCACCAAAATGAGGTTGAAGACTTAATTCATAAGTAGGCCCAAAACTTGAAAAAGAAGATACTTTTCTATTGGATTTTACAGACTTAGCGTATTGACCAACAAACTGGATATGAACCTTTTTGCCGTGATGTAATTGCTTGTATAATATATCACCATATGTTGGTTCTTTAATACTTATATCAGGAATATTTGTTTCATAGGCAGTAAGTTTAGCACCTTCTTCTAAATAATAAATGACAGCAAGGGCACCTGATTCTTCAATAAGAGCCATTTTTTCAGTGAGAGTACATGTATCATTATTACTAACTTTTAAAAGTACATATTTATTTTTGACATTTTTTGCAGTATGGCAGGTTTTGTTAGAAGCAAGTTCTTTTGAAACATCACCCTGAACAAGCTCTCCATCAATATACTTTGTATTAATTGATCTTTTTATTGATTCAAAGTCTAAAGTAAAGTAAAATAAATAAGTAAATTAATAAATAAATAAATATAACTTATTATTTGCATTTACCTATAGCATCTTCAACACCAGTTGCTTTAAATTGTTTCACGATATCATATGAATTATCAAAGGAAGCAATTGACATGGCACCTTTAGCTGTGCTTGGTTGTCCAAGAGTATATATACCTTCTTTACCGGAATTTCCAGCCGAAATGACATCTAATAAATACATAATCAATTGCATGTATTTTAATAAAGGACGTTTATTTAAATATTTTGAATGTATAAACAGAACTTACAATGTCTTCCTTTATTAGCAAGTCTATCAACAACTGTGTTTATTAAGCTTTCTTGCCAAGAATTTGTTGAACCTAAGGACATATTAATAACATCACAGTCTGCTTTATCGGTTTCTAAAATGGCCTCTATAGTAATATCATCAGTGGTATAACCATTACAATCAAATATACGATACTTTCCAAGTTCAACTTTGGGTGCTACTCCAATAAATTCCTAAAAATAGTAATAATGATAATAATAATAAAACAAGTAAATATTTATACGATTAAATATATATACGTATATATACGTATATATACATATATATATTTATATTATTTATATAATTACTTTATATTCCCCTGCTATGATACCAGAAACATGAGTACCATGACCTATATTGATTTTTAATAACGTTATTATATTTAAATTAAGATGTTTAATAGATATGTTAAGCATATTCATATATATATATATATATATATATATATATATATCATTTATTACCAACAGATTTAAAAGTACCACATGCGTCCAATGGTGTTGGGTTAGGAAAATACTCATCAGTTTCAGTATTGTAATTATCGCCTATAAGATCAGCACCAAAGCTTACCTATAAATACTATTAATATTAGCAAACAAACAAAAAAATAATTTTCATTGGCTTATGTAAAATGATATTACTTTATATCCATTTCCAAACCCGCCACCAAGAGCTGGGTGATTGTAATCTATACCATCATCAATAACACAAACACGAACACCTTTTCCAGTTAAACCTAGTTCTTTATGAACTTGATCAACTTGAGTTAAATGATGTGGTAAAACCTTTTTAATATCGTTAGGACTAGTCATTGGGGTATAAGAACGCTCGGTATGATTTGACTTTGGTATATTAGATGTAACCTTACGATTCTTGCCCTTTTGGTGAATAGTAGAAGGATAAATAGCAGTAACATAATCATTGTCTAAAATTGATTCAAGTTGTAGGTGATAATCAATTGTTTTATCCAATTGAAAAGTTAAACCTGAAAAAACATCATGTTTGAATGCTTTGCGAATTTTAAATCGCTGAGGATCAAAATGAATGGATAGCTCCGTAAGTAACTTATCAACCCCAGTGCGATCGGTTACTTCAATGGTATACTTTCCTTGAATAGTCTTCGAATTGCTTGGATATTTGTATTTCTTGTGATTTAAATTGGCTTCAGTGAATGGAATTAATAATAAAAATCCAAATAGTGTTAAACAAATAATAGAAAATATAGATTTTTTCATCTTTATATGGATTATGTCTGATAAAAAAGAAGAAGAAAAATATAACTTTATAACTTTGATTAAAATGACATTTTTTTTATCCATTTATAAGAAAAAATTACATATAAGGGCTTAGTCTGTTTTTTTGCTATTTTTAATTAAAATAAATAGAGAAGAGGCTAAGGCTCATCTATGAAATGCGACACTTAACTTTTTTATGAACAGTTTTTCTGCTTTTTTTTACTAATAGTATATGAAATGTAACTTGAAAAAATTTCTACTTTTGCTTATTAAAAAAAATATACATTTGTATAAAAATTAATATAGCTAATATGATTATATACAAGTATTTATATATATAATAAAAAGCATAGTATAATGATTATAATAATTCATTGATTTTATTTAGTAAATTCAGAAGCTTAGACAACTAAATATACTTTAGGTTTATACATCACAACAAACATGACGGCGTTTATAAAATTATTTTTAAATCATTTTCATTTTAAAAAATGAACATTAGAAAAAAGTTCATCTTTTTACTAAAATTAAATATAGAAATGAGCTTGTAGAATTATCATCAAAGCACAATACTGTCGTACAAATGAGATAAAATTAATAATAGAACAAAAATATTTCACCGCCAGCGCCATTACAAAACATTATGGTCATCCAATGAATACCTTTATTTTAAAACCAAAAGTAGAATAATTGGGTATTGTTTCAAATACCAGCATAACGTTTATTATTGTTATTATTATTATTATTATTATTATTAAAAGTATGAATTAATTTAAATACAACAGGGTATTATATATCAATTATAAAACTATATATATATATATATATATATATATATATATATACATGTATGCATGTATGTATTACATGATGGTACATATATCTGGTCTTTCTTTTGATGAAACTAACATCATACTGGGTGAAGAGGAGGATACAGTAGTAGAAGAACGACAATTTTCGAGATGATTATTTTCACAAGAAATATTACTTTTAAGTTGACGATTTAATAATTCAGCAGCAGGAGCATATCCTTTGGAAGCTGCTTTATCGTAATAAGTAAGAGCCTTTGTATAGTCAGAAGGGGTACCAAAACCGTTTTCATAATAAGTACCTAGTAAATAATCAGCTTGATCTAAATCACCCTGATCAGAGGCTTTTTGACACCATTTGAAAGCTAATGAAGGATTACACTGTAAATGTCCAGGAATGCCCTTCTCGTACCATTTGGATATATAAAACATAGCTAAGGCATGTTGTTTTAATTCAATGGCATGAAGGTACCATTGAAAGGCTTCCCATTCATGTCCCTTTTTTTCATACATTTGTCCCATATGTACCATTGCATCTACATTTCCTAACTGTACGGCTTTTTCAAGATAATGCTTCGATAGTATTGGATCTTCATTAACAATTGTTTCCCAATGAGAATCCCTTAATTATTTTTTAAAAATAAAATTAAGTCATTCCATAAAAAATTTTATATTAATCTATGTATATGTGTATGCACGTATGTATGTATTTTACCTATTAAGCCCAATCATGGATTCTTCACCCGAATAAATACAACTAAGTAAATAACATGGTTTAGCACCTGGATGAGGAAGAATATCTTGATCTAAATGAGACGCTTCGGCAGCTTTTTGAAGAAAAGCAATTCCCTGCTTGATATCCACAAGAGATTTTTCATATAATAACATTTTAGCTAATTTATAGCAAGCTAAAATATGATCATGTTCAGCAGCATGTCGAAAATATGGTAATGCTTTAAGAGGATCACCATATTTTTTCCATAATAAAATTCCCATGAAATAATAGGCATCTAAAATCAAGTGTTGTTGTGAAGCCGATTTTTTATTCTTATTATTATTTTTATTAGCTTGACTTAATTTAATAACAAGTAAAAAACATTGCTTTGCTTTTTCATAATGATAGTTTTTTCTCTTAGAATCAATAATAGAAGCATCTGAAGTTGGATTAATTGAAGAAAATGCTGAAGGTGTATATTTTAAGGGTATATCTATTTTTTTTAATGGATGATGATGTTGATTTTTATTTTTTATTTTTGAAGAAGAATGAGAAGTACTTGATGATGCTAATAATGATAAATATGAAGATGTAGAAAGTGATGGTGATGATGATGATGATAATGATGGTGATGGTGATGAAGTCAGTAACATCATTAAGTTGAGATCTTCTAAAGAAATAATATCTTTTTCAAAATAGCGCTCTTTTTCATGAAAAGTCATGTGAATAGGATGCTGTTGCATGTGCCATCTACCCTTCATCATTAAAACTAAGGGACATTTTGATTTATACAATTTGTTTAACCAATAACCAGCTTCACGTAATAAATCCAGCCTTAATTCATTTTTTTTAGTATTTTTATAGAGCGATGCCATTTGTACAAGATAAATCATATAAGATAACTGAACTTGGTGATCTTTTGTTTTCGAAGCCATACGACGAAAAGTAGATATATCGTTGGTTAAACTTAATGAGGATGCTATCATGGTGGAAGATGATGAAGGTGATAAAGATATTGAGTTTGACGTTGGAGGTGTTAATAGTTGAATTGGTGCAATTAATGATGGCTGGTGTTGTAATAACGGTAAAGAAGTACTTTTCAATGGAATAGGAGACGGTGATGGGGTTTTCAATGCTGTTTTATTATTTAAATTTATTAAAGAGGTAGTTGTTTTTAATGGAACTGAATAATCATTTATATTTTTATCCTCATCTTTTTCTTCATCATCTTTTAAATTAGGTGTCTGAGTATAAACAGGGTCTTCATTCCAAAATGATATTGGTGTCATAGGTGACATATTCATAGGTGAAGATAAACGTGTTGATACAGTATTCGACCTTAATAAAATGGATTTATTATATTGGGAGCTACTGCTATATGTAGATGGTGCTGGTGATAATAATATGGAAGATCGATGATGTAATGAATAAGTCATAGAATTATCTATATATTATATAAAAGTATAAGAATTAAATAAGTAAATAAAACAATTATTTTCATTGATGTATATATATATATTATCAATATCACCAATATCAGCATTAATATTATTGTTACCATTATCATCATCAGGTGTATGGGGAGGAGAGACAATATCATCTTTTAAAGAAGGCTTTTGATGTATATCATATAAATTAGTGGTATTGGCCAATTGAGTTTCAGTTTTAATACTATCGTTGCTTTTAATGTATTGGGAAGGTTCACAGACAGTAATACTTGTGAATGATGATGATTTTTTTAAAGCATAGATAGGTTGCTGTTGCTGTTGTGAAGAGGAAAAAGAATCGTGATAACTCCATCTTGGATGAGGATCTAAATAATTATTAGATAAAGAAGTTGATAACCAGCATGGCCCAACACTGATAAATTGACCACTTGGTGATCTTTGAGGTATTCTTGGTAATGGTTTGTTTTTTCTTTTGGGAGGCTCTTCATTTAAAAAGGAAGGATTCATCCATGACATATTAACAGAAGGTTGATCATACATATCTATATGCTAGAATAATAATAATAATAAATAAGAAGAGAAGGAAGTAGAAAAAAAAAGCGAGTTTTTTTAAACATGTTTTTTGTTTAACTTTATTTGGAAGTAGATATCAAATAATAAAATTTAGAAAACTCACTTCCTTTTTTGGAATTTAAAAGAGAACAGACCCAGACTTTTAATTTGACTACCATTTAAATAGTTATCATCATCTTTTTCAAATATTTATCAGCATCTTAAAAAATTAGTTAAATGTTTTGTTACCAAAAATATCATATCCTTATACATATATGTATATTTATGCTATTGTATCAATAAAATAAAATAAAATAAATGCAAGTTATAAAAACTCGTAATTAAAAGCCAGTGATATGTAGTTTTCCAAATATAAATTTGGGACGATTTTTAAACGTTTTTTTTTTTTTTTCAAGTAAAAATTTTAACTCTTTCACATTTATATTTTTTATTTGACAAACATTTGAAAGATAGAAAAGACAATCAACTTCTACAAAGTACTACAACTGATGCCGTGGTAAAATCGCTTTATATACCTTTTACCTTCATAGCAGATAGTCACACTGGAAGAATGCTATATATACTTTTTAACCTCAACATTAACGGTGGCAAAATGACTCTTTAGTAATAATAATGAAGATATAATGTTTATTGTTCGATAAATCTACATATCAAATCCTTGATCCCTTTATCTATCAAGTTTTATCTGAAATGAACGTATTTTGCCTATCATCGTGTCATATAAATTAGTCGCTTTATGAAAAAATCAAATTGTAAGTGCTATAATAAAAAGTATAAACTTAACTACACCTATTATTATTATGATATGATATAGCACAAGGTTGATGAAATAAAATAAATGGTAACCAATCAAGCTCAACGATTACTACCTACAGAAAAGGTGGTGTAAGGACTTTGAAAATATACACATTCTTTGATATTTATAACTGTATGTAAGAGGAATAAAAAATAAAAAAAATAAAATAAAGGATAGAAATGAAAAACAAGTTTACTAAAAGTTTTAATTTCTTCATTACATTATGTTGATTATAGTGGAGGATTTAGAATGGCAAAAATTATGGTCGATGGAAAATATATCCTGCCAGTATTTAGTTTTAAAAGTCATAGCTAAAGGTACTTAAGTTACATTTAAGCTGTAAATTATCATTATCAATAGAACACGTAAAAAAGTAATAGGATTAAAATTAAAAGATATTTCTAGTATAACGACATTGCTTTCTTTTTTTTTAATGTAACATATATTTTGTAGTATAGTGAATTGGTCAATCTATATTATTAATATTGTTCTTTAGTAGGGAAATGTGATTTATTGTTACAAAATATAATTATTAGCTTAATAAAATGAAGGATGAATTATCGACAAAGAGAATATAAGGTTACATTATATGGTTGATTTGTTAAGGTTAAAAGGCAATGCAAATTTTGTGGAATTAGCTTTGATAGAATCTAATCAAATAACATATCCATCTTAATGTAAATGAAAGTCTTGCAAAGGAACATGCATTCGCATGCCATATCAGTATATAGTATCAATTTATTTTATGTAATTATTATATAATTAATAAATTTATTTTTATATTTATACCAATAATATAATATTTTATAAAGGATAGCATATAATATAAAGATAAAATCATTACTATTATAGTATTAATATAAAAATAAAAATTAATTTAATAAACATTCGTTAATATACGTGATAGAGTATGGAAAGCAAAATCCATATATATATATATATATATATATGATATTAACGCTTACTAGATTATATATGAATACTGCCCTGGGAACAATATATTTTTCATTTCATCATTTTGATATAATATTTTTTAAATGTGCTTCTATATATATCAAAATATTGAATTTAAAAAAGTGTACTACTTCCATTATAAATATGTGTAAGCCCCAACTCAGCATCACCGATCCTTTTATCCATTAGGAAAGTACTTTTCACTTTTCTCTGTTTCAATAATGTATAGTAAAATAAAATAAACAGATAAAAACTGGTTCTTTTTTTTTCCTTTTTTCCTTTTCCTTCTTCTTTCTCTACTTCTATTTTTTTTTTTCTTATTAAAATTAATAATTATCATCATGACCAACTATTCAATCACTGTAACTGCCGTCGGTGCTCAACTTGAAAAGGACATAGAAACTATTGGTAAACAAGATCCCTATTTACGTGCATCTGTTCACTTAAATGATGATGAAAGTTATCAAAAAACATTTACTGATAAAAATGCTGGTAAAACCCCACACTGGAACCAATCATTTACTTTTGAATTAAATGGAGAACCCGACATTTTTATCGAAATCATGGACGAAGAAAAGGGTATTGATGCCATTATTGGTTTTGCTGCTATTCCTATTAGCCAAGCTGTTGATGCTCCTCATGCTGCTATTAATGGTCAATTCAACGTATTCGACTATAAGGGAAACATCACTGGTCAAGTCAATTTGATTCTTCAAGCCCATGGTTTTAATAATTCAAGTAACGTTCAACCCGAAGATATCATTGATGGCCAATCTTATCTCAATGAAGATCAAAAAGCTCGTGCTAAAAAAATTCATCGTAAAGAAATCGCTGGTGATGTTGGAACTGCTGCAGCAGCTTTATTAGGTGGTGTGCTTTTAGGTAAAACACTTTATGACAAACATAAAGAAAAAAATGCTGAAGGCGAAAATGAAGAAGTGCAAGAAGAATAAATCATTCCTATTCCTATATACATTCACATGGTATTCATAAATATAACTCATTGATAAATAACTAATAAAGATATCCGATTATACATATATATTCTCATTTAAAGAAAACTGTTTGTCTATACCTTGATTATTTCCTTTTTCAGCAAATACTATGTTTTATTGGATGAGTTCTAGCTATTAAATATATGTTCATATTTTATAATCGTTATAAACTGTTAAATATATATATATATATATATATATATATATTTGAGGGTGAAGAAAAGTAATAAGAAATAGCACGCAACCTTTGCAAAGTGGGTCTTTGTGTTGTATCTCAATTGAAGAATACCTCTCGTTTTGAAATTCCGAATTTTTAAATACTCCATGGACAAGTCGCTATTTCTCTTCTTTCTAGTAAGTTTTTATTATTTTTAATTCACAATGAAATTATCATCCATTCAAAAAATTCAAGTTATTTTTCTTAAAAAAATGTGATACGAAAGTTAATAACTTTACTAAATAATTTTATAGCATTAGAACAGTGTATTGTAACAAAGAATTACAAGAAGTTCTATTTCTTTGAATATAAGAAAGGTTCGAGATGACCAAGCATTTTTAGTAAATCCAATGTAAATACTATTAAACTTTCAATAAAAAAAAATATTTACTTGGCTAGCATCGCTAAAGGTGTAGGTGGTGATCATTACTTTAATACAATTAGGAAAACTTTGCATAAACAAGGCTATGTACTATATTTTGCCGGGATCAACCTTTTTTAGAAAAAAAACAGATGGCAAAAATTAAAATTTGCAAGAAAACATAAATGTTGGGCTGTAGAGGGTTGGAAGAAGGTGTCATAATCTGATAAGCCAAGTTTTACATTGAAAGAAGTTACCAAACGTGAACGTAAATGGTGAAAAAGAGTGAAGCTGAAAAATTGAACTATTTGAAATTTATGTTCGAAAGCGGTAGAAACTAAATGATAATATAAAATGTTATTTATTTTGATAAGAGAGTGAAGCTTATCAATTTTGAAAAAAGAGTAAAAAATAAACGTCATACTGTAAGTATTACTAAATATTATACCAAAATTGCTAATGAAGATTCCTTGATGGTGTCGATTCAAGGAAATAGAAATGATCTTGCATTAATGAAAGATAACGCTTCAATTCTACAAACAAATCAGCAAAGGATTGGGTTTTAGAAAATTAAGTTAATAGTTAACTTGGTCTACAACTTCCCTTTGATTTAAATCCGATTAAAAAACTTTGGGAAAAAATGAAGTTAAAGGAATTCCAAGGTGTAATAAAAAAAAAAAAAGGAATGATATAGGATTATCCAGTTGGAGCTGTTTAATTGATTAATGTCAGATTATATAAAAGAAACAATTAAAAATAAAGGCATAGTGGTAAGATGGTGGTGATAATCATGATTTCTTTTAAAAAATGTATGTATGCTTTTTAAAAAAATGGAATTTCAACAGGGGGAGTGTTTTTCTGTAAGATACTGGATTCAATAATATTGGCTTTTCAAAGTAAGGTTTTATTACTAAAATACCTTATTTTATTTTAACTTCATATTGCCTATTGTTATTTTCTTAATGTGCTCGCTATATTTGTCTAACCTTATAATATATTCACATGAAGTTTGGTTATTTTTCGTTATTCTAGTCGATTATTTAATGCCTTATTTCTGGTGAGGGTGCTTTATGTACAGCTTTAGCCAATCACAAATTGCTATTTCAACTGTCATATTAAAGAAATGGGTGTGGTAATCTTTTTATCTTTTCTTCATAATAATGAATAAATTATCAAATCCGATATGGAATATGTAGAAATATATCTATATCATCAGCTTCATATTCATATGTAATTTTCATTAATTCACAGTGTCTTGTATTCTATTTATTGAATTGGTTCTATATTTGTATCTTCTTTAAAATGTTTTATGTAAACTTTACACAAACACGCCACTTTATTTGTTTATGGTATATGGTTGCAGATTGTGACTTTAAATCAACTCGGAGATAGGTTAGCTCATGATAAAAGGATTCAGCACTCTACTGTTATGAATGAAAATTTATTACAACGATTATTTATATACTATTTATAATCTTTCATCATTGTCTAAAATTACCGTAAAAAAAAAAAAAAAAAAAGAAAAGAAACCCCCCCCCCCCTAGAAGGTGATAACAATACTGTCTATTTAGTATGAAAAATATGATACAAAAAAAGAATGGACACGTATACTACTTTCTCCGAAAATTATTTTTATGATCGACAAAAAATACAAAAAAGTAAAGAGCAGCTTTTATATTACTGCTATTATTAACTATTACTATTTTACCTTTATTAATATACAAACCCGAGAGAGATTTTCTTACATTATCTTGGCAAGCTTAATATACTCAGTAGCCAATAAAAGAGAAACAACTAAAAAAAGAGCAATAACTATACATTAAGCTTTCGGCATTTGAATAGATTAAATTGTTGGATAAATAATATTTTGTATGACTTCATAATCAAGTTTTTTCCATATTAATATTAAATAGCGGGAAAACTCAGCCAAAAAGCTCTAGAATATTGAGTATTAAAAAAACGCGTGCATAATTCATATTAAAAGGCCGTATTTTTTAGTCCTGGCTCTTTTCCAAGTTTTCCATTTCCTACTCTTTTTAGTATAAATATTTTTTTTCCTTCCTTCTTTTTTCCTTCTCTTTTTTTCTTTTTCTTTTTCATATTTAAAGTAATATTATAAATAAAATAATCATGTCTCGCTCTCTTACTCTTACCCCTGTTAGCGCTAAACTTCAAAAGGATGTTGATTCTACTGGTAAACAAGATCCTTATGTACGTGCTTCTGTTGTCGTAGATGGAAAATACCAAGAAACCACTCCCCATAAAAATGGTGGCCTCGAACCAAGATGGGAAAATGAATCTTTACAATTTGAATTAAATGGTGAACCTGATCTCTTTGTTGAAGTTATGGATCATGAAACTAGCGTTGATGCTATTATCGGTTATACTTGTATTCCTATTAATCAAGTCGTCAATGCCCCAGGTGCTGCCCTTAATGGTCAATTCACCCTTTATGATACCAAAGGCAACGTTACTGGTCAAATTAATTTAATCCTTCAAGCTCATGGTTTCCAAAACTCTGGTAGTGCTAAACCTGAATATCCTTCTAATGGTCAATCTTACATTAATGAAACTCAACAAAAACGCGCTAAAAGTCTTAAAATCAAAGAAACTGGTGCCGATATTGCTGCAGGCGCCGCTTTATTGGGTGGTGCTGCTCTTTTAGGTAAAGCTTTCTTGGATAGCCGTAAGAAGGAAGAAGAAGAATAATTTTTTAATAGTAAAAGATAAAATAAAATAAAAGGGTCAATACGATTTGTATGAATATATATATATATATATATATATATATATACAAAGAGTTAAACTAGTATAGGTTATACAAAAATAAAAAACAAAATAAATAAAGATACCCATGTAAACTTTTATTTTATAAATACTCTATTTTTATAATTATTTTGTCTATACTTTTTATAAATGATACGCGTCAAAAATAAAATGTGTATAATATAATAAATTAAAACAGTGTATAGTTACACGAAATAATGAGATTATTTTGAACCTATATCCATTTCTTCAAAAAATAAAATAAAAAATCATAACGATATATACATATATATAATTAATGTTTAATCGTATATCTTAAATACACGTAATCTAATAATAATAGTAATAATAATAAGCTTTTTTTTGGGGGAGGGACCTTCAAAGCTTTATTATGGGAATACTAATACGAAAACGATAATTTGGATTTTTAAAAAAGTGTGAGAAAAAAATCTCGATTCCTTTTGAAGAAATACCCAAAGTACCCAAGTAATGTCAGTTTTATGCAAGTATATTTGTTTTATGGTACCTTTGATGAAACGTATTTATAAAAATAGAATTATTAACCAAAATAAATTTAGAAAGGTTGTTTTTATTTTATTTTTTGCAAATGAATTGAACAATATACACAAAACCTTATTGGTTGATGGATTGAGTCATTTCATATTTTTTTTTTAAGAAAGCACTTTTACTTTTTCCCTTTTTTTTTTTATTATTCTAAATTATTAATCATGTCTTTAGCTCGCGTTCGTAAGTACCTACTATATAAACTATTTATACATAAATAAATAAAATAATATTCTAAGTCATTTTTGTTTTATTGTGTAGAAACTGATTCCGCTCCTGCAGCCCTTGGTCCTTATTGTAAAAAGAAAAGAAATAAAAATAAATTCATATATATATGTATATATAAATGGCTATCTAATTTCTTTTATTTTTAAATGTTATTATTACTATTACTATTATTAGCCCAAGCTATTAAGGTCAATGGCTTCGTTTATACTTCTGGTCAAATCCCCCTCGATCCTGCTACTGGTAAGTTATTAATTAATTCTATACAATTTCTTTTACATAAAACAGGAAAATAAAATTAATATATATATATATATATATATTATAGGGCAAATTGTTGAAGGTGGAATTGCTGCTCAAACCCGTCAAACTTTAAAGAACCTTGAAGCTGTCCTTAAAGCCTCTGGAAGTGATGTTAATAAGGTTATTAAAACTACTGTTTTTATTAAAAACATGGATGATTTTGTGAACATTAATGAAGTCTATGCTCAAGTTTTCTCAACTCACCAACCTGCTCGTAGTTGTGTAGAAGTAGCTCGCCTTCCTAAAGATGTATTAATTGAAATTGAAGCAGTTGCTTTACATGATTAATTAAAATAAAATAAAGCTTTTTTAAGCACATATTCAACTTTGTAAAAAAATAAAAGATGCGTGATATGCTTAATTTTTTATTATGGTTATTATTATAATTTATGCTTATATTTATATTTTACATAAGTATGCATTTAGAATTATTTTTCTTATCGTCTAAAGACTGTAATTGTTTTTTGGCTTCTTTACCAATTGTACCGCCTTTTTCTATAGCCTTTTCAAACCAAAGACGAGCTTGATCTATATCCTTTTCAAGACCTCGACCTTCAAGGTACATATTTGCTAAATTTGCTTGTGCTAATTGAAATCCTTGTGTAGCAGCCATTTTCATAAATTCAGCTGCATTAAACATATTAGGTTCACAACCATGACCTTTTAAAAATCGTAAACCAACGTTATATTGAGCTTCAGGTAATCCTTTCATTGCTGCCTTTTGAAAATATTTAAACGCTTTGGTTTGGTCTGGTTCTTTTGATGTATTCCCTAAACCTGACGATGCATAAACACCCAACATAAAATGACACTGAGGATGATTCAATTGACTTCCTTTTTGGAAATAGCCAATGGCTTTTTGATGATCTTGATGCACTCCATACCCTAATCGATACATCCTACCTAATTCTAAATAGGCTTGCGCAATCCCATTTTTCCCTGCTAATTCATATAATTGTATGGCTTGCTGTACTCTATCTGGTTCTTGTCGCATAATGATAGATCCTAAATTCATTTGTGCATAAGGATGTCCCTTTCTAGCTAATTCTGACATTAATTTAATCCCTAGCTCTTCATTTTTAGCGGTTCCTCTATATCCTCGGTAAATCATATTGGCATAACTGAATGTCCCTTGATCATCTTCTAATATCATAGCTTGCTCATAAAGTTTTAATGCTAATGGTGTACCAACTATTATATGTATGTTTATAATTAATAATTTAACTCTTCCTCAACATATTTTTTATTATTACTACTATAACTACTGTGTTCATTATTACCTTGAGAAATACGTAAAATCATATTCCCTAAAGCTGTTAACTCTGATTTATCATTATTTATAACTATAGGAATAATATATTTTATAAATATAAATAAGACAATGTATTACTTCAGTATCCGACTATTTCTTTCTTTTTTACTTACGTTTTAATAATTGATTCTTGTTTATAGGGGTGTTGTTTTGAATACTGTCTAATACAATCTGTATAATTTGTTTTTGTACAGGAATAGTGCTTTTTACTTGTTTATTTTTAATCATTAACTCGAGTTGATCATCAGGTGGTAAAATGTCTTAAGAAAAAAATATCCATATAAAAAAAAAAACGAAAGAATATACATTGTTTATTACAAGAGTTACAAGTGTCATTTAGTATATTTACCTTTCAATGATAAATCTGTCAAGTCAACGGAATCGATAGTATCTTCTCTAAATGATATATATATATATATGTTTATATCAATAGGTGTTTTATTTTTATATATTTTTATTATTAAAGAAATAACAAGGAATATATTTTATTTACTTTTTTGTTGGCTCCAAGAAAGGCTCGAAAATACTACCCGTCATACTTTTTTGAACATTTTTATCATTGGATAAATGTCGAGTAGCTAAAAAGTTTCTTTTTATAACAGAACGATGACAACTATATACATTTTTATAAGTATATAATAGTCGTCGATTACTAACTATAAATAAACGCATAATTTATTTTATGGAAAAGAAAAAGAGAAAAATGAAGAGAGAAAAAAAAAAAAAATGAAGGAAAAAAAATTAAAATTAAGCCATCTAGATTGAGACCCCCAATATATTTTCAAATTCTGATTATTTTTGTATTTCTTTCTTTTTTACACTATTTATTTTTTTAAAAAAATGTCAGCAACTAAAAATATTATCTTGACACTATTTTCTTCAAGAACTTGTTCTTTATGTACCACTGCAAAAGATACTTTATTACGAGCACAAAATAAAGTAATATATGTTATAAAACTTTAATTCATATTTTATATATATTTACTAATTTCTTTTTTTTAATTTTATATGTAAAAGATTCCTTTTGAATTAAATGTATTAGATATTCATAAAGAAGAATGCCCAAAGGAATTCGCTGAAAAGTATATATTTGATATTCCAGTTGTTCATTTAAATAATGAATTTTTAGTACAGCACCGTGTAGCCGAAGATAAATTAATTCATGCTCTTGAAACTTTTCAAAAAACTGGTAAAGTAGAAAAATTTTAAATAAGTTTATTCTAGGGGAATATAATAAAAATAATAGACAAATAATAAAGTAAAAGGCGCGTATAAATATATATCTCTATGATGATGGTGATGATGGTAATGATGCTGTTGTTCTTTTATTATTATTATTATTATTCATCTTCTGATGAAGAATGCTTCGTTTTTTTTCTATCTGAAATAAATCGATCAACCAAAGTATGATACGCTTCATTATGTAAAGATTTTACTTTTCCATGATGTTCATATAAATTTGACAATTCATTTTGAAGACTAACAACTTGAGATTGTAAATCACCAGAAGGATCTTGTTGATTAGATGATTTTTCTTTATCCCTGACTTGATCTAAAAAAGAATACCCGGATGCTAAATCAGAAGTATTAAATGATCCATTTTCTATTAGCTGTTGGTGTTGACCCAAATCGGATAACGTGTTCATTAAGTGTTGATCAATACCATTTTTTTCTTCATTTGTAACAACTGATCGTTTAAATGATTTCCATGCCATAGGTGTATATTTTTGTTGAGAAGTGTTAACCGTACCGGTTGATAATTCAATTGGTTTTAATATACAAGAAACGTGTGTGACAGGCCCTTTATGACTAGTGAATTGTCTTAGTGATTGTCGACTGTTGACATCCCATACAATACAATTTCCGTCCTCCGATCCTGATATTAATAAACTTCCATCAAAAGATAAACTTAATGAATGAATTGTATTTCTATATTAATTAATAATAAATAAATAAAAATATGAATATGAATATAAAGAAATAATTATATATAATTTTATATTTGTACATATCTGTATATATATGTATTACGTGTGGCCACTAAAGATGAGACTTGATGATAATGTGTCTGTACCAACACCTTCCACCTTACCAAGTCCTCCAAGAGCTTGTACGGATTGATAAGTTTGCTGTTGTCTACGTTTATATAATTCTACCAAATAAATTTCGTTTCCACAAGCTGCAAAAAGCATTGTTTCTGAAGGATTTACAATTAAAGTAGTAACAGCTTTTGGAAATAAAAATGTTGTTAATAATTCACCTGTTGCAAGATCCCAGACCTAAATATACAAAATAATAACATATATAATGAATAACAATGCATTATATGTATATATATATATATATATTACCTTGACAGTAAAATCAGAACTTGAAGTATATACACGGGTAGTTGATAAAGTACCAGAACCAATATAAATATCTGTAACAGGTAAAGTGTGGTCTGACCAAGAATATAAGGGGCTAGGATTGATATTTGAAGACATACCATTTGCATCATTGTTATTATTATTGTTTGATAAAAGAGAAGATACTAACCAAACATTGATAGTAGCGTCTTCCCCAGCAGAAATAAGTATACTATCATCATTTGAAAATCCAAGGCGAAGAATAGAGCGATAATGAGCGTCAAATACTTTTATTAATAACCCACTTGAAATATGCCAGAGATAGATCCGACCATTAGCTGTAGCACCGGCAATATAATGACCTTGATGAGAGGAAGCAACCGTTATTATTTTTTCAGGTATTAACATTTTATGAGTAAGTTGATCACGTCTCCAATCGTATACATTTAAAGTGGCTCTATCAGTTTGTGCTGTTAAAATAGAACCTATTTGGAAAGTAGCATTGGGTCTTGGTACAAGTGCTAACCCCCCCTTTAAAGATAAGCTCTGCTTAAATGTAAATATCGTTGATCCTGATCGCAAATCCCATACATATATTGTTGAATCTGTGTTTGATGCACTAACGACTATTTCTGTAAACATATTTTCTATTATCTTTATTTTATGGTAATAATAATAAAAGAGTTGGAAAAATACTTGAAAAAGAAAAATGCAACAGAATAATGCAAAAAAAAAATTGAAATAGTAGTCACTAAGCCACTTTCGCTAATTTATGCGCTAAATTAATATTTTCTTAAGCTTATCAACCACTCTCTATGTAAAAATATATGCATATATATATATATATATATATATATATATGTATGTGTGTGTATCTATATATTATTTAAATTATATAATAAATCAATCAAAGCTTTGATTATAAGCATAAAATAAATGGTTATGTATTGGTTCTTTAAAGCTTATTTTTTTTTTGTATTTAAATCTTTAAAGCTTATATAAAAAAAAGTTAAAGGAATAGTAATAAGATCAAATTATACTTAAAATATATGTTATGATATCATATTATACTCAATTTTTATTCATTTTGAACGAATGAAATGCAGACATGGCATTCGGAGGTTTGTTCCTTTTTTTTAAAAAAGACCCATTTTAAGTAATATATATATATATATATATATATATGTATGTACTTATATCTGAGTATGAGTATATTATATTATCTGATTATTTCATAATAGTTGTGCCTTACCTAAGTTACCGCATATCATATAGCTTATTACTAAATTTAATAATGAATGAACATTTTAAGTATTCATTCTTCTATTTATTGTTCGAAACAAAATACGCAAGAGACAAACTTTAATTTTAAGGCAGAGCAAGAGTGAGTTAGCTTTGTTTATCTCTTTATTTAAAAAAGGAAAAAAAGAACACTAGGAAAATGCCTCATCTTTTTTATTTCGAATCATATCCGAGTTACCTGACTTTAGTCTATTACATTCTTATTTTTTATTTATTAAAATAAAACGTTTTCATTTAATTGGGCAAGTCTGAGTTGATTTATTATGTTCATCCTTTTACTTCTCAACTGCGTTTTAAAAGGTATTGCATGGGTTCCTTTAAAAAAAGTTATTATTATATATTCAACACGATATTAAAGTGTAACATCTACTCAGATTAACGTTTATATTTATAAATATATATTTATTTGTTTATTTTATTTTATTTCTTCTTCGTTCCAATTGTTTTTTGCCATACCATTTTACAATTTGATGAGAAAATATTTTTAAATAATGATATAATTTTTGTCCATTTTTTTAATAAAAAGTTATAATTTTTTTAAAATAAAAAATGGAAATGTGTCTTTTTTTGGAAATTGATGTTCATTTTATTTTATATACCAAGCCTTTAGTATATGTATAAACTTATTGAAAAAAATACGTAGTGTAACATTGATACAAATATGAGAAAAAAAAGTTAATGCTGATGTTTTTAAAACTCCAACCGGCAGCTTCCATCCATTTGGAAAAAGGTTCACGTCTTCTATTTTTATTAAAGTTAAAAAATAAGTTTTTTTTTGGGGGGAAAGATAACTGAAGAGTAATGAATATAAAAACGCGTATTTTTATTTTATTTTCTTTTTCTTTTTCTTTTCTATTATATATACATATATAAATTAATTAATCTCAAACATGACTCAAGCTATTATCATTACTGCTGTCTCCGCTAGATTCGAAAAGGATGGCGAACTTATTGGCAAACAAGACCCTTACTTACAAGCTTCTTTAGATTTAAATGTCAAGGAAAGCTACAAAAAGACCTATGTTGCCCAAAACTCTGGTACTGAACCTGAATGGAACCAAACTTTAGAATTCAACTACAATGGTGAAAATGAAATCTACGTTGAAATCTTAGATAAAGAAAAGGGTGTTGATGGTATCATTGGTTATACTACCATCCCTCTCAAGAACATCATTAACTCTGAAAACGCCGTTGTCAATGGTCAATTCCCTCTCTTTGATTACAAAGGTCAAAACACTGGTGTTGTTGTCTTAGTCGTCAAAGCCCGTGGTTTTGAAAACTCCAGCGATGTTGTTCCTGAATATACTACCAGCGGTGAAGCTTATCTCAATGAAGATCAACAAACCCGTGCCAAGAAGATCCACAACAAGGAACTTGCTGGTGATGTTGCTACTGGTCTTGCCGGAGGTAAATAAAATTACTATTTATATTAATTAAAAAGATTTATAATATCAGGACTCATTCGTTATTTTTATTCATTTCGTTTCTATAGCTGCTCTTGCTGGTGCTGCTGCTTTCTTCGGTAACAAGGTTTACCAAGAACGCAAGGCTCAAGAAGGTGAAGAAGAACAATAAATATAATTCATTTTATCATGTTTTATAAGTATACATAAAGAAGATGATTTTTTTTTTTTCGAAAAATCATTTTGTTCAAAAAAAAAAAAAAGAGTAGATAGTGTAAATTTTATATATATAAACTCGTTAATATATTTTTATTAAAAAGTAAATAAAGATATCCTGTAATTTATAAAACTCATTTTTATTCTATTTTTATTCTAAATGCTATTTGGTACTAAAAACAAATTATTTTATATTTGTTTATTTTTGGGTTCAAATAAGAAAGCAACTCCAAGTTTTATTTATTTGTACACAAAAAAAAAAAACAAACAAAAACATCATTTTGGCATACACGTAAACCTTGTCAAATGTCAATCCACCTGTAACATATTCCATCGTTATTTAATTTCGGAACCAATTATTCGCAATATATTCTAAGTAGTAACTTTATATTCCCTTGTTACAGACTTTGATTATTCGAGGATTTAC
The DNA here is from genome assembly GCA_017871115.1 of Cunninghamella blakesleeana. Lineage (NCBI taxonomy): Eukaryota > Fungi > Mucoromycota > Mucoromycetes > Mucorales > Cunninghamellaceae > Cunninghamella > Cunninghamella blakesleeana. The sequence goes on from JAFCIZ010000005.1 coordinate 2,974,773, forward strand.
AGTGTCGAAAGAGTGTAAGTATAGTGATTACGTATTTGATTGAAAAAAGAATAAGACTAGAGAGATAATAGAGTGTTTATTTTTTTCATTAAACATTTTTAAATGGATGGTGAAGATAATTTTTAGAAATGTAAAACAATACAAAAGGGTAATGCAGGTATATTAGAGTGGTATTTTGAAAAGGTAAGTTTTGGGATGATATAATGGTATATTTTTAAGACAAACAACCTTGACAAATTTTATACTTTAAAATAAAATATTGTTTTAAATATAATATCCACAAAAATAAAATAAAAGATAAAAGAAATCAGCTCGCTATAGATTATTAAATAACATTTTATTAAATAACGGAATGTTCTAGAGTAATTTTTTAATTTACATAATTGTTAATTATATTTTGATAATTAGTTTGAGGGAATTCATTTTTGAGATATTCATTTTCAAATTAGACCTTTCACTTATTTTTTTTAAAGTTAGTATTTTTTTATATCTATTTATTTTCTTAGCCATTTTAAAAAAAAAAGCTTTTTACTTAATAATAAAATATTTGAAATAATCATAAATAGATTATCCTTTGACTTCGATACAGTTTGGTATTCAAGTACATTAAGACCTTTCCTTAATTTTCCACACAAATAGCGGTCTTTAATTTTTTTTAAAAAAATTGTCAAAAAAACTTTTTTCGCTTACTTTTTTAAAATATCATTATTTGAAAATAAACAATGGCAAAAGCAAAAAAGAAGAGGCCCATTACGCAACAGATAAAAATTGAAAAATCAGAAAAGTTTAAACACTCTAGAGTAGAGACAGCTAGATTGATACGACGATATCATGTATTGAATAAAGAATTAGCAAAATGTCGCAATGCAAAAACCATTGATCGAAAAGTAGAAGAAGGTATATTAAAAGAAATGGAAGATATGGGTGGTATAGATTGGTACCAAAAGGCTTCTCAATTAGGTCAAAGCAAAACCCGTGGTGGTGATTCTTCAAAATGGCTAATGCAAACTTTAGAATCTCATTGTCCACAGTTATTAAAAAAGAATGAAAGAGAATCAATATCCATTTTAGAAGTGGGTGCAGTAGCTCCTGATAATTACAAACCTTATTTAAAAAAATACCCTATTCAAGTGTATCCAATTGATTTAAACCCCCAACATGAATCCATCCATAAACAAGATTTTTTAACTATGAAACCATTTAAACAATTTGATATTATTTCTTTATCTTTGGTTATTAATTTTGTAGGTGATCCAAAAGACCGAGGTAAGAGATGTATTTATATTAGTATACAATTAAGTAAAAAAGAGTATAGTTTTGTTTATTTTTAAATTTCTTATTGTATCTTATATTATTTTGTTTTAAAAAAAAGGTAAAATGCTTCTTCATACAAGAGATTTTTTACATAATATATCACAAACATCCAAACTTCACCATTTATTTATTGTATTACCTTTACCTTGTATCAATAATTCTCGCTATATGTCACATGATCACTTTTTATCCATTATGACTTCCATTGGTTATTCACTTATTCATCATCACTTCTCTCATAAACTAGCTTATTATTTATTTGAATTAACATCCATTCCTAAATCTATACTTGAATTCAAAAAAAAAATATTAAAAGATGGTGGTGGTAAAAATAATTTTTGTATTATAATAAATTGAATTTTTTTTGCATTATTTTTAAAATGAATGAAAAATTTTAAAACTCAAACATGACGTCTTTTTTATTTTTTGGAATTTCAAAAATTCATTTTTCTTTTTCCATTACCTTTTCTTCTATCCAACCTTTGTATAAATATATATATATATATATATATATATATATAAATTTGATACATATACACAAATATTTATTTATAATGTTACCTTTATCATTACTAAATGCAGCAGCTGGACATCCTATGCTTGTAGAATTAAAAAATGGTGAAACTTTTAATGGTCACCTTGTTAATTGTGATAATTGGATGAATCTTACGTTACGTGAAGTTATTCAAACATCTCCTGAAGGAGATCGATTTTGGCGATTACCAGAATGTTATATTCGAGGAAACACTATTAAATATTTAAATGTACCTGAAGAAATTGTAGATATTGTCAAAGAAGAAGAAGCTGGAAGACAGCGTCATTTAAATAATTCAAGAGGAAGAGGGCGAGGTCGTGATAATACCGGAAGAGGAGGTCGTAATGGTGGTAACATGAATCGTGGTGGACGTGGTGGACGTGGTGGAAGATCATGATTAGCTTATTTTTGTTATTATTATTATTATTATTACAATTACTGTTTATTTCATTCAAACTAATAAAAAAATCATTCATATACATATAGTTTTCTATTCATTTTATTTTATTTTTTATATTAATAGCATTATTATAGTATTAATAAAAATGATAATAGATATATATTTATATCTTCACTGCATCTATATCAATGTCCATATCCATATCTATATCTCTATCTATATTTATGTAATATATTTCAGTGTTTTTTTTTTTTTTTGATTCCGTTTGATTTGAACTCCTGATTGGTGTATTTTTTGTTGTCATTTTTTCTTTTGATTATAAATATTCGAAATTCTTTGATTTTATTTATTTTCTCTTTCTTATCTTAAATAATATATACAAATAAACATTATGGCTAATTTACAAGATATTACTTCTGATGAACAATTTAAAACTCTCACTTCTGATAAAAAAAATGTTTTTATCATAAATTTTTGGGCTACCTGGGCAGAACCTTGTCAACAAATGAATGAAGTATTTAGCGAACTTTCCAAGAAGTTTCCTGCTCTTCAATTTTTAAAAGTAAAAAGAAATAAAAAGAAAAGGTATATAAAAATATATACAAGAATAATAAACTAATATATATGTACCTAATTATAGCTTGAAGCTGAAAATTTCCCTGAAATCTCAGAAGACTATGAAATCTCTGCTGTCCCAACTTTTATTATTTTAAAGGTATAGGTATAAAATGCAAAATATAAATTGACAAAGCAAAAGAGAGAAGAGCAAAAAAAAAAAAAAAAAGGAAAGATCAATATAATAATGCAATACTTATATTATGTCTATAGGGTGAAAAAATAGTTGAACGTATTGAAGGTGCTAAAGCTGCTGAATTATCTAATGCTGTTGCTAAACATTCCAAAGGTATTTTAACATCATACAGTAACGCTGGCACTATTGATTCATCCTCTACGAAACCTCAAGATTTAAATTCACGTTTAAAGGCTTTAGTCAATAGTGCACCTGTTATGATTTTTATTAAAGGAACTCCTCAACAGGTAATGTATAAATATTAATAATATTAATAGTGTATATCTCTATATGTATGTATATGCACTCCAAAAACTGACTATGAACTTTTTTATGTTGTTTTAGCCTCGATGCGGATTTTCTCGTACACTTGTTGATTTATTAGCCAACGAAAAGGTGAAATATAGCTCATTTAATATTTTGGCTGATGAAGATGTGCGCCAAGGGTTAAAAGCATATTCAGATTGGCCAACTTATCCTCAAGTATATATAAATGGAGAATTAATAGGTGGATTGGATATCATTAAAGAATTGATTGCCTCAGGGGAATTTCAAGAAATGCTTCCTAAAGAAAAATCACTCACAACACGTTTACAAGAATTAATCGAAAAACAACCTGTCATGGTTTTTATTAAAGGAACACCTCAAGAACCTCAATGCGGATTTTCTAGACAAATTATTACTATTCTTGACGATCGTCATATTAAGTATGGTTATTTCAATATTTTATCGGACGACGATGTTAGACAAGGTTTAAAAACACATGTGGATTGGCCAACTTATCCAATGTTATTTTATAAAGGTGAACTATTAGGCGGTTTAGATATTGTAAAGGAAATGATCCAATCTGGGGAATTTGATCAAGTGTTAACTGCTTGAAATCATAACTTATATATATATATATATAAAATAAAAAACGAAACTTTTCAAATTCATTGATCAAAGAATTGTTGAATACCAATATATAATTTTTTTATAATAATATATATATTGTATTAAATATGTTTTTATTTATATAGTAATTGTTTTCAAATTAAATAGTAGGTTTTTGATAAATAAAGCAAATATAATCAATTTTATAAATGTTGAGTTCCAACTATTATGTATAATTTTGTATGCTTGGTAATCCCAAAACCTTGAAATTAAGGAAAAAGGTGTTTTTGATTAAAGGTTATATATAATCTTTGGCCAGAAATAGAATGGATTCGATAATTGTTTTTTATAAATAACAATGTTTTATTAGCTTTTATTTCTTCATGTAAGAATGCGTAAAATTATTTTACTTCATATAATAACGTGCATTGGAACTTTTTGAATTATAATGTATTTATATTTTTTTACTTATATAAGTACATTAATTATATATTTTATAGCTATTAACATTTATTAATAACAGTAAGATAAAAAAAAATTACATTAAATTAAGTGAGAATATGTAATCTATAATATTAAAGGTGATGCATACCCAAGCAACTCCTATTTTTATTGATAAAGTCTATAATTTTTTCAAAAATATGGTAAACAATGCTTTTTTTTTTTACTGCTATTGATATTATTACTATTCTTCTACACCTGCAGGACGATCTATTCTTACTTGCTCCCAGTCATCTTCTGTTTTTGCTTGCAAACGCTATTGTATATATATATAATTAGTATTTATTTATTATCATTGAAGAAGCGATAATAAATAAAATATTACTTATCTTACCCAATATTCCTCTTGTATGCTTAAACTACGGCGGTTTTTATCTAATCCCAAGGCTTCTTCTTTTTCAACCTTATTATAACAAAAAATATGAGTATAAAATCGTGAAAAATATTATTGTGTTAGTAAAAAAGTTTCATTTTTTTTTATTATTATATGGGTTTGAATAATTGATTGTTTATTTTCATTTCATTTCTATTCTCTCGATTATATATATATATATATATATATATATATATATATGTGTGTGTGTGTGTGTGTGTGTGCGTATGTGTAGTAGATAGTAAAATATACCTTTCGATGCCTTAAATCCCTATGATCGTACTTTGTTTGTGTTAATTGAGCTAAACCGAAGGAAGCTCCTACCATAATAGCTATAAAAGGTAATCCAAATAGAGCAAATGGATGCTTCTTTACTTTTTGTATAATTGGTGATGCTTGTTTATTAAATGGTTTTGACTGAAAAGTAGGCATACTATTTTATTCAAAATAAAAAATTACAGGAAAAAGAACTTTTAAAGAAATATCATTTTTAAAAAAATAAAATAAAACAGCGATTATCACGTGTTCAGCATAAAGCAATAGTATATAATGAAAAAAAGAGTTTAAATAGTTTTATTGTTTTATTCATTCTATTTACTAAAAAATGAATATGATATATTAAAAATATTTATTTTCTATAATTCATATTTCTTCAATACTTCTTGTTCTATCTTTTGTACAGGAGCATGTTTTCCTGTCCAGATTTCAAATTGAGCAATACCTTGGGAAATTAAAACATCAATACCTTCTACACATAACCAACCTTTACGTTCAGCTTGGAGTAGTAGTTTAGTACGTCTAGGTTTATAAGCCATATCACAAATAATACCTTTAATGCCTCCGTAAACATGATCAGGTAATTGAACACCACTATCAGCAGGTACAGTAGAAATAATAACGCCAGGTTCGATGGTAGACACTTCTAAATCTTCAACCACTTCAACATCACATAATTGATCAAATATCTTTTGTAATTCGTAAGCTTTACTGATAGTACGATTCCAAATGTAAATTTTTTTAATACCCATCTTGTAAAGAGAATAAATACCAGCACGAGCAGTACCACCGCTACCGATGACTAAACCTTGTTCAGGGGGCTTACTTGCATCCATCATAAGAGGCTGTACACGACGCATGATACCAATAAAATCAGTATTTTCACCAATCAATTTACGTTGTTTTACACCATTAGAATCAACATCGTAACGCACTGAAACAGTATTTACGGCACCAATTAAACGAGCATTTTCAGTGACTTCATCTAAATATTTCATAATAGCTACCTTATGAGGAATAGTAACAGAAGCACCACCAAAAGCTTCATCATGTAATAATGCATCTTCAGCATATTCCACCATGTGACATTCAAGTAAACCGTAATTATGAGGTAAACCAAGTACATTGAAACCAGTGTTATGTAAAGTTGGAGACATGGAATGTTGAATAGGTGTACCAATTAACCAGAATCGGTTAGCGGGAAGTAAACCAACAAGATGGCGAGCTCTGTATATTTCAGCTAAAGTTAATTGACCGGGTGCAGCTTTTTGTGGTAACGCAGGGTGAGTAATAGGAGTTAAAAAGTTATTAATGACTCTACTTAATTGTCCAATAAGTCCCATATTAATTGCAATAAGTGGTTTACTGTGATTAACTTTAGAAGCACGGAAAGTTTCAAGTGCCATATTATCTTGTAATGATTCAGCAGTACCTACTAGCTTGATCAAATCACCATACCTTTCAGCAAGTTCATATTTTACTTGAAGAGCTTTACTATCCCATGTTGTTTTCCGTAAAACGTCATGCCATGATGCAATAATCAAGCTTTCTCCTTTACTAGATACCAAGTTTTCAATAGTGGAAGGAGTCCAAATAGTTTCAACATCAATGTATTCACAACCCCATCGAAGACCCCAATGTAAGAGTTCAAACATATCCTTTTCTTTATCATCTGGGAAAGTACCAGCTTGTCCTTTACTACGTACAGTGAAAATAACCGGAATACTGACAATACGACGTAGAATAGCTAATTGTTCACCCACATATTCAAAGTAAGTCAATTCACTCCTATCATCGTCTTGATGTAATAAATCAACCCGTAATTCAACAGCATCTGTACCTTCACATATATCTAATAAACGATCTTCTATTTTACGTATATCTTTCATTGTTAAGGAGACAAAAGTAGTGGGTATACCAACACGACGAGGTGCATTGTTAACTTGATTAGTTTGGCGACCAGTAATGAAATTTAAGAATCGAGTTAAATCTTTTTTGATAGCTAACCAATCTGAAGGAGCAACCCAACCATCATCTGTCAATTCTTTTGCATAAGCGACAAACTCGTAATTACATACTTCACGGTACCAATTTCTACGACGACGCCATACTGTTAACATATCTTCACCAAACATAGGGCGAGTTTTATCACGACTAAGGTATTGCATGACTTGATCTACATCACGGACCAAATGAAGTACTTTACCGCCAGACCTGATATGTTCTTTTAATACTTGGCGAGATTCAGGTGTTTCTACGATACCACCACCACATGATACTACATATTCACGTCCATAAGATGAATCTTTACCTAAAATTTCCTTTAAGGCTTGTGCTTCCTTAATACGGAATTGTTCCCAACCCCAAGTGTTAATAAAATCAAATACAGTTGTTTTTAAAGTTGCTTCAAAATATTGATCAACATCTACAAATTTGAACCCAAGTGATTCAGCAGCATGTTGTCCTAGAGTAGTTTTACCAACACCACGCATACCAACAATTACAATCGATTTACCATGGTCTGTATTTTGACGATGGCTCTTACGAGTATTTGTAGTGTGGCCTAATTGTTTTACGTCCTTTAATCGTTTGCCTTGATCCACACCATTCAATCTTACACCCATTTTACGTTCTAAATCATCCCACCATGTTGGCCATGTTTTTTCAACACATTTCTTTTCTTGAATAATAGTGCCATGTGGAACAACACTAGAGAGAACGGAAAAACTCATAGCAATACGATGATCATCATAACAATGTATACCTTCATTTGGAGCCTTAAGATCTTTAATAGCTTTACCGTGAATTTGAATACCATCAGGCAATTCACTAGCTTCAACACCGAGTTTAGTTAATTCATGTACCATAGCAGCAATACGATTACATTCTTTTACACGTTGATTAGCAATTCCAGTAATACGAGTTATATTTTCTTCACCAGGTGTTCGAGGTGATGTGACAGCAGCTAAAACTGAAGCAGTTAAGAAAGCATCTGTCATGATTTCCATATCAATTGTAGGTAAAGGCTTTAGTTGGCCAATAGGAGGCCCAGTAACAGTAGTTGAAGTTTCAGTTTGAAGAACTTTACACCCCATAGGTTGTAAAACGTTAATAGCAAATGTAGCATCCCCTTGAAGAGAATTAGATCCAATACTTGTAACAGTGCAGGTAGAGCCGGTAATAGCTGCCAAAGCAAGAGGGTATGTAGCGGAACTAGCATCTGATTCAACAACGTATTCGGCAGGATTTTGGTATACAGCTGGTTGAATACGATAAGTATTATTAGGTAAACGTTCTACATGGGCACCAAAGGATTCCATCATAGCAATTGTCATATCGATATAAGGCTGAGAAATAACCTGGCCACCAACTAAAACTAATTCTACAGGTTCTACAGCGTAAGGTGCGCAAAGTAAAATAGATGATACATACTGTGATGAAATAGAAGCAGACAATTCAATACGGCCACCTTTGAAACCACCATTAGGAGTAACAGCAATAGGAAGAAAACCTTCTTTTTCAGTGGATACGATTTTAGCACCATTTGACTTTAATGCATCAAGAAGTGGGGCAATAGGGCGTTGCTTCATACGAGCATTGCCAGTTAACACAGCAGAGTGATGATTTTCGTTTGCATTGGGTATCATGGTTAACACTGTTGTTAAAAAACGAGATGCTGTACCAGCATTACCAACATAAACTTCTTTATTAGGCACTGACAATTTTCCGCCTCCACCATGAATTACTAGTGTTTCGCCATTATCTTCCCATTCAAATTCACAAGCATTTAATAATTGTAATGCAGCTAACATGTACTGAGTATCATCTGAATGCAACAAATTTTTAACACGGATTGTACCTTTACCAAGAGCAGCAATTAATAAAGCACGGTTAGAAATGGATTTTGAGCCTGGCGTTGTTAACACAATTTCTTTCTTTGGACCATTTGGAGATTCAGTAACGGGCAGTACAAGTTGCTGTGGAGCAAGAACTTTTTGGATATCAATATCGGCCACAATAGATGCGCGAGGTTCAAGGGTTTGACCAATTTTAGCAAGTAAAACAATACGTTTTTTATCCCCTTGGTTTTTTTTATCTACTTTCATGACTTCCATAATATCATCAACATGACAATAAAGGTTACCAATACGTTCTTTTACTTTCTTATCATCTAAGCTAATAGGTAAATCATAAGAACTAAGACAGCGTGCCAAACGCCCAACACTGACAGGATTAAGGTGACCCAAGTTACGGGATAACTCAGCTTCTTTGACACATCCAATAGAGACGCATTCACCATGCAATAATAAAGGAGAAACTAATGCTTCTATACCATGTCCTATAGAATGGCCAAAATTTAATAATCCACGTAAACCACCTTCTCGTTCGTCATTAGTTACTACGTGTGCTTTTACCCGTGCCGATCCAAGAATAACATCCAATAGGAGATTTTGCTCTTCTGTGCGTGTTTCAATTTTAGCTCCTAGAATAAAGAAAAACAATAGAAGAAACGGTTATTAAAACATTCCTCTTAAAGCCGTTTTTTTAATTTTTTTATTTATTTTATTTTACCTTGTAAAGTATTTGTTCCTGTGTTAGCATCATTATTCAACACGGCTTTTCGAATAGATTCTACACCATTTTCAAGTTTTACAAAATCAGGCTCACTCCAAATAGCTGCCGTCTATTTTATTTTTTATTCAAAAAAAGTCCCCAACAAATAATTAATTATATATAATTTATATTATATCATCCATTTCACTTGCGTTTAACTCTATTCTTTTTTTTATTTCTTTCAGTCTCTGGCTTTATTTTAAAATAATAACAAAATACTTTACCTTAATAACTTCTGCCATTCCATTTGCAAATTCACGTTCAGGTAAAGATTTTAAAAAAACTAAATCCATAAAGATACGTTTTGGTTGCCAAAAAGCGCCAATTAAATTTTTACCAGCAGGAGTATCAATAGCAGTTTTACCACCAATAGACGAATCTACCATAGCTAATAAAGTAGTAGGAATTTGAACAAAAGGCACACCGCGCATAAAAGTAGCAGCAACAAAGCCAATAAGATCACCAATAACACCTCCACCCATAGCTAAAAAGCAAGTATCCCGAGTGACGGCATTAGATAATAACCAATCTTCAATATCATCTTTTGTTTGTCGTGATTTTGACAATTCTCCTGGTGGCAAAATACGTGTAAATATACGTATTTTTGGATTCTTTTCTTTAGCTATTTTTTCCAAATGTGTTACATAAGTGTCTAAGTATAATGGCGCTAAGTTACTGTCCGTGACAAGTACATAATTAGAAGCTGGAATATTGTTGATAACGTCCCGTGCAATGTACTCTGTTAAATGAAAACCTAAGATAATAGATTCTTCACCAAGGATAGATACTTTAGATACATCCGTATCAGAAAGTATATCAGCCATAATTTATTTAGTTTTTAAAAACAGAATAAAGAAGGAGAAAAAAAGAAAGGGAAGAAAAAGAAGGAAAAAAAAATTTATAGCCCTTTTAAAAAAAAACATTAAACAGAAACACATATAAAAAAAAAAACGGAGTTCGAATTTCTCTATATGATTGGCAATTTGATATCAATGACTCATTATAACTTGGAGTTGCCCTGATTCTATTTTTTTACTTTTATTTTTGAGTATAACTACAAATGGTCATCCTGTTACTTTTTTTCTTTTTTTTCACCTATATATATATATTCATATATAAAACTTGTTTTTATTTTCGTTTAATTTTTCGTGTATTACATATTAATTCCTTATCTAGCCATTTTTTCTTGAAATAAAGATGACAGCCGAAAATGTTTTATATATAATGTAATGACTATATAAGGCTATGTACTAGTAAAAATAAAGAAAAAAAATGCTAGGAAAGTTGGTAGGGATGTCTTACTTTGTTATTATGGTATTTATATATGTATATCGGATGAAAACAACTTTCTTTCCGTAAATTATATGGACTGAAACCGGAATTTGCATAATAAAAAGTGGTGTACAGAAGATCAAAAAAATAAAAAAATTATGTGTTGGTTACACATATTAACTCGTAGAATAATTATGTTTACTGTTTTACAATATAAATATATTAACAACATTTGATTATATTTTACATAAATATTTTATTACTATAATAATTTTTTAAAAAAAAAGTATATATATATATATATATATTTGTTTGTCAAATTGAATGAAAAATATAAAAATATAAATTTATTTATATTTATATAAAATGATGGATGAGATAGTTGAGTATTTAATATATTAAAAACCAATTTATAATGATGAATGATAAATAAAAAAAATATAAAAAAATGTAAAAATAAAATTATAAAAATATATATTATCTAAGTCCAAAGTCTAAGAGAGCCATCAGCACCAGATGAGAATAACCAAGGCTGGGTTGGATGAAATTCAATATCAAGTACACCAAGGCCATCTTTAATATCATGGCCACGTAAAATCTTAACAGGAACGATTAAAGGATTTTGTAATAAATCATTGTAAACCATACCATAAAAGATTTGAATAGTACCATCATCAGAGGATGAAGCAAAAAGTGGGTATCGTTTATGATAAGATACTTGACGAACAGCCTTTGCATGATATTTTAATGATATATAAGGGCGAGAGCTGAGGTCTAAATCAAACCAACAAACACGTCTATCATAACTACCAATAATTACATTATCGCCTCCAGGATGAATATCAATACTAGAAATCCACTTGACACCAGGCTGTAAAGTTCTTATTAATGATTGTCGCATTAAATCATAAACACGGACATATAACTGAGTACAAACATAAAAGATGGGCTTAATAGGATGGAAGGCAACTTTTTGAATAGCACTTTTTAATTTGCGGAAAGGTGATTGTGATTGATGTCTTGTTGTTTGATGAATAAGTACACCCTTATCTTTACTATCCGGAGAAACAGTTGCAAAGTAATCACCTTTACGATGCCATACAATTTGTTTTACCCTTTGAGGATGTATCAATCGAATTTTATAACCATATTTTTCATCTTCTTCTTCGGAAGTTTTCATCCATTTGATTAAACTTTCACTAGTTTTGTCATCTACACTGCTTCCATTATTCACATATTGATGAGCTAACTGTTGTTGTTCTTTAGATGATAAACAGGGTGGTACTATTAATAATACTTCACCATCGCCAATAGATACCGCAAATAGCCACATTTCTGAACTAGGATTCCATGCCACTGCGTGAATAGTTTCTCTAAATTGCCACATAAATAAGCATCTACCAGTTGATACTTCCCATAATCTTACACTACTGTCATCTGATCCCGATAATATAAATAATCCACTTGGATGAATAGAAAGATTTCTAATACGTGCAGTGTGTCCAATATATGAAATTGATTGCTGTGTAGGGAATGGTCGAAGATCTTTAGGACTTGGTAATTTAGGAACCAATGATTCTGGATCAATATTAAGCTAAATAATTAAATAATAATAATAATAATAATAATAATAAAATTAATATAAAAAGTGAATATGTAAGTTGCCAAAAAAAAAAAAATGTGGCATTCTCAATTTTCTCAAATATATATATATATATATATATGTATATATACATAATACTTACTCTATTCTTTTTAACACGAGGTGCCAAGTATAAATCTAAACATCTTTGGAAACGCTCTTGAATAAATTGATTGTAAGCAGGTACTTGACGAAGGGATTTATATTTTTGAGGTAAATAATTCTTTTCTCTTTCTTGTTCATCCATTTCATTCCATTCTTTAATTTCTTTTTCATCAGGTAAATATTCTTCAGGAGGATTATAACTCTCATCATGTTGAGGTAAAGCCATTTTTGGAGCAGCAATATGCATAATATGTTCTTCACGAGGTTTATCTGTTTCATCATTCCAAATATTATAAAACTGATTAGTTGCAGTTTTAGGTTTACGAGGAACAATACGACCAGTACGAATAGCATGAACAATTTTCATAATTTTTTTAGCTTCCCATTTAGATGGAATAAAGCGGCTTTTAGGTTCAGGTCTTGCACTAAGAGGCATCACTTCCGTTTTACTACTAAACCATTCTACTGTAGGTTCATAAGGGTTATAAGCAGCATCAGGTATTTGTCCTTCTTGTAATCTATGAATAATATCTAACTCTTCATCATTTAATACGATATCCTTTCCTTCCTTTTCATTATATGCTGATTTCCATGAGTCTGGATCTTCTACAGTAGCTAAGAATTTATCCAATTCGTCTCCAGTTGCTGGTTTCATTACTTTTTTGCCATCGATATCATATCCAATATGGGGTAAATCATTATACCATTCCATTGGAATATTCCCTACCGTATTTTCAGTCTAAATTTATATATATATATATATATATATAGATATATATATATATATATGAATATGTATATGTATATAATAAGTAAATGTTATTTTTTCTATTTTTCTCTATTGCTAATATATGTACTTATACTGTGTACTTACTTCTTCTGTTGATGAGTCGCTATCATAATTTGCTTCAATATCTGGTAATATATCGATATGTCCATTTTTATCTCTAATAAATAATAATAATGATGTATAGCTTAATAATAATGATACTAAAACATTAGCCCCATTCATATTATATATGTATATTTTACCTCTTATAAGGGTTTTTTTTAATTTTTGCGATTTCATCATCCAGATCAGCCTCGTCCAAACTATCACCTTCCATATAATCACTTTCATTTTCTTCTTCTTCTTCTTCTTCTTCTTCCTCTTCCTCTTCTTCATTATCATCATCATCATCACTTAATGTTAATTCAGGAAATGCTTCTATAGTATCATCGTCTTGATCATTGTCAGAATCTGAAGGCTCTTCGTCTGAAGAATTCATTTCAATAGCAATATTATCAAAACTTTCTTTTTCTTCATCCTCTGTTTGTGTTGCTGATCTTTTTCGCGATATTTTTTCTTGTTTAGTAGCCGATTTAACCATAGTTATAATTATATATATATATTATATATAAATTACTATATTTAAAAAAAAAGAAAAGGAGAGTAAAAAAAAATTGACCAGAAAATCAAATTTCCCCGGTGGCTTTTTAACATAAAAATGCAGGCCAAGCCACTTTCGGTTCCAAAAGACAATATATTACCAATAAAAAAATTGTACAATAAAAAGCTTAATGATATGTAATAAGGTATTTTACAGTAATCGATTTTTATTAAACAAATTATTTATATGCTTACTACATTTAAAATCTATAAGTATTTCTTTGCATACTTCTTCTTTCTCTTCCTCCTTGTCCAAAAAAGGCAATACTTTCAGTTTTCTCTAAAAAATATAAACATATGTATATAGAAATTGTAATTTACGTACGTATTAATAAAAATATATATTTATATATCTATAAAAATAATAACATTGGTGTTATGTAATTAAATAGAAAAGTCAAAAAAATTAGAATACTTTATTATATTAATAAAATAATTGATAGCTTAAAAATGGACTTAATATACTCTACTGTCAATTCATGCAAAAAAAAAAAAAAAAGAGAATTGTGAAACAATCGCTTGTCACCATGCTTGTATTTATTTTTCTGATTGTACTAAATTATATATATTTTATTGAGAAAAAAGAAAGATTTTATATTTACAAATAAAATAAGAATAAAAAAATGAATAGAGTATATGTAGTATTGATTGCTGCCTATATAAATGTGAGTGAGTGAGTGAGTGAGTCAGTGAGTCAGTGAATGAATGTCGAACAAAGAGAACAAAAACTAATAATATGATAAGTTACTTTTTTTTTCTATTTTTTTTTTTAGTAAATTTTTTTCTTTATCCTTTTTTTAAATAATAATAAAAATATACTAATCTTCATTATTTAATCGTCGACGTTTATTATTCATCTCTACAGGATTAGAAGTGGGAAGGGACCAAGTAAATTTGCCATCATTTGAAGGAACAATAGCAGGAGCTACCATTGGAGGATGAGAAGGTGAAGAAGTGGTGTGTATTGATTGTTTTTCTATGGATGGCCATAATGTTAAGTTAGTAATTGAAGATGTTCCATTCATCGGTAGTTGGTGCGATGGAGGTATACTGTTAGTATAAGAAGGTTGAGATGAATCAATTGAAACTGCATTCATAGTGATAGGATATTGGTAAGATGACATAGGATAACCTTGTGTCAAATTTGGTGCAGATGTTGTAGAAGATGAAGCTTGTGATTGAAAATGTTGCTGTTGCTTTTGTGATGATAATTTATTTACTTCATTATTACTATTATTTTTAGTGTTTGTATTTTGATTATTGATATCATTGCAGACGCTGTTATTATTACCACTGTTATTATTGTTATTGTCATTATTTGTATTGCTATTATCACTATTCATATTATTATGCTGAAGTATAGATGGTGGTGTAGAGGATGAAGAGGAAGAAGCAGGTGCGGGTAAGCTTAGTGTACCCAAGGTAGGAGGAATGTTTTGATCCTGTACCCGATGAACTCTTTGTATCGCTTTTAAATGGGCACAATACTTTTCCAGCATACTATAAAGTGTCTTTTTTGAAAATGGTTTAGGTAAAATATCTGTCATACCACTACCAATATATTGCATAATATCATTGTCTGTAAAATTAGATGTCATTGAAATAATCGGTGTTAAAGCATCATATTGTCGAATATTTCTAGTAGCTGAGATACCGTCCAAATTAGGCATGACAATGTCCATTAGAATTAAATCATATTTTTCTAGCCCCATCTTACGTAGAGCTTCAACCCCATCTTTAGCCAAATCAATCGAACACCCAATAACTTGTAACAATTTACCACTTAGATCACGATATACAGAATCATCATCTACAAGTAAGACACGAGGGGGGACGGTCCAGCCGGCAATGTTCATTTTTCTTTTTAAACTAACTGCTCCGTTTTGATTATCGGATATAATTGACGATGTTGAAGCTGTTGATTGTTGCTGTGATGATGATGATGATGATATTGCAGAAGCAGAAGTTATATTAGTTAAATTCATATCTTGTTGTTGAGAAAGAATTTGTGTTTCAGTTGAAATAGAAGATAATTGCTGATCAGCAGCAGTGATTTCAATGGCAGGTTTGTTATCTCTTAAAGTTGTATTTGAACATAAACGTCCTAAAGTAACAAAAGTTAATCCATCAGCTGTTTTTAATGGAGATCCGATTAAACTACCAGCATTCATACTAGCTGCAGCAGCTGCAACACTGACTGGAATATTAAATGATTCTGTTGTTTGTTGGCTAGGAATTGTTGGTGGAATAGTAGAAGTATTGCTAGGTGTTTCAAGCCTTTGAGAAAGCGAGCAGTCATTTGATAGTGCGGATGATTGCTGTATAGATGATGTAGATGCATCTATAATTGTTTCTTCCTCGACCTTTATATCGGAATCATCTCCATTCCATTGATTTTGTAGTCGATGAGTAATTCGATCAAGTTGTATAGAATTTTGCTTTGATATATTTAGAAAAGAATTTAATAATTCATTCATTTCTAGTTTTGATTTTTCTTCAGGTAAATCTAATAAAATAATAAAATAAAAATAACAATTATAATAATATTAACATAATGTTAATAATGCTTTGAAGATGTTATCCAATTTTATATAAATATACTATACCTTGATTTATCCCAATCTGTTTTGAAAAAAAATCATGTATTAATCTATCCTTCGTTTCCATATTTTTTCCTAGTCCAGCAAGTTCTTGAATAATAGTAAAATTTGCATTACTAAGTTGTTGTAATCTTTTTTCCAATTCTATACGATATTGCTGAAGTTCGTTAATTTGATTTTGCAATTGTTGGGTAGTGTGCTTCATATCTTCTAGCTGCAAATTACTTGCTTGTTGTTTTTGATTGTTTTTAATCATTTCAGTTGCTATCGTAGCAGAGGATTGTGTTGACGATGCTGTTGTTGATTTATTATTATTTTCTTTTGTAAAAGTATTTGATTCCTCTTTTTTTGATTTTCCAGGCGTTTTACGCCTTATTTCTTCCAATAAATCTTTTCTATCTCTTTTAAATTTTGGATGCACAAACTCCCATGCCTAAAGAAGAAGAAGTAGAATAATAATAGTAATAATAATAGTAATAATAATAATAATAACATAATTAATACTAATTTTAATAATTTAATATTTACTTTAGTACTTTTTATTATTTTGAAAACTGTCTAACCTGATCACCAAATGGACGGCTACCATCATCAGAATTTCTTACTTTATGAAAATCATACTTGTTTAATTGTCTAACAAAACTAGCAAAATTACAATGTTTAAAATGCTTTGGCAAAATACTCTTGGAAAATTCATTTGTGTCTTTTACTACGAAGGTTGTACCATCAGGACTCCAACAAAAAGTGTTTTGAAATGCTGTATTTTCAAGCATTCTATTTTTTATTATTATTATTTATAATAATATAAAAAATAGAGTATATTAGTTACTTTGTATTATTTTTTAATACTCATTGTATATTTATATATTTTTATACTATCATCTAGTTTTCATCTATGTTACCTAAAGAGTTTTTGAATAAATTCAGGCACTGCACCATCATTACTTTTTGAGTTTATCTTCCCACCTGCTTTTTTATTATTGCTTGGACCAGCCATATTTGAATCTTCTTGTTTATTAGTATTATTAGGTGGCGATGGATAGTCTTTGACAATAGGTAAATCCATCAAACACTTGTGTATATAAATATATATGTATATATGTATATATATAGTTCAGTAATTTATATAATAAATAGTAAGTGTAATTTAAATGAAATTGGATTATGAGTTAATCAATTGGAGAACAATATATAAAACTCCAAGTATATATTTATATATATATATACATATAATTATTTATATGTGTTTATTATATATATATAGCTTTTAATATTAATAAAAATAAAAATAAAAATAAAAATAAAAATAAAAATAAAAATAAAAATAAAAATAAAAAAAAAGAGTTATGGACAAACGTTTTTGGAAAAATTCATTTTTTATAAAATCGCAGTTTGAATCAAGATTTACAGTCTTTATTAGGTTTTCCTACACAAACGGAAAAATATAATAAAAATAAAAATCAATCTGAGATTAAATAAAATATTGCATATAAAACGTTAACTGATATATGACAAGAAATATATAATCAGTTTGAATAATAGATGGAAAAAACGTATTTGGTAAGATACTATATTGATATATTATCGATATCGCACTGACTAGGTTTTTTAGAGCTGAATTAGGTTGAAGGATAATAACCATGAACATATAAAGTCAATATTACTATATATCAAATGAATACTCTTAAAAAAAATAATAATCAGATACATAAAAAAATATACACACATAAGAAACATAAAAATCATGAAAGTAGAGCACAAAATTACTATTATAGTATAAAAAATAACAAAAAATAAAGAGAAAAAAAAGCAGATTTTATATTTCCAATTATCTTTGCTCGTTTTTAATTTTTATTGATGTTACACAATACACTGTTTTCCCTTCATTTACTGCTCATTTTTTTCTCCATTAAATTCTATGATATATTTTTTCTTTTGAAATATATTTTAATATTATGGAACTAAACAATCTGTTTTTCTTTTTTAAATTATTAAATCTGACTTCACAAAATAAAATGAGTGAGCTTAAAATTAAAAAGGTAGTATTTTTTAAATAGATGCTTTATTTATTATTATAAATATTAAATTTAAGTATAATAAATATGGATGCAAACATTGATACAATAACTATATCTATATTTTAAAAATAATATGGAAGTCAGTGTGATCTGTGAATTACAAAAACAATGTTATATTTGGTATAAAATATTATATAAACTATGCACTAATACTCTCCCTTTATTATGAATTTTGGAAATCCAGTAGTCGAAAGAAAAACTTTAAACTCGATGGTAGCAAAATACGTATACCCAATAAAAATCCCGTACATAAAAAAATAATGTGAATAGATAAAATCTGGTGTATTATATTCATATTAAATAAATATAGCGCTAGTCAGAATCATGATAAATATATAGATAATATTGGCTATTTTATCTATTCTATATAATATGAAAAGTAAATGGGACTTATAAACAATTATATTTCCTTTTTAAGAAATATTTTTAAACAATACAATCAGTATGATGGACTTTTAGAAGTCCCTTTTAGTATTGAATTTTTTAAAGCATAATTACTTCTGTCATTTAAAACCGCATTAAAGTAGCTTTATCATCAATAATTACATGCTGTAGTATAAAGAACTATGCAATCACAATTCTTTTGGGGACAAATTAATTAAAAAAAATTAAGATGGATAGATCCTGATAAGGTAATGTAAATAGAATTTTTTTTTTCTTTGTTCAAAATTGAAGATGTCTGTCGTTAAATTATTTTAAGATATTATAAAAAATAATTATTTTGAATTCTGTAAAATTGACTTACACACTTTACCACAAAAGTAGAATATTACCTTTTGGATAAAAAGATCATCAAGTAAATAATCACTATGTACTTATTTTTATTACTATATATGCCTTTTTTTATGAGACACTCCAAAGCAAAGCAAAGAGTTGTAGTTAATTGCCTAATTAGTTTTTAGAAAAGGAATTGATATAAAGGGTTATGTAAGTGACTGTGTTTTAAATGAATATAATTTCAAATCCCTTTATTCAGAAGTATAATTTCTTTTTTTTACTTTTTTAAAAATATAGAAAAAAAATATACATTTTATATATTTTAGAGATGGCACACTTAGAGAGAAATCAAGATGCTACTGTATATATTGGTAATTTAGACACAAGAGCTACTGAATCTTTAATATGGGAACTTATGTTACAAGCTGGCCCTGTTGGTAAGGAATATAAAAATTAATCAAATATATATATATATATATATATACATATAGACACTTATATACTCTTATATACGTACCATGTATTTAAATAGTGAATGTTCATTTACCAAAAGATCGAGTTACACAAATGCATCAAGGATTTGGTTTTGTTGAATTTTTATCAGAAGAGGATGCCGATTATGCAGCACGTATTATGAATCAAATTCGCCTATGGGGAAAACCAATTCGTGTGAATAAGGTAATGATAAATGATACGAACGATGATACTAAAAATTAATAGTACAAATAATGATAATAAATTAAAAATACTAAATTTAAAACCTATGTTTATATAGGCAACAGCAGATAGACGAAACTTGGATGTTGGTGCAACACTCTTTATTGGTAATTTGGATCCAGAAGTAGATGAAAAATTATTATACGATACATTTAGTGCATTTGGACAGATTATACAAACACCTAGCATAACACGAGATCCTGAAACAGGCACACCAAGAGGGTTTGGGTTTATTAGTTTTGATAATTTCGAATCATCCGATGCGGCTATTGATGGTATGGATGGACAATTTTTAATGAATAAACAAATCAGCGTTTCTTATGCCTACAAAAAAGATGGTAAAGGTGAAAGACATGGTTCTGCTGCTGAAAGATTATTGGCTGCTCAAGGTAAAAAGAATATTCAAATGCCTAATCGATTATTTGCTGATCAACAGCAGCACCAGTTACATAATCAACACAATATGTCATCTTTACCATACCCACCACAACCTTCACCCTATTATCCTGCTTATTAATATTTAAATTTGAAATAAATTACTTTTAAAACGCCAACCTATTTTTTTAAAAAATTCAATAAGAATATAAACTCTTATATAATATATAGCCTAACTTGTAAAATAAAATATTCATCGTCTTGTATCATATAGTTGGATTTTATCTTATATGTTATATTGATTATACACTCTTTCTTTTTTCATACATGAATTAAAATCTATTGGTATCTTTGTGCAATTATTTTCTTTTAAATCAATAACTATATAGCCAGTCTTTCTCTCATTTAAAGCTCACTAAATAAATGAATAAATCACGTGATCTATTGCTGTTCAACAGATAACTATTTGGGTAATCGACAAAAATCTATTAAATAGAAATGATATCAATAAGTCAATTTAGTATTAAGATTTAATAGTGTTTTACTTGAGTATCAAAATGTTTACATTACTAAACTAAGTAATGAGATACAAAATAAAAACAAAAAATACTTTTGATCAAAACAGAGTTTACGGATGAAATTATAATTCTTTTAAATGACATTAATAATATCAAAATTATGGTGGATAAACTAAATATATATAATAGAATCCTTCAACTCTAAAATAAATAATGCTAAATACATTGCTTTTATATAGTCAGGTAAGGTTCCTCCCACTGATATTGAAGTTTTCTTTCCAATAAGAACTTTTTTACTATAATTGACACTACCCTGTCCTACATAAGATATACTGTTTAAACGACTATTTTATTTATATTTTTTATTATCAAGTGATTATTTTAATGCATTATTTTAAAATTTAAGCTTGCATAAATTTCTTTCACATATATATACAGGTTTTTATTTATTATCGCGTAATGTGTTAAATAACTGTATATTGTTTTATTTATTATATTATAAATCAAGTAAAAGATCTACACCAGCAGCATTAGTTGACGATGTTTGGGCAGGTGTTCGGATGATATTTTGCTGAATATCAGTTGCATAAGGATTTGTAGCTGTTGGTTGAAATATATTGCTTGTACCATTAAATGAGAGTCTATGTTTATAAAAAAATTAAAAAAAAAAATTAATATGGTTTACTTAATTGCTGTATGCAAATGTATATACCTGTTCGCTGCTATACTGTTGTAGCCTAAATCATTAATATTGTTAATAGTGCTATTGTTATTAATAGCGTTGTTATTATTATTATTGTTAGTTTGTACAATTGATAACTGAGAATTAGAAGCGAGTGTATTGGATGTAGTAACTGTAGATTGGTATAATGATTGCTGAGGTTGTTTTTGAAGCACAGGAGATAGTGTCAAATATCTAGGTTTATAATGATGAATAAATGTAGTAGGCGACTTATGATAGATAGATGCCAAACTTGAAATATGAAGTAGGAGTTCATCTAAAAAGGATATATCCAAATTATCAGATTCAGTGGAAATAGATGGTTTATCTGATAGCACAATTGCCTTAGCACTAGCAGGATCTGTTGAAAGCAAACGCCAATATATATAACCACGGTCACGTAAATCAGGATTAACTGTCTCTTCTGTAGCCCATTTTAACACTTTTGGTACTAGCTCTTGGCCAGCAGTAGGTCGTTTAATAAATAATTTTACAGTTGCAGTTAACAAAGCCATTTGAACTTCCACAGTTTCTTCCAAAAATGTATAAAGAAAATCGTCTAATAATTCATCAGCATTTTCAATTCGATCAGCATATTGTCCTATAATCCATATCATAGCTGCTTTTGCTTCGGGTTCATCCAAATTATCTAAATTTTCACAAAGCGTACCAATAATGCTTTCATATTGATTAGGGTATTTACGGAATATATCCTAATATATATATATTAGTATGAAAAAATTAAGGTATCATAGTTATTTTTCTTCGCCAACCTATTTTTTATAATTATTATTAATATTACCTTAATTACAACTATTGCTTCTTGTACAACATAATTAACCTTTGTATGGATTAGATCTAATAATGCAGTGATACATCTTTCAGTGGCAGATTCAATTTTTACTGCTAATCTACCAATAGAGCGAACGGCTTTTCTTACGAAATCAACATCTACTTCAGTAGCATATTCTTTCAATTCACTTAGTACTTGGTCAACATTGTTTGCATTTGCTAATCTAAAAATGATTTCCAATTTGGCCAGTTTCACATATATGGGATCGTTGTATTTGCAAAAGAAGACCTTCATATCATTACGTAAAACTTCAGGTCTACGTTGAATAACTAATAAAATGTTTCTCAAAGCAACATATTGAACTTCAGGACCAGAAGATAGTAAGGTAACTAAAGGTGGACTTAACTTTCTGCAGAATGCTATAATGTCATTTTCATCCTTCATATAATTCATCAAATACATCATCACTTTAACACAAGTTAACACCACCGCTGAGTTTGCGTGCTGCAATCTAGGTGCAATTCTTTCTGCTAACATTTCTGCATCTCCTTGTTCTTGAGGAACATAATACATTAATGCTTCCAAAATATAAGTTTGTCCCCATCTAATATCGAAAATAAAACCATAATAAATCTTAGCTATATATATATATATATATATATATATATATATATATCGATTACTTACTCTGAACACTCATTCAAAGCTGCTGCTAATTTACTTGACACTGAATGGTTGAATTTTAATTGGATGCTATCTGATCTTTCAGAAATTTCTATCAAAGCTGCTACTGCATTTGCAATTACCTAAGTTTATTATTCAGTTCAAGAATGAAAAAAAGAAAGGAAATGTTCAATTTCATATATTTAATATAATGTTGAGATTTTTTTAATATTATTCTTTTTATTCTACTGGTACTGGTTGGGATGTTTTTACCGTTGGGTTTGGATCGCTTAAAAGGTCACGCAACATGTCGATAAAATGCTCACTTTCTACCATAACATGATCGTACATATACAATTTGGCAACACAAATAGCGGCAGTTTTACGAACATAAGGGTCTTTATCTCTTAAACAATGACGTAAAGGATCCACTAAACAATCTACAATTTTTTCCACTTGGATATACCCCATGGTTCGAATAGCTAAAGCACGGATTAAAGGATTTGGATCATCCACGTCTTTTATAAACATAGTGATAGCCATCATAGCCATATCTGGTTTACTTCGAGCATAATTGATCAAATATAAATACACCATTTTTTTGATTTCCAAAATAGGCACATTCATCACGTTAAGTATATCTGGAAATAAACTAGACATATCATTTCCCATTGTCATATTGGCTACAATTTTTTTCATCACTGTCTTTTTTCGTTGATGTTTAGGATCTCTTTTTTCTGAATTTAATTCTGCACGTAATTCTTGTGTTTTCCCTATAAAAGAAGTCAATAAAAACATTATTATAATTAGTATTGTTAACATTTTTTTATGTTATTAAATAAAATGAAAAAACAGCAAGATACGTTTTCAATATTAATAAATAATATTAAAAGAATTAGGTTTCGCTGCTAGAGCTCATCTTTTTATCATCCATTCTTTTTATAATGTAAATTTTTATATTATTTCAATATATACCTCGCTGAAAATATTTTGCATCAGACATGACGTTAATTGTTATATATTATAAAAAAATCAAAAGGTGGTATTTTTTAAAATCTAAAAATTTTTAAAAGAAAGAAGAAGAAATAAACTTTTAAAAGGTAAAATAATAATTTATAATTCAGATACCGCTCTGAATATTTTATGAATTTTTTTGTTACCACTCATTTTATTATAAACATCACTTTTATTATATTTCATACATTTTATTGTTCTACTTACTATGAGAACAACGATTGATATCATAGCCACTCGATTTATTTCTCCTTAATTATGATTTTTATTCTAAGAACTTTGATTTTAAAGAACCACCTACTGGTAGGGATTTACGAAATAATTTTAAATATTCATTAACCAGAATATGAATATAGACTTATTTATAGATTAATAATAGTTAACAGATACATCATTTTTAAATAATAAAATATCATTTTATTATACTATAATACTATTAAATAAAAATAAAAAAAAATAATATAATTTAACCTTTGTTTGTTATAAAATGCATTTACCCAAGCAGGTAGTATTTGTTTTTTAAAATAGTACATCAATAAAAGAGGAAATGCAGATAAAGACTATAGTTACACAAGATATTTTATTTTTTTATATATATCAGAATATTCATATAATTTTTTTGTTGACAGCATCACTAGAATCGTTTATTTTGGTACATTGATATATAGTCAATTACTTATTTAAGAATCTTTATTAAACAAAATCTCATTGCTTTTGGTAATATATAAATTTTCATATTTTGTAAACATTATTAATAGTCAAACACTTATTTTATATTTCTTATTATACATATTTAATTCGTTTATTACTATTATAAATTCTAAACTATTTATTTTCTTAATCAATTGAATTTTTTTTAACACATCTGCCAATCCTATGTATTTTGTTTCTAGCTACTTTCTATTATATAATTTTATATTAATGCACTACACAGCTCTTTTCCATATTTATCGATGGTCAAGTCTCAACAAATAGTATCTGAAAAGATCAAACTAGTAAAGTTAATTGTATTAATAGTATTAAACTTGTAAAAAATATACTCATACCTTTTAAATATAAAGCATCATTTACTGGCTAATAAAAATATATTTTATGCATATTAAAAATAATGATTTGTTTTTAACCTATAACAATTTATTATTATTATTAGTTTTTATTATTTCTTATTATCATTTTATAATAAAAAAATTATATAATTTACAATTTCTAAATCAGAGAATCTTCCTTTTATATAAGTTTATATATATAGTTTGTTGTCGGCATAGTTTTCATAAAATAAAAAAAATCTTTATATATGCTAATGCAAGATGATTATAAAACCGTTTATATTTTTTATCATTTTTTAATAATAAAACAGTATTAAATAGTATGATATATAGTTGATAGAAGTATAGTTTTCTATATTTAAAATTTGAAGTAAAAAATCGTTATATTCAAATTATCTACATAAAATTTCGTTGATATGAATTTGTTATCAGCGAATTCGAAAGTTTAAAGTTAGTGGATTTTCATTTCTTCATGCTAATAATCCAAAAATGTATAGAAAAAAGAGAATAAACAAAACAATAACAAAACAATATCTGCTTGATATTGTAATAAATAAAAAATATATAAAGGCATGAAACTGAACTTTTTTTATTCCGCTATCATTTTTTTTAAAAGCTATCGTTACCTATCACTTGCCTTTATCAGCAAGGTTTATAAAACGAAAAGAATATTCTATTATTTGTCTGAATTAGCTATGGTCATCCTCACTATATATTAGATTGTTGGGTTTTGATTTCTTCTTGCGACCAGTATTTTCACCCAGTTTTTTTTAATGAATATTTCTTATATTTTAATGGCTAACAGTATTGATTTTTGAATTTTACATATGGTACTCTCTTCACATGGATGGCGGGCAGAAATAACGAGAGAATATTCACATCTTTATTTGAACATTTGAAAACACTCCATCATAGAGCTTTTTTGCGTTTAATAAGTTTTTACTATCGTTTTATTTCGGGTAAATGTCCTTGTCTTATAGTGGAGGTAAAGAGTAATAAATTTTTTAATAATGCTTTATTTTAATAGCAATACTTTATAAAGAATTTACTGATAAACAAATTTTTATTTTCAATTTTATTTTTATTTATTTTTATTTATTATTGTTATTATTATTACATATATTTTTAATTACTATTATTATTTATTTTTTTATTATATTGATATCAATAAAGGCGTTCAGTATTTTAATGTTTTTTTAAAAAATATCTTCTTCTGCATCTGACCAGCCAATTGGCTCATCATCATTAAATGCAAAAGTCGTATTGAAAGCAGTAATATTGTTTTTAGCCATAGATTTTTCCGTTCCATCTCGATTTTTTTCGATATGTGATTTAGTAGTTACATCGTGCTGTCTATCCTGTTCCGTTGAAGTTTGATTTTCCTGTTTACTTGGCTGGGGTGATGAGCTTGCAGTGTTATCAATTGATGTTATAATAAAATCATCAATATCGTCATCCAACCACCCACTATCTTGATCCCAACCACTATCGTCAGAAAGACCGTCAAATATAAACCGATCACTTGTAATGGAAGGTTGATTTTTTGGTTGTGGTTGTAGGTTTAAACTATTCGAATTTGTTTGTTCTAATTTAGTTGACATACCTTCTGATATTTCATTTTTAATTTTATTTTGTAAGTTTGAATGAGTATATTCATCGTTGCTGTCGTTAGCATTATCATTTTGGGATATATTTGTTTTATTATCTTCGTTATGTTTTTGTTCGCTAAATGTTGTATTAGTAGACGTGTCGTTGATCATTACACTTAAAGGTTCATCTTGATTCCATTGATCAATACCACTGGTAGATTGTAGCTCTTTTATTTGAGTATCTTCAATATGTGGTTGTCTATTGGACTTTTTATTCATATAAATATCATTGATTATTATATCTACCGGTTCTTCTTGATCCCATCCATCGTCATCTATTAAATCATCGTTAAATTCGAATTTGCTACTAACCGCTGGTTGCTTGTGACAATGATCTTGAGATATATCAACTCTACTTTGATCAATGACATTTGTAACATCATTTTGATCACTTCGTAATTGTTCAGTTTCAAGCTTGCTGCCAAATTTAGACCGATTTTGTTGTGATTGATTAGAATCAGAAAGCACACTTCCCATAAGGTTGTCATATAAATCAGGACTGTTTTCATTACTATTTATGTTGTCATTAATCATATTTTGATCTGCTAATTTAATTTGGCTCAATTCATTGTCATTAGTATTATCGTTTGCTATAGTAGTTTCAGCTGATAGTTCCAGTCGATTTGGTATATCATTTTCATCATTTTTAGCATTAACATTGTTTATATCCTTTGTGTCTAATTGATCTAGGTTAACATTTTCATTTTCGTCGGAGATAACGGCATTTTCAATTACTGATTCCAATCGATCCAATACAGTGCTTTCTTCATCACTACTACTACTATTAGCTATTTTTCCAGCAGAAGGTTCTGAAAGATCTTGTATAGTGTTTTTATGGGCATATATTTCAGTTGATATTTCTAATTGGTCTAATTTAGCTGTTTTATCATCATTATCATTATCACCAGTAATATTTTCAGCTATTTGCTCTAGTTGACCTAAGGTGTTATTTTCACTGACAACATCGTCTATATTACATTTTATTGCTAAATGTTCTTTGCTTAATTCAGTTATTTTATTATCATTGTTGGTGATACTAGGTTCAGTTATTGATTCTGGTTGATCTAAGACGCTACTTTCATTGACAATATCATCTACATTATTTCCAATAACTAATTTTTTATCCAACCCAATATTGTTATCATCATTATGGATAATACTATTTTCACCTATAGCTTGTAAATTATCTACATTAACGCTTTTATTATCATTGCAAATATTGCTGTTTTCGGCTGCTGGTTGCAATTGGTCCTCTTTAATACCTTCTTTACAATTATCAATAGTATTATTTTTATTTGGCAATACTGACTGATTCATATCTATAGCTTCATTTTCTAATGCATGATCTAATCCAATTCCATCATCAAACGGTTGTAAGTGTTGATTAGGATCATATAATCCTTGCTCTAAAAGGTTCATAGCGTGATCATATTGATTATTTTCCAAAACATTTGTATTTGATTGATTACGACCGCTAACAGCATCGTCCATTATACCACATAAGTCCATATTATCACTCGTTATTACTTGCTTTTCTAACTTATCAGGTTCATTTGTTTTTAATATATCGTTTTTTTCACTGTCTTTATTCGTATTTAAATTCATTGAATTTAAACAATTGTGTTTATCGTTTTCAATATCTTTTTCTAGTTTAGTGTCGTCCTGTTGAAGTTGGTTATCAATTGTTGACTGATTTTCCTCTTTTGTTTCTTGTTGCTTGATTTTTTTATTACTGTTCATACTTTCAATAATAGTATCCAAAGGTTCAGATTCGTCCCAGCCATCCTCTAGAAGCCTGTTATCGTCAAATTTAAAAATGTTACTGATTGCAGATTGTTGTTGTTGGTTATCAAATACATTTTCAGTGAGTCTTTCTTCATTTTTTATATCGACTGAATCATTGCCACTTTCGCTATTTCTAACTAAGTCCAACGAATTTGGTACATCATGATTGTTACTACCTAAATCACTATCAATGCTAGTTTCATTTTCTAAAGATATTATTTGTTGCAGACCGGTATGTTCTTGAGAATGTGAAGAAGGTGTTCGATTAACTTCATAAGACAAATGAACATCATCCTCTAAAATAAAAATATTAACATTAATATTCCTTTAATTATCAACTAGGTATGCTATTGTTTCATTGTTAATTATATATATTAATTTTATTACCAGCATCAGATATTTTTTTATCTAATAATTCTGATTCTTCCCACAAATTATCAGCTAAAGCTTCATTAAATCCAAACTTACTACTAACATTAGATAATTGTTGACTACAAAAAGATTTTTGAGGAGAGCTTTCCGTAGGCAACAAACTCGTTGGTTCATTATTATTCAGTTGATTATCTGTTATATCCAATATGTCATCTTGATCCCATCCATCATTTTCATCATCCAATATTTCGTTAAACCCAAATTTACTATTTATAATTGGTTGGTGAATAGGCTCTAGCAATTCTTTATCGTCACCATCATCGACAGCATCAGCATCTTGTTCTGTTTCTAGAAATTATAATATCAGTTACATTTAATGTTGATATTGTGATTACTATCAATATCAAATGTTCAATCGGTATTGATATTGTTTTTATTTCTTACCAAATAGCATGTCCTCGCTATCTTGAACACCATATTCATCCATAGGTATTTCCAGAGGATCCGATTCACCCCATTTATCATCTGTAACATCCAAACTTTCATCATAAATAAACTTGTTGCTAATAGATTTTTGATGTTGTTTAAGAGGAGGAGATACTATAGTTTCCGAAGCTGATTCAATTTTATTATTTGTAATTTTATGAATGAAATCGCTTTCTTCTTCGTCACCTGACCAGTTACTATCTTGGTTCCATTCATTAATATCTACTATTAATTAAATTGAAAATGATCCTTAGACAATTGATGTTGGCGTGCATCTTTTAAAGTAAGCTACATACCAGCATATTTATTACCTGAATCATCGACACCCTTAGATTGATCATCATAGTTAGAACTTATTGAAGAATTTGACGTAAATTCATTATTCATTGTATGAGGTTGCTGTGCTTCATCTTCAGGAATGAGTAATCTTTCCAAAAACGATCTCTTTATAGGCTGCTCATTATATGGATTTGTTAATGATATTGATCGTTTGGATGATGATTGCTGTGTGGATGTTGTTGGTGAAGAAACTGGTCGATGTACTGCCTCATTCAAGTCACTTGATTTAATAATACGTATTGTTTCATCTCGGCGGGGCGTATCGGAAAACAAAGCACATACAAGGTGTGTTAATTGATCGTGAGTAAAACAGGCCAAATCACCACGGTAAAGAGCGTCTAAAATATCTGCCATTGTCATATCTAACATATCTTTTAACATCCAGAAAGGCTGCCAATGTGGAATCCATTGTCGTAAGGTAACTTCATTAACAGATTCTTCATTTTCTACCACCATGGAAAAAAGAGTACCTAGTTGTGCTAGTCCATTAAGAGCTTGAGCCATAGATCTTGAAGTGTCGGCTGCAATATCGCCCATACCCAAGATACCATCCATTATTTTTTTAAAAACACTGTCAGCAATAGAAATTAAAAAGGTCTTACTTTGTTTTTGAGCAACTACTTTATTTATGTCAGTGATAAATGTGTTTATTTGATGAACAATGACTTCAATAGCACTTTCAAGCGATATAACTTCTTTGTTCAACTGTTGATGTTGCTGTTGTTGACGCAAATCCGTTGGTAAACCTGCATGGTCCCATTCTTCAGCTTTACTTAAAATAATATCAACATTTGTCATAAACTGTGCCATTACTATCCTTTCCCATGTATCACCTAACCTTTTTAATTTTTCTAATACATCATTATTGCCATCTTGATCCATTAAAACAGCCATATTATTTGCCAACCAATAACAATCATTACGAAATACCATAGCATGACTAGAGTGTTGTAAAAATAAATGACGATGAAAACTAGGCATGATAGTAATATAAAGCATTAAAACCTCCTGAACCGTTCTTTTTAAAGTAGTTGCTGTTTCTGGATATTTATCTAGTTCAGAAGAGAGAAGTTGAATTTCTTGAATTGCCTGTTGTATCATTGTTAATAAAACCCTCGGTGTTTGTGTGATCTTTCCAAGGTCACTACGCTCTTCTGCATCATACACTTTTCTTAACATAATTTTCCTTGCGTCATTCAAAAGTATAGATCGTCGTTGATGTGCTACATGATGGTCAAAATTTTTGGCATATCTTCCTAAAGGTAAATCAGTAATATCCTGTGAAAGATGTGTATAATCCACCGCCCATTGATTTTCAAAGTTAATTGCTGTTTTAGCCAAAATATCTAAGTCATTTAACGCGATGGGTAAATCCGAAAGTGAAATATGTGTCAATGAGACAGTTGGTACCATGGCTTTAGTAACAAGTTTGTCTAGTACATAAGGTAATAGAAGGTGCCCAAAAAGCTGTTGTAAGGATTTTAATGAGGAGCAGATATCATTGTTTTCAGTATTATTAAACATGCCATTGAAAATAAACTTTAATATCAAATCAGTATGTTGTAATAATTTTTCCGCATCAGTGCATCGATCATGGTGTCTTTTAATTGAATTAGCCCCATCATCATTGCTAGTACTAGGAAGATATTCTACAACATAAAGAAGAGACATTATTTGGCAATTGTCCTCTTCTTTTTTATCAATGGACAACTGAATAGAAGGACCAGAAGTTCTTTGTATTGATAAAAATGGATCAATAAAATATTTAATTATTTGGCGTTGAATAGAAGCTAATTCTGAATGCTGTATATCAAGTAAAATAGTTGCACGTAGCAAATCACTTAAATAGAACGTCGTATTATTTAATTTTATAGATGACAAAATAGTGATAGAATTTTGAAAGTTACTAGAAAATTTGGTATTACTATTGCTATCTGCATATTTATTATCAAAAACCACACATTTTTCCAAACCATCATGAACCAAAGATGTAATCCATTGGCGATATTGAGTAGCTTTTTGTTTTAATCCTTGCCAAGCAATAATAGATTCGTTTTTTTCTACAGCATCTATTTGTTTTATGATTAAAAAGATTTGCTGTATTGCCTCCTCCATCTTATTCTGTTGTTGTTGTTGTTGTGAAGTAAGAATGTTATAAACAGTGTCCAAGTGTTGAGATACTTTTATTAATTGTTGTAAACCAGTAATTGTTTGTTCACAGTTTTCAAACTTTGATTGTGTTGTAAGATAATTTGAGGTTATAGTTTTAGGAATAATCTTAGCATCATGTAAAAGAATATTATGACTAGATGAAAGTGCATCTTGAATTTTTTCTTGCCCTTGCTTATATACTTTTTCATTTCCTTTATAAACAGAAAAAAAAGGATCAAGTTGGCTTTTAACATTTCTTTGTAAAGACTGTCCAAGTTGACTAGACGTGTCTTGTAAAGTAGTTAGTGCATGACCAAGATTGGTGATATTAACTTCATTACTAAATGATTCTTGCTTAAATAAATTATTTATATAATCATTTTGGCTACTCCTATGAAAATTAGATGCCATTATCAATTATAAAAAATAAAAACGCTATTCTTTTAATATATATAAAAGAAAGAAAGAAAAAAAGTGAAAAAAGCAACACCAGACGATTATTTAAAAAATAGAAAAAGCTAAACGCACCCCCCCCTAAAAAATTTTAAACCCCCAAAAATATATATATATATATATATATATATGGTGCCTTTTTTCGACCTTGTAATTATAAAACTTACAGTCAAAATGGTATTGCATAATAAAGGCAATGCTAAAATATATTATTTTGAATTTTCTGGGCAAATGAATTTTTACTTACTAGCAGCAGAAGCGATTAAAAAAATTTCAACTTGAATTATTTTAAAAAAATAAACTGATAAATGTGAATAAACGACATTTTCTCCAATTGTTAATGAAATAAAATAATATATATACACCGCTTTTAATGTATTTATTTTTCTGTTTTATTTTATAGCCATCGTACTAAAGTTGCACTTCCAATTGTTACCTTATTTTTCCCTATATATAGCAATATTTATTGTACCAGGAAGAACGTGAAAATTGTATGTTAAAGAATAAATCAATGTTTGTAATACTCTTATTGATACTTTAAGTATTTACTATTACATATATAAATTGTGAAAAGTGAAAGGCGATAATTCTTAACAAAAATAAGAAATATTAGATATATCCAATTTTAGTCGTATAGTCAGCAATAATATAAAATTAAAAAACGAATGAGTAGCTTGATATTTCACCAAGAACTTTTTTTTAAAAATATACCTAGCACATTTGTATTAGTAAACAATAGTTAATATGAGTGGTTATAAATGAATTAAATTAAATTATTGGTCGATTAACTAAAAAATTACTAGAAAATGAATTTTAATCCTAATAGCATTAACATACATAATAAAAAGGAACGAAGATTAATTGAAAAAGTAGAATAAATAAATTTCATATTCAGCTTTGCCCTTCATTTAGCATAAAAATAAACTTTATAACAGTTAAGTACCCACTACCTCTTTTTTTAAAGATATATTAGAAAAATGTTTAAACTCTGAATAACACTCATAGAATGTAAACCAATCAACTCTAATTCATGATAAGTCAATAGTAAAAAAATATCTGTATAGGATGATTGAGTACTTATTAATTTTATTCAAAGAATGAACATCGAGTTAAATATACATCTCTAGTGACAAATATTGGTTTAAAATTCATGAAAGTTGTCGTATAAAAATATAGTTTATATTTATGTTATCAATCTATTATAATTTTAACTCAATCGGCCTGTTATTCATACAAGCAAATTAATAATTTGCTTGAATTTCATTTTTTATATAAATCAGTCAATATACATGTTACATGATGGCCATATGAAAGTTAGCCTATATAAATTTAATACTGGCAATCCTGAGTTTATATAATAAAAATTAATATGGAAGCATATATACATATATATTACGGTTTGTTATTTATTTATAGAGAAAATATATATACATTAGTAGTTATTGTGTTTTAATGTTTTTCAACATTCTAATTAATCCCTTATAAATCTATTACAAAGAACAAATAATATAACATAAGGATAACAGTAGCAATATATATGCATATGTATATATAATAATCGCTTAAAATACTCGTAAACGGTAAGAATATGAAAGGATCAAATGCCATGATAGTAAGTGTGATTTGAGGAATACAAAATTAAATGTTGGGTCGGACTAACTTTATTTTCTTTCATATGATAAAGTTTTATATTATATTTTAAATAATTTCATTTGATTGGCTAGAAGTAATGGGCCGACGGCTCCGAAAAAAAGATAAAACTATTGCCAATTGACCATATTATGATTATTGGGATCATTGATCAACAAACATAGTGCATTTTTGAAATGGATAAAGAAAAAATTATTCTTTTTAATACTAAATAATATGGTTTGTATAATATATGGCGGTGAACTAAACCGACGACTATACTTTGTATCACGGTACATCAGACAGACAAAATAAATAAAAATATTTTTCAATCTCCGTGTATATTTATATATCTTTTTAATTGTCAAAATGTTTTTTTTTTTCTTTCATCATCTTTCTTTTATCCATTCCAATAGTAATAAATCATGTCCACTGAAGGTACTGTATCAGCTATTCACGCAGAAGATATTGCTTTTGCTAAAGCTCTCCATGGTAAAGAAATTAAATCCGGTTTACTTTCCAATTTGACTTCTAAAAATGCTGATGTACATAATGTTGCAACGGAAACCTATACTAAAATGTGGAAAAAGGCTGATACCGAAACCAAGGAAGATGAAGATAAACGTTTAGACAGCTATACTCAATTGGTCAACTCTTATTATAACTTGGCAACTGACTTTTATGAATATGGTAAATACTATAAAAAATATAATAACAATAATAATAATAAAAGGTTTTAAAAGTTTTGAAAAAAAAATGGGGTATTACCATTGAGGATAACTATTGTTTATTAACAAAATACTCTCATTTTAATTTATTAGGTTGGGGTGGTAGTTTCCACTTTGCTCGTTATTATCCTGGTGAAGAATTCTTCCGTGCTATTGCTCGTCATGAACATTATTTAGCTGCCAATACTGGTATCAAGAAAGGAATGAAAGTACTTGATGTTGGATGCGGTGTTGGTAATAATCTAAACCATTTATTAACAAACTAAAAGATATAAAATAATTTAAAACTTATTTTTTATATCTGATAAATCAAAATAGGTGGACCTGCCCGTGAAATTGCTCATTTTACTGGTGCTCACATTACTGGTTTAAATAATAATGCTTATCAAATTGAACGTGCTTTCCATTATGCTGCTAAAGAAGGTTTACAAAATCAAACCAATTTTGTTAAGGTAATTAAATAAAAAGATATGTCAATAAAAATAAGAGAAAGAATGAAATAAAGGAATGTGTTTGAATAATCATTAATATATTTTCTATTATCATTAGGGTAACTTTATGGAAATGCCATTTGAAGATAACTCTTATGATGCTGTTTATGCCATTGAAGCTACTTGCCATGCTCCTGTGTTCGAGGGTGTATATGGAGAAATCTTTCGTGTATTAAAACCAGGAGGTACTTTCGGTTGTTATGAATGGTGTATGACTGATAGCTTTGACGCTAGCAATCCTAAACATCATGAGATTGCCCACGGTATTGAACATGGTAACGGTATCCCAAAGATGAGACCTATTGCTGAATGTTTACAAGCCTTAAAAAATGTCGGTTTTGAAATTGAATTACACCAAGATATGGCCAATGTAGGAGATGAAATCAAATGGTATTATCCCTTAGAAGGTGACTTACGTAAATGTCAAACTTTCCGTGATTACTTAACCACTTTAGCTATGACAAAAGTAGGTCGTTTCACCACTACTAACATGTGCCGCGTTTTGGAAAAAGTTGGCGTCATTCCTAAAGGTACTGTTGAAACCCAAAAGTTCCTTGAAGTTGCTGCCGATGCTCTTGTAGCTGGTGCTCGTGAAAACTTGTTTACCCCTATGTTTTTCTTTGTTGTTAGAAAACCTTTGTGAATATGTTAAAAAAAAATATTTTCATTTATATCATTTCTTTTTCTCATCTTTATTAATTTTATTTACTATCTCCTAATATAATTTGTGATAATTTTTGTTTTACTTAATAATATAATAATAATAATATTCTTTTATTCCAATAAAAAATATAATAAAAGTGATAATGTTAATAACTATAATAACGAACATAAAAGAATAAAATGCATAATAGAATAAATAATAAAAATATGTATAACTGGATCTGGTTATCTTTTTAAAATATATATATATATATATATATAGCCAAAATTAAAATTGCATATAAAAAACTGATTTTGTAGTACGATGCATAGTTAAACATAATAAACATAATACTATAGTATATAAAATTAAATATAATAAAAAAAAAAACATAAAGCATAAAATATAAAAATATAAAAATAAACAAATATATATATATATATATATATATATACGTGTAAAAAGCATATATAATCGTATAGATCGTCCTTTTTTTTTTTTAGTTTTTAGTTTTTTATATTTTTCTTGAAATTTTCAAAAATTTTTTTGCTTTTTTTTTTTTTTTTTTTTTTTTAGTTTAAGTTAAATGTATGCTGTGGCAGCTGGTAAGACCAATCTTGTTCATCAATAAAAAAATTTGTTGTTGGTACGAAAGAAGAAGTTAATAAAGAAGTAGAAGTAGATGGCGTGCCATGAATAGAAGGTGGTGGTGTTATCCAAGCATGCTGAGATGGATTCACAGAGCAAGAAGTTAAAGCTTGCTGTAAAGCACTGATTTGAAAATGATAATTACTTGTGTTATTATTGTTATTGAAATAATAATCATTCAACATATTATTAGGGTTAGATGAAGTGCTTGATGTAGGTAAAGAAGCAATATAAGGTGAAGAAGTAGAAGAAGATGGAGATGGCAATATGGAAGAAGTAGCTGAATAGCCTCCAAATGTATCTACTAAAGGACTATCCATCTTATTCATTTCATTATGGAAAGGCATACTACTAAAAGATTGAATAATAGGAGAAGAAGCAGATGATGATGCTGCAGAATTTGTTGTAGAAGCATTTGTTGTCGTTACCATTAATTGCTTTTTTTGGTTTTCTTGCTGTTGATATAAATGGTGGTGACTATTACTATTTTTTTGATGAATCTTTTTATGTTGATTTAAATTGTCAGACCTTGAGAATCGTTTACCACATATTTGGCATAGATGAGGACGATGTAAGGTATGCGTGCGTAAGTGACGTTTTAAATGTTCCAAACGGCGGAATAGTTTTCCACAAGCATGTAAAGGACATGTAAAAGTAGGGTTACCTTGATTACCTTGCTTTTTGTGGTTTTCTGTTATAAAAGTAGCTAATGTACTGGTTGCCTTAGCAAGTGAATTGTAAGAAGAAGTAGATATCATTGGTTTATCCATATTATGATCAACGTCGTTGCTCGCCTCTTCTTCTTCTTCATAATAATCATCATCACCGTCATTGCCATCATGTTGTTGTTGTTGCTCTACTTCGCTATAAGTAAAACCATTATTATTACTATCAATTTCTTCATAACGTTGTTGACTTTGGCGTTGCAAACTAGCTTCAATAGCAGCTTGCATGAATTTACTAGTTTGATTTTCCAATCTAAAATCGCTATTATGAAGGGAATGGATACTTGGTACAGAGTGATGTTTTTTCTTTTTTTCAAAGGAGGTAATATTAGATGATGTACAGTGTGAGGTCATAGATGAAGCACGATGACGCCTTTGTTTATACGTTGGTGAACCATCAAATAAAGTTAAATTTCCAAATATTTTTTTTTTGATTTGGTGATCGTAAGAAGGAAGAAAAGAATGATCAATTAAAGTAACTGGTAATTGTTTTGGTGAAGAAGGGCATGAAATAGTATTTGAATTTTGATGGTGATGGGGAGAATGGTGAGAAAAGTATGGTTGTTCGTGATACGGCTGATGCTGCATGATGATCGGATCTTGCCCCAGACTAGAGGTGTCTTGTGATTGGATTGGTGCTTCATCATTACCAAAAGAGGATTGGCCGATCCAAACTTTGTTTTTGGTTGGTGGAGCACTTAATTCCTCTAGATTATAACAATTTAGAATTAGATGATCATTATAAAATAAATAAATAATATATATATAAGAATTTATGCAAATGAATAAATTATAGTAATGATAATAATAAATCAATATACATTAGCAGCTATTTTATTATGGCAATAACAATAAAATAAAACAATAATAATAATAATAATAATAATAAAAAGATGTGTATTTTAAAATCATATCATGCTTTACCTAATGAAATTGGATTCGTTGTAGGAGAACTATCATCCGAATAAGGTAATAGAGAGATTGTTTTTCTCAAATGATCAAACAATTCTTGTGTAGTATCTAAAGATAAAGAAAGAGCTGGTTCAGCAATAGCGGTTGAAGTAGATTCTATTCCTAATTTTTCTCTTTTTAAATCGCGTTCCAGGGCATCCAAAAAGAGACGATCATGAGGTACAGAAAACCAATAAAACACTTTTTGTTTTTTTTTTGTACGAATACAATTATTTTTATATAAAATATCCAAAAATTCAGATCTGGGTTCTTCCAAACAAGCATCTTGACCAGGCTTTAAATTCCTTAAATCACTAAATATACCTTCTTCAAACTTTTTTAAGTTATGAACAGGTCTACCAAATGCATGAAATCGAAATATCAAAGATCGTACAATATCTGTTCCAGTTATATGGTATAGATTATTCCATAATACACAAGATACACTTTCGCCAGTAGGTAATGGATAGGTTCTTATCATACGATAATGATCATTAGTTGCTGGGGATCCTATATCGTCCCATCCATCATTGGCAGTAGCAAGAAATAGTTTTAAATCATCTATTTGCTTCATACGTTCTCCAAAATCATTTTCACTTGGTGGTTCAAGTTTATTATTATTTGGGTCTTCCCCGTTAGTTTGTTGTTGGTTGCTTAGCATAAACGATAACTGAGATTTAATTTACAAGTATAATATATATAAATAAATAAAATAAAATTATATACACATATAAAAAAAAAAAGAGGGAAAAAAAAGAGAAGGAAAAAAAAAAAAAAAGAGAGAGAGAGAGAGAGAAA
This sequence comes from Cunninghamella blakesleeana, assembly GCA_017871115.1. Taxonomy (NCBI): domain Eukaryota; kingdom Fungi; phylum Mucoromycota; class Mucoromycetes; order Mucorales; family Cunninghamellaceae; genus Cunninghamella; species Cunninghamella blakesleeana. The sequence continues at coordinate 3,013,987 of JAFCIZ010000005.1, forward strand.
GAAAAGAAGAAGAAAAAAAAAAGGTGAGAAAAAGATAAAATAAGGAGGGAAATAGTAAAATAGGGAAAAGAGCCGAGTTTAAAAAAAATTATTGACGCCAAAAAAACTTTACCATCTTATGCTTGCCACTCTTTAGTGTTCTATTGTGCCTAATGCCTTTTATGGAAAATATATAAACTGATAGAAAGGAAATAAAGCATGCTAATGCAATATAAAAAAAAATTGATATATTCCCCACATTCTTATATAAATAAATAAAAACATATTATTTTCTAAAATATTGATAAGAATATATTGTTTGATTATCAAGATCTTGCTATATAATGATAATAAAAATAATAATAATAATAAAAGGGATAATATATATATATATATATATATATATATATAAATGTATAAATAAGGGGCCTAACTCATATTCGTGACATCATCTTATTTTGCCACTATTTTACTTTTAAATTGATTGGTTCTTTTTTATAAATATTTTTTTAAAAAAAAGAACAGATGATTAAATGATTATCTTTATATATATATATATATATATATATATACATATAAATATAAATATGCAATAAAAATAAAGAAATAAAATCTTTAAATAACACGTTTTTAATATAAAAACGTGGATAAATTCAATTTTAGTATTACTTTAATTGAGAATTATAAGATCTCCGCAAAGTTTTTATTTTTGGCAAAATATATAAAAATATATAAACATATAAATGTAATAATTTATGCAAATTAACTAATAAAAAAATGAGATTATAAATTTATAAGTATTTCTCGTATCATATTAAAACTAGAAGATAGTTTATGCTACGACAAAGCTTTGATACTATGTCCACGTGACTGCCTAATCTTACAAGAGTTATTACTGGATTTGATTACTAATTGTTCGACATTTTTCTATCTCTTTCTTTTTCTTTAAAATGGATATTTTTCTTTTTTCTGCTTTTTCTTTCAACAATGATAAAAAATAATAATCTAGTGGATTTACCTATAGAAATAATAGAAAATATCGCATTTTATCTTGATATATGCACATTATGGCAACTCCTAGACACTTGTCAATATTGTCGTTACAGTTTGTTAAAAGCTAAAAAGTTATGGCATCGTATCGTATTCACATTTAATGATAATGATCAAACCCTTCATCTTCTTTATGCAACCTTGAGAAGGTTTCGAGATTCCAATGGGCATGGTATACGCCAGTTAGTAGAAGAGGTAATTTTTGCTGGATAGTATTAAAAAAAAAAAAAAAAAAAAAAAAAACCTTATATTTCAATATTATTTTAAGATATAATTTTAATATTTATGTTATAATATATTATAATGCTATGTTGAAATATATTATACAAGTTATGCCAAAAAAAAAAAAAATTGGTATTATATTAATACATACATTTTGTATTAAAATAGGTTATAATGGATGGTACTGATGATTCAATGATTTCGCCAATTGTCATGATAGTCAAGTTTCCTAATTTAAAGTTTTTAAGTGCAAAACATCGCCGGTTTAATACTAATTTAAATGCTGATACCAAAGTATTACAAGAATTTTTAAGGCAAGGAACATTAAAGGAAAAAAGTCTTTCATTACAGCATTTCAATATTTATCACTATTTCATGGATAATGAACCTTATTTAGATGCATTTCAAAAAACAATAAATAGACTTAGTCGTTATGATCATGTTCAATTAGATATACGACGATGTAGTGAATCTACAAATAATAGTAGTATACTTGAACAACAGCTTTCTCAATTAAATCTTTATATAAATGGCAATAACTCTGCACAAACTAATGATAATAGGCGAGATTATAATGGTTGTACAAAAATAATATCCAATTCAAGTCGATGTTGGAAATGTGACAATCTATTTACACGTTGCTGGAGCTGCCAACCTTTTTGTTTAAAGTGTAAAATAAAAAGATTACCAGCTATTGCAAATGACCACCAAAGACTAAAGGCTCAGTTAGATAGTCGTTCTTTGTCGATAAAAAAACAGCAATTAAAAATAGAGGATGATTTAAAAGAAGAATTTAGCTTATTTGAATGATTTTTATGCTAGCATTATCATTTTTAACCATTTTTATTGGCCAATAGACTTTTTTTTTTTGATATAAAAGATTACTAAATATTTAATTTCCAAAAATATAAATAAATCTCTTTTCTTGCTATTATATTATTCTATATTATTTAATGGCAAAAGGACCCAGTTATTTATCGATTTTAATATGGTTAACACCTATTGTTGCCTCTACCACTTATAGTCATTTTAGAGAAGGTGAATATAATAAAGACATTTATTAATTATTACCATAGGCTTATTTTTTTTCGTTATTTTGTGTTTTTGTCAGGTCCACCTGCTAAATCATGGACTCTGAAATATTATTTAATGTTAAGGATTGTTCAATGCTATTTAGCTGGTCCATCTAAATTATTAACTCTAAAACAAATACAAAAAGCTTCTGTAATAAGAGGCATGCCTTTGCCAAAATATTGTACTTCTACTTCTATTGTAATTCCTCTTGCCTACCAAGAACAAGGCGGCAAGGTCCTTCAAACCTTATTTGACGAAAAAGTGAATAAAATGATAGGCTGGGAATGGTATAAAGATCGTTATAGCTGTAATGAAGAATATAAAGGAATTTGGATTCAACCTCTTAATACTGAAAACAATAATTCAAAAAGAAAAACGCTATTGTATTTGCATGGTGGTGGCTATTTTTTGGTATGTTCATATTTTTTTATGTCAATATTTAGAAAAAAAAATAAGAAGTTTTTATAACAACTTTTATTTTTACTTTTCTAAATATTTAAAAAGGGCACTTACAAGTTGTATAGACCTCTTTTAGCAAAGATAGCAAAATTAGCTAACTGTAATGTACTAGCAGTGGATTATCGTCTTGCACCTCAGCATTCATTTCCTATCGCAGTAGAAGATGCTTTAGCCGCTTATTTGTATTTGTTAAACCCACCTTCCGACTCGCCTATACAAAGTGTCTCAGCTTCTGATATTTTTGTAGCAGGTGATAGTGCAGGTTAGTGATAAATAATAATAATGATAAAATAATAATAAGCTTTAGTTTTACATGTAGAATTAAATGACTCTTATATTTTATAGGAGGTGGATTAACTCTCGCTTTATTGCTTTCTATTCGGGATTCTGGGCTTCCTGTACCTGCTGGAGGCATACCTATAAGCCCTTGGACTGATTTAACTAGATCATTACCATCTTGTGCAAGTAATCAAATAACTGACTATCTGCCTGGCATATTTAATGGATGGAAAAACGATATACCTGTACCTGAAGATACCTTATTAGCAATGGATGATGATGACCGTAGCTTGATAGATGATTTGGTAGATAAAGGACAATTGCAAGTTTACACCAAAAACCGATGCTTAAAACACTATCTTGTTAGCCCTATATTTGATAAATATCAGTTGCATGGTTTACCTCCTTTATTAATTCAAACTGGCGATGCTGAACAATTTCGAGATGAATCTATTTGTAGTGCTATTAAGGCAGCAGGGCACCTTAATACCAATCCCCCACCTTTAGATTCAACTACTCATCATTTTACTTACCCTCCAACTAAAGTAACTTTAGATTTATATGTAGACCAACCACATGTTTTTCAATTATTATTCCTGGGTACTAATTTGGCTACACAAGCAATTCAGAGATCCGTAGACACAATGGCCGAATTTATTCGTGATCAACCTTTATCAGCATCACCTTCTTTGACTATTCGCTTGATATCACCTGATGGTCATTCTAATAACGTAACAGATGATATGATTAAAGTACATGCTGAAGTATGGGACGATTGGCAAAATCGATTAGAACATCCTAGTTTAAAAGAACGTATGGATAAGATTTTAAGACATCGATTATAGTTTAAATTTAATAAAAATAATTCTATCACTTTGAAAATAAATAAATAATAATAATAGTAATAAATACTTTTATATAAATGCATAATCATTTTTTTTATTTTCTATATATATCTCCTTATGATATATATTTTATAAAGTACGTATGGGATATTCATGCTAGTAGTTAAAGCAGATTTATATTTTTATTCCTAATAATATTAATATATAAGCATACTATTTCTGAAAATATATATTTAAGATTTATAATGAGATATCCATAGCATCGCCCTCTGTTACATCAACCAAGCTTTTTACAGATTCCTTAAGAATTGCAGTTGTTCCTCTTGGGTAAACGTAGCGGCCTTCTTTAATACCTCGTTCATTTGGTCTACCATGATTACGTAAATAATCTGTCTTATCTTTTTCAATTACACATACATCAACATTTGAACCAGAGCCAAGATCGTTAAAAATACCTGCTTCAATAGCATCGTTTACTATTTGAATTGCTTCTTCTCTCTAATAAATTAGGATATCATAAGATCCATTAATTTATCAATTTATCAATTTATATATTATATAAGGGTTATATATATAAACAAGTACTTACAGTCATGTTAGGTTTCCACCGACTTTCAAAAACGCTCATTGCCGCTAGAGATCCTGAACCCATAGTAACATAAGGTAATTTATCAGTACTGCCATGAGGGTAGACTGTATATAATGCTGGACCTGTGGGATCAAACCCACCTAATACTAATGCTGCACCAATGTGTCCTTGATATTTGAATAACATTTGCTTTAATAATGTCATAGCAGTAACAACGCGTGATTGACGTCCAGTTGATAATCTGTGTAATTCCATTTGTGAGCTAATTAAATTGGTAGTAAATTCTGTATCTGCTGCTGTACCTGCACCACAGCAATAGCTGTTTTTTTTAACAAAAAAAAGGGTTTTATGTTACTATTTCAAAATGGTATTAAAGTAATGATGATATATATGTTTATATTGATAGTTTATATTATATAATATATATTTATAAATGCATTACATATTAGGGGCAATATAATGGATTTTCTCACAATTTTTATCTGCAACAATAGGACCTTCAGTAGCACGAGTATCAGCGCCTAAACAAATGCCATCCTAGTATTTATTGTATTAAATAAAAAGTATTAATTAATTAGAAAATACAATTTAGATTCAATATTCAGTATTTTATGATTACTTTAAAAATAACACCAACAATAGTAGTACCAGTGCTCGTAGCCTTAGGAGGTCGAGTTCCTTTTGATTCTAATGCTTGATTTCTTTACATTCAATAAAAAAAGAAAAAGAAAAAGAAATAAGTCATGTTTTATTTCATCAGTATAAAGTATCGCCTTTAAATGCTGTATACCTGATAACATTATCGAAATTAAAACCACCTTTAGGTAATGTATATTTGGTAGCCATTATGAAGTTTCAAATAAAAATGTAATAAAGTATAAAGTTATAAAATAAAAAGAAGAAAAAAAGTACGCGTCAGTCTCTTCAAAGAAAAAAGAACGGAATTTTAATTAGAAATATGCTTGAAGTTAATATGTGTCACGTGCTTTCTGAAAACGATTTGCAGTCACATTCTGAACTAATATCCATATTAAAAGTAATATTTTGGACCAATCATGTGCACTTTTGATGTCGGTTAAAAAAATATAATAGCTTTTTTTTTTATATAAATATTGTAATTCTATATCTTTTACTATTTTGTACATATTTTATTTTTCACACACATATAATTGCAAATATCACATTCATATATACATATTCGAATTATAAATTACAATGGCTAATGTTTTAAAGAGATCGCGAGCATATGAAAACAATTCAGGTATTTTTTTTATAAATAATTAGATATTCATATTATAATCATATATATATATATATATATATTTACCTATATTTATATTATTACAAATGATAGTAGCTATGTCTAAAAGACAGCAACAAAAACAAATAAATGATGAAAATACTGTACCAATTCCTTTAACGAAGCCAAATAATATCAATAATAATAAAGTAACAACACTTCAACATACCATGAAAAACGCATCTATTAATGAAGCTGATTTATTCCAACAAGCAAAAGCACTTTTTCGTCGTACTACTATACCCACAAGATTAATAGGTCGTGATCATGAACTTTCTATACTTGAGAATTTCTGGGAACAACATGTTATTCAAAATCGACCTGGATGTTTATATATATCTGGTTCACCTGGAACAGGTAAAACAGCCATGTTAGATCATGTTATTAATTCTTATCAAAACAAAAAGAATACAAACAGTAAAATTAATAAAAACAATAAAAACACACACCAAACAAAAACTATTATGATCAACTGTATGTCTGTTAATGAACCCAAAGCTATATATGCCAAGTTAATCACAGAATTAAAGCCATCCTTTCAGCCTACTTTGTTATCATCAAATGAAATTTTACTTCAAACTGAACAATTATTAAATGGAAAGAAAAATATATTAAACGTGGTCATACTTGATGAAATTGATCATTTAGTCACAAAAGATCAGGATGTATTATATAAAATATTTGAATGGGCCTCTTTACCTCAATCAAGACTAGTATTAATTGGAATAGCGAACGCACTGGATTTGACAGATCGTGTTTTACCAAGACTAAGGGCTAAAAATTGCGAACCTCAATTACTTCACTTTAATCCTTATCAAGTAAACGATATTTCAGCTATCATTAAAGATCGATTAACTTCACTTAATGGGCAATTGGTTCAGCCTCCTGCAATTGAATTATGTGCACGTAAAGTAGCTGCAAGTAAAGGTGACTTACGTACTGCGCTGGATGTTTGCCGTCAGGCAATTGAAATAGCGGAAAAAGAGTATAAACGTAAACCCAATGTCAATCCTTTGGGCAACCACAACTGTCAACCACAACAGCAACAACAGCCTAAAGTAACTATTGCACATATTGTAAAGGTGCTCCAATCCGTATTTGGTAATCCAATGATGGAAAAGCTAAATCAATTTAATCTTCAACAAAAAATTGTATTAGGAACTTTATCAAAAGTTAAAGAAATGGATGGCCAAGTTACCATGGTTAAGGTATGATACTATAATTTATAATGCTATCATTTATGTGTGGAAATTTATATATTCTTTTTTTTTTTAGTTCCGTCAAATATATACTAGTATATTACGAAATAATGGCACTTTAAATCCTTTAACGAACACTGAATTAACTGATATTATTTCAACAATTGAAACAAATGGAATATTGACTTTCAAATCAAAAAGCAAAGACATTATGAAAAGACAATTAGTTCTAAATGTTCAGGAAACTGACATACAAAAAATGATCGATCAGGTACCTATATTACAAACATTATTCAAATAATAATAACATAAATAAAACAAAATTCCTAGCTTTTTAATTGCAACTAAAAAGTAATATGAAATGTAATGTATATTAATCACAGAAGTACATAGTATTGTATTATGCAAGCTTTCTTTATAAATAAATAAATAAACAAATATAGTTTTTAGTTTTATTTATCGATTGCCATTTCTTTTCGGGTTTATACTAAATCATGGCTTTTATTCATTATATTAATAACAATGTAAAAAAGTATAGATTCAAGTGAATAGTTTAGTGTGTCATGATCAGATTACTGGGGTTAAAATAATGTGTACAAAAATCGCCATACCCCCACAAAATGGTGAGACTTTATAAATAAATATGAACTCTATAAATTTTTACTTTTTACTTTTTTCTTTTTTCTCTCTTTTTACTTCATGAATAAGAAAAAAAATGTATTCTCTAATTGTTGTACTTGTAATAAATTTTTTATTATTCACTTTTGTTCAAAATCAACCATTGCAATACTATATCAACAAACAAAATGACGATAATACTTCATTTGTACCAGTAGACTTATTTGTCATGAGCAAATGTCCCGACGCAGTTTATTGTGAACAAGTCTTTAAGCAAGTACTACAAAGGGTAAAAGTGCCAGTTCAATTGGATATCAATTATATAGCAGAGTATAATCCTGATAAACCTTATCAGCATATATGGTAATAAAATAATGATAGTAGAAAGTTAAAAATCATATAATTGAAAAGGTATTATGTATTATGTATATATTATTGAATAGTAAGCATGGTGAAAGTGAATGTTTAGGAAATATACAACAACTATGCTATCATAACACATACCCTCAAATCAATCAGTGGTTTCGATTTAATTTATGTTTGAATAAACACTATAGGGAAATTGGATTGGATAATGACTTAGCCGAGTCATGTGGTAATTTAAATAATATTAATCTTGTTTAGCAGTATATAAAATTGTGAAAGATAATTGATTTTGTATTTATAATTTAAAATAGCTTATCAGTTAAGTACATCTTATGAACCAGTAAATCAATGCGTTCAAAGTGATTTTGGTGTTGGTTTATTAATAGAAAGTGCACAAAAAACAAAGGCATTACAAATCTCGTAAGTGTTATATTTTAAAATTTATTAATGTTTTTAGAGTTTACTAATTTTATTGCTATGATAAAATAATCTTTTTAGTAAAAGTTGTACTGTTTTCATTGATAATAAACTAAGGTGCATTCATGACGGTATTTGGAAGGACTGTGAAGGAGGATATCAAGTTGAGGATTTTGTAAAATCCATTGAAGATGCTTATTATCGTCATCATCAAAAGTGATGTTTTATATATTAACTTGTAATGATACAAGCAATTAGTTATTACTGTTAATAAAATAATAATAAAGTATTTTATTTCAATGCAGTTATGACAGATTTAGTAGTATGAGGTTCAGGAGTAATTTTTTTTTGTTTAATATTAGAAGATGTTTCTAATATTTTGATGCAAGTGTTGTTATAATGAACTGGTAATAAAGGATTGGTAGGCCATGAGGTTTGGGTTAAAGGAACCTCATGAAGACAAACCCTTAAAGCCTCTTCTTCTACAGAGGTATAATTGGAGGATAATTCAATTAACAGACACGATGCTTTTGATAGATTAAGGGTTTTTGCTAATGCTTTTTCAGCATTTAACGGTAATGGTACCAATTTAATACCTGATAAAACAGACATTGATAATAGGTGTGTGCATAATTGTAGAGGCTTAATATCGCGACGACAAATAAATATAACTGGTGTCAAGCCTTTATCACTATTTATATCTACTTCTGTTTTCTTTGTATGTCTTTGATATTTAATTACTTTCTCTAAATGCCTCGTTACACTGTTTATTCCTAATAATAGTCGCATTTCAGATAATATTAATGGCTTATTCATTATAGATTTTCCTTTCACCTTGGCAGATAATGAACGTCTATACTGCCCAACAGGATCCAATACTCTAATTATTTTATATTATATAAAAAATAAAAATTAATTCATATTAATTATATGTCGAAAATAATTATGTAGAGTTTAATTTAAAAATTTACTTTAATAGATTATCTAAAATTCTTATGTTTAGATCAGCTTCAATGCGAGGCCTATTTTATCATGAAATAAGAGGACTTTAATACTATATGTTTGAATAAACTATTTTATTGTAAATAATCATGTTTTAATTACCACTTAAAAGAAAATGGCGTATCAAGAATATTACGGTATATAATTTTATTTGTTTTTGCTTTTTTTCTTAAGGTGTCATTATTTTTATCATTATTATCTGACATTTTTTATGTTTAGAGAAAAAAAATTTTGAAGGTTTTTTTTTGTAGTTATTTATTTATTGAGAGAGCTAATCTCCGATTTAAAATTATCAATAAATTTTCCCAGTTTTTTGTTTTTCTTTTTTTGGTTTATATTGTAATAACTGCAGATAATTATTTAAGAACCAGCTTTTTATGCCCATTATATGTAACCAACAATACCTTCATACGATTTCTATCATATTAGTAACTATTACAGAGTTAAAAAAAGTTTTTTGAAAGGCATGTTAGTATACCTTACCAAGTAACTTCAAAAAAAAAAAAATCGTCAGATTCACACCAATTAATGAGATAATTGAAATTTCATTTTTTCTTGATTCGAATTTAAAGCTAACAATATTACCTGATATAATTGAATTTTTTTTATAATAAAAAAAGATAAATAGGCTATAGTTTTATTATAATAATATATTAATTTAATGGTTATCTTGTAAAAATTAATACTCTATTCGTCATTTTGTTCTTTTGCGGCAGCAGCACGACGTTTAAAGTCATTTTATATTGACATTTTTCGTATGCATGGCGTTCGTTTTCACACTTCCAAGGAAGATAAAGGGATTCTTCACGACATTTATTGAGTGACATTAACATTTTTGAGCAAACATCTCTATGTTCAATAGGCAAATGAGCCTTTGTCATTTCAGCTTGTGTATCTTGAGTATCAGGTACTAACATAATGTATATATTTATATACTCTAAAAAAAATATGTAAAGTTAAAAAAAAAAGATATAATTGAAATTTCTTTTTTTATTTTATATTAATTCATATAATATATTTTGTGACCAAACACCAAATACTAGTCAAATTTAATTATAAAGCCTTTTGTATTCATTAGGTATCCTGTATTTTTCATACCACATTTGCCTATTCTATGGATATATATAGCACATTCCTTTGACCTTTCCCAGGTATTAGAATGATTTGCAGTATAGCCTCCATAACTAATAGGAATATAGCTAGACCCAATCCATATTTGTATACAAATATCATTTTTGCAGCTTTTATTACCATCAGAATACATTTTCATACCTTCACCCCAACTAACCTCTTTATCACCATTAATAGAAATTGTTTAATATAAGGAGTCATTGTAATTATTTGTGTTGAATTTATCAATTAAAATTATACAAAAAATTAAAAACAAAGAAATATTGTGAAACTTTTGGTTAACCTTTATTCAAATGTATAAGAAAAGGGTTGTATTTATATTTTTTAGTGGATTAGTGACACTGGGCTTAGTTTATATGTTATATAATATGAAAATAGAGTTATAAAGTTATCTAGTAAAGGTAACGTGAATTAGAATGGAGTTTAAAGTATGTCTATGGTAATGGATCTGCGGGATTAGAAGATTTAAAGTTATAGCATAGCATAAGCTAATAGGAATAGATCATTTTGTATCAGGTACACAGTAGTGATTTTATAATAAATATCAAGTATTTCATGTGTATTATAAGTGTATTATAATTATGAAGTCATTTAATATTGTTATTATATGGTAAATACAACAGCTAGTAAGTGATGGTCAGTCCATTCAGAAGGTAGGTAAGCCAGTAGAGTGTTTATCAAGTCCTCTTTTAAATTACTAGAGATAAAGATATAATCAATAGTGGATCTAGTACGACCTCTTTTAAAAGTTGACATAGGTTTGTACATACAATCAGAGCTATTGTTATTGGCACTAAATGCATCTATGTAATTAGTCAGTAGGTGCTGTATCCATGGTTGATGATCGCAATAGGAATAATGACGATGGTCATATATATGTATATTGAAATCACCAAGAATCATATGCTTGTTCGGTAAAGGAGGAGCTATAACTTGTGGGTTATCTAAGATACTGTTATAGAAAGGAATTCTTTGATCTCGATTTGCCGGAGCATAGATATTAGTTATGTAGCACAGCTGTTGATTATCTTCTGTAGAGATGATAGTACCAGCTGTGATTCTTTCGTCCAGACTAATACTTTGGTCTATAATAGTCAGTTTTGGATTAAGACAAATAATTGCTGTATATTTAGAAAATAAGTAACAAGTATTTGGAAAAAGGTAACGTAGAGTTCGTAAATCAGATGGAGATAGATGATTATGTTTCGAAGAAGCAGTTAGTTCTTGTAGACATAATACATCGGCTTGAGGATGAATACGTGAACGTAAAAAACGCGAGTATTCTTTTTGTGTTCGAGGGTTGTTGGATTTGAGTACACTACGTGCATTCAGAGAGGAAATATTGATTTTTGATAATGTCATATTTATTTGTTTTTTTTTTTTTATTTTTTTTTAATATATATATATAAACACAACAAAATTAGATTTAATTCTTATTCACATTGGAAACTTTCTTGACTGAAAGATCCTTTGGAACAGAATTATCTTTTTTCCTGTCTAGAATAAGACTTGCGTGAGGGTTTGACATGGATGAAGCAATAGCTAATCTATTCTTTGCTTTTGCCGTAGTCATACGAAGCATATCCACCTGATTTGATATTACTTTTTCTTGGTGTACTGACTTGGCTGATGATTTCTTTTTACTATCTATGTCCATTGCCATTGTCTCTGGATCTATATCCATAGTAGTACGTTTGGTAATGGGAGCATATTTAGATGCATTGAGACCATCTTGATCCATTGTAACTTTGGTTACAGTTACATCCTTAGTATCAACCTCCATTGGTGCTGACTTGGTTTTATTACCTCCTGACTTGTTCAAGCTGATAATTTTTGCTTCTTCTACGGTAGTTTTACCATCGACCATGTTAGTCTTATGTAAATCTCCTACCTTACCTTCAATAACCTTTGGTACTTGAGAAGAGGTATCTACCTCTGTAGTTTCCAAATCTCCTTTTTTTACTTTTTCATCGTTGGTTTGTACCCCATCCTTTGATGACTTTTGATTACTAGCAGCCTGTTTTTTCTTACGTTGCTCTTCTTTTAAGAGCTCGTATCTGACCATATCCTTTTCTATATCGCTATTCTTCTCTTTGCAGAAGCGAGCGATATGTCCTTTGACCAAACATTTTGAGCACGTTATTTGTTTCATAAGTGGACAATCTTTGCGAATATGGCCAGATTGTCTACATTGAAAACAGACTGGTGGGGCACCTTTATACGACGCTGGCATATAGCTGTCCCAAAAAGAAAGATAAAGCATTCTTTGAAGTGGTTGATACTTCTTTGCTTCGTCTGTATCGTTGGTGTCCAAAAGCACCGAAACTTGACCTTCAAAATAACCATCATTGGTAAGTTTTTTAATTTGGCAAACCTTACCATAAATGCTCATGGATAAGAAAATGCCATCCAACAATTCAGCTTGTTTTTTTGGAATATAATCCAAAAGCACTCTTACCATCTTTGGTGGAGTTGCTGAATTATTTATTTTGCTTGGGCTTGCTTTATAAAGTAGTTCATCTATGATGAAACCTTTTTCAATTGCTTCCTCAGCGTGTTTATTATCCTTGAAATTTATACCTAACAGTATGGTACCTCTCGTGTTACCATGACGACTATACGGAGTAACACCTTCTATTTCACCTATTTGGGACTCAATTAGCTTGTAGATTTCCTTATTTGAGAGCCCATGTTTCTTAGGAAGTTCGAAGAGCACAGAGTCTTCCTCCAAAGCGCGTTGTGCAATTTGTTCTGCCTTATGAATTCTTAAGTGATCTTTAAGAAGATCATCTTCATACATGACTTCATGAGCAATATTTATTTGCTCTCCATAGATATTTTTATTTTGCATGGCATTAGGTATTCTTTTTTCCATACCTTTCGCCACTTTTTCTGCCCATGTTTCCCCGATTCCATTTCGAGGAAGATGGTTAGAATCTTCAGTATTAGACATAGCTGAAAATTCTATAAATTGTTAACAGTAGTTGCCGCAAGTGTATTTTTTTTTTTTTTTTTTTTTTTTTTTTTGTATTTAAAGCAACACTGCATTACTGTGTAATGCTTGTTGTATTTCTTTATTAGGCAAATTATAAGCTCCGGTTAAAAATTAAAATAAAATAAAATAAACAAAAAAACAAAAAAAAACTAGCTATATTTTTCTTTTCTTTTCTTTTTCTTTTCCAAGTTCTTTTGACAATGCATAATTCTTTTTCTTTTTCAAAATTAAAGATCTTCAGACAGCTATTTAAAAAAGTACAAAAGATAATTAAAACATAGATTGTACATTACTGCCAATCTAAGTTAATATCATTATAGTTGTGGAAGACCTTCCATCTTGCTAAAGCAAAATCTGTCCTCCAAGTTGTTTCTTCAAAGACATGATGCCAGTGTTGTTGCCAAAGTATCAGTAAAACATGTCCTATTAGTACCAAAGTATTGCTGTTGACCTTATTAATACGATTAAACGTTATTGATGACCAAATATTATTAAACTTCTCCTGTGGTATATTTTTGGAATAAAGGAAAGCTTTCCAAAATTCCTTTTTCTTTTTACAGTGAAGAATAAAATGTTGATCATCTTCAAAATCAGGACAGAAGGAACAAAGAGGAGTCTGAAACTTGGTTGGTATCATTTGATGTAGTCTACAATTTGTTGGTAACTTGTGGATCAATATTCTCCACCATATTTCTATGGCTTTATGAGGAATATCTAGTTGCCAAAAATTGGACCAGTCAGCTTTCGACATTAACGCACCTGGAGTTTGCACCAGAGGTGGATGTTTGACAGGATAAATGGGAGAACCTTGGAAGAACCAATATCTACGCAAGGAACTCGGAGAAGCTTTATGCACCATTATTGTATTGGACGAGGAGGACAAAGAAAACTTCCATTCTTCTAGAACAGTAGAAACAGGAATATTACGACCTACTCTACTGCTTTGAAAGAAATTGTTTTTAAGAAGAGGATGAATTTTTAGTTGATCCAAAAGTAAAGAGGATATTATATCATCATACTTTTTCCGACTACGACTATTACTAGGAGGTACTTCCATAAGATCTTTAGCAAACCAATTAGCTGGTATCAACCTTTTAATATCTAAAATAGGTTTAGATATTCTAGGTGATTCATTTATTACTAAAGCTTTTCTAAGAGGCAGATGTTTAATTATTTCCCTCGACCAGTTTGAAGAAGGTTCTAGTGTAGGTACGGATGCTAACATTTTTATCATATGCTTCATCTGTGGCAACTTTCTGAATTTTTTGTTATAATAATGTGGATCAGCAAGAATCGGAATGACAGAACACTGATTAGTGTAATAGGTGATTAATTGTTGAAACACATTAAATAAAAAGTTGGTGGCATCTGAGGTGATCATCTTATTGATATATACCATATGAAGAGCTTTGAACTGATGATTTATATCAATTAGATTAATTCCACCTTGATTCTTTGGAGCGCAGAGAAAGTGGTATGACGGTTTTGGAAAGAAAGGCACAACATATTCATATACTTTTCTTCGAATTGATGCCAACCATTTTTCAGGGACTATTGTAACACGTAGGATATGCCATAGTCGAGAAAGGATCAACGAGTTCGTCACTATAGATCTACCTCTAATTGATAATGATCTTTGCTTCAGCACATTAATATGATTGGTAAGTTTATTTTCAACCGACCATAAAAAGGTGTTAAGCTGCTCTTTGCTAGAGTAAACTGGATAACCTAGATAAGTGATGGCTGTTGGATTTTCCTTGTCATGCCATGAAATTTGATCTGCCTTGGCTATCTCTTTCCAGGCATCATGTCTTTCACCTGTTACTGAAAACATGATAGTCTTTTGAAAGTTAACTTTGGCATTACTGGCTTCACCATACAACTTTAGGATACCTTTAAGATAGTACCACTCTTTCAAATCCCTAACGAATACTAAAAGATCATCAGCATAGGCTAGTAATTTGATGGTAACTGGATACTGTTTATTTTCAACTGTTTCCACCTTTTGATCAAGTATAGGTACACCATAAATATTACTTTCACTTAATATGGTACGTAATAAAGGTTCAAAGGCAATATTGAAAAGTAAAGGTGAAATTGGATCACCTTGACGTAAACCACGTTTCTGATCTATAGGAGCAGCCAACCAACCATTTACAGACAAACATATCTTTGTATTAAAGAAAAGGTCAAGTAAACAGTTTATCAGAGAGGATGGGAAATGGAAACACTCTAATACTTTTTGAAGGTATAATGGATGAATCCTGTCATATGCTTTCTCTTGATCTAAGAGTAAACCTATGGAAGTATCATCAGGATTTGTATTTACAGTGTGTTGCATCAGAGTTTGTGTAATCCAGCCATTATCAGATATCAAACGGTGTGGCATGAAACCAGTTTGATATGGGTTGATAATTTTTGGAAGACAACAGTTTAACCTATTTGCTATAATCTTTGTAAATATTTTAGCATCACAATTAATCAGAGACAGCGGGCGCCAATTTTGTAAGAGGGTACGATCACCTTTCTTATATAATAGCACCATCTTGGTTTCTCTCCAAGAAGTAGGTTGTAATCCATTTAAAGCATCATTCATAATCAAACTAAGAAGTTCCAAAAGCTTGGGATGCATACCTAGGATGAGTTTATAAAACTCGAAACCTAGACCATCCAAACCTGGACTCTTGTGAATAGGACTGTGTTTGATTATGTTTAATACATCCTCTTGTAAGATAGCAGCAGTTAGAAGATTTTGATCTTGAAAAGATAGCTTATTATTATCAGGTATATTATTGGTTAGGACATTAATAGCAGCAACATCAACATCCTGAGTGCTATACAAATCTTTGTAATAGCTTCTGGTTTCCTTAATAATATCCTTTATATCCGTATGGATCAGATGACTTACTGGATTTTGAATAGCTGTTAGGGTCATCCGTTTAGATCTAGTTTTTAAGGTATTGAAAAAATATTTATTATTTTTTTCACCTTTATCTGACCACATAGTATTGGATCTAATTATCAACTGTTGTGTCTTGACTTTATATAAATCATCAAGTTGATGTTCTATCTTTTCAATTTCTTCCATAGATGATAAATTTTGCCTGGCTTCTTGTAACTGTTCAAGATCAGTTTTATACTTTTTGTTCTTTTCAGAACTATAAAGTGTGGTACATATCTTTACTTTTACTTTAATCTTATCCCATAATAATTGCCTATTGATGGTCTGTAGGTCAATATTATCTATCAGATTATGAAGTACCTCTGACAGGATAGGATAAAATTCATTGTCATGGAGTAATTGTGGATTAAATCTCCAAGTACCTGGTCCCATTTGCATCGACTCACTAGTATGTATTGACATAGCTAGTAAGTGATGGTCAGTCCATTCAGAAGGTAAGTAAGCCAGTAGGGTATTTATCAAATCCTCTTTTAAATTACTAGAGATGAAGATATAATCAATAGTAGATCTAGTACGACCTCTTTTAAAAGTTGACAGAGGTTTGTACATACGATCAGAGCTATTGTTATTGGCACTAAATGCATCTATGTAATTAGTCAGTAGGTGCTGTATCCATGGCTGATGATCACAATAAGAATAATGACGATGGTCATATATGTGTATATTAAAATCACCAAGAATCATATGCTTGTTCGGTAAAGGAGGAGCTATAACTTGTGGGTTATCTAAGATACTGTTATAGAAAGGAATTCTTTGATCTCGATTTGCCGGAGCATAGATATTAGTTATGTAGCACAGCTGTTGATTATCTTCTGTAGAGATGATAGTACCAGCTGTGATTCTTTCGTCCAGACTAATACTTTGGTCTATAATAGTCAGTTTTGGATTAAGACAAATAATTGCTGTATATTTAGAAAATAAGCAACAAGTATTTGGAAAAAGGTAATGTAGAGTTCGTATATCAGATGGAGATAGATGATTATGTCTCGAAGAAGCAGTTAGTTCTTGTAGACATAATATATCGGCTTGAGGATGAATACGCGAACGTAAAAAAACGAGAGTATTCTTTTTGTGTTCGAGGGTTGTTGGATTTGAGTACACTACGTGCATTCAAAGAAGATATATTAATTGTTGATAGTGTCATTTTTTATATTTTTTTTTTTTTTTTATTTTTTTTTTTATTTTATTATATATATATGTATATATATATATATATATATATATATATGTATGTATATTGCACTAGCATCAATTACTGAAGCTGTCCTTTAGAAAGAACAGATTCAGTAGAAGCAAGACGTGATTTTCTTCCAGAAGGACTATATCCCAATGTTCGATTGGCTACTGATGTATTTAAAGTTGAAGAAACCTTGCCTTTGTTCATTTCAGAGAGTTTCATCACAAGTGTATCATTAATATCTTTTGATGTATGTTGGTCTATGTCCATTGTTGTTCGAGATGTAATTGGTGCATACTTGGAAGCCAAGGATCCACCAAAAATGTCTTGATCCTTATCCTCATCACTATCCTTATCGTTTATAGCCCAATCCATTTTTGATAAAATGTTATCTGAAGTGGTTGTATCTTCAGATGGTGCCAACTTATCGGAGGATTCAATTTTGTTTTTTGATGAACTATTTTTATTTAGGTCATCCTCTGATTTTTCTTCCTTATCCAAAACCATAAGGTTTGTTGATTTGGTATCGGCTACTTTTTTCTCTTTGACTACCTTTTTCTTTTCAACATTGGCTATAGCATCCGTTCTTTGACCTTCTTTCATTTTTTCATAGCTATTTAATTCTTTTTGGAAATCGGCTTCTTTCATTTTACAGAAGCGAGCTATATGTCCCTTTTCCAGACATCTAGAGCAAGTTAATTGCTTCATCATAGGACAGTTTTTTCTAATATGTCCTGATTGTCTACATTGATAACAGACTGGTGGAGCGCCTTTAAAGGTAGCAGGGAGGTATCTATCCCAGTATTCCATATACAACATACGTTGTAATGGTTGGTATTTTACCTCATTACCTTCATCGTTAATATCCAACAAAACTGAGATTTGACCTTCAAAGAAACCGTCATACAGCATCTTTTTGATCTCACAAATTTTTCCATAACGATGCATGGACTCGAGAACCCCTTCTACTAGGGCAGCTTGCTTTTTCGGGACATAGCTAAGATGGACTCTTACCATTTTTGGAGCAATGTCTGAGTTTGACAATTTACTGGGACTTGCTTTGTAATTAGCTTCGTTAATAATAATACCTTCTTGGATGGCCTTACTATTATGAACGCTGTCCACAAAGGTGACTTCAATGAAGACATTACCCCTCACATTGGTTCCAAATTTATTGAGGGCAACTACTCCATCAACTTTGCCAATTTGCTTTTCAATTGTTCTGTACATTTCCGAGAATGTAGCGAATTCTTTTTTTGGGATTTCAAAAATGACAGAATTATCCTCCAAAGTTTGTTGAATGATTTGTTCAGACTTGAAAATACGCATATGATCTTTCAAGTGGACGTCTTCATAAATAACTACTGGCTGTAGTTCTATTCTATTACCCATAATATCTTTATGGGTCATTGGAGTGGGGACCTTCGCCTTCAGGCCCTTTGCGACTTTTTGAGCCCAGGACTCCGTCGGCTCCATTTCAATGGAGTTTCTCTTTGAAACTGACATTTCAAGAAAAAATGAGTTTCAAATGTATTATGTTAATGTTTAAAACTATGTAGTTATTGTTTTAAAGTTTTAAAAAGAAAAAATAAATGAGTATATGATTTTCTTTGAGCGCTTAAAGGTTTATCCGTTGTAAAAAGTGTTTCTTAAGCGAAAGAGTTTTTACGGTTTTCTTTGAGCGCTTAAAAATTTATCTGTTAAAAACTGATTAAAATTTTTTTTTTAAAAAAAGCAACAGTGTTTTCGCGCAATTTTTACCTGTCAAATAAATTCTATAATTTTTTAAAAATATTATTTAATATTTTGCTATATTTTAACAAATATAAATAAAATTTTTAATATATAAATTATTTATATTGAAATATCATATAAAAAATAATATAATATATTTGAAAAAGTTTACTTTATAGTTTTACATTATATTGAATACTTCTATTTATGACATATTAATTACTATTTATAGATACTAAATTATATAATATTGTTATAAATGGAAATATTTTAAACATAACACGATAATTATTAAAAATAATATCGTGACTATTGTTGAATTAGGAATAATTATTTATTATAATATTGATTATTATAATACGTTTAAAATATTTCCATTTATAACAATATTATATAATTTAGTATCTATAAATAGTAATTAATATGTCATAAATAGAAGTATTCAATATAATGTAAAACTATAAAGTAAACTTTTTCAAATATATTATATTATTTTTTATATGATATTTCAATATAAATAATTTATATATTAAAAATTTTATTTATATTTGTTAAAATATAGCAAAATATTAAATAATATTTTTAAAAAATTATAGAATTTATTTGACAGGTAAAAATTGCGCGAAAACACTGTTGCTTTTTTTAAAAAAAAAATTTTAATCAGTTTTTAACGGATAAATTTTTAAGCGACCCCTTTTCGTTTAAAAAAATCTCTTTCGCTTAAGAAACACTTTTACAACGGATAAACCTTTAAGCGCTCAAAGAAAACCATATACATATTTATTTACTCTATTTAAAGCTTTAAAACCAAAATTTATCAACCATGGATACAGCACCTACTAACTAATTACATAGATGCATTTAGTGCCAATAACAATAGCTCTGATCGTATGTACAAACCTCTGTCTACCTTCAAAAGAGGGCGTACTAGATCTACTATTGATTATATCTTCATCTCTAGTAATTTAAAAGAGGATTTGATAAACACTCTACTGGCTTACTTACCTTCTGAATGGACTGACCATCACTTATTAACTATGTCATTACATACTAGTGAGTCGGTGCAAATGGGACCAGGCACTTGGAGATTTAATCCACAATTACTTCACGATAACGAATTTTATTCCATTCTATCAGAGTTACTTCATAATCTGATAGATAATATTGACCTACAGACCATCAATAGGCAATTATTATGGGATAATATTAAAGTAAAAGTAAAGATATGTACCACACTTTATAGTTCTGAAAAGAACAAAAAGTATAAAACTGAACTTGAACGCTTACAAGAAACCTGAAAAATATGTTAAAATAAAAATAGGTAAAATAAATAGTATAATATATAAAAAAGAGAAAAACAAAACAATTAAGTGAAATTTCTTGATTGGTTGTTTTTATTATAAATATAAGATGAAGATTGTAATAATAATCTAATTCTGCTTTAGTATTTATATAAAATAATATTTCACTTTTCATATGATTAGTGATATTAATCAATATGGTTCATAACTCCATTATGACGATCTTTCATATATTTTATTATTACTATATGGTGATCCATGATAGCTGTCATTGATTCTTATATATATTAATGTAGTAATATAGTTAGATTCAATATAGGGACTTTTAGAATTAAGTTTATAAAGTTAAGTTGGACAGTTTAAAGATAATAATATATCCGAGTTAGATTTAACTCCTTATTTAGTATAAGCTATTCATTTAAATAAAAGATTATATATTTTAATCTCAGTGTACTTAACGATCGTTTTCATTATTTTACTCTATGCTATTTACTATTATATAACCATAGTAATATATTTGTATACTATAAGATAAAATAACCTGATACGACAATCTTCGTATACACAGGCTTGAACAAATTACCCAATGTAACTTGGAAGTAAGTTCAGTTCATTTTGAATTCCCTCAAAAACTCGGTCTAACAAATAGGGAACCGTATGAGATTATTGAATCCCAGATACGAACAATTGAAGGTGCTACACCATACAATAGATATGAGAACCTAAAAGATTCAAATTTGATAGGAGTTAACTTTCGACCCAGAGCATGCAGAACCAGCCATAGAAAGGGAATTATTTTGGATGAAGTTTTGTATAAAGCTAGTCAAAACAGCATGAACAAATCGGCGGTCCCACCTATGATGGTTAGGATTCTTTTAGATCATATTCCAAAAAAAAAAAAAAAAAAAATGATGAACTATTGGATCGAAATTTTCTATCGATGAGTTTATATGGAAAGGTATGTCAGATCAAGAAATTAACTAATGGAGGGTATTCTGAAGGCCAAGTATCAGTACTCATAGATACTAACGGCATGGATGAAAAAGTTAAATGTCATCCATTACAAAGGGTGCTCTATTATTCGTTTTGGGATAGTTGTATGCCGGCTTCCTATAAAAGGGTGTTATATTTGCCATATTAAAATACATTATTAAGCTAATATCAATATAATATCAACACGTTATTAATACAATAATAAATATCTAATATATAAACAGCTATAATTATTTATCATAGATATCTTTTATTTAAATAATATAATCATATCAAACTACACTCAAACTAATACACACAAAAATATGAATAGTTAAATAGTACCATACTCCTAATTAAGATATTAAATTCCTATATAATAAAATATTATAATATATTCACATATAAATACCTATTTTATTTTATTTCTAATAAACGATAACCAACAGTTTCACAATTTATTTTGTCTTATTTTTTATTTATATTTTTAACTAAACCTAACACTATCATTTGAACTTTCCTATTATATTGTAAACGAATATTTTGTAAACAATTTATTTTTAATTATATTATACAATACATATTGCGTTTCTTTCCTTTTGTTTAATGAAGTTATAAATGAGCAAGGTAATAGTCTATTTC
The DNA here is from genome assembly GCA_017871115.1 of Cunninghamella blakesleeana. NCBI lineage: Eukaryota > Fungi > Mucoromycota > Mucoromycetes > Mucorales > Cunninghamellaceae > Cunninghamella > Cunninghamella blakesleeana. The sequence goes on from JAFCIZ010000005.1 coordinate 3,036,300, forward strand.
ATATCGAAATATATATATCAAAAAATCGCTGGAAAAGGTATTGGAAAAGTGGTATAAAATCAAAAACTAAAGAATTATAGTGATTCAGATACAAAATTCTTTGTCATAAAACATAATCTTGGAGAGTAAATGACAGTATAGTCTGTCAAATTCACAACCAGTATCAAGAAGGTTAATTCCACTTCATGTCTCTCCTGAAAATTTTTTTTCTTTAGTCATGAGCACCACCTTTTATAAATATAAATGTGGAATAAACAAGACAGTCATATAACGTTATATCAATATGATATATATCTCTGAATTCCTTTTTAAAGTACAAAGGTAGAATGATTTTAGTACAGTAGTTATTATAATAGAAATAATCTGGTTATATCATTGATTAATTAAAATATACACAGGGAATTGGGCTTGTTGTATTTAACATATAATAACAATATTAAATGACTTCATAACTATAATACACTTATAATACACATGAAATATTTGATATTTATTATAAAATCACTACTGTGTACCTGATACAAAATGATCTATTCCTATTAGCTTATGCATTGCTATAACTTTAAATCTTCTAATCCCGCAGATCCATTACCATAGACACACTTTAAACTCCATTCTAATTCACGTTACCTTTACTAGATAACTTTATAATTCTATTTTCATATTATATCATATAAACTAAGCCCAGTGTCACCAATCCACTAAAAGGTATAAATACAACCCTTGTTTTTTACATTTGAATAAAGGTTAACCAAAAGTTTCACAATATTTCTTTGTTTTTAATTTTTGGTATAATTTTAATTGATAAATTCAACAGGGCTACTTTTAGTTTATAATTATTTGTGCAAAATACAAAAAGTAAAGGGCAGCTTTAATTCTACCTTTCTTTACATATTAAACAGTTTTCATAAATTTTCTAATAAATAAGTTCTTTTTAATATAAAAAAATAGAAAATAAAAACTGTTATTAACTAATCCCAACATAGACAGTCTTCAAACCTCTTCCTTACCTAAATACTTCTAAAATTAGACTAGGTTTATAGGCCAATTGAATCGTCGGTGTTCATATGACCATCCCTATGAAGACAAAAAAGGCTACAAATTTTGATATTATTGCTCATTTATTCTAAGTATTATTTTTTTCAGTATGTCAAATAATGTTCGCCCTATATTAAATGATTATGATTTATCAGATATTATTGATCTTAATAATTTACTAACTAATGATAATGATAAATTGAAACATTCTAACAATATACATTCAAAAAAAAGGAACAGCTATAATATATCACTTGAAAGCGTTACTGATGAAGAATTACAAAAAATAACTCGCTCTTTAATTACACCCATCCCCTTTCATCGTTCTGTTGAAACTAATAAAAATAAAACCGACATATCTCTTACAGAAGATTACACTTCACACATTCCAACATTCCGTAGTGAAAGTGCTGCAATTTTCAATGAACTTAATAATGGTACCTAATTATACAATTAATATTCATTTGGACTTTTTTATCTATCTTACTTATGAATACCATTTATAGACGATGATTTGTCTGTTGATTTTGTATGTAGTGATTTAAGAGATTTTATAGATCCTGTGTTATTAGAGGGTGTTATTTCAAGGCCAGTTAGTAGAGCTCCTCTTTTACCACAAAGGTAAACTGCTAATTTTTATAGCTTTATTAAAAAAATAGTTTTATTTAGCTTTATTATATTTTTAAAAAAATAGAAATTTACAAAACCCAGTGGTGGCAAACTCTCAAATAAATCTTAAACATCAATTAAATAATGCCCAGCCTACTTCGAGGAAGTATTCTTTGGACTCAGTAGGAATACAATATATAAATGATATAACGAAAAAAAGTCAAAAAATTAGCTTAAATAATCCCGAAGGAGATAACATTAAAATTCATAAAAACAATCATCAGGTTGTCAGTAATATAGGAAATGAACAAAAGTATATTGGTGATAAACAGTCAATAAACCCCTTGCTTAGAAGGGGATATCAAATAAACAATGATAACACAAAACGGCATAGTTTGGATGCGCAGACTTTAGCATTATTACGAAGAGATAGTGACGCTCTACTCCAGCGAAGACAGTCTCTATTAAAATTAAATCATATGCCTAGTATAGATGATACTACCGTCAAAAAACCATCAAATAAATCGACTACATCATTTAATAAACCAATTACTGAAGGGCAGACATACAACCCCTCTCCATTAAACTATTATAATGATGATAAATTCCTATCATCATGTTTAACTATCAAGGATGAAAGAAAAGGAAAACAAAACTCCATATATCAATCAAACTCTCCTCAATCTGAACAAAACGCATATCATAATACAGTATTCCCAGAATCATTCAATAGCCTTAACAATAAAGTCAATAAACAATTGCTAGCAGAAGCTAGTGGTCGACACCCTGATGTACAAAAGAATCGTACAGTAAGAAGATATAGATCTATTTCCTTTCCCGATCAAACCAAAAACAAACAAATATACAGAAATACACATGATGGAAATGATTATAATATAGGTATATTTTTTATTTTTTTTATTCTATTTATGCAATTACGAAACACGCTAATTTAGCTATATTATTGTAATCACTTCTATTAACTTCTATTAATATTTAAAAATATATTAACAGCTGCTGTTCCTACAGCAAAACATTCACAATCTGGTCCAAACAGAACTCAAATACTCATTACTAAAAAACAATCGGAGAGCGATCGATATCAGAATACACTAGAATTTGAAAAAAAACGTATTTTGCCTCAAACCATTAAAACTTCTACAACTCAACCTTTTGAAATGATTCAATCCAGTAACAAAAGCTTTGTTAAAGTTGTTAATAAACTCCCCTCCTCCTCTTCATCATCATCTTCTTCATTATCGGCATCCCCCTCTTCATATCGATTATCTTTAAAACAAAGTAAATGTAGCCTTAATGATCGAAAATCTTCTCAATATGATAGATATAATAAGGTAGTCATATAATTAAATACGGGATACTTTGGTTTTCCATATCTTTAATAATGTAATTAATAAAATTAATTATTTTATAACTTAGGCTAAAAACGACGATAGTAAGAATACATCAGTAACGGAATCGGCAAAAAATGTGATTGCAAATATTCGCCAACGCCGTATTTCTGGACATCAGCGATTAATCCCTCACGATGAATCTAAAAAAAAAAATATACAGCATAAAGGTAAGCAGTATTTTATAAATATAACTATTCTTTTTTTAGAAGATTTCTAAACATACATTTTCATGATAAACTTCTAGAAAATGCGTATGATAAACCTTACCAAACTTCTAACTACTTTGAATTTGAAAATGAAAGTAATGAATTCCAAAATTCTAACTCACCAATATTCTCATCAACAGATACATTTGGTATGATTGATGAAATTACTACACTTGGTAATGGAAAATTTAATAAAATGAATTCTAATGTAAATCAGAGTAAAAAAAGGCATAGCTATGTTACTAAGAAATCCGCACTAAACCGAAATACTGGTAATATTCAATCCATATGTTTTAGTAGATATTATATTAAACTAATTTTTTTATATTTTTTGGGGATAGACCGATATATAAGTTTACTTGGTAAACCACCATCTACAAAAGCTGATTAAGTATTTTCATTATTGCCAATAGTTATATGATTTACATAAATATGCCCTTTTTAAAGTAAAATTTGAATAAAAACTATTCTAATGATAAAACTTTGGATAGGAATTACCCTTGAAATATAAAAGCTTTGATTAATAAAGGATATATGGTATAAAAGTATTTTATACAAGAATTCACTATTAAAAAAGTGTTTGACTAATTTATATAAACGTTAGCATAGAGTTAGGCATTATTCACACCGTATAAAATAATCGAAAATGGAATTTTTTCACCATATATACTTATATATTACTGAAAATAAATTTGCTTTATAATAATGACGTTTTTTATTATCTCGATTATTTTGATATTAATTTGATATACAATATTTTTCAATAATTTCAGTATAAAATAAATATTATTGTATTCAGCTTTATATCTTTTCCCAGTATTTTTTCTTTTTTTTATTTATCCTTTATTGTCGAAAAATTAATGTAGAATAATGTAAATAAGATGATAAGAAATCCAACCTAGAGAAAACAATATATATAAATATATATGAGAGCTATTACTGACGAGTTAAAGATGTAGTGTCTCGTAATTTGAAGACTTCATCTAGTTTTTGTTTTAATGTCATAGATGTATTATCAATCCATTGAAGTGAAGATAAATGAGAGTTGAGAATTTTAACAATTTGTCCAACCTAAAAAAAAGCAAAATATAACAAAAATATATTAATAATTAATCAATTAACTTCACCAAAGTTATATTAACTTTACCACATCGTCATCATTAGCAGTTGTAGATTGTTGTGGGCCACCCATTTTATTTATTTCATCAATCATCACGGTTAAATTTCTATTTATATCGTCCATTTGTTTATTGAGATTTTCAGCCAAACCATAAGCTTTATCACGTTGTATGTCAGCAGCTTGCATAGGTTGTTGTAGGTTGCTTTGTTCAAATACATCACCAATTTGTTTTTCATAATCGTCCAATAAGCGGTTTAATTCCTCTTGTTGTCCATTAATATATTCTAAATTTTGATCGATTTCACGTTGCTGTTGCTCTATTTGCTCTACATTACTATTTAATTTCGAAATCTATAAAAATAAATAGATATATAAATATTAATTATGGCTGATATACTATTTTCTTAGTTGACAACATCATTTACCTTATTGCCATTTTCAATTAACTGGCGATCCCATGAAGCTACTTGAGCTGCTTGTTTATGAAACTCACGAGTATGAACATTCAAATCTTTATTCCAAGAATTTAATATTTCTTCCATAGATTTATTTTTTAATGTAGAAGGTGTTGGAACAGATACAGTTTTAGGTTGCTGTTGTTGCTGCTGAGAGCTTGTATTAGTAGTAATGGAAGTGGGGTTGGCAGCTGTATTTGCTGTAGTAGGCGTGATAGTTGCAGAGACAGTTGGCTGCGTAGTAAGAGTTGGGGCACTTATACCAGTTGTAGTAGCCACTATAATATTTAAAACAATGATTTAGATTAAATATTCTAGGAAGAATATTTTGGTCATAATATACGTTAAAATACATATATTTATATATTACCGTTTGTGTTAAATCCAAAACCACCAGTTGCAGGAGCAGAAGTCGATGTTGCTTGTGTTGTTGGTGCACTAGCACCAAAATTGAACCCGCCAGCTGAAATTGTAGAAGCAGGTTGTGAAGTTGAAGTTGATGTTGTTCCAAAAGCTAGCGTTGGTTTAGTAGCTGTTGCATTCGTATTATTAAATGAAAACCCAGTGTTTGTTGCTGATGTAGTAGGAGTAGTGGTTGCACCAAAATTAAAACCTGCTGTTGATGCTGTTGATGCTGTTGATGTTGTAGGGGCTGGAGTTTTACCAAAGTTAAACCCTGTGGCGGGTGTGGTTGTACCAATAGTAGTGGAAGTGCTAGGCGTTGCAGAACCAAAAGAAAATCCAGCACCAGTAGCTGGTGCAGCGTTACTAGTAGGAGCTGAAGTACCAAAGCCAATACTATTTGTAGTTGTTGCAGGATTAGTAGCTGTGTTAAAACTAAAAGCATTTGAAGCAGGTGTTGCTGTGGTTGATGAGTTAGATATATTAAAAGAATTTGTTGCTATTATTATTATTTAAATAAAATGAATTTATTATCATTATCATTATTATTGTCATTATTATTATCATTATTATTATTATTATCACTATTATTATCATTATTATTACTGTTATTGTTATTATTAAATAACTTACGTGTAGTACCAAATCCTCCAAATCCTGTCGTGTTTGTCTGATTAGTATTTCCCGTGTTTCCAAAATTAAAACCAGCTATTTATTAAAGAGACAAAATAAATAAATAAATTATTGCGTTATTACATTCATTTAAACAAAACACTAATTATATATTTTTTAATTACACATTATATATTTTTTATTTGACTTGATATGGTGAAAGAGACTTTTTCAATAAAATTTAAAAGTAAAGAAAAAATTATAGAAAAAAAAATTATTCTTTAAGCCCCTAACACTATTATTAAAAATCTGGGTTTGAAACTAGATCGCTAAAATTTAAAATTTTTCATTTGCTCAATGCTAGGCTAAAGTGCTGATTATATTCTAAAATACAAAAAAAACGGATCCCATTAATTATCTTTAAATAATATTTATATTTTCCTTCTATCATATTATTTTTATTTAAATTTTATCGTATTATCCATACGTTTACCACAATAGTTCATTATTTATTTTTTATTTTTCTATTTGAGTCAATTTTCTGTTAATTTTTCTTGCTATTACTTTATTTCGTTGATTATTTATAAAGCACAACAATCAATATATTTATAATATATATGTTTTGCCAATGAAATGGGCCAATATCATATAACTTTTATTTACAAAAAAATATAGTGTTTTAGCACATAAAGTAGTATCGAAAATAATAACATATTTCCTAATATGGTATGTTAAAGTTGATAAAGTGCTACTAAGATCTGTTTATGATACATATCATTTTTTATTAGTATTATTATTAATAATCTATCCAAAAAAAAAGAAAAATAAGAAGAACTCTATTACAAAAAATAATTAAACAATGAAAGTAAATTTATGTATATTAAAATAAAAAATAAATTGAGAACATAAAAAGCAAAAGTCAACGTGAAGGGGGAATATTTGATCAAGTATATAATATATATAACCATATATTTACATTTAGCGGCGAGATGGCCATGCCCAGCCAATAGCGTGGTTATTATTAGGTGTATCTACATCATCTACTTCCACTATTTTAACACTTGAGGAATGACGTACATTTGGAGGTGGCCGAGAGGAATAGCGAGGAGTTTCCTTATAGGCAACAACAGCTTTTAAAGTTGCGGCTATAATCATAAATATAAATTCAGAGATAAATTCATGTAATCTATATTGTTCATCAGCTTCGATTAATAATTTAATACTTGCTATCCCGAAGTCTTGAGCTTTTTCACGAATACCATAGCAAGCGTCTACCCAAAGTAACAGATGCATAAAATAACTAAGACAAAATGCCAATAATCCAGGAATAGGAGATTGTTTAACAAGTACGGCTAAAGTAACAGTAGCTTGAATAATGGCCTGACTAAATTGTTTAAAGCGTTGTACAGTATCACTATCATTAGGGTATTTTTTTTGGAAATAATCACTTAAATTATAAGGCTGTGATGATGAATATTTAGGAGGTTGGGTATCATATTGTACATCATTAGCTGGCATGGAGGTTCGTCTTAAAGCTGATTGAGTAACTGATTGAATAGTCTGTGAAATTTTGCCGATAATTAGAGAGTCAATCAGCGAGTTCGAAATAGAAGTTGATGATCCTAAATTACTTTCATTTTCTTCGCATTGAATACGTTGATTAGCTAAATTTAAAATGCCTACTCTTTCTTCAACACTAAAGTAATAATAGTAGTAATTATATTTCAATATTAAAAAATGACTCAATGTTTATATTATCATATTTTCGTATATGATAATGATAATAATAATAATAATAATAGCAATAATAATACCTTAACAATTTTTCACGAAGTGCAGTTTTCGTTTTTGAATCAGTTTTATCTAATCATAATGACAATTATAAAAATAAAACGGGTAATTCATTAGTATTAGTTATTATTATCGCTTGAGATTTTTTCAATTAACATACTTGGTAATGCCATAAGAATTTTATCAATCCCAGTAAGGTAGATGTCAAGGGCAACAGTTTCATTTCCTTCATCATATTCATCTGCGGCGATTGAAACTAATTTCATACCTTGAGAGATGCTTCTACGATCAAGTATAATTTCACCTTTATCCATATTACTGCTCATATCCGTAGTCCAAGAAGTACTAGGCGACATAATAGGGCTAGCCATACTTGGAGGATAATTCATTAACATGGGATCATTAAAAGCAGTAACATATTCAGCACTGTAGCTAGCTTGAGGGTGTCGATAAGGCTGCTGCATAGTGGGTGTTGATAAGGCTGCTTGAGGCATCATTCCAATTCCTTGCTTGTTTGCTGAATTACCATTGCTTTTCTTTTTTGATCTTGAAAAGTCTTCTATTTTATTGGCTGATTGATGTAAAAAAGTTGAAACGAGTGAAGCCATTATTGAGATTAATAATAATAGATATATATTTTTACAAAGTACTTTAATACTGTTCTCTTTCTTTTTTTTTTTTTTATTGTTTTATTTTATGTTAATAATATGGATATTTAAGTAATAATAATAATAGTAATAATAATAATAATACAGTAATAGTAATGATAATGAAAAAATTATATATATATATATATATATATATATATATATTTATAAAGTAATAATAAAAATGAAGAGAGTGTTAATAAGAGTCGAAAAAATTAGAAAAGAAAAAAAAAAAATTACAGTATTTATTATCGGAAATGAAAGGTTTTTGGGTCTTTCTAATTTGATTTGAATTTTTCATGTGATCCAATAAAAAAAAGTAAGTAACCACATTTTAAAAGTTTTTTTTTTTCTCTTCCCCAACATTAAAAATAGATTGAGAAACAGATAATTAATACTAGTCTTTCACTTTTCTTTTTTAAGCATATGATAAAATAATTGTCAAAAAAAAAAAAAAACCTTTAATAATAGTAATAGGAGTTATAAAATTGGGGCATATGTTTGTAGCACATATATACCTTATTCCCTTTATTTATTTAGATCAACATGAGGCATAATAAAGTAACCGTGCGTTTCTCCTTGCTATTTCTTTTTTCATACAGATTATCCCAATAATCTGTTGTTAAATGATTCATACATCGATATAATATGTGTAGCTTGTTTTTCTTTTAAAAACAATTCTTTGATTGGTATTTTTTCCATTATATATAGTATATAGTTTTTATATATATATATATATATATATATTAAGGGTATGGAGCATCAAAGTAATAAAAAGTGTAATTTGTGTACGAAATCATATTTTGTATACATATGTTTAACAATCTAAATAGCTATTTTTGGATAGAGTATAATACCCCTTTTTTATTTATCATAAATAAATATTGAATATTAGTTAATAGCTAATCATGCAATAAAACTATTAGCATTTTCTTTTATTTGAAAAAGTATAATGTGGTACAAAATACAATTTAAAAGATAACACTTGAAAATTCCTTTTTTTTTTTACCTATTATTTAAACTTGTTCCCAATCATGTGGCTACTCAAGTTTTAAAATTTAAATCGAATGTGAATAAAATATTTTTTATATTTTAGAATTAAAGTTGGTTGCAAATTCAAGACAATAATATATGTAATTTTAAAAGTTTTGACTTGTAGACATAGAAAAATATAATTGTCATTTAATCATATTTTATATTATAATGCCGTTTTTTCATTTACATTAAAAAAGTAAAAATGCATGCAAATGCTCTTCCTGCCATAGATGTAGTAATCAGGAGATTTATCATTTATTATTGTATTATGTCTACTTCGTTTTTATAGATACACATATTGGGGAACATTTTAAACCGATAAACCTTTTTTAAATATTGATAATTAATAAATATACTGTATGCCTTTTTTTTTAAAGATACAGCATTATTTGATGAGTAAATTTACTAGAAGTAACAATAGATTTATAAAATGTTCTATTTTAATCTTTCCAATGGTTTGATACTGAAATACTGTGTCAGCATATTCTACCTCTATGTATTTACCCAATTGTTTTATGAGGATAAAAACCACAAGGAAATTGTAATACTGTCAGAAAATAGTTAAAAAAAAAAGGTGAGGTGTTTTTCCAAATATGTCAAATTACACATTTTTTTTTTTTAAATCGCTATACAGTTTTATCATATGTCAGTATCTTTTATTTTGTAAAATAAATTTATTTTTCTTTTATATTTTTCTCTTTTAAATTTATTAAATTATGAATGTACTAGTATTTTTACCTATCAATTGTTTGAAGTAAATTCTCCATATTATATTTTATTTTTATAGTGATTAACCTATATAACATAATCAGGTATGAAAAATTACTAGACGCACTGCTTTTTTCTTTAATATTAAAATTTCTATGGCCAATATTGAGTTTTAAATAAAATTATATGTCTTTTTTATTATTTGAAATATATATATTTAATTAATAAACTGTGAAAATATAAATTATTAAGTAGATTTAACAGTACAGATAAAAATTAAAGTTTGATCAAGAAAACCATAAAAAAACCTTTTTCAAAAAATAAATACAATGAAAAATACTGATACAGTTTATTTTTAAGAAGCCATTGTATGTTTGGAATAGAAACTTTAAGAGAGAGGAAACAAGTATAGTAAAAGTTTTCTTGCCATTGTTTATGATGGTAATTCGTTTTTTACTGGATAACATATATTGGATATACACATATTTACTCACAACCATTGTTTTCTTTTTAAATAAGTTATATAAATAAATCCTTTATTTAACGTAATGTATCATTTTTTAAAAAAATAAATACAAAAGATGGTATAAATACATATTTGAATAATTTTAAAATATAATAAAAATTATTAAATCTCAAACACTGATCAGTTTTGAAGATTTCCTCTTGAGGTTTAACTCTTAAAAGTGGTAAGGCACAAAGTAACAGAAAATTATGAAATATAAGTCACGTGTAAACCTGCGGCAGTTTGCAGGACAGTGCCGCAGTACTCCAATTCGGATCGGAGATGATGGATATTAGACTAAAAATATTATATTTAAACGCGATTTTATTTTTCTCTTTTCCTTTTACTTATTTTGTTAATTTACAAACTAAAGTATGAAAGTTTATGCAACACATTTTTTTGACCAATTGAAAGAATTCAATATCAATTTGGATGAAGAGTCTTTAGATTATATTGGTGGAATGTTGGCAGATTTAAGCCTTTCAACAGATATAAATGAATTAAGGAACAGCACCGAACCGTTTTTAGAAGATGCGAATGTTGATAAAAATACTATTCAATTATTTTATGAACAATTAAAATGTAGCAATGATACGACAAACTTAGAATCTATATCTAATAATGACAAATTGTCAATCAAAGAGCCTATAATAAAAGGCAATGAAGAAAAAAAAAAAAAAAAAGAAAACGTCGTACAATTATCTACGGTAAGCTCAACTTTGATTAAGTAGCATAATGTTAATGGTGTATTATTCTTATTGTTATATTGATGTTTAATTTATTTTTATTGCAATTATATGTGTAGGCATCGGAAGATGATCAAAAAAGTCAATTAAAGTCAAATAAAGTTGCTCGAAAAGGGAAACGACAATTGAGAAAAAAAAACAATAATGATGAAAATTTAACAACAGAACCAAACATTGTAGCAACATCGCAGCAAAGTAGATTTCATACAGAAACGTTAGAAACATTAAGTAAAGAAATTGATCTTAAAAGTGTTAACATATCTGTAAATCAATTAGAACTACTTGTAGACGCACATTTACGACTCAAAGAAAATGTTAAATACGGTTTTGTAGGACCTAATGGTACTGGGAAATCAGGTAGGATGATGACATTAATTAATAAAAATATTTAATATATAACTAACTTATCACTATATACTTTTTTCCTTTTTATTTCTTTAAACAGTGTTGTTAAAATGCTTAGCTGAAGATATCTTAATTGGAATACCACAAAATTTACAAATTTTACATGTTACTCAATTAGAAAGTGAAAATCGTGATATTACTGTTTTGGAAGAAATTTTATCATCTGATAGCGAATCCACATTAATATTAAAAGAAAATGAAAGTGAGTAAATTGCTGTCTTTTATTTAATTATAGATGGTGTTGTTGTATTTATTAGATTTTATTAATACATGTATATTCTAAACTTTTAAATCTATAGTGTTGAATACTGTCATGGGAAATAATAAATTATCTATAGCAGGCTCAGAATTGAATATAGTACTTCATAAAATATCTATTATGCGATCAAAAGAAAATTTACGTAAACTAAATGCTATCGCCACTAAACGATCTGGTGCTAGAGGTTTAGATGCAAGAAAAAAATTAGTTGAAGCAGAAAGACAACATGAATATCTTATTAATCAGGACCCTAATGAAGCAATAACATCAGATATTTCTAATGAAATGGTAACAGATATTCTGACGAAAGCAACGATGATAAATCGTGAAGCTCAAATTGCAAAAGCAAGTAAAATATTAAAAGGACTTGGGTTTAATGATAATCAGTTACAAAGCAAGGTTTCTAACTTTTCTGGTGGATGGAGAATGAGAATTGCGCTTGGTAAAGCTCTATTCATGGAACCTAATATTCTACTTTTGGATGAACCAACTAATCACTTGGATTTACCCGCTATTTTATGGTTACAAGAATATATATTAAATTATACGGATGATATGACTGTTGTTATCGTATCTCATGATCGTGAATTTTTAAACAATGTTACCGAAGAGACAATTATTTTAAAAGACAAAACTTTGCGTTATCATGCTGGTAACTTTCAAGATTACGAAAAAAATACTGAAGAACAACGGATTCGTAAACAAAACCTTTTGGATGTAAGTAATTTATACATTATTTTATTTATAAAGTAATTAAGATAATAAAAATATTAATATTATTAATATTATTAATATTTAGAATAATGAAAAACGCAAAAAAAATATAATAGCAAGTATTCAGCAGAATGTTAAAAGGGCCAAAGCAACTGGTGATGATAAAAGACTAGGTCAAGTAGCTTCAAGAACTAAAAAATTAGAACGCCTTGGAATGGAAAAAACTGAGGATGGCAAACGCTTCAAAGTTAGTAATCGCCCCGGTTACTACTTAGATCTACGTGAACAAATTGTTGTTGAACAAAAAATCAAGACAAATGGCATTTTTATTCCTGATCCAGTTCCATTAAGATCTACTGGTGGTCCATTCTTATCATTAGAAAATGTTAGCTTTCGCTATAATAAAGATTCTCCTTTTGTTTTAAAAAATATTACTCTTAATTTGACTCCAAATTCACGAATAGCATTTTTAGGTGTAAATGGTTCTGGGAAGGTAAATAAAATAATAAAAAGTAAGAATAAAATTAAGGTTCTTGTTAACATTTTATTAACTTTTCTCAATTGATGTTAATGATGATAAAAAAAATAGTCTACTTTACTCGATGTCTTAACAGGAAAAATTCAACCGACTACTGGTCAGGTACAAAGGAACCCGCTATTACGTGTTGGTTACTTCACCCAACATGTAGTAGATGCTTTAGACATGGAGCTGACACCAGTTGAACTACTTCAACAAAAAGATTCTTCATTATCCGAACAAGCCTGTCGTCAACATTTAGGATCAGTTGGTATTGGCGGATTAGGTAACAGAGCAATCAAGCATCTTAGTGGCGGACAACGTAGTAGGGTTGTTTTAGCTATGATTTTGTATGATCAGCCACATGTTTTAATTCTTGATGAAATTACAAACCATTTGGATATGGGCACTATAGATATACTAGTAGAAGGTTTGACTGGATTTACTGGATGTTTGATTTTAGTTAGTCACGATTTTTGGTTCTTAAAGCAGTTAATGGAACCTGTATTAGCTGATGATCAAAGTGATGATGAAGGTGCAGAAAATGATACTTTTCATGATATTTTCTCATTAAAAGCAGGCGCTCTTAAAAGATGGGATTCAGGTTTAGATAGTTATATAGAATCTACTTTAAAGAAAGTACAAAAGCAAATGTCCTTATAAATAAAATTTAAACCATATTAGAAATAGTGTTTTTGGTAGCACCAAAGTAATTTAAATTGCATTGTTTGAACGCTTTTTTCTAAATTTTACCAAAACATTTGTGTATTCTTTAGAAAAATAGTTTATACTGCAAATTAGCTAAAAATAATAAAAAATAGAAATCCATTTTTTTTTATTTTTAGTTTTAAGTAAATATTAATCCAAAAACTATGGATATATATTATTTCTATATAAAAAGTATAAAATATTCAGAAAAAATGCAGTGGTAATACAAATTTTGATGCAAAAAAAATGCTAATAAACTATACAAAAAAGCACCTTGGGTCTTTATATCTTATTTTTTTAACAATTTATTACGACCATTTATTATAAAAGATTTATAGGAGATTCTATGTAGTTCATCAATAAGAATGATTTAAAAAGAGGAACGAAAAAAATCATTTCCATATTAAAAATTGAATTTTCAGTAAAAGAATCGTAAATGGCCTGGTTTTTGCTTTTTTCAAATTTCGGTGTTCTATGCACTTTTTTTTTGTATCTTTATTTTCTCTACTTATCAGTCGTTTAATATAAGAAATATATAATAAAATTTAGAATATGAAGTATAGAATAATAACAATAAGTATTTATTAGTTAATAAAAAGTGACTTAAAAAAAGAGATTTTATAGAAAAAATTGAAAAGTTCAGGGTATTTTATTGCTAATATACTATAGAAATTTTTTAGTTGTATTTATATGTATTCTGTATATTCGTATTAACGTAGTTCGACTTACTTTATGGCTGCTTATAGTTTGTAAATCACACTTTCTGCTTTTATATTTCGATTTATTTTATAAGACAACTGAGAATTGCAAGATTTTATTAAGAAATAAAATTATTTTAATATATATATATATATAATTAAGATTATTGTATTACGAGCCTTATTAAACGATGTGAGATGGGAGGGTTCATAGACTTAATAGTATTTTTTAATTGATTGGTAAGTTCGGGTGATTTAACAAATCTTGCCCTAATATGATGCAAAAAGTCAAATACTTGTTCAAGTGCCTGTGTGACCCAGCCGTCCTTCATATCCATATGAGTTGTAACTTGTTTTACAATATTCATTAATTCGATCATGAACTAAATTGAATAGGAAAAAAAAAAAAATACATCGATCATTCAACTCCTTTCTAATTATTATTATTATTATTATTATTATTATTATTATTATTATTATTCAAAATTACCTCGGCATCAACTACTTCTAATTTTTCAATACGATGTAATGCAGGACCAAGAAGAAAACAAATATAAAGTAATTGGACATCAGTACATACTTTTCCAGATGAACGTAATGAACGAAGGTATTCTAAAAATATTGTAAATCCATCTAAGCTTGAATAGTGCAGCATGCTATGGAATAACGTTAAAAATGTATTTGGTGCATTGGTACTATAGTTGTGAAGATTAAATGTATAATCATTAAATATATATGGGAACATCATTGCTTTTCTAAACCTAGCACTCATAGAATCCTTTAAAACAGCTGTAGTTGTTAAATCAGGTAGAGATTGTGACATGACATATTTTCCATTAGCACGTTTTGGTATACTGCATCGAATCTATAATATTATTAATAATACTTTGATTAATTAGTTCGTTTGTTAATATTTTCAACATTAAATGAATATTCTTTATTAGCATATTTTACCAATCGACAAGGTTCGGATACTTCTAATAAACTAGTGTCTGTCATAATCATATAATTCAATTCTTCAAAAACTGGTCTTAAAAAAGTTTCAGGCGGTAAAGAAGATATAAGTAAACCAATGGCATGAATAGTTAAGGCTGATACACCAACGTAATGGGATTCCCGAAGTAATGCTAAGTTTAATAAGTGCTTAATTACTAAATTTGGTGCAACAGGTGTCAGCATTGTTTCCAAAATAGCAATAGAAATTCCTTCAATAGCTGGACTACCAATTTCACGAAAATGTCTTTCAGGAAGATTAGGTTTGGTTCTTGGTGCACATTTTTGAGGGTTTAAACCTAAAGTGAATTTGTAACATTAAATTATTATATGAATTGCTTTATTTTGCTATTTTATTATTTCAATATATATATATATATATATATATCAATATGCGTATGTATATCTTACTTCCAGTTAATTTATAAATAACACGGTCAAAGTAACTAGCATCAAATTGGTTTCCATCATCGCTATCATCTTTTGCATAGGATACAGCTTCAGGAGCAATGTCATATTGGTCAAAATCTTTTTTTAAAAAAATAAAATAAAAAAAATAGAAAGTTTAATGTGGAAGTATATAAAATGTATTTGTTATGTAGTTAATTTTACCAAGTAATCGAGTAATTCGTTTCACATTCAGAGGATGATCTTTAATAGCGGGAGCAGAGTAATAGTAAAGTAAAATACCGGAAACAAATGAAAGAGGGTATTGATGATAATGAAAAAGATGTCCATATTTTTCTAAAATATCGCCCAATAGCTGAGGTTGGTTATGTTCAATGAGATGAGTAATAATAGATTCGAGAGTGGTGACAAAATCAATAATTATGTTACTATGATATGTTGGCATGGGAGTTTGACAGGGTGGATCCAAGCTCACTACGTTTCCAGAAGTTGCTGCAAAAGCTTCAAATTCATGGAATTCGGGAAACATTTGGTGGTATTGCATTAATTTATCAAATCCATTTTCTTCTGTCCAAGACCTTGAACTAAATTGTAGTGAGTCCCATTTTGTAACTCTTTGTTGAAATTCATTTGATTGAAAGAGTAAATATCGCACAAATTGAAAAGCTTTAGCTGCCCGGTCAGATGTACTATTGCCATTTAATAGGGACATGATTACATCATTAAAATTAACCCATTGATATTTCCAAATCATTGCATCAAGTAATTGAAAAGGTAAGTTTAAAGATGTTGATGAATAATCCATTGATAGCATAAAGTCGACAAAATCAATTATGCAAGTTGCCATCCGTGAAGGTGGAATCAGTAATAATAATTTACGTACGTTTGGCATGCAAAATGCTTCCATAGAAGATCTTGTTATTGCAAACATCCAAAGTGAACATAAAATTAAAGGTTGGTGATCTAATTTGGAAAAAAATTGTAATAAGCCTCGTTCATTTTCAATTATACCTTGTTGTAAATAATTGATAAAGGTTTGATTTGCTGTAACAAATTGATTTATGGTTGCTGTAGATACAGAGGGGCGCACAGTTGATGATTTTTGATTATCAATACTATCATTATTAGTTCCATTGGATGGCGTAGAATAGAATGATTGAACAGCCTCAGGGAAATATTGTAAAGTTTCTGGAGACCACTGTAGTCGGTATTCATATAAATGAGCCAATACACGATGAATTTGTTCCGTTTTAATATCAGCTTGCCCTCTGGTTTTAATTAATCGAGCTATTGTCCATACCATTGATCTAGCTAATTTTTCAGATTCGGCAAACCAAATGGGTTTATCGCGGTTAGGATCATCTAACGATCGGAGTACTTTAATATCAATTTGAGATTTTATTGTATTTAATACAAATGATTCCAGTACACGATATACTTGGCGATGTTCTAAATGAGATATAGAATAACGAATATAATGAAACATGCCAGATGACAATGGCGAATATTTTAAAAAGCGAATAAATCGATAATTAATTAATTGAAGTACTGTATGCATCCACCTCATTGTTTGATCAGGAAATGGTGATTCATTATGATTTTTATTGTCTGATGGTTGATTCATTTCTGTATTACTATGCCTTTGTTTAATCATTTTATCACATCTTCTTAGTTTATCAAATATTTCTTTAATCATTAATTCCGCACTAAAGTTATAAAATAATAATATAAATTAGTTATTGTAGTTTTGTTAGTATATATATAGGTGTATGTAGCTTACGAGCAAGGAACACTGTATAATAATTTGTAAACAACATCAAGAACAGAAGGTGGTACACAAGAAATATTTGTTGGTATATTAGTTCCACGTTGATTATTATTACCAGGATTAGGTTGATTGGATTGATATCTTGGTCCAACTTCACTATCTAACATCATTTTATAAATAACTTGTAAAAGTCGATGTTTTGCATTAATACTTAAAAGGTCTAAAAGTTTATAATTTAATGTTCCACCTTTAACAAAAGTTGCTGCAGGATGGCCTAAAGTACCGATATCAGGCTTTGTTGGAACGAGGTAAACATATAGTGCATAAGGCACAACATCTTGACGGAGTTGACTTTCTAAAGCTACTACTGTTGTTTCTTGAAGGCTCATATTTTGGAATAATGTCGAATTAGTAGGTACATTACTATGATAGTGACTATTAAAATAGGCTTGGACTTGATAGCAAAGACCAGCATAACGCAATGATGCTGCTACATTCGGATGGCGTTGTTTAATATTTGTGATATCTTTGATGTGATCCTTTTGATGATTTATCTATTATAATAATAGAATTTACATTAATATAGAATGCTTTTTTTATCTTATTTTTTTTTTTTTTGTTATAACCAATTTGCTATTACCGCGCATTGTAATGATAAATCACGTAATGAAAATCCATCTTTTGTCAATATTTGTTCTTCATTATATAAGTTAACAAGTTTTTCAAATAGTTTTTCATCTGTATTAAAATCTTTTTCTATCACATTAGTTGAAACCCGGTCAATATCTATGATTTTTTTAAGAATAAAAATTAGATTACTTTTTCTTTATAAACAAATAGAAGTAAAAAAGATATATGAGTAATAAAAGAACTTACAGAATAACTGTAATAGCAACCAGACAAGACTATTATCTTTGGATATATGGTTCTTAGTGCCAGGTGGGTAAGGTATATTTTCTTCATTATACACAAGATTATAAAAGTCTTGTAATATATCTTCATAGGTAAAAAAGCTGTTAAATTAAAAATAAAATAAAAAAGGATAAGTGGAATGAATAAAATATAAAATTTGATAAATATTTAAAACACAATAGTTACTCTGCAGCAACAAAGCTGTATAATTGATCAGCCGTTTCCATCATTAATTCCCATAAAGCAATATTTGTCGGAATGGTCATTTTAATATCTTCTCCTCGAATTGAAGTAGCGGATGTAAAATTCAATGGCAGCCGATCTTCTTCTAATACTAAAAAATATTTATAATTATAAAAACTATTGTCAGAATCAAAATAATAGCAAATAATAACAAATTATTTTAATGAATCGTGTAAAATATATTAGCATTTTTACCTTCACGCTTTTCATTTGAGCTATGATGTTGCATACACAAGATAACATCACGCACTTTAGATACCATAGCTTTACGAATAAGAGTAGTATCAAGGCCAGTTTGTGTTAAAGACATAGCTAATTGTCTAAATTCATCCATAGAGGCTCTTTGGAAAAGCATATCTCGAAAGTGAGTTTCAATATTAGTAGAATTCCCTTCTTTAACAAATTCAATCTATATAGGTATATTTAATATGAATATTTTCACTTTTAGTTTTTATCATTACCAACATCAGTACTGCTATTATTATTATTATATTACCAAATCTCCTTCAAACATGTGATAGCTTGTTCTTGTTGTTAAATCATTAAATTCATGTCGACGGCTTAGTTGTGAAATTAATGGCCAAGATGCATCTGAAAATGTATTAAAATACTACCAATTAGAGCAGAGATATATATACTGTTTATGATTACTATATACTATTCTTTATTACCTGGTGGCATCATTAAAAAAGCTAGGTGTCTTCTTCTCTTTCCTAACTCGTTTACAAATTTTTCCATAGTCCAATGAATGCTTTGGGCAAAAGTTCCTCTTAAAAAATGGCCGTACACGTCAGGTAACTATTATATATATATATTAATTATAATGAAATATATATAGATCAATTTTACATTAAATTTACTTACTGCTAAAATAATATCATAGTATTCGAGCACACCCGCACCATCACCATTGGGCCCAATTAATAATAAGTTTATTAGTTCTTTTCCTTTGTTTAAACATTGTGATTGGATATTAGACAAGTTAGGAGGTAGAGTGTTGATTTCTCTTAAAACATGTTTAATGATATTAATAGCGATTAATGTTGGTATTCGCTCTAAAAGACGTGGATCTTGGTGAATAGAAAGTATCATATGTCTCAAAGTCATTAGCCATATATTTGGATTTGTAATAGGTGGTTGAAGCATATGAGAAGTCGGCACTGCATTTAAAAAGTGGCCATAAAGTTCAGGGAACTAAATATAAATATGTTTATTAGAAATAGGTGATATTATTTGACTAATACTTTTTTTAATATAATCATATTTTAAACTCATTACCGAATAAATTACATCGTAATATGATATAGAACCTATACCAGCAGTAGGCATTGTTGTAGAGTTGATTAATAGAAATCCATTTGATGATATGGCATTAGTATTTTCAGGCCTAATTAAAAATAATTCTAATAATTCTTTACTAACATCATAGCAACTCTGTTGCAGTTTAGATAAGTTATTAGAAGGTAATCTTGTTAATTCCATCAGTATATGCTTAATTATACCAAGAATTACAGGTGTAGTGACACCTGCATTATACAGTTGCTGAGGGGTATTGTTCCGCAAACAAGATTGCATGAATTGAATAGTTATGATCCAAGAAGATAGATATACTGTTTGTTGTTGCTGAAGTTGAAGCTGTTGTTGTGGTTGCAATTGTTGCTGTGGTGTTAAATTTACAATTCGAAGAGTTAAAGTTAGAGTCAGATCTTCTAATAACTGTCCCAATGGAAAATGCTTCATCAATGTAATATTATGATCTGTGGTTAAACCAGAAGGTGTTAGCTTTGAAATTGTAGGTGCAACTGGTAGAACGCATAATAGTTGGTGCAAAAATCTTAATAGTCGAATATTTTTAGTTAACGATAAAGGTGGTTCTCTGTATTTCAATAGTATAACTTTTAAGTGTTCTTCCTAATAATAACAATAATAATAACAATTTAAGTTCATACATATAAAAATATAAAAGATATCATTTTTTACGTATAACTTACCACACTACCGTACTGACATGCCCGCATAAAATCTACTACCAATGCATCATAATCTACATGACTTGTATGTAAGGGTATTGGAATCATAGAATTGTCATAAAGTGTAAGATCTTCTTTAATGTTAGGATGTAGCAGTCGAATTCGTCGCCTTTTATTTGACTTTCTACTGAACAGACTTTTTTTTGGAGGAAAAAAAAGGCATGTTAATAGTTGATTTATTTGAAATATATTTGAAATGTTTCTTTATTACCCATAGTACGCATTATCGTCACTTTCATTTATAGATAAGTTTTGCTTTTTTTAGTAGTAGTGTTAAAATTTACCAGTGATAAAGATTATTGATAATATACAAGAGAGTAAACAAGTATTAATTAAGTAGCTAATTATATTATTACTATTATTATTTTAAATTTAAAACTTTTGCTTCTTTAATATACTTATATAAATATATATATTACCACTATATTATTATCTTGAATATCTGCAAATAATCGAGTAACTACAGTTCTTAATGATTCCATTTTGGAACAAAAAAGTAAAAACTGGAGTAGTTCTCGGGTAAATATATAAAATTTCTAGGTTTTAATATCCGCAATTAACGCGTCTGCAGTCACTTTTTTATATAAGATCACCACGTGATTTATCCAACTCAATTCACATATTAGATGCTATTTTTTGTATATATTTAACATTGCATTGATATATTAAATCAAGCGCTCTTGTTCCTTAAAATTTTTATATTACGGAATTTACATGTAGCGATCACCCAGAAAAAAAAGCTAATTTTTATTTATTTTCGGATTTTTATTTGTAGCCTATAGAATAACAGCATTTTTCTTTTTATATGTAAATAAAAAAGCTTTTAAATAAAAAACTTTCTATAATAATGTTTCGTTGTTGAAAGGCATCTTTTCTTTATTATTTACTAATTTCCATGGTGCTCAGCTGTTCAGCTCAATAAATTACATCACTTAGAATTATGCACTTTCCTTGAGGCTTATATTAAGAAAAATTAACAAGATTTTATTTTTAGAACTTATAAATAAAATATAATATTAATCAATGCAAAACAAGCTAGATATTTCTTTTTTATACTATTCTACATTTCTGCTAAAATATATACAAGTTTTCTTTTATTTGTTTTTTATTTTATTCAATGAAGTAAAAATAATAATTTTTTTATATAAGAATCAAGTATCTATTGAACGATTTTCATATTTTTTTTACAATATAAAATTTACCATGAAATTGAACATCAAATAGCCGTAAAAAAATTTCACAAAGACTATTGGCTGCTTGGGGCAAATGTCGGAGTACAGAAGTCAATCGCCAATTTCAAAAATATTAAAAAAATAAGAGATTTGTGGTTTTTTTCCTTCCCTTCTTTTCTTTAAATATATCTATTTGTACATTTGAAAACTAATGGTCTCGGATAAAGAAAGTAGAGAAAGATCACTATCGCCATATTCAAAACGGAAATTAAAATATCATTCTTCACCTAACCGACATGAAAGACGACATCGGCATGAAGACAGGACTTACCATGGAGAAAAAAAGAACTATGGCAGGGATGATCGAAGCTACGATAGACACCGAGAGAAAGGAAGATCCGAAGATGAAGATAATGATCGATATGATCATAGAAGAAGAAGGAGAAGATTTGATGATAATGATAAGAAAATAGCTGGTGGACCTGAAAGATTACCTGGAGAATCATATATGGAATAGTAAGTTTTTTATTAATACTTTTAAATATCAATTTTATTAATATACTATTATTATCTTTTATGGGATAATAGTCGTAAACGATTTCGTGAAAATAGTAACGTAACTATATGGGTAGATTATCCACCCATAAAAGAATCAATAAAAAAGGAAAGTAGAAAAAAGCATTATTCAAGTGATGAAAGTAGTGATAGTAGTGATAGTGACTCAACAACATCAAGCGAAGAAAAACGAAGAAATAAAAAAAGAAAAAGAAAGCAAGAAAAAAAACATCGTAATCATAGTAGAAAATCATCTAAACATCGTTCAAGCCGTAAACGACGTCGTTCTCCATCTATTAGTGATAACGAAAATTATGATAAATCAAAAAAAATGTCTGAAGAAAAAGAAGTATCGTATTCTCAAACAGCAGCTGAAACAGAAATAAATAATTTGGATGATCCATCACTTTGGGTAGAAAAAGAAGGTATAATAATATATTATTAATTGATATTAATAAATACTAACAACAAATATTGACAATATACTTTTGTTTTTACTTTATTGTTTTTTTTAAAAAAAAAATAGTTGAATTACCAGATGATTTGGCACCTGTCGGTCCAGTACCATTATCAAAAGACGAAAAGGATGATGAAAGGGCGTAAGTACATCATATATATATATATATATATATATATATAGGCATGTTTATATAGAGCAAGGCTTATTAAAAAATTGCTTTATATTTAGTTATGGCTCTGCTTTATTACCAGGTGAAGGTTCAGCTATGGCAGCTTATGTTAAAGAAGGCAAACGTATTCCAAGACGTGGTGAAATTGGTTTATCTGGAGATCAAATTGCAGAATTTGAAGATGTAGGTTATGTAATGAGTGGTAGTAGGTAAGTAATTTTGTTACAAAGTAAATATTTTATTATATCTTTATTCTTACATTTATATTTATTTAACCTTTAACCTTTAATTTATAATTAGACATCGTCGTATGAATGCTGTTCGTCTCCGAAAAGAAAATCAAGTTATATCTGCTGAAGAAAAGCGATTGTTATTGCAACATGCCCAAGATGAAAAAATGAAACGAGAAAATGATATTATTTCTGAATTTCGAGAAATTGTTAGTGATAAATTTAAAAAAACTCAATAAATAATTATATGATATCATTTTTATTCTTTTTTATCGTTATTATTGTTAAATTGAAATAACTGTATCAATATATCATAATAGAAACAATATAAATAAATATAAATAACAAAATAGTTATTGACATTTTGTTTCAATAATAGATGAACCAACTTCTTCATATTCCTTTTTGGATATCCATAATTGATGAAAAGTTCCTAGAGATGCTAAAATTGATCCACCTAACCAGCTACTGCATTTACGCTCTATTTGATTTCCAGCTGCATGAATCTTGATTTTACTCTATTTTTTTTAAAAAACAATAATAATAATAAATAAGCATGAGTTATAACAAATTAATCAAAAGTAGACAATGAATGCTTTTGATTTCATTATCACGTTCTTTTCTAAAAATAAAATAAAATAAAAAAAATTTTCTTACACCAGGTGCCAACATTGGTAATTCATAATTCAAACGTTCATTGAAACCAGGGAATAAGGTATTGCCACCAGTAACGACAATATTATTAAAGAGCAAAGGGCGTAAATCAATATCACAATTAGAAATACTTTGATATACCATTTGATGCATAGCCAAACTATCGTTAATTTGTTGTTGAGTTAAGCCCAACTTGGGAATTTTGGTATCTAGACTATCAGATGTGAAATTGGGCTTTAAAAAAAAATTAACATATAGTTTTTTTGTAATTAGTAATTATTGTTAATATCAATATATATGTCGTTACCACACGTAAAAATTCTTTAGGCTGATATAAAATTTCAGGAATTCTGTATCTTTCAGCGCCAAACGAATTATTATATCCACTAGGAAATTCGAAAGGCTTTTGTGGCCGGGATGCTATGATTCTATTATTGTAGTTGTAAAAGTAAAATTAGAAAAAATAAATGAATGAGTGAGTGAATGAATTAGAAAATAAGAAATATGCTAGGTGGTGTGTTAACATGTTATAGAATTGTTTTACCCTTCATCAAATGTCATTTCTGATACTTGGCATACTGATTCTTTATAATCTAAGATAACTTTCTATAATAAATAACAATAAAAAAAATGAATATGAATGATATAAAACAGGTTTACATAATTGTATATATAATAACTATTTAAACGTACCGATACTTGAAAATCATGGTATGAGTCTGTTACTTGAATATCATTGTACAATTCTATCTGTGGGGGTTGACCACTTTCCACAGGTTTTTTTGAAGCAATTTTATAATTTGGTGTAACATCAATTTGAAGGTCTGTAGTAAGCTGATCTAATATTTGTTGTGTCAAAAGATCCCCTCCAATACTACTTTTTAAAATACCCTTTTTTAATACATAACCATCATATACTGGTACACAACTTGTCTTTCCACCCCCACTATCCAATACTAAAGCCGTTGCCCTTCCAACTGAGAAAGCTGTCAT
Source organism: Cunninghamella blakesleeana (assembly GCA_017871115.1). Classification (NCBI taxonomy): domain Eukaryota; kingdom Fungi; phylum Mucoromycota; class Mucoromycetes; order Mucorales; family Cunninghamellaceae; genus Cunninghamella; species Cunninghamella blakesleeana. The sequence goes on from JAFCIZ010000005.1 coordinate 3,061,474, forward strand.
TACTGCGTCTTTGGCGAGATAAAATGCTGGAAATTCAAATTTTTCAAAGGCTAACTCTGCTAGTTTTTCACGGTTTTCAGTTGTATTCCAGGCCACTTCTGTACAAAGCAGAGGATGTTCTAAAGGATTTACGCGTAAAGCTGTTCTAAATGTTGAATCCCATATTGCTTCCATAGCATCCCAATCTTTTACTATTAATATTATTATTTTTAAAAAAAAAGAAAAAAAAGTTAGAAAGAGAAATAAATGGAATATGTATATATGTATTAAATTACTTAATCCATCTTCTATAGGGTTGACTATTTCCATATTTTGACGAAGGGTGTTTACTTTGTTATCGCCAATGTAATATTGTTTATATTTATCTGCCGAAGAAACTTTCGTACTCGTTTCAGTCATATCAACGTCTTCATTTTTGTTTGAAGGTATGTATCCAATATTTGTTGGGAACATAGCTTTTGGTGTTTCTTCACCTGCATAACCAGCACGTACATTTGTCGATCCAATATCAAGAACTAAAGCATTTACTTCATCTATAAAATACGTTTTGATAATAAATATAGAAAATTATTCACATATTAATTATGTATAAATATAAATATGAATCGGTAGAAAAATAAATAAAATGTAGAGATTGGGTTTATTTAAATACCTCCACCGTAAGTCACCATGGCTATGCTATTATTATATGAATATTTTTTTTAAAAAAAAGAGAAAAGAAATATCTAAATATATGAATGGCGCTTAAATAAATTTCAAACAGCCATTTCACTATTTACAGTCACAGTTTTTTTTTTAAAAAAAGCGACCTCATCCTATTTAATATATTATATACCTCTTACTTTTTTTGTTTTTTAATATATTTTTAATTTTTTGTAATCAATAATAATCAATAGTGTAATAATGTAATAGTAATAATATCAATTCATATGAAAATAAAGTTGTCTTTTCCTTTCATATCGTTTTTATGGCTTATAAAAACCTGATAATGAGGATTCGGATAACCAACCACTAACCACAAAAAATAAACGCATTTATGCTAATACTCCCAAAGAGAAAATAAATACTACAGTGAATTCAAAAATATTTAAAACATCTCACTATCTAAGAACTTTTATTTTCGGTGTTTCGTAATTACCAGTTTTTCTAACTGAAGATAAATTAAAGTTTGTGATAATTGTAGAAAGATTAATGAAAGACAACTTAAAATCTTTATTAACCTTATACTTCCAACCAGATAAACCAATAAAAGAAAAATATGTTTTGCAGTATAATGGAGTAATTTTTACAACTTTTACAGAAAAATACGAATTTATTCCTTGTTTTTGGATGATAATAGTGATGCTACTCGTTAACGATAATTGGTTTACCCTTTAGGGCGAAGTTTAGAATTTTGCAGTATGTTAAAAAAAATCTATTAAACTATAGTGAAATTATTAATATCATTTTTGAACACTTCTGGTTTGTTAGAAGATACGAATACGCAATATTTAAAGTAAATAAAAAAAAATTAGTAACTACCAATATTTATTACACGATATTCATTATTTGGACACTGGTAGACTTTTTGATAAAATGAAATGGTACGCCACCATATTGTTGATATTATCATGACGATAGCCATACTACAGTATATGCAGATAATATACATATTTTTCTTAAAAATTGAAAGAATTACGAGAAGTTGATCTGTCACCTAAATAACTAGACAAAGATATCTAATGCAAAATTCAACACAATAAACTAAAACATTTTCTTTCAATAGTACAATAGATAATAATTAAAGATTTTCTTCGATACTTTTGATTTCTTCGAACTGTCATTTAAATCTGATCCCTTAAATGCGTCACTGTTCCAATTCTTTCTTTAAGACGTATACTTTTAACGCTATCTGATGATTATTGTTTACTTGGAAAAAACTACTTAACATTCCCTATCAATGTCTTTTTTCCAGATTAATATTCAATCCAAAAATTCACAACTAAATTCCAATAAACATTATATTCTCATAAATTACTATTTAGATAATCTAAAGTTTATATCAAAATGGCTCCTTACGTGAATGGTTTGATTCTTACTGAAGATATCACATCGGGTCCAATAGGTGGGGATACTGTTTTTAATCTATGAAAAAATGTAATATTTAGTATAAATAGAAATCTAAAGACTATCAGCATAGACTTGCGCTTATAGAACAAAAGTTATAAATGATAACCTACTACCATAATCAGCATTATTTTTATTTCTTACTACAATATAATTCTTCTTAGAAAAGGGTTATACCTCTCAATACAGCATGTGACCTTTTAAAATTATATTAATTTTTTTTTCTTTTTCCGAAATAAAAAATTTAAGTTGGCCTACAAAAAAACCTTCCCCTTTTTTTACTTGTACTTTTATCAACACCATTACTAATAATAACAATAATAAATATAAATGCTACTATAATGATTTTTTCTAGTTTAAAGCATCTAACCGATCATCATGAAGCCCTTTTTATATCTTTTATTATGACTATAATAGCTTCTTATATTACATTTAAAACTATCCCTAAACTTAAACAAACTTTTATAAATGCTAGATTAACTGGATTTGATGTATTAAAAATAAATAGGCCTACTCTGTAAATATATGAATGGAAATTAATACATAAATAATAAAGCCAAAAATATGCTAATCTTAATTATCATACATGTATATCAAATAGACCTGAATCTATGGGATTGCCTGTTGCTATTATATATCTTATTACTTTATTCTTGTTCATTCCTATTCCTTTTATTGATTGGTTTCATGATAAAGTATCGGTAGTTCATGAAGAAGCGCCAACTATGGGTACCTTTCCATACCATAAGGTAAGTATATAGTAATAATAAAAATAGTAATAATAATGGTATTTAGAATAATAGTAATAATTTTATTATGTTAAATATTTTATATTTAAACATAAACTTTATATATTTTATACTTATATATTAATTTGACAGCTAGGTGAAATTCTTTCCGCTATCTTAGCTATTCAATCAATGGTATTACTTGGATTTGCTGACGATGTATTAGATGTGCGGTGGCGGTATAAGGTATGGTTTCCAGCAATAGCAGGCATTCCATTATTAATATTTTATTATACTAATTTTGGAGTGACATATGTTGTAGTCCCAATTCAATTAAGACCTTATTTTGGGTTCATAGTTGAACTTGGTCCACTTTATTATTTATATATGATATCATTTATTATATTTTGTACACATAGTATAAATATATTAGCGGGTATTAATGGTATCGAAGTAGGGCAGACACTTATAATTGCTATATCAGTAATTATTAACGATTTACTTTATATGTATAATAATTCTGATCCATCAAGTTTACAAGTACATTTATTCAGTCTTTATTTTATGCTACCATTTGCCGGAGTGACATCTTCGTTATTGTACTATAACTGGTTCCCTGCTCAAGTATTTGTTGGTGATACGTTTTGTTACTTTGCCGGAATGACACTAGCTGTAGTAGGAATTCTTGGTCATTTTTCGAAAACTTTAACGTTATTTTTTATTCCTCAAATGTTTAACTTTTTGTACTCATGTCCTCAGATTTTTCGATTTGTTGAATGTCCAAGACACCGTATGCCAAGATTATCTGAACAAAACGTATTGCATTTCTCCTCCGTAAGAATGATAAAACCAATATCTACTTTAGGCAACTTTATGCTGGAATTTCTTAACCTTATTGGCTTGTTAAAAGTGGTATCCAGAGATGAACGTGGTAGAATCTACGAATGCAACAATTTAACAATATTAAACTTAGTTTTAACATATACCGGTCCATTGTCTGAAAAGAACCTTACTTGCATCATACTTCTTATTCAGATTATTTGTAGTTTATTGGGATTTTTTATTAGATATAATTTGGTCAATTATGTTTATTAAATATATATGTATATATATCAAAAGGGAAAAAAGCTATAGTATTAATAAAAAAAAGTTGGTATTAAACCCTTTATTAGAAATCTAAGGACTATAATAAATTATTATCATGCAGTAAACTTATCGAATCAAAATATATGACAAACATCGACCATATTATAAAAGCAAAGACTAATGGAACTATGAAATTAATTAACATTGTTACAAAATATGGCGAAAAAATATGTTTTAAATAGTATGTTATTGCATTTAATGAGATTCGAGTGATAAATATATATATCAGTACAACAATGCATTAACAAATAATAAAAAAAGCTGTTTTTTATTATTGTTCTTCTTTCATTTTTACTATATTTTTGTCAAGATCAATAAAACATATTATTATTAAAGAAAACTATTTTTTTTAGTAATAACTTTTCGAATTCGTTTAAGTAAAAATCCATTTGTATTTATTTAATTTAATTTAATCGATTCACATTTAGTTATACTTATAAAACTATAACTGGTGTTCACTACTCTTTGATTTTATTATTACAAAAATTTGATCTTAATCCATATTATCAGGTAAAACGTTATTTGAATTGGTGGTGCTATGACTCTATTGGCATAATTCCACTAATATGATACCAGTGCTGTAACAGTTATATTAGGACTCTTTTTTTAAACATTAATTCCTGGGACTTTCATAAATTTTCTACCATACTCATACTCCCTTTAAATATCACTTGCTTTAATGTAAATAGAACTGATTTTCTACTTTTCATTCTTTTCATTTCTCTTTGTCAATTTTTTTATAATAAATTATTAACTAAAAAACACTTGTTTAACTTGGCCACTTTATAATACAAACTTTAGACATTTGTTTTGTACTACTTTATTTTGCTTATAACTTATCCAATAACTGAATATGTCTATTTTTATTTGATCTATTCATTTTATTTTATATTTGTTCGTTCAAATATTTTTGAACAATACCTACCAAAAGTAGCTTAAACTTTATATTATCAATATACTTTTTTGCAAGTATTAATTTTTTACTTTAATAGGTCAATTTTACAGTATTCCCCTAATTTTAATTTTCTCTCTTTCTTCAATAAAATTCTCATTATTTTAATAAAAATAAATCTTACCAGAACACACATACTACAATATAGTTTATTTTGCTTTATTTAATTTAAGTTAATATTTAGATCTACTTATCATTATATCCATAAAAGGAAAATCAAACCTTTAAACACTGTCAGTAATGATGCTCCTTAGTACTTTATTTTTCTTTCCTTTTTTGGACTTGATGTTGTGTTACTGATGCCTTAACACCAAGGTGTTTTTTTTTCCTCTCATACAGTATTTCCACATAATTTTTTCGGTTTTTTAGTAAATTTTTGTCGGGATTTTAAACCCTTTTTTGTCGCTTTTTTTTAAAAAATTTGTCGCTTTATTTTTTTTTTTTTGTCGGTTTTATTTTTTTGTTTTGTCGTTTTAAAAACGTTTTAAAAACTTTATTTAAGCATAAATCAAAATAGCCTATAGAACTTTTTATAAATCCAGAGAGATTTTGAGGTACAAGTAGTCACTTAAGAAATAAAATGGAATTTTTTTATGAAGATGGTCAAGGAAACATAGTAAATGAAAAAGGAGATAATCCTTTGGAAACTAATGATCAAGAGGATAGTATTCAACTGGATATTTTATTAAATCTTCAACAATATTCAAATATCCAGTTAGAATCATCAAAAGTTGATATGAATGATGATGTTATATCCGCTGATCTTCAACCATTAAAGAATGAAGAAAAAAAAGTTGCAAAAAGTCCTAATCGTAAATGTAATAAATATACAGAAATGGATAAGTATAGGCTAATAATGTTAATATTAGAAAAGCTTCTAAAAGCAGGACAAGCTGGAAGACAACTTGGTATTCAGGAACGTACAGCTCAAAGATGGTGGAAAGAATATCGTGAAAACCCTGATACTTTTTTTAATACTAAAGAAAAAACTAAACGTAAAACAAAAAAATTACATGACATCCATAAGGAACATATTGTTGAATATATTGATGATTATCCATCTACTGCTGTTGATCAAGTAATGGAATCTTTGGTTAAAAAATTTGAAGACTTAGATATTAAAAAATCTGCAGTTCACAAGTTTATGAACGAAGAATGTCAATTAACATTTAAAAAAGCAGCATTTCATTCAACAAAAAGATTATCTGAAGAAACTATCAATAAGAGATATGAATGGATTGTTCATTGGAAAAATACAGATATGGATTATTATAAAAATTGCATATTTGTTGATGAATCAGGCTTCAATATAAATATGCGAAGAAGTAATGCTTGGGCTCCTAAAGGTAAAACACCAATTGTGGAAACCTCATCTACAAGAGCAAAAAGTCATACAATTTTGGGTGCTATTTCTTATTATGGTGTCATCAACATTTCTCTCAGAAAACCAAACAGACCACAAATAAATAAAAAAAGAAAATTAGAGAATGAAAAAGAAAAAAAAATTGGTAAAGGTACTAATACTAGTCACTATATTAAGTTTTTATTAGATACAATGGACATTATGGATAATTACCCTTATATGAAGAATTTTTATATTGTTATGGATAACGCTCCTATTCACCAAAATAAACAAATTGAAGAAGTGATAGCAGAAAGAGGATATCGACACATATATCTTCCACCATACTCTCCTGATCTGAATCCAATTGAACAATTCTGGTCTACTACAAAGAGTAAAATGAAAAGAACCAACTTCTTAGAAGAAGAAACATTATCAACGAGAATTAAGGAAGCTTGTTACTTAGTTACACCTCAAAATCTTTCTGGATTTATAAAAAGTTCTATAGGTTATTTTGATTTATGCTTAAATAAAGTTTCTTTTTAAAACGTTTTTAAAAATGACAAAACAAAAAAATAAAACCGACAAAAAAAAAAAAATAAAGCGACAAATTTTTTAAAAAAAAGCGACAAAAAAGGGTTTAAAATCCCGACAAAAATTTACTAAAAAACCGAAAAAGTTACGTGGAAATACTGTATAAATTTTTTAATATAAACAGAATCAATTTTTTTCTCTCTCTTTCTCTTAAATTGTCAAATTTTTATAATAAATTATTTATTACATACTAAATAATTATTAAACCTGTCTACTTTATAAAACAAACTTTATAATTCTATCTTTATCTTATTTTACTTATAGCTTATTCAAATTATTGAGTTTATCTATTTTATATTGTAAATTATTTTATCTCATTTTATCTTTTATATTTATATTTATTTACTTGAGTACCTTTTAAACAACCCTGATTCAAATTCAAATTTTTATATTATCTTTTATATTTTACTTTATGGTTTATAAAATATTTGATACTACAATTATATCATTTAAATTTCTTTGTTCCTTTTATTCCTTTTCTTTTTATTCCTTCATTCTAAGTTGTTCTACTTATAAAACAGGAGCTGATGCTTACTAGGATTCTACTATTTGTTCCAAATATCATTCAAAATACTCCTTCCTCATTTCAAAAAATAAATAAATCTTAAACAAAAACCCATATGGTACAATTTATAAAAAAAATAACACAAGTATGTTCAATCAGAAGGAAGGCATAAGTAAGTTTTTCTACAATGCATTGAAGCTTTAGACGTATGGTAACATCCATAAGTTATCATCACAGTGAACGAATTGAACTTGTGTAATGTTTTTCTCAATCGCTTAACAAATCATTAAAGCGAGAGTTTAAAAAATTTTTTTTGGGAAAAAATCCTTCTATTTAATATTAAAAAAAATACATTGTCGACAATGGTGATACCAATGGCGCTCTTTGAAATTGGTCACTGCTTTTTTGAACCGTTGTTCACTGAACCATTGTTCACTGAACCAATGTTCACTGAACCAATGTTCACTGCACCGTTGTTCAATATGAAAGTCACTTCCATATCTTTTCCTTACTCTCAATATACTTTAAATAATTTTTTTAATTTTTTTTAAATATAAATAGAACCAATTTTTTTCTCTTTCTTTCTCTTAAATTGTCAAATTTTTATAATAAATTATTATCTACTAAATAATTATTGAACTTGTCCACTTTATAAAACAAACTTTATAATTTTAAATTTTTTTATTTTAACTTACTATAACATATTCAATTATTGAACTTATCTATTTTTTATTTAACAAATTATTTTATTTTTATTTTATTTTTACTTTATAATATTTTATATTATTATATACTATCTTATTTTATAATATTTATTCACTTAAATATTCTATACTACTGATCTAAATCATTTAAACTCTTTACTACTTATTTTACTCGGCGGTCATTAAACTTTTGCTTTAATCCTGCTTATATTTTACTTATAATCTTTATTTTATTTTCTTTTATTTTTTTTATTTTATTTTATTTTTTTTAATTTTCTATTCCTTTATATTAAGTCGTTCTACTTATAAAACAGGAACTGGTGCTCACTGGAAACTTATTATATACTCCAAATATAACTTATAATACTCATTCCTCATTTCAAAAATAAATCTTAACCAAAAACCCACATAACAACATCATTTTTTTTATTTTATAATTTTACGTATTTAATTTTAAATATTAATATTATAATTTTTACATCAATGGCATATATATGATCGCTATTTCTACAAAAGATATTTATATAAATTTATATTGATTGAAACACTCACTAATTATTTAATATCCTGATTTGGAAAGAAAATAATTTGCCACAAATTTAATAATGAAGCTTATACAAGTTAATTTATACTAATAAAAGTCTACAATAAATGTATAAAATATATAATATATAGTGACATAATGTAATAATAGTAATTTAATACTACCCTCATTAATAATAATAAAAGTAATAAGATAAATATTGAAAAAGTTTTTCAACGAAGCCATTGTTTGTAATACAAGCGTATGGCTTTGCAAAATGGCCATTCGATTTTTAAAACTACGCATACAAAATCTAAAATTAGCCCTTTTTTTAAGATAATTCTCTTTTTTTCCTTTCAATTCTGTATTCCCTTTTTTTAAGCTTATATATATATATATATAAATAAAAATGGGATATAATTCCTTTTCTTCTTCTCATTCCTCAGAAATGGAGGAAGCGGTGCCTTTAACGACTCAATCAACTGAAAAAATAAAAAATAAAAAAGGATGGGTAGATGAAATACCACCTCATTTAGAACCATATTTAAAAACAATACCAACTAAAGGTTTAACACAAGAGCAAGTATATGAAAGATTAAATCAATTTGGAAGAAATGAGCTACCTGAAAAAAAAAGAAACAAAATATTACACTTTTTATCTTTTTGTAAAGTAACAAAAGATAATATATTATTATTATTATTGTCATTATTATTATTATTATTATCATTATTTCCCCTAAACTTATATGTTTATCTTTCTATCTATCTATTTTAGTTACTGGTGCTATTGCATATCTTATGATATTATCTATTATTTTAACAGCCATTACGAATGATTGGTTAGATTTTGGTATTATTTTAGGCATGTTGATTGTAAATGCTCTAATCGGTTATGTTGAAGAATCTCGAGCAGAATCGGCCATTTCTTCCTTGAAACAAAGTCTTGCTCTTAAAACAAAATGTTGGCGTGATGGTCAATTGGTAGAAGTAGATGCTGCTGAATTGGTAGTAGGTGATATTATTATTCTTCGTATTGGTGATATCATACCTGCTGATGCTCGCTTACTTGGCGTTGGTATCAATGGTGAAAAAGTAGAAAGCGACTTACAAGTAGATCAAAGTGCCTTAACAGGCGAGTCTTTTATGGTAAAAAAAAGAAAAGACGATATTGTTTATTCTTCTTGTATCGTGAAGCAAGGGCAACAACAAGCTATTGTTGTTCGTACTGGTCCTGATTCTTTTATTGGCCGTGCTGCAAGTTTAATCACTGTTACCACTGATGGTGGACATTTTCAAAAGGTCATCAATTATATTGGTAACTTCTTAATCATCGCTACTTTAGTATTAGTTATTATTATTTTTGTTGTAAATTTAGTGGAGCAAAAAGTACGTACTGGATCTGTTACTGGAGATAACGTCTTAGCTGCCCTTAATGAAATGGTAGTATTAACTATTGCTGCGTAAGTGAAGAAAATAATATATATATATATATATACGTATTGTTTTTTTACCTATTAGTAATTTTTTTTTCATATTCCATTTTAGTATTCCTGTTGGCCTTCCAACTGTTATGTCAGTAACAATGGCTATTGGAGCAAAACAGCTTGCAAAACGACATGTCATTATTAAACGCTTAACAGCTGTAGAAGAATTAGCTTCAGTCTCAATTTTATGTAGCGATAAAACAGGTACATTAACATTAAATCAGCTTACCTTTGATGAACCTTATATTCAACAACCTTATACCAAAGATGATTTATTACTATATGCTTATCTTTCCAGTGAAAGAGGTACAAAAGATCCTATTGAATCTGCTGTTAGAAAAGCTGCTTTACAACATCCCATCATAAAAAACAATATTGATCTTCAACAAATCCCTGGATACGATGTAGTATCTTTTAATCCATTCAACCCAAATGATAAAATGTCACAAGCTAGTATTCAACACCAGCATTCTACTTTTAGAGTGGCTAAAGGTGCCCCTCAGGTAATCTTTCAATTAGTAAATGGTGATACCTCTGCGGCTGAACAAGCTGTAGCCTCTTTTGCTGATCGAGGTTTACGTGCTCTCGGTGTGGCTCGTACTGTGAAAGATGGTCAGCAATGGGAATTGGTTGGTTTATTTAGTTTAATTGATCCTCCTAGACACGACTCTGCTGCAACTATCCAAGAATGTGCTAAATATGGTATTAGTGTCAAAATGATTACTGGTGATCAGACTGTTATTGCTCAAGAAGTGGCTGGTAGATTAGGAATGGGCCAAAATATTTTAGACGCTGAGCATTTAGTAGACCCAAATATTTCAGAATATCAGTTATCTCTGGACTGTTTACATGCTGATGGTTTTGCTCGTGTTATTCCAGGTAAATAATAATAAAATAGCAATATATAAAACTGTTATTATTATTATCAAATGAATTAACATAGGTATCATTTATATATATGCATATGCATGTATTTGTATTATTGTTATTTTCATCAGAACATAAATTCCGGGTTGTTGAAAGTTTACAAAATCAAGGTTATTTTGTAGCTATGACTGGTGATGGTGTTAATGATGCAGCAGCATTAAAAAAGGTAAAATATAATCACTAGATTGGTATAGAAATAAATATGCTTTTTATAATTTTTACTAATCATAGTATATATGTAGGCAAATGTCGGTATTGCAGTCGAAGGTAGTACGGATGCAGCAAGATCAGCATCAGATGTTGTTTTGTTGGAACCTGGTCTTTCAGCAATTATTGAAGCTGTCAAAACATCAAGAGTTATATTTCATAGATTGCATTCTTATGCTTTATATCGTATTGCATCCACTATTCACTTTTTATTATTCTTTTTTGTTGTTACTTTGGCTGAAGATTGGCAAATGCCTCCTGTCTTTTTAATTTTAATTTCTGTATTAAATGATGCCGCTACTCTAATTATGGCTGTGGATAATGTTAAAATCAATAAGCATCCTGAAAAATGGAGATTACCATTACTCATATTTTTATCTTGTATATTAGCTGTATTATTGGTTGGATTTTCTTTTGGTCATTTTTATATTTTTAGAGATGTTATCAAGGTATCAAGTGGTCAATTAGCTACTATTATGTATTTACATATATCATCTGCTCCTCACTTTGTCATCTTTTCTACCCGTGTTCGTGGATTTTGTTGGAAAAGTTTACCTTCATGGCCATTTACTGTTGTTGTTCTTGGGACTCAAGTCATTGCGTTAATATTATCTGTTTATGGTATGTTTGGTAAAAATCCAAATATTGAACCTATTGGTTGGTCTCTTGGTATGATCATTATTTGTATCTCTTTGGTTACTTTTATTATTGTAGACATTGTAAAAGTATTAACTATTCACATTTGGGATCATTATATTGAAAGAAAACAACCATCTTATAAACCTGTGCAAAATAATAATGGTGGCCGTGTTCAACAATTTATACAAAAGCAAGAAGAAAATAGATCAAGAACAGGTTATGATCGTGCTCAAAGAAGAGGATCTACTACTTCTATTCAGTCTTACTAACAATTTTATATATGTGTATATATAATTATTTATTTATTTTTTCTTTGTGTTATTATTTTATATCTTTTTTTTAACTTAGTATACATATTCGTATATATATATATATATATATTTATTCTTATTTTATATATCATTTGTACCTTTTATTTTCATTGTACCTTAAATATAAATAAATTTGTTATATTTTATTTCTAGAATTTTATACAATCTACGAAATATAGATAATTTTTATTATTTATTTCATTGTATATAGGCAAAAGGTAGAGGAATAATAAAAAGCAGCAACAAATAGTGATATCATTAATAAATATAATATAGTTTTTTTTATAAAAAAAAGAAAAATTATAGGTTGATACCTACATTTAATCAAATAAAGTTAATCATATTTCGGACTGTTGACAGATAAATATTCGTTCTATGAATTAAAAGATGTTAATATTCTTAGAGGTACTTATTTTTATTGTTTCGCTTCCAAATCACAAATTTATTTTGATTTATAGCAAAAAAATAATAAAATTAAAGTCAGATAAGAGGGTTAGAGTTCCAATAAATAGGAATATGTAGTTTAGCGATATTATCAAAATAAAATAAAAGTTATGACAAAAGTTTTTAAAACAAGAAAAAGCCTGGTCTTTATTGAATTGGAATTAAAATTGAATTTATACATTTTTTTAAGATACACAAAATATCATTAAAGTTATGAACCAAAAAAATAATGAGAGTTATAATAAATCGCTATGGGCAAATTGATAAAATAGTGAATAAGAATTATTTCATTCTCAGATCAATTTTCTAAATTTTAAATTCAGCACTTTTTTCAAGTAAAATTTTTTCCGTTTTTTATTTTATAGCTGTCTTTTAGATTATGTTAAATATTATTACAAGATCAAGGCAATATAACGCCTTCATACCTATTATTAATTTATTTACAAGATCTATTACTAAAAATATATATAGAGTACCATTATCAAACTCTTTATTTATTAAATATCCTTCACCATTTTATAAATCGGCTAAAAGATTAACAACAGCTACAGTTCCACCCTTATCAAAAAATTGTCCTGGTTGCGGTGCACAATTTCAAACTACAGATGCTACTAAGCCTGGCTATTTTATCCAAGCAAAGCAGCTCCCATTTAATGAACGTAAACAAAGTAAAAAACAAATAGATAACAATAGCTACGAAACATTAGTAGCTTCATTAGATCCTGATACTCAGGCCTTGTTATTAAATGATTCTGGTCAAGAACCATTATCCATATCATTAAAGAAAACAACGACAATAGCGCCAACTGAACCTGCTAAACGTGCTATATGTCAACGATGTCATAATATTTTATATCAAGGGTGGCAAGAAGCGCCTGACGTTAAGTTTCTTCGTGAAAGTCAGCAATATAGTTCTCTCTCTTTTTTAAAAAGTAAACATCAACCTGTTCTCATATATGTGATGGATATTACTAACATGCCATGGTCATTTCATTCTTTAAACCAAATCATAAAAATTCAACCTAATAGTCGTATTATTGTAGCTGCAAACAAGTTTGATATTTTACCACCCAGTACTTATCGGCATGAACAACGCATCAAGGATTTTATATTATCTTATATGAAAAAGGAATTAAATATGTCAACCAATATAATTGAATCATTAGTCTTAATTAGCGCTAAAAAAGGATGGGGAATTAAAGGGTTGGTACGACGTATACAACGAACTCTATTACCTACAGACGATTTATATGTTATAGGAAGCGTTAATGCAGGTAAATCAGCCTTAATCAATCAATTTTTATCGCATTCATATTCACTTAATAAACAACAATATAAAACAACCAGTAGCACAATAGCAGGAACAACCATAGGTATGATCAAAATACCTTTGCATACTTTAGGAATGAACCATCATCATCCTTCACCTATAGATAACAATAAAAGGATAGCTACTCGTGAACATTTTTTAATAGATACACCTGGTATAATCGATGATTCTTTTATACCTAATACATCAGTTTTAAAACAATTTAAACCTGTTACTTTTCGAATTCAGCCTGGTCAATCGTTTTTACTAGATAAAAATGTAAGAATCGATTTATTAGCAAGTACTCAACCTATACTATTGACATTATTTACATCACACACACCTCATATCACTAAAACTGAAAAATTAGAAAATAGCCATGAAGATCTAGAACCAATAATGGATGGTCTTGTAAATATACGTCATGGGCATCGTTCTCACGGCGTTGTTGATTTTGTTTTTATGAATATGGGTTGGATTTCTTTAACTGGATCTTTTGAAAATGCTTCTTTTCAGATTTGGTTACCAAAAGGGTTATCAAATAGTTTTCGGTTGCGTGAACCTTCTTTTTTGCCTTTTGAGTATAAAGGGCAAATTAGAAAATTTTTTGGTTCTGGTAAACGGGCTCTTAAATAAAAATAATAAGAATAATAAAAAAAAAAAAATCCTTACTATCATCTATTTATTATTTATTTATTTATTTATTATTATTTATCTATAAATATATATGGTTCTGGTGTGAGAGCCCCCCAAAAAAAAGGTTTAAAAAATAATGGTTTCACAAGTGGCAGATTAATATTTGGTTGGATTTCTTTTAATGGCTCGATTTTTTGTTTGCACAGACTCTTTTTCAGAATTTGACGTTACATTTTTTTATATATAAAAAAAGGTTAAAGTTGAACGACAATTTTTTTTATTGAAAAGGAGTTCAATTTTACTTTTACTTTTTCTTTTTCTTTTTCTTTTTCTTACTCTTTTTCTTTTTCTTACTGTTTTTCTTTTTCTTTTTTCTTTTTAAATACATTTTGATCTACTATATATTATATATTTCTATATATTTTATTGAATATAAATTATCTTTTTTATTTATTATTATTTTATACTTATAAGTACATATATATGTCATGTTACATCATCAACAGCAGCAACAGCAGTTTTCATTTAATCAAACATCATCATCGTCGTTAGAAAAAGGGTAAATGATATATTATATACTTATATTATTATTATTATTCTTATTATTACTGTTATTATTGTCGTTATTATTACTAATTATAAAATATACATATAGAAATACGTTAATGATATCACCAACTTTGGATAATCAACAATCACCTCATAATATATACAACGATTATTTACTATCTAAAGAGTACGTGTAACCCATGCGATTAATATTTTTAAAGTTGATTACCTTTAATTTTTTTATCCCCCTCTTTTTTCATTCCCCTTAATAAATTTGAATATATTAATTGACAACTTTTTTATTTTGTATTATTATTATTATTATTATTATTATTATTATTATTACTTATTATTACTAAATATTAATAATTATAGTATTCGATTTGAGGCTATTTTAGAAGCTCCTACAGCTGCTGGACAAAAGTTAGATGAATCACCTCTAACATATCTTAATAAAGGTAAATACAAACATATAAACAAACAAATAAATAAGTAAATAAATAATATATATATATATATATATATATTTACATATATAAGTAACATATTGTAATGACAACTTTTTTATTTATTTATTTTTACATAGGACAAACTTATAATATTCTATTAAGAGATTCTCAACAATATACAGGAACTATCATAAGTACAATTATGATTATGTTTCACGATGAAAGTCATCGCCAAGTTGCACCTAACTATTGGAAATTTTGGAAATCTCAACAGACTGATCCACAATACGCTAGAGCTATTGATATTGAGTTATCAAGATCAAATGGGGTGTTTCATGTAGAATGCCAATATTTCGATCGTATAACATTTAAATGGAACGGTAATAAAGGGGCAAACATTATGATTCGTTTTAATTGTTTATCTACGGATTTTTCTCGTATTAAAGGTGTTAAAGGTATACCACTTCGATTACACATGGAAAGTCAAGTAAATGATGTGAATGAAAAAACATACTGTCGTATTAAGCTCTTTCGCGATAAGGTAAAAAATAATATAAATAAATGGCTACTAAAAATGGTGCTTTTATTTTTACTGTAATTAATCACTTTATATATTTATATATTTACCTATTTATTAAAAAAAAGGGAGCAGAGCGTAAAAATAAAGATGATGCTAAACATATTGAAAGGCAGTTAGAAAAATTTAGAGGAAAAAACGGAGAACCTCATCCGTTATGGTTAACATGCACTCAAACAACCCCTTTTACATTATTCCAAAATATTGATACAAAGGATATAGTAAAACCTATATACTCTCCTTCCTCTCCTCAGCCACCACCTACTTCAATTATAGCAACAGCAACAACAACTTCATCAACACCATCACCATCACTATCTTCTTCTTTAATATTGCAGCATTCTTTTTCAACAAATACTAAAAGGCATCATCGCTATTTAACTGACCCGGGTTATTCATTAAATGTTGCTAGCATCTCTCCTCCTCCTTCTACTCTTTACCCACAGCCTACATTTCACCCATTTATGGCGACTTCATCTTCATCACCACCCCTTCATTCTTCTGCGTGGTTAAATAATAATAATAATAATAATAATAATAATAATAATAGTAATAACGAAAATCACATTCCTACCACTATCAATACCTTGGATATTGATCCTAATTATATACCTCAAAAAAGAACTCGAATAGCAAAAAGAAGTCTTTTTGTAAAATTTGAATCGCAATCTATTTATCGAGCTATTTATTTAGAAGAATTAACTGTGCAGCATTTAAAAGATAAATTGTTATCAAAAATGAACATAAGTGAAAAAGATAAACTTTTGGTTAAAAGTATGATACGTCAAGTCTTCATGAAAAGTGATGTGTTGGTAACTATAGATGATGATGTTATGGTTCAAGACATACCCGAAGAACAAGATATGCATGTAAATAGAAAAATCAACCAAGATGGCTCAAGTACATTAGTGCTAATCTATTAAAACTTTATATATATATATATATTCCCTTTGATTTCCCATTCCTTCTCTTTTTCTCATAAAAATAGATTTTTCTAATAACATTTTTCTGTAGTCAGAGTTATCAGTTAAAAATTTTATTTGCTGCCTTTTTTATTTATTTATCTAAACCGTTTTTTTTAGCGTTTGGTTATCCATATATCAGCTATTTTTTTTTATTGCGTAACAAAATAACAAATATATTTATTTAATTATGAAAAATATCTTATTTATTATTATTGTTATTATTTCAAATCAAGAAAACAAATCACAACTTGTGCATCTTTTTATATTTTTATTTACTACTCTAGTAATTTCGTAAATAAATACATTTTAAAATAAAAAATTTTACAACTCTAGATTATATAAATTAAGTGTAATATTTTATAGTTACTAATAAAGTGTCTTGAAAATAAAAATTGCAAAGTATACGGATTTTACAGCTCATATATTATGGATGTTTTTTTTGGTGTACTCTTTTTTTTAATATGTTAATATGTTCGATTCATTCATACGATGTAATTCGATTTAATTTAACCATGACCAATTGTATTTTATATGATTCGATTTATTTATAAAATGTCTGAAAGTTATAAAGTTTTATTCGGACTGAAAAATAAATAAATTTTAATATGTATATATGTGTGTGTATGTGTAATGGTTTTATTTATTATACTACACGTTTCCTAAGTAAATGTATTTGTTTTTAATTAAAATTGATCCCATTCATTTTTATCTAAATTAAGATTATCTTGACCATATTTATTTTTTGCATCTATAACGTGTTGCTTTCTATCTTCTGATAATTTATTTTGAGTTTGTTGAATAAAAGTGTGTAATGTACGTAATGCCTTTTCAACCATATCTTCATCTTCTATTTTATTAGTGTAAGTGGTTATGACTTTATCTAGATCATCTACTAATGATTGAAATTCTGTTGTTGCTAATGAAGGATTTTCCAGTAATAAAGTATTATATAAAAAGATGATCTTACGAACTGTAGCAGCATCATCTTCCAAATGATTTTTTAAAATAGAATTCATGTGATCAAATCCTTTTAAAGATTTAAATTCTTCCACGGCTAGAGGCTGATGTTTAAGTATACCAGAAATAGCATATACTACTTTTGCTCTTTCTTGTTTATATTCAGATGATAACAATGGAATTAGAGTTTCTAATCCTCGATGTTCCAAAAACTATAAATAATAATATAAATCATTAAAATAAATTATTAATCGTAAATATCTTCATTTAATTATCATTATCAATATCATTATTATATTGTCATATTTATTTCTATTACTTACGGCTTTTTGAGCATCGGGATTGTTTTGAACAGCTGTACCACAAATCCACGCAATACCCGTTCTTACTGTCACTTCTTTATCGTTTAATAAATTAATTATTGTTGGCCAAAGTCCCATATTTTGAATATTTTTGGCATTATCTATCCCTTCAATAAGCTTTTATATATTTATCAGAATTATTGATATGAAAAATAAGTAAGAACTATTTTATATACACCCTTATTATTATTATTGTTATTATTATTATTATTAATTGCTTACCATTTCAAAATTATCCAAGGCAATTTCCTTATTTTCTAAAGTATCATTTGGATCATTAATACATTGAAGAGCCTCTATAATATATAGTATATAATTATAATAATAAAAATATATATACATATGTATGCATTAATATAAATTGATATACTATTATATTTTATAATAACTTTTTTGTTTTTACCTTTCATTAAAGTGGCATCGTCTTTACCAAGGATTGCTTCGATAATTTCAGGATTAAATTTAGATGGATCGGGTTTATATTCTCCTTTTTTAATAGCTTCTGCTTGCTTTTTTAAATCCTCTTTATCACTATTATTAACAGCCCATTGTAATAATTTTTCCATTTTGTTTTATAAATTTATTAAAAATAAAATAAAATAAAGAAACCATCAGAATATTTTGGAAAAAAAAGCATAAAATATTTTTTTTCAAATGCCGATTTTTTTAGGACTGTGAATTATTCCAGGTATTTCTAGAAGATGCAAAAAAAGGAACGTTATAATAGTATTGCTTAGTTTAGTTTTAATATCTGCGATAACGAAGAAATAAATGAATTATATATTTATAAACAATATTGCTATATAATATTGAATAAATGATTGATATAATAAATTTGAATAAAATCCTATTGTATTAATAATTCATATACAAAATATAATACTATTTTTGATATCAACGATATTCTCATGGTTTAGTACAAAGTGTATGTTATAGTTATTTCTTTTTCTTTCTTTTCGATATTATGAATATAGCGAGACTACCTAATTTGCTATAATTAGCGGATCTATTTCTACTTTCTTTTTTTTTTTACTGGTATTAGTATACTGAATATATTCATATACCTATATCATTAGTGAAAGTAGTAAATATAATTTATTTAACAAATAGCAAGAAATGAAGTTTTATAAAAGCAATTTCTGAGATGATAGGGGAAGGAGATGATTGTTACAAATACTCAAAGCAATTGATCCGTTTGTATTTATATAGATGTCGCTTATCTGATAAAAAATAATCGCGATTATCTTTAGAGTATTGAAGTAAAACACATGTAGCCTCCCCCAAAAAATCGGAGATAGTAAAGAACCCTTGTCTTATTTAAAAGATTGTTCTTTATTAACATTTAGATTTTTATTAATATTATTATTAATAGTATTAATACTAGTAATAGCTAATAAAAAAAACAATTATAAATCTATGACTAATTGATATAACGCAAAGAAAACTTTTTACGCATAAATAAATGTGTAATAAATTATTTTTTAAAAGTCCGATTCCAATTATTTTTTACATAAAAGATGTTTTTCCTTTTCCACTTTTCTTTTTTTTCGCTTTCCTTTTCTTTTCTTTTTCCTTTTCTTTTCTTAAAAAGATAAAATATAGTAATATAAAAATGGTGCTTAGTAATAAACTTAATAGCTGGAATCAAGTTCAAAAACATTATGAAACTGTTGGAAAGTCTATTGAATTAAAAGAACTTTTTAATCAAGATAAGCAACGCTTTGATAAGTTCAGTCGCGAATTTAATGGTAACAGTGGAAATAAAATCCTTTTAGATTTTTCAAAGAATCTTATTACAGAAGAAACTTTGTCTTTATTACTTGATGTTGCTAAGGAAGCTAAAGTGGATGAAATGCGTAAGAAGATGTTTACAGGTGAACACATTAACTTCACTGAAGATCGTGCTGTATTACATATTGCTCTTCGTAACTTATCTAATACTCCTATTTATGATAATGGTGAAGACGTTATGCCCGAAGTACGTGAAGTATTAGCTCATATGAAGGAATTTTCTGAATCCATTCGATCAGGCTCTTGGACTGGTTATACTGGTAAATCTATTACTGACGTTGTTAATATCGGTATTGGTGGTTCTGATTTAGGTCCTGTTATGGTCACTGAAGCCTTAAAACATTATTCTAAACCAGGTTTAAATGCCCACTTTGTATCTAACATTGATGGTACTGATTTGGCTGAAACTTTAAAAAATTTAAATCCTGAAACTACTCTTTTTATTATTGCTTCAAAAACTTTTACTACTCAGGAAACTATCACTAACGCTACTTCTGCTAAAGAATGGTTTTTGACTTCTGCAAATGATGTAAGTTGATTTTTTTTATTTATTTTTAATATTTTTTTTGTTGGGGATGTTATGTAAATTATAAGGAAAAAAAAAAGCAGTGGAAGAGGAGACCAAAAAAAGAATTGTGTTACCGAATTATTTTACTTATTTTTCTTTTCTTTTATTTTATTGTAGCAAAAACACGTAGCCAAACATTTTGTTGCTTTATCAACTAATACCGAAGCTGTTACCGCTTTTGGCATCGATTCAAAGAATATGTTTAAATTCTGGGACTGGGTTGGTGGAAGATATTCATTATGGTCTGCTATCGGTTTATCTATTGCTATCTATATTGGTTATGATAATTTTGAACAACTTCTTCGTGGTGGCTATGAAATGGATCAACATTTCTTAAATACTCCTTTTGAAGACAATCTTCCTGTTATTTTAGCCGTTCTTGGTGTATGGTACAATAACTTTTTTGGTGCTCAAACTCACGCTCTTCTTCCTTATGATCAATATTTACATCGTTTCCCTGCTTATTTCCAACAAGTAAGTATATACACATACATACAACATTCATCTATATATGTCCATATCTATCAATCTATTTATGTATAATTATATTTATATTCTCATTTTCATTTTTTATTTTCTATTTTTTCCTTTTTTTTTTTCAAGGGCGATATGGAATCAAATGGAAAGTATGTCTCAAGATCTGGAGAAGTTGTACAAGTATCTACTGGGCCAATCATTTGGGGTGAACCAGGTACTAATGCTCAACATTCTTTCTATCAGTTAATTCATCAAGGTACCAAAATTATTCCATGTGACTTTTTAGCTCCTGTTGAAACACATAATCCTATTGCTGGTGGTAAACAACATGATATTCTTCTTTCAAACTTTTTCGCCCAAACAGAAGCTTTAATGGTAGGCAAGACGGAAGCCCAAGTAAGGGCTGAATTTGGTACTAATGTCAATGAAAATATTGTTCCTCATAAAATCTTTACTGGAAATCGTCCTACCAACTCAATCATGTTCCAAAAATTAACACCTTCTACTTTGGGTTCTTTGATCGCTATGTATGAACATAAAATCTTTGTACAAGGTGTCATTTGGGATATTAACTCTTTTGATCAATGGGGTGTTGAACTTGGTAAGCAATTAGCTAAGGTTATTCAACCTGAATTAGCTCAAGATGGTATCGTTTCTTCCCACGATGCTTCCACAAATGGTCTTATTAATTTTTATAAACAAAACAAAAAACATTAGATTTTCTCACTTTTCATTTCCATTCCTATGTATAGCATAAATAATAATAAAATATCTCTTTTTATTTTAGTGTTTAATAATGTCTAAATAAATAAATAAAAAAATTATAATAATAGTAGTATGATATGAGTTGTGTACATTGCTAAATGATCTTATCTATTTATCTACTTTGGATTTCTTTTTAATATACAAGCATCCAATATCTAAAAATCCACAAATTTGCTGAATAACATTCAAGGCAAATCTTGTATAATGTACAATGGTAATTACAAGGAGTCCAGTAACAATTGACCGATGGTCCTTTTGAATCGTACTACAAGATATAAAAAGAATGAATAAATGAATAAATAAATAGATAATAAAATAGCTATTATTTTTCGCCTTTTGTATCTGTTCTCTTCTTTTTTTCTGTATTAATTTTATAATAACATTACTTACATATGGCCAGTGGTTTCTAAATAAGCATATAAATATCCTAATGATAATAATCCAAGTACTGGTGTATTAATGTATGGAAAGGGTAATTTTGCAACATGTGAAAGAATCATCAATCCTACTTGAAAACCAAACAAGAGCCCTAATACTGGAATGAAAAGAGCCAAATGTTTAGTCACAAGATTGGGCCATAAGCACATCCATTCATAAGTTATGTAACTCATCAAAATAAATGGTAGGAGTCCAAATAAGGCTTTTATTACTGATTTATCAGGGTGTGAGTGATCAGTAGGTTTAAATTTAACACTAATAACGTTGATGACACTATAATGATTTCGCATTAAAAAGTAAATAAATGATCCATTTTTTTAATGACATTATAATCACACACACACACACATATATATATATATATTACTTACGCAGTGACAATGTTTAATAAGAGAACGACTAAACCAATAAGAATTAAAATTTGATTTAATTGAATAGCACCAACCAAACGCAAATAACCATTATCATGAACAAAAATAGAAGGTAAAACTTCTTCTAAACGTAAGGTCCAAAAAGCAGGACCAAAATAACCAGTAATTAATTGTACACCAACTAACATTAAAACACCTTCAACAGGACCGCTGAAATAGCCCAAATAGAGAGATCCAGTATGGTATTCTTCCCAAGTAGATAAATAAAAGTTACCTAAACTTGCCAATAAAGAGAGTACAGTCCACCAGCTTTGTCCCAAGCAAGTAGCTGAAGCCCATGTTAATACTCCTAAGGATGTATTAATAGCATCGCAACCTATAATCGTTATTTAAATAATAACAGTAGTAATTGTATATATTGGTAATGATAATAATATATAGGAATATATATTGAATATAGGATCAAACATGCTTATCTTTTTAACTCTATACTTTTATGATTTTTAACTTACCATGATCAAATAACTCTCCCAATGGTCCTGAGGCACCAGTACGTCTGGCTTGTTTACCATCAATAGCATCCAAAGATTGATAAGTAAATAACCCAATACCAAACCTATTATATAAAAAATATTATATAACACAGTGTTTTAGTTCATACAAGTTATATAATTATAAAACAATGTAGGCAATTAACTACTTACGAGTAATACACCCAGTTAGGGCAGGGACCTAAATCAGGCGCATAATAATATAAGGTAGCTACATTGAAAGCAATACATAATAATCCAAGGAGAGTAATCAAGTTTGGACTATAATATATATAAAGTAACAATAATCAATATATAAAGAATATTTGAATAGATCAAAATATTAAATATATACTTACGCTACCCAGAGAGGAAAGATCTTTACCAAATTATTCCAGTAATGATTAAGAACGTATCTTGATAAAAGAGACTTGTCAACCCCACTGTAGCGATACTTATATAAGTTAGGTAAGGAATCCTCTGGAATATAACCCATATTTTATTTTTTATTTTTGTGAATAAATAAATAAAGGAAGGAAAGGAAAAGAAAAAAAAATTGGGGTACGGAGTTAGTTTTTAAGCTAAATTTTTATTAAAACTCAATGTTGAGAAATCATATGTTGAATTCATGCAGGCAAGCTTTAATCCATCAAAAACTTTGAATATCACCGTGATGATAAAATCCCTTTTTATTTGTCGGCTGACGACTATAATTTTCTTTTCTTTTCTTTTTGTTGTTGCTGTTGTTGTGTATTATAAAATATACTAAATATTACTTACTAAAATGTAATATTGTTTTTTATTAGTTATTTTTTCATTTTATACTCCATGCATCAAAAAAAAACAAGTAAACAAAAGGTTACATTATGATACTTTTAATCTCCGTTTTCTATTTTAAAAAAAAATTAAAAAACATTTCTTTTTCTTTTTCTACTTTTTTTGGTTTAAAACAATTGGTGAATATGTTTAGAAATAATTTTTTTCATACAATAAATAGGTTCTCTAGAAGAACAGTATTTACTACATCTGATTTAAAAAAAGAACGTGTCACTATTATTGGATCTGGCAACTGGTAAAAAATACGCACAAATTTTTTATTTATTATATTTTTTAGTATCAGGTTTGTTTATATATTTATATATTTATTATTATTATATTAGGGGAACAGCAATTGCAAAGATAATTGGAGAAAATGTTCAAAAACATGATCGATTATTTGAGACACAAGTTCGACAATGGGTATTTGAAGAAGAGTATAATGGCATGCCCTTAACTCAAGTTATTAATGAAACGCATGAAAATCCCAAGTATTTACCAGGTATACAGCTACCCAATAATATCAAAGCTATACCAGAACTTGAAATAGCTTGCCAGAATAGTAGTGTATTGGTATTCTGTTTACCTCACCAATTTGCAAATAGCGTAGCCAAGCAGCTTGCTAATAATATAAAGTTATCGCCTACTCCAAAAATAAAAGCCATATCGCTTATTAAAGGTTTTGATATTCAACCGAATGGAATCCAATTATACTCTAAAATGATCAGTGATCATTTAAATCTTTCTCACGTAGCTGTTCTTTCTGGTGCTAATATTGCTAATGAAGTAGCTAAGGAACAATTTTGTGAAACAACCATTGGTAGCCCCTCTATACAAGATGGTGAACTATTTTTTAAGCTATTTAATACACCTTATTTTAAAGTGAATGTGATACGTGATTCTATTGGGACGGAACTGTGTGCTGCTTTGAAAAATATTGTTGCTGTAGCTGCCGGAATATCGGATGGTTTAGGTTATGGAAGTAATACCAAGGCTGCTCTAATAAGAATTGGTTTAATGGAAATGAAAAAATTTGGAAACTTATTTTTTGGTGATACGGTCGAAGATAATACTTTTTTTGAATCTTGTGGAATTGCTGATTTAATCACTACTTGCTTTAATGGACGTAATCGTAAGGTAGCTGAAGCTTTTGTAAAAACTGGAAAGCCAATTGACATACTTGAAATGGAATTATTGCACGGTCAAAAATTACAAGGTACTCTAACTGCACTTGAAGTTCATCAATTTTTAGTTCAGCGTAATATGGTATCAGAATTTCCTTTATTTAATGCTGTATATAATATCATTTATAAAAATGCACCACCCCATTCTATTTTACATATGTAAATTATTTTTGATACCATTAAATGTTAATTAAAAAGCATAAACACTATTCCTTTCTCTTCTACATATTTTTGTTTATATATGTATTGGCCAGTTTCATCATTCAGCAAGTAGAATATTCTTTGATACAGTTTTTAACACCATTAATTGTTGTAAACCAAAGCTGTCTTAAAGATGAAATTAAGCAAGTAATGGCTGTAAATAGAAATGGAATATATGGAAGAACTGAATTAGTGGGCACTTATAGCAATCCATTTTCATACCAAAATAATTGCATTATGTTATTATTAGGTCTATAACTAATCAGTATTACTCGACTATATGATATACTATATTAACATGAACTGCTTAAAATAAATACTAGAGCCACAAATATTTGGTGCCATTGCATTTGAAATTTAATGAAGCTATATGTCAGCTATATAAAATAAATTAAGTATATTTTCAATTATAGAGTAATTGATTATGTTTTTAAAAGTAACTGTGGTTTTATCTTTTTTATTTATTTATTTTAATATTATAACAAAATATTTTCATATCATATAATCGAGGCTCTTTTTTGTTTTCATTATGCTAATGCTCGTTTATTTTTTATTTTATTTTTATTTTTCAGGTCAGCGAAAATTCAGAATTAAACAACAGATATTGATATTAGTATGTCGGTAATACAAGTAGGTATCAAGTTGTTGAAAGTAATGACCAAGGAAGTAGCCATTGAGGTGATAATCAAACTATTATTGATGAATGAACTTTTACCCTCAAATGAATTTGAATTTGTGTAATAAACAGCAGAGCTGTAAGTGTATTAGTGATATTTAATTGAAATTTCTTTCATCTACTTATATTAAGTTTAATTGTTAATTCAATGAAGTGAAAAAATCTTTGTACTTGTATTAATAAATAAATTAGTGAATGCAAAACTCTATTACTATATGAATTCACTCTTAAGTATTTTATTTTGGTAATCCTGATTCTGGTGTTTACTTTTGTTGATAAAGTGACACATTTGTAATATACATTTGTAAAAAATACGATAACAGTAAAGGATTAGTTACATGTATTTTGTTTCTATTACAACCAATGATGCAAACATGGCAGTTAAAAAAATCACCACCTAGATTAAAAATGCAGCCAGACACTCGTGTTAGCAAATTATTAGGAATGAATTGAAAATACAATTATAGAATTGATGAATTCAAACCATACTGAAAAGTAAATACTCTATAACTATCTATAACATTCATAATGATAACAGATTAAATAAAATTTTTACAATCTATTTTGATTGGGCAAAGGTATAGATAAATATATTTAATATATGAAAAGGATTACATAATGATAACGATAACAATAATGAGTAATAAAATAGATATTTCATAAATATCAATAAAATAAGAAAAATAAAATAATGGTAATAATGGTAATAATAATAATAATAATAATAATAATAATAATAATAATAATAATAGAATACATAGTCATAATAAGAGTAAAATAGCGGTAAGTATAGAAATAATATAACAATAAAGTTAGTCTACAAAAATAGTTAATTTTCCACGTTGAATAGCTAAAGCAAAAGCATTTTCCATATCAGTATCTGTTTCCAAAGGAAGGTATTCTCCTTCACGGATGTCATTTTTATACTTCATAGAGGCTAAAGTTCCCAATCTATCTTTAATATGTGATTTTAATTCCTGTAAACTACAATCAGCAGGCATCTTAACAGCAAATATGTCATCTTTATGAACAATTTTAATTTTAACTTTTGTTCTTCCTTCGCTTATTAATACTGGTAGCTGAGTATAATTGTCTAAAGTTTTAGGTATTGTTGTTATATTGTTGTTAAAACTCGATATTACACCTTTTTGAGGATCATATTCAATTTCCAAATCATTTTGTTTTATTCCTAAAAGCTGATTCTGTATAAGTTTACTTTCAGATATATGTAATGGTAACGTCAATAATTGTTTACAGTATCTGTCCAAATCCTTTCGTCTTTCCTCTATTAAGTAAATAATATATATATATATATATATGTCAATAAATAGTTATATTTACATGTGTGATTTTTCTTTTTCATTTATGATATTTTAATTATATTTTACTTGTAATCTCTTCGTCTATTATATCCAAAGGTCCGGGCATATATGGTATAATTCGTGGCTGGTCTCGTTTTCCTCCTTCTTCTGGATAATCTTGCATAAGCTGGATATGAAATTTATAAAAATCTAAATAAATAAAATGATTGCTTAATCAAAGAAACTGTGTTTATATACACGTATATATATTTTTATTATTGCTAATTTACCTTCATAAGTTCTATATAATACACGATATTTTCCATTATTAACATTAGCAAATAAAATAAAACTATATTGACCAGCTTCCATAACATGGGAATCTACCGTCACACTCACCACTTTAATAATTGGTAATTGGGAATGTCGTACTGTTTGCCTCTGATGGGATTTAAGGATACTGTCTTTTTTTTTTTTTTTTGATTCATCATTTGAATGAAATTGGCTTAATTCTTCATGGTGTGGTTGTTTTTGTTGTTTATCAATTGTCGAATAAGAATGCTCATTTTTATCTTGTTTAGTTGATGATGAAGAGAGGATAGAAAGAGAAGGTGACATTGGATGTTGTTCTTTCATAGATAAGTGGGAAGGATATTCTGAATAATGACTAGATATTGATGAAGATGAATATCGATTATTAGATAAAGCAGTGTTATGAAGTGAAATACTAGAAGCTTCATATGTTTGAGTCATTTTTTTCCACTCTTCTAATTTAGGTATTTTGACCGATAATCGAGACTGTGAAGATGTTGTTGTTGGCATACTTGAATTAGGAAAAACAACATTGTTTGTGAGAACATCATGTAGCTGTACAAAACTTACAGGAATTAAACCTAAAAGCAGATATTATTATTACATGTTAATTAATTTGTACAATTTTTTTTTAATATTATTTAATAGAAAGGAAATGTCTATTTATTTAAAATAATGTTTACCCGCTCTACCAAGTCGAGCGATAGGCTTTGCCACATACCACTCTTTATTTGACTGAGCTATGACAATAATAGCTTCGTTGGCTTTACATTCTAATTCATCTGGTCTTTCCGCAATAAAATCATACAAGACAATTCCATAATATTGTTGTGGCTGTTGTTCCATAGAAGACCTTAGACTATCTATATATTTATATATATACATGTATGTATGTATGTGTTAAAATATGTATCATATTAGCTGTCTAATATATACCTATATATCTATATATATTACTTGGTTGTTTGAGGTGTTCATTAGGTTGTATATAACTTAATTTTCTCGTATTTTTGACAATAACTTCAAAATAAGGAACAGGAACTAAACCTTTTGCATTCGATAAAGGATTAAAAGCAACATACCAATTAAAATCATTTTCTCTTCCAATAACATGAAAAAAATCACCTTTTTCAAATGATAATTCATGTTCTTCCTGAGCTTGATAAGAATAAACTGCTTTTATAATTTTTTTTGGTAGTACTGTATAATCAATGGAAGCTGTTGATTTAGCTTTAATATAAGATTGACGATTAGATGAAGCATTTATTTTATGTTTATTAGTCATTGTAAAAAAGTAGTTTTCATTAATATATGTACGAAGAAAAATTCTTTTTATACTAAAAAAAAAGAGAAAACGGGAAGAGAAAACAATAAACTCAAACTTTAAAAAAAATATAGTATTACTAAATTTGGGCTATGACTTTTTTTTAAAAAAAAGTATGAATTTAACATTTAAATAATTTTGAGTATACTTTAAGTATATGGAAAGGCGCAAAAGTTTATTAAATAGATATATTATGTACTACTTCAGGAATTAAATCTAAAATGGATAAAGAAAGGAAGAATATTAAAAAGAAACAGCAAAACAACTTATAGAATATGATCGAAGAACGAAATCATTAAAGGCTATATCAGAGAAAAAGTATTAAGTGGATTAAAAAAGGTTTATACATATGTAAATACAAAAAAAAAAACATAAAATAAATTAAATATTAAAACAGGGAAAAAACATCTTCATTATTATTAATATTATAATAAGTAATAAAAATAGGAAAAAATATATTTTATTT
The DNA here is from genome assembly GCA_017871115.1 of Cunninghamella blakesleeana. Classification (NCBI taxonomy): domain Eukaryota; kingdom Fungi; phylum Mucoromycota; class Mucoromycetes; order Mucorales; family Cunninghamellaceae; genus Cunninghamella; species Cunninghamella blakesleeana. Next base: position 3,091,110 of record JAFCIZ010000005.1, read on the forward strand.
TTAATATACGTAACGTAGATATTTTCTCTAATTTTGGATATCATTAATTAGTTTATACTTTTTTCCCAGTATATAATAATAATAATAAAGAGCAATATAATTTTTTTTTAAAATTTAAAATGTTATTTAATACGAATTTATATACCGAAATAATAACATTAATAATAAAAAATAGGTATAATAGTGAATATATGAATTAAGCACCAAAAAGCTTTTTACAGCAAATAAAGCTTCCTTTTTTTTAAACATTACATTAATTCTTTTTTATTAATTTTATATTTATATAAAATGTAAAATAGAAAGTCTTTTTTATTTAATCATAGTAATAAATTATCTATTATGTATGATTCTTTTTTATCAAAATTTTCTAATATCAATGCAAAATATATTAATTGTATATATACAAAAATCTTTTGAAATGTACATATAAAAAACTATATAGAATATCAAAAAAAAATCTGGTTGGTTGAAAAAATAGTTCACATGACTTAAAATTTTCCAATGAAAAAAAGACTTTTATTCAGTTTGCTTCTTTTTATCACCTTTCTTTTTATTTTTTTTACTTTTTACTTATATATTAAATTCAATTTTATCGCTAATATCAGTACACTACTATAGCAACTACTTTTCAATATAAATTATTCGATTTATTCAACTCTAATATTATTTGTTTGTTCTATCTGCCTTTTTTTTAAAATTATAAAGTAAATAATTAACTTTCATAGTAAGTTTATTTTATTTTCTTATCTTTTTTTTCTCTTTAACTTATTAAAGAAAAGAAGGATAAAATATATTTCATTACCTAAATATATATATGTATATACATATGAAAGGGGATTTTATCTCATTTTATTTTACTTGGTATGTTTACTAATGTCAATTTTTTTATCTTTAAATATTGCTTTATTACTATTAGTTACCAAGAAACTAAAGTTTTATGAACATATGACGTATATGAAATCAGCATATAAAAAATCTCACACTTACCCAAAAATAGGTACTTGAAAAAGATAAAAAATAGATTTTAATATACATACCCCGTGCTTATTTCGCAGCAATTTTTGTAACGATACATTTTTTAATAACATTAATTATTATTATTATTATTAACTTTTGACAGATGCCAGATCTACAATTAATTCACCTCCAAGTTTAGAAATACATGATCAATCATCCCATAGCCATGATATTCAATCATCTATTGCATGCTCATCACCTGTCACAGAACCAGCAGCATCTAAACCATCATCTCCTTTATCATCACCGTCATTATCTACTGCGGTTCATCGACCTAGTTCATCCCCTTCTTCTATTGATTATGGTTCTTTATATGAAGCTATGAAGGATCAGCAACAACAGCAACAACAGCAACAACAAGATGAAGAAGATTACAATAATGAAGTACCAAGTTCACTGAATTCCATGATTTCTTTAGACGGAGATGAATTAGCTCAAAAAATAGATGTCATTGAACAATTAGAAACCATTACTTTTTTAAGAGTCCTTTATTTAGGTGTAGCTTCTCTTGATGAAAAAAGATTATTTTTAAAAAAGCTATCAGATGGACTATCTGAAACTTTATTTCGACAAGCACCTATTACTTCCCCTCGCCCTACTGCATCATCAACATCATCATGCAACGATTGTAGTTTTTACGAAAGAAAGCACCATCTATTCCCACTTAATATATTTAAATCAGAAGACGTTCATATAGATTACTCTAATTTATTGGAAGATAATGGTGTTGTTATTGTGGAAGCTGATTTTACTCATGATAACAGTACCCAAGAACATATACAACCAATTTATGATATGGATTTTATATTAAATTATATATATATTCAAAGTGTTTCTAGCCATTCTACAGATTTACTTCAATCTATACTTTCACCTCCTGATCATTGGAAATCCCAACCTTTTAAAGGACATCTCTTTTCAGAAAGTACTCCAAATGGTATTGATTTATGTGTTTATTTTTATCATGATGCTGAATCACATACCGAAGTTACTAAAGATTTAGAAATCTTATGGAAAATTCATGCATTAAATATTCCTATTTTACCTATCCTTTCCATGTCGAATCAAAAACCTTCCCAACTAAATGCCGAAACATCAAATATCTCTATTACGTCATTTCCATTATCACCTTCAGTGATATCATCTCCAACGACTACAGATATTATAGACACTGATAAATATGCTAACCAACGACCAATAGAAATACGACGTAACGATCTTGCCAATATTTTTTCAAAATGGAAAATCAAAATGATGGATATATCAGATTTGGATATTATTGATCAGCCTTCTTTTAATCAAAAAGGAAAATCAAAAAAAGGAATAAACCAAGATAAAGATTTGGAAGAAAAATTGGGGACTATATGGGCTAATTCCAGTATCTTATTACCTACGCCATACCACATATTAACGTTATTTCAATTCATGGTAATTGATAGATGGGTTGTATCAAAATTACTAAAAACAATCAATGATATAGCAATTGATCGTAGAAATGGGAAATATAAAACAATTAATAACATTGAATCAGTCTCTCTCAAAATGAAAAATGATAATGATAACGACAATAGTAATATTAATGATGATATAGATACCGATAATAACAACAGAAGTACTAGTGGTGACAGTAGTAGTCGTGATACAGTGACTAATAATGATAGTTATATAAACGATCAGAAATCAACCATAACTTCATCCTCAACAAATCATTCATCTTCCTCTATTTTTACACAAAACACTTTTCATGAAGGAAAGATAAATTACGATCATGTTAACCAGCATCATCACCAGCATCACCACCACCACCACCACCAACAGCGCCCACATCTACATCATCAATCAATTTTTTCATTTAACAAGAATTATAAATCCAACATACAATTCATTCAACGATTAATATTACCTTTTATCATTGCCATAATATGCATTATTTTTTACATAACACCTCACACATATTTTAATTTTACTTCTCAATCTCGATGGCATGCTTCACTAGTCATGGTTTCTCATCAAAAAGGAAAAACAATGAATTTTATGGTAAACGTTTATGATGCGAATGATAAACCTAGTTGGGCACCTGAAATTCCTTTATTATCTACTAATTTACCACTGGTTAGCACAAGTAAAACTGCATTATCTGATATATCTATATCTTATGATATATACCCACTACCAAATAATTCTGATACAACAAATGGTATATACCTATATTCCATATCATTACCACCATGTCATTTGTTAGATCCACATTTACCCTATGTGATACAAGTAAAATACATTCCTAACTTATTTGAGAAACATAACGGTATCCAAGGCAGTCCTTTTTATTTATCAGAAAAATTAATTTGTGATGATACAACTACAGATGGTACTTCCGATACATGGGTAGGTCAATATATTGAAATGATCCAACATTTCAGACAACATGCATTAATGTATATAACTCATAGTGCCAAAATTTTCGATGCATCTCTTGATGATTCGATTATTGAAAATAATTAAAATAATAATAATATTATTATTATTCTCTTATTGTATATATACTTTATTTATTTTTATATATTCTTTTCTTTTCTTTTTCTTTTTCTTTTTCTTTTTTAAAGTATATAATTAATGGAATTGTATATATGTTTTTATGGGTTATATTTGGGTATTAGTATAGGTTGTTTTTATTTTTTAATTTTTAATTTTTCATCGCTATAACAAAACTTTATGATTTATTCTTAATTATTGGATACATTATCTATAAAAAAATCGTTATTTAATTTTTTTATTTTTTCAAATAAATAGCTGAATAATAATTTTTTTTTTTCATTTATTTATAGCATAAAAATTGCTTTAAATATATATACATTATATTATGTTAGAAGTCAAAGTTTAAACTTTACTTTTGACTATCCAAGTATTTTTCCAATTATACATTAGAAAAAATAAGAAATCCTAGATAATTAAATGTGACAGGAGCTTCTTTGTTTTACCTCAAAGTAAAGTTATGCTGAATAAACTAATATTTTGATTCTAGGAGGTGGATCTTGACCATTCAATATAAAGAAATAGATTTCGCAGTATTAGTATTCACATTTAAAATTTTAGAATAAGTATCGTTTATTCCATAAAATATTAAAACCATAATATTCTTCATGAGAATAATTATATCATCGACATGCTCCAAACATATAATACAGGGAAATATATTAGTAATTGAATGAGTGGGCTGATTGGCATCTAGTAGAAGAGAGAATTTCAAACTCATAAGGAGTGTGTATATTGTTTTGAAGAGGTAGTAAGAGTTGTGAACAAAAAAAAGTATTGCTGACTTGGAGAATATTTTTTTTTACATATTTATATATAATGGATCTGGTAATTTTTTTCTTGGTATATTTTAATAAGTATTGTCTTTTATTCCAAAAAATACCTATACTCTTTTCTTTTCTTACTGTTTGTATCGGCATATTATGTAATTTTGATAGGTTAAGGTCAAGATTTAGAAGAAAAATTAATACATTTATTTTTTGATAGATATATGTGTTGAAATATAAATAATCTAGAGTTATAAAGAATAGTTAAATATAGAATAGTAGTAATCACAATAGTAATAATAATAATAAAAACAAAAATATAGTAAATTATATTTGATTTTTTTAATAATCAAGAAATTAGAGAAGGGTATTGAATAAATAATAATATAAATGAAAGCATTGGCATCATAATAAATAATTATGATCGTTTGTTGATATTACAATATTTTTTAATATATATATATATATATATATTAATTTGATATTTTTTTTTCTTATTCTATATTAAATATAAGAAGATCTTGGTTTTTCATGTCTATCCGCTTGTCGTTTAACTAAATAATTTAGCTTATCCATAACTTCTTCTAATTTAGCTTTACGTTCCATGAGTGATAAATGTTTTTGAATTGGTGGGTTTTCTTTTGCAAATTGTTGTATTTGTTTGCGATTCATTTGATAAACCAGTCTATCATCGACTTCACGAGGAAACTGGAAAAAGAATTCATTCAATAGTTCTACTTGAATAAACATGACAGCCTAAAAAAAATAAAAGCAAAAATAAAAACAAAAAAATATCATATCATTCTATTAGCACATTATTTTATCTCGTAAATATATATTAGTATTATTATTAAATGCATTACCGTATATGTAAGTTTTTCTGCAATGACATTTAAAAAGGCTTCAGGGCAAAACTGTTTGTTATCTGATGATTTACATTGTCGGCTCTTTAGTGCAGCAATTCGGTACTTCAAAATCATGGCTCGATCTCGTAAAAAGAGTGCTTCTTTTGCTTTATCGATTAAGCGAGGATTATAATAGGGTTTAACGTCTTCATCATCATGTCCAACCATTTCTTCTGATGATCCATTTCCTTCTTCTGCTAATTTTTGAATACGATCCTTTTTGCGATTTTCTTCTCGCTCAGAATCTAACACGTGTCTAATAGCTGATTTTAATTTTGATTTTCCTACTGCATTTTTAATTCCATTTGCCATTTGCTCACATAATTCTAATTCCTCTTCTAAAAGCATAACTGATCGTTTTACACCATCGGCCCATTCAGCATCAGTGATTTCAACCTATATGGATATATATATATAGTGAATATATACTGTCTTATTATATATTATCTCTCTTTTTTTCTGTCTTTCAGCCTTACTTCATATTTATAAGGTTTAATGGTATTTTCTACTTGGTCACTTGTTGCCAAAAATTTAGTTCTTAATATTTCACTCGTAAAATTCATGATTTGCTTTCTCGTTGAAGGATGATATTGAAAAGGTTCTGCATTTGCCAGACGTTCCATATTACTCATTAAAACATCCACTACCAATTGAGTTGTTGATCTTCCAATACCACTTTTGGTTAAAGCTGAGGCAGCCAAGTCAACTTTATATAACCAATAAATATCATCGTGAGAAGCTTTATTCAAGTCAACAATCTTACCATCAGACCAATATTGTTCTGCACAAATATCCATAACTCGCTGTTCGAGCATAGTGCGTACTTCATGTCTTACTTGAGGTTTTCCAAATTTATTTGAGAAATCTTTAAAGTTATGTTTTAAAGCATCCATTGTTTCTGCTACATAAGATTCAGCTGTTACTCTACGATCATTGTATTGTACTTTAAATTGATATCTAGTTTCTTCCAATTCTCGTTGAACCGCATCCACAATGCCATAAAGTGATCGTCCCATACTTTGTTCCAACACATTCATTAGTTTTTGCCTTAGCGTCGCAGTTCCAACTTGAATATCACGTTGATTATAAGCACGATGGTTATGAAAATAGGACTCTTCATTTTTGATTAATGCATTTGTCATATTAGCACCATTTGCGAGTTTTTCAGGAGCCTTACAAACGACACCAATATAACCCAAATGCAGAGGATAATCACCATTACGTAAAATTGCAGTACCCATTTCAGGAGGAACTAAATCCATTTTTGTAACAACACCTATAGTTCGTAAACCAAGGGGATCAACTTTTCGGCTTGCTCGAAGTGCTGGTGAATTTGCTAAATCTACATTGGCTGCACATACTGCTAGAATAATATTAGGTTCACGTATATATTTTTCGCATAATTCTTCAATCTTTGTTTTAAGCATTTGAGGTTGATTGCGATTAGATATTTGAATATATCCTGGAAGATCAATAAGAGTTAAATCAGGTACATTAGGTGAATATATACGTAATTCAATAGGTTCATCCGATACACACTCTTCTTCTGATACTGCCATATTCATATCAAATAGAGTTTTTTGAATTTTATTAAAGTCATGCATTTTGCCCAAACCTAGTTGTGGGAATTCACCATATTCATCATCTTGTTCAGGTGTATGAACCAATGTTAGTTCAATAGGTCGTCTAGTAACCATGTTAGAACCCCTATTATTTATACATAAAATTTGTAAATGTAGAGATATAATTAGTCATCTTTTTTTTTCTCTAATTGCTTATATACGTAGGTTTATTCCTTTGTTGTGTAAATAATATGTTCACTTACTTTGGTAAAAATTCATGTCCAACTATTGCTTCTAAAACTGAACTTTTTCCGGAACTTTGGGATCCAACTACTACAATACTAGGAAGCTTAAGGGTTTCATTATGATCAATAGATAATAAAATGCTGCGTATTTCAATCAGCTTTTTAGTTAACATCATCAGTTGTTGATCGTCGGTGGAAATAGTTTGAGAATTCTGTTTTTGTCTTTTTGTTTTGCGTTGATCTGTACCTTCATCATTTGTTGTCAATGCTATTGCCGCTGCTGCCGCTGCCGCTGCTGCTGAATTATTATCTCCCTGATTCCCGCCATTTTCATTTTGATTATTTTTGTTATCATTACTGCTATTTTGATTATCTTGATTTTTAGAATTAGTTTCGGTTGATGATAATACGTGATTGGTTGATTTTTCATTTCCATTATCGCTCATACTTGAAAGAAAATCTTTTATAGCTGCAGGTACACGTAAATGAATTTCAGGTATAGAGATGTCCAATCCATCAGCTTCTTCTTGTAGAAAATGTAATAATTTTTGGGCTTCGGAGAGTCCTTCGAATAAAAATGCTGTACTTTTATCTTTCCATTCTAAGAAAAAAATAGAGAAAGGCAGAAGAAAAAGAATAAGAATATATATTTATACGTTAAATATTTACATTTTTTAAAAAACAATAAAATAAATACCTGTTAGTTTATTATTTGCAACAGTAACACCAGCAACGGTAGTACCTGCAATAAGTGCAGGGAAACGAAAGGCTGTTAATGTAAGCCGAGGTATTGTAGAAAAACCAATCAAGCGAACTTGATTATTTAATATTGGAAGAGCTGTAGTAGCATGGGAAAAAGATCTAACTCTGGCAGAAGAATATAAAAGTGAAGGGATATGATTTATTGTTTGTTTTTGTTGTTGTTGTGTTAGATGATAAGCAGCTTTAGCTTGATGTTGAAAGGTGGTTTTTTGACCAAGGGATAAAACGTTTAAACAACGAAGTTTAGTTCCTTTTACCAAAGGTATTGAAGATTTTGAATTATTTTTTAATATTTGACTAATCATAACATTTAATTTGTAAATCAAAATAATAATAATAAAACTTCAATTAATATATAGATAAAATAAATAAATAGGTAAGAGTGTTAAAAAAAAAATGAAGGGCTATTTTTTAAAAATTTAGAACTCAGCCATTTTTTTCTGATATGAAAATTTTTTTTAACTTTCACTTTTTTTTTTTTTTTTTTTTAAAAAAAAAAACTAAAAAATAATTCTCATATACGATCATGAGTGATAATCCATATCTTGCTCATTTAAAACCTTCTCAAAATTCAAGTAAAAATGCATTTCAAGGTATGATTCCTAGAAAAACTACGACAGAACAAGCTGAAGCTTTAGAAAATGGCACAACCAATCCTTTTACTGGTAAAACATATTCTGCTAAATATCAAAAGATTTTGGAAGGAAGACGTAAATTACCTGTGCATGCCCAACGATCTGAATTTTTAGAGATGATTCATAGCAATCAATTTGTTGTTTTGGTTGGTGAAACTGGATCTGGAAAAACAACACAGTAAGCATACTAATAACAGACTCATATTTAAAGATGTATTATATTAAATGTATTTTATATATGTGTATATTTTTTTATTTCTTTATTATAGAATTCCTCAATTCATGGTTTATGACGAATTACCTCATTTAAAAGGAAAACAAATTGCTTGTACTCAACCACGTCGTGTTGCTGCCATGTCTGTTGCTCAACGTGTTGCTGATGAAATGGATGTTCAACTTGGCCAAGAAGTCGGTTATAATATTCGTTTCGAAGATAATACTAGTCCTAAAACCTTTTTGAAATATATGACTGATGGTATGTTATTACGTGAAGCTATGTCTGATCCTACATTAAATAGATACTCTGCTATTATTCTTGATGAAGCTCACGAACGTACTCTTAGTACTGATATTTTGATGGGTCTTCTCAAAGAGGTAAAATAATAACAATAGTAATAAAACAATTTGTATGAAAATCAAGTTTTAACTTTTCAATATAATTGAATTAATGGATATAGATTTGCCGTAAAAGAAAAGATTTACAGGTAGTTGTGATGTCTGCCACTTTAGATGCTGGAAAATTCCAAAAATACTTTGATAATGCACCATTACTAGTAAGTTTTATGATAATATATAATGCAATAAAGTATAATAGGGCATGGATACACTTTAGGGTACTCAAATTTTTTATTTTTATTTTTATTTTTTTAAATGTATTAGACTGTTCCTGGCCGAACATTCCCGGTTGAAATATATTATACACCAGAACCCGAACGTGATTATTTAGAAGCAGCTATTCGTACAGTATTGCAAATTCATGCCAGTGAACCAGAAGGTGATATTTTAGTATTCTTAACAGGTGAAGAAGAAATTGAACAAGCATGCCGTAAAATTGAAGCTGAAGGAGATGAGTTAATCCGCAGTCATACTGCTGGGCCATTAAAAGTTGTACCACTCTATTCTACTTTACCACCTCAAGCTCAACAAAAAATTTTTGAACCTGCACCTCCACCACGTAGAGAAGGTGGTAAACCTGGACGTAAAGTCGTTGTATCTACCAATATTGCTGAAACTTCATTAACCATTGATGGTATTGTATATGTCATTGATCCTGGATTTGCAAAACAAAAAGTATATAATCCTCGTATTCGTGTTGAATCACTTTTAGTCTCTCCTATTTCCAAGGCATCAGCTCAACAACGTGCCGGTCGTGCTGGTCGTACACGGCCTGGTAAATCTTTCCGTTTATATACTGAATCTGCTTTTAATAAAGAATTAATCGAACAAACTTACCCCGAAATTCTTAGAAGTAATTTAGGTACAGTCGTATTACAACTTAAGAAGCTTGGTATTGACGATTTAGTACACTTTGATTTTATGGATCCTCCTGCTCCTGAAACTTTAATGCGTGCTTTGGAATTACTTAATTATTTGGGTGCCTTGGATGATGATGGTGAATTGACCCCTCTTGGTAGCATTATGTCTAGTTTCCCTCTTGATCCTCAATTATGTAAAATGTTGATTGAAAGCCCTAAATATAAATGTTCCAATGAAATTCTTTCTATTACTGCATTACTTTCAGTTCCCCAAATCTTTGTCCGCCCTAATGAAGCTCGTAAACAAGCTGATGAAGCTAAAGCCGAATTTGCTCATGCTGATGGTGATCATTTAACTTTATTAAATGCTTATCATGCATATAAAATAAGTATGTACTATATTATTAATATCATTATCATTATTGTTTATTTATTTATATGTAAGTGTCTATCTATTTATTTATATGACTAACTATTTCTTTTATTTTCTTAGATCAAGAAGATCAAAAATGGTGTTGGAATCACTTCTTAAATCATCGTTCACTTAAATCTGCTGATAACGTACGCCAACAATTAAGACGTACTATGGAAACTAATGATTTAGATCTTGTATCAACACCTTTTGAAGATCGTAATTATTATGTTAATATTAGAAAAGCATTAGCTGCAGGTTACTTTATGCAAGTAGCTCATTTAGAACGTAGCGGTCACTATTTAACCGTTAAAGATAATCAATTGGTCCAATTACATCCTTCTAGCTGTTTAGACCATAAACCTGAATGGGTAATATATAATGAATTTGTACTTACCACTCGTAATTATATTCGTAATTGTACCGAAGTAAAAGTGGATTGGTTAGTAGATGTTGCACCTCATTATTTTGATTTATCAAATTTCCCTAACTGCGAAGCTCGACGAAAGTTAGAACGTATCTTCAATCGACGGGCTAGAATTGAAGAAGAAAATAGCAAATATAAAAAACGAAGAACTTAGAATCTCATTAAAAAAACCCAGTATTACTATTATTATTATTATTATTATTATTATTACTATTATTATCTTTTTCATCTTTCGATTTTTGGTTTTTAGACATAATTATACATAAATAAATTTTTTTTTCTTTTTTCGTGAATATATTATTTTATTATATTTATATATATATTGGTTTACAATAGTGAAGTTAATAATAGTAATATTCTATATTGTTCTATTTAATACGTATACCTTTCCATTAATTTATATGTATTTCTAATTTTTATATGTACTCTTAAAATTATAACTATTATACTTATTTTTTATTTTTTCCCAGTAATAAATTTTTCTATCAAAATTTAAATATATACTAGCTCTGCTCTAATGTAACAAATAGTAATAAAGCATATATTTAATAATTTGAAGTAAAAAAAATATTGCCATAAATATCACAAAATTAAAAAGAGACACTTTTTTAGATACGGAGTTTAAAGCTGGCCAAATGGACTTTTTTCTTAAAAAAAGGTGTAAAAAAACGACACGACCTTTTTGTTTTCTCTTTTACTTTTTTCATCATCTTTTTTCTTTTTTCGACTTTATTTCTAAACTTAATTAAAAATGGCTGATCACGAAGACGACCTTGTTCCCACTCAAACTGCAGGTTATACTCCTGGTGAAAAGAAATCTTTAGCTGAATATAATAATTTGGATGCTGGTGATGAATCATTAAAAAAATGGAAAGAATCTCTCGGTTTAGGAAGCAGCGGTAAATTTTTTTATTATTTCTTTTATTTTTCTTTTCTTTTTTTTTTTTACTTATATGAATTATAATATTTATTATTATTTAATATATAAATATGAAATAATGGAGTATGATACGATATGTATAAATATAAAGGCTATTTTATTTTATTTTATTTTAACCTTTAAAAACACGAGAGTTTATAAAAAATAGATAAATAAATAAATAAAAAAGAGGAGGTGAAGAAGGGGGAGGGGAAAAGGAGGGATAAAATAAATTACAATAAAATAAAACTTATATCTCATTATAATCATTAATCGTTATGTTTTTTACACGTCTTTTATTTATTTATAGCTACTGGACCCACCGATGATCCTCGTCGTGTAAGTATAGTATTATTTTTATTATTGCTATCACTATTATTACTATTATTATTATAATAACTATTATTATTATAATTATTATTATTGTATTATTATTATTATTATTATTATTATTATTATTATTTAATTTTATATAAGATTTAATTTATATAATTATTTATATTCTATTTGTTTATTTTTTTATGTATTTTATTTTATTTAGGTTGTCGTAGAACAAATTGCTTTAGAAGTTGCCGGAAGAAATGATGTTGTTGTCGATTTATCCACCCCAAGTAAGTCAAATTAATCATATATAAATATAGATTTATAACAGCTTGTGGAAGGATACCTTTTTAGGGAATGAACTTATAACATTGTTAATGATTAATTTTTTTTATTCTTTTAATTTAAATTTCTTGAACGATGATATATAGATGCATTGGAAAAAGCTAGATCTACACCTTTTACTATCAAAGAAGGTGTTGAATACAGAATGAAAGTTAAATTCAGGTAAGAAATATACTTTTTGATCTATTTGACTTTTTTTAAACCAAAGTCATTCTCTCTTTTCGTACCACATGGAATGTTTATTTCATTTTTTTTAAAAAAAAGAGAAAAGCAATAGTAATATTATATATGTACATCAATAGCTGATTCTTTTTCCTTTTCTTCTCAATTTTAGAGTCCAACATGATGTAGTTTCTGGCTTGAAATATTTACAAGTTGTTAAGCGTAAAGGCATTAAAGGTAAATCTATCAAGAAATTTAAATAAGTCATTTGATATATATATATATTATGTTGCTTAACATAACATTATTATTGTTATTATTATTGTCATTATTATATATAGTGGACAAAACTGAAGAAATGATTGGTAGTTATGGTCCTCAAGCTAGTGCTTATGAAAAGAAATTCCAAGCTGAAGAAGCACCTTCTGGTATGCTTGCTCGTGGTCATTATGAAGCAAAGGTATTATTTTTTATTTTTATTTTATTTTACATATAATATAATTATATATAGACTTATAATATACTAACGATAATATTTATTTATCTATTTAATCACTTTTAGAGTAAATTTGTGGATGATGATAACGTTACTCATATTGAATGGACATGGAGTTTTGACATTAAAAAAGAATGGGATTGATATTAAGACTAGTAAATTTTATTTCATTATTTTTAATTGATGAAAACAGTATTATATATCCATGTGTCAATCGTAAATAAAAGAAAGTCTTTATATGTTTTTTCTTTTTCTTTTTTTTTTATTGTCAAATAAACATCTATAACTTGTATACATATTTTTTTTTCTAAAAAAACAAAAAGGGAGAAAGGAGAAAAAGATTGATTTTTTTTTCTAAAAAAATAAATGTTAAAGGAACATGATTTTGATATTTTGGGAGGAGATCAAAATGTAAAATAAACAATGGATGGTAAAGAGTAATAAACTCGAAAAAAAAAAAATGGATGAATATATAAAAAATAGAGAGGAAAAAATAAAATAAAAAAATGAATAATTATAATAAAAATATATAAATAAGAACTAAAAATAACACTTATATAATAACAAAAGAAAAAATTAAATGAATCTATTCCAAGACTACAGTAGCACCAACAGCTTCAAGGGCCTTTTTCAATTTTTCAGCTTCTTCCTTATTGACGGATTCTTTAAGAACCTTGGGGACACTTTCAACAAACTTCTTAGCTTCAACTAAATTCAAACCAGCTAAATTTTTGACTTCACGGATAACTTTAGCCTTAGAAGTAGCATCTACCTTCTCAATCTTGAGGTTAAATTCAGTCTTTTCAGCGGGTTTTTCTTCTTCAGCAGCAGCAGCAGCACCAGTAGGAGCAGCAGCAAGTGGTACACCAACAGGCATAGCAATATCTTGAATATTTAAACGTGTCTAATATATATAGATATAGTTGTTTATACAATAATTGACGTTATTATTTTTATATACATATAATATAAATTGATGAATACATTTTAAATAAGTATGCTTTGGGTTCTATTTTTTTTTACCTTAAGTTGAGATACAAGTTCAGAAGTTTGTAATAATGTTAAAGATTCAATTTGATCTACAATGTTGGCAATTTTAGGATCGACGGTGCTGTTATTACCTGGTGTAGGAATTGGTTCGGTACTGTATAAACGTCTTGAGAAAACAGCAGGAACACTATATATAGATAAAAAAGATAAAAAAAAGAAAAAGATATTAATAAGTTTATTATTATTTTTCATCCCTCTACTACTATACGCTATATTTAACTTACCGAATAGCTTGTTTGCTGACAGAAGAAGTAGCGGATAATACTCTAGGAGTGATTCTAAGCTATTTTACATAAAATAAACAAATATTAATTAATATGAATTATTTATTGCTACTTTATATAAAACACCAATGAAGAATAGTATATCATGTGTTTATAGATATGGTATAATTATAATTATACTGATAAGTATTAAAAAAATATTGAATTTACCATATTGTTATACGTGAGTATTAAGGGTTTTTTTATAAAAAAAAGAAATTTATGTCAAAATATAAAAAAAGAAAAGGGGAAGTAAAAGAGAAAAAAAAACGGGGATGCTTGTTTTCTTTTTTTAATTTTTTGGTATACAGCAACCACGCCACCAAAGATAAAAGTCACGAAGTTGGGTGAGATTTGCATGAAATTCAAAACTTTTTTGCTTGTGTAATTAAATTTATTTATTTTTTTTCATTATTGAAACAATGAGATTATATAAATAATATTATTAATAATAATGTGATTAACAAGTTAAGGATATAAATATATAATGATAATTTTTATAAAAAAATTTATGCTTCTTCTAAATAACGATATTCAAATCTATTAGTCAAATACAAAAAAAAAAGAAAAAAAATTAAGTGTAATTAGTATGGAGTTTCATTTCATATATAAGTATTCTTTTTATAAATACCTGAATTCAGTTTTCTTTCTTTGACACCATGCACCTTCATAATCAAAATAAATATAAGTCCCTTGTTCATAATCCTCAGTTATTACTTTAGGTTCTTCGTGCCGTTGAAACCACGTTAAATACTTTTTATGAAATCGCCATGATTGCTTTTTAAGTTCTTTAGCTGCTAAATATCTGTCGTTATTATTATTATTATTATTATTACAAATATAAAAAGCAGGAGTGAGTACATACATAAAATAGTCGCATATATACAGATATATATATATATATATATATATATATTACTTACTGTTGATAAGTGCCTTGTTGATAGTAAAAGATAAAAAATAATGCATCCATGTCAAATTTTTCAAATAATGCTGGATTATCAAAAATAGCTAATGGTTGTTGAGGATAATAGCTTGGTGCAGGATAAGGAGTTCGAGGTTGATAAATTTTTGGTCTATTATATAGAAATAAACAAATAAATAAATATATAAATTAATTTTAATAATAAAAAAATAGTAATGATGATAATAATAATATTTTTAATTACCTTTCAGAGTCAATTAAATCAGGAACATGTTGCAAGCTTGCATCTAACATTTGATGAGTATATAGCATATCTTCATTGGCAGCTATAAAGAATAAAATAATACGAATGTTATTATATTACATTAAAGATATATATATATAATAATTAGTTTAAATGAAATTTACCCCTTAATTTTATTGATTCAAAAGAAGCTGCAAGATCGGCAAGTGAAGATGGTAAATGAGATTCGTTAACATCATGTGTTGTACTGTGATTCGAATTTAAATCAGACGGCGACTAATATATATATATATATATGAATTTATTTGGTGTTAGTTATTTTATATATTCGAATATTTAAATATCTGTAAATCGTAAATATAAATTAACTTACAGCTTCCCCAGAAAAGTGTGCTGCTAATAAAGACTGCGATCCAATACTTGACGAATTTTCTACTGGTGTTTTAATTTGTTTAGATTGGTCAACTATTTTTGGTGGTTCTATCCAAGCAGATTGTGTTAAATCATTGCCTTGTTAGAGAATTAAAAGGTTAGTCATAATTAAAAAATATTGTTCATTTATTCTTCTTCCAATATATATATATATATATGTACCTTTGTTATCAGGTTTTTTCAATGAATGTTCAAATGAATTAACAGCAGCAGCTTGGGCATATTTGAGAGTAGCTGGTGTATTTAATGAATTTGAATGGTCTAGTTTTGTAGATTTAAGAGCTTCTGATGATGGTGATAGTGGTTCCTGTGATGGACTGGTTGATGATTTTACGTCTTCTAAAGTAGTAAATAGTATTAAATTATGGTTATGATAATTGTTTAACAATTATATTTAAAAAATATATTTGATGGATATTCAATTTACCTGATACAGATGTTGACTTCATGGATATAGATAGACATATAGAGAAAAGGGATATTTAGGAATGTGAAATAATCATTGATAAAAAAATATATAATATTTAGTATGTCAGCTATTTTATTATTTTTATTTTTATTACCTCATTATCTTTTTCTTTTAACGTTTGTTTAGTCGATTTATCCTCTATTTCCTCTTCGTCATCGTCATCAATATCATCATTATCATTTAATTCTTTTTCTGGTTTAGCTACATAGTAATAATAATAACAATAATACAATATATATTAGTAAATTTTGTCGTTAATCCATTAAACTAACTAGTAAAGTCTTAAATACTGCATCATATTTACCATCAGGATGATATTCGTCTGTTCTTATATCAAATAATTCTTCTTCTTCTTCAAGATTTAAATCTTCATAAATGAATTCATCTTCTTCAAAATCAGGTTCCTATACATATATATTGTTATAGAATAATAATAGTGTATAATTAAATAATCATATATATATATATATATATATATATATATATATACATATACATATGCATGTATTCATTATCTGATAAAATAATCCTTTATTATTATTGTTGCTATATTTATAAAATACCTGGTGACATTCTAGATAATAATGTACATCATCACGAATTCCCATTACTTTTTCAGGTTCTAAATGATCATTTTCTAACAGCCTTAACATTAACTCCAGCCTATTGATATGCCATCGATGTCGTTCTATAGAGTGTTCAATTTCATTTACTCTTTCTTGCCTTTGATGATCCTTTTTCCCTTTCCTTGTAGTGCCTTGCAATGTTTCCAATTCAAATTCGGATGTTTCAATTTGTCGAGCTAATTCATCTACTGTGTTTGAGATCCAATCACAAGCATCTGATTTTTCTTTTTCCTTCGGATCCATCTTCTCTTTCTGTAATAAACCTTCTTTGGAGAATGCTTTTGTTTTCATTTCTTTTTCAATAGCTTTAAATCGTTCCATTTGTGATTCAATTAATTTTCTGTTTTCTACTAATGTCCGTTTGTCTTTAATATCATTAGATGCTATCCAAGTTTTTATTTGATCTCGTAATCGTTGAAGTTTTTTGATTTCTTTCTTTAAATCTTGTTCATATTTTTCTTTTTGATTTGCATTTGTTGTCGAATGAATTTTTTCAAAAATAGCTTCGAAGGTTTCAACACCTTCGGTTACTTTTTTGAGAACACGATCAATTTCAGCTAAAAAAGAAACAGAAAAAAAAGAAAAAGAGTAAATGCTTTAGTATTGATAATGATGATTTGGATTACATTAAATATTCAAGTGAATATTACTTTTATATTATTTTTATTTTATTCATTTTTATATCTTTTTAAAAGTATATTACAACTCTCTAGTTTTATTAATATTATATGAATATGAACACAAATATAAATGATATATACAAATATATCCACCTACTCTGTAACTTCTTCATAGACATTTCCGCAAGTAAAGGTTATAAATAAATAATATATGAAAAGAGGAGAAAGAAGGAAAAGAGGAAAAAGTAGCGCAAAACAAAAAGAATTATCGGTGTATGAATTTTTAATGACGTTTTTTTTTTTAAACTAAAAAAAAAAAAAATTAGATCTTATTTTCTTCCTTCTTTTTTATATACTTTTATATTATATTTCAAATATATAAGTGTAATTTATTTAATTCAAAGATCATAGTATTAAATAAATAAATAGTTAGAATGTCCTTAAATCCTAACGCTAATGAATGGAAGCCTAATGCTGGTGCCAGAGAATTTGTACCAACTTTTAAACCTACTACTACTCCCTCAGCTCCTGCGCCAGGTAAAGGAAGAATAAATAAATAAAAATAACCTTTGATATATGAATTCAAGTAAATATCTAAGTCTTTATTTTCTTTTATTATATTTTAAATAGCTCGTGTTTTAAAAATCGGTGAAACTAAACCAGGTATATTATACTTTCATTATTATTATTATTATTATTATTATTACTGTTATTATTTTTGTTATTAATAATTCAGAATTTAATCAGCGTATTGTTGAAATATGACATTTACGATTCATATTGTAAACTATGACTATTTTAATTTTATGTATACTGATCAATAATACAATTTTATTTTTATTATTAATATTTATTTTATTTTATTTTTTAAACAAAAAATATATAGCTCCCAACACTGAAAGTGCTACTACTTCTGTACCTGTCGAAGCAAAAGCCACACCTAAGGTCGAACAACCCAAAGATGAACAACCTAAAGATGAACAACCCAAAGATGAACAACCTAAAGCTGCTGAACAACCTAAAGTTGCTGAACAACCTAAAGAAGAACCTAAACCTTCTACACCAAAACCCAAGACTGTAAAAAAGGAAGCTCAAGAAGCCATTGAAAAAGCTGCCGAAAAGGCAGATGTTGTTGCTGAAGACATCAACGCCCTTGATGATGAAATTGTAGCTGACTTATATGGCAAAGAACATTTAAATGTTGTATTTATGGGTCACGTTGGTAAATATATAAATGGAAAGCATTATTATTTTTAAATTAAGCATGTATTAAATGTATATATATTATTATTATTAGATGCTGGTAAGTCCACTATGGGAGGCAATATTTTATACTTAACAGGTATGGTTGATAAACGTACGATGGAAAAGTATGAAAAAGAAGCTAAAGAAGCTGGTCGTGAATCATGGTATTTATCATGGGCATTGGATACTGATATTAAAGAACGTGCTAAGGGTAAAACAGTCGAATGTGGTCGCGCTTTCTTTGAAACGGATAAACGTAGATATACAATTTTGGATGCCCCTGGACACAAAAATTATGTTCCTAGTATGATTAGCGGTGCTTCTCAAGCTGATGTTGGTGTTATGGTAATTTCTGCTCGTAAAGGCGAATTTGAAACTGGATTTGAACGTGGTGGTCAAACTCGTGAACATACTATGTTGGCTAAGACCTCTGGTATTAATAAAATGATTGTTGTTATTAACAAGATGGACGATCCCACTGTTCAATGGGATAAGAGCAGGTAAAAATAGATTATACGAGATTCATTTTTATAAAAATGAGAAGCGAAATTGATGGTAATTTTTATTTTATTTACATTTACATTAGATATGATGAAATTATTGGTAAATTAACACCATTTTTGAAGCAAACTGGTTATAACATTAAGACCGATGTAGTATTTATGCCTGTTTCTGGTTTTACCGGTGCTAATATTAAAGATAAATCTAGTGCTTGCACTTGGTATGATGGTCCCGCTTTATTGGAATACTTGGATAATATGAAAATCTTGGATAGAAAAATCAATGCTCCTCTTATGATTCCTGTTGCTGAAAAATACAAAGTAATTTTATATCTACTAAACCGTTTATTTTAAAGTTGGAAATTAATTTTATTTTATTTTATTTACTAGGATATGGGTACTATCATTGTAGGTAAAATCGAATCTGGCCATATAAAAAAGAATCAATCTGTTCTCCTTATGCCCAACAAGGTAATAATCACGTACATATTTTCATAAAAAAATTTTTTTACTTAAAATTTGTGTATTTTTTATACTTATTTATTTACTTTCAGCGTCCTACTGAAGTTTCAGCTATTTTCAATGAAAGTGAAGAAGAAATCGATCAAGCAGTTTGTGGTGATAATGTTAGAATTCGTCTTAAAGGTGTAGAAGAAGATGTAAGTTTATATAATTACTTAGGTATTTAATTACGTATTTGTTTACAAGTTAATATATTTTCTTTGTAAAATAGGAAGTATCACCTGGTTTTGTTCTTTGCTCCCCCAAGAAACCTGTTAAAACAGCTACTAAATTCAATGCTCAACTTGTTATTTTAGACCATAAAAATATTATATGTGCAGGTTACACAGCCGTTTTACATGTACACGCCGCAGCTGAAGAAATTGCCCTTGGTGCTTTACTTCACTTGGTTGATAAAAAAACTCGCCGTAAATCCAAGCGACCTCCTCAGTTTGTTAAACAAGGTCAAATTGTTATCGCTAGAGTTGAAACTACTGCTCCTATTTGTATAGAAACTTTTGATGAATATCCTCAACTTGGTAGATTCACTCTTCGTGATGAAGGTATTATTACATTTACATATATAAATTAGTTGTATACATATGCATATATATATGTGGGTGTTATTATCATTTTAAAATAGTTTGATTAACCTTTTTTTTATTTTTTGTATTAATAGGAAAAACTATTGCTATTGGTAAAGTTACAAAAGTATTGGATGATGATGAGTAAATCTATATTGGTCTTGCATATTAATTATTTAAAAATATTGTTTAAAATCCCAAATTATATAATTACAGAAAAATGTTAATAAAGTTTTTGTTTTAATTGAAAATTTTGTTATATAAATTTAAACATATTGTAACAAGTATATAATTTATTCAAAAAATGGCTTTATAAACTCAAAGGTATGAATATAAAAATCATTTATAATATGCTAATCCATATATAAACTGACTTTCATATAATGATCATAATTTATAAGCTCAAAATTTTTCTCTTCATAAATAGTAAAGATAATATATTATCTTATATATATAATAATTCATATTTCGCTTTACTATTAAAAATGACATGTTAAGTTACTACATAAAAAAGATATTTTTTTAAAAGTTGAAATAAATCAAATTTTTCAAGGTCTAAGTACTGGAAAAATTTGAATTTTTTAAAAACTTTGAAAAAATAAAAAATGGCTTTATTACTCGTAATAAATTACAACTAAAATTGATTGTATATTTAAATCTACTTCTGCTACACATTATGTTATTAATTTTTTATAAAAAGCAAAAAGAATGGCATCTATAGCTAAATTTTTTTTATAATTGAGATTTTTTTTATATTTTAAAAAAAGGTACCTCAACTATTTTTAAACTTATTTGTTATGCATATTTATTATAAGCGGCTCATTTAAAAACAACAGTAAGATACTCTAGATTATAAGGGATCAAATATTATTATTTTATGTATTGTCTTACAAAAAGTGATTAGGGAGTGGACATGAAAAAAATTACTTTTGGCATTTTATGAAAATGAAATGAATAAAATGATGGATTTAAATATGTATTATATAGTTTAAATGAGGGTCAGCAATTGTTTTATTAGCAGTTTTACTAAATAAAAAAATAAAAAATAAAAACTTACAGTATATTTAAATATATTAGTTAAAAAAAAGATTAAATAAGCATCGCAGTAATATGAAATCCAAATTGGGAAAGAGGTTCAATGAATAAAATTTTTAATAAAAAATCTATCGATTTATATAAATAATACAGGACAGACCAAGAGATACGCAAAAACTTATTCATTCTTCTCAACAGTAGTTGTTTTTATAAAAATATCAAAACCAATTATAGAAAAAAATAAAAAATCAGGTGACTTGGAGTATTAATCTTAGTAAAAATTTGGTACCTTTTTTTTTGTACCAGAGTGCAATTCCTTTTCTGGAATGACATAGTTATGCAAAATATAACATTCTTGAATGAGGTCATTATCTATTTGTTTGTTTATTTTTAGTTTAGAGACACTCTGTCTATAAAGCTATTAATATATTTAATACTATATATTAATTAATTTCTTTGTTTATATATTTTTGAAAACACATAAACGATAGTGTATATCCAATATAGCTGCAAGAATTATTTTCGGATATTGAATTATATATCCATGCTTTTTTAAAGAAAAGATCATCTCTTTTAATATAAAAATAGGAAATGGTATATTTTCATTTGGTAAAAAATGATGAAATCTTTGAAAAATTAAGGGTAATTACAAGGAATGTGCAGAATAAAAAAATACATCATCTTTGATTGCTTAGTTCTTGGAATATCCGACAATTCCCGATTTTTGTTGGTGCTGCATGTGATCATTCAGCTTACTAACTTTACTTTTCCTGGCGGAGATGAACCTAACCAATCCTCGTGAGGAAAAGATATATCGCATAATCCTTTTAAAACGAAAATTTTCGTATTTGGTAAAGCAAATATTAAAGTTTATTTATTATTAATTGAGCACAAAAGTTTTTTGAAAAAAATAAAGTGATGTCAAGATAAAAAAAGAAAAAATAATGATGATAATAGTAATAATAATAAAAATTTAATTAACTAACCATTTTTTAAATTTGTATATTTTAAAATAAAATAATAAATGAAAACTATATGATCATAAAATAGAAAAAAAAAAAACTATATAAATTATATTTTACAATGATGAGCGAGCTCTAATGCTAGCTAATTTGTCAGCGATTTGTTGTAAGAAGTCTTCAGTGGTAGAATAGTGTTCACGAGTCATACTATAATATAAAGATTCATATACATAAACGATTAGTATAAAGGATTGATATCATCATTAGTATTATTATCATCAATCTATCGACTGAAACTTACTTCTTTCCATGAATAATCAAAGCTAAATCTTTGGTCATCTTTTTATCAACTTCAATAAGTTCAATACAAGCACGTTCCAAATCTTGGCTGAATTGAGCTAATTCTGGATTATTATCTAATTTGGCACGGTGGGCTAAACCACGAGTCCATGCGAAAATGGAAGCAATGGGGTTTGTGGAAGTAGGATTACCCTTTTTTTAAAAAAAAATTACACAGATTATAAATATAAATTATTTAATTTCATCTCCTCTAAAATATAATCTTATATATATTACCTTTTGATGTTCACGATAATGACGAGTAACGGTACCATGAGCAGCTTCAGCTTCAACAGTCTTACCATCGGGGGTATAAAGGACAGAAGTCATTAAACCAAGGGAACCATAACCTTGGGCAATGATATCAGATTGTACATCACCATCGTAATTCTTAGTGGCCCAAATAAAGTTACCATTGGATTTCAAAGCTTGAGCAACCATATCGTCAATTAAACGATGTTCATACCAAATACCTAAAGCTTCAAATTCGGTCTTATATTGAGATTGATATATTTCTTCAAAGATATCTTTGAATCTACCATCGTATGCCTTGAGAATAGTATTTTTGGTAGATAAGTAAAGAGGGAATTTACGTTCAATAGCAAGTTTGAAACAAGCATGAGCAAAACCTTCAATGGATTCATCAGTGTTGTACATAGCCATACCAACACCACCGGTCTTTTCAAAGTTGAATACTTCGAATTTCTTTGGTTCAGATCCATCAGCAGGTGTATAAGTGATTTCAAATTTACCAGGTCCAGGGGCAACAAAATCAGTAGCACGATACTATTTTAAATATATATATATATATATATATATATATGAATATATAGTTCCGGTATATGAAGTATTCCCTTTTTTATCTCATAAAAAAACTTACTTGATCACCGTGAGCATGTCTACCAATAATAATAGGTCCGGTCCATCCAGGAACAAGGCGAGGAAGGGTTTGTAATATAATAGGTTCACGGAAAACGGTACCATTTAAGATGTTACGAAGAGTACCGTTAGGAGACTTCCACATTTTCTTAAGCTTGAATTCTAATATTTTAAAAAATATGTATTAAATTTCTGTCTGTATACATATTATATCGTTTTATAAATAATAAGTACCTTCAACACGAGCTTCATCAGGAGTAATAGTAGCACACTTGATACCAACGTTATATTTCTTGATAGCTTCGGCAGCATCAATAGTGACTTGGTCGTTAGTCTACAAAAAAAAAATTATATATATATATTATAAATATAAGTAAATGTTTCTTAACACAGGAACACATACATACACGCACACACATATATACACACACACAAATATACACACACACACACACACATATATATATATATATATATATATATATATATACATAATATGGTACTTACAGCATCACGATTTTCTACAGACAAGTCATAGTACTTGATGTCAATATCAAGATAAGGTAAAATAAGTTTATCTTTGATAGATTGCCAGATGATACGAGTCATTTCATCACCATCTAAATCAACAACGGGATTCTTTACAACGATTTTGGCAGCCATGATTATAAAATATTCAAAGAGAAGAAAGTATAGAAGAAGAAAATAAGAAAAGAAAGAAAGAAAGAAAGAGAAAAGGAAAAAAAGGAAAAAAGGAAAAATTTATTTGGGTAAAATTTAAACTTTTTATTTTAAAAGATGCCATATATGAACGACAAGGTTTAAAGCTAAAACAAAACTCATGACAAAGATCAAATATAATCCACGTATATACCCCCACAAAAAAATTATAATTTAACCGGATGAAAGCTACAAAAAATATACCCAGATTCATTTGAATCCGATATTGCCTTTTTTAGGTTGCATTTAAGTCTTTGTTTCAAAAAATAAATTATATATAACATATAAATATATTTATAAATACTATTAAAATAAAAATGTTACGTATGTATCCTTTTACATATTATTGCTATTTTATTCACTTATTATATTATATAATACTTATTAAGTAAAAACACATAGATTTATAAAAATTCATATAGGTACATATAAAGAGGCAAGTAAGATTAGTGTCTCTATGTTTTTATCATACGTATGTCTGTAAGTTTCCTATTTCAGCTCGAAAAATATATTACAGTTAATGTATATTTTTTAAATTATAAAAAATGGAATGTGTTTTTAATTTATAATGGTTATTATTAGAATCTAAAGCTCCAAAAACGGATATATAACAACTAACGGTGATTATTCTTGTAATATCAACCAACACTTGTTTTATTTGAATATTTAATCAATTCATCTGAAGTAGGTTATCTTTTAGCCTGTATGGTGTCCATAATTTTTATATAAATTAATATTCGTCTTTTCTTTGCATTAATTATTTCAATGGTTATGCTTACGATATTTCTTGGACTCCTCAACAAAGTTTATCGTTTCTTTTACAAATTACTTTTTTATCACTGAAAATACAAGCACTGAAAGAGTTTAGTACTCATTTATCAAGTTTTTTTTTTTTATTTTTTTTATTTTTACTTTTTATTTTTTTTCATAATATAAATACGAACCATCATAAAGGGTATATTTTTGAATTACTTGTCAAATTATTAATTGCGATTTCAGCTTTTTTATGGTTTTTTTTTCATCAATTAGATAAAAAGTAGACCAATTAGATTATAAATTTAATAGATATTGAAACGAAAAAGACAGGTATAACATATTGTAGATATATAAAAATTCAATGGTTGCATCTATTTTATTTAAATGATTATAAATATTGATTCATTTTTGGTTCAAATAACATGAACTAAAGAGAAGGAAAAAAAAAGCGAGCTATCATATTAAAAGATAAAAGAGATTTTGATGAATAGCCCTTTCCTTCTTTTTATTTTTTTTAAAAAAAAAGTAACTTAAAGAAGAAAAACAAACAAATGATTTTTTAAAAATAAAATTTTGTATGATGTCTATGCTAAAATATGATTTCATATTTTGTCAAGTGAAGTACAAACAAATAAACAAATAAACAAACAGAAAATTCATATCTTTAGTGATAGATTTTTATACCATTATTAAAAATTAAAATATTAAAGAATTGTCACTCCGCTATTTTCTCTCTTTCATCCCTCTTTCGTTTCTTTTTTTATTACTTTGAGTATTATTATTATTTTCATTTGACAGCATCTATTTCTTTCCAACAAAGATAACTTCGTACCTTTATTAATGATAATTTAAACCATGTTAGCTGATGCTTATGGTAAGTCTTTTTTATATATTTAACTTTTTTTTTTTTTTTTTTAAAAAAAAAAATAAAGCTTTAGTAAAAGCTCTTGGCTGAAAAACTCATGAATCTTTTATTTATATTTTATATTTGTTAATATGATTGGAATGCCTAGATTTCTTGCTTAAACTACTTATAATAGGAAACTCAGGGACTGGAAAGTAATATACTATACTCGTTATAATAAGCTATATGAATGTTTGAATATACTAATTTATTATCTTTTTATTATTTTAATATCTTTTTATTCAATATAGATCATGTTTACTACATCATTTTCTAGAAAATCAATGTAAATACGCAATTAGACTTGGAACATATATATATAAATATATAAACTTGTAACTCAATATAATTTAATACGTAAATATTCGTTTGTTTATTCAGTTCGAGAGGATTCTGTAAACACTATAGGGATGGAATTTGGTACACGAATAATTCATATTGCCGATAAATCTATAAAGTTACAAATATGGGACACAGCTGGTCAAGTAGGTATTTTTTTTTTATCTCTCTCTAACCCTCTCGCTCTCTCTCTCTCTCTCTTTTTTTTTAAAAAAAAAAATTATACATATATAATATTCATGGATATCAATTTTATTATTTTTATTTCTCAAAAATCTCAAATTACAAGTACTAAATGTTTATTTTTTTATTATAATAATTATTATTTTTTATTTTTTCACGTGGATAATATAGGAAAGATTTAGGTATATTAAATAGTAACATAATGCAACAACCAATTTCTATTGTTGATGAATTGGCAATATTAAAAATAAAATAAAATTGACTAGTCCTTTTGATATCTATTATACTCTAGATCTTTAACAAAAAGTTATTTTAGAGGAGCTGCTGGCGCTTTAGTGGTTTATGATATTTGCAAGTAGGTAACATATATATATGTACGTATAAAGGGTATAATAAATATAATATTGAGTTTTTTAATCTAATTTTACTTTAATAGTCGAGAAACATTTTCAGGGATTCGATCATGGTTAACGGATTTAAGACAGCTGGCCAATCCAGAAATGGTACTAATTCTTGTTGGAAATAAAACAGATAAAGCAGACGAAAGAGAAGTATCTTACTTAGAGGCTAGTCGATTTGCTCAAGAGCAAGGTAATTTAAATATATGAATGAATATATAAATTTTATCTATAATACGTGTGTATGTGCGTGTATATATTTACTTGGTTTAATTATTTTATTTTATTTTATTAATAGAAATGATGTTTTTGGAAGCAAGTGCATTTTCTGGCGATGGCGTAGAGGAAATGTTTTTTAAGTGTGCAAGGTCTATATTAAGCAAGATTGAAACAGGGCAAATCGATCCAGAAAGAAGTGGGAGTGGTGTGCAATTTGGTGATTCTAGTATGAGGCGAATGACTCAGAGAACTCGTTTAAGAAAAAAAGAAAAATCATGCTGTTTTTAGCCCTTTTTATTCATTATTATATTATTATTCATTGTATTTTATTTTTTTTATTATTGTTTTGTTAATGTTCTTTATTACTATTATATTATTATTATTATTATTATTATTAACTTTTTATTATTCCATTTTAACATATCATATAAATTGTATAATATAATAATAAATGTTATGTATCACAGACGAGCACTGTAAATTCAATCGAATGAAATTGACGAATTATTCGGTTTGATCATAGTTAATTTTACTGCTTTTTAATACAATTCCAAAAAAAGAAATACCAAGTATGTGATGAAAAAAAAATATCTCTCTTTTAATTAATGCTAGCGCTAATTTTTTTTATATTATTATCAATGGTAAAATATGTACTAAAAGTAGATTTAAAAATGCGGTGTATTTGAGCAAAAGTTTATTACAAATCAGTCGCATAAATCATTCGGTTTTATATATTTTTTCATATCAAATAAAAAAAGTATACTTTTCATTTCATTTTTGCAGTTATTTTTTATTAATGAAAAAATTTGAAAAATAATATGACTCAATTCTTATAATCAAGAGATCATAATTCATTTTTTAAAACGAATAAGTTTACAATAAAAATATAGAAAAATATGGTACAAATACAAGCTATAGGACACTTTTTATTTTTATTTTTTTAAAAATCCGCAGATCCTAACCCCATTTTTTTATGTCTGATCCCACATTAAAATATGTATATATAAAGTATTTTTATACATTAAGTTCATTATAAATAAAAGTTTATTGTCGAAACATTTTTCTATTGCGACATAGAGTTGTATCAAAGAGAGATGCTCTGCTACGATTATATTTACTATTAGAATCGTTGATTTCAAAAAGCAATCATAATATATAATCAATTTAAAATTATATCAATAAGCTAATGTAATAAAGAAACAGTTCGCACTCATATTTGTTATACGTAATAGTTACGCTAATTTATATTATTATAATCATTAAAATTATTTACATAAATATAAATATATAGTATAAATCTAGTCTAAATAGTTTAAGTTTATAACAAAATTTGTACCCCAAGGTATTACATGTTTTTTCAATCCTACTTTTTTCCAGCATAATTTTGGGTACCCTAAATCTATAACATATAATTCACCCGTTATTTTTCGAGAAATACAGCCTGTTTTAGGAGCAGCAAGACATATAGTCCATTTTGGTCGAATAAAATGAATTGGATGATGTTGTTGGCCTAGTTTTTAAATAAAGTAAATAAACGATTAATCCTATGATTATTCACCTTGCGCTATTTTATTTATATTTAAATAAATTTTTTATTAGTATTTACCAGTGCTAGCATCTACACCACTAGGAAAATCGATACTTAATACAGGTAGTTTGTTATTATTAGTCCATTCGATCATATCACATATGCTAAGGTAAGTTGCTCTTTCATCTTGAAGATCAACTAATTTAGTTTGTGATCCTAACATTGAATCAATGACTAAATCTGGTCTAAACAACTGTAATAAATCTAATTATAAAATAAAGAATACGTATATCATATTACTCATACTGATTCTAATTACTCCAATTTATATATATGTGTATGTATATATACCTTGAGCACCATATAGTATATGTCCTCCGATTTGTTCAAATAGGTATCTTTGATAATTAGTCGCCTTAAACATAGGGTTATCACTAGTAACCATACATACAGTAACTTGATACCCATGATTTAGTAAACGCCTAGCAACAGATAATCCATAAGCACCATTTTTATAATTTCCAGCCAATACTAATACCCTCTGTCCATTTTCTTTTCCATTGCATCCACCTAAAGATAATGACTTTTTTTTAGTATGTAGTACATGTCAAATATTAACCCTGATTTATTTAAAAAGTAAAAATAATAGTTATATATAAATTATATTACCTAATATTTTCATTGCCAATTCAGAAACCCCTCTGCCTCCATTTTCAATTAATTGGTCTTCATCTAATCCAATAACAGATACTAATGAAAATACAAAAGTAATAAAAATAAAGGGCAAGTTAATTTTTTGTAAATTTATGTAGCCACTTATTATTATTATTATATCAATTTACTGCATTCGTGTTCAGCATGGGCCATTTGTAAAGGAGAAATAGCAGGGCATAATACATTATCTTCTACAGATACGAGTTTTACCGTTTTTCTTACATTCTTATATCCATTTTTACGTTGCTGATATGAATAACTTTCAGATGGTGTTTGTGATATATTATCGCTTTCGTCTCCAAATTTTAATTCATTATTGTCGTCATTGTCATGATCATCATCGCTATCAGTGACTCGTGGTGTATAGTCCAATACATTTTCAGTTGGTAACAAATTAACTTGCTTTGGTTCCTTTTTAAGTAAAATTTTACGTGGTAATCTATTAAGTGACACTAACAATGTTTCTGAAGCAGTTTCATCAGATTCCTATTTTTTTTAAAAAAAATAAAAACGAAAAAATGAAAAAAAAATTATACTAGTAAAAATTTACCTCACTTTTTTTAATACCTTAATTTCTGCAAATACTTTAGCTTTATCAAACATATTTAAATTAGCCTGAAAGTCAAACTCTTCCTCTATAAATCCTTTTACATCCTCATTGGCCCAACCATTAATTTCTGTTTGTTTCCGTTGATAATTCTTTTGTTGCTGACGTTTTGATTTTCGATCAGCTAAAATAAAATAAAAAATATAAATGAATAAAAGTATATAAAATATAAAAAGTAGAAGATGTAAATGTATTTCTATATATTTAAATGTATAGTAAAAATAAAATAAAATACATACTTGTACTCGAGGTTGATTTAGTAGGTTTCATATTTTTCACCTATTTAAATAGTTGTTAATATCTTAATATGAATTTATTTTTAAAAACCTTTTTTAAAATAATAAAAAAAAAAACCATATAAATAATATATATTATATTCTTACTATATTTGGTTGAATATCATAAGGTTGTAAACCAGTTTCCTGTTGTTTATGTTGAGGAAGAGGTGGGGGAGAATGAGGCTTACGTGTATCAACATGAGGGATTGTAGTATCCACATTATTTGTGTCACTTGCTGGAGTATCTTTAAAATGATCTACATGTTGATTTAGAATTTGCGGTGAAGCATTTGTAATAGATTGATTGATGTTTGTATGCGACTGTAAAGATATATTATTTTTATTCGATACTATTTGTAAATCTGCAATATCTTGACCAACGACGCCATAAAGAGGAGTACTATGAGATATTTGGCCAGGAAAATGAAGTGTTACTTTAATATATGGGTACAAATATAAAATAAAATAAATAGTATTAGATCTATGTTTATAAGAATTAATTTTAAAATCCATATCTAATTTATATCTTTGTATTCGTATATATAAATAGATTTTTATTGTATTATTTACCATCGTGTAATGTCATTTGTTGTGTAAAGGGATCGATATGTGCAACTATGCCATCCAGTTTTATGCCAGAGTGTAGTAATAGTGAAACGTGAAAACCAATAAATGCCGAAGCCATTATATTTAAAAATAATACAATTGATAATTTATGATGATAGTATTTAATATTTTAACTCTATACTTTAGAAATAAATAAATAAATAAGAAAGAGATTAAAAGAAAAGAAGAGGAAAAAAAATAAAAAGGGAATTCCCGAATTTCATTCTTTTTTTTTTTTAAAAAAAAAAAGGAAATTTGACGTCACTTGATATAGCGCTGTTGGAAATATTATTTTTTGTACAAATTCAAGTGAATGCATAATTTTTTTTATTTCTATTTTCTATTTAGCATGTTTTATTTCATAACAGTATACCAATTGATAGAATGAATTTAATTATATATATTGATTAAGCGGTTATTTGATTTTCAATGAAAAATAAAAAAGGGTTCGAACACTAAAATATAAAATTAATAGAAGGTAGTTTTTATTAAAAGTAAATATTTAGATGTCTTGTCATTTATTATTATTAGCATAGTTAATGCAATGTATTTTTGAATAAACGCGTCTTTAATATCAAGAATAAATAGATGTTTTTTTTTTCTTTTGAAAAAAAAAAAAAAAAAAAAAAAAAACAGTTTAATACTCGTGCACTTTATGAAAAATCCATTATGATTTATTTTTCAAAAACCGAGTATACCATAGTATTATCAATTAAAATTATTTATTTCCGTTTGTATCATACGCTATATAGATTTTTAATAGACCTACAAGTAAATATGAAAAGGAAATATATATATATATATATATATATATGTACTTTATCAGAAAATTGAAAGTCAAGAGAAACAGTGATAAGGAAGCTGTTTTTCTTATATATATATATGGATATATATATATATAAATTCTTACTGATTTCATATTTAATATAAAAAGTGTTTTATCATCCATTATTATATTATCTTTATGTTAATATATCAATGATATAGCAGGTAGAACTGCATATAAGGAATGGGATAAGGAGACGAGGATTTTATAAAGTAACACTTTCTTTTAAAAAATAAAAAAAGGAGTATCAATATACTCGACAGTTATTCCTTCCATAAAAGGTATCACGTGGATAATTATAAAGATTATATATGTAGACTCTATTACATATATATGTATATAGATAATACAGGATATGGCAAAGTGAATGAACTATTATAGAAATTCCTTGTCATAGAACAATATTTTTTAAAGCTTTTTTATACGTACAGGGTGTTTTTTTTTCGGTTACCAAAAAGAAATTTAATAATAGTGCATTGTATAAGAATAATCAGAAACAGTACGATAGTTTTTTTACAAGTACACACATAGCAAGGATTCAGTGTATTTATGTTATTGTTATCATTTTTAACATAGCATATATACTGTTGTTCCCATTTACTATTTTATAAAAACTAAATCCAAAGTGCCTGAATAATTAACAAATTTAATTTATATTTATTTAATAGTAGATACATGATGAATTATCATAAACCTAATATGGAAACTTTTAAAAATAGAACATATATAATTCAAATCCTAATATTAAATTACATATATATATATATATATATATATATATATATATACTTTTTAAATGAATCGTGGTAATGATTAAAATCATTAAATAATAATTTTAAGCTTTGTTAATTTATGCTTTTTATGTTGTATACTATAATTTCATGTAAAATACTCTAATTATATTTTATTTATTTTAGATAAATTAGTACATATAATTTATCAACATGTATATTTATTTTTAAAATAAAAAACAATTTTTTCATTATACTCGGTTCTAGATGCGATAATGGTATATGGAATATTAAATAAGGGGCGATAGTTGATCGATTGTTTTGTTTTTTATCAAAAAAAAAAAAAGAACCCTTATAAGAAAAATTCATGAATGGGACAATACTGAAAATAGTGTCAATATATATATATATATATATATATATATATACATACATACATACATACATATATTTATATATATGAACAATTAAATTTAAAAAATAGAACTATTTATTTTATATATATATATTTACTTGGCTGTATCATATATATTAATGGTTTACAATTTAAATTGTCCGCTCCGGATCGAAGGGGAGCAACAAAGTAATATATATATATATATATATAAGGCGAGGGAGAGGCTAGTGTAATACTTTATATATATATAAAAAAAAAAAAAAAAAAGGAGGAGACTATAATATTTCTTTTAAGGGTTTTAATGAAAAAGCGGGTGAAGAATGAAAAAACAGCCATACCCTTTGCTAAAGAAATGCTAGAAAAAAAAATAATCTTTTCATTTCAATCGATATCTTTTTATACCTGTATATACATTTTTGAATAATATTAAAAAAAAATTAGAAAAATCAAAGCACTCTTTTTAATTTTCTTTTTCTTTTCCTCATTCTCTATTATTCCTCTTTCTTTTTTTCTTTCATATATAGAGTAGTTCAAAAAAAAGAAAAATAATGGAAAATTCAAATAATAAAGAAAATATACTAATTGATGAAAATATAATAACAGATGAAACAGCTTCTTCATTACTATTGTAAAGATTAAAAAATAAAATAAATTTATATTGGGTTACTTAAAAAAACTAAATTTTATTGCTATATCTATTTCTATTTAATTTAAACACGTAGTATTTCTAACAATGATCATCCTAGCCATTCCACCATTTTAGAAGAGAAAAAAATAAAACAACATTCAAGTCACCTTCAGCAACAGCGCAGACAATTATACCAACAGTATCAGCCTCATTTATTTTACCAAGATCAACAAGGCTACTATAATAATAATTCATTACCTAATTCTATTGTTGGTGGTATGTCCTGCATTATGTAACATAATCGGACTTCAAATTTTAAAAAATATACTAATTTTTCCTTTTTCTTTTTTTTTTTTTTTTTTTCCAACTTTTTTACTCCTTTTTAACAAACATAAATCTCTCTCTATATATATATCCATTTTTATAGATTCAGTGCAAGAATATGACGATGTATCTGAAAGTTCCTCAATGTTTGTTAATTATCATGTTAACAATAACAACACAACAAACATATTAAAAAATAAAAATAGCAATACTTTTACAACAGCTTGTGCAAATACAAGTGCTTCTGATAATAATAACCAACATATATCTACTTCTATGAATGATATTGATATTTATGGTCATGTATATGAAGAAATATCGCACGCTGGAAGGTATTTAAAATGCGCTCCTTCAACTGAGTCATTACTAGCTTTATTAGATGTAAAACAGAAAAATAAAAAAAAATATTATAATTCTTCTACACTCTCGTTACAACAACAACAACAGCAACAGTCGAATCATTATAAAAAATCGCCTTCTTTACCTAATTTTGATACCCCTTCCACCTCTTCATCTCCTTTAGTAACAGAGCAAAGATATTTTCCATACAATCGTCATCAAGATAATGCTGATAATGAAGATCAAAATGATGATATGAAAAAGATACATGAAGAGGACCATCATGATGAATACTTGGAGAAATATCCTACTTGGTATCAAGCAAGTCTATTAGAAAGAAAGAAAAAGCATTTCCAATCTCATGGAAAGATACCTACGCCAAATATGATTCGACATTTATTAAAACGGTTTAAAAATTGCTTTGGATTTCAACAAGATAGTATCAATAATATGCTTGATCATATACTTACTTTATTGGATTCAAGAAGATCAAGAATGGAAACATGTGAGTGGGCGATTAAAACTTTACATGCCGAATATATAGGTGGGCCGCATGCTAATTATAAAAAATGGTACTTTGCTTGTCAGTTTTATAAATTTGAATATCCTGATATAGAAGACATAGAATTGAAATGGCAACGCATGATGGAACAAAAGACCAATATGGAACGAATGCAAGATATTAGCTTATGGTTATTAATTTGGTCAGAAATGTCGGTATTAAGATTTTGTCCTGAACTACTTTGTTTTATCTTTAAATTGGCAAATGATTTTTATAGCTATTACGAATTACAATATATGGATAGCGACAATGATCATCATCAAGATCCCTTATTATCAAAAATAGCTGAAGAAGGCGACTTTTTAAATTACATTGTAACACCATTATATCAATATGTTTATGAACAGGGCTGGAGACAAGACCAAAGAAGACGGGAGCGTGATCATGATAAAATAATTGGTTATGATGATATGAATCAATATTTTTGGTCCTTTAAAAATTTATCTACATTATCATATTCCTTATCAGACGTGGCAGTAAATCAAGAAAAGGGAAAGAAGCCTAAGAAAAAGAAGAAGAAAAATAGGGATCAAGAATTAGTGATGCAATTAGAAGCTCATCAACGATATAATGCGTTTAAATACATTGAATGGAATGATGTTTTTAAAAAGACTTTCAAGGAAAAAAGATCTTGGTTACATTTAGCTGTGAACTTTACAAGAATATGGTTACTTCATATTGTTTCCTTTTGGTTTTTTATTATTCCCAATGCAACTGCTTTATATATCGATCCATCCTCAGTTGATCCTTCCTTGGATAACTTGATGCCTTTAAAGGCGCGTGGTGAAGCTAGTAATTTAGAGAATGAAGTGGCTAATATTGCGGATTTACAACATTATATGGACATGGTCACATCAAAAGAAATTGCTGTGGTATTATCTATGACTGCGTTAGGTGGTGGTTTGGCTACATTAATAATGATTTTTGGGGCTATTTTAGAATTTTTCTATGTTCCTATGCATACACTACATCAAATGAAATGGCTTTTCAAACGACTTTCTCTACTGTTTCTCATTTTTATTATTAATGTAGGCCCTTCTGTTTATTGCTTAAAAATTCAGCGTCATGGTCAATTATCCCAAATCGTTGCTGTTATTCAATTAATTATCAGTGTCATTACCACTCTGTATTTTATATTAAAAACACCTTCCTCAGCATCTGGCTCATCTGAAGATCACAGATCTTTTGTTGCTCATTTCCCAAGTTTAAGTAAAGAAGATCGTTATATTTCTATTGGTCTATGGGGCTGTGTCTTTGGATGTAAATTAATTGAATCTTATTTTTTCTTGGCTCTATCTTTCAAAGATCCTTTGGCTAGTATTCTGACGATGACAATAAAAGAATGCCCTAATATTGATGGTGGTGGGACTCTCTCAATTTTACTTCATGTAATTTGTCAATCCATGCCTCGTATTATATCTATTATAATGATATTAACAGAGTTGGTATTATTCTTTTTGGATACTTATTTATGGTATGTTATTTGGAATACAATTTTTTCAGTCATACAAAGCTTTTATCTTGGTATCTCTATTTTAACACCATGGCGTAATGTATTTGCAAGATTACCGAAGCGTATCTATACAAAAATATTGTCATCTACTTATTCAGATGAAAACCAATATGCAAACCCTAAGTTACTTTGTTCTCAAATTTGGAATTCTTTTATTTTAACTATGTATCGTGAACATTTACTTTCATCCGATCATGTTACTAAACTGCTTTACCAACAGGTAAAAAAGAAAAAGAAAAAGAAAAGAAAATATATATATATATATATCCATATTTATTGGCTAACTGGTTATCGATTATTAATTATTTAGAGTCCAGTAATGCATGATGGTAAAACAATTTTAAAGGCACCATCTTTTTTTGTCTCACAAGAGGATTCAGCTTATGAAACAGAATATTATCCACCTGAAAGTGAAGCAGAAAGAAGATTACAATTTCTAGCTACTAGTCTTTCATCACCTATGCCTGAAGCTTTACCGGTACCTCAAATGCCTACATTTACAGTTATGACTCCTCATTATAATGAAAAAATACTTTTAGACCTTCGAGAAATTATTAAACAAGATGATCAACATACTAAACTCACGTTATTAGAATACTTGCAACATTTACATCCTTTTGAATGGGAAAATTTTGTAAATGATACTAAATTAATGGCTTCTTCTAAATTACATGACAATGGTGATGACATTGATGATGAAAATAATAGCTTTTTCAGAAAAATGAAATCTACTCGTATTAGTGAAGAAGAGCAAGATATGGCGGATACATCATCTACTACAAGTAGTTTCACAGCTCGTAATGATGTTGATGATAATATGGATGATGAAGGCATTGTTAAGTCATCAAATATGAAACAACATTCTAAAAAATTCAACAAACTGGATGACTTGCCATTTTATTGCATTGGTTTCAAGGATCCAACACCTGAATATACTTTACGAACACGTATTTGGGCATCATTAAGATCGCAAACTTTGTATCGTACAATTACAGGATTTATGAATTACCATAAGGCAATTAAATTATTGTATCGTGTGGAAAATCCGGAAGGAATACAAATGCAACAACATGCTTCTATCACGTTAGATCAAATGGCAAATCGAAAATTTAAATTTTTAATAGCTATGCAACGTTATATGGAATTTACTCATGAAGAAAATGAAAATGTGGAATTTATATTTAAATCATATCCTAATCTACAGGTAGCCTACATCGAAAATAATATCAATGAAGGGAAATATTATTCTTGTTTAATTGATGGTTATTGTCCATTAAATGAATTTGGTAAACGTCAGCCTAAATATCGTATTCAGTTACCGGGTAATCCAATTTTAGGTGATGGAAAATCAGATAATCAAAACACAGCTATCATTTATCATCGTGGGGAATTTTTGCAATTAATTGATGCTAATCAAGATAATTATTTGGAGGAATGCTTAAAAATTCGTAGTGTGCTTGGTGAATTTGAAGGTTCCATGTCACCTTCTTCTTCTAGCCAGCAACTTCAAGAATTTTCCCCTTATGATCAAGAGCTTTTAACGCAATCAAGTAGTCCTGTAGCTATTGTTGGCGCTCGTGAATACATATTTTCTGAAAGAACAGGTGTATTAGGTGATGTAGCCGCTGGTAAAGAACAAACTTTTGGTACTTTAACTCAAAGGGTCATGGCCACCATTGGTGGAAGAGTAAGTTTATTATATATATATATATATACTATTATAATTGCTATTATTAATATTAGTTTACTATTATAAATTATCATATATATATTATAGCTCCATTATGGTCATCCTGATTTTTTAAACGCTATATTTATGACGACTCGTGGTGGTGTTAGTAAAGCTCAAAAAGGGTTGCATTTAAATGAAGATATCTATGCAGGTATGAATGCATTTCAAAGAGGAGGTAGAATCAAACATGTGGATTATTATCAGTGTGCTAAAGGTAGAGATCTTGGATTTCAATCAATTTTAAATTTTGTTACTAAAATTGGGTCTGGTATGGGTGAACAAATGCTATCAAGAGAGTATTACCATTTAGGAACAAATTTACCTTTGGACCGCTTCCTTACTTTTTACTATGCTCATCCTGGATTTCATATCAATAACGTTTTTATTATGTTGGCCATTCAACTATTTTTATTAGTGATTTTATTACTTAGTGCTATTCGAATTCCATCCTTATTAGATGTTAATAGCCTTTGTGATAATAGTAGTGAAGCCATCAATAACAGTGAATGTACATCAACCATGGATCATCATTTAATTCCTGTTTTTCATTGGATCAAACGTGTGGTACTCTCTATATTTGTCGTCTTATTAGTATCATTTATGCCATTATTTATGCATGAATTGACGGAACATGGCTTTTGGCGTGCATTATCTCGACTTTTTAAACATTTTACCTCTATGTCCCCTATGTTTGAAATTTTTGTGACACAAGTTTATTCTCGTTCTATATTACAAAATTTATCTTTTGGTGGCGCTAAATACATTAGTACAGGGCGTGGTTTTGCTATCACTCGACAATCCTTTTCGAGTCTCTATATGAGATTTGCTGATATAAGTTTATATATTGGTATACAACACTTTATGATTTTATTATTTGCAAGTATGATTGTATGGATGCCACATCTTGTTTACTTTTGGTTTACCGTTTGTGCACTTATTCTTAGCCCCTTTTTATTCAATCCACATCAATTTTCTCTGGTGGATTTCTTGGTAGATTATAAAGATTTATTGCATTGGTTTACTACGGGAAATAATAGTAGTAATGACAAAAACTGTAACAATAGTTGGATTAGGTTTTATCGAACGTATAGAATGCAATTAACTGGTATTAAACGAAATCAAAATACTAGTCCAAAACTTTATCAACCTAGGCCTAAATTAAAAGTGATATTATTTTCAGAAATCATTTTACCATTTATTTATGCGTTATTTTGTATGGTTACTTATATATTTATTCATCCAACTGCCCGTTATGGTGGATTATTACGTTTAGGTGCTTTGGCACTGGCTCCTATTGGAATTAATGCTATTATATTATTACCGTTGTTCTTTGTGTCCCTTCTTTTTGGTAGTCTTCATGGTTTAATTTTTGGTGCTGAATCAAAATTAAGAATTGGTAGCATCATTGCTATTATTGCCCATACATTATCTATTATGTTTACTATTGGCTGTTTTGCTTTTATTTACTTCCTTGAACATTGGAAACTACCTCAAGTATTATTAGCAATTGTCGCTATAAGTTCTATTCAACGGTTCATTTTTAAGAGTATTACCCTTTGTTTAACAAGGGAGTTTTATCATGATCAATCCCATTTGGCTTGGTGGACAGGGAAATGGCTTGGAAGAAAGGTAATAAAATAGTATAAGATAAAATATAACGAAGTAAAATAAAATGAAAAAAAAAAAATTAAAGCGCGTAGTACTTGTTATTAATATGCTCTTTTATTATTTTTACATTTTATTTTTTATTTAGCTTGGTTGGTATGTCTTAACACAGCCTTTTAGAGAATATATATGCAAAATCATAGAAATGGGACAATTTTCAATTGATTTTATCATCATACATATGATATTACTGGTACTTTTCTTAATTTGTTTAATTCCAAATGTT
Source organism: Cunninghamella blakesleeana (assembly GCA_017871115.1). Lineage (NCBI taxonomy): Eukaryota > Fungi > Mucoromycota > Mucoromycetes > Mucorales > Cunninghamellaceae > Cunninghamella > Cunninghamella blakesleeana. The sequence goes on from JAFCIZ010000005.1 coordinate 3,130,961, forward strand.
GATCAATACCATTCTTGGATATTATTTTGGACAAAAAAGCCTAAAAAGACATTTATATATAACTCAAAGAAACAAAAGAAACACCAACAGCATACAGTGATTACAAGCACTATTAACTATGGTAGTTTTTACACCATTCGTCAAAAGAAAACGCGTAGACGAGTCGCTTTTATTTATGGATTTTTATTTGTTTGTATTGTTACATTCATGTTGGTATTATTCATTGCACCTTCTTATTTAGGACCTACTTATTTTAAACCTTTAGACTCATTATTTAAATCCATACCCATTTAAAAAAAAGTTATATATACCCACATATTAGTATATATACATATATATATATAGATTTAAAGTTATAATAATATAAACACGTACATAAATTATGACATTAATATATAAAAAAAAATTATAGATATAGAAATAAATTATAGTTCAATTTATCGTTTTTTTTATTATACATTTTTTTATTTTATGTATCAATGGATCTATAATTAATGTAAAAAAACCGGCTAGTGCCAAGGTTATCCCCTTTTTAATTTCCTTGAATCTTTTTCACTCTCCCTTTCCATAATTCATTCTTGATAATATACTTTTGTATTTTTCCGGTACTAGTTTTTGGTAGACTATCAATGAAAACTACTTTTGATGGACACTATAAAATAAATAAAGAAGAAATAGTTTGAATAAAAAGATAAATGTGTAATTATCAATTGTTATCATCATACAAAAAACAAAAAACACCATCTCAGTTGTCATTACCACGAAAAATAAACATCAGACTAATTTTATTATTTTATATTATTTACCTTATAACCTGCTAAATTTCTTCTACAATGAGCAATGACTTCCTTTTCGCTGATAGGTTGATCTTTGTTTCTTAATACAATATATATTACAGGCCGTTCTCCCCATTTGTCATCTGGACCACCAATACAAGCACTATATACATATACATATATATATTTATATACTTTCCTTTTAGAATATATATTATTTTATTTTATTTATTCCAATATTTTACCATTCAGATACTTGTTCTAATTGGACAACAACACTTTCGACTTCAAGTGAACTAATATTTTCACCACCAGAGACAACAACATCTTTAGCACGATCAACAATTTCCATGACACCATCGGGGTGACGACGACCGAGATCGCCGGTATGAAAATAACCATGACGGAAAGCCTTTTTTGTTTCTTCAGGATTTTTATAATATCCTTTCATATTGATATTACCAGAAAATGCGACTTCACCAACTGTTTGACCATCGTTAGGAACATCTTTCCCATTTTCATCAAGAACACGTACTTCGTCTGTAACAATCGTATTATAGCCTGCTCTTGCCATTTTTGTATATTTTAATTCATCATCCTTTTCTTGATTTAAATGCCAAGGCTCATACGACATAACATTAGGACCATATGTTTCTGTCAATCCATATACCTGCGTAATTTGAATATTGTATTTATGTAATCTCTTCACTAAAGTACTTGATAAAGCAGCTCCACCACTAATAACTTTAACAGGTTGAGATAATACTGTTGCATTAGGATGATTACAGAGCTCGTTCTGTACTGTTGGAGCGCCATTATAATGCGTAACACCATCCTTTAATAAATGTTTCCAAATTAATCCATAATCCATTTTATCAAACATAATTTGAGTGCCTCCTACTGCAGCCATAGCCCAAGCAAACCCCTATTTTATTTTATTTTTATTTTTTTTTAGAAAAATAGCAATAGTTATAATAATCATATTAAATAATAGTAATAATAATAATAATAACAATTCATTCCTATTGTTTTCTTTTTTTTTTTTTTTTTTACTATGACTATTTATTTACCCATCCGTTACAATGGAATAAAGGAGAAGTCCATAATAATCGACTTGAAGAAGATAATTCACAATGAATACACATACTTAAAGAGACTAAATAAGCACCACGGTAAGTTACCATGACACCTTTGGGTTTACCCGTTGAACCACTAGTATAATTGATAGATATAGTTTTATTTTCATCTTTAGTAAGAGGTAAGTCTTTCCAAGCGATAACGCCTTGTTGTTTAGATAAAGCTAATAAGTTTTCGTAAGGATTAGTACGAATATCAACATCATCTTCAAAGATAAGAGTAGGTACATTAGAAGTCACTTGTTTAGAAAGTTGACCAGTTTCCAAATAGGTTTTATGAGTAATCACTAAAGAGCAACCTGAATGTTCAACCACATAATCAATTTCTGGTGCTGCTAATCTTGTATTTATAGGCACCATCACACATCCTGCTGAAGGAATAGCATAAAAGGATTCTATGACGGGAGAAAGATTACTACATAAAATGCCTACCCTATCACCTTCTTTTAATCCATACTGCTTTATTAAACCAGTTGCTAGCTGCTGTACTCTTTCTGTTAATTGTCTGTAGCTATATTGAATACCCGTGTGACCAATAACAGCTGTTTTGTTTGTATACACCATAGCACTTCGAAGTAAAAAACGAATAGGATCCATAGGCGTAATATAAGGCACCTGTTCTTGATCTCTTTCTAATCTTACTAAAAATAATATATATATATATAAAATTAGATGTATTAATGAGATTCATAAAAGGTTTATATACATTTATGTTTTACTTACAAGATTCAATAAATTCACGATCAGAAATATCATTATTTCCAGTAGATAAGTGATTCGATATAGAGGAAAGACGCTGACTAGCTTTATTGCTTAAATTATTAATGTTTGTCATTATCAATTAGAAATAAACAAATAAATAAATAATAAAGTGAAAAAGGAAAAGAAGAGAGGTGAAAAAAAGGAACCTTTTACTAATTTGTGAGAAAAAAAAATGTACCTTAAATAAAGAAAGCTAAAATTTAAATTCAGTTTACTGTTATTGGACAAAGTTTATCAAATATGCCGATCTTATTTTTTAATGTGGAAATTTAATAATAATTTTATATACCGCTTAAGCCAAATGATTTTATTTAATAAAACAAGCTTCAAAAAAGAGAAAAAAGAAAAAGAAATTGGCGATATTTAATATTCAATAAAATAATTATTAAAATAAAAGTAACAAAAGGGAAAAAAAAAGTAAAAAAATAAAGAGAGCTTGAAAAAATAAACTTACCCAATTTAGATGACTGAGTTGTAAAACCACTCATATCACTTTTTATATAAGATGAATAATAAATAAATAAAGGAAAATGAATATTGTGTAAAAATTTACGCTTAAAAAGTAAATATTATTCTTTGTTTAACTTTGGTATAATTTTATAAGGTATTATCTCTTTTTTTATTAAAAAAAAAAAAAAGATATTGACTTCGTACCCTAACTATTGAGTTCATCAAAAATAGGTTAATATAAAAAATCATTGTAAACCTTTAAATTTTCGGTTGCTTCACCTAAAAATTTTACTACTTTTAAAATTTCAAATTTTTTTTAAATAATATATATATATATATATATTATTTATAATGAGGTTACCATCTTCAAAAAAAGTTCAAGTCGTTCCTTATAAGGAATCTGATATAAAAATTAACGGTTTTGCTGAACCATTCAAAGTAGCATCAAGAATAATTTTTAGTGTAAAAAGTATTTAAAAACTCTACCTCATTCAAGTGTAACAAGGACTCAGGGAAGCCAAGTATTCTTAATAACACGGATAAAAGCGATATAATTCTTTCAATGTAAAGAAGAATAAATATCTACATGACTATTTATTGCTGATGATACAATTACTGTTTGTCATACATTACAACTAGGAGAACTTTGCATAAAAAAGTTTTTGAAAAAAATTATAAAAGCGAAGAAAAAAAAATCCCAAAAGTACATAAGCATTGGACTGTGGAGAATTGGCAGAAGTTACTATGACCTGATGAATTATTGTTTGGATTGGAAATAATTTCTAATAGTGAAAGGGTGTTATATAAAAAGAATGAAGTATATTAGCTACCTCGTCTAAAACTTAGGCTTCAGTGCAGTAGGAATCTCAAGATGGTATGAGAAAACGCCTGGTACAATAAAAAAATAAAGTTAGGTATATTTGAAAGGGAGAGCAAGAAAAAACGTGTTCAAAATATGCCTCAAAGAGTTTCATCGAAATTTCTTATGACGATCTCTTGATGGCGTTTATTCAAGTATGACAACAGCTATTTATTGTAGGGAAGTAATACACTAATTTATTCAAATAGAATAGCAAAAAATTGAGTTTAGGATCATGAAGTTGAAAGGTTACTTGACAAGTAAGGCCTCCGATTTAAACTCCATTGAAAATTTATGGAAGGGAGCAAAGAATGGTATTCATTCCAAGTTTAATCCGGGAATGGATATAAACAAACTTCAAGAAGTAGTAAAAAAACACAATATAGCTTAGATCTATCCAACTGAAATCATTTATTAAAAACAGTACCTGGATGTATGAAAGTAATAATTGATATTAACGCCGGACCGACTAGATGATGAAGGTTGTCATGATATTTTTATTATTTTACTAAATTTATTTATAAATAATTATGCTATAAGTATGAAAGCTAGATATGATAAATAAAATGCACTCTTTAGTATTTTTATCGAGTATTTATTGTAAAGTTATTTGAAATCGTTATTTTTAAAAATAGCACTTGGAATTTCATAAAGTACATTACTTTGATAGATGCTATATGTGCGTACATTCAGGCAATATAACCATAGTTAGAAACAGTAATATTAAATGGGTAGTGTTCAACAAAAAAATAATTCAAACTGATTTATATATATGAAATTTAAAGTATATTAATAGATGAAAAATAATGAGTGTAGCTAGAAAACCACTTGTATCTTTTTTTATTGGTTGGCGAATTATTATTAAATGTGCTTAATTCATCTTATTCATGTACTGCTTTCTCAAGTGATGTGAAAGAATTTTTTCATAGAATATAAATAAAAGAGTAATTGATAACTATTATTAAAATAAAGTAGTATATAGTCAGAATAAAATTACACGAAGTTTCATAAAACTACAATATACTGTATATTTTACAAGGTTTTTTTTACCTGTTTGAAAACTCACCAAACCTTATATTTAAAAAAACATATGTAGATATCTATTAGAATAAACAGAATTTAGAACTTTTTGAACCCTTTTTTAAAACTTAAAAAAAAAATCAGGATTACGTATAAATCACTTTATTTAGTAGTTTAATAAACCAAAGCTTCGTTTTGATTTTATTTTATTGTCTTTTAACTCATGAAAAAATACCTTACTTTTTTAGTTATAAATATTATAGTAACAATAATACTTGTGATGTTAAAAAAAAAAAAAGAATCAAAATATTAAACAGGTTTTTTTTTATTAATAAACTTCGATGAAAAAAAAAGTTTATTTTTATGTTCTTTTTATTAATATTGATTGAGAATAAAAAACAAAAGAGCTTTATTTATATTTCGTTTGAAGAATAAATATATAGTTATATATATATATATATATGTTATATATTTTGGATTTCACTTTTTAAATAATAGGAGTACATCATATATGTTAGCCTATTCTCCTTAACGATCATATCCAAGTATTTATTATTGGATGTTTTAAGGCCATCTCGTTGTTAACTACTTTTTTCGTTAACTGTAACAATAATAATAATAAAATAAATATTCTTGTTATTTATTTTCAGGGATTGATTGTGATTACTATAATAGTCAATTGTTCCATTGTAACAAACATCGGGTACCAAGGTTCCGTTGTCATGGTGCCAAAATAAATGAGCGTCTTTTTATATTCTCCTTTCGAAAACATAATATATAGCTTTCGCTAAAAAAATAAAAAGAAAAGTTATCTTGTTTCGATAAAACAGTTTTTTTTTTATTTATGCAAATTACTTAATAAAGGCTATGAAACATCAAAAATTGCATAATAAATATATTAGGGAAAGTACCCTCATCTGATTTAATCGAATGGCATATTCGTTTTCTTATTTAAATACGTAAATGAGAATTTGGAAACTAAAGAGATGGATGTGGAAAAAAATTTCGATTGACCAAATATAGCAGGTGTCTATTATGTTGTCTTATTTTTTCGATGACTTTCCTTTTGTCAATAATTTAGTATACAGTTATAAACTCTTTTCATACTCTCGCGGAAGTAAATTTAAAATAGATCGAAAGTTTCAACTATCATGGTTACACAAACATTGAGAAAGCTTCAATGATCTAGTTTTTCTCTCCCTCTCCTTAAAATATTGTAAATAGAACCCACCTCTCGCTCATAATAATAATAATAATAATAATAATAATAGTAAATCTTGGTCTGTGCTATAAAGTGCTTAGAATTACTTGCATAGAATTATCACATCAAATCAATATAATATGACATGAAGGAATAACTTTATATCCTCCTTATATGTATAAAACATTATAAACAGTACATATTTAATCAAGTCCTTTGTATTCAAAACTTCAAAAAATTTCAAAGAATAAAAAATGAAAAAATAAGTATCTTTTCATTTAGAATCAGAACAAAAAGCAAAACTCAAAAAAAAAAAAAAAACAATTATAATTACATTTAGCTATAATTGGCAAGTATGATAACCTATCAGCAGCATGTTACTATTTCGCTAACAACAACCGAAAAAAAAAAAAAGAAAAAAAAAAAACGTTCTACTATTTTTTCTCAATACGTATTAATTCTTGTCTTTGTTAATTGTTTTATATTATTGGATAAATATATAGATATATATATATGTGTGTGTAAAAATAGGAGCATATAATAATAATAATAACAACAATATATAAACTTGATTGTGTTTTTTTAATGTGTATGTAGTATTTTAAGCATATGGAAATTTAAGCTAGTTAAAAAAGAATAAATAAATGAATATTAAGGAGGAATAAAAAGGACAATAAAATCAGACTGTACACAATAAGGGATAATGAAAAGAAATCTTATTTCCCCAATCATCTCCCTTCAAAATAGAATATTTTTTTAAAGTTTATTTATTATCGTTCAAAAAGTAAAAAAAAAAATCATTTACAATACTATATATATGATAAGAAGAAAAGATATGTACTCATTAATTTTTTTATACAGTTACCAAATATATTTTTATTTTCATTTTTAACAATATGATATTTCTTTTTAAAAAAACAAACAGTCTCAATACATAATAAACAGGTATCATGGTCGAGGATCATAGTCGAGGATATTAAGAAAGAAAGATGTATAAAAAATATAGAAATGCAAAAAGCGCGAGGTAGTATTTTTTTTAGGTTCATAAAAGTAAGACAGAACTTGTTTATGTTTATTAATTTTTACCTTTGCTTTTATTTATATATATACATATAAATCCAATAGTTTGATTTATATATTCTTATTTTAAATAAGAATATTGTATAACAAAAATAGTATAAATTATAGTTTATAATATTTATTTATTCATGATTGATTGATGTATATATACATTCAGTTATAATCATCTTTTTCTCTCTCTTTCTCACTCACTTTCATTTTTTCTCTTCTTCTTTAATGGTTTCCCCTATTTATAACTCCGTCGTAGGCCTCTATAATATTACCCCTGAGTGTGTGTGCGTATCTGTTTTTGTATAATGCTCTCAAATATAGACTGAATATTCATTCTTTCTTTTCTCCATCTGGCCTCGTTTAACCCTGTTTTTTTTTTTATCAGTATAAATAAATAATAATAAATAAGATGTCCCTATATCTTATTTTTATTCCGTTATTTTTTCTTCTCCCTGGGAAAAAAAAAAAGAAAAAAAAAAATCATTTGAAATTAAAATAAAAAGTTAATAACTTTTGTTCTTTTTTTTCTCTTTTTCCTTTTTTTTTTTTTTTTTTTTTACATTTTCATATCCATTTTTATTTTATTTTATACTTTTATTACATTATATAATATATTATACATTACAATAGATAAAAAATAAATAAATAATTATCAAAAATTAATATCATGGAAACAGACCATTCACGTCAGGCATACACATCAATGATGAAGTTTACAATTGATGGTAGACCTTATATAAAAGTAATAATCATCATCACCTTTTATAAAAATTAAAATTATAAAGATAATAGGCCATATAACTGACTAATAAATGGTGTTTTAATTTATTTTATTAAATCAGGACATACATGATTTATTTGCAGCATTAATAGTTCAAATTCCATTAAGTACACATCGTTATTTATTTAGAAATTACAACAACACATTTTCTTGTGAAGAAGCCATTGCAGCATTAGGATCATTAAGATTTTCACATACAGTCCGTACACCTGATCCAAATGATCCATCACGCTTTACTCGTACAACTACTACAACTACATTTAATATGGCAAAAGATATGGCAAAGGCATTATGTCAACAATTTCAAAGCTGTCGTCTTATTCAAAATGCCGTAGATGCTACTAATTCTAATATCAGTGATCGTACTATTTGGCAATTAACACCTAAAGGGTTATGTGTATTGCAAGATTTTTGCGTTCGTACTGAAGTAGACATGGCAATGATGAGAAAATATTTTGTTGATATTCGCCCTATTCAATTAGTTAGGTTAGAACGTCATGGGGATGACGATCAAATCTTGGTTGGTAGACAACATATTTCTTTAATTTTTATGGTTATGGTTTCTTCTTTACCTATGGATGATACAACAAATAATAATAGTAATAATAATAGCAATAATAGTAGCCAACATTTACCTGTGCCACCTTTATCAAAGTCTTCTTCTGCTAAAAAAGATGGTAATACTAATAATAGTAACAATAATGTTGGTTCGTCAGGTTCATCAGTTTCTTCTTCTGGATCCTCTGGTAGTTCTTCCTCTCCTTCTACTTTAGCCCCTTTTACTATGTCTACTCATGTGGTGAATGGTGATTCTAGAGTACAGTTGTTAGGTAATTATTTACTTACATTATCTGCTAAAAATGGTAAAAATCCTTCTGCTAATGCTGCCATGGCTGCCAATAGTAATATTAAACTAAGTAATAAAAAAATGCGCACCATCTTTTCTACCCAATTGGCTTGTGATTGGTTAATCGATTATAGTACGGTTAGTTCTTATGAAGAAGGGGAGGTGTTACTAAGTGAATTCATTAAATATGGTTGGCTTGAATATCAAGATAGTAAATATGAAGATCAATACATTCGTATATCAAAAAATGTTTTATTAGTAATTACTAATAAAGGCAAACAAATAATTATGGATACTCATCAACAACAACAACAATCATCTAATAAATCTAATCATCACACACATAATAATAATAACAATAATGATAAAGATAATTTGGTAAATCAAAATCATAATAACCATAATAATGAAAATGATGAAGCTACTTTACATGAAATATTAAAGCAAGATCCTGAAAGTGTCATGATTACCACTACTACCACTTCAACCAACTCATCGTCTGAAAATGTATTACCAAGAAGACATAATAGTACCTCATCCAATAATAATAGTAATAAATCGAGGCCACCTAGTGCAGCGATGGATTATTCACCACCTCCAGCCATTATTGCATCTGTTAACAAAGTTGATGTTAAAGAATCTAATGCGGTTAAATTAAAACAAATATTAGATGATGCTCAATTACGATCCCTTTTCAAGGATTTCTTACGGCAAAACTTTTGTGAAGAAAATTTAGATTTTTGGATCGATTATTCTACTTTAAAACGTAAATTAAGAAACCAATCACCTGCTTTACCATCACAAAATCAAAAAGATTTATTAGAAGATGCATATGATTTATGGGCAACGTACTTAAAACCAGGGGCAAGTTCAGAATTAAATGTAGAACACAGTCTTCGTCAAGAAATGGCAAGAGTAGTGAATGCAATGGTAACAGTTGTACCTACTTATGTACCAGGTACTCAATCCAATAGCAAAACAGCTTTGGTCATGTCTTCGCATTCCGTTTCTCAAGCTTTAAGAATGATTTTAAAATGGTTAGATCAAGTCAATGATCATATTTGTCGTTTAATGGCTACAGATTCGGTACCTAAATTTGCTCGTACATCTAAATATCGTAAAATTATGGAACAACGTGAAAAGGAAGAAGATATAGATATTGTGGACCTTCAGCAACAAAAATTGGATCATTTGTTTTTAGATAAAAATAATAATGATAATGATACTTCTTCTATGAATGCTACAAGTACTATTTCTTCATAATATATTATTAACATTTTTTATTTATTTTTTTAATCTATTTTTCTCTTAAATATATACATATATATTAAAAATAATAATAACAATAATAGTAGTAATAATAATAATTATAATAGTATCAGTTATTCTTGTTTATTTTTAATCATTTCTCTTATGCTCTCTTTTTTTATCTATATATTTATTATTAGTATTATTATTATTTTATACAAAAAGCAAAAAAAAAAAAAACAAAGAAAAAAACTAAAACAGTATAATAAAAATAAATTGCATTTTTCCAATAATATATTATTCTATCTTTTATTTATCTATCTTAAATTTTATTATAACAATTAGAACGAAGAGTTTTGCTAGCTACCTTATAGAAATAAAAATTGTCTGTAGTTTTTTTGACAGTTTTTTTCATTCAGTCTATCCAAGAAAACAGAATTAAAATTTTTTTAATTTCAGTTGATGGAGTTTTTTTATTTTTCTTTGCTCTTTTTTTTTTTTTTAAAAAAAAAAAAAATACTCTTAAACGTAAAATAAAAAGATATATATATATATATATAATACAATATAATATAGTATAATGTCAGTACCAGCTATATATGGAAAAATGTTTGGAGCAGGATTGTTCTTGGGAGCTGGAATGGAGCTTTTGTTAATCAAAAGTAATTATTGTATGTAACTTTAAAGAAAAAATAATAATAAATGAAAAAGTTTGATGTGTAAAATAAATTGATGGCTATATTTTATTTTACTTCTATCTAGATGAAATGTTATTAGCTTCAGAAGCAAAAGCAAGAATGAAAGAATTACAACAGGAACAAGAAGATTTAGAAAGAATAAAGCGACTTAATGCAACAAAGTCCACAACAACCTCAAATCAACAATAAACGACATTATAAAACGTGCATACGTGTGTATATATGTTTGTGTACGTGTGTACAATATATTAATATATATATAATTCATATAAAAATATAATAAATAATATAACTTGTAGTAGAAAAAAGTTTTAAAGGGAGGTAATGTGTATTTATAAAGATTTTTATATTTATTTATTTATTTTAAAAAGGAGAAAGTGAATAGCTTTTTTAGAGTTATTAGGAGAGATGATTTTTATGTTGTATTTTTATGTATATTTCCCTTTATTTTCTCCTTTAAAACTTATTGATATACTCATACGGTTAAATAATAATCCATGTTGTTTTTATCATACTAGCATTAGAAGAGTTATGATGACGAAAATCACTAATAAAAATCAAAGTTTATGATAAGATAATGATAAGATAAGTTTAATTATTTATGACAGTTACAGTAAAGTTATGTCATAAATATATTTTAATATAATTCTTTATATATACATATACACACATATATATATGCAAATCCATTACATATAAAGTATAAAGAAAGGATAACTATCTTTATTTTTAAGTTTATATCACAGCCTCACTCTTCTAATTTAAATGTAATAAGAATAATAATAGATTCTCCAAAAAGTTTAAAATTTAAGATGCTCTTATATATAAACTCCTGATTTACATGGCATTAAATCTAAATAATATAGTAAATAAAGAAGTTTAAACAATGAAAACAATTTATAAAATAACACCTATATTCTTTTTTTTTTTTCCTTTTCTTTTCTTTATTGATAATATGAAATTTTTCATTTTGTTATTAATAAATTTTTCATTTTTTTATCAAGTGCACACACAAAAAAGTCGAGCTACTCCAGGTAAAAAAAAAAAAAAAAAAAAAAAAAGCAGTAATACGCACGTACATATTAAAAAAATTATTAAATGATAAATAATATCCTTTTATTTATACTTACAAATATATTTATATACTTTTATAAGGCTGTGCACTTGTAAAAAAACGAATTTATTGTTTTGGAGGAACTATTGCTCTGCCTGTAGAAGATAACCCAAAAACTGATTATAATTTACAAGCTACCAATGATCATATCTATATGGATTTAAATCCATTAGATACACTTTCAACAACAGCCAATCCACGTATATCAATTCCTTTGGAATGGAAACATGCTACTAACATTTATAATGGTCAAGTTTTACAACCACGTACTTATCTTGGATCGGCTGCCCTTGATGATGAAGACAGTTATGTTCTATACGGTGGATGGCAAGGGCAATCTGGTGCTAATGTTACCCATTTTAGAAATTTAAATTATCCTTTCTTAAAATACGACACTCTTTCGGATTCTTGGTCTTCATTACCTTTATCCTCGGATTATATTTATACTACTGCTTCTTATTTTGTTAATTTGGGTGATCGTTTATGGATTTGGGGTGGTCAGAGGTAATGATATAAATATTATTATTTTTTGTTATTTTTTATTCATTTATATATTTATTAGGAATTCTACTACTTATACAGCACCCAATATTTTAAGACAATATAACTATAAATCTGTAGGTATACATACAAATATCTATACAAAGTACTATTTTTTTATATCTCATCTTTTAATTATTATTATTATTAACATATTTTTCTTTAATTAAAATAGAAACTATGGACCATTAATGAAGTATCAAGAGATTGGTGGATGCGTATTGATCATACAGCTACTTTGGCGTTAGATGGAAATATTTATATTATAGGGGGTGCATTTCAAACAGATCAACCAAATTCATTCACTATGGCACCATTAGATAAAATTATTGTTTATCATACCCAAACTTCTCAATGGTCATTTGTAAATACAACTGGTACTCTTCCGACACCAAGGGTTGCCCATACTACCAACCTTATTCCTAATACTAATTATCTACTTATTTATGGTGGAAGAACTTTAAAAGATGACTCCTTTACAAATTGTGATGATATTTGTTATTTATATGATGTTACTAAAAATGAATATAGTGCATGTAATTTACCAGATGTTAAACATAGATATGGTCATTTTGGTAAATAAATATAAATAAATATAAAAAAAATATATACATGAAAAAAAAGAAAAGGAAGAGAAAAGCTAACTTCAATTTTATTTTATTTATTTATTTATGATACAAAGCTACGATTTATAATAAAAAATATTTATTATTTATATTTGGTTTTACTACTAAAAATATTGGAGCTGATTCTATTAATATATTGGATGTATCTGATCCATTAAAACTTGCTTGGGTACCTGCTAATTTAGCAATAAAAGATGATTCAGTTTACCCTTTACCAGTACCCATTGTTATCGTTATTTCTGTAGTCATCATCATTCTTGGTTTGATTTTGGTAGGTATTATGATTTATTTTTTCAAGTTTTATTTAAAAAGAAAAAATATTGATTGTGAAAAATATATCGATAAAAATGATACCATATCCGATAATGATATAACTTTAAACGAACAAAAATCAACTACTTTAATCAAATCTTAATATAATATTAATAATTATAATAAAAAGTATATTTTTCTTTTAAATTTTTACGAATACGTAATGATTTTTTTATATCATACCAGCGCTTTTATTATTATTATTATTATTATTATTATTCGTATTAGTATTACATATTAAAATACAGTTTTATATTTTATTTTTGTAAAAAAAAAAAAAAAAAAAGAAATGCTACAAAAATTAAGATAAATTATTAGATGTATATATGTATGAGTACTGTTCTTATTTAAACGAAAGCAGCCCAACCAATAAACATCTGTGCTAGATTTCTAGGAGACGAAGCTTGATCAATCAAATCGTCAATAACATCTTCGGCACGGATATGATCATTATCGTCAGCACCACTAATTTTTTTACGCATTTTGTCCATTTGAGAAGTGGTCATTTGACGAGCATCTACACGATTATGACGTTTTCTCCAATCAATAATAGGATCATAAGATAATGATTCAAAGACACTAAGTAATTGCACTTTATGTTTTCTTAATACTAGTAGCGTTAATACACAAGCCCTATGAAACATACCATCCGTTTTGGTAACCCCCATTGCATCAACTAAATTATTTGTTAATCGGAAAGGTACAATTTCAGGTACAGTTAATGATTGGCCACGATCAAATAACATGTTGACATCCACATGAACAGTATCCCCGGTGGTGGAATCAAATAATAAATTTTCAGCATGGCGATCCCCTAGCCCAATAACATAACCTACGATCGACATCACAGCTAATGTTTTAATGTACCTTGATCTGCTTGTATACCATTGAGATGGTTCAGGAAAATGATTTAAAAACCATTTATAAAAAACTGCTGGACATTTTGGTAAGATAGCATTGGTAAATATGTTTTTTTTAGCTTCCAATTCTTTAGCAGAATCTAATAATTGACGAATTTGCAATGACATTTGTTTGATATCAATTCCTAACGTTTTCCATTCTTCACCTACAATGTGCTTTAGTGCTTCTAAATTATTGATCCATTCTATTAATCCCCAATTTTCACCCAGAGGTATCACAGCATAAGTTCGAATATATAATTGATAATCGTCGGCGTGTGTCGTTTGCTGTTTTCTTAAGAATTTATTAATCATATAACTGAATTCCATCATTCTTGCATCTTTTCTTAGATCGTCATTTTTTTTACTTAAGAAATGATAATTACGTCCATCAGTACCCATTAATGTAATTCTTTTAGGTTGTTGTAAAGATCGCATCACAGTGACTTTATTTACAATATTTTGAATCCTTGGTAAATCTGGTGGATAAGGTTCATGTTCTTGTTCCTTCGGTAAAGTGGATGATGGCAGATAAAGCTGAGGATAATCAGGTATTCTTGGTAGTAATGCTATTTCTTGTGGAATACACACTTCCAAATTCTTCATTTGAAGTAACCCAGGAAACTTAGTTAAAGTAGTACGTCCATCTGGTCCAAAATCTTCTTTGGCTATTAAATTCAAATACCTTGTTAACTCTCTTGTCTGCATGATTATATTTGAAATAAGAGGTGAGTGCTGTGTTTTCTAAATAATAGTAATAATAAAAATAAAAATAAAAATGATTAGTAACTTTTGTCTTCTATTCGCTTATTTTTATTTATAAAACAGTCCTTACTTCAGCATTCTCTAAAATGATGGTTGCCCTTTCTTGTAAATTTGCAGAGTTTGCGTTTAAAGCCGATTGTAATTGCCAAATAGTTGTTCTTGGATAAGTAACAAATACTTTTAAAATGATATTCATTAAAATAGTAACAACTTCACTATCTTCAATGGCCAATCTTGATACTAAACGAGGCAAAATAAGACCAAACTGGTAAGGCTGAAGTTTATTGGTATACTTAGTAAGAAGATTGTTGATACTGGTATATCCTTCGTTAATCGCATTTGAGACAGCTTTATCATTAGTTTGTCCCTGTCTGTCATCCACAAATCGAAACCAAATAGATAAAACCTTAGACATAGCATGATAATAATAAGTAGATCCCCTTTCCAAGGCCTGTATATATAATTCTGTAACAGTTTGTGCAAATCGATAAAAGCGAACAGGTTTTGATACATCCAGCTTGCGATCTTCTATCATACGATCATAAAATCTCCCACTTTCAAAAAATACTTTTTCATTAAAAGAATCCAATTTTCTTGCATCAAATAATATATTTTGTGTCAGTTTTGGTGAGTATTTAGCATGGTCTCGATATTTGCATAATAGTGTTTTAATTTTGACGCTATTATCCGAAAGAACCGGATTTTCTAATATTTGTATAGCCATTTTTGTATCCTCTTGTTTGAAATACCATTTAGCATGTTCAATGCTAGCATCAACAAGTGTTGTTGGTAATTTTACAGGTTGTTGTTGTTGCTTAAATGTTAACAATTTTTGTTTTAATTCTAGTTCTGAATATGATGCATACGTTGATTTCAAAGCTATATTCATATCACCCGATTTACGAGCAGCTTTAGCTAATAATAACCATAGCTCTTTTTCTTCTTCATTTGAAGTTTTAGCACTAACACTTCCTAATTCTCTATACAATTAAAAAAAAAAAAAGAAAAATATAAAGATATATTACTACATTTACACTTAATATCGAAATATCATCTAGTTTTATACATATATATTATGTATTTTTTATTTTTATTTTTACCTTGTTCCAAATTTGGCTGCTATACGTAGCTCAAGTAATTTTCTTTGTGTACGGTAAGATGGTTTTGTTAATAAAAATTTAGCTTTCCATATCAAATGCTGGTAATCGATTTCATTCTTTTCAACCTTGACATCATTATAAAGTTGATCATCCCGTGATTCATAAATAGATTCTAATTCATGAATTAATTGTAAATTTAGAATAGTATCATAAGACTGATGGTAAGATCGATAACCAGAATGGCATAAATTATTGATTTGAATAGATTTAGCATGATAAAGATCAAGATAAAAGCCTATCTTATTATTAGATTGCATATGCCCTAGAGACCGAGCTAATAAAGAATCAAACTTTTCTTCCATAGGTAAATCTTTTAGCTGATGTAATAATTGCCACTGAGAGGTTTTCCAAGCGGCTTCCAAACAATAACCATTCATTTCTGGATTATTTTTACGTGGATAAGTATATGCAATCATTCGATTATAGTCCCCTAATTCTTTTAAACAACGAATATAGCGACGTTGAATAGAAGTGATATCCATAAGATAGTCCGACGTAGTTACAGTAGCAGTAGCAGTAGATTTTATAGCATTTTTCTTATTATCATTATCATTATCATCATTATCATTATCATTATCATTATCATTATCATTATCATTATTATTATTATTATTATCATTCATAGTTTCTAATAAATCTTCATAACATAATTTCACATAATTCCAATCATTAAGACATTCAAATCGATGAATTTCTTGTTGCCTAGACCATTGACGAGTATATAAGGTTAAAATAGCATTCATATTAGCAGGTTCTTCCATGTGAATGTAAATTTGTGATAAATTATCCAAGATATCACTGGTAATGGATCCATGATATTCAATTGACGTTTTAATAAACAATTCTAAATGCATTAAAGCATGAGCATATGCACCAGATCGAAATGCTGCTTTGGCCATTAAATCATTTGGAATATCATTTAAAAATCTTTTAACTTGTCTAATAACTCTTTGATAACTTGCTGTAATGCTTACGCTTTGTTGTTGTTTACGCTTCATCCAAGTACGACAGTGTTCTGTGATCGCAACTATTACTTTTAAAGATGTTTGTATAATCGGGCTATATTCACGATCGTTGATTTTTAAAGTTCCAATAATTTCATTCATGATTAATTTTTGATCTGATTCATTCCCATTTAATAAAAGATGCAAAACTAAAAATGGAATGAGATGCTGTGTAAGATGACTTTTCATGGTTTTCACTAATGGAATACAAGCTTGAAAAATAGTTTTGACTTTAGTTGAAATTGATTCTCTTTCTAATAAAATATAAAAAAAGGAACTTAGCCATTCATCAAAGATAGATGTAGTCGACGATAAAGATGATGATGATGATGACCAGTTTGTTAATATTTCATATACAGGTAAAGATGGTTGATGGGTTTCAATATCGGCTGTAAATTTAGAATACAATAAAGGCGTTAAAATGTCTTTAATATCATCAGTTAACATTGTCGCCCATAATTTTCCAATAGATTTTTGATGAAACTGTTGGTGATAATGGTGTGATGAGTTTAAATTTAAAGTTTGAGGAGTAATATCTACTGATTTCAATAATTCTTGAATACAATACTGGCTATATTGTCGGCTCATTCTATCTTCATTATCGCTTTTAGTTACTGAATGAAAAGTTGGTAAAATATAATGAACAATTAAGTCCAAAACAAATAGTTGATTTTCATAATTTTGATCAAAGTTATCCATAATAATACATTTAGAATGATTGTTGTCTCCGAAAAATAATAACCCATCATTTTCATTTTGATTTTCACTTTCCCCTTTTGTTTCTTTAAATGATAATCTATATGGATCAATAGCACCTAATAGACCTAAACATGAAGCTGCTATATCACAAATATCATATCTATCTGCATTATTTTTTATAATATTAAGCAATACACTATAAAGCTGTTGTAATATAGTCCATAATTTATGATATGGGCAATTGTATAGTATTAAGTGAGGTGGATAGATCGTTAATAATCTGTAAATATGGTATAAAGTTTCAATAGAAGGTATGATTTCCTGTTGTTGTATGTGGTCCATGATCTCTCTTAATTCAGCGGCTAATGTATCTGAATCAGTAATCGAGCTACGCTCACCGGCCAACCATTGTTTTAATGGGATGAATTCTTCATATATAGGTAAATCGGGTAGCTGATCCAAAAAATAAGTCTTATCTTGTATTGTTTGGCTTTTAATGCTATGTGTAATATCCTCTACAATCTTTGTACGTATTGATGAATTGCATAAAGGGTATATATGTAACATTCCACGAATAATATCACCCAATTTTTTATTGTTATCGTCACTTGTTGATATTTTCAATAAGCTATTCCACAATTCATATATGTAAATAGAGTCCTTTATATTATCCATGATACTTTGTGCCATCGAAACTAGCTAATCAATAACAATAACAATAATAATAATAATAATAATAATAAATATAAATATAAATATTAAATGCCTATCCATAAGTATTAATTAATATAAAAACACCTACTTGTGATATATGTTTTAACATTCTTGTATTCATCATGTCTAATAAAATTTTTAAAGATGTTAAAGCATTATATTGATCGGTTGACTGAATCATTTTATCCCCAGCGATTATTTTGTTGATTTCATTAAATATAGCAAGCATAAAAACCTCTAAATATTCTTCTAATGAGTTTCCTTTATAATCCATTGACCAATCTTTCACTTGTATTAAACTATTTATAATCTAATTTCACAACATCCATGACAATAAAGTAAGTGAATATAATAAGATTAATAAAGGAAAGTCAATTATATAAATGTATATATGTAACATATTGAATTTATTTTATAAGTGTTATTCCTTACATGTTGTCTATTAGGTCTCCATAGTTCCAGAGCAAGTAGGCTAGTGATTTTAGTAATATGAGCCTGCAATACATCGCTATTGGTAATAATTTTAAGTGATTCTAGATATTGTGCTAATTGATTGTTATTATTTTCATGAATTAAGAAATGTAGTATAACAAAATAACCGTATTCGTAACATAGATTTGTTACTGATGTAGATAAAATTAAGGATACAGCGTGTAGTAATGGATGGGCTGCTATTAAGAGTGAATTATTGTCATTATTATTATTATGAATTATTTGAAATATATAAGGTAAACCAATGTCTAATTGCTCATATATATAATTAGAAAGTGATCTATCAAATAATAAGGTAATAGTATGAGATACAGAGATCTGTTTGTCTTCGGTTGGAAATGAATTATTTATGTCATCAATAGTTAAAAATAGTAATGTTTTTCGTTGTTCTATTTCAAGCTGTTTTAATAAAGATCGTTTATTTTCTGTTGGAATCGTCTCTATAATAGTAGTAGCCTCTACAAGTTCACCTGATATAATATGTTTAATTGCCTGTGAGATATGATTCATGCAAATTTATATATACAATGATAATAATAATGATAATAAAAGCAAGATATATTAATAATGATATTGAAGACTTTAAGAAATATCAAAAAGAAAGAATAATTACATATTTTTTTGAGTTAAAAAAAATCGCGACACGACTTTTATTATATTCGGGGTTTAATTTTGTTTGACTATTAATAAATGCAAAACTAACTTGTGTGATATAAATGAAAGCCAATTTTTTATAACGATTATCCTATTCCAATTATATGACAATTATAAATGTTAAAATAGTTAATATATAGTAATATATATATATATATGTATATATATTAGATATAAGGTATTAGATATAAGTACAAAAATGAAATACACTTGTTATTTCTATTATTATTTTTTAGAATTAAAGAATGATTACAATGAAAAACCGCAATTTTTTGTTTTATATTAAAAATTAAAAGCGGCATTCCTTATTTTCATAAAAAATGGATTTATTTGTGTTTTATATATGTATAAAAATAAAAATGAATACTGAAATTAATATTACCAATAGCGTTTATAACAAAAAATATATGTTAGTTTTACCCCACAACCCCCCTCTTGGAATGATGTCATTTAAATTAATTCCCTCATTCCTTTGGTTTGATTTGTTTTGTTTTTTTATTATTATTCTATTAGTGTTATTATACCTTAAAATAAACTTTTAGTATTGATTGATATATTTATTTACTTATTATATATAATAAGCAATATAGTTCACTATATTATATAGCATAATAATTAGTATAAATTAATTTAGAATATCGTTTTTTATGCAAGTGGTATCTAAATATGGAATTTAATAAATTTTCTTTTCCTAACGATGTTATTATTTTATTCTCTTATTTTTTAATTGATTCAAACAAGTACAACTTTAAAATGATTTGAATATAAAAAGGCCTTATTCTATGTCCTTTTTTGCATTTTTTTTTTTTTATTTTATTTTTTTCAATTTATATAAATATTTTTTATTATATTACTTGATACAAAGCAAAACAAAAAACAAAACAAAAAATGAAGTACTTTACCGTTTTAGTAACAATTGCATTGGCACAATTGATTAGCGCTGGTTCTTTCGATTTTATTAAACCACCTAGTCAAAGAGATCAAAACAAATGCGAAGATTATGAAGTTGAGTATTATGGTGATGATAGCTATATAGGCTGTCAAATGTCATGCCAAGTGAATGGTTATATTGGTTCTACTCAAATAAGAAGCCCTCCTAGAGAGTTACAAGCACCAAAAGTAGATGGTAGTTATTGTTTGGTAAAAATTCCCATTGAGCATAAAAAAGGTAAATCCAATAATGGTGTTGATATTTATCGTCAAGGAAATTGCTTGAATGGTGTCTGTCAATTTTTAGTTCCCCCACCTCCACCAATTTGTCAATATCCTTTAGATGGCCCAGCTCCTGCTAACCAAGCTACTGCTGGCACTGGTGCCAATATAGTACACAAATAAAATCATAGCTATTTACATTTATTTATTTTTTTAAAACAAAAAAAAAAGAAAGATAAGTCATAATAACAACAATTACTAAAATATATACCTATTTATCTATTTATTTTTAATATATCAAGACAATACAATAAACAAAAACGATACTGATTTTTTCCTTTATTAATAAAACACGATTTACTCATGAATTCAACTTTTTTTATTTTTTATACCCCAGCTGAAAATTGCTGCGGTAAATACATGTACACATTATCTTGAGCTCAAATATAAGCTATGGGTATGAAAAACCTTTGTTTTTTCTATACTTTTAAGAAGTACCTAAAATGAATTTTCTACTTTACCGACTTTATTAATTGATAATATTTGATCATTCTACAAATTAAACTAAAAAAAAAAAAGCCTAACCACAATGTAAAATAATACATCCATATTTGTATCAATAATAATATAGCGTTTAAATATATAAATAAATAGTTATAGTATACAGAGAAAAAAAGTTTGTTTGTTTACACGTAGAGATTTCGGAATAGGAATTTGAATTTAATCCATTTCCTTCCCCATTTTTATTATTATTGTAGAATCTCCATTTATTTTATTTATAATATGAGTACTGTAATCAATGTTAGAATGGAAAAAAGAAAATTCATTTAATTGTATAGATAAAATGGACCAGATCATAATGATTTGACAAGATATATTTTTCAAAAGGAAATGTTTCACGAAATCGGTCAAAGTCGTGGTCAATATATATAGTATAAATTCTCTTCCCATGGTGGCAATAGCTGATCCATTTCATTATAAAAGAAAGAAGAATCAAGAGAGAACTTTTGCACTTTTTTAAAGGGAAAAGTTTTGTTAATCATTATTGATACCATTTGTTAAATGAACCAACAAATAATATAATTTTATTTATGTAATGAGATAGATAAAGGATAAATGCAGAAAATAAATAAATAAATAAATAAGCAAAGGTTTACGACTTAAAAAAATGATCGATTTCTTGTAAAAGATCTTTATCATGAACCTGGGAATGATTTTCAAAATGAGTGACAGATGCATAAAGAGATATATTTTGTGGCTGATCTAAAGGATTAAAAAGAGGAAGTTTATGATTATTACCATCATTATTGTCATCTTTAATTAGGATAAAATCGTTAGAATATTCATTGACTTTGTTATTATTATTATTCTTATCCTCCTCGATATAATTAATATGATCACTATTAAAAGACCATTAACAATAAAATCTTCGTTACCATTAATAAACCATTCTATAGTAAAATAAGTAAATAAATAAAAAACAGTTTTACCGAGATATTTTATTATAATTATTATTATTATTAGTATTATTATTATGATGATGATGGTGGTTAGATTTCTTAATATTTGAAGTATCATTGCTATCACTCATTTTATAAGTATTAAATTAAAAAAAGAAAAAAGAAAAGAGAAGAAAAATAAATAATAGAAAAGAGTCAAAATCTATTTATATGATATAAATGGTTGAAAGTATATGTAGTAAAAAAAAATAGAGAGAGGAGGTAGTCTAATATAAATTTCACATACAATACTCACACTCAACTCTCATTTTAGGAACAACGTATTTTCCTAATGTTGTGGTCAATGCACCTAATATTATCCGTGTACCTTTTTTATTTATAATTTTAATAAAACGGAATCTCCGTTGAATTAAATCGTGTGATTAGGCTTTTTTTTTTGTATAATTTTTTTTATGGGATATGATTACATATATCTATATATTCAGTGTTTATTTATTTTACAATACAAATATATAAATATCATTCACTTACAGGCTGGTAATGTGCGTATTAAACTTTAAATATATTTGTAATACAAACATATAAAAGAACGAGAATAATATTAAATATTATTTAAAAAAGGATATAAAGGATATAAAAAAGTAACAACGCGTTATCTTAGTATTTTGTACCTTTTTTTAAAAAAAAAATCAAAAAAAAAAAAAACTCTAGTTTTTACATAATTTCAGTTTTATAATATTATTTTTACTTTTTTTTTTTCTAGGAAAAAATAAAAATACTTGATAAAAAGAGGTTATCTTAACCATATTGTAATCTATTATTGAAAATTGATTACTATTAATTTTGCTACTGTATAATTTTGTTTACATATTCGGGTTGTATCCATTTAGGATATCCGAATGGTAAAATGAATACTTCCGCGGTAAGTAACTTATTTTTTTTTAAAAAAAAAATCATGATACAGTTATGTGAAAAAAAAAAAAAAAATCTAGACCAATTAATGTTAATATATTTATTTTTCTTATCATAAAAAGAGAGATCTAAATTTGACTAAAGTAATGTTTTTTTTCATCTGGTTTTTTAATGCAAAAAAAAGATCTAATTTATCGATATCTTTTCTTTTTTTACGTATAGTAGAAAGTCTTTATTATTATTTGTTATTCTATGATTTCTTGTCCTTATTTTTTTTCTTTAATTTATTTATTATTGATTAATCGAAATGAAATTATAAATATCCTCTTTTTAATTATTCATCATAATATTTTTTTTTTTTTTTTTCAAATCTAGTTGCTCTATTTTTTACATGGTATATTTAATGTTTTGTTTTTGATATAATAGTTGCAAAAGTTTATAAAAGGTATATATCTATATATATTCCGTTAATTTTAATCATAGTAAAAAAATAAAATGCCGTTTATTTTTATTATAATTTTTTATTTACGATGATATACATATTAATATATTAACAAGAAGAAGAAAAAAAAATAGTCTAAGATTGATTTAGTTGAGTAGGGAAAGGAGGAGGAAGAGATGGGAATAATTTATCACCTTTCTTTTTAATAGCGTCTTTAATATGAACGAATTGATCATCATAACCAGGTACAGAGCCTTTTACATATACAAGATCTAAATCTTCATCTATTTTAATGACTTGTAAGTTTTGTACAGTAACACTTTCACCACCTAATCTACCAGCCATTTTTTTCCCTTTAAACACTTTACTGGGCCATTTTCTTTGACCTGTTGAACCTGCTGAACGATGTGATAATGAATGACCATGTGATGCTGGTAAACCTTTAAAATTCCATCTTTTCATAACACCTGCAAATCCTTTACCTATTCTATAAGCATATACAAATAAAATAAATGCATAAATAAATAAATAAATAAATATATAAATTATTAAATCATCTTAGTATATACATATGTAACTTACGAAGGTGCGGTAATATCAACGTATTGACCAGTCATAAAATGATTTGCTTTTAAAGGTGTACCAATAGGTAAAATAGCATCAGGTGTAATTCTAAATTCTGATAATTTTCTTCTAAAAGAAATACCCAATTTATTAAAGTGTTCTTTAAGGGGCTTTGTAACATGCTTTTCTTTAATAGGTGTGCATCCAACTTGTAGTGCTGTATATCCATGTTTTTCACTTTCACGTATATCTGTCACAATAACTTCTTCTAACTATATGTAATGTATAATATAAAACATAAGTTGATACTTGTATAATATTATATTTATAAATAACAATATATAAATGCATATTCTATTATAACTTACTTGTAATACAGTAACAGGAATACGAATACCTTCAGTTGTCCAAGTAGAAGTCATTCCCTTCTTTTTAGCAATAACACCAGTTCTAATAGATGTAGGTTTCCATTCTACTTGAGTTGCAGTGGTTGCTTGTTGTAACGTAGTACTTGTATGAAATCCAAAAATACGATTAGCAAATAGTGATGAATTGTTAGAAGTCCATTGTTGTTTTAATATAGATTTAGTAAATAATTTAAGTGACATTTTTATGTATTAAAAGAAAAAAAAAAAAAAGGAACCAAAAGGGATAGAGTATTTTTTTTTTTTTTTTTTCCTCGTCTCTTTTTAACAAAATAAAATAAAAACCTGTCACCCCTAACATTTTTTTTTAAGTTGTAATGATTTTCAATCTCCGAACAAAAAATAGGGCGGGTGAGTGTGGCTTGTTAGATAGATGTTTGCATGAAATTTCCATTAAATCCCCGAAGATCACCTTCGAGAATAATGATTAAATTGATAGAAAGGTACACTATTTATTTATTTTATAAACAATAAGTATCTGATTCTTCTTTTATTTCTTAGAATAATAAATAAATAAAAAAGTACATATAGATATATATATACATATATATATATACTCATATAAAATTTGTAAATAATAATAAAAAAACAAGGGCGTATATTTATATGTGCATTATAATGCATGATCTTCTATTAGTATATTAAAAAATATATATAAAAGTATATATTTATACCATATAACTTTATTTATATAAATTTATAAATGCTTGCATTTCTCCAAAAATAAATTATTTTAACTGGTTTTTCTTTTTTTTTTTTTTTTTTTTTGCCAATATAAATATATATTTATTATCCATCTTATCCATTTCCCTCTTTCTTTTTTTTTTTCTTTCATTTATTATTTTTTAATAATAATAATAATAATAATAATAATAATAATAATAATAATATATAAATATATAAATATATAAATATATACTAGCTATAATGACATTATTATCAGATTCAATTAAAAGAGAATCCATTATATCTACTTTATCAAAAGCATCCTCGAACTCATCCACATCTTATTCCAGAAAAGGTACATCCCGTTTTTTTTTTCTTTTATTTACTTATTTATTTATTTTATAATAAAATGTATACCGATTTCTCATATTTTTTATAATTCTTTAGGTACCAATAAATATTTTCAATGTATGCCTAGTGATGATGAAGGTGATGATGAAGACGACTTTGAAGATGAAGACGACGACGACGACGATGATGATGATGATAATCAAGTTTTATACTCTATTGATGTCAATAAAAAAAAATTCAATCAACTTCAACAAAATGGTAAATTAGATACATATATAATATATAAAAATAGAAAAAATAACACTATAAAAAAAAAAAAAGTAAAAATACAAGGAGCTAAAAAAAAAAAGAATGGGAAAGGGAGAATAAAAAAAAAGGGTAGGAGTTCTTTTTATTAAAAAAAGGCAGGAGTTTTCAACTTTCTTTCTTTCCTTCTATATAGTAAATCCACCTAATAATCCAATAAAACAATATCAAAGAAATTCTATTGGTACATTAAGAACTTCGCCATCATTATTGCCTATACAACATCGTAAATTATCATGCCCTCCTCCATCACACAATGATGTCATTAGATCCTCTTCAGGAATATTAACCCCTCAACGTAAAAGTGTTTCATCTGGAATGGAATTAATGGTGGCAAGAGAGCAATATTTAGAGCAACAAAAAAATCATCAAAAATCAAAAAAGAAATTAAATCCTTCAAAAGCACCTATTGGTGGTTTACTAGCAAAACTACCTCAACAAGGTTTACTTAATATAAGTTTTCAACATCAACATATGATCCAACAGCAGCAACAAAATATAGTACATCAACAACAACAATATTTTTTACAACAACAATACCAACAACAATTTTTATTACAACAACAACAACAACAACAGCAGCATTTCCTTAAACAAAACCCTCCTTATTATCAACAACAGCAACAACAGCAACAACAGCAACAACCATTTATTTTATTATCCCATTCCAGTAATCAACATTATTATCCATCAACACATTAAAAAAATACAAAATTATGAACCAAAATTAATACTAGAAATAAAATTGAAACCATTTTTTTTTACTGCTTTCTACTATTATTACCATTGTTATATTTTTTCGATTATCTTTTTCCCTCCTTTTTTTTTTTTTTTCTGTAAATAAGATAATCTTATATACTATTTTCGGTTAACAATAATAACTTTTTTTAATAAATAATAATTAATAGAATCATACGTAATATATATATATATATATATATATATATATATAAAAGGAGGAAAGGATCTACATAAACTTTTTATTTATTTATTTATTTGCATATATATAATAACAATAACCTCTTTATTATTTATTTACCTACTAAAAAATCATCAATATTGAATAAAAGAGGGTCATCGAAATTAAATAGAGAAAATAAGTCATCACCAAGATTGTAATAATGATTATTACTATTAACATTATAGTTTGAAGTTGGATGAAAAGCAGAATTAGTAGAAGAAGGTATAGAAGCAGGTATTATCATATTTGAAGGAGAAGAAGGCGTAAATTGATTTTGCTGTTCTTGTTGTTGCTGTTTTTGTAATTCTTCTTCTTCTAATTTAGTGGCCCATAATTTATAATCCATTAATAAGCCCCAAAACAATCCAGCACCTAATCTTGTTTGTAAATAATTAATATCTGTTTTAAGTGCACCTAATGAAGACATCAACCTTAGTTTATCTATTATCCTTGCCCCTCTTGCTGCAGGATCATCGATTTTCAGAGATATATTCTTTAATAAACTATGAGCGTCTTGTAAAGCATTTAAAGCACTTTCTTCATCCAACCAAAGTTTATAGGAGGAAGTGACCAATCGGAATAAAATAACAGAGGCATTGATTAGATCTCTTGTAATAAAAACGGGCCAACTTTGATAGGCTTTTTCTTTTACTTGCTGTTGCTGATACATGGATTGAATTAAATTAATTATTTGAATACATACATAAGATATGGGTGTGATGCTGCTGATTTTATCACGATCTAATGAATCAGGTTGTAGTAAAAAGGAATGTAACTGTAATTTGGCATGTAAGTAAACCAATTCAGTCATTGAACTCATTGGTGAAAAATCCATACCTAGTTGTGATAAATTGGTTGCCAAATTGGTATGAATTAATTTACGACAAGAAGCCTCAACCCCATTATGCGAATGCAACGTAGAGTTTGTATCCACACCCAATGTATATATGCTTCTATTTAAAAGATGTAATATATGAATTTGTTTTAAAAAATCATTCAATGTTTCATCATATTCGCCATCATCATCATCATCTTCTTCTTCTTCATCATCATCACTATTTTCATTGTTATTATCTTCAAATCCTGTATCCTTTTCATCTTTTTTTTTTTCATTTTCCATAACATGATTATTTTTCTTTCTTCTTTTTATTTTATTTTCATTTTTATAAGAGGGATGTGTAGTTGATTTTTTTTTTATATGAAATTCCGATAAAAGTGAGTAGTCCAAAGTGGCTGTTGCTGGTACGCCATGTAAATCTGCTAATTGTTGATTCACGAAAAAACTCGCCATCCACATTAATGCATGGAATTTAGCTCTTGATTGCTCGTTTGATTTTTTATGCTGTTTGTCAAAAACTAAAAATTCCGTTTTTCTAAACCAGGAACGGTGTATTCCTAGTAATAATCCCATGTGGATGGCTTGACCTGAGTACATCCATGACATATCTTCCTGTGTTGACCGATGAGGCAATGGCCATAAACATAAAAGAACCAATGCATATATATGTGCTAATGTTTTAAAAGGTCTCATTATATAGTGAGAAACCATCCCAGTCTTTTGTATTAAATATTTAACATGGTCTGAAATAGATTGATGTTCTTTCATATGATCATTATTATTATTACTATTGTCCGATGATATACGACTTGATACTGCACATATAGTCCAAAATAGTATTTCACTTCCAGTATATTCAGTACATTCGTATAATAACGTTTTGGGATTTAGATATTTTTTTGGGAACACTGGTATATATTGATATTGGTATCGAAGGAATAAATTAAATAGCTGATCAATCCTTGAAGAAGAAATAATAGAATTATTATTTAACACTTGATGCTGTATAAATGGCTGCGTATTATTACCATAGTAGTGAGATTGTCCATGAAATATGCCGTTGATAGGTAATAAGGAAGTTGGAGTATCCTCATTACTATTTTTATTAATATTGTTATTATTTTCATTTATTTTGTTCAAATTTGCACTAGAAGATAGTGCCGTTATTAGTGATTTTGTCTCAGAAGGTGATAAAGTAGTGGTAGAGTTAAGCTGTTTTGTTTCCTTTGTTTTATTATTACTATTCATATGCTGTAATACTTGATTATCCATTTCACAAAAGGCTTTGGCTTTTTCACATCGACTACATTTATTTGGGAACTTATCTACTACATTACATCGTAATTTCATACGTCTACATTTTGTACATGCTGTTATTGATCTTGTTCTCTTTTTCATTAATTAATTTTAAACAGCTCTTTCTTTTTTAAATAATAAAGTGTGACAAAAGAAGAAAATAATGAATCATCAGTAAAAAATATAAATTATCAAAAGTTAAAACCCCGTCTTTTTGGCACTGTTGTATCGAAATCCTTAAAAAGATCCAAATTACGAGGATTTATAAGGATTAAATAAATAGTTTGACTTATTAACAAACCAAAATAAAGGAATGTTATTGTGAAACTAAATAAGAAAATTATAGTTATCAAAAAATTAGAAAATAGGTCCAAAAAATATTGGAAAATTATATATTGAAAAGAGCTCTGTTTTTATTAGAATTAGATTTTATGAAGATTCTTATATAGAGCTGAATTTAGAAAATGGTTGAGCATAATAAATAACTTTTTGATTTTTTTATATTTTTCAAACTAACACACTACATTGAAGTTCTTAGAAAGATCCAAATTATGAGGATATAATAAGATAAAGTTGGTAGTTTAGTTTAACAGTAAATAAAAATAAAACGATAAAATTAAAAATAAAATAATAAATATAATTTTTACATAAATAGTAATTGATTTCAATAAAGTCAAAAAAAAAAGGGTATTGAGAAGAGCATACTTTTTATTGAAATTGAAGAAATAAAAGATTTTTTATAATGAGCCGAATTGGGGAAATATTTAGTCGTAAACTCGACACAGTTCCATCAATTTTGGATACACTTTCATTTTATTATCTTTGTAATTTAAACTTTGAAAAAATAATATAAAAAGATGTTACTTTTTTATATTCCCTCAGTCAAACAAATATTTGATTTTTTTTTCCCTTTCTTCCATTCAGCAAAAAAAACAAAATAAAATTTAACAAAGTATATATGTTGTATTTTAAAACTTATATATGTTTACATGTATAAATATTAAATGTAAGAATAAATTATTTAAATAAACAATAATGATAAACTCATGTTTAAAAAATTGAATTTGCATTTATAAAGTTAAAAAGTATCTATAATTTAGTTTTATTATAATTATAAAAAATTATTAGTGGTATTCAATTAGAATTATCGTCAAATTAATTGGTTATATAATATAAAATGATATAATTCGATTGCTATTATTTTTTAGAAAAATAATTTTTCTTTTTAAATGACTAAAATTAAGCAAGTAACCAAGCAGCAGTAGCGGCAAACATGGTAACAAGGGAAGCAGCAATATTAGTATTAGAGGCGGCACTAGCGTGAGAAGGAGAGGATGCAGCAGAGGAAGATTTATTTGCGGGACTAGAAGTTGGCTTAGCGCCGGATGGTGATGCTGGAGATGATGAAGAAACAGCTTTATTACTACCACCGGCAGAATCAGCTTGAACGTTTTCATTTGTGTTAGGTGCTTGAGAAGGTGAAGCTTGGTTAGCAGGGTCATTAGTTTTGTCAGGGGTATTTTCTTTATCTTTAGCTTGTTCTGGGTTGGCTTCGTTTGCAGCTGGATCAGTGGCTCCATCTTCGACTGAAGCGGCAGAAATTTTATTTTTGGAATGACCATCCTTTTTATGGGATCCATCCTTATTATCTTCACTGTCTTTATCTTCGCCATCATGCTTGTCACCACCTTCATGCTTGTCACCACCTTCATGCTTATCGCCACCTTCATGCTTGTCACCACCTTCGTGCTTGTCACCACCTTCGTGCTTGTCACCACCTTCGTGCTTATCGCCACCTTCGTGCTTATCGCCACCTTCGTGTTTATCGCCACCTTCATGCTTGTCACCACCTTCATGCTTGTCACCACCTTCATGTTTGTCACCACCTTCATGTTTGTCACCACCTTCATGTTTGTCACCACCTTCGTGCTTATCACCACCTTCGTGTTTATTATCACCATGATTTCCTCCTTCGTTACTATTATTGTGAGTCTTTCCATCTTCTTTATCGCCATGTTTATTTCCATCTACACCTTTATCTTTGGAATGGTCTTTGTTACCTCCTTTACCATTTTTCCAACCCCACCCTTTCTTATGATCATCTTCGTCTTCGTCTTCTTCATCTTCATCTTCTTCATCTTCATCTTCTTCATCTTCATCTTCTTCATCTTCATCATGCTTCCAAGACCCTTTCTTTTTGCCTTTTTTATCTCCCTTTTAAAAATAAAATAAAATTAATATCTATATTTAAATGTAACCATTCTTTTTATGAAAAACAAATAATTACTTACATTTGGAGTAACATAAACTGTCTTTGTAGCATAAACTATTTTTGTAATGATAGCAGGATGATTTTCAGTATGAGCATTTTCTTGACCATTGTTATTTCCTTGGCCTTGAATTTCTTGACCTTTGGTTCCTTCTTGGCCTTTAGCTCCTTCTTGTTCGTTATGATTTCCTTGACCTTTATGACCTTCTTGTTCTTGAATTCCTTGTTGATCATTGAATTGATCATGACGTTGAAGTGGCTGGAAGTTATCAGCTTGAATAAAATGATCTGCAATACCAGCTAAACCAGCATCGGCTGGAACAGGGGCAATAGGATTGACGGAAGCAGCTATAGTGTATACATACATAGATATATATAAATATATATGTCAATATGGAGTATATATGTTCGTGTATGTATGTATATTCATTATAAGCAATTACCTGATGATAAAACAGCTGAACCTAAAACAGCAGATAATAATAAAACAGTGTTGGTCTTCATATTGATTGAATTTATAAATGAATGGAGAGAGGTATATACTTATAAAAGAGTGAAGATATTCAAATTGGTATATTAAAAAAAAAAAAAAAAGAAATTGATAATAAAAAAAAAAAAGTAAAAAAGCAACTGATATTTATATGAATTTTTAAAATTTCCGAAGAAGACAATTAGCTTTTTATTATAATTTTTAATATGAATATAGTATGTAGGAAGTTTGAAGAAGTTTATTTTACAATACTCGGGAATAAATTGATCAAAAAAGATTTTATATAAGTTCGTATAAATTTAATCTAAATTTTGATCATTTTATTTTTAATATTTGTTCACATTATTTATTAAAATTGAAAGATATATCAGTATAACAATAAATCAGCATTTAAGAAAAAAACATGTGAACTCTCTGTTCTTTATTCCCGATAAAAATTTTAAAGATAATAAAAGTGATGAGTGAAAAGGATTTTTATTGTTAAAATCATGTAAAACAAATCTATAATTATAATATTATGTGAGTATATTTAATTTTTTTTAACGGAAGTTTAATTACCATTTATTTAATACAAAGTGACAGTTATCAGTAACAAAATAAAATAAAATATAACAAAAAAAAAGGTACAATGTATACGTATATTTATTATATATGTAGAACCTTGTGGTAGGATGGTATATTGTTTTTTTAGAGCTGAATTAGTTTAAGGAAAAAGGTAAAAGGGAAAAAGATGTACTAAATTATCTTTTAACTTCCTTATTTGGAGTTAGATTTTCCAAAAAAGCAGTCTGTTGAAATTGGTTTATACTCCCAGAGAAAAAAAAATAAAAATGAATTTTTCTTTTTTATACATTTTTTCTCTCTTCTTTATTAAATAAACTTTTTTTTTAAAAAAAAAATTATATATACACATATTTTTATTTTAGATTGAATTATTTCATCTGAATATAGACTTATATATAATTATATTTATAAAGTTTTGTATTATAAATTAAAAGTATATAAAAGTATGGAACTAAATTCAGAATTCAAGGAGCTATTACAGTATTATACTCTGGAGGGAAAATCCACATGTCAATATATTCGAACTTTATCTTTTATGCAAGGTTTCTTCTTAGGTTTATTGACCAATTTCGTTATACTGGTAATTGCTGTACGATATTTATTTATGGAAGATGTCAAACGTGTTAAAAAGGTATTTTTATAATTATATAGTAATAATAACGTATAACATTATATGGTAATAATATAATATACGAATGATAAAGCTAACAAAGCTTTTTAATATATATATATTTATAGAGATATATACCTTCTCGTTTATCAACTTCGCCTTCTTTTCGTACAAATCCAGCAGTAACAAATGCTCAACCTGTTGCTTTAATAACTTCAAAGACTTATTATGATATTATTCACCACCCACCAGAAAGTACAGATTGGCTTAACGTTTTATTAGCTCAAGCTATTTATCAATATCGCGACGATGCTCAAATTAATAATAGATTGCGTTTAATGATTGATGAGATAATAAACGGTGGTGTCAGACCTGGGTTTGTGGTAAATAAACATATATATATATATGTCAAGTAAATAAATAGGATAAAATATAATATGAATGCCTAACATATATATATATATATATATATATTATATAGGGACCTATACATGTAACAGAATTAAACCTCGGTGAAGAATTTCCTATATTTAGAAACGCAAGAATTAGACCCTCTGACGAAATTGGTTCTATGGTAAATGCTATTTGCAATTTTTTCTTTCATGTTTTCATTTCTTTCATTTTCATTTTGGTTTTTTAATCATAATTATGTACCTTTTATTCATTTGCTTTTTTAGAGAGCAGAAATTGATTTTGAATATAATGACCAAATTACATTAGGTATTTCAACTCAAGTGATATTAAATTGGCCTAGACAAGCATTTGCTGCATTACCTGTTTCTTTGCTATTATCAGTGGTACGATTTTCAGGAACGGTAAGTCATTATTTTTGTATTGTATATAATTTATTTTATAATCATAACGGTGTTAATGATAAGTATATTTATATATATAATCGTATATATTCATATTATATATTTATAGTTAACTATTGAATTAATTAATCCACCAAAAACAACAACAAAGCCTGAAAAACCATTAGAAAGATACATCGCTATTTCCTCCTACGCAGATTTTATATTGGATTTACAAGTGCAATCACTTATCGGATCCAGAACAAAATTAGAAGACATACCAAAATTAACTGATTTAATACAAACAAAGTTACGGAATGTTTATATTGATAAATTAGTCTATCCTACATTTGTTAAAATCAAAGTACCAAATATGTGGGAAGGAAGAGATCAACAACAACAGCAACAAGATGAAGAAAATATAGATGATGATCTTAATAAAAAAGATTAATATATATATATATATATATATATATATATATATATATTTGTAAACATATTTTTATAAAAATAACAATATAAAAATCATACCCCATTTATTTCATTTCATTTCATTTTTTTATTTCCTCCCTTTTCTTTTTATATATGAACCTCTCTCTCACCGTATATATATATATATATATATATATATATATATATATATATGTATTAAAATAAATTATATTATATTATAGAAAATAGAATATTGGTAACATACAATTTATTTAAAGCATGAAGATAAAATGTGAATAAATATATATTATTACAATTTTTTTTTTTTTTTGATCATGCAAACTATAGGACTATTAATCGAGTCCACTTCTAGTACCTCCAAATGTTAATAATGTCGATAATCAACACATCAAATAACAATGAAATATTTATTGGTAACTTTATTCAGTAGAAATTTATGGTACAAATATTAATATAACAAAACCTTACCTAAAGGCAATTTACACATTAATATTCTTATTTTTCCCTATCCTTTATGCTTATTTTACCAGTATGCCATTGAGGCCAAAAATCATTTTCTCTTTACTAGTACTATTAAACTGTCACTTTTGCAACATATAATATCAGAATTTTTCTTCTCTTGATT
This sequence comes from Cunninghamella blakesleeana, assembly GCA_017871115.1. Classification (NCBI taxonomy): domain Eukaryota; kingdom Fungi; phylum Mucoromycota; class Mucoromycetes; order Mucorales; family Cunninghamellaceae; genus Cunninghamella; species Cunninghamella blakesleeana. Next base: position 3,165,967 of record JAFCIZ010000005.1, read on the forward strand.
TTACTCTTTAATGTTATATATCAAATTCTATTCTTTTTTAAAGCAATTACTGTTAGTGATGCTAAATTACCTTATCCAGATCCTCCAACCATGGTAATCGATTTTATATACATAATCATACCTACATTGCTAGTAATATTGCAAAATTATTGACAATGTCTCTCATAATTCATTTTATTAAAAAATAAGAGATAATTCACTCTATCAGGAAGAAACATATACCCAATAATAGTGGTTAATTATAATTGTTTATTATTTTATATTTATTATTTTAGCCTATTCTCTTTTGTTTTTTATCCCACTACTCTTGTTTTTCGTATTTAAAAAATTTCTTACTATTATTAAGTTCATTCTACTCTTGTGTTCGATATCACCTCCTTTTTATGTTTCTTTGAATATATATTAAAGTAAAAACAAGTCCTAAAAAATTTAGTTGTATATCTTCATAGCCAAAAAATGCTTATAAAGGTTAAAATAGTAGAGTTCTAATATAAAACTATACGAAGCTATTTTGCATCGTCTGGCTTTTTAAAAGGAAAATTTTACATATAGTAAAAAACACTAACTCTTTTCATAAAAAGCCAACAGCATAGATATATATTTAAAAATGTAAGACTTGAGTCTCATATCCTTGTAATTAACATAATAATATATACTAGCCATATATTTATATATATTTATATTTATTATCATTTCTCATTTCAATATGTAACCTATCATTGTATCATTTGTATTCATTTTGTATATTATAAATTCATCCTTTTTATTATTATTATTATTATTACTATTATTATTATTAAAAATAAAATTATATAACTCATTTCTATATTATATTAAAAATGAAAGTAGCTTTTACACATTTATTTGAATGATTTAAAAATAGTCTAAATTTCAGTTTTGTTGATTTCACATTATTATTTAGATTATTAATATTTTATTTATATATTTAAATTTTGAATATTATTTATCGAATTATATATATATATATATATATATATATATATATATAAACGATAATGGTTTAATAAACATCTGATTCTGTTGATTTAAAATGATTATCATCAATAGTTGAATAACATCTACCTTCCACAGTTAAATGTTCAAGAGATTCCCTAATTTCAGCATCTGTATAAGTAGAACGTAATGATCTTTTAATTTGATCAAGATGAACCCCGTCTTCGCTATGATCGCTTTGAATAATATTATATATTTGATCATGAATGGAATCAAGTGTAATTTGCATAGGATCATCCTAAAATTACATATATGTATATTAAATGGATGGCGATGAATTCCAAATATTGAAATATATTATTCCCTATTATATAATTTTTCCTAGCATTTTTTTTTACCTTTGGCCCGCTACTTCCTTTTGTGAAATTCAAATGATTATATACAGTATCCAAAAGATGATATGTGATTTCATTAAAATCGGTGATAGGTCGAATATCGAAGGCCATGACATTTATACGATCATTAAAACTATTAATTCTTCCAACAACACGAACATATTGGTCTATACTATTAAATATATATGAAATAAATTGTTATTATTAATATGAGTATTCAACTTTAATAGTGGTAGTTATAATAAAAAACTATTCGTCATTATATGTATATATTACTTTAATCTTCGTCTGCGTTCCATTTCTTGAGCACTTTCGTTTTGATCAGACCATTTTCTTACTTCTATAGATCCAGTGCCATCTTCAATATTATAACTGACATTGGTTTGTTGTTCTACAATATTTCGAATGACACCTATAAGAGTTATCTATAAAAAATATATACACATGCGTATACAAATATATATATATATATACATATATATTAAATCTCGTTTTTGCTTCTTTTTCTTTTCCATTTTATTTTATGTTGCGTGAATATTAGCCTTTTCATATATTTTAATCTATTAACCTGAGAAATATCACGCCCATCAATTTGAAAGACTGAAGGTTGTACTTGTTTTGTATTAATAACTTGTTTAATAGTCACAGGTCTTAAAGATTGTTCTCCTCTAGATTTCTATATATACATTATTATTATTATAATAGATTAATGTCTATTGCTATATTATATATATATGTATATATTTATTATTCTTGTTTACTTTTTCATGAGTTTGTTGTCGATCATTGTCATCGGCTAAGAATCCTTTGTTAAATAAGAAATATATATATCAATATTGATTTATATATAAGATACAATACTATTTATCTATATTACCACCATCCATTGTTGTAATTATAATAATAAATATTGAAAAAAGAAAAAAAAAAAAAAACTACGCGAATTTTTAAAAATCGCGCAGGTTATTCAACGCGGAGTTAAAATAATAAAACAGAAAAAAGATATTGAAAGTCTATTTTGACATTAAAATTAAAAAAAATAGCGTGATAAATGGTATTTTTAAAACATGAGTAACTTTTTTATTATTTAATTATATATAAACGCATTACTAAAATGAAAGATATATCTATTATTTTTATTTTAATTTTATTGTTGTTAAGGATAAAGTATATGGTTTTCAGTACTTGAAGTGGTAGGTGAATTTATAGTGGTATCATTAAAAACGTTTTGATTCATTAATAAATCCATTTCCATAGGCTGTTCATGTTCGTTTTCTTGTTGCTGTTGCTGATCAAAAAAAATGACTGACTGGTCAGATAATGTCATTCTATGTAATGGAGATGATGGTAAAGAAGAAGATTCATGATAATTGGTATGAATAGGGGAATTAGAAGGATTCATATTATTATTAAAAGAGGTAGTTGTGTTAGAATGCTGTGAAGAAACCCTTAATGGTATATTAGGATTAGTCCAAAATGCTGAGGATGAAGAATACATCCATGAGTTATCGCTATTATTAATGTTATTGTTATTATTAGTATTAGTATGAATTGTAGTAGGTAAGGATATAGTTGCTTGTGGTAGTGGTTGCTGTGTTATATCGTTATGCATATAATTCACCATAGACATGGAGGGTTGCATTATAAATGATTGTGGTAATACATGTTGATTGGTATTTATAAGAGCAGGAGGGTATGAAAAATTTATATTTGTTGTTATCATTGGTGTTGGTATTATATTGGTAGATATTTCAGTTGTAACAAAATTATTATTGTTATTGTTGTTGTTGTTATTAGTATGATTATTATTATTATTATTGTTAGTTAGATCATTATGATTTATAGGTTGATTAGGTATCCCTGGTCGGAGTTCAATGACTGGGGTTATGTTTACTAATTGTTGAATCAATTCTAATATTTGTTGTTGTTGATTTGCTTGTTCATACAAAATAAAAACTGTTCTCGCAGCTATTAAGTAATGAATAATTTGCTGGATGCCGCGAAATGCATAATGTAAACAAATAATTGGATGATCCTTTAAAATAGAATGTATGATGCTGGTAATGGACGATGCTTCTTCTAATAAAATACTTTTGACCGTAGGTGCGTTCATGTTTAATATTGTCCTTTCCTTTTCCTTTTTTCCTTTTCCTTTTCCTTTTTCCTTTTCTTTTTCTTTTTCTTTTTTTATATTTATGGTATGATCTTCTTCTTTATCATTTTTCATGAGATCTAAAGCAATAGATCTATATAAAAGTATATTTGTAAAATGGTAGGCTAAAAATAAAAAATTCACCCTTCCACCACCTGGCCCCTCCCATTTCTGTAATTGTGATTTTAATGCTTTAATATGCTGATATAATAATGATAAATTGCCATGATCTTGATGATGATATTTTTGTCTTAGGTAATGTAATACTGTGCCATGTGTTTTCATAACCATAGTCAACCAATGAAAATATAATGCTGTTTCATATGACTCTTTTTTATTTTGTTCACTTGGTAAAGGTATAGGTAATGGTAATCTTAATTTTTCTGTCTGATAGTGCATAGGTATACCTAATTCGGTACTAGTATAATAATGTAAAAATAAATATGAAATTAAAAATATCAATAGCTATTCATACATAATTACTTTCCTCTTGTCCATTCTTTTTTTCCTTTCCTTTTTATTATTATTATTATGTATGTTACCTTAATGCTATATCATAGATATAAATAGCCCAAAAAACTCTTCCTCGTAATTCATTCATAATAGGATGACATTGTAAAGGGCGAGATAAACCAAGATCATTTGCCATTTTTATAGCCATCTGAAAATAATAACGCGTTCGCCATAAAAACCCATGCCGTTGAACTAATTCTTGAAATTTAATAATTAATAACAGACTTTGAACAAAAGATATTCTAGGTGAATCGGCATATAATTCAACTAATGATATGGCTTTATTATAATAAATATGCCCAGGAGGGACAGTGGTTGATGTTGAAGATGATGTAGAAGATGTTGAAGTTGCTGATAAAGGTGATTGAGATTGATGAGCTTGATAGAGATAAATCCATTGAGAAGCTATAGCATATATACAATTTAATAATATGGGTTCTTCTAAAAAAGATTGATGTTCAGGTAATAATATTGGAAAATAAGGATGGAAGTGGTTAAAATAAATAGAGAGTAATTCTTGATTTATCACTGGTAAGTTTTTTTTTAAATTTTCATCGTTAGGATTTCTAATTTCAGGATCCACTTTATTCATGATTGGTAATCGATCCATTCTTGCATTAAAATCAGGCACATAAAAAGGTTGACCAATAATACTAACTGAAAATTTATCTATATAATATATATATATATATATGTATATATAGTTATTTCACTATTATTCTTGTAATTATTCTTGCTATTATTATTATTATTAGCTCTATTTATATTTTACCTATAGGCTTCATCGGTAAAGGTGGATATAATATAGGGTCACTAGCAGGATTATAATTAGGATTTGGAATAGAGTCTACTTTTAGTTGATTTAATTTCTGTTTTAATATTTCTATCCTTTTTTCAATGCTTGACTGTTGTATTAAAGCTTGCCCAGAATTATTTTTATTATTTTGCTGTTTTTCGTACGCGCATTCAATTCTTGATTTATTACATCTACTACATGGTTTTAAGCCATCACATTTGACCTATATTAATAAAATAATAATAAATAACATGAAAAAACTCTATTATTTATCTATTGATCTATCTACCTATCTATCTATAGGTATGTATATTATTGTTTACTTTACTTTTTTCTTTTTACAATGATCACAGGCATGGCTAGATTTTTGCTTTTTACCAGTACTGAGAGATTTATTACTTGTTGCTTGAGACGGTATTGATTTTTTACTAGATTCATTAGTAGGTCGATTATTTATTGAGGAAGAGGAAGAGGAAGAAGTAGATATTGATTCACCTTGAGAAGGAAACAAGTCGGTCGCGTCGTTTTGTTCCATACTGACATGCTGCTTTTTTTCTAGTACTTTCTTCTTCCTTTCTTTTATTTATGTTTTTTAAAAAGGAAAAATAATAATATCTTTTTTTTAATTGAGAAGATAATATATTAAATAAATAGGTAAATATAGTATTACTATTTTTTATTTAATTATTATTATATTAAGAAGAAAGAAAAAGAGATGATAAAATAAAAAGAATGGAAAAATGAAATAAATAATAAATAAGACAGTTCAAAAAAAATACTAAACTTTAAATTATTTTTAAAAAAGCGGAGTATGTAAGTGAAAAATATTACTAGATATTAACTAAAAAAAGCTTATAATTGTTGTGTATGTACGATGAAACGATTATTAAACTTAAATATATATATAATTTGCCTTTTTAAACGTATCCTCTATTTAGATTATTATTTATTATTGTTATTTTTAAGTAAAATAGTGCGTATATGATTATCTAAATCTTACAGAAAAAATTAATGTATGCAAAAATGATGTATTATTTATTGATGAAAACCGAGATGAAGTGTACAACAAGTAATTCTACTTTTAGTATTATATTCACCAATAGATTGAACATCTTTTCCTTTTTTATCTATGATGTCATCCAAATTCCAACATTTTATATAACCATCAGAGGAAGTACTTACTAATACTTGACAATCTTCACTTTTAATAGAAGATACAGTTTTAATTCTAGTTTGATGGCAATTGGGTAATTCAATAGTAATATCATTTTCTATATCCCATAATCGAATCGTTTTATCTTCATGCCCACTTATTAAATATTCACGATCCTTCATAGTAATAAAACACATATCGTGAAATTTAGATCTATGTTCAAATGTTTTAGATACTTGAGCATCCTAAGATAATGAAAAAAATAAAAAATAAAATAATAATAATAATGATATATAGTTAAACATACATGAGATCTATATAGATGTAAAGAAGTGTAAAGTTTACTTACAGAAACATTGTATATTTTTATATTTCTATCAAATAAAATAGCATATTGGTCGCCTTTTTCATTCCATAAAACTTTTAATCCTTCATCTAAATCAATGAAACAATGCATCAACAATAATAGTAATTATAAACATAAAAATAAAAACAAGTAAATAATTGCTGTAAAAAAAAAAGAAAAATTATATATATATGTATATATTAATATTACCGTATAACTTTGTCATGCTAGCTTTTTTAGCTGTCATTAAATTCCATACAATAACAGTACGATCAGAAGAAACAGATAGAGCAATTTTACCAGTGGGATGAATAGCAAAAGAATTGACTTTTCCTTTATGCCCTTTTAATGTTTTAATATATTCCCAATCTTTTGTTCTCCATAAACAGATATTATGATCCTCACTTGCTGAAAACATGTACTTGTCATGGAATTGAATATCTAAAATGTCCCCTTGATGATGTCCACCTAATGAACCAAATTCCTTTCTCTTTTTAATATCGTATAATCGGATGATTTCATCTGTACTACCTGATGCAAGATACTGATTGCCAATACCGACGGTTCGAATTAATCCTGTATGTGCTGGTACAATAAATATAGGTGCTAATTTTAAGCTTTTTCCATTCTATTAAAAATAAAAATAAAAATCAAAGAGATAGAATTATCAATAATAAGTTTTCTTAAAGCTCTATACTCTTCATTTTTATTATTATTATTATTATTATTTTAATTACTTTTTCATTTTCTGTCTTTATCCAATTTGCATTAATACCATAAAGTATACGTTCATATGTACCAGTAATAATACGAAAGTCTTCATTTCCTTCTGCTGCCACAACACTTGAAAAAACAGAATCCAAGGCTGATTTTGGTTCTATTATTGATTGTTTAGTTTTTTTACTATCTTTTTCTTCTTTTATATTTATTGATCTTTTTCTTTTGTTATCTGCTGACATGATTTTTATATATGTGTATAATATATATATATATATATATATATATATAAGAAAGTAAAAGATCTAAAAAATGAAAAAAAAAGCTTAAAAAAATAATTTGTGGCTTCTGAAGCTTTATCTGCAAAAAAATAATAAATTAAAACGGCGCATTTCATTTTTTTTAAAAAAGTTTACTTGAATTAGAATCTCAGTATTAGCCAAATGAAGCTATTTAAAATAGCTAATCAAGCACCCTCATTAGCCTACTTATTTTAGCTATTCTTATGATATACATACTTTGGGATTTAATGGTACTTTGAATTATTTTTTTTTTTTATCAAATTATTATGATCATGGTGCCAGTCACCTTGCTATCAACTATTCCAGTTCTATTTTACATTAGCGTTATTTTTGGATCATTTAATAGAATTAAAATTAAAAATCTGATCACTATCCATTGCCCCAGCATTTAATTATTTATTATTGAATGATCAGTATGATAAAAAGAATTATCAATCACATTTAATATCGTTAATTACTTCAACTTATAAAATGAAAGTGCCTGTAACATTTTTTATTTTTAAACGATTAATTGCTCTTCCAAAGTAAAAAGCTTTAAAACTAGATAATTTAAAAATAGGATGCTTTGATGATGATAGTGATGGCGAACTTGATTTAGCAACTGAGCAAATCAAATATAATAATAAGAATTAATGCAAGTAAATTCGATATCTACCATTAAAGTTACTTGAAATTAAAAATTACTCTACACATTTAAGACTGTGGTGTAATGTTACCTGTACTTGAATATTATCTTCATCCTACTTCGTTGACAGTAATATAGTTCAATATTAATTTTTCAATTTAGTTATCAAACAATGTTGAAATGCATTTACATGGTATAATTTTTTTTATAATGATGTTAAATTGAAATTGAATTATCTTCAATTAGTATCTCTGATTTATGATTTTGAAGCACAGGTTATAGATCTGCAAATACAAAAACACTCATTATTACTATCTGAATCAAGCGAATTTATAAGCTATAATACTAAAATTTCCAATGGTATGTCTAATGAGATTTTTCTAAGTCTAAAGTTCATATATAACGCATCCATACAATCAAATATTGAACATTTTTACAATTTATTAATTTATTATTTATTTTATTATTTATTTATTTATGAGATATATCGTGTTTATAATTTTTTTAATAAATAACTTAAGTTTTTTATGCGCTTTTTTTTATATATAAATTTAATTAAAATTTATATTTATACATCTTGTAATGATTAAAAAAAGAAGTTATATGAACGAAGTATATGTTGTTTATATAGAAAACATTCCACTGTATTGTCCCTTATAAAATTTGGAATTTTCATTGGTCCATTCCAATTGTATTTTACCTTTTCCCCTTTTTTACCCCACATTTATTTTTTATTTTTTATTTTTTTTTACATAATAAGATGTAATTAAATACCAAGTAGTTTAAAAATATCATACTTTGACTTTTGAAATAATAAAAAAAAGTATATAAATGGCCAGTCGAAAGAATAATAATAATAAATCATTAACTTATTCTTTTATTAATTTAATTTTATAATCATTATCATCTTCATCATGAAATACATGACCATTGTATCTAGCTTTTTATTTATCCAATTCATTAATGCTTCCTTATTTGATTTTATTCCACCAGCCAAGGATAGAGACCCTAGTAAATGTGAAGATTATGAAAGCGAATATTATGACAATGAATATCTTGGTTGTGATATGTCGTGTCAAGTCACGGGCTACCTTGGTACTTTGCAAATAAGAAGCCCTCCTCGTAAATTAAACGTACCTAAATACGATGGAGCTTATTGTTTGACGAAGGTATCTATTAAGCCTAAACGAGGATCTAATTCTGGTATTGAATTCTATCGCCAAGGTAGTTGCATGAAAGGTGTATGTGAACCTTACCAACCCTACCCCGGTCCTATCCCTATCGATATTGGTGTTGCTGAAGGTGTTGGGGCTCCTATGGGCAGTGCTCCTGTTGGCGGTGCTTCTGTTCCTGCTGTTGCTGGTCGTGACGCTCCTATGGCGCCTCCCTCAGGTGGTGTTTCATCAACTAGCCCTATTTATTGTCCCCCTTACCCTGCCAAATAATTATTTAACTATATTTAATTTATTTTACTTGACTAGTCTTTCTTTAAATAAAAAATAAAAATATTTATATCCTTTTTAAAGTTTATGATTTTTGTCACGTGGATAGAGCTTTTGTTTCAAGGCTGAGCCAGAAAAGTATTAAAAATAAAAATGATAATTTCTCTCTCCTATATCTATTTCCCTAATAAAATATAACATGAATATAAATGAATTTCCAAGTGAAGTTTTAGAACAAATATTTTTAAACTTATCACAATCATATCGTACACGTTTTTCTTTAATTTGTAAAAGGTGGTATAATATTATAAATTCACCAACTTTTTATCACACTATTGAAATTCATACAATAAGGCAAGCAAAACGGTTTCTTAACTTTTCCACCACAGTCAAGATTCAGGACCATTATATTAGCCAATATGTAAATAAATTTATTATTGAAACTACACTCTCTAATTATTCTGCTTATATAGACAATACGTTTATATTAGTATTATTACAAAGGGCCTGCCCTTTCGTTACAGAATTTAATTACACCTATGTCAACAAAAGTCAACCCATTCCAGATAAATCACCTTTTTATTGGACACGACTAACTCAATTTCCACTCGGTTACACAAATATAGAGAAACGATGTTTACAATATATAAACGATAAAACAACCAAATTACTTGAATTGGAATTAATGAAATGGGATGAAGTAATAGAAATAGATGATGATTCATTGTCACAATCATTACCAAACTCTATTCAACTGACTATACATAAAAGAAATCAGACAGCTTTAAAAAGAAAAAATAGCGATGCCTATCCATACCACGAAGATGACGATGTAAATGTAACGTTTGCAAGTCGAACGCTTGTTTTACCACGATTAACGCAATTAAACGAATTATATCTTGATTTTAACCTTTATATTCAAAAAAGAAATATGGCTCGTTATGAGTTAAATGAAACAACTTTGGAGTCTCTATCTTTATCATGTCCTTCACTTCAAAAGTTAACTTTAGTCAATTTCTATATGAACATTTCTAACGATTACTTTACTGTATCATCCTCTTATAAACCTCAATTTACTGTAAAATTCTTGCATTTTAAATCTTGTCTATTTTATGAAAATCGTGTTTTTGATTATTTTTCTTTAAAGTACCCTAATTTATTCACTTTTACTTTAACATCATTGAAGGGATTACCAACAGAAAATGAAAACCAAGCTATGGAAGAATATAGGTCATCAATTTATCATATGTTAATTCGTTATAAGCAGCTAAACCGATTAAAAATAACTACTATGTCTGATAAAAATTTAAATTGGCCAACTTGGAATACATTATTTGATTGGATTACTCAGAAGTCTCATTCCTTTTTAGAGTTAGAATTGCCTTTTGAATGGTTATCACTAAAAGATATTTCATCCCATTCTATATTAAAACATCTAACAACAATAACACTTGAAATCAAAGATCCTTTTAAATTTATTTTATCTGATATTTTAGAATTAAAAAATAAAAATGGACAACCATATGTATCAACATCCATCACAACATTCGTAATAAAATATCGCGGTTTTCAAGTTAATCTACCATTCTACATTTATCAATGGCTAGCTTCTTTTCCTCGTTTACACACACTCTCTCTTTCCAATCTAGATATCAAGGATATAGATTACAGCCAAGCCATTGATTCATCCTCATTAAACAGAATTGTACAACAACACCAACAAGAATTAAAAGAAATGAGTCCTTTCTGTTCATTGAAAAAACTAACTATTCTTTATAGTAAAGTTTGGTTGGGTAAAAATGGCTTATCAACACTTTGCAATCAATGCCCCAATATCAATTATATTCATTTTTCAGATTTAAATATTGATTTACCAACGTGGGATAACGAAAACAATAAGATATGTACGGATTTTTATATGGATGCTTCTCGTTTAAATTTGGATTACATGTACCTAAGGCACTTTTATTATGTACCTATTTTATCCAATGACATAAGACTTTTAGGCAATAGAGACATTATATATATTGGTTACGTCAATATACGCGAATTATCAACAGATTCTAAATGGGGTTATAATTTTGGCAGACATCAAATGCGTTATCAAAATTCTACTTATGTAAAGGATAAACCTTTTACTTTACACATTACATGTCAATCACTGGATAGATTGGATATCCAAGTATACCGTATGTAAACTAATAATACCTTTTAAAAAGAATATTTATATATATTATTATTTATTTTGTCAAATTAAAAAATATAAAATATATACTGAAATGAATAAAAAAAATGATGCAAATAAAAAAGAAAAAAATGAATGCCTATTATTATTACTTTGATTATTATATGATATTGTATTTAATTTTGTTGACGTTTTTTCGCATATTTAACATTTCTTTCAAATTTGTTTCTCTTTGGCCCATTTCCATCAATCACACCATCAAACTGACCTTGACGTTTTTGACCACGTTTATCTCCGTGACGTTGTGATTTACGATTTAATACATTTCTGAATTTTTCATTTTCTCTTTCATCTACATCCTGGATACCAATTAAATTACTAAAATCGTTCAAATTCTAAAAATAAAAATAAAAATAGTAGTAAAAATAATAAAAAGATAATGATGATTAGCAATATTCTTTTAAATACACATTTATAAAATAATATTAAATAAATATGAAAACTTACATCAAATTCACTTTCAAATCTCATCTTATTTTTAGCTTTAAGGTGCTTCTTTTCTTTTCTTGTAACAGCCAAACGCATATAATTATTTTCTTCATAATCATTCTTTTCTTTTATTTTTCTATCCATTTGTTCTCCATAGCCTGTTCCTTCATTTACACCACCATATACATCCACTTCTTCAGGAGCATCATTCATTTCAGCCATTAAATCTTTCATTAATCTTGATCTGGATGCTTTTTCTCTTAATCTTTCTTCATTCTTTTCTTGTCTTGATTTCTTGGTAACATTCTCTTCATATGCAACAGGTGCCATTTTAGGTGGTCTATAAACGCCAGTGGATTTATCCTCATTAAATTCATCGTCGTCGTCATCATCTTCACTATCTCCATCCTTAGCAAGCAAGTTTTGAGGATTAGGCTTAAATGCCATTGGATCATTAACTATAGTTGTAAAATAAAAAAAATAAAAATAAAAAAAATCGATGAGTATTGAAATAATAATAATAACAATAATGATAATAATATATGTATATATACCTTGTGAATCCTTATCCTTTGTTTGTTGTTGTTCGCCCATAACTGCTGTTCTAACTAATTTATCAATTTGATATTTTAATTTTGTTTCAATAGGTTTCATTCTTTCTAATATCACACGAAGTTCAACCAAAGACTCTATTACTGGATGGTCCTTTATTGATTTTCCACTTATTTTTGAATGAATGATAAAAGCTAATTGTAATATATATTGAATCATGATTTGGTATTTGGTTTCTAAGAAAGATACCCCTTTATTCGTCTTTATATCACCATTTTTTAGTCTAATGTAATATATATTAGTTTTAGTATAATTATGTTATTTAATTATCATCGTTATTATTATATATTTACTTTTCAACAAGAGGTCGCATATGTAATTTCAATTCCACTACTTTAGCTTTTAAATCCTTTAATACTTTCGATAATTCATTGTGATCTATCAAATATTAAAAAAAATAAAAATAAGAAAAGTGAATAAAAGGTAAGTATAATTCTTATATTTAAAATGCTATTTCTTACCAACTGATTCATTATTATTAGCAATATTATCGTTTTTTGATACAATTTCGGTGGACATGGTAAAGTATTTTAAAAAAAATCTATTGAAGAGAGGTTTTTTTAAAAAAAAATCTTGCATTTCCTTTTTTAATTTTTTTTGATTGGCTTGTCGGCCCGTGACTGATAATTTTTTTTAAAATATTCTCGACATTGTCAAAAAGATTTTTTGTCCTTTTCTTTTATAGATTTTTTTTTCAACTTTTATCTTCTCTAGAGTAATAATAATAATAAAACCATGAGCGTTATTGGTATTAATTTTGGTACTTCATCTACTTCCATTGGTTATATTAACAAGGTATATATATTTTTTTATATTCTATATTTTGCAAAAATAATGCATTTGACAATAACAGTTGTATAAATAAATACAACAATTATTTAATTGAATATTGGACAGCCTTTTTAATCTCTCTCTTTTCTTGTATATATATATAAATTTTGAATGGTTTTAAAAAACAATAGGAAGGCCGTGCTGATTGTCTTGCTAACGAAGAAGGTGATCGTCAAATTGCCTCCGTACTTGCTTTTCATGGTGTTGAAGAAGTAAGTGAAAGAAAACATTTATATAGAGATAAGATTTTTTTTTTATTTTACACGTAAAATAATAACAAAATTTTTTATGTCTATCAGGTTGTAGGTTCTCAAGCCAAGTCTGATATTGCTCGTCATCCTAAAACTACTGTTGCTAACTTCCGTGCTAACCTTGGTAAAAAGTAAGCTGAATATATATATATATTTAATCGAAAAAACAAATAGTGTTAAGGGTGGTCAATTTATTTTCTTTTTTTACTTTTTTTTAAAAGATTTGCTGATAGTGAAAATTTACCTGGAAGTGCAGCACCAATTGTTGATAAGGATGGACAACCAGGATATGAAATCACATTTGACGAAAAGAACGAAGTTTTAAGTACACATACCATTACCTCCAAATTCTTAAGTCATATCAAAGAAAGTGCTGAAGCTTTCCTTGGTAATAAAATCAGTGGTGCTGTCTTAGCTGTACCTGCTTATTATACTGAAGAACAACGCGAAGAATTAAAAGCTTCTGCCAAAGATGCTGGTATCCAAGTTTTACAATTAATTCATGAATCTGCTGCTGCTTCCTTAGCTTATGGATTAAATGATCGTGAAGATAAAACTATCGTTGTTTGTGATCTTGGTGGTCACTCTTTTGATGTTACTGTGTTAACTGTTCGCGGTGGTATTTTCAGTGTAGTTGCTACTGCTCATGATACTAAATTAGGTGGTGTTTCTTTTGATGACTTATTAATCCAACATTTCAGTGCTGAATTTAAAAAAAAAACCAAGGTAGATATTGCTAACAATACCAAGGCTCTTGCTAAATTACGTGGTGCCGTAGAAGTAACAAAGAAAATGTTATCTAGTTCTACCTCTGCTCCCTGTTTTGTTGAATCTATTGCTGAAGGTTTAGATTTCCATGGTACTATTAACCGTATGCGTTTTGAAATCATGTCTAATAAAGTTTTTGCTAAAATTCAAGATGTTGTACGTCAAGTTCTTGTCAAAGCTGATTTAGATAGTTCTGAAATTGATCAAGTTGTTTTAGCTGGTGGTGCTGCTCGTATTCCTAAATTTGCTGTTAAATTACGTGAAGTCTTTACTGAAAATACTCACATTCTTAATGAATTAGAAGCTGATGAAGTTGTTGCTCGTGGTTGTGCTATCCAAGGTTCTCTTATCGCTGGTTTTGAAGCTGAAGATATTGATGCCTCCGTTCATCCTGTTGTAACTTTAGCTCCTTCTACACAAAAAGCTATTGGTGTTGTCAACGCTAAAGGTGATTTCGTTCCTATTATTCCCAAAGGTACTGCTTTACCTGCTCGCCGTTCTTTCAACTTCACTGCTTCTCAAGATGTTTCTGATTTTGTCTATGTTGCTCTTCATGAAGGTGATCATATTATTGAAAAGAAAGAAATTCCTGTTGAACCTCTTCCCGTTGAAGAAGGTGAAGAACCTGTTGAAGAAGAACCTGAAATCGTTACTACTGTATATACTAAGCCTGCTGCTCTTTTAGTTGAAGCTGTTTTGCCTGCTAAAAAGGATTCTAAAGTCGAAGTTCAAGTTACTGTTGATACTGATCTTAAAGTTATTTTAGTATTACGTGATGGTTCTAATGTTGTTAAAGCTGAAACTTCTGGAAAACAATAAATAAATAATAATTATTCTTTTTTTATATATAAATATTTATTTTTAATTTATTATAATTATTTAAAAAAAACCATATATTTTTTACCATCATATTCATATACATTATTTTTGGCATTTCTATTATAAAAATGTAGTTTTTAAAGTTCTTTTTTTTAAAATAAAAAAGTTGATCACATTTCTACATCGTTCTTATATGATAATTGTGACGATTCTTGCTATTTCATTTTGTTGCCCAATAGTTGGCTATTCTTTGTTTGACCAATCCTGCTATTGTTTTCTAATCTGTCTCTTCCATCATTCCTTTTAAGGAATGTTTATTGTCTACATCAGATGCAGTTGTAGTTAATATAAAGTCTTATTCATGTCTTACCATAAAGTCATTTCAAATTTTTTTTAAATGAAGTGTTGTTATAACTTTGTTTAAGCTTACTTATTTCTAAATAAATATGTTGATAGCTATATATCTATTTGATATTTAAAAGTGATAAATAACCTTTTTTTTTATAACATATATCTTTAATATTACCATTATTATTTTTGTTATCATATTAATTATTCACTTTGATCTCTTTGTTGTATTAAAAGTAATCGAGTTGAACTTAATTAAAAATCCCAAATGAAGCTAGTCCATTTAAAATCAATCGCTGTGTATGAGAGGGTGTAATTTATTTCCTATATTTCTTTAATAATGTGATGACATAATATACACAGTAGTGATTTTATAATAAATATAAAATATTTTATGTGATGTATAAGCGTATTATAAACTATGAAATCATTCAATATTATTATTTTATATTTACTACAGCAGACTCTTAAGTTAGTTTCACTTAAAATAAATATAATATCTGTTTAACAATCTTTTTGCGTCACATTCGAATGTTAATATAAGGTAACTTCTTCGTGATTTTTATAAACTATACTTTAATTTGTAACTATAATAGCTATAAATATATATACATATGATAAATTCTAAAAAAATGAAAACAAAATCAACATCATTTAGTATAAATAGTATCTTCATTTTGTTAATTATTACCATTATTATATAATATCATTACCATGTATATACATATTATTTTTAATGTGGTTGAGTAAAAATAGGAAAACAGCACCTTGAAAAATAAATAAATAGGTATATATTTTTATTTGTTAAAGAGCAACTTCTAGTTCTTTGTTTCATCTCAAGTTCCTCTCCTAATTATCTCCATTTGTTTCAAATAAATAGTCTATGATAAAAGTATCAAATATTAAACATAGTAAACCTTTTTACCATGTAATGCAACTGATCATGTACTTTTTATTTTGTGTTTTATTGTTTATAACTAACAAACTTTTCTTTATTAATTTACCTATTCTCTCAAGAGATTTTAATTAGATTATGAAAATATATGATAAAACAATTATACTAAATCAAAACTATTCAGAATAACATTAGCAATACAAACAGGAATACTTTAAAGTTATAATATATTTATCATTCGGTTCTAATAAAACAAGTTGTATTACTTTTTATCACCAATCCAGCTACTTCAAATGTAGTGCTTTACCAAAGACCATTTGCTGATGAACTAAAGTTTTTTTGTATCGATTATTATTATTATTTTTTTTTGATAATTGCAAATAGACAAGAAAATCAATCAACCGATTTTTCGTTATGCGGAAGAAGAATGTGTTAGTGAACTAATGTAGAATTGGAGCATGAGTCGATTGTATTGGTGTTGTGGAGGGCGGAGTGAATCGTTTACTATTATGAAGCCTCCTGCTGATTCCCATCAGCTTCTTGATGTTTTTTTCTTCTGCATGGCCATGGCTAAATTAGATCGAAATTTAATATCAAAAAATATAAAACTATTTATTATTACTAATACCAACACACAAAACACACTTAAACTTTAAATTACCAAATTCATTTTATTTATTTATTTATTTATTTTGTATTAACTGTAACAGTTATACTGATAAAAAATCAATAAATTTTAACTAAAATATATGCATATTTTTTTATTAATTAATTAATGTAATGAATATATAGTAGTAGTAATAATAGTATAGAAGTAAAAAGACAATACATATTCCCCAAGAACAGCTGTGCATAAAATAAAAATAAGCGGTATTTAAAAAATGTTTATAATTTTTTTTTTTTTTTCGGCCAATGTTCTCCAATTCTCTTTTCAAAAATAAATAAATAAATAATGTATAGACCACCACCGGCAACAATTATTCCACCAAATGTTCCTCCAGCTACTGTAAGTAAAACTAAATTATTGACTTTGGACCTTTTCTTTTTATCTTTTTTTTTGTTTTCCATTTCTTATTTTTTTTCCTTACAAAATATATAAATAATTTTTTATAGTATTATTGAATTCTATTACATATGAATCGATCAGTATTAAACTTTTAATAAAGTTTAGTTTGATTAATTCCCTTTTATTTTTATTGATACTGTAAAAAGATGATAAAAAAGAAATAAGATCAAATAAAAAATAAACAAAATAAAATACATGAATTAATGTAATACATATATAATTATTTATTTTTAGGTATGGAAAGAAGCAAAAACACCAGAAGGAAAAGTATATTGGTTTAATTCAGCTACTCGTGAAAGTACCTGGAAAAAGCCCGAAGTTTTATGGACAGAAGAAGAAAAAGCTACTAATGCGTGTGAATGGAAAGAATATACAACTAGCGAAGGGAAAAAATATTATAGTAATAAAATAACAAAAGAAACTGTATGGCAAATGCCAGAAGCATACCAAGGTAAAGAGTAAATAATAATAAAAATAATAATAATAGTTAAAGATATCAATGAATATTGCTTTACCAACTATTTTTTTTTTAATGCTTATATTTATAGAGCTTTTAGATAAATTAAAAAGCATTAAAGAGAAAAAAGTAGCAACAGCCACAGCACCATCGCCATCATTAGCTAGCGGACCACCTATTGTTAATGCACCTGCTCCTATTGTACCAACATCAATGAATAAACAACCCCTTCCTAATGTTAATATTAATAATGTTAGTGGTAGCAATAGTATTAATCCACCATTAACACAGGCTAATTTGCCACCTGGAGTTAGACCTATGTTCACACCTTCACCACCTATAAAAACCACTACACCACCTACAGCAACCGCAGTACCAATAGCAACTGCACCAATAGCAACTGCACCAGTAGTTGCACCAATACCGAAACCAATAGTATCAGCGCCGTCAACAATGCACTCACCTTCTGTTTTATTATCCCGACCACCTGTGAATCTCCAAATAGATACACCTGAAAAGGCTATGGAACAATTTCATTCTTTATTAAAATCTAAAAACATTACACCAGATTGGCATTGGGAAGATGCCATGCGGGAAATCATTACTGATCCGCGTTATTTCGTTTTTAAAACTACAGCAGAAAGAAAAAATGCATTTCAATTGTATGTTGATTTGGAAACAAAAAGACAGCGAGAAGAAAAGGAAGCCAAGGTCAAAAGAGAACAAGAAGATTTTTTTAATATGTTAGCCAATATACCACAAATTAAATCGTACTCTTCCTTTCGTACAATCCTACCTTTAATTGCTCAACAGCCAGCTTATCAGCAATTACAACATCGATCTGAGCGTCATATTCAGCATTTATATCAAGATTATATTTATGATTTACGTAAACAGGAAAAGGAACGTAAAAGGCAGCAACGTAAAAAAGATATTGAACATGTTAAAAAATATCTTTTAACTACTTATCATCAAGACAATGAAGAATATGAAAATGGTATTAAATTAACTTGGAAAGAATTGAAACAAAAACACCAAAAAGAAGAACTTTTTAAAGATATTGATATGATGGATATATTAGATGGATTCCAAGAATTTCATCGTATTGTATGGGAACAGCCTTTAGAAGAATTTGAAAAAAAGATGAAACAGCAACAACATCAAGATAGAATAGCAAGAGATGGATTTAAACAACTATTAAATGAATTAGAAAAACAAGAAAAATTAAATGCTCATACACAATGGAAACAAATTTATCCGTTAATTCGTGAAGATCAGCGATACCATCAATTATTAGGTGTTCCTGGATCTACTCCTATAGATTTATTTTGGGATAAATTGGATGAATTGGATTATATTTTATATCAGCAACGTAAAAAAGTACAAGATTATATGAAGCAGCATGATTTTCAAATGTCTATTGACAAGACTTTGGAACAATACCTTGATTTTGTACAACAATCCTCTTCCTTACTTGATCAAATCGATAAAGTGAATATCCCTTTAATTTATACAGAGGTAAAAATAAAAAATTAACGTATATAAAAAAATATGTGTATATATAAGGATGTATTAGTTGATTCATATATTCCTTCTTATTATACTACTATTATTATTTTTAGCTTCATAAAAAAGAAATTCGAAAACAGCAAGAACTAGAAAGAAAACAAATGAAGAAGTTACAGCGTAAAATCAAATCATTAAAATATGCTATTCGAAAATTAGATAATCCTCCTGTCCAATTAAATGATACATGGGAAGTTGTTCAAGCTAGATTAAAAGAGAATGACGCTTTTATAGATTTAAAGGATAATGAAGTAGCTCAAAAAGAAGCTTTCACACAAGTGATAAAAAGATTAGAGGTACATTAATATGTGAAGAAAAGTGATGAATCTAAATTAGGAAATTGATATTTTTTTCTGTTGCTTACCAATGTTTATTTCTATTTATTTATAGGCTAAACAGTATGGAAAAGAAAATATAGATGATGATGATGATGAAGAAGAAGATGAAGAAGAAGGTATAATTAAAGAAGATTAAATTATGATATATTGCATACATACATATATTATATAAATATATACTTAAAAAAGAAATATACAAGGAGAAGTTTTGAATTTTAAAGTTACGGAAAATTAGGTGACGGTTTTAAAAAAATTAATACTCAGATAAAAATATATAAATAATAAAAAATTTCTTTTTTCTATTTCTTTTTCTTTTTTCTTAAATATATTTTTTTTCTTTTGCTGTTAATTAACTTTGTATAAAAAAGAAGTGAATACATTGTATATACTTTGTCATACTAATATACCTGGCCTATATAAAAATAATATAGACTTGGATTTTAACATAAATATCATTAAATATAATTATAAATATATATAAATATATATTAAAAATACTAAAGTAGATATATAATCATTCCTTTTTTAATAATAATAATAATAATATCAATAATCTTATATAATATAATATAATTATCAGTATGTCGTCGGCAACAAGTACGTACTCAACAAGAGATGGTAAGAAATATTTATGTTTTATTAGTTATTTGTAATCTTTATCGAAGAAATATGTATAATAGGAATATTGTATTGATGCAAAAAGGAAAAAAAAAAAAAGGGTTTGATTGCAGTATAGAAAAAATATGTGAATATCACTTGAAATAATTAAGTCTTTAAATTCTCTTCCCTTTCCCTTTTGGAAATTTATTTGATATATCATATATATATCAATTATGCCAATGAAAATAAAGAAAAAAAAATGAGTTATCTTTTTTTTTTCCTTTATATATACATATGCATATATTTGATATGATAACCTACGATTCAGTACTATTATTATTATTTTATCGCTTAATAATTAAATAGATACTTCTTAAAATAGAATACTATAATCAAACTCTTGACCATAGTATTGTATTTATTTATTATTATATATTATAAATTAGTGATAATAATACAATTAATATTTATTTTTATTTTATTTGAAAGAAAAGGGGTATTCAATTTATCTTTTAATATTAAAACAATCAAATCCTTTTTTTTTTTTTTGTGTGTGTGTGTGTGTGTGTGCCGAATATTGGGAATTATAGCAAAGTTTTATAAGAAAAATATTAATTTTATTATTTTATTTTATATTATTTTATATTATTTTATATTATTTTATGTTATTTTATTACTTAACTATTTAGATAAAATGATCATATCTAATAACAAGCCGTCATCACCACAAATGAGTAATTATCTTAATCCTTCTATAAAAAATGAAGACCAAGTAATCCAAGAAATAACTAATCGATTAGAAACAATATTAAAATTGGATCAAGATGTTCAATATTCTTTACCAAGTTTAGAAGTGTTAAGAAAACGTAATTTAAGTTGGCATAAAATTCAAGAAAAGTCTTTGTTTAAAACGATTCATCAATTAAAAGATAAAGCTCAAATGAAAAAATCAATGGCTGTTAAAGATATGGCTGAAGATTTATTAAAACATTGGCGTGATTTACAACATCGTTCTAATAACAATATGATATCCCCAAAACCTTCTCCAGTATCAAGTCCTATTCAATCTTATAAAAATAATAATAACGGTGAATCTATAAAGTTAGCTATACAAAAGGATCCTCCTCAAAAACCAAAGGCTATATCGAATACTACGTCCTTTTTTGCCAGTTTAGACTCTAATGTACCTGTAACAAATACCAAACGTTTTTCTGAAAGTAGATTGGTATCATCTCAGCAGCAAGAACCTTTTAATCTTAATAACGTATTGCAAAAAATCAAATCACCATCTTCTTCTAATGGTATTACATCAGCTACTGAATTAAACAGAAAAAGATCATATGAAAATAATAATTATAATAATAACAATATGATGATAAAAAATAATAATGATAGTGAAACGTTTTCATCATCATCGTCTACAATAGTTCATAAAAAAAGAAAAGGCAATCGTAGAGTTACATTTAAACCTGATTATTGTTTAGTTGAAGTACGAGAGTATGAAAAACAACCCGAAGAATGGAATTCAGACCTGCATCATGCGTCAACTATAGCTGAAGCACGTGATTTAGAACATAAAGAAGCACAAGTTATGTCGCAAGTATACCATCAGCAACAATATCAACAACAGCCATCGCCCCCTTCAACACCTAAAAATCAGCAACAACAACTCGATCCACGTTTAACTGTCTCTTACCATCATCACCAAGAAGAACAAGAACAAGAACAAATCATTGATCACTATTACCCTCCAAAATTAATTAAATTACCTGATGATATTCAACTACCTAAACCTCAATCGAATGAAGCTCTCATTCAAATAGAACGCGAAAAAGTTACCATCGCCGCCATTTATACATCTTTATCTCATATACCTCCTACTCCACAAGATCCTGATGAAGTCCCTGATGAAAATAATTATACACCTATTATACCTCTTGAGTCCACTGATGCAATTATGGAGAATGAACAACCACAACAGCAACAGCCACAGCAACAACCCATGGCAACGCTATTGCAACAACCATTTATATATCAATCTCCTCCTATTTCACAATCTAATTTGCATTCTATTTCAAATAATAATAATAATCAGCAGCAACATTCATTTGTATCATCTTCTATTAACTACTCTAATATAAATCAACAAAATATGTCACCACCATTACAGCAACCATCTACTTTTTTACAAACTACTACTAACCCTACATTTATACAACAACAACAACAACAACAACAACCTACTTTTGTTCATATATCAAATCAACAATTGCAGCAACAACAACCGCAACAACAGCAACTTTATTATAACTATCTTCAGCCTTTGCAACAACAACAACAACAACCAGCTTCAATGAGTGATCAATTATCTCAATTACTTAGTAACCCTGATATTGTAAACCAACTTAAAGAAGCTATTCAAAATTCTACCAATGCTTCAACTATACATCAAACCCCAGAACCTCAGGTAAATTAATAAATAATTTAAAAATTACAATAATAATAATAATAATAATAATAAATTAAACCAAATTAAAACTTTTTTTTTTTTTTGAAAAATATATGTATTATAGCAAACTGGCAGCATCCCACTAAATGACTATCAAGAAGCTAAAAGACTCAATTCTAGACCTAATAAAAAGCGAGGGAAATCAAAAAGCAAAACTGTCTGTAGGTTTTATGGTAAAAACCCTGGGTGTCGATCTGGCAATAACTGTCCTTTTTTACATATCGATTAAATATTCATTCTCTTTATTTTAATATCCTTTTGCATACAATAATGGTTATAATTAAAATCGTATATACTCTTGTAGATTTATTAATCACATTTTATTATTATTATTATCATTATTATTATCAATAATTTGTACGCCCATCGTTTTATTTTTTAATACACTATTTTATTTATATTTTATATTTTATATCATTTATATAGTAATATTCTGGAACACATTGAAACACATTGAACTGATAATAAAATGTCGAACTTTTTTTCTTTTTTTTTCTGGTATTTTTTATAGAATTTAATAGAAATAATATTGTATGGATAATTTAAATTAGTTTTATTAATTTTGTAAAATTTGCATACTATACTTGATGCTTTATATAGTTTTATTCAAATTTTCATTTAAGTCTCAATATCCTTCACATCCAGCTCTATGGCTATTTATGATCAAAAAAACTTGACCAAAATAATACAAATTTCTTTAAAACTAAGTCAAATTGTGGGATATTTTTATTTCTTCAATTAAACTTGTTTAATAATATTTAATAATAATTAAATCAAGGGAAAGCTATATATTATAAATATGTGCAGTTTAAAATATTTTTTTATGTATTTATATTATTTAATATTATATTTATATTTGTTTATTGTTTTTGAATACATATATAAATATATTATACTAAGAAAATATAAAAAAGGTTTTTTAGATATATTGGTGAGTTTTTTGTACATTTTATATCATTTTGAGCTATATCGCTGTTTATGTACATATATATTAATTTTTCATTCTTAATAATACATTTGCATATATATATATATATATATATATATATTGTAGTCATTTGCTCTAATCGGTATATAATAAGTCATCATTGTTGAGTTTTTATTTTTTTTCTTTCAGGCTGGGAATTTTGTTCGGATAAATCCATAGCAAAATGAAAATCAGTGTGTTCATCAATATCTTTTATTAATACTTTTTGAGAACAACGATCACATTTCCATGATAATTCTTCGCTTGATGATGGTTCATTTGTAAAAAAAGCTGATACAGTTCTCTTTAATGATTTGTTAGATATATTTGGCTGATTATTAGAATTTTCTATGTCTTTGTTGGTATGATTATTTGACTTTCTTGTAAAAAAGTTCAACGTAGGATCTTTCGAAGCTGAGGTTGAAGTTACGTTTGTAAATGTGTCATTGTTTGCATTTATTAATGGTGAAGATTGTGTTAAATCTTTTTTATCTTCATCATCATTATTTTTTTCAATTTTATGCTTTTCATTAATGTTGTCATCTTCTTTCATAACAATATTGTTATTAATATTAGGCTTTGATGAAAAAAAACTTGCTATAGAACGATTAGATATAATAGATGCAGAAATTAATCCACTAGCTTGTACAGATAAATAGGTGCATGGGAGTGTAATTTCAATAGCCGTAAATAATTTTTCTATTTTTTTTGATAGCTTTTCTGTAATATACATATATATATATAAATTAGAAATTATATAAAAAAATATTCTTTTAATCTTTTTAAGCAAATTAGTATTATTTTACCTATACTTGTAAGCTCACTCCTATGTAACATAGATGTTGATTTTGATAAATATTTACCATGAAGACTACATCTATACGTTACCTATAACATTAATAATAATAATAATAATAACATAATCAGAACCAGAATTATTATTAGTATCATTACACATATACTCATATTAATATTTATATAATAAAAAATTTCTTTTTACAGATAATGTTTTTGGCCATGTCTGATGATCATGATAGTTTGTCATAATGCGATTATATATTTCACCAGATAGCATGCTAAACCAAGGTGATAACTCTCTTTGTTCTGTAATTGGTGGATACATAGATTTTGAAGCTATTAATGATTTAGGTGCTTTATGAGGAGTTACTAATTTAGTTAAAAATAAGGCGAAAGAAAAAAAAATGATGATTGTTAATAATATTAATAACAATTACAAGTTCATTATTTATATAATTAAGCTCTGATTGTAATTACCTTCTTCATTATCGATACCCCTAACAATATTATATAACCATAAACCAGAAGATGAACCAAATTTATCTTGCAGTTCTTCTTTACTGTATTTCCATAAATCACCTGCCTTTTCTGCTTTATATTCTTGTTCTACCGAATTTCCAAACTTCCCTCCTAAATTCCGAATTTTTGATAATTGAATATCCTTCATAAAGTCCATTGCAATATGTTGGCGTATTATTGTCTATAAGTAATTATAATAATAATAATATATGTTTAAAAGTGTTTATATATATATATATATATATGTTAATTTCATTTATTTATTGTTTTACTTGTTTGTTTGGTTTATTCATGCTTGATCCCAGTTTAGCTAATATTTTATTATTTGCGACACCTAAAAAAAGAAAAAAAGGAAAATGAAAGAAAAAAGATGTATATCAACTAATTTCTAGTGGAGCATTTAAGATTTATATATTTGCATATTGATTTATTTATATTACCTGCCGAACAAGTATACTTTAACTGATCATAAATTTGCTTTCTAATATACTTTGCAATAGAAGCACCAATAAAAAGTTGTAGATCCATCCAAGTAATCGGATCCCATATAGTTGTTTCATTATCATTATTATTAATATTGTTTCTTTCATTTTCATCACGGCTATTAACGATATGAGCTACTGAATCCCAATCTAGCGAATGTTGCTTTGGTAAAAAGATGTCATCTAAATGATCCATTAAATAACTATAAGTTGGAATATATTGTTGGCATAATCGCTGATTCACCATCTCCGTTACATCAAAAAATGCTTCATCTGATCCTACTTTTTGTAGTATTGGACAATGCTCTTGGAATATTTGAAATATTTTTTTGCCTGCAATACGATAACTATCCAAGGATACTTTATGTGTTTTTTTTGATGGATTTTCATGATATTTTGCTTCTGTTTCATTAGGTGCATAAGTTGCTACATGTACTAGTTTAATATCTAGTATGATAGAATCACATTCATTTAAATAAATAAATAAATAAAAAATTACTGATATTATAGCCATTACTTTTGTTGTCATTATCACCATTGCTATTATTATTACTATTAATATTAATTACCTGGACATAATGCAAGTGCTTCTTCTACAGTACTTAGTCTAGTAACACCAAATTTACGTGCAGCATAATTAACTAGTAAAAATAATAATAATATATACATATATACATATATATATATTATACAATTACTTATTTTAATATTTATATAGATAAAAAAAATATTATAATACCTGCAATCAAATTTGACCATTGTTGAACAGCTACAGGCTTTTCAGGATCTAAACCAAGTCGAACCTCCTCTATAAAAATTTATATATATTTATTTAGCTTTTAGAGATATTATAATGGTATTATACAAGTCTTTTTTTTTTTTTTTACTTGTTGAAACGTTAATCTATAAAGCCTTACCTACTTGACTAAAAAAACAATCTATATCGAAAGTAGATTTAATATATATATAAATTACTATAAAATATATGTTGGGTTATATGTGATTGCATATATGTATATACCTAGATCAATATGAAGTATACAGCGAGATTCTTTTAAACAAGTTGGTAAAGCTGACATTAGAAAAGAAAAAGAAAAAATCAAAGAGAGGACACGAAAAATTGAACTCTGAAAAAAAAATATATTTCTTTAACTACGCCTCAACCTTTTGTGTAACTATTATCTAGAGTAGCATATATACTAAAATGGGTAGAATCATTGTTTATTATTTTAAAAAAATTAATGTATGCAGTAACAAAATAAAGAGTTGTAAAAAGAATAATTTTTGTAAACATAAATATGTTAAGAATAAAAAACTATCTCCTTTAACCACCTTACCAGAGGATTGTAAGAATAAAAGTTAGATATTTTACGTTTATCATTGTTTTTTTAATAACGTACAATTTGTTTTGAAGTATAGCCCAATCTATAAAATGAATAATAATGAAAGTATAAGAATCATTCCTATTAATTATTTATTTATTTTTTGATCAAATATAAGACCTACTCTCGTAAATAACCTTGACCAAATAAACCAAAAAATATTCTTTTACCAACTACTGCCTCTAACAAACCACTAGGACCACACACATAAAATTTTTCAGCGTTAGATAAATGATCTTGGATCATTTTTTTAGTAATACGCCCTTTTTCATAAAAAAATCCGTCGATATCCTCCTTCTGTTGGCTAAGACAATAAGTGATTTTGATTCGCTCAGGATATTTTTCTTGGAATTGATTTAATCGGTCCAAAAGTAATATATCTTGTTTGGTTGAATTACAATATAATAATTCGATATTTGTATGATCATTTGGGTTGTTGAGGATATGAACGATTAATTGAAACTAAGTTTAGTAAATAATATAAAGTAAAGTAAATAAATTACGTATATAAATATATATATATTTCACTTTCTTTCTTTCTTTTAGGTATCTATATATACCATAGGAGCGAGACCGACGCCACCAGCTATTAAGCCAATTGTTTTCACATGGTTAGGTTTATATTGGGAAGTACGCATGGCTTTTTTTAAAAAGGGTAAAGTATCACCAGGCTTTAAAGTATGAATATACTCAGATATTGATTTACGGTCATATCTTTTAATAATTATATCGAAATAGCCTTCCGTTGTAGATAATGAAATAGGTGTATAGCGTCGAATAAGATACCCAAAAGGACTTTTGAGTGAAAAGGTAGAATATTTAATGGCAAGGAAGGAAGTTGGAGCGAAACCGGCAATTTGATTTGGTTCTGGCAATCCAATTCGAAATCTCTAAATTATATTGAATTTTTTAAGATTGATAAACTTATTTTTAATATATGTATATTATTGTTATTATTGTTATTATTACCTTCACATTATGACTTAATTCTTCTATTTCTACTATTTCTAATGGTACAGTTTTAAAAGTACCATTAAAAAATACTTTATCATCTTTATTTTCTGGTGTATAGGAATCTTTCATCATTGATGAATTAAGTTTCTTTTTTTTATAATATAAAAGAATACCAGCAAGTGATAAAGCAATTAATATCGATGAATTTAATTTTGAATCCTTTTTTTTTAAAAAAAAAGAAAAGAAAAGAAATAAAATAACAAAAGTAAAAAAAAAAATTAATTAGAATACAAAACAATCTAAGTAATATATTGTATATATATTTACCAGATTGATATAGTTCATAAAAAAAAAGTTAAGAAAATATAAAAAATCAAATAAAAAAAGTTTATTAAATAATTGATTTATATATTTTTTTTTATCATCGGAATAAGATTAATCCTTATCAGATCCGTGATTCAATATCGGTTTGACATAGCTTATATATATATATAAAAAGAACATAAAGTAATGAAAGAACATATTTTGTGTAATGAATTAACGGGGACTTACGCTGATTTGTCGCTCTTTTAATATTTATTGAACCTTTTTTTTGTTTCTGTATTGAAGGGGAGTTAAGGAAATTGAACACAACTAACAAATAATAATAATACTAATAATACTAATAATTCTAAATTATGTATTCATTTTATTGACCAATGATATTTAACTTTATTTTAAAAATGATATTGATTAAAATGGTATTGCCAGTATATTATTTAGAAAAAAAGAATTAAAAAAAGAGTAATAGAGAACGTATTTAATTTAATAGCTAATATTGTGTGTCTCAGGTTTATATAGCGAATAAATAAATATATTTGGACCAATAACAATTTATTTATTTTTTGCATTATAATAAATATTGCATTATATGTTAATAAGTTGGCTATATATATATATATGTAATGCTATGAATGATTTCTTTATTCAGTACAAATCTTAAAACATTTACCATCCATACCTTGCAATAATAGTATGACTAAAAACTTTGTTCATCATTATGAACTTTATAGTTATCATAATTAAGATTGCTTATACAAAGTAATAATTACGCGAAAGTTTACTTTTTTATTACCAATGCCAATTAACTATGTAAAAAATAACCCTTTTATTGATTTCGGTGATGAATTTATATTCTTCCTGGGACTAAAAAAATAAATTAAAATTGTATTTCATTTGATTTTTTGTTTTCTTTTTTCTTCTTCGTTCCTTTTTTTTTAAAAAAAATAAAAACTACATTTTTATCATCTATTTAACTATCTTAAATTATATTTAATATAATTGTACCATAAAATCATTAAGAAAAAAGTGATCATCAGCGTGTATTTTAATATTTATTGAAATGAAAAAAAGTAATTTTTATTATAAATTACTTCTATATATTTTAATAACAAAGCTATCTATCTTTAATAAAATTTGGTATAATACGAAGATGGATCAAATTATAAAAGATCATGTATATAGTGATTTAAAATACTATAAAAAATCAAATGACTGTATATATTCAGGAGACGATAAGAAACATATTATTATTATTCTATTGATTTATTTTATATAAACATATCATTAAATTACATTAAAGAAAAGTAAAAAAGATCATTTAGAAGTAGCCAATAAGGTTCCTTTTTTTAAATGTCCGCCAGTTGCAAGGGAGCTTTTTCCAAAGGGGAAGATCAAATAAGGAGGCAGATTTTACATTTCAAGCTCAAAAAAAAGTCAAAAAATCTTTTTTTCATTTTCTATTTCTTTCCTTTTCCTCCTACTCTTCTTCCCCCTTTCACTTTCACTTTTTTTTATTTTCTTTAATCTTATTTTTATTTTTAATCTCTTCTTTTACTTTAATTAATTTAATACTTTCATTTTATAATAATTCACTGTAATGGCTCATGTAAGTAAACAACTACCGACGAATACATCATCTTTTTTTTTTTTTTTGTTTTTTCAACGCCTTATTATTTTATTTTATAATATTATCATCTCTCTCTCTGTCTTTATATATATATATATATATGTATAAACATATATACAAAAATAAATAAATATATACACTCTATTTTGATCGTCTTGTTAGATAAAATATACTTGTATTTATAAATAAAAAGATGATGTACTCTCCTTTTATAAATTTACTACTTTTTTAAAAAAAAAAAAAACCTTAATAAAATAGTATATTAACTTTATTTTCTCTTTATCTTTATTTTTCTTTTTTAATATATATAGAGACTTGGTGGACGTAGAAAAAACGTAAAGAAAGGTTTTCAATTTACTTTGATGGTAGTTGGTAATTAACTTTTTTAAAAATTAAAAATAAGATGATGACAAGTTTGGCTATCAAAAAATATACATATATATATATATATATAAATGATGTGTATGTACAAATAAGTAATTTTTGGGTTACATTTTTAATTACTTTTTTAAATTTTATTTCTATTTTTTATTTTTAAAGGTGCTTCTGGTACTGGACGTACTACTTTTGTTAATACATTATGCGATTCAAGTGTACTCCAACCTCAAGTCTGTGATAATCCTGAAGAAGCCCATAATGAACCTGGTATTAATATTAAACCCGTTTCTGTTGGTAAGTTACAAAAAAAAAACTTTAAAAAAAAACTTTAATATATTAGAATATAAATACTTTTTTTATATATGTTATAATCTCCGACTGACAATTGATTGTTCATTTTTATTTCCCTTTTTAGAATTGGATGAAGATGGTGTTCGGTAAATCATGAAGAAAAAAAAAAATAAAGATAGGACATAGAAATAGATACAGTATATATTATCAGTATAGATAATATTAATGCTATTTTTATTTTTATTATTATTTTTTATTTATAATAGTATTTCTTTAACAATTGTTGATACTCCTGGTTTTGGTGATAATATTGATAATGAAAGATGGTAAATAATTATATACTTGAATATATAACGTTTTTATCCCTTTCCCCCTTTTTATTATTATTATTATTATATATTCATCTCCTATTTTCCTTTTTCTTTTTATTTTATTATAGTTTCCAAGAAATTGTTGGATATCTTGAAAGACAATATGATGATATTTTAGCAGAAGAATCACGTATTAAACGTAACCCAAGATTCCGTGATAATCGTGTCCACGCCTTATTATATTTCATCTCACCTACTGGTCATGCTTTACGTGAAATTGATATCGAATTAATGCGTCGCCTTAGTCCTCGTGTCAATGTAATCCCTGTGATTGGTAGAGCTGATTCATTAACTCCTCAAGAATTGAAAGATTTCAAGAAACGTATCATGGAAGATATTGACCATTATAATATCCCTATTTATAACTTCCCATTCGACGTAGAAGAAGATGATGAAGATACTGTAGAAGAAAATGGTGAACTCCGTGCTCTTTTGCCTTTTGCTATTATTGGCAGTGATGAAGAAATTGTTGTTAATGGCCGTACCGTTCGTGGTAGACAATACCCTTGGGGTGCTGTAGAAGTTGATAATCCTCAACATTCCGACTTTGGTCGCTTAAGATCTGCTTTATTAAGTTCCCATTTACAAGATCTTAAAGAAATCACTCACGACTTCCTTTATGAAAATTACCGTACTGAAAAACTATCCCGTACTGTTACTGGAGGTGATCAAGAAGATGCTTCTTTGAATGCCGAAGATATGGCTAGTCAAAGCGTTCGTCTTAAGGAAGAACAATTAAGAAAGGAAGAAGAAAAAGTAAGTTGCATAAAAACGAAGGAAAAGTGAATAAAAATAAAAATAGGATTATAGTTATTGACTTTATTTTTTATCTTAGCTTCGAGAAATTGAATTAAAGGTACAACGTGAAATTCAAGAAAAACGTGCTGAATTATTAAGTAAAGAAGAAGCTTTACGTAATTTGGAACAAAGATTGGCTCAAGCTCAAATTGCTGATGAATAAAAAATGAAAACAAAAAACAAAAAAGAGGAAATATATTGAATACGTATATAAAAAGAAAAATAAGCTAGTTCTATTTTTTTTTTTTTTATCGTCTATATATATATATATATATATATATATTCTTTTTCCTTTAATAATATTTGATATCCTATAGCTATTCTTTTTTTTTTCTATTTTAATTATTATTACTATTATTATTATTATTTATTTTATTTATGTTTCCCTTTTATTTTATTTTTTTTCATATAAACTCTCAACTTCAAATTTAAAACATATTCATTTCCGCTCTTTTTTTTCTTTTCAACTTCTTCAAAGATAATGAAATGAAAAAAAGTTTAATTTTTTAATTAAGAAAAATTAATTTAATAAAAAAAATACTTTTTTTTTATAATACAAAAATAAAAATAAAAATAAAAGCAATCGACTATTTTTTAAAATATATATATATAGGTATAGATATATATGGATATATTAAACACGCATATATATATATATATATAGTTTATGTATTTCTAAAAAAAAAAAAAGTAGGCATTAATTAAATTTTATTATGAAGAATATGCATGATTTATATAGTACTATATTATTATTACGTATTATAGAATTATTATTATTATAAAATTAAAGATTTTCTTTTTTCATAAACATGACGTATTTTGTCAATGACTGAATGAAGTCTTCTATGACCAATTGAACCTTGTTGATTTTGTTGCTCTTGTTCTTCTTGTTCTTCCTGCTGCTGTTGTCTGTTGGCGTTATGCAAATTAAATTGATAAGGATATATATTACTATTATTTGTAAGTTGTGGTTGATCAAATGAAGAATGAATGAAAGAAGAGATAAGTAATTCATTATTATCATAATTACTGTCATTATTACTATTATTATTATTATTATTATTATTATTATTATTATTATTATTATTGGATGAAGAAGAAGAGGATGAAGAATGAAAAGGAAAAATGATTGTTTTACAATGGCGTTGACGTTGAGATTTTGATCTTTGTTTTTTATTATTATTATTATTATAATTATTCAATTGATTTGTTTCTTTATGTTGTTGATCAAATAACAACTGTTGTTGTTGAAAGTTAGCAGTTGTGTAAAAAGGGTCCGTTTCTAAATTAGCATAATGGCGACACACAGGACATTGAAAGCCAGGATAAATGGATAAAATTAAAGGTTGAATACAAGAATGATGAAATAAATGGGCACATGGAGATACAAACAAGAATTCCGAATGGGTATTTATTGTGTGATTGTTGGGTATATTATCTAAACAAATACTACAATAATCCTCTTCTTCGTTTTCTTCTTCTACTTCAACGTGTTTTTCTTTTGCTGGATTCTTTTTTTGATCCATCATTGTCAAAGAATTAGAAGGAGCAATTGTTGTGTTGGTTGGTGATAATGTCATGGAAGACGGCTGTTGATAAGGTTTGTGATGCCATTGATATTTTTTCATGACTTGTTGATAAAATGCTGTTTTTGTTAAATCTTGATGATGCATTTCTACTTTTAATTTGACACATCGATGAAAGGACTTCAATCCATCTTGATATTGGACACCTAATTGAAGAATATCACCATCTTTTAAATAAATTTTATCGCTTTCTTTATGAGCTCCACAGAGTCTATTATGATTTAAATAAGTTCCAGAAGATGAGCCTACGTCACGAACGTATACCTAAATAAAAAAAAATTAAATAGTTTATGAATGAATAATGATGAATAAATTTGGTCTCGTTTTCTTTTATATAATACGAATAATACCTTTCCATTTTCATAGCCAATATCGCAATGATATCGAGAAACTACTTTACTTTTTAATAGCAAGACATCTATAGGCTGATCATTATTGATAGAGGTTGGTGGACATCTACCTAATCTAACAATTTTTGATTCCGAGGACTGTTTTTTTTTCCACTGGATAACATCAAAGATGACAGGTTTGGATGGATCATCAATATGTGGAATGATTCTTATAAATTGGTTTGTTTCTATATCTTGTTTATCTTTTTCTCCATCTTCTTCTTCATTTAATAATTGATCTTCTTTTTCGTTTTCTTCATCAAAATCATTATACGTAATCATTTTATAATCGTCATCATATTCATCATCTTGATTTTCATCTTCTTCTTCTTTTTCTTTACGGTTAGCATCCATTTCATTGTCACTTTCTTTATCTTCTTCTTCTTCTTTATGGTTAACCTCCACATCATCATCATCATCATTATCATCATTTAATGAGGCTGACGGTATTTTAAACGTCATTAATGAAAGAGTTGTTCCAAAATAAGGTGATATTAATGCTAAATTTGCCGCATTTACCATTTTTTTAAAATTTAATATAAAAAGAAAAAGCAAAAAAAGAACAAGAGAAGAAAAAAATAAATTAATAGAAAAGATCATTATTTTAATGGCGAAAAAAAAAAAAAAAAAAAAATAGTTTAAAATTTAGTAAAATATGAGGTAAAAAATGGATCAAGCACTAAAAATATTCTTTCCTTATAAAAGAAAATTACCATATATACTTCTTTTAATTTAAATTATTAATAAAACTATTTATTTTTTTTTCTTTTTTTAAAAAAAATACCTTTTATCAATTTTTTAATTATATGTTAAACTTGCATAAAAAATGAATTTTATACGTGAATTTTTTTCTTTGTCTTTTCTTAAGCCTGTCTTTTTCTTTTAAGGAGAAAGAGAGAGAGAGAGAGAGAGCAGGAGAAAAAAGGATTGATATGAAAAAAGGGGAAAAAAAAGGTAGAGAATGGTTTCAACCACCGAAGCTACCTTTTTTGTTCTCGAAACAGAATAATAATCCATCATCATCTGTCAAAACATTTTTCAATCAAACTTTACTACTCATTGGTATGTTCTCTGATTTCTCTTTCTCCACACTTTTTTTTATTAAATAAAA
Source organism: Cunninghamella blakesleeana (assembly GCA_017871115.1). NCBI lineage: Eukaryota > Fungi > Mucoromycota > Mucoromycetes > Mucorales > Cunninghamellaceae > Cunninghamella > Cunninghamella blakesleeana. Next base: position 3,201,070 of record JAFCIZ010000005.1, read on the forward strand.
TCACAATCTTGATTTTAACAATAATAAAAAAAGGAAAAGAAAGAAAATGGAACAAAGCATGTACGTATCTCTTTTCTTTTTTTTTTTTAAAAAAAAAAGTATAATCTCTCGCGAGATTCTATTTATTATCATGATCATAACTATTTTATTTACGTCATCCAATTTGAAAAACGTCGATAAATATTTATAAAAAGAGAGAGTGGGTGGTGATCATTTTTTTAGAATAAAATTCAATTTTGATAAGCACACTATTAAATATATTTTAAAACGAAAAGATGAAAAAGTGTTCATGTGATCATTATTATCATTATTATTTTTGTAATACTTGTTTTAAATATGTGTGTGAGTGTATGAGATGATTATGATATGCATTGGTTCTTTTTTTTTGCAAGTGATCTACTTTAAAGTCCGCCAATTGTTTGTTGCACAAAAAAGCTAAAAAAAAATTGAAGTACCTTTTTTTTTTTTTTTTTGCTTTCTTTCTTTAACTTATTTTTCTTTTCTTTTATTTATTTTTTTGACCTTGTGATGTATTATTACTGCTTATTTATTATTTAATATTTTATACCACCTAATGTTCAATTATCATCAAAGTAAATTATATGAAAAAGCGAATCAACAACAGATTATACCTAATTATAGAAAAAAAAGAAGAGAAAGTGTCCCTTTAATAATAAATAAAAAAGGATCAACATTAAAATATGCTTATCTTACAGAACAACCAAAACAAACAGCCAATAAGGAACCTAAACCTAGGTTAACCAAATCAATGAATTTCCCTCTTTCTTCTTCTTCCTCTATTCCTTGCTCATCTTCACCATCATCTCTATTGCAAATGACATGTCAACAACAACAATCAAAATGGGATCCTCATATTGATCAGTTGGATATTCTTTATGCTAAAATGCATGGTATTGCTTCTTTATCTACTTCTCCTCCACTTTCTCCACTTCCTTATTCTACTTTATCTACAAATTCGTCTATCCATTCTATTGCCCAGTCCACTACGTCATCTTCTGTTCCATTTCATCATAATGATGGCTTTCAATATTCAATTCAAGCCGTTTCACCAACCAATGCCCATTTTTCATTCAACGATTATCACCCCTCTACTTCTATATCACCTACATCTTCATCTTCTATATTTCCTACATCTTCATCATCTGCTACTATTATTCAACAGCAACACCAACAATATATAGAAGAGGAAGAAAAGGATACAATGGATTTACTGATAAAAAATAAAAATGATCATGATTCCACTAAAGCTTTATTAACCATGATATTATCCATTACCAACCAATTAATCCAAGCAAGATTTGATTATCTATCTGAAGAAATGTTCACTTTAAATAGCGACCATCAACATCATCAGCATAATGATAAAGAAGAACAGCAATTAATGATGCATTTTTTATCAACGTGTATTCAACAAGCAGAGTGTTTAGAACAATTGATATCATCTCAATTAAAATCAAAAAGAGCGCTAAATCAATATTTGTACAATGAGGAAGAAGACGATACAGATGAAAAAGAATTAATTCAATGGTATCATGATCATATTCATCAATGTATACAATTATATGAACAGCAATTGTTTATGACTGACACTTTACAAGATATTTTAAAAGATATCGAAACAAAAGCTATATATGAAGAAGATGAAAAAGAAGAAGAAAATGAAAAAACTATAGATGATCACAACCAAATTATGATGTTGGAAAAAAGCCAACATTTATTATTACTATTGGATCGATGGGATTTCCAACAATCGATTGACCATTTACTAGGTTTAGAAGACATGAATGATCGTTTATCTTCTTTAAAATATCAAGTGGGCATGTTTATTGGCAAAGGGCTGGGTACAGGGCATTTAATTCATTCACATAAAAAGAAAAAGAAGAAAATGAAAAAGGAATCTCCACCTATAGAAAAAACTCAAAAGGTAGATATGAAATTTTTTTTTAAATTTACTATTTTTGGACTTTTTTTTTTTAATTTTTGTTAATCTTATTGTTATTTCTATTGTTTATTTATTTATTTATTTATTTATATAGAAACATCATCACCACCAAAAAAATAATAATAATATTCAACCTATTTATTATTTACCTCGACAACAATGGATAAAAGACGATTTTATTCAGCAATGCCAATACCATCAATGTAAAAATAAATTTTCCTTTTTTTTAAGAAAACATCATTGTAGAAGGTATGTGATACATATATATTTATTATACAAAGCGTTTTTTTTTTTTTTTTTTTTTTTTACTAATATATCAACGTCTATTTTTTTTTTTTTCTTTCCATTATTATAGTTGTGGGAAAATTATTTGTCATGAACATAGTACTCATCAATTACCCCTTTATAAAAAAGTAGAAAAAGGTAATTCATTGTCAACGTCTCCATCCTCTCCTTATATTCTTTGTTGGAGTAGAGTCTGTGATCATTGTTTTACCCTTTATACTTGATATACATTCCTAAAGCATATATATATATATATATATACATATATATATATATATTCCTTCTCTCTGTTTTATATATCATTCATATATGTAGTAACATATACATATATACTTTTTATACATATTTTTATGCTGTTTAGTATTACTATTTTTTTTTTATTAATTTATTTAATAATTTTTCTTTGCTTTAATGAATTATGAAAATAGTTATGTAATAAAATTAAAAAATTAAAAAATTAAAAAATTTAAAGAAAAAAAAAAGTAACTAATATGATGATTTAAACTCGAAAAAAATAATAATAAAGTAAAATGTAAAAATAAATGAGGGCATAAAAATAAAAAAAAAAATAAAAAAAGAGGAATTTAATCAAACTATCAAAAAAGGACATATAAAAATATAAAAAGTATAAAAAAATAAAATGTAAAAAGTAAATATATAAAATAATAAATGATAAATAAATAGTAATAATAATAAAAATAATAATAATAATAAATAAGTAGCCTCCTCTTTTATATATATAATTATTTTTTTTTGGGAATTTTAAGGGGTGGAGAGTAAAAGATTGAAGAGAAAGGGTAAAGGGGGACGAAAGAGAAAAAGAATTTCAGAAGAATTTATATTTGTTTTTTTTTTAATTTTAATTATTTTTTTAATGACATTAAATTCATTTTACCAGACCCTTGGGCAGTAAAATCATAAACCATAGCCAATAAAGGTTGTTTTGTAGAAAGATTTTCAAAGTATTGGATAACACATAAATGATCCACAGCAATATGAATTTCATCCCAAGTAGATAAAGAATGAATTCCTTGAAAGAAAGCATCAAAGAAAGGATTAATAAAAGAGAAATCGTATCGGTAATAACCATCACCTAAATTTGTAGTAGATTGTTGAATTTCTTTGGTTTCCAAGACACATTGACCAAAAGAATAAACAATAGTATGGCATTCGACTTGTTCCATTGGGTATAATGATTGAAATCCATTTTTATTTTGAAATGCCATTTTATCAAAAAATTGTAAATCAAAATTCACTTGAGTATATAACATAGGTATAGATGATGTTAAAGAAGGAGAGGATGGAGGTGAAGAAGAAGAAGGTGAAGATGACGATGGGGAAGTTGAAGAGGATAATTGATTCATATAGTAAGCTTCCTTTTGTTGATGTTGTAATAAAATTAGTTGATAATGTTTTAAATGTTGCAAATCTTTGACCATACAATGTGAGGGTTCATGATAATACCATTGCGACAGCATATGTTTCTTGGTATCAGCCATTTCTTCTTCGCGATGATGTTGTTCTTCTTGTAATAATTCATGACGAGATTCTAAATAAAATTGAAGTTTACTTGGCCATAAAATGTAATCATATAAGGACATCATGCTATTATTTTTATTAGTGGAAGTTAATTCTTGTTGTTGTTGTTGTTGTTGCTGAAGTGAAAGATTAGATGAAGATGAAGAAGATGAGGATGAAATAGAGGATGATAAAGGAATGTTTAATGGGTAATTCATATTATTATTATGAGAAAGGACTGGAGCTGGTGGTGAAGGATGAGGATAATTTAATGGTTTAGTGGGATAAAAAGGGTCATTATTATTATACATTCTTGAAGGATGGAAATTTAAATGATTAGTTGATAATGAGGAAGTGGATGAAGAAGAAAGAGAAGTTGTATCGTAATGTTGTGGTGGCTGTTGATGATGTTGATACATTAACCATTCATTAGCGTTAGAAGAAACAGTGGTAGGAGTAGTGACATTAGAAGCAGTAGAAGAAAAGGAAGCATGTCTTAAAGCATTATAATTTGTGCTGGCACTATTCAATAATGCAGGAGGATTGGATGGATGGAACATTAGATGATGATTAGTAGAATCCATATAATGGTGTGGGTGATGATGGAGATGATTGGTTGTATCCAAAAAGAAATCGTTATTCATTTCTTGGCTATTAGGATCTGTTAATAATCGCATGAATTGTGGATCATTCTTACGTGTGTTTTTTAAAACTTGGATATGAGAAGAGACTTGTTTACGAGTTCTTAATTTTCCAGTTTTGCGATAAATGTAATCTGATATTAATTCATTTCTACCACAAGGTTTACCATTGACTAATATTTTACGTCTACCTAATTTAGGAATGGTTTCCAAAGCTTAAAAAAAAAAAAAAAGAAAAGGTTAAAAATTATATATATTATATTACATTTTTATTATAGTCTTTATTATATATATATATTTTTTATTTCTTTATTTCTTACCTTGAATAAAAGCGCTTTCTACATCTGGTGGCCAGACTTGTTCATCTTTATCTTTGGGTGACATATTAGATACTAAATGATTAGCTGATACAGCTGTATTATAATCATTAGTTAAATAAGAATCTTGAGGACATGCAAGCATATTAAATTAAAATAAAAAGTAAGAAATTAAAATAAGAAATATAAATGTGAAGTGAATAGTTTAAGAAGGAATGGAGTTAAAAAAAAAAAATTTAAAAAAAAAAAGAAAAAGTAGAAAAAGAAAGAAAAAGAAATAAAAACCTCTTTGAACAAATACTACTTTAATAAAAAAAAATTAATATTTTTTTTTTTTTTTCATTAAGCGTATTATTTAACAACAATGTATATAATAAGAATATACGATTTCAATTTATTGATTATATTATATTAAAATTAAAAAATCAATTCTTTGGTTTTTCACTAATAATAATATTATTACCAATATAGATAAAATAAACAAGGGGAAATAAATAAATAATATATATAAATTTATATAAATATATTTTATAAGGGATATTTGGTAATACTATGCAAAAAAAAAAAACGGAGTTTTAATCATCGATCATAAATTCTTTTTTTCCTATAATGAAGATTTAGAAATGATTAAATAGAAAATGACCTTGAAATCATATAACCAAGAACTATGTGGAGATAGAAATAGAAAGAGAGAAAAAGAAGAGAAAAAGAAGGGAGAATATCTATATCTATATTATAATATTATATAATAAAGAGAGAGAGAGAGAAGAGGAGATATATGGGAGGGGTAAAATATATAATAATATATATATATATAAAAATATATATATCATATATATATATACATATATACATATATATTTATATATATATATATTATTATTATTATTATTATATCAAAAATATGTAAAAAAAAAAAAAAAAAAAAAAAAAAAAAAAAAAAAAAAAAAATAGGGATCTTTTTGATGTTTTGAAGGTGTGTGTGTGCGTGGTTTTTTTTTTTTTTTTATTATGATTCGGAATATGTTTTATGACGATGATTGTGGAGACACTTTGCATCTTTTTTTTTTTATTAAATATAATAACAATTATAATATATACTATTTATATATAAAGGAGGAAAAAAAAAAATAAAAAAAATAAAAAAAAGAGGCGGGAAAAAATTATATTGTAAAACGTTTCGAGGAAAAGGGGATTAATCGACATAAACTAGGAGTTAATTTAAGTTTCATAGTTTTTCATAGATTTATATAAATATAGTTATATATTTATTATATAATATATTATAATTATTATATTATAATAACAATAATAAACCATACTAATAATTAAAAAAAATATATATAAATATAAATAAATAAATAATGATAATAAATAATAATAATAACAATAATATAAAATGAATACAACAACTACGACAACAATAATAATATAATAAATGATTTTAATAAAACTTAAAAATAAATATTAACGTAATTGACCATTGGCACATAATTGTCTTAAACTAGCTTTCTTTTTTATAGATTTGTTCACATAATGTCGAATAAGATTCAATTGATCTACTCTTAAATCACCTAAAAATAAATATAAGTCATCACCTAGAATTTCTTGAAATTCAACTATAGCTTCCACACATGATTTTCTAATTTGAATATTTTGATGATTTAATCCTTTAATAAATACTGCTACTCCACCTTTAGTCAACCATTCTTCTATAAATAATGTATTGTTTACTTTATTGACACTTTGCCCTAAAAATAAAAATGCTGAGCCAATAGGGTGATAATACTTTATTTGACCATTTGTTGCCGTCATGTCTTCTATTGTTACCATTATAGGTCTCCCTTCTCCATGCTGATGAGCTTCTGTCTCCTTTTTTACCACAGATGCAGCACTGACAATCAATTGATGAGTTAAATATGCTAAGAAAATATCAAATGTAGTTTGTGCTTCTAATCCAAGCAACACAGCTTCCATAGTATCTTCGGCCGAAGTACAAACCTAGAATAATAATAATAATAATAATAATATATTTTTTTTAATCAAATATAAAATATATATGTATATATAAATGAATAAAAGTAAAGAATGTGATAATTAAACTTTCCCCCCTTTTTTTTTTTTTTGCTTCGCTTTTTTTATTATTTTACCATTGGGTCGGGATGACTCCGTTTTTCTAATAAATATTCAATTAAACGAGATTCTAAACTTCTACCGAGAGAATCCAATTTCATTTCATAAAAACGTAACAAACCAGTTTGTGTTAGAGCCAATTGTTTTACCAAATCCAAAGCCAATAATAAAATACTAATATGATCATCGTTATCTCCATTAAGTTGCTGCTTCGTATTTAAAAATTGATTTAATAAAATTTGCATTAATTCTACAAAATTCCCACCATCTTTATTTGCTGAGGCCCATACTTCATTACCAGGTTCTTCTTCATTACCACCTTGATCCCATTTTTTTTGTATAGGTGTTTCTTTACATAATCTCATTAGTTTTCTAAAAGTGGGTGCATAAAAAGCTGTTAATGATGAGGTGGACGATAATGATGCCGGTGATTGATTTAATTTATCCATGTATTGATATAACAATGATGTTTTATCTTTGTTGCCGCCTTTGGTTTCGCTTCTTTCATTTTTTTCAAACACTTTTAATACTTTGCTTTGATCAATGGTTTTTGGTGAAAAATAAGGGACGTGCATTTGTTCAACTTCGAATTTACTGGCCATTGTGGTAGCTGTAGAAGATGTAGAGGAAGGCAATGGTGCATTTTTTTCAATTTCTTTTTCTATTATATTTAATACCTAAGTAAACATAAAAACAATAGTAATAATAAATAGTTACATATAAACATGTATCCTTTTTTTATTTATTTATTTTATTTTATTAATTTTCTTATATACTTACAGGGGCAGGTGTCGAAGGTGTATTTAACCTTTCATCTAAAACGTCATTATTTTCTGATTCATCTTTTGATAATGGTTTTTCAATATTAGTAGATGGTATTAAATTGAGATTTTCTGGCTATTTTAAGAAAGAAAAAAAATAATAATATTAATAAAAAAAAAAAAAGGAGATAAAGAATGAAAGAATTATATATACATATAATTATTTATAAAAACTTACAAGTGATGTAGTGATATTTGTTAAAGAGGAAGGTTCATTTTGAGAAGTTGGTGGTATAGTAGTAGTAAGCGTTATGGACTGTTCTTGCTTTTGATCAGGTATGTTTGAATGAGTATCGGGTAATGTAGTTGCTGGTAATGTAGGCGATAAAGAAGAAGGTGTTATGTTACCGTTGTTCGTTATCATTGTTATGGATGATGATGTTAAATTAATGATATCATCTTTAGGATAATCATTATGCACAGAATTAGTATCAACATCATCTATAAAGGTAGCCATTGAGTTAGGTACTAATTCTTCTTTAATATCATCTTCTATATGATGTGTAGTTTCTACTTCTACTTCTTCTTCTTCTTCTTCCTCTTTTTCTTTTTCTTCTATTTTTTCTGCTTGGTGTTTATGATCAGTATCAATTTCATTTTCATCTAATTCTTCTTTTTCATTTGCAAGAATGGGTTGTTGCTGTTGTTCATTTAATTCATGGTTTAATACCATAGCTGAAGTGTCATCATCAGTCTCTAATACTTGTTCCGTTAATATATTTGAATTTGTTGTAGAAGAGAGCGTAGTTGTCATGGAAGGCAAAATAGGTCTTAAATGGATACCAAGAATTCGACTTATTTTTGTAGCTGAACTATCATCAAAAGTAGCTATTAAAATATCAAATAATTTTTGATTTACAAGACGTAAATGACCAATGACTGTGATTAAAGGATCATGCCATAAAGAACCAGGAGCTGATGTTAAGACTAAAGGTAATAAAAGATTTAAGCATTGGCGAATATTTGCATCCGATTCAAACCAAGCAGAAGCCACATTATTATGATTAGCAGACGATGACGAAGACGATGATGTTGTTGATAAATGACTTTTCCAATAAATACTATTCAGCCCATTTCTAATTAATGTTGGATCATCATTCTCTTCTGATAACCATTCATTTTCTTCTTCTTCTTCTTCATTATTTAATCCAATCACACAAACCACTAATTCGTCCATCCATAGTAACCACTGTTTAATTAATTTTCTTCTTTCCACAGCTTTTAATGTCGTTTTTTTTCTTAAGGGGTTTAAAAAGGAAGAAGGTGCTTGTTGATTGGCGGTGTTGACAATCCCATCCATTGTTGAAAGACCGTGATAAATTTTATCTGCCAATTGAGGATCAAATCGTTTTAAATACCATTTTGCTCGATACCAAGATCGATTTGCGCATTTATATTTCATCCATTCCTCTTCATTTGCATTGGGTGTTGGCTCAATCGCTGATTCTAACATTAATTTGGGTATATAATCTTCAAAGGGAATTAATTTTAATAGTACCCCAATCACACAATCCCAGGTAGATAAAGCTTCATATAACTTTACATTAGTTGATTGTTGGCTCATTAATGTCAACATGACGGATTGTAATGTTGCTCCATCCACTAAAGTGGCTTCTTGTCCAGTACCGCCACTGATATCAATTTGGATCATATTCACATCTAATGGATAACTCTGATGATGGTCACCTCCATCCTCATCTACCATTGCATTTAACTCGTTGGATGTTGCTGATGATGGCTGTTGATCATAAACTGATAATTTTCTTGCTAGCGTCTGTATACCCTCTACTCTCATTGTTAAATCATCTTGTTGTAACATGACCAATAAACTTTGTTTTCGTCTCATACTCAAAGTTGATTTTTTACGCGTTAAGCCAGGTACTCGAGATTTACGTAAATTGGAGATGGGTGGTGGAGGAGAAGCAGTGGGTGATAAATGACGAGATAATGTAGGTGACATGGATCGCTGTTGTAAGGAATTCATATGATTATTATTAAGATTCATTGTAGATGGTGACATGGAACGCTGCTGTTGTTGCTGCTGCTGTTGTACATTAATATTGGCATTGGTATTAGTATTATTGGTAACGTTGCTATGAATAGATGGTGCAGAAATTAAACGTGATTTTGATTTAGAAGGAGTTAATTTTAATGAGCCATTGGATGGGGATGGGGATAAAGCACGATTAAGAGTAGAAATAGATGGCGGTGGCTGTTCAAGAGCTAAAAGAGAAGATTGCTTTGATTTTTCTAATGGTTTGAGTAAAGCAGGTGTTAATTGACGTAAAATCTGATCACCACGATCCGGCCAAAAATTCCAAAAATACCAAAAAGGTTCTCTACATTGTTCACGTACAATAGGTGCTGCATCATTTAACCCCTTTTCAATGATTTTACCAATTAACTCTGTTCCACCAGATCTATCCATTAAATGACGTACTGGTTCTTTAGGTCCATGTGCATGTAATAATGCTTTAACATAAAAAATAACATAATGTCTTACTTGAATGTTTTTTTCATTCATAGATAATGATAATAAATGGGGCGTTTTTGAATAATAATTGGCATGTTGTAAAAATTGAATCATGGCATCTTTGGCAGTTGATGCTACTATTTTTTTATTAAATCCTGTGGCGCGAAGCAATCCATTTAAAAATTGTTCATTCATATAGTTATCTAATGACTTTGGTAAATAAGTTCCAATGTCAGCTATAAGATGAATTGCATCAATTGTAAAGGTTGTACGAAGACTTTCCGTCTATTTAAATGAAAAAAAAAAAGTAATAAAAATTAAGAAAAACATGAATATATATAAATTAATCAAAAATCCAATTTTATTATTATTATTATTACCGATTTAATAATACCATCCACCATTTGTCTCATACTGGATACAATAGCATCATGGTATTTTTCAGGTCCATTTCCACGCAATATACCTCTAAGATATATTATTGATTTGTGCCTTGCTTCCCAATTATGTTCACTTTCTTTTTCTTTAAATAAAGCTACCATTTTGGTAAACGACGATTCCAAATCTTTTACATTAGTTATCTATTAATGTATATATATATATATGTAATTACAACAACAACATATTTATTTATTTAGATGAGGAATATTCATTATATTACAAATAATATCTATTTTATATTATAACAATTTTCAGAAAGTACTTACATCAATAGCTTCAATCTTTTCCATGGTATATTAATATTAGGTTAGGTTATTATAGTAATTTTTTTTTAATAAAAAAAACGAAGAATAATTTAAAAGTATAAAAAAAAAAAAAGTATGGATAAATATATATATAGGATTATTAAAGGATGATGTATAGAGCGAGAAAGAGAGGAATAAATTATTATTAAAGTGGAGGGGGGGTAATAAATTAGGTTATATATTTCCCTACAAGTACAAAAAGAGATATATGAATATAATATAAATAACTATAATGATGACGAATATATTATGATGAATATTAATACATTTATTATAAATATATTTGAATAATAAGAAGCAGAAAAAAGAAAGAGAGAAGAAAAAGAAATAAACAAAAATATCTGATACAGTTTTTTTATGAAACTTTTTTCGTGTGTAACTGATCCTTCCTCATTTGGTATACCCATAAAAAAAATTAAACTTTTTTTTATTAAAACTAATTCTTTTACGTATAATTTTATATGTCTCAGTGTTTTCTTTTACATTATATATTTGGTGAATATGAAAAATAAAAAAAACTATTAAACTGAAAAAAAATATTTCTAAAAATTAAAATTAAACTAAATATGAACTCTACATACATACGAAGTATAATAATTGGAGAAATCTCGATAATAGTTATAAAAAAAATAGCAACAACACAGTGTTCATGATGATGATATGAATGACGTTAAATAGATACTTTATTTTGTTTTCAAAGAAATTTTTTACATATTTAATTTTTTAAAATGTTTCTATGTGTAATATATAACTATATTATGCTCAAAATAGGATACACAAAACTACAACACTTGCATTTACATACATAGGTACAATTTAATAATAGTAAAATTGTAGTGAGAGATTTTAATAAACTAATATAAATCGATATAGACACCTATTTTAATATTTATATAAATTGAATAAAATAGAAAACATCAACAAGTAATATTTACTCCTTTTTTATTTATGATCATGCTTTTAACGAGAATGTGATCAATTTATTTATTTAAATGCTCTCGGTTTTTTTTTTTTTTGTATTCGGAGTATAAATATTATTTCATGAAAATTAAAAGGAACTATAGGTTTTTTTTTTCCTTGTTCTTTTTATTCTCTTGACCTTTTTTTTAAAACTATATTATATATATATATATATATATAGAATACACATTAATAATATTGATATTATTAACTAATAATAATAATAAATAGCGAAATACAAATAGAATATAATAATGAATAATAACGTAGAATCGGACCTTTTTAATAGCTATCAACAAGAATTTAAGACTCTTTCACAATCCATTCAAAATAAGCTTGAACAACAATTACCTAACCAAGTAGGAGGTATAGATAGATGAGTATATTTTTCTTTTCTTTTATAAAATAAAAGTGTACAATATATTTATATTTATATACTTATGTATTTAGATGAAAGAAGTAAAACTATTAGTGCGGTGGAAAGAGAATTAGACGAAGTAGATGAAATTGTAAGGGAAAAATAAAATAGATAATATATATATATATATAGCAACTACAATTTTTACTTAACGATATTCATTACCATAGATAGGACAAATGGACATGGAATTATTAAATATGCCTACAACTTCACGTTCACGCTTGCAAACACAATTAAAAGCAAACAAAGCTGAATATGAAAAAATGAAACGAGACTTGGTATATATAGATATTTAATAATAATAATAATAATAATATATAACATACAGCTCTTGATAATTATTATTATATACAGAAATAACTAATGTATTTATTTATATCATAGAAACAATTATCGACAGTAAATCATAGAAAAGAGTTATTTGGTGATTTGGAAAGTCAAGATCATATGATGGTAGACCTTGATGCTTCATCAATAGATCAACGTCAACGGTTATTAAGTGGTACAGAAAGATTAGGTGAATCAAGTCGTAGACTAGAACAAAGTCATCGTATAGCTTTAGAAACAGAATCTGTTGGTGCTAATATATTATCAACATTAAAGAGTCAACGAGAAACAATGACAAGAGCAAGAGATACAGTAAATAAATTAAATAAAATAGAAAAGAATATATAGAGTAAAAAAAAAAGGATGACATGAATAACGATTTACTCTTTTGCAATATTTTTTTTTTCTTAGCTTGCTGAAGCAGATGCCCATATAGATACGGCTACAAGGACATTAAAAACGATGGCTAGAAGGTAAAAAATAAATGAAATAAAGAATTCATATTATTTACTATTTATTTAATCAATTACTTTTTTTTCTTCTTCTTTCTAATATTTAGAATTACAACGAATAAATTCATTACTGCCGCCATTATCCTCATCCTTGTTGTATTAATTATCATTGTTATTTATTCCAAATTATTCTAAACCATTTAATCACACTTTAATAAATTATAATACGTATACTATACTAATATATAGCAAATCTTTCGAATTATTTTAATTGATATTAAAAAGAGTCGATTAAAATAATAAACTTTTATATTTAATAAATAAGGAAAAGGGAGAAAGAGAACAGATATAAATACTCATATTAAGGGAAATAAATTGTATATATGTATATATATATATATTTAAAAATTATAACCTATGTAAAAACCAATTTATGTATTTTTCTTTTATATAAAAAGACCAAGAAATTCTAGATGTATATACATTACTGTTTATAGGTAATTAAAGTTTACATATAAAGCAAAGAATAAATAAAAAATGGTATCACGTGAATATAATTTTTTAAAAGAAAAAATTCGGCACAATGGATTATTTTTTCCTTTTCTCTTTTTCTTTTTTTTTTTTAAAAAAAAATAATAATAAATATATAAATGGATTTCCATCAACAAAAGCTTGTAGAAGTGAATCGGTTATATGAAGAACATGAAATAACTGTAGAAAAGTTAAGGTCTGCTTTAATTCGTGAACTTCCATTATTAGTACAAGAATATCAACTTTCTTCATCACAAATAACTGCTTTAGAAGAATTTGTTAATGACAAATGTAAATTTAGCTTAGTCTAATATAAAATAGAATAATGATTATTATATAAGAATTTATTAATATAACTTTATTTTCTTTTTTCTCATTTTTTATTTAGTAACCTTATTTCGTTATTTAAGAAAAAATCAGTTTTCACTAACAGTAACACTCTCTTTAATACTGGATACTATAAGGTGGAGATTAACAGAAAGAATAGATGAAATAAACCTGGATACAGTTTATGATTTATTATCAGCACCATTATGTTTTTATCATAAAGAAGATCTTTGCGGTCGACCTATTCTTGTTATTCAACTAAAACATCTTCCTTTTGCTCAACTAGAAGCAAGTGGGTTAACTCATCAGGAAATAGCAGATCATTATACTATACCTTTAGTTATTTTTATGCTGGAAACAACTCGAAAGTTATTATTAGAAAAAACGAAAAAGAGACAGGATCAGCACATAAAAAATCCCATTTTAATAGATACTATTGTGTTAATAGATTTTAAAGATGCTGATGGATTACCAAAGGTAAATATATGCATAGATATATATGAAAATGAAAAGAAAAATAATTAAGAGTATAAAAATATGATAATTAATATGTATACGTTATGTTGTCTCGGTTTATTAATTTATTTATTATTTAATTATTAAAGGATCTTTCAATGGCACAAACTTTTATTAAATTATTAAAGCGATTTCCAGGCACAGCTGGTATGGTCTGTTTATTAAATTTTGGTTGGGTATACATGGGTCTTTGGCAAATGCTCAAAATGCTACTTTCCCAAGAAGCAAAAAATAGGGTCAGTTTTCCAAAATTAAAAGAATTAAAAAACTTTATTGATGAATCCAATTTACTAGTTGGTAAGTAACTACAACAACAATAATAATAACAATAAAGTAAGTGTATATATGTTTACAAATTATATTATATTATTGGTTAGAATTTGGCGGTAATGATCGTTTTGAATGGAATATTGATCAAGATGAAACATTTAATCGTTACAGTAATAGACCAATAGGTAGAAAAGAATCCAAAAGTGAAAAAGAAGAAGAAGGAAACGAAGATCTATCATCTCCTCCAATTTCTGCTTATGCTACACCCACCGGTTCATTAACACCAGTTATTTATACACCTACTGTTAAACCAATGATACCACTACCTAATACTGCAACAACAGCATCAGCATCTATTTCTACGATGACTAAAATAGAAAATCAATTACATCGCGTTTATTCAAAACTTGGTTTACAAAAATTAGATGATAATAACCAAAAAGAAGATTATTCATTATACGATAATAAAAATAATGCTGTGTCACATACTGCGCTTTCTAAACGATTATTAACTTTACAACAACAACAACAAAATAATTCCATTCGCCAACCAATTAGTGGAAATACTATAATCACTAATAGGAACCATAATAGCAATAATCAATCTATTGTAAAAATGGTTTTATTAACGTTAATAGCTTTGGAAAAAAAATTGGCTTATGGTATAACACAATTGCTATTCAACCATCGATCATGGATCTACTGTTTTATTTTGGTATCTTATATATTAAGAAAAAGAAGGTTAAATTCAGTGCCTCTCCTTATTCAATATATTACAAATAGACAATTTTTATTGAAAAAATATATTTCATATTAAATGATATGTATTACTATAACACTTAGCATACATTTATATATATATATATATATATAATAACTATTGTATTATGATTGTATTTTATTTATCAATTTTACTATTATTTAATTTTTAAATTTTTTTTTTCTATTATATAACTCTTTTATACATATATTTATTTACCTTTAATAAACACTTTTCATTTTAATACAAAAAAATAAACAGAATAAAACATGAACTGAGATCTTAATTTACTATTATTAAAAATGACAAGAAATCATGATATTCCATCATATTATTTATTTTATATTATAATGGTTAGCGGATCATCATCTAAGGTTATTAGTTTTAATCTAAACATAATATCTCATGACTTATAACCTCTTAAAAACTAATTATGTACTAATCAAGTAGTTTGATCTGTATTGCGATATAATGAACCCAATTCAAGTGATTTCTGGAAATATAAGTGATCTAATAATGAAGGTAACTGTATAGTATATACAAACTCTTTTCCTTTTTTTATTATTTATTTATTTATTTATTTGGCATAATACTCTATTGGTTATTGTAATATTTTTTATTATAATTAATATTATTTTAAACATTATGAGAATTTTTATGAATGGATAACTAGAATCTTGTAATTTGAAATTAACGGAATATTTTGACAGTTTTGATGTTTCTAAATTTACTGAATGGTTAAAAACGCTTTCAATTATTTCAGTTTTATCAGACATACATCAATTGGTGAAGAAATAACTGCTTTTAATGACTGGAAGAAGAGCGCAATGTGCCGTTTTAATATTAGATTTTATTAAAAGATAATTGTAATAAATAACTACAAAAGATAGGTAGAATCATGTATTGTTGATTATGTACATATGAGTTTATTTTTAAAACTTATTTAATAAGTTCCTAGGAAAGATATATATATATATATATATATATATATATATATATATATGTATATAAAAGGTTTAAAACTATGAATTAAAAGAGAAATATATCAGGAAATAACGAAAAAAAATAAGAACGATAATCGTTTTAATAATATTTAATGATTAATAATTATTTAATAAAAGTTAGATACTTTTTTAATATAATATCAGTTTCTTCATTATAATTATACATTATGATTACAACTCAATTTATTTATTTATTTCAATTATTATCTTTTAATAAATATCTAACATAATAATAATAACAATAATAGTATTACTAATATATATATATATATATATATATATATATATTTACATATAAATTTCTGAAAGACTAACGGCACTTCCATCTTTTTCATAACTTCTTAAAATGTATTCATTATTAGGTAAATAATTACCAATATAAATAAAATAATAAACAATAAAACAAGCGGCAATCATTTCATAATCAAAAACAAGGAAAGCCCATTCACGACGAGCAATAGGGCCATCAAATCCAGTGGCATATTCAGCAAAACGGTAAATAGAACGGATATATAATAAGAATGTTGTGATGAATAAACAAGTCAGCAACTTCTTTTTAGGTTCAGCAATTACAACTTTTGAGCGAATATCAATGACTTGAAAATCAAAATCGGATCTTCTATAAACAATAATAGCAATCACAGTAAAACAAACTAAAAAGACTAATTGAATAGCAAGACCAAATAGAGTAATTGCTTGACCGGTTGTGTTATTACCACTTGCTTGAAGACCTCCGCCAGCACCTTGTAAAAAGAAACTAAAGATATCACTAGCGAAAAAAAACCATGAAAGGAATTTGGGCCTTAACCAGAAAGGATCCTTTTTAAATGATGAACGAGTTGTTTCGTTTATGATTTTTTGATGACTAGTTGTAGGAGATTGATAGGTTTCATTTTCAATACTGTTAGAAGTGGAAGATGAAGAAGGCTGTGATTTTTCTTGAACAATTTTGGCCAAAGTTTTATAATTGACAAGAGCCAAAGCATTAGGACTAAGTAAAAGGAAAAGATTCATTATAACATATTTCATCAAAGTAGTATCCGTTCTACATAATAAACGGAATACATAACCGATCACTTCAGCTATGGCGGTAAAAGTTAATATATGAAGCCATTTCCCATCCTTGTTTCTATAAATACGGTAAGCGAAAGCAACGGCAATGACCGAAAAAACAGCAATAGCTACTTCTGGTAAAACACCCATTGGTATATAATGAAAATAAAGCATGGCTTTATTTATTTCATTTGGTGGTGTACTCATGATGATATTTTTATTGTATAAATAATATATATATATATGTAAAAGGATGAAGATAAAGAAGAAAGAAAAACAAAAAACAATAACACGAAATAAAATGAAATAATCAATTTATATAATCTAATATAAACTTATATAAGTATAAATTTATACTTTGTATAAATTTATAAATAGTAATTTTTTTTAAAAAAAAAAATTTATATCGTTATCGTCTTTTAAAAAAAAATAAATATTATTAACATTTTAAATCTAAAAAAGTATCTATACTAATCATATCAATCGATGTTTTTCTTCGGAGCCTGATCCCATATTGAGTGTAACTAGTTTTTTTCTTGGTATTTATAATGGTGGGAGTTTATATACTTGATGTTAATGTTATTTGTTTAACAATTTATATAAAAAATCGTCTTGGCATGATGTTATGCATCTTGGCTTTTTCTTTTTTTTCTATTTAAATATATATTGTAAACAAATCATTTTACTTTGTTCAATACTATTCTACACATGCCACTATTAGATATAACAAAAAAAAAAAAATATATATATATATATATAAATTTCAATTATTAAAAAAATAAATAAATATATAGAGAGAGAGAGAGATAATATAAGGTATTAATTACTTGAAAGAAACATCATGATAATATTGTAAAGAAAATATAAAAATCATTACAAAATTTTGATTTGAAAAGATCAATTGGTTATATTAAAGTAAAACATTATACTGAGGAGAATGAAATTTTTATTAATTTCGGGCCGAAAAAAAAAAAATAACTTCCTCTCTTTTACCTTTTTTGTTTATTATTTTTCTTTTTATAAAAAATAAAATAATAATAATAAAATAATAATGGCTAAAAATATACCAAATGAAGAAGATATTATCAATATGATGGCAAGTCAATTAGCCAATGATCCTACTGCTTTAAAAAAAGCTGCCAACTATTTTGATAATTTAAAAGAAACCACCATTACTATTCAACCTCAATCTGGCTACGTTTGCAAAACAAATATTATTAATCAAAAAAATAATAACTATTCAACAAACACAATAGTTTATATAAATATATGTCACTCTCAAAAAATACCTGAACCACCTTTGGCAAGTGAAAAAGAAATTCAAGCTACTATTATGGGTACACTTGAACAACCCCAGTATCACATTCCTATTAGCATTGGACAGCCAAGAAAACCAACAGATAATAACAATAATAAAAAAATACTCATTTTTGATGCCTGTATTCACACTCAGCCTTATTTAAGGTCAGAACGTGATTTGGATTTTCGTTTATACATTTTAGAATTAGCTTTTGAATTAATAGAAGAACAGTGTGAAATAGAATTAAGTCGTGATTTTACTATGCCACCTAATATTCATGTCAAAGATGGTCCTATACCCAAGAGAATCATTCCTATATCATCATCATCACCTATAACAAATACCAAAGAACAAAAACATGTAGATAATGAAAATAAAAAGAAAATTGAAGAAATCATTCCATCAAATAATAATATTTTAAAAAAGACAATTGGTTCATGGTCATGCCAACCTATTTTTGAAAAAGAGAATAAAGATACAGTATTAAAAATCATATTACATATGCCATCACAGGTAAATATATAATTAAAAGGAAAAAGACAAAATAACGTATATATATATATATATATGCGTGTGTATACGCATGTACATTATTAGTATATTATTAAATTATATATATATATATATTTATAGGATTCATCAAACTGGCAAATTGATATTGGAGAATCACATATTTTATTAAAAGGCGTTATTGATAAAGTCATTGACATTGCATTGCCAACAAATGTCAATATACAATCATCCAACAATCGTATAGATTTTTATAAAAGAAACCAATATTTAGTCATTTGTTTAGATATTAATGATACAACGATTAGGAAACAATACTTATAAAACTATCATGTTAAATAGATTAATACTTGTCATTTTTTTTAATATTTAAAGCCACATGTTATTTTAAACACCATTTACGCAAAAAAAATTATCAAAAATAATAGTAATCTATCATGTAAAAAATAAATGCTATTCTTTACTTTTTACATGGCAATTATGCTTGTTTACCGCTTTTTTTTTTTTTTTTTTTTTTTTTTGACTAATATATTGAAAATGCTTTTTTCCCTTGCTCAAAATATAAAGTTAAAATTCAGACTTTTTTTTTTCAATGCAAAAATACATAAAAGAAAGTTGGGAGTCCTTTTCTTCATATGGTTGTATTATTTTCTGCTATTTTTGTATTTCCTTTTTAGAATTTTTTTTAAAATTAAAAAAATACTGCTCAATAGAAAATTCGTTCGTTTTGAAAAAATATATATATATATTTTGTTCAAAATTAAGCACATAAAAAAATTGGTGAGCTTCATAGCATCTTATTGTTGATATTACTTTAATTGTATTATTTGATTTAACTTGTATTGAAATTCATTATATACAATTGTATATGATTTTTTTTATCGTGAATATTTATTATATTATTAGCTTAAATATTATTATTATTATTATATATTACATTAAAAAAATTATATATAAGAGATATGAATTATTGCTCGGAAACCTTGACTTCAGCCTCACCGATGTATTATTAATTTTTGACTTCTTCTTCGCTGTTTTCTTTATTGGGTAAAGATTGGGTATCACCAAGTAGAGGATTACTAAGTGTAAAAGCAGCAATAACCATAGGTATAGCTATACAACAACCAGTAATTGTTAAAATTTTTTGAGTGGATTCATAAGCACTAATAATTGCCATACGTTCGGGGGCTCCCATAGGATAAGGTTTAATAAATGTTAAAGGTGACTTATAAGCTGCTTGTGCTAAAGCAGTAGCATTATTAATTGCTGCAGCGTTAAAGTTTTCTACCAACTTTTGAGGAAGAGTGTTTGTCCAAATTACACCAGCAATTGTATTGCCTAATGCACTTCCAACATGTCGCATTGTAAGATAAACAGCTGTAATAATAGCAACATGTTCATGTTTAGTTTCAATTTGGATATGTGCTTGAACAGGATAAGGAATGAGACCAGCTGCGGTACCAAGAACTATGTATAAATATAATAGTGAATTAATTAATGCGTTTCAATTTGCGTTTTGTTTTATTTATTCATATATGTGTATGTATATATATTTACCAATTTGAGCAGCAATCACACCGACTTTGCCATTATCTAAAGTGGTTCTATATTTGATCATCAATCCAAGACCGAGCATATAAAGTAAAGTTCCTGAAACAGTGACCCATTTAATTCTACGAGTGTAACGAACAATAAGACCTGCAACGAGACCACTGATTACAGACATAAACGAGTAAAGTGAAATGATTCTTGTTGCAGATGCAATGCTTTCATCAAATGATACAACCAATACTGTATATAAGAATCTATATTTTATTTATATATATATATATATATACAATTAGATTCATTTATCATTCATTTTTTTCTTTTTTCATTTGTAAAATAAATGAATAAATAAATAAAAAGGCTTACTCTGTTGGGATCATCCAAATAAGGTTAGTTAAGATACCAATAGCAAAACAAGTTAAAATTGCGCGGTTTTTTAATAAAGAGAAGGGGATACAAGGATATTTAGCAAATTTGACTTCCCAAATAACGAAAGCAGGGAGACATAAAATTCCAATCACCAACATAGAAATGACATCAGCATGTCCCCATCTTGAAGAAGTACCACCAGCAATGGTAAGAGGAATTAACAAGAGACATAAAATAGCAGCAATTAAAAGTAGGCCAATGACATCAAAATGCCAATATAAAATAACAACATTTTCCCAGAGGTTTTTACCAGTAAAAATAGATTGAACGTTATCTAATTTACCTTGTTTCTTTGCCTTTCTAGCAGTCAAAAACAAAGAAAGATAAATAGGAACAGCTACTACAGGTATAATAGCTGCCCATATACCCACACCTATATTATCATTAAATGCAAAATGATTTTATTTTAATAAAAATTTATTTTTCGTCTTTTCATATCTTATATATATATATATATATATATATATATATATATATATATATATAATACTGTACCCCACTTCCAATGAGAGCTATCCATAATAAGAGCAGTAATATTTCCAGATACCCAAGTGTTTATAAGTGTAGAAAGACGAGGAATATTAGTATATAATAGACGATCTCTTGTTGTGGTAACATCAGCAATTACGATTTCAAATAGTAATTGAAAAGCTCTATAACCCATCACCCAAAGTACCTGAATAAGAAAGAAAGAAAGAAGGAAAGAAAAACAAAGATCGTCGTGGTAAGTAATTTAAGTTATTATAAAAATTAATATAACTTTTATTTCTTACTTGACCACCGGCAAAAGTTTGAATGTTTGTTGAACAAGCTTCTATAACAGTACCAATAATATAAAGTACAACACCAAAAGTTACAATTTCAAAGCGACCAAATATGTTGGCAGCTTTTGATAAAGGAGGCTGAATAGCAGCAGCACCGACAGATTTTACAATGTTTAATGTTGAAAGTAAAGAGTGTTTTCCGAAATCATTTGTGGCATAAGTCTTTCCAAATATATAAATATATATATACATATATATATAAATCATTAATTATGTGACACAAAACCTTATTTTTTATGGCTTTTGATGTTTATATATATTTACCTGAAAAACAGTTCTAGTTTTACTATCAAGACTATAAGCATAAGAAACCAAAAAAATACCAAATAATAACATAAATAAGCTCATAGGTGTTAAAGTAGATGAAACTGCTTCCATATGAACAACCCCTTTACTTTTTTCTTCATTTGCTACAGTTTCATTGCTACTAGATTTTTGATCTATTACAGACTTTTCACTATCTAAATCTGTCTTTTCCATGTTTAAAAAAGATAGTATTATAATAAATGATTATATGATATATCAAAATAAAAAAAAAATATGAAAAGAAAGAAGAAGGAAAGAAAAAGTATAAATTTCATGACATTTTATATTTAATCAGATCTTTTTTTTTTGTACATTGTTAAATTTTTTCAAAAAAGAGAACTTGGAATTCCACTGTATTTCCACATATGATTTTAAGTATGTTTTGGGAAAAAAACAGAATTTAAACTCCGTCTTTTTCTTTTTTTTTTTAGACAGTCGAGAAAAAGAAAGCTTAATATCATATTAAATAAGTACAATAATATTATGATTCCTATTCTTCCCTTCCTGATTGTCATTAATATATATAACCGATAATTATTTCTCAAGATAAAAAAAAAAAATTTCGAATTCAAATTTAATAGGTAGGAAATTGAATTTCAAGTAAAACCAAAAAAAAAGAAAATAAAATTATATACACCGTAACACAAAACGATATAGATATTTATATATACATTTTATATATAAAACAATAATCACAACAACCAAACAATCAACCAAATAATCAACTTATTTTATCTGATTCAGAAAACAAAGATCTTTTATCTGATTTAAGGAAACTTCTCAGTTTCCTAAATAAACTTTCTTTTTTTTAAAAAAAATTAAATTTTTAACCAAATTAATTAATAAAACTCAATTGTTAAAGGGTAAATAATATATCGAAAGCATATTATAATAATAATGATGATAATGGTTGAATAATATAAACTTTGTGATTTTTTCAAAAATAAAAAGAAAAAAGCTTCAAATTATTTATGAGTCAACTCAATATCACCTTATATATATCCGCACATCGTCTTCTAAATGAAGTAAATCTTGGTAAGACTGATACTCGCAGGAATCTTTTTTTTTAGCAATAAAAACTATGTCCCCGCTTTCCCTCTAAATCCGGATAAATTATCATGGAACATCTGATCTTTGGATCAACGACATTATTTTACTTTTTTTTATATTATTTTATTTTAGAATAACTTAAATAATAATAATAATAATAATATATATATATATATATATATATTACTAGAGAGGGAAAAATATCAAAAATAAAACCAACGATTGTATTGATTTAAAAATCAATTATATTGGTACTTTAAAATAATAAAAAAAATTAACTAAATCATCAATGTATATATTATAGAAATGAATGACTCAATGCAAGTTTTTTATTGATTTTAAATTCTTATTTTTAAAATAATGTTTAATTAATAATAATAAATATATACAAGTTATTAATTTTTAGTTTTCGATTCATCTTGTTCAGCTTTTAATTTATTGGCATTTTCTTCTGCATTTGGTAGAGATTGGGTATCACCAAGAATAGGATTACTAAGAGTGAAAGCAGCAATAACCAAAGGAATAGTCATACAGCAACCAGTAATAGTTAAAATTTTTTGAGTAGATTCATAAGCATTAATTAATGCCATGCGTTCTGGAGTACCCATTGGGTATAATTTAATAAATGTTAAAGGTGCTTTGTAAGAATCTTTTACTAAATTGGTAGCATTATTAAATGAAGCGTAGTTTTCTACTAACTTTTGAGGAAGAGTGTTTGTCCAAATTGCACCAGCAATTGCGTTTCCAACTGAACTACCGACATGACGCATTGTGAGATAAACAGCAGTAATAATAGCAACATTTTCATGCTTTGTTTCAGTTTGAATATGTGCTTGGACAGGATAAGGAATAAATCCAGCACCAAGACCAAGGACTATATAAAATAATAATAATAATAATATGAATTTATATATATATATATACGTATTAATTATTTATTGATTTTTAATTTTTAATTATTCGTCTTTTAATTGCTTTTTACCAACTTGAGCAGCAATCACACCAATATGGCCATTATCTAATGAAGTTCGAAACTTGATCATTAAACCCATGCCAAGCAAAAAGAGCAACGATCCTAAAATAGAGCTCCATTTAATTCTACGAGTGTATCGAACACCAATACCAGCAATAATACCACTAACCATAGAAGTAAATCCGTAGATCGCCATGATTCTTGTTGCCGATTGGACAGATTCATCAAAGGATACAACTAATAATGTATATAAATATCTATAAATGTATAATTAATTAACATTGCCATTCTTTTTCGTTTTTTATTTTTATAAAATAACTTACTCTCCTTGAAGCATCCAACAAGCATTAGATATAATACCAATGAAAAAACAAGTTAAAACCACACGATTATTCAATAAATGGAATGGAAGGCAAGGATATTTAGCAAATTTCATTTCCCAAATAACAAAAGTAGGAATACATAAAAATCCAATTACCAACATAGAAATGACATCGGCATGAGCCCATCGTGAAGAAGTACCACCAGCGATGGTGAGAGGAATTAACAAGAGACATAAAATAGCAGCAATTAAAATAACACCAACAAGGTCGAATTGCCAAAATAAAATAACCATATTTTCCCAAATATTTTTACCAGTAAAAATAGAAGGAGCTTTTGTTACTATGCCTTGTTTTTTTGCATTTCTTTTTGATAAATATAAGGAAAAGTAAATTGGAATTGTTAACACAGGTACAATAATGGCCCAAGCACCAACACCTATAATATTTATTGGAAAAAATATAAAAAATAAGTAAAAGCAATATTTTCTAAATTTTATTACTTTATTTGTACCCACCCCATCTCCAAGAAGAATTATTCATTACAAGAGCAGTAATATTTCCAGATATCCAGGTATTGATTAAAACAGGAAGGCGGGTAATATAAGAAAACAAGACTCGATTTCTTAATGATGAAACATCAGAACATATAATTTCAAATAATAATTGAAATCCTCTAAAACCCATTGTCCAAAGTACCTAAAAAAAATAAAAATAGAAAAAACCATGTCAATTTTTTTTTAAAAAAATAAATAAATATGATCCATTTTTTTTTTTTTTTTACTTGACCACCAGCGTAAGTTTCAATGTTTGCTGAACAGGCTTCAATAATAGTCCCAACAACATAAAGTAAACAAGCAAAAGTAATAATTTCAAAGCGACCAAATATGTTGGCAGCTTTTGATAAAGGGGGTTGAATAGCCCCAGAACCAACAGATTTTACAATATTTAATGTAGCAAGTAATGAATGGTTATTAAATGAATTCGTGGCGTAAGTCTTACAAAAATTAAATAAATATACATATATATATATATATATAATGTATATGATAAGTAAATAAACATAAATAAACGTGACCAAAACTTTATTATTTATGTATTTACCTGGAAAACAGATCTGGTTTTACTATCAAGACCATAAGCATATGCAACTAAAAGCATACCAAAAAATAAAATACATATATTAAAAGTAGTTGCTGAGGAAGAATAAGCTTCAATCTGGGCAACCCCTCGACTTTGTTCTATATCTACGTCATTTGTAGCAGTACTAAAAGATGCTTTATCTTCTTTATGATCCTTATCACTATTTGATTCAACTTTTTCCATGTTAAAAAAAAGTTTTGTTTTTTATTATATATATGGTAACTATAATAAAAGAAAAAGAAGAAGAAAAAAAAGTTTATCTTAACAATATAAAACAAGATCTTCTCTATTGTCATACCTTAAAGATTGTTAATTTCTAGATCAGATAATCTTGGAATTCTATAGTTGAGTTTACGTTTTTTTTAAAAAAAGTATTTTTGGTAAAATATATAGAGTTCAAACTTTTTTTTTTTAAATCAAAAAATATGAAATGTTATCAGATTACACGAGAAATAACGTGATACTTATTATAATTTATCTCTTTTTGATTATCTTATTATTTTTTATAAGCTTTCATTGTCTTCCAAAAGATGGAAATCAAAGAAAAAAAATAGAGTGGTACAAAAAATTTTTGATAACAATATGTATATTTCATAGCACTCCAAACTTTTATCAGATTTAAAATTTCAATATATAAAGAAAGTTGTATTAATTATAAAAAACACTTACATAATTATCTAAATAAGTATATTTTATTTATTGTTCTGAACTTGAAATTTTAATCAAGGAAAAGTATTATAACTGATTTGTTAACTAAATAATTTCATTTATAATATAAATACAACGTATATAAATAAATAAATAAATAAAGAGTAGTAGATATAAAATAATAGTTCCATAATATAAAGTTTATTTTTAAAGAAAAAAAAGGAATGAATCAAAATAATTTTTAAAGTTTATTTTTTTAGTCAACCTAGTTTACTAAATGGAGTATACTCCCCGCCCTCCCAAGTTTCCGATAAATCGCTTTAGTATAACTTATATAATCTATTAAAACAAAATAAATAATAATATTAATATAAAACTTGATAATAATACTAATACATAGTTAATTATTGGAAAATATCTTTAATGTTAGGTTTAATATTTGTTTGTCATTAGTATCCTATTAATTATTTACGTAACAGTATCATATAAAAAACTAATGAATGTGATTATACCTAAAAAAAACCTTTAGAAAAAAAATTAAAACTCATATGTACACACGTAAAAATTAGGAATAATAAAAAAAAAAACGATTTTTTTTATCAGATTCAATATATATATAATTAAAAAACTTAAATATAATAAATACTATATAAATTTATTTGGCAACTATCTTGGTTTTACACCATATAATTCCACTTTTAATACTCCACTATTTCATAAGTCTATATTAAGCTACAATACGTACAAGAGGAACCCATTTCCGAAGACCTTTTTTTAATTGTGATTATAATCACCTTTTTTATATTTTGTAATTATTCCAATTTTATATTAGCAATCCAACTTCAATATTTTATCAGTTAATAAGCAGATACTTAGCTATATGTAATATAGATATATAAATTTGTTTGAAAAAAAAATTTTTTTAATAGTATTATATATAATTATTTTTATTTTATTTTGCAATTATTTTCATATTAATATGTAATTCCATTTTAAACCTTTTACTAATTTGTATATAATGTACTTTTTGTAGATGGTCTTTTTCTTATGAAAAATAAAAAATCAATTCTTAAACAAGAATCATAGATAAAACAGTTGGGTATTTTAAAACTGTATTGTACAAATTTATCTTGTTTTTTCATTTTTCATTTTGTATATAGAGATAGTAATTCGTTACAAAATTTGAAATTATATAGTTTCATCACGATACTTTAGCAGTTTTAAGATTTTTTTTATTTTATTTTATTAGAGTTTATATTAGAATATATATATATATATATATGTAGTGGATGTTAGTTATAAATTTTCATCTTTGTTGACCTGATTTTTAGTTTTTGACATCTTCTTTTTCTTCTTCATCATTTTCTTTATTAGGTAAAGATTGAGTATCACCGAGTAGCGGGTTACTAAGAGTAAAAGCAGAAAGTACTAAAGGGATAGCCATACAACAACCAGTGATAGTTAATGTTTTTTGAGTTATCTCATAAGCATTAATAATCGCCATGCGTTCAGGAGTCCCCATTGGGAAAGGTTTGATAAATGTTAAAGGTGCTTTATAAGCTTCTCGTGATAAAGCAGTAGCATTACTTAAGGAAGCAGCATTAAAACTTTCTATCAATTTGTTAGGTAATGTATTTGACCATATAGCGCCAGAAATTGCATTTCCGACAGCACTACCAACATGAAGCATTGTAAGATATACAGCGGTAATAATAGCAATATGTTCATGTTTTGTTTCAGTCTGCATAATCGCTAAAACGGAGAAATGATAGAAACCATTGCCAATACCAATAGCTAAATATATACAAATATATTAGTATTTCTGCTTTTCAATATATATGGTGTCATTTCATTTTTACTATTATTATTTATATTTACCAACTTGAGCAGCAATAACACCAATACGACCATTGTCCAAAGAAGTTCGAAATTTAATCATTAATCCAAGACCAAGCATAAATATCATGGTACCGAGAATAACTAAGATACAATATAAAATAATCATATCATTAATATAAATTTAACTACTAATTTTATAATTTACTTTTTTATTTAATTTAATTTTTAGTACCACTCCATTTAAGCCTGCGGGTATAACGAATTATAAAACCTACAATCACACCACAAACCATAGTGGTAAACATATATACTGCCATAATTCTTGTTGCTGATGCAGTAGGTTCATCAAAAGATACTACCAATAATGTATAGAGGTAGCTAAATTTATATAATATAAATATATAAGAACATACATATCAGTTTCATTAACTATAACCATACATTCGTACCCCGCCACCACCCCTATTTCTTTTTTTTCTAAAAAAATGACTTACTCTCCTTGAAGATACCAGCAAGCGTTAGATAAAATACACATAAAGATACATGCTAAAATAACACGATTATTCAATAAATGGAATGGAAGGCAAGGATATTTAGCAAATTTCATTTCCCAAATAACAAAAGTAGGAATACATAAAAATCCAATTACCAACATAGAAATGACATCAGCTTGGGCCCATCGTGAAGAAGTACCACCAGCAATAGTAAGAGGGAGCAGTAAAAGGCACAAAATAGCAGCAATTAAAATAACACCAACAAGGTCAAATTGCCAAAATAAAATAGTTATATTTTCCCAATGACTTTTACCAGTAAAAATAGATTGAACGTTATCTAATTTTCCATGTTTTTTTGCCTGACGATTAGCCATAAATAAAGAAAAATAAATAGGAAGTGTTGCCACGGGTAAAATAATGGCCCATACACCAATGCCTATATTATTGTTAAATTAATATGAATACAATTATTTTTTTTATAAAAAAAGTTTATTTTCACTTCTACCCATATACACATATAATATACCGACTTTTTTTTCACTTTACCCCATTTCCAAGTAGAGCCAGTTAAAATAGCAGAAGTAACAGAACCAGATATCCAAATATTTATCAAAACTGGAATACCAGTAATATAAGAAAATATTACACGATTTCTTAATGATGAAATATCAGCAAGTAAAATTTCAAATAGTAATTGAAATCCTCTTAAACCCATAATCCAAAGTACCTAAATAAAGAATAAAAATACAGAATAAATACAACAACACTAAGGAATTGATTTTTTTTTATTTTTTTAAAAAAATATAAAAATATACGATCGTTTCAATTTTATTTTTTCTTACTTGACCACCGGCATAAGTTTCAATATTTGTAGAAAAGGTTTCAATAAGAGTACCAACAACATAGAGTATTGTCGCAAAAGAAATTATTTCAAAACGACCAAATACATTAGCAGCTTTTGATAATGGAGGTTGGATAGCAGCTGCGCCAACAGATTTTACAAGATTTAAAGTAGAAAGTAAAGAATGGTTTTCAAACGAATTTGTGGCATGTGTCTTAAATAAAATAGAAATATATATATATATGGTAAATCACGTGAATAAATCATTTTTCTTTCCCTTTTTCAAAAAATAAAAAATTACTTGATAAACATTTCTAGTTTGACTATCAAGACCATAAGCGTAAGAAACCAAAAAAATACCGAATACTAAAATACAGAAATTAGCAGGTGTTAATGAAGATGATACAGCTTCAATATGAGCAACACCTTGACTTTTTTCTTTATCCACCACTGTATCGTTAGGAATAGAATATGTTTGATCCCTATCTGTATTTTGATTCGCTTTTTCCATGTTAAAAAAAAAGCAAAAAATAAAAGAGAATATATTATAATATATGAAAAGGAAAAGGAAATGAAAAAGAAAAAAAATAGAAATAAGTTCTTCACTTTTTTAAGTATTTAAAATCAAGTGTAAAAGTGTTAGAATTCTTGGTTATCTGATCTAAAAAAATTAAGGTATGACAATAAAGATTATCTGATTAAACAATGAAGCGTCATTATATATACGAAAATTGATCTTATTTATTGTTTTTACCACTGTTTATTTGCTTACCATTACATATATAAACTTTAACTCCCTTTCTAAAAAAAATTCAAATTCAACTTTAAATCAAAAAATAAAAAAGCACTAACACATGAAATGTTGATACACATATAATTATATTAAATTCACTCTCAATAAATATAGAATATCAGGATAATTAATATAAAAATAATAATGATAGAATTAATACTGCCTTTGATCACTTATTAACAATTTATTATTTTAAAATAGTGCGTAATTTTTATTTAATAACATAACATTATATTATATAATTTAATATAATATAATATAATTTAACGTTTATATATATATATATATATATATATATGTTATTTAGAATAACAAAATCAGTTAAAACATTATTTTGGTACTGAAGAAAAATCCTTTAGTGTGCCAAAAAAATCGGAATTTAAAAATATATATCATTTATTTTTTTTAAAATAAAAAAACTTTTTTTCGTGTTCTTTTCTCCTTCTATTTTTTATTATCATTAAAAAATATATTTTATCAAACTTTTTTAAGTAGCATTTTTAATCTTTTTCTTTTAAAAGTGATACCTTATTCATAATAGTAATAACATATATATATATATGAATCCTCAAAGAGAACAATTAACACAGTTTGAACATCAAGTTATTGAGGATCATCCAAATCAAGCTGGATTGTTTGCAACGAATGGATTTTTGAATGCTTTAACAAGTTTATATAATGAAGAAGGAGAAGATATTACTCTTTTAAAGGATATTATTCGTGCTTTTACAATTATATTACCACCTGTATTTTTGACAATGTAAACTATATACATATACAATAACAATAATAAAAAAAGACAGTAAACTTTAATGGAATCTATTTATATTAATCTATACAGTTTTTTTTTTTTTTTTTTTTTTTTTCCTTTTCTCTTTTACTTTTAGATGTAAAAATGAGACAGAAACAGATATGTGGACAAGTACCGAATTTTTTTTAAATGAACTAGAAACAACATGGTTACAACATGAAAACACCGGTGTACGTATTTATGCATATAAATGCCTTGGCCAATTATTATTAATCACGTCTAAAAAGGAACGATCCAACAAAAATAATGACGACGATAGCGATAAATATACAGATATATTTTCATTGAATATGATACGACCTGGTCACGGATTATTAAATCAAGCTACCTTTGAAAAAAAGAATCAACAATGGTTAGATTTATTATTAGATAAACTATCGGATCCTCAAGAAACAACTACATCAGCAATAATGGCCATTATTAATTGTTTGCCACCTTTTGTCAAATTAAGACCTCAATTTACTCGTATTGTGATTGGAACTTTAGTCAGTTGGTGTAAAAAAAAACCCACATATTTAAAAGAAACTGAACTTCGTCATATTGAAAAATCAATTAAATTGGCATTTATATCTATGGTAAAGAATGAACGTTTAAGTGCCTATCGATCCGAACTCATTGGTGCTTTCGGAACCATCGGTGGTAATGTAGCTATATTTCAAAATAGAAGATCAGGAGGGGAGGATTCTTCAAGAAGAAAAAGATCCCATCACCCAGAGTCTACCTCAGCAACTGCAACACCTATTAATAGTAGTGAAAGGGCCGATAAAAGATTACGTACAGAAAAACCTACATCATCATCACCTTCAAATTCACAAAATACATCCTCCAATACACCAAATATTGATGTTACCTTACTTCCTTTAAATGTTGTGGTTGATTTATGTGTAGCTATTTTACAAAATGTAACATCAGAAACTATTGAACAGCGCATTAATATGGTAAGTATATATATAATAAATAGAAAGATATAATAAATAATAACAATGAATATAAAAACTTTAATGAATAAGAATATAATTCATTTTTTATTTTTATTTTTCATTCTTTATATACACAGGTACCTCCATCTATGTTGAAAGAAGAACCTGAAAGATCGACAACACCACCATACCCACCACCAGAATCACCACCACCAGAATCGTCATTAACAACCATACAACAACAAGAAGAAGTAGAAGTAAAAGTACAAAAGGATAATCATATTTCAAAAGAGGAATCAGTAAAAATGGAGACAGACGACAATACAGCTACAAATGTACATACACCCTTAGCCAGTATTGAAGAAAGAGCTAGTCAATCATTAAGAATTCAGCCTTATAATCTAGCAGATCCGTTACCATTATCCAATGATGAACGTAAAGAATTAATAAAAATGTCTATTCAAAGATTATTAGATATGAATGAACCAGCACAAATAACACCTTCCACTATGAAAAATGAGCAACAGCGATCTGTATCTCATATTCCATTTCATACTTCTTCATCCCTAGCTATGAAACATTTTTGGATTGGACTTTTATCAAAATTAATGACTCGTGGTTTAAGCATTGGTATATTAAAAAATCTATCATTGCCTTATCCATCATCTGCATCATTATCTCCATCTCCATCTTTATCTTCTATAGGTGATGATATTAAAGAAGAAGAACATGAAGAAAAGAACATAACAAATGATGAAGTAATGGAAGAAGAAATAAAGAAAATAGAAGGTGAAGATGAAATCATGACCGATATTCAAGAAGATAAGGTATCAATATTAAACGATATAGCAGTGAATGATTATAAAGAAAGTATAGCAGATTCAAAGGAAGTCAAAATTTTAGCAAGTATGGAACAGCAAATATCTGACCAATGGAAAAACGTTTTGATAGATTTCATTGCTAATGATTTTCCTAATAGGTAAATATATACATATTTCTAAGTATAAAAAATAGTAAAAAAGATGTGGTCTAAACTTAACACCATATATATAATAGATATGAACTAGCGATAGCTTGGTTACATGAAGAAAGATATTACGATATGCAATATTCCAAATCAACGTTACCATCATCTACAAACGAAAAAAGACAGCATACTTATTTTGACTGGCTACATAAACTAATAGATCGCAGCATTACTCAATTGGACCCTAAAGATAAAACATTGAATAAATTACTATTAGCCTTACCCACTTTAAATTCAACAATTATCAACAAATTAAACGATATTATGACTCATCAACCTCATCGCTTTGTCATGTGCGTCGCAACCCTTCGTGATTTAACTATGCAACGACCTACTGTTCGGAAACAATGTCTTGATATATTATTAGAACTATGCCTTCATGATGACATCAAACGTCGATCTACTGCTATTGCTGCTGTGAAACGCTGGGTTCCTACACATCCTACTTTATCTGAAAAGGTAGAAACTCATGGAATTGAAATGTTACAAATGGTTCTTGTTCCCACTACTACCAAAAAGCCTAAAAATATAACAACTAATACTGAACAACAACAAAAGCAAGAAGAAGATAAGGATGATGAAAAAGATGAAAATGAAAAATTAGAGGAAAAAGAAGAGGATAAACAAAATATATCTAATGAAGAAAAGGAAATGGGGCAAGAAAACGATCAAGAAGAAGAAGAAAAGAAAGAAGAAAAAAATTCCGATGATGCTGATGAAAATGAAGACGATGAAATTGTAGAATGGAACGAAAAAGACGTTATAAGATATATGGATTTATTTTTAGCGTTATGTACAAAGAAATATGAACTACTGGAGCAGTAAGTGTTATTAACGTAGTAACTTATTTTAATAAGCAAGCATAGCAATATTTTAAAAAAGAGAGCTAACGTTATTTATTTTATTTTTATTTTATTTTTTAAATAGACTCTTCTCTGTATACATGCAAGCAGAAAAACAAGTACAAGGTTGGATCCGTACACATATTTATAAAGTGATTTCAACAATGAATAGTGAATCTGAAGTATTAATGAATTTAATCAAAAATTATCCAAAAGGCTGCGAAACTTTAATTTTAAGAATTCTTAATATTTTATGCTCTAACCCTACTATAAGTACTGAATTACGTGGTACTGTTCGTTATATCTATTTTGATAAAGGCTTACGTGCTAAATTTTTGTTACCCATTATAAATAATCAATAAATTAGAAAATGTATTTATTTTAAGATATACATTCTTTTTTTTTTATTTATTGTGAACTTAAAATGATATGTTTTTAACACATATAAATATAATAATTTCACAATAGTATTAATTTTTTTTTATTATATATATATATAGTTCTATTTAAAAATAAAAAAATATCCTATCGTTAATAAAAATATTGATTTTTTTTGTATAATAATAATAATAAAGCTCAAATTTTTTTATTACCATCTTAGAATTTAACTTTTTGCTTCACTTAACTTTTCTTCTGTATGAAAACGACAACAACCTGCTACACCTTTATCAACATCTCGGGGTAAAGTTAAACATTTTTCAGTTACTAAAAAGGAACATTTAAACCTTTCAGTAAACCCTGTCCTTTCATGACAATAATCTATTTCGTTGATAAGGTTTGAAACAATATTATCCTTCTCGAGGTTTTTTAGATTTAAATCACTTATACATTGTGCTAAATCGTCAATATAATGGCAGCTAACAATAATAAAGATTAAACATTGAAGGATTGCTGTGATCTCTAGTAACTTCATTTTTGGATAAATATAGTAAAAGGATAGTTTTTTTATAAGATCAAAAAAATATAGAAAAATAGCCTCTTATAAAACTTAACCTTAATGAATTACTTTCTTTTATTTGTAGCAAAAACAAAGAAATAATTTACATATTTTTATTAATGGTTCAGAACCATATTTTTTTACATGTTATTAATTTATTTTACTTAAAAATAATAATAATAAAAACAATTAAATTATCGTAGTTATAAAATAGAGAATTCCCATTATTTCCTATATTGATTACAACCTATTTATGAATATATAAATATATACATTTAACCACTTATTAATTTTTTCATATAGAGATACATATTTAAGGTAAACATTAATTGATCAAAAATTGTCACAGAAAACAAAAAAAAAAAAAAAAAAGATTGATCTTTTTAAACGTCCTAGGATAGGGATGATAGATATCTTTTTTTTTTTTTTACATATTAAAAAACAAGTAATAATTTTCTTCTTAATTTTAATTCTACCCTTTCATGTACAGTTTATAGTTTTTTAGTTCATATAAAAATTATATATATATATTATATATCTCAGTTTATTTAATACCTTTTATAATAAGGTAGGTTCCTTGATAATTAATATAAACCTGTAATCACCTCTATATGTAAAACACCTATATTTATTACTATTCTGTTTATCATTTTATACACATACTCAGGTTTTTTTAAAAAAAGCATAATTAGGTACAGATAATGATTGGTTTAAAATGATTATGGAATTATTATATAATAATCTTAATTGAGTAATGTTGTCAGAGTATTAATGTTTTTTTTTTTACTTGAACGAAAATAGTATATAACAAGTCAACAAAGAAAAAAAAATTTTTTTTTCTCTTTCTCATCTTTTTATCTATATGACATAATGATTTTCCAAGTTTGGATAACTGCATTAAGAAAAATATATTAAGTAGTACAAACTACCAATATATCATTATTACCTTTTTTAAATAAATAACAAAAAGAGCTTTTTGTAACATTATTAAACAGAATCTCATCTTTTAAATTTAACAATTTTAATTAAAACTAGTTTTGATTTGCATTGTCATACCCCAAGGAAATTATGAACCTTTTTTTTAGAAATTATATTACATTACCTTATTTTATACTCAAAATGGTTTGATCACCAAATAATATTTTAATAATTAAATAAAACAAGGCCTGTAAATAGCTATTTTTTTATTTCCATAATATTAAGGAAACTCTCACTATAGACAATGAATATGTAAAAATAAAAATTGAAATTTACATTATTTTTATTTACATTGTTAGTATAAAACAATATAAATAATTAACATAATGATGAACTAGAAAATATCATTTACCGAATTATTCAACTTTTTATATATGGAAAATAGAAAAACAAGAATAACATCATTAAAACGAATTATGTGAATATGTGATTATGATCAAGAACAAAAATAAAATATAGTATCTTTTTCTTTATCTCCCCCTAGGAGTGTGAATTCGGATTTTGAAATGATCTAACCAAGTAGGTTCTTTCTTAATTTTACTACGTATACAAAATCTCTTTATTATGCTAATTAACAGAAAAAAAAAAAAAAAATTAGTATAAATAAGATTCTTTTTTTTATTTTATTTTATTATTATTATTATTCCTATCCTTTTCATTTATTATTTTCTTTAAAATATAATATGAAACTATCATTTTTGGGTGGTCTTTTTTTAACTACTACTAGTGTATTAGCTGATAAAGCCCTTATTGGTTACTTCCCTAACTGTAAGCTTATTAATCTTATTATTTATATATATATATATATATATATATTTAATTATTATTATTATTATTATTATTATATTACTATTATTTTAAAAAAAATGAATAGGGCTTTATGATAGATATCCTGTTACCACTATTGATTTTTCAAAGTATACCCATATTAACTATGCTTTTGCGATTATGATTAAAGGTGCTAAACCAGAATACACCGATCCGGTAAGCAGTAAAACCTTTTTATGCTATTAAAATTATAAATTATTTTACTTAAGCTTATATATATATATATATTTATTAGGAACAAGTTAAAACTCAATTACCTCAATTAGTTAGTGCTGCTCATGCAAAAAATGCTAAAGTTTTACTTTCTGTTGGTGGTTGGTCTGGCTGCTTGACTTTTAGTACCATGGCTGCTGATCCCGCCCAACGTAAAACTTTTATTGATTGGAATATTAATGAAATGAAAGAGTATAATTTGGACGGTATTGATGTTGGTAAAGTGATATAATAATATACTCAAATAACCATATAAGCACCTATATTTATGTTGACTCTATTTTTATTTTTAATATTACTTACTACAGATTGGGAATATCCTGCTGCTCAGGTATTAATAATAACAAGGACAAAAATAAAGAAGGTTTTTTATTGATATTTTGTATTTTTATTATTATTCCAATTTTAATTTTTTAATAGGGACCAGGTTGTAACTCTTTGGATCTTGCTAATGATGCAAAAAACTTTTTAATTTTACTTCAAGAAATGAGAGCTGCCATGAATAAAAACTTTAAGAATGGTAAAAAGGAACTTACTATCGCTAGCCATGTCCGTACTTTCAAAACACCAAATGGTCATATGACTGACGTTTCTGAATTTGTCAAAGTTTTGGATCGATTTAATTTAATGACTTATGATATTAATGGTGCTTTCAATTCTACTTCTGGTCCTAATTCTCCTTTCAATTTTGTACCTGGAAAAGGTGCCTCTGATAGCTATGTATCTGCTATTGATACTTGGATGAAAGCTGGTGTCCCTGCTTCTAAAATTGTTCCCGGTTTAGCCTTTTATGGTCGCTCTGCTACTGCTACTGTAGATATGTCTAAAACTGATCAATTCCAACCTCAAAAACAAGGCCAGCCTCCTCAAGGTGATTCCTTAGACGCTTTTTGGCAAAACCCTTATTGTTCAAAAGAGCAAGGTGGCTTATCTGGTATTTGGAGATATGCCAATTTGAGATCTCAAGGTGTATTAACTACCCCAACAACCGCCGCTAGCCCTTGGATTCGTAAATGGGACGATGTCACACAAACTCCTTGGTTGTTTAATCCTACTGATAAAACTTTTATTTCTTATGATGATCCAAAATCCATTGGTATTAAAACAGACTATGCTATTAAAAAGAATCTCGGAGGTCTTATGGTTTGGTCTGTTGATCAAGATAATGGAGAGTTATTACAAGTAGCATCTAAAATCGTGAAATAGAAAACACATTTATATATCTTATTCACATTTATATATATATATATATATATATATTAATACATGATTGATATATTATTTTCTCTTTTTTTAAATTATTATTTATGTACAATCATTAGAAAATATTAAATAAAATGATTTTTTAGCTGTGCTAATACTATACCAAACACCTTTTAAAATCTAGTATTTCATTACTATTTTATTTAAAGTTTAATATGGTGTTTCAAAAAAAATGATCGAGATTTTTTTATTCTTCAAATTCTGCTCTTAATATAAATTAATATTTTTCTTTAATTAATTTGTAATATGATGTAGTACTATAATTTAACCAATAAAACTGGCTTTCCTTTTTTTTCAAAAATATGATCATATCCATTTTAAGTATATTATATAAAATACGGCAACTTGCAAATACATATATAATTTATATGTATTATTCTACTATTCATAGTCTAATTATTATACAATAACAGTATATCGCGTTTATATTATCTTAATCTAATATTTAGGTTGTTATTTTTTTAAAAATTAATTTTTTCAACCATATTCATTTTATTAGCAAACAAAGGTTAAAAATAAAATTAAATAATAAAAAAAATTTTAAGTTGCTTTACATTTTTAATGAATACAATTGTACTATCTAAGAAATCCCTGGTTGGTTACTTCCCTAATATTATGTAATTGTATATATAAGGTTAATATAATCATTAACTAAAAAATGGTCAATCAGTCAAAAAAAAAAGTCTTTTTTGAAAAACAACCATTAATTTTTGTAAAAGTGGTAAAATAAATATACTTTTATGTATTAGTACGTAATATTAAAACATATTGCTGTATTATAATAGCATAAATTGCGTTTATATGAATTGGAAAGTGATAACATTTTTAGTATTTTTTTATGTAGCACCTATTTAATATGGTAATTTAATATAGTGTTTAACATTTTATATCACTATTGATAAAAACACCTACGTTATTTAATTTATTTAATTTTATAACTACATATGACATTATTAATTTTATTATATTTATTATATTTATTATTTCTTAAATACAATTTTTGATTTCATAATATTATACACGTTTTTTTCTTTTTTAATAAGTTTACATTAATTATAAGTAAGCTTACAAACCCTTAAAATAAAAGACAACCAACCCTGTATTAGATCATCTGATATATATATATAAAGGCAAAATGATAAGGAAATATTATGTAAAATATTAAATGGTCAATCATGATCAGATTACCTCATAAATTACTTTATAATAATTATAATATTAATAATAATATATGGGAATTTTTCAGGGGCCAACATACAAAATTATCATATTGAGAGTTTTAAAAAAAAAGATATTTACATAATACTATTCTCTCACCTTATATTAAAAAAAGGTATATAAAGGAAAAAACTTCTTTTCATTATTTCTTTTCTTTAGTTTTTTAATAATTATTATAAAAATAACAATAATAATAAAAATGAAATTTTCTCTTTTAGGTGGTTTACTTTTAAGTGCTTCTAGCGTCCTAGCAAGCAAGTCGCTTGTTGGTTATTTTCCTAACTGTATATAAATATCAATATAAATATATATAACAAATCATGATAAACTTGATATTCATACTTTATTTTATTTTATTTTTATTTATTAAATGACAATTAGGGCTTTACGCTAAGTACCCTGTTTCTAACATTGACTTTTCAAAATACACTCATATCAATTATGCTTTTGCTATTTTAATCAAAGGAGCTACTCCAGAATATACAGATGATGTAAGAACACTATTCTTAAAATTAAACAAATATATATTAATTTGTATTTTTTAACCTATTGTTTATTTTTTCTATCGTGTTGGTAATAATAATAGTGGCAAGTTCAATCTCAATTACCTCAATTAGTTAGTGCTGCTCATGCAAAAAATGCTAAAGTTTTACTTTCTGTTGGTGGTTGGTCTGGCTGCTTGACTTTTAGTACCATGGCTGCTGATCCCGCCCAACGTAAAACTTTTATTGATTGGAATATTAATGAAATGAAAAAGTATAATTTGGACGGTATTGATGTTGGTAAAGTGATACAGTTATATTTTTATTCATAAAATTTATATTATATTCTCTTACACTTATTAAATACTTATATTGATATTTATGCATATTAACTATTTATTTATTTTTAATTAAA
The DNA here is from genome assembly GCA_017871115.1 of Cunninghamella blakesleeana. Classification (NCBI taxonomy): domain Eukaryota; kingdom Fungi; phylum Mucoromycota; class Mucoromycetes; order Mucorales; family Cunninghamellaceae; genus Cunninghamella; species Cunninghamella blakesleeana. The sequence goes on from JAFCIZ010000005.1 coordinate 3,241,540, forward strand.
TATATGTAGATTGGGAATATCCTGGTTCATTGGTATTAAGGAAAATAAAATAAAAAGGAAAAGAGAAATAGTATTAAATTGTAAAATATATTTTAATAGGGAGCTGGTTGCAACTCTATGGATCTTGCTAATGATTACAAAAACTACTTAACTTTACTTCAAGAAATGAGAGCTGCCTTTGATACTACCTTTACTAATGGGACCAAAAAAGAACTTACTATTGCTTGCCATGTCCGTACTTTCAAAACACCAGATGGAAATATGGCTGATGTCTCTGAATATGTCAAAGTTTTGGATCGATTTATGTTAATGACTTATGATATTAATGGTGCTTTCAATTCTACTTCTGGTCCTAATTCTCCTTTCAATTTTGAACCTGGGTGGGGTGATGCTGATAGTTATGTATCTGCTATTGATACTTGGATGAAAGCTGGTGTCCCTGCTTCTAAAATTGTTCCCGGTTTAGCCTTTTATGGTCGCTCTGCTACTGCTACAGTGGATATGACCAATACAAATCAATATCAACCTCAAAAACAAGGCCAACCCCCTCATGGTGATTCTTATGATGCTTATTGGCAAAACCCTTATTGCTCCAAGGATCCTGGAGGTTTATCTGGAGTTTGGAGATATGCCAATTTGAGATCTCAAGGTGTATTAACTACCCCAACAACCGCCGCTAGCCCTTGGATTCGTAAATGGGACGATGTCACACAAACTCCTTGGTTGTTTAATCCTACTGATAAAACTTTTATTTCTTATGATGATCCAAAATCCATTGGTATTAAAACAGACTATGCTATTAGCAAAAATCTCGGAGGTCTTATGGTTTGGTCTGTTGATGAAGATAATGGAGAATTATTACAAGTGGCTTCTAAAATCTTGAACTGATATATACTATATATATTATCTAGCTATTTTCTTCTCTAATATTTACTTTTTATTTTACTTTTTATCTATTTTACTTTAACTTTCTATAACTAAAGTAGTTTGATCATATTATTTATTATATATATATATATATATATATATATAGGTATAACTATAAAAATAAATAAAAATAGCTGTGCTATTCATTTCAACTTTAACTTGGAAGTTACATTACTTTTGAAAAAAGAGCTGGGTTTAAATTATGATTATAAAAATAAAAAAAAAAGTTGGATTTTTTTTTTTTGCTTTTTATTTTAAAAAAAACTATATACTTTTTAAATATCATAAATGACGAATAAATCATTAGAAGAAAGGTTTCCTGGAAGAACAAAACAAATTAATACTTTACTATCATTAATGGGAAATGTAAAATTGTAACAAAAAAATGTTAAATCTATATTATCATTATCAATGTCATAGTAATGTTTTAAAAGATCGTTTTTAACTATGTTCAACACTTACCTTTATTTTATTTTATTATAGCCAAATGATACACCTGTTCCTAGTATATTTATTTATGGTCATGCATCTTCAGGAAAAACTTCTGTTGTAAAGGCAGTAATGGAAGCAAAACTATCACCAAAACAATATGCTTATATACATTGTGTAGAAAATTATTCACCACGTATGATATTTGAGAAAGCTCTCAATCAATGGTGCGATTGGACACCAAGTATTGATAATCAATTCACCAATATTTGTAAAGCAGAATCAATTCATCAATTTGTTAAAATCATCCAACAAGGTGTAACTGATCCACGTACATCAACAACTATTGCTCTAGGACAAAAAGAAACTATTTATTTAATTTTGGATCGTGCTGAAAGAATACGTGACATGCATTCTTCAATTCTACCAGTACTATTAAGGTTATCAGAAGTGGTAAAATATAAAAAATCAAACAAGATTTTTATTATTATAATATGCATTTCAATTACAATACGTTTATATTTATATTTCTTTCTTTCTATTTCTTTTATTTTATTTTATTTATTTATTTTTGAAAAAAATTAGACGCAAAATAATGTATGTGTTATTTTAATAAGTACGGTTGTATTTGAAAAATTTCGTATGAAAGGAGGATCTTATGAACCAATGTATATACGATTTGACGGGTATACTAAGGAAGATGCTTTAAAAATATTATTACTGGATTTTAATACAATACAACGACGAGTGAAATGCGAAAACAATAAAGACGATAGCGCTGAAAATTATACTATTACTGAATTAAATGACGACTTTTTTTTTAAATACGCGGAATTAATATATGATATATTCAATCACAATTGTAAAGATATCAACGAGCTAAGATATTTTTCAGCATTACTGTTACCATTATATATACGGCCAATTCAAGAAGGAACAAGTAAGATTTTATAATAATAATAATAATAATAATAGGAAAAAATAAAAAGTAACGTAATATTTTTTTATTAATTTTATTTATTTATTATAGTTAAAATGCATGAAACATCAAAATTATTAATACAAGCCCAACCCTATTTTGCGGAAGCTACCGATAAATTATATTTACGTGAAATATCAAGTGCGGAATGGACAAAAGAAACACAGCAATTAGAGAATGTATATAATGAAAATAAAAGAGTTGGAGCCTTTTTATCACATACTAGAGCAACGGGAAAAGCGGATTTTGATTTACCTTATTATACGAAATTCTTACTGATTGCGTGTTACTTGGCCAGCTATAATCCTGCTAAATTTGATTTACGGTATTTTGCTAAAGGGAGAGAAGAAAGAAAGAAAAAAAAAGGTGGTGGTACAAAAAAAGGTAAAGTTGACAGTAACGCCGGTGGTAAAATGCGACAACAATTATTAGGTCCAAAAGCTTTTCCAATGGAACGTATGTTGGCTATTTTTTATAGTATTATTGATGAAGATTTAGATGATAGCATTGATATTCAATTACAGGTATAATACACATATAGAGATAAATATAAATATAATATTGTTAAAGAATAAAACGATGGTAATGAAAGTAGCAATTAACCTTATTGTATTATTTTTACTTCTATAGATTACTAGTTTGACTACTTTAAGATTATTAGTACGAACAACTAAAATGGATATTTTGGATGGTGCGAAATATAAATGTAATGTGGGATTTGAATTTATTAGAACTATTGCTCAAAGTGTACGATTTGAATTAGATAAATATTTGTATGATTTTAATTAAACTGTATAGAAAAAAATTCATTGCATAACATGGCTTAAATAAACAAAGAAAATAAAAATAAATATTTATAAACAGTAAGGCTTTCATTATATTACCGTTGATATAATCGCCAAAAAGTAAATATGTATTTAAAACTCTAATTAAACAATAAGAAATAGGCTTTCTTTGGCGATCTATGTAAAAAAAATTAAATTCCGCCCGTGGTTCTTTAATGTTATTGTCCTGGCTTTTTTTTTTTATTTTTTCTCCTCTTACCTCAATTTTTTTTAGAAAATGACTTTTTATACATATTTAAATAGATCCTTGCATAAATCACCACTTCAATATATAACCCAAAGATCATTATGGACACGTATTAGTAGCACAGCACCAACACTCGAATCATGTATTAATAAATGTTCAGCTTTAATTGAAAAGTCAACAACACGTACTTCAGCTATAAAGCCAAACGTATGTTTTATCCTTATATCAAAATCATTTGATTCTCAACAATACCAGCAAACCATTCCCCTATTAAAACAACGATTACAATGGAATGATAAAGATACAACAACAATTATAGGGTGTATAGTTGATCGTGTTCCAACTACAAAAGAGAATAATGGTCATGGTATTAGTTTGCTTTTAGGTTATAATGAAGTCATTCAACCTTTCCAAGTAAAGGATAGTCTTTACCGACAAAAATCAAGAAGCATATCTGTTGGAAGGTGGGGAAATTATGACCGATTAAAATATGAAAATAAAAAAAGCAAAGAATGGCAAGCTTTTGATACAGTTAGTCAACCACCTCAAACGTATGATGAATTACCTTTTAATATTACTGACGATAATAATAATAAAACACCTTCTATGATTTTGATGGCAAGCGATAATGAACCTGATCAACTTTTAAATACACTTGATCACCATTTTCCTACTACACCTAAATTTGGTATCGTTGGCGCCTCAACTCCTTTTATTAATCACGGTTTGCCTTACACTTTATTTTATAATGATCAAATCATGAAAGCTGGAACAGTTGGTTTTATTTCTTATTCAAGTGATAATAGTAATGATAATGATAATAATTTATTAAATGATATTCAAATTCAATATCCTTATTTGGAATCCCTTGGGTCACCATTCACAATTACTAGGTATACACATACGCAAATATCCATATTTATATATACATAATACAGTATTTATTTATTTATTATTTTATATATTTGATTAATACATTTAGAGCTCGAGGAAATGTTATTTTAGATTTAGATGACAAAGGAGCAACAAGATTATTATTAGATTTAATTAATAAAGTAAACGTATCAAAAGATGAAGAATTTTACCTTGGAATATTTTCAAAAAATGGAAATGATAAAACAGTTGCCCGTATCACAAGTGGGGACCCAGCTAGAGGAAATATGTCTGTAGACACAACTTTAGATTTATATGAAGGACAATATGTCCAGTTTATGAAGAAAAAACCTCTACAAAAGCAAAGTATAAATAATCTTTTAAACGATCATCAAGGTAAATAAAATAGAATAGAATAGAATTTAATAAAATAATAATTGAATGTCAAACTTTATTATATTAATATATATATATATAGGTAAAAATATGACTTTTGGTGTCACAGATTTAGATACTACCATTGACGCTGATATTCAGCAGCAACATATATCATCAAAAAAACAATCTACTTTAGAATTATTTGGAGCAACAAGTGAAAATGGATTTATCGTTGGGAAACCAAATCAAAAAACACAACTTCTTCAGGTTCCTTTTTCAGTCATCACTTGCTAATATACATAAATATATATAGACACCATCATTACATTTAAATAATTCAATTGTTCGATTTACGATAACATGTAACAAATATTAATACAATGTAATAGAAAAATTAGTATGTATTTTTCGAAATAAAATATCTATTCAAGATAATACAGAAAAAAACAGCAATTTATTATTACCAATTGCTGAATCCATTATATATATATAATAAATATTCATTTTTATCTCGTAGGTTGATTAAATATTAAAATTATAATAAAGAAAATTTAGTTAATATTTTTTAGCCATGTAAGTACATGGTCAAAAAAGTGAAATTAATGCTATATAAAACGCAATAAAAAAAAAATTAATTGAATGCCCTCCAGTGCTTAGACACTTTTTTAAAAGAGAAGGGATTTACGTACAATAAAGTATTTATTTACACATATACTTACTTTTTATAAATTACTAATTATTAATATATCAATATAAATTTTTTTATGCATGATATTTTTCATATATTTTTTCAATCGATTGATTTTTTGTTTCAAAAATGTTAAAATAAGTAAAAAACAAGCTAATAATTCCAATAACAGTAAAGATAAGAAATGTATAACCTTGAATGGTAGCAAATAAAATGGGGAAAAATAAAGCAACAAAGAAATGTACCAACCAATTCACACCATTTGTTAATCCACCTATGATGGAAGAAGTATAAGTAGGACATAGCTCAACAGTTAATAGCCATGGGATAGGGCCCAAACCGATAGCATAAAAAGAAAGATAAAGATAAACGCCAACAATAAGTAAAGCAGATATTTTGAAATAACAAGCCAAGAAAAGTACCAAAGAAAATAAAATGGTACCCGATTCCGAGATCAATAATAAAGGACGGCGACCCAATCGATCCATAAGAGCAATTGCTATCACTGTAAAAATTAAATTCATTGCTGTATCACCAATCGCTAAATCACCATAAGTAGATGTTACAGAAGATAAATAACTAGATGAATCATTGATAACATAAGCGTAAGTCATGGTAGAATAATACATGAAAACACTAAAACCCATGAGCTGTTGTAAAACATGTGTGATTAAGATAGTGAATGTCATTTTTCGTAAGACAGGATCTTGGAAAAGATGAGATAATGAGATTTGTTGATTTTTTGGTCTTAACGTTTGAATTTCATTATCTTGCGGTGCCATCACTTTTTCTTCTTCATGATTTAAAGTTCTAGTTTCTGGGTCATCCTCATCGTCACCATCATTATCATTATCATTATGGCTATTATTATTTCCATCATCACCATCTTCTTCTACGTTATGAGTATGTTTACGACTGTCTAAATGTTGTTTTTCACCTTCTTCATCATCGTTGTTGTTATCATTATGATTATCATCTTCTTCATCACCTAATTTCTTATCTTTTAAATCTTCTTTTTCAACCAAAGTAGCTTGTATTGACCACCGACGAGATGCATTTTCTAAACGACGTTGTTCCGTTTTCAAATCCTTCTTTTTTTCAACTATAGTTCCGTCATGTCGGAGTTGATGTTGATCATAATTAGTGACAATCATAGAATCTGCTGCCGCTCCTCCGACTTGCCCTTTCACCATTTCATAAAACTCTTCATCAATATCACAAGTACCACGTAATTTTTGTAATGTATAACGAGCTTCATCGATTTTATTCATAGATATAAACCAACGTGGCGACTCTACACAGGTAGTCATAGCTATTAATTGAAGCACTGCTGGAAATCCTGCCATACCATAATTTAATCGCCAATAAGGTACATTTGATAAAAAGATACCAAAAAATGTAGAGAAAAAGATACCAACAGCAATAAAAAATCTAAAATAATATTATAAAAAAAACAAAAATGAATTTAAAATGAAAAACTATTGTTTTTTATATTTTATTTTATTTAATTTAATTTAATTTAATTTTCAAAAACTTACTGATGAAAACATCCCATTGCACCTCTTGCACGAATAGTGGAAATTTCACCAATATAAGTAGGAATAACTAGTGAGCACATACCACATGACAATCCACAAATGATTCTACCAGCTATAAACATTCCAGGGCTCAATGATAAACTAATGATAATACTTCCAAGTACAAATCCTACGTTGGTAAGAAAGATGGTCTTTTTACGTCCAAGTTTGGTTTGAATATACCCTGTACCAAGTCCTCCGACAAATCCTCCAATACAAAATGATGCTACTGCAAATGCCCTATATAAATGAATTGATACATATATATATACAAAATAACATTAATAATAATAACAATAAAAAATTCATAACATTATTAATAATAATTAAAATCAATGGTGATGATATTTTCATTGTTATTTTTAATATTATATTGCAATTTACCATAAATAAGTTGACATGGGTAAACAATCAGGAAACGATGAACTATATAAGTGAGCATTACCTGTAGGACAATTATGAGTGATTTCTCCAGGAACATTAGGAGACCTAAATAATATATATATATTAATGGTTTATTTATTTAGTTGGTATTTTTTATTATTATTCATCTATTCATTTTATCCTTACCCAATAACCCATCCAAATGATAACGACGTTAGACATGCTACTGTAACACAATAGACCATGTACTTTGGTGTTTTAGCATCTATTGATTCTCTCATTGTTAATTCATATACAGGTGTGTTGATAGATAAAACTAAAAAAAGATATATATATGTACAATTTTTTTAATAAAAAATAAACAGATATGTAATAAAAATTAGACGTGTATATAAAAAGAAAAAAGTAAAGAATCAAAAAAAAAGAAAAAAGAACTTTTCTTCACTACCTTTTTTACTTTTATTTTTTTTTCCTGTTTTCACATATGTCTCTATTATAAACATGGGACCCTTCTTTTCTATGTTTGTTCCTTTAAAATATTTTTCTATAAATATATATATATATATATATCTTTTATTTCTATACTTTTATTTTTTTTCCTAAAAATATATGTTTCACTGAGAATACAAATTATCCTTCATCATCAAGATCCAACCATATAAGATACCAACAGAGCAAGAAAGACTCGTTAACATTAATGGTAAAAATTCGTATCTTGCACCAAATAACATGGAATGTAGAACACCATTGTAACATTGAACCAAAATTAAACCCATCAAATATAATTTTTCCATGGGGATTAATAAATGTCGGAGTTTACTAATTAAATATGCCAAATGAACATTAATGCAAAAAAAATAGTTCTTAATAAAATTACTCCTTTCTCTTTTTCTTTTGTTTTCGTTTTCACTCTCATATAGATATACGATATATAAATATACACTTACATATTATGGCAATAGCATAATCCAGGAATAATAGCAAGATACCATATAAGCGTAATAATGACTTTAATTGGAGTTTCTATGTCAATAAAATAATAAAAGGACATTTAGATAAATATTCTAATTTAAAATATATTATTCTTTTTACGAATATATATATATATATATATGTGCGTGTGTGTGTGTATTAACATATATCACCTTGATGATGAAACAGTAATGGGTATAAAGATACAATCCCTGCACTACTTAAAATGACAAAGACCCTTAAACGGTAGATACTTTTCATAGCCATAAATCTAATTTATTTTTTATTTTTTTTAAAAAAAAAAAGGAAGGCAAAAAATAAATAAAATAAATAATATTACCATGGCATCTATTTTATTTTATTTTTCTATTCATGTTTATTTATTTTTTTACCCATAAGGAATCAATACAATCATAATCGCTTTTTCATGAACATGCCACCCAAATAAATAAGATGCAAAACCACATAAGGTTAATGATGAAATAAAATTTTCAAAATTTGGTTTACGCCATAAAACTTGAAGAGTCAGCTAAAATTAAAAATTCAAGGTTCATTTCATTATTATTTATTATGTCTATTATTATTATGCCATCATCAATACTTGTTTATTATTTACTTACTATTTGGAATAAAACCGTCAACACTAATGTATGGATGGGCTGAATGGTTGGCAAAACAGCAAATACAGTATCGCCTACATAACCACGAGTCATTGATCCAAGAGCATCTACATTAAATGACCATCCTAACATTTTTGATACTTTATTTTAAAAAAAATTAGATGATGGTTTTTCTTTTTTATTTTTACTCTATATTTATCACTGTATTATTACTATTATTTACTTTACCTAGAATCAAAAATCGATCTAAACCAGCGTACAATGCCCAAACATTAGGAGCCCAATAAGCATGGCATAAACCACGTGTAAAAGGAAATAATCTATCTAACAAAGCATTTGTTTGACCTGTCAAAACAAAAGGAGATAATGAAATACCAAAAACTAATAATACACTTGAGCCCAATAAAACAAATCGACTTGGTGAAAACTTTCTTTGATTTCCTTGTAAAATAAAACAGTAAGCTTGTAATAGATAAACAAAATAAGCAGGTGCCAAATAAAGATAAATATGTTTAAAGTTAAGTAAAATAGCAAAAAGAATCCCAGACCATAATAATCGATTCTAGTATGGAATAAATAAGAATAAAATAAATAGATAAATAAAATAAATTCAGATACATTAATCTATTTATTCATCCATATATATTATATTACCTTTTGTGCTTCGACTATAGAATGAATTAATATGCCATAAAGCAAACCATTATATTGAAAATGTAAATGGTCTACTATCCATAAACCAGGGTGTAAAAATAAAGCTATGGCGATTAATTGGTATTGATATGATTTTTTTTCCGGTAACGTGGTAGTTGGTGTTGTATTGGTGGCGGTAGGGATGTTATTATGAACATAACGTGCCAAAGCCCAATATAATATTAATTCACTTGCCATAACAGTGAATCGCTGAAAAAGTATTACAGTATTATTATCAATAGGTTCACTTGAGATAGTTAACATATTAAGATCTACATATTGAGCAATACTAGCAAGCACTTTTTCAAACCATGCAAAAAAAGGAGGATAATCTAAAGTCCATATTGATGTTTTCTAAAATTTAAAAATATAAAGTTATTTTTTTTTTTTTTACAGTCTTTCTGTTTTTAGTTTTTATTCTTGTTACGTTATCGCTATTATTATTATTATTAATATTATTTACTTCAAGGTACCATTTTGATAAAGGCAACTGATAAGTTATGGCCATCCAATTTCTATGTACTTCAAAATCAGTTGAATGGCTAGATTGTATATTTATAAGGAGAGAAAACGTTGATATAAGTACTCTGTTAAAATATAAATACACATATATAATATACCTATTTTATAATAGTATATAACTATAATTAATATTTTTACTATAATATATATTCTTTACTATGCAGGTATCAAAAGACATTTTATTAATGTGCTAATGAATAAGATGGACTTCATCACTTTGTCAAAAAAAGATACATAAAAATGTATAAAAATGAAAAAATTAATGGGTCAAAAAATTATAAATTTATGATTTTTAAAATTCCGTTTACTTTTTTAGTATCTACGTGCTTTAAAGTGTGAAAGTGACCATACATATGATTATTATTTTCATTCTCATTATTATTATTTAATTATAAAAGTGGTTTTTGTTTTTTTATAAAAAAAATTATCAATCGATTCGTGAACAAATTATTCATTAAATAATCATGATTCGTTGTCTGAACGAGCGTGTTTCTTTCTAGGAGATCTTTCATACAAACATAAAAGCAAACAAAATAAAATAAAAAAGTTTAATACTTTTTTATTTTATCTTGATGTTCTCCGTTAATAAATGAAAGAAAAGAGAAAAAGAAAACATGAATAAAAAAAATTTTTTAAATCAATAAAAAATATCAACTCCGCTTTTTTTTCTCTCTTTCACTGTTTTTACTTTAAAATGATTATAATAAAAGCTTGTGAAGAGTTAACCAATGAAAATATAAAAGAAATGGTATGCTTATTAAAAGATTCTGATGAAGATACAGAAAGAATCAAACAAGTATTATTAAATAAAGAAAAAAATCAAGCTTATTATATCCTTCTTCAAAAAAATGGAAATGAAAACGAAGAAGAAAAGTTAGGCGCAATTGTAATGGATTGGGAAAAAAATGAAATACTGAATATATGTCTCCTTTCGGTGTATCGATCCAAAGGATACGGAAAAAAAGTAATGGAATTAATCAAAAAGGAAGCCATCAAGTTAAAAAAACCTTTTCTATTGGTAGGCACAGGCAATTCTTCCATTGATAATATTTCTTTTTATCAAAAATGTGGTTATCGCTTTGATAGTATTAAAAAGGATTACTTTGATTATATTCAACCTCCTGTCAAAGAATTTGGTATTGAATTAAAAGATATGGTGATATTTAAATATACTCTATAATATTTTTATCAATGAAACAATACATATAATAAACATAAATTTTTTTTTGTGATCAAAAAATAAAGTGGCTTTGGTAAATCAAATACAAAAAAATTTTTGATTTTTTTAAACTCAAAAAAAACTATAAATATGAGTAAAAAGTTTTTTTTTTATTTTTTTTTCTTTTTCTTTTTTCTTTAAGCTTGTAAAAATCAAAATCTTACTTCTGGGCATAGTTCGAATTTCTTTAAGAAATTTGAAAAAAGTGAATCTATGTATATCCGTATAAGTAAGACAAGTACGACCAATTCATCTCATTTCTGCTTAAGGTTTTATCGGTTAAAAGAGTCTTTTATGATCACTTGAACCGGTTTAACTGAGGAAATGGTTTGATGAGCTCGATATATTCCTGAGCTAAAGGTAATGCTACTATGTGGCTTTGACTGGCGGCAATACCATATCGTGAACATTTTTTTTTTTCAAAAAAAAAAATTATAACTTATAACTATAAAAATGAAAATGAAAAATTAATAATATCTATTAAAACTGGTTATGTATAATTTATACATTAAGTATTTTTATTTACTCATTTATTTTATTTTAATATAATATATTTATATATAAAAGAAAAATAATAATCAAAACCATAAAAATAAAATATTTATATATCCATAATTATTTTTTAATATATATATGTAATAATAATAACAATAAAAATAAAAAAACTATATATCATTGTCGCTCTTTATATACTTTGTACTTATTTATATATTTTTTTGTATAAACATATATATACATATATATATATATATATGCTCGTTTACTCTTTCTTTAAAGTTTTCATTTCTACAGCACCACCACCACCAGCTTGATGTTCACGCATTAAATCTACTCCTTCTACTACTTTTTCTTTAGCAATTCTTGACGCTTCACCAGCAACTGCTGTTAAAATACGTTCTAAAGGACCCCATAAGTTCAATGCATATACAACATAACCTCCAGCAGATAAAAGAATAAATAAAACAAGATAAATAGGACTTGTAAGAATAACCATGAATTCGTTCCAACCCAAAACTAAAATAACCACAATTAACCAGGATGGGATCTTGGCCGTTGTTGCCACTACAGAACGTTTGGCTTCTAAATAAAAGGCATCGGATTCTCGTTTGAAACGATTACTAAGATCAATTTGTTTGGCTTCACCAAGGATGGTTAAACTTTGTTGGAAATCAAAATCGTCGTTGGATTCAATAGTAAACTCTTCATTATCTTTCAAATCGATCTTGGCAAACAAAGGAATCAAGGTTAAGGTCTATGTATATGCGTATAAAAATAAGAGAGGATATAAAGTAAGATAAAGATGACCATTATATTTTTTTTAGCGGGAAAAAAAAATTACTTACATCATCTCTGGCAACTTTGAAGAAGGCATCAATATCATCTTCAGGTTTCCATACGCGAGGTAAACCATGATCATCATATCGGAATTTTTCTTCGAACCTATTTAAAAAAATAAAGTAAACTGATCAATACCTCCTCTTGAAAAAATTTATATATATATATATCCTATTTCTCTCTTTTTTTATTATTCTTCTTACTTTGAGCGTAATTTTAATAATAGCATATTATCAGCCAATTCTTCATCCACTTTTTTACGTAAAACGAGCCATGCTTCTCTTTTTAAATTTAATACAGATTCTTCTAATTCTTCATCAGTTGAATTAAAACCTAAAAATAAAAAATAAATGAATATAAATGATTAGTCATACATATGCGTATAAAATTACTTTTCTTTTATATATATTAAAGGCGATACTTTACTCTTTGCTTTTTGAACCAATGTACGTTGACCATTTTCAACTGTTTCTTTATAAGCTTCAATCACCTTTTGCCAAATATTAGGTTGAGGGTTATTTAATGCAATAGAAATAGGCTCAGCCAATTCGTTTTCAACTTGTTTCTATAAAAATATAAAATATAAATAAATAAATCTAATAGTATATATTCATTTACGTATTTATATGATTATAGATATAAAAAAAAACTTACAGTTAAAGCTTTACTCATCTTTTTAAATTCATCAGCACGAGCCTTAGTAGAAATATTTTCAAACTCTTCTTCCAATAAAGTATGTTCATGAGTGTAAGACCAATCAGTATCAGGTAATATAATAGCTATATATTTTTTTTGTTTCAAAAAAAAAAAAAAAATGGATGTAAGATGAGAAAAAAAATATCTATATATACATGCATACATATATATATATATATATATGATCCTATTACTGTTTTATATCTTAACATATTTAATTATTTATTTTATATCCTTTCATTTTACCTTTAGCTCCTTCTAAGAAATAATCATTAGCTCCTTTCAAAGATTGACTGACAGCAGTAGCAAAATTATAAGAAGGTTTTTTCAATTCATCTTTAAGATTAGATTCAAACATGGTGATAGCCTTTTTATGTAAGTTTTTCAATTGACCAACAAAGAAAACATTTAATTGAGTATTTAATTTGATCAACATTTCGGAACGTTTCTTTTGGTAAACGACTTGATGATAACGAGAGGCATTTTTATCAAAAGAATCCACAGCTTGTTGACGAATAGTTAACATCTCTTCACCCAAATTATCAATGGTAACGCCCTTTTCCAAAATAGGTGATTTGAAAGGAGACAATTTTTGTGTGAAGACTTCAAATGCAGCACTTGAAATTTCATCACAGCGGTATTGGGCCAACAATTCCTGTTGTGTGGGTAAGTCCAAATCTTTATTAGTTAAGATTTTATCCCAAATACCAGAAGCATAAATATGATAACCATCTGCAGGGATACGTTTATGATATTCAGGCTTAAAAACAAAGTTGGGGTTGGTGGGATCATTGAATCTTTTTCTTAATAAAGCCACTTCATCATTGAATTTTTCAGGCAATAAGACTTTATGAGGTAATCCAGTATACATGAAATCAAAATAATCATGAATTTGACAATTTTCTAATCCTTCTGGTTTAGATAATCCAGCCCATATCTTTTCAAGATCCGATTGTAATGTTTTGGCTAAATTTTCCAAAGGTGTTGAACCAACATGATCACGAATCACCATTAATATTAATGTCTTTTCCTTTTGTTGTTGGTTATGTGTATTTTGTTGGAATAATTGTAAGTTGACTTCAAAAACAGTTTTTAATAAACCCATGTTAGCCCCTTGATAAAGACCAACTTGATGTTCCCATAAATTTAAAATAATTACTTCACTAGTCGCCATGGAAAACAAAGCCGATTTACGTTCAAAATCTTGGTCTTCACCTCGTTCTCGACCATCTGTTCCTTCTACATCCATAACCAAGACATGCATACCTCGACCGCGTGACATCCATATACCTTTAGTCGTTTGACTACGTTGGTTTTCATTCATTACATCAAAACTTGTACCAAATAACCCATTTAATAACGTACCTTTTAATTACAAAAAATAATAAATAAAAATAAAAAATTAGAGTTACAAATAAATAAGAGAAAAATTCAAGGGTAAAATATTCATATGATTTTTGTTATTATTACTATTCTTGTTATAATTTGACTTACTTTTTCCGGTACTTTGTGACCCAAAGACAGCTACAACGTTATATTTGAATCCTGCTTCACCAAGACCCCATTTATCTAAATACTCTGGTAGGTTTTGACTATATGATAATTATATATTTTTTAATATATATATATTTATAGAAAGAAATTTATATATATAAATATATAAAATAAATAAAGTATATGTTTTTTATTTATCATCTTATTAAAAAACTCTTACGTAAATTTTTGGTTTTCATCAATAATTTGAAGTCTAGGAAGAGGCTTTGTATCTTCATCCCAATTGGTAGTTGAAATAGTGCCTTCTATAGCATTTGTATCAATTGTTGGTTCCATACTTTATTTTTTATTTTTTTTATTTTCACTTGTTCTAAAATAAAGGTATATACAAATAAGACACACGTAAACAGTAAAGATTAGAAATGAGAGATAAAAAAGGGGGAAAATAATTATTAATATGGGCCCAACCGGTCTAAATAAATTACTTACATATACAGAAATAAAACAAATATAAATGTAAATATATAAAAGAAAGAAAAATAAATATATATAAAAATATATAAAAATATATATATATCACAGTAATAAAGCTAAAAAAAAGAAAAAAAAGAGAGAGAGAGAGAGAAAATAGCCATTTTTATTTTCAATAGCAATTTCTTTTACCGTTGGAGAGAGTTAAAAGCCCGTCAGGATTTTTTCTTTCTTCAAAAAAATATATCAAAACATATGAAAAATAGAGCTTTATTTATTATTTCTTTTTAAAAGAAGGAACCTATTTAATTCAATTTGATTATTAAAAAAACCAAATCATTTTCTTATATATAAAATAATTAATATTAGAAAAATGGAGATAAAATAGTCATCACGTGAAATTTTTCAAACAAAAAAAATCATTTTTTATTCATGTTAGAACAATTTCTATATATGTATAAATGTATATCAAATAAAAAAAATTTAAAAAAAAAGAAAACCATCTATATTCGTTTAAACAATAAATATTATTTAAAGTGGAAGATTTCCAGTGAGATCACCTAAAGGCTCATTACCAGAAGCACCACTAGAAGGTCCTGTTTTTTGACCACCTTCAAGCCCGCTTATAGGGTTACCACCCCCTTGAAGAACTTTAGTTACGTCCTTTAGTTCGGCAAGATTAGTAAGTTCACTAATAGGATCAGATCCACCACCAAGAGGAGCTGCTTGAATTTGTACAAATACAATAGAGAATACAATTGATAAAATACTTGCGACTTTCATATTATTATTATTATTATTATTATTATTATTATTATTATTATTATACTGAAGGATTGATTTGGTAGTAATAAATTAACTATGTTTGAAATGAAAAAGTAAAAAAGAAATAAAAAGTAGAAATGATTGTTATTTTATATCTTTTTTTTTTAATCTATATATATAGGAGGCATTCATTTTTTTATAAAATGTTAATTTTTATATGACATGTATACATAACATATATTATTTTAGTGACAAAAAAAAAAAAAAATAGGAGGATGTGAAATTGCATTATATATTTTTCAGCTTGGGATTTAAACCTAACGTGAACTCAATTAAAAAAAAAAGGATTTATTTTATTATTACTATTTAAAATATTTTGATTAATATATTATTGAAAAATAGTAAAACCGATATCAAATCATTTGAATATAAACTATACCATATTAATTGAATAGAGGATAGTAAATAAAATGATTTGATAGGAGAGTAGATGAGTAATAGAGAAATAGAGAGAAGAGAGAGCTAGAAATGAAGTTTAGACAGAAAGAATGATGATTAATATATCCCCTTTTACTATGAGCATGTCGAAAAAATAATATTTTTTCCCTCTCTCCCCTTAAAAAAAATGAAAAATTTGGAGAATGTTTTTTAATGCATTAAAGCATAAACGTTTATTAAAAATAAATAAAAATGATCATAGAAAATAATATATAGTAGATTTTAAAAACAAATTTAATTAATCAAATAATGAAAGAAAGTAAGGATATCAAACTAAAAAAGTAAATGAATCAATAAACATATACCTATTCACCAAAATTTTCACAAACAATATTAATAACAGTCCCAGTTTCAGCAATACCATCAAGAGGAACAGGAGTTCCATTTTTCAAATGGCAAGCTTTTTTTACTGTAGAACTAACTGCTTCTCCAGCTGGATTAATAGGTTTTGCACCTTGGCTTTTTCCACCACTTGGTGAAGCTTGTTGAAAAACAGCATCAGGAAATTCACCAGGTCCAAAAAATTGTTCGGCTATTTGCTGTGCTTCCTTGGTAGTAGCATCAGTCGTTTGATCAGATCCTGGAATAGGTGCTGCTTGAGACAAAGCAATTAATGCTGCTATCATCATAACTATATTCCATTTCATCATTTTATATATTTATATATTTGTATAT
This sequence comes from Cunninghamella blakesleeana, assembly GCA_017871115.1. Lineage (NCBI taxonomy): Eukaryota > Fungi > Mucoromycota > Mucoromycetes > Mucorales > Cunninghamellaceae > Cunninghamella > Cunninghamella blakesleeana. Next base: position 3,258,767 of record JAFCIZ010000005.1, read on the forward strand.
ATTAATTAATTATTATTATCAAAAAGAAAGAAAGGATAAAAAAAAGAAAACAAAGCATTGTTTATGTTTATGGCTTATATATATATATATGATTTCAACCGTTTCTTTTTGAAAAAATTTGTATCATTCTATTCCCCTTGGAATTTTTTTAAAAAAAGTAAATAGAAATGTATATCAAACATCAGGAATCATATTGACATTACTCTTTAATGACTTTCTTCCCATTTTGGGAACTTTAAAGTAATTGGTTTGGATCTCTTTTTTTTTTTTTTTTTTCGTGAATGATTGACCATATATGTATATGTATATGTATGTATGTAGTACATTTATTTTTTAATTTTTTGGAAAAAAAAAAAAAAAAAACCGACAAAATTAATAGATAAACTTACGTATTTTACTAATTTATAATTTATTAAAAATGCATTTCTTTACATACGACGCAGAATATATCAGGTACGTAACTCATGTATTTTTATTTTCTTGCATAATAAAACCTCTAATGGTCATGATATTTAAAATAAACACAGACAGTTTAGGTAAAACAAAATAATATAGTTTATTATAAGTAATTTTCGTCAAAATAAATAAAATGAATTAAATAGAATTAAATAGTAATAAATAAATAAATAAATAAATAAAATGAAAATAATATATTGATTTTTTTAAGAACTTAAACTGGGATAGGTAAGTTAGGTACAGCACCTCCAGCACCTCCAGCACCTCCAGCACCTTTAGCAGCACCAATAGCACCGGTGACTAGATCAATAACAGCTTCGGTAGGAAGGCCAGCACGTTTTTGTTTGAGAGCACTAGAAGCTCTTTCGATACTTTGTTTTACTAAACCACCAACTAGTTCGGAGGCAGGATCACCTCCTTCACGACCACTAACAGGTGTTTTACGGATTAGATCATCCACTTGAAAGCGTTGAGTAGATTCTTGTCGTTTACCAATACCATTAAAAATTTCACCAATAGAACCAACAGCACCATTTAATTGATCTTCAACTTGGGAAGGGTCTATTGGTGAAGCAGGTGCAGGTTCAGATTGTGGGGGTATGGATTCAGCGTTAGGATCTGTAGCAGCATTAGGATCCGTAGCAGCATTAGGATCTGTAGCGGTGTTAGGATCTGTAGCAGGTTCGGTACTAGGAGCTGACTGTGTAGCTGCATCACCACCATTAGGTGAGGAAGCAGTGATTTTGGGACTTCCTTGATCGATTAAATCTTTAAACCAACTGAAATCACCAAAGTTTGTGGCACCACCACCAGCAGCAGCAGCAGCAGCTGATGTATCTGTAACAGGGGCAGCATGAATTAATGCAACACTGGCCATTACGGATAATGTAATTAATTGAATCTTCATTTTTTTAGATAAAATAAATATATTAAAATTAAGAGTATATATAATAGTAATAATGAAAAGAAATCATTCAGATTTGAAAATATCGTTTATATTTATATTATTTCATTTTTTTAAAAAGGAATTAGTAGAATATGTTATTCTAATTTTTACTGATATGGATAAAAAAAAAAAGGTAGGAGGTTATTTTTTTATGAATGTGATGATGATGTGCGTTAAATAAAATGATAATTGGTTTTTTTTTTTTCTGTAAAAATTATAATAAATATTTTCGTTAATTAGAAATATTTTTATAACGATAGACGAAATATGTAGATCTTTTTTTTTCTTTTTGGTATCTCCTTTTCTAATTAAATTCGTTGCCTAAAAAACACTTTGTTCGATATTTTGTTTAGTTCATATCTAAATGTTTGCATTCCATACTGTGTTGTCTCACTATTTATTAATTTTGGAATGTGATCACATGACCTTCACAAAAGATGAAATGATGATGATCAACAAAAGTGTACGTTTTATTATTATTATTATTATTATTCTTATTTAAATACATAAAACTCTTTTATTTAATAATAATAAATGTATACAAGCTTGCTATCTCGATAAAAAAAAAGAAGATATAACTTTTTATTAAAAAAAAGTAATACAAAAAAGAAGATCGCTACACTATCTTTTTATTCTTTTTGTGTTACTTTAATACCAGCTTTTTACCCAATTAAAAAAGATATCAGAGGCACCCACACCATATCAATTCTCTTCCAAATAAAGTTTTACTGATTGGAAAACTGACTTTTAAATACATTAATCTATTTTTTTTTTTTTTCATATTTTGCAATCTTTTTTTTTTACACTTATTTTCCTTTACCTCCTTTTTTTTCAAGTTTTTTTTTTTTTCTTTTTTTTTTACATAATTGCTATTCTATGACAAAACCATTTTTAAAAAGGTTTTATGAAAATACAAAAATATTTCTCCCTTTAGGGTATACCAGTTTTGGAGGACCTAATGCACATATAGGCATTTTACATAATTTATTGGTCGAAAAGCATTGCTGGTTGAATGATCAAACGTTTTCCGAGTTATATAGTATTTGTCAAGCATTACCAGGACCTTCTTCTACACAATTAGCTTATAGTTTGGGGGTTGTTCATGATGGATTTTTAATAGGTACATGGGACTTTTTATTATGGAGTATTCCTATGGGGATTGTGATGGCGTTAATTGGGCTTGTGGTGGCGCGACAATCCACTTTGGACCCCGATCATGAATTTCCTTTAGTGGTGATTTATTTAACCCAAGGTTTGGCATCAGCCGCCATTGGATTGATTGTCTTGGCCGCATATAAATTACATCTTGCTAATGCTATAGATTCCATTACAAAAATCATTGTTTTCCTCACTGCTAGTATTGCGATTTTATATTCTGCCCCTTGGTTATATCCAATACTAATGCTAGTCAGTGGTTGTTTTACACTTTTTTATTACTTGTGCCGTGAAAAACAAGAACCATCCACCACTTCAACGGAACATCAAGAAGAGAATAATGATCAAGGTCGTATTCGTTTACCAATTACTGATGAAGAAGAAGGACATAATGGCGAAGATACTTTGATTCAATATCCCATGACCTTCAGTGGTATCTTTTTCACCATTTGGCTTGTTTTATTCATTTTGGCTATTCTTGCACGATTTCTTTTATTACCTTCTGCTACCACCAAAGAAGCTACGCCTTTAAGTATTTTAAGTGTATTTTATTTTGTTGGATCCATTATTTTTGGTGGAGGGCCAGTGGTGATTCCTTTATTGCAAGGTTACACCCAAGATTGGGTTACCAGTAGCCAATTTGTTTTAGGTTTAGCTATTCAAAACTCGTTGCCAGGTCCTAATTTTAATTTTGCTACCTACCTAGGTGCTATTGCTTTATCCTCAAACCCTATCGGTTCTAATTTACTGGGCGCTCTGTTAGGTTTTATTGGGATATTTTTGCCTGGTATTTTATTACAATCCGCTGTGATCCCTTGTTGGCAATACGTTCGATCCAATCAAAAAGTAAAGTTGATTTTCCGTGGTGTGAATGCTGCCGCTACAGGATTAGTGTTTTCTACCATTTGGATTCTTTGGAATCAAATCAATCAAGAACGCCATAATAGTAGCGAATCGCTTCATTTTGTTATTGCTGTCATGACTTTTGTACTTTCTGAACAATTCCATGTTTCAACTCCGCTGGTGGTCATCTTGGGTGGTTCGATTGGACTCCTTGAGTGGTTTTTATCTGTTTATTTATAAAAAAGATAACTTACACATTATGTAATTTTATAATATCATCTGTATAATAATAATAATAATAATAATAATAAAGTGTAATTTTTTAAAAAGTAAAAAAGAAAAAGAGAATAATTAAGTTTGATCGTACTGTACTCCATTGTCAACTTTCCTCCACATACATTGTAAAAAAATAAAATAAAATAAAAAATGAATACATATTTATTTATTACTGGATTTCATTATCATAAAGCAAATTATATATACGGTTTATTTATTTTTCTTCAGCTTTTGTTGAAGCTTAGGAGTTTTTAGTGTCATTATATTTTAACTTGTAGATATTATTTGTTATATCGAACAACTTCTTTTAAAAAAAAAAGAAAACATTTCAATACATATAGGAAATTGTCTTTGTTTAAAAGGATTTATTTAGCTTATATCATTTAAAAACATTGAATTATTTTATATTTGACTTTATTTATTATATTTAAGGTTTTTTTTTTTTTTTTTTTTTGACAAGAGAAGTGATCGGACAATATCCAAATTAAGTATAGTAAGTGAATGAATAAGCAAGAGAAAATGAAGTTGAAAAAAAGTACTCAATTTAAACTTCCGTTATTCATGAAAGTGGTGATTTATATTTTTTGCAATATGGGACATTTTATCTAAAATAGTACTAGTTTGCTCATTATGGTTACAAAATATATGTTTGAAGCTAAGATAAGAACCAATCAAAAAAAAATAATTAGATCTAAACATTTATAATAGACCCTCTCCTTCCCTACAATTTGATCACGACTTGATATATTTGATTGTGGTACAAAAAATCATATGAGCAGAAAATAATAATAATAATAATAATAATTTATATATATATATATATATATATATATTAAAAAGACGTCCTATTTACCAAGATTTTACCGATATATAAATAATAATAATAATAATAATAATATACAAATGTACACATATGTAACTATATCAAGATTAACCGAAAGAGAAAGAGAATAGATGCTGGAAACTGATAATATAAATATTTATTATATATGCACGCTTTTTTATATAAACAGTTTTATGGCGATTTTTTGACATGCATTTCCTTTATATATTATGATCAATCTTTATTACTATTTATAATAGATTATCCTCTATGTCATTGTCTCTATCCTTCCCTCCTTTTTTTTCCTTTTTTCTATTTCTCCTATTCTTTAATTTTCAATGTTTCATATTTATATATATCTTTATTTTCTTTTTATTTTTTGGCGGTAAAAGTAAAATTCCATGATAAAAGAACGGAAAGAAAACCGAAAAGAGTAACTAAATTAAGGAATGCAAATTACCGGAATATAAATATAAAAAAAGTCTATATATACATATATATATATATATATATATATATATACTTATATACACTTGTATAACTACATTTAATGATGATGACTATATACATATATAAAAAAAGATATATTAATATTTATTTGTATAAAGACGTGTATATAAAAGAAATATGTTATGTATGTACATGTATGTAATGTAAAAAAAGAAGGATAAAATAAAGTTTGTTTTAACTTTTTTATTTTAAATCGGCGTTTAACAGTTTTTGTTCTCTTTTTTTATAATTCGTAGCTCCCCACATTTTCCCAGATTTTTTCTTTATTTACCGATTCAAAAAAAAAATAAAGAAATGTATATAGATTACTTGAATAAATAAATAAATAATAATAATAATAATAATAATAATAAAACGTGACTTTATGATCATTTTGTTTGTAAAATAAAAAAAAAAAAGTAATTCTCATCATTTATTTATATTATAATGACAATACTAATAGAAAGATAAACGGCGTTTCTTGTTTATAAAAAAAAAAATCTTAAAAGATCCAATTAAAGTGTAAGTTTGAGGATTTACTCCTTATTATTCTAAAATATCATATATAATTAAAAACCCTAATCATCTTTAATAAAATTATTAAAGTGAAAATAATATTGATACATATAAAACATCACCAGTTAAATATGAAAAAATAGAATAAAAAATCTGAGATTCTAAAACTAATTTGATTTCTATTGATAAACAGAAGTATATAAAAAAAAAGAGAGAGAGAGATCAGATAGAGAATAAAAAAAAGTTTTATTTTTTTTTCACCCCAGCATATATATCTTTATGGTAATGATTATATCTTCTCACGAAAAAAAAAAAAATATACATTTTCCCTCGCTAAACTTCTTTTTTTTTTTAAAAAAAAAAGTGGCCAATGCTTCCTTTTTTGAATTAATAATAATAATAATAATAATAAAAACTTTTTATTTATTTTAATGTATGAATAGTTATATATATATACACATATATATATATATATATAAAATGATATGTTTTTGATATATAGTGTAAGGAAAAATTAAAAAAAGAAAAGTATATACAAGATAAGAAATATGAAAATGAGAAAAAATGGTAGGAGTTGTAAAACAATACACAAAGAAAGAGAGAGAGAGAGGAAAGGGATTTTTTTTTTTTTAAAAAAAAAAAAAAAAGAATAATAATAAAAAAGATAAGGAATGTTTCTTTTTTTTCTTCTTAATTTTGAAGAATAGAAGATGAATTATAAAAGCAATATTTTGAAATAAAATCTTGATAACCAACATGTAAAGTGGGTGATAAAGTAGGAAGGGTATCAGGAATGGAGGAATGTGATTGATGCTGTTGACGAGCATTTGAGAAATTATAACGATGTTTTAATTGATGAGTATCTAAAGGATGTTGTTGTTTTGTTAAAGATTGATGGGAATGATCATTATCATCTACAAGATCAATCATATCTTCTTCCTCATCATCCTCGTTATCACTTAATTGTAAAGGAGGAGTAGAAGGTAAAGTAGGGATTAAATCCAATTGATAGTTTTTTCCATCGTTATTGTCCCAAAATTCTCGGCCATTCACGATATATTTCAAAGCTAAGAAACAAGTAAGAGGTTTGACTTTTTTATTATCAAGGGAGGAATTAGGCGAAGAAGGCAATGGCAATTCAAAAGTGAAACGATCCCAAGTATTAGTAGTGCTAGCAATAGGCTCCCGGTAATTGGCTTGAATCTCTTGGAAAGTATCCCAATAATCAAAACTATATCGAATCATCACCTTTTTTTCATAAGCCAAGTTTGCAACACGACATCTACCAAATAAGAGTTGGTCATGTTCTAATTGGACATTTTCAATACGAATAGCAGCTTGATTTAAACTTTTGTACATGGCTAATTTAGAAGGCCAATCGATACATTTTAATTCATATCTTGGCTCTTGAAGAAAAGGTGGATCCCCACTACGTATCATCTTTGGCATTTGTGATTTTAAGAACAATCGAACTTGCTCTAAATCATCATCTTGACAAAATCGAACCATCTTCTTTTTTGTAGTTGGTGTCATAGGTGTGATAGGTGTAGTAGGTTCCGATAAGGAGTTTTTATGTTGGTTAGTGGTGGCGGCGGTGGTGGTATTACATCGATTGATAGATACTCTACGACGGCGATGGTTATTTGTTGTGGTGGTGGTTGATGATAAAGAATGTTGTGTATGAATAAGAGGAATGATAGTTGTCATGTAAATATATGTAAGTATATATATAAATAATGGATAATAAATGAATTTAAAAAAGGTTAAAAATGAAACAAAGATATATTAAATAAAATATGAATTGATGAATAATATTAATGATAATATTAATAATTATGAAAAAAAGGAAAAAAAAGAAAAAAGGAAAAAAAAAAGAAACGAAAAAAAAAAAGATAAAGCTTTTTATATTGTTGATATTCATTTCCCGCTTATATTCCTTTTTCCATCTTCCTCCTATAATATTATAGATATATATCTTCTTTACCTTATCCCTTCCTCCCCTCCCCCCCCCTTTTTTTTTTCTCTTCTTAAAAAAAACTTTAAAACTCTTGTAACTTTGGGGATCACCTATTATTTTTTTTTATTTTTTTTTATTTTGTACTCTTTATGCGAACTATATATATATATTTGTGTATAGATATAAAAAAAAAAAAAAAAAAAACAAAACAAATGATAGCCTTTTCTTTTTTTTTTATTTTTTATTTGTATCACACCATCCAAAAAAAAAAAAACTTATCAGTTCATAAAAAAAAATTTTTTTTATCGAATCGCCAATCGACTTGTTGAAACCCCGTTTCAATCCAACAACTCGATAATTAGAAATGGTGTGCCATAATAATATAATTTTATTTTTTAAGTTTCAACTCATCTTTTTTTATAAAGATAATGTTATCAAAATGTTAATACAATAAAAAGTATATATATACAAATAATTAAGTTTAAGTAATATGTGATAATTCTTTTCATTTATTTATTTTATATTTTTTATTAAAAATATAAAAAATCTCCCACCCTAATTTTTAAAATAATTTATTATTTTTATTGAGTTCAAGCTTGAGAAAAAAAAAAAAATTCAAGTATATATAGAAAACCCCAAAGAGAAATAGGTAATAGAGCCGAAATGTTCTAATACTTGTTTAATTTGATATCATTCGACGAAAATTAAGAACAAATTATATCTTTATTTCAATTATACATATAAATATATATATATATACGAAGAATATAACATTTATCTTATATATCCTATATATATATAGATTAGTATTTATTTGTTAGAATAATAATAAAAAAACGAATAAAGTTCAAAATATAGTTGTTGTTTTTTTTTCCATCTATTCTCTCCACAATATATCTTCTAAAAGGGGAAATGGGTGGTCTATGCGCCTTTAGAAAAAACCTATATATAAAATAGATGGATAGTTTTTTTTTTTTTTTTGTTTTTTTTTTTTTTTCCCTTATCTTTTTACCTCTCTCACCCCCCCTTCCTATTTCTTCATTTAGTTATTTAGTGATCCTCATAGATTGTAACACTTTATATTTTGTTTGTTTTTTTTTGAAACTCCACTTCCCTTGGGAAAATAGAATTTATTTATATAAAAAATGTCAACTATGTTTATATATATATATATATATAGCTTTAAACAGAAAATATATAGATATAAAACTTGATTTATTTATTTTTATTTTTTTCTCACTTCCATTTCTCTCTCACTCTTTTTCTCTACCTCTTATAATATTTCTATTATTGGTTTCAGAGATAAATAAAACAAGTTTATTTCTTAAAAACTTTTTTTTCTTTATTACTTATCATTATTTATCTTCTTTAAATGACCGCCATGTATATATTATCATTTCTCCAATCTTTTTTGAAAGAAATCCCCACAAATTAAAACATTATGATCTTCCAATTTATTCCCATTTTATTATTGTCTGATCTATAATAATAATGATAAAATATGCCTATCTTTTTTATTATCTATTTTTCTTAAAAAAAAAAAAGTTTATTTTGTTTAACCCAACAATCACCAACTTTATTGATCATAATATATATATACATATATATATAAAGTTTTTATTTTACTTTAATTTGTTGAGAGTGAGAAAAACATTAGTCGATAAATAAATAAATAAATAATAGTAAGAATAAAAATTATAATAGAAACAATTAAATATATAATAGGAGGAGATAGAGTGGGGGGAGAGAAAGAAAAAAATTTTATTTATTATTACATGATCTTTTTGGTCTTTTTAATGTAGATATGGGTTTTTTTTGAATATGCTTTATATCTACATAAAAATAAAATAATATAAGAAACTCTTATTCATATCCGCTTATACATATATATTGTTTTTATTTTTTTACCTTGGTGTTTTTTCTTTTTTACAATATTATCATTTGTTAAATAAGGCAATAACCTTCGTCTTGCATTAATAAACCAATTACTTATTTGATTAATTGTTAAATTTGTTTCCTTTTGTAAAAATGCCTTTTCTTCATCCGATGGATAAGGATGATCCGAGTGATTAATTAACCACTGTTTTAATATAAAGATAATTGACTTTGGCAAATTGCCTCTTTTTTTTTTTTGTTCCAACTCTTCTTCCTCTTCTTCTTCATCATCATCTCCATTTATTGAACGGCTCTTCTTTTTTTTTATTGCTTTTTTCTTTTGATGATTATTTTTTCTTTTTAAAGAAGATGATGCTTTTTTTTTAGATGGAAAGGATATAGAATTATTATTTTCTTCATCGTGAGATTGATATTCAGGTGATGAAGGAGGTGGAGTGGTTGTATCATTTATTAATTTTGAATGGTTAAATAATAAAGTAGATGAAGAAGTAGATGAAGTAGACGATAAAGTAGGTGATAATATGGGTGAGGTTGTAGAAGATAAACTTGTCCATAATTGGCCGTTAAATTTTAGCATGTCGTGTATTTTTTCTTTTTGTTCCATTGGTATATCGAATAATTGATGGTCATTATATAAAATGATCGGTTGAAATTGTTTAGGTCTATTTTCTATTATTTTATACATGAATTAAAAAAAGAAAGAGAGATGTCAAAAAATAAAGAAAAAGAAAAAAGAGAAAAAGGGATTTTTTTATATTTTATATTTTATATTTTTATTTATACTATTATGACATAAACAAACTTTCTATGCATGATCGCCCATTTTGAAAGGAGTTAAAAGGGGTTTTTGTCAAAATAATTGGTTAATCAATCTTTTATATATATATATATATATATATATAAAAGACGAACATAAAATAAATAATGAAAAGCAAAAAAAGATCTGTTTTTCTTTTTTTTTTCAAAAGTGTTTTTTTTTAAATAAAGAAACAATAAAAGAAAAGAGAATGAACAGAAGAAAGAAAAATGAGAATGATAATGATGATGACGGTAACAGTAAACAATAATGCTTATTATTATTAAAAAAAACAATAAAAATAAAATAATAAGGGGAAAGAATTATATATGACAAGAGAAAAATTCAGTCATATTAATATGCAGTCAAAACCATGATACGAATTCTTTTATTTATTTGTCTATAAATAAAATATTCAAAATGTAAATAAAAGAATGAACGGACATTACTCTTATTTATAATAAGTGGTGATGGTGATGGTGATGGTGATGGTGATGATGATGATACGTATGTCAAAATAAAATTGATAATACTTTTTTTTTTTTTTTTCCAAGGGTTTTTTTAAAAAAAAACTTGCTTTTCATTTCCTTTTCAATTATTATCACCTCTCGCCCCTTAATTTGTTTTATATATATTTATATATATATTAATTTATTTTATTTTTTATAAAAAAAAAAAAAGAATGTCATTTTCTTTATATATTAAATAAATATATAAATGTACAATGAAATGATCCCTCTATATAAAAATATCACTATTCTCTTTTATATAAAATAAAATAAAAAATAAATACGTATATGATCATGCCAATATAATATAAAATAAATCGAGGGACTCCTTTTTTTTTTTTTAATATTAATAAATAAGGCAAAAATTCTCCCTAGCTTTTTAGTTCTTGTCAAAAGATAGATAGAAAAAAAATCATGTGATTTATGAAAATATATAAATAACACGAGAAAGGTGCCAACTAGTATTTAACAGATAAAAAAAAATGGTATATAATCAATGATTAATTTATTTATTTTAAAAATTATATTCAAATTAAAGGATAAAGTAACCTTTGAAAATATTTTTAGGTAGCTTGATAAACCTGTCGTATGAAAAAATTGGTGATTAGTAAATGAGATTTGATACGAGTTTCATAGCTTCTTTTTGATATATTATGACATTTTTTGAAACAGAGATTGTTGGTGCGGTTAATATTGGCTGATAGTATTTCTCGGCTGTCCCTATGTGTAATCCATTTAATTTATATTTTTTTCATCTATGTTTATTGATATTGATTTAAATGAATCACTATCATTACATGACCTTTGAAAAAAAAAAAAATAGTTTTCATCACTGACGTATCTCCCCCTTCAAAAAACAAACAAATATTTTTACTAATGGTTTTGGTAGCTAGGTATTACAAGCAGCTTTAAAAAAAATAGTCTGTGAGGTGTGCCTAATGAATTTTCACCTTCCTTTTTATAATTAATCAATCAGGTAATTATAACTATTCTCTTTGTAGCTAATTTTAATTTTAAAAAATCAGTAAAATAAATTATGAAGTATTATCTAATGAAAAAAGAGTTTTTAAATGTAGCAACTGATATAAAGATGAATAAGATCGTAGAAAATCACTATAAAATAAATAGCAAGTGTTTTAAAGTGCAATGCTTTTAATTATTTTTATCAACTACTAATAGAAATATGCACTTGGCTAAGCTAATGCTCTGATTAAGTCTCACTTTTTCAATTAATAAAATTCAATAGTTTTTTATTTACACTTAATATTGGTTCTCTTAGTTAGAAGCTATTAGAAAAAATGTACTATATGTATATTTACTTTTAAAAAAAATGCCACCTATTCTTTTTATTTTACAATTCATTATTACATTACAGTACTGTTGATCTTTATCCGATATTATATTTTATTATATTTTAATTTAATTATCCAAATTAAGTTGTACCCACCGTTAGCAACAATGCTCTTTGATTTTTTCTTCTTTTTTCTTTCCTTTTTGAGCCTGGTTTTGTAATACTGGTGCCATGACTCCGGTGTTATGATTCTAGCATCATGACTTCAAACTTTATTTGGTCTCTCCTCACTCTCATAAATTTTTAACTTTTTTTTAGTATAATAAATAGAATCAATTTTTTCTCTCTTTCTTTCTCTTAAATTGCCATTTTTTTATAATAAATTATTATCTACTAAATAATTATTAAACTTGTCCATTTTATGAAACGTATTTTATAATTTTATCTTATTTTATTTTACTTACAACTTATTCAAATTAATGAATTTATCTATTTTTTATAACAAACTATTTTTTTTTTTTATATTTATTTACTTAAATATTTTTCTACAACTCAAATTTAAATTATTTTTTTTAAATTTTCTTATTATATATATTTACATTGCGGTTACTGAAATCTCTCTTTAATCCTGCAATTGTATTACACCTTTTAAAATTTTTATATTTTTTATTACTTTATTTTTACTTTATTTTATTTTATTTTTTATTCCTTTATATTAAGTCGTTCTACTTATAAAACAGGAACTGGTGCTCACTGGAATTATATTATACATATCAAGTATTACTTATAATACTCATTCCTCATCTCAAAAAAAATAAATCTTAAACAAAAACCCACACAACATTATACATATCAAATATTATAATACTCATTCCTCATTTCAAAAAAATAAATCTTAACCATGTTGCGCGATGGATCCGCTTAGATCAATTCAAAAGCCGATCTTAAAACTCTAATTGGTTAAAATAATTGTCTACAATTATTTTACCTCCTGAGATATTTTTTCACACTTTTTCAATCATATTTATTAACAAATTTTATATTATTTTTGTTAGTTTTTGACATTTTTTATATCAATTCTATTAACAAAATCTATATTCTTTTTATTAATTTTTCACACTTTTAATGTCTTATTTGACATTAAATATTTTTTCTTATATTTATTTTTTTATATAAATACTCGACCTTTTTCTTTTCTTTTTGAAAAACTTCAGTTAATTTGAAATAAAGATTTATATATATTAAATTCTCTTAACTCATCTTTTTAGCTAAAGATTATTTTTATTTTATATTAATATTGTCGGTTACTATCCAATATTATTTTTATATTATTTTATTATAATAATCGTTGATCTTTATCCGATATTATATTTATTTTATTTTATTTTAAATTTATTACTTTGTTTATATAATTGTTGATCTTTATCCAATTATATAATTTATTTTATTTTATTTTATTATTTTATTTTTATTTTAAACTATTAATCTAAACTAAGTTGTATCTACTGTCGTCCAAGCGGATGATGTTGGCGGTGATTAAATTATTTTTTTTTTTTCACAACCAAAGTTCTACAACCAAAGTTCTACAACCAAAGTTCTACAACCAAAGTTCTACAACCTAATTCCTACAACCAAATTCCTACAACTTAATTCCTACAACCAAATTCCTACAACTTAATTCCTACAACCAAAGTTCTACAACCAAATTCCTACAACCTTTTTCCTCTTTCTCTCCCTAAAAAATTTATTTTTTGTTTTAATATAAATAGGAAAGAATATTTCTCTTTCTCTTTTGTTTTTTTTCTTTGTCAAATATAAACATAATATTTTTAAATAATACTTTATATAATAAATATTTTATTTGTCCAAACCAATTTTTTTATTTTATTTTAACTTTATACTAATTTCTTAATTGAAATCATTTTTATTACTATAACAAATATATTTTATTTCTTAAGTGAAATCTCTTTTTATTTATATACAACATATATAAACTTTTATATTTTATTTTTAATTTTATTATTACTTTATTTGATTATTACTCTTTTTATATAATAATCTACTCTCTGACTTTTAAATTCATTTGCATATACTTTTGAATTTTTTTTGAATATTTTTATTTTATATTATCTTTTTACCTTTTTACTTTTACATTATATTAAGTCGTTCTACTTGTAAAACAAGAACTGGTGCTCACTGGAATTATCTTATTTATAATTAATATAAATACAAACTCTCTTATTTTATTTTAACAAAAATAACTCTTACCAAAAACACACACAACACTACTTATAAAACAAGATACTGGTGCTCACTGACAACTAAATTAAACTATAAAACTATCTACTGTTGCGCGATGGATTCGCTTGGATCATTTCGAAGACCGCTCATGGAATTTGATTGGTTAAAATATTTCATCATTTTTGGTAACAATTTTTCTAACACTTTTTATATCATTTTCGATAACAAATTTGTTAACACTTTTGGTGACAAATTTGATGACAAAATCAGTAACACTTTTTATGTCGAATCTGACATAAAATATAAAACCTTATTTTTATTTTTTTATATAAATACTCGACAATTTTTATTTTATTTTTGAAAAATCAGTTAATAACAAGTTAATTTTAAATAAAAGAACTTATATTATAACCAATAAGTCTATTAACTCATCTTTTTAGCTAAAGATTATTTTTATTTTATATTAATATTGTTGATTACTATCCAATATTACTTTATATTATTTTATTATAATAATCGTTGATCTTTATCCGATATTATACTTATTTTATTTTAATTTTATTACTTTGTCTATATAATTGTTGATCTTTATCCAATTATATAATTTATTTTATTTTAAACTATCAATCTAAACTAAGTTGTATCTACTTATAAAACAAGATACTGGTGCTCACTGACAATTAAACTAAACTACAAAGCTATCTACTTTCCAAAACTATAAAAGGAAATTCTACTTTTACAACAACCAAAAATTTACACAACACCAATTATATAATTTATTTTATTTTATTTTATTATTTTAATTTTATCTTAAACTATTAATCTAAACTAAGTTGTATCTACTTATAAAACAAGATACTGGTGCTCACTGACAACTAAACTAAACTATAAAACTACTGTTAGCAATAACGCTCTCTGATTTTTCTTTCCTTTTTTGGATTGGCTTTGTGCTACTGGTGCAAAAACACCAAGGTGCAAAAACACCAAGGTGCAAAAACACCAAAGGTGCAAAAACACCAAAGGTGCAAAAACACCAAAGGTGCAAAAACACCAAGGTGCTTTTGTTCCTTACCCGATCCTTATAAATTTTAATTTTTTTTTTAAATATAAATAGAACCAATTTTTCTCTCTTTCTTTCTTTTAAATTGTCAAATTTTTATAATAAATTATTATCTATTAAATAATTATTGAACTTGTCCACTTTATAAATCATATTTTATAATTTTAACTTATTTTACTTATAACTCATTCAAGTTACTGAATTTATCTATTTTTTATAACAACCCATATTATTTTATTTTACATTTTTATATTTATTTACTTAAATATTTTTCAACCACTCAAATTTAAATTACTTTTTTTAAATTTTCTTATTATATTTATTTTATATTGCGGTTACTGAAATCTCTCTTTAATCCTGCAATTATATTACACCTTTTAAAATTTTTATTTTTTTATTTCTTTATTTTTACTTTATTTTATTTTATTTTTTTATTCCTTTATATTAAGTCGTTCTACTTATAAAACAGGAACTGGTGCTCACTGGAATTATATTATACATATCAAATATTACTTATAATACTCATTCCTCATTTCAACAAAATAAATCTTAAACAAAAACCCACACAACACTACCTACTTTCCAAAACTATAAAAGGAAATTCTATTTTTCAAATAACCAAAAATTTACACAACTGTCGACAATGGTGATACCAATGGCGCTCTTTGAAATTGGTCACTGCTTTTTTGAACCGTTGTTCACTGAACCATTGTTCACTGAACCAATGTTCACTGAACCAATGTTCACTGCACCGTTGTTCAATATGAAAGTCACTTCCATATCTTTTCCCTACTCTCAATATACTTTAAATAATTTTTTTAATTTTTTTTTTAAATATAAATAGAACCAATTTTTTTCTCTTTCTTTCTCTTAAATTGTCAAATTTTTATAATAAATTATTATCTACTAAATAATTATTGAACTTGTCCACTTTATAAAACAAACCTTATAATTTTAAATTTTTTTATTTTAACTTACTATAACATATTCAATTATTGAACTTATCTATTTTTTATTTAAAAAATTATTTTATTTTTATTTTATTTTTACTTTATAATATTTTATATTATTATATACTATCTTATTTTATAATATTTATTCACTTAAATATTCTATACTACTGATCTAAATCATTTAAACTCTTTACTACTTATTTTACTCGGCGGTCATTAAACTTTTTGCTTTAATCCTGCTTATATTTTACTTATAATCTTTATTTTATTTTCTTTTATTTTTTTTATTTTATTTTATTTTTTTAATTTTCTATTCCTTTATATTAAGTCGTTCTACTTATAAAACAGGAACTGGTGCTCACTGGAAACTTATTATATACTCCAAATATAACTTATAATACTCATTCCTCATTTCAAAAATAAATCTTAACCAAAAACCCACATAACATATTTGGTGCTCACTGGCGGGGATCTTTTCTACAAGCTTATACAATCAATAAACTACTGGGAAAGATATTCATTCTATTAAAACTACTAAACAATAATCAAGCAAGGTGAAAATAATAAACTATAGGATGTCTTACGATTATACCGTGTTGGCTCAAAAGCAACCATTAATGGACTTTAAACCTCAACTTATTTCCTTTTCTGGAGGTGAACGTGAAGATTTTCGTCACTTCAGACAAATATTGGAAACTTATTTGGAACTCTCAAACAATACTACCGATAGTAGAAAACTTGCAATTTTAAAAATTCAAGTTAGAAAATCTGCTAAAACTTACTTGGATTCACTTAAGGATCAACTTCAAGATGGGTTAACATTCGATGTAGCTATGGATGCATTAGAAAAGAAATTCGTAACTGCTGAATTACTCGAATCTTATAAATTGATACTTAATAACATGCGACAAGGTGCCGATGAACATCCACGTGATTTCTACTCAAGATTACAGGAAGTTGCACGATTGGCTAATAAAGATGATAATGACATTGTGTTAATGCGTTTCCGTTATGGATTGTTACCTGTTATAAGCAAACATTGCATTGAACATGGATCCATTACTGAACAACAATGGTTAAAATATGCTGAATCATGGTGGAATGCTAATAAAGCCTATGGATCAAATAATAACAATATCTATGATATTGGAATTAATCATACTACTACTGATGTTCAACTACATCATTATCCTTTTAGTAACGAATCATTTAATATGATAGACTCTAGTCATCGAAATACGGATACTAATTTATCGGCCAAAACTGATCCTGTCGTTACATTATTAGAACGTTTAGTTACTAATATGGAAACAATGGAAAAGAATATGAATGATAAAATAGAACAGATAAATCAATCGACTAAGAAATCTCATAAAAGTGACAACCTTACAAGTGATGATATTGTTAAAATCGTACGTAGTGAATTATCCAAATCAAATAGAAATAATGGTTATTATCATGGATCTAACAATTATAATGGCTCTTATAAAAATAATTTTGGATCAAGACGTTATAATAATCAACAATATAACCAAGATTATAATTATGATAATAATAATAATAACTACGTATCTAATCAAACACAACAACAGCAACAACAGCAACAACAGCAACAACAGCAACAACAGCAACAACAGCAACATCAGCAACAGCAATATACACAACAACAATTTAATCAACAACAACAACACATTCAACAACAAACTCATTCAAAAAACTAGACGGGGCAATTGCATATAATGGTCAATTGGCAGTCCCTGATAACAAATCCATTAACAATAATAATAATAAAAATATCAACAATAATAATCACATCAACAACAACAAAAACAATTTAAAAAATAATAATATTGAAAAAAATCAACAAAATATGAATGCAATCTTCGATCAACATGAACTATGGGATGAAAATGAATATACACATTATGATGATGAAGATCTTTACGCAGCCAGATTAGATAAACCTCCTGCAGTAATGCCTTCATCTTCTAAAACACCTAAAATAATCAGTAAAGGGAAGCAAAAACTAAATATAAATAATACCTCTAAACTGATCGAGGATATAACTGATCAACAATTAACTCAACAAGATATAATTAATGATTATATCATGGATAATATTAATGAATCAGAAAATAAAATAAAACGCAAACGACAACCACCAACACCATTACAAATAAAATATAATATTGTAGATGACGTTTTTAATCAGAAAGCTAATATTGATGTTGGCGATCTAATTAAATCTTCACACACTTTACGACGTCAATTATTAACAGCATGTAGACCTAAAAGAAAAACAACAAAATCAAAAGAACAAATTGATACAACTGCAACAGATATACCATTAAATACAATAACGAATACAGAATTAACAACAACAGCAGCTTATACAAGTTTAATCATTAATGATAAAAGAATAAAAGGTTTGATTGATAGTGGTGCTTCTAAATCATGTATGTCTAAATCTATGATGAAACTGTTAGGGTTGCAAATAGATGCTCCTTCTACTAACATATTTATATTAGGAAACGGTACTAAACAAGCAACACTTGGAACAATACATGATGTACAAATACAAGTAAATCCTGATATTATAATACCTGTTAATATGGAAGTATTACCTAAGTGTCCTGCTCATCTGGTACTAGGAAATAATTGGTTAAGTCATGCACAAGCTCTCCTTAATTTTAGAACTAGTACACTTAAAGTATTATATAAACATAAATCAGCTGAACTACCTATCACTTTTTTAAAAGAAACAGATAAACCTTTAGTTACTATTAAAACAATCAATACTAATTATCAAACCGAAAACCAAACTCAAGATAATACAACAGGAAATAATAATGAAATAAATACTGATAGTGATACTGATGCTACTGATTCTGTAACAGATGATGACGAATGGGAACATGATGAATATTCAGAAGAAGAAAATTATTACATGGAAGATGATATAAAAATTAATATTGAACGTAATCAAGAAGAAAATAGTTTAACTATATCTACTGGTAATGATGGAATGACTATACCACCTCATACAAACTGTCAATTTTATATTAATCCTAACATGCATACGTCTGAACCTATACTACTTACACAAGATGATCCTCATACTATATCTAAACCAAATGAATATACATTAAATATAATTAATAGATCTGATAAAGATGTTGATTTACCTCCGCATCATATTATTAGTGAATTTTATAATTTAATGAGCAATGAATCTATTCTAGATACTGATGATCTGAAAGGTTATGACATAGTCGAAGAAATTGGTATAGAAGGAACAACAACAGAACTATTCAATATTGATAATATAAATGATGACAATCCACTGGATGAATCTTTTAAAGAAAAATTACAACTTGGAAACATACCTGAAAAATATAAGATTAAGTTTTGGAAATTAATAAATCATTATCAAGATGTTTTCGATTGGAATAATGATAAAATGGGTTATACAACAATGATTGAACATGAAATAATATTAAAAGAAAACACAGTACCAATTAGACATCGACCTTATCGTATGAGTCCGGTAGAACAAGATTATTTAAAAATGGAATTAGATCGTCTATGTAATCTTGGAATAATCAAACCTGCAAATACACCTTATACTGCTCCCATTATTTTGGTTAAAAAGAAAAACGGTGAATATAGAATGGTAGTAGATTACAGAAAACTGAATGCCCAAACTAAAGTAGACGCTTACCCACTACCAAGAATTGATGATCTTATTGATGAACTAGGAACTTCAAGTATATTCTCTGCATTAGATCTTAGAGCTGGCTTTCATCAAGTACCTTTACATGATAATAGTAAAGAATTAACTGGTTTTGTTACAAAATTTGGAACATATCAATATGAAATGCTACCGATGGGGTTAGTTAATAGTCCTGCTACTTTCCAACGTTTTATAGATATATGTTTTAAATCTATGATGAATAGATGTTTAGTGGCATACATAGATGATCTCAATGTACACTCTAGTAATATTGAACAACATTTATCTGATCTTGAAGAATTATTTAAATGTGCAAGACTTGGTGGATTATTATTCAACATAGAAAAATGTGTATTTTTTAAAGATGAACTAAAATTTCTTGGTTATATTATCACCAAAGATGGAATAAAAACAGATCCAGCAAAAATAGAAAAAGTAAAAGATTATCCACAACCAACAACAATTAAACAGATAAGAGGATTTATTGGACTAGCATCTTATTATAGACGTTTCATACAAAACTTTGCAGCAATAGCAAGACCATTACATGATGTTACAAAGACAAAAAATAAATCACCATGGACTGATATAACAACTAAATCATTTGAATTATTAAAACAAAAACTGACAGAAGCACCTATTCTTAAAAGGGCAGATCATAGTAAACCATTTATCATAGTATGTGATGCATCAATAGAAGGTTTAGGTTGCGTTCTATCACAATTAGATGATGATGAACAAGAACATCCTGTAGTATATGCAAGTCGTGGATTAAAACAAAGTGAAAGAAATTATAGTGCTACTAAATTGGAATGTCTAGCTCTCATATGGAGTCTACAAATGTTTAGACCCTACCTATTAGGAAAAAAATTTACTGTAATTTCTGATCATTCTCCTTTGCGTTGGCTGATAAAGGCTCCTAATCCTACTGGTATGGTGGCACGATGGATTACTTACTTGGCTGACTATGAATTTGAAATACAATATCGCAGTGGAAAGAAACAACAATCTGCAGACTTTCTTTCAAGACTTGGTTATTAAAACAAAAAAAAAAAATATATAACGTCCAAGAGAAATTGAAGACGATAAAAGCTAGACACAAACGTCCAAGAGAAATTGAAGACGCTAAAAGCTAGACACAAACGTCCAAGAGAAATTGAAGACGCTAAAAGCTAGACACAAACGTCCAAGAGAAATTGAAGACGCTAAAAGCTAGACACAAACGTCCAAGAGAAATTGAAGACGATAAAAGCTAGACAAACAATTAACAAAACAACTTATTTTACAATTATTTTATAGAAGACAATATTATACAACAATTATTACTATTTCAACAACACTTGCAACAAAGATCTATATATTTTTTATACAACAATTATTTTCAACAAACTATCACCTCAACAACATTAACCACAACAAAAAAAAAAAAAAAAAAAACACATAACAAAAAAAAAAAATAATAACAAAATAGCGTCCAAGACGATTGAAGACGTAAAAAGCTAATCTAACAATATATTATTAACTAACTATTATTATTTTACAACAATTATTTTTATTACAACAATTACAACAATTTTTACAATTATTTTACAACAATTATTCTTTTATTAATAGACTACAATAACTAACATTACAACAAACATTATTTTATAATAATATTTAAAACTACAAAAAAAAAAAAAAAACAACAATTAAATACATAACATTTAACAAATACAAAAAAAAAAAAAATTGTCCAAAGACGATTGAAGACATTAAAAGCTATACTCAAAAATCAAAAACAACTTATAACGCAACACTAATACAACAATACATAATCAAAAATCCTTTTCAGAACATATTAACGCAACTCACACAACTTTATTTAATACAGTTATAATCACACACAAAAAAAAAAAAAAAATTCTTTTTACAACAAAAAAAAAAATGGATCAGCAAATTATAAATAATATTAAAGAATATCTCACAACTTTAAAAATTCCTGAAGACATAACAATAAAAATGAAAAGATACTTACAACGAAACTCACATAATTTTATTGTTCGAAACAATAAACTATATAAATTTAATATCAAACATCAAACTCTAAGACAAGTTTTAAATAAGCAAGAAGCTCTGGAAGCACTGTACATGTATCATCAACATCCTTTAGGTGGACATATTGGTTATCACAATACATTATATAAATTATCAATAAGATATTATTGGGATTCTATGGCTAAAGATATACAAATATATATAAAAAAATGTTCAAGATGTCAAACGGTAGGTCCTAAAAAATTAAATGAATTTCTCTATCCTATACCAGTTAAATCAAAACCATTTGAACAATGGGGCTTAGATGTTAAACACGTACCTACATCAAAAGGTGGATACAGATATATTATTGCCGGTATAGATTATCTAACTAAATGGGTAGAAGCTCGTGCTTTATGTTATCAAACAACATCAGAAGTTGCCTTATTTATTTATGAAGAAATAATATGTCGTCATGGTACACCTCATCTTATAATTACGGATAATGGCAAACCCTTTATTAGTGATTTAATAAAAAAGGTTTGTAATCAATATAATATACATCATAATACAATATCAGTCGGAAACTCTCAAGCCAATGGATTGATTGAAAGGTTTAATTCTACACTTGGAACTATAATAAAAAAGGTTACATCAACTGAAAAATCAATATGGGATCAATACCTTCCTTCGGTTCTATTCGCGTATCGATCCATCAAACAATCTTCAACACAACAATCACCATTTTATTTAACTTATGGATATGACGTTAAAACTCCGTTTGATCAACATGCCAAACCTATTGATTTTAATACTTATAATTTTGATACACAATTAAAATTAAGGACAAAAAAGGAAATTCTAGCTCTCAATCAGATAAGACAATCAGCATCAAAAATGATAGAAAAATCACAAATGAACCAGAAATTGGCGATCGATAAAAAAGTCTTAAATAATAATAGAGAATGGAAACCTGCCTTTAGAATTGGTGACATTGTAACGCTATATAATGGAATAAAAGCAAATTCTTGGTCTGGGAAAATATCTGACATGTGGCAAGGAAAATATATCATACATCAATCTCTTGGGAAAGGTACTTATATGATTAAACCACTAGATACAACAAAGACAAGGATAAAGCGTGTTCACGGTAATAGGCTCAAGATCTTACAATTACCTGATGTAAATTGGAATGTACATGTTTATAAAACCTATGGATTGGAATTATAAAAAAAAAAAAAAAAAAAAAAATATTACGTACTCTTCCGAAAAAAAAAAATAATAATAATATATATAATAATAACCATAATAATATATATAATAATAATCATAATAACATAAATCATATTTAAAAGAAATCAGATAACAAATATAATTTTAACGAAGTTGATCCAGTAACACAAAAGAACTAATCTGCCAACACAAAAAAAAAAAAAAAAAAATCTTATAAAAAAAAAAAAAAAAGAATTTTTCTTTCTTTCATTACTCCCTTTATTTTTATCAAGTTATTACAAAAAAAAATAAATAAATAATAATAATTAACTTAATAACCATTTTTTTATATAATTGCTACTATCATACTTTATTAACAAATATGGAAATACCTACTAATCGCAATCGGATACCTCTAGATGAAGACCCACTCTACGATGAAGCACTGGCTGTATTGGAAAACTTCGACAAGCTGCCGGAAATTGAAACATATAAAATGTTTATAAGATATATGTACCCAATGTACGTGGATGATCATGAAACTATAGAAAAAATAAAAAACAAAATGTGTGAAACTTTCTCGGTTAGCCTCTGTCCTATGGTTCACAGGTTTCTCCACCAGTCATTATGTCGCCCTACTACTAAAGAAAGCCTAATTGTATATAAAATGCAACGGACAAACCTATTACAAGAACTCTTTGCAGGTGTTGGTACCGCTAAAGTCAACAGGATCGTTACTAGAAAAATAAAACATAGGGATCCCTGGAATCATGTTCAAGATAGAGGGCTATCTTTTGTTGGCGTTGGGGGTGTCGACAATGGTGATACCAATGGCGCTCTTTGAAATTGGTCACTGCTTTTTTGAACCGTTGTTCACTGAACCAATGTTCACTGCACCGTTTGTTGAATTTATCAATTCAAAATTATACAAAAAATTAAAAACAAAGAAATATTGTGAAACTTTTGGTTAACCTTTATTCAAATGTAAAAGACAAGGGTTGTATTTATACCTTTTAGTGGATTGGTGACACTGGGCTTAGTTTATATGATATAATATGAAAATAGAATTATAAAGTTATCTAGTAAAGGTAACGTGAATTAGAATGGAGTTTAAAGTGTGTCTATGGTAATGGATCTGCGGGATTAGAAGATTTAAAGTTATAGCAATGCATAAGCTAATAGGAATAGATCATTTTGTATCAGGTACACAGTAGTGATTTTATAATAAATATCAAATATTTCATGTGTATTATAAGTGTATTATAGTTATGAAGTCATTTAATATTGTTATTATATGGTAAATACAACATTACTCCCTTCCAGGTTGAAGCAACCGTTAGAGTGTTATATTTGTGAATTTTTTTTAGAAGTATAGTTGAAGAAAAGAAGTTTTTTTTTTTTTTTTTTTTTTTTTTTTTATGCAAGCAGTTTTCTACGACCATGTTTTTTAATGACCGACGTGGCTTGTTTTCTTTTAAGAGGATTTCTCTTTTCATTTAAATTTTTCTTTTCTTTTTCTTTTAATATATTTATTCTTTTCCAATATGTATCAATGCAGTCTTGTGCATTTATATCGATAGATTTTTCCCATGTATCATCTTCAGCAGAATAACCTTTCCATCTTATTTTATATTCTCTATTTTGTTCAGTGCCTCTATGGTTTATTATAGCTTCAACTTCATAGATTTCATCAGTTGGAATGGTTTCATCGTGTGATATTAGTTTTAATTCTGATGGTGTATAATTTCTTGATGTTAATGCACCAGTCATATCTTTTAAAATATAATTACCGTTTTCAGTTTTATTAACTACAATATATGGACCTTCATATACAGGAGCTAGTTTACTGGTACGTGTAGGTAAACGTGCAACTACATAACTATTAATTGGAAAGTTTACTATTGGATATTTTTTATTAAAAGCTTCTTTTTGTGCTTTAACAACCATATCCGTTCTTTCCTTAATAGCTGGAAATACAATATCAGCCATATAATCCATTCTATCCAGTAGTTTTTGATAGGATATAGGATTTTTGGATGTGATGTCAGTATCTGTTTTGTTTTTATCTAATGCAGCATAAGGTGTATTCATATGTCTAGCAAACATAAGGGAAAAAGGGGCAGTTTGTAATCGTTTAGATATTTTATGGTTAACTGCTAATTGTGCAATTGGAGTATACCAATCCCAATCCACTTTTGTTCCTTGTATATGTTTTTGAATAATCTCTTGTGCAATACGAACATATCTTTCAGCAACGCCATTACCTCGTGGATGATAAGGTGTAGATAGACGATGATCAATATTCATAGTAGTATATAGATTTTTAAAGAATTGATTTTTAAATTCAGTACCGTTATCGGATTGTACAATTTTTGGATAACCAAAATCGCCAAATACTTGTATTAAAGTGTGAATAACAGTGTCGGATTTTTTGTCAGGTAAAGGTCGATAGATATTGAATCGTGTACATACGTCAACCATAACTAATAAATAGTTGTTACCTTTAGTTGATGTAGGAAAAGGTCCACATAAATCAATAGCCCAATGATCACCTGGTAAATAAGCAAAGACAGGACGTAATGGATTATATCCTCTTCTTACAATATTATATTTTTGACAAGCAGGACATTCTTTAACTATTTCTAGTGCATCTTTCATAATATGAACCCAATGTAAACCTTCATTATGTACAGCTTTAACAATTGCTTCAGCACCAAAGTGTCCGAAAGAATGAACTCTTTGTAGTATGGATTTATGTTGATTAGCTGGTGGTATAATATAATCAGTGGTTTGATTTTGGATTACTTGGATAAAATGTTTTTCTTCAAAGTATGGTTCTTTTTGTTTTATTTTATCCAGTTTTTCTTTTATTATTTTGTTTGGCTTTTTGTTTGCATAACCTTTGTTTGCTAAAAGGTGTTGACTTGATTTATTTGGTTTATTATCCCCCTCTATCTCTTTGTCAGGTATATCAAGACGGGACAAGAGATCAGGTAGTGTGTTAAGTTTACCTGGTAAGTGAATAATAGTAAAAGAATAATCAAGTAAAGTATCTAGCCATTGTATCATCATGGGTGAAGCTATCTTTTGTGTATGTAAATAGGTAAGAGCTCTATGATCAGTGTAAAGTACAAAAGGTTTACCCCATAAGAATTTATGATATTTTTTAAGTGCAAAAACTATAGCTAATAGTTCTCTTTTATTAGTACTATAATTGCGTTGACTTTTAGATAAAGATTTAGCCATGTATCCTATATGACGTTCTTTACCGTTTATTTTTTGAAATAATGATGCACCAATACCATAATCACTGGCATCAGTTGCAACATAAAATGTTTTAGAAAGATCAGGAAAGTGTAATAATGTATTATTTTGTAATTCTTGTTTAATGGTATTAAAATGTTTTTCATGAACTGATGTCCAATCATTATTTGTTATATTTTTGTAATTACGTAAAGCGTCTATAGGTGCAGTTAAAGCAGCAATATTAGCTATGTGTAATCTGAAGTAATTAACTATACCAAGAAACTGTTGAACAGCATGACCTGTCTTAGGACGTTGCCATTCTAATACATTAGTGACTTTTCGTGGATCAAGATCATGACCTTTATCTGATATACAGAATCCTAGTAAGTAAACACATGTCTGTGCGAAGTGACATTTTTTAGGATTAAGTATCAAATTAACTTCTGTTAATTTCTTTATTGCTATAGATACGTGTTCAATGTGTTCTGTCATATTTTTAGAATGAATAACAACATCATCAACAAATGTTTGGACGTAAGGAAGACCATTGAAGATGTGATGCATTACTCTTTGAAATTTAGATGATAGAGGCTTCAATCCAAAAGGACAACCTTTAAACATGTATTGTCTACCTTTGTGTGTAAAAGTAGTTTTATGTTGATCATCTGGATGAATCATGAATCTATGAAATGCACTTTTTAAATCTAGTGTGGTGAAGATTTTTGATCCGTGCATGTTCTCAAAGATCTCATTGATTAATGGTAAAGGATATATATCATCCTGTAAATGTTTATTAATGTGTCGTGGATCAAGACAAGGGCGTTTACCGGTGATATTACCGTATTCATCTTTCTTGGGTGCAAGTGTTATAGGACTATTCCAAGTGGTATCGACTGGGGCGATAGTGATTGTACCTTCTTCCAACCAAGTTTTTACTGCCTCATCAACCAATGGTTGCATTGTATATGCTATAGGATATTGGCGATGATTAGTATCATTGGATGGCATAGTAGGTGTATTTAATTTAACTACAGAAATATCAAGTGTACAAAAAGATGTCTTAGGTATCAATTGATTTTCATCAATATAAGGTGTTATAGAATCTATGAATATGATTCTTTCTTCCTTTGTACCTGCAGGTGAATTATTAGGTTCTTTTATTTCTAATAATTCTTTATCATCATTGTTTTTGATCTGTATTTTATTATCATCCCAATTGTATGCAAGACCTAAAAAACCTATATCAAGTTTTGGTATTAAGTCTCTTCCAATCAAGATATCATAATCATTAGAAGATAGCTCTAATACATGGAATGAATGTGTAAGTATTAATCCATTGTATTTAATGGAGACAGGTCCCGTAAGACCGATGTGTGAAGACGAATTATTTTTAGTGACAAAATGCAAATTAACATGTGGATTTTTATTAAACTTTATATTATTATTAGAACAAAATTTCAGGCTAATCACAGATACATCAGCACCAGTGTCTAGCAAGGCTTTCATTCTAATGTCATTAACAATTAATGGTAATATAAAGGGATTATTATTATTAGTATGATGTGTAGTTATCATATTAATATTAATGTTAATTTCATTTTTGTCTTTATTGCCTTCAACATCCATAGCATCTTCAAGTGTCTCTTCTATATCATCAGCAGCTTGTACTTCTAATTCATCCCAATCAAGATTCAAATCAATGTCAGCATGATGTTTAGGGAGAAGAAGAGTAGGAATAGCCGTGACCTTAGGTGTGGACACATTTTTATTTGTAAAAGAGGTGGAAGCGTTAATAGCTTGTACTCTGTATGTTTGGTTTTTGAATTGCTTTCCCTTGCAATGTGATTTATGTTCAGGTGTGTATACCTCAGGACAATTCCAACATTGTTTACCAGCAACAACATTATTCGTAGCAACAGAAGTAGATACTGGAGCGTGTTTAGGAATAAGTTTACTAGCAACAATTTTATTTTTTAATACTTTGCATTCCTCAGTAGTATGGCTTGATCTTTTACCATGTTCAGAACAGTATTTATCCCTTACAGGAAAACGATCACTACTGGTTCTTCTTTTGCTTCTTTTTGAATCAGAAGATTCTCCTTCATGGTCAAAAGCACGTTTCTGGGCATGTATATTGCGGGCAATATTTAAAACCACAGAAGAAGAAGGAACACCGTCAATATTATCATCACGTCCTTGCATGGCAATTAAAACACCATGTTGTAAAGAACGAGGAAGGGCACGAAGACAGAGGACAGCCATGATTTCATCATCAGACCATTTAGCATTATGGTATGCAGCTTGAAATCTAAGACCAAACTCATTAACAGATTCACCATCATGCATCTTCATGTTTACTACATTTAAAGCATTTTTTATTCTTTTATCCTTGGCGTCAAAAGTATCTATGATCAGCTTGGAAGCTGTGGACCAAGATAAAGATTTACCTTTTAAGTGATCTTTGAACCAAATGGAGGAATCACCCACCATGGCACAATGTACCCATTGTTCCCAATCAACTTCAAGGTTTACACCATTGGATATAAGAATTCTTTCAAACTTTTCTAAGAAAAGTTCAGCAGATTTAAACACCTCAGCATTGGTATCGTTTTTAACCTGACCATCCAAATAAAATAAAGGAACATCTTTGTAGGTCATCCTTATATTAGTATTACTAGAGATGGTGTTGTTCAAAACCTTCTGGGATGTCTGCAAAGTTTCAATATGTCCAGTCAACAAAGCTACTTCTTGACTCACATTGTAGTAATCTTTGTGATCAATATCCATATCAGCTAATATATTTAATTTGGATGTTAATTTATCCTTTAACCTTTGGATTTTTTCATTTAAAGTAGGTACTTTAGCATGTTTGGAAGCAGAGGTACCAGTCATAGGAAAAGTATCCATAGGAGCAGGAGAAGAAGACTTGGAAGAATTGGCAGTGATAGGAGAAGCGGTGGCTTCAGCAACAATTTTAGTATTATTGTTTTGATGTTCAAAAGACATTATTGGTAAGTATAAAAATAAAATATAGATTATTTAGAATAAAATATAGTTATATAGAATAGTATAGTTTAGTTAGTATTAGAATAAAGATTATTTTTAATAATGAATTCACAATAAAAAATGTTGAATTTATCAATTCAAAATTATACAAAAAATTAAAAACAAAGAAATATTGTGAAACTTTTGGTTAACCTTTATTCAAATGTAAAAGACAAGGGTTGTATTTATACCTTTTAGTGGATTGGTGACACTGGGCTTAGTTTATATGATATAATATGAAAATAGAATTATAAAGTTATCTAGTAAAGGTAACGTGAATTAGAATGGAGTTTAAAGTGTGTCTATGGTAATGGATCTGCGGGATTAGAAGATTTAAAGTTATAGCAATGCATAAGCTAATAGGAATAGATCATTTTGTATCAGGTACACAGTAGTGATTTTATAATAAATATCAAATATTTCATGTGTATTATAAGTGTATTATAGTTATGAAGTCATTTAATATTGTTATTATATGGTAAATACAACACCGTTGTTCAATATGAAAGTCACTTCCATATCTTTTCCCTACTCTCAATATACTTTAAATAATTTTTTTAATTTTTTTTTTAAATATAAATAGAACCAATTTTTTTCTCTTTCTTTCTCTTAAATTGTCAAATTTTTATAATAAATTATTATCTACTAAATAATTATTGAACTTGTCCACTTTATAAAACAAACCTTATAATTTTAAATTTTTTTATTTTAACTTACTATAACATATTCAATTATTGAACTTATCTATTTTTTATTTAAAAAATTATTTTATTTTTATTTTATTTTTACTTTATAATATTTTATATTATTATATACTATCTTATTTTATAATATTTATTCACTTAAATATTCTATACTACTGATCTAAATCATTTAAACTCTTTACTACTTATTTTACTCGGCGGTCATTAAACTTTTTGCTTTAATCCTGCTTATATTTTACTTATAATCTTTATTTTATTTTCTTTTATTTTTTTTTATTTTATTTTATTTTTTTAATTTTCTATTCCTTTATATTAAGTCGTTCTACTTATAAAACAGGAACTGGTGCTCACTGGAAACTTATTATATACTCCAAATATAACTTATAATACTCATTCCTCATTTCAAAAATAAATCTTAACCAAAAACCCACATAACACAACACTTACCAAAAACATTGTTATGAAGTGGGTGAGACTTGAGTATCTCACAAATTAGTTAATAATTAATCGAAGTTTTAATACTTTTATTATTTTTATTTTATTATAATTATTATTCACATTTATTTTTATATTTATTTATTATTATTACTATTATTTATTATATTTTTTTTTTTTTGAATGGTTTTATCTTTTTTCTCTCTTATTTAGAAAGAAAATTGACATTTTATCCTTTTTCTCTCTTATTTGGAAAGAAAATTGGTTTTATATCATTTTTCTCTCTTCTCAGGAGAAGAATTTGTTAACATTTTTTTCTCTTCTCAGGAGAAGAAAATGATAACCTTATTTTTATTTTTTTATATAAATACTCAACCATTTTATTTTATTTTTGAAAAATCAGTTAATAATTAGTTAATTTTAAATAAAAGAACTTATATTATAACAAATAAGTCTATTAACTCATCTTTTTAGCTAAAGATTATATTTACTTTATATTAATATTGTTGATTATTATCCAATATTACTTTATATTACATTATTATAATAATCGTTGATCTTTATCCGATATTATATTTATTTTATTTTAAATTTATTATTTTGTCTATATAATTGTTGATCTTTATCCAATTATATAATTTATTTTATTTTATTATTTTATTTTTATTTTAAACTATCAATCTAAACTAAGTGGTATCTACTTATAAAACAAGATACTGGTGCTCACTGACGACTAAACTAAACTACAAAACTATCTACTTTCCAAAACTATAAAAGGAAATTCTACTTTTCAAACAACCAAAAATTTACACAACAACATACACAACACTCTTATTTTATTTTAACAAAAATAACTTTTACCAAAAACACACACAACAGTTGAAATGAAAAGGTTAAAAAGGGAAAATGTTTTAGAATTCCGCTAATCGTACAGACACCATAACAAAATAAAAAAGGAAGGTTACACAAAATTATACAAAGTTTGAAAAATATATGTGGATCCGCAGGGAATTGAACCCCGGATATTCTGCATGCAAAGCAGACGCCATACCACTAGACCACGAACCCGAACCAGTGACTGTTAGTTTGAGATAGTAAATTTGTCAGTAAGAGAAATATTAATAAAAAAATATATTAAAAATTTAGAAAAATGAATCGAAAAAAATAGAAGACTCAAAAAAAGTAACTTTATTCTATAAAAAAAGTAAATCTACTTAAAAAACTATCCAAAAAATTAAAATAAACGTGCAATTTTTCATATTTTTATTATATAATAGTAGATGCCAACGGAATCTGTCGAGCGCGGTTTCCGTTTTAATTAGAATAGTTTATTTAGCTTAGATACAATTATTATAAAATAAAATAAAAGAATAAAAATAAATAAAATAAAAGAAAGAATCTTACGCAAAGATAATAAAGAGTAAAAGAAAGTAATAAAACAACCTTACGCAAAGGTGATCAAGGTAAGTAAAATATATAAAAACAACCTTACGCAAAGGTGATTAAAAAGTATATGATTTTTATAAAAAATAAATATTCTTACGCAAAGAATAATAAATGTCTAACGCAAAGACAAAAAAATAAAAGTATCTAAAACTAAGCTTGAGAGGAAGAGTATCTCCTTTATTTTTCTGCCTTCGAGTTGGCCTTTATATAGTTTTTGGTTTGGCGTTTGTGGGTCGCCGAGAGGAATTTCCAGAACAACACGGCATGGTGCCCGGGGTTACGAGCGGCGCTTAAAACCTTGGACCAGTTTAGGAAGGTTCTTCGGACTTTGGATTTCTTCCTGTTTTTTGGAATCGTTGGTTTGAAACTCCTCTTTCTTTTCCTTTCTTCTCTTTCTAACTCCATATTTTTATTTTTTATTTCTTCATTATTTTTAGTTGTAGATTTACTAATTGAATCTTTTGTAATATTATTATTTTTAAATAAATCATTATTTTCTTCCTCAATAATAATATTGTTATTGTCATCATTGTCTTCATCCATTTTAGTGCTTTCTAATTCCTTGAAAGCATCGTCCTTACTATTACTAGTTATTTTATTGCCGACAAATCATCAGTCGCTTCTTTGGCTCAGTCGGTAGAGCGTCAGTCTCATAATCTGAAGGTCAGCAGTTCGAGCCTGCTAAGGAGCATTATCTTTTGCTATTTTATTTTTTGTTAAATTTTGTTAAAATAAAATAAGTAAATTTGTATTGTTTTGTGGGTTTTTGGTTGTTGTAAAAGTAGAATTTCCTTTTATAGTGTTGTGTAAATTTTTGGTTGTTTGAAAAGTAGAATTTCCTTTGTTGTGTAAATTTTGGGTTGTTTGAAAAGTAGAATTTCCTTTTATAGTTTTGGAAAGTAGATAGTTTTGTAGTTTAGTTTAGTCGTCAGTGAGCACCAGTATCTTGTTTTATAAGTAGATACAACTTAGTTTAGATTGATAATTTAAAATAAAATTAAAATAATAAAATAAAATAAAATAAATTATATAATTGGATAAAGATCAACAATTATATAGACAAAGTAATAAAATTAAAATAAAATAAATATAATATCGGATAAAGATCAACGATTATTATAATAAAATAATATAAAGTAATATTGGATAGTAATCAACAATATTAATATAAAGTAAATATAATCTTTAGCTAAAAAGATGAGTTAAGAGAATTTAATATATATAAATCTTTATTTCAAATTAACTGATTTTTCAAAAATAAAAATAAAAATGTCGAGTATTTATACTATTTTTTAGAAATAAGGTTTGACTTTTTATCTTCTGAGAGAAGGTAAAAGTATAGAACTTTTTATCTTCCAAGAGAAAGTAAAAGTAATATATAAACTTTTTATCTTCCCATGAAAGGTAAAAGTATAAAATAAGGTTTAAAATTTAAACACCGTTTTTGAAGTGATCCAAACGAATCCACTTCATAACATCATCCCACCAGGAATGAGATGGACCTCCATCTTTTCTTGTCCACTTGTCTTTGGCATTCGTCTTTTTGATAATTTCATTTTTAAAATCTTGATACCCCAGACCTTGAAATAATTCTTCCAATATCTTTCTTCTTTTTCCATAATAAATTTTCTTTTCAGAAAGCGTGTTTGGTTTCTTGAGCGTTTCATGGATATATTGCAAGGCATCAGGAATGATAATATTATCTAACAAATTTTCCTTTTTCCATTTGTTGTCCAATTCAGCGATACAAAGGTTAACAAACTTATTAAAATTGTTCTTGATTTGTATTTTTAAATGGTCTTCCATCGTAAAATCATTATTTAACCATAGCATCATTTCAGGCGTGAAGATACTATTCATTATTTGCATATCACCATTTGGCATGGAAGTATCGCTATTGATTATTTCCATATTAAGAAGATTATCAATATCTTGTTTCAAAAATTCATTTAAGAAATCTTGATTCGTATCCATAGCTTCGGCCATATATCCAGAATCACAATCCATGGTTCCGAGGTTTAAATCAAAGATATTTGAGAGAGTGTTCATGTTGAAGAGATAAAAGTTATTATTATTATTTATAATTTTTTTTTTTCAAAATTTTCCTTATTTATAGTTTTTTTTTTTTTTTCGGAATTTTAAATATATATATATAAAGTTTTTTTTTTTTTTTTTTTAAAATTTTCTTTTTCCCATAAAAAAATTTTTTTTTTTTTTTTAAACGATTGTCTTTTTAGCAAAGTCAATCCAAAATACGTCAGGCATCTGCAACAACTTCAATTTATTGCCGTGTATTCTTCTTAGTTTGGTATTGGTCACGTTGAATTCTTTTATCAGATAAGTGCCTTTACCTAAACTTTGATGAACAATATATTTGCCTTTCCAGTTATCTGATATTTTGCCACCCCAAGAGTTTGCTTTTCTTCCAACATACATCATAACAATATCACCAATTCTAAAAGGCGGTTTCCATTCCTTCTTTTCATTATTAATCTTCTTGTCAATGGCCTTCTTTTGATTCTTTTGGGATTTCTTTATAAATTCTGCAGCGTCTTCTCTTATCTGTTTTAGTGACAATAATTCTTTTGCAGCGCGTACGTGTAACTGATATTGGAATCTTGCAGAATTTACTTCTATTGGTATATCCATAAATAAGTCATAAGGTGTCTTTGCTTCATGCCCGTAAGTTAAATAAAAAGGAGAATAATTTGTTGATTTTTGTTTGATAGTACGATAGGCAAATAGAACGGAAGGTAAATATTGATCCCATACTTGTTTTTCTTTATTGTTTAACTTTTTTAGAATAGCGCCTAAAGTGGAATTAAACTTTTCTATCAACCCGTTTGCTTGCGAATTTCCAACACTTATAGTTTTATGGTGGATATTATATTGGAAACAGACTTTTTTAACTAAATCACCTATAAATGGTTTTCCATTATCTGTAATTATTATGTGTGGCGCACCATGTCGACAAATAATATCTTCATAAATAAACAATGCTATTTCGGCTGCAGTTTGGAATTTTAATGCACGAGCTTCAACCCATTTCGTTAGATAATCAATACCTGCAACTATATATCTATATCCATTTTTAGATGTAGAAATATGTTTGACATCTAATGCCCATTGGAAGAAAGGTTTGGATGTTGTTGGAATAGGGTGTAATAATTCGTTATGTTTAGCAGGACCTGTAGTTTGACATCTACTGCATTTCTTGACGTAATTCTGTACATCTTTTGTCATATTTTCCCAATAATAATGATTTGCAAGTTTGAATAATGTGTTGTGGTAACCCATATGTCCTCCTAATGGATGTTGATGATGCATGTATAATGCTTCTGACACTTGATCTTTATTCAAAACTTTTCTTATCGTCTGCAGGTTAATATTATATCGGTACAATTCGTTGTTGTGTATGATAAATTTGTGGGAATGTTTTTGTAAATAATTTTTTTCTTTATCGGTGATGTTGTCAGGTAATTTTAATGTTGATAAATAATTTTTTATTAAATCAATTTTGTTTTGTTCCATTTTTACTGATATTTGTTGTAAATTTCTTGTATTTAGATTCTTGAATATATTGTTGAATAATATTTTAGTAATACTGATAAATAGTGTTGATCGATTATAAGTGTAGGTATGCAGCTTTTTACGACTTCAGCAAAACTTGGTCGAGTAGTAAGTAATTGAATTTTTTTTTTTTTTGTTTTTGTTTGTTTTTGTTTTTTGTTTTTTTTTTTTTTTTTATATATATGTATTTATATTTATGCATTTTGTTATTTTAGTAGCCTAGCCTTGAAAGAAAATCAGCAGCTTCTTGTTTTCTTCCAGCTCTATATTTGATTTCAAATTCATAATCGGCTAAATATGTGATCCATCTTGCAACCATTCCAGTAACTTTTGGTGATTCAATTATCCATCTTAACGGCGAATGATCAGATATAACAGTAAACTTCTTTCCCAATAAATACGGTCTGAATATTTGTAAACTCCATACCAAAGCAAGACATTCTAGTTTAGTAGCACCATAGTTTAATTCACTATTCTTCAATCCTCTACTGGCAATTATTATAGGATGTTCACGACCATCATCATCTAGTTGTGTTAATATAGAACCTAGTCCTAGTTGTGAAGCATCGCATACAACAATGAATGGTTTATCAAAATCAGGTCTTCTTAATATTGGTGCATTGATTAGATTTTCCTTTAATTTTTCAAAAGCTTTTGTTGTATCTTCTGTCCATGGTATTCTCTTTTTGGTTTTTGTTTGATCATGTAATGGCCTAGCAGTAGCAGCAAATCCTTTTACAAATCTTCTGTAATAAGAAGCTAAACCTAAGAAGCCTCTAACTTGTTTAATTGTTTTTGGTATTGGATAATCTTTAACCTTTGCAATTTTATCTGGATCAGTCTTGATTCCTTCAGCAGTTATTATGTATCCTAAAAATTTTAATTCATCTTTAAAGAATATACACTTTTCAATATTAAACACCAATCCACCTCTTCTAGTGTATTCGAATAATCTTTCCAAGTCAATTAGGTGTTGATCCAAGTTTTTAGAATGTACATTAAGATCATCAATAAATGCAACTAGATTACTATGCAGCAAATCTTTATAACAGATATCAATTAATCTTTGGAAAGTGGCAGGACTATTCACCAATCCCATTGGCAGCATTTCATATTGATAAGTACCAAATTTAGTTGTAAAGCCAGTTAATTCTTTACTTGATTCTTTTAATGGAACTTGATGGAAACCAGATCTTAAATCCAAAGCAGAAAATATTTTTGATTTTCCAAGTTCGTCAATTAGATCATCAATACGTGGTAGTGGATATGAATCAACTTTTGTATGTGTATTCAGTTTACGATAGTCAACTACCATACGATATTCACCATTCTTCTTTTTGACTAAAATAATTGGTGCAGTAAAAGGAGAATTTGAAGGTTTTATAATTCCCAATTCACAAAGACGGTCTAATTCATTCTTCAAATATT
Source organism: Cunninghamella blakesleeana (assembly GCA_017871115.1). Classification (NCBI taxonomy): domain Eukaryota; kingdom Fungi; phylum Mucoromycota; class Mucoromycetes; order Mucorales; family Cunninghamellaceae; genus Cunninghamella; species Cunninghamella blakesleeana. Next base: position 3,295,809 of record JAFCIZ010000005.1, read on the forward strand.
CTTGTTCACTTGGTCCCAATCTATATGGTCTGTGTCTGATAGGTAATGTATTTTCTTTTAATATTATTTCGTGTTCTATTAATGTAGTTTTTCCCATTTTATCATTATTCCAATCAAAGATATCTTGATAGTGGTGTATTAATTTATAAAACTTCTTTTTATATTCTTCAGGTATATCACCCATTTGGATTTTTCCTTTTATATTAGGATCAAGAATAATTTCTTCAGTATCATCTTCCAGCAGAGAAGGTGGTAAATCTCTATAGTGGTCTTCAAAATCATAACCAGTATATTCGACATATGGATCCTTTTGTATTGGAAATTGTTTCCTATTTATGAATTCACCTAGTATGTTGTTTGGCGGTATTTCCATCATGTCTTCAGTTTTATTTATAATTTCCAAGATTACATCAAAGTCTTCGTGCTTGTCCAAAAATTCGTCAAGACGTTTAAAATATGGAACAATTATATTTTCATCAATAGCATAATTGATTTGACAAATATGATAAGGTGGTATTGATAAACCAGTACTTCCACTTAATATCATCATAGTGCCTTCATCTTTATTTGGACGTGTTTGGATTACTGGACTTTTTTCATGATCATCCATTAGATAAAAGTCTTCATCATCTTGTACAGCATCTTCTTCATTACTATCAGTAGATTCTTCGTCATCAATCGAATCTTCATCATTAGAATCAGTATCATCTTCAGATTCACTAGTATTTGATAGATTATCAGCTACTTCTTCACCTTGTGGCTGTTCCAATTCATATTTAACATTTGTAACACGTTGATATGTATATGGACGTTCATTTGTTTTTATATATGTAATTGGAATTTCTTGTGTACGACGTTTATAAGTCACCTTTAAAGTACCTATTTTAAAGTTAATTACTGCTTGTGCATGATCCAACCAACTAGTACCTAACACTATATGTTGTGGACACTTTGGTAATACTTCAACATCAATTGGTATAGTTAATCCTTCACCAACAGTAATAGGAACATCATGAATTACACCTAGTGCAGGTTGTTTAGTACCATTTCCCATTACAAAAATACTTGTAGATGGTGCATCAATTTCTAGATCTAATGATTTCATCATTGCCCTGGACATACAAGCTCTTGCAGCTCCACAATCAATTAATCCAGTAACCTTTACATCATTCACCATTATATCGGCATATGCAGCGGTAGTTACAACATCACTATTATCAATAGAATTTAATTGTACATCTTTTTCTTTACCTTTATCAATTGGTCTTTTTATTCTTGATTGTCTACAAGCTGTAATCAATTCTCTTCTTAATGGAGCAGATATAGTTATAAGGTCACCAACATTAATATTAGCTTTTTGATGTAATATATCTTCAGAAATATTATAATTTATTGATAATGGTTGTGATTTCCTTTTTGGTGTCTTCTTCTTTTTATCAACAGGTGGTTCTTGAATGGATACTTTTTTCCTTTTATCATTTATTACTTGTACTTCTTCCATCATATCATTATTATTTGATTTAGAAGGTTCAGCTACATCTTGATTTGGATGCTGTGAAAATACGTTTTGGAAAAATGGATTATTTTGTGGTGGAACATGTGTATGATCACGAATATCCTGTTGTATTTGTTGTGGAATAGATTTTGTAGCAGCTGCTGATGTACTTGGTTTTTCTATAGTCTTCCTTGTACGTGGTTTTCTTATTGCTTTTTCAACAACTGGTGGTTTTGGATTTGCAGCAACATTAAAATCGCAATCATTGATTTCTTGATCACTATCTAATATATTTTGAAGATAATAATGATTTTGTGCTGATAAATAATCATTATGGTTGTCCATTATGTTGTGTGGAACGTAAGTATTTGTATTATAATTTCGTGTATTTATGTTGGAGTTATTTGGTGTATTATAGTTGTGATATTTATTAATATTATTTTCTTGATATAGTTGATTATTATTTGGATGGATGGATTTTGTAATAGGGATTCCCAATTGACCATCTGTTACAATTGCCCTATTTAGTTTTTTGAACCATTAACTGGTGTGTTGTTTTGATTATTATTTGGTGGATTATTATAATTATTTTGTTGTGGATTATAATTATTATATTTCTGCATTTGATTTCCTTGGTAATAATAATCTCTGTTGTTATAATTATCTTCAGGTAAATATTGATTGTTATAATTATGATTATTGTTGTTGTTATTATTATTATATTGACGATAATTGTTATACTGATTATTTCTGTATTTTTGATTATTATTTCTGTTGTAATTATTAGGTCCATTATATGATTGGTTGTTACGATTATTATTGTTGTTGTTTCTTTGGTTATTGTACGAGCCTCTTTTGTCTTCCAATTTGGTGTTTATCAATTTTTCCATATGACCTAAAAGCTTTTGCATGAATGCAGATTCTCCATCAACATGTTCAGCTGTATTTAATGATGTATTGCCATTATAATCACCATAATTATTATTATTTGACTTCTTTTTATGGCCTCCAGCAAATCTATTAGCATTGGTAAGATTACATACAGATGGTAATGATTGTATGTGTCTTGTCTTCCACCAATTTTCGGCATAGTTATACCATTGATTCAATGTTTCAGCACCTTGATCCATACAGTGCATTCTGATTTCTTCTTTTAAACCAGCACGGAATCTCATCAATATAATATGATCATCCTTCAATTGTGCCAATCTTGCCATTTCTTGGATACGTGCCAAAAAGTTCTTTGGTCTTTCGTCATTGCCTTGTTTAATAGTACCAAGTGCAATTTCGTATGATAATATCAATTCTTTGGTGACATACTTTTCCCTTAAAGCATTCATCAATTTTTGATAGTCATTAGCCATATTTGGATCTTGTTCTAATTGTTCAAAATAGAATTCAGCAGGACCAGACAATTGCACCTTCAAGATAATTGCCCTTCTATCCATACCAACTCTAGATAATTTAAAATAATTTTCCAAGGACTTTTCAAAATAACGAAAGTCTTCGTCATCAGAACCTGAAAAAGTTAAAAGATTAAGCTTCAGCTTAGCAGCAAGGTTAGGATCATGGTGATGATCATGATTTTCCAACGCGGTTTGCTCGATACTTGATTTTTGTGGATTTTCCATTGGAATATAAAGATAAGTTTTTGAAATAGGATGATAAAGTTTGTGTATTTTTAAAGTAATTGTTTAACTTGAATTTAAGTATTCTTGATTATATTCTTTTTATAGATTTAGTTATTCTTCGATAATTAGTGTTTCCCCGGTTTTTAGTATTACCCCGCCAGTGAGCACCAAAATATGTTGTGTAAATTTTGGGTTGTTTGAAAAGTAGAATTTCCTTTTATAGTTTTGGAAAGTAGATAGTTTTGTAGTTTAGTTTAGTCGTCAGTGAGCACCAGTATCTTGTTTTATAAGTAGATACAACTTAGTTTAGATTGATAATTTAAAATAAAATTAAAATAATAAAATAAAATAAAATAAATTATATAATTGGATAAAGATCAACAATTATATAGACAAAGTAATAAAATTAAAATAAAATAAATATAATATCGGATAAAGATCAACGATTATTATAATAAAATAATATAAAGTAATATTGGATAGTAATCAACAATATTAATATAAAGTAAATATAATCTTTAGCTAAAAAGATGAGTTAAGAGAATTTAATATATATAAATCTTTATTTCAAATTAACTGATTTTTCAAAAATAAAAATAAAAATGTCGAGTATTTATACTATTTTTTAGAAATAAGGTTTGACTTTTTATCTTCTGAGAGAAGGTAAAAGTATAGAACTTTTTATCTTCCAAGAGAAAGTAAAAGTAATATATAAACTTTTTATCTTCCCATGAAAGGTAAAAGTATAAAATAAGGTTTAAAATTTAAACACCGTTTTTGAAGTGATCCAAACGAATCCACTTCATAACACCTTTTATAGTTTTGGAAAGTAGATAGTTTTGTAGTTTAGTTTAGTCGTCAGTGAGCACCAGTATCTTGTTTTATAAGTAGTGTTGTGTGGGTTTTTGTTTAAGATTTATTTTTTTTGAAATGAGGAATGAGTATTATAAGTAATATTTGATATGTATAATATAATTCCAGTGAGCACCAGTTCCTGTTTTATAAGTAGAACGACTTAATATAAAGGAATAAAAAAATAAAATAAAATAAAGTAAAAAATAAAGAAATAAAAAATATAAAAATTTTAAAAGGTGTAATATAATTGCAGGATTAAAGAGAGATTTCAGTAACCGCAATGTAAAATAAATATAATAAGAAAATTTATAAAGTAATTTAAATTTGAATTGTTGAAAAATATATTTAAGTAAATAAATATAAAATAAAAAAATAAAATGATATAGTTTGTTATAAAAAAATAGATAAATTCAGTAATTTGAATAAGTTATAAGTAAAATAAGTTAAAATTATAAAATATGATTTATAAAGTGGACAAGTTCAATAATTATTTAATAGATAATAATTTATTATAAAAATTTGACAATTTAAGAGAAAGAAAGAGAAAAAAAATGATTCTATTTATACAAAAAAAAAAAGATAAAAATTAAAAATTTATGAGAGTGAGGAGAGATAAAATAAAGTTTGGAGTCATAACGCTGGAGTCATGACGCTGGAGTCATAGCACCGGAGTCATGACGCTAGAGTCATAGCACCGGAGTCATGACACTGGAGTTATGGCTCTGGAGTCATGGCACCAGTAACACAAAATCAGGCCCAAATAAGGAAAAAAAAAATATTAAAGAGCATTATTGCTAACACCTCCGACGTCAACAAAAGATGGACCTCCAGCTTTATCGAATTCTTCTTCAGTCCAATGATCATGACGATTTACCCTTCTGCAGAAAATCTTGTTAAACTTTTTATTTCCAATACCAGTGAGCAATCCTCCAAGTAATTTTGATCTTTCTATCTTATATAAGATGAGTTCTTCTTGTGTCTTTGGAATTTGTAACTTAGTATGAATGAGTGAAATAATACTTGGACAGAGTTGATTGGCGAAGGTAGTTTGCATCTTAATTTTCAACTTTTTTATTTTTTCATGATCATTTACATACATAGGATATGTAAATTTAATAAATGCCCTGTAGGTTTCTTCTTGTGATAGAGTGTCAAAGTCAGCCAATACTTGTAGTGTTTCGTCATAAAGTGGATCTTCATCCAGTAGGACTCGTTCGGTATTGAATGGCATATCCATTTTTTTTTTTTTTTAAAAAGTTTGATATTATTAAGTAAATTATTTCAAAAAGAAATATGTATATATAAAAAAATATTTTTTTTTTTTTTCTTATATATATATATATATTTTTTTTTTTTTCGTAGTTTGAAAAATATACTTCTTTTTTTTTTTTTTGTTTTATGTCTATCTTTTATGTATATTATTTTGATGTAGTTATTATATAAATTGTTTTTCGGGTAAACACGTGAATTAATGTTTTAAATTTCATTATTAATTATATTTATATATTTCATTATCATCCTTTTCTTTTTTTTTTTTTATATGTCCAATCCATAGGTTTTATTTACGTGATTATTCCAATATACATCTGGTAATTGCAATATTTTTAGTCTGTTTCCGTGTATTCTTCTTAATTTTGTTCTTGTTGTATCCAAGGATTTTATTATATACGTACCCTTTCCAAGTGATTGGTGTATTATATATTTTCCTTGCCACATATCGGAAATCTTACCAGACCAAGAGTTTGATTTTATACCAGTATATAATGTTACTATATCCCCAATTCTAAATGCAGGTTTCCATTCTCTATTACTGTTTAAAACTTTTTTATCAATAGCCCGTTTTTGGTTTTCTTGAGATTTTTCTATCATTTTTGCAGCTGTCGATCTTATCTGATTGAGTGATATAATTTCCTTATTTGTACGTAATTTTAATTGTGTATCAAAATTATAAGAATTAAAATCTATAGGTTTGTCATGTTGATCGAACGGGGTTTTAACATTATATCCGTATGTTAAAAAGAATGGTGATTGTTGAGTAGATGCCTGTCTGATTGAACGATAAGAAAATAGAACTGATGGTAGATATTGGTCCCATATTGATTTTTCCGTGGAAGTTACCTTTTTTATAATAGTCCCAAGTGTAGAATTAAATTTTTCAATTAATCCATTGGCTTGAGAATTTCCAACTGAGATTGTGTTGTGATGAATATTGTATTGATAGCAAACTTTCTTTATAAGGTCACTGATAAATGGTTTACCATTGTCGGTTATAATTAAATGAGGAGTACCATGCCGACATATTATTTCTTCATAAATAAACAAAGCAACTTCGGATGTAGTTTGATAACGTAGCGCACGCGCTTCTACCCATTTTGTTAAATAATCTATTCCTGCAATAATATATCTATAACCGCCTTTAGATGTGGGAACATGTTTAACGTCTAATCCCCATTGTTCAAAAGGTTTTGACTTGACAGGTATTGGATATAAGAATTCATTTAACTTTCTTGAACCAGTTGATTGACATCTTGGACATTTTTTTATATATATTTGTATATCTTTTGCCATGCCATCCCAATAATATCTTATAGATAGTTTATATAAAGTATTGTGATAACCTATATGACCACCTAAAGGATGTTGATGATACATATAAAGTGCTTCTATGGCTTCTTGTTTATTTAATACTTGTCTTAAGGTTTGGTGATAAATATTAAACTTATATAATTTATTATTGCGAATGATAAAGTTGTGTGAATTACGTTGTAAGTATCTTTTCATTTTTGCTGTTGTGTTTTCAGGTATTTTTAATGTAGTAAGATATTCTTTTAATTTATCTATAGTTTGTTGGTCCATTTTTTTTTTTTTTTAAGTATAATTATATAAATTTGTTGTTTTTATTATTGTTGTTAGATTTGTTGTTTAGGCTTTGTTGTAAGTTACTTTAATAATATAATTTAGTAAGTGTTATTTATGTTGTAATAATTATGTATTTTGTTAGTTTGGATATAGCTTTTAATGTCTTCAATCACCTTTGGACAAATAATAATGATATATATATATATATATATATATTTTGTGTGTGTGTTTGTTTTTTTTTTTTTTTTTTATTTTGATGTTGTTGAAATAATTGTTTGTTAAATAACTGTTATAAAAGATTTGTTGTAATATAAATAATTGTTGTATAAAGTAAAAATAATTGTTGTAAATAAATAAAATGTCTGTTGTAAATAAATAATATAACTATTGTAAAATATAACTTTTTGTTGTATGTGTTGTTGAAATAATAATAATTGTTGTAGAATGTTGTCTTTTGTAAAATAATTGTAATATAATAAATTGTTATGTTAATATTTGTCTAGCTTTTATCGTCTTCAATTTCCCTTGGACGTATATTAAAAATATAATTTATAATAATTCTTTTTTTTTTTTTTTTAAATATTATTATTATTATTATTTTTAATACCCAAGTCTTGAAAGAAAATCTGCAGACTGTTGTTTTTTCCCACTACGATACTGTATTTCAAAATCATAATCAGCCAAGTAAGTAATCCATCTTGCCACCATACCAGTAGGTTTAGGTGCTTTTATTAGCCATCGTAAAGGAGAATGATCAGAAAGGACTGTAAACTTTTTTCCTAAAAGATATGGTCTAAAGGTTTGTAAACTCCATATGAGAGCCAGACATTCTAGTTTAGTTGCACTATAATTTTGTTCACTTTGCTTTAAACCTCGGCTTGCATATACTACTGGATGTTCTTGATTGTCATCATCCAATTGTGAGAGTACACAGCCTAATCCTTCCATAGATGCATCACATACAATTATAAATGGTTTATTAAAATCAGCCCTTTTAAGAATTGGTGCTTCTGTTAATTTTTGTTTTAAAAGTTCAAACGATTTTGTTGTTGTTTCAGTCCAAGGTGATTTATTTTTTGTTTTTGTAACATCGTGTAAAGGTCTTGCTATTGCTGCAAAATTTTGTATGAATCGCCTGTAATAAGAAGCTAGTCCAATAAATCCTCTGATTTGTTTAACTGTTATCGGTTGAGGAAAATCTTTTACTTTTTCTATTTTTGCTGGATCTGTCTTTATTCCATCTTGTGTTATTATATATCCCAGGAATTTTAATTCATTTTTAAAGAAGACACATTTTTCTATATTAAAAAGTAGTCCACCTTTACGAGCACATTTGAATAATTCTTCTAAATCTATTAAATGTTGTTCTATACTTTTTGAGTGTACATTCAAATCATCTATATAGGCTACTAGACATCTATTAATCATTGATCTAAAACATATATCTATTAACCGTTGGAATGTTGCAGGACTATTAACTAAACCCATTGGTAGCATTTCATATTGATAAGTGCCAAATTTTGTGACGAATCCAGTTAGTTCTTTACTATTATTTTTTAGAGGTACTTGGTGAAATCCTGACCTAAGATCCAAAGCTGAAAATATACTTGAAGTACCAAGTTCATCAATAAGATCATCAATTCTAGGTAATGGATAAGCATCTACTTTAGTCTGTGCATTTAATTTTCTATAGTCTACTACCATTCTGTAATCGCCATTTTTCTTCTTAACTAATATAATAGGAGCAGTATAAGGTGTATTAGCAGGCTTAATTATTCCCAATTCACATAGTCGATCCAATTCCTTTTTTAAATATTCTTGTTCCATTGGACTCATACGATAAGGTCGATGTCTAATGGGTACTGTGTTATCTTGTAAAATTATATCATGTTCAATCATAGTAGTACATCCCATCCTATCATTGTTCCAGTCAAAAACATCTTGATAATGATTTATTAGTTTCCAAAATTTAATTTTATAATCTTCAGGTATATTTCCAAGTTGTAGTTTTTCTTTAAGAGATTCATCCAGTGTTTCATCATCATCCATATTATCAATATTGAATAATTCTTCTGTTAGTCCATTCATGTCAAGTGATTCAACTATATCATAACCTTTCAGATCATCAGCTTCTAATGCACAATCATTATTCATTAAATTATAATATTCACTAATTATATGATGAGGTGGTAAATCAATATCATTATCAGATCTATTAATTAAATTTAATGTAAATTCGTTTGGATTAGCAATAGCATTTTGATCATCTTGAGTAAGAAGTATAGGTTCAGATGTATGCATAGAAGGATTTACATAGAATTGACAATTTGTATGAGGAGGTATGGTCATCCCTTGAATACCAGTAGATATAATTAAACTATTTTCATTTTGATTACGATCAATATTAATTCTAACGTCATCTTCCATATAATAATTTTCTTCATCAGAGTATTCATCATGTTCCCAATCATCATCAGTTTCAGTGTCTGTTGTTGTTTCAAGATCACTATTTGTTGTATCAAAATTATTATCTATTTCGTTAGTATCCTTTGTTGTATTATCTTGTGTTGAGTTTGCAGATTGATAATTAATATTAATTGATTTAATTGTAACTAAAGGTTTATCTGTTTCTTTTAAAAATGTAATCGGTAATTCAGCTGATTTATGTTTATACAAAACTTTAAGAGTACTTGTTCTAAAATTTAGAAGAGCTTGAGCATGACTTAACCAATTGTTGCCTAAAACCAAGTGAGCAGGACATTTAGGTAATACTTCCATATTAACAGGTATTATAATGTCAGGTGTTACTTGTATTTGTACATCATGTATTGTTCCAAGAGTTGCTTGTTTTGTACCATTTCCTAAAATAAAGATATTAGTAGAAGGAGCATCAATTTGTAAACCTAATAATTTCATCATTGATTTTGACATGCAAGATTTCGAGGCACCGCTATCAATCAATCCTCTTATTCTTTTATCATTAATAATTAAACTTGTATAAGCTGCTGTTGTAGTAAGTTCTGTGTTAGTTAATGTATTTAATGGTATGTCTGTTGCAGTTGTATCAGTTTGATCTTTTATTTTTGTTGCTTTTCTTTTAGGTCTACATGCAGTTAATAATTGACGTCGTAAAGTATGTGATGATTTAATTAAATCTCCAACATCAATATTAGCTTTTTGTTTAAAAACATCATCTACTATGTTATAGTTTATTTGCACTGGAGATGGTGGTTGTCGTTTTCGTTTTGTTTTATTTTCTGGTTCAATAATATTATCTATAATATAATCATTAATCATATCTTGTTGGGATAATTGTTGTTCAGTAATATCTTCAATTAATTTAGATGTATTATTTATATTTAATTTTTGTTTTCCTTTGCTGATTGTTTTTGGAGTCTTAGAAGACGAAGGTATAACTGCAGGTGGTTTGTCTAATCTAGCTGCATAAAGATCTTCATCATCATAATGTGTATATTCATTTTCATCCCATAATTCATGTTGATCAAATATTGCATTCATATTTTGTTGATTATTTTTTGTATTATTATCTTTTATATTGTTTTTATTATTTTTATAAAAGTTATTGTTATTATTTTGATTATTATTGCTAATATTATTATTATTGTTGTTAATGGATTTGTTATCAGGGACTTCCAATTGACCATTAGATGCAATTGCCCTGTCTAGTTTTTTGATTGATTTTGTTGATTATATTGTTGTTGATTGTTTAATTGTTGAGTATTTTGCTGCTGTGAATATTGTTGTTGATGTTGTTGTTGGTTAGATAAATAATTATGATTATTATTGTCATAATTATTATCTTGATTATATTGTTGATTGTTGTAACGTCTTGATCCATAGTTATTTTTATATGGTCCATAATTATGAGGTCCATGGTAATTATTATAGTTATTACTTCTATTAGATTTCGATAGTTCATTTCGTACTATTTTAACAATATCATCACTGGTAAGGTTATCATTTTTAAGAGGTTTCTTTGTCGATTGATTCAATTGTTCCATTCTATCATTCATTTTCTTTTCCATGGTTTCCATATTAGTAACTAAACGTTCTAATAATGTTACAACTGGATCAGAATGAATAGACGATTTAGAATCCATGACACGTTGACTAGAATCCATCATTGTAAAAGAATCTACATTTCCAAGTGGATAATTGTTCAATTGTACATCAGTACTAGAATAATTATGAGTAATACCATAAGTTTTATTAGCATTCCACCATGATTCTGCATACTTCAACCATTGTTGTTCGGTAATGGATCCATGTTCAATACAATGTTTACTGATGGCAGGTAATAATCCATAACGAAAACGCATCAATACAATGTCTTTGTCATCTTTTTTTGCTAATCGCGCAACTTCTTGTAACCTTGAATAAAAATCACGTGGATGTTCATCAGTACCTTGACGCATATCATTAAGAATTAACTTATAAGATTCAAGTAGTTCTGGAGTTACAAACTTTTCTTCTAAAGCATCCATCGCTACATCAAAAGTTAAATTATCTTGAAGTTGATCTTTGAGCGAATCTAAATAAGTTTTAGCCGATTTTCTAACTTGTATTTTCAATATAGCAAGTTTTCTACTATCTGTAGTATTATTAGAGAGTTCCAAGAATGTTTCTAAAATTTGTCTGAAGTGACGGAAGTCTTCACGTTCACCACCAGAAAAAGGAATAAGTTGAGGTTTGAAGTCCATGAATGGTTGTTTTTGAGCCAACACGGTATAATCGTAAGACATCCTATAATTAATTATTTTCAGTTTGCTTGATTGTTTTTTAGTAGTTTATATAGAATGAATATCTTTCCCAGTAGTTATTGAAAGTATAAGCTTGTAGAAAAGATCCCCGCCAGTGAGCACCAAATATGTTGTGTGGGTTTTTGTTTAAGATTTATTTTTTTTGAAATGAGGAATGAGTATTATAAGTAATATTTGATATGTATAATATAATTCCAGTGAGCACCAGTTCCTGTTTTATAAGTAGAACGACTTAATATAAAGGAATAAAAAAATAAAATAAAATAAAGTAAAAAATAAAGAAATAAAAAATATAAAAATTTTAAAAGGTGTAATATAATTGCAGGATTAAAGAGAGATTTCAGTAACCGCAATGTAAAATAAATATAATAAGAAAATTTATAAAGTAATTTAAATTTGAATTGTTGAAAAATATATTTAAGTAAATAAATATAAAATAAAAAAATAAAATGATATAGTTTGTTATAAAAAAATAGATAAATTCAGTAATTTGAATAAGTTATAAGTAAAATAAGTTAAAATTATAAAATATGATTTATAAAGTGGACAAGTTCAATAATTATTTAATAGATAATAATTTATTATAAAAATTTGACAATTTAAGAGAAAGAAAGAGAAAAAAAATGATTCTATTTATACAAAAAAAAAAAGATAAAAATTAAAAATTTATGAGAGTGAGGAGAGATAAAATAAAGTTTGGAGTCATAACGCTGGAGTCATGACGCTGGAGTCATAGCACCGGAGTCATGACGCTAGAGTCATAGCACCGGAGTCATGACACTGGAGTTATGGCTCTGGAGTCATGGCACCAGTAACACAAAATCAGGCCCAAATAAGGAAAAAAAAAATATTAAAGAGCATTATTGCTAACAGTAGATACCACTTAGTTTAGATTGATAGTTTAAAATAAAAATAAAATAATAAAATAAAATAAATTATATAATTGGATAAAGATCAACAATTATATAGACAAAATAATAAATTTAAAATAAAATAAATATAATATCGGATAAAGATCAACGATTATTATAATAATGTAATATAAAGTAATATTGGATAATAATCAACAATATTAATATAAAGTAAATATAATCTTTAGCTAAAAAGATGAGTTAATAGACTTATTTGTTATAATATAAGTTCTTTTATTTAAAATTAACTAATTATTAACTGATTTTTCAAAAATAAAATAAAATGGTTGAGTATTTATATAAAAAAATAAAAATAAGGTTATCATTTTCTTCTCCTGAGAAGAGAAAAAAATGTTAACAAATTCTTCTCCTGAGAAGAGAGAAAAATGATATAAAACCAATTTTCTTTCCAAATAAGAGAGAAAAAGGATAAAATGTCAATTTTCTTTCTAAATAAGAGAGAAAAAAGATAAAACCATTCAAAAAAAAAAAAATATAATAAATAATAGTAATAATAATAAATAAATATAAAAATAAATGTGAATAATAATTATAATAAAATAAAAATAATAAAAGTATTAAAACTTCGATTAATTATTAACTAATTTGTGAGATACTCAAGTCTCACCCACTTCATAACATCTCCCCACCAATTTTTGGGTGGACCACCACCTTCACGATTGGACCAATCATCGCTCATATTAACTTTCTTCATTATTTCTTTCTTGAATTCATCGTAGACTAGATCGCTAAAGAGATTTTCCAGAATCCTTCTTCTTTTTATATAATATTGCCTCTTTTGAGATGCAGTGACCGGCTTCTTCGATTTTTCGTGGATATATTTAAGAACATCAGGAATAATTATGTTATCCAACAAATTTTCCTTTCGCCATTTGTTATCCAATTCGGAAATACAATGATCCATGAACTTATTAAAATTATTTTTGATTTGAAGTTCAAGATGATCTTCCAAAGTAAAATCATTGTTTAACCATAACATCATTTCAGGAGTCAGGATATTTCCCATTTGTTGTATGTTACTACTTTGCATGGTAACATCTGTATCATTAAGTAACATATCCAAATCGAAGTTCAAGTAGTCGCTTATTTGATCTTGATTGTTTGTTTCAGTTTCGTAGTCCATAGTATCAAAATTCAAGCCAACAGTATTTTTGAGAGAGTCCATTTTAAGTGACAGAAAATTTTTTTTTTTTTTTCTGGAGTTTTCCTTATTTATAGTTTTTTTTTTTTTTCGGAATTTTAAAATATATGTATATAAAGTTTTTTTTTTTTTTTTTTTAAAATTTTCTTTTTCCCATAAAAAAATTTTTTTTTTTTTTTAAACGATTGTCTTTTTAGCAAAGTCAATCCAAAATACGTCAGGCATCTGCAACAACTTCAATTTATTGCCGTGTATTCTTCTTAGTTTGGTATTGGTCACGTTGAATTCTTTTATCAGATAAGTGCCTTTACCTAAACTTTGATGAACAATATATTTGCCTTTCCAGTTATCTGATATTTTGCCACCCCAAGAGTTTGCTTTTCTTCCAACATACATCATAACAATATCACCAATTCTAAAAGGCGGTTTCCATTCCTTCTTTTCATTATTAATCTTCTTGTCAATGGCCTTCTTTTGATTCTTTTGGGATTTCTTTATAAATTCTGCAGCGTCTTCTCTTATCTGTTTTAGTGACAATAATTCTTTTGCAGCGCGTACGTGTAACTGATATTGGAATCTTGCAGAATTTACTTCTATTGGTATATCCATAAATAAGTCATAAGGTGTCTTTGCTTCATGCCCGTAAGTTAAATAAAAAGGAGAATAATTTGTTGATTTTTGTTTGATAGTACGATAGGCAAATAGAACGGAAGGTAAATATTGATCCCATACTTGTTTTTCTTTATTGTTTAACTTTTTTAGAATAGCGCCTAAAGTGGAATTAAACTTTTCTATCAACCCGTTTGCTTGCGAATTTCCAACACTTATAGTTTTATGGTGGATATTATATTGGAAACAGACTTTTTTAACTAAATCACCTATAAATGGTTTTCCATTATCTGTAATTATTATGTGTGGCGCACCATGTCGACAAATAATATCTTCATAAATAAACAATGCTATTTCGGCTGCAGTTTGGAATTTTAATGCACGAGCTTCAACCCATTTCGTTAGATAATCAATACCTGCAACTATATATCTATATCCATTTTTAGATGTAGAAATATGTTTGACATCTAATGCCCATTGGAAGAAAGGTTTGGATGTTGTTGGAATAGGGTGTAATAATTCGTTATGTTTAGCAGGACCTGTAGTTTGACATCTACTGCATTTCTTGACGTAATTCTGTACATCTTTTGTCATATTTTCCCAATAATAATGATTTGCAAGTTTGAATAATGTGTTGTGGTAACCCATATGTCCTCCTAATGGATGTTGATGATGCATGTATAATGCTTCTGACACTTGATCTTTATTCAAAACTTTTCTTATCGTCTGCAGGTTAATATTATATCGGTACAATTCGTTGTTGTGTATGATAAATTTGTGGGAATGTTTTTGTAAATAATTTTTTTCTTTATCGGTGATGTTGTCAGGTAATTTTAATGTTGATAAATAATTTTTTATTAAATCAATTTTGTTTTGTTCCATTTTTACTGATATTTGTTGTAAATTTCTTGTATTTAGATTCTTGAATATATTGTTGAATAATATTTTAGTAATACTGATAAATAGTGTTGATCGATTATAAGTGTAGGTATGCAGCTTTTTACGACTTCAGCAAAACTTGGTCGAGTAGTAAGTAATTGAATTTTTTTTTTTTTTGTTTTTGTTTGTTTTTGTTTTTTGTTTTTTTTTTTTTTTTTATATATATGTATTTATATTTATGCATTTTGTTATTTTAGTAGCCTAGCCTTGAAAGAAAATCAGCAGCTTCTTGTTTTCTTCCAGCTCTATATTTGATTTCAAATTCATAATCGGCTAAATATGTGATCCATCTTGCAACCATTCCAGTAACTTTTGGTGATTCAATTATCCATCTTAACGGCGAATGATCAGATATAACAGTAAACTTCTTTCCCAATAAATACGGTCTGAATATTTGTAAACTCCATACCAAAGCAAGACATTCTAGTTTAGTAGCACCATAGTTTAATTCACTATTCTTCAATCCTCTACTGGCAATTATTATAGGATGTTCACGACCATCATCATCTAGTTGTGTTAATATAGAACCTAGTCCTAGTTGTGAAGCATCGCATACAACAATGAATGGTTTATCAAAATCAGGTCTTCTTAATATTGGTGCATTGATTAGATTTTCCTTTAATTTTTCAAAAGCTTTTGTTGTATCTTCTGTCCATGGTATTCTCTTTTTGGTTTTTGTTTGATCATGTAATGGCCTAGCAGTAGCAGCAAATCCTTTTACAAATCTTCTGTAATAAGAAGCTAAACCTAAGAAGCCTCTAACTTGTTTAATTGTTTTTGGTATTGGATAATCTTTAACCTTTGCAATTTTATCTGGATCAGTCTTGATTCCTTCAGCAGTTATTATGTATCCTAAAAATTTTAATTCATCTTTAAAGAATATACACTTTTCAATATTAAACACCAATCCACCTCTTCTAGTGTATTCGAATAATCTTTCCAAGTCAATTAGGTGTTGATCCAAGTTTTTAGAATGTACATTAAGATCATCAATAAATGCAACTAGATTACTATGCAGCAAATCTTTATAACAGATATCAATTAATCTTTGGAAAGTGGCAGGACTATTCACCAATCCCATTGGCAGCATTTCATATTGATAAGTACCAAATTTAGTTGTAAAGCCAGTTAATTCTTTACTTGATTCTTTTAATGGAACTTGATGGAAACCAGATCTTAAATCCAAAGCAGAAAATATTTTTGATTTTCCAAGTTCGTCAATTAAATCATCAATACGTGGTAGCGGATATGAATCAACTTTTGTATGTGTATTCAGTTTACGATAGTCAACTACCATACGATATTCACCATTCTTCTTTTTGACTAAGATAATTGGTGCAGTAAAAGGAGAATTTGAAGGTTTTATAATTCCCAATTCACAAAGACGGTCTAATTCATTCTTCAAATATTCTTGTTCACTTGGTCCCAATCTATATGGTCTGTGTCTGATAGGTAATGTATTTTCTTTTAATATTATTTCGTGTTCTATTAATGTAGTTTTTCCCATTTTATCATTATTCCAATCAAAGATATCTTGATAATGGTGTATTAATTTATAAAATTTCTTTTTATATTCTTCAGGTATATCACCCATTTGGATTTTTCCTTTTATATTAGGATCAAGTATAATTTCTTCAGTATCATCTTCCAGCAGCGAAGGTGGTAAATCTCTATAGTGGTCTTCAAAATCATAACCAGTATATTCGACATATGGATCCTTTTGTATTGGAAATTGTTTCCTATTTATGAATTCACCTAGTATGTTGTTTGGCGGTATTTCCATCATGTCTTCAGTTTTATTTATAATTTCCAAGATTACATCAAAGTCTTCGTGCTTGTCCAAAAATTCGTCAAGACGTTTAAAATATGGAACAATTATATTTTCATCAATAGCATAATTGATTTGACAAATATGATAAGGTGGTATTGATAAACCAGTACTTCCACTTAATATCATCATAGTACCTTCATCTTTATTTGGACGTGTTTGGATTACTGGACTTTTTTCATGATCATCCATTAGATAAAAGTCTTCATCATCTTGTACAGCATCTTCTTCATTACTATCAGTAGATTCTTCGTCATCAATCGAATCTTCATCATTAGAATCAGTATCATCTTCAGATTCACTAGTATTTGATAGATTATCAGCTACTTCTTCACCTTGTGGCTGTTCCAATTCATATTTAACATTTGTAACACGTTGATATGTATATGGACGTTCATTTGTTTTTATATATGTAATTGGAATTTCTTGTGTACGACGTTTATAAGTCACCTTTAAAGTACCTATTTTAAAGTTAATTACTGCTTGTGCATGATCCAACCAACTAGTACCTAACACTATATGTTGTGGACACTTTGGTAATACTTCAACATCAATTGGTATAGTTAATCCTTCACCAACAGTAATAGGAACATCATGAATTACACCTAGTGCAGGTTGTTTAGTACCATTTCCCATTACAAAAATACTTGTAGATGGTGCATCAATTTCTAGATCTAATGATTTCATCATTGCCCTGGACATACAAGCTCTTGCAGCTCCACAATCAATTAATCCAGTAACTTTTACATCATTCACCATTATATCGGCATATGCAGCAGTAGTTACAACATCACTATTATCAATAGAATTTAGCTGTACATCTTTTTCCTTACCTTTATCAACTGGTCTTTTTATTCTTGATTGTCTACAAGCTGTAATCAATTCTCTTCTTAATGGAGCGGATATAGTTATAAGATCTCCAACATTAATATTAGCTTTTTGATGTAATATATCTTCAGAAATATTATAATTTATTGGTAATGGTTGTGATTTCCTTTTTGGTGTCTTCTTCTTTTTATCAACAGGTGGTTCTTGAATGGATACTTTTTTCCTTTTGTCATTTATTACTTGTACTTCTTCCATCATATCATTATTATTTGATTTAGAAGGTTCAGTTACATCTTGATTTGAATGCTGTGAAAATACGTTTTGGAAAAATGGATTATTTTGTGGTGGAACATGTGTATGATCACGAATATCTTGTTGTACTTGTTGTGGAATAGATTTTGTAGCAGCTGCTGATGTACTTGGTTTTTCTATAGTCTTCCTTGTACGTGGTTTTCTTATTGCTTTTTCAACAACTGGTGGTTTTGGATTTGCAGCAACATTAAAATCACAATCATTGATTTCTTGATCACTATCTAATATATTTTGAAGATAATAATGATTTTGTGCTGATAAATAATCATTATGGTTGTCCATTATGTTATGTGGGACGTAAGTATTGGGATTATAATTTCGTGTATTTAAGTTGTCATTATTTGGTGTATTATAGTTGTGATATTTATTAATATTATTTTCTTGATATAGTTGATTATTATTTGGATGGATGGATTTTGTAATAGGGATTTCCAATTGACCATCTGTAACAATTGCCCTATTTAGTTTTTTGAACCATTAACTGGTGTGTTATTTTGATTATTATTTGGTGGATTATTATTTGATGGATTATTATAAGGATTTTGTTGTGGATAATTATATTGTGGATTATAATTATTGTTATTTTGCATTTGATTTCCTTGATGATAATAATCTCTGTTATTATAATTATCTTCAGGTAAATATTGATTGTTATAATTATGATTATTGTTGTTGTTATTATTATTATATTGACGATAATTGTTATACTGATTATTTCTGTATTTTTGATTATTATTTCTGTTATAATTATTAGGTCCATTATATGATTGATTGTTACGATTATTATTGTTGTTGTTTCTTTGGTTATTGTACGAGCCTCTTTTGTCTTCCAATTTGGTGTTTATCAATTTTTCCATATGACCTAAAAGCTTTTGCATGAATGCAGATTCTCCATCAACATGTTCAGCTGTATTTAATGATGTATTGCCATTATAATCACCATAATTATTATTATTTGACTTCTTTTTATGGCCTCCAGCAAATCTATTAGCATTGGTAAGATTACATACAGATGGTAATGATTGTATGTGTCTTGTCTTCCACCAATTTTCGGCATAGTTATACCATTGATTCAATGTTTCAGCACCTTGATCCATACAGTGCATTCTGATTTCTTCTTTTAAACCAGCACGGAATCTCATCAATATAATATGATCATCCTTCAATTGTGCCAATCTTGCCATTTCTTGGATACGTGCCAAAAAGTTCTTTGGTCTTTCGTCATTGCCTTGTTTAATAGTACCAAGTGCAATTTCGTATGATAATATCAATTCTTTGGTGACATACTTTTCCCTTAAAGCATTCATCAATTTTTGATAGTCATTAGCCATATTTGGATCTTGTTCTAATTGTTCAAAATAGAATTCAGCAGGACCAGACAATTGCACCTTCAAGATAATTGCCCTTCTATCCATACCAACTCTAGATAATTTAAAATAATTTTCCAAGGACTTTTCAAAATAACGAAAGTCTTCGTCATCAGAACCTGAAAAAGTTAAAAGATTAAGCTTCAGCTTAGCAGCAAGGTTAGGATCATGGTGATGATCATGATTTTCCAACGCGGTTTGCTCGATACTTGATTTTTGTGGATTTTCCATTGGAATATAAAGATAAGTTTTTGAAATAGGATGATAAAGTTTGTGTATTTTTAAAGTAATTGTTTAACTTGAATTTAAGTATTCTTGATTATATTCTTTTTATAGATTTAGTTATTCTTCGATAATTAGTGTTTCCCCGGTTTTTAGTATTACCCCGCCAGTGAGCACCAAAATATGTTGTGTAAATTTTTGGTTGTTTGAAAAGTAGAATTTCCTTTTATAGTTTTGGAAAGTAGATAGTTTTGTAGTTTAGTTTAGTCGTCAGTGAGCACCAGTATCTTGTTTTATAAGTAGATACCACTTAGTTTAGATTGATAGTTTAAAATAAAAATAAAATAATAAAATAAAATAAATTATATAATTGGATAAAGATCAACAATTATATAGACAAAATAATAAATTTAAAATAAAATAAATATAATATCGGATAAAGATCAACGATTATTATAATAATGTAATATAAAGTAATATTGGATAATAATCAACAATATTAATATAAAGTAAATATAATCTTTAGCTAAAAAGATGAGTTAATAGACTTATTTGTTATAATATAAGTTCTTTTATTTAAAATTAACTAATTATTAACTGATTTTTCAAAAATAAAATAAAATGGTTGAGTATTTATATAAAAAAATAAATATAAGGTTATCATTTTCTTCTCCTGAGAAGAGAAAAAAATGTTAACAAATTCTTCTCCTGAGAAGAGAGAAAAATGATATAAAACCAATTTTCTTTCCAAATAAGAGAGAAAAAGGATAAAATGTCAATTTTCTTTCTAAATAAGAGAGAAAAAAGATAAAACCATTCAAAAAAAAAAAAATATAATAAATAATAGTAATAATAATAAATAAATATAAAAATAAATGTGAATAATAATTATAATAAAATAAAAATAATAAAAGTATTAAAACTTCGATTAATTATTAACTAATTTGTGAGATACTCAAGTCTCACCCACTTCATAACAATAGTTTTGGAAAGTAGTGTTGTGTAAATTTTTGGTTGTTTGAAAAGTAGAATTTCCTTTTATAGTTTTGGAAAGTAGTGTTGTGTAAATTTTTGGTTGTTGTAAAAGTAGAATTTCCTTTTATAGTTTTGGAAAGTAGATAGCTTTGTAGTTTAGTTTAATTGTCAGTGTTATGTGGGTTTTTGGTTAAGATTTATTTTTGAAATGAGGAATGAGTATTATAAGTTATATTTGGAGTATATAATAAGTTTCCAGTGAGCACCAGTTCCTGTTTTATAAGTAGAACGACTTAATATAAAGGAATAGAAAATTAAAAAAATAAAATAAAATAAAAAAAAATAAAAGAAAATAAAATAAAGATTATAAGTAAAATATAAGCAGGATTAAAGCAAAAAGTTTAATGACCGCCGAGTAAAATAAGTAGTAAAGAGTTTAAATGATTTAGATCAGTAGTATAGAATATTTAAGTGAATAAATATTATAAAATAAGATAGTATATAATAATATAAAATATTATAAAGTAAAAATAAAATAAAAATAAAATAATTTTTTAAATAAAAAATAGATAAGTTCAATAATTGAATATGTTATAGTAAGTTAAAATAAAAAAATTTAAAATTATAAGGTTTGTTTTATAAAGTGGACAAGTTCAATAATTATTTAGTAGATAATAATTTATTATAAAAATTTGACAATTTAAGAGAAAGAAAGAGAAAAAAATTGGTTCTATTTATATTTAAAAAAAATTAAAAAAATTATTTAAAGTATATTGAGAGTAGGGAAAAGATATGGAAGTGACTTTCATATTAAACAACGGTGCAGTGAACATTGGTTCAGTGAACATTGGTTCAGTGAACAATGGTTCAGTGAACAACGGTTCAAAAAAGCAGTGACCAATTTCAAAGAGCGCCATTGGTATCACCATTGTCGACACCCCCAACGCCAACAAAAGATAGCCCTCTATCTTGAACATGATTCCAGGGATCCCTATTTTTTATTTTTCTAGTAACGATCCTGTTGACTTTAGCGGTACCAACACCTGCAAAGAGTTCTTGTAATAGGTTTGTCCGTTGCATTTTATATACAATTAGGCTTTCTTTAGTAGTAGGGCGACATAATGACTGGTGGAGAAACCTGTGAACCATAGGACAGAGGCTAACCGAGAAAGTTTCACACATTTTGTTTTTTATTTTTTCTATAGTTTCATGATCATCCACGTACATTGGGTACATATATCTTATAAACATTTTATATGTTTCAATTTCCGGCAGCTTGTCGAAGTTTTCCAATACAGCCAGTGCTTCATCGTAGAGTGGGTCTTCATCTAGAGGTATCCGATTGCGATTAGTAGGTATTTCCATATTTGTTAATAAAGTATGATAGTAGTAGTTAGAAAAAAAAATGGTTATTAAGTTAATTATTTTTTTTTTTTTGTAATAACCTGATAAAAATAAAGGGAGTAATGAAAGAAAGAAAAATTCTTTTTTTTTTTTTTTATAAGATTTTTTTTTTTTTTTTTTGTGTTGGCAGATTAGTTCTTTTGTGTTACTGGATCAACTTCGTTAAAATTATATTTGTTATCTGATTTCTTTTAAATATGATTTATGTTATTATGATTATTATTATATATATTATTATGGTTATTATTATATATATTATTATTATTTTTTTTTTCGGAAGAGTACGTAATATTTTTTTTTTTTTTTTTTTTTTTATAATTCCAATCCATAGGTTTTATAAACATGTACATTCCAATTTACATCAGGTAATTGTAAGATCTTGAGCCTATTACCGTGAACACGCTTTATCCTTGTCTTTGTTGTATCTAGTGGTTTAATCATATAAGTACCTTTCCCAAGAGATTGATGTATGATATATTTTCCTTGCCACATGTCAGATATTTTCCCAGACCAAGAATTTGCTTTTATTCCATTATATAGCGTTACAATGTCACCAATTCTAAAGGCAGGTTTCCATTCTCTATTATTATTTAAGACTTTTTTATCGATCGCCAATTTCTGGTTCATTTGTGATTTTTCTATCATTTTTGATGCTGATTGTCTTATCTGATTGAGAGCTAGAATTTCCTTTTTTGTCCTTAATTTTAATTGTGTATCAAAATTATAAGTATTAAAATCAATAGGTTTGGCATGTTGATCAAACGGAGTTTTAACGTCATATCCATAAGTTAAATAAAATGGTGATTGTTGTGTTGAAGATTGTTTGATGGATCGATACGCGAATAGAACCGAAGGAAGGTATTGATCCCATATTGATTTTTCAGTTGATGTAACCTTTTTTATTATAGTTCCAAGTGTAGAATTAAACCTTTCAATCAATCCATTGGCTTGAGAGTTTCCGACTGATATTGTATTATGATGTATATTATATTGATTACAAACCTTTTTTATTAAATCACTAATAAAGGGTTTGCCATTATCCGTAATTATAAGATGAGGTGTACCATGACGACATATTAT
Source organism: Cunninghamella blakesleeana (assembly GCA_017871115.1). Lineage (NCBI taxonomy): Eukaryota > Fungi > Mucoromycota > Mucoromycetes > Mucorales > Cunninghamellaceae > Cunninghamella > Cunninghamella blakesleeana. Next base: position 3,319,067 of record JAFCIZ010000005.1, read on the forward strand.
TTCTTCATAAATAAATAAGGCAACTTCTGATGTTGTTTGATAACGTAAAGCACGAGCTTCTACCCATTTAGTTAGATAATCTATACCGGCAATAATATATCTGTATCCACCTTTTGATGTAGGTACGTGTTTAACATCTAAGCCCCATTGTTCAAATGGTTTTGATTTAACTGGTATAGGATAGAGAAATTCATTTAATTTTTTAGGACCTACCGTTTGACATCTTGAACATTTTTTTATATATATTTGTATATCTTTAGCCATAGAATCCCAATAATATCTTATTGATAATTTATATAATGTATTGTGATAACCAATATGTCCACCTAAAGGATGTTGATGATACATGTACAGTGCTTCCAGAGCTTCTTGCTTATTTAAAACTTGTCTTAGAGTTTGATGTTTGATATTAAATTTATATAATTTATTGTTTCGAACAATAAAATTATGTGAGTTTCGTTGTAAGTATCTTTTCATTTTTATTGTTATGTCTTCAGGAATTTTTAAAGTTGTGAGATATTCTTTAATATTATTTATAATTTGCTGATCCATTTTTTTTTTTTTTTTTGTTGTAAAAAGAATTTTTTTTTTTTTCTTTTGTGTGTGATTATAACTGTATTAAATAAAGTTGTGTGAGTTGCTTTAATATGTTCTGAAAAGGATTTTTGATTATGTATTGTTGTATTAGTGTTGCGTTATAAGTTGTTTTTGATTTTTGAATATAGCTTTTAATGTCTTCAATCGTCTTTGGACAAATTTTTTTTTTTTTTTTTTGTATTTGTTAAATGTTATGTATTTAATTGTTGTTTTTTTTTTTTTTTTTTTTTGTAGTTTTAAATATTATTATAAAATAATGTTTGTTGTAATGTTAGTTATTGTAGTCTATTAATAAAAGAATAATTGTTGTAAAATAATTGTAAAAATTGTTGTAATTGTTGTAATAAAAATAATTGTTGTAAAATAATAATAGTTAGTTAATAATATATTGTTAGATTAGCTTTTTACGTCTTCAATCGTCTTGGACGCTATTTTGTTATTATTTTTTTTTTTGTTATGTGTTTTTTTTTTTTTTTTTTGTTGTGGTTAATGTTATTGAGGTGATAGTTTGTTGAAAATAATTGTTGTAAATAAATAATATAATTGTTGTATAAAAAATATATAGATTTTTGTTGCAAGTGTTGTTGAAATAGTAATAATTGTTGTATAATATTGTCTTCTATAAAATAATTGTAAAATAAGTTGTTTTGTTAATTGTTTGTCTAGCTTTTATCGTCTTCAATTTCTCTTGGACGTTTGTGTCTAGCTTTTAGCGTCTTCAATTTCTCTTGGACGTTTGTGTCTAGCTTTTAGCGTCTTCAATTTCTCTTGGACGTTATATATATATTTTTTTTTTTTTGTTTTTTTTTTTTTTTCTTTTAATAACCAAGCCTTGAAAGAAAGTCTGCAGATTGTTGTTTCTTTCCACTGCGATATTGTATTTCAAATTCATAGTCAGCCAAGTAAGTAATCCATCGTGCCACCATACCAGTAGGATTAGGAGCCTTTATTAACCAACGCAAAGGAGAATGATCGGAAATTACAGTAAACTTTTTTCCTAATAGGTAGGGTCTAAACATTTGTAAACTCCATATGAGAGCTAGACATTCCAATTTAGTAGCACTATAATTTCTTTCACTTTGTTTTAATCCACGACTTGCATAAACTACAGGATGTTCTTGTTCATCATCATCTAATTGTGATAGAACGCAACCTAAACCTTCTATTGATGCATCACATACTATGATAAATGGTTTACTATGATCTGCCCTTTTAAGAATAGGTGCTTCTGTCAGTTTTTGTTTTAATAATTCAAATGATTTAGTTGTTATATCAGTCCATGGTGATTTATTTTTTGTCTTTGTAACATCATGTAATGGTCTTGCTATTGCTGCAAAGTTTTGTATGAAACGTCTATAATAAGATGCTAGTCCAATAAATCCTCTTATCTGTTTAATTGTTGTTGGTTGTGGATAATCTTTTACTTTTTCTATTTTTGCTGGATCTGTTTTTATTCCATCTTTGGTGATAATATAACCAAGAAATTTTAGTTCATCTTTAAAAAATACACATTTTTCTATGTTGAATAATAATCCACCAAGTCTTGCACATTTAAATAATTCTTCAAGATCAGATAAATGTTGTTCAATATTACTAGAGTGTACATTGAGATCATCTATGTATGCCACTAAACATCTATTCATCATAGATTTAAAACATATATCTATAAAACGTTGGAAAGTAGCAGGACTATTAACTAACCCCATCGGTAGCATTTCATATTGATATGTTCCAAATTTTGTAACAAAACCAGTTAATTCTTTACTATTATCATGTAAAGGTACTTGATGAAAGCCAGCTCTAAGATCTAATGCAGAGAATATACTTGAAGTTCCTAGTTCATCAATAAGATCATCAATTCTTGGTAGTGGGTAAGCGTCTACTTTAGTTTGGGCATTCAGTTTTCTGTAATCTACTACCATTCTATATTCACCGTTTTTCTTTTTAACCAAAATAATGGGAGCAGTATAAGGTGTATTTGCAGGTTTGATTATTCCAAGATTACATAGACGATCTAATTCCATTTTTAAATAATCTTGTTCTACCGGACTCATACGATAAGGTCGATGTCTAATTGGTACTGTGTTTTCTTTTAATATTATTTCATGTTCAATCATTGTTGTATAACCCATTTTATCATTATTCCAATCGAAAACATCTTGATAATGATTTATTAATTTCCAAAACTTAATCTTATATTTTTCAGGTATGTTTCCAAGTTGTAATTTTTCTTTAAAAGATTCATCCAGTGGATTGTCATCATTTATATTATCAATATTGAATAGTTCTGTTGTTGTTCCTTCTATACCAATTTCTTCGACTATGTCATAACCTTTCAGATCATCAGTATCTAGAATAGATTCATTGCTCATTAAATTATAAAATTCACTAATAATATGATGCGGAGGTAAATCAACATCTTTATCAGATCTATTAATTATATTTAATGTATATTCATTTGGTTTAGATATAGTATGAGGATCATCTTGTGTAAGTAGTATAGGTTCAGACGTATGCATGTTAGGATTAATATAAAATTGACAGTTTGTATGAGGTGGTATAGTCACTCCATCATTACCAGTAGATATAGTTAAACTATTTTCTTCTTGATTACGTTCAATATTAATTTTTATATCATCTTCCATGTAATAATTTTCTTCTTCTGAATATTCATCATGTTCCCATTCGTCATCATCTGTTACAGAATCAGTAGCATCAGTATCACTATCAGTATTTATTTCATTATTATTTCCTGTTGTATTATCTTGAGTTTGGTTTTCGGTTTGATAATTAGTATTGATTGTTTTAATAGTAACTAAAGGTTTATCTGTTTCTTTTAAAAAAGTGATAGGTAGTTCAGCTGATTTATGTTTATATAATACTTTAAGTGTACTAGTTCTAAAATTAAGGAGAGCTTGTGCATGACTTAACCAATTATTTCCTAGTACCAGATGAGCAGGACACTTAGGTAATACTTCCATATTAACAGGTATTATAATATCAGGATTTACTTGTATTTGTACATCATGTATTGTTCCAAGTGTTGCTTGTTTATTACCGTTTCCTAATATAAATATGTTAGTAGAAGGAGCATCTATTTGCAACCCTAACAGTTTCATCATAGATTTAGACATACATGATTTAGAAGCACCACTATCAATCAAACCTTTTATTCTTTTATCATTAATGATTAAACTTGTATAAGCTGCTGTTGTTGTTAATTCTGTATTCGTTATTGTATTTAATGGTATATCTGTTGCAGTTGTATCAATTTGTTCTTTTGATTTTGTTGTTTTTCTTTTAGGTCTACATGCTGTTAATAATTGACGTCGTAAAGTGTGTGAAGATTTAATTAGATCGCCAACATCAATATTAGCTTTCTGATTAAAAACGTCATCTACAATATTATATTTTATTTGTAATGGTGTTGGTGGTTGTCGTTTGCGTTTTATTTTATTTTCTGATTCATTAATATTATCCATGATATAATCATTAATTATATCTTGTTGAGTTAATTGTTGATCAGTTATATCCTCGATCAGTTTAGAGGTATTATTTATATTTAGTTTTTGCTTCCCTTTACTGATTATTTTAGGTGTTTTAGAAGATGAAGGCATTACTGCAGGAGGTTTATCTAATCTGGCTGCGTAAAGATCTTCATCATCATAATGTGTATATTCATTTTCATCCCATAGTTCATGTTGATCGAAGATTGCATTCATATTTTGTTGATTTTTTTCAATATTATTATTTTTTAAATTGTTTTTGTTGTTGTTGATGTGATTATTATTGTTGATATTTTTATTATTATTATTGTTAATGGATTTGTTATCAGGGACTGCCAATTGACCATTATATGCAATTGCCCCGTCTAGTTTTTTGAATGAGTTTGTTGTTGAATGTGTTGTTGTTGTTGATTAAATTGTTGTTGTGTATATTGCTGTTGCTGATGTTGCTGTTGTTGCTGTTGTTGCTGTTGTTGCTGTTGTTGCTGTTGTTGCTGTTGTTGTGTTTGATTAGATACGTAGTTATTATTATTATTATCATAATTATAATCTTGGTTATATTGTTGATTATTATAACGTCTTGATCCAAAATTATTTTTATAAGAGCCATTATAATTGTTAGATCCATGATAATAACCATTATTTCTATTTGATTTGGATAATTCACTACGTACGATTTTAACAATATCATCACTTGTAAGGTTGTCACTTTTATGAGATTTCTTAGTCGATTGATTTATCTGTTCTATTTTATCATTCATATTCTTTTCCATTGTTTCCATATTAGTAACTAAACGTTCTAATAATGTAACGACAGGATCAGTTTTGGCCGATAAATTAGTATCCGTATTTCGATGACTAGAGTCTATCATATTAAATGATTCGTTACTAAAAGGATAATGATGTAGTTGAACATCAGTAGTAGTATGATTAATTCCAATATCATAGATATTGTTATTATTTGATCCATAGGCTTTATTAGCATTCCACCATGATTCAGCATATTTTAACCATTGTTGTTCAGTAATGGATCCATGTTCAATGCAATGTTTGCTTATAACAGGTAACAATCCATAACGGAAACGCATTAACACAATGTCATTATCATCTTTATTAGCCAATCGTGCAACTTCCTGTAATCTTGAGTAGAAATCACGTGGATGTTCATCGGCACCTTGTCGCATGTTATTAAGTATCAATTTATAAGATTCGAGTAATTCAGCAGTTACGAATTTCTTTTCTAATGCATCCATAGCTACATCGAATGTTAACCCATCTTGAAGTTGATCCTTAAGTGAATCCAAGTAAGTTTTAGCAGATTTTCTAACTTGAATTTTTAAAATTGCAAGTTTTCTACTATCGGTAGTATTGTTTGAGAGTTCCAAATAAGTTTCCAATATTTGTCTGAAGTGACGAAAATCTTCACGTTCACCTCCAGAAAAGGAAATAAGTTGAGGTTTAAAGTCCATTAATGGTTGCTTTTGAGCCAACACGGTATAATCGTAAGACATCCTATAGTTTATTATTTTCACCTTGCTTGATTATTGTTTAGTAGTTTTAATAGAATGAATATCTTTCCCAGTAGTTTATTGATTGTATAAGCTTGTAGAAAAGATCCCCGCCAGTGAGCACCAAATATGTTATGTGGGTTTTTGGTTAAGATTTATTTTTGAAATGAGGAATGAGTATTATAAGTTATATTTGGAGTATATAATAAGTTTCCAGTGAGCACCAGTTCCTGTTTTATAAGTAGAACGACTTAATATAAAGGAATAGAAAATTAAAAAAATAAAATAAAATAAAAAAAAATAAAAGAAAATAAAATAAAGATTATAAGTAAAATATAAGCAGGATTAAAGCAAAAAGTTTAATGACCGCCGAGTAAAATAAGTAGTAAAGAGTTTAAATGATTTAGATCAGTAGTATAGAATATTTAAGTGAATAAATATTATAAAATAAGATAGTATATAATAATATAAAATATTATAAAGTAAAAATAAAATAAAAATAAAATAATTTTTTAAATAAAAAATAGATAAGTTCAATAATTGAATATGTTATAGTAAGTTAAAATAAAAAAATTTAAAATTATAAGGTTTGTTTTATAAAGTGGACAAGTTCAATAATTATTTAGTAGATAATAATTTATTATAAAAATTTGACAATTTAAGAGAAAGAAAGAGAAAAAAATTGGTTCTATTTATATTTAAAAAAAATTAAAAAAATTATTTAAAGTATATTGAGAGTAGGGAAAAGATATGGAAGTGACTTTCATATTAAACAACGGTGCAGTGAACATTGGTTCAGTGAACATTGGTTCAGTGAACAATGGTTCAGTGAACAACGGTTCAAAAAAGCAGTGACCAATTTCAAAGAGCGCCATTGGTATCACCATTGTCGACAGTCAGTGAGCACCAGTATCTTGTTTTATAAGTAGATACAACTTAGTTTAGATTGATAGTTTAAAATAAAATAAATTATATAATTGGATAAAGATCAACAATTATATAGACAAAGTAATAAAATTAAAATAAAATAAGTATAATATCGGATAAAGATCAACGATTATTATAATAAAATAATATAAAGTAATATTGGATAGTAATCAACAATATTAATATAAAATAAAAATAATCTTTAGCTAAAAAGATGAGTTAATAGACTTATTGGTTATAATATAAGTTCTTTTATTTAAAATTAACTTGTTATTAACTGATTTTTCAAAAATAAAATAAAAATTGTCGAGTATTTATATAAAAAAATAAAAATAAGGTTTTATATTTTATGTCAGATTCGACATAAAAAGTGTTACTGATTTTGTCATCAAATTTGTCACCAAAAGTGTTAACAAATTTGTTATCGAAAATGATATAAAAAGTGTTAGAAAAATTGTTACCAAAAATGATGAAATATTTTAACCAATCAAATTCCATGAGCGGTCTTCGAAATGATCCAAGCGAATCCATCGCGCAACATTGGATAAAGATCAACAATTATATAGACAAAGTAATAAATTTAAAATAAAATAAAATGTAATATCGGATAAAGATCAACGATTATTATAATAAAATAATATAAAGTAATATTGGATAGTAATCAACAATATTAATATAAAATAAATATAATCTTTAGCTAAAAAGATGAGTTAATAGACTTATTGGTTATAATATAAGTTTTTATTTAAAATAAACTGATTATTTACTTCGTATTAACTGCTTTTCCAAAAATAAAATAAAATCTCGCTCCTTTATATATAAAAATGATCTGAATTCAAACCTAGATTGGTAGGTAAGTTATAAAGACCATTTAACAAGGAGGAGTATAAATTGATTAAGTTATAAAAGATAAAATAAATAAATATATATAATTATGAAATACTATTGGATAAAATATAAGGTTAATATATATATATATATGCATATATTTATATATGCAAAAATACTTGTTTAAAAATATATTTAAAAATTATTTTTAGGATTATTTAGGTATGGTAAGTTCAACCATACCATAACAGTATTTATATTAATTATAAATAAGATAATTCCAGCGAGCATCAGTTCTTGTTTTATAAGTAGAACGACTTAATATAATATAAAAGTAAAAAAAAATAAAAAAGATAAAATAAAATAAAATATTTAAAAAAATTCAAAAGTATATGCAAATGAATTTTAAAGGTCCGAGAGTAGATTATTATATAAAAAGGGTGATGTTTAAATAAAATAAAATATCAGATAAAGGTCAACAATATTAGATAGAATGGTTTTTTTAAAAAAAAGATTTTTTTTATCGTAATGAACATAGCTGAGGAAAAAGAAAACAAAAAATAAATAATCATCTTTAAAAAATGAGTAAATAATAGTGACCAATATATATATATATATATATATATATAAAAAATTCTAGCATTGTATTAATCCAACCAGGTACATTTCATTACGAAGATGAACAAATTATAAACATTAGTTAAAGTAGAAAGTTTCAGCAACTTTTTAACTAGATATAAATTAGTTTCCATGGAATAAAACAAAAAAATAAATAAGATAAATTCATATTAAATAAAACTAAATAAGTATATAAACGATACAAAAAATAAAATAATACTGAATAAAAGTCGAAAAAATTTAATATATATATATTAAAAGTAAAAGTAAAATACTTGAAATTCAAGTACAAATTGAGGATAATATATGAATATGTACGATAGTACATTGATAATAATAATAATAATAAAAACAATATATGTCTACATATATTAAATATACAAATATGATTATATAAAGACGCAAACTTTTATAAAAGGTCGCTGATCCAAATACTCAAGGTCACTTAATTCATTTCATAGTTTCTTGTACTCAGACTCTTTTACACTAAAAAATACTCACGTGTAAAAAACCTAAAGGTAAATTTCTGTAACATTATTATTATTTTCTTTTTCTTTTTATATTATAATAATTAAAACATTGTTCATCGCTTCATTAGAGTTCGCTTTTGGTTACATTTAATTCATTTGGACAAGAGCTCAGAAAACTATTGGAATAATGAAGCAAATAATTATCCAAAAACGCACTCTTTCCACATCGTTACTTTATTTAATAAAGAAGAAAAATACGACTTTGAAATACTAATAGACATCTTGAAGCTCAAATATCAATTATTTAATCTAATGGCATGCACAAAAAATAACATACGAAAATATATACTTTTTTAATGAACGTATATATAAATATATATATATATATATATATATATATATTAATAAGTGATGATCATATATTTTCATATATATTTTCTACTTCTATACACATCCAAAAAAGGTAGTTATTTTTTATTATTTTTAACTTTTTTTTTTTAAAAAAAATTAGACTATAAAAAATTAAAATTCAACACATTATTTAAATATTTTTTTTTCTCATTATTTATTTTTCACCTTTTTTTTATATATAAATATATATTAAATGTATGCAGGACATTTTGCCACTTCAATTGTTTTACATAAGGTATATCCCGATGTTTTACCTTTTATTTTAACAGTGGGTGTAGGATTACTTGACCTTACATTTGGTGTATTAGCCTATTACGGACTTGAGACAATCATTGACAATCCTAAAGCGGGATTAATTAGTGTTGATCTTCATTGTCCTTATAGCCATAGTTTAATGGGATCTTTTATTATATCTTCTACATACGGGTTACTATCAGGAGGTTCCTTTCTACCTGTATTTATATCTTCTTTTAGTCATTTTGTTGAAGATTGGATTGTGCATAATAAAGACTTATTTCTTGATCCATATTCAAATATCCTTGTTGGTGGAACAAGTTTATGGAGTCACTTTCCAATCTTCACTTATTATTTAGAAGCCTTGTTTTGTGTTGGCTGTGCTCTATTCACTTCAAAAGATATCTTTTCAATAATAGCAAATATGTATGTATTTTATTTACATTATACACTTAGACCATCTGCTGCTGGAGGATTAGCTAAAGTAGCCAACCTGCAAGATGATATCAAACGAGAAGTTCTTTTGAAAACTTTTTTAAAAGATTTCGGAGTCCCTGCTATTGTTATAGGTTTTCTTTTATTTAAAAATTATTATGGATATAGACTTAAATTGAAAAAAAATTAAATACATAATTTTTTGAATAAAATTATAATGGTTTTATATATCATATGCTTTTAGTTAGGTTCTTTTTTTTAAAAAAAATAAAAATAAAAACGATGTGTAATATGAGTAATATAAAGTTATTTTTAGTGTTCAATACTGATATAATATTTATGTTGTTATTATTAATAATGATCCATTTTAATTGATTTCGTAAATTTATAAAATTTTATACGATTATAAAATATTAGCTACGTATAGGATTATATATAAAAAATGAATGCACTGCATTTATATTCCAGAGTGTAACGTAGCCTTTGGCGTGGGTAATATGAAACTAAATACAAATAAAAAAGAAAATGTTATTAAAAACATTTAGCGAGTCTAATATTAAAAGATATTTGGTGAATTATTGAACTGTCAGCAATGAAATAAAAAAGATTAACAGATTTATTACAGGAGAAGGAAATAATTATAAAAAATTTGACTATGGAATTATAGCTAAAAAATAATGAATAAAAGTATGGAGTTGGAGAGAGGGCTAGAATTTATTTATTTAAAAAACTGTCTTTGAGGCGCAGAGATTTCAAAGTAAAATTCGCTACAGCTGAGTTCAGAGTTTTTAGTATATGAGGTCTAGAAAGATTCTTTGTGATCAAGTAGTAAAAAAGTTTAAATATAGCTAATTGGTAAGATAATCATTAATATGTTATTAAGGTTATTGGTTCATGTGTATTTATAGATAAATAAAAGATAATTGGATCTGTTTTATATGCGCTTTCTATAAATATAAGTAATATATATGCATTATTACTATTTTTTCTCTAGCCTATATGATTTTTTTTTTTTTTCATTTTAATGTATTTGAAGTTTGAAACCATTTTAAAAATGACTTGCCTTCAGTTGTTCTATCGTTTTAATGATGATGTAGAAGTTGTAGTATTTCGAGTTCGTAATGACTTTATGATAATTTGCCATGACTTTTCCCATCCTCTGAGACTCGTTTCCTTGTTTGGCGGTTTAAAAGAAAGATGGCTGAGGAAGCGGGGCATTAAATCAGACAATGTTGTTAATGGGATTTATAGGCGTGAGTCCATATGAAGAAAACAAATTACATGTAGTAAGATGAGAAGGCTATGGTTGAGGTTTACTGCTTGGGTGCCACCATTGGATAAGGATTTTAAAGCTACAATCCAAAAAATAAAATAAGCCAAAAATCTGAAACGGTTATCTAAACTGGGTCATTATTTTAAGTGCCGCTCATGATTTAGATATCATGCATGATTAATTTTGGAAGTTCCTTCAAGCTACGTCTGATTATAAAGTCAATTATCTTTTCATAATTTTATTTATCGCACTCGCGTTAAAAAAACATTATGAACGCTGAATTTTAAAGTTTTTTTTTATTTTTTTTTTCAAGATATTTTATTATTTTATGCTTTTATAATTTGTTTTCCATTTCATTTATCCATTTTAAAAAATAATAACTTAAGACCAATATACAATTTCATTGTGTAAAACATTCTCATTTTCATCAACAAAATGAATTTCAAAGTTATTCTTGTAGCTGACACCATGTATAATTGATCCTGTTGTACTATTTCCATCTATAGTTCTTTTTCTGATATAACTATCATGTGCAAAAATAAGTTTAGCTTTATGATTCCAGGTAGATTCGCTATCAATGAGAATATAGTGCCCTTTGGTATTTTGAGCTGTCCAGACGGTATATGTATCGCCATTATATTGGAAGGTTTTCAAGATAACTGTAGACATACTTTCAATTTAATAACAATTAGAAAATCAATTAGAAATGTTAGAGATTGCAAACAAATTTTGAATAATAATTCATTCATTAAATTTCTTTTTCTCATCTTTTTTATAATTCTTAAATTAAAATTTGATTATTTAAAAAGGAAAGATCCGGTTATTTTTATCATCTGAATCGATTAGTAATTATTGATTAAGTAATCGATAAAAAGCAGTCTTTATGAACTATATTTTGATTTCTCTATAATGGTATATAATTGCATTCAACTTTTTATACTTAGTATATTTTATAGTAATCATACATAACTGTTATACTACTGTGTGAGACTTTGGTAGAATAAGTTTTTATTAAAAAGAGAAATGAGAGTTTTTATTTATGTTTATAATAAATAATAGAAATCTAATAAGCATTAGTTTTTGTTTTATAAGAAGAAGAACAAAAAGTAAAATAAAAAAATTAAATGAGCTTTTATGCAATGCATTTTAAAGCCAGATGGTAAATTACTACAAAGAGTAACAATAATCAATTAAAATATAATGATTTCAATAAAGAAATTAAAATATAATAAAATAAACTATTTATTGTATAAAATATTATCTTAAAAATTTGGCAAACAAAAGAAAACAGAGAGAGAGAGAGAGAGAGAGAGAGAAATTTGATTTATTTATATTAAAAAATTTAATTTTTTCGAGGAAGGGAGAAAAAAAAATGATTATATTGACTCGAAGATTGAAAAATATAATATACTTGAGCACCACCAGCTCCATCCATCTGGGCGACAGTACAAATTTTTGAAATAATATAATTATTATAAATAACATTATATTTCAAAATTATATTATCTGAAGAAACATCCCTTAAGTTATGAATAGTTGATTATTTTATTTATTTTTAAATGTATTTAAAAATCCATCAATTTTTTACATTAAAACATTCATTTTATTAAATATACCTATTAGGTCATCTTTGTTTAATATTGCTTTATTTTTCCTTTTATTTTTCTTTTATTCTTTTGTAACTTTATATTTAATTCTTATAATTATTTCTTAAATAGAAAAATTTTAATCAAAATTAAGTACACATTCGACAAACCTATCAGCGATAGAAAGAAAATAATAGTAAAAATAGTCTTTTCAAGTAATCAGAAAAGATTAAAATGAATACAGATAATAATATTATAAAAGATTCAACAAATGAAAAGATAACTAGGAAAAAAAAAAAAAAGGGAGTTTTAAACCAACAATGCAAAAAAATGAATATATACAAAACTCGATTAACTTCCTAAACTGGGTTACTACTTTAAGGGTCGCTCGCGATTCTAAATAATCGTGTAGGATTATTTTGGAGATTCCCTCCTCCTCCTTCTACTTCTGATCAAAAACTATACAACGAGCAACTCGAAGACAAGAAAATAAGATAATTACACTTTGTTTCCCGTAATATTAGTTATCATTCTTTTATATATATTTATATAGAACAATTTACTATTTAATTTAAATTGGTATTTTTAAAGTTTTTTTTTAACTTCTTTTCGTTCTGCTGTGTTTAGCATAAAATATTAATAAGAAATGACTTCATAGCTTATAACATGTTTATACTTGCATGAAATATTTGGTATTTATTATAGATTATTGCTGTATGTGTACCTGTTATAAAATAAACCATTTATGTTGACTCATCCCTTGAGATTCAATTCATATATATTAAAAAAAAATTAAAATAAATTGATGTTTTTCGTTCAAAAATCAAATTGTTAATTCTTAAGAAATATTATAAAACTAGAAAAATAATTAATTTTCGAATTTTGTTTTAGTTTTTTATTATTTTTATATATTTTAAATAATTGATGATTTTAATTAATTTTAAATCGTTTCTCCATATTATATCCTTAAATCTCTGTAGCATTTGCCATATTAAATTACATTACTTAACTAATATTAATATAATATCAATACTTTAATAAAACAATAACAAATAACTAATATATCAACGCCTATGATTATTTATTATAGATACCATTTATTTAAATAACATAATCAAACTATACTACATCCTAACTAATACACACAAAAAATGAATACGTAAATTATATTATATTCCTAATTAAGATACTGGTTCTATATATTAAATTCCTATAAAGCAATTTCTTACAAGAGGTTCACATATAAATATCTATTTTATTTTATATTATTATATTTATTTACTTAAATATTTATGAATAACTCTACAATAGTTTAAATTTTTATACTACCTCTTTTTTTTTGTTTGACAGTTATTAATATTTTTACTCTAATATTGCTTATTTTACCATAATTTTAATTTATTTATTTTTTTTTATTTATTTATTCTTATACTCCCATTCTACTTGTAGAACATGAATTGCTGCTCACTGGAAATTTATTATTTATTTCAAATATAACTCTTGTTGCGCAGAATAGTGGTCACCGGTGTTTAAAAGTAGTCCTTTTTATTAGCCACATCCACAACCTACACATCCTTGGCTGTACATTCACTTTCTAAAAATGAATTTTGTTTTAATATAAATAGGTTAGAATATTTTTCTTTCGTTAAATTTTTAAATAATGATGAATATACAAAAACATTAAAAATGAAAATAATACTCTTTTATTTAGATAGATAGGATAGTATATGGATTTGTTTAAAATATATGGGGTTAATTCTTCAAATGATACAATTTTTTAAAAATAGTATTATGTGTATAAATTGTATAATACTGAATAATTTCTCTAATATCAAAATAATGGATAATTCATAGTATGCTTTGTATAATAATTAAAACAAAAAATATCATAAATAAATATATTACTTTGACTTGTATTAATTTTTCAATTAAAATCATTTTATTATTATTGTTATTATTATAACAAATTTATTCTATCAAGTAACATTATTTTATTTACCTTATTTGACTATTACCTTTTTTATATAATAATCTGCTTTCTGACTTTAAAATTCATTTGTAAATAGGCTTTATATGAATTTTTTTAAATATTTTATTTTATTTTGACTTTTATTAAGTTATTCTAGTTATAAAAAAAGAAATAATTCTGACTGAAACCTTTTATTATAAACATGTATAAAACACCTGATGATTTATTTTAACAAACAAGTCTTATTATTAACTGTCGTGTATGGTGCTTCGACTTGAAGTGGCTAGGTTCAAGTGTTTGTAAAATAAAAAATAAAATAAAATAAAATAAAATAAAAATAAAAATAAAAATAAAAATAAAAATATAAAAATGGTTCACTAAAGCCAAACTAAAACAAAGAAAATAAAAAAAAAATACAACTTATGATCAATACGCGAAAGAGAGGAAAAGATGATTTTTATTCCTGATCCAATTTAACCTGTGTTGTGTAAATTTTTTGGTTGTTTGAAAAATAGAATTTCCTTTTATAGTTTTGGAAAGTAGTTAGTTTTATAGTTTAGTTTAGTTGTCAGTGAGCACCAGTATCTTGTTTTATAAGTAGATACAACTTAGTTTAAATTAATAGTTTAAGATAAAAATAAAATAATAAAATAAAATAAAATAAATTATATAATTGGATAAAGATCAACAATTATAAAGACAAAATAATAAAATTAAAATAAAATAAATATAATATCGGATAAAGATCAACGATTATTATAATAAAATAATATAAAAATAATATTGGATAGTAATCGACAATATTATTATGTAATACGAATACTTTATGAAGTATTTAACATATTACACGAGTAAGTGATAATGGTTGTTTTATCAATTCTTTTCTTTATTTATTACGAAATACTACTTAGTTAAATTAAAATTTTTTTTTTATATAAAACTGAGTTTTAAAATATTTAAAAGTTTAAAAGGAAGTAAAATTTTTCCTTTTTTTTTTTTTTTTTTTTTTTTTTTTTATCTTCTTTTTGTAGAATACGTAAGTTTAATAATAAGTTACAAAGAATGCGGAGGGAGGGTGGGAACAACCATTATCACTTACTCGTGTAATATGTTAAATACTTCATAAAGTATTCGTATTACATAATATTACACTTCGTTTGTGATAATGGTTGTTTATTCAGAGTTATATCCGTAAAATTCGTTGCTGTTACTGATGAAATTCTATAGAATTGTTCGAATATAGCTTTTGAAGACCAATTACCATGAGCAACAATGTCATCAATTGGTACACCAGCTTGTGCAGCTAATGTAGATGCAAGTGCACGAGCCTTCGGTAATGGTGCATTCTTAGAACGAGTTACCATAGACATATAAAAACTTATATGTTTTGCAATTCTTTGAACAGTAAGTGCTTGGTTTATGTTTCTTGAACTGCGAAATACCATATTAATATTGCTATCAGGGATAATAGGGTGTGGCTGATAACAATGTATTGTTTTTATTAGATTATAGTATTGCTTAAAGGCTGCTACCGGGCAAAGAAGTGGATCGGAATTGGGCTGTATGTTGACTGTTCTTGTAATATGTGATCCTCCTCTTTTCTCTTTTGGTGCTACGATTAACAAGGTTATACTATCAAGATTACCGAAACGAATTTGGTCCAAATCAATTCGTGCAATATCGGATGGTCTAAGGAAACCTGACATGGCTAACAACCAAATGGTTTTCTTTGTAAGGTCTAGCAATTGTAGTGTACTATTATTACCTAGATCTTTAATATGTTGTAAAGCAGGTGAAATATCATATTCCCATTGTGTTGGTGGTTTAATGTTACGATTTTTTAATCCTTTAATAAAATCAATATATTCGCGTCTGGATTTTATGTATGTTTGTGTGGAGATGGGTAACATGTTCATTATGGAGCTAGAATAGGTAATAAGAGAAGATATTTTTAATTGGTTGTTGAAATATAAATGGGCCATGTAGTTTACATAAGTGATATGAGGATGATTATCGAAATCAAAGCCATTCTCTTCGTACCAAACTTGAAAGGCTCTGAAACGATAATTATATGTTTTTGAATATCTTTTACTAGATATGATGTTGTTGGCTAGATCTGTTAATTTTGTTGATTTTTGTCTTTTATTTTTTGAGGTTGAATATTCCATGCTAGCATTGTCCAAAGGTCGTTTTTGTGGAGTAATTGGTTTTGATGAGGATGTATTAGTTGATGATGCCGCAGAAGCAAAGGATTCTGATGAGTTAATTGTAGAAGGAGAGGATACCACGGAGCAGTTGGCCAGTTGGGTGTTAATAATGTTGCTGTTTTGGTTGTTGGAGAAGGCGCTGTGCTGTTGATAGTATCAAGTTCCATGGAGGGGCTAAATAAAGGCGACCTGGTATCGTCGTCCAATCCCTGGAGAAGGCGTTGATCCAAGTGGCTTGAGGATGAAATTGGTGAGTGACATAAAGTGGAAGTTGATGGTTTTGATGTGATGCAAAGAGGTCTATATGATGAGGACCCCACAAACGATTTATCCAATTGAATGTTTTCCTCGGTAGCGACCATTCTATTTCCTGGTGTAGTTGTCTGGATGGAGCGTCCGCTGGATTCAGCTTGGATGGTACATAAAGTGTTGTTAGGTAAAGAGAGTGGTGGAAGCATGTTTTCCAAATTCTCATTGCTATCGAATTCAGTGTTGAGGAACGAGTGCCACCATAATGTTGAAGGTAAGCCATCGCTGATCTGTTGTCCATGCAAAATTGTAGATGGTGATGTTGAGGTAGATTGACCTGTTGAATGAATTTTTGAATCACTAATAGTTCTTTGGCATTGATGTGAAGTGAATCTTCTGTTGTTGACCACTGTCCTGTGATCTGTTTGCCATCCCATATGGCTGCCCAACCTTGATTGGATGCATCTGTGAATATTTGTGCCGTTGGAATGTGGGAAAGAATGTGATTGCCATTCCATTTGATCAGTTGGGATATCCACCAAAGAAGTTCTGCTTTGATGTGAGGTGTGATGGGACAGGATGGTTGATTGCGGTGTGAATTGATCATTTGAATTAGATGTCTTGTTCTGTAACGTGCTTGTTGATTCCCTATTTGCGTGGCTAATGCGGTTCCCACAAATCTGGATAGAGTTGTCCACGAGGTTGATGATAGGTGCAGAAGTTTGTAAGCCACCCGACGTATGGATCTGATCTTTTTCCCTGGTACTGATATCATCATAGCCTGAGTATCTATTGTCATTCCTGTTGTATTTACCATATAATAACAATATTAAATGACTTCATAATTATAATACACTTATAATACATATGAGATATTTAATATTTACTATAAAATCACTACTGTGTACCTGATACAAAATGATCTATTCCTATTAGCTTATGCTATGCTATAACTTTAAATCTTCTAATCCCGCAGATCCATTACCATAGACATACTTTAAACTCCATTCTAATTCACGTTACCTTTACTAGATAACTTTATAATTCTATTTTCATATTATATAACATATAAACTAAGCCCAGTGTCACCAATCCACTAAAAGGTATAAATACAACCCTTGTCTTTTACATTTGAATAAAGGTTAACAAAAAGTTTCACAATATTTCTTTGTTTTTAATTTTTGGTATAATTTTAATTGATAAATTCAACAGTGTGAAGCCATATCCGATAACAGTTCATGCATTGCTTCCACAAAGTCCAATGTCTGTTGTGTTTGCGTTTCTTGATCCCATTTATAGTGTAGTAATCTATAAGCAAACCAATCGATAGGTCTTGTAAGACCTGATAGACGGTATTGAATATTATGCAAAGTGGTGTCATGTTGTTTATCCTTGTTTGAAAGATTAACCTTATTAGTCTTAGGTGGATCATAATTTCTAATCGAATTTTTAGGGCAGTCAAATAGATATCGTCTTCTATCATTATCCGGAAGAGGACGATTAAAGAAATTTTCAGCCATATAAGGGCATTGGTCCAATAATTCTTGTGTAGGATCCAAATCTGATCCAGGATTTCTAATGTGTACATTAGGGTCATTTTGGATAAGACGAGACGAATAGATGGATGATTCCATATTATCCAATCTAGCAGCAAATTGTGTAAACCATGCAGGAGGTTGTTCATTATTATTGTTATTATGTTGATCTTGCATTACTTGTACGACGGAAGTCCAGTGCGTAAGTAGTAATTCGAACGAAAAGAAGATAAAAAAAAAAAAAAAAAAAAAAAAAAAAAGGAAAAATTTTACTTCCTTTTAAACTTTTAAATATTTTAAAACTCAGTTTTATATAAAAAAAAAATTTTAATTTAACTAAGTAGTATTTCGTAATAAATAAAGAAAAGAATTGATAAAACAACCATTATCACAAACGAAGTGTAATAATATAAAATAAAAATAATCTTTAGCTAAAAAGATGAGTTAAGAGAATTTAATATATATAAATCTTTATTTCAAATTAACTGAAGTTTTTCAAAAAGAAAAGAAAAAGGTCGAGTATTTATATAAAAAAATAAATATAAGAAAAAATATTTAATGTCAAATAAGACATTAAAAGTGTGAAAAATTAATAAAAAGAATATAGATTTTGTTAATAGAATTGATATAAAAAATGTCAAAAACTAACAAAAATAATATAAAATTTGTTAATAAATATGATTGAAAAAGTGTGAAAAAATATCTCAGGAGGTAAAATAATTGTAGACAATTATTTTAACCAATTAGAGTTTTAAGATCGGCTTTTGAATTGATCTAAGCGGATCCATCGCGCAACACCTGTTATATACAACAGCTATCGGCATTTAAAATAGTTTGAGATAATTTAAAACTAGATCAATAAAATCGAAAAAATAAAAATTATGAAAGGTAAAATAATAAAATATAAAAATAAATTATAAGCAAAGACATATAAGATGATATACATAATAATAAATATAAAAAAATGAAAAAAAAGAAGCGTTGAAGGCTAAAAACAATGAAAATTAATTTCAAAAAAATCTCAAAACACACAGAGAAGTGTCGATAATAATAGTATTGATAAAAAAAAAAAAAAAAAAAAAAAAAAAAAAAAAAAAAAAAAGAAAGAAAAAGAAAAAGGAAACAAAAAACAATAATTAAAAACCAGCATCGGAATTCAAAAGGAATAACCTTTCGTAAATGGACTTTGAAAACCAACTTTATTTATTTTCAAATCCTTTTCCTTTTTCTTTACTTTTCCTTTTTGTATAACTTATTTTTTTTTTTTTTTTTTTTAAACCTTTCCTTAATTTTATTAAATCCTTTCGCTTTTATGATTTTTATAGAATAGTATTATAAATGTTAATAATAATCAAAGTAGTACTAGATCCTCTAAAAAATATAAATACGACGATTGTTTTTAATAAAATAAAGGACAACTCTTTTTGATATAAGATTCATATTAATTACTTTTGTTATTTTATCAGAAGAATAGTTATAACAAATAGTATTGTCTGAGTGACGCGTTTATTAAAAGAATACGGATATTCATAGAATAATTATAAAAAATAACTTCTACTAGAATTATAATAGATAACCAAAACAACAGAAGTGTCGAGCGCGGTTTCCGTTTTAATTAGAATAGTTTATTTAGCTTAGATACAATTATTATAAAATAAAATAAAAGAATAAAAATAAATAAAATAAAAGAAAGAATCTTACGCAAAGATAATAAAGAGTAAAAGAAAGTAATAAAACAACCTTACGCAAAGGTGATCAAGGTAAGTAAAATATATAAAAACAACCTTACGCAAAGGTGATTAAAAAGTATATGATTTTTATAAAAAATAAATATTCTTACGCAAAGAATAATAAATGTCTAACGCAAAGACAAAAAAATAAAAGTATCTAAAACTAAGCTTGAGAGGAAGAGTATCTCCTTTATTTTTCTGCCTTCGAGTTGGCCTTTATATAGTTTTTGGTTTGGCGTTTGTGGGTCGCCGAGAGGAATTTCCAGAACAACACGGCATGGTGCCCGGGGTTACGAGCGGCGCTTAAAACCTTGGACCAGTTTAGGAAGGTTCTTCGGACTTTGGATTTCTTCCTGTTTTTTGGAATCGTTGGTTTGAAACTCCTCTTTCTTTTCCTTTCTTCTCTTTCTAACTCCATATTTTTATTTTTTATTTCTTCATTATTTTTAGTTGTAGATTTACTAATTGAATCTTTTGTAATATTATTATTTTTAAATAAATCATTATTTTCTTCCTCAATAATAATATTGTTATTGTCATCATTGTCTTCATCCATTTTAGTGCTTTCTAATTCCTTGAAAGCATCGTCTTTACTATTACTAGTTATTTTATTGCCGACAGAAGTGTCACGTGCGGTGCTTCGACTTGAAATGGCTAGGTTCAAGTACTTGTAAAAATAAAATAAAATAAAAAAAAATCAAAATCAAATAAAATAATTATCAAAAACGGAAACTATCCAACGAAAATATTCTCTAAACTAAAAAAAACAAAAACAAAAATAACTAAAATAAAAATAAAAAAATCTACTTGTGATCAATACACGAAAGAGAGGTAAAGATGATTTTATTTCTAATTCAGTTTGACCTGGTGTATATATAATCATTGTCGGCATTTAAAAATAATTAAAAATAATCCAAATCTAGATAGAATTCGAAATAAAGAAAAATATAAAAATAAAAATAAAATTCTATAAAAAAATATATAAATATAATAAATAAAATAATAACAATTGAAAATAAATAAATATAAATAAAATTGAATATGAAAAAGAAGAGTTAATGGCCGGAAACAAGACGATCTGGTTTCAAAGACGTCTCAGCATCGTCTCAGAAGTGATACGGATGGTGCTTCAACTTGAAGTGGCTAGGTTCAAGAGTTGTATGTATCAGAGTTTGCTAGTGTTTAATTCGATAGGGGAATTCGAATTAAACAATATCAGAATAAAATAAAAAAAATAAATAAAACAAAAAAATGAACAATAAAAGTTAAAAATAATTAACACGAAATAACTAACTAAAATAAAATAAGAAAAACAAAAAATAATTCAATCTTCAAAAAAATACTTCAACTAAAAGAAATAAAAAACTAAAACTAAAAAACCAAATCGAGTGACTAATACGCTAAAGAAAAGTCTAGTTTTATTATTATAATGAAATTCTGATTTTATGGTTGCATATTTCTATCGGGATTTAAAATATAATAAAGTTTAAAAATAAAATAAAAAATAAATAAAAAGATAATAATAAAAATAATAAAATAATAATAAAATAATAAATAAAAATAATATAACATGTAATAGAAATAGTAAAATAAATAAATTAACAAAAATAATATATAAAAATATAAAATAATTTAAATAAAAAAGAAAAGTTCAAGACGGAGCGACTTCAAAGACGCACTGGCGCCCTCTCAGAAGCATCCAGCTTCTTTGGCTCAGTCGGTAGAGCGTCAGTCTCATAATCTGAAGGTCAGCAGTTCGAGCCTGCTAAGGAGCATTACCTTTTGCAAAATTTTTTGACAAAATTTCCAAAACGAAAAATTTTGCAAAAGGTAATGCTCCTTAGCAGGCTCGAACTGCTGACCTTCAGATTATGAGACTGACGCTCTACCGACTGAGCCAAAGAAGCTGGATGCTTCTCTGTGACCGCATGTTGATAATTGAGATTGACAAATATTATTTTTATCTTTTATACGATTTATATTTATTAAAATGATGAATAAACAATTGAAATTTATATAAAATAAATGCAAAAGTCTTTTAAATAATTTATGATTTAAAAATATAGCAACTTATAAAAGTAGAAATAAAGTAAAATAGAAATTAAGATTAAGCAGTATGCAATAAGATTTTAAGGTCAGAGGAAGAGGTCATTATACTGAGTAAAAATTAAATAAAATGATATATTTATTATAAAAATATTATTTAATAATTTAACAAAACAAAAAGAAAAAAAAAAAAACCAATCTAATTATATTAATACTATTTATGACCCAAGGGTATGTTACAAAGCAAAAGAAGTAAGAGGAAAAAACTCTAATGGTGTAAATAGGTGGATGAAACTTTAAAAACGAAATATTTTTTTTTCCAACCGGACTAGCTTTTACGACAATATAAAATTAAGTCATATTTATTTTTTATATAAATTGTATCTTTATTAAAAATCAATTCATATTTATATATATATATATATATATATATTGTTATAGTGATATTAAAAAAGTTATTTTGGATTCTTTTATACAAGTGATCATCCAATCAAAATAACTAAAAAGTGAAAGAGTGAAAATTGAGTTTTAAAATAGGCTTTTTTTTTTTTTTTTTTTTTTTTTTTTTTTTTGAATAGTAATATTTAAAAGATAGCAAGTAGCTAATATTTTAAGAAAAAAGAATTGTAATATGTTGTACTTTTATTCAAGTTGCAATTGTTACCTCTATTGATAAGCAAATCAAGCTGACCTATTTTTTTTAAAGTGTATGGGAAAAATATAACATTAGAAGAGGATTCTATTTTTATAAATCTGAAAAAATATAAAAATTAGAGCTGTATAACTTCTTTTTCAGTTTTATTCTCTTGTTTAATTCCCTAAGAATATTTAGATTGTTCTATTTGATGCTTTACCATTTATTATATTCTCATTTAAATGCTGGGACATTTTTTTGTGCATATATGTATTGCCCTTATGTTTAGTATGTGGGCGTATTTGGTGCATATATGCATAAAAAATGATTCTTGATGCACACAAATACTTTTTTATTCACAAATCGTAAAGTACTTGCGCTAAAAACTGATTCTGGAAAAATAAACATTTGCAATAATTTTTTTTTAAAATAAAATATCTAAGCTTAATGAATTTTTTTTTATTAAATTTTATTTTAATCAAAACAGCTGGAATTTTTCTGACTGTAAACTCTAAATTTGCAATAACAATTACCGAGATGATAATAAATGTTTAAAGGTGATATGTTGCTTGACAAAATTCATATGGTATATAAAATTACTTTTAAATTCCGACCTTCATTATACGTCCATCTTTTTTTTATTTTGTTTATTTAGCATACAAGCCAAAACTTTAATGAAATAAAAAGCTTATCGGTCATTTTCATTAATAATAAAGGTAAATGAAAGTTGACTGAGAATAGTTTCAATATATGAATTTTTGTAATATAAATATATAATTATTAAAGAGAGCAAAATAAAATGATATTAAAAAAAAAAAATCATATTTTAAGAATAGGTTGATGAATTTTATCAATAACTCTTTAAGTTTTAAACATACTTTTTTATTTTTTTTTATTTTTGTTTTTGAAAAAAAGTAAACTAAATAATATTGTTATTAGATTTTGAAAAAGTAAATATTTAGGAAATCTTTTGTAGATCAATACTTATATTTATTTTTTTTTAATTTTGTTATTTTGGACTCTTTATTTCTAAAACTTGTTAGAAAAAAAAATGATTAAAAAGCCATTGTATATGATATTAGTATTAGTATTCTTGTCTAATTGGATTATAAATGTTTTGTGTCAAGATTTTCCTATTAAAAGAATATATCCAAGTAAGTTTGTTTATTTAGTAGTAAAATTCAAGCGAGCCAGTGATTTGATATATTATTAATACTATTATTTTATAAAAAAAAGTGTGCTCAACTATTGATGACATGTTGTATTGTTTTGGTGGAGCCATTAATGAAACCTTTGATGCGATCCATAACACTACGAACAGTCATATTGTTTTAAATTTAAAATTATATAATGGTTTCAATAATTTTAATTTCTCTATGGCCACATGGAATGAAACATCAGTTAAGGCTAACAATGGGACGTCTTCAATAAATCTGCCCCCATTAGCACTTGGAGCAAGTGCCTATGTAAAATCAGATAACAGTTATATAATATATGGTGGTTATATTAATAATGATAATAAATCCAATCCTTATCCTTTTATAAAATATCAACCACAGTCCAATCAATGGACTGTCTTACCTTCACCAGTTAATTACACGTAATATATACATATACAACTACTCTATTTATTGTTTTATGAATTAATTGATTTTAAAAATTCGCATGTTTGAATTTAGTGCAGATGGGACTATTGTTGATCTTGGAAATGGTAGCCTTTGGGCATGGGGAGGATTAGAGTAAAGCTTTATATAACTTTGTACAACAGTTTGATCGATATTATGTTATCAATATCTAATTAAATTTTAAACTTTTTAAATTGAAAAACTATAGTTATACAAACAATGAATCTTCCTATGGTGCGTTTAATATATTTAATTATAATAATGTAAGTGTTTTTTATAATTGTAATTATGGGGGTTTTTTTTATATTTTTTCGACTAACAATAATGTATACTAGTTCACTTGGAGTCAACCTTTGACTTCTAATATGCCATTATCAAGATACGGACATACTGCCACTTTGGATACTAAAGGAATTATCTATATTATTGGTGGTTATATCCCCGCTTTAAATGATATTGCCGAAATAAAAGATATAATTACATTTAATAGTGCGACATTTCAATGGAATTCCATTCATGCCATTGTTAATGAAAACAAGAAAATATATAATAGAACTCATCATACTACAACATTAAGTAAATATATATATCATTAGAAAGTATTGTATTTTATATAGTATTCTTATGTTTTTTTTTTTTTTTTTTTTTTTTTTTTAAAAAAAAAACTATAGTTCCAGATAGTAATTTATTAGTTATTTATGGAGGAATGAGAATTCTTGAAGGAAAAAGTAAAAACAGAAAGAATTAAATGTAGTCAAAATAAATTCAAGTAGTAATATAATTTATTATTATTATTATTATTATTATATATAGGGTACTATATGGGTGATGTATATTATATATTTGACACTAAGAGTAATGTGTTTACTTTTGCGCCATTACCTGGTAGAGGCATTAGCAATTTTAGATATGGCCATTATGGTATAAATATATAAATATATAAGTATATATATTATGTATTATTTCCAATTATTATATATATATTAATTTTATATTATTATTATTAGCTACAATCTATAACAAACATCTTGTTTTAGTTTTTGGAAATAATAGCAACAAAAATAATTCATTTGCAGAAAGTATAAGTGCATTAAATATAGATGATCCTTATAAACCAACGTGGATAGCTAATGAAAATAAAATATCATACGGTGAAATTGCAGCCATTGTTGTTGGCATTGTTTTTGGCATTGTAATATATATATATATTAAAAAAAAAAGAGAGAGAGAGGTTGTCATATTAATACACTTTATTAAATAATTTTAGAGCGCCGTTATTGGATTATTCTTTTATATTAGGCATCGAAAAAGAAGACAAAGTAAAGCTTTTGTATTAGAAAAAGAAGATCCAAGACGTCAGCAATTTGATAAACAGAATGAATCTAATAATACCAGTCAAGTTATTAAACCTTTTGATAGTGGAGAAAACGAAAAGTATGATTCGATAAAGCCCAATGATAGTGAAGTGAATCATTTTTCGAGCACACTTTCTGATACCAATGAAACCAATGTACAAACTTTAATCACTGAAAGTACCAACAGCATATTAACATAAAGACTTGTTCATTTGATTATTATTGCACTATTTTATCAAAACAGTATATACAATATTACTTTTTATTTTATGAATAAACGGGAATTAAAAATAACCAACTTGGCTTGTATTTTTTTATGTATGGAATAAACTCTATGAGGGAGATCTAGTAAGTATGAATCTCCTATTTTTCTTTTTTCTTGTATCTGTCTCACTTAACCTTATTTTATTGCATATAGTTTGTACTTGGAGACAAGTGGTTTGAATAGCTCCTTTGGCTCCCAAATTATGTGTGTGGCAATTTTTATTCTATTATAAATATTGGTTGTTTTTTAATATTGTTTTCACTCTTCTTCTTTTTCTTGTATATATAAAAATATATACACATATTTTTTTTTTTATAAAAAAAAAAAAAAAGAAATATACAACAAAAAATGAAATTTACAATTAGTCTTGTGACATTTCTTTCTTTCCTAACCCTTATCACAGCAGCACCTATAGCGTCAAATGAACTTTTAGATTCAGAATTGGTTGCCCGTTCTTCAAATTTAGAACTTAGACAGAATTGTATAGATGAGAAACGAAATGGCGAGCGATCTCCTTGTAGCAATTTAATTGGTGGTAATAGTGGTGGGTCTGGAGTGCTTGGAAAACTCTTTGGAGGTAGTGGCAATGGTTCAAAAGGATTTGGAGGTGATGGTGGTGATGAAGATAAAGAGGATGAATATACAAAATAATAATAATAATAATAATTAAAATTACCTCTATATTTTTTTTGAAATATAATAACGTTTTATCAAAATTCATTATTTTATTTCTAATTATTTTTATATAATCCTTGTTTAATCATTCATAAATCCATTTTCTCTTATAATAATTATAACGTAATAAATTTCATTAATTGAATTTTACTCTTTTTCTTATTTGATTTTTAACCCCACTCATTTTCTCCATATTGTTTTTTTTTCTCTTTCTTTCTACTAGTCTCCTTAATAGAAGAAGACGAGAGATCCAGAATTTTCTTAATTAGGTATGGTCCCATTCAAAAATTATAATGGGCATACTTTTGATAGAATTTTGATCTGTTTACCATTCTCCTTTTTTTTGTTTATATATAATAAAACATATATGGCAGCTTTTTTTATTTTTTCTTAAAAAAAAAAAATTATTC
Source organism: Cunninghamella blakesleeana (assembly GCA_017871115.1). NCBI lineage: Eukaryota > Fungi > Mucoromycota > Mucoromycetes > Mucorales > Cunninghamellaceae > Cunninghamella > Cunninghamella blakesleeana. The sequence goes on from JAFCIZ010000005.1 coordinate 3,346,160, forward strand.
CATTTGATATTATATATTTTAACATAGTAGAAACTATCTTTTTTTCATATTTTAAGGAAAAGGGGAAGGAAGAATATCTTGAATAGTGTTTTTTTTCATTAATATCATTATTATTATTGGTAGGAAAATAAACTTTTCGGTTTATTTTATTATACTATCTTAAAAAAAAAAATAGACTAGCCATAATTTAACAATTAAAAATTAGGATTATTTTTCAATTTTAATAATAACAATAATAATAATAATAATAGTAAAAAGAACCATATATATATTTATATATACACCTAAATATCAAGTCACTCCTTTTAATGATGTATACTCCTTTACGTTAAAAGGAATTAATTTCCTTTGGTATTCTATGATATTTGTTTTGAAAGTATATATCCCCTTTCTTATATATATTTTATTTAAGATATTATAATTATTATTTAAAAAACCATAGGTATTATATATAAACCCTTTCTTTCCTTTTTTCTTTCTTTCCTCTTTCCTTTTTTTTTTTTTTTTTATAACAGCAACATACATATATGAAAGCCAATATCACCTTAATTACAATTATATATTATTTTGCATTTATAAAAGCAGCAGTTATTTATCAAAATAATAATTCACCAATTGAAAATAGGATAATTGGAACCACTGATAACAATCCTTTTGATGGCGGTCTAAGTTATTTATATGAAAAACGTGAAGAAAGAGAAGGAGAAGAAATTGAAAAGATTCCTGGATTTGGTGACAATAGTGATGATGATGAACATACTACAGATTAAATATATATAAAAAAAGTCTTTTTCAATTTTTGTATCATAATCGTTTTATTTTTTTATTTTTTTTATTGATTATACATACATACATACACACATACACACACACAGACATACATACATACGTTTTAGTATAAAGGTATTAATAAAAAATATATAAATTAAAACCGTAGATAATGCGTATATGGATTTTTTTTTTTAAATATTTATTAAGAAACATACAATGTCTCTAGACTTGACCTTGTATACTTCAAATTTAGTAAATGGTTATGCAGAAAGTAATAGAAAAAGAAAAGACTACAAAAGCTGAATTTCAATCCATTTTATTCTTCCATATATGAATTAATAATAATGTGTGGCTAAAGAGATCATTTTTATTATGTTGTGGTTAATTGTAAAGAAAGAGTGAAGAAAGAATAAAGTTGTAAGCTCTGATTTACTTTGTTATTTGTTCCTTTTTTTAGAAATTGTTTCAAAGAAAAATAAAAAGACAGTGATTAATCTTTATACAAGTAACTGTAATTTTATCTCTTTATTGTATTATTAATAATATTATATTATATTATATAAAATAATCATAATTAGCATAATCTACATAATAAAACTTTATTCTCTATACATACAATGAGCACGATAAAAAGAAAATGCTATGGTACTATTGAGCTTTGTATAATTCAAAGCCCGCTTTTTTTTATAAATTTTTTATTTCGTCCTTTTTTTTTCCCTCTTTTTTTTATACACTCTATTTTTTCTTTTTTTTCTTTTTTGGTGAATTAAATTTTATTATTTAAATAGAATTAGAAAATATATTGATAGAAAGAATGACGGATACAGAAGATAAAAAACCTTTAATAAAAACCTTTGAAAAAGAAGAAACACAAGATGAAGAGGAAGATCTTTCATCTATTCGTCAGCCTACCGCCGTTTTACCGACAAATCAGGTCAGTCAAGAACAAGCTCAAGTGCATTTGCCTACCTCTCCACCACAAAGTAATAAATAAACAAATAAATATAAAAAAAAGAAAAAAGTTTTAATAACTTAAAAAGAGAGATAAAGAATATATTTACTGTAACGTAAACTAATACAAAATTATTATTATTATTATTATTTTAGTGATAAGCATATTTGAAGCAGCACAACAGGGCCAGTTTCAAACAATACGGCAATTACTTGATACAAAACAAGCCAGTGTACATGATGTAGATGCACAAGGGGCTACAGCTTTACATTATGCAGCAGTAACGAGTGACATATGTACCAAGTATTTAATTGATCGAGGCTCGGAAATAGATCAACCAGCTGGAGAATTGCAAGCAACACCATTACACTGGGCAGCACGCCAAGGTAGACTCACTATCGTTCATCGTTTAATCAAAGAGGGGGCTAATCCATGTTTAAAAGATAATCAAGGGTTTAATGCATTACATTTAGCAGTTCACTCTGGCCAACCTATGGTGGTTCTTTATTTCTTATTTTTAAATCGATTGGATATAGATGCCGCCGATACCATTGGGGGCCATTCAGCTTTAATGTGGGCAGCTTATCATGGCCAACCTTTAATTTGTTCTTTATTATTGAAGTTTGGGGCAAATGTTCATGCAACTGATAATACAGGATTAACTCCTTTACATTGGGCTGTTGTACGTGGTCATAAAGGTTGTATACGTAAAATGCTGGAATATGGTGCTGATCCTGTTCATGCCCGTGATCAATCTGGAAAATCAGCTATGGATTTTGTTCATGAAAAAAAATTGGAAACTGTCTGGCAAAGGTCAGTTTTGGAGTTTGATATCGTTGCTGAAAATGATCCTAAATTAATGAAGCGTATTGGTCAATATCCTGGTTCAAAACCTCATATGAAAAAGGTATTTTTTTTTTCATTCTATTCATAAAAAAATATGAATAGAATCAAATAACAAGATAATTTTTATTCATGTATACTTGTTTTCCTTTTATTATTATAATATAAAAATAGAAAACCGTAAATACCATAATTTATTTCTTACCATTTATCGCATTGGGGATGGCATTAAAATGCTTATCTTTATTTTCTTGGTTTGTTGGTCTTCCTTTAGCTGTACTATGTTTTGTTGGTATGCATATCTTTATTGTTAAATACTTGATTCCCATTCCTCACAATGAAGCATTATGGAAAACACCTTACTTTTCTTGTATTTTTCAATCTTCCGCTTTTTGGGTATTAGTAACATGGACTTGTATATTGGTTCCACGTAATTTATTTATATATATTAAGGAAGAAAAAAGAAAAGGAAAGATAAATTGTTATAGTATAGATATCTCATTCATTTTTTTTTATTAATGGTGATGATATATATACATACATATACATATACATATATAGATACGGCTTATATGACAATGACACATATCGTCTTTATGTTTTGCTATACTATTGCTATTTATAATTTTTATCAAGCGGTGATGGCAGACCCAGGATTTATTAATAATGAACCAAGTAAAGAAGAGCAACACCAAATGGTCATGGATTTAGCTGATGAAAATAAATTGGATGTTCGACATTTTTGTGTCACCTGTTTAGTAAGTAAATATATAAAAAAGAAAGAGGGGGGAGTTATAAATAAAAATGTTGATAATTAAAATCTTATTTTTTTCTTTATATATAGATTAAAAAGCCTCTTCGATCGAAACATTGTAAAGTATGTAATCGATGTATAGCTAGATTTGATCATCATTGTCCATGGATTTATAATTGCATTGGTGTCAAAAATCATCGACCTTTTATGATTTTTGTTTTGACTATGGTGATTGCTATTATTGCATTTACATCCATCTCTTTTGAATATTTAGGTCAATTTTCCGGATTATACGAAGGTGGTTTAGAAGGTAGTTGTTTATTGGGTGAAATTATTTGTGGTTATTTTGAATTTGATACATGGACATTGTCTTTAACAATTTGGGTTTTAATTCAATTATCATGGTCTCTCTTTTTATTGGGTGTACAATTATATCAAATTGCTGTAGCTACAACAACTAATGAAAGTGCTAATGCTCATCGTTATAGTTATATGAATCAAAATCAAAATAATAATACACTTCCTGTACATAGTAATGACTTAGCAACTGCCGCATCAATACCTACAACTGGCCATCATCATCATCATGGAGGAGGTGTAGCTGGATTTTTACCTTGTTTACAATTGTTTGCTGGTGCAAGAGCATTACATCGTCATCGGAATCATCAAGGCAATCATAGAAATAAAAATCCTTTTGATCATGGATGTATTAAAAATTGTGTTGAATTTTGGACAGAAGAAATAGATTATCCTGACAAGAAAAAACAACCATCATCTCAACAACATCATTCAACATCATTTGTTAATTGGTATAAAGTATATGATATAAATGATATAAATCAATATTCCAATAATAATAATAATAATACCTCCACTACTATTGTATGAAAAATAATAATATTATATGTATGTATGTATGTAACTGTTTGTGTAATTTTTTTTTCTTGCCTATATATATCCATTATCATTATTATAGTAATAAAATAATTAAATAAATAAAGTATATATATTTTAGAATTGATTTTTTTTTTTTTTGCATAAAAAATGATACTTTTTAATTAAACTACTTTTTTTAAAATTCCGTTTTTTTTTCTAAAAAATTTCATTCATTTGCTTTTGAATTTTTTTCTTTTTCTTCCTCCTAATTTTTTTATTATATATATTTAAATATATTTACACTCCTTATATAAAAATATGGCAATATCAATACAAGTAGATGGAATGAAACAATTATTAAAAGTAAATGAAATATATAATATAGTAAATATTATTACTAGATTATTTTTTAACTTGTATCTTTTTTATTATTATTATTTTTGTTATTTAAAAAAAAGCATCCGCAATTTTATTGGTGGTGTGGTCATGTTTATTTCTTTATTAATTCCCTATTATATTTTATTTCAGTATTATCTTTTCATTCCAATGTGTTTTATTATCGTCAAGCTTATCTAGGTGCTTTATTATCTTATAGTATTGTCTCTTTTCGATCTATTGGAGTAAAAATAAATATAAATAAAATATTAACAACAAAAAAAAATTCATCCTGGTAATATTAAACAAATGTTTTTTTTCCTTTCCTTAATTTTATTTTAATTAGATACCTCATCGATTTCAACTAGATATATTCCGTGATGAAAATATTCAATATTTAGCTTTGGCGTTTTATTGGTATTCATATCTTCCTATGATAGGTATATATAATAAGCAAAAAGGCAAATTAAAAGAAACGCGTGTCAATAACTATTCCTTATTTTTTTTTTATATCTATAGTTACATTAATACCATTTTTTGTTTATTCTATCTTTCATATACTTGATTATACACAAAGTATTTTACTGCCAACAATCTTACCAACAACGTCAGCTACAACAGAAAATCATTCCATTGTCCATAAAATTAAAGATCAAATCAAACATATTGTTGAAGAAAAGAATGATCTTGCATTATATATCTCCGCTTATAGCGAAGTGGTATTGATTACGATACGCTTAATGGTTGGAATTTTATTATATCAAACATCTATTTTAGCTTTTATTGTGTTTACACACTTTTTAAGGTTAAGGTACTTTGTATCACCTCATACACAGCATGCGCTTCATCAATCAACTTTACAATTGGATCATTTTTTAGTACCTTCCGTTCATAATCAATTTCATCCTTCTGTACCTCGTTGGGTTACCAAATTTTATCTTTCCTTAAAAGATATAATAAGTCGTTATGGTGGTTCAATTCATCCTACAACTTCAACAGCATCAACGACAACTGCAAATGATCAACATCAAGAATAACGGCAGGATATAGTACAAATAGATATATTCTAAATAAGAACGACAATAATAGTAGTATAATCATCAATCATTTCATTTCATCCATTCTTTTTTTTTTTTTTTTTTTTTTTTTTTCAACTATATAATATCAATCAGTAAATAAATATAGGGTTTTTTTTATAGGAAAAAAGATGATTTGATTTTTGTACAATTATATGTAATTCAACTATTACGTGTGGAAGTCAAAGTTAAAGGTGCGTATTTATGGAAAGAGGAACAGAGTCATCGATAAAGAGAGAGAGGGAGAGAGAGAAAATGGTGCGGAGATGTACGATCATTAATTCCTATTAAATATTAAACTTTAAAAAAAATGCTAATACTGTTTTTCATTGACATATTGTAATCTACCTTTTATAGTGAAGTGTTAGTAGCATATACTTTTACTTTCCCCTTATTATATTTATTTTTATATCACGTTACGATTTTTATTTTTATTTTTATAACCTTTTATATATAATTATTATAGAGAAGAAATAAAGTTTCATTGGCAAATGAAAAAAATAAAAATATAAATAAGAATAACGTACATTAAAAATGTAAGTGTAACTATATTTTTAATAGAAAAAATAACCATATAAAAAGAACTTATTTTTCTTTTTTTTTCTTTTTTCTTCTTTTTCCCTTTAATTAATATATATTTTAAGAAATGGTATCTTTTCTTTCAACAGCAATTGCTTTAACTAGTGGATTGCTATTTTTTCAGCAACAACATGTGCTAGCTATGGATCCTCAAGAATGGTATCAACAGCATCCAGGTATGTCCAAAATTGCCAAGGTGGATCAAAATATACATCAAATTATGGATGAATTTGGTCGTGTCCGTTTCTTTCATGGTACAAATGTGGTTAAGAAATCCGAACCATGGTATCGATCCTTTGATTTTAATCCTGGTGATTCCTTTGGATTACAAGATGTTCAAAATTTACAAAGATTAGGTGTTAATGCTGTTCGATTAGGTCATCATTGGGCTGGAAGTGAACCTGTTCGCGGTCAATACAATCAAACGTTTTTAAATGTTCTAAAACAACAAACCAAGTTAGCTGAAGATCATGGTATTTATATTCTTGTTGATGTACATCAAGATGTATTAAGTTCAAGTCTATGTGGGCACGGGGTTCCAGATGTACGTAAAGATAAAATAATAAGATTGATTCATTATTTTTTTTTAATATGTAAATAACCTAATAATATATATATTTATATATATGTATATCTGTAGTGGTTTGTAAAATCGGATTGGGTAGCTTCTTGGAAAAAATTTCCATTTCCACAAAAATTAAAGCCATTTAAAACAAATGATAAAGGTATACCATCTGAAAGTGATTGTAATTCAATTGATTGGTCTTTAAGTTATTTAAGTGTAGCAGTAGGAAATGCTTTTGGAAGATTATATAATAATTATGACAATTTAGGGGATGCCTTTGCAAGTTATTGGAAAAAATTAGCTGAACAATATGTAGATACAACAAATATCTTGGGTTATAATTTATTAAATGAACCTTGGGTAGGTGATACATGGGCAGATCCTACCAGCTTGATTCCAGGTATATATATAAAATATAGAAAAAAAAAAAAGGGAGGAGAGGGGAAGGGGTTATTTATTTAATACTTTTTATTATTATTTATATATATAGGTGTAGCTGACCATAAAAATATGGAAGGATTATGGAATCGAGCTTCTAAACAGATTCGTACAGTAGATAACCATACATTAATTTGGTTTGAAGGTGCTACCTATGATATTTTATCAGGCTTTAACAATGTTCCCTTGGGGGATGGATCTAAAACAGTTCATTCATTCCATTATTATAAACCTCCACAATTAGGTAGTTTAAGTAAAACTTTAGAAAATCGTCAAAAGGATAATAAGCGATTGAAAACAGCGGGTGTCATGACTGAATTTACGTTTTGGATGGGAGATGATAAACAAATGGCGGATTTACAAACCAATGTCAATACTGCTGATCAATACATGGTATCATGGATGGGTTGGGCTTATGAAAATTTATATAATTATCAAACAAAGGAAATGTATCCTGTTTTAGCAAAACATTATAGCCGTGCTTATCCAAGCGCTGTAGCGGGAATTCCTACTTCCTTCTTTTTCAATCCTTCCGATCAATCCTTCCAATTAGAATTTACTACGAAAAAATCAATCACGGCCCCAACAGAATTAATTTTACCAAAACCTACTTATCCTAATGGCTATAATGTTGCTTTTACACCAAAAGATGCTTTAATACCTTACCATGTAGACGATCGTACTTTGGCTTTGTTTACTGCTGAAAACGTAAAAGATAACCAACAAATTATAGTTACAATTCAAAAAAAATAATATCATAAAAAGTGACATTACTGTCCTCATTTTTTGTATGTAATACTACTACTACCTTTTATAAAAATAAAAATATTTAATGTAACTTTATTTGTTTTTTGATTTTTCCAAGAAAAATGATTCTTGTAACCATTCATAATATATATATAATTAAGAATAATTTTCATAATTATATAGGATTGATCATCTCCTTTTTTTTTCGCAAGTATATTATTCATCCAGGGTGTATTTACATATAAAGAAGTAATACTAAAAGAGTAAATTTACTAATTATTTTACTTATAATTCCTTTAATTTATAAAATAATGTTGTCTTTTTTTTTATCTATAAGTATAAGCTACTTAAAAAAGTTAATAATAATAATAAATAATATTCGTTTGTAATTTTATTTTATTTATAAAAACAGTAAACAATAAGATATAATAGCTAGTATAAAAGTTTTTTTTTTAAGTATATATATAGGTAAGAAAAGAGATATTTAATTATTTAGTATTAAGATCATCATAATAATCATCACTATTGGGTACTTCTTTTTCTCTTGATCTTGAAGAAGAACGTTCTTCATCACCATCTTCAGGATCATCATATTCATCTTTAGATTCTCCAGGAGCTCGTTTCATGTTCATAGGTTCTAAAATACGAGGTTGTTTACCACCATCCATAAAAGGACTGACACGATTATCCTTATAGCTACTTAATTGGACATCTTTTGAACCTAAAGGTGCTGCTTGTATTTGTATCATATAAGTAAATAAAGCGATTGAAAAAAGACCTGTAAATTTCATGTTAATAGTATATTTATATATTAATTAAGAATAATAAAAATAATAATAATAAAAAGAAAATAAAAAATAAAAAAATAAAAATTAAACATTGTTTTATATATACTTTTTTTATTTTTATATATATATATATATATATTCTAAGGGAAAAAAGCAAAAGAAAAAAAGAGGGGTTTTTAGGAGTGGAGCATATAAAAAATAAAATGACAAGAATTACTGCTAAATGATTAGAGGAGTAAGAGGTAAAGGTCTCCTTATGTAGGAATAAAAACAAAATATCTTTTAAAGGTACTATTATTTAAAGAAGTAAGGGATTAAAAAAGAAAAAGAAAGCTACTTTTTGTTATATGACTTATCATCATCATTGACATTAAATATTTTCTATTTTTCTTTTTTTTTAAAGCGTTTTTTAAATATATATTAATTTAGTTATTAAAAACCAAGAATGGTTCATAAAAAGATAGGCCAAAACTAAAAGATGATGACAAAGATAATAGTAGTAATTACTCTAATAAAAATTAATAACAATAAAATGTATTTCTTAGTATTCAATCATAATAAAAGAAGTAAAATATTTAATAAATATTCGTTTACAAATTTGTTTTATTTCAAAATAAAATGATCTTTTTTTCCTTATAATATATAATGGTAACATTTCTGGTAAAATTGGTTGCATCTCCTCCTCCTTATTATTATTTAAACATAATGTGTCAGTTTACAGTCTAATAGTAATAAAAAAACTTTTTATTTTTTATTTTTTTAAAAAAAAGCTAAATAATCGTTTATATGTATGTATATTTTAAAAAAATGGAGAGAATGTAGCTAATGTATAAATGCATAAGTATTGATTCTAGCGTCCTTATCGTTATTTATTTAACTATTTAGAAAATGAGTTTATTTAAAATAAGTAAATTTAAACCAAGTTGATTAAAAAATATATCATTATTGTATTTATTTATTTATTAAATTAATGAAGAATATATTATTATTGGTGTTTAATTATTTTGATTATTTTTATAATAAAGTGAGAAAAAAAAGGACTAAATGAACTTGGGAACCAACAACATTATTAGCGGCATTTAAAAGGCAATCACAAGCTTCAGTATTGAGGTCTTCAATATTCCCAAGACATGTATTAAGATTAGTAGGATTATTAAGATAGCTTTCAACAGCAGTAGCAACAGGGCCTATAGTACCAGTAACACAGTCAAGGGCATTACTAAGATTAATAATTTGCATTCGAATAAAAGAAAATGATGATAATAATATTAATGTAAGAATACTAGCTTTCATAATGATTATAGTATATATAAATATATAGTGAATATCTATAATAAAAAAGAGTATTTATAATAAAACAAAATATGAAAATTATATATATATATATATATATATATACTATTTTCAAGGAAAGTTGCTAGATAATATAATAGTTTATATTTGAATTGTTGCCAAAAAAAATATAATTTTATTGTATTTGCTTGTTCTGCATTTGAACCTTCAATATTACCTTTATCATTTAGACCAATTTATAGAGATAGTTAAGAAATATACTTTTTTTTTTTTACTTTGAGATCAAATAAATCGATTAATAAATAAAAACGAAAAAAGGGTCTCAGTCTGAGCATAGAGTAATTTTTTTAAAAAAAGATCTTGTTCCCAACCTTTGTAGATTAAATAAATTTAATTTTAATTTTCTTTTAGAGTTGTCAAAATATAATGTAATTCTATTTTTTATTAAAATAGTATATATAACATGGCATTTTAAAATTATTTTCTATTGTTTTTAAAATAGCATTGAGCATAAAATATCTTATGAATTAAATGAGATAAGAGTGTATATCGCTAGTATAATTAACTACATTAGTTTTATAATCGACTTGGTTCTACTCTATTTTTTTTTTTTTTTCTTTAATAAATTGTTTTCGAACTACAGTGCATTAAACTTTTGCGAATACCAAATTGGCACCTTTAACGAGACTATCCTACCAATTTTAATTTTACAAGTTTTGAAAATGATATGTATAATGTAAATCATTTTATTAAAGAAATTAAGAATAGTTTAAACCTAATATTATTTTTCAATAAGAGCGTCTTTAGGCTAGTCTTTTAACTATGTCTTGATTTTTCATATGATATTAAAATTAACTATTTGTTTAATATTGAAAAAAAAAAATATATCGGCTACTTAAATTCCTTTCTACCGCCCTGTTTTTTTTTTTGGTGTCGGCTTATATTAGCCGATTTGTTTTCAAAATAATTAAAGTCTTCCACAAATTTACTTGAATATATACAGATGATCTCATAAAAAATATAACATGTAATGAGTAAAATCAAATAAAATAAAAATGAAGTAAAATTTTGAAACAAACTATGAAAAATAGTGTAGTGATTAACAATAGCTTTACAAAAAAAAAGTATATAGCCTTAAAAAAACATTGATGATTATGTCAGCATGAACTACTTCATTCAATAATATTGTTTCATTATGATATTAATAATATCTGGCTATGAAGGATAAGTATAAAAAAATGAGTATATTATATGAATTTTTTGATTTCTTTTTTAATTTTACTTTATTTTTATTTTTTAAATTCTCTGATAAAATGATAACTTATGGTATTTCGACATTGGGTAAACCTATCGTCTTACAAGAAGGGAATGAAGGCGAATCACTTTTTCGTATAGCATTTATTTTATTTACATTTTTGCTGGAATTGTCAAATATTGGTTTTGCTATCCATTCTTTTATAAAATCCAAAAGCCTCATCCAATTTCGTTTTCCCTTTTTTCAAAAAGGAAAATACAATTCCTTACTTATTTTATTCACGTATCTTTTACATACAACGATACATACGTTTCATTATATGGATAATATTCACCGTCCTGTAGCTTATTTTGAACCCAAATATTTATACCAAAAATACATTTTATCTACCATGGAAATCACCTTCTTTTTTAATTTCCCTTTGACTCTCTGTGGAATCTTTTTTATGAAAACACTATTTAAGAAAGGGTATGTAGATTATACTTATTTAGTCATGTATATCTGTTCCTCCCTCATGACATTGATGCATTATCGTATCGAAAGTCCTTCCTTTTATTCTCCAAGCGTGAATTTTAGTATCACTGGTGAAGGTGTTTCTATTTTGTTATTGATCTGTGTTACCTTTATAATAAGGCAAAAGCCTGAAAAAAAATATCACAAGTTGTTTATTGTCTTTTTCTTCTCTTTGATCATGTGCCTCTTGATTTTTTTCAACCTTGGCATTTGGTGGCTGTTGGTTTATCTATTCCTCTTTACAATGGTCATATTTAAATTAACAGAAGGTATTATGTATGAAAATTACGAAAAATTACCAACTTTTGAAAAATAAATGATTCTTAGATAGATTAGCTATATAAACATACATTAAATTATGATAAATGTGTTGCTATTATAAAGTCTATAATAAATGTTTTTTATATATCTAGAATAAATAGGAAAGTATATGTTTGGTTAAAAAAATGTATAAATATATTTGTATATAAGGTAGTATTAGCTTTAATTATAAATGAGTTATACCATTTTCTTTTTTATAAAAAAATAAAATAAAAAGTATAATGATGTTGACTATCATAAATTGAAAATAGATGTTTCGGATAAATGCAAACCAAGCAGACATAATAAGCAATTAAAAAAATATCTATTTCAATTTTATTTTAATAATATATATATATATATATATATATATTGTAAATAATAAAAACAATAATAGTATGTAATAATAAAATTTTAACTAAAACAAATTATAATATTTATATATGTATAAAATAATTAATATATTCTGACAAAAAAGTATTGGGATAAACTATAGCATTAACATTTTGTGTAATAAATAAGTAAAAATAATAAATTTTGATATATGATTAAAATAGAATTGAAACTGAATTATACTTAAACATCGTTTATATAAATTTAAACAGTAGAATATTCATAGCAGATTCGGATTAAAGTTTGCCAAAATCTAAAAGATTACCTTCACCATCAGTTAAACCTTCAAGGATAGGAAGACCTGAATCAGAGAAACCAAGTAAATCACCAATATCACGTTTGTCAAGATCTAAAAGATTACCTTCATCATCAGTTAAACCTTCAAGAATAGGAAGACCTGAATCAGAGAAACCAAGTAAGTCACCAATATCACGTTTGTCAAAATCTAAAAGATTACCTTCACCATCAGTTAAACCTTCAAGAATAGGAAGACCTGAATCAGAGAAACCAAGTAAGTCGCCAATATCACGTTTGTCAAAATCTAAAAGATTACCTTCACCATCAGTTAAACCTTCAAGGATAGGAAGACCTGAATCAGAGAAACCAAGTAAATCACCAATATCACGTTTGTCAAGATCTAAAAGATTACCTTCATCATCAGTTAAACCTTCAAGAATAGGAAGACCTGAATCAGAGAAACCAAGTAAGTCACCAATATCACGTTTGTCAAAATCTAAAAGATTACCTTCACCATCAGTTAAACCTTCAAGAATAGGAAGACCTGAATCAGAGAAACCAAGTAAATCACCAATATCACGTCTCATTTCTTTTTTCCCATTTCTAATGGGAGCAGCTTGAATATAAGAAACACAAGATAATAATACCAATGTAATAAGTGAAGCCTTCATGATGGTGATTTATATTATTATAATTAAGTAGGTATTATATAAAACCGTAAGAGAAAATAGTAATAATTATATAATGAAAAATTAAATAAATAAAGAGATGAAAAAAAGTGTCTGAATTTGTTTGAATTTATATGTTTCTCTCAAAAATAAAAAAGAAGGTTTTGTGTATTCCCCCTTTTTTTTGGTCTTTTTTGGTCCTTTTTTTTAAAAAAAAATTGAGAGGAGAAAAGGGAAATGAATTAGCATTAAAAAGACGATATATATATGTTTTTTTATACAAATAGAAGTATACAAATGCTTGAATATACGATTTCAATTTATTATTATTATTATTATTTTAAACGTATCTATTATCAATTTAAAACATTGTAATTGTTATAATTTTAATGAAAAAAAGTGATCATAATGAATTATCATTGAATAACATATTGGAACTCAGATGTTCTCGGTTTAGTGGAAGAGTGCATAAAAAAAGTAAGGGGAAAGAGGTATCTAACATTAAATCATTGTGTTTGTTTTGTTTTCAAAATAAAAAATCAATGTTTTTTTTATTATCACTCTTTTCCTATTTGTTTTTGATAACCTAACAATAAAAGTGATGCATTATCTAAACTCATTACTGTTGGTGATGATGTTTTTTTAAAAAATAAGGATTACATATACATAAAGCATATTCTATTATTATTATTATTATTATTATTATTATTATGCAAGAAGTTTAAATAATAAATAATATATTATTTTTCTTTACTTAAACAATGTTTTATAAAATAACTTGAGTAAATAAAGATTTCTTTAAATGAAGCCATTTCATTATATTATGATTCGATTTTTTTTTCCTGCTCCTTAAATGGCATTGAATAATAAAAAGGGAATATAGCATAATTATATAGGAGAAACAAAAGATACGAACTATCCGCGTTATAGTTATATGAAATAAAAAAAAAAAAAGAAAAAACTTTGGTGCCTTTAGTATTTAAGGTCTAGAAGATAGTATGTATGCTCTCCTAGAAGTGATACGAGAAGGACCTTCAAATTACTATTATATATATTTATATGTAAACTAAATAAACAAATGATACCAAGGAGGGTATTCCGTAAATATGAAGGTAACATAAGGTTATCATGATAATAATAAGTCTTATTCAGCCTATTAAAATGTACAGAGCATAAACAAAATGATGATCTTTTTTATTTTCTATATACAATACTAAGATACCAAAAATAGACAGATTTTCTTTGCTTTTTTTAACTTCCGTTTAAGAAAAAAAAAAAGACAAAGGGGGAGAGGGGAGAAAGGGGAACTTTTATTCCATCTCAATTTTTATTATATTTTATATTATGAATGACAAAAAATAATATATGATAATAATAATAATAAATATACTTTATTCTATGTTTAATATCTATTAGAGATATTATGTTTTTGTTTTTGTTTCTAAATAAATAAATATACTTTTTATTTAAGTTTATATTAAAGTGTATATATAAAATAGAAATAGATACGGAAATAACAATAATTAAAATAAAATAATAGATAAATTGTAATATATATGTATATGTATGGTTATTATTATTTTAAAAAAAAGGAATGACAATAATATTATTTTTTTATGCTTCATATGAAGAACTACGTTGGTTACGATGCATTCTATCACTATCACGACCTTCACCACCTTCCCTATGACGGTCACCGCCACGTTCTTTACCATCGCTATGGCGTTCAACATCTTCATCATGGCTGACTTTACTTTCATAACGACCACGGGAGTCTTCATCACGACCACCTTCATCACGACCACCTTCATCACGATCACCACCGCTCTCTCGACCTTCTCCACCATGTTCACGGCCACCATCACCACCACGTTCTTCACCACCACCACCACGTTCTTCACCGCGATCGCTACCACTTTCTCGACCTTCTCTACCATGTTCACGGCCACCATCACCACCACGTTCTTCACCGCGATCGCTACCGCTTTCTCGACCTTCTCTACCATGTTCACGGCCGCCATCACCGCCACGTTCTTCACCTCGATCGCTACCACTTCTTTGACCTTCTCTACCATGTTCACGGCCACCATCACCACCACGTTCTTCACCACCACCACCACCACCACGTCCACGGCTTGATGTCTTTGTATTAGCTTTACCTAAAAGACCTAAGATACGATGACGCTTCTCCAATTCTGAAGAAGAAGAAATAGTGTGGTCGGTTAAAATATTATTAATGTTTTGATTTCTTTTCATAATTGTAATTGGGCTTGCTTCTACTTGATGTTGTTCATTTTGTAATAATGCTACTAGTAAAAGTGTTACACAGAACGTAATAGTTGTTATGCGTTTATACATGATTATTTCTTTTATTTATTTATTATAATTATTATTTAAATATAAAAAATGAAGAAGAAGAAAAAAAAAGAAAAGATAAAGAAGAAATAGTATTAAATATATGAAGTTGAAAAAAAAAAAAACAAAAGAAAAGAAAAAGGAAAATAGAAAGAATGTCTTATTTTTTACATGATAAAAATATACCTTTATAACGGAGATGATAAGAAAAAAAAAAAAAAAACTATTACTATTTTAAAGTATGTATTTAAAAAAATGATATAATGAAATATAATATATTATAAAGGAATATGATATATTATAAAAGAATATAATATATATAAAAAAGGGATTAATAGGAGAAAAAAAAAATAAAGTGTTAAAGATCTACAGCTCCTATTTTTTTATCGAAGCTGTGGATTAAAAATAATATACCACCATTAGAAAAAAAAAAAAATAGGAGCGAAATATTAAGCTCTCTCTCCACTCTTTTTTTTTTTTTTAAACTTAGGAATAGAAAGAAGTTCTATGGAAGGGGATTTAAATGTTAAGAAAGATTAAGCAATGTTTATTAAATAACATATATCATTAGGAGATAGACTAATTTGGAATATTTGTCATAAAATGTATTAAAAAAAAGTACACCTGGGCATTTTTTTATCCAATTTTCGTTCCAAATCATACAAAAAGAAGATAAAATGACTTCATCGATAAAACTTCACAAGTTTTTTTTTTTTTTTTTTTTTTTTTTTTTTTTTTTTTTTTTATGGTAAGGATTTGATTTTTTTATAGAAAGAATAAAAAAAGATTATTGATTTTTTTTTAAAAACTAAATTAAATGTATATTAAAAAGAATTGTAGTTTTATTATTAGCATTCGTTATGCTTTAAAACAATTGTCACAGATATCACATTTGAATCATTTTCTCTATTTGAATAATATCGAAGGCATATCAAAGTGATATGTAAGAATCAATTATTTATTTTGAGTTAATACCATATATATATCGATACCTATTGTTTAATACTTTTATTATTATGACGATCAAAGATATTCTTTGCATCGGTATGATATCCGCATATTTTACATATTATTTTTTCTTTTTTTCTTTTTTAGGTTTATATTATGTATATATAATGGTCGAAATAATAATACATAATAGTAATAGTTAGTAAATTGAAAACAGAAAAGTAAATTTGTTAGTTTACCCTTACGTTGTTGTGATCGGTGTGAATATGGTCTAGTGGCGCTTCTTCATTACTAAACCATTGCTTAAAGCCTTTCTACTAGCATATATAGGGATCATTTTTATTTAAATCAAGTTAAATTAAGATTTATAATCACAATCGTTATTTATAGTATATTATATGTAATAATGGACAAAAAAAATTCTTACATGTTTCCATTATTAATGGATGGCCGGTAATTGATATAATCTCAGAGTAAGATTCCGGAATAAGAAAATAAACAGTAAGCCAGATGTTAGAAAATGTATTTCAGGGTACTAAAATATAATAGGCTGAGTAAAACCACAGAAAAAACTAATAATCTATTAGAATAAGAACATAATGAATATTCTAACTTTAGTTTTTGATTGGTTCAGTTCTAAAAGTTTCGCTTTTAATACGCGTAAAAGGATCCTTACAATTATGGCATTAATTAAATATCTATAGAAAAAATAATACTAATCACTAAATTCAAAACGTAATATGTACATTTCACATTTTACAGCTTATTATTTGATTTATCTTTTAACATTTTTAGACATTATAAATCTAGTATTTTCGTTTGTCAATAATCTGTTAGATGATAATATGGTTTAATAATTTTATTTATTAATAATAAATTTGATATGATAGATATACTTTGACTTTTCGATAAATATGCTTATATTAAAAGTTTCGATACCATTCATTTATTAAAAAAAAAAAATAGAGTATTGTTTAAATAAAAATATTAATATCATTTTCAATAGCAATAACAATAAAATATAATTAAAGCTCTTATTAAAAAGATTATAATATCGTATTAAATAAAAAATAACACTTTTACTAGATACTGTATACTTACAATGCTATTCTATGGTTGAGGTGATTCATATTATTCAATGCAAAGCTTTGAGTTATTTTCTGAATCAATATTGTCCATTTTTTTAAAAGTTTGGGAGATATCAAGTATTTATGATCCAAGTAGATGGTTTTTTCTGTTTCCTTTTAGAGCCAATGAAAATATAAATTAATTTGGTGGGTTAATTTCTAGAATGTGCTATTCAAAAAATCATTTGCTGATCACTATTGCTATTAAAATTAAAATAATCATCGTTGCCACTGTTATTAGAATATATATACTGAGTATGAACCTTTTTTTTTTGTAAGATTCATTTTTTTCCAAAATAAAAATTGATTATCTCTTTCAAGGTAAGGATATCTTGGACATTTCAGATACTTAATAGAATAAATTAAATTTTTTAAATTAACTGTCGTATGTACGTCATTTTAATATATTTATGTAAATATTAAGGAATAAAATCATTAATCTATATTTGAATATAGTATTGCAATAGACTGGGTGACAAAAAAAATGAGCGATTCCTTTTATTGGAAAATTTTTGTTTGTTTATTTTAGGCAATGCTTGTTTTGGATAAATTGCATTTATTTCGATTAAATGATGCGAGTATCGTAGATAAAGTGATAAATTAGAGCCAAGAATATTTCCAAGGTAAAGTACTTTTTTTTTTTTAGAAAAAAAAAAAAAAAAAAGATGATAATAATTAAAAAACCACCCCTTGGATATCTTGACTATAATTTTATTGGAGACTATTTGTATTATTTTATTATACATATGACTTTTGCCAAGCTAATTTGTTAATTGTTGCTGTAGTTATTATTATTGTTTATTTTTTTAGTGAATTTCTTTTTATCATATTAAATAGTTATATAAATAGATGTATGTTCTATGTAGATATATATAAAAAAAAAAAAAAAATAAGAGAAGAAAAGAAAAGGAAAAAAAATATTAAAACGCGTTTTTTTTTTTAAAAAAATGCTGGCTTTTAAAAGTATCTATATTTTGAAAAATACCATTTGGTATGAGAAATGCTCGTATTTTACATATATGTGCGCCTTGAAATATTTTATTGCTTATTTCATTCTTTTATATTTACAAAAAATCATAAAATAAAAGGATTTTTTATTTTATTTTTTTGAAAGATACTTGTTTTATAAAATTTTATTTTTGTTCATATTGGGTATTATATATCCAAAACAATTTTTTTAATAGTAAATAGTTATTATACCCTAATCCATCTTTTTTTTTATTGTCAATTTAAAGCTTTGGTAATTGTCTAATTATGTATTGTTTTTTTTTTTTTTTAATTTTTTAAAAAAAATCAAAACTGAAACTGTATCTACATATCAAATAAAATTTTCTTTTGTTCACTGACTCCATTATATTAATATTACTCGTAAAAACCTTGAGCATTTTCATAAAAAATCAGCAGTACATATTTTTTGAAAGACTATTATTGGTTTATTGTATATATTACTCTTCAAGAAGGTATATATGTAAAATATGACTGAATTGAAAAGTAATTGTATCTATGTACTTGTTATTTTTTTTACCATCATTGCTTTGACATAATAATACAATATAACAAAAGAGTTGTATTTACGTATATATAAAATATATTAAGGCGATTTCAGAAACATTTATTAAAATACATATGTAATTAGGACCAAATAAAAATACTTGTCATAAAAAGTAAAAAGATAATGGGTATTTTTCTTATTTAAAATGGCATTATTTTCTATAGATGAAGCTTATATTTTCAAACCTATTTTTTTAAAAAAATAAGATTTTTATATTCTTTTTTATTGTAAAATAAACAAAAAATAAAATTGTTATTATTCTTAGGCTTGATTCCTTCCAGAGAGGGCTATATCTATACTACTTAATCCGATTTGATTTGATAAATGTAAGTCCATTACTACTAATTTAATACAATTACCTAAAGAGTTTGCAACCTGATGAGCTTTTGGGTCATCATCTTGTTCAAGTACATTTTCAATAATAAAGCGAGTATTTTCCACCAGCGAAGTTATATCTTGGAAACATAATGTATCAGGTATATAAATATCATTGTTATAATTACTATTAGCGATCAAAGTATCAAAGTGATTGGCAGTAGCAATGGTATTTCGTATTTTTGGATTGATTTTTTCTAATAATTCATAATCATAGCTTAATATAGTAGCCAAATTGGTTAGTGCTAATTTATAATTGATGATATCTGATATTATTTTTGATCTAGATGATCCCATAATAGTATCCTTTTTGATAGAGTGCTCCATCAATGGTGATCCTTTAATCACTCTTAAAAATAATGTTAATCCTATTAGAAGAAACATCAATATATATGAAGACTTCATCCTTGCTATATAGATAAATAATTAATAAGTAAACAAATGAAAAAAAGAAATTAGAAAAAATTTATATTTTATATTTCTGTAGTTATAGAGTTTTACAAAAAAAAAAAATAGTCATCATCTCCTTAATAGCATTTTTACTGTCTCTCTCTCAACTCCTTTTATACAAAAAAAAAAAAAAAAGTAAAGCAGTATCATTAAAACGAGTATTTCAATCCATTTACTGTACAAAACAAACGATTTATTTTTTATGAAAAGAGGATAGAAAAAGTCATTTGAAGGATTAAGATTTCTTCTCCTTTTTTATTTTTTATCTTTTTACCCCACATTAAAAAGAATTTGAAAAATTGAAAATATCATATCATACTTTAATTAAATTCATTATGCTACTACCCATACAATGATAAGTGCCTTTATTAAATTAATAAATGATTTTTTTTGTATAAATAAATTATTTTATCCTGATAAATTTTTAAATGCTCGACTTTTTTTTTTTCTTGATTTAAAGCGTTAAGCTTAAAAAAATAACAAAAATTAAAGTTTATTTGATCCGATAAAGCTCACCTTCGACTTTCAATCATATGAAACACGGGTTTCTTTTTTTTTTCTCATTATTTACTTTCTAGTCTATATAGTTTATATGGTCTATATATATATATATTACTTTTAAATAATAACTATATAAAGAGAGAAAACTTTAACATTTTATAAAAATTCATTTTACTAGACTGTCTATTTAATTCCCCTCACCCCTTAATCTTAAAAAAAGGTAAATTTTTATTATTATTACTATGTATGTATGTATTTATTTTTATAATTTTATATATGTATATATGCTTTTACTGGTAGTCCAACTAATATATAAAAAAACAGCACTTTACTATGAATATACTTTGATAAAAATATATATGTATTTCAAAAAAAAGTTTTTTTTTCTAAAGTTTGTAAATAGTTGAATTAGAAATTAATTATACTTTAATTCACCAGTATAAGCAAAATACAAATCAACAGCGAACAGTGCATAGACAAAAGATGAAATTCAAAAGCTTAGATAACATGCGACAAAGGGTTAAAATTAATAATAAATAAGACAATGTAATGAATATAATAGACTATGGGAATAATCCAATAGAAATATATTATAATTTTTCTTAAATATCATGCAATATGAATCATTTATTCTTGCATGTACCTTTTTTCTCTCTCTCTCTCACTCATGAATCAATATATGGATAATCAAAGAAAAAATAATAGACTGAAATTGGAAAAATTAAGGTGTTTATTAACATGAATACTGATATATAATAATAATAATAATAATAATAATAAAACTAATAAACTAAGCTAGAAAATAAAATAAAATAAGCTAAAACAAAATAACTAAAAATCATTGAAAAAGGGAAACAAAATAAAAGCTATTAAAAAAATTGAACTAAAAAAAAAAAAAGGTATATAAATGACTGAAAAATTAAATACTTATGGTTTTAATTTTTTTAAAAATTCTTCATTAGCCTTTTCAATCATTTCTAAATAAGGAGTAGCAGCTTCCATACCATCTTGTTCCTTTAAATCCTTGATAGCTTTAGAAATATGGTCCAAGGCCATTAAAACCTTAGCAACGTTATCAGCCAATTTATTTAAATTCTCTTTATTATCTTCTTTTTGTTGTGAATGCTCTTGTTGTTCAATGTTAGGTAAATTCTTTGTGGTTAATTGGTCCATCGTTTTTACCAAATCATTGAAAAGGGCATTATTCTTACCAATATCTGCTTTTTTTAATTCTTCAATAAATGGTTTGACTTGTTTAATATATTCTTCAATATCATTAGGTTGGATACCACCATTTTCATTATTTTGGTATTGTTTTAATTCAGCTTCAGTTTTTTTATTGTCCATACTTTGATGATCTTCTGCATGAGAGGTACTAGCAGTATTATCAGATCCAGCAGTAATATCATTTGATTTAGTTGAATCATGGTGATAAGGATTGGTGGAAGTGCTTTGTACTAAAGTTGGTTGTTCTTGTTGTTTTTGTGAAGGTGATGATGCATGCATGGTTTGTAAAGAGGAAAGCATCATGCGAAGAGATAGTAAGAGAACTTTAGTATTTGGATCACTATCGGCGGCTAAGGTATTCAATTGATTTAATTCTTTAGAAAGCTGTTGAAGACGATGGCTACCGTTGGTACTACTTTTTTTTAATTGCTGGTGCAAGTTCTTCATTTTTGATACATATCGTCCGTTAATAGGTGTAGTGCCATCTACTGGAGCTTGGGTATTGCTTTCACTACCTGGAACTTGATCATTACCAGTAGCAGGTGGTTCAGCGGGAGCAGCAGGATCTTTAGCTGGTGGTTCGGCAGGAGCAGCAGGATCTTTGGCAGGTGGTTCAGCGGGAGCAGCAGGATCTTTAGCTGGTGGTTCAGCAGGAGCGGCAGGATCTTTGGCTGGTGGTTCAGCAGGAGCAGCAGGATCTTTGGCAGGTGGTTCAGCAGGAGCAGCAGGATCTTTGGCTGGTGGTTCAGCAGGAGCAGCAGGATCTTTGGCAGGTGGTTCAGCAGGAGCAGCAGGATCTTTGGCAGGTGGTTCAGCGGGAGCAGCAGGATCTTTAGCTGGTGGTTCAGCAGGAGCAGCAGGGTCTTTGGCTGGTGGTTCAGCAGGTGTGGCTGGTGGTTTTTTATCCTGTTTTGGAGGAGTCTTTTTATTACCTAAAAGAAAAATACGTAAATATATTTAATATAAATAAAGTGACAATAAATAACATCTTTTCCTTTATAGTATTATTATTACCAGCAGGGGGTTGTTTTGAAGAACCAAGACCAAGAGCGCCTAAAAGATCACTTACAAGTTCGCCTACTTCACCAACAATATCCGTAAGGATGCTTTTACCTTGCTCATTCAATATAAGTTTATTATTATCCAACTTGTCCAACTTATTATGATCATCATCATTCACAAACATGGAAGAAGGTTGCTGGTGATCACGTTTTTCAAATGATTCTTTGGGTTGCATGAAATGAGTGGTTTCAAATTGGTTTGTTTGTTGATACAAAGTTCTGATTTCATGATCGATAACATCTTTTGGAATACTAGTAGGTAAAGATTCTACTTGATGGTATATAATGACGCTGATCACGTAGAAATGCAAATAAGAGGATATCTTCATATTACAGTGGTATTACAGTTACAAAGAAAAAATAACTAAAAGAAAGGAAATACAAAAGGGTACAAAAGAATAAAATATTAATAAAAGATGAAAATAAAAAGAAAAGAAACAACGAAAAACGAAGGTTATATATACTCTTTTTTTTTTATAAGCATATTTTAAAATGATAAAAAAAATATCAATATTGTAAGTTATACGTAAAAAGAGAGAAATCATATAAATTTTAGTTTTTACCATATTATATTGAAATTGTTACCGTTTTTATTTCTAATAAATTAAAATTTTAACCATATCCTTTTTATTTTTCTGCATAAACACTACCGATTCTGTATTTTTTTTTTATTGCCCCTCTTTTTTATATATATATAGATTACTTATATAATCACTATTAGTTTAAACCAATTCAACTTGGTCCTTCTTTAAAATAGAAATAGATAAATAAATACAATAAAATAATAAAATAATAAATTATAATTATAATTGTATATATATATATATATATATATTCCCATCTATATAAATATAACTCAGTAAAAATACTTTTATGACATCAGTTGCAGAATTAACTATATTAGAAATAGAAATTGATCAGTTAAACTGTAAACTACATTTTATTATCGGTATTGTTTATTATTAATATTAAATACTAAAATAGATGCTGTACGAGCTCGATTTTTTTTCTTTTTCTTTTTTTTCTTTTACTATCATTTAAACAAAATATTGTATTTTTATTTTACAATAGAAATGAAAAATAATCATAAAATATAAAAAAAAGTAAACATAATATTTTATGTTAATGATTAAATATACAGGCTAAAATCATTAATGGGTTTTTTTTAAATAATATCAACGTACTGGTTTCGTTACAATGATGAAATTACTTTTTTTCTTTTCCAAAAAAAAAAAAAAAAAATAATGATAAAAAAAGGATATCATGGTTTGATTCAAAAGAAAGGCTGTCCTTATTTTATTTTATATTCATTTTTTATTTAGTCATTTCATTTTTGTTTTAAACAAAAGGTTATTTGTGTTAGGCAATGCGTCCATCATCACCATCATCATATATATATATATAATGTGCTTATCTCATCAAATATAATTATCATTAAAGATATTAATAAAGTAGGCGGAAAGAGAAAATAGCGAAAGGAGAGGGAAGGCTTTGGTTCACGCAGGAGGAAAAAAAATTGAAGTTTAACCTAGATATCCTTTTCTACTTTGTTTTCCCTGTTTTTCTTGAGAAAAAATAAAAAAAAAATAAAGTTGGTGCATAAAAATAAAAAAAATAGGAGAAAAACGATCTACACCAATCAGATTGAATATCAGCTATAGTTTCTTGGAGAAAAAAAAAAAAGAGTCCGTCTTAATTGAAATGAAGTTATTAATCACTTTTAAGATATATAAAATAATAATATTATATATTATAATATATTATATATGTTTATAATATATTGAAAAAAGTATAATGATTAAAAATGCTATTAACGATATTAAACAAATTTTAATATATATTATTTATTATATCGGTGTCAATTATTGTAAATAATCACGCAAGGTAAAATATTACTGAACTATTCATTTAAATTGAATTTTTTTAAAATAATAATTTTGAATAGTATTATTTATTATTATTAAAAATAAAAAAAGATATAATTATATAAAGATATTCTAACAAAGTATTAATAAAAAATTAAGTCAAACATGATATAAGTATATATTTTAAAACGATATTTAATAGTTATTTTATCATTTTTGAACAAATTCAATCGGATTATATAGAACTCTTCACACTAAGCATAATTAAACAATTCCACCAATCCCACCCGTACTAGAACCAACATCACCAACCAAATTTTGAAGCAAACATGAAGCAAGCTTAGTCACAGTTTTTAAAACGTTACAAAGTATACTATCATTGTTATCTATTCCAACATCCAGTAAAAGATTTTTAATAAGAGCAAGAACATTACTAATAAGTTCACCTTCATGGCTATCATCCTTGGTACATGAGCCTTCGTTTTTTACCAATTTATTATCTTTATTAACAAAGTCAAAACTAATTCCTCTAGAACATAATAATTTTTGAAGAGCGCCTATTAAATCACTGGTATCATCTTCTCTAGAATCTTTATCGCCTTCATCATCGTCACCGTCACCAAAGATTTCTTTTAATACTTGAGTATCGTCGTCTACAACATTACTTTTACCAGAAGCATTGCTACCACTACCACCAATAATACCGCTATTACTTGTACCATCACCAATACCAAGTAAACCAAGAAGACTTTGAATAAGATTATCTTCGCTTAAATTTATAAGTTCACCACCGGTTAAACCAATGCCCTTTTTAGTAAGAAGATCAAGTACTTCTTGTAAAAGTGAATCTACTAAACCATCACGTTTCATTGAAGTAACTTGATAATTTATAGAGGTTACGTCAGCATTTTGGATAATATCAATGGGTCTAGCAGTGATTTGTTGAAAGAAATAAATAGCAGTAGTAGCGCCAAAAGTGAAAAGACTTAGTCTCATGATTGATATATAATTAGAATTACACAAAAAAAAGAAGTAAAAAAATTAAACATCATTATAGGGTTTATATATTTTACTTGGATCTTCATTTTTGGTAGGATTAAAACTTTAAGAAGTCTTTTTTTTTTTTCTCTTTTTCTCCTTTTTAATCTCTCCTTGTACCTTTTTTTCTGTGTATTTCCCTCATTTCGCCTCTTTTTTTTTTTTTTTTTTATACCTTAATATGTATATTATATAGAAATTTATTTTATTCACTCCTTATATATTTATGTTTTCTTATCGTACATAAAAAAATAAGAAAAAGGAAAAAGAAAAAAAAGAAAGAGATGGAAAGATGGAAAATATAATTAAATAAGTTAGTATAATATTAATGTTAAACTATCGATTTTAAAATGTATTTTTTTTTAATTATGAAAAATAAAACAATCATAACTTATATATTCATATAAACTAAATAATTATAATAGGTAATAAAAAATAGTTCATGTTATTCATTTTTGTAAATTTTATTAGATGCTTCATTATTTTTACAATCCATGCAAACGAATTTAAAATAAAAATCGAAAGCTATTGTATATGGAAATAAATAGAGACTGAATAGTATTGGATTTGACCTTTAGTAGTATTTGATTAAATTTTGAATTTTCTTTGGAAAAATAAAAGTATTTAAATTGGCAAAATTTAGTACTTGTTAAATTCAAGCATTTATTTTCTTTTCAGTGATAGAATGGTTGTAAAAAGCAAAGAAATAAATATTATATCAAATATAGATGATTTTTATATGAATTATCATTTAATATGTATGAACTTGTTAAAAATATTGGAATATAATTTTATAATGTATAAATATGATAATTGTAGAATAATTATATGTTATATTTTAATTTCATAAAGCTAAAGGCAAATATTAACAAACTTTTTTATGTTTTGGATTCTTTTTATTACAATTGTTATATATATATATATATATATGTATATATAAAGACATTAGCTTTATACCCAATTGCTTTCGTATATAAATTGTTAATTTTTCTTATATAATCAAAATAATTATAAGTATAATAGTTTATTAATATCGATAAAAAATAATAATTAAAAGAGTAATAAAAAAATGGAATCTAACATTTAAATAAAAAAAGATATCAAGATATTCAAACAAAAAGTAATTTTTTTTTTGATTTTTTATATGTATTTTGATTTTTATTGAAGGGCACGTCTTGCAAGGATAGCAGCTTTGATAGCTTCACGACGGATAATTTCACGTTTAGTACCACCTAATCCACCAACAACGTTTCCAAGTATGCAGCCTACAATCTTTGTAACAGTTTGAAGAAGACCACCAACAAGACCATTTTCTTTATCAAGGATTCCACCAGCAATGCCACCTTCACCGCCACCTAAGAGACCTTTCAAGATATTAAGTACTTTAGAGATGAGAGCATTGTCATGACCAGTACCTACTTTCTTACATTCACGATCACCATTACCATCACTGTCGTTATGGTCTTCACGTTTGGTAAGATCATCATCATCTTGTAACTCCTTACCCTCTGAACATAATAATTGATCAAGGGCAATCTTCAAATCAAGAAGATTTTGATCATCATTATCACTACCAAGAACAGAGCCAAGAAGGCGTTGAACTTCTTGAATAAGTTTATCTAAATTTAAGTTTAAGAGATCACCATCAGTTAAACCAACAAGTTTTAAAACTTCATGTAGCAATTTTCCTAATCCATCATCGCCTAGTACTTCATTATCTCCACCTAACACACCATTGTCTTCACCTAACACACCGCCATCACCACCGCCTAAAATACCACCATCACGTTTAGTAAAATCAGAAAAAGTATGAGCATCTACAGCTTCAGCTCCACTTAAACCTCGTTTAACAACAACACCATTGTTATCATGGTGAATTTGATTAGCTGTGGCTTGTTGAAGGAAACATAAAGCAGCGGCAGCACCGATTGTGAAAAGACTTAATTTCATGATTGAATATATAGTTGTTTATTTATTGATAATAATTAAAAAGAAGAAGAAATGAAAAAGAAACAAAAAAGGTTCATCGTTTATAAATCTTTTTTTCTTCCTTTTTTTTTTTGACAGTATTAACTATTAAACTTTACGCTACGCCTAATAATCCTTTATTTCCCTCTCTCTATTTTTCTATATAGTTTTCCCTCTTTTTTTTTTTTTTTTTTTTTTTACTGTTCCTATAAAATTCGTCTCCTTGATTATCTTATAGTTAATCCAATTTTTTTTTTTAAAAAAAAACCTCCCTATTTAAAGTAAGAGTAATAAATCATAAAACTAAAAAATTAAAGAAGACTGTTTATTATACTATACTATATTTTTTTAAAAATGAATATGGTTAAAATGAATTCTATAGTTAATATAAGAGTTTATTAATATCATTATTTTTATTCGATACTGAATCTAGGTTTTTGTATATATATAACAATTTTTTGCAATAAAAGTATATAGCTTTATTTTTTAATTCTTGTAATTTTTTTTTTTTTTTTTTACAACAAAATTCTATAAAGATTTGTTTTTCCTTTGGCTCCTTTCATATTTTAGTGTCGATCTCATTCTCCTATTTTTTTTTTTTTTTTTTTTTTTCGAATACACGCATTTTTTTTATCAGTTTTCTTTTATTACTATTGAAAATAATAGTAATACAAACACGAATTATAAATTTAAACTTTTATTTTTATTTTTTTATAAAGTAAGCAAGTATATAAATATGAAAATGATTAGTGAATACGTTTATTATAAATATTGATAAAGAGTGAGATTAGTTTTTACGAGGATGTACTTATTAAGTCCGCTTCAATGCAGTCTGGGTAACTAAAGAAAGGAGAAATGAAGAAATGGGAGAAAATGATTTGCTATAGCGTAGGAGTTTTTTTTAGGGACAAAAAAATTTTTTTTTATAAAAAGTAGCTCGGAAGCTACTCTTAAAAGATATAGTAAATATAATGATATTTTTGAATGTAATAATAGTAGTTTCATTTTATTAGAGGATAATATAACATAAAAAAAATATACTTGTTCATGTAATAGTAATATATAAATATATGGTTTAAAAAATAAAGTTTCCCCCTTTTTTTAGGAGAGCTTGGACTTTTCAATTAAATTTTGAATAAGAGCACGGCGTAATTGGCTGCGCTTTGCAGGGCTTGTATTGCTATTAGTTACAGGTAATTTAGAAATAGAAGGAGGAGGAAGAGAAGGACCAAGGACAGAAGTGACTACTTTTGTAATAGTTTGCAATACATTAGGGACAAGACCTTTTGTTCCTTGGCCATTTGTTAAAAGGTTTTTCACTAGACCAAGAACTTGTCCAAGTAGGTCAAAGTTAGGATTATTAGAAGCAATAGCGCATTTACCATTCACGGTACCACTACTGCTACCGCTGCCTTCATCATCATTTTCATTTTCATTATCATTATCATTGCTTGATGTTTCCCGTTTTGTTATATCATCATCATCATCATCATCTTCGCCATCCATATCTAATTTACCAGATAAATTTTCATCATGTCCCTTATTACATAAAACTTGATCTACTGCACCTATTAAAGTTCGAAGTAGGCTAATCAAGGAAGTATCACCAAGTACTTCATGATCGGTATTAAGTTTAGTCATATGGCCAGTTAATTCATCAATTAAAGTATTTAAATTCAACACCTCATTAGGGTTGATGCCTAATCCGATTTGTTCGAGAAGATCTGTTACTGTTTTTAATAAACCTTGAACAACATGAAGGCTGCCGTCCTTATTATTCATAATGGTAGTATTAACAGGATCCTTTACCACTTCATTGGATTGTCTTTTCACATTTTTGCTTTTGAATGTAGAATCTAAAGTAGACGGTGAATAGATCAAACCATCAGATGAAGGTTGAGTTTCATACGCATTTATTTTATGTAATAAACATAAAATGAACGAACCAAGAATAAAAAAGTGAATTTTCATAATGATAGATTATAGAGCTGGAAGAAGAGAAATGAAAAAATAAAAAAGAAAAAGAGAAAGATATAAAAATATAACGATAAATTTATTGTTATTCATTAATAAAAGAGTTGTCAAATTGATAAACATGAAACTCTAAAATGAGTTAGGTTTTTTATAATATATTATATTACTCCTTTGATCTCCCTTTTTTGCTTTAGTAGTAGTAGTGGTAGTAGTAGTGGTAGTAGTTTATTGATTATTTCATTTTATATTTATACTATTATTATTATTATCATCAAGTATATTAAAAATAATATAAATACGTGCATATATTCTATTAATTTTATATTATTTATTATTTTATTTTATTTAAAATAAATTAATTGATTTTACAATCACTAAAATAAATATAATAATATGTGGAGAAAAAAAAAATTAAAAAGAGCTTAAAAATCAAAAAGCAAGATCAATAAACAAATTTAGTAAAACAGTTTATTTTTCATCATTATTAAGGCAAGTCAATGATAACCTCATATATAATCTCCTTATTAAATAAACGTTTTGCTAATTTTTTTCTTTCTTTCCATAAAAAGAAAAAAAATGATGAGAGATTATCGTCACATTTGACGAAAATATTATAAAATCATATATTTATCTAATAAATCTTTAAAAAAAACATGATAATTATAATAGTAGGAAAAAAAAAATATCTTGACTAGAAAAATGAAATTTGGTTGTATATTGTAATAGTGAGAGTGAATAAATTGGTTAATATATTATACCTCCTTAAAAAAATTTTATACATTGTATTTGATACCGGTGCAAGTAAAAAAAATATATGGAAAATAGTAATAAATAAATACATAAGATATAGATAATAAAATCGGAGATTACAATGAAAAATAAAAAAGGAATAGGTTATATAAATTGCATAAATGAATTTAACCAAAATAGTAGAGTTTTCTTTTTATTTTTTTCTTTCATTGTTATTTTAATAAGGTTTAGTTTAAAACAAAAATAATCAATCATATATTTTTTATTATAATAAGAAAATAAAACGTATTCTAACAATTAAAAGAGAAAATAATGGCTAATAAAAAAACATAAAATAATAATTATAAAAGTATACTCATCACATAATATTATAAAGTAATATAAAAAATAAAATAAAATAAAAACTGCTTAGCCATATTAAATAATAAATTAAAAAAAAAAATGAAGATATTTTTCATATTAAGATTTTTCTTTCTTTTTTTTTAGTTAGCACGTTTAACGAAATTACGACGTAAGAGGCTACGTTTTTGAGTAATACCATCAAGATGAGTAAGTTTAGTACCACCAAGTATTTCAGACAAGAGATTACCAATGGCTTTAAGAAGTTTACAGAGAACATTTTCACCAGAAATGTCGCCCTTTAAAATAGTTTGAATAAGTTCAAGGATCTTTTGAACAATGTTTAAGTCAAGGCCTGTAGGCTCACAAGAATTACCACCAGTAAGTTTATGACCTTCCAAAATACCGGTTAAATCTAATTCAAGACCTAAACATTTCAAGAGGTTTTCTACCAATTCCAATAATTGATGGACAAGACCTAAAAGACCGTGATCTTCTAAAAGACCATCACCTAAAAGTTCTTCAATGGTTTCACCTAAATCAAGACCGATATGTTCTAAATCTAAATGTAAAATATCAAGGTCTAATAATCCAGAACCATGACCAATGCCAATTAAACAACTCTTATCGAGACCTAAAAGTTGATGAATCAAATTCACAACACTTTTTAATAAACCATCTACCAATACTTTTACTTCAATAACAATATGATCTAAACCAAGATCAATTCCACTACCGTCACCACCACAGGAAGATTCAGATGAACATTCACATGACCCACATCCACCTCCACCAAGACCTAAATCAAGACCACGGGCAGCGATATCAACTTCACTAGCACTGGTAGATATACTAGAACCAATTTGGTTAGCAAAAGTTTGTTGTTGTAAAGCACATAAAGCAATAGCACCAAGAGCAATAATACTGAATTTCATTTTGAGTATATAGATAGAGGAGGAGATATTAAATTATAAAAAAATAAAAAAAATGTAATATTATAAATATTAAAATTAAAAGTGAATTATATGAAAAAGGATTAAAAAGAGAATAATGAAAAAAAGAAAAAAAAAATGAAAACAGCAGTTAAAAGATGGTTGTATTTATATTAAAAAAAATTAAAGGTAATACAACCAAGTTCCTTTATTTTACAAGAAGTTCCCCCTCGATTTTTCTTTCCTTCCTTTTTTTTTTTTTTTTTTACTTACTCCTATTCTAGATTCTTCCCCTTTTCTTTACTTTTCTTTTTTTTTCTTTCTTTCTTTACTACTTCCACAGTCCCATTTTCATTAACAAGTGGTTATATATAGTACTTTTCATTTATTGAAAGCTCCCTATGCATAGGATGCGTAACTGTTGTTGTTGTTGGCTATTATTGATTTTTATTGAGTAACTATTACAGATGAATTAAAAAAAAAAGGAATCCTCATGATAAATTATTATATACATATACTCACTATAAAAAAAAGCAAATAGTTTTATTTTACTTACTATAAAGAATAACTTACGATGGAAAGATATATATGTAAAAGATTTATCTCGTATTTTTTTTTGTTTACTGTTGCTTTTATTGACATGAGTTGTGATACTTGGAATTAAACTTTATTTATCACTACGGTAACTATTTGACCTCTACCAACCAATGAACTTCTCACTTACTTAAAAAAAGGAAATTATAGGAACTCAAAAATAATTTTTATTTTATTCATCTTTTTTTTATAAAAGGTAATCATTATATATTAGTGCTTCTGTCTTTTTACATATATCTATATCTATATACCGGTTTAACAATCAAAAAATTGCTCATTTTTATATAATCGTAAAGTTAGTTATTGATCAGTATAGAAAATAAATTGGAATAAAATAACTGAGTTTTAATCAACGATTTTCATTATGGATATAAATATTTATTTGAAAATAGCAAATAAATAAATAAATGCATACATAAAAAAGATTTAAATGTAATATTAATTGATATATATATTATTATTATGATTATTAAAATTTTAAAGTAAAATTGATTTATAACGGATTGTAACTCAAAAAAAGAATAAAAGTAAAGGATTTCATTATGAGTAAAAAAAAAAAACATGTTTTTCGTTTTTTTTGTTTAAATAGTATACCTAAATTCACAATTGATATAAAAGAAAAAAAAAAAAAAAGCGCTCACAATTTGTTAACATTAAATGGTAGGGGATTTTGTACTTTTTCGCATTTTTTCTTTCAGAAAGTGGAGAAGGAGAGAATGAAGGGATTTTCTCTCTCCTATGATTCTTAAATGATATCAAATGCCATTTGCTATGTACTTACAAAAACAAATGCTCAAGTTAGCTGTTGATATAAATGATTGCTTTGATAGTATCTTTCCTCTTTCCCCTTTATTTTCTATCTGTTTAAATCTCCTTATGTGTATGCATTACTATTTGTATATATATTTATTAGTTTTCGAAATTATATGTGCATTTTACAATAAAATAAAAATAGACCAAGTATTAAAATAATAATACCTGATTATAAAAAAAAAAAAAACCTTAAAGTATATACCTAACATAAAAGCCTATAATCCGGAAGAGTCCAAAAATGAAAAAAGAAGTGGATCTAATACATTTAGGATACAAGAAAGTTGATATAAAATTGATCGTCTTTTTTTATTTTTTTTTACTCTTTCTTTTCTTTTTAAAATAAATAAATAAATAAAAATATTTTTTGATTTTCTTTTTCTACAATTTATCAAGTTTTTATTTATATTTATTTACTTTAATAGAATTCAATCATTTACTAATAAAACAATAATTTATTGCTCGATTTGCCCATTAATATTCTTTACTATGACTGCTCTTCATATCAAAATTTTCTTTTCAATAATTTATTTTATATTTTATAAATTTATATAGACAAGTATGTAATGTTGCAAAATAAATTATATACAAACTGATGAAAAATATTGAATTAAGGTTGCATGATCCAAGGTCATTATAGAATAAAAGAGAAATAGTGATGAACAATTAAAAATAGAAAATAGAAAAAAAAAGGTCTTCAGGAATAGACGATATTTATATGTTATGTAGTTTGATATATACATATGAGCTGGTAAAAATAGTGGAGTATGTGCGTAGGATAACATAATATATAGTTGAAATATTTGAAATATAAAAATAAAATTAAACTTGGAAGGAAATGTTAGAGTATTAATGAATTATGAATGACAAAATATGAAATAATTTTTTATTTTTAATCATATATAAATTCCTAGTTTTCTTAATAATAATAATATCATTCCACAATGCCATGATTGTTTTACAGATGTAGAAAAAAGAGCAATTTGAGATTTCTATTAAAGCAAAAATATTATATTATATAAATCATAATAAAATATGCAGATATCTGCATAGATGCAACATGTCAAAATTTTTAAAATATCATTATTTTTTTAAAATAAAATTAACTAATAGTTGAATATGTTTTTATTGATGGCGAAGAAAAAAGTATTCTTACAGTTTTATGTAAAATAAAATGAAAATAATTAAATAGAAATATTAAAAAAGCTAATGTAAAATAAAAAATAAAAAGATATCATATTTTTTCACGTTAAAAATTAATAAATAAATGGTATATAAAAGAAGGATCCAATCATTAATTTAGAGAGCAGAACGTCTTTCAATGGCGCGCTTGATTAAAGCACGACGTAAAGCACCAGCCTTGGTACCTTCACCTTTGACAACACCACCAAGTAAGGCATCAACAATATCAAGAACAGGCTTAAGAATACCTTCAAGACCAGTTCCTTCCAAAAGACCTTGAACTTTTTCAAGAAGACCTTTAACAACGCCAAGATCAATTTTTTTAAGAGCACCACCAGCAACATCTGGAGTGACACCACGTTTCGAAGCACTACCAATTGAACCAACAAGCTCACCAACAAGATCTTCAAGTGCAGAGAGGTCGACAATATCACCAAGACCTAATGAGTCTAAAAGTTTAAGCAAAGTACTGAGAAGGTCTGTCACTGTTTCCAATAATTCACCAACAAGACCACCTTCATCAAGGAGAGATCTAACAGCATCAACAAGACCACCAAGTAATTTATCAAGGTTGAGAAGCTTGGTAATATCAAGGAGGCCAGATGAACCAGTAGTACCTTCTAAACTATTAACTGTTTCTAATAATTCATCCACAGTGCTATTGATTTCTACTGGAGCTTCACGTTTAGCTGTTCCTGAAATATTAACTGAGTCTTCAGCAGCGGGCCCAAGGAGTTTATCAGCAGGTAAACCACCAAGAACTTTAGTATCTGTATCAGTAACGCTCCCAGTAACTCCATTAGTAGCTCCATTAGTAACTTCATTGCCTAATGGGGAAGGTCTAGCTTGAGTTTGCTGTAATAAACATAAAGCAACTGTACTAATAACAAAAAGGCTGAATTTCATATTGAATAGAATATTAAGTAGGAATAATTAAAAATAAAATAAAAAGAGATTATAAAAGATAATGATAATAATGAAAAAAATAAAAGAAAACGAAAACGAAATGAAAAATAGCTTATATTTATAGTTGAACAGAAATAAAATGAATGATGATGATGATGATTTAAAAAGTTAGATTCTATGCTTTAACCCCTTATTTTTTTATTATTTTTCGTCTTTTTTTCAAACTCATTTTGTTCATCAGGTTAAGTTAAGAGAGATTCTTAATTTTTTACATTTTCTTCGCCATAGGGTTATAAGGAGATTGTAGCTGTGTAACTATACTTTTCATGTACCTTTTGTGTCTGAATTATCAACTTAAGGCTGATGAATCGCTTTAATAGGAGTAAAAACTCAAGTTAAATAGATGGGAGTTTGAAAAAAAATAAATCATATACATACGTTTATCTGTAGATCTTTTTTTTTTTTTTATCAAGTTATATTGATTTTTTTTATACACAACTACTTTTTATTGCTACTATTATCATATATTAATTAAATAGTAAAAAGAATAATAATAGTTTGCATTATTATATGGAAAGCTAATTTTTAATGATCTCTTTTTTTTTTTTTTTGATTGGTATAGTTCAAATTGATTTTCACTAATAAACTAGTGAAAGGTACCGAATCAGGGTCGCATAATTTTAAAAATTAAAGATAAATTCAGAATAAATAAATAAATGATGATAAAGATTTCTTATAAAGGTAATCATATTGTAAATAAATAAATAACAATGATCTTTAGAAACAAATGATTTTCATATACAGAAAGCCCCAGGACTTGTCTGTAACACTTATACAGAGGTATAATTACTCAAAAAAAAAAAAAAAGTATAAAAACTGAGCATGGTTATGTATAGAGCTATTATATGTATTATTAAAACAAAAAGTAATTTGAAATATAATTGTTATCTTAATAAAACAAAAGTGTAAAATCAATAAGGTTTTAAAGTCCATCTAATGCGGGATATCCAAAAAAGTAAACGAACACCTTCAATAACCATAAGTAAAATCAGACGAGCCATTAGTATTCATCAAGATAATTTCCACTAGTAAAACCTTAAAAACCGGATGAAAATATAAATATTATATTCCTTTCCTTATTGCTAATGGTCAATATCTATATTAATGGGTGGATTGGGTTAAATGATAGCAAGTACAAAGTAATACGCCCATTAATAACAATCTAAGCTGAATTTCAAATTTCTAAATTGATTCCTAGACAGGTGGTTTTTTTTTATATGTACATAATATTTTGATATCGATGATGCACATAAACGTTGTTTAAATAAGAATGGGAATAAAATAAATAAATAAAATAGGGGTAATTTATAATTTACAATTCTGATTATTTTTTTAATCATTTACAAGCCTTATATTTTATAATTTTTTTTAATAAAAATAGTTATTATTTATACATATAACACCACTTACAGCTTTAATGATAGCTATATATATATATATATATATATATATATATATATATATAATATTAAAATAAAGAATAGATTGAAGTTTCAAGATAATATATATATATATATATATATTTACAGAATAATGAAGTATGGTAATAAGTCTGCATGTTTTTATGATCTACATACATGTTACATTTCAGAAGAATTAAAAAGGAAATAAAATGATCGTTTGTTTAATTTTTTTTTTTAAAAAAACAAATATATGGTTATATTTTTATTATTAGAGAAGAAAAAAAATAGAAAGTAAAAAAAAAAATATTCTAACAGTTATAAAATAAAATAGTAAAAATAATAATAGTTAAAATAAAGGCTAATACAAAATAAATAAAAAAAAATATACTTTGTCACATAAAAATATTGTTTTCATAATAAAATAATAAAAAAAAAAAAATGGATTTGCATAATTTTTTTTTTCTTTTTCAAGAATTAGCCAAATAAATAATTAAGTAAATGGTATATAAAGAAAGGGTTCAATCATTAATTTAGAGAGCAGCACGTCTTTCAATGGCACGTTTGATTAAAGCACGTCGTAATGCACCAGTATTGGCAGCACCACCACTAGTAACACCACCAAGTAAGCCCTTGACAAGGTCAAGAACGCTCTTAAGAAGGCCACCAAGGAGACCATCAATGGGACCTCCCTTACCAGAACTAGTAAGGCCACTTAAAATAGTTTTGATTTTTTCAAGGACACCTTTAACAGCATCAATATTAACAGTTTTAGAATTACCGCCAGTAATACCTGTAGTGGCGCCACGTTTAGCAATACCGCCAGCTGAACCGAGAAGGTCATCAAGAACAGCACTAAGGTCAGCAACATCACTAATACCAAGTAAATCTAAAAGTTCAAGCACAGCTTCAAGAAGTCCTGTCACTGTTTTTAATAATCCACCAACAAGACCATCTTCTTTAAGGAGGGATCTAACAGTATCAACAATACCACCAACTAAACCTTTAAGGTTAAGCCCGACAATATCAATTGCACCAACTGTACCAGGAAGGTCTTCTAATAAACCATCAATTTCTTCCAATATACTACCTACAAGTTCATCAAGACCTAATAAATCACGTTTGGCTTGATTTTTGGTATCACCAACATCTTGGCCAGTTGAATCGCCAATATTATTTTCACCATCAACTGGAGCAACAGCAGAACCGCTACCTCCTTTACCAACAACAGTGTTACTTTCGTCACCAATAACACCGTTACCAACATTACCAGCATCAGTATTACCACCAAGTAAACCACCAGCAAGATCAGTAACAGGCTTAAGGGCTCCACCAGTAACACCTCCAGTTAAATCTTGGCTACCTCCTACTAATGGAGAAGCTTGACTTTGTTGTAATAAACATAAGGCAACAGCACTAATAGCGAAAAGACTGAATTTCATATTGAATATAATATTAAAATAGAATAATTAAAAAAAGAATTAATAATAAAGAAAAAGAAAGATTATAAAAGAAAGATGATATTAATAATAATGAAAAGAAAAAAAAAAAAAAGAAATGAAAAATGGTTTATATTTATAATTGAAAATAAAATGATGAAACGTAAAAGGCAATGTAAATGAAAGACAGCAAGTCCAAACGCTATAAAAAGTTAGTTTCTATACTCTCTCTCTCTCTCCCTTTGCTTTAATCCCTTACTTTTTCAAACTCCTTTTACATAAAAGTTGATGAACTATTATAATAGGAGTAAAAAATAAAAAAGATCAAGCAAGTCGATCTTTATTATTTTCATAATAATTTCTGCTTTCTTTTATAATTCAAACATTTCAAAAAAAAAAAAAAAAGGATCTTTATAATTAATATACTTTATTATCATTTATTTATTGAGTAAAATAATAATAATAATTACAATAATTATAATAGTAACAATAATAATATGATCATGATAATGTATTATTAAATGAAATACTTTTTTTTTATTTTTCTATGATAACTGATTTGTTAAGTTTTATATTTATTTATTTATTTTACATGTGGCAATACTTTTTAAGGTTATTTAAATTTCTTTTTTTTTTTTTTTTTTTTTTTTTCAAAGGGGGTATATAGATGACTGATTTCTATAAACCTAGGATCATCAAAAAAAAAAAAAAAAGAAAAACGGGAGAAAAAGTATATGTAAGGGGGAGAAAATATAAACTGAGAATAAAAGCAATATCTTTTTTTCTGTAGAGTAATTTAGATAGAATAGTGAAATTGTTATTATAAAATAGAAAAAAGGATTATAATATATATTATTATTATCTTAAAAGTTGATAATAAAAAAGAATAAAAAACTCCTATTTTATTTAGCTTGATAACAGACAATGAACTATTTTATTACCGTTATATATGCTTGTCATTAAAATATCTCGACATTTGCATAAAAAATTGTAATTCCTCCAGTTACACAATACGTTTTGCTAACAATACAATGAAGCATCATTTATCTTAATAATCATTTATAAAAAATAAAAAAACGAGAAAGAAAAAGCAACACCATCAAAAGTTATAGTAATAGTAACTATTTTACAGAAAAAGAAATGTACTATTATGAATTTATAAAATAATAAGCACTTTTTCTCCCTCTTTTCTTCTTTTTTTACCTCGTTTTGATAATCCTAAACAACTTTTTTTAGTTTGTTCAACAAAAAACTCCTTAAATGACCGTGAACCAACTTTTTTTTTTTGCCCACTTTATTATTATTTTGTATAATATATTACGATGATGATGCTGATAAAGGTGATAACCTGCCGTTTTTGATAGCCATTTGTAAACATGATACTTTTATGAATAAAAAGTTTATTAATAATATATATATAAAGAAAGCAAAATGATTACAGATGTTCATTCTTCATAGTATAATCTAAAATGATGACGATAATTTAAGGAAAATGATAATAATGATAATAACAAAGGGGAAAGTTTAAAACAATTAAAGGATTACTGTGAGGACAAAAAGAAAATCGAGAATGGTGGCAAATAAATAAATAAAATCACATCTTGTATCTGCACGTTATTATTTATTTATCTTTACTTTTTACCCCAATATATTGATGTACCTCCTTGCTATGTATGATTCATTTTATATAAAGTAAATTTTATTTTACAGAATATCGTATTGATTACACTTATATGTATATACATATAAATATGAACATAATGAGAATAAAATATGGTAATAATATTCTTCTTAGGTTCCTTTTTTAGGTCATCATTGTACCTATCTATGTATATAAAAGTTTTATTTTTTTTTAAAAAAAAATAAAAGTGGGATCCATAGTATTGGTTTTTTTTATGAAAACAACTTTTTTTGATCCGATCATTTTTTCTGTTATGAAATGATATAGTTTATAAAATTCTAATTATAATCAACACAGTTATTAGAATCAATAATGAATAATATTAAATAAATTATCATCACAGTGGATCCTATTTTTTTTTTAAAAAAAAAAAAAAAAAAAATACGCGAGTGCTTTCATTTTTTTGAAAAAAAGAACCATATAAATAATTAAAAAAGATAACGATATAAGAATAAGTAAACATTTTTTTATATATAGAAATCATTGTTATATTAATCTTATTGTATCAAGAAAAAAGAAAAACAGCTCTATAGATGATTTTTATTTTAAAAAAAAACAACAATTTTAAATATTAGGTCAAAAAGTAAACTTTGCTGAATGATATACACTAATAAATCTACTTGTATTTTAGATATAGATTAGAATAGGTTCAAAATAAATATAAATGGATTATTTCTATTTTTCTTGTTATTACATTGCAGTTTTTTTTTAAAAAAAAATAAAGCCTATGGTTGAATAAAAGATCATTAAGTACAAAGTTAAATAGAGTCAAAAAGTAAAATAATAAATCCTTGTTTTTTTTTTTTTTTTTTTTTCGTTATATTATATATATATATATATGTGTGTGTGTGTGTATGGTATTTATCAGTTGGTTTTTCTGGAGAAAAAAGTATTTAATATAGTTTGGTAATCAAAGGCTCGTTTCGTATAATATTCAAACTTATAATTTTCAATTAAATAGCACAGCTTTTCATTTGGTAATAGTAGCTCTATTATTTATTTTAGGTTATTTTTAATTGTATGCTTTTAAAATATAATTGTTGTTTTAGGTGAAAATATAATATTATATCTATTTATTTTTCTGAAATTTATATTATACTAGTTATTATTTTTTTTATTTTTATTTTTTCGATCAATCATATTCCTTTTTGAATACTTTTCGACCAATAATAATCAAAGAAACTAAATTAATATTATTTTATCAAGAATTCTCACTTATCTACTTATAAATATATACGTTTAACAGGTTTTGATAATTGTATGCAAACAAAAAAAAATAAAGTATTATTATATAAATACGATTTCATTTTTATTGATTTTATTTTAATAATTCTTTTCCATCTATTTTTTTTTTTTTTTTTTTTCGTGTAATGCGTTTTTGATAACTATTTATAAAAATCTACGCATGCACAAGAAAAAAAAACCATGATATAATAACCTATTAAAGTACTTAACATTTTATAAAAAAGGGAAATCATTAAACTTGGTACAGATGTTATTTTTGGTATAGTTAAAAAATATATATTTATTAATTTTTATTTCTAAATAGGTATTTTTAAAACAATTTCATAAATTTATTATTATTAAAAAATATAATAGTGGGATTGATGGGGTAAAAAAGGAAGAAATACAAAAATAAATTTTTTTTTATAAAAAAAATAGATGGTACAGTTATTTAATTATTATTATTAAAAAAAAAGAGAGGAAACAAAGATTTGCATTTAAGCAAGTTTCAATTGCTTAGCAACAGAGAGAGGAAGAGCAAGCTTATCAGTCAATTGAGTAACTTGGAGACCTTGGAGGTTGATTAAAGAAGTAACAGGGATTTGAGAGAGGTTACCTTTGGTGACGGTAGCAACAGTTTCAAGAACGGTACCCTTGATCAAGTTAGTAGGAATGCTAATGACACTACCTTCAACAGAGGAGATGAGACCACCATCAACAACGTGGAGTTGAGAGACGGTAACGGTAACAGTGTTCTTGACTTCAGCAGCAAGACCAAAGACAGTGGTAACAGTACCACCAGCAAGAGCTTCAACTTCACCAACGAGGCCACTAGCAACTCCTTGGATTTGACCAACAAGACCACCAACAAGACCGCCAGCAACACCGCCATCAGTAGTAGAGGTAATTTGAACGACTTGGGTTAAAGTGGTTTGAACAAAGGATAAGTTTTGTTGTAAATCAGCAGGTAAAGCAGTGATACCGCCAACTTTGCTAATGGTAACTTGGACGACATTTAAGGCACTAGTGACATCACCAGCATTTAATTTAGCGAGAACCTTGTTAGGAAGAGATTGTAATTGAGCTTGGACCTTTTGAGTTAAATCACCAGAGCTAATAAGAGTAGTTACTTGAGTCAAAACAGTAGGGACAGAAATGAGTTGAGCTTGTAAAGCGGAAGGAAGAGTCTTGAGAACAGTTTGTAATTGTTGAGGTAAAGAAGTTAATTCAGTTGGAAGAGTAGCAAGTTTGTTCAAGAGGCCAGAAGGTAAACCTTGGATTTGAGTAGGTAAATCAGCTAAAGCCTTTTGAACAGTTTGAGGTAAACCGGAAATGACATTAACTAATTGAGTAGGGTCATTGAGAACAGCCAAGACTTGATCTTGAACGTCAGCAGGTAAAGCTTGGATTTCGGAAAAGATAGCAGTGACGCTTAAAAGGTGAGTGATGTTATTTAAACCGGGTAAAACAAGAACGGCACCAGCATCAGCTTTAAGGTTAGCTTTAGCAGAGGCATGACGAGCAGTAAGAGGAGCACCTTGAGCACTCATTAACATGGCAGCAGCAATAACAGCAAGGGTAGAGAAACGCATCTTTGTAATAATAATAATAAAAAGTGTTTAAAGGAAAGTTGAGGGGTTGTTAAAAAAAAAAGCTTTTTTTAAAGGAAAGTAAATAAAATAAGATTGGATTGAATTAATAAAGAAGAAAAAAATAAAAAATAAAATCCAACTTTTTTTTCTTTTTATATGATTTTGATTTTTTTTTTTTACTTGATCTGCGGAGCTTTTTTTAATATGAATAGATAGATGTGTTACATACAATTTTAATATTAAAAAAAAAAAAAGTGAACACAAAGCTAACTGCATACAAAATTTGAACTAAGGTTTTCTACATCATCTTTTTTTTTTAATATATTGGCTTCTTTTTAATTAAATTTCCTTTTTTCATAGATCACGATAGGATTTCAATCTTTTTTTAAATAAGATATATATATGTAAGTGTATATAATGAAAGAAATCAATCGATTAATTCATTTATATTTATATTTAATGTTATATAGTTTATTTATTTTTTTAAAAAAAATACAATAGAATAACAATAGTGAATAAATAAAAGCCTTTTCGCCCGCTCAGTTGTCCTCCATCTCTCATATAACAAACATGGATATACTTTATTAAACCTCGTGT
Organism: Cunninghamella blakesleeana; assembly: GCA_017871115.1. NCBI lineage: Eukaryota > Fungi > Mucoromycota > Mucoromycetes > Mucorales > Cunninghamellaceae > Cunninghamella > Cunninghamella blakesleeana. Next base: position 3,389,530 of record JAFCIZ010000005.1, read on the forward strand.
TTCTCTGAATGAAAAAGGGAATGGGCTTTTTTAACCTAAAGCTCTTTTTCTCATAAAATACTAATTGTATTAATCTTTCAGAATTTTTTTTGAATTACAGATAAATCGTGTAACTATTCCTGTATCTCCAGTTAAAATTATATTAAAAGTAGATCTTTTTTTCATTTTATTCCTAATTTTTAACCAATCAAAAAATAATACCTCTCAAAGATATAATTTTTAATTTATAAAAAAAAAAAAAGTACGTTTACAGATAAAAGATTTTTTTATAAAGATAAAATAATCAAAATAAGTTTCTAGATTTTTTTCATTATTATTAGTATGTATTTATAAAAAAAACTAGATTTTTTTTCTTTTTTTTTGGTTGGGGCGAATAGTAAAGTTTTATTAATATCATGCTCTTCATTACTAAAAAAGTAACCCACTGGAAAAAAAGAGACATATTTATATTAAAAAAAAAAGGCTGCATAAACAACAGTAAATGAAAAAAGAATACATAGAGTTATTACTATCACTATTTTTTTTTATTCTTTTTTCGTTGAATACCTCGAGGTTACACTTGAAGAAAAAGTAAGTTATCCTTTGATTACTTATTTTCCATATCTGGATAACTATGCTTTTAACGGTAAAGATTAGTTTTATATATAAGTTAAGACTCTTTTTTTTTTTTTTACAAGATATTAAAATTTTTATTGTTACAAAAATTAATAACGATTTTTTTCTTTTCTTCTTCGTATTATTTATTATTTATGTTGATGATGATATCATTTATAATAATGATTTGTTTCCTTTGTTATAAGTTGAAGTCGGATATTAAACGGATTTCTATTTTAGTAAATTGGTGGCAAGTTTCTTAAAAATTTTAATTGACATTTTTTTTTTTTCAACAACCTTAAATTTTTCACATTATATCATTACATGCATTACAGTGCATTTTAAACTAACAACAGATCTTTTTTTTTTTTTTTTTTTTTTTTTTTACTTATATTCCATTATTTTAACATTTGGAATGTTCGATTACTGGTTTTAGTGATAAGATTTATTCAATTTATGTCACTAAAACTTTAAAAAAATCATATTCACGATCCCTTACTGGTCGCTGCTAATTTTTTTCAAGAAATAGGTAATAATAACAATAACAATAATAACAATAATAGTAATAATAATAATAATAATTATAGTAATGGTAATAGTAGTGATAATAGTAGTAATAGTAGTTGTAATAATAATGTGAAGAAACATACTAATAATAAATATGCTAATAATAAATAATAATTAATGTGATTTAAGTAGGCTGAGTAGGTTCTAATGAACACCGGGTTTCATAATGATTAAACAATGCCTTGTCACTAGGGGATAGTTTATCTAAGCGTTGCTGTAATGTATCACCATCTAAATTCATCCAACTATGATTCTATATAAATATATAATACAATATAATCAACATGTCATGTTAATATTCAATACAACTCTCAGTGTAATATTATTACTACCGCCATTACTATTTATTACCTTGGCATCATTAATGTTTATGCGTTCTTTAGGATCTACTGTTAATAATCGACTAACTAAATCCTTGGCTATCAATATTAACATAAACATAAAATATGGATTAAGGTTTAAGATTCAAGATTTTTTTTTTCGCTTTTCTTTTAAATATGAATTATATCAAATAATCATTTTACCTTCATCAGAAATATTATCCCAATAGGGTGAAGTAAAAGAATAGATACCTTCCATGATTTGTTGTTTCATACTTGGTGGCGCTGAGTCCTCTATTATTTGTTAATAATAACAATAAATATAAATAAAATAGAAATTAATAAATGATCAGGTAGTACATTACGTTATAATTATTATTATTTTATTATTTTGTTATTTTTTTCCTTTATCTATTTTTTTTTTTCAACTAACCATTAAAAGGAGGAAATCCACATAAACAAATATATAACATCACTCCAAGACTCCATAAATCACATGGCTTTCCATAACTACGAGATGATGGTGGATTTAATATTTCTGGAGCAACATAATTGGGGGTACCGCATTGGGTTTCTAGTAAATCTTTGCCTATAATATGTGTAGCTAGTCCAAAATCTGTTATCTTGATTCTTAAATTGGCTGTGTCTACCATAAGTACTAATAGATATACAAATTATTAATATTAATGTATGTATGTGTAATTTTTTCTTATTATCTTAATCACTATCACTAGTATTGTTATTTTTATTATTTTTATATTTATTTTTTTACCATTTTCAGGTTTCAAATCTCGATGAACTACACCACGTTGATGAAGGAACTACAAAAAAGTAAATAACCAATTAAATAAATAAAAATAGTAATAAGTAAAAGTGTTACAGTTAACTCTTTAATTTTTTTTTGTTGTTAATATTATTATGTATTTATATGTTAATATATGCTTACCTCTATACCAGAAAAAAGTTGAAAAAAAATAAACCTTGTTGCTTCTTCGGTCAAAAATCTATTTTGAGATACATAATCAAATAAATCACCTTCTTGAATACTAATTGTAAATTTTAACATTGAAAATATGTACAAATAATGATTACTATTACTATTACTATTATTGTTATTATCATTTTATTATCGTAATTAAAATATCCACTTACTATTCAAGAACCATGTATATATATTTCGTCTCATCAAATACTTTTTCAATCTGTATAACACAAGGCTATTCAACATTATCAATGAATAAATGAATAAACAAACAAATTAAAAATCAAAAGTCACTTCATTATTATTATTATTAATGTTACTATGATATATATATCGCTTACATGAACTTCTAATGACATTAAGATCCCAATTTCTTGAATAACAGATGGTAATAACTTTGGCTTCTTTTGAAACTTGGATTTGGATATAACTTTGGCAGCAACATATTTTCTTTCTGTTTCCGGTATTTCATTGTTTTTATATGATCTATGGTATCCTTTATATACGGTAGCAAAATTACCACGGCCAATTTGTTTCACAACATGATATTCAGAATGAAAAGGCTTCATATAATAAAAAAAAGGAATATAAAATAATAGTAATAATAATAATAATAATATAAATATAATAGTCTACTTTTTTGTCACCATCTTTTATTTATTTTTTTAACCCAGATATGTCTACATGTACTTACAATAACCTCAAATGTGGGTGGAAATATAACACGGTAAACTATATATAAATAAAATAAAATAAAAATGAATACTAATTTATATATATGATCATTGGTATAACAATAAAAGTAATAAAAATCAACTTACAACTATGTCTGAGATCATTATCAGCATAAGCTTCACGTCTATAAAGTTGAATTCGATCCCCCGATCTTAATAATATTCTTTCTTTAGATTGTAGCTGAGCTCCATTAATATAAGTACCATTGGAACTAATATCTTCTAAATATATAGAAATACCTCGACCATAAACGTCACTACACCCACGTTCCTATATACAATTATGTTTAATTTTTAATCATTCAAAAAAAAAAAAAATTTTTTTTTGCCCCCCTTTTTTTTACATTATCTCAACTTTAATTAATTAATCCAAGACGTGTTTTCGCGTCTTTTTGTGTTTCCATGTCTTTTTTTTTTTTTTGATGACCCATCTATATGTAATATTCTTCTCTGTATATATTTATTTTACCATATAAATATAACAATGACGCCTACTAACTTCTGTTTGATTAAATCTATATATAGTATATTAAAAGAAAAACTAATAAAATAAGTATATACTACTATTTTTTTCATAAAGATATATATACAAGAGAAATTTACATAAAATCACAGCTAGGATCTCTACCAAATAAATAAGCCGTGCTTTTTTGCCCTTCTACACCTTGTCTTTCAAGATATTTTGATTCATATTTAGGATTTAAACTTTGTAAAAATGCCCAAGCTTTTTTATTTTTATTCCATTCTGGTACTTCGGGTACAAACGATTTAATACGAGATCTGGCTGCTGCCGCTGTATCTTTTTTTAATACTGGTTGAGCTTTATCTACAGGAGTCGTATCCTTACTTGTTGATGGTGTAGGATTAGAAATAGGTGATACTTCGTTACTATGGATATTATTCTCTTTATCACTTGTTGTTATGATAGTAGAAACGGAGGATAATTTACGTTGACTACTGTTATTTAATTTTGAATATTTTTTTCCACCAAGATCCGTAGCTTCTAAAGAATTAATTAATTCAGTACTTTCGATTTCACTAACAGCTCGTTTTGTTGCTATGCCAATAGAGGTGATGGTAGTAATGTTTTTATTTTCTATTTCTTGTGAAGGATAGTTACAAGTAAAATATTCTGAACCCTCATTAGCACTATATTCGTCGGTTTTAAGTCGGGTTAAATTACTCTCCGTTGTTATTATTGAATTATCTACAGTTGAATTTGTCATTCTTTATTTATTTTTTCTAAAATTATTGTCGTATTAATTTTTAAACAAAAGATATTCTTTTTCTTAATGTATATATAAAAAAAAGAATATAATTATATGTTATAAGAAAAATACTAAAGAGGAAGAAAAAGGAGAGAAAAAAAATTTGAATTTTTTTATTAAAATTTAAGTTCCGATTTTTTTTTCATTGGCTCTACTGTTTTCAATAACAATAAATAAATAAATAAATAAATAAATAAACAAATAAAAGCTAATTAAATGACTTTTTTTATTAAAAAAAAAAAAAAAAAGAGATATAAAAAAGTAATACACTCTGCTATTGATCGCCATTTTATAATCGAATAATATATACTTTTTTAACTATCAAGCAGTAATAACCTCATCAAAAATTACTTTATCTCAGTGTAAAAAATGGATAAAAACAATTTGAGGTGTTTCATTATAATAGACAAAAAAAATTACGGATTGTACATTACACTATAGCAATCCAATTACTATTTTTTTTAAACGACTTATGCATTTTTAGTTACTACTACCATTATAACAGGCGAAAAATTATAGGTTGTATAGTGGAAAAAAAAGTTGTAAGCATATGAAAATTGTAGTTATAAAAACCATTTTAAACTGATATATCAAATACAGCATATATCCTTTTTTAGAAAATATTTGATTTACAAAATTATTCTTATGAAAAAAAGTTAATAATAATAATAAAAAATAAATCAAGTAATTTATATAAAAAATATAAGTTCGTCAGTAATTATTGTAAATAGATCTTTTCAGTAAAAAAGAAAATAAAAAATAGTTTTAAATAAAATATACTGTGTTTTTTTTACTAGATATTTATAAAATGTCAGGATTAAGTAATCATCTATTCACCCTTTTATATTAAAATACATTTTTTTGCCATTATTATCATTATTTTAAACATATAAATATTATATTAAGATCATTTATATTCATGTATGTATAAAAATATGAAAATGATGTATGTGAACATAATTATTATTATTATTTTTAAGAAAATAATACTGTTGCCTGCTCTTCTATTTTAGGAAGGATTAATAAAGTTTTTTTTTTTTTTTTTTTTTTCATGGAAAATATATACTCTATTATTACACTTTCTAGATTCTTGCCACCAAATATAAATAAATAAGGTTTTGTTATGGTCAAAAAAATATTATCCGTTTATTATAATAAAAGAAAAATTCATGGAAATTGTTATTAGTGAATGTATTCCCACGTAAAAATAAAATAAAATAAAGTTACGGCAGCTTTATATTTGACTTAAAATATAGTATTTTACATATATTTTAACTCAAAAATATATATAAATATATATATATATATATATATAAATCTATGCGTGTATATGCTTCAATAATAAAAATAGGTATTTATATAAAAAAAAATATAAAAAAAATAAAAAATTTCATATGAAATAATATATATTTGTATATTTTAATATGAATAATACTCACATTCCTTAAATATGGACCACCTTCTTTCTTATTTTTTTTTTTTTCAGCCAATGATTTTCGACCGATTAATTGGTACACGAATTCAAATTAAGTTAAAAAAATATTATATGCCCATTTTTTTTAAAGGTACCTTAATTTTTTTACCTTTTTTTTTTCTTTCTTTATTTCTTTTTTTTTTTTCACTCTTTTTCTTTTCATAAAATAATAAAAATAGTAAACATGCCAAAAGTTGATGCTTTAGTGGTTCGTTCGGAGTTAACCAAAGAACAATTAAAAACATTACAAGCAGTGATAGACACCTATATTAATAAACTTGATGAAAAGTCAGAACAAGAATTAGTTGAACGTTTTAAAGGGGATAAGTTTGTTACAGAAGAACAGGTACGTTTAATGGCATCTATTGATCCTCATTATTTAAAAACATATGCTAGTCAACATAATCAACGAGATCCTTCTTGGTCACCTTTATATGAAGCTTTACGTACTTTAGGTCGTACCACTAGTCAAGAAAAACGAGATGAATTCTATACTTTGCTTTCCCTTTTAGGAAGTGCTTATGGTATGGGGTTATTAAGCCGTGGTGCCTATTGGCGCCCTCTTTCTGATTTAACCTTAAAAGAACGTGAAGCCTTTTTACTCGGTTTACAGCAATCCATTTTACCTCCTTTAAGAGCTATTTATCGTGGTTTAACTGGTTTGGTCATGGCCTCTGTTTATTTTCCCGTTGAAAGTCAACCTTTACAACAAGCTCTTGGGTTCCCTGCTAGAGACCCTATTCGATCCGTTCCTGATTATGAACCTCCTTATGGTACACCCGATCGTTTACACATGTTAACCTTGAATGAACTTGAACAAAAAAAGGAATTAAAATACGATGTAGTAGTTGTAGGATCAGGTGGTGGGGTAAGTTAATTGTATAAAAATAATAGCATTAAAAGTTGAATGTTTATTGAATGTTTTCTTTTTTTATTGTATTTATATAAAATAGGGTGGTGTAGCTGCTCATGAATTAGCTGCTGCTGGGAAATCTGTATTAGTTATTGAAAAAGGAAATTATTACCATGAAACTGATTTTGATTTATGTGAAGCAAAAGCTTTTGAAAATATGTATGAAAAAGGAACCGTATTTCCTTCCACTGATGGTTCTCTTGGTGTTTTAGCTGGAACTGTTTGGGGTGGTTCAACAACAGTAAACTGGTCAGCTTCATTAAAGGTATATATATATGTATATATATTTAACTAAAGGATTAAGGGATATATAATAGAATATCATAATATTTGAGTATATATATATAAAGGAGAAATGTTTGTACTCATTTATTTTTTTATTTTATATACATATGTATATATATATTATAGCCTCAGCATTTTGTTAGAGAAGAATGGGCTAAACAAGGATTAACTCATTTTATTACGCCTAAGGTAATCAGTCTTTTTTTTTTTTAATATATATATGTATAATCAACATCAAAATCACAGTCATAAAATAAAATAGAAATAATAGATGGTTAAAAAAAATTATTCATTATTTCTATTATTATTTTTTTCCTTCATATTTGATAGTTTACAGAACAATTAGAAAAAGTAGGTAAAATGATTGGTGCAGAAACTTCAGGAATTCAACACTCGGTACCTAATCAAATTTTATTAGATGGATGCAAGTAAGTGATACAATAGTATATTTATATATAACTTGATCATTTTACTTAATATTTTTCGTTTCATTTTTCATATTTTTAAATTAGAAAACTTGGTTATCATTATGATAATATACCTCAAAATACAAGTGGTAGACGTCACCAATGCCATTATTGCTTTGCAGGATGTCGTGATGGGGTTAAAAACGGAACAATGAATTCTTGGTTACGTGAAGCAGAAAAATATGGAGCACAATTTTTAGATCGTACTAATGTTCTTCGTGTATTAACTGATAAAAAGAAGAAAAATAAAGCCATTGGTGTAGAGTGTGTTGTTCATGGTGGAAAGAAATTAAATATTTATGCTGATAAAGTGGTTGTTTCTGCTGGATCCTTGTACTCTCCTCGCATTTTATTAAAAAGTGGATTGAAAAATCCTAATATCGGTCAACATTTACATGTTCACCCAGTTGCTGGTGTCATTGGTAGATTTGATGATCGTGTAGTTGATCCTTGGTCAAGCTCAATCATGACTGCAATCAGTTGTGCTGTAGAAAATGTAGATGGAGATCATTATGGTTGTAAAATTGAAGTACCAGTGTTACATCCAGGTAGATATAATAATAATAATAATAATAATAATAATAATAATAATAATAATAATAATGATAATACCTACCCACATCGCCTATATCTACCTTTTTTTTTCTTTTAATATAGGTTTATTCTCTGCACTTGTTCCTTGGAGAGGAGCTAAGCAACATAAAGAAACCATGCTTCATTATCGACAATTTGTACCATTAATTGCTCTTACACGTGATAAAGATTCCGTTGGATCGGTTAGTTACGATGATGAAGGTATTGTCAATGTTGATTTTAAATTATCAAAGCATGACGCCCGCTCTATGATGGAAGGTATGATTGCTTGTTCTCGTATTTTAGTTGCTGAAGGTGCTCGTGAAATTCATACAACCAATCCTCGTATTCCTGTCTTTAAATTTAAACCTGAAGAACCTTCTGATGTCACAAATCCTCGTTTTATTGCTTGGTTAAATGATGCTCGACGTATTGGTGTACCTGATATGGTATCCACTGCTCATTTAATGGGAACAAAGTAAGCATATATATATATAATTAAAATAATATAATCATAGTCTATAAATATATATTTATTTATTTTTTCTCTTTTTTCTTTTTCTCCTAGCCGTATGGGTGTATCTCCAAAAACATCCGTTGTTAAACCTACTGGTGAAACGTGGGAAGTGAAAGATCTTTATGTTGCAGATGCATCTATATTCCCTACTTCAACAGGTGTTAATCCTATGTTTACCACTATGACTTTAGCTGTTCATGTAGCTAATAGTATTATTGAAAAGGATACCAATAAGAATGCTTCAAAATTATAAAAGAACATAAAGTGTAATTATAAATACGTTCATTGTTTTTTAATTTAATTTTGTAAAATATATCACTACCACTACGACTATTAATAAACACTAATAATAATATATACTTTTTTTTTATTAAAATAAATGGACAGATAATATATTATAAAAGGGTTTTTTTATTTATAAATGTAAAGATACAATTACTCTTGCTTTTTTTTTAATAGTAATAATAGCAATAATTAGTGTTTATTATATTATTTTTATTTTTTTATTTTATTCTTGTGCTTGACCAGTAATAAGAATCGACATCATTTGAACAATTATATTCAAAACGATAAATTCTATTAGTTATATATTTCTTTGATTCATTTTTAAAGTAAATGATATTTTTTTTTTCTTTTTTCTTTTTCTTTTTTTTTTTTTTAAAAAAAAGCATGCTTAGCTTTATTTATATTTATATTTATATTTATTTTATAGTTGTGTTATTTTTATGATTGTTGAATAAACTTATCCAATGACATAAATAGGTTTTAAATCGTTTTTTCCCTTAAATATGTAAAGGTGCATGAAAAAAAGTATAAATATTTATACTTTTAAAAATGTTTTTTATTTCTATTTACTTTTATTTTTTCCAAAAATCATTTCTCTCTCGTATTTTTTTTTTTTATTCTTTTCTATTCATCAATTTTTTATTTTATTTTATTTTATTTTAAATAAAAATGGAATTGGATTCAACTCAAAAAGAGACATTTGATGCTATTTTAAATACTTTTTTACGTGAATTAACGCCAGAAGAAACTAGCATCTTGATAAAAGATTTGGAAAAATACCCTACTTTAACAAAAGAACAAATAGAGCAAGTAGCCAAAACTAGCTGTAAGACATTTTTACCTGATTTTAATGTTATGGATCAAGCAATCGCGTTTTTACATAGTGTGATGCCTGAAAAGGATAAACAAGATAAAATCAAAACCATTCTTTCTTTATTATCCTCTTCTTATGGGGTAATATTATTAAGTCAAGGTTCTTTTTTTAAACCTTTTGTTCAATTATCTGTACAAGAAAAGGAAGCCTTTTTACAAAATTGGCGTCAATCTAGATTCCTTACCTTACAATCTCTTTATCGTTTATTTGCCAATTTAACATGGAGTCAAACTTACCAACGTCCTGAATCTGATCCTTATTTATTATCTCCAATTGGATATCCTAAAATGGACCCTATTCGTCAATTATCAGATAATAAAACAGAAAATGAACAACTCTATACACCTACTTCTAATAAATACAGTAATAATTACCCACCTCGTTTACCCATTTTATCACCAAATGATGATATATTAAATCAAGAATTCGATGCAATTATAGTTGGTTCAGGGTGTGGGGGAGGCGTCATAGCTGCTAAATTAGCCAAAGCAGGCCAATCCGTCTTGGTAATAGAAAAAGGTCCTTATCTTCATGAAACAGATTTTCATTTATCAGAGTTAGGCACAAGACAAACATATGAACGTGGATACTTTTTTAGTACAGAAGGTGATACATTGACGCTTTTTGCTGGTAGTTTAATAGGGGTAATTTATTTATTTATTTATTTAATATATATATATATATATATATATATATATATATATTTGCTTATTCACTTTTGATTTTTATTTTGTATTATGTATAGGGTGGTTCTACAATTAATTATTTGGCAAGTTTAAAATTACCTCATTATGTTAGAGAAGATTGGGCGAAACAAGGGTTGACCTACTTTACATCTAAAAGAGTAAGCTTTTATTTTGATATTTTTTATATCATAAAAAAAGAGATATAAATGAATGAATGGATTATTTTTTTTTTTTATTTTTTTTTTTAAAAAAAAAAATAGTTTAGTAGGGATATTGAAATTGTTAGTGAGAGAATTGGCGTATCCACTGAAGGAGTTCATTTTATAGGTGCCAATAAATTATTAAGAGAAGGTTGTAGGTACGTAATGTTGTTTCTTCTAAAATAAAAATAATGCACCGATGCTTATAATACATCTTTCTTTTTTTTTTACTTTTTATTTTAAAAAAATAAATAAATAAAAACAATAAAAAAAAATAGTAATCTTGGCTATCATCATGGAGTCATACCCCAAAATACAGGGGGCTATGTACATAATTGCCATTGGTGCTTTTGTGGTTGTAAAGATGGTATTAAAAATGGATCTATGAATACTTGGTTAAGAGATTGTGTTGAACATGGAGGTCATATTATTGATCAAACCAAAGTAACTCGTGTCATTATTAAAAATAAAAAAGCTGTTGGAGTAGAATGCTTTTTAAAATCCGAGGATGGGAAACCAAGAGAAAAAAGAATCATTCATGCTAAAAAAGTTATTGTCAGTGGTGGATCCTTACAATCACCTGGTATTCTTATACGTAGTGGATTAAAAAATAAAAACATTGGCCAACATTTAAAATTACACCCTTCATTAAGTGTATTTGGCTACTACCGTGACATAACAGATTGTTATAAAGGACCTTTGATGGCGGCTTATTCAAATGTTGTCACTAATAGAGATGGCAATCATTATGGTGCTATTTTAGAAAGTATGAGTAGTCATGCAGGTTTAAATGCTATGAGTACTCCTTGGTATGGAAGTTTGGATCATAAAAGAACCATGTTAAAATATCGTTATGGTGCACCCATTATCATATTGGTAAGAGAAAAGGATTCAACTGGATATCTTTCTTATGATGATGATCCAAATGGTGAAACAGATCGAATGAAAGTATATCATCATTTCTCGGATTTTGATAAGCAATCCCTAAAGGAAGGAATCATAGCTTCTGCCAAAATATTAGTTGCTTCTGGCGCTCGTGAAATAAGAACCATGCAATTAACTGTGCCTCCTTTTGTTTTTAATGATGATGAAGAAAGTGAAGTAAATAACCCAAGATTTATGAAATGGTTAGAATTGGTCCAAAATCAAGATATTCAAACGCCTATCACTCCTCACATTATGGGTACCTGGTAATGATTAATATATCTATATCTATATATCTATCTATCTATATAGAAATATTTATATTAAATACATCTTTTTTTTATATTCTACATAGTCGAATGGGAATATCACCAAAAAATTCTGTCGTTAAACCTACTGGTGAAACCTGGGAAATAGATAATTTGTATGTTAGTGATGCATCAGTTTTTCCATCATGTTCTGCTGTTAACCCTTCTTTAACTATCTACAGTTTATCTTTACACATTGCTGATTGTATATTGGAAAAAGATTCCAACAAGGCTGTTTAAAATATTCAAGTATTATCTATATGATTATATAAAAGGGTATTTTATTTTATTTTTTGGAATTATAAGCTATTTACCGTAAATATTGTTTATTTTTTCTTTATTATTATTTGGTTACATATTCTCCGTATATATAATGAAAATATAAAAATAAAATTATAAGTATTAATAAAACTTTTTTTTTTTAATCTGGCAAATAGTTTTTTATGCATCTAATAAAAATATTCAGAGTAAAAAAAAAAAATGATAATGAAGTTAATTCTTGATTACTGTTTTTTTAATACTAGTAAATATATGATTCTGATCTTGCCTGAAAGTAAGTATGCATGCATAAGCTAAATAATAAAAAAAGTGATTAGCATGCTAGAAAGTTCATGTATAGCACTAAAAAATATGATTCCTTAAAATAGCGATTTTTATTGTGTTATTTTAGAATATAAAATATTAATAACAGAAAATATGGCTAAATAACGAAGAGGTATAAACTAGCATAATATATATATATATATATATTTAATAATGTTAATTATTTGCCGTAAACAAAATATAATTATAGAAAAAAAATAATGTTTCTTGGGAATACAGAAAAGAAAAAGACTAAGTAAAATGGATTATTCCCTACTGATTTTGAGACTGTGTAGAAGGTTTAGTTTCCAAACAAGTTGTATTAGTGTCAAGCTTGCAATTTTCTTTTTTAATTACTGCTTCATAAGTACTTTGGAAACCTAATAATTTCTTTCTTTCTGTTTCTGTTGTACATGTTTCAACCACAGGATGCATTTTCTTACCAGGATAATTACCCAAAGGACAATCTGTAATAATAGAATCTAAATCACATAACAGGGCTGCGTAGGTATCTTGATGGCATTTGCAGGTTGAAGAATAACCTTCCATATCTTCACCAGAACACGCTGTTATATTTCCATTTTAATTGTAGGATATAAATTCTTTACTACCAAATAATGAGTCTACAGCATTTACACATTTTTCATCATTTGGATAATCATTTAAACAAGTAGCGTTAAATTGAGTAGAGTATGTAACAAAACTAATAAGAGCAATCAAAAGCTGAAGTTTCATTTTTAATTTTTTTTTTTTTTTGATGAATAAAATAAAGAAGAAAAGTTGAATGTATTAGAGATTTCATTCTCTATTTTATGTATGCATAAAAACTTAGGTGATGTTCTTTGCATTTTTGTTATTAGGGATGTACTTCTGAGTTAGAATTATGGCTTTTTTTCAAAAGATATCATCTTTTATATATATGTAACCCTAAACTTCTAATTATAGTGGTTTAACTTTTACTTTTAGGAAAAAAAGTAGGGGCGATGATAAAAATTGTGTTGATCTTTAGTATTTATTGCCACAAATAAAATAAAGTTAATACTTTCTTTTAATAAACAAATATCATAAATTCGTTTTTATTAGTCATATTAAAAAGATTGAGAAATCAAAGAATTCTTGTATGTATTATGATGAAAGAAAATGTTTTTTTTTATTTATATTTATTTTTCATCTTGTTTGTACTAACTCATTTATTTATTTAGTTATTATTCTTGATATATATGAAAAGTAAATAAAAAAAATTATAGCAATATATATAAGTAATTATAACTTTGAAGCATTCTTGTTGGTATCTTTTTCTAAAATACAATCAGCAATATGTAAAGATAAACTATAGATAGTTAAAGCTGGGTTAACACCTGAACATGATGGAAAGACTGACGCATCACTAACATACAAATTATCTATTTCCCAGGTTTCGCCAGTAGGTTTAACGACAGAATTTTTTGATGATATACCCATTCGACCTAAAATTGAATGAATAAAAGATTAATATATATCTATTTATTTTTTTATTTATTTTTTATTTTATTAAACATACAAGTGCCCATAATGTGAGGAGTAACAGGAGTAGGAGCTTCCTGGCTTTGTGCTAATTCTAACCATTTCATAAATCTTGGGTTGTTCACTTCACTTGGTTCATCCTCTTTAAACACAAATGGTGGTACTTTTAAATGTGATGTTCTGATTTCACGAGCACCTGCTGCCACAAATATTTTAGCCGATGCCACGATACCTGCATTTAAAGATTGTTTATCATGGTCCGATAACTTGTATTGAATTTCCATCACATCACTCTCACCCCCATCCTTATTATCAAATACAAGATACCCAGTTGATGTTTTATTTCTTGCTACTGTAATTAAAGCTGCGCAATACCTATATTTTAACATTGTCTTTTTATGATCCAAACTACCATACCAAGGAAAACTAATAGCATTCAAACCGGCATGGGAGGCCATGGACTCCACTTTGGCGCCAAAATGATCCCCATCACGATTCGCTACCACATCGGTATACATTGTCATCATGGCTGCTTTATGACTATCCACCACTTGATTAAAAAATCCAAAGGTATTAATACAAGGATGAACTTTTAAATGTTGTCCGATATGTTTATTTTTTAATCCACTACGTATAAGAATACCAGGTGATTGTAAGGATCCACCACTGACAATAACTTTTTTAGCATGAATGATTCTTTTTTCTCTTGGTTTCCCATCCTCGGATTTTAAAAAGCATTCTACTCCAACAGCTTTTTTATTTTTAATAATGACACGAGTTACTTTGGTTTGATCAATAATATGACCTCCATGTTCAACACAATCTCTTAACCAAGTATTCATAGATCCATTTTTAATACCATCTTTACAACCAGCGAAGCAATAATGACAGTCATGTTGATATCCGCCTGTATTTTGTGGAATGGCTTCATAATGAAATCCTAAATTTCTATAATATAAATATAGTATAATAATGATAATAATAATGTATAAATATATATAAGCAAAGTTACTTTTGCCATTCTATTTCCTATTTTATCTTTGTCTTTTTTTAAATAAAATAAAAATAAAAATAAAAATACATTACCTACAGCCTTCAGCTAATATTTTTCCAGAACCAGTATGAGTAACCCCTTCAGTAGAAGCACCGATCCTTTCACTGGCAATTTCAATATCTCTTGTAAACTATCAACGTTATTTTATTTTTTTAAAAAAATAAAATAAAAATGATTAATTATCCATTATTTATCATTTATTTTTATTTTTTCATAATATTTTATTGTTCATTTTTTCTCTTTTTTAAAAAAATACCTTTTTAGAAGTAAAATAAGATAATCCCAGTTTTGCCCATTCTTCTCTGACATAGTGAGGCAAAGGCAAAGTTGCCAAATAATTGATAGAAGAACCACCCTACATATACAATACAAAATTGGAATCAGGAGTATATATTAATATTTTTTTTTTTTAAATATATTTACTTATATATATAATAAACCATTAAATTACTTACCCCAATCAAATTACCAGCAACAAATCCTAACGAACCATCATCACTTGAAAAAAAAGTTCCACGCTCATACGTTTGTTTTGCACCCAATTCTGATAAATAAAACTCTGATTCATGAATATAAGGACCTTTTTCTATTACCAAGACGGATTGACCCGCTTTGGCTAATTTAGCTGCTGTGACACCACCGCCTGGACCACTTCCAATGACTATAGCGTCGAATTCTTGATTTAATATATCATCATTTGGTGATAAAATGGGTAAACGAGGTGGGTATTGATTGTCGTATTTATTAGAAGTAGGTGTATAGAGTTGTTCATTTTCTGTTTTATTATCTGATAATTGACGAATAGGGTCCATTTTAGGATATCCAATTGGAGATAATAAATAAGGATCAGATTCAGGACGTTGGTATGTTTGACTCCATGTTAACATGGCAAATAAACGATATAGAGTTTGTAAGGCTTGAAATCTAGATTGACGCCAATTTTGTAAAAAGGCTTCCTTTTCTTGTACAGATAATTGAACAAAAGGTTTAAAAAAGGAGCCTTGACTTAATAACATCATTCCATAAGAAGAGGATAATAAAGAAAGAACGATACCGATTTTATCTTGTTTATCTTTATCAGGCATTACACTATCTATATATTCTAGAGCATGATCCGTAACATTAAAATCAGGTAAAAATGTCTTACAGCTAGTTTTGGCTACTTGCTCTATTTGTTCTTTTGTTAAAGTAGGATATTTTTCCAAATCTTTTATCAAGATGCTAGTTTCTTCTGGCGTTAATTCACGTAAAAAAGTATTTAAAATAGCGTCAAATGTCTCTTTTTGTGTTGTATTCAGTTTCATAATAGCAGTGGTAATATTATTGTTATATAAAATAATAATAAAAAAAGAGAAAAAGAAAAAGGAAAAAAAGTAAAAAAAAAATATAGTTTATTTTTAAGGGGGGAACTATTTTATATCTTTTTTTTTTTTTCTTATGTTTAAGCTTTTTTTCCCACATAATTAAAAAACATCTAGTATATTTTCTTGTATGTCACCTTTTTTTTCCCTCTTTTTATCTAAATCGCATTATAATCATCTATTCTTTTAAGTATGATTTTCACTACTTTTTTTTTCTACTTATTATTCATATCATCTTAACTATAAATATAAATAAATATAGGAAAAAAGGTTTATACGTGTACGTACAAATATATTATATTTAAACGATATCAGGTGATCATTAAAAGAAAAGTTAAAATATATGTAGTTAAGTGGTGAGTAGTTACCATCATCTTTTTTAATAATAATAACAAACAAAAAAATAATAATAATAATAAAAAAAAAAGTAAAAGAAAGAAAATAAAGTAAAAACAAAAAACATTATCATTTTTCTTAAAAGAAAAAGGGATAAATCGGAATAAGTACTTAAAAAGTAATTAATATAAAAAAATGAAAAATGTTTTTCCATCCTGTCCGAATTCATAGTCTGAGTAGATATTTTATTTCAAATTGTACGTAATATAAAATATGTCATCTTTATTTTTTCATTATTTTGTTTGTTTAACATAAATAATGTTGATCTTTTAGTTGCCTCAAAAGGTATATTTGTATATTTATTCTTCTTTTTTATTAATTTTATTATTTATTGTTTAATGAATTACATGTACAATTTTATTTAGATATTATCTATATTGTCATGATATATGTACGCGTACGTATATATGTTTATATGTATATATATATATGTTTCTTTGGGGAAAAGGATCGTGAGTAAAACCATAATAAAATAATAAATTCATGTATGCACATAAAAAAACGGTGAAAGTCGGATCTTTATAGGTAGGATTCCGGGAAACCCGGAATAGTTTGGAAAGAAACTGGCTATATTCTATTTCAAAAAAAATATGAAGAATATGACCATTGTTATTATAAAGATTGATATTATAGTTATGGTGTGTTTGTATTTTTTACTTCTTTTCTTGGTGAAAGAATATGTTAGGATAGTTGTAACAATAATGAAAAAAAAGTCTATTATAAATTAAAAATAATGGGATACATCGGATAACATTATGAGTTTGAATAAGAGCCGTATAAAAAATTTTCCCTTTTTTGAATTCACTTTACTATACGGAGTTTCAATGGACTACAACACCCCTTCAGTTTAATAATAAATGTTTTTTTTTTGGTCTTAGTTAAAAAAAAAATTAGTATAGTCAGATAATTTTTTTAATTTTTCTTCTTTCTCTTTCTTTTTCTTTTTCTTTTTTTAACGTTTCTTTTTATAAAAAAAAACCCTTCTCTCTCTTTCTCTCTTTCATTTTTTTTTCTTTCCCTTAAATATAATAAAAAAAAATGCACGCTCGTCTTGCTCGTAATATGATGACTCGTTCATCTTTAAATACTTCCCTTAGATGGATGGCCAACACAAGAAGTTTACATGTACAAACACCTGCTGCTATGTTCACTGGTGCTGAACGTATTAGGTAAAAAAAAAAAAAAAATTATACTTTAATATATATTTATATAAAGTAATAAGAATAGGAAAATGAGATGTTATAAGTCTAAATATAAACGAATAGAACGATAAAAGTGAATAAAGAAGAAGGTTAAAAAGCTTCTATTACACACTCCTTTTCGTGGGAAAAATGTAACATTCTCGTATCATCATTATACTCATTTTACTCTTCATTTTCTTTCTTTCTTTTATTATTGATATAACATAGACAAACTCAAGGTCTCCAATATAATGGTTTACGTCAACAAATTAGAACTTATGGTAAAATTATAAAATTAAAAATAGGATATGTGTGTTAATAATAGATGGAAGTTAATCTTTTTATATTTTTATTTATATAGCCGATAAGGTCATCAAAGTACCTCAAATGGCTGAATCTATTTCTGAAGGTACCTTAAAACAATGGATGAAACGTAAGTATAATATACTAGTTTTATTTTATTTTACTTTTTTTTTAAAAAAAAAAGAGGATAAAGAAAAATGATATTATTTTTTAAAAATAATATCGAGGGCCCGTGTGACTAAATCAAGTGGTTTATAACAATGACACATTATCTCATTCTATCTCTTTCCTTTTTCTATTTTCTATATGAATAGAGGTTGGTGATTTTGTTCAACAAGATGAAGAAGTAGCTACTATTGAAACTGATAAAATTGACGTAACTGTCAACTCTCCAGCCTCAGGTACTATTGTAGAATTATACGCCAATGAAGATGATACTGTTGCTGTTGGTGGTGATTTCTTTAAATTAGAATTAGGTGATGGTCCTAAAGAAGGTGCTGCCCCTTCCAAACCTAAAGAAGAAAAGAAACAAGAAGAAGAACCTAAAAAAGAACAAGAACAAGAACAACAACAACAACAACCTAAAAAAGAAGAAGAACCTAAAAAAGTAGAACAACCTAAAAAAGAAGAACCTAAAAAAGTAGAGCAATCCAGTACCAGTAATAATAATGATCAACCTGCTAAAGTATATGGTAACCGTAACGAAACCAGAGTAAAGATGAATCGTATGCGTTTACGTATTGCCGAAAGATTAAAGCAATCTCAAGATACAGCCGCTTCTTTAACCACCTTTAACGAAATTGACATGTCTGGTTTAATGAATTTACGTAAAGACTATAAAGACGCTGTCCTTAAAAAGCACGGTGTTAAATTTGGTTTCATGTCTGCCTTTGTAAAAGCCTCTGCTATTGCTTTACAAGAAATCCCTGCTGTCAATGCTTCTATTGAAGGTACCGATTTAGTTTATCATGATTATGTAGATATCAGTGTTGCTGTCTCTACCCCTAAAGGTTTAGTCACCCCCGTTTTACGTAATGTCGAAGATATGAACTTTGTA
This sequence comes from Cunninghamella blakesleeana, assembly GCA_017871115.1. Classification (NCBI taxonomy): domain Eukaryota; kingdom Fungi; phylum Mucoromycota; class Mucoromycetes; order Mucorales; family Cunninghamellaceae; genus Cunninghamella; species Cunninghamella blakesleeana. The sequence goes on from JAFCIZ010000005.1 coordinate 3,408,938, forward strand.
GATATTGAAAAGAATGTGTTGGCTCTTGGTAATAAGGCTCGTGATAACAAAATTACTATTGAAGATATGGTTGGTGGTACCTTTACTATTTCAAATGGTGGTGTCTTTGGTTCCTTAATGGGTACCCCTATCTTAAATCCTCCTCAATCTGGTATTTTGGGTATGCATGCTATTAAAGAAAGACCTATTGTTGTTGATGGAAAGGTAAAATAAAAAGACATATATATATAAATGAGAAAGGAACAAAAAAGAGACCTTTAGGCTAATCACGACACACATATATATTTATCTCTTTAGATTGAAATTCGTCCTATGATGTATGTTGCTCTTACTTATGATCATCGTATCATCGATGGTCGTGAAGCCGTTACTTTCTTAGTTAGACTTAAAGAAATGATTGAAGACCCAAGAAGATTATTACTTGACATTTAAAAAAATATTATAAACAATGATAAATATATATAAAAATTCGCTCTTTATTATTATTTTTTAAAAACAATTTCTCATTATTTCTTTATCTATCTTACCTATTAATGAACGCGATTTTTTTTTTTCATTACTTTCATCATTTTCTTTCCTTCTACTCTTTTTTCTTGATTATATGTAGCATATATAACTTTTTTATTTATTTTATTTAGTTTTTATTTATTTACACTTATACTTTCTTTTCTCACTCTTTTTTTTTTATATATATTTATATATACTTATAAAACTTATGCTAATGTTAAAAAACTATTATATATATATATATATATATATATAAATAGAGAATAAATGGACATATATATATTTATATTTAATAATATGGGCTTGATTAAAATAGATGTTTCTTTTTTTTTTTTTGGTATTTACAAAATTATTTTTTTTTATAATATATTGTCACATAGTTTTTAGTATTGGTTATTATTTTATAATCATATAAAATTAAGCAAACCATGTACGTAGAGAGTATAATTTAAAATGTATCTTGTTTTTAATATATATAAACAATTATGTAGAAATATACTTTTTTATTTTTTTTTAAAAGAATAATATTAAAAGATATTTTTTTTAATAAATAGTTACATACTCTAATAAGAATAGCACCAAAAATATTCATTAAAAATGTTTTAGTTTTTAAAAAATTCTGTCATCTATTATATGGTCCTAATTATTTTTTATTTTGAATACATCTCAACTTTTTATTAAGCGACCCTGCTCCAATTTTTTTTACCAGTCTATTGATGAATGATAAGCTACTGTATGTATAAAACTATTCAATTCTGAAGATGACAGGGGGGAGGAGTTTGTTTTTTTTTAGATTGTGATCATCTTACAAGTATGGTGTTATGTTGTTTGTTTTATTTTGTATTTTCCTTAATTTTGAATTAAACTAGCATCCTCTAATTTTTTTTTATCAGTACCTTAGGTTAAATGGCTTAAATATCATTCGATTCTGACGACTTTTTTTTCTTAAGCTATGATCATCTATTTTATAGGTATTTGTGTTGGCTGTTTATTTTACAAATCCCCAGCCTTCCTACCAAGTTTTTCTTCATTATTTTTAGCCAATTTATATTCAAATATTAAATTACAGCAAGTATAGAAATCATTCAATTCTAAAAAGTCCCTTTTTTACTTATTTATTTAGGCAATGTTGATCTTATTAGGTGACTATTATAATTATCATAATTTAGATTATCTTGATTTTTCTTATATAGTCATATATGATATAAATATTCGTTAGTAAATATAAGATGCTGCAGGATTTATACTTCTTAAGATGTATTCCTATAGTTTAAGCAATTTGATATTTTTTTATGTATTCTTTTTGGGAAATGATACCCATTTTCATGATGATTTGACTGTGTGATATATGTATATATTGTTACAGTGAAGTATTCATTCCAAATTTTCTTTATATAAAATAAAACGAGAAGAAAAGAGGATAAAAAAAAATTAAAAATCATTCTGGTTTTTTTATAAATTGAGTGATCACATGTTAAACCAATTTTCTTGAAAATGTTTCATACATTTTCGATTGTCTTTTATTTGATAATGTACGTTTTAAAGTTCATCATTCATCTCAAGATCTCATCCTTTTGTTTGTTTTTGTTTTTTTCTATATTTGTTTGATATTTTTCTCCTCTTTTTTCTATTTTTACTTGATGATTTTCAGTTCATTATATATACATAGAAGATAAATTCTTTTAGTAATATATAATAGAATACATACATACCTGCATACCTACATATCTACATACCTACATATATATATATATATATATATATTAGGGATGATTTATTCGTTTGATTTTATAGATATAATTTTTAATTTGAAATATTGTCTTTTTAACACAATAGTTATCAGCAGATGAAAAAAGTAACATGATTAAGGTTTCTTTTGTGTCATGAACCATTTTTATATAAGAAACGGAACTTACCCCACCTTTTTTCATTATTTCATTTTGGTGATTTTGGGGGGGATTTAAACTCGAGGGAAAAATCTGAATTCCATCTATTTTTTTTATTATCCATTTTTTTTTTTCCTTTTATTTATGATCATGAAGTAAAAGAATAGAATTAAAAATGAAATAATTAGTTTAAAAGTAATTTATAAAAAATATCAAAAGAATAGTTTTTTTCGGGAATTGAAATACTTGATCATTAAAAACTCTTCTAATCACATGAAATTACTATAAAATGCGGGGTAATCCAAACTAGTGTTAAAAATGATCGAATGAAAAAAGATAAAATGAATCACTGAACCTTACCTTTTTAATATATATACATTATGATTTTATTTAAATATGTTATATAGTATAAATTTTATAAATGTATATTGTATATTGTTATATATGTATATATGTTTATAATTAAAGAGAATTAAATTTTTATTTATTTTTAATTATTTTAACTCAAAAATTGAGTCCTTTTGGGAAAACCGATGTCATAAGAGATGCTTATACTCTTTATTTTTTTTAAAAAAAATGAAAAAGGTAACACCACATATTCTATTTGCATGTGATTGGTAAATATATATAATTTTTGTGTAAATATAAAATTTTATTATTATATTGTAACCAATCATATTTTAATTCATGACGACAATTTGTTTTTGTTTTTATTTTTCCCTTTCTCCTCACTTTTTTTATCTTTCTAATTATATATATAAAAGCTGGAAAGAATCCAATTTTTACAAAATACATATAAAAAAAAGTAAGCGAAATAAAAAGTAATATAACTAAAAAGTGACATACAATAATAAGAAATGAAAAAATGATAAATGTGGAGTGTGTAACATACAAGATTGTCTTAACCATGGATCTCTTTTTTTAATGTTCTTTTCAATTTAAAGTCCGTCTATTTTTATTTTTTTTTGATACAAAGTTTTCATATTCTCTATTTTTTTCTTTTTTCTTCCTCTTTCTCTCTCTCTCTCTTTTTTTTTTTTTTTTTTTTCACACACCCCACATTTTATTTACCATATCATATTTTATATAATAATAAAATCCCCTTTTATGTATCAATGGATTTTTTAAAACAACAAGAGAATCATTCAACATGGAATACAGAAGAATTACAAGAACCTGTTCCTTTTGAAGGTATTACTAATAAAAGAACAGAAAAAATAAAATTAAAAGATGGAACCATTCTATAGGAAAAAACAATAATAATCATCCTCTCTGATTTTTATTGTTGTTGTTAGATTTCAAATTTAGTTTTGGATTAGATCCTGATTTTGTAATGCCTATACCATTCGACATACCACCACCACCACCTTTACCTTCATCAAATAACAATGATCCTATGTTGACGGATGAATTGTTTCAAATGGATTCCACTTCTTCTATTGCTTCTTCTAACATGACGTTAAATTCAGTTTTAGATGAACAGGATCAAAAAGCATTTAGTCAGTTTTTAGATACTTTTTTCATGGATCAGCCTTCAACAACATCATCATTATTTGACCCTCCTCCTAAGCACCAGTCAACTTCATCGTCATCACATGATTCTTCTTATTTTACCCATTCAATGATGAATGACGATGAATTAGAAGAACAACGTAGAAATTCAATTTTACAATCTTTGGATAGCCAAAAACAAAAAATACATGAAAGATTAAACTTCTTATCATCTACTCATAGCCCATCATCACCATCATCTTCTATAAAATTAAATATACCAATCACTGCAAATAATAATAATAATAACAATAATAAATACACTGGAAGAAAAAGATCCACTTCAACAGCATCATCAACAACAACAGATCATCAACATACTCCTCCTCCAGCGAAAAAGAGTAAAAATGGTCATAAAGAATTATTAACAGAAGAAGAAAAACGAGCCAATCATATTGCTTCTGAACAAAAACGTCGTAGTATGATTCGAAGCGGATTTAAAGACCTAACAGAAATCATTCCTACCTTAAAAAATATCAACAATTCAAAAAGTACTGTACTATTTAAAGCTGTGGATTATATTAAATATTTAGATAGAAGAAATAAAAGTTTACGCGATAAATTACGCCAATTGGAATTAAGAGCCGAAGTACAAGGTAGAATGGGCCATTCATCTTCAGCAACATCTTCTTCTTCCTCGGCTTTTACTTCTTTAATACCAATAAAAAAAAATGAAGAAAAAGAGTCATCCTCATCTTCTCCTCCTCCATTAACACATTCTACTCATCGATCCTCCTCTTCATCTTCGTCTTCTTCGTCTTCATCCTCATCTTCCTCCCTATCAACCACTTCTTCTTTGTTATTATCACCTCCCTCTTCTTTATCCTCTAATAATAATAGTAATAGTAATAACGCTAATACATTGCCTCCAGCTTATCAGGGTTTGCCTCCTAATGCATCGGCGGCTTTATTAGCTCATAAAACACAGCAACAACAGTTATTACAATTACAAGAACAATTACAATTACATCAACGTTTATTAGCCCAGCAGCAAGAAATGAAAGAATTGGCTATATTAAAAGCAAAAAAAAATATAAATACTTTACCTCCATTACATCATCATCTTCATCAACATAAAAACAATACTTCCTCTTCCGATATCATTGGTTTTAGAAAAGTATCTTCTTCAAATCCTGCAAACAATACTACCGCTACTACCACTACTTCAACCATTTCTACATAAAAATAAAAAGAATTCTTATCCTTTAAATTATAATGGTTTCTTCGTTTATTTTTTTTTATATGTTACGTATTTTATTATTATTATTATTATTATTATTATATATAGTTTTTTCCCTTTATTTTTTATAAATAGTCTTTATATCCTTTTTTTTTTTTTTAAAAAAAAAAAAAATACTTTTTATGGTCATGCTTTTTTTCTTTTTGATACATTTTTTGTAATATATAAATATAAATATTTTTCTTTCTTTCTCTCTTTTTTTTTAATAAATTAAAATAAATAAATAAATAAATTATTTAACACTTTATTTTATTATATATATATATATATGAAAAAAGGAAATAATAAACAATACAAGCACATGATGATTTGTTATACATAGCTATACATTTAAGTCGGGTTAGGGAGCGTAGATATTTTTTCTTTTTATAATTTATTTTTTCCTTCCTCTTCGTTACTATTATTATTTGTTATAGCGCCATATTTTTTTATTAAACGGTCTTTATTTTCTTGTAACCAAGAAGTAGAAGAAGGTGATGAGCAACTGGAGGTGAGAGTCTTTTTTGAAAGAGATGAACAAGAAGACGAAGAAGGTGGTGGGATACGATTCCAATCATAAAAAGTGGTTGTTCTTTTTGTTATAGTGGTCATTCTATCTAAACCGTCCTCATCGTTCTCTTGTTTTTTTGTTGTTGTAAAAAAACAACAACAAAAATAAGAAAGCATCAAATGGTCTATTTATTTCTCTATTCTTTTAATATCTGATATTTAATATGAAAAAAAAAAAAAAGATAAAATAAAAAGGAAAGAAAAAAAAAAAGGTACGAGAGTAGGACGACATCTTTTTTTTTTTTGGAGCGATGAGAAATCATAGAAGTACGGAGTTTTAAACAAATAATGATTTTTATTATCCAAATATTTATGATGTAAGATTATCTTTGGTCTATTACTTTTTTTATTCCAGGATAAAAAGATTGCTAGTTCCTTTTTTTTTTTTTTCTAAAGATTAATAAAAGTAATTTTTCCCAATGCGTTAATATTATGTATGGTTTTTCTTTTATTTTTTATACTCGTACGTAATGAAAACTTGTTTTTTTATTTATATATAAATAGTATTTTTTTGAACAAAGAAATCATTTTACATATATCCTCCTTTTTTTTATTATATAGTGGGGATTACTAAATTAAGATGGGCTGTTCCTATTTTTTCATTTTATTATTCAATATATAAATATAAATACAACGTGGGGTCAATGGTTAATTATAATGATTGTCAATGCTTTCATATTTTTTAAAAAAAAGAAATCGCTTATTTGATAAAAACCTCGTTTTTATTTGACTATCCTAGTTTAAAGACAGAGAGAAAATGAAAAAAAATGAAGGAAAGTACGTAAAAAAGTAAGTTCATTATTTGAAGAAACAAATATTTTTAGTTTAATACATAAACAAGTCAAAAATTACCAAGTTTATGAAATTGGCGGCATCAGAATGCATATATAAACTTGTTTTTTATTCTTTTTCTCTTTCTCTCTCTCTTTTCTTTTTTTTTTTTCTACTTTACTGTAAAATAATTATTTAAATCAATTTTTAACCCCATTCCTTTCCTTTTTATTCATTCCTTTCTTCTTCATTTATTTATTTAGTATGGATACATTATCTTTAAAAAGTTCTTCAAGTTCATTAAAAAGAAAGCTAACTCGAAAATTAACTTTTAAAAAATCCAAGAGTGATACCGATTTATTGTATATTCAAGCATCTTCATCCCTATTATTACCAAGAAAATCAAAAATCACATCATCATGTCCTTCACAATATTCAAATTTGGCTACTTTGGTTACTACCAAAAAAAGTTCTTTAGACACTTTTCGATCGCGTGAAATCGAATCTTTAATTACCTGCCATCCTACTTGTACATTATATTTATCTTTAACTCCTCCCATTTGTTTATAAAAAAAATCATAATTATTCATCATTTAATTAGTATTAATTATTTATTTATTTTTTAAAAAAACATTGTCACTGTTATTATTATTATTGTAGATTCATTACCATTTTCATAAATTCATTTTTTTATTTGTTATAGAAACTGTTTTATTATAATAAAATATTAATATAATATTTGTCCTAATTACATACTCATGCAAGACTAAAAAAGATGTCAATGGTGGTGGTGGTATTAAAAAATAAAATAAGGAGGAAAATCGTGTGGATTTTTTTTTATTGACTTGTCATGAATAAATAGTCGTAAATATATGTATATATATTAGTAAAATACCCATTAATGTATAATGATAAATAAGTGTATCATTTATTTTAAACCAAACAACAATGGTTTTTTTTGTGTTAATCATCCTATAACAATTAAATGAACATTATCAACATTCATTATATATATATCGTCTATTGATCACGACCGTTACCATTTTAAGAATACCTATTCTATTTTATATATCGACTTTTCCTTCCTATTTTAGTATTTCTTTCATTGTATATTTTAATTCATTCTTTTTTTTAAACGTAAAATAATTCTCTCTCAAACTACCTCGTGATTATCTATTTTTTTAAAGAGATGATTCACCTCTTTTTTATTATTTATTCATTTTTTTTTATTGATTTGCTGATATTCCTAATTTATTATTATTACTATTATTATGATTACCATGAGTTATGATTTAAGATTATTACCATTAATTTGTAAATATTATATATATAAAAAATCTACTATTTTTATTTTATTTTATTTTTTTTCAGGTTTATCATCACGACCACTACCAGTCATTTCCCAAGGTGATAAAGCACCTTCAAAGTTACGGAAGGCTTGAGCCAATTCTACAGGTTCGGTAACAACACGTTTCTTTTCTTCATCATATCTTACTTCTACGTAACCAGTCAAGGGGAAATCCTTTCTTAAAGGATGGCCTTCAAAACCATAATCTGTTAAAATACGACGTAAATCAGGATGGCCAGTAAAGAAGACACCATACATATCATACACTTCACGTTCTTGCCAGTTAGCAGCATTAAAGATGGGGACTACAGAAGGGACAGGGCTGACTTCGCTAGCATAGGTCTTGACACGAATACGAGCATTGTATCTAAAACTTAATAATTGATAAACTACTTCAAATCGATTTTCGCGAGATGGGAAATCAACACCTGAAATATCTTGTAAGGATTTAAATTGAGAGTTGGTATGATCTCTTAAAAATGTCATGACGGGTTCCAAGGCACTAGGGGCGACATACACGGTCAATTCATCTTTATACACACTGAACTGTTGAATGAATTTGGGTAAAGCTGACATTAAATATTGTCCATAGGTGTGAAGTTCATCATTGCCTGACTTGAAAGTGGGATCTGCACTGACTTTATTAAGTTCTGTAGCTAATAGAAATAATTGATATAAAATAAAATAAAAAATAATAATAATGATATTTTAGTACTATTATCCTTTGTTTTTGTGGAATATCTTTATATCTGTTTCACCCTGTGTCGCTTTATTTCGTAATATGTTATTTCTTTTATTTTTTCTTCCCATCCATCAATATATTTATAGTACCTTGTTGCTGTATCATTGAAGTAGAAAATCCACGAACGGTGTTAATTCTAAGAGCAGGTTTAACTATTATATGTTGTAATAAATAAATAAAATAAAAAGAATAATAATATATATTTATCAATAAAGAAAATTCCAAACTTTAAACTATAATGCTGTTTTTATTTATTTTTTTAAAATTGTTTTTAAAATTAAATAAAATAAAAAATATAATAATGATGATGCTATCAATTTACCAGCAGACAAAAGTACTCGTTGTTGACGACATGTACGTAAAGTGGAATTAATTACTCTAGAAGCCATTATTTAATGTATAAAAAAAAGAGTGGGGAGGATATTAAAAAAAAAAATAAGAGGAAGAAGAGAGAAAATAAAAACAAGCAAGCCATATAAAATTTGAACCCCTCTAACAAAAATGGTCACCCAAACGGTGTTTTAAAAATAAAAAATTGGTGCGGTTAAATTAATGCCTAATATATATTTTTTTTTTCTCTCTTTCCTTTTATTACACTTGAATTTTTTTTTTCCTTTTTCTATATTTAATTTTCTCTTTACTTTCTTTTTCTTTCTTTCTTCTTTTCTTTTTCTTTTTTATTTGTGTGAATAAATCATTATTGCATTTATTTTTATAAATAATATTAATACTATTAAAGTAACATAATGGAAATAGCGATTAGAAAAGCAACTCGTTTAGAATATAGACCTCCAAAAGAAAAGCATTTGCAAAGTAAAAATAATAATATAGCTTTTGAAAATAAGAACATATAATAAATAAAAAATAATAAATAGTAATAGTATAATTGTTTAATAAATGATATTGTATTATTTTAGCTTTAATCAACTTGACATATCATAAGCCTGCGTTAATCGATGAAATACTATTAACATTATCAAGAAGAGGAAAGGAAAACTCTTGGATTGTAAGAAATAAAATAATAAAAAAAAGGAGGGGAAAAGATAAAAGTTGTATGGTAAAGGAATCATATGTTAACCCTTTTCTCTCTCTCTCTCTCTTTTTTTTTTTTATTATGGGGTAATAACAATATATTTATTTTTAGATTGTATATAAAGTATTGATTATAGTTCATACCTTAATAAGACAAGGCAATGGTGATCAAACTATATCTAGATTACAAAAACATCCTGAAGTATTATCATTACATCGTTTAAAAGAAAAAGCTTCTGGTAAAACTAAAAATATAGAAAAAAAAAATATTTAAAACCTTAATTTAATCGGTGCTTCAATGAACAAAATAGTTTAACCAAAATATATCTTTTTTTTTTTTAATGTTAATTATAGCGTATGCCAGTATACAAAATCTTCATATGTATCATAACTATTTAATTGGAAAGTTAGATTTATACAGAGAATGTGAAGTGGATTATACAAAAGCGAAAGGTCGTCTTCGTCAATTATCAATAAATAATGGTTTATTAAAAGAAACTACTCGAGTTCAGCAGCAAATAGCTATTTGTTTATCATGCAAAGTAAAAATAATAATAATCATCATAATCATGATTTATATATACACATTAAAAAAAAATCTTTTCACTCATCCAATCTATTATATATATATATATATATATATATATAGTTCCAAATAGATATTGGCGATAATGCGATTAGTTTTAATGCCTTTAGATTAATTGTTGAAGATCTATTATCATTGTTTCAAGTAGTGAATGAAGCTGTTGTAAATATATTAGGTAATATTAAATCATTATTTGAATTCCCGGTTTAAAATACTCACTAACATATATATAAAATATTGTTTTTATTATAGAACATTATTTTTCTCTAAGTAAATTACATGCTACCTTGGCTTTGGAAATATATAAAAAATTTTCTGAACAAGCTCAAGCAACGACAAGTTTTTTAGATAATGCAAGAAAACTTGAAGATGAATTATTTATTACCATTCCTACTTTGAATCATGTAAGTCGATCCCTTTTTTGGCAATCTGTCATTCCATTTTTTTCTCCCTTTTTTTATTTCCAATAATTATATACCAATCCTTTTTTTTTTTTTTTTTTGCATATAGGCACCACTTTCATTGGCTTCCGCTTTAGAGGATTACTTAAATGATGGCGATTTTGAAGCGAAACGACAAACTATTATTCAAGAAAAACAAAGAAGATCATCTATGGGTAAAAAATAAAATTAAATAAAAATTATATATATTTAGAAAAAAATTAAAAATAAAAAAGAAACTAAACCTTTTTATTTAATATTTTTTATTTTTTATATTAAATAGTATCACCTTCAACTAACCAACCTATTACACAATCTCCGTCATCACCATCACCGACCAATAATAATAATATGCAATTAACCATTACATCACCATCATATAATAACGACAATTATAACAGTAATAATAATAATAATTATAATAATAATAATAATAATAATGCTATGAATGAATTCCTTAAGAGCCTTGAAAATGAAAGAATGGATACTTTAGTACCTTATCAACCTCAACAAACTCAACAACAACAGCAAGTAGTTTATTCTCAATTAACAGGACAACAACAACAATTGCAGCCTATTCAAGCTCACTATACTGGTAATCCATTTTTACAACAACAGCAACAACAATATCCTATTTTCCCTATCAATACAAATTTAAAAAGGTCAGCATCTTTATCTACATCCAATACCAATTATGCATTGACTGCAAGTCCTTTAACCTATAATAATCCCAATGTATCATTAACTTCATTACAAAATAATATGACGGGTAGTAATCCATTTAGATTCAGTACTTTACCTACGATTCAATATAAGTCTCATCCAAGTCAACATTTACCTATTCCTATTAATACAAAAAATCCATTTGCTATCAATAATAATAATACCATAGCAACACCTCCATTGACTCCTGTACAAAATAATAACCCATTTGCAAAATCATAATTTATATATTAAAATAAAATAAACTAATAATTTTTAAAACAAAAGCAAATTTATTTTATTCCCAATTTATCATCATCATTTTTTATATAAAAGAGAGAAAAATGTGTAAATATAAAAATAATTTTATTTTTTATGTCTTTTTAATTAAAAAAGGGTGATCAAAAAACAAATATTTTTATAAAATAAATTAGTTCATGGATTGAACCAAGTTGTTGATGAAGTGTTCACGGTCACCAGCAGCACCACCTTGGATGAAGTGGTTGAATTTACGCTTAGGCCATAAGTTGTTGGGGTTAGATAATTTGAAGGGCCATAAGAAGTTGGAAGCTTCCTTGAAGTGAGGACCACAGGTAGCAATTTCGTGAATAAGATCTTCAACACAGATGATGTTGTGCTTACCAAGAGCCTTTTCAATGATGGCATTGTCATGGAGAGGGATACGTTGCTTATCAACCTTAGCATAACCACGCTTGTAGATTAATTCACGGATGGTTTTCAAGTTGGGTTCACCATAAGTAACATAAGGTTCAACCAATTGTAACATTTGGGAGGTAGCCTTGTTTAAACGAACGAAGACACCATTGTTAATTTGTAATAAACGTAACAATTGTAAAACCTTACGAGGCTTGGGGGCAATGTTGTTGATACCACGGATACGGACAACGAAGACAACCTTAGGTTGAGCTTCAACGAAGTAATCACCATTGGCCTTGGCTTGACGACGGAGACGGATTTGGTTACGTTCGTTGGATTGATATTCCTTGTGGTACTTAGCAGCACGCTTGAAGATTTCACGACGCTTTTGGAGCTTAGCCTAAAAAATGGAAGGAAAATTGAATAAATAAATAGGAATGAGTATATATATATATAATATACGCTTTTATATAATATTGACCACTCGATTTTTTTTATTATTATGATAATTTTTTTTTACCTTGCGAAGTTCAGCCTTCTTGGTAGCAGCATCAGCAGCAGCCTTAGCGTCAGCCTTTTGCTTCTTCAAGAGAGTTTCGGGGACGAGAACGTCATTGTTGGTGGGAACGTTGCTATTTTAAGCCAATAATGAAAAAAAATAATAATAATTGAATTTAATAGTGCATTTTTTATATATTTATACAAGTAGTTGGATTATAATAATTTTTAATGAGAAAGAGGAATGATAGTAATAATAATAATATAAAGTAGTGGTGATAAAGAGATGTTTTTCTTTTTTTTTTATTGTTGATAAATCATATCCATATTTTTATTATCCAAAGTAAAGTAATATAAGATTCCATATTATCATTATTGTTTTTTCTATTCCTTTCTTCATATATAAAAAATAAAATAATGTATATTTTATTTATTCTTGTTGATAACTTACTAAGCGACCATGTTTGCACCGTGAAAATATAAAAAATAAAGGAGAGAGAGAAAAACAAAAGAATTAGTGAACAAGAAAAAATTTTAAAGATTTGACGAAAAATTTTTCAAACTCCTTCATTTTTTTTTATTAGATGCCAAAGAGGATAAGTGGCTTGGTCCTCAAATTATTTAAAGCTCGATTTAAAATTACATTATCTCTTTTCTACTTTTCTTTCATGCAACCTTTTTTATATTTATACATATATAAATGTTTTTTATTTATCATCTTTTATTATTTAAAAGGTCCATATTTTTTATTATGTAAAAATGCCATATTTTTATTATTTTAAAAATTCTTATATAAATGGTCATAATTTTATTATTTTAAAAACACTTATGTATATATATGTATATATATATATTCTATATAAAAGTATTTATTAATTTATAGTTTAACTGAAAAAAGATCATATTAATAAAACAGTATAATTATTATTGAAATAAAGTAAAAATCTATTGCTTGGATGCTTCATAAAAAGGATAATCAATATAACCTTTTGGTTCTTCGCTAGAATAAAAAGTGCTACGGTCATATTTGTTTAATGGCCATTGATTACGTATGCGTTCAACAAGATCAGGATTAGCAATAAAACTACGGCCAAAAGAGTATAAAGTATTGGGTGATTTTTCAGCATTTTCATAAGCAACTTTATAATCATAAGTATAATTACCACCTATAAAAAAATAAAAAAGAATTAATATCATTCATTCATTGATCTATCCATATATATATATATATATAGTTGTATCATTTATTTATTACCAGCAATAAAGGGTCCTTTCCAGATCTTTTTAAAATGATCAAGTGTTTCAATTTCTTCTTTACCATTTGCTGCAGGTAATTGATCATCAAAATCTCTAATACGAGGTTCAAGGAAATGAAGATAAGCTAAGTTGGGGTGGTTTTTTTGAAGTTGTTCTGTAACATAAGACCAAGTTCCAATACGATCCTTTTCAAACATATCTTGAAATTCGCTATAAGGACTTAATCGAATAGCAGTCTTTTCTTCACCAATAGCTTTGGCAACTTTATCTACAAGTTCTAAAACAAATCTTGATCTATTTTCAATTGATCCTCCATATTCATCTGTTCTTTGATTACTGGAAGAGTTAAGAAATTGATCTGAATAAAAAAAGAAAAAAAGAATATATATATATATTTTAATAGGCAATATAAGGTACGTAACTTTTTTTTAAAAAATAAATGAATAAATGAAATTACCTGGTAAATAGCCTGAACTACCGTGAATTTCTACGCCTATTATTTATTTATTTATAATAAAAAGAGAGAAAATAAAATTCATTAATCAAATAATTTTCTATTTATTATTATTATTATCAAATAATTACCATCAAACCCAGCAAGGATAGCATTTTTAGCAGCAGTAGCATAATCTTGAATAATGGACTTGATTTCATCTTTTGTTAAAGCTCGAGGTGTTTCGTAAGGAATACCAAGAGGAGAGGTACCATTAATAGGAATTTCAGAAGCAGAAACGGTACGTTGTTGGTCAGGTAATAACATGGAAAAGGAAGTACGACCAAGATGCCACAACTGTAAAAAGAATATAGAGCCTTTTTCATGGACACCTTTTGTGATTTTTTTCCAACCTTCAATTTGTTCTTGAGTATAAATCCCAGGTGTATTAGGATAATGACCAGAGGTAGGGCTAATACCTGTGGCTTCAGATATTAATAATCCACCTTCTGTAGCTCGTTGTTGATAGTAAGTTAATACTAAATCAGTAGGCACTCCTTGTTGATTAGCCCGATTTCTTGTTAATGGAGCAAGTACAACACGGTGCTTTAAAGTATGTTGACCAATACGAAGAGGAGAGAATAAGGAACTGCTAACCATTGTTTTTTTTAATAAATATAGAATAAATATAAATAGTAAAATGAATTTATAAAATGAATTTGGTTTTAAAAATGAAGAGGTGATATTAAAAAAAGATCTACGTTTTATAGTTTATTTAATATAGAATTTTTAAGCGCTATTTAAAATGATTTTTCAGCAATGACAAACAGTTTACATAATATTCTTTCTTATTTATAATCTCTTGATTTCGGTTAAATTATACCGTTCTAATACAAAAATAAGAAAGCTGTCATATAATATTTATTCATGGATAAATAAGAATAAAAAAACGGCAGGAGTATCCATAATATTTTTTTTAGTGAATAATAAACTTTATAATAAAATGTAATTATCATTTATAAACTAAAATTAAAAAAAAAATTATATTAGGTAAATCAAAAATATTGTAGAAACAAAAAAAAATCTAATTTGAAGTAAAATTATATAATTTTATTTTTATTTGAAAAGAGAAAAAAGAAGTGAGAATAAAATGTTGATCAAATTGTAGTTTTCTACACAATAGCTTTTTCTTTTCTCTCTTAAGTTAATATATAAATATTTTTTTTTGACCATCAAATAAATAGAGTGGTTGAAAAAAAAAAAAAAGCAAAAAGTTTTGCTATAAGTTTTATTTTTTTTTTTTTATTTTTTTTTTTTTGTCGTGAAGATATTTTCATATTAGATAATGGTATATATATATATGCTCTATAATTCCTTTTGCGATATTGCCTAAATGAATTTAGTTTAGCAACAATGTAAATTCCAGAATAAACTTGGAGCTTTTGCTTACCGATAAATTCATCCTTAATTACATATAGTTCGTGATATTGAATTTGGATGTAACCTAAGGTAATACATATATTTTTAAAAATGTTTGAAAAACACAAATTAAATTTTAATAATAAATAAAAATAGATAAAATGGTTAATATGATGATTTTGAAAATGCAATTAATGAAGATGTATTTATAAAAAACCTTAAGAGGTTGTTTATAATGAAAAAAATGAAGGAATATAAAATTAATAATATTAATGTAAAATACGATAAAAACAATAAATCATATAAATTTTTTATTTAAAAAAAAAGATTAAAATTATTATTTTGCTTATACAACTTAGAGAATAAAAATTTGTATTAATCATAAAATCAAAAAAGTAAGTTAAATTAAAATAATAAAATAATAGCATAAATATTTAGAAAAAAAAAAAATAGTATAGTTGATAATGATAAATTTGATTTTCTCAAAAATAAATTTAAAGATAAATTAATTTTTCTTATATTAAATACATTACCTAATTAATAAAAAAATACTAATTAATAAAAAAAAGCGAAGATTTAGAGATTAATGAAAATAAAAAAAATCGAAAATGGTAAAGTTAAATATAAAAACAATGAATTGTGTAAAAAATTATTTAGATATATAAAAACTATTTACTTAATTAAATAATGTAAATAAACGTAAAGAAAATAAATTTGTTATAGTATTTTAAAAGCAACAGAAAATATATTTATTAAATATAATATATTAAAGAAGGATGTAGAAGATGAATATTTCTGAAAACCTATACCCTTTTTATTAATTACTTGAATAAAAATAATGTAATAAACTAGTTTAATACAATAGTTGAATTTATATAAAAGTCATTGCCATATATTTGTAATTCAAAGATTAATATTGTTTTATAAAACTATGTTGGCTGTATGTTCTACAATCAACAAAACGGAAAATAGAATGTCTAATAAATCTGTGAAGGTAATTGTGAGTAAACATATAATGCCATCGATGCCATACTCGACTACTTTATTTATATTTCCAAGATACTTCTGGAACAAGTTCCAAGAGCTGCAGCACTCTAGCTGTACTTGATTGTTTTATCAACAGAACTCATTCTTAACTTACTATATTCATCAACCACACATTCTTGGCCATCTTCAAATAGGAATCGAATGGTCATAGTAGTGTTTTAAAAATTAAGTATAGTTGTTAAAAAAATTGATATTTCAATACTAATAATACTAGTACTAATAATAATAATAATAATAATAATAATAATAATAATAATAATAATAATAATAATAATAATAATAATAATAATAATAAAAGGAAATAAAGTAATACCTTTTACTATTTATATTTTTATTTCAAATATTTATTTATATATCTTACTGTAACGGATTACTAAAATAAAAAGAAGTGAGTAATTTAATTATAATATTCAGTATAGTAAATAAAAATGAATATCAAAAACAACGACAGGGTAAATTAATTCATGCGCCAGGTGAATCCATAAAAGTGGCATTTACTTTTACAATTTGACCTATCTTGTTATTTGAAGTCTATCACCATATACAGCAAGACCGTCATTTATTTCTAAAAATTTTAATTATAATTTTCCTTTAATTAAATGATTAATAAAAAATAACCGCTATAACTAACAATTATGTTTATTCATTTCCCAAACATTGTTAATCAATCATATATTATTACTCTACCTTATCTTAATTGATACTGCTATTTTATTTATTTTATTAAATTACATTTATTAATTGATTCAATAGAAAGAAAATAGTTTACTGATTTGAAAATATAATATAATGTACTTGTGCGATTTTAATATTTTTCTTAAAAAAAGGCTTATATATTGAATACATAAATTGTATTGACAATTAGCTGTTTAAATGTGATCAATTGCTGTTATTTTATACTTTATTGCTTATTTTTATTCTATTGGTTGACTAAAGAAAGGATAGTCATTATAGCCTTTTCCAGTACAAGGTGTATAAAAAGTAGATCGATCATATTTATTGAAAGGTAAATGGTGTTGTATACGATAAACCAAGTCACTGTTAGCAATAAAGGCCCTTCCAAAAGCAACTATGGTATTGGAATGCTTTTCCGTAGTTTCATAAGCAAGTTTATAATCATGTGTGTAACCACCAGCTATTATTAAACAAAAATAGAGGAATCAATATATATACTCTATATTCATCAATAATACTCTTACACATTCCTATTTATATTACCAACTATAAAAGGTCCTTTCCAAATTGTACGAAATGGATCTAATGACCAATTTTTACTGCTGCCATCATCTTTTTCTGTTTCCTTCGTCTTGTTGTTTTTATTTTCATGTTGCCCTTCATTATTCTTGTTTTTGTCTTCGTCCTCATCATCATCATCGTCATCATCATTTTCCCTTGGTTCAACAAAATGAAGGTAAGCTAAATTGGGGTGGTTCTTTTGAAGTTGCTGTGTAAGATAAGACCATGTTTCTATAGGTGTATCATCATGCATGTCTTGATAAGAATTAAAGGGACTAAACCGAACGGCAGTTCTTTCAGCGCCAATAGCTTCTACAATAGCATCTACTACTTCTAAAGTAAATCTTGCTCTATTTTCAATCAATCCACCGTATTGATCTGTTCTTTGATTACTTGATGTACAAATAAATTGATCCAAAAGATACCCAATAGAGGAATGTAATTCTACACCTGTCATGTGTATTATATGTATATATGTTTAACAAAAAAAACCCTCCTATATATAATTATTATTGCTTTATTTTTTAATCTCAAATTTACCATCAAACCCAGCAATAATAGCATTTTTAGCAGCTTCGGCATAATCTTGAGTAA
Organism: Cunninghamella blakesleeana; assembly: GCA_017871115.1. NCBI lineage: Eukaryota > Fungi > Mucoromycota > Mucoromycetes > Mucorales > Cunninghamellaceae > Cunninghamella > Cunninghamella blakesleeana. Next base: position 3,427,433 of record JAFCIZ010000005.1, read on the forward strand.
TAGAAAGAATTTCATCTATAGTTAATGCACGAGGTGTTTCATAAGGAAGATCCAAAGGAGATAATGGATCACCAACAATACGAATAGGAGAAGCTGAAACCACTTGCTGATTAGAAGGAAGTAAAAAGGAATGAGTTGTGCGACCAAGGTGCCATAATTGAAGATAAATAATTCCCTTTTTTTGATGCACAGCTGAAGTCACCTTTTGCCATCCTTCGATTTGTTTCTCAGTGAATATGCCTGGTGTATATGGATAATGACCTGCACTATTACTGATTCCAGTTGCTTCCGAAATTAGTAATCCACCTTCGGTTGCTCTTTGCTCATAATGCTTTACCACTAAATCTGTTGGGACCCCATTTTCATCACATCGATGTCTTGTTAATGGTGCCATAGCAATACGATGTTTTAATAGTAGCTTTCCTAGACGAAGAGGTGTAAATAATACTGGCGTTGTTGACGTAGTCATTTTATATACAATTTGTTATTTTATTTAAAAAAAATAAAGGAAAAATAAAATAGAGAAAGTGAAAAAATAAATAAATAAATAAATAAATAGATAAATTAGAAACGGAAGGAAATGGTAATAAATGTAAGAAAAATTAAAACATAAAAAAGTATATAGCTTTTTCACTTTTGTATTAAAAGTTTAATATGATCCACCAATAAGATATATCTATTTTGGATAAATGATTTCTTACTAAGCAATTAAGGTTACACAGATGAAATTCATCATATAGGGTAGTGATAGACTGTAACTCTTGTGACATAATACTATTACTCAGCGTTGATATGATATATGTCATTATTTTTGTAAATCCAGTATATATATATATTTATAAGTATTTTCGGAATCACTAAAAAATGGTGTTAAATAGAATAATGTATCTTACTTTTATTTTATTATTAGTGTGTGTAAAATAAAATATATACAGCTGATCGTCTTATTATATAACTAAAGTATTATTATGCTGATTTTTTCATTCTTTTTCATTAAGAGGATTTCATATTGGTTTGAATTGAGGTTATCATTTGGTGATCTAAAAAACAAGAGAATATATATATCGCGAACTATATGGAATTGTATCATCAATCATAGAGTGGCTTTAGTGTACAGTTTTTCTAATGATCTCAAAGTCATCAGACAAAAAATGTTATTTAAATATTATCTACATATCTTTATATAGTACTTGAGTCGAAAAGGATTTGTATAGTACATATCTATTTATAAAAGTTTTTTTAAAAAGAAAAAAGAAATAGAAAGAGAGAGAGAGAGAGAGGGAATGAGTTAAATACGATGTGAATTAATACTAATTCCATTGTCGTTTAATAATTCATGTACTATGATATAGGACCTGTTTTGTTCTTGTTTTTATTGTCATTTTATTTGAAATAAAGTTGTTGGTATTATCTAATCATATTAATCTATTGAAAAATTATAAAAAAAAGTAAGTAGTGTTAATACTATTTGTAATAAATCAAGCATGGAACAAGTAGATTTAATTCTTATTATTGCTTCCGTACTTGTTTATCTACCTTTATATATTAAATATATATTGTTGTAATTTTAAAAATTTGTTTAATAGTAATAATAAAATAAAAAGACAAATAATAAAATAATAAAAAAAAGGAATGTGAAAAGAAAGAATATATGGTCTCGACTTTTTAAAAATTCAAATTCAGCATTTTTTTTTTTGTTCCTGATTTATTTATTATAAAAAATTATATAAATTTAAAAAATATGTTGTTGCTTTTTTTTGAAAAAATAAACTAAAAAGAAAGAAATCCAATTTATTTTTGATCCTTTCTAACAATTGGTAACCATACATACAGCGACTCGAGCGAGATTAGCAGCATCAATTTCTTTTAACTCATCTTCATTCCACTTATAACGATTATTTTTAGAATAAGAAACATAAACTGATGTTTCGCATCTACAAGTTTGTCTGATTTCATTGTTTTTTACACAAGTTGATGGAACTGTACTTCCACAAATAGCGACACCTTGTTTATAATATTTATCATATTTTTTAGCAAGAGCATCCACCTTTTTTTCCACAGCTTCAAAAGTTCGAGCTTGTTTAGAAAGTTCTCTTACAGCACGAATAGTAGCATCTTTTCTGTTTTCCATCTTGAAATTATATGTGATATTTTGGTTTTTTTGTTTACTAGTAATGAGGGTATATCCATCGCGCTTGAGTTCATATACGTGATGTAAACCTTTTAAGCCGATATGAAGATCTTTCTTGACCATTTTTGTAATTTTATTTAAATTGCTAGATACTTTACCACCAACAGCTTTGAATGCTGTTGCTTGATGAACATACATCATCATTATAAAGATGTTGACAATGGCCAATAATCTGAATTTCATTTTTGAACTAAATAATAAATAAATAAGATTAGAATTACCATTAGTGTCCTAATCATAGGTATATTTAATATATACTATTTATAATAACTTACGCTTTAAAAAAAAATCGATTGAAGAGAAAAATAAAAGACAAAGGATAATATAAAAGAGTATATAATGACAATTCGAGTTTTTATAAATGTGATTTTTTGAAATAAAATAAATAAATAAATGAGTTCCAGTGGGTTTTTTTTAAATGAAGTCTGAACGTTTTTTCAATGTAACATCAAATTTACTGAACCTATTTTTACAATTATTACCATGACTCAATGTGTCCACCAAACCAATTACCACTATCATTAATAAGGGTTTATTTTTTTAATTGCTATTCTGTATATATAAGGCAAACTACAAAAGAACTTTATCGACATCATCATATTCTATATATTAACTAAATTTTACAAGATAATCATGTATATTTGTGATTTAAATTAAAAATGAGCTTTCAAGCAAAACATTGATTTATCTCTTTAGGTAAAGAGTCATTTGATTTCAAACTTTAATACTAATTTTACCAATATGTGGATCGGTCTTAATAATCTTACGCATATGCCGAGTAAAATAAAAATCCACATTAAAGTTATACATTGATGTATTTCCATTGACAATTGATAAATTGATTTAAATTAACATTGTAAATCTAAATAGTCATAAATATTGGTAGAGTAAATAAATAATCTATATTCATGCTATGTATTGATCTATCCACATTAAACTACTTGAAAAAGACAATACTTGGTTTAATAAAAAAAAGGATATACTTCCCCAACCTTTTTTCTATCCTTTTACCTAAATTAAATTATATTAAAAAGGAAATCAATGTAACAAGAAAATCAAATTAAAGATAAAAAAGAAAAAAAAAAATAAATAAATATAGTACTTTTTTATCTAGCATTATCCATTTCTAAAAATAACAAAAAAAAGATTATAATATACCTGGTTGTTAACTAATTATTATAACAAGTAGAGCTAAGTATTATGATTTTCATACTACTTTATATACCTTTACACATTACATTAAAATTCAAACCCAGAAATTTTTTGTGTCCAATTTTTTCATACCAGAATTTATATTTTTAAGTTTATATACGTCCAAAAATTTATTTTGTTCTTGAAAAAGTAAATTAAAAAATATATGTATACATATAAATAATTTATTTTTAATATAAAAGAAAAAGAAAATCTATCAATATATGTTTAGCGTGTTAATGGCTAATTCTAGTTATAAAAAAGAATAATGAGTTGAAAGTTAGGTAATATTAAATGATATAGACAAATATGATATATGTAAAGAAAAAAGAAAAAAGAGATGAAGGGAAGTATGATTTGATTATTTCATAGAAAAATAATTTGCATAGACCACAGGGGGGATGCTAAAAGATTGACCTTTCTTTTCTGATTTATCGTACTTCACAGTAGGTTTATATTCTTCTTTTAATTTTTCTTGGTCATGATGATGATGGACTCGGGAGCGATGATAAGGGAGTTTACCAAATTTGAAAAAAGATACTTTTGAATTCTTGGCCATAGATTCCATTTCGTTTATTGTTTTGTATTTCTTGAAAATTAAATGATTGATATTATAATAATAATAATAAAGATAATAAAAAGAAGAATTAAAATAAATTATTTTCTTATTTATACTTTTTTTTTATCTTTGAATTATGTGATCTATTGTGTAACGTCAGACCTATGTTTATAAATCAAAAAAATGTATTAATAATAGAAAAATGACAGCATCTTTCAAATCCTTCCTTACACAGCCTTTTTTTTTTTTTTAAAAAAAAAAAAAGATAATATTAATAATTATGAAATAAAAAATAAAGTAAATATTCGCAGTAAAATAATCCTTGATAGAAATAAAACGCACTTTTTTCTCAAGTCATTCCTTTTAATTATTCAGCATAAAAAAATACATTATAATAATGGTGAATTTATCAAGAGATCAAGAAATGATCCAATGGGATCAAAAAATGATAAAAATATTTTTCTGATTTGCCAAGCATTTAACCCCGGACTCTTTTTTTTTTTTTTAGTTGATCCATTACATCATGAAAAGATTTATTTTTATTATTTAAAAAAATAAAAAACAATAAACATTAGTATTTTTAAAAAATAGAAAATACATAAAGACATACAATTATATTAACATTTAATCACAACCCGAAAAAATTATTTTGTAAATTATACTAACTATTTTGATAGTAAGTAACATAATGACAATAGTCGATATATCATTTTTTATGCAGAAAAACCAAAAACATTATTTTTTTATAAGAACTATCCTTAAGTACGTAAGTAGCTTTTTTTATATTTTTTAAAAATACTAATGTTTATTGTTTTTTATTTATTTAATAAATAATAAAACGAGAATAACTCATTTAAAATAAAAAAAAACTATATAAGGTTATAAATGAATATATGAAGGATTATAATGATAAGAACTATATAAGTTTAAAGTATAAATTAAAAATAATACTATGACAAGTAATAATGGGAATAGTAATATATACAAAAAATTAACAACAATAATAATAAATTATAGCCAAGATCATTATCTTGTAGATAAGTAATTAACATAGAGTTCTGGATTCCAATTTGAAGTAGATTTACCAGACTTGGCCTTGCTCTTTTCCGTTGTACTCTTCTTTGTGCTATCTTCTTGTTTTGTGGTAGTAGATGGAGAATCTACTGCCACCTTATGTTTACCAAGTTTTAATAAGGACTTTAATTTTGATTTACTAGAATATTCCATTTTTGATTGAGATTATTTTTTTATAAAACGATGATGAAAAGAAAGAAAGAAATAACACGAAAAAAAGATCATCTTTTTATATATAAAATCAAACAGGTAAAAATCTTTCATATGTTCAGTCGATCCGCAGTGATCATAAAAATTATAAATCAAAAAATTAGGTTTGGATTAATAATGTCAAAGCCAAGCATATCCGATTTTCGGTTGTAACTTACTTTGTTTCCATTTTTGGAACCGTCTTATCTCCACGTCCATTATACCCATCTATTTTGGGAATACATATATATATATATGTGCGTGTGATTGTGTGTTTGTGTATGTGTGTATTATATTCATACATATATAAAAGTGAATGCTTCTTATATAATAGATGATAGTTAAAATAAAAATCTAAACATATAACTAAATACATATAAATTAATGCTTATTGGAACGGTTTGATGAAAAAATTACCTTGCCGCAGCATTTTTATATTTACGTGTTTGTTTATAATTAGAAAACTGTAAACAGTTTTAAAAATTTCTGTGCATCTATATTTTAGAAAATGATGAATATATCTATATATGATCGCAGAATGACTCAATGATTGACAAATAATAAGAAATATATATATATATATATATATATTTGTATTATAATTAGGTATCATGCCAATAAAGAAAATATAAACTCAGCATGAATGCATTCAATGTGACTCAATTTAAGGTTATCTTTTTGATCATACTTATATGGAAAAGACTATATTTATTTTTAAAAAAAGGAATGACTTGATCATGCAACGATCAAAAAGCGCAAATATACATATACATATATATATATATATCTTTTAACAATCATGCAATAAAACGGTTATTAATATTTAAATATCAATTATCATAGATATATTGTTAGTTTCAATGAAATATGTATATTAAACATAAAGATAATAGAAGCTACATTTCATCCATCTTTATTTTTTTAAAAATTAAATAAAATAATTTTCTTCTTATTTTATATGCATACGTAATGTTTTAACTTTAAAAATTTATGAACATTCATTTTATTATAATATCGAAATTATTTTAATTTTATAAATTTATTAACATTCATTTTATTATAATATTAAAATAATTAAATAGTTAAATATATATATACTAAAAAAAAAAAAAAAAAAGATCTAGTATTGATCATTTCATAGAAAGGTAATCAGCATATAATTGAGCATTGAATTGACCAGTAGATTTAGATTGACTTGAATTTGTCGATGGTGACATCTTTTTATATTGTTTTTCCTTTTGGCTCTTTTGAAGCGATTGGTCTTGTTGATCCATAACGGCAACTCGATGTTTACCAGGTTTTAATGATGATAATAGATTAGTATTCTTTGATGTTTCCATTTTATTACTTTAAAAATAAGTTGATTAGAAAAGTGAAATAAATTTAACATTTTATTTATTTTGGATTAACCCTATTTATACTCTCTTTTTTTTTTTTTTTCTTATTAATTCTGTATATAATCATCTATTTATGATTCATATTGTGTGTTACAATCAGTTGTATATATTATTATAAATATAGATCATTTTTAAAAAATAAAGACGCGTTCGCTTTTTTTTTAAAAAAAAAATCGTGCCGGCGTATCGGGTCGAGTTCATCATTCACGATCAATTCCTCGGGATTGATTATAAAAATATATACATATGTATACATATACCGTATTTCTTAATCACTTTATATCCTGATGAGCGCCAGATTGGTGTAATTATTTTTAATACCCCTAGTTTTTAATTTAAATATATTCATAAAAAAAATTGTAGAAAAATGAAGAAATATATAAAAAGAGTTATCAGAAAAAAAGTGATTCTTCTGCTATATTATTACTATACTCTCATGTGTGAAGTAATAAATTAGAAAGGTATCAAGATAAATACTTGCTAGCATCACAGAAAAAAAAAAAAGATAACTATATATAACGATTTATTATTGACATGATTAAAATAAAATAAAATAAATAAAACTAATAGACATCATCATATACATATTCATAAAAAAAGTATAGGCATGTATTAAGAGCCAATAATAAAACCATAAGAATAATCATCTTGATCCTTATGCATTTGCCGAGAAGGGTGATCTTCTTCGAGAGGTTCGAAGCTTCTTTGTTCAAGATGAGTTTGAGTATTAGTATTATTATTATTACTTAAAGATGTTTGTTGATTCACAGATTTATTGCTTGGCTCTTCTTCTACCATTTCTTTTTTTTTTTAAAAAATAAATAAATAAAAGTAGATTTTATATTATTTCTTTTTATATTTAATTATATTTTTTAATTTTATTTTTACTTACGAGAAGGATTTTTCTTTTTCTTATGAAGAGCTTTATACATAGAATTTATAATATCTGACATGATTTTTATTTTATTTCCTAAAAGTTATATAAATATAAAAAAAAAAGAGAAATAAAAAAAAGAAAAAAAAGAAAAATATGAATACATATATATATATATATATATAATATGGGAATATTATAAAAACTTCAAGCCAATCTAAATTATTGCATAAAAAAAAATGATACCTATTTTATTTATTATATTAATAAACAAGGGTTAAGAATTGTTCCTTTAATATATATTTATTTTTGTGCGTATACATGGTTTTTTAAACATCTCATATAATAACTTTGAAACAAAAAAAATATTAGTTTGTTATAAATAAATAGTGGAATTTCTCTCACGCTAAATATATAAAGAAAAATTATTTCTATAGTTTTTTTTATTCAATAAAATTCATGCTTTCAAGTCTTTTCGGTTTATTATCGAATAATATACAAGTGATTTTGTATAACAGGATTTAATTATGAAAAATAGCTTAAAAAGTTACAAAAATGTAGTATACAAAAAAAATAAATGGAGAGAAATAGATTGATAGATGATCATGCGGGCTTTAAAATTGCTGACTAAAATTTGGAATTTTTTTAAAAAACTCGCTTTCCTTTCTCTTAAAATCTATTATTTTATTGTATGTTATTTACTTCTGTTTTACGCAAACCCATTATGAGTAACGTATTAGCCTCTTCATCTCCTTTTAAACTTGCACTTATTCAACTTGCTATTGGTGCTGATAAGGCTAGTAATTTACAACATGCTCGTTCAAAAATATTAGAAGCTGCTAAACAAGGTGCTAACGTAGTTGTTTTACCTGTAAGCCTTTTAATAAATAAATAAATAATAATAATAATAATAATAATAATAATAATAATAAAAACAATAGTTGATAACTCTTTATATATATATATTATAGGAATGTTTTAACTCACCTTATGGAACTAATTATTTTCCACAATACAGTGAATCCATTGAAGATGGTGAATCAGTAACCATGTTATCTAACGTTGCTAAAGTAAGTAGGATAACAAAATACAAATAAATAAAAAGTAAATAAAAACAAAAATGTGGATAAATAGAGAAATAAAGAAATAATGCTCATTTATTTATTCTTTTCTTTTCCTTTCTCTATTTATTAATACAACTACTATTATTATTTTAATTAGGAAGCTGGTATTTATTTAATTGGTGGATCCATTCCTGAAAAAGCCAAAGATAACAAAATCTACAATACATTAACAGCATATGACCCAACAGGAAAGCAAATAGGGCAACATCGCAAAGTACATTTATTTGATATAGATGTGCCTGGAAAGATCACCTTTAAGGAAAGCGATACATTAACACAAGGAGATTCCTTGACACAAATTGATACTGCTTTTGGGAAAATTGGATTAGGTATTTGTTACGATATGCGATTCCCCGAAATGGCTATGGTTGCAGCAAGAAAAGGATGTATTGCCATGATTTATCCTGGCGCTTTTAATTTAACAACTGGACCTTTACATTGGGAATTGCTACAAAGAGCTCGCGCCGTAGATAATCAAATGTATGTTGCTGCTTGTTCACCTGCTTTAGATAAAAATGCCAATTATCATGCTTGGGGCCATTCTACTATCGTGAATCCAAAAGGGGAAGTTATTGCTACCTGTGATGAAAAGGAAACCATTGTTTATGCAGATATTGACCCAGAACAAGTTGAAGAAATTCGTACTAATATTCCTCTTTACCACCAACGTCGATTTGATATTTATGATGACGTTGCTGAATCAGTAGAATTCAATGAAAAAGGTAATGGTACCAAGAAGAAATAAAATGAATAAAAAATTTCACACAATATATAATTTCCATTTATATACATATATCATTCTTTTATTTTATTTTTTATTTTATTATATCTTTTAAATAAAATATATCTACATATTGTATTTTTATATAATCTTTTTTTTTTTTTTTTTGTAAAGTTCTGAATAATAAAATAAAATAAAAATACATTCTATTCATTTATGTGTGTATGTATCCACCCTTAAATCAGGAGATCATTATTCTGAATAAAAGTATGGTATGAAAGCGATCATGATTATATTATTTTAATATATACCAAAATAAATATGTACTCATAAAAGAAGATGACGATGATCATTTTTATTTATTTATTTTTCTACAAGATCAAAATGAAAAATGTGTGTTGTATTTCTATTTTTATGTACATATTTCTTTTTTTTAAAAAAATAGGATGAAGAATGTTGAAAACACTTTTTTTATAAAGTATAAAAGAAGGTTTTTTCTTTTCGTTTTATTTCATTAAAAAACAAAAAAAAAATAAAAAAAAAACAAATCAAAAGAAAAAAAAGAATCATCAAAATGAAGATCAGTAATTATATGACTTTAGCAGCACTTCTTTTTTATTTAAACCAAATTAAAGCTATCCCCATTTCCGGCCAACATAGTTCTACCGTAGCTGGTATGGATACTCCTGTAGCTGAAGAAGTAGGCCAAGCTGGCAAAGAAGCTGCCACTACATTGTCTAGTATCTTTGTTGAAACATTTGTAGATGCTGCTAAAGGTACCGCCCAAGGTGCTGCTAAAGGTGCTACTTATGACGAACTCCTTCAACAACAACAACAACAACAAAGACAGTAGCTAGTATAAAACTAAACTCTTTTTTATATATATACTACTTTCTAATTTTTCTCTCTCTCTTCTTTTTTATATAATATATTTTGCTATCTAATTTATTTATTTGTCATTTATTTTTTAAAATATAATAAAAAATCATTTTAAATATTCCATATATAACGATGAGTTGTCATTTTACTAACTGAGATCAAAATAAAAAAAAAAAAGAAAACTTAAACCTTATATTTATCATTATTAATGATTTATTAATAAAAAAAAAAAAGACTTTATACAAGTATCATATACATATATTGATTTTCTTTTTTTAATGATAATGTTTTGTATTTTTTTAAAAAATAATAATTAATACTTGTTTTAAAATAAAGAATAGCGAGTATTGGTATAATGAAGATCGGTAAATACGTCATTATTATATAAAAAAAAAACTCACGTTTGTCTTTTTTTTTATTATTCACTATTTTAATATTATTCCGCTACTATAACAATAGACTTTTTTTTTTTTTTTTTTTTTTTCACTAACTATAGTTTACTCTATAGGGAAAGTATCGCTTAGAATGGTGATTAGCGTTGGGTGCAAATATTAGAAAATGGTAAGAATTCAGATCGGATATACTTTCTTCATTGATTACTCGATTTGGAATGTAGATCCAAGTATAGTAATTAGTTTGATATACTTTTAAAAAATTTGATTTTTTTTTCTGTTCAAGTGAAATTTCCCCTCTCTTTCTCCACACACATGTACATTTATATGTAAAATAAATTATTAAAAAAGGCTACTTTCTTTTTTAAGTGATCTTTATATATATATATATTTTTTGCATGCATTTTAGTTTAAGCTTTTTTTTTTTTCTCCATAAAAGAAAAAAAAATTGACCAATAGCTTTGTTTTAAAAAACCTGGGGAACTAATTTTTTTTTTGTATAAATTCAGAATAATTTTTTTTATTTCTTTCTCTTTTTTTTTTTCTTAACATAATTATTTAAAGTCTCTTACCCATTATTATTATCATTATTATTTCCTTTTTTAATTTTTTTTTTTTAGTTTATCATAATAGATACTTTTGACATTTACTTACATAACTTAATTACTATTTTAAATCTATTATAACAAAATGGCCATTATGAAAGGCAATCTATTATTATATTCAGTTGCTTGCTTTGCATCTATAGGTCAATTCTTATTTGGGTGTAAGTTTTAAACTAACTCTATTTTTCTTAAAATCAGAAAGCGTATAAAAATTAGCAAGTATAGATATTAATTTTTTTTCTTTTTTCTACTTTTAATTTTTCTTCTACTTCTTTATATAAACATATGTATATATATAGATGACCAAGGGGTGTTATCAGGTATCTTGGTTAACCATGATTGGTTAGATCAATTTGGAAGACCAAGTGAATTTATGCAAGGTAAATAATTAAATAAAAATAATAAATTTTATTCTTAACATGATTATTCATCATTCATTTTTTTTTTTTTCTTAATACAAATAGGTTGGGTAGTGTCCATCTTCTTATTGGGGGCTTGGGTTACTTCCTATCCAGCCAGTTGGGTTATGGATCGATTTGGCCGTCGGCTTACTATTTTTTCTGGTGCCGTTGTATTCATCATTGGCGGTATTCTTCAAACTGCTTCTATTAATTTACCTATGTTATTAATTGGTCGTTTGTTCAGTGGGTTTGGTATTGGGTTCTTATCTACTGTTTTACCTGTTTATACTTCTGAATTATCAAGAGCTCATAATGTACGTAAAATAGAATTAAAAACAAAACAAAAAAAATGGAGAGAATACATATATTTATAAACAATCTATTAATCATGGTGTTCTTTATTATTTTATTTCAAAATACAATTATATAGAGAGGTACAGTCACTGTAATGGGTATGGCTATCAAGTAAGTAGATTATTTTGATCAAGATTAAAGTTATGATTATTTATTTTTATATATATACAAATCAATCTAAACTGTTTTTGTCTTAATTCTTCTATTTATTTTCTACTTAGTATGTTGGGTTATACAGCATCTTGTTTTATTGATTATGGAAGCTCATATATTTTAAATGAATGGTCTTGGCGTTTACCTTTATTACTTCAATGTGTGTTTGCTTTGATTTTAGCTTGTGGTACATTCTTATTACCAGAATCTCCAAGATACTTAATGAAAGCTGAAAAGGCTGATCAAGCATTAAAAGTATTATCTGATATGTATGGAAAAAATAAAGAACATGGCGATGTACAAGAAGAATATCATGAAATTCAATCGGCTGTTCATTATGAAAGTACCCTTGGCACCACGTCATGGAGAGAAATGTTTACCGTATATAAAAAGAGATCCTTTATTGCTATTGCAGTACAAGCATTAGGTCAATTTTCTGGTATTAATATTGTTACTTATTATGCTCCTAAAATGTACGAACGTGTATTGGGTCCTGGCCGAGAACCTATTTTATTCTCCGGATATACCGCTTTGGCCTACTTTGCAGGTGCCGTTGTCTCTACCCTATTAGTAGATCGTGTTGGCAGAAGACCTTTATTTATGTCTGGTAGTTTTGCTATGATCTTTTGGTTGGTAATCATGGCCGTCTTTAATAAAGTAGATTTGGGTTTAACATCTGCTATTCTTGTCATTGCCTTTACCATGATTTATGTTTGTACTTTTGGTATTACTTGGGCTTGTGTTGATTGTAAGTGATTATACTACATGATTGTTTTATTTTTTTGAAAAAAAAAAAAAAAAAAGATATATATACTCACTATTTATTCTATTTTTTTTTTTTTAATAATAATAATATATAGGGCTTTATCCCGCTGAAATTTTCCCTACTCGTGCTCGTGCCAAGGGTATGGCTTTAGCTGTTGGATCAAATTGGTTATGCAATTTCTGTATTGGTCTTTGGACACCTCCTCTTTTAGAAAGTATAGGATTTGGTACTTATATTTTTTATGCTGCATTTAACTTTTTAGCTTTATTTATCGGTAAGTTTAAATGATGATATATATATTGATTATTATTATAATTATAATTATTTTTTTAAAAAAAAAAAAACCAATGTATTCATTCTTATTTTTATATATTATATTCCTTAGTTTACTTTACATTTGTGGAAACAAAAGGAAAAAGTCTTGAAGAAATTGATACCTTATTTGGCGATGTTAATCATGCCACCATGGAAGATAATAATGGTGTATATTCAAATTATGATGAGAAGCTGGCTTCTAAAATCAACGAGAAAAAAGATATTGTATAATTATTTAATATTTTTACTTTTTAATATTTTAACATAACATTAACCTGTATAAATAAACAAAAACAAAAAAAAAGAATGTATAATGTAATAAAAATGAAAGAAATGAAAATCATAACTTTACTGTAAGAGTCGGATAAAAAACAAAAAGAGTGAAAATATTTATGGATAAACGGTAAAAATATGTTTATTTATATTCGTTATTTTACATCCAGTTCAAGCATATCCTTTGGAATGCTTATACATAGATATGTGCCCATTTTTTTTATAAATTTTATTTTGAAAACGCTATAAATTAGATTATAACTTTACTCTTTAATCCTTTTTTATTTTATTTTTTTTATAACATAAAAAATGCTTTTTAAACAATTAGGGATAATTTTCTTAGTTGGAATAACATTTGTTGCAGCAAAGATTCAACCGGCAACTTATGGGATCCGAACACCAAATGATTATTTTCATGTTGTTCGTAATGGAGATGGAAAAAAGCCTATACATGCTATAACAGAATCAAGTGCCGGTGGTGAAATTTGGTTCGTTGATGAATATGAAGAAGGATCTGATACTTATGTGATACAAAATTATGTTACCAAAAAATACATCGCTCAATCGAAAAAAAAAACTGGTGATTATCATCTTTATTTATTAAATAAAAACAGAGAACAAGCAACACGCTTCCAAATTAACCAAGTAGGTAATGACGATAGAACTTTTATCGTTAAAGTGGCAAATACAGATTTACAATGGTCAACTGCCAATGGCAATGCAAATAAAAAGGAAATCGTCCTTTCTACTACTACTTCTGGTACAAATAATCAATTTGAATTTAATATTATTCTCTTTTAATTTTTTTAAAAAAGTAATAGTAATTACAAAATAAATATATATATTCTCTAAATAAATAAACGAGAAAAGTGGTACTTAATAAATCAATCAAAATAATTTAATTTTGCAGGATATAATAATAAACGAGCGTTTGTTGGTTTATGTCGCTTAATTTTTACCATTTGGTTATTATGGTTTACTCTTCCCCATGCTGTGTTTAAATTTAGTATTTTTTATTTTAAAAATTTACTTTCAATTTTTTCCTCCTCTTTCTTTCACACTTTAGCTTTATAAAAAAATATGAATATAAAAACGAATGAGCTATCTATTGAAATATTCCAAAGGTATATTTTAATTCTTAACACAAAAATATATTAATATTTTCTCGACAGTATATTAGCGATGGCAGTTTATTTTTATATATTTATTTTTTACCTTAATTTATACTTTTCAACAATTGGAAAAGTGTGTTGAAATGATAAAAAAATATAAACAATACACATATTGAACTTTACGTACAACACTTGAAATTTTATAATAAACAATTTATCAGTGAAGAAGGCTTTATCGATTTGAAGGATGTATTTAGCATAATTATTTAAATCAATAAACATATTCGCCATGTAATGGAATCTACATTAAAGCAATTGATGTACTTTATTTTTATTTTTTTTACATGATAATCAACTTCGTTATTCGGTATCCGAAGAATTATATCAGTTTTTCAAGCAAAAAAAAAAAAAAAAAAAAAAAAAAAAAAAAAAAAAAAAAAAACTTCAACATTTGTCAACGCTTTCTATAAATTAAAAACAATTCGGTATCTAAAAGAGTAAAGTTGATTTCTTAAATGATTAACTGGATTAAAAAAAAAAACGATTATTTTAGCATATGTGAATCATTCAGCGCATAAAATAGACCCAATTATACAATCTCCTCTTGAATCACCATTATTTGATTTATCTCGTTTATCATTTGGATTTCCTTAAAATCAGTTGTTTTATGGTACATCATATAAAATTCAAGCATCCAATGATGAAGTTTTGTTACATAAAATACATTCTACTGGATCTACAAATGCATCTCCTACAACTAGTCCAAAAAATGGAATAACTTTACGCATTAAATTCAAATACGTTGGTCGTCTTGTTTTTTAATTTTTATGAAAATAAAAGTTATGGCTATTCTTATTTGTTTAAAATGTAAATTTTAATAAAATCCAATAATAAATAAAGTATTGTACATAGATAAAGAAGGTTGGATTTCTATTATAATTACACTCACTCACTCACATAAAATGGCGGTATTTTAATTTACCACAAAATATTTTTTTAAAAAATAATACTCCTTTTCTTTTCCTTTTTTTTTTTTAAAAAAAAATATAATATAATATAATATCATATAATATAATAATGGATAAACTGCCTATTGAAGTGCTTACAACTATATTTCAACTTTTACCACAAAAATATATCACTATTTTATCAACAATATGTAAACGATGGCAAAGTATTTTATGCCAACCTATGTTTTTCAACACGCTTAATATTTATTCTTTAAAACAATTGGAAAAGTGTATTGATATGGCAAAAAAGAAAACAATAAAAGGCACACCTATTGGTTATTATGTTGGACATTTGCATTTTTATAATGAACGTACTATCAGTGAAGAAGACTTTGTCGACTTGATAGATGCTTTCCCAAATCTTCATTCTATTCACGGGTTAAAGTACCCAACGCGTTCTGGTTACCATGTACCATCCTTAAATCGACTTGAATATATTTCATATGAATACATCAATTATGACAAGTACTGGCAAAATATAGTTAGTAATAATCAACATCAAATAAAAACGCTTGAAATTTGTTTGGATTATACTTTTTTGGCTTCTACTACTCAACACCCTTCGTCCTCGTCATCATCAACATCTTCACCACTACGGCAATCTGCTATTTATGTTACACAAACTGGTCTTATAAGATGCCAACTACCTTATCATCGCAATGCTACAGACATAGATTACATTATTTATACACTCGAATTGCCAATTCTCTCTTCTCTAACCCATTTATTTATTCATTGTTGCTTTGAGCATGCGAATGAAAATATTATAGAATCCATCCATCATTCATGTCCTCAATTGTATTCACTCACTTTAGAGTATCTTGATATGCATATTTCAAACGATTATGATATTCTGATCAATAATGGTCAAATACAACCTAATTTTGTCCTTAAAGAATTCAATATTCGTGGTGATAGCTATAATTCAAAATTCTGTCATTATTTATCGTTCAAATACCCTCGTTTGGAGTCCTTGTCACTTGAAGCTGGTTCACAACATCTTGCAGAGCATGATGGTATATCTTTTAAATTGGCTATTTATAATTTGATTACCAGTTATCAATTTTTAAAAAAATTAAGTATAGGAACAACATCAGATCAATCCCCAATATATTGGCCTCAGATAGAGTTATTAACTTGGTTACAACAAAACCCTACTCAACTTACTCATTTGGATTTTCCTTTTGATTTTATCATAATAAAAGATATAGATAATTCAAGTACTAATACTATAGATCATCATAATCAACAACAACAACTTGAACAAACATATACCAGCATAATACCCTCATCATCATCCATTTCTAAGCATCATATATACAATACTAATATCCAGCAGCAACAGCAACAACAATATAATTATTTAAATAATTTAACACGTTTATCACTCACAGGGTCATCGACTACTTCAATGGATGTACTTTATTATTTTTTACAAAATCAAAATAATTCAACTAATATACCCAACTTGATTGAAGAATTAAAATTATCATTTAGATCCATCGGTAATATTTATGATTGGTTAGATGCTTTTCCTAATTTAAAAGCATTCAGTCTATTTGGGATCAACTATATAGCAGATGATTATGACAAAGATAATACCAATTTGAACCATGTACCATCTAAAGCAGCATACCAAATATTTAATAGTAATAAAAGAAAACGAAAACAACAAAGAAATATAACTGATTTGGAAACTATAGCAACGCAATTTTATAAATTAAAAAAAATCAATATAGAATATAGTAAAGTATATTTTAAAAAAAAGGATGGATGGAACGAATTTTTTAAACGATGTCCTGATTTAAAAACAATTATTTTATCTCACGTGAATGATCCATTTGAGGGGGTTAACAATAATGAACCAATATATCATCAACCTAATTTTTTTAATTTATCTCATTTATCTCTGGATTACCTTCAACTCGGTTATTTTCATGATTCACCTTATAAATCAGATGTATCAGATCAACTTTATATCGACAAACTAATGATTCATGAAACTTCAATAAATAAGAAATATTATGTTGAAAGTGATAATATTTGCAAACCAACACAGTATGAACCATCAGAACATTCGGATTCAACCTTATATATTACATGTCAATATATTGATCATCTAGTTTTTTACTGTCGTGAATATAAATATATCTCGGATTCTTGGATATAAATAAAAAAAACTTTTTATTATATATATGTATTATTTGAAATCAAAAAATTAAATACTCCACAATAATATTTGTAACACAAAAAAGAAAAAGGAAAATAGAATAAGAAAAATAATATGTCTTGTATAATATATATAATTTACATAATAAAGTAAAGCGGGAATAATGATAAAAAAAATCATTGAAAACTCATTAAAAATTTTGTTAATGTATGTACTCCACTTTTCCCGATATTCTCTTATATATATATATGTATATATATATTTGTTTAGATACTTTTATTATTATTATTATTTTATCTTTTTAAATGAAAAGTAATAAAAAAAAAAGGGAAAGATGAAAATAGTAATAATAATAATAATAATAATAATAATAAATAACAATAATAAAAATAAAGGTATTAAATTAAAATAATATAAATATTTTTATCCTCTTCATTTTTTTAATAAAAAAAGAAAAAGAACTATCATATAATAAAAGTAAAAATAAAGGAAAGAAGGAATAGGTGTATTTTTGTTTTTTTTTTTTTTTTTTTGTTTATCTCGGTATATATAATAAATTAAGCAACAAGAACACTATTTTGAGTATTATTATTTTCTTTTGTATGTTGTTGATTGGGTTCCTCTAATAAACTACTACTTCCACCACTACTAACCATACTAATACGATGACTTGAGTTTGGAGTAGAAGAAGAAATGGATTCTTTTTCAATAAAAGAATTAGAATTTGTAATGGAAGGATCTTCTTTTTGCTGTTCATTATTTTGTTGTTGTTGATCTTTGGTATGATTTGTTGTATTATTATTAGAAGAAGGAATATGGTTATTCATATAACCACCATTGCCACTTAAATTCAATTGTTCCAATAAAGAATGATATAAGAATTTATATGACCATAAATTACCACGTAATCGTTTAATATCCACAATATATAATCCAGGTAAATTTTTGATTTTACATAATTCTACACTAAATCGAACTTCATCTCCAGGATCTAAAGCTGGATCACCATAAATGCCTTTATTTTTACTACCTTGTTGTTGTTGTTGTTGAGATTGAGGTTCAGAAGATTTTCTCATCAACATTTTTCTAAATGGTACTGCTCCATTAGACATAATAGTCGTTCTACGTTTTGTTTGATTACTATTATTATTATTAGATGAGGATGATGTGATAGAAGATGATTCTTGTTGATTATTATTTTCTGCCAATTGATGAATATTATGATGTGATGACGAAGGTGTGGTAGTAGTTGTAGTAGTAGTAACATTATTAGTAGATGATGAAGATGAAGATGTATTTTTGGATGTATTATTGTTGTTATTATTTTGTTGAGAAGTAGAAGAAGAAGTAGAAGAAGAGGATTGAATATGCTGACGTTTTTTACGAATACATTTTAATTTATAGTCACTTCCATCTCGTTTGACTTCCATACCCATGGCAATTAAAGTTTGTTTCATTTGTTGGAACACTTCTTGAGGAGGACGAGCGGTTAAAGCATCTTGATCAACAACACCATGATGATTTCTTAACTTAGCATCATTGAAATCAACACCATAAGATCCTAATGGTTTACTCATTAATATCTTGATGTTATTATTATTGTTGTTATTGGTATTTGTTGTAGTAGTTGTATGAGTGGTATAATGATGGTGATCTTTTGATTGTTGTTGACTTGAAGGTTTCTTTTTAAACCAATCCATTAATTTTTTACCAGCACTTCGATGCTTTTCCTTATTAGTTAAAGGAATAGCATATTCAGATACAGATGGTAATATGGGTAAGGTAGGTTGTAATTCAGTTGCTGCTGATCCATTAGATTGTTCTTTTTCTTGAGAAATAAATACTTTTGGCACTGTTTCATGATTATTTTTAGGTGAAGTACGTTTTTGTGTAGAAGAAATAGAAGAAGAAATAGTATTTTTTTTACTAGAAGTATGAGAAGGAGAGGTGGTATGTGGTCTTCTATGATCATAATCAGATTGATGGTGATGAGAGGATCCTTTATAATCTGTCATGGAATTAACTAATAAACTTAAAGCTTTGCGCCTTGTTCCACGTACAGGTTGTGAGGTATTTGATTGTGGAACACGTTGTTGTTGTTGTTGTGGAATAGAAGAAATAGAGGAAGGTGGAGTAGAAGATAATACATTTGATGTAGAAGTATTCATGCTTGTAATATTAGGTGTTTGAGTAGAAGCTGATTTTAAAATATCACGAGGATCAAGTTGTTGTGGTGATGGTGAAGTAGTAGTTGTTTTACGTTGAGATTGTCTTTGCATACTTGATAAAAATTTAGCTTGTAATATAGAACCGGTATTAGAATCACCTAATAAAGATAAAGGTCTTTTACTAGTAGTTGAGGAAGTAGATGCTTGAGGAGTAGGTGAATGGCGTGATGAAGGTGAAAAAAAGTTCAAGATACGATCAGTGGATGCTGAAAGTCTTTTACTTGGCGAAGGTGAAGGTAAAGGTAACTCTGGTACGAGACTATTTGCTTCTTCTTTTTCTAATCTTTTTTCTTCTTCTTCTTCTTCTACTTTTGCTTCATCTATGGTAGGCTGTTGTTGTTCCTTAATAGAAACACTTTCTACAATATCTTCAACTGATGTTTCTTTTTCTTCTAGTTGTTTTTCTTGTTCTTTTTCATTTTCTACATTAGTAAGTTCTACTTGTTCATGAACTTCATTTTCTTCCTTATTTTCATGATCCTTTTCTATATCTTGAACTTGTACTATATTTTCATCTACTTTTTCATTTTCATCATTATCTATTTGTTGATCTTGATCATTTGTTTTCTGTTGACTTTTGGATGATTCAGCTGTAGCAGGTAATTCAATAGATGTAACATCATGTACAGACTTGTCTTCCATAATAATATCTTTTTCTTTTTCATTATCATCTAGTTTTTCATCGATTATTTCAGATGATTTCACGTGAGTAGAATCATTTTCATTGACATCATTCATGATAATTTCGTCATTGTCTGTAATGTGATCATTTTGATTTTCAGCAGGCTGTGATTCATCGATTTCCATATCATTATCAGATGAGGAAGATAAAGGCTGATGTTCATGAGCTACTAATTGTTGATCGTTATTATCATTGGATGGTGTATCGGATGGTAAAGGAACCATTTGTTCATCATCTTGTTGAAAAGAGGAAGGATGGGTATAATGATGAGAATGAGCAATGGTATTTCTTCTTTGCCTTTCTTCTTCTTTCATTGCTTTTTGTTGTTGCTGTTGTAGTTGTAGTTCACGTTCACGTTCTTGTTGTTGTTGCTGTTGTAATAACTGTTGTTGTTGTTGTTGTTGTTGCTGTTGTAATAATTGTTGCTGCTGATGATGATTTGAAATAATCATATGAATAGGTAAATCAATAGATCGCATAGCTTCCATTTCCAAATCATAAATAGTTTTATCAAACAAATGACGATGAGAGGCTAACCAAGGATGTAGCATAATAATATCCATTGAACACCGTTTAGAAGGATCAGGTACCAACATTTTTTTTAATAAATCTCTTGCATCAGGACTAACATAATCAGGAAAGGCTAAAGGAGTATTCAAGATATATTTGTATAATAAATTGATATTATCACCATCCGGATTTTCAGGATCATCATCAAAAGGTAAATAACCACAAAGCATAGCATATAAAATGACACCACAGGACCAAATATCCACAGCGGTACCAACATACAACCCTTCGCTAATAACCAATTCAGGTGCTGCATAACAGGGAGAACCACAACTAGTTGACATTAAATCATCTCTTGTAGAGGAAAATTGATTTGCAAATCCAAAATCTGTAATAATGATGTTACGATGACGATCCAATAATAAATTTTCTAATTTTAAATCTCGGTGAACAATATGTTTTTGGTGCATATAATGGACTCCACTGATTAATTGTGCAAATAATCGACTAGCATCTTTTTCTTTCAAGTAACGATGTGCAAGAATAAATTCAAATAATTCTCCGCCTAAATCAAATAAATATAATAATAATAATAATAATAATAAAAAAGTTTAATTTAAATCAAATTATTCTTTTTTTATTTGATCACCCTTTTTATTTTTTTAAAAAAAAAAAAAAAAAAAAAAAATATGCATATTTTTTTTTTTATATATTTTACCTGAAGCGCATTGCAATATAATACCAATATATTTTTCCGTTTCTATCACATCATATAATTTAACAATATAAGGATGACGTACAGTCTACAAAAAAGAAGAATATAAAAGATTATATTTTTTTTAGTTAATTTATGTAATCTAATTGAAAAAGAACGGATATTTTCCAGAAATAATAACGGAGAACGCGGAGTTGATTTTTCCATCATTAAAAAGGAAGAACCACATGCTTTAAAAAAACGAGAATGTAACAAAAAAATAAATATAACTTACTCGTAAAACAGATATTTCTCGTTCGACTTTTGTCATTCTTGTTGAGGAATCAATATTATCACGTTTAATTAATTTAATAGCAACCTAAAATAATAAAAAATGATAATAATTGTAAATAAACAAAACAAATATATATATAATGTTTTAGATATATATTTTATCCTTCCCCCTTTTTCTTTATATATAACCATCCATATATTATTATTATTGTTATTTTATGATCAAGTTGTTTGTTTTTATTTTTATTTTGACTCTCCGTTCTCCCTTTTTTGGTTAAAATAACATCCACTTTATATATATATATTTACTAGACTTAACACCCACACACACAAATATATATATATATATATATATATACGTTTGCAAAAATATGTATAGTTATAATATTAATAATAATAATAATAAATATACATATATACATACATTCATATATATATATATATACATATATATATATTTATATATATATTTATATCCCCAGAATATTCTTTTTCCCCTCCTCATCCTCCTTCTCTTTTTCTTTATTTTTTATTTTTACTATATATTCCCCTTCTAAAATATTTTACAAGTATAATAACTATATATATATATCTATCTATCCCCTTTTCAAATATGTATCATATTCTTTTTTTTTTTTAAAAAAAAAAAAAAAAAATAGTAAAAAGATATAATAGTAGTAATAGTAGCTTACTTCATGACCCGATTCAATATGAATACCAAGTTTTACTTTTCCAAATTCTCCTTCACCTAAAGTTTGTAATAAAAGATAAGGGCCAAAGACAGTAGGTTTTCTACCAGGAGGAGGATGGTAGTGATATCGTTGATAATAATATTGCCACCAAGGTTGGTCTTGCATTAAACGTTGTTGCTGTTCTAGTTGTTTTTGTTGATGTCTTTGTACCGTTCTTTGTAATTCACTAGGCATAGCTGTAACACTATAAGCTCTTTGTTGATGTAAATGAGAAGCTGGTTTATTATTATTATTATCTGTTGTTGAAAATATATCTGAAGTATTATTTGTAGGTACGACTTGGTCTTCTTGTTGAACCATAGGTTGATTATTAGTAATAGATGGTGAAGATGTAACTGTGGTTGCCATTATATTATTATTATTATTATTATTATTATTATTGCTGTTATTGTTTTTATTGTTGGTATTATGATGGGGATGATTACTATTATTATCTATTATATTATTATGATTATTATTAATATTATTATGATTATGATTATCAATAAATGAAAGTTGAGATGATGGAGAAGAAGAAGTATCGATTTGCGCCAACGGGTGAATTGAGGCCGTCATTTAACTTTTTTTTTTGTTTGATGACGAAATGACTTTTTTTTTTTAAGGGGCAAAAAAAAATGATATTATTATTATTTTAAAAAAAAAAAATCTGGTTTTTGCAAGTTTATAAGGTTATCAAATTCGGAAAGTATGTTATTTTGAAACCTTTTAGGGCAAAAAAAACAAAAACAAAAAAAAAAAAAAAAATGTTGTAGAAAAAAAAGAAAGAGAGAGAGAGATAAAATAAACAAATGAAAAAATTAAATTTATTAAAAAAAAAAAAGAGAGGGAAGATATCCAAATTAGGAAAATGAGAGTAAACATTAATAGTAACACAAGAAAATAAAAATAAATATTAAAAACGTCTATATAATTTAATGTGATTGATTTATTGTGTGTGTGTGTGTGTGTGTTGAAAAAAAAGGGTATGGTGAGGCAAAAAAAAAAAAAAAAATTATTGTTATGCAAATAAGAATAAGGTTTTATAATACAAAATATTAAAAAAAAAAAAAAAAATGATTAATCATCATCTTCTTCATCAAGTAAAACATATTGTACTTCAGGATGATAATGATGACAATGATCATCCTCTTCTTCTACTTGTTCATTGCCTTCCTCTATATCTTCATGGTGGGAATAGACACAATAACGTAAAGGACTTGAAGGTTTGGGAAAATAATTAATGATTTCTCTCCAGTTATTAACCCTTTGAATATTATAAATATTACCGTCACTTAAAGAGTGATTCCATTTATATTGTCCCTTTCTATCATATAATAATACATCTATCCCTAAAGAAGCGCAATCAATACAATGTTCCAATTGATGATCTATTAATACATCTACACCTATTTCTTGACAAATGGCTGATTTCTGTTTACTGTAATATTCTAGTTGTTCTGTTTCTGATAATCCTAAATTACAAAAATAAATACTTTCAAAAATGCCTATATAAAAAGAAAAGATGAGAAAAAGAGAATTGGTTTTAAAAATATATGATCTATACTTTTTTTTTTTTTTTTTTACCGGGATAATGTTTATCTACAAATTTTTTGGTTTCTTCAGCAATAAATTGTTGCCTTGAAGTAATAATGACAAGGTGGAATTTACGTCTTTTTAACATTTTTAAAGCTTCCAAAGCAAAGTCATGAATTGGAATAATACTTTGAAAATAATCAGATTGGTAAAAACTTCTTATTTTAGCACATGTTTCTTCTCTTGAGCCACCCCATAACTTCCATAAATCAAACGTTGTCAGATCTGTTAGTTGGTAATGAGTATGATACATGTCGTTATGCCAATTTAATAAAGATTCCATGGTGTGAGCTAAAGTTTCATCCAGATTCACTGCTACTGTTTTTGGTGTTTCTTTTAATACTGAAGGCATAGTAGTAATTTTAATATAAGAGAATAAAAGAGTGAGAGGAAAGGAGGGAAAATAATAAAATAATGTAAACAAAAAAAAAAAAAGAAAGAGAAAAAGAAAGAAAGAAAATAGAAAAAACCAGCTAGTTAAAAATAATTTGAAGGCCGGGGATTGAAAAAAGTTTTTTTTTAAAAAAACTTCTTTAAAAAAAAAGTAATAATAATAGTACTTCCACATGTAACCGTATATTATTTTCTTATATATAGAACAATGATAATAACAGTAATGGTTATGGTAATATTATTAATAATAATATTATTATTAGTAGTAGTATATAGGCATAGAAAAATAAGGCCATTGTTTTGTGTATATGTAAAATCAAAAAAAGGAACCACATCATGAGCGTTTCAGATATATAAAGTTATTTTGCTTTTTTAAAAAGAATAAAAGTCATTATTGATTTATTTCATAATATTACATAATTTTTTTTTTTAAAAAAAAAGAGTAAAAAAATACCTTTTGATTAAAAAAAAAAGTGGTTGTAAAAAAAATGAATCAATTTTTTTTTAACTTTGACACTTGATGTCACTTGATTTTTCTTATTATGGTAAGATAATTAAATGGTTTTTTTATTTTTTACTTTTTTAAAAAATATGAGCGTACCGAGATTCTTTTCCTTTTCTTTTCCTTATTTATTTACACACTTGCCATGTTTTAAAGATTGGAAAATTCTTCCATAAATAACAATAATCTATTCTTATTCGTCCATGAATAAAAAAAACATACTTAAAATCCAGCTATACTTTCCGAATTTCACATTTCCTGAATTGGTTAAAAATCCTATCACCAACTTGGTATGTACCTTGTTTTTTATTTTTTATTAATTATAATAATAATAATAATAATAATAACTATAATAACAACATTAATACTAATACTAAAAAAAGTACTAATTAACACTAATAACCGCTAAATAATAGGTGTATATATATATATATATATATATATATATATATATATATATATATATAAATTAGTAATTATAATCATAAGGATATTGTAAATAAAGCTGATTAGAGTGTTGCCATATTCTTTTTAATAGATTCGTTTATGGCCAGTTACTTTTTTGAAATCGATCATCGTTTTAATTCACAATTGATATTATTATTATTACTATTATTCAAAAAGAACATAATCCGTAATCATATTATGAATTTCAACCAGAAATATAACACCAACCCTTCAATAGCCACTATTAATTTATTTTAAAAGTAGTTCCAAATAAGGATATTTAAAGGATAAATAATGATAAAATATTAGACCATATATTTTACAATTAATAACTAATAATTTAAAATTAAAATACAATTTATCCTAACATATGACGACAAAAATAACAAAAGTTATTTCGTATTATAAATTAAAAGTATTTTTATATGCAAATATCAAAAAGTATACAAGTGTTGTCTATACATTTATTTATTTAGTAGAATTCAACCTTCGGGAACAACATTCGAAGATCTACTTTATGCATTATTATTGCATACTTTTAAAACAAAACAAACTGCTCCTTAAAAAAATGGCTTTGATCGTAAATAAAAATATATATTTAAAAAAAATCATTTATATTTTTCTTTTTTCTTTTTAAAAAATATATAATAAAAATAATAACAATAAATGCTTACTAAATTTTTCCTTACTTCATTCTTACTAGTTTTGTTTCACTTAAAATCAAGTTTAGCCGATATTAGTCAATGTGGGGAAGGATATTTATGTATTTGGACAGAAGAAAACTATGGTGGAGATTTTTATAAATTCGATGAAAATGAGACGTTTTGGGAGGATAATCTTGACGAAAATGATAGTTCATGGGCAAACCTTGCTGAAGATAGTCGTCCTGATAGCCATGTTTTGATATTTGATCAAGAAAGTTATCGAGGAAACGTAACGCTTTGTTTGAAACCTGGACAAAAAGTACTATCTAATAGTGGTGCAAATAAAAAAGGTGCATCACTTAGATGGGTACCAAAATGTTGATACTCTTTTTGTTTTATATATATATATATTATTTATGGTCACTTATATTTATTTGCCTTCCCTTATATATATACATACATTATATTTCATATTTTTATTTATATCAATCATAAATGCAATTATAGTAAAAAAAAATACCGTTTATCTAAATTTTTATTGATAAATACATCTAGGACCTAGATTAAATTAATTTGGAGTTAATGATTTTATAATAAAAAAAAAAAAGTAATGAACTATTAATTTATTTATAAATATGTTTATTATATTTATTTTATTTTCTCTTTATTTTCTATTATATATGTTCGAAAAAGGAATAAAAGAAAAGGAGAGAAAGAATTTATCTTTTTGTTGTTGTATATTCTAGTGAGTATATCTTTGATATTGTCGCTGTTTTCTTAAAAAGTATAAAGACAATGCTAAATAAAGAATAGGTTTCTATTTTTTATTGATTTTATAATAAAAGAAGAGAATAAAGTAATGTCAATTAAAAAAAGCAAGATGACCAGTGTATTTGCATTTGATATTTAAACTTGTAAATGGAGCTCGTGGAGAAATAGAAGGTTTGTATGTTGATTTAAAGTTATAAAGCCATACGTAATATTGTTTATCTAACGAAGTTTCATAAATCGATAATAGATGTAGCCGAAGAGGTGATGACAAAGTGTTATTGTTTGGGAAACAACTAAAGAGATTGATTTTAAGAAAATCCAAAGATAAATGCGATAAATTGAAGAATGGTGTTGAATCATTATCGTATCCTCCTGTGCTATATAAACCGCAAACATAGGTTAACATAATTGTTTTTAATTCAGGACATTATTTAAAAAAATCATTCCACCTATACTTTTTAAAATGGACTGTACTACTTTGAAAATCCATTTTTTTTATTCTATAAAATTGTTTGGTAGAATTGCTAGTTTTACTTTGCTGTTGTTGTTTTCTTTTATTCTTGAAATATTAATTTGCTTTACTAGATACAAAACTCTTCAGTTTATCGTCATCAGAAACATTGTACGAAGATTCAATGTTGTATGGTAATGATTCTAAACGGGGAAGCTTGAGTCATAAGTAATTATAAGATGTTGAATAGCAAAGATCTTCAATATTCAATTCTTTAAGGTGTTTATGAGGTTTTGTTAGACTACCATGTACCATTATATTAGTGATCTCACATAAGCGGATGTTAAAATGTCTTAGGGTGAGTGAATGTAGCTGGGGGCACGATTGAAAAGTGGATTTCATTGTACGTTCATCCACGTATATTTCCATGCCATAAACAGATAAAAGAGTTAATGAAGGGAATAGCGGTAATTTGATTATATTAATTTTGATTGAAAATTTGCTATATTGAAGGATGAAAATTGAATAATAGATGGTACTGATGATGGTGTAAAAGAAGAAGGACTATTCGTTGCTGAATCATGGAATGCCCATCTTAAAAGCAATTCAAATCTTTTTATTTTATATTGATTATTATAAACGAATTTCATTCATTGTTCGTCATATTCGTCGTGCTAGTAAGGAAAATATTCAAGCTGGTTCAGAGAAAGAATCTGTTTATGCTTTATTCCATAATATGCTTGTCCTGTTGAAAACCCATTTATTGAATGAATATTAGGAAAAGTTTTTATCATGTTTATAAATATCATTTCTTCCACTTGTGCTCCCAATATAAAAATAAAAGCGTTCTACATAATAACTGATAAGTTTGTTTTTTATTGTTTTTTTATTTGCCATTTCAATACACTTTTTCAGTTGTTGTATAGAGTAGATATTGATCATATTGAAAAATAAAGGTTGACATAAGTCACCCTGCCATTGTTTACATATAATTGATAAAACAGCAATATATTTTTGTGGTAAAAATTGGGATACAAATGTGAGCACTTCAGTAGGTAGTTTGTCCATTTTTTATTTCCATGTTAAAAGAAAAAGAAAAAAAGGATTTCATAAAAAAGAGGTTAATACTTGTTTTTAATGCGCAGCTTATTTAAACACCGTAACTTTTTTTTTGGGAGAGATATTATCATACATGCTACTAATTATTGGTAAATATAAATAAAAGATATTCCTTTTCTAGTTTTGTTTATTTATTATTCTTATTTTTTATAATATAAAAGAATTTTTGTTCAATAACGTCTTACATAATTTTATGACACTTTTTTTTGAAGATAAATAAATATTTAGCTTGTAACTTATTCTCAAACCAAGTATTCAGTATTTGGGGTCATTTTATGAAACTCGGTATAGCTATAGGAGAAATTAGTTTTATTTAGCTGTTAACTAAGTCAATTGGAATACTAATTATGGAAATAAATAAATATTTAACTTGGATCTTGTTTTTTAAATTAATCAGCATTTATGGAAATCATTCGATACCGAGTTTTTTTCTTCATTAATTAATAACTAGCATACTTCCGTATTTTATAATATGTCACATGTACAGTTGAATTAATTAGTTAGATTATTGAATTGAGATGTCTATTTTGGTCCTTATTGCGTACCCGTCTATTCAAGCTATTGATGACAATTTTACCTTTAAAAAATATTTTTGAAATTGAACATAAATATTATCATGGATTTTAATTCTATCATTTCATTCCGTTTTATACCTTTCTAATTCAAGAACATTTATTATTTTTATTCTTATAATGTAATGAAAAAACGATCAGTTTATTAATCGTTTATTATTAGGTATTGTTTGATCTTACAAAAAAAAAAAAACATCTATCGTTGGATTGAATGATAGAGTTATCATTTTTGTGGTAAAATATAAAACATAACATTTTTTTTTGAGAGAAAGGGAGAGAATAATTTTATTTTTTTTTTTAAAAAAAAAGATATTTAATAAATTGATAATATAAAGGTATAATACAATAATAGTAAAATAGAATAGGAATAAAAAAAATCATTGAAAGAATTAAGCAAAAAAAAAAAAAAAAAAAAGAATATTATATTAATAAATAAATAAATTGAAAATATTTTTAAGTAATCATTTCTGATTTGGGCTGTAAAGATAGAGAATTAGAAGAGGCGGAAGCATACTATTTTTTTTTAGTTGTTGCCGTAGAGGTTTTGTTTTTATTATTGCTTTTTTTATACGATTCGGTTACCCAAGGGTGCTGTAAAGCTTGATCAGGTGTAATACGAAGTTCTGGATCCCATCTTAAACATTGACGAATAAAATCTACAAATAAAGGATCAGGAGGCGATTTTAAACTTTGTATTTCTAATGATCTGGAGTTGGGTCTACGTTTTCTTCCTTTAGAATTTGGTATAATACGTGGTTGTCCTTGGGAATCAAAAAATAATTTACGTCGACTGCTCTTTTCGATAAGGTAGGGTGGTGGAACATCTAAAACTTCCATCATACATGCTAATTGTTCTTGTTCATTTTCACCAGGAAATAATGGGTAGCCTGTATATAATTCTGCCATGATACATCCTACACTCCACATATCTATTGCCACGGTATAACTTAATCCTATAGGCATATAAAATAAGATATATATGTATACATATTATTATACAAGTGTGAAATTTTCTATTTGTTTTTCTTTTCTTTATTTTTTTTTTTTTTTTTTTGTTACCACATATAATTTCAGGAGCACGATAGAATCGGCTTTGAATATAGGTATATACTATTCAAAATAATAATAGCAATATTAAAAATGGTTTATAGTGAATATGTATTTGATGAAAAAATAGTTTATTGTTAATTATTTATTTTACCTTTTTCTGATTCCAAGCACGAGCTTCCAAAATCAATCACCTTAATTGCACTTCTATTTGGACTTTTTAACAAGATGTTCTATAATATATAATAATAATAATAATAATAATAGTAAATTAAATATATATTATTTAATACAAAGATATATTTATTATTATTTATTTTCTTACCTCTGGTTTTAAATCACAATGGATTAATTTATGTTTATGGAGTAAAGATAAAGATTGTAAAATTTGAATTGTAAATCTAGCCAAAAACAATAAATAAAAAAAAATACGTACATATATGTTAAATATAGTTTTTTTTTTTTTTTTTTTTTTTTTTAGCTTGACTTCATTATAATTACTATCCTTACTACTATTATTTTTATTTTATTTCTCTTTTCCTTTTATCTTTTATTTTGTTTTACCTTCTGATTAAACCAATACTAAAACCTTGGAAATGATTACTTTTAATAAAATCATATAAATTAATACTAAGACATTCAAAAGAAATACATAAATGGTTTCGGAAAGAGAAATGATCAAAGATACGAACATTATGATATTGATCTTTTGGATCCCATTCCACCAGTTGATTCAAGATATTAATTTCCACCATGGCTTGAGTATGGAATCGTCTTTTATTACGAATTAATTTCACTGCCACTGTTTGTCCATTTTTATGATCAAAACATTTTAAGACTTGACCAAAACTACCCTTTCCCAAAATAGATAAGACTTCGTATCGATAGGCCAAATGATCTCTTAGGACAATTTGATAATCGCCCCTTTCATCATCATAATGATTCTGTGGTTGTGGTTGTTTCTTTTGACATTGCGGTTGACCAATAAAATAAATCTTTTCATATTCTTGGATTTCTGTAATTTCATGTTCTGTTAATTGCTGCTTGTATTTCATGATTACTTCTGCTGGTGATCGGACACCTGTATATGCTTTTACTTTTTCTACTGGGAGTGGTGTTGGTAATTTGTTTTCTTTATCATCCCCTTGGTTATCATCCGTATTATCATCATCGTCAATGTCACTTAATTCTAAATCTATAAAAGAGGAGTCATCTATGATGAACGAACTATTAGCTGATCCACCTCCACCTCCACGAATAACAATTTGATTTTTACTATTATTCATATTTGATGTGGTTGTTGTAGAAGATGTCTTTAATCGATGTTGAGTAGGGCTAGATGAGTGTGTTGTAGTAGACAACTGTGAAGTAGGTTGATTTTTATTACTCTTATTATTTGCTGAATGCAGTTGATTCCATGAATTTCTTTCATCAACTAAAGCCTGTAGTCTTTCATGTAAAGTAGGCACTTTTTTTCTTCTTGGATCATTGACTTTATCAGAAGACGCCAAAGGTTTAAGAGGAGCAGAAACACCCATTCCTGACCTTGTAGATATAGTACTAATTTTCCTTGTCCGTATGCTATTACTATTACTGTTATTGTTGCTACTATTTTTTTTACTTCCATTGAGTGAATTATCCAAATTTTCATTATTATCGTGATTAGTAGATGATGATGAAAGTAATTGGTTTGGATTAGATAAATCTGTCTCTGATTTATGGCTTTGTTGATGATTAGATATCGTAACACTACTTGTACTTTTTCTCATGATCATACTTGATTGCTTTCTTAACCCATGATCTTTATACCTATTATTGCCTGAGTTGGATAAATTTGGTTGTTTAGAGGATGAAAGCATACCAGGGGGTGCTGTTGTAATATAACTCGATTGTGGTATATTTTGCTTTTTTGTTGCAGTAGAAGAAGAATAAACAGTGGTAGTGGATCCAATTTTTGGTATATGCGTAGGAGTAGATGAAGTAGAAGAGGATGTTGTAGATGTAGATAAGTTAATCTGTGTAGATGAAGGTGATAACCCTTCTTGTTGTTGTTTTGATTCTAATAACTTGGAAGAAGAGGATGTTGGGTTTGATTTCAATGTAGAAGGTAAAGGAATTCTTGTAGGAGTTTTACTTTGATGCTGATGTTGTTGGAGTAGATCATTATCATCTCCTTCATGCGAGTAGTGTGAGGATGAATCTAATGGCTCCATTTTCATGGGTGGTAATATCATCGTTGAATTGAGAGTGGAAGAAGATATTGATGGGGGTGTAGCCAAGCCTCCAGGTAATGTCTAAAAAAAATAGATGAAATAAAATTATAACAAAATAAAAATAATATAATTAGAAAAAAGAATGAATATTTTTTCACTCACACGCTCTTCTTTTTCTTTTTATTTTAATATTCATATAAAATTCTATTTTCTTATTTCCCCCGTTTTCTCCTTTTTTTTTTTTTATTATTATTTTTTGGATTAAAAAAAAATTCATGCCGAAATTTTAAATTGCATCACCATCACTATTTTTTTTTCTTTTCATTTTTTATTATTATTAAATATATTTACCTTTCCTCTTTTTCTACCAGTACGTTTTGCTACAGTAACAGGATCTTTGGTTGAATCACCACGAAGTGTAGAAGGGCGAGTAGTTGTTGAAGATAATCTATTTCGAATCCTAACATTATTATTATTACTATTATTATTTAATATAGGTGATGAGGAGGATGTAGGATTTTTAGATGAAGTACTAGTAGGTGGCTGAAATCTTGGAAGCAATGTAGATGAAGTAGATTCATGAAGATTATTTAATGACTTCCTATTATTAGTAGATGATGACTGAGTGTTAGATAAAATACTTGTTTTTCTTGTTCTTTGTGTTGGAATAATTGTATTATTCTTCGTATTAGTGGTAGAAGTTGAAGAAGATGGAGAAGAAGAGGAAAGTGTTTGATCCATGATGAGAGATTTTGACCCTCTATTACTTTTTATCGATGTAATTGTTCCTCCATTGCTACTATTACTGTTATTATTATTATTGCTACTCTTTAATTTTGCACTTTTTCTTTTTTCTAGTAACTCTTCTAACAAGTAAAATGCATTTGTATTGGATGAAGTAGCAGCTGTCATAGATTGTGTTCTCTGTCTTTGATATAAATGAGGAGTAGATTCAGAGTTAATTACTTTTGTAGGTGTCATATTATTTGAAGAACGTTTATAAGCAATAGCAGAAGAAGAAGTTGAAGAAGATAAATCCAATTTACTACTTAAAGTTGATAATGTACGTAAACGAATTCTTTGTTGGGTTGGTTTTGATGAAGAAGTTGTTGATGTTGGAGATTGGTTATTATTTAATTTTTTTAAAGAAGAAAGCGATGATGATGGTGGAGGAGGAGAAGTCAAAGACTCTGTTTTAATCACCACTTTTTTCATACTTGAAGATGATTTTCTAGGATCAGATATTAATATGGAAGATGAAGTGGTTGTTGTAATAGTAGGACGATGGTGTCGTTGATAATTTGATGAAGATGAAGTTGTTGAAGTAGAAGAAGATGGAGAAATATTATGAGAAGAATTGGATTCTGATGATGATGGTAACACTTTATTGTTATTATATGATGAAGAAGGTGAAGAGGGTGGTAAGATCATATTAGAACGATAATTATAAGATGGTGATAAAGGCGACGTAGGAGATACAATAGTGAATTTTTCTTTAGTAATGATACGTGGGGAATGTTGATGATGTTGATTTGTCGCTAATGAAGATAATGAAGTACGATATTTTGATGATGATGATGATACTGAATGATTATTATTATTATTATTATTATTATTATCTGTTGTAATAGGTATAGAAGGTGTGGTAGTAGTATTTTCTTTTAAGGTATGATGATCATTTTGTTGTTGTAGTTGTGAGAATGTTTTTGGCGAAGTGGTTGATAAAAGCAATGAAGAAGGGTATGATTTTTCTTTATCATAAGGCTTTTTTTCTTCACCTTGTCTTCTTAATCGATAATTAGCTAATCGTTGAGCCGAGGCAGCGATTAAACCTTCTAAATCTTCCAAACTTGCGTCACGCAAATCGATCATTTTTGTCCTTTTTTGTTTTTCTACTTGAGTTTCTTCTTCTTCTTCTTCTTCTTCTTCTTCCTTTTTAACATTATGTATAGTAGATGATGAAGGTGATGCTAATCCCGCAGCTCTTTTTTGTGTCCAATGTGTTGCTTCATCAATATGTTGGTCTAAATCTTGTAATTGCTTTTTTCTTTCATTTTGTGCTGTTCGATATAAGGTAGTGTCAATATGAGGAGGTATGGATGAAGTGGTAGATGATTGTGACATTGAATCAAAAGTATGGTGATGATTTAAGTGGTGGTTTAAGCGGTGATGATCAATATAATTATTCTTTTTATTTTCGAGAATAGGTTGTGTCATAATCTGTTGTTTAAAATAAAAATATAAAAAAAGATAATAACAATAATAATATATATTTGGGTTAATATCTTTATGAATATCATATGATATTATTGTTGTTGTTATCTTTTTTTTTTTCTTGCTTACACTTTAACATAGAAAATAACAAGTTATTCAAAAGGCCTTATAAATACTAACTTGGATACTTATAAATAACTTGAAAAAAAATTCACTATTTGTTATTATAATAATAAAAAGAAAATAAATAATATATATTAGTTTTCATATAATAGAAGGAGATTATTTATAATGGGAGAGAAAGAAAACAATATTCTTTGTTTCCTTTTTTTTATTATAGTCATATATTTATTATTACCAATTGTGAATGACATTCCCTTTCTTTACTGTATTTAATTAATAATAATAATATCAAATTAATCAATTAAAAAATTAATAAATATATAAAAGAAAAAAAGAAAAAAAAAAAATAAACAATTGTAGTAAAAAAAGGATTACTGTGAAAAATAAACAATAAGTTGGTCTCCTTATTATTTTTTTATTTTTATTTCCCTTTTTAAAAATGTATAGAAAAAAATGAAAAGAGAGTTGAAAAAAAACCTCGCCGGGTAAAAAAATAAAGGTTAAAATTCAAAATTTATTTAAATTCAGATCAACTTAAAAATTAGTTAACCTTTCAAACCATATAAAAATATATTTCAACATTGATAAAATAAAACAAATACATGGAGGTGATGGTTATTAAATGATGGATAAATAAAATAATATGGCATAATAAATAGTAACAGCAATAACAATATCAATATTAATGCTAATTGTAAGCTTTTTATTTATGCCCTGAAAAATGATTCAGTTATTTTATTTTATTTTCGACTGCCTCAAGTTAGAAATAAATATTCATTCCCGTATCATTTTTTTTAGATATAACCAGCTACTATTTTTGAAAATATAAATATATTTTCTGGCGATGTTTTAAATAAATAAACCTGTAATTAAAGTTAAACATAGACATAAAAAAAACTGGTTTACGTGTCTGAATTAAAAAAAACCATCACTTTATTTTATGAATAATTATTATCGAATAAGTCTAAAGTTATTAAAATTAACTTTGGAATTTCTCTCACCTTCAATCAGCGATCATCTACAAATTATAATAATATATTCTAATGAGTGATTTACTCTTTCTTTACATACAAATCGAGTAAATAATGCTAAGGGGTAGATAAAAAAAGAGTTCTTTGAAAAGTCACTTTTATTTATCTGCCTCATTTTCTTTGTACATTACCAATCAAACCGTCATATACATATGGTTATAGTCACTTTTTTTTTTTTGCTATTTTAGTAGTCATCATCATCTTCAACGTGTAAAGAAACGAAAAGTTTATTTTCGATAATTGAAACGTGAACTATATAGCACTCGTTGTTGGCTTAATGAATGGCCGCATTATTCTCAAGTATCCATTTGCATTTTTTGAGAAAGAGATAGTACGCAAAGTATTATTAGATTTTCCAATTGTTGGTTTTTGTTTGTTGTTATTGGTCCTTCAAAATAGGATTATATTTATTAAATGGCTTTGTCGACAAAAAAAAAAAAAAAGAATTTGAAAATGGAAATAAACATATAGAGTTTTATTAGAGTTTATAATAGTTTTTTTTATCAATAAATATTGAAAATAGTAATAACACTAATAATAATAAAATTCGAGGGAAATTCATGTATTTTTATTGTATTGGATTTATTCAATGTTTAAACATTATAGCTTTTTTTTTTTTTGTTTTTGTTTAAAAGCTTCTGTAAATTATTTGTCGATACAATGTAGCCGAGAGAAGAGGACATACATTTATTGAAATTACAATAAAACAAAA
Organism: Cunninghamella blakesleeana; assembly: GCA_017871115.1. Classification (NCBI taxonomy): domain Eukaryota; kingdom Fungi; phylum Mucoromycota; class Mucoromycetes; order Mucorales; family Cunninghamellaceae; genus Cunninghamella; species Cunninghamella blakesleeana. The sequence goes on from JAFCIZ010000005.1 coordinate 3,464,154, forward strand.
TTTTATTTTCCAAAATTGTTACTTTTTTTTTTTTTTTAAAAAAAAAAAAAAGACGTTTAGCTTATGATTTTTAAATTAATCCATGAATACTCAAATTATATGAATATTTGCCAATATATATAGCATTGTGGTGATAGTGATTTAATAAAATACTTTTTCGGTCAGTTCATTATCCATAAACACTCAATATTACCTTATAAAAATTAACTTACTATAGAAAAAAGTCATGTAATTGTTATGTTAAAATTTCAAGTAGATTATCTTGTTATTTTATGGAGAAATATAAATGAATAGAACGCTTTAAATAAATTAGCAACTATCTATGATATTCTTTACAAAAATTAAACCCCAACTTGAATAAAAAAAGCACCCATTTTTGAAAGACCTTTTATATGAACCTTCTAGAAAAGGAATTATGAATAGAATAGTGGAGCATTTTTTAAAAAGAAAAGGTTCCTCAAGGTCAGGGTCATTCTTAAATATTTTAATTGTTTTTATTGGACGATCAATTAATTGATTTTTATTGGATGATTAAAAAAAAATATAAACATTGGCTTGAAAAAAAAAAAGAAATAGATACTCATCTTAAAAAATGGTGAAAAAAAATATTTTTTTAATAATCAGGCAATAAATACTAAATATGACAACACCATTATTAAAAATTGTTAAAACATTTTACAATGTATTCGATGGATTAAGGAAAAATTAAAAAAGGTAATTCCGTTTTTTTTTGGAATACCGCATCATGTAAAATTTTTTTTTTCCCTTTCGTTTTTTTTTTATAAAAACTATGATCATAAAAACAATACGCAAAAAAAAAAAGTAATCTGCATAAATAAATCATCATTTTTTGTTTATCTGGGAATTAAAAAAAAAAAAAAGAATGAACCTTGGGAAAAAAAAAAAAAAAAAAATAGTAGTAAATAACAATAAAAGAAACTATTCCTTTGGTTTAGTTTGGTTATGGTTTTAACAGAAAATGGTTTAAAACCCTGTTCAATACTATTATCTTATCAAAGAAAACCATTACGTACGCATTTTTTTTTTAAAAAAAAACTATCACTTTTTCATTTTTAATTAAAATTAAATAAATAATCTAAAAAAAAACGTTTTAATAAAAAGAGTTTTCTTTTTATAAAGAAAAGAAAGTTTGAAGCGTGGAAAAATGGATGGGACGTTTGAACTGCATATTTCCCATTTGTGGATAAAACTGATTTTATAAACCAATCATATTCAATGATCAAATCATTATCATTCAAACCCAATGGCAAATTGTGAGAAAAAAAAAGTTTTTTTTTATTATTTCACATTAATTTAAAAGAGATAATTTTCTTTCAATTTCTTTTTTTTTCTTTCTTTTTCTCTCTTTTTCTTTTCATATATTATTAATAATATTAATATTATTTATTACTACTACCACCGATATTATTTTTATTTTTTCAAATTGTAAATCATATATACATCATTTACTTTTTTAAAGATTACTAAAAGGATCTATTTTGTTCTTATTATATATATATATAAATATACTTAAAACACTATTTTATGGATAAACTATCTTTAGAATTAATTGAAAGAGTAGCTAGTTATTGTTCAAGTAATCAAGAAAGGGCAAGGTTAGGAAGAGTGAATCAGCAGTTTTATTATGGTACTCGGCGAAGCTTATTTCATACGGTAACCTTAACCAATCCAAAACAATATGTCAAGTTTATGTCTTTTATGAAGACTACCTATCAAGAAAAGGGGTATTTAAATTATATTAAAAAAATAGATATGTCGAGCTATACAACCAGAGGAAGTGGATGGACAAGTCATCAATCAAAGGAAATGATTAAGGCGCAAGATATAGCCTATTGGATTAAGCATTGTCGTTATTTGGAGCAGTTGATGATTGGCGATGAATTAATGAATGTGTTTGTTGAACCTGAACTGATTCAATCCATTTTTAACTATGATCCCCATCCATATTTAAAGGTAATTGATTTTACGGGATTTTGCGATCAAACAATTAATGAAAAATTAGCTACTATAATGTTTAATGAAGAAAATAAAGAAGATGTAAGAATAGAAGAAGAATCTAAAAAGGAACAAGATGAAGAAGAAGTCAAGGATGTATTGGATATACACCTTCAACAGTGGATGAATATACCACCTCAATTAAGCCAGCTTTCATTTCATATGTGCATGGCCTTATCCCCTTCTTTATTCTTTTTGCCTTTTTTTAAACGATTAGCCTTAAATGGAAATACAATCACCCGATTGGATTTAGCTTATACCCCCATAACAAACCAGGTATTTGATTACTTGGACCCTTCTCAATTGACACATCTTAATTTACAAGGCTGTAAATATATATCTTGTTGTAAATCTTCTGCTTCATCATCGAATTTAATATCATTTTTATTAAAAGCCACCAATTTAATTGAATTGAATTTAAACATGCATTTCAATGGTACACCAAATGATCAGCAATTCTGTGAATCATGTCTATCATCACTTCTTTCCAAGCAGCATACCTCTACCTTAGCATCTTCTTTAAAAGTATTAGATTTAGGTGGTCATGGGCATTTGAAAGATCATCACCTTCAATCCATCTCCCCTTTACTTTTACAACAATTACATTACTTTAGTATTGCTTATAATTCTCACATTACTTATCCCACTTTAATATCAATATTACCAAAAATGAAGCAATTGCAATATATCAATGTAACGAAAACAAAATCCATTCAACCTATGTTTTACCCCATTTTTAATCACCCTCAACTCCCAAACAATTTACAAGTTATGGAAGTCGATAATCCAAAAAATACATTATCATCCAAAATAAATAGCCATCAAAAGAAAGAGGTATGGAATTTACATCAATATGGCCGTCGTTGTTATTATGCAAAAAATAATACAGATCCAAGATTTAAGTACTCTCAAAAATTGTTAATGATGGACGAACAGCCCCAATCGCCTATGATGAAATATTGGAGTTTTTCCTATTAATCTTTTTGTTATTTTATTTTTATTACATTATTTATATTCATTTCATTATTATTAGTATTATAATTATTAGTTTATTCCATTCATGTTTTTTAATTATTATATTTATTTCATTTCATTTTATTTTCATAGTAAATAATAATAATAAAAAAAAAAAGGCTTATATAAAAAAGAAAAGAAAAGGATGTATGTGTATGTATACACTGATTAAATTTAAAAAAGTAGGTGGTACGAATTCATATATATTTATAAAAAATAAATTTAAACGCCGATTTTTCATAAAGACGTATTTTTTATTTTTTATTTCCCTCTTTCTTTTTTCTCTCTTTATTATTATTTTCACCCTTTTTTTTTTTATTATTTCCCCAATATTTTTTATTATTTCAATAATACCTTAAAGATTTATTGAAGCTTTATCATTTAATTCATTCATTTTATAATAATATAAATTCATTTTTTTTTATTTTTTATTTTTTAAAAAAAACTAGTTTATATATTTTTTTTTATCTCCTCTTTTTTTTTTTTTTAATATTAATATTAAATTGATCATCCATATTAATATATTCTTTCTTTCCTCTTTTTCATTTTAATCTTCTTACTCTTTTATTATCATTATTATTTCAATCTTTTTTTTCTTATTCTTTTGGCATATATAACAACAAGAACAACAAATCAACAAGTTTTTTAATATATAATCAACTTTTTTAACATTGAAAATACCTTTATATTTCAATATATTTAATTATACACAACACAACACACATATAAACACACTATAACAACAATTCAATACATATATAACCAATATTAATAATAACAATAATAATAATAATATCCCCCTTATATCATAATGAGAGAATATAAATTAGTTGTATTAGGATCCGGTGGTGTTGGTAAATCAGCTTTGGTAAGTTTTTATTTTATTTTACTTCATTTTATTTTATAATAATAAAAAAAGAGGAGTTATAAAAAAAGGTTACAATTAGGAAAACATAAAGGTGTTTCAAGATAACGTGCTTGTTTTTTTTTTTTTTTATTATTATTATTATATATTATTATAAAAAAGAGAACCCTTTAAAACATGGATAGATATAGATATATAATACTTGTTCTTTCTCTCTTCCTCTTCTCCTCCCCCCTTTTTTTTATTTTTTCTTTATCTTTACTCATATTTATCTTTATTTTATTATTATTTATAGACAGTTCAATTTGTACAATCCATTTTTGTAGAAAAATATGATCCAACCATTGAAGATTCTTATCGGAAACAAGTAGAAGTCGATGGACAGCAATGTATGCTTGAAATTTTGGATACAGCAGGGACTGAACAATTTACAGCTATGCGTGATTTATATATGAAAAATGGCCAAGGGTTTATTTTAGTCTTTTCTATAACAAGTATGGTGACTTTAACTGATTTACATGAATTAAAAGAACAGATTTTACGTGTGAAAGATACTCAAAATGTAAGAAAGAAACAAAAAAGAAAATAGAGAGAAAAAGTGAGACTATAGAGGAATAAGGAATGAATTGATTGATTTTATTTTTATTTTTTTATACACCCTTCAATGATGATGTTTTTAGGTACCTATGGTTTTGGTTGGTAATAAATGTGATTTAGAAGATGATCGTGTGGTTTCTCGTGAACAAGGAATGATGCTAAGCCAACAATGGGGTGGTAAACCTTTCTATGAAACATCAGCAAGACATAAAATTAATGTGGATGAAGTATTTTATGACGTGGTCAGACAAATCAACAAACAAATGCCTACAAAAGATAAATCAAAAAAGAAATTCAAGTGTGATATTTTATAAGTATCTTCCACTCCTCTTCCACTCCTCCTCCTTTTTTACTCCTTTACCATCCTTTTTTTCTTTTCTCTTTTTTCTTTTTTAATATGAAGTAACTCAATTATTAATTATTTTTACTAATAATAATAATATTATTAATAATAATAATATCTATTTTATTTTTTTGCAAAAAACAAAAACAATATATATATATATATATATATATATATATATATAAATATTTACACAACTTACAGCAACCACTCACATACACTCACATACACAAACACACACAAACACATACACGATTACTTTATATATTTATATATATATATATATATACATTTATTTTGTTTAATTGATATGGCCCACAACTATTAATTATTATAAAAAGAAAGTTTCTTTATAAAAAACAAAAATGAAAAGGTAGAAAAAATAAATAACCACCCATATATACATATATATATATAATAGAAAAAAGCAACCAAAAAAAAAAAAAAAAAAAAAAAAATATGAATCAAAAAAAAAAAAAAATGACATGCAGAAATGAATAATATATAATTCTTTCACATTCCTTTTTTTTTTTTTATATATATATATAATTATATAGTTATCCCCTTTCCTTTATACTCTACCACTCCTTAATATAACTTTTGTAACCTTTTTTTTTTTTTATATTTACTATTATTATATCTTTTTTATTTTATTACTATTATTATCTTATCGTTATTATTATTATTATTATTATTATTATTACTTTATTATCATTATTATTACATATCACATATATTATTATTATACTTTATTTCTTTTCAATCACATATATTTATTATATTAATAAAAAATCAAATCAAACCAAATCGAATCAATTTATATAAATGTTTTTTTTATTGTTATTATATTTATTGTTAATATTAATTAATAAAAAATGCATGCATTTAATCACTAGAACTAAGCAAATTATCTAAATCTATATCTGTATCACATCCAAGACCATCTTGGAGTTTACCAAGAGTTTCTGTCAAGTTTTTAAAGATACGTTCCTGAGCATCAGGGATTCTTTTCTTCTTTCCAGTAGCACTACCAGAAGATCGTATTTTATCCACAATGCTTACAAGAGTTTTAACCCATGTTGTCAATTCAGTACAGCTTGCTGTACTGATGGGTAATGTTACTTCGTCTTTGTTTTCACTTTCTTTTTCTTTCCCTTCCCCACCTTCAGTTTCTTTAGCGGGTTCGGCAGCACCTTCTTCTTTTTTACCTGTTGATGCAGCATCATCTTCTGATTTACCAGCTGTTTCTTCGGTTTGTTGATCTTCCGTAGGCTCTTCATTATTAAATTTAGCAGGAGCAGCGGTAGCAGCGGTAGCAGCGGCGGTTGCTTTTTTTTCTTTTTTTCCACCTTCACCTTTATTACCTGGATTTTTGTGAACTACCGGTAAACTAGGTCCTCCTCTTTTATTTAAATACGACCGTAATTCTTTGTTGTGATGAATGGATCTTGCTGATACTAAAATCGTATAACTTGATAAAATACATATTGTAATAAAACTTAGTAAGTATATATATTTCATTTTGATTTATATAAAATATAGAAAAATAAAAGTAAAGAGAAAGTGAAAGAGAAAGAAGAATAAAAGTAAAAAATGAAATGAATTATTTATTAAATATATATATTTTAAGGAGTGTGGTTTTCTTATTTTAAAAAAATAAAATATGAAGTCTTTCTCTTTCTTTCTCTTTCTCTCCACTTGGCCAATTATTTATAGTTTATTATAACATGTTTTCTCTTTCTCCATTAAAAAAAATGCTTTCTTCTTCCTCCGCTCCTTATCATCATCACATTATATATAAAATTAAAACTAAATCTCCATTACATAAAGATAAAGAATAAAGATATAAAAAAAAAACGGAGGTTTGTTTTCTCCTAATTTTTTTTTTCTTTTTAAAATAATATGTTTTTTTATAAAAAAAAAAAAAAGAAAGAAAGAAAGGAAGGGGTATAATAATATAGATAAATAGAAGATTATTATTATTATTATTATTATTATTATTTTTAAAAAATAAAGTAATTTTTTTTTAAATATACGAAAGATAAAGATTATTATGAAAATGATATATATTTTTTATTATGAGATAAATGGATTGAAAAAGTAGAATAAAATATTAAAATATTAATAGATTAAAAAAATGAAAAGGGAAAACAAAAAAAAGGTATATATAATTTAAAAAAACTGAAAACTAAAGTAATAATAAAAAAAAAAAAGGAAAGAAAAAAGAAACTAATTAATATGAAAAATGGCCAAATTGATCGATATCATTTAAAGAGATTCATCTGCGAAATCTTGACCATAGTAAATAGGATGACGATAATAAGGGGGGTAACGATAATCAAAACGATCATTAGTTTCAGTGTTGAAAGAACCTTCGTTATAATTTACATTGTTATAGACACGAAGGTGGTCACGTTTTGATAATTTATTTTCTTCATTAGTAGCAGATTCTTCACGTTTATCAAATTCACCACCAGCACCGAGAGCCCATACATCAGGGTAGTCATCAGCAGTATTGAATGAACCCTTATTATAGTTTTGATTAGTGAAAATATCAACGTGGTCCCGTTTATTCACTTCATCCATAAAAGTCCAGTAAGGGTAATCTTCAAATTCAGCACCGTAATAAGATTCACCATGAACACCACCACGATTACCAGAGTTTACATTGTAATTTTGACTAGTATAAACGTTAACATGGTCACGTTTTTGGAGAGTAGGGGCATCGGTAGTGGATTCAGATTCAGTTACAACTTTTTCATCTTGTTGTTCAGTGACTTGGTCGCGTTTATCATCGTGATGATAACGACCTCTTCCTCTACGGTAACCACCCCAAGGATAACCACCCCAAGGAGAATGTCTATAACCACCGCGGTAATAGCGATTGTGGTCATCATCATCATGGTCATCTCCATAGTAATCATCTGCATCAAAGTCATCATCATGGTGGCCACGTTTTTCGAAACGATCATGACGTCCTTCATATCGATCACTGCGATCATCATAGTAATCTTCACGATCATCTCCATAGTAATCGTGGTCTTCATCATCACCTCCCCATGGGTAACCTGGGTAATGGTAAGGAGGACGAGGGTAACCATAAGGTGGGTAAGGGCGAGGGTAACCGTAAGGAGGGTAAGGACGAGGATAAGAGCCAGGATAAGAGCCAGGATAACGACCACCCCAAATACCACCACCATAATGGTCTTCATCCCAATCACGTTTGCTTAATTCTTCATCAGAAGTACCAGCAGTGGCAGTAGCAGTACCATCAACAGATTCTTCAGTTACAGCGCTGGCATCAACATTAGCATTGGTATCTCTTTTGTTTTCAGAAGCACCAGAGCCTTCTCCTTTTTCACTAGATTTACCTTCATCTTTAGCTTGAGCACCTTCATCGCGTTTATCGAAATCCAAAGTGTGACCCCAACCATGACCATGAGGTAAACAAGGAGGAGCAATAGTAGGGCAACCCCAATGGTGATTAGCTCCAATATTGATATCATCAAAATCATGGCGTTTCATAAAACCGTGATAGCCGTGCCAATCTTGTTGAGTTTGACAACGGGAAGGACGAGGTTGATTACAGGTGACTTGGTTGGCAATAGCTAATGCTTCGCTAATATCATCATCTCCGTGATCATCATGACCATGATGATCTCGCTTAACTTTGGCTTTGGCTGCAGAAACATCGTCAAACATTTCACTGTCATCATCACCATTACCGTTGAAACCAATAGGTCTTGTGAATCCATTTACACCAACATTACTACGGCCGAATCCATAAGGTGAATAACCATTACCATTACCAATACCATTGTAATTATAATTAACACCTCCACGATGACCTCCATATCGATAAAGAGGACGTGTTAAAAAGCCACGCTTAGTAGCTAATAAATAAAGAAATAAAAAGTTAATAAAAAAATATAAATGCATTTATATTATATATGATAATAATGACACTTGTTACTTACGAAGGAGTCCACCTTTACCACCATGACTTAATTTGACATTTTCTAATTCTTGTTTTCCAACATCAACACCAAGAGCTTTAGATACAACACCATCGGTAGGAGAAACATGTACAATATCACCTTTAGGTGCATCGTTTTTATGCATAGGTGCAGCTTGACCTTGACTAGCTAAAAGACTAATAGCTACAGTTATATAGATAATTGTCGATTTCATAAAAACCATTTTAAAAAAATATATAAATATATAAAATTATAAAAAATAAATTAAATAGTAAAAATATAAAAAAATAAGAAAGAAAGAGATAATGTTTTTTTTTTTGAAATTTGAGAAAAAAAACCTTTATTTATATGATTTTTTTTAAGAAAATAAAATTCTTGAAGAAACTGAGATTTTTTGCTTGGAATTGTTTGGTTTTTTTTTTATCCTCCCTTTTTTTAAGACGGATTATGCTTTTTTTTATGAATTATGCTTCTTTTCTCATATTTTTTAATAATATTTTTCTCTTTCAATTTTTTTTTTTATGATCAACCTAAATAAACTATTTGATTATACCTTTTTTGATGAGGTTTGCCACGCCTTTTTCTTTCACTCCCTTATATATATATAAATGTATATAAACATGCAAAACCCCACACTCATGCCCCTTTGATCCCTCTTTTTTTTTTTTTCTTCTTTTTTTTTAACATAAGAAATACTCAGCTCTTTCTTATTTTTAATGTTTATCTTGACATTTTTTTTAAAAAAAGGATCGAAAAAAAAATATGGACAAACATTAAAAGAATTTAATTTATATTTTTTTTTTTTTTAAAAAAAAAAAAAAGGTACTAAAATGCTTAAAAAAAAGTAAAGTTTATTCCTTCTTTATATTATTAGTTATTTTCTTGTATGTATATATATATATAATATACATATATATACATAAAGAAGTATAGTGATAATACTAATCAGCTAATAAGTATAGATTTGATAATATTTAAAAAAGTCTTGTATTTTTTGGTTTTTTATATTTTGACATGATCATTGATTTTTTCAAGCTATATTTTTTTATTTTTTCACCTTTCACCTCCTTTTTTTTTCATTTTCTCGGAATTAGAACTATGAATCTAGGTTACACTCTTAAGTAATCAAACAACCTTCTCTTCCATAAATATTCTTAATATGGAAAATTAACAAAATGACAATAATAATAAAAAAAAAGAACACACTTTAATATTATTATTCATTAAAAGTATTTATTATGTACATTAGATAGTTTTCACAAATTATTTTTATAATTATTGTTGTTATTAAATATAATATTACTATTATTATTATTAAAAGTAAATATGATACATATTATATATATATATATATACCGAATCATTTAAAAAGCAATTTTTTTTTAAAACGAATTGATCGAAGGTACAAGTACGTCTCTCAAAGTCGAGATGATTTTTATATAAATTAATATATGTTTATGTCGGAATGAGATTTATATTAAACTCTTTTCTGAAAGTAGTTACGTATATATATACCTATTATTATTATTATTATTATTTTGATAAGTATATACGTACATCCGTAGAATCCTCTTTTTATTAAATATAAAAAATCGATTTTCGTTTTATTCCTTTTTCGTAAGAGATACATAAAAGTTTATGTGTTTGTGTCAATAATTTGTATACAATCCCTTAATTTATGCCCTCTCCCTCACTTTAATTATCATTTTTTATTTTTTTCGGATCGTCTTTCATTGTTTAGTTATATATTCTCACACTCTCCTTAAAAATATTTATCTTTTTTCCACATATTTATCTTTTATTATATAAAAAAGTAGATGAATAAGTGATAATAATATTTTATTATTATTATTATTATTATGAAGAATATGATATAATAAAAAAATGACAAGAGGTATTATAAAAAAAAATACAGATCCGTAGGGAGAGATAAGTAAAATTTAATATGCCATATCTATACTGCCAAATTTAATTTATTTTTTTGATTTATTTATTTTATCATTATTATTGTATATAGTATTTTCCTTTTCTTATTTCTTCTCTTTTATTTTTGTATGATTCAATACAATCATATAAAAACAAATTAGGTTTGGAAGCTTTTTGACCTTGCGGGGATTAAAAATATTTTGATTTTTTTTAATTTCTTAGTTTATACGCGACTCTCTTTCACACTGATTTTTTTTAAAAAAGATACAAACTGTAATATTTTTCTATTATAATAAACAAATGATGCCTTTTATAAAACTCTACGAAACGGATTTTAATAACATATATTTAAAAATTGAAAATAAAATAAAATGAAGATATTTATTATAATCAGTGTAAAAGTAGCCGACAATTGTGAAGTATTTATTCAAAATACATCAAACAACATAAAGCTGTATAATGAAGAAAAATATAACAAGTGTTATTAGTGAAATATTATCGACTGTTTTGTTATTTATTTATTTTTTTTTAAAAAAATACTTACTATTATTATAAAAAGCAAATGCACTTTATACATAATGATATATCGATTAAAAATTAAATCTAGTCAACAGTTGTAAAAAGTATTTTATCAATATTTTATTATTAAAAAATACAGCTTTGTCAACAAGTCTACTTTATATGATATATCAAACAACTGTAGCACAATATATTATCGATGTTTTTTTATAAAAAAAATAACAACAGCAACTACTTCAAAACGACAACTACTGCAGCTCCAACTGTCTATAAATAAATAATAAATAAAATCGACAGATACAAAGATATTACTATAATCAACTTTTTTAAAACCAGTATTAAACCTAATAATTCAACTTTATATCCATTAAAAGAGAAAATGGAAAAGTTAGTAAAAGTAGAAACATTACTATTATTATTATCAACCACAACTACTATTTGGATAATAAAAGAAACAATGATTAACAATTGGGACGACTACAAATTTTTTTGAAATATATGAAATATATTATTTATTTATAAAAAGATGATAACTATGTAAAAGATATAAAGTAAATATTAATAATAATTGATAAAAATAAAGATAAATAATAATAATAAAATATATAAATATAAAAAAAAGGGTACAGAAAAATAATAAAAAAAAAGGATATAAACTAAAGACTAATGATATAAATTATTTGATTTTTTTTACGTTATTTTGATTTAGCAATCAATCCATGGCACACTTAATCAAAATCAAAATCACCACGACCATAGAAGCCTTCATCATCATCACCAAATCCATAACCAAAGCCACCATAGGGATAGCCATGATGGTGACCATAGTAGCCACCGTGTCCATGATGATGGTCGTCATCAAAATCAAAATCAAAATCAAAATCATCATAATCACGGTCATGATCATGATCATCACGTTTCATCAATTTTTGTTCACCTTCTTGATGTTCATCTTTGACTTCTTGTTGTTCAACGTTATCTTGAGCGGTTTGATCACGTTTGGAAAATTCATCAGAGAAATCATCATCATCACCATAATGTCTGTAACGGGGATAACCATAGTAAGGATTACGGAAAGGATAACCATAGCGACGGCGATAGCCACCATAATATCCAGGATAATAACCACGATAATCATCATCATCAAAGTCAAAGTCACGTTTAGCTAATTTTTGTTCACCTTCTTCTGATTTTACTTCTTGTTCAACAACTTGTTCACCTTCAGTAGCAGCTGGTGCGACAACTTCATCACGTTTGTTGAAATCAAAATCAAAATCAAAATCAGCATCAAAATCGTTATCATCACCATAGCGACCCCAACGACCACCACGACCCCAGCGACCACCACGACCCCAACGACCACGTCCCCAGCGGCCACCACGACCCCAGCGACCACCACGGCGCCAATCATCATCAAAATCAAAGTCAAAGTCACGTTTAGCTAATTTTTGTTCACCTTCTTCTGATTTTACTTCTTGTTCAACAACTTGTTCACCTTCAGTGGCAGCTGGTGCGACAACTTCATCACGTTTGTTGAAATCAAAATCAAAATCAAAATCAGCATCAAAATCGTTATCATCACCATAGCGGCCCCAACGACCACCACGACCCCAGCGACCACCACGTCCCCAACGACCACCACGTCCCCAGCGGCCACCACGACCCCAGCGACCACCACGACCACCACGGCGCCAATCATCATCAAAATCAAAGTCAAAATCACGTTTAGCTAATTTTTGTTCACCTTCTTCTGATTTTACTTCTTGTTCAACAACTTGTTCACCTTCAGTGGCAGCTGGTGCGACAACTTCATCACGTTTGTTGAAATCAAAATCAAAATCGAAATCAGCATCAAAATCGTTATCATCATCATAACGTCCCCAACGACCACCACGACCCCAGCGACCACCACGTCCCCAGCGACCACCACGACCCCAACGACCACCACGTCCCCAGCGGCCACCACGTCCCCAGCGACCACCACGACCACCACGGCGCCAATCATCATCAAAATCGAAATCGAAATCACGTTTAGCTAAAGTTCCCTTGTCCTCACCTTCTGTAGCGGCAGCAGTTACAGTGGCATCATCGGTAGTGGATGCTTGATCACGTTTTGTAAATTCATCATAAATACCAAATCCATAGTCATCATCATCATAATCTTCATAATAAGGATAAGGGCGGGGATAAGGACGAGGGTGATAATAATTGTTGTAATTGTGGTAGTTATTTTGGGCACGATTAAATGATCCAACATTATAATTTTGATTGGTATATACATTCAAATGGTCACGCTTGGCAATTTCACGTTTATCAAAACCTTCATATTCATCAAATTCACCATAAGGATAGTAGTCAACTTCATCATGATAAGAAGAAGAAGTAGTATGGGCACGGTTAAAGGAATCAAGGTTATAGTTTTGATTGTTATAAACATTTACATGATCACGTTTTTTGGTAGCCAAATCGTCTTGAAGGGTATCATTATCATCAGCAGAAGTATCGCTTCCACGTTTAACTTTACGACGTTTATCATCAAAGAAGTCATGATCATCACTGAAATAGAAATGATTAGAACCGCTGAAAGGGAAACCACCAGGATAACCAAAGCCATTATAACCACCTCCGATATAGGGGTTGTTATTATAACCATTGATATTGACATTAGCAGGACCACCACGATGATGATGATCATCTCGCTTGGTTAAATAGTCATCTAATTGTTCAGGAGTTAAATTTTTTGGAATAGGTCCTTTATTATCATGTTTATTTACTTCATCACCACTACCATCAATATCTTGTTCTTTACTATTTCCTTCTTTACCTCTTTTATCTGTAGTTTAGTTTGATTTGATTTGAACCAATGGCAGAAATAAAATAAGACGGAATAATACATATATAGTTGGGGCATAGATATAAATATATATAAATATAAATATATATATATATATATATATATGTATATGTATATGTATATATTTATGTATGTATATATATATGTATATATATAATATTAATAATTATAATTAAAAGAAAAGGTTAATCACAATACAAAACAAAATAGAACTAAATCAATATATAAAATGAATAAAAAAATGATATATTTAGTTTTTACCTAAAGGAGCGTCAGTAGTACCATCTGTAGATTCACCCGTAGCATCATTTACGGGATCATCTGTGTTATCACCCAAAGTATCATTTGTAGGATCACCTGTGGGCTCATCCAAAGTATCATTTGTAGAGCCATCAGTAGAATCACCTGTAGGTTCATTTGTAGAACCCATACCATCATACATAGCAGAAGGTCGAGAATGTTGATGATGAGAGACACGCATAGGTTCATGGCTAAGTTTCTTTTGACCACCAAGATCAATACCAAGGGCTTGAGAGCTGATTTCATCTGTAGAAATCTTAATCACTTCATTACCATCGAGACCGTTGTGACCTTTATTACCAATAACGGGAATAGCATGGGAAGTTTGACTTAATAGAAGCCCGATAGCAAAAGTAATATAAAAAACACCTGATTTTACCATATTAAAGTTGTTTTGTAATTATTATAAATTTGTATTATTGTTATTATTATTGTTATTATTAAAAAAAATATTAAATAAGAAAAGAAAGAAGAAAAAGATAATGTTTTTTTTTTTTTTTCTGATCATGAAATGGATTCCTTTTATATGTTTTTTTTTTTAAATAATAATAATAAAGAATTCTTTAAGGAATTTGATTTTATTACTCCATGTTTTTCTGAACTTTAAAAAAAAGATATTGTTTGACATATTCATCAAAGCGCGTTTTTAAAGCATAAATAAACTTATTTATTTAGAGGTTTTTTTTTTTCCCTCCTTCTCCTACTTTTTTTTTTTTTTTTTGATATTCAATTCCCCATATTTTTACTCCTCTTCTTTTTGCCTATTTTTTTTATTTTTTTAGATACACTTTCCCCTTTCTGGAAATTCAAAAGTCTTTCGAGTAAAAAGAATTTAATAAAAATAAAAATCTCTATAGTGACATATTTTTTACTCCAGATTTTCTTTTGTATAAGGAGAGTGAGAGAAAAATCTGGAGGAGGATGATCTTTAAACAGTTTTTTATTTTTAAATACAAGAAGAATGAAATAGGGATTATAGACTTTTCCAATTTTCTTCAAACTATCTTTTTTTTTTTTTTTTTTTTACAAACTATCCAATTAAAATTTTATTATTATCAAATTAAATAAAAATTTCTATAGTATATCATTTTTTAGTCAAGTAATGATCGCCTTTTTTTTTTTTTTTTGCTTTCTCCTATTTTTTTATTTTTATTTTATTTTCAAAGTCAACTTTTAATATATATAATTGCCACACTTTAAAAAAAAAAAGATCATTTTATCGATACATTAACAACATATGCATATATTTAATTTTTTTTTATTTATTTATTTTTATACATATTAATATTTATACACTATATCACATGTACTTTTATAAATATATATATAATCAAAATAATAATAATAAAACTAAAAAATAAAAAATAAAATATTATTTACATATATATTCATACATCCAAGCGTTAATTTTCATAAGCAGTTAAAATCCTTATATATATATATATATATATATATACAACTGACATCAATAAATTTATAAAGAATGAATTAATACGTAGTAACAATAAAAGAGATCTTAAAAAAATAGAGAGTCAAGATCATACATAATATGTAAATGATGAAGACATACTTGCAGAAAATATGATCTTTTTTTTTATTAAATATGTTAAACATTAAGTATTAAAAAAAATACTATTACTACTGTTACTATCATCTTTATTTCTATTTTATTTTTCTCTCCTAATCATTTAAAGGAAAAATAAAAAAAATTTAAAGTAAAAGGTATAGTGTTCATGTATTAACTCCATATAAAAATATGAATAAATGATAATTTCAATTCTTTACATTACCTATTTAAGTAATTAATATATTCATATGTTTGGGAAAAAAAAAAATAACCTTTCTTTTTCTTTCATTTAAAGTAGTGTGGGGTTGTATATTTTTTTTTTTTTTAATTATGTACAAGTTTAGCAAAAAAATCAGATCGAAAAAAAAAAAGTTGGACTAATTGATTATATCAGCATCATTATATTAAGTTTTGACATATTAATCCGCGCATTAATAAAAATACTTGTATATACATAGATTTTTACAAAAAAAAAAAAAAAAAAAAAATACACAAATAAAATAATATGCGTATATATTATATATAAATAGAATGATTTATATTAAAGAACTTGGTATATTGAATTTTAGTATTATGAAATTCTTTCTTTTTTTCTTTTTCTCTCTAACAGGTATTTTTTTCATTTTAATCATTATATTATGACGTGAGAATAATCAGAGATCACATTGGTTGCATTAAAAAAAAAAAAAAAAGATTTAAGGGCATAATAATTTTTGTACCACTAAAAGTAAACCAGAGAGCTAAAATGGATGAATTCCTTTTTTATTGACTATCTTAAAAATAAAATAAAGTAATGGTGAAATTATAAAAGTAATAATAATAAAACAATAATAATAATGCATGATAATATATGATAATACATAATTACTTTATTTTTTTATCATGTCAATTAAGGTTATGATCCTTATTAAAATTAAAAAAACTTTTTAAGATAGAAAATTTTTTTTATTGATAAAGTTTAAATGTATTTACATATATATATAAAAGTGAGAGATAGAAAGAATAAAAGGTGGGGAATTAAGTAGTAATTATCACCGAATTTTTTTTTATAATGCCTATAAAGGTAAAAGAATACCAGGATGTAGAAGTAATAAAATATGTGTAGGTACAAGAAAACTTAAGTTTACAAAATGTAACCTATTTAAATTAACTATTTTTTTTTTTATTTAACGATCGATTATATATTTAAGTAAGATAAAATAATATAATAATATTTCATTTCTTTTTTTTATTTTTATTTTCATTTTTTAAAATTAAAAAAGAAAAAGAAAAAAAAAAACAATGTACTTGACTAAATCTGTTTTATTATTAGCCCTTGCTACTACTTTATCCGTCCAAGCCGCTGTAAATCCTCAAGAATGGTATCAACAACATCCAGGAATGGCTAAGATCAATAAGGTAGACCAATCCATACATCAAATTGTAGATGAATTTGGTCGTGTTCGTTTCTTCCATGGCACTAATGTTGTAAAGAAAGCTGCTCCATGGTATCGGTCCTTAGATTTTAAACCTGGAGATTCCTTTGGATTACAAGATGTTCAAAATTTACAACGATTAGGTGTGAATGCTGTTCGATTAGGCCATCATTGGGCTGGAAGTGAACCAGTTCGTGGGCAATATAATCAAACGTTTTTAGATGTTTTAAAGCAACAAACAAAATTAGCTGAAGATCATGGTATTTATATTCTTGTGGATGTGCACCAGGACGTGTTGGCAAGACAGGTTTGCGGGCATGGAGTTCCAGACGTAAGATAACTATCAACAGATACCTATGAATATAAAAATATAAGTATATATACATATATTAGACTACTGTTCATATAAATTAATCCTTATCTATCTCTATTTTTCTTTCATTCTATTTTTATATATGTATTACGTGTAGTGGTTTGTTAAAAAGGATTGGGTACCATCTTGGAAACAATTTCCAGTTCCACAAAAATTAACACCTTTTAAAACGGACGCCAATGGTTTTCCCGCTGATAGTGATTGCAATTCTCTTGATTGGTCTTTAAGTTATTTAACTGCTGCTGTTGGAAATGCCTTTGGAAGATTGTATAATAATTATGATAATTTAGGTGATGCCTTTGCCAGTTATTGGAAAAAATTAGCCGAGCAATATGTAAACACGAAGAATGTCATAGGTTATAATTTACTAAATGAGCCTTGGGTGGGTGACCATTTTGCTGACCCTACATTACTTACACCAGGTAAAACATCAAATACGCATGAAATAATAATACATGTATTCAATATGATTTTTTTTATATATAAATCTGTTGAACCATTATATATTGTATGTTATTGTTATTATTGTTGATTAAATAGGTGTGGCCGATCGTAAAAATTTGGAAGGATTATGGAATAGAGCAACTACACAAATCCGTACAGTAGATGATCATACTTTAATTTGGTTCGAAGGAACTACCTATGACATTTTATCTGGATTTAACAATGTACCTTTAGGTGATGGATCCAAAACCGTACACTCGTTCCATTATTATAAACCTCCACAATTAGGAGCTTTAAGCGCTACATTAGATAATCGTGTCAAAGATAATGAACGGTTAAAAACGGCTAGTGTGTTAACAGAATTGCATTTTTGGATGGGAACAGATCAAGATATGGCTGATTTACAAACAAATATGAACACGGCAGATCAATACATGATGTCGTGGATGGGTTGGGCTTATGAGAATTTATATAATTATCAAACAGGTGAAATGTATCCTGTTTTAGCTAAACATTATAGCCGTGCTTATCCTAGTGCTGTTGCTGGTATACCTGTTTCCTTTGGTTTTAATCCTTCTGATCAATCCTTCAAATTGGTGTTTAAGGTTAAAAAATCCATCACGGCACCTACTGAATTAATGTTACCAACACCTACTTATCCCAACGGATATAACGTTACTATTTCCCCTGCTGATGCTTTAATTTCATACACTGCTGATGATAGAACCTTGGCTTTGTTTAATGCTGATAGTACCACTGACGGTCAACAAGTTACTGTAACTATTACCAAAAAATAATTATCTTTTTTTTCATCTTCTTTTTCTTAATAAAAAATAGTAGTTCAGGTGTATTTTATTACCATAACATAAAAAAAAATAGTGTTTCCCAAGTGCTGTCTTCATATTATTCAATATATATATATATATATATATATATATATTTAAAAGATGATTCAGTTATTGATTATAAAATAATGGTTTATTGTATAATAATAAATAAAGAAAACTATTGTGTTCTTAGTAGACTATTTTATAACTATTATTATTGAAAATAAATATAAAGCTATATGATGAAGTAGCCTTGTTATTAATTAATAAAGTAGGGTAGATACTAGAAAGGTTGCTTTTTGTTGGATATTTTTAGCCTAGCAAATACAATAATAATAATATATATATCAGAGTAGATTTATATATATATTTATTTATTTATTTTATAAAAAATAATATAAATCATATTAGTATTATCAATTGTTTATCTTTATTTAACTATATTTAGTCAGCCATGTTATTTTTTATTTTTTAAGAATACATAAAAAAAAAAGGAAAAAAGGGGTTACTTTATGAAAATTATTCATTACTTTTAAAAAGGGTGAAGGAGGGAAAAATTACAGTAGTGAAAGTTTTTGACGGAATTTTAATTATTTTTTAAAAAATTATGCTCTGATAAAATGTTTGTTCATATATTTTTAAAAATATGTAATCTTTGAATAATTTATCTTTTTTTTTTTTTTTTTAAATATATATATATATATATTGCTTCGTAATAAATCAATTTACCTTCACATATATCTATTCGCCGAATTTCATATTTTAGCAGCTCAATAGTATAATCTTTCTCTTCATGTGTACCAATCATTATTTTATGGCGATTTTATGTATTCACATATAAATTTTAAATTCAAATTTCAAGTTATATATTCATTTATTTTCACAAATAGTGGACCAATTGGAATGATAGTTGATACTGAATCACACTATACATACCATCTAAATGTATGCTATTTTTTAACAGAAACTTGGTAATATATATCAAAGTGGAGATCGTTTGGTATAAAATCAATATAAATATAAAGTAATAAAGTATTGATGATTACAATTACAAATAATATATGAGAAAATCCATTAGAAATAAAATATTTTTATTTGCACTGTTACTTAATATCCGTAAATTAGTACATTGTTAAGTCAAGGTAACAGTAGCAGTAATAGTAACAGTAATGATAATAGTAATGATGATAATAATTATAATGATTACTTTTAAAAATATATAAATAGCAATACAAGATTTGATAAGTATCAAAGAATTTACAGCTTGTATAAACAGAAAATTAGAAAAAATCCATAACAGGCTAATTATTTTTTTATACAACTCCTATTTTTCTAAATGATATCGGAATGCTTATTTAAAATTAATATATATTCAAGTATCATTATGATCATGATCACCATCAATTATAATATAAAATTATTATTAAATCATATTTGTTAAATCGTCCTTTTTTTTTCTTTTCGACACAATTAATTTTTAGTCACGTGTATATTATAGATGAGCTTTTTTTTTATTATTATTATTGTTGTATAAGTGTGGTTAATTAATAATAAATATTTTTTTTTATTTTAATTCCAAAATAATGATCATCGACATCATATTATCTAAGCAGTATAACATCTCATAGGGAAATAAGAACCATCATTAGGAAGAACAAAATCTTCAGATTCTTTCCAGTTCATAGGGCGACCCCAACTAGGTGTTGGAGCAACATTTTGTTGAGTGTAAAGAGTTTTTGTATTCAAAATTTGAATTAAAGGTTTAGTTGGTTCTGCTTGAATAGTAGCAGGTGTAGAAGCAACAGCAGGTTCACCTTCAGTAGCACTAATTTATGTATATAGATATATATATATATATATATATATATATATATATTATCTTAATATCTATTCTTATATATATACCCATATTCCCCAAAACCTTTTTTATTTTTATATATAAATTTATCTATTTTAAAACTTACATGGCTTTTGGTTTAGGTCCTTCAATTAAAGTAGCAACGTCTTGTTGAGTATAAACAGCGAGACGGGGGTAATTACGACGAGTATCACGTTGGAAATAATAGTTGTTGCTAAGGTTGGAAGCAGATGATTTAGGATAAGTGTATTTTTCAGGACGTGAACTGTAAATTGATGATAAAAATAAGATAATAATAAAATAAGGTAAGTAAAGTTTTAGGTGTATATATATATATGTATATATGTATGTAAGTATAATAGACCATATTACTCGGTCAATTTTATTTTATTTTATATTTTTATATACCCAGGTGCAGGTGTACGGAATTTGTTAACTACTGGCATACCATCAGTGGATAAAGGATTCTATAATAATAATAATAATAATAATAATAATAATAATAATATATATATTAAATTAAATAAATCATATACACTTATTGCACATTTTAACTTTATTTTTTATCCATATTTATTTTTAATATAGTAATATAATCGTATTTATTATTACCACTGAAAAATATTTTTTAACCCAAGACCAAGTTTTTGAATTCCAAGACATTATTATTCTATTAATGATAAATGTATATATGTTATAAATTAGAATGGTTTTTAATTGACATATATATTAATTTATTATTATAATATATATATACCCTTTTTTATATCTATAATGTAAGTAAAGAAAGAGAAAATAAAAAAGAGAGGAAAAAAAACAATTATTTTTTTTAAAGCTCACTCAGCTGTAAAAAAATTGGATGGCCCACAATTGATGTCACATCAAAAAAATTTATAAAGTAGAATTGAAATCCCGAAATAGTAACACTAAAAAGGAAATAGGTTTTTTATTGTCATTAAAGTTTTCATATCATCTTTATTATTATTATTGTTGTTGTTGTTGTTACAACATGATTGCATTACTCTCAAATAATCATAATGTGATTTTTTTTAACTTAATTTATATATAAAAAATATGAATATATAATTATTACTTTTTTTTTATGTGTTCTATATTTTTATTGATATATTAATGTAGTTTTTTAAAAAGTATAGATATATGTTTTTTTTGTCCCTGTTTTTGCTTTTTCTATTTTCATGCTATTTAAATAATTAGTTATTCTTCCTCCTCTTCTATTAAATCAAGTACTTGATCTGGAGCAGTTGAATATGTTTTATGAACCATCATTAAACCTAACAAAATTGGTAAATGAAGAACACTTCCAAAGAATAATTGGCGGCCTGTTTTTTCATTACTGGTGTTTTTTAAAATAAAAATTGAAAACAGGTAAATGTCATTATTGCTATTATTATTATTCATATTCTTCCTTCTTTCTTATCCCTTTATTTTTTCCTTATTCTTTTTCCATATATATATACATATATATAATTTATTTGAATATAGCTTACCTATTTCTCCAAAATTGAATAGCTCCATAAATCAAACCAGCATTTACTACCGTTGAATCTACAGCAAACCACCAAGAAGTCAAATCCAAATATGGCAAAGCCAAAGATAAGGGCACCATAGCCAAACTATATCTTAAAGAAACTCTAGCATTTAATTTAGGATCAGTAACGGCCATCATTCGATATCCAGCTTTAGAATAATCCGCTCTTAAACTCCAAGCCAAAGCATTAAAATGAGGAAATTGCCAAGCATAAAGAATAGCGCCCATTACCCAACAACCAGGATCCATCAAGGAATTGGTAACCGCTGTCCAACCCATCATTGGTGGAATGGCACCCACAATAGCGCCCGCCCAAGTATTTGCAATGGAAGCACGCTTCATAGGTGTATAAATGCATGTATATAAAATGATATTGGCCAAACCTAATCCAGCTGTTAAAGGGTTTACCATGGAAGCTAATAGTCCAACTCCTGTTGTACCTGTTGCAATGCCAAAACTAAACGCATGGAAAGGGGATAGTTGTCTTCTTCCTAAGACTCGATTTCTTGTACGTAACATTTGCGCATCATAAGGTACTTCAATCCATTGATTAATAGCATTAGCGGAAGCAATACAAAGTCCAGTTCCTATGGTTGTATAAAATAAAGTAGATACGTCTGTTACGCCTGGTGCCATAGCATAACCTGACATGGCTGTTAATGCAACCAAGCCTGCTAACTTTGCTTTGATCAATTCTTTATATAATTTTGGTAATTCTTTGGTGGTTGGTGTGACAATAGGTTTATATTTAGTAGACTTTGGTATGATATTACTTTCTTTTTCTTCTATTTGAGTTGCAATTGATTCAATATTATTATCATGATTACTACTGTTATTATTTATAGTTGTTGTTGTGGTTAGTCGTTGACATTGGTATAAATTTAACTTATTTTGTTTTGATAAAATAGATCCTTTTGACGTTATAGTAGATGTTGACTGCAATAATGAATTATTATGTCGATAATATATAGTTATTGAATTTTTTAATGATCTAAGCATTTTTTTTTTCTTTTAAAAAAATATTTTATTGTTGTATATATTTATATTGATGATAAAAAAATAAAGTTGAACGTGTTTTATAAATCTATATATGTTGAAAAAAAGTGAAAAAGGAAGAAAAAAAAAACACTTGAAGCGATGGGTTGAAGAAATTTATTGGATTTTTTTATTCTCCGCCTTTTTTTGATCAAAAATGCGTTTAGTAGGTAATTATTTTTAACCTTGATAAAATGAAATAATGATAATAATAATAATAGTAGTAGTATTACTTGAAGATAATGATTTCAATTATTTTATACACATATAAGAAATGCTACTATTTTCATTATTATTACTTAAAAAATCGACCTATTTTCCTTTTTTTTATTACACAGTCTATAGTTTTATTGATAATATTATTCATGAAATTGATCCATAGTTTTTGTTACCATAAGTAACATTTCTAAAAATGAATTGCTTGATACGCGTAGCATGCGAGCTGATACACTATCAAAATGTCTAGATATATATATATATATATATATATATATATATATATATATATGAACATTAAAAATAAATAATACAAAAATCACTCTTTAGTTTCCGTTTTTTTAGAGGTAATTTTTATTTTTAATTTACATGTTGTTTCATATATAACTTACACTTTTAAAATATTATCTTCACATTCTATTTTACGTTGTACTTGATCAGTTTTTAATTCTTTATCTACAGATATAACTTTCATAGCTATTTCGGCTAATTTTGATGAAGGAAAAGGTATACTTAAATCACTATAATTGAAAATCAAAAAAAATAAAATAAACAAAACAAAATAGAATAAAATAGAATGTATGAACATTTATATATTACATAAGTGAATGTGATTATAGAATTTTCTTTTTCTTTTTATTATCAATATATATATAAAATATTAATAGTTACAGTTTATGTTCCATAGTTAAAATAAAGAGGTTATAGCAATGGGAGGAGAGTTTTTTAAAAAAATCCTGCCCGTATTTATATTTGTGACTCAAATTGGCTTTAAATTTTTTTAAAAAAGGAAATCCATCCAATTTTTTTTGGTCGCCCTTTTCTCTTTCTCTTCTTTTTCCTTTTCCTATTTGAATATATTATTTTATATATTTTATATCCATTTTCTTTAAATATACTAATAAAAGATAACATATCATGGTAATAGCTAAATATAAATGAATCTAAAATAATAATGATTCCTTTTATTTTTATAACAATAAAAATAATAATATCAAAAGATTGATTTTTTTTTAAAAAAAATAAGTATTACACTTATTCTTTATTTTAATTTATTGTTTATTTTACTTTCTTTTTTGGGGATAATGTTATTAAATAGGCTAGTCAAATAGATCGAAATGGATTAAAAAAAATAGCAAAGGAACTTGTACAATTATATAACTCACCACTCGAAGATATCCAAGTTGTTCCTAACGAAGAAGATTTAGCAGAAATACAAGCATGGATACGTGGACCTGGTAATAAGAATAAAGAGCAAAATACATTTATATATATAAGAGAATGGTGTTTTCAAAATCAATTAGGAGAACAAAGCTACATGTACTAATCCCAAATATATTACTCTGGTAGATGATACACCTTATGAAACAGGATATTTCAAAATTCGATTATTACTTAAAGATGGATTCCCTTCAACGCCACCAAAAGGATACTTTATGACAAAAATATTTCATCCAAATGTTTCTAATACCGGTGAAATATGTGTGAATACTTTAAAAAAAGATTGGAAACCAGACGTTGGTATTACACAGGTTTTATTGGTAAGATATATATAGATAAATAAATAAATTATGTAAATGATAATATTGATAATAAAAACAATAATAATGGAATAGAAAGAATTGATTGATATATCATTTTTATTGCTATTCTTTTTTTTTAAAAAAAAATAGACTATTAAATGTTTATTAATAGTACCTAATGCGGAATCAGCATTAAATGAGGAGGCTGGAAAATTATTATTAGAGCAATATGATGATTATGCTAAAAGAGCTAGACTATATACCAAAATTCATGCTAAAGCTGGAAAATTAGAGTATGATACATTATTTGAAAAATCAAAACATAAAAAAAATAATAACATCAATAATAATGATAAATCATCTACGGCAACAAAAGCAAGTACTACTACTGCTACCACCGTTATTTTACAACAAAATGAAAATCCTACTATAATATCCTCAACGATAAACACAACCTCAACTAATTCTATGGCAACAAAGGATATACCATCATTCACATCAACAGCTACAGCAACAGTGATCTCTGGCCCTTTACATAACGTTACTACAGAGAATATTTTAACCTCACCTTCAATGAACAATAATAACAATAGTGGCAATGATTTAAAAAGGCAACAACTATCAAATCATGATGATAATCGACCTAATAAAAAACAAAATACAACTACTACAAATGATATGAAAAAGAAAGCAACAACTGCAAAAGATAAAAAGCGAAATTTACGTCGATTATAATTAGTAGTAGGTTTTTTATTCATTTAATTTTTTTATTCATTTGGTTTGTTATTGTTATTCCTTTATTGAATATATTATAATATGTTATGATATTTATAGTTTATGTTTATTCCGATCCATTATTTTTATTAAAAATATTATTCCAATAAAGAAGGTACTTTGTAATTATCAAATTGTTCATTTTGTATTAAACCTAATATAATAATGCCATGACAAGCCAATAAAGTCCAAGAGCTATTATCTGTAGATGGGAAAGTTAACCAGCAACCTTCAATCGTAGCTAATATAAATAAACGAATCTGTGATCTATATTGTGCAAATTGAGCGGATACCCAGCAACTTTGGAATAATAGATAAGGTAGAGTGTGATAATACCAAGAATAAAATTGATAATGTAACGATCTTGCAAATAAAATGCCAATGAAATTAGATGTAAACATTGCATAAATAATATCTATAATAATAATAATAAATTAATACATAAATTAAAAAATTATACTGGTTATTTTTCTTTTCTTTTAAATAATATTTCACTTTCCATGCATGATACCATATTTTTTTTTTTTTTTCATTTTTTCCTTACCATCATTTGTAAGTTGAACTGTTTGATTTAATTTAAATCCGCGAATAAAAGTTAATATTAATCCGCCACTTTTTTGACACCATAGTTTTAACATAAAGATAAGTAATAAAGAGATATGCCCGGCAAATAGCAATTTTGCAAAATCAGTAGATATAAAAAATTTTTCATCAACCATTCTCCAATTCACAGTCCATTGATAATCGAATACTCTTGAAAATTCAAATGCACGAGATAAATAGGATGTTGGAAAAGTACTAAGAAAAGGATAACCAATGATGATCTAAAATAATAAGAGAAAGTGCAAGTAATCAAAGGGAAGAAAATATGAGTAAGAGTAATAATGCCAATAAAATGTTGTTTATATATATACCTGAACAATAATAATTAAACTTAATTGTAATAGAGTAAAATAAGCACCCAAGGATTGCCATAGGATAATACCAAAAGCAGGGAAGAATAATAATACATTCATTTTAATGGATAGTGCCAAACTATACAATAGACTACTAAGCGTATACCTTCGATAAATTAAAGCCAAAATACATCCATACATAAAAAGCATTGCTATAGGGTCATTGAAGCATCTTAATACATAAATTGAATGAAGCCTTTTAGATAAACATAATATCACTAATAAATATGGTGGCATCTATAAATAAAAATATAAATATAAATATAGAAAAGATGTAAATTAGTATTAAAAATTAATAAAAAAATGACTAAATATATATTTTACCTTTTTAGAAGTTGCATAAATATGAAAAACTATATATTGAGTTATTAAATAAATCACCCCAAAGATATATTGAGCAACCCGAATATTTATTCCATATGAGGTTGAATAATAAAATAATGAGTATATATATATAAATCCAGCTGGATAAACAAGTGGGCCAGTATCACCTTTTAGTTGAACATAATCCCTTTCACCACCAAGAAATCCTTCTACTTGTTGCATATATGCTTTCCAATCTATTTCTGTATCTATATATAAAATTTAAAATACAAAAAGAAATAAGGATGATGGATGAATTTTCTCCTCAAAAATAAATAAATTTTATTCACAAAACGCGTCTTATATATATATATTTACGTTTATTATGTATATACAGCTATTCTAAAATAATCCTTACATGATATATTGTGAATAATAAATATATTTAAAATAGCTTCACCAAAAAGTAATAGACCACCTAGCACCCAAAAGTATTTAGGATCAAAGATTAACTTTAAAGGTAATTTAATAAGATCTTTTATATGTAGTACTTCATTATTAGTTGCTGATATATTCTTTTCCTTTATTGAACTTGATGATTTCCTATTTGATGCTGAATTGAAATTAGATCGTTTCCCCATATTTATATATTTTAATAAGGATATAATGTATATATACTAATATATATATATTAATATGTCTATATACTAATATATATTGGGAAAAAGAGGAAAATATGGAGGGAAGGGAGATAGAAAAAAATTAAATTTTTTATAAAAGGTAATTTGCTGGGGTTAAATTTTTTTCAACCAATCTAATAAATTTTTTGGCTGTAGAAAATAAAGCTGCTGTATTTATTATCCATATGGAATTGAGTTGCTTGGAAGTTATAACTGTTATAATTATTAAAAAAAAAAGAGAGATTATAGTTAAATGTCTTTAAAAGAATTAAAATTGGAATAAAATTTAATTAGCTTTATTTAATACAGTAATTCCTTGATCGTAATATCCTAAAAACCTTTTTTTTTATCTGCATTATCTTGACATTTTTATTTTTATTTTAATATAAAAGCATGTAATCTTAGTTTATTATACAAAAAATATAAGAATAAGTATAGGAATAAGAATAATACGTAGTAATACTGATAATAATAACTCTAAAATAGTTATAATAAACAGAAATGAATAATAAAATAAATAAAAAATAATCTATGGTACAATTATATAATAAATAAAGAATAATAATAATGTAATATATGTATTATATAAAAATATAAACCTTTTTTTCCTATACTAATCCAAACCCTTTAGCATTTTCTATAGAAGTAATTAGGCGATCTTTAAGTTTTGAACGATGATTATATTCAGGCAAAAGCAATCTTGAAAAACAAGTTAATGCAGTAGGTAAACGATCACTATCTGGCCCATTTCGTTGAATGACAAATGTTAATTCTTTTAGCCCTCCCACAGGTACTCGATCGCTAGCTGTAACAAAATATAGTAATTTCTTTTTTTGTTCAAAAGTTAAGTCATGATGAACAATAGACCAAAAATCTTTTATCAGAGGATGGTCCGTATGATATCCATCATCATATTCAGCTACTTTTTCTAATTCCTTCATATCTAATAAACTACTCTTTCTACCATCATCATCATCATCGCCATCTTGGTGTGGGATAGATAAACCACATGTAATCATTTCTAATTCTTCAGGCTTTAGTAACTGTAAAGCTTGGCTTCCTAAAACGCACCAAACACCTCTACGAACTGCTAATATGGCTTCACGATGTAACCAGTACATAAAATGATGACAATAATCTTGTACATACTGATCTCTATTGTCTTTAGTCACAAAAATAGATGATCCGCCAGGAATTAATTCTATATTGGTCATACCTTGTTCAAATGAAGCTGTGGTCATTTCGTAATATTGATAAAATAGATCTTCCATAGGTACATCACCATTGTATAATAATAATTGTTCTAATCCATGAGATAATTGTGGCCATCCTTGCTTCAAATCTTCTAAAGTGAATAAAGTATGATTGGATGGCGACGTATTTTTTTTCCATTTCTTTTTGCTACCATTTGCTGTTGTTGATGCAAGAGAATCGATTTTATTTTCTGAATCAATACATAGCAATTTCCATAAAATTAAAGGTACAGGAAGGTTTAAAATGACACCATTATAAATAGCTAACCCCAATAAGACACCTACCATTTCATAAGTGCGAATATCAGGAGTAGGATTGGATCTAAACCAATAGAGCCTAGTTGTTTCACCTTCAATCAATTGGAATAATCCTGTTTCAGTTGAAAGAATCATTTCAAATAAGACATTAAAGAATTCCTTTTGTACTCCACCTTGATCTACACCTTCTTCCCCGCCATCTACAAATTTTACTTTTAATGGCTTCTTTAAATCAGCCCATCGTAAAGACAATTGATGTAAAGTATCTTGAAGAAAAGATTGCCTACGAATTTCTAATAATAAATATGGACATATAGCGCTTTTCAATTGATGCTCTAATGACTTTAACAGATGGGGCGAAGATTCTGATAGTAATCGTTGAGCTTGAACTAATAAAGTATGATTAACACAAGCATCTTCATATTCTATAGACATGGAGGACATACAGTCTCTTAATAAAGCTTTTCGTTTGATGGAAGGAGATAATAAAAATGGGTAACTAAACCACGAGAATTGATACTGGTTCACGAATGGATAAGGAAGTAGAATGGATGTAAAATTAGTAGTAGTTAAAAATAATCTGGACCTTCGTTGCTGATCATAAATGAGGTCTGTCCCATCCTTTCTATATTTATGACAATTGTTGTTGTTGTTATTATTATTATCATTCGATAATTGATGTAAGGTGGTGAGTGCTGTTACACTTGGCCTTCCTTCTCCATAGGCAAGGATTCTTTTCCATATTTTATACTCATCTTTAATATTTAATTTTTTATTTAATCTTTCATCAATAAAGGCTTCATTAGGTATTATTAGTGAGTCATATATATTTGCTTGATCTACCATCGTTAAAAAAAAAGTAAATGAATAATAATGGAAAAAATTAGTATATTATTTTCTTTATGGTAATAGAGAAGTGGTGTATTGCAATAAATAGAAGTTGATCACACATCAATTCTAATTTTGTTTTATTAAATTTTTTTTCTGACTTACAAAAAAGTGAGAGAGTTTTTACTGACATAATTACAGTATCATTCTCACCATGTCGATATGGCCCCATATGAAAGTGTTCATCTAAATAATCAAGCAAATGTTGAACTATTGTTTTCATTATATCAGAATTCAATCTAAGTATTAATTAATTATTTTATTTTTATTTTTAAAAAATAGTAAAGTTAATAATTGTCGTATATTTGTATATATATATAAATATTAGATTTATGTATATAGTTTACCTTGAAATATGTTTGATTAAAGTTGATTGTAAACTAGTGCCCAAGAGTTTACTCATAACTTGAATAAATTTTTGAGTTAATATACTTGGCCATAAATGAGTGATAGTAGGTATTGATTTATCATTCATAAAATGATCATTACTGTTGTTATTCTTTTTATTTTGAGAAAGTGAATCAAAAATAATAGATGAGGAAGATGAGGTAGTAGAAGAAGATAAGGATGGTGTAGGTGAAGATATAGAGGAGGAAGATGGTGAGGAAGATGGTAATTTAGAATATTGATGACATAAATAAATCCAGTGAATTAGACAAATTAAAGACCTTGACCATTCCCTAATTGTTATTTTATCATTTTTTGTAATCCCATTTATATTTATATGCATTTGATCCAATAATAATTCATAACTCTCAGTGATGATGTGTGGTAGTGATATGGATACATTTGATCCTTTGCTATCTAATTTTTGTTGTCTATTTTCATTTTCAATTTGTTCATTTTCATGAATATGGTCCTTTTGATAGTTTTTACTATTACCGATATTCTTAATATTATTATTGTCATCATGGTCATGAGGATTATATGTCGAATGTTGATCCATAAATAACATATTATAAAAATCAACAAGATCTGATCTATTTACTATTTTTTGATTTGGTTCCAAAAAACTATTTCCAATCATTTCCCAATGTCTGAATATATGCCGTAACCAATGTGTCATTCCTTGTATATCACTTTTTTGATAAAAGGATAAAAGTATTTCTTTAGACTCTTGTAAATTTTGAATACTTGTGGTAGTTGTAGTAAGAATGCTCCTTTTTTCATAGGGATGGCGATGATTTTCTTTGTGTTTTAATTTTTGTATTGTTGTTGGGATAGATGTTATTGGCGATATTTTTTCCTCTTTTAACATTGTCTCTACTTCTTCTACTTCTTCTTTTTCTTCATCCAATGTATAAGTCGATAATGATGATGTCTCATTACTAAAAAATGAAGTAAATGCTGTTGCAGAGAAAAGAGTTTGTAAAAAAAAGGACGATGACTTGTTATTACTATTCTGAGTTTTTTGATTTTTGTTTCTACTACTAACTATTTTTTTTGGTTTTTTTTTTGTTACTGATGATGAAGAAGAATGTAGACAAAATTTATTATTTGATTTTGTAGCCAATTCCATAGCAAGTGTAAAAGCAGCTTGTGATTTTAGTTTTAATACACCACCTATTTTTTAAAAATAAAATAAAATATGTAAAATGGAGTGTGAGTAAAATATAAAATAAAATTAAATTAAATTGATATCATAATTAATAATAATGCTTTGACTTACCAAAAGCACTAGCACAAAAATGATTGGTACAACTTGTATGACCACACCCAATTGTTAATTGATCATAATATTTATTTACTTTATTCTGATAATTATCTGCAGCTTTTCCTATTGTATGAAGTTGATGGTGATGATGATGATTATCTTGTTGATAGATATTTTTATTCATTTGTTGATGTTGTATAATAGATGTATTAGATTTATTATTATTATTATTATCAATAGATACTCTTTGTTGGTACTGTTGTTGTTGCTGCCGTTGGCTTCGAGACAATAATAAAGAAGGAGGGGCCGAATTAGAATCAAAAGAAGGATTCGATGTAGGTGAAGATTTATTTTGTAAAGGTAGAGCAGTCGAAGAAATAGAGGGTGATAATAATGGAGCAGTTGGTTTTTTATTCATAGTTGGTTGCTGTTTTACATGGCAAGACAAACGGTGAGGATAATTATTATTGTTATTAGGTGTAGAGGATGGTGGTTGCCCATTTGCATTATTGCTTGCGTTTATTGCTGTTGTACTAGAAGTAGTAGTTGTTGCAGTTGTTGCAGCTGGAATTGTAGTTGTACTATTAGTATTAGCAGCTGTTGTAGGAGTAGATTCATTATTAATAACAAGAATAGAATTTGTATTTAAAGATGCTGAAAAATTAGAAGATCTACGTTTATCCATATGATTGTATTCTAAAATATCAGTCTTATTTGTATCAATTGGAGCACAATCAGCTGCATTCGTTTTTATGGATCGTTTTGTTCCAGCTGTTCCATTATTATCCTTGTAAGTAATATTATTTCCATTTATTTCTTCGCTTAATACAATATTATTATTATTGCTATTATTATTAATATTATTATTATTCACAGAACTTGAAGCATCAGTAGATGAATATATTAACGTCGAGGATGAATTAGTACCATGTGAAGATGTAGGCATAATATATATTTTTAAAAAATATATATGATAGACTATGGAAAGTTAAAAAAACGAAAAGAAAAAGGAGGAAAAAAAAAGAAAAGTTGCCAGCAGACAAAAATAAAAAGGAATCGGGGTTTTATTTATCCCCAAAGTAAAGTTGGTTGTGGTTTTTTAATGTTTTTTATGAAGTCATTTGAAAGACATATATGTATTTTTTTATTTATGTGCATAGTTTTTCATTTTAATATATATAAATTTTAGTTTTTTGAAGGAGGTTATTCTTTTTTTATTTAATTACAAAAAATAAATAAAAAATCAAAAAGAATCGTCATGGGTAATAATATAAAAAAGCGCAAATAAAGAATAAGATGAAAAATAATTGAAATCTAAATGATTATTTGAAATCAGCAGCTTTACCAGTCTAAATAGATTAAGAAAAAGAATAATATTGATAAGTAAAAATGAAAATAAAATATTAATATGATCCTCTCACTTGTATTGTTTATATAAATAAGTTTATTATTATTATTATTATTATTATTATTATTATTTCATTTTTACCGTCAATAAACCAACAATTAAACCAAAGAGACCTAAAACGGAGCCAAAAATTTCAACAACGAGTACTTTGACAAAAAGTTGAGGATCTTGAGCATCAGCTAAAGCAGCACTAGAGCCAGTAACGCCTACAGATAAACCACAAAGTAAATTGCAGATACCAACGGTCAAACCACCCCAAAAGATAGCATAACCAGTGAAAAGGTTGGAAGTAGAATATAAATCTTCAGGTGCAACATAATTAAGTTTAGATGAATATACAATAGCCATGATGATACCGTAAATGGCGACTACTTCACAGAAAATAATTGAAATTAAGTTACGTGATTGAATTCTTGGTGTTTTAACGGCACCACCTAAAAGTGCTGATCCAGTAATGAAAATACCCCTAATATATAGAATGATGTCCCAATTAAAAATAATATAAATATAATAAAAGATTGTATTTTTTATAAATAGAATGAAATGAATATATATATATATATATATGTATATGTGTATTTAATAGATTGTTTTGTCCCGTTTTTATCTTTACTGTTTTGTTGAGATTTTTTCTTTTATCTTTTTTTTTAACTAGTCTCTCTTTATAAATTATGTTACAATATTATATTATATTATAGTATCTTTACCAAGCAGCACCGACCACTGATAAACCAATACAAAGGCCCATACCGGCTAAAGCCCAAGAATAAGGTGAAGCTTCTTGTAAAAATTTACCAAAGTTAAAAGCTTCTCCATTTCCTGTTAATAACATATAAAGACCAACTATGCCTAAAAATGTTACTGATGAGCCAGCAACATAAGAATAATATCCAGGCATGATATAGATAATGTTTTTTATGTATTTAAATTGGAATATAAAAGAGTTTAATAAACACGTAAAAAGAAGAGTTAAATAAACACGTAAAAAAAAAAAAAAAAGGTGAAAAAGAAGAAACGTCGAAGGAGAAAAAAAGTGTTTGAGATTTTTTTATTTTTCACCCACTTAATTTTTCTACCCTATATTGAGTTTAAATTATCAATTTTTAAAGAAATGAGCACCGTGACGTATTGGCCAGTCTACGGGCACAGGGTTTTCTACACAGCTCTAGTAGGAGTTTAAAAATACTGTTTTTACTCTACAATTTTATTTGTAGTTATTTTGTCTGCATAAGAAAAATGAAATTAAAGATATTCTGGAAAAAACTAACCTCTTCACTACCATTTCATTAATAAATTAAAAAATTGCAAAGCACTAGTCTCTTGAATTCTTTTTCAACAGTAACTTTGACAAAAAAATTAATATTATATATATTGAAATAAAAAATACAACTAAATAATTAAAAAATATACCTTCAAATTAAACTTTGATATTTTATTTACTCATATTGTTAATTATAATATTAATAAATTTTTATTGCATACATACTATGTACACTTAAAGAAATACTAGATTTATACATATACACCCTCAATGATAATTTTTTAATCGTACAAAATCGAACCCCCTTCACACTGTACCAAATATCATCTATTTTTTTTAAAAAAAACATTAAATTCGATTGGCTGAAAAAAAAATCCATATGCCAATTTTTTTAATATAATAACAAATAAAACATATTATTTTATTATATTGTCATTTTAAGCAAATTGACTTAAAAATTTATTCAGTTTATTTTATCTTAGTATAGAATTTTATTATTCATATAAATAGTTTCATTTTACAAAATACAATAAAAAACGATCTCTTTCTGGTTTGTATATTTCTCGATGTTTATTTAATTTTTTTATTAATTCTGTAAATCTTTAAGTTTATTAGTTGTTTAACTATTCAATTTGTTCTAGTCTGATTCTTTGCTACGCAAATCTAATATATTTTTATTTTTATTTTTTACAGAAATTATAAATGTTGGCTGTATATGAAGCATAAATATAAAAATATGTTGAACAAAAAAACAAAATTAGCTTTAGCAAAATTTGTATTAAGAAAATTACGGATTTTTTCTTTTTTCTTTTTATTCAAATTGTCATTTTATATTGTTTTTATTAAAAAATAATAATAAAAAATGTATGTTTCTCAAGTTCCTGTAACTATTATCTATACACTACTCAAAATAACACTCTTATTTCTATTATCGTCGATTGTTGCCTCTCTCTCTGTGTCTTGGAAGAAATATATGTTGTGGCTAAAATATTCCAACAAGGTAGGTTTACAATACTATATGGTCTTGTAAATAAACATTACAAAGGCTATAGTTATTATTTTATCCATTTTTAGTGATCATTACGTCTGAGACTGTAATTAATTTTTTACCAATTATTGCAACTTCATTAATGCCTATTGAGGTGGTGAATATTAACAGTTGTATACCTGATTATTTTATTGTTGAATTTTTTCCACCCTAACAATATGTGCCAGTTGTATCAAGTAATCATACTATGGATCGTTATTGCGAAGCACTTAAGCTGTGTGATTCATATAGATCATATAATGGTAACATAGCAAACATATCGATTAACATGAATATAACACCTGTAACTCTAATTTTTATTGGTAACCAAGTATTATA
The DNA here is from genome assembly GCA_017871115.1 of Cunninghamella blakesleeana. Classification (NCBI taxonomy): domain Eukaryota; kingdom Fungi; phylum Mucoromycota; class Mucoromycetes; order Mucorales; family Cunninghamellaceae; genus Cunninghamella; species Cunninghamella blakesleeana. Next base: position 3,500,173 of record JAFCIZ010000005.1, read on the forward strand.
GTTTTATTTTAGTTATGCTACTTCAAGTGTCAGAGTTTATAATGGAACCATCAATGGTTTAAACACACAATTTAGGAATATCATGGGAATGTTGTCAAGTTATATATTACAGAATTTACAAAATGATGACTCTTTAGATTATGCCGAACAAATCATGCCTTTTATTCTCGATCCGGAATTAAGCTATAATTCTGTTGTGAATAGAGCTGATGTTTTTCCAGGTGTTAAGGACTCGAACCCTGTTGCGGTAGTAATGAAACTGGCCTTATTTGGTAGCTGTGGTAATCCCAACGAATACAATGCAGCCTTCAGTAATTCACAATTATATATGGATATTGCAAAAAATCACTCTTCTTTGTCTGAAAGCAGTTACACGATGAGCAACACAAAATATACATATAACAATTTTTGGGTGAATATTAAGTCCAATACGGGAAAGAATTAATATATTCCCAAAAGTAATAAATGCAAAGGATATTGGTATTAACTTACCTTTTAGAGGATAGTGAAATTCGAAATACGAATAGTTATACTAGGTGGTTCCCACTGACTGTATATTCAGGACGAATTATAGATCAAACCTTGATACTATTTTATTTGATAATTTTAATGGTCCACCCACTAATCATCTTTCTATGTATACCTTATTTGCTGTATCCAATGGTATTCTTTATGGTTTCCAAGAGAATAAGGATGTTGTTGCTGATATTTCTCCAGGTTTCATAGGCGCGTTAATCGGTATAATAATATTGGTGACAATAGGATGTTTAATAGCTAAACGTAGATTTGATGATGTCTATTTTATAACTTTGCTGGAAGTTGTAGGTGTTGCAAAATTAAAGAAGGAAGCGATTGAAGAAATATCATTAATATAATTTTCTTTATTATATTCTACTATTTACTTGAAAAAAAAAAATAATGATATAAAAAGAAAAGTGAAGGGAAGAGAAAAGTTCAAAAATGATTTTTTAGTTTTAAAAAAAAATGGGGTTTGGTTGGCCGAAAAGGGAGCTGAGTTCCAATTGTGTCAAGCGGTACAAAATGATATTTTTTTTTTTTGATGACCTTTTTTTCATTTCTCCCCTTCTTTCATAGCTCCTTTTTTTTATAATATAAAATTTTCTTGTGCTTTGTTTTGCTTTACTCATTCATTAAAACACCATAGCATTATAAAGCCAAGTATAATTTTTTTACTTTATAAAAAAAATAATAAATAACTTATTTTAACTCACTTTCCCTTTTTTTATTTTATTTTATTTTTTTCTTTATTTTTATTTTCTACCTTCTTTCTTTATTTATGACTGATTTTGTTTATCAACAACTTTCATTATCTGAAGATAATGCAAAAATTATGAGTGAATATGCAACAACTAACAACAATTCTACTACTATGTCTGATAATATTTTAGTACATGAAACTGATCATGCTGTTAATCAACTCCTCGCCAAGTTAGATGAGGTATAACAAAGGATAAAGCATTATATTTTTTTACATATATACATATATTTATTATTTATTAAAAGCAATTGTTTTTATTTTAATTATTTTCTTTTATTAGGGCACGCAAACTATTGTCAACTTAAGATCAATATTAACCTTAAAAACAGCAGAATTAAATGAACTTATGGCACAGTTAGAGATGACCAATCAGGCTATTACTAATGTTGAAACAACTACTTGTCAAATAGAAAATATGTTGAAAGACTTAGGATTATCTCACCAACAGCAACAGCAACAGCCAAATAATAATGAAAAGACACGTGATATATTAGTACATGCAGAGCAATCATTGGATTCAGCTATTAAATCAGCTAGTCATATTTATACACAACAAAAACAATTGGATAGACGGCCTTCTTCTTCCATCGGTAGTGGTAAAAGTGATCCTCCTTCTCTTTCTCATCGGAATAGTTCTAGATTTACTACTCGTATTAAATATAAACCTGATACAAAGCATTTATTAAGACAATTAAATGATAAACTACGTGAATTGGAATTAGATGCTGGAAAATTCTTTGAAAGCATGGGAACTACAAGTAAATAATCGTTATAAAATAAAAGAAAAAGAGTCTAAAATAAAATATAATGAAGAATGTTGATACTTATATAAATATATATGTATCCATTATTTATTTGGATTTATATATAGATGATGTCAATGCTCTTCAAAAGGCTTATGTGGATTTGGATCTGGCTAAAACAGTTGCTTTGTCCGCAAAGAGTAACCTTAAACGTAGAAAAATTTTATTAACAAGCTCCCGTAGAAGAAATGATGTGCAAGTGAATGTGGTAATAAATATAATAAAAATATAAAAAATATAATAAAATAGCTAGACAATTATATAAAAATATTAAATAATAATTATTATTTTTATTACCATTATTATTTATTAGTTAGGTGAAAAGATTCGCGAAGGTGTTGATATGTGGAAAACTTATACTCGTGATGCTCCTTTAATGGTGAACGGAGAAGATATATTAGTTATTTTGGATTTACAAGATAATTTATTGGATAGGAGTGTATGTGATAATATATAATAATAATGTGAATAATTGAAAATATAGTATACTTACATCATATTTTTATTTTTATTTAAACTTTAAAATATATATAGTCATCTTATAACTCTTCTCGTATGTCGATAGATATAAAAAGTCGTGGAAATTCACCAACAAATTCATCATCTTCTACTACTACGACTTCAGCTTCTCATCGACCCAGCTGGCGTCAAAGCTTAAGTAATAGAAACCGATCATCTTCTATTTCTGATAATTCTTCTATACCTTTACCTACTACACCAACATTAATACCATTGAATAGTACCAGTAACAATACTGCATCACCATCATCTACAATAACAAACACAAGTAATACGAATAATATGAAGAGAGTGGTAAATCGACATAGCTCATCTGTTGCCACATCCCGTGTAAAAGCCAATATTGGTGTTGGTACAAGGGTTCGTACTGCTTCAATAACAAATAAAAATAAAGAAAATCAGCAATTACAGCCACAACAAAAATCATCACATGCAAGTAATACTAGTACCACCACTACAACTCCTATTTCTTCTAATGTTAATTCTTATACTAATGGTACCAAAACACCACCTACTTTAGGTTCTCAATTACCACCTTTACCAACTTCTTTACAAAATGAAAAACCATCCATGATTAAACCTCCAACTCAACGTGGTCCTGGTTCTACTTTACGTATTCGTAGTATGTTGGCTAAACGTAATAATCAACAACCCTCCACCAAACCAAATACCACTAATGATATTTAATATGTTTTTATATATATTGGTTGTCAAATAATTATTAGTAAATAGTAGTAATTGTTGAAATATAATGAATATTTTTTTTCATTATACTATTTTATTTTATATATATTTCTTTTAACATTTTTTTTATACTATATTTATTTTATTTTTTTATTTTTTATACTTTATGTTTTTATGATACTTTTTTTTCATTCTATTTTTATTACATAATATATCTTTATTATATATACATATACATATACTTATTTATTTATTTATTCTTTATGATTCTTCATGTATACAAAAAACACAAAAAAAAATTCAAATTCTTTTCTCTCCTTTCATTATTACTATTTTATTTATTTATTTATTTTTACTACTCTTTATATCAAATATTTTATATCAATAAAAACCTAATGATTATATATATAAATAATAAATCAATACAAAATTAAAAATAGGTGAAATTAAATTTCAAATCACACTAAACATTTGAAGATTAATTATTTACCGCTTTTTTATACTTCCCCTTATCCCTTTTATTATAAACTTTTTTTGCATTTGATAACAAAAATTTCATTAGTATATATTTATTTGATTATTTATATTTTATATTATTATAAAAAAAAGTATCAATTACCCTACAATCGGTAAGATATTAGTTATTTATTTTTTTGCTGTCATTACAAGACTATAAAAAAATATGAATGGTCCTTTTTATTTTATACTACTGTTAGAAAAGAAATATCAACTGTTTATTTTTTCTAAATGTATAAAATTAAGCTAAATAAAATGAGTGATTCATTCCATCAATTTAATATCAGCATATTTATTATTTATGTATACATGTGCGTGCCATAAAACTGCATATGTAAGATTTTTTTTGTATGTAGTTATACTATATCCATGATGATATTAATAGGAAGCACATTTACTTTATAAATAACTTTACAATATATTTTTTTTCTCTATCTTACAGCTTTACACTATTATTATTATTATTATCATGAATAAAAATAAGTTAATGAATGATATGCCCATTTTTTTTTTTTACTTTATTTTTAATTGAGCTTGATTTAATAACTTATTTTTATTTTATTTCTTTTATTAAGCCTATATTATACTACAATATAAAAGTTTTTTGTTTTTTGCTTTTTTTAAAAAAAAAAAAAAAGAAAAAAGACCTAATAATATATTATGTATATGCATCATAATTTATTTATTGGTCTTTGAGAGCTTCAGCATTTTTATCAAAGGCACCCAAAATATTGGAACGAATAGTGAAATCATCTAATTTAGTAGGGGTGATAGTACTAGACTTAATGATTTTTTCGACTCTTTGTTTTTCCTTTTGAATAAAATCTATACCATGTTCCGTAACTTTTTCCATAACCTTGACATAATATTTAGCATACTTATTATCTATTAATCCATGTTCAGCAACGGAGATCAATGATTTGGCTTCATCATAAAGTCTAGATTGTAATTCAGCAGCTGTTTCTGAGGCAAATTGTTTAGCTAAATGATCCAATTTACTAATACGACCAGCAAGGTTATCCAAAGTACCACCTACGGTACGACGAGTACCACATTGTTCATTTAAAAATTGAATGAATCCAGCTTCAGTACGGGAACCATCATAAGTAATAGGCTCAGGTCTCTTTTCATCACCTTCCTTTTTAGCAGGGAAGAATTTAATGGTAGGGAAACCAGAAATATCATATTCAGTACCAATGGAACGTTCGATATCAGCATCAATTTTAGCGACAGTACATGAAGGTTCATTTGCAAAAGCTGTACCCACCTTTTCATAAATAGGAGCTAAGTTTTTACAATGCCCACACCAAGAAGCATAAAATTCTACCAAGGTGCCTTTGGTTTCATCATCCACAATAGTATGGAAATTATTAGTTGTTAATGTCACCACATCAGATTTGGTATTTTTAATACGGGCGCGAAGGTTCGTTTTATCTTGAATAAATTTAGCAAATGATTGTAAATCACGACCACTCTTATAATCCTCTACCTTATCATTTGTTGTCACACCTTTAGGGAACCATTTTAATGTAGGGAAGCCTTGTACACCAAATTCTTGGCCTAAATCACGATGTTCATCAGCATCTACTTTAGCAATAATTACTTGATCATCTGCATGAGCGTAAGCATCACCTAATTCAGCATAAACAGGTGCCAAATTTTTACAATGACCACACCAAGGGGCATAAAATTCAACCAAAGCAGGACGTGTACCATCAATCACTTTATGAAAGTTCTTTTGAGTCAAAACATAAACGTTACCATCTTTAATAATTTCACTACCTAGATTACTAAAAGCAGTTCTATCACGTACAAAGTTTAACACATCATCTACGGTATTGAATTCTTTTAACTGAGCAAAGGCACCGTTCACTTTTTGAGCAATAGATTCAGGTGTAGTCGATTTTATTTCAGTCACTATGGTTTGTAAATGATGTTGCAGAGTTGCGGAATTCAAGTGTTTAGCGTGTTCAACTAGATTTTCACCGATATGACCTCCTTTATAAAAATCATATCCTAAAAAACTTGCATTGACAAAAAGCAACACAAAAAATAGGTTGCGAAAAAAAGCCATAATTATCTTATAATAATAAATATTATTATATATAAAAAAGAAAAAAAAGAGAAAGAGAAAGAAAAAAAATTAAGCAAATCAAATCCACCCAAGTTTATATATGACGTAAAAATAGAAAAATTTAAACTGCGATTTTTGGACCAAATGGTCCCAATCCAAAATTGCATAATTATTTTTTTAGGCTTTGTTATATTACTAATAGATTATCAAAGCTATTCATATATATATATATATATATATATAATATTTATATTCGAAAATGATTAAAAGATAATAATAATAATAATAATAATAATAATATTTAAAGAATACATAAATAAACAATTTAAGAAATAAAATAATGATACTCTTCTATACAAATAGAAATGTAAAATAAAAAATAGTACTAAAAAAATAGATACATCACAGTTTTCAAATAAAAAAGATAAGTGCTATAACTACAAAAATAAAAAGGTTCGAAAAAGAAAAAAAAAAAGAAAAATATAGTAATATAAAAAATAATAAAAGTAACAATCGTAATAATAAAAATAATAATAATAATAATATGGTAATAACGATATAAATAATAATAATTATAATAATATAATAATAAAGATAATAATTAAAAAAACATGATTTTTTTTATGAAGCACTTTTATGAGTAACTGAAGTAAGATTAGTGCTGTTGGATGATGTAGCCGTAGCAGTAGAAGTTGCAGTAGTGGACTTTGATAAATAAACATATTCATCTTTTTCTTTTTCTTCAGTAAAAGCAGGTTCAGATACATCATCTATCATAGCTGGTTCATCTTCATCGACGTCAGGATGGTCAGCATCTGTCATCATAGCATCTCCATCTTCGTCATGTAATTTTTTATTTTCATGGTGATGATCATCAGTATAATCCATTTCTATAATATTTTCTTCTTCCTCTTTTTCTTCTGCTCCATTCATTTGTTTTTTTAAAGAGCTTGCTTCATTTTCTTGAGTTTCTGTTATTATTGTTTCATCATTATCATTTGAAGTTGTATTCATTTCATCACTTAATAATTTTCTCATAATCTGATGACCACTGGTTGACTCAGATTCATGGATAATATTTATATTATTTACATTACTGCTGCTGTTTTTATTGTCATTATTATTGGTTTCAGTGAGATGACTATCATTATTACTACTACTGTTGTTACTGTTAGTGTTACTCTGTTGCATTGAAGACAATGGTATATTTGGTTCATGAATATCATCATTTCTTGCTTGGTTTTGTTTGCTATCGTTATTGTTATGATCTTGGTCGACTTGGCCTTCAATACCATCTTCATCTTCCTCCCCTTCATCTTGTTCATCAATATCACTTTGTTGATCATGTAATTGTTTATGAATATCCATAGATGCTAATATTTTTTCTTGTTCTACTAGACGATCATTATCCACCAAATCGCTCACATAAGCACGTACATCTGAATCTTTATCTAAGGCCAAGCGATAGAGAATTTGATCTAGAGAGTAAGGATTGTATTGTTTATTATCTTCTTCATGTTCCATAGTTAATTCGCAAAGCTCTTGATGATAAGATTCATTTAAATAAATTTGTCGAATAGTACGAGAAGCACCAATACGAACATTAACTACAGGATCAAAAGCTAATGGTGAGATGCGGGGTAAAAAGAAGGAAGCAAAATCACTTGCTGAAATACCAGCATCTAAAAGAGAGCAACAAATTTGTGTAAACCTAGTAAAATAAAATTAAAAAAAGCAAAAATTAAAATAAATAATTTTAGAAACCAAATGATATACATATTATTCATTTTTACTTTCATTTTATTTAGTTTATTTTATTTTATTGATAAGTTATTTTACTTACACAAGTCGACTGCGATATTTATCCGAACGAACAAATTCATCCAATTTTTCCATGACATGGTTTAATAAAGCCAAGGCCAAGTTACGTTTATTTTCTTTAATTTCCTCTTCATCTTCGGCACCACCATCTTGAGATAATGTTTCGCCTTCTTCATCCACAGCACGCTTCACAATATCTAAAATCACAGGGAAAGCTTCTACACCAGTATCACGTACAGCAGCAAATTCATCTTTACAAGCACGGATAGCTAAAGGCAAAACATGCTCTACAACTCTAGCAGCGTCAAATAATAAAACAATTTCACGTAATTGAGCAGCCAAAATATCCCTTAAACGCCAATTAGTCATCACCCCATCCCATACTTCTGTTAAAATAGGAATATACTCATTACGTGAACTAACAGCCAACGTTCCCAAGAATTCAGCTAGATGCTCCAATACCCCTTGTTTCACATCATCTAAATCCATAAGGTAAAGAGCAAAAATTTGAACCAAATCCCTTTCTGTACGTTCAGGACCAATAATACGAGCAATTTCATGTAATGAATAAGCAAAAGTTCTTCGTACTTTGATTTGATAATCCTTGGTTAAGCTGAGATAAGTTTCTTTCAAGTGAGAATCCCAAAAATCGCCACCAACTGTTAATACCACAGCTGGGAAATTATAAGCACAAATAATAGCGCGATCGGTTTCTAATTTAAACATTTGGTTGGCATTACTGCTTGCTCCAAGTGATAAAAAGAATTCCAATAATGAATCCGGTACTTTTCCAGGTGCACCAGTTTCTTCCCAGTTGTCAGGTAAAAATTTGGCTATTAACTCTCCAATGATTTCTGCTAAAGTATTTCGTACATTTCTTGATACATCATTTTTAAATATTTCTACACCTTCTGTGGCAATTCTGGTTTTAACATCGTCAGGTAAAACTGCACATAATAAAGGTAAAGTAAGTACGCATGACCTTCTAACATGCCAGATAGTATCACGAGAAAAGGTAAGATATAATGGAAGCTATACGTTCATAAAAATAAAAATAAATAAATAAAATGATGGGAAGAGATGAGTATAAATATAAATATGAATGTATATATATATATATATATATATATATATATTTATAGTATATATTTTTTAAAATAATAATAGTAATTATGATTACAATACTAATATTATAAGCTTACCAATCTATCCATAGCAACTTTAGGATCTACAATAGTTGCAAGACTTCCAATAGCAGTAGCAGCTTCTTTTCTAACATAAAACATTTGATCTTCAGAAAGTTGTTCTACAATTGGTAAGCATCGCTCAGTAGATCGCTGAGGGCCTAATACTGTTGTTAATGCCGATATTAACTAAAAATTAATAATAATGACAATATAATAAGTATATACATATCAAAATATCCTAAATTCTCTTAATTTCATATAAATATTTTTACTATTATTATTATTAATAGATTTTAAAATAAAGAAAAAATAATTACCGATAAACACATCATTTTAGCCAAATTAATTTCACCTTGATCGATATCATCATTAGAAGGTTGGTTAGAATAACTAGTTTCAAATCCAGGGGCAGTGGATAAACGACGAATAACACCAACTGTAGAAGTAGAAGATAAAGATGATGCCTCATTAATATTGGTTGCAGATAAATCAGCCGATAAGTGATCTTCTTGCTGTTTCATATCATCACTTTCACCGCCGTTATTGGGAGTATCATCTTCATTTTCATCCATATTGGGAATGCGATGTTGAAGCTTACCCTCCACGATATCAATTAATCCCATAACAATACCATCAAAAATTTCAGTGTCTAATAAATATTGATCAAGTTCCCCTCTTTTTGACTCTTGTGGAGTGGATGCCAGCTCTGCTGCCACAGAGACGATACATTGTTGTCCAAGTGATGCTAGGTTTGAATTTTGATCCAAAAGTAAAGATATCAATAATGGTGCAAATTTTTTAGCTGGAATATGTCTTGTATAATTATGGCTCATTCCAGTATTTATTTGCTGTGATGGTTCTACTACTTCTTTTTGTTGAACATTATTTTTATTATTATCCGTATCATTACTTTCTAAAGATTTTTTATTTTCATCACTTTGATCAATAGCGGTAGTGGTGGTAGTATCAACATCCATTGTTGAGTCCGTAGCTGATTTTTTTTCTGTTTGTTCTTCATTTGTTGAATTTTTATTTTCATTGGTTTGTCCTGATGTATTTGATATAGTCGATTTTTCTAATAAAGGTGGTGCATTCTAAATGGATACAGGATTAAATAATACAATACAATAATAAAACAGTCAGTATCTTGTTTTTTTAAGTTTAAGTTTTGATTTGATTTTTTATTATCTTTATTATTATTATTGTTGTTGTTGTTGTTATTGTTGCCGCACTTTCATATATTATTCTTTTACTTTTATCATCTATTTATTTACCTGATAAAAGTATAAAATCATTTTGTCCAACTCGCTAACGAAGGTTTCTCTAACAGATTCATCTTCATCATAAGCAACATTTAACATAAGTGGTAATAAGTCGTCTATAGCTTCATCTATTTCTACATCATAGAGTGCGATCGGTAATTCTTTGGCAATTAAATGTCTAAAGTATATATATTTTAAAATAGATATATAAAGTTAGAAAACAATCTTCGTCATGATTTGAAAAAAAAAATAAAAAAAAAAAAGTACGAGAAATGTATGTATATATATATATGTATATGTATATATATATGTATATGTATATATATATATATATATATATTTAAAATTGTATTTTTACCTATGAATCATTATATTACTTTTACTATATTTATATACTCTTTCTATTGGACTTAAAGCTTCATCCATTAAAAGACTGTTTTCAAGATCCTCTTCATTTGCTTCTATATAAATCATATGATATAAAAATAAATAAATATACATATATATATATAAATACTTGAAAAATAATATAAAAAACTTCCCATATCTTCTAAATCAAGTTTATTCTTTCCCCTTGTTATATATATTAATTACCTTCAGTCAGCATAGCTTGTAATAAAGAATCAGTAGTAAGACCATCTACTGGAGGAGGTTCTAAAAGTCTATCAGGTGAAATGATGGGGGCGTTATTATCATATACTTCGGGTTCGTTTGAATAAAAATTATTATTGTTTTGACCTTCATCTTCCATTGATTCATGTTCCATATTACTTGTGGTATCTTTTAAGGTAGAGCTATTGCTTGTTTCATTGGCTTGACTATTTAATAACTTTGAGCTATCATTTACTTGATATTGTTGATATTCATATTCTTTAGTTTCTTCTGTCAATTCATCATCGTCAAAGTTTTGATATTCGTCTTGATCATCAGTAAAATCAAACCCAAGATCTAATATTTTTGATAAAAATAAGTATATAATAATATAATATTCAGCATCATATCCACCACAAAAAATATAATAAATAAAATATATATATATTGTTAGTTATTTTATCATAGCTATCTTCGTTCTTTTTTTTGTTATTATTAAAGTTTAAATAAATAAATAAAAATAAAAAGGGTATATTGTTTGTACAATCAGTTGTGTTTGATATATATAAATAAAAGTTTCATAAAAAGGACAAAATAATAGCTAGTATATATATTTAAAGATTTATATGTTTTATCATCCAATGAGTAATATATAGAAGTTTCAAACTAACTGATATGTACAAAGATGACTACAAGGTTTTCTACTCAAAGTAAAAATAAAAATAAAAACAAATGATAATTACCAGCCATATTAAAAAACAAGAAAAAGTCGATATAAACAGATGTTCGTATTAAAAAATATTGCTTTTTTTCTAATATAAAGGGATAAGAAAAAAAAAAGATATAAGAAAAAAGTAAAAAATAAAAACACTTTTTACTAGTGTATTAAAAAAGTGATAATAACAAGAAAAAGAGAAGAAAGAATGGCTGGACTCTCAAAATGAAAGAAAATAAACTGAATTTTAAAAAAAAAATCTAAAAAAGGAAAGGCCAGGTATTTTTATGGCGGTCAAAAAAGTTAAAAAAATACAACTTTCTAAATAATATAATATTTATTTCGTATTTAAATAATAAAAGAGCAATGATATTAATAGTATCAGAAAAATTATATGCTCTTTTTATGCAACTCAATCTGTATCCTTTTATTTATAGTGAGCCATATATTTTAGTCCCCTGTAGATCATTTTTTAATACTACAAATTTTTATAAATGATGTGGATCTTTTTTTTTTCAAGCACTTTAAGTGAATTTTTTTTATAAAAAACTTTGTGAGATATTATTGAAAATTAACCGTTTAGAATAACATAAAACTAAAAAATAAATAAATAAATTATATAGCTATATTATCAATAATTTATATAAATAAAGGCTTATAGGACGAAAGACTATCAAATATATATATATATATATATATATATATTGAATCAATTTTTTTTTAAAAAAAAATAGATTGGATCGAATAGTAATTAGTTGTGGGAGAATAAATAAAATGCAATTGGAAAGATTACTCAAAAATTAATATATTCATATTAAATACTCATGTATCTCTATAAATAATGGTAAAATTTAACCAAGATCTTAAAAGCTCGTAAACATATTTGAGCATTTTATGTCGGCTAATCTTCATAAGACGGTCTTGGAAGTTGTTTTATATACTTAAGAATAATATTCGAGTTTAACATTGCTATATATTTAAAAATATGATTGCTTTATCCGTGGAAGTCATCATATATATTAATAGAATGGTTATGTCATTGACTTGTTATAATATCGGGTTATCTTTCCAATTACGTTTCGTTTATTCACCCATAACTAAATGTTATTTGGTTTGATTTTATTTAAAAGTAGTAGCGAATAAACATTAAAATAAATAAATATAGATAAAAAGTAAAAATAAGCAAAAAAATAGTTATTTTATTAAGCATAAATCCTGGGCATCTTTTTTTTTTTTTACTTGGACAACTCTGTGGAAAAAAAACGTGGGTTGAATTTAAATAAAAATATATTTTTCATGCTTACCGGAGATTATTTTCTTGTGTTCTTTTTTATTTACTATTATTAATATTGGTATTATACTAAAAATGCCCTTGACTTTTAAAAGCAATAAAAGTGCAATTTTTTCAGATACTAATTTTTAAAAAAATGAATTGTACAAAAGTTACGTTTAATCGTAACAGTATAAAAATTTGACTAACACAATATTCATTGAAGGAAATAAATGTCACTACTAAAATCACTTGAAAGTAATAAGGATTCTGGGAGAAAAAAATGGTAAAATGCCTAAAACTATTGCTCAATTAAAAAATAAAAATAAAAAATATGTCTATCTCTTCTTCTCGGTGTTTATTTACACATCTTTTTTTTTTTTTTTTTTTTTTTTTTTTTTTTTTTTTTTTTTTTTTTTTTTTTTTTTTTTTACTTTTCGCATTTGAATAAAATGTAATTAAACAGAGAATCAAAGCTATGATTGAAATATATATATATATATCAAAGCTTAGTATTATATGAAAGAAAAATAAATAAGGTCAATGTAGAAGATGAAATAATTAATTGACTAGCCAACTTTATTGTATATTTTAATATTATATTGATATATTAGTTTATTTTTTTAGTTGTAAATTAAAAAAAGTAGATACTAAGTTTATAACAAATGGAACAATAAGAATGTAACAACATATAAACTATAAAGCAATGTAGTGATATATCCATATAGTAACAATAATTAAAATTAGAAAAGTAAATTAAGGGAGTTCGTCAATAGATTTATAGTAATAAGTACTAGATATTTATATTACTTTCACCACTATTGCTATTTTAATATACATATATATATACTAATGGCATATAATATACATGCATGTACATAACATTGTATATACCCATATAAAATATAATCACGAAATCTTTTGTAGTATGGTTGAATTAAAAGATATAAAAAACACTGATGGTCTCAAAAAATCTCATATACAAGATTTTTATGATAAAAGGTATCTTTTTATTTTTTAAATCTATAAAACCAATCCAATTAACATTTCGTCCCTAATATAAAATGATTTTCAACAGAAAAAATCTATATTATGCAAAGAAACCAAGAAAAATAGCATAAATAGCTATATATATTCGTGAATATTACAGTAAAACTATTGTATATCATTCATTCGACCATAAAAACAAAAATGAGGCGGAATATGAGACAAATAGGTCCATCATTGAATAAAGGTTTTACATGTACAAATATGTACATTATGTACCGATCTTAATATATGCTACCAACAGAGTCTAATTCTAGATCTCGATATAAATCTCCAACAATAAATTATACTCTCGATTCTGATATTATCTATATTTTACATTATAAGAAAAATGCATTCATAATAACAATAATAATGTTATTATTATTATAAAAATTATTAAAATTATATCAATCTATATAATGAAAATTATTAACTATTTGAATATTCTTTACTTAATATGCTCATTTTGAAATAAAGCGAATTTCCAAATATAGACTCCTACATTACTTATCTCATCTATAATATAAAAATACTAACATCACATTATATTATTGGCAATTCTCGTGAAAAACGAAAATATATAACGGTCATATGTACATAGAGTTTCTATAAAAAATTAACGGTAAGAAAAAGGGAAGCGTTGAAATATCATGTTCATTTGATTTTATCATTAGCATATAACCCATTTCTTGTCTGTTTGTTTGCTTAAAAAATGGAATGATTAAATAGTCATTTTTCTACAAATAAATTCATCTTATTAAAACATGATATAGTAACACGTTTACTCTATAATTAAAAATGTTTCGGTATAAATTATTCTTATAAAATTAAAAAAGAATATTTCGAGTAGTTTCTCCATCCTTATCATTCAATTATCACTGGTTGATTATTCATCGCCATTATTTCTTTTTTTTTTTTTTTTTTTTTTTTTTTCTCGAATGTCACTACGCATTTTCTATAATAATAACAAACAATTAATATACACATCTTTCAATGGAAATGAGCTGTCGTAATAAAATGGATAAATATAGAAATCACGTAGTCATTTATCCATTAATATAATGGTTATTTGTTGAAATATGATACTGATGATGATGCCTTTTTTTATTATATTAATTTCTGTTCTTTAATATGAATACTTAGTAATAACTATTGTTTCATAAATACACTTCTCTATTAGTCATTTAGAAGAATGACTAAAGCATAAATAAATATTTATATAAAGGAGTGCTTTTTTTTAAAAGGGAATATATTAATCTTAATAATCAAAAGATTATAAATAAAAAAAATATCCCCACACACAAGCTCACTATCTTTTATATCCTTTCCATTTAATATACCTCCACCATCGATTATCAAATGGGTTCTGATGCAACATTTTTCATAGAATAACACCATCGATAATCTTCATCATTGGCTCAAATTATAGACCTTTGATCCATCATTTTTCAAGTCCGCTATTTTTTTTTTTTTATTAATCTTTTAAAATAAGAGATTTTTTTTAAAATATATAAAAATCCATTCTAATTTTTTTAATTCTTTTTCTTTTCTTTTCATTATTTAATTTTTAAAAATAAATAAATAAATATCATATTTTTTTTTTATCACAATGCCTATTAGTACACAATCTCTTCAAATTACTTCCATTTCTGATTTGACCCCTAAAGTATTGGAAGATATCAACAATTACTTATGGACTTTAAATCCCACTGAAATTTTGACTTGGGCCATTGATAATTTACCAAATCTTTATCAAACCACAGCTTTTGGATTAACTGGTATGTTATTACATTTGACTTATTTTTCTTTTTTATTAAAACAAAGTAAAACAATCTCTTAAAAACATTGAACTTATTTTAATTCATCAATTTTTTTTTTAATTAAAAAAATAGGACTTGCTACGGTGGATATGATTAATAAAATTAGTATTGAACGTGGTCAAGCTCATCTTGTTCCATTAATCTTTTTAGATACCTTATATCATTTCAAAGAAACCATTACATTAGCCAAAGAATGTGAAACAAAATATGATGTACCATTACACATTTATAAACCTATGGATGTCAACAATGTACAAGAATTTGAACAAGAACATGGTCAAGAATTATGGAAGGTAGATGAAGATTTATACGACTATCTTGTCAAAGTAGAACCTGCTCGTCGTGCTTATGAAGAATTAAATGTTAAAGCTGTGATCACAGGTCGTCGTCGTAGTCAAAAAGGTGATCGTGAAAATATTCCCATTTTAGAAGTAGATGATACCGGCCTTATTAAATTAAATCCTTTAGCTTTATGGGATTTCCAACAAGTGTGGACTTATATTCGTGCTAATGAAGTACCTTACAATGCTTTGATTGATCAAGGTTATAAATCCATTGGTGATTATCATTCTACTAAAAAACCTTCCGACAATCAAGGTGAACGAGATGGTCGTTGGTCTGGTCAACAAAAAACTGAATGTGGTTTACACAAAGATTATTTCAAAATGCGTGCTGCTTATATGGCTGCCAAAAAGAAACGTGAAGAACAACAACAACAACAACAACAAAAACAAACTTTAGTCGCTGTATAATTTTCATTTACATTTTTTTATAATCATCATCATTATCCTCTCTTTTTGTATATTAGCTCTTATTTTTATTCTTATTTTGTATATGCATTATTAATTTTTCTACACTCAACCATATTTTTTCATCGTACTATCTAAATAAATTAAATTTTTTTTAAAAAAAATAAAGATTAGAATCACAGTTTATATTATTATATATGTGTTAATATTGCCAAAGCAAATATTTTAGTTCTTTTAGAATATACAATTTAACAAAAATCATAATTAATAGTATTCATAACATTTTTTTATTTTTAGTTTTTTTTTAACAATGAATAAAAGACAAGCGTAGTTGATTTCCAAAAAAAAAAAAAAAAAAAAAAAATAGAAATAAGCTTGGCAACTTTTACATATTAAAATAAAAGCAATATATTCGCATATACAAACTCGTATAAATATATATATTTATATATTTACAAATATTTAAAAATTGATATATATTTATATAAATGAACTTTAATACTAAGTGAAATTAATAATTTTAATAAAATAAGCTATTAGAGAAAAATGAATATGAAAAAGTGATAAATAAAATATCTGTTGGGTAAAGAATATAAAATTATTTGTGTACCTTAATTTTTTAAAAAAAAAAATCGGGTTGTCCAAATATGGAATATCATTTTTTTATAAATTTAAGAAAGTTAAAAAAATTTTTTTTTCTTCCTTCCCTTTTTTCTTTACCTTTCTTTCTTATTATTTAAAAATATTATATTTTTTATATTTATATATATTAATCTATTATTTTCAACTTATTAGTTTATATTACATTTTTTAAAAAAAAACTCACAAGATTAGTTCTTCGTAATGGTATATGTTTATTCTGATTACCCTATAGAAGAAGATTACTATCATTCAGTAAGACAACCAAAACAATCTTTAAAAAGGTCTCTAAAATGGCAACAACATCAGCAACAGCCCATAGAAGATATAATATGGGTTGAAGAAGAACACTATCGTGATTTCCTTCCTTATGAAGAACCACCATTCCTAGGTAATAAAACATTGGTTTTTAATTAATAATGATAATAGTAATAAATATTAATAGCAAAATTGACTTTATTTATTTTTATTTATTTTATTTTATTTTAATATTAAAAATAGATGATTATTTACATGAATACCCATATGAAGAAATAGTTTATCCACCACTTTATTCGCCTTCTTGGCATTATAAACATCAGCCTATGGCAAATGATTATATAGAGGATGAAGAGGATTATTATGATTATGAGAATATGATAAATCAAGAAAAAGATTTTTTAAGAGGAAGGAATAAAAGACAGTCTATGTATTCTAATACAACGCTTCCAAGAGTAGTACATCAAGATATTCATAACCCCATGACAATATCATCGCAGCCCCAGCCACCACCTCCATTAAGAAGACGTCGTAGCCAACCTATTCTTAGAAATAACCATCGATTAAGGCAACCACCACCACCACCTATCCATCGTATATGTCATCATGATCATTTTAATGAGGATGGCGATCATCCTGATTTTTATTATTGTCCATATGATAATGACAACATCATTTTACAAGAAAAAAAAAAGAATCATACAAGACAACGTTCATCATCCATTACTTCATTTCATGACAGCTCGCCATCACATGCACTTCATCTTCACCATCCTCCTCCTCCTGCTCCTTCTGTATTAAATGACCATAATAATAATAATACTCATTTATATCCTATCGATCAACAATCATCTACCATGTTACACCAACGATCCGAAATTCAAAAACAGCAGCATAATCATAATAATAATTCTTTTTTTGGTCAAGCGCCTAATCATACTCACCCGTTACTTCCAATCCCTCAACAACCCATGATCCCCGGTGTACCATTAAGTAATTTTTTTCCTATGCCACTTCCCCCTCCTCCTCCATCATCAATAAATTATGGTTTTCCCACGTTACCAGGTATGGTCCCACCACCACCACAACAACCTCATGGTAACTTACAACAACAGGCTATATCTTTTGATCCCATGATTATACAACATCAATTACAAAACAATTCATTTCATCATGCATCCTCTTCATTACCTACATCACCCATTATATCCACTTTACCTTTATCACCACAAAATAATAATGTTAATAAAAAATTAACTTCAACCCCTCCATCATCTTCATCTATATCAACACCATCATATAACCAAGAGACAATTCATGCATCGGAAAAACAAAAAGAAAATAACAATAATAATAGAGATATACTAAAAAAAGAACAACATCAATATCAGCAACAAGAAGAAGAATTTAACATAGCATCTCCTCATTCTGTAGCATCGGATAGTAAATTAAAGCCAATTAATAATGGATTAGTTCCATTAGGTAGATCTTTATCTTTAGGTACATCTCAATCATTAATGAAAAAAAAGAATAAATTAAAAAGAAGGAATTCCCTTTTTGGTAATTTATTCAATACAATCACTGAACCATCATCATCATCATCCACAATAATAAAAAAAGAAGGTGATGAAGTCAAAGCTGAACAGCAACAAGAAAAGAAAAAGAGTGGTCAATTGATCCCTGTTCATGAATTAACATATAATTCCTTAACAAGAAAGCAGTCTTTAAAACTAGAAAAAAAAATCAAAGCATTGTCAAAAAGGGAATATATATGGTGCTATCAAATCAATCAAAAGAACTCTACCTACTTTTTAAAAAATCGACAATATGATCATTTATTACGTGCTGGACCTTGTTGGTATGCCATGACTTCTAAAAACCAAAAAGCTTTGGATCCTTATATTATGTACTATCAATCACAATACAATATGCAAGGTCAATTGCTTCCTGATACACTTCCTAGTCTATTACCATTGGAAAAGGAACCTAAATTACCTGGTTCTTTAACTGCCATGCCAGCTGGGAAGTTGGCTAGAGCATATCCTTCTATGTTATCCGCTACCAGTTATATTGAAGTCATTATCAATTGTTTACCAGCTGATGGACAATTTGCTATCCAACAAAGTTAATTATTTATTTATTATCCTTTTTATTATTATTATTAATATTAATATTTTAATGAATAAAGAGTATTTATTTATTTTTAAATATAATCATGGGGTTTATTTTTATAATTGGTGTGTAATACAAAAAAAAAAGTTTATTTTTTTAATCGATAAAAAAAAAAAAAAAATCATTACAAAGGACCAATAGGTAAACCAAGTAAAGCTGAGAAAGTACCTAAAAGATCAGCACCAAAAGCAATAGGTGCACCAGAATCTAATAAGGAAGTAATTGTAGTCCGTTCTTTACATTTATATTGTAATGGCTGTCCGTCAAAGCGATCCATCATAAACCGTATAGCCGATTCAGCACCTGTAATGCCAAGCATTAGGTGTTGAGAGAATTGATCTTTTACTAATTCAATGGAATTACCCCCACCACCTACTTCATCTGAACACCATTGGGTATAAAGCTGTTTTACTTGTTCAAAAGAAACAATATCATCATTGGCAGCATGGTAAAGGTATAAAGGAATGGTTAGCGGTTTGTATTGACCTAAACTACCAGCATCGATGTATTTTTTAGGTAATGGATCATCAGTAAATGATATGCTAGGTTCTATTAAATAATCTTCAAGTCGTTCATTGGAAAAAGCATCGGATAAACATTGTTCTTGCATGATAGACAACTGTTTTCTTTTCTCAGGTTTCATCACTTTGGTTATATAGCTTGCAAACTCTTCATATTGTGCCGATAATCCAAGTATACTTGAAAAAATATACATAGAATAAGGTGTCCCATTAACTTTATTTAATGTATCATCTACGCATAATATAAAATGAATAGACATATAAAGCGGCTAGTGATTAGTGGTTGTATAAACACGTTTTTCTATATTTTATACCATTTTTTATTAAAAAAAAAAAAAAAAAAAAACTTACGAAGATTTACTGGTGTACCCTAAAAGTATATTTTATAAAAAAAATCATTACATAAAATTAATATAAATAGATTTGATAGTAAAATTATATAAAATAAAAAGTTATATATATAAAACTTACCCCCATGGCTGCTCCTACAATATTTAATTCTGGAGCATATATATCTTTTAATTGAACAGCCCAACCAGTAACAAAAGCGCCTATTTTTTTATAATAAGAAAACGTGTTTATGAAAAAAATTAGTTATGCATTTTCTGCATTATGTTTTCTAATTTTTAAAAATAATACCAGCACTTTTTTTATATATTAAACTTTTTGATTTTTAATCAATGGAATCTTATATATATTTACCTCCACTGTAACCCCATAACTGTACTTTAGCACTAGGAAGCAAATTAGTAGTAGGTGAACTAACTAAAACGGCACGAATAGCATCTAAAATTGCTTGCCCATTCATTTTTCCAACGGAAAACATAGATTTAGGTCCTTCATAATCTGGAACATTGACAAACCAACCATGAAAAAGTAAAGCATCGATCAATAATAATTCGGCTTGCATAATCCAAGGACTATTCTTTGCAGCATCGTCCTTTTGTAAAATGTAAGACGGTGAACATAAAATAGAAGGTCGATCTTCAGCTAACTGATAAGAAACTAATTTGGAAGGATCAGCATTATGAGGCTCAATTAAAGTAGTGACAGTAACAATAGGTTGATCCAAGGCATCCGTTGTACGGTATAAGATTTGGTGAACTTGTTTTACATTTTGTGGTAATCTGGAAAATGCTGCTAGAGAATGAGGTAAGGGTCGTATTTTTAATATAGTACCTTCTTTTTCTTTTTCAAAACCTAAAGGTGGCTGATAAAATGGGTCTTGATCTGGTGGTAATAATGATGATGAAGGATCTAATGGTGCACTATGGATTTTTAGGATAAAAAATGAATAAAAAAGAAAAAGAATAGGAAAGACCTTTTATTATTATTATTATTATTATTATTTGAAAGTAATAATAATAATACACACATATTAGTTTATTTTATATTACATTAAATTATCATTTAAAAAAAAAAAAGTAATTATTGTGCTTTTTTACCATAATATGACAATATATTCGCAAAATGTTTAATATATATATTAAAAAAAAAAGAACAAGAGAACAAAAGAACAAAAAATTAAACAATAATGTCTATTTATTTGATCGGAAAAGTTGGTTTTGAGGCAATTGTTGTGTTAATTTTTCTTTTCCCCCATCCCTTGACTCCTTGCGTACCTTTCTTCATCCCCTTTATATTTTTTTAAAATTTTTTAGTTTAATAAATAATTTAAATATGCTATTGTATAAAAAAAATACTCGATCAATTTTTTTTTTTTTTTTTTTTGATATAGCATTATTATTTAATCAACATTTTTTTTAATATTTTTTTTAGTTTTTAAGTTTTTATACTTTTAAAAAAAATTTAAAAAAATGAAGATCAATAGTTTGTTTACAACGGAAATAAACCAATTATTTTCATGATCATCATTTCTCCTAGGCAAAAAGTGCATTGAAAATCATTTTTTGTGTTATTATTATATCTATACTTTTATTCTTTTTTTATTTTTATTTTTATTTTTTATAGAAAAAGGGAGGATAGGATTGAATATATGTGTAAACTAGAATATGTATTACATCAGTTTAAAAAATATCAATTTTTTTTTTTGTTTTTTAATCACAAACGGCAGTCGATGTTTCTTGATTAGTAAATAATTTTTGTAAACTATAAAATGAACTAAAAGCCATCACGGCTATCCCAAAAATCAAACATGCCCAATGAGGCAATTTATTCCAATGCCATATTGAACCGGTTGCCATTTTTAAATAACATAAAGGTGGTAAAATGTAAGCTAAAGCAGTTGCTGAAAAGGCACCAGTTAATTCCAAGACAATTCCAAGATTACACGTTAATAATGATATGGTTAATGCAATTAGGGTTAAGCTGGTTGTTAAAAAAAAGTGAAGCTTTAAATCGAATCCTTTGGATGGCCAGAAAAATGTTTCCAATACCTAAATCATAAATAAAGATATTGAGAGTAAAGAAGGAAGAGAAGTTAATAAAGACCATTATTAATGAGCTTATATATACACTATAAATGGCACTTTATTATATTATATCATTTCACTTTCTTACCTCTCGACAAACAAAGATTTCCAACGGAATGGTGGTGAACATATTTAATCCAAAGGCTAATCGAGCAATATTAATAAATACATTATCTGATGGAAAGTTGTTTAAAATGTTTCCTATGAACAAAAAAAAAGAAAAAGAAAAGACGATTATATATTAGACACTTTATACATCTATATATCTATATACACTCTATCTTTTTTTCTCTTTTCTCTTTATTATTATTATCTATTTTAATTTTACCTGCCGTTTTTTCAGTAAAGGCAAGATAACCTGATAATCCCAATATGACACAAGTAATAAATGCAATAGTCATACTATAATGCGTTACTTTAGCAAATCGATTTAAAGATGGTTGTTTTAATGATCCAAAAATAAGAAAACTATTATGGTGACAAACAAAAGCTATATATATATATATATGTATCATGTCAGTTTGTATATAGCTATATTTATGTTTAAATATCTATATTTATATCATTTTATTTTATATTTTAATATTACCAAAACTAATAACAGCTATAGCTTGAAAGACTTCGTCATTCATAAAATTAAATCTATTTTCCATGGATCCACGTAACTCAGTTGGTACATTAGGCGATTCAACGGCTACACTAACAGTAATAAATACAATCGCTAATAATGCTAACGCACTTGTTTTTGCTAATTTAGAGATATCACGGTAAAGAGATAATGGATATGAGACGAATAAAGTAAAGAAGGTAATACAAAGCTTTCTATTGGCAAAAATCCATAAAACGGGTGTTTGTTCAATAGATGGAAATAAGGATTTAATAACATGTGGAATGGTATCGCCTAGAAAAAATAGAAAATATAAAAAAAATATGTAGTTTTATTAAATATATACTTATATATATAATTTATTTTTCAAAATTCCATTCTTATACCTTCCCCCTTTTATATACCATTTTAATATTTATTCTACCTACCGATAATTACACAATAAGCACAAGTACCTAATTCAATAATAATAATAAAGGGAAAAAGATAATACATTCTATCAATATCATAATCTTATCTACCTTATCTATATATTTATTTACAAAATAAACTTTTTTTGATTATCACCTCTTGGTTATTTTTACCTCCAAAAGCAAAAGCAAATTGAAAAATAGATATAGCTATTAATCCAGGTCTACCAAATGCAAACTGCAATAAATCCTGATACGTTGTCCTTCCAGCCAATTTCCCGTTAAATATTAATAATCGAATTGTCCAATCTAAATTAAAACGAAATAAAATAATATATTTATTAAATTTCCAATTATTCTACCAATATATTAAACCTTATATCGATATCTATATATACTATACTTACCAACCACAAATGTTAATACGATCAATAATATAATTCCAAATCCAAAACCCTAAACGCATATACAGACACATAAAAAAATAAATATACACATGGTATATATATATATACACTTTGAAATACATATAAAATAATAATAATATCATACTTACAGCTTCTTTAACGCTATATGGAATACCAATAATACCAGCACCAATAATACTATTCGCCATATTAAGCTTTTTTAAAAATAAAATAAATGAAAAAGAAAATACCGTATGCACTTAATAATAATAATAAATTCATTTTCTCTTCTATATCCCTTATGTGTATATATGTATGTATGTATGAATGAATGAATGAATGTATAACTTACGAAACTAGCAAAAATAGTACCGCCTTCTGAAGGCAAACGATAAAATTTTGCTTCTAATTCATCTTGACTGTTCAAAGATAAGTTTTCCTCATCTTCGTCATCGGGTAATAGTAAAGGTCTATGTTGGTGAGAATCCCTATAAGGAGAGTTTACTTCCGAGTCATCCACATCTAACTGTGTATATTCAGTAATGGCTGTATGAGAATATTGATAATCCTGCTGATTATCCTTGGAAGTGGTTGATCGAGATGACGGCAGTGATGATATACTATTTTGCTTATTATCAATATCTTTTTGTTGTCTTTGAGATGAAGTATCTGGAATAGAAGTGGAAGAATTGTTATTAGGTTGCGGTGTACTTGGTTGATAATCGTCTGTTTCGTTTTCGGACAACTCAAATAATAACTTTTGTCGTTCAGGCGTCATTAGTATATTTATTTTTTTTAGATGAGTTGTTGAAATATGTGTAAAGTATTTTTAGCTGTTGTTGCTTATTATAATATAAATTAAATTAAATAAAGAATAATAATAAAATATATATATGTATATATACACAATTCAATAATAGATGAGGGGAAGGTACAGCTATGTCAGTTAAAAAAGCATAAAATTACAAATAAATAAACTTTTATTCAAAGTATAAATATATATATAAGTCTTTGTAATAAAATAAATTAATACAAGTTATATATAATAATTAATAAATAAAAAGACAGAAATATTTCAATCACATAAAAAAGGAAAAAGAGAAAGAAAAAAGAGGTCGAAGAAAACAGAAAATATTAAAAAAGCATATTCTATTTTTTTTTTTTTTTAATGATTAAAGTATTTGGAGCTAAACCATTTTTGGGAAAGTCCGACAATTTCTCCCCCTCATCAAGCTATCCCAAATGCAAAAAAAAAGGATTGGCGTTATCATTTAAAGATGGTAAAATTAAATAGAAACCTATTAACATTATTATTTCATTTTTTTAGTAATGGTCTTTTAAAATAAATGTGTTTATTTAATAATATACAAATATAAATCAAAAACTTCTTAATGATTTTTATAATATAAAGAAGGTTACTTGTAATATACTGTTACTATTACTTTAATTAATGAACCATTCCTATTTAACTTATAATAAACATATATATAACATTATGACGATGGAAAAGTTATCTCTAAAAAGATTGGTTAAATCGCCTCCACATGTAAAAACACCGCGGATCATAAAAAGGTAGCATTTTTCAGGCTGCGCTTTAAAACTATCATTTTGGTAGAGGGGAGCACCTGATTTCTTTTTAAAAAAAAGAAATCTCTTTAAACTTCATTTCTTACTTTCATTATGCTTACTCTCTTCTTTTATAAATATAACTATTTAAAGCAAAAATATATATATTTTTAACTTTTTTAAAAGACAAAAACTCTATTATGTTTTCCTTTCTAATTAGCTATGCCTTTTCCAATATGCGTTTTAAATTCAAAGGAAGACAAGAGCTGGTAAATATTTTTCATGTGTTTATATTTAAGATTGTAAAAAAAAGTTGTAGTATATTCTTTCTTTTTACCAAGTAAATTAGATATAAAAATAATTATCTTTAGCAATATAAACTATGTGTATATCAATAAAAAAGGATACTCAAACCCCAACTGCCATAGATGCAAACCCCTCGATATTAAATGGTAAAGAATCGAGTACACGCCAAAATAAAATATTAGAAGCATGAAAAAGAATTCCAACCAATAAAAAGTGATGGCCCTTAAATTTAATAAATCAAGGATAATAAAAATAATATAGTTTACAACATTATATGTTTATAAAGCGATATTTTCTAACTAAAAACGATTCACTCACTCTTGATATATTTATATTTATATGTTATTCCTACTAATATATCCATGTGCATTCTAATTTAATTTATGCATCCAAACTACTCGAAAATATTTGAAAAAAATTAATGAAATAATCTCAAAGGTTTTTATGAAAACTTAAAGAGTTGTTTTACACAAAAGTGAAATAAATATAATATGAAAAAACATAGTAATCACATATATATAAGCTGATCATAATATATATATATATATTTATATATATTATCAGGCAAAGGCTAACAACTAGATCTTCATTCCTTTTTTTATAATGTAAAAAAAAAAAACTTTTCTCTTACAGTTTTATTCCTTCTTTTTATACCCTTTTATATTTTCATCTTTTTACCGCCATTATTAATTTAATAAAAAAAAGCTTTATATTTATTTATTTACTTGTATAGAAAAATTAATTGTAAATTTTTTTTATTATGCGAATGAATGATTCACGATCATTTAAAATTACAATACACTTGCTTCTAAATTTTATAAATATAAATATATCTATACATATCTAATAAGAAGGATCGATTTTTCTATTAGGGTCCATAAAGTATTTCAAAGTTTCATCGTCGATTTTCTTTTTTCTTTCTTGGAATTCAGCAACGAATTTTTGAATAACTTCAATACATCTCTTTTTAATCTCTCCAGTCATTAATTCCCCAGCTTTATAAGTAGTGTAGATACGTTCTAATTCTTCATCATCCTCTAAAAAGAAGCTTAAATATTGATAAGCGACGTCTACATCAGGATTACCACCGTTGGCTTTATGTTCTTCCAAAGTAGCACCTCCACCTGAGAAAGCATATTTATTAATCTAGATATTATAAATAAATATTATTAATTCATGCTCATCCTAAAATATTTATTCATTTCTATTTGTTATTTTATCACTATATATTATCCATTACCTTATTTTTAATTTGATTAGGAGTATCAGACATAAAGATAGCTGAAGTATCCACGGAAGCACTCATTTTAGTTTGAGAACCTTGTAAAGCAGGGAAGAATTTAGCATGAATTAAACTAGGTTTGGGGTATTTCAATCTTTTAGCAACATCACGCGTTAAACGGAAATAAGGATCTTGATCAATAGCACAAGGAATCAAACAAGGAATATCTTTTTTAGCACCAAAGATTTGAGGGAAAGAATTAGAAAAGGAAGGAGCTGCTTGGACTGATACAAAATGTAATTTCCCAATGCAGTCAGAATCATTGAACCCAAATGTGGCCTTGGATTGATTAGAAGTGATCATACTTGAAATACGAACAACATTATGATAAAAGGGACCACCTACATAATCCAAATTAGAAAAGATAAATGTCTTTTCAGGATTAAATCCGCAGGCAATAATATCTTTAGCATTATCTAATCCAAATTGGTGACATTGTTCAACGGTTAATTTGGTTTTGAACAAGAATTTTTCATCATCAGTTAATTGAATCACGATAGGTACATTAAATACTTCTTGTAACCATCTAAACAACAAAATAAAGGATTAGGCACAATTCTTTTTCTTTTTTCCTAATCTTATATATTGCAACGTTTTCAATTTTCTATTATATTTATAAACCCACTTACTGACAGAATACAAAAGGAACCATATGGCCTAAATGCATAGATGCACTAGAAGGACCACGGCCAGTATATAAAAAGAATGGTTTTTTTTGTTCAAAACGATCCAAAATACGTCCCAATTCTCTATATTAAAAAATAAAAAAAAAAAAAGATTATTATTGTAACCTATTTGTGCATTATATCCATATTTATAATTCATTTATTTTACACCATCTTTTCTTATCTATATATTTAAAATACTAACCTATGAGAGAAAAAGGTACCACGTCTTAAAAATACATGAGGCTTTCTACCAGTAAGTTTTTCAAATCTTTCTAATAAAGCAGCATCAATAGGAGTTGTACCAAATTGATCAATAAGTTTATTATAATCAATAGCTTGTTGAACCCCATCTACCACAGCACCTTCTACTTCCCAAGGGGTTACATTTTGTCCATCGGTTTTTTTGTCTTCTACTTTAAGTTCTTCAACACCTTTCACTATATCTGCCATGATATATTTATATATATATAGATATTATATTATAATTAAAAAAAAAAAAAAGAAAAAGAAAAAGAAAAATATGTTTTTTTTATTTTCTAACTTTAAAAATCGTGTCTCAATTTAAAATCAAAAAAAAAAGCGTAGACACGGAGTTTTAAAATGTGGCTTAAAAATTAACAAGTGGTGTGTCATGATTACTACTCTTATACTTTTGTATATTATATACAAAGAAATAAAAGAGAATAATATTAAAAAAAATACTATTTTTTATTAGAATTTAATTTTAATTTTTATTGCTAAGGAAATAACTTTTTTCTACCTTTATTTTAATACGTATATAAGAAATAAAACTTTTTTTTTTTTTAAAAAAATATAATATATATATATATATAAATTGACTACAGAAAGAAAATAAAAATGAAATTACATTTTATATTTATGAACATATATATATATATATATATATATATATTTAAATGATCTTTTTTTTTAAAATAAAAAAAAAAAGAAAAGAAAAAAAAGCATGTAGATAAATAATAAAATAAGAATATTTATATAACCTGAAACAGATTATGAAATAATAATAAAAAATAAACATATATGTATATATATAAATTAAAAAAAAAAAGTATATGTATATATATATAAGTATATAAAAAAGAATAAAGTTAAATAAAAATATTTATAAACTAAAAAGATGTGTATACATAAAAAAAAACCAAACTATATATAGTTAGCCATCATACTTGTAAAAAATAAGATAAAATAAAATGGTATTATAATGGAATATTTAGTTTGATATTATTTTTTTTTCCCATGATTTATATATATAAAAATATATATGAATGAAAATTCCTAATGATATATATATGTGTAATAAGAAAATAAGAATAAGGATAATAAAATAAAAATATTTATATGCTGAATACATATATGTATATGTATATATATATAAATGTATATATAATATATAATATAAAGGATGATTTTTTTCATTGTTGTACTGATAATTGATAAACACCATTATTATTATTTGTTGCTGTAGTGGTGGAATTATTTTGAAGAATAGGAGAGGTATGTTCACTTTTAATATCATTTATCCCATTATGATGTATATTAGGACTAGGGGTAGTTGACATCATGATATCTTGCTGCCCATTATTATTATTATTATTTGTATTGGCAGTAGCAGTGACAGAGGTATTATTATCATTGGTAGATGAATGAAGTAAGGATGTAGAGGATGGATCATTAGAAGTTGGAGTTGGGGAATAAGTTGGGTACATTGATTTATTTTCATTCAATTTAGGTGTGGTGGTTGTAGAAGAAGTAGTAGAAGAAGGAGCATGATAATTGTAATAATGATGATTAGTAGCAGTAGTAGTAGAATGAGGATGAGAAGTAGAAGTGGATAATTGATCAAATAATCCATACCCATTAGTAGATTTAGAATGATGGTGATGTTGCTGATGATGATTAAAAGCACCAGCTAGTTGAGATGATGAGTGGGAATAATGATTTGATGATGGCTGAGTAAGGTTATCCATATACATATCATATCCATTGGTAGATGTAGAAGTAGTAGAGGAAGAAGAGGAGGAGGGAGTTGTAGTAGAAGTAGGATTGATATAATTATTATTATTATTATGTCTTAAGGGTAAATGAGCAGATAATCTATTTGTATGATGTGGGTGGTGTGGGGTTGAATTAGAATGATGATGATGGTAGTATTGATGAGAAGATGCAAATTGACGGCCATAAGCATATGGGCTAGTATAATAATTATTTGTTGTAGAGGTATTAAAAGTAGGTGTAATGGGGGATGTAGCAGAACCAGGTATCATACCATTTAAATGACGGGACATCATGGAAGCATCTACTGACAAAGATCTTGAATCACGGAGTGCTCTTCTGTTACTTAAAGAGGAAGTTGAAGAAGAAGGAGACACCCAATCCATTCCTGTAGCCGTAGTTGCTGTGGTAGTACTGTTAGGGCGATAAGGCATAGTAGAAGCATCACTACCTGACCGATTATTTCTTCTAGTTGGCATTGTATTATGCCTTGTTCTATTATTTTCTGATTCCGCTGTTCTATAATCCACCATCCAATAAGATCCCTTCCCTGGTTCATTAATAGGTCGAGGGACGCGTATAAAGCTCTTATTTAGAGATAAATTATGACGAATGGAGTTCTATAGTAATAAAATAGAAATAAAGAAATGGCGATTAATAAATAAATAAGTGGTAGATCGATCGATCGGTTGACAGAGAGATATAATTCAATAATTATTATAATTTACCTTCCAACCTGTCCCAGCAGTACCATAATAAGGATAATGTTCTATTACCCATTGATAAATTTCACTAAGGGTTAATTTATTTTCTTGACTATTTTCAATTGCATACTTGATCAAGGTAGCATAAGAATAAGGAGGTTTGCCTTCAGTGTTTTTTTCAACATGAATATCTTTTGTAGAAGGAATACGTTGCTTTTTACTATTTGTGGTGTTAGAAGTAGTACTTGAAGATTTATCCGTTGACATGGAAGGAGAAGGCGTAGAAGAAGTAGAAGTAGTAGTTGCTATAGAAGTAGCAGGCGTAGTAGATAACATGGTTGAAGGGTTGTTACCGTGATGGTGGTGGTGGTGATGATGGTTATGGTATGAATGTTGATAATGGTTATTATTAGTAAGAAGAGTGGAAGAAGTAGATAAAGAATCTGTTGCTATTGATGTTGTTGGAGGCAAATCCCATGAAACTGTATTATTATTATTATTATTATTATTATTATTATTATGCTTTTTATTATTATGGTCAATATTAGTATCTTCGTCCATAGGTTGAAGTGGTTCATGATTTAATTGTGCAGCGGCAGTTGTATTTAAACCAGAAGAATGAGTAGCCGACGATAAAGCATTAATAGGAGGTAATTGGTGATTATAATAGTTTTGAAATCGATTAACCTCATTTTCATTATGGTTTGTATTAAATGGCTGATAAGAATTAGTAGAAGTATTGTTATTGGTGGTAGCTGCTGTAGAGTTAGTGGAGGTTGAAGCATTCATATTATGACGATCTAACCAATCGATATTACTTAATCCGTTCGTTTGTAATTCAGTCATATATATATATAAAAAAAAAGGAAAAAAGAAAAAAAAGGTAAGAAGAAAGAAGAGAGAAGAAAAAAAAAAAAAAGACTAATTCAACTCAATAAAAAATATAAACAAAAATAATAAAAATGGGAAAAGAAAGAAAAAAGAAAAAAAAAGTGAAAGAGAAGGTGAAAAAAGTAACCAAAAAAAAAAAAAGCGGCGGGATTTTAAAATGTTTTAGGGTTAGGATGAAAAAAGAGGGGGAGGAGTTTTTTGGTAACTGAGAAAAATGAATATGATTATTATTTTTTTTTGTGGTCATGAGTTACTATTTTGAATATTATTATTATTATTATCCCTTTTATGTTTGACCATCTTTTTTTTAATTAATCAAATTGGTTGATCTTTTCCTTATCAATAACAATGTTATCATTAATGTGATCTTTTAAATATAAAAGATATTTTTATTAAACTTTGATGACGATAAAAAAAAAAAAAAGTAATAAATCTATTTTTTATAAATAAATATATAAAAGACTATATAAAATGAAATAATAATAATAAAAAAAAGTAAAAGAAAATAGATAAGCCATAATACTAAAACGTTATAACCTCATCGTTACCAAAATAATAACTTTAAAATTTTTTTTCGGGGGATAAGGGAAGAAAAGAAATGGCTTTACCATAATCAAACGTTCCGAAAAAAAGAATTTGTTGTCATGGCTAAAAATATGTGTGAGTGTGTGAATACAATTTAATGTATCTTGCCTATTCTTTTTGAAACACTTTTTCTGCGTTTAAATGAAAAAAAGCAAGATATTCCCTTGTTTGTTAGAGCAAATAAAAAAAAAGAAAGAAAAAAAAAAGAAAAAGAATTATCATGTGAGTGAAAAAAAAGAAATTTACTCATAAATTATAAAAACAACTAAAGTGTACCAAGTTTAGAAGTACCTGAGTATATGGTTGTCCAATAGATCAGCTGTTGGTTTTATTTTTATGGTTGTCTATCTTTTTGTAAGCTTATAAAAAAAGAGGGACTGTAAACTTTAATCGTCGTCATCAGATGATTGAGGTTATTTTTTTTAATATTTCTATTTTTCAAATATATATTAAAGTGTATATGTTTATATTTATATATTTACATATATATATATATATATATATATATATTTATATAATTTGCTATTGTTATTATGTTGATTATTACTATTTCAAAAAATAAAAAACATAAAATGGTTTAGTTTTGTTTCTTTACTAGTTTTATGCCCGCTATTCAACTTTCGGAATGGAACCCGAGATTCGTGTAACAATCCAAAGTCCGCCTTCAAGTTTTTTTTTTTTTTTCATTCTAAACTGCTTCGTCTTTCAATATGAACATATTCAGGTCGGCATTGTCCCGTTTAAAGATTGAACACATGGTTCTCTCTCCTTTGGTGAATAATGGGCGTAAATTCGCTTTTTTTTTTTTTTTTTTTTTAAAAAAAAAAAAAGTTTTTTGATTTATTATATAATAAAAACATTTGTTTTCACACACTCTACTTTTTTAATATATATAAATTTATATATACACATAATATATATTTATATACATATAAACGTATATATATATATACATATATAACAAATATATACATATATATATTTATATTTATATTTATTTACAATAAACATTGATTGATAAATAATTTACATATATTTCTTATTTTTAATAAACAAATGTAAATCAACAAAATAAAATAAAAATAAATGAAAGTAAATTAAACATATATCAATTTTGTATATTAAAAAAAAAGTTTATAATGTTTATATGAAAAGAGTAGTAAAAGATGGTCAATGCGATATAAATAAATAAATAATAATATGGTGATAATTTATGTTTTGTTTATTATTTATTATTTATTTATTTTAAATAAACGGATTCCTTCTTGTCAAACTACAAACTTTTTTTTTATTATTATCATTATCATATGAAAGAAGAATAAAATGATTTGCATGAATTTCTCTATCTTATTTCTTTCCTTTATATAAAACATGATATTTTCCCCAGAGTATTTTATTCTATCAACGATATGAGAAAAAAATAAAAAAGTAAAAAATAAAAAGTATAAAAAAAAAGTTGTACCGAGAAAAAGACATATTCCCCCCATAAAAATCGGATACCTATTTTAGTTATATTTTATTTTTAAGAATAGTAAATTCCTATTCAATGACTCAGCATATGTTTATTAAATAATATATTATCATAAAAAAAAAATCCTTAAAATAAAACGGAAGGTATAAAAAAATAAAAAAGAATAAATAGGCATATATGTATGTTTATATAATTTTTTTTTTGAAAAGTTTATAAATATATATATATATATATATATATAGGTTGAATTATGTTTTGTCTATATATTGATACAATATTTGAAAATATATAAAATAGAAATAGATTTACCTCTTTTTTTTTTTTTTTTTTTTATCTTCTGCCACCACTACTTTGGGATACATGTGAATAAGTAAAGACCCCGATAATTACCACACCTAAAAATGCAATAGCAGCAGGTAATAATATATCTTGATGTGAAGCCAATGGTGATGATGAAGATTTATTACTGTTTGTTTTCTTTTTTGTTGACCCTTTTTCGTGATGATGATTATCATTATAATTGGTTGGTTCTTCATTAACTTGACGTTGTTGTTCCTTTTGAAGAATAGAGGAAGAAGCAGTACTATTAGTCGGCATCATAACAGTAGAAGATAATCCATCCATTGAGTTAGTAGTTGATGTGGTAGGGAATGCTGTATCATGTACATATAACTTCACTCGGTTTTGTCCAAGTTTTTGAGCCATTAATACGGCGTCTTCTACATCTGCATCGGAAGAAATCAATACTAAATCATTTTCATCGTCCATATATGAAATAGACAACCATTCATTTTCATTGTTTTGATCTTGATGTTGAAGTGCATTCACAAATTGAACATGTTCTCCCATGATTTTTTGTCGTACACTATCTAATAAATGAGCATAACTATTGGATCGCATCATAAATCGATGTGTTTTGCCACCAAGTGAAGTAAATTTAAAAGCAAAGGAGCTGGATTTAGTGATGGCTGAGGAATCACGATAAGAAGAGATTGTACTCGTTTCTTCATGATTTACCATGCTTGCTGATTCATTAGGATGGATTTCTGAAAAATCTTGTAATTGTGATAAAGAAGCTGAAGGTTCAGGGCTCATAACATGTTCTATAGATGTAGCATGTCTTGATACACTTCCTTGATAATGTAATCCATTAGGATCAGATGAACCATGTGAATCATTTTCTACACTTCCAAAACTATCCCAAAATCTTGACCACATAGGTCCTCCTATTACAAAAAAAAAGAAAAGAAAAGAGAGAGAAAGGGAAAAGGATTGATAAGTACTTTGCTAGTAGATAAAAATAATGATAATACTAATGTATATGTATATATATATATATATATATATTACCTTCACCATCAGATCCTTGAATACTGTTCATCTAGATATAGATATAGATATATATAATAAAAAACATATTTTTTAATATATAATTACTCATGATCTATAGTATCCTTTATTTTACAACTTTATTAATATTTACCTGTTCCAAAGTAGCATAAGTCAATTTTAATACATCAACAATACCAACAACGCGATCCCCTTCTAAAATTGGTAAATTCAAGAAATGACCATCTATTTATATATAATAATAATAATAATAATAAAATAGATTATATGAATTTTTTCTGTACATCACATAAATACTTTTTATTCCCATACATTCTATATAATTTATTTATTTACCGTTCATTCTCTTCAAAGCTTCCATAATAGTGGTTGTAGGTTCAGCACAATCAGGTTCAGGAGTCATGACACGTACAACAGAACAATTTTCAGGATTTAAACCTGCAGCAATAACACGTAATACAATATCTTTTCTATATATTTAAAATGAAAAAAATAAATAAATCGAAAATACATATCATGAAAAATAAAATAAAAAAGTAATACTTACGTTGTAAAAATACCAGTTAATCGATGATGCTTCATTACTAAGACAGCCGTTGTATGATGTTCTCTCATCATTTTTGCAATATCTCGTACATTTACTTTATAATTAACCTCACAAGCATCATTATCCATAACAGTTGTTAAATCAGGGCATGCCATTCTATCTCTTAATACTTCCATATATTGGACTAATTCCACTGGATTATTGGCCCATTCGCGTTCTACACCTTCTAAAGCATCATATAATTTACGTGATGATCCATAAGCTCTTTCCATTTTATTTAATGCTTCATATAAACATTTTGTAATATCTAAAAGTCCAAATATATCCCCTTCTTCATTACAAACTGGCTATATAAATTACAATAGGTATATATATATATGTATCAGTAAACGGTGACAATAATGGTAGTAATATTATAATTATTCATATTTTTTTTATACATGTTATTATTTTACCAAATGTCTAAATCCTCTAGAAACCATTAAATTAAGAGCATCTTGAGCACTAGTAGAAGCTGTTACACACATGGGATTTGGAGTCATGATTTCAGCAACAACCGTAGCTCTAATATTAATAAATCATTATTATTATTATTATGGTAATGTATTAATATTGTGATTTTTTTATGCTTCTTGGTATATTTATTTATTATTTATTATTTTATTTTAGTTTTTGTTTATGGTTTGTATTACCTTGCATCTAAATCGTCTGCCACTACTCGGTATGCTAAATCTTTTGCCTATATAAATATGTGATTTCCAAATAAATATATATTTAAAAAAAATAATATAAACAAATTAAATTTTCATGTCACAAGGATAATAAAATAGAATTATAATAGTCTTCTTTAACTTTTTATTCTACTTACCGTAAAGATCCCACTTAAATGTTCATCATCATCTACTACAAGAACACAATCACTTCTTTTAGCTGCCATTAACTGAGAAGCTTCAATCACCAACATATTTTCTTTTACTGTTAAAGCTTGAGCTGGACGAAGTGCAGATACAGTACCTGCTATTTTACGATATTGTTGTTGACGTTGTGCTGGAGTTGCTCTTTTTTTAGATAATTCTCTTTCTAAATTTTTACGAATAGCCTATTATATATATATAATTATATATATATAATAGATAATAAATGAATACATATATAAATAATGATAATAGAGGATGCAAATAAAAAGAATATAAATATTCGATATATATGTCCATCTAGTATATGTCTATTTTATTCATGTGTCATTTACCTCATCACGTTTACTTTGTCTTTGTCTTCCTGTATTTGTATCCAACTCACTACGACTTGGTGGTTGTAAATGAGAACTTTTAGCCATTATGTATATAAACAAGTTTTTTTTTATATATATAAAAAAAAAGAGGTGAGAGAAGAAAAAGAAATTGAAAATCAAAAAAACGAAATTCAAAATAAAAAACTTTATGGGCAAAAAAATGCGGAGTCGAAATTTTTGGTCACCTTTTTTTTTTTTGAATCTACTACTATTTTACTTTATTATACCTTTATATATACCTTTGTATATATTTTTATTTAATTTTTTTAATAACAATTAATAATGATTTATCAATTCATTATAAGTTTACACTGTTTTTTTATTTTTCTTTTATTTTCTTTTCTTTTTTTTTTTTTCTAACTTTTTTTTATAGTCAGCTTTAGAGATAATAGATGAAACATAAAATGCTGCATATAATCAATCACTCATATTCTTTTGTTTATATCACAATAAAAAAAAAAGAAAAAATACAACACCGTATATTTGAAAATAAAATAATCTAATTCAATGATATTATAATAGTTTTTTTTTTTTTTCTTATTTTCAAAATAACAATAACAATATTTATGCCTTTAATGAAACCATTATTTAATAAATTATTATTTTTTTGTTTATTTATTTATTTATTTTTTGAAAAATGAGAGTTATTTTTTTTTTTATGGTGGTTGCGGGGGGAACGCCCGGGCTTTAAATTTCATTTTATAAAAATTCAAGGCGATGAATTTTTTATTTGTTTTTCTTTTCAACTATTTTTTTTTTCTAAAAAAAAAAAGAAAGAATATTAATTTATATCATGTCACTCTATAAAATAACCACGTATTCTTCATCCTCTTTATTACAACGTCTTCGCCTTCACTCTTCTTCTTCTTTATCTAAACGTATGTTTAGTCAAAGTGTCATGTACATGAAACAAGATGATAAAAAGCCAGTACATAAATATCAAGATCCATTTCCTGACCTTGCTATCCGTCATTCACCAGATATGGATATGGATACACCTTACCCAAACTTACCACCTATCCCACGTCCTAACGAATCCGAATCTAAAAAAAGAGCTCGTTTAATATATCAATCAAGAAAAAGAGGCATATTAGAAACTGACTTGTTATTATCCACCTTTTCACAACAATATGTCCCTTCTTTTACTATGGAGCAATTAATAGAATATGATCAATTATTAGATGAGCCAGATTGGGATATATTTTATTGGTCTACTTATAAAAAGGAAAGACCTCAAAAATGGAAGCAAAGTAAGGTTTTAGATATGGTTTGTGAACATGCTAAAAATAAAGAAAAAAAGGTTTTAAGAATGCCTGATTTATCCTAAAGATAAAAAAATAAAAAAATAGATGGAAATATAAAGTTTAATGACATCTTTTGGTGTGTTTATAACGTACATGATTGTTATTTTAGTGTTATTTTTTTTAAATGTGTATATTAAATAGAACGGGAGTTAATAATTATAGAAAATAAAATAAAATAATGTTTTTTACTCGGGATTTACAAAATTAACAAAATAAGAAAAGGATAATAGTAATGATGCTAAAAAATATACATACATATATTGGGAACCCTTTTTATCGATATTATCGCCTTTACCAAAAAAAGAAATCCAATGAATAGATAATCATTATAAATAAAACTATTATGACTTTCTGAATTTTCTATTTTTTTTAGAAGTTTATTTTAAAATATGGGTTCAGATAAACCTATATTTTTATTACATTTTCTTTCTTTTTCTCCCCTCTTTTTTTTAAAAAAAAAAAAAATTTAAAACACTTTTTGTTCTTTCCTTTCTTTCTATTTATTTTATTTTTTATTTTTTATTCCATTTTTTTTTATTGTAGGCAAGTATGGAGCCAGTTAAACAACTTGATCGTAAAAAAAGCCTTCAATATCTTAAGGGTTTATTTCGATCAAAAAAAATAACCACTAATCTACAGCAACCACAAGTAAATTTATCTACTAAAGCAACAAAAAAAGACTATTTAGCATCCACCATATCAGATAATCATCAACAGCAGCTTTATGATGATCAAGATACAATCCAAGATCGTATATATCACAGTGATATTCATTATCAGTTAGTATCATCCAACTTTACTCATCATCATAAAAATGATAATAAAAACATCACCTCCATCCCCTCTACTACACCTGTCATCTATCCTAAAACATTTAAAAAATTAAAAAAAGTGGGAAGAGGAGGAACAGCCAATATTTATTTACTATCGTCATCCAATCAACCTTATTCTGATTCCCCTACTTTTTTCTCCTCCCTTTTCTATTTTACTTTTTGGAAAAAAAAATATTCCTCTCCACCGTTTTCTAAAAAATCTTCACTTCTTACAACAACAACAACAGCAACACAGCACCATAAGATCCATTCTCATCACCATTGCCCTTACGAAAAAAATAAAAAAAATGAAAACAGTTGTAATAAAACAAAAGGTGAAAGAGCATTCTTAGCCATTAAAAGATATCATGCCTATATACAAGACCCCTATGAATCCAAAGAAGAATACCATCAAAAACTATTAAACGAATTTTATTTAACAAAAAAATTAAAAGATCATCAACATATTGTCCAAGTCTACGACATTTTCAAAGATAAAAAAGATCGATGGTGTATGTTGATGGATTATTATTTTGGTGGCGATTTGTTAACTATTTTACATTATAAAAATTTATCGACCTTATCTATGGATTGTCTTTTTAAACAATTGATTCGAGGGGTCTCCTATTTACATTCAAATGGTATTGCGCATCGTGATATTAAACCAGATAATTTATTAATGACAACAACTGGTGTTTTAAAAATCATTGATTTTGGTTTGGCAAGGTATGGTTTTGATGAAGAGGATGATCTGCACCAAGATCAAGATCAAGAAGATGGGAAGAAATTAAAAAGGAAAAAAAAAATTACTTGCCAATCTTTATGTGGAACACCTGAATATTTGGCGCCTGAATTATTTAATAAAAAAGAAAACAATGATAATGCTGATGATGATTTTTTATTAACCTATGATGCTTTGGCAATGGATATTTGGAGTACAGCAATCACTTGGTATTGTTTACTTTATAAACAGATTCCTTTTGTAAAAGCCCATTTAAAAGACCCTTATTATTCACAATTTTATTATCAATATCGAACATATCAACACTGGTCAGCTTTGGAAAAATGCGATCCTATTATTCAACATTGTATTTTAAACATGTTGAATCCAGATCCAGAATTAAGGTGGACTATTGATCAATGTTTACACTCGGATTATGTTGAATCTATTCAAGTCTGTTATGATCATTCTTATATTGAACACCGACATCATTTTACATCAGCATCTATTCATCATAATACCCATTTATTACCACCCCGTTGTTGAGGGTAAAAAAAAAACCTCTCTTAATATAAATATCCATTATTACTATTATTATTGTTATTATTATTATTTTATACAATAAGTCCATCAATAAATAAATTTATATAAATATGTGTATTAAAAAAATAAAATTGATTCATTTATATAAAAATAAATTAATATAAAGAAACAAAAAATAACCCAATTACTACGAATAGTAGCAATTAGATTAAAAGTTAATTAGGATATAAATAGGGAGAAAGAGTGAGTGAGTGGAGAAAATATCATAAAAAAAAAGAAGGAATAATAGATAATACTTTTTCTTCTTTTCCTTTTCTTTTTTTTTAGTGTGTGTGTGGGGTGAAAAAAAAAAAAGGAAAAAACATACAGAATAATAATAAAGATAAATAATAGAATAATAATAGAATAATAATAGTAGTAATAATAGTAATAATAATAATAATATTTGTAGTATTTGTAATAATAATAAATAAATAAAAATAGAATAGGAATGGTAATTATGATAATGATAATAATAAAATAGAAATAAATAATATTAAGTAAAATAATAATAAAAGAAAATCAATTAATTCAAATTAAATTAATTAATTATTTCTTTGTCTTCACATTTTGACTTAACCAGTTAAGACCTTCAAATAACCCATCACCAGTAGTAGCACATGAAGGATGAACAAACCAAGCACGATCACGCATTTGGGCTAATCCTAATTTTTCAGTTACTTCGGCAGGTGACATGGCTTTTTATATAAATGTTTAATGATAATAAAGAGATGTTATACATGAATAATCCATTATAATTATTATTACTTTTTATTCCACTCTTCACTTTTTTAATTTTATTTTATATAACAATGCTTACCTCCAGGTAAATCTTGTTTATTTGCAAATACTAATAATAAACAATCCTTCATTTCACGATCTGACATAATACGATGTAATTCTTGACGTGCTTCATCAATACGATCGCGATCTTGAGAATCAATAACAAAAATCAAACCTTGAGTTCCAGTATAATAATGTCTCCAAAGATTACGAATTTTATCTTGACCTCCGACATCCTATGAGTAATAGTAATAACAATAACAATAATAATAATAATAATAATAATAAAATGATAATAAATATAAAACACCCCTTTATACGCTTTATTTGTTTGGCTTTTCTTTTCTTTCTCTCTCTCTCTCTCTCTCTCTCTCTCTCATTCTCCTATTTATTTATTTTTAACTATAATCAAATTTATATATATATTTATATAAAACATATATAATTTTATTATATCATCTCCCTTTCTTCCTCCACTTTTTATACTCTTTCTCCTCAATCCTCGTTTTTATCCTATTTCAAGTTTATTATTTTCTTTTATATTTATTTGTATAGTCTTTATACCCGACCCCTGATATTTTCTTTTTATTTTTCACAAAGTTCATACAAAAAGTTAGAAAAAACTTACCCAAACGTTAAACTTCACGTTTTTATAAGTTACTGATTCTACATTAAAACCGACAGTAGGAATGGTAGTAACGGATTGATTTAACTTGAGTTTATAAAGAATAGCTAATAGTTGGAATAACATTAATAACGAATTTATAATAAATATTAATAAAAGACCGAATACGTATATATATTTACTCATCTTTTTTTTTTTTTCATCATATTTTTATATTATTTACTTGTTTTTCCAGCAGCATCTAATCCAAGCATTAATACTCGCATTTCCTTATTGCTGAACAATTTTGTTAAAGCTTTTGATAAGTTGGCACCCATGTTGATTTATTATTAATATTATTGTTATTATAATGTTAAAATTTTATAAAAAGTGATGTTTATAAAGTGTCAATATGATATGAATAAAATAGAAAAATATTAAATTTGTTTATATATAAAATATATATATAAAAATATAGTTGAAAATATATTATAAAAAGATTAAAAGTAAAAGTATTTATTAAGGAATGGAATAGTGTATTTTCTTAAGAGAAAAAAGGCAATAGATATATAAAAAAAATTATAAGATAATAAAAAAAAAAGGAAAGGAAAAGAAGAGAAAATAAAAGAAAGGGGATTTGATTTATTATTTTTTTATAAAAAAAAAATTAAAATTTCTGAGATTTAAATTTAATAAAGAGCCTAATTTTTTTTTTATTTCTTGTGTACAAAAAAGGTAATCTGGAATATCATTTTGTCTATGTATTTTTTATTTCATTCTCATATATAAAGAAGTTACTTTGGGGTAATAAGGTTTCATCATTGCTTTATATGCAAAAATTAAATCAGTATTTTTATAATATATATATATATATATATATATATACATATTATATTAAATACGTAGGTAGAAAAAAAAACAAATATATATAGCCTTACATACACTGTGTAGAACAAATATACCTTAGCATTATACTCTGTACGATCTCATACGGACCTCAGTGCTTTTTCTTTATTTCTTATTTTTTTTTATCAATTATTATATAAAGAAAGACTATTTTATTGTGCTGTTAAAATTTCAACTCGAAGGTGCTTTTATTTATAGAGAATATGAGTATTTAACTTAAATTTTATTTTTCAAATTAATCAATAAATATCCATGTTCACTCCAGGAAAACTAGTCAATATATAGTTAGTGACCACGTTATTGGCCTGTCAAAATTTCTAATCAATTAGTTTACTATTTAAGAAACTATGGGTTCATTTAATTTGAATAGATATTTTCTTTAGAATACCAAGTTACAACATATATAATAATCATTCTTTGCCAAAAGCTAATTTTTATTAATTTATTTATTTATTTAAAAATTAGTCAATTTATTAATAAATAAAATACGTATGTATTATTGATATGTCACATATATTTGGGTGAATTAAGATTATTAGTTTTAATACAAACTCATCCACTCAAATTAATAATAATTGATATGACTTTAAGCAATATTTTTGAAATTGGATCAATACATTTCATCACCAGTTTTAAATCTACTGATTCACCAGATACCTCATGCATCTTTCTAATTATTGAATTTTATTAATTTTTTATTTTATAATGTAATAAAAAGACGTTTAATTTCATTGTTTAATTATTATAAGTCTTTTTATAGTTATAAAAAAAAAATAGCTAATGAACACTATTAGATTAAATATTTGGATAGCCATATTAGAAATTAAGTATAAAATGCAACAGCTTTTTTTTTTGGCTTTGCCTCAATCACGGTGCACAGCCTTAAAAATAGGAGTTTCAATTTATTTTCCTTTTATAAAATTGGATTTTTTCTACATTTTTTTTTTTTTTTTAATAAAATCAATATTTTAATATTCGATATAAAATGGACAGTTTACCTAATGAGCTCGTTCAACATATATTATCTTTTTTACCACAAAGATATGTTGCAATCGCTTCGTTAGTTTGCAAAAAATGGCTATTAGCTACGCGCCATAAACGGTTTTATCAAGTAATCCATATTTATTCAATGAACCAACTAAAAAAATTCTTGGATATAGCTTCCACATTAAAAATTGCAAATAAAAACATACCTATTGGACACCTTGTATCTGAAATAAATATAGATATAATAGTACCTTACGGCATTATCAGTGATAACAATCAAGCAACTTATTGCTATTCTTCTATCGGTAATGAACAATTGGAACGTTTATATAATAGTTGTCCTAATCTGGCAAAGATTCTTGGTGTAGAGATCTCACACTCGCACGCTTTTCCACATTGGCCTTATTTAACCATTATTCCATTTTGGTATTCCTATACAAATACATCCTTATCTTTTCATAAGCAACATGACATCGTCACGTCATTGGAATACAATATAAGATACAATGACAACAATAATAACAGCATTGATTATAGTAATGATATTATTCAAGTACAGCTGGATTATCCAATTGGCACCTTTTCAGAAAGTAACAACCTACTAATAAACGATAGAGTCAGTATACAAAATTATGGAAAATCAATATTTTTTTCAACGCCCTCTTCCTGGATTCAATTAAAAACTTTATCTTTACAATTTGGTGCTTCTATTCAAAGGCAATCCGAATCCTTGTATAAATTTGATGAACGTGTTTTTAATACAATAAATTCAACCTGCCCTCTACTAGAATCGTTAACTCTATATGATTTTTATATGAATTTATCTGATGATTATCTATATGTTTTAAAAACAACAACAACAGCAGCAGCATCAACAGAATCAACGATAAACGAAACTATTACTCCTCATTCTTCACTTAAACGTTTACATTTTAATTCAACTCTTATACACGACAGTCGATGTTTTGACTATTTATCTAAACTCTATCCTAATATTACTGATTTAAAACTTGATTTGATATGGATTGAATATAATAATTTCGAATATGAACAATATAAATTATCTCTTTTTAATATGATTACCGGTTTTCCTTTTTTAAGAAAGTTGTCAGCCGATTTAAAAAATGGTAATAATTACAGAACTTTATCATTAATGAAACGTATATGGCCAGCCATAGAATTATACGAATGGTTTACTGATCATCCAACACAGCTAGAAGAATTGAATTATCCATATGACTTGCTAGATATTGAAGACTTTTATTTAACTCACTTGCAATCAAGATCGTCACCATTATCGTCACCTTTCCCTTCATCTTTATTAGACTACCAACATGAACATGAATATAATTTAAATCG
Source organism: Cunninghamella blakesleeana (assembly GCA_017871115.1). Classification (NCBI taxonomy): domain Eukaryota; kingdom Fungi; phylum Mucoromycota; class Mucoromycetes; order Mucorales; family Cunninghamellaceae; genus Cunninghamella; species Cunninghamella blakesleeana. The sequence continues at coordinate 3,544,670 of JAFCIZ010000005.1, forward strand.
TTCCTTAACTTACATTCGTCATTTGACAACCCTTACTTTACATCTACAGACAGACCCTTCAGATATACTACAATATTTACAAATAGGTGGTTGTTCTACTAGTGTGTCTTTATCAATAACATCATTAAAAATAGTGTGTGGGTTTAGACATTATTTGGTATCAACTAGTAATGGAAATTATTACAATTGTAATGATTTTTTTATTTATCAATGGCTGGATGCTTTTCCTAATGTAAAAAAATTGGATTTAACTGAAGTTGGAAGCATAAAAAAGGAAAAGATAAGGAAAAAAAGAAAAAGAGACGATAATGATCAACAGAAAATACAACAACTACAACAACAAAAAACTTATATATTGGAAGAACTAAGGATTCAATGTGCTTATATTCATATGAACGATGATCAGCTCAAAGAATTTTTCGCATCATTACCATCATTAAATACCCTATCGCTCAGTCATATTAATTTTGTTTATACCACTTCTAAACCAACCTTACCTTCTTTTTCCCCATCTTTCAAGAATAAAAATAATTGGAATTTTATAATTTTTGATATGCCACATATACGTTTGGATAAACTTGAATTACTATATATTAAGAGTAAAACATGCATAGAGAAATCTTATGGTAATAAACCTCGCAAATTAATCGTAAATGAACTCACTTCAAAAAATTCCTTTGAGTTGGAAAAAAATCATACTTTATGGCCATCTATCTGTATGATAGTTAACTGTAAATCTGTTGATATATTACGCTTTGAAAATTTAGCTTAGTGATACTGCCATTTTTTTATCCCTTTCTCTTTATAAATTACTAAATAAAAATGAAAATACTAGTTATAATGTCAATTTTACTAATCAATTTTCATTTAATATGTAATCTATAATCATTATGTACCATGTATCAAATTATTGTTACCATATTTATATATAAAAGAATAATTAACAGCATAATGAAAACCATATGACTAAATATAGAATTTCCATTATTTGCAATAAATGAATGTTAAATGCTTTGCCACCAGCAACAACACAGCCATAAATGAGTTTTAATTTATTTATTATATTCGCCAATAAAAACTTCATAGAGTTCTTTTTTTTATTTCAAACTATATTATTAATTTATATATATTATGAATGAATTACCTAATGAGCCCATTCAACATATAATATCTTTTTTACCACAAAGGTATGTTGCAATAACTTCGTTAGTTTGTAAAGAATGGCTATTAGCTACGCGTCATAAACGGTTTTATCAAATAATCTATATTTATTCAGCAAACCAACTAAAAAAATGATTTAATATAGCCACCACATTAAAAATAACAGATAAAAATATATCTATTGGACACTATGTATGTGAACTATATATAGTCAAAAAAAAGTCCATGAAGGAGTTACTGGATACAAGAATGATCAATTGGATAGTTTGTATATCAATTGTCTTGATATTACAAAAGTTGTTGGTTTAGATAGAAACTCTATCCTCGGAGAACAGCTGAAATATGTACAATATAGGCAATACTTAACCATTATTCCATTATGGCATTTCTATAAAAGTTAAACCTTATTATATCATAAACAACATAAAATTATCATATCGTTAGAATATCATATAAGACAAATTTATACTAAAAATGATATTATTCAATTATAAATGGGTCAACAACATTGATAACGTCATATTTTATATAATGATAATACAAGATCAACCAATAATGATCATAGCCGAATAAAACATTATGGAATGTCTTTATTTTTTTTTAAACCATCATCTTGTATCCAATTAAAAGCATTGTCTTTAAATTTTTGTCGATTTAATAAGGAAAGAAAAACAAGCTTTATGAATTAGACGAGCGTGTTTTTAGAACCGTTAATTCAACCTACTCTCAACTAGAACCTTTTACTTCACATCATTTTTTATAGACTTATCTGATGAATACCTATTCACTTTAACAACGATAACAACAAATAAAGCCATTCAGCTACATTTATCTCTTAAACAGCTACATTTTAATCCATATTTCTTTAATGATGTGAAATGTTTTGGTAATCTATCTAAACTTTACCTTAATATCACAGAACTGAAGTTTCATTTAATTTGGAATGAAAATGGCATTGGAGAATGTAAACAGTATAAATCATCTTCATTAACATGATTATTAGTTTTACTTGTTTAAAAAACTATCTGCTGATCTAACTAATAATAGCGGGGGTTTGTATAACTATTCATCCTTTAGTAAAAATAAATCAATAATAGATAATATATGATTATGTATTGAATTATATGAACGGCTTATTGATAATCCAACTCAACTTGACGTATTATATCCTCCATTAAAAACTATTACCTAACTCACTTACATTCAAGATTATAAGCGTCATAATCAACAACAGAAACAACAATAATTTCACCATCACATTCACCTTCATCTTTTATTACTGTATCAACAAAACCATAATTTTAATCATATCTTAGCTTACCTTCACTATTTAACAACTCTAACTTTACATCTTCAAGTAGACCCAATCGATTAAATACTATATTTACTAATGAACAATTACTCTACTAATGTATCATTATCGATAACACCATTAACAATAATTGGTAAGCCTACCCCGTAATATACTGATAACAACGACAAATTCTTTATTCATCAATGGCTGAATACTTTTCTCCTTTAAAAAAAAATTGAATTTAATAGATATTGGAAATATCAAAAAGGAAAATGGATAACGGAAAAGAAATTATATTCATCAATACTAAGAACAACAACATCGATAAGTGTATACCTTAAAAGAATTACGTATCAAAAATGCTACAATTCATTTGACAAATGGTCAGTTTCAAACCCTTCTTTCGTCATGTTCATCCTGGAGTATTTTAACACTTGAAAAAATTATATTCATGCATACCACACTCATTCCAACTTTACCTTCCTTTTTACCACCTAATAGAAATAGAAATAATAGAAAAAAAACATAAGATTATTTTTTAACGGATATGCCACATTTACATTTGGATAGTTGGGTTTAATTTATCTTAGAGCTATAGAACGTTCAGAGAATAATTCTGCGAAGAGCCATGTAATTTAATGGTGAATGAAATTGCTTTAAGAAACACGTTCGAAATGAAAAAAATGGGTTTTTTTGGAAGTTCATGTGAAACTACACGTATTATCGTTAATTTTCAGTCGGTAGATATTTTACATTTTGACATCATGTATTGATAATATCATTTTTTTTATAATAAATAATAATAAAATGGTCATCAAAATAGAATATGAGATATTTAGAGTATCAATTTGTTTTATTTTTATTTTTCTTTATTATAATATAACTAAAAGATATTTTATAATCATTATATTTGTGATGTGGTAAATAAATTCGTATAGACATATTATTAATAGCGTATATAACTTTTTATATAATCGATTTTTTAATTTTAGTATTCTATTGTAATAATAAAAAATTGCTCTTTGTTCATTTTTTAAAACACCGAGTTTTTGGTCAATAAATTCAAACTTTTTTTTTTTTTTTTTTCCTTTCTCTTTCTCTTTCTCTTTCTCTTTCTCTTTCTTTTTCTTTTTATCTACTTTTTATCTATAACCATTGTTTTTTTTTTTAATATAACCATTTATACATATTTATAAAAAATTTTGATTCATCTTTTTCATTTAGATTATATATAGAGTAATAATAATAACAATAAAAAAGCATGCAAACGGTAACAATAGCAATGGTTGGTGGAGGCAATATGGCCGAATGTATTTGTGGAGGATTATATCAAGATCCACGATACCAAATGCAAATCAGTGAGCCTTATAAAGAAAGAAGAGACTATATGGCCACCAAGTACCCTCTTGTAACGTATTATGATTCCAATGAACTCCTTTTCACTAATAAGGAATCATTACCTGATGTTGTATTATTTGCTGTCAAACCCCAAGTCATGAAACAGGTGTTATTGGATTTACAACCCATTATTCATGAACATATCACATCTGATAATAAAAAGAAAAAACCTTTATTCTTATCAATTGCTGCCGGGATTAGTTCAAAGTCGATGTTAGCTTGGTTAAAAGATTCTACTTTACCATTAGTCCGATTGATGCCAAACACACCTGCTTTACTTGGTGAAGGTGCTTGTGGTTGTTTTCCTGCAAACGATCATGTTTCTCAAGAACATCGTGTTTTAACAGAAGCTATTTTAAACGCCGTCGCAAAAGAAATTGTTTGGGTGGATCAAGAAAGTACTATTGATACTGTTACGGGAATTAGTGGTAGTGGGCCTGCTTATTTCTTTTTAATTATGGAAGCTATGCGTAAGTATTTATTTTATTTCTACTATTATTATTATTAAAATATATGTATATAAGAAAAAAGAAATATGGGTAGATGGTGATAATAGTTTTTTGGATGAAAATGGATAAAAAGGGAATTTTTTTTTATTTTTTAAAAAAAAGAAAAATGATTGGATCTTTTGATTAAAAACGGAGCATGAAAGAGATAAAAAAAGAAAGAGATAATAATAAAAAAAAGTAAGAGAAAAGATGACTCATTTTTCGAAATTTTTTTTTAATATACTCTTTTTTATTATTATTTTTATTATTATTGTTATATTTATACATTTTAGAAAATGCTGGGGAAGCAGCTGGTCTGTCACCTAATGATGCTAAAGCTTTAATTCTTCAAACTTGTCTTGGAGCTGCTAAAATGGCTATGGAGTCAGAAGATGACTTGGCTACTTTACGTCGTAAAGTTACTTCTCCAAAAGGCACAACTGAAGCTGCATTAAAAGTGATGGAATCAAATAATATTCGTCAAATCATAAATGATGGGGTGGTAGCTGCCATTAACCGTAGTCGGGAATTATCTGAAGAATTTGGGAAAGAATAAAAAAAAAAAATACTTTAATTAAAAATTAAAAAGTTAGATTTCATGCATATAATTTTTATACATTAAATACTTTAATAAATATAAAAACATATATTTATTTCATTTAGTTTAATAAAAAAATAAAATAAAAATATATTTATTTGTTTATATTTATTTTTTGGAAAGAGGAAATATATGAGTAAAGTAATCTTTTATTTTTTATTTATCCAAGCAAGAATAAAATATAAATTAGCCATATATAAATAAGTAACTCTCTTTTTCTTTTTTTCTTTTTTCACTTATTTTTTAATAAATGAGATATATAATATTATTTTTTGATATATATATATATATATATATATAATAAAGTAAAAAAAAGTCTTTTTTTATATCTCTATTCATTTTTAGATGGTTGATTATCCAAAGCTGCCGAGCATAATTGAGAAAGACGATTAATTTTAGAAGACTCATCTTCAACATGTGTTTCAGGGGTAGAAGTAGATGAATTAGAAGTGCTTGGAGCTGGTGTCATAGGTTGGTGGGGATGAGAATGAGAAGGATTAAAATCATTATTATCTTTTGTGTTATTATTATAAGAGAACTGAGAATAGTCGTTAATATGCTGTTGTTGCTGTTGCTGTTGTTGTTGTTGTTGTTGTTGCTGTTGTTGCTGTTGTTGTTGTTGGAGCGAGTGTTGGAGATAATAAGGTGGCTGTTGTGGTTGATTTGGGTTCATCATTGGATAGTGATAAGAAGCGTAGTGGTATTGATTTAAATGAGCTGGATAATTTGCATATCCTAAAGGTGATGCTTGAGTATACATGGCATTTGTTGCGGCTGTAGCCGTGGAGGTAGTGGTAATGTTGTTTGAATCTGTTTGATTTGAATTGGTTGTTTCATTTGTATTTAGTTTAGGAGACATAGACTCTTTTTTTTTAAAAAAAAAAAAAAAAAAAGGAAAAGAGAGAGAGAGAGAATTAGATAGAAAGATATTAATGATGAATCCTTATTTATAATATTTATTATTCTTATTATCATCTTTTATACACTTATATCAAATCTTACCACCAGTCTTATCCTTTCTTTTATAAGGTCCACGTTTAATTCCCTTTTTTCTTTCTTTTCTAACAGAGTTTTCACATTTATCAGCAATGCCATATCGAATACAACGTGGGCAAGGGCGTGCATCATCACATTTCTTACAAGCTTTTTGACAATTAGCTATAGTAAATAGGAATAAATAAACAAATATATAATAATAGTTTTATCAGTTCATTTTCTATATTTATCTATATCTATATATTCATAATTATAGCAATAATAGCTATAATAGTAATATTAAAATAAAATAAAATAAAAATGAATTGGATTATAACTTACTACAAGCATTCTTAACTTGCTTACGTTTAGCTTGACCAGTAACTTGATCCGTTGATGTAGTAGCAGTAGTAGTAACAGGAGTAGCGGTAGCATTGGTGGTAGCGGTAGTGGAAGTAGTAGTTTGCTGATTTAATAATGAATTTGGTGGTATAGGAAAACCTTGAATATTAGTAATATGTGCATTAGTAGTATGATCCATCATTTTTTATAATTATATATATATAGAATAAAACTTGTAAGTACAAAAAAGAAATCAAACAAAAATAAACCTAATAAAATAAAATAAAAAGAGTAAAAAGAATTGAAGATTAATATATAAATGATCATCATCCATCAACTTTCAAAAAAAAATGCAGCCATCGTGCGTCGGAGTAGCAAAAGCAGTCCAGTTTTGGGAAAAAAAATATGTTGATAAGAAATAAATAAATAAATAAAAAGGTAAAGAGAGAGAAAAAAGAAAAAAAAAAAATAGAAAAAGAGTAGACTAATGAATGAAATAAAAATATTAAAAGGAACAAAAAAAATAAGTAGGAAGGAAAAGAAAAAAATGTAAAAATAAATAAAATATCGATATAACATTAATAAAGATATGATTAAAAATAACTTCAATACTACTCTGTTTCTGTATTTTTCCTTTAAAAAAATAAATAAATACACAAAGACCTTTACAAGTATTGAATTAGATCAAGAATAGTAAAGAAGATAGTGAAAGATTATAAAAGAGTAGGGTTTTTTGACAGAGTATATAAAAGGAGGAAAGAGCTTTTTTTTTTTTTCTTAGCGGTGATATAAGCTGACTTTTTAAATAAATATATATAAAAAAAGGGAAACGAATTAAAGTATAATAAGGAAGGATCAAAACTAATCAATGGTATATGTATATATATATATAAAGATAACAATATGGCATGTATTCTTTTTTAAAAAAAATAAAATAATATATATACACAAGACATTATTATTCACTTACTTTATACAAAACAATTATAAAATTAAATAATAAAAAAAGAGTAGTGAAATTGAAAAGAAAAGAAAAGAAAAATAAAGAGGTCGAAAATTATAAAAATAATCGAGGCGGAGATTCAATAATAAATGATTTTCAATTTATTTATATATAAAAAAAAGTAAAGTACGATATCTTCAATTCGAAAGGAAAAGGTATATACAGAATAAAAAGTAAAAAGAAAATGAGATAATAACAGATTGCATACAAATCAACAAAATAAAAATAAGAAAGAGAGAGGGGAATGTAAAAAAATAAAATTAAAATATATTTTTAAAAAAAATTAATTTTCTTCATAAGGTCGATTTTGATTTAGTAAATGATATGTATACTGGTCTTTTTGTTCAAGAATTTTTTTCCTTAATACATTGATACGTTGTTTAATGGAATCAATAACTATATATAATAAAATATAAGTAAACGAGCGAACAAATATTTAAAAGTTTTTTTTTAAAAAATTAAATAAAAAATGATCTATCGATCTATTTCACTTACACTTATTAATAATTCTTCTATCATCTTCTTCAACAGTAACTTCTTTATCATCGCATACTTCTAAAATAGCCTCAAGCATCCAAATCGCTGTTCGATAATCTTGTTCACACTATAAAAAGATAAAAGATAATTATAAAAATGAATAAATGTTTCTTTATATACATAATATTATGTATTTAATTATAAATTAACTTACTTCTGCAATGTTTTCACCAACCAATTCGTGAACAGCAGCTGAACGACTCTATAATATTAACAAGTTGTATTTTATTTTTTTAAAAAAAAAAGAGGATTAGTAAGATATAAAATAAAAAGTTTATTTTTTTAATCCTCTCTTCTCACAACTCGTATATATATATATATATATATATTACCAATTCTAAAGCTCTATCATAAAGTAATTTTTCTACACAAGCCCCATTTCCATTTAATCCTTCATTAAATTCATCTTGATCACATTTTGAATTTTCAAAGGTAGCTCTATCTAAACATTCATTAAACCTTTCACGCATCCATTGTACAGCATCATTTAAACGAATAGACCTTGATACCATAGGCTCTTTCCCATTTTGTTGATGTTGTAATTGATTTTGTTGTTGAAGATCCATATGATATTTTTTCCAATAAAGTTTAGCTGTTTTAAAACCTAATTCTAATAAAGCTAAAGCTTTTACATGTAATGCTAATGCTTCAGCTGCCAAAACAGAATCATTGTTATTATTATTATTTAATCCTATATGATGAGGATGTTGTTGTTGGGAGTGACGACCATTCATTAATAATTCAAATTTCATATCAGCAAATTTAGCGACTGCATGACCCATACAAGCAATCCTTTCAATCATAGCTATAGTTTCATCTTCTTCTTCATCTTCATCATCTTCATATCTATTTATATCTTGATGATCTTCATCTAAAGAAGAAGGAGAAGGATGATCCCATTTTCCCATCAACATGAATCCACGAGGTGAACCAACCATAGTCTTTTGTAGTCGATTATAGTTAGGTGGTGAATGACCAGCACCAAACAATCTAACGGATGCCATGGATATTGCTTTTGCTAATGCCCCAGCACTAATACGTCGTTCACGAGATAAAACAAAAGGTGGTGTTGTTCCTGGTGATACGGATGAAGGTGGATAACCGGTTTGATCTGAGGAAGTTGATGATTTTCTTCTTGGAATAGCTACTTGTCCAACTGAAGAATGTCGACGAGGTGATTCTAATCCACTATGTTCGCTTCTTGGCGATGCATTTAATTCTATAATATGTTTAAATAAAAGATGTATGAAAAGGATGAAATAAATAAGAAATGAATAATAATAAAAAAGAAAAAAGAAAAAAAAAACTCACCATCGGCAAATTGATTTGTTTCAATGGTTCTTTTATCCAAAACGACATATTCTTGTAATGCATCTTCCTCTTCCCCATGTTTGTTAGTTCTTTTATGTATTGCCCCTGATTCATGCATGTCGTTATGCGAATTATCTTTAAATTCCACTTTTGCCGACCGACCACGTGAATTAGTCGGAGAAGCATCTTCACTAAAATATATGGATATATAAAATAAATGCAGTATTAATAATAGATGAAAAAAAAAAAAATCCATTATCTTTTATATATTTATTTATCATAATTTATTTTTAACTCCTTTATCAATGAATGTATTATTTACCTAGTATGTCTATTCCTTGATACCAAACGATCTGAATCATTTTTAATTGGCCATGCACTTGTTGAATTAGGAATATGAGCTGATAACCGACGATCTTGATGAGATGTACTATTATTGTTATTATTATTAGTTGCAAAAGGTGGAGGTTCATATGGGTTATTATTATTTTTTGACATGGTGTGATGATGATGATTAATATTATTTGTAGGCGAATTCAATCTAGCAGGAAGAGAATGAGGTGAATGACGAGAAAAGGAAGATTTTCTATAATTTATGGTTGCTGATGATGATGAAGAGGTTGAAGAAGTGGAAGTGGAAGGTTTAATAATGTTCATGGGTTGATGATGAATAGCAGGATGATTAAAAAATTCTTCAAATGATATTCTTTCTACGGGATCCTTTTTTAATAATTTACGAACCAAATCTTTTAAATCTTCACCCATTAAAGAGACAGAGTGAGGAGTCTTTTCGTCAGGAAATTGAATTTTATCGTTATTATCTTGAATCTTTTTTAATAATTCCAAATGATTTTGAGCTCGGAAAGGAGATCGACCGGCCATCATTTCATAGAGTACTGCGCCAACACTCCATAAATCTGCTTTTGCATCGTATTTTTTATAGGATAAGATTTCCGGGCCCATATATAAAGGTGAACCACATAATGTATCTGCTAAACTGGCATTAGGTAAAAACCTTGCAAAACCAAAATCTGCCACTTGAAGAGTTGGAAGATCATTCATTGATGCATTTTTGGGTATCACTAATAGTAAATTCTATTTATTTAAAAAAATAAAAAATAGGAAAAAATTAGATACTAATTTACATATAATAAGCTATGATTCACTATATATATTACTTGAGGTTTTATATCACGATGAACAAGATTTTGAGAGCGTAAAAATTGTAAAGCAGATGCTGAAATATATATATATATACAAAAAAAAGGAAAAAAGATGGTTAATTAAAAAATATATCCTAGATAATATTTATATGTACTATTTACTATTATTAATACTATGATCCATTTATTTTTACCTAATTGTTTTAAAAAATGACGAACTGTATCTTCTGGTAACCCACCAAGAGGGCCTCTTGTTGATTTGTTATTTCGTATTCGTTTAATATATTGAGATAAATCACCTAAAGAACAATAGTCCATAACTAGGTGTATATGAGAATTTGTTTTCTATTGTAAAATAAAAAAAAAAAACAAGTTGATAAGTATATATCCAAGTATTTTATCTATCTAATTATCTATCAATATTGTTATTGTTGTTTATATTAGTATATATTTACATGACATTCAGATAAACCAACAATATGATCGTGTCGTATAGCTTTAAGTATAGTAATTTCTGATTCCAAATTTTCCAATAATTTTTTTGTTAGCTTTGACCTTAATACTGATTTAATAGCAACTAATTGACCAGTATCCTAATTTATAATAGCAATAATAATAATAATAATAATAATAGTTTATATTATTATTCAATCTATATTCCTTTAGTTTTATTATTATTAATGAAGTGATGTTTATTATTTATATGTATATTTACTTTATGTTGCGCTTTATATACAGTTGCAAAAGAACCTTGACCTATTTTTTCTTTAATAAGATAATGACCAACGATTGTATCTGGTTCAGCTGACTTTGTTGAATTAATTTCTTTTGGAGTCGTCATATTTTATATTGTATATGTATATAATTCGTTTGTTTTTTTATAATGAATGTATATATTCAATATATTGATAAGGTATATATTATATTTATATTTATATTTATATATATAATATATATATATACAAGTTAATAATAAAATAAAAAAAATTAAAGTATTTATAAAAATATATATAAAAAGGGAAAGTAGTTTAAAAAATATATATATATATATATGATAATGCAGAAAGAGGGAAAAAAAATAAAAAGAGAAAGAGATAGAGGGGAGTAAAATAAAATAAAATAAAAAATATAATAAATGGCCAGTTTATAATTAGTATTATTCATTTGATTGGCTGGACTGAAAATGAAATGTGATCATTTCTAAATTTGATCATCCAATAAATCATGTGAACTGTTTGTTGTTTAAACATATTAAAAATCTGCCTTACCCTTTATTTTTTTCTTTAAAAAATAGATGACATACTATTGTTTTATATCCATTTTATTTTATGTGGTAAGTGTGTTCTTTTTTAGTATATAGAAATCGTTTTTTTTTAAAAAAAAAAATAGATGATTGTACAACAAAATAGATTTAAACTTAATACACGTTTTGCATTATATGTCGATACCTGTAAAAAGATTTGTTACACTGAATGGGGTACTCAAGTTGTCATAGAGAGAATAAAAAAAAAACAATGCTGCGTAACATAATCTATGTAATGACGAATAAATTTGTATAAATATTATATATATATATTTATATATATATATTATTATATTATTATTATATTATTATATATAAATAATTATATATATATAAAAAGTGCTGCACTATATTTATAAAAGGAAAGGGAGTGAGATCATTGAAAAAAGTATATAAATTAAAAGATGAATCTACAATTTTAACTTCCGCCTTTTTTTTCTTTTCTTTTCTTTATTCTTCACTTTTTTTTTTAAAAAAAAAAACCACCTATACATACTTAATTGCCTTCTTTCTCTCTTTCTCTTTCTTTTTCAATAAATTTTTACATATAAAAAGGTAAAAAATAGAAAAAATATTAACATTTATAACAATTTATCAATCCATATAGTTTTATTTATATGTATTTGTTACTATTGTTATTTTATATTATAGTTCATTCAATCTCTATTTTAAAGATATATACACTCACTTATCACTCCAATTAAAAAAACATAAATACATACTTATATAAAACAACAATAGTATTAATAAATAAAAAGGAAAAGAATAAAAAAAAATAAAAATGGTTACTGAATTAAATATGAAACGTACAACTCAACTATCCAAATCCAAAAATAATAATAAATTGAATAAACAATGTAATGCAGAATCACCACATCAAAAGTCCTATGATACTTCCATATTTGGTGGTCTCTTTTTAGTTTCTGATACTTTATATTTTGAAGTGCCCCAGTCCATTTCCGATAATGATATTTTGAATTTATTATCTTTATGTCAACCTATTATGTAAAAAAAAATCATATCATTTATTTTAATTTTAAAATAGTAATAATAAGAATATACTCATCACCATCTTTTTTTTTTTCCCCTTTTAGGATACAACGTAACAAACATCATGACCATATTGCAACAGGGTGGATCCGTTTTTCTAACAAGGAGCAAGGTATATATATATATATATATATATATATATATATTATTCTTTTCATAACTTATTTAAAATCATATTTGGTTATAAAAAAGGGTGATGGAAAAAATCATAATTAGGGGATGTGAAGGAAGTGAAAGAGATGTAAGGGTAAAAAAGGGTAATATTTTTAAAATGGTCACGTTTAATTGATATATATTACTTTATCTTATTGTTTTTATAATAAAAAAAAGGGGGGAGAAAGAGAGAAGAGTAATGATGATGAATAGTAGAATAATAATTATAATTATAATAATTATATATAAGGGGAGAGAGAGAGAGAGAGAGAGAGAAAAAAAAAAAAAAAAAAAAAAAAAAAGGTTGAAAGGGAGGTTTAGTTTAATGAAAATGTGCGTTTTTACATAGTTTATATATGTAACTTATTATAGAACAAAATCCGAAATAAACTAACCTTTTTTTTTTTTCCAACTCCTCTCTTTTTCTTTTTTTATAACCTATAGCTGATCGTGCATACACATTGTATGATGGACTTGTATTTAAAAATAATCATCGTTTACAATTATATATCACTCCCGATGGTGTCAAAGATCAAGAACCTAGCGCTCCTATTTTTCAAGTTGCTAATTTACCTCAATGGATCACTAATGAAAAATTATTCAACCTATTCCGTCCTTATGGTCCTATTCGTTTATGTAAAATCATTGTTGAAAAAGACCATTCTTTTAATGGAACTGCTTTACTTCAATATTTCGATGAGAATGATGCAAATACAGCTAAAATGATTATGGTAATATATATCCTTATATTCTCATTATTCTTATTAAACTAAAATATTTTTCCTTTTTTATTTTCTTTTTGCTTTTTTAGGAAAACAAATATCTTGATAAAAAAGCAATGTATGTATAAAAAAAAATTCTTTTCATTTAAAATGTAATTTCGAATATTCTCATTTCTGATTCATTATTCTTTATTCGTTCTTTCTTTTTATCATTATTATTCCTTAGAACCATTTTCCCATTGGTATCTAGTAAATCAAGTCAATCCTCTGCATCCACCAATCAACAATCATCAAGTAAATCTGAATCTGTATGTATTCATATTAAAAAAACAAGAATATGCATGCACTGCATAATTTTTTTTTTTTAATATATTTATTTATGAAATTTCTTTTCCTCGCTTCATTTTTGCATTTCATTTTTTTACCTTTTATAATATAGAATTCAGTAATAGATTATACCAATCTTTATATTAAAAACTTGGATTTAGCAGCAAAGAGTAATGATTTATTTTGCGCATTTCGAACATATGGACGAATTATATCAGCTAGAGTAATGAAAAATCCCGAAACGAAGCAATCTCGTGGTTATGGATTCGTTAGTTTCAGTCAACCAGACGAAGCCAAAAATGCTCTTGAAAAATTAAATGGTACTTTTATTTTATCCAAACCTATTGTTATTGCCTTTCATGAACCTAAGAAACGCTCTCAAGGTACCAGTGCTTCTACTACCACCACTACTACAAATAATAACAATCACCCATCCTCTCCTTCTCTTTCTTCTTCCCAACAACAACAAAAAATAAACCGTTCACCAGCTCCTTCTATAGAAAATAATTATCATCGTGCAACAGCAACAACTCACTATCAATCTTCTGCTACTTCAACACCTTCCATGACATCCTCATCACCTTTGCCACCTTCTTATAATAATAACAATAATAAAAACATGACAGCAGCATCAACCAATGAACAAATGCAAAGAGAACGTATCAAAGCTGCCATTTTATCTGTTATTGATAAAAAGAAAGAGTTAGATCAATTAGAATATTATGTGGATAAGATTATGACTTTACGTCAAACTAGTCGTATGCTTTGTTTATTTAATCCTTCTTATTTAATTACAAAACTAGATGAAGTCAAATCATCCATGATGATGATGATGACAACACCAACATCTTATCCTTATCATAATACTCCTGCAACTGCTATAAATTATACTAGTCCAAAAACACCAAACCTTATTCAACATGATGAAGATGACCATCATTCTAACGCCTCTTCTTCTTCTACTTCAGGATCTTCTTCCCCTGTCATGTCAACAAATAGTAATATGGTGACAACCAATATGATGGAAACCAGTGGAGATATGGATCAACATCAATTTATAACAAGATTTGTCGCTTCCATGAAAAACCTTTCCCTTTTACAACAAAAACAACAATTGGGTGATTTGTTATTCCCCTATGTTAAGGTAAACATTTGTTACTCATTTATTTAATATATATACATACATTATAATAATAAGTGTGATAGATTTAATTGAAAATATCTTTTTTTATTTATTTATATACGTTTCTTATTAATAGGCAACTGGAGTAAAACAAGCTTCCAAAATAACTATTCAATTGCTAGATACTCAACCATTAGACAAATTGGCTTATTCTATGCAATCAACGGAATTATTGAAACCATTGGTGGACAAAGCTTCAAATACTTTAACACAACAACAAAAATTCATTAAGGCTATTATGCAAAAATAATACCTTTATATACATAATCAATATACATATTTGATTTATTTATTTTTATTTTTTTTTAAAAAAAAATAATATTTTTTGTTTCTATTATTTATATAACTCTTATTATTGCCATTTTATAATCAATATCCTTTATATATATATATATTTATATATTTATATCAATTTATTTATATACGTATTATCTTCTTAACCCCCTTCTCTTACCCTCCCCTTTTTTTTTTTTACTACACTTGTATTTCTGGGAAATTTCTTTTTTACTCTTTGTTATTTATCTCTTTTGAAATTTCTTTAGATTCATTCAACTTGTATCTTTTTTTTTATTTGTTATTTTAACTTTTTTATATCTCGATTTTTTTATATCTCTTAATATTTTTATTCCACCTTTTTTTTTTTTTTTTAAACTATACCTTTTTATTTTGTTATCCGCTTAGTGATTGATTAAGATATATATACATATATCTATCTATCCCTTTTTTTTGACTAGTGATTAATATTATCATCCGGTATTTATATATATTTGAATGTTTAAATTAAAATAAAGCCACTTTTTATATCTTCCAAATAATTTGATGGGATTGGTTGAATAAAATTATTTAAATAAAAAACCTGATGTTTTCTTTTTATACATGGCCAATAATTTTTTATTTATTTCTTGTTGCTTATTTTATCTAGTATGACATGATAAGTTGTTTATTATTTTATTTTATGTTTAATATGTAGGATATATTATGAATTTATTCTTCTTGTTTAGAATGTTTGGCAATGAATTCAGGTGAAGGTTGGTCCATATCCTTCCATATTTTTTCCATTTTCTTTCTTTTTTCTAAAGTTTTTCCTTTATTTTCAGCTCGTTGTGCAAGAAACTATTTACAAATAAATAACAATAATAAACATGTTTATTAATAAATAAAATAGAATAAAAAATGATAGAATAAGGAGTTCAAAATATATTATATGTACCTCTTCTTTTAAACATAAATCCACTTGACGTTTAGCTTCATTACAAAATCCCAAAAACTTGTTAAATGAATTGGCACTATGACATTGATCTAAAGCTTCTATAACGCCTTCACAACCTTCATGTTTATGAATAATTAATTGAGGATGCATTTTTTATTATTTTATATTTATTTTGTAAAAGAGGAATAAAAAAATTGAAAAAAGAAAAAAAAATGTCAGGGTAAAAAAAATTCAACCTTAAAAAAAGTTAATCAAGAAAACTCCGCTAAAAAATAACATTCATTGACAGAATCATTTATATATTACACATTGTATTTGTCTCTACGATGTATTTAAAAAAAAATATTATTAGTTTTTTTTTCTAGTATATCAATTGTCAGTTATTATTTATTATTTATTACAATTATATCATATTTTGTTTGTGATCTTCATCTTTTTGGGTATAAATAAGTTCCTCCGTTAACTGATCAGAAAATATATAATCCATAAGTAGATATATATATATGAATTTGCTCTCCATTTAAATACAACCTACTATTATATGCAAATCAAGCAAAACATCAATATGATTCTATACGTTTATACATCAAATAGATTTATAAAATTAAAATTAAAATATAAAATATCTTTAATATTTCTATTTTTTTTAATGCAAAAGTACATGATTTTTTATTTTTATTCTTATTTTTAATAATTTTTAATTATTAATAATTGGTATATGTATATATATATATATTTGAATATTTATACAATAATGAATAAACTAAATTCAAGTTGATTTATCTATACTAATATTATCTTCATTAACATCTATCCAACTATCATCATCCGTATTTGCTTCACTAACACCATTGTTTATAGACGTATTTTCTTTAACCGTATTATCAATATTAATATTATTATTATCATCATCTTCAGTTGAAGTAGTAGTAGTGGCGGTGGCATTTTCTTGCTTATTTTCTATAGAATGCACTTCATCATTATTATTTTCTTTTTCTTGTTGCTCAGTTTCATTTTCTAATTCCAGTAAATTATATCGATTCTTATTAATAGGGCTATTTGATTTCTGAGCTGTAATCAATTTTTTCCCAACCAATTCTGACCAAGTGACATCTCCATTTCGATTAATCCAGCAACATTCAATACCAGTCACCATATCATTAAATAAAAATGCATTTTGTAATCCCTTTTTCCATTGCCAAACACTATTTTCTTTTTCTTCCATATGAGTGATATGATCTAAATCAGGTAAAATTACTACATCATTTCCATCTTTTCCCCATTTATATGAATACGTAATGGGTGCTAAAATAGGTTGAATGATTCTATTTAAATCTTCTTCAAGAGTACCAAAAGTTAATCCAGATAATTGAATTGCATTGACGGGTGGTTTTGCCGTTACTTTTTGTTGTTGTTTTTTTTCATGACCATTGTTTACAAAACTAGATGATGATGTTATATCTTGTGATGTGGAAGATGCAGTTGGAGGTGAAGGAGGTGCCATTAATTTAGGATCATGAATTGCTTTCGATAATAAAATAGGCGGAATACGAGGTTGACCCAATGTTTTTCGAAGACAAACACTACGATAAGGCTCTGGATCCATGGCTTCTGTTGCAATATTAAAATGAATACTATAACGATGAAGGAAACGGCGAAAAGCTGGTCGCATAGGTTTAAAATGTAACGAATGTTGGTTTGTATTATTGGCAAATGTCATGATTTGATTTTCCATTTGCCTGCACCAATTGGCATTTTCCATGAAAAAGGAACGTATCGAATCATCATAATAACCAAGATCATCTGCTGATAACTGTTGTAAAGAAATGCCTTCCGACTGTAATAGATCCTCTGCCTTTAAAGCAGAAATAGAAGTAGGAGTGTTAGTAGCTGTAGAAGCTATAGTAGCATTACCAGAGTAATCTTCACGTTGTATATCAAGAGCAGAAGCCAATCGCCGATTGCGTAAAATCTTTGCACAAAAATCATTACATTCTAATTTTTGATTGGAACCACTTGATGTTGCAGATGAATGGCAAGGAATTTCAATAGAGTTTTGACCACAATCACATGTGGCACGAATACGAGCAGGACAAGGGGATGTTTCAGGACAAGGAGAAGCCCCATGACAAGTGGTCAAACAAGGATGGCCACATGAGGTACGAGTTAAATCACAAGGCTGTGAACACGTTTGATCCTCCATTAAGCAATCTCCATCATGACAGGTACGACGGCATTGATGTTGACCGCAAGGTAAATCTTTACCACAAACAAGTCCACAATGTGCATTTTCACGATGGCATGGAATATTTTTTAAAGTTGTTTTACCACATACACATTGTCGAGATATAAGAATAGGACAAGGAGGGCAAGGTTCATTATCGGGATGGCAGTTATGTTGTAATAGTCGCATATGACCACAAGAAGTTGGACGTACACAAGGGTGTTGGCACACAGGGAATGGAGTACCACAACGAATAGGAGGTTCTAACCGTGTTCTACCACAGTTACATGTCATTTCTTCAAAGACGGCTTCTAAACATGGACGACAAGGGCCTTTATGACATTTTTCTTTACAAGTGTGTTTTCCACAAGATAAAAGTTTACCACATTCTAAAGGACAATTATGATATTTTTCTGTTCCAGGTGTACGTTTTTTCCCTTTAGATTTATTAGCAGGACAACAAATATTACCACAAGAATGACGACCACAATTACGCATGACTTTACATACCTTTGAACACGTTATAGGTTTATCAGTTACAGTAGAACATATACCTTCACTTTCTGTAGATTGACATTGGCACGGTACTTTTACATGCTCTCCACAAGGTCCACATTCACCACGGTGACATTTTTGTTGACAAGTATGACCACAAGGTAATAATTTATAACAAACACCACCACATATAGGAATGGGATCAGTACATTTAGATCGACTGTTTCCATCAAGTAATTCTTCTATAACCGTTGATCCACATGGACACGTTTTAATAATGGAAGGATCATAAGGACATGTTGATATTTCTGTACATGAGTGACATTTTTTCCCACATTTATGAATACCACAATCAAAAGTACTATATAGGTAGGCATATATAATATAATATAAAATATGAATAAAAAAATATTAATATTGCTCATTCATCTACTTTTTTTATACACATTTATTTTCTTATTTTATTTAATATTCACCTTGTACAATTTTTTTCGCATTCATAATAACCAATACGTTTATCAATAGATAAAGAAGGTAGTCCATCACCACATCTAGTAACCCTTTCAGATTGCCCACAATAACATGATTGGTATTCATCTTCTATTAAACAAGGTTCACAAAGACCAGGATGACATTTCTTTTCACAACGATGTTTACCACATCCTAACAACTGACCACATACTTCTGCACAAGAATAAGAATTGGTATCGTAATCTGTATCTATACATTTTGCTTGTTTTCTATCTCTTCCACAAAAACATATATTCACAGGTCCCATTGATGTACATGGAGGGCAGGGTCCAGGATGGCACGGTCTATTTTTTTTTTTTTAATAAATATAATTAATGGCTGTATTTTTTTATTTTTTTCCCTTTCTCTCCCTCAGTCTATATATATATATATATAATCGTATGGATTGTTATTTAACTTACAATGTACATGGATGGGGACACTTACGTGATCTTTTACATAATTGATCACAGGTATGAGGTGTTTGGTAATGATTAGGACTAGGATTTTGTTGTTTACCACAAAAACAAAAATAGCCATAAGGAATAGCTGTACGTTTATGTTGACAACCAGGACATCTCCATGAAGTAATCATTGTATTAGTAGAAGTGTCTATATATACATATATATTAAATAATAGTAATAATAAATCGTTTAATAATTAATTATACATTACCCTTATCCGTTTAAATATTTTAATATATTATTCCCTTTTTATACTTACCAGTAAGAGATTTACTTGCCCATTTTTCAATACAGTTAATATGAAAGACAGCCCAACATTTATCACATGACCAAGTATGATGAGCAGGTCTTACTACATCCCAACATACCATACATTCATAGCTTGATGTGGATAATTCGTATGCCATAGTAGAAGCCATATCATCTGAAGTTGGTTTTGGAATTTTTTTTATATGATTTTTACCATGCTGATGACGGTGTTGTTGTTTATTTGATGATGCCCCATTATTACTATTAGATTTCTTTTTAGCGGTTGTACTATTATTATTATTATTATTATTATTTTTATTTTCTGTAGTGGCTGATTCATCTTTATCATTATTATCAATAGTTAATTGACCTTGAGGACGTTTTTTATTGAATCTAGGTGCTTTTGGTTTTTTATTACTGTCATTGCTCTTATTTTTAGTACTTTTGTTGTCATTACTGATTTCAGATTGAGTACCAGATGTGGGACCATTATTATTATTATCTTCTTTTGCCTTTGGTTTTCGTCTTTTTTGCTGCTGCTTCTTAGCTGAAGGGGTAGAAGAAGATGCAGAGTTCTTTTCAGTAGTTGTACTTGTACCTGTAGTAGCTTCGGTAGTAGTAATAGTAGTAGTAGAAGTTGTTGTTTTAACAGATTGTTTTTCCTTTCCTTTTGATTTGGAAGTAGCAGAATGTTTATTTTCTATCTTGCTAACATTCTTGCCTTTCTCTTTTGAGGTTGTAGGATTCTCGCTCATAAATGAGAAATATAAATGATTTCTTATATTTAAAAATTAAAATATAAAGTAAAAAAAGGGAGTGAAAAAAAAAACAATTTTTTTTATAAAAAAATTTCGCTGCGGTAGTTCTACTGCGAAAAAATTTAAAGCCAGCCTAGTAACTTATCCTCTTTTTGGAACATTGATAATACTAGAACAAAAACTATCATTATTAATATTATAAACTAAATGATAGAGTATCCATATATAATAGAAAAACATATTTGTTTTAAAAAATATACATCTGGAAAACAGTAAAAGAATAAAAAGTCAATATTTATAAGCTTATGTTATATTTTTTATTTTTTCCTTTTTTTTTTTTGAAGCTGTATTATTGTGCAAATATTATTTTCAATGAATTATTACGCTTGTGATTGATATTAAAAAGTTTATTATTACCATTTGTAAATTAAAGTGGCTGATGCTATTACAAGTGTTATAAAATAAAACCAATCTCTTAACGTACAAATAATTTTTTAGGTTTAAGAAATTGGCAATTTTTTTTTCCAATAAAGCTATATAATTCCATATTAAGAAATAAGATTACCATCTTTCAATTATTTTTTTTTTTTCATTTGTTATTTATTGCTTATGTATTAAATCTTTTAAATATAAAACTTAAACTATTTACGAGAAAACTATCAACTGAATGTTAAAAAATCATATAATAATAATAGTAATATTGGAAATGGAAAAGAGAAAATGTATGTAATGTGTAGTTAAATATATATATATATTTATGTATATATATCTTTGGGAGAATATTAAAGACTGTCAATTCTTTTAAATGATCTACCACCCTTAGGTCGTTCATGTAATTTTGGATTATTTTTTGCAAGAAGATCTATTATAAAATAAAAATAAGTATGGATTCATATTTTATACTACTAATAATAACCATTTTTACTCTAATTATCTAATAATAAACTTTTTTTTTCTTACCTCGACCCATTTTAGCATAATCTACATCACAATCATGTTTATCTGGGAAACGATGTGAGTCACAAAATACATAGTCGCATTTACATTTATTAATAGTTTGTTTAGCTAACGGTACCTATTATCATCACAAAATAAAAAAAATGAAATATACATATATATTAGAAAATACTCTGTAATTGCTCATTTATTAATCATATTTATTTATCCATTCTTTTCTCATCCATATATAGTATATATTTCTATTTCGATATACCTTAACCCTACATTTAAAACATCTTCCTTTATTCGTTTGTATTGGTTTATCTGAACTAGTTGGTGTATTAGCTTCGCTATTTTCTGTAGATGAAAGGTTGGGTATAACATTAGATTGTGGTGAGGATGTAGTAGTAGTTTCTGGTGGTGGAGGAGGGGGAGGAGTAGACATTAATGGTGTATCTTGATCTTCTGATATGATAGATGGCGGTCGAGGATGTTTACGGGAAGAGGAAGAGGGGGAGGGGGAGGAAGAAGCACTTTCATTTTCATTTATTGATGTTGTATTTGTTTTTTTATCATCTAGGGTTACTTTAGGTCCGGTAAGTGTTGTATCGTTGGTTGGTGTATTTGCTATTATATTATATAATAAAAAAAGAGAGAAATAGGAATTTTTAAAATTAAAAATTATTATTAATAATAGTCAAATTTTATTATTGCAAATATAATTCATTTATTTATTTATATATTTAAATTATCTATTTATATGTATTACATTTATTTTTTTCTTTAAAACATTTAGAGCACATATTATTAAAGATTTCATTTCCATAAAATCCACATCCAGCTATACATAGTTGGGGAGCTTTTGTAGTATTTTTTTCACCTTCCATAATTATATCTATATTATGTGAATTTTTTTATATATAATAGATATTTAATAAATGTATATATGTTTATTATCAATCCTTTAAAAGTGAAATGAAATAATAAAATAACAACTTTTTTTAAAAGTACAAAAAAAATAGATGAGAAAAATATGAATGAGAAGAAGAAAGAAATTATTATTAAAGGGCGGAAAAAAATTATATCTTTATAAAAAAAATTCGGAAATCAAAATAAAAATTTAACCCATTGTACATTGTGTATAGAATTTTTTTTACCTCACGTGGGTTTTTATTTAAAAAATCATAAAAAATCACTATTTACTTTAAAAAAACCTATCCTTTTTTAATAACAGTATTTTATTCAAGTATTAAAGTTCTTTTTTTTTTAGCTCTATCTATCCTTATTTTCATTTTTATTTGATTTAACCTGATGGTTCAGTGATTGACCAGCCTGGTACCCATTATAATAACCATAGAGATACCAAGCATGTATTAATTGTGATATAGAAGCATCTATTTTAAAAACAATAAAAAAAATAAGATAAAAAGTAAATGTGTATATTTTGTTATTACACAGACCTATTATTTCTCTTTCATTATTTATTATATTATTAATATAATATAAAAACATATCATTCTTTCTATTGTTATTTACCTGTATGATATTGATAAGAATAAGGAATAGAGAAGGATGGTGGTGCTGGTGTTGGCGTTGGTGCTGGTGGTGCTGGTGGTATATGAGTATATATAAAATCATCTCTAGTTTGATTTGATTTTCTCTATTTTAATAATAATACAGTAAAAGAATGAATGAACAAAACTAATATGAATCAAAATAATTACAAGTTGCATAATAATATTAAGAGTTTATAATAATCCAATTACTTTTTTTGGTGATTTTTGATTTGAAGTTAACTTTCGTTTCTTTTGATGCCTAAAAAAGAAAAAAAAATAGCACCATATAAAATAATATATTTTTTGTTAATATTTCTAAAAAAAATACATACTTGATCATTGTTATTTTTATTTTTATATACATCTCGTTATTATATTTTTTATTAGTGCTGAACGGAGGAGGAGAGTCTTCTTTTTTAAGCTTACTATGATGTTTCTAACAAGTCAAATGATATTTATAAATTAAAAAAAATACTTGTACATATATATATATATATATACTATTAATAATATTACTCTTGCTATCTATTACTTACTTTATATATCTCTTTTGTTGCCTCCCAATGATCTATTAACTCTTGATCATCCCAAAACTCGTCATTCTTCTATATATATATATATATATATATATATATATATATATAAACATATATATATGTTGATATTATTTTTTGGATGAATCTATCTTGTTATGAAATAAATATACCTTTTTACTGTCAGCTGAAAATATAATTTGCCCCATTTGTGGAGTGGTTGACCAGCCATGCTTATCCATATTTAGATATATAAATATATATTTGTTTAGAGGGCGTTAAAAAAAGCTCTGAAGAAAGAAAAAAAAAAAGAGGAGAACAAGAAATAAAGATCAACTAAACCTAAAAAATCAACGGAGATTGAAAAATACATATGAATATATGTTTACGATAACAATGATTATTAAATTTATATTGTTAAGCTTTATATATTTTAAAAAAATTGAATTTTATGATAACAACTATATAAAAGATAAACTATTCATAATAATAATAAAAAAAAAGGGTATAAAAATCATTATACTATTTTTTGGGGTAATCTTTCTCCTTAAGCCACTTTTTGAACTATAATTTTTTTTATGAAAAAGATATTTTAAATTATATGATCTACTATTAAATACTACAATACATAATATCTAATATATAAATAAGTATATCTTAATAAATATAAAAACCATTATTGAATATATGTATATCTTATTCTTATTATTCTTATTCTTATTATTTCTATACTTATAAAAATTAATGTTCAACAGTTTTATTTATTCCCCCTTAATAGATTATTACATCCGTTTAATCAGCCAATCTGTATCTTTTTAATCATAAGAAATTCCCCTCATTTTTATTTTATTATATATGATCTTTTTTATTTTATATTTTATATTTTTACCTTTTTCTTTTCATTGTTTAACTATTTTTGAATAATACTTTTTTTAATTCTAATTTTAATTTTATATTAAATGGTGGA
This sequence comes from Cunninghamella blakesleeana, assembly GCA_017871115.1. Classification (NCBI taxonomy): domain Eukaryota; kingdom Fungi; phylum Mucoromycota; class Mucoromycetes; order Mucorales; family Cunninghamellaceae; genus Cunninghamella; species Cunninghamella blakesleeana. The sequence continues at coordinate 3,569,584 of JAFCIZ010000005.1, forward strand.
CCCTTCCTCTTTATGGATGGTCAAAGATAAAAATAATAATGACCACTGTGATTTTCGTTTAACTAGCTATAATTGTGCAGAGGGTGATTTTTTTAAAAAAATGAATATAACTAATGCAATTATGATGTTTTTTATTCTCCTGGCTGGTAAGCAATAATAAATAAATTATAATACTGGTAAAAGAGCAAAATTCAAGTTAACCACCTTCTATGTACAAATTAGGAATACCTTTGCTTTACTATCGATTATTTTATTTAGGACAACGATTATATGAGATAAATCATTTTACAAAGTTTATAAAAATAAAACCAAAACCAATCGAATCAATGCTTTTCTTTGGAATCATTTTTAATTTTTGTAAAAATAATAATAATAAGAACATGATCACCCTGTATATTTCTGATTTTTATCTTTAAAAATAAAAAAAACTAATTTATTTTATTCTGATTTTTTTAGTACGCATGTTTAATGCCATCGTTATTGCAACAGATATATTTCCAAATATAGTATTTCGATCGTTTTTATTTGAATTCCCTTGGGCTTTTGGTTATGGTGCTTTTGCAAGTTACGTATTTGGAATAGTTCAAACAATGAAGTGAGTTTTTATTTAAAAAAAAAAATGTAGATCATAACATATATCTTACTCCATATTTTATTTTCATTATTATTACTTTTATTATTATGGTTACATAGCGAAGTAGGTTAATATATTTTTCTCTCCTTCTCCTTTTTTAAAAAAAATAATCATTAATATACTTTATTTTATATACATTCTTTTTTTATATAGAGTTGTCATGTTGCACATACAACTTGGTTTCAAGATCATTTTAAAATTAATATTGTATGTGTTTTAATGATCATCATGCCTTTTTTAACAAATAATATTGTTTCTATTACTGCCGGTGTATATGAACAAAATGGAAATACTGAAATGGCTATTTTATACACTCGCTTATTATATTATATATGGACAGCTTACTGTGGTAAAAAAAAAAATTAAAAAAAAATATTAATTCAACACTTGCTCATATATATATATATATATATATATATTATTATTATTATTATTATTATCATTTCTATTATAAACAGGATTACTTGCAATAATATTAATTACATGTGGCACCCAATTAACTCGTTTATTACAACAAAATTTAAAATTACAACAAGGTTATCCAACAAACATTACTAAAATTAAGGCTGGAATGTTTAAAATAAAACTTGTAACAATTGTTGGAACCATTTGTTTAGCTCTTTTTTCTATTCTTGTTCTTATTTACGCTCTTTTTCGTAAAGAATTAGCTGACTTTACCAGTGTTTATTATTTTATGCTTCTTTCTTGGAATTTTGATGGAACCATTACTTCATGCTTAGTTATTTTGACAGTTATAATTAAGTACGATTTTTATTTTAAAAAACATTATTTAAATAGCATACCAATTTTTAAGGTAATAACAATAATTAACGTCTTTTTTTTCCTTTTTTAGTCCTTATACATCAGGAGTAATAGGTAATATAACTGGGTTTAATTCAACTACACATACAACAACACTGGGTGGTGGTGAATTTTCTCAAAATTGGAATCAAGAATCCACGTTAATATGGAATAATAATAGCAATCTAGATAAAAAACGAAAATCACTCTGTTCAATGAATATGGATTTAATTACAACAAAATCATTTAATAATAATACAAATAATAATAATCATAGTCATAGTAATATGACTACACCTTCTCAAAGAAAACTGCGGTCTTCCTCTATATCTTCAGATAAAGATAATTCATCCTACGCTTCGATATCTTTAGACACTATATCGCCTTCACATACTTCCAATGACTTGACAACAACGACAACCATTCAACGTCCTATTGGACCAATGGAAATAATTGAATTGGATGAATTTCAGAAACAGAATAATGATATGAAAAATACTAATCATTCGATCGAAGTAAACCAATCAAGGCATAATAGTATAGATCACCATTTCATTACTTATTAACTATTTTTATATGTACACATTTATTTATTTTAACCTTTTTTATTATGTATTTATTTTCAGTTTATTTCTATTGTAAAATAAAATAAAATAAAATAAAATATTATTATTATTCTATTTATTTATCACTAGTTCGATGGTTTTCTTAAAAGAATAATAGTAATAATAAAAATAAAAATAATAATAATAATGATAGATATGCTATGTAAAATCTTTTTTTTTTAGTAGTCGTTAGAGTGATCATTAAAATATAAATAAGAAAAAAAAAATAATCCGAGTTAAAAATGGGAATACCAATTTTGCATTTAAATGTTACGTAAAGATGGGAGGGAAAAAAGGATAAATAATAATGTAAATTATAATCGTAGAAGTAAATAATAATAATAATGATAAGAAATAAATTTAAACTATTGAATAAAGAGGGAAAATGTAAGAATAATAATAACAATTATATATATAGATATATAAAAAAAAGATAATAATAATAATAATTATAATAATAGTTTATTTTTTATTTTTTATTTTTTTTATCTTTGTTTATCATCAGCTACTTTTCGTCCTTTTTCTTCCTGTTGGTTATTATCAGTATTATCCTTTTGAAGTGATGCTAATACACGTTTTGCTAATCCAACTATATCACCTTCCATATCCTCGGTATTATCTTCTGCGTTTTCATATGATTGATTAGATTTCTTTTGAGGTGTATTTGTTGCGATACGGTTAATACTAGCTATGATATCTTCAGAACTATTTATTTTTGCAATCAAATCTTTATCTATTTTATAAAATTAAATAATAATAAGAATTAATTGTTTTAGGTTGTATATTACCAAACTATTACATAATTATATATGTAGATATATGTTACCTCCTCCGTCTAAAAACTGCTCTACAGTCCAAACACCAATATGTTGAAAAGCAATATCTTGATTTTTATCTAAAAAGTGCATCAAAAATCCACAAAGACCACCTTCAGGTTCACTCCATACTTTAACAAAGGGTGTATAATCCTTAACTATAAATATGCATGAAAATGATAAAAATAGTAAAAAGTTAATTAAACATAATAATGTATGTGTTTTATAATTTTATACATATATAATTACCTTTAGAACTAAGGTTTCCAATAGCAGCAGCAGAATTTCCTTGCACTTCCATATTTGAACTTGAAGTAAGAGGTACCAGTACATTTAATACATTCATACCAAGTAAGCGTTGTTTTAATTCATCACTTAAAGCCAAGACAGCAATGGCAGCAGTCATTTCTGTTTGTACACTTGTAGGGACTTGGTTAATAAGATTTTTAATACGTTCAACAGCGCCAGCTTCAATAATGGCACGTTTGTTTCTTTCAGAACTAGCAGCTAAATTACGTAAAGTGGAAATAGCATGGCATTGGATTTCCTCATTCTCATCATAAGAAAGTAATTCAATCAATGGATTAACAAAACCTTCATCAATAATAGGTGATTCATTGGTAGGGTGGATGGAAATATTACGTATACAGGCAACAGATGATAGTATGAGTGGTAAAAAGGATGATTTGAGTAATCGAAGTAATGGAGGTAAACCTTTGCATCGTACAATTTCAAGTTGGTATTTTTCTATTGCCATTATCATAAATATAATTTTTTAAAAATAATAGTATTAATAATAAGTTGATAAAAATCATTTAATTATATGATCTATTTTATTTATAGATTCATTTTTACCATCAGATGCTAAGTTTCGTAATGCTAAAGCAGCTTGACATTGAACTTTTAAACTTTTTGTATCCATTAATGCAATAAGATATTGAACTAATCGTGAATCTGTTTGTGCAAGCTTTTTTCGATTGTTAGCTATTTTGATTTTTTTTAAAAAAAATAGTAAAAAGATAAGATTATGTTAATAGATCAATAGATTTTTTTTGCATCATTATCTTTCAGATTTTAACATAATATACCATCTACTGCTATGTTACTAAGGGCTGTAGTACAATAATATTGAACATCTGCGTCTTGTGAGCTTAATAAACCAATTAAAACAGGAATAGCCCCAGCATTAACCAATTGTTGACGATTTTCCTCTAAAAAAAGAAATATATGTAAGAAAAATAACATATGAATTTATATACTTCTTTTATAGAAAATAAATAATTTTCTTCTTTTTCTTTTTCTTTATTTCATTTTACGTGTATGTGTCATGTTTAAAAGAGCCCCAGTAGCATTTCTTTGTACCCGCTGATCTTTTGAGCGTGCTAAATCCACTAATAATCGAAGAGCGTCTGATTTAGCGATTTTGGCTTTGTTTTCATCTAAAATAATGATGGAATTAGAATAGATATGTAGATAAAAGAAAGAGATAAAGTTAGTTAAAAAAAAATTGAAAGAGAAAAAGTAAATATATAAAGTAAAATAAATTTGGAAATTACCATGTGTAGCAAGGTTAGTAATACATCCGACAGCGTTGCACTGCACTTCCACATTAGGACTACCCATTTGACGAATGAGTTGTTCTAAACCTCCAAGTTTGACAATCAACAATTTATTTTCAGCTAAATTAAAAAGGTAAAAGAAGAAAAAAATAAAAATAAGGAAGGATAAATATATTTATTTATTTTTCCATAAAAATCTTTTTCCCTTTATCTTTCTCCTTTTTTTAAAAAAAGATCCTTTCTTTCATCATCAATATTATTCATTTCTACTTTACTATTAACGGCTAAATTTCCTAAGGCTGCACTTGCTGCACGTTGAACTTCAATATCATGAGATTGTAATAAAAATAATATAGGATCCAATGTTTCTCTGCCAACTTGGCGTACATCTATTTTTTTTAAAAAAAACAATAGAAAAAAATATATATGTATTAAAAAAAAAAGAAACCAATCAGCTTTCATTAAATTCTGTTTACCTATAAACATATATTATTGTTTGGATTTTTTATTATTATTTTATATTACCCTTTTCGGTGATTTCAGCAAATGCTAAAGCCGCCGACCTTTGTAAATCGACATTATCAGAATAAGCTAGGGTAGATAAAGGTCTCAGTGGTTCCCCTTCAAAAAAGTTGGTATGGCTACGATCTATTTAAATAAAAACATAAGAAAAAAAGAAAAAAAAATGTATAGAGAAAAAGATTGAGTTAATGCCAGAAAGAGTATATTAAATATATATAAAAAGCTCCATATATTATTATTATTTCCTTACTTTCAAGATATTGAAGTAATTCTGCAATAGCTTCGCGTTCGTTTTCTTGTAATAATGGTTCGTATAATCCAGATTTACTTTGCTCTATTTTATCCAATAAAGTATTTTATTTTTAATTAGTAAATGGTCGTTTATTTATAAAGTTGTCCATTCCATATATACGTATATTATATCATACTTCCACAACAATCATGACATGAACTACAAGTATTTCCCATTTTAATAAATAATACCGATGACTTTTTTGTATTAAAATAATTTGTTTAAATAAAAGATGAAAGTGATTAGCTTTTGGTTTTTTTTTTAAAATAAGAATAAAAAAAGGATTGATACGAATGAGGAGAGTGTTTCAAATAGAAACAAAATAAGAAAATAAGATAGAAAAAGTGTCTTTGTGTAAAATAAAATAAAAACCTAAAAGGATTATTACTTAATAAAAAGTAGAATTAAATTCTTCTAAAATTTAAATGTATATATAAATAAAAATATGTAATAATTGTATAACAATATATATAAAGAATCAAAAGAATTTATATGATCAATAAAAAAAATGTAGAATTATAAAATAACAACGATGGGAAAAAAAATGGAAGAAAGAAAAAGAACAAAAAAAAAATGAGAGAGCAACAAAAAAAATTGGCCATCGGAGTTAAAAATATTATTTTTTCGTCAACTTCCTTCAGTTGCTTAATATATTAAAATTAATTTGGTAAAATGATTCTACCAAAAAAAAAACACTTCACAAAATTCTTACTGATATTTAATATATGTATTTATATGATGAATATGTAATATATTTTGATAAATTGAAATGCAACCAAGAACAATAATTGAAAATATACATATTTTTTAATTACTATCAAATATGCTGTTATTGTTCTAAACAATAATCTATCTTTCTCAGTAAGGTGGAATCAAATAACTGTAGATTATTACAAAACTTTATAAAAATGATAATAAATATTACATGATTAACAATGAAACTTGGTTTTAATCGAATTATTTTAATATACTAAGATAAAGTAAAAACAGCCGAATTAAAAATATAGATTTTTTTATTTTTCAATAATTCATATTATATATATATAAATGACGATACTATTTGGAATTAAACCCTATTCATTTAAAATATACTTGTATTAGTATTTAAGCAACCAAAGTAGAAGCAGTGGCAGATTCACTATTAGAAGAAAAAAAAAAAAGTTAAGGAAAAGACAGTTATCGAGCAAGTCTTTTTTTTATCTTGTTTTTAAATAAATAAAAACGAAGCTATAAAAAAAGACAAACTACAGGCATAATGTCTAATATAGATAAAACAATATTGCATTTTTTTTTTTATGTGAGCGATTTAATTTTACAAAACTAGTTAAAGGCTAGTATTTGTAAAATCAATACAATAGATAATAATAACAATAACAATAAAAAAGGATACTATTTCCAGGTAGGAGGTAATTGACCATTGGTTTTGTAATAACGACCAAGACGATGAATACGAGATTCAATAAGAATTAAACGATACTTGGAACCTTTATCCTTTCTGTTGCGTTCCATATGTTTACGGATAGAGACAGCCTTCTTGATCAAATGGTATAAATCTTCAGGAATTTCAGGAGCAAGACCGCTGGATTTAAGAATACGAAGGATCTTGTTACCAGTAACACCTTTCACTTGAGGAATACCGAAAGAATCACGTAAAAGAACACCAATTTGAGCAGGAGTTAAACCTTTCTTAGCATTCTTGCAAATCATATCAACAACTTCTTCGGGAGAGGTCTTGACCCAAGAAGGAGGAGTGCGACGATAAGGGAGGGCACTACCAGAGATACCCTTACCAGGAGTGTGCTAATTTTTTTAATAAAACGATAAAAATAATGACAATGATAATAATAAAATGAAATTAATATAAATTTACGTAAATACATATATATTTTTATTATCTAAATTTATAAATATAAAAAATTATAATCATCTGTATCAATATTTAATGTATATATAATTACCATACGACCCATATTGACTGATTAAATGGAATAAAAAATTGGGAAAAAGAAAAAGAATAAAAAAAATTAATCTGTACAGAGAAAAATTTTATTTATTTTCAGATTTAATTTTTTTTTGCGGGATACTATAAAAAATTTTCCAAGCCACTTTGATTTTTTAGTTTTCATACGATACGAAATAGTATTACCCAATACAGGAAATAATATAAGCTTGTTCAATGCTATACAAATATTTATTAACACAAGATACAATATTATTAATAATGAATCATATATATAAAAAAGCTAACAAAGTTGATCATTTGATTTTTTTAAGCTGTGAATATTTTTTAAAGACCGCACAACACGCGCTGAACCAATGTCTATAAGTTTAAATTTTTTAAAAAAATACTTTTTTTATGGCCTTTTCGCTCTTTCTCTTTCGTTCAACATCATCCTATATTACCCAACCTTATTCTAATCGATTAACCCTATACATATTGAAGTCACTTAAAAGATCATATACAGTAATGAATAATACATCGCTTGAAACCGGCTCGGCAGCGAGAAATATTGAAACGAAAATATACGGAAAAGCAAAAAATGGTGTTGATATGAAGATCGTTTTAACTAAAAAAGAAACTGATATTTGTAATCTACTTAAACAAGTCTCTGATTATATTGCAAACGAACGTCCTGATTTACCAAGAATTGAATCTCGTATTGCTGGTGGCTGGGTTCGTGATAAGGTAATTTTTTTTAAAAAAAAAAAACTGAAAAGTGACACTCATGACAAAAAATGCATATACATTTACTATTTTTTTTTCTATTTTGATAAATACATATATACATCTATATATTCTTCTTAGTTATTGGGTAAAGAATGTCATGATTTAGATATTGCCTTAAATAGTATGATGGGATTTGAATTCGCTCAATACGTTAACAATTATCTTCAACAAAATGGTCTTGCTACACGTACTATATCAAAAATTGACAGCAACCCTGCTAAATCCAAACATCTTGAAACAGCCACTACCAAATTATTCGATCAAGAAATTGATTTTTGTAATTTACGTACAGAAGTTTATACTGAAGATAGTCGGATTCCTGCAGAAGTGGTAATATTATCCTTCAAAAAGTAAAAAGAAAAGAAACGATAAATTTAAGAGTTGAATGCTAGTATTTATATGAATTTTATTTTTTAAAATTTTAACTTTATTATTATTATTTATTTATTTATATATAAACATTAGACTTTTGGAACACCAACTGAAGATGCATATCGTCGTGATACTACAATTAATAGCTTATTTTATAATATCAACACAAATAGCGTAGAAGATTTTACTAATCAGGTACTATTCAAAAATATATACATATTCAACCTCTATTTTTTTAAAAAATGTATATATACATATATATTAGTATTGTAAATGTAATATTAAATGATTTTGTTTCGATTTTATATTCGTAAATAGGGACTTAGTGATTTAACTAAAGGATTAATTCGTACACCACTTGAGCCATTTGAAACATTTCGTGATGATCCTTTACGTGTATTAAGGTGTATTCGCTTTGCTAGTCGATTTGGATTTGAAATGGTGCCTGAATTATCAGAAGCAGCTAAATGTGAGACGATTAGGGATGCACTTGTAAATAAAATCAGTAAAGAACGTATAGGAACAGAAATTGAAAAAATGTTAAACGGCCCTTCACCATTATTATCTATGAAACTTATTCACCAATATGGATTATATTCAACCGTATTTGAACCTCCTAAAAATATCTCTCACCCTCCAATGGATGCTTATCAAGCTGTACGAGCTGTAGGCGCTGTCAAATGGTTTATTATGGATAACTTGGATAATCAGGAATATCAACAATTACTACAACAAAAATTTATCCATAATAATGACAATATAAATTATTTATTACGACAAGTAGAAAATGATGATGAAAGACATACCTTATACTTGGGAGCATCTCTATTACCTTATTTAAATATCACTGTGGAATTAAAAAAAAAGACTTCGCCAGCTGTAGAATTAATTATACGTGATTCACTCAAATTAAAAAATCAAATTATAAATACCATCAATACTTTATTCCGTGGCATTAATATTTTTAAAGAAGCTTCTAATCATCACCATTATACACAAAGCAATATATCAAGATCTGAATTAGGTATGATTATTAGAGATATTGGTGCCCTTTGGAAAACATCTTTAAAGTTGGCACTTATTCACGATTTAATATCTTTGGATATTGATTGGGAGCATCCTGACCAGTTGGATATAAATTTTAAAGATGCTGAACACATCATCAGCAAGTATTCATCTTTATTACATCAAGCTAAATCATATGGCATTGAAGATTCTCATACATGGAAACCCATCATTGATGTAAATAATAATAATAATAATAATGAATTATTATAAGGGCTATTTAATAACAACTACTATTATGTTTATATTATTATTTATTTATTATAGGGTAAAAAAGCAACACAATTACTAGGATTAAAACCAGGACCAGTAGTCCAAGAACTATTAAAAACAACAATGATCTGGCAATTTGAAAATCCTCAAGGGACTGTAGATGAATGTGCTACTATGCTAAAAAATTATTGGGATAACAAGCAACAATCGTAATACATACATTGTAAAATTTATGATTATTAATAAATTCGATTATCCATATATACATTATTTTTTTTTAAGCTAAGCCCTTGTTTTTAAAATTTTAACTTTTTCCCAATTTTTTATTTTTCATTTCTTCCTTCCTTTTCTTTTCTTTTCATCTCAATTTTTTTCCTACTCTTTATTCATTTTATCCCTCTAAGACATTGATTCATTTTAATCATGAAGCCAGAATATATTCTTCAAAGACCTATTGGCATGTTTGAAAAAAACCAAATAGCAAAGCAACTCACCAAAGGCTATGCTTCAGTTACCTTAACAGCCATTTTGGACCACCCTTCACGGCCATCGTCTCCAGCAGAACCAGAATCAATGACACATTTCTATAAAAAACAACTTTATCCAGCTTTAAACCTTTTAATCCAATCACATCCTATGCTTCAGCTATGTGTACTCAATGCAGATCAGCCTTCAGCTCGATTTGTCCAACTTACTACTTTAAATTTGAATGACTTGGTAATTGTCAGTGAAAATGATCGCTATTGGGAAACTGAATGCCAAAAGCGTATTATTACCAATGAATGTCAACATGAATTTGATTTATTTGCTCTAAAACCTTTATGGCGTTTACATGTGTCAGCCCACTCCGACCGATCGGACCAATGCAGCATTACATTTACTGTGCAACATGTTATCGCTGACGGATTAAGGTACAGATGATCAAATATTTATTTTTTTAATTATTAATTATATTACGATTTGCTTATTTGATATAAAATGACTCACTTCTTTTTTGTCATCATCCTTTTTTTTTACTTTTATATAGTACACTGATTGTTTGGAAAGATTTATTGCGTTATCTTAATAATCAGCAACAATATCAAACATCATTTAATAATATAGATATCACCTCAGCTTATTTTGATACCAGCAATCCATGCAACGTACCTTTACCAATTGAACAACGCAATGCACCCAAAGATCCTAATGTAAAACCTGCACCTCCAGTACCAGAAGATGGTTGGGAAGGGGATTTTCCTGCGCCTGAAAATGAACAACTTGACACTGTTCTTCATTTCATGCAGATAGGAGGTGATACTTGGTCACGATTAATTCAAAAATCAAAACAACATCAAGTATCATTACATGCTATTATATATTCAGCTTATTTATTATCATGGATATCCGTTTATTCCAATATATCCGTTAAAACTGTTACAGCAATTAATTGTCGCCCTTTTTGTGATCCACCAGTAGCTAATGATGAATTAGGTATCTTTTTTGGAAGATTTGAATATGGATGGCCAAAAGAAACTCTACTCCCTTTTATGGAACAAGACAATAATGTAACATCGTCATCGTCATCTTCTTCTTTTTGGAAATTAGCTAAATTATATCATCAATTGGTTCAAGAAAATAAATTATTGACTTGTCAACGGTCATTATTAATGGAAGATGCTTTACCCACTTATCCTGAATCGTATTGTAATGTTTGGTACCAGTCAAGGAAAACATTTAAAATGGGAAGAAGCGGAGGATTAAATATTTCTGACCTTGGTAAATTTGTTCAAGATGAAAAAAATGATGAAGGAAGAAATAAATGGGTATTAAATAATCTATGGTTTTGTCAATCAGCTCATATCTATGCTACTGTCATTGCAGTAAATGTAGTTACTTCCAATGGTAATATGAATGCAACAATTACTTGGCAACGTGGATCGATAATTGAAGAAAAAGCATTAAAATTTTTGGAAAATTTTAAACAAAGATTAGAAAATGAAGCATTAGAATGAATTTTTTTTATTACTATTATTTCTCTTTCCATTTAATATTTTTTTTTTAAAAAAAAAGTAAATAAATTATTTTATTATTACTATTATATGTTTTTTAAATATTGAAATATGACAAACACTCGTTTAAAAGCTGCTATTGCAGATGAACATCCGGTAATAAAAGAATAAACACAATAAACAATGGCCTTTTGTACTTATTTTACATGAATAATAATAATAATAATAATAATAATAGGAGTGGGTTATTCCTCGAGCTTGTCAGAGCCAAGCGTATAAAACGGGAATATATTTAGCAAGTAAAATGTTATACCTAACGTCATACTTCATTTAAAAACAGCTAACTCATTTCCTTATTCCATAGTTTTCACCGGGCTTATAGCAAGTAATGTTTATTTAAAATACATACAGATACGCATACTCACCCTTAAATACCCATTTTTCAACACGTTTGCTTAATTTTTTATATATTTCTTATTGCTATTATTACCATTATTATTGTTATTACTATTATTATTATCATTATTATTATAGTTCCAATATCAAAGAATCTAGGATTAAATAAAAATAAAGCCGTTTTTTCAGCACTAGGTATTAAACTGAGCATATATACAACAAATTATTGATTATATATTTATTCATTCATATAATTATTTTTTAAATAAATAGGAATATCAAGTTTAAGTGGTTATGTTACGTCGAGGATAGCATACCGATATTGTCGATTGGATGATATTGAATAAAAATTCGACTTTTTAAAAGAAAAGTATAATTAAAATAGGTTTAAATATAATATTCGCCACGCAAAAATTATTTTTTATAAGAAAAAATTCAATTTTTGATCTTCCGAATTTTGATAAAAACACTATAAAGAAAATCCAAATCCAAAATAAATTTTATACTTTCTTCTCTTTCTCTTTTTTATTTCTTAATAAAAAAATAATAAAATATAATATATATTAATATATGGCAGCAAATTATTGGGCATCTACACAAAAGTAAATATATACATACACATAAACGTAAAAAGAAAAAAAAGAAAGTAGCTTATTATCAACAATACGCTTTATAATATACTAATACCATAATTTATTTTTAAACAAATGTGTACGTATTTTTATTATATATTAAATTAGGAATCACTGGCAAATTGATCGATTAACTTTAGCACAAAGTAGAGAAGAAGATTTAAAGTTATTAACAGAAAGTGAATATATTAAATTAAAAATATGGTTTTGTAAACGTAAGTTATAAAAAACTATATATAAAATCAGTAACAATTAATATAATAACAAAGTGTACTAACAATAATAATAATATTAATAATATTAATAATAATAATAATATATTAGTGATGCAGGATATAGCTAAAAGATTTCAACTAAAACAACAAGTTGTTGCAACAGCTTTTGTCTATTTTAAAAGATTTTATATAAAGTAATATATACATATATATGTATAGGACACGCATATCTAGCTATATTAATATACTGAATCAATATCTTTTTTAAAAACAACCCTTTAATAGCAATTCTTTACGTTCAACAGACCCATTACTTGTTTTAGTAACCTGTGTTTATTTAGCATCAAAAATTGAAGAATGTCCTGTCCATATTAAAATGATTACTCAAGAGGCCAAAGTTGCTTTTCAAGGTAAATTATAAGCTTATTTAAAAATAAAGAATTATAGCTATTAAAAAAAAAGATTATTCAGCTCATTCCTCCTCCTATTTTTTATATATGAAGATTTTTATGGTGGATTTCCATATGATAGCTCCAAAGTGGCAGAATTTGAATTTTATTTATTAGAAGAATTAGAATTTTACCTTATTGTATGGCATCCCTATAGATCCTTAACAAGCATATGTCAAGAACTTGGTATGCGAGAGCAGGGATTACAATTTGCATGGTTTATTCTTAACGATGCTTATAGGACGGATATTGTCTTATTATATCCACCTCATTTAATTGCTTTAGCAGCTCTTTATTTAACCATTGTATTAAATCATGCTGATTTTGCACCTGGATCCGTAGGTGATCGCTCTGATATGAAACAGTGGTTTGCCGATTTAAATGTAGAAATTGATACTATTATAGAAATAACACAAGAAATATTATCAATTTATGAAATTTGGGCTGACTGGAAAGAAGAAAAGATGATGTCTTTATGGAAAGAATTTAAAACTAAGCCTTTAACATAAATACATATTCATTTTTATTTACTATATATTTATTTTTGATATCATGACGCCTTTACTATTATTATTATTTTTCATTTTTTTTTTCTTTTTCATTTTTTATTTTTTATTATTATCATATGTATGAATTATATACACTGTACATATATGTTTTTTTTTTTTTTCTTAAAATATATAATCCCTTGATTATATGATACGTGCACATTTTATTAAACTCCAATCACTCATTATCACCATCAACAATTAATATTTTATGGCGAGAGTATTCTTCATCTTTGGAATTATTGGGAAAAAAAAGTTGAAATTCAAATGTAAATGTATATTTTACTTTAAAAGAGTTGTTTATGTATAAAAAAATGTGTAACAACTTGGATCGGTATCATGTTACTTTACCACGATGATTATAATTTTTATTTTGTTGGTAATGATGAAAAGAATATCTAATATGAATCACAAGTACTCTTTTTTCCATTATTAATTTCTTTTTATGGTTAATCTTTTTTAATAATATCGATATGGTGTATTCTTTTTTATTATTTTTATTTTATTTTATATAAATTAAATTAGGTATATATATATATATATATACGTGCATGTGTGTGTATGCGTGTGCGTGTGCAAACTTTTATATATATATATATATAAATGGATTGAAATATTTTAAGTTGGTCATTTTATATTAATAACTGGTATATTTTTTTTTATCATTAATATTATCAACAAATCATTTTCATTAAAGTTAAGGAAGGAAATCTTATCGGATCTTTAACTTTTATCTTTAACCATTCTCCAATTGGATGATCAATGTTCAAATTGACTCACAATATCAAAGGTTTCTTTTTTTATAAAAAAATATTTTTTTAAATTCTTTCTCCTCTCCCCTTAGCATATTTTTACCTTCTTCTTTTCGTTTTCTTTCTTTTTTTTTCAATATTTATTTATTTTATTTTCAAAAAAATATAAAACTTTTCAATATATAATAAATATGCCTGCTACTGAACCTAAATATCACAATATGTCTGATTTACCTTGGGTTGTGCAAAAGTTTGGTGGCACTAGTGTTGGTAAATTCTTAGACAATATAGCTAATCAAGTAGTCAAGTAAGTTCTATTATCAAAATATAAATAAAATAAAATAAAAAAATAAAAAGAATTGGAGAGAAGAATAAAAAGAAGGGAATAACAATAGTAAATAAAGATAAAAAAGAAAAAGAAAACAATATATATTTCATGACTTTTTCTTATATTATGCATACATATAGAAATCTAAAAATTCTAAATGATTTTCATACCTTTATTTATTTATCTTTATTAGGGAATATGTCAAACAAAATAGATTAGTAGTCGTTTGTTCAGCAAGAAGTGGAGAAAATAAACAAAATGGAACAACCAATAGATTGATTCGTGCCGCTACATATGCTTTAAAGCCTGGGTGTAATGATTATTTACAAGTATTAGATGATATTTTAAATGATCATTTGCAAGTTGCTAATGATTTAATTAAAGATGAAACTATAAAAAATGAATTGATCTCTGATATTAAACATGATTGTACAAAACTTAAATCTTTCTTGGAAGCTGCTCAAATTATTAATGAAATATCTCCTCGATCTCGTGACATTATTATTGGTGCTGGTGAAAAATTATCTTGTCGTATTGTTACTGCTGTATTAAGGGATAGAGTAAGTTTATTTTATTAAGAAAGAAAGAAAGAAAAGAAATTGAAAAATTGAAAATGAATATATTAATAATATTCAATTTTTTGTTTTATTTTGTTTTGTTTAATAGGATGTTGATGCTGAATTCGTATCATTAGATAATATCATCGATCGTGAATTTGAAGTATTAGATCAATCCTTTTACGATTATTTAGCTAAAAAAATGGCAGATGCTGTATTAAGGTGTGGTAATAAGGTTCCCGTTGTCACAGGTAATTTATATATATAAAAAGAAAGTAAAAAAAAAAAAAATAGAAAAGAAAAGGAAAGGATAGTAATTATGAATGTTATATTAACACCGTCATATTTTATTTTATTGTGTTTTACTTATATATATATATATATATATTATATAATAAAGGGTTCTTTGGTATTGTACCTGGTTCTCTATTAAATACAGTAGGTAGAGGTTACACAGATCTATGTGCTGCTTTGACAGCAGTTGGGCTTGGAGCTGAAGAACTTCAAATTTGGAAAGAAGTGGATGGTATTTTCACAGCCGATCCTCGTAAAGTCAAATCAGCACGTCTTTTACCTATCATTACACCCGAAGAAGCAGCCGAATTAACATACTATGGATCTGAAGTCATTCACCCTTTTACAATGGAACAGGTTATTCGATCCCATATCCCTATTCGTATTAAAAATGTTGAAAACCCAAGAGGCCAAGGTACAGTTGTTTTCCCTACAGATATTGTCAATAAAGATGGTACAGCAACCCCTCCTCATTCCCCTAAAGTATTGGCCGAAAATGGCTATTCCTTGGATTTAACGAGAAAGTACCCTACCGCTGTAACAATTAAAGATGGTGTGATTGTACTTAATGTTCATTCTAATCGTAAAAGCGTTAGTCATGGGTTCTTTGCTAAGATCTTTTCTACTTTGGATCGGTATGGTGTGGTAGTGGACTTAATTTCTACTTCGGAAGTACATGTATCAATGGCATTAGGTGTGGATAGTAGTGATAAGGATTTAGAACGTGTAATTGAAGGATTACGTACCGTAGGTGTGGTGGATGTATTAAAAAATATGGCCATTCTATCTTTGGTTGGTAAACAAATGAAAAACATGGTTGGTATTGCTGGAATGATGTTTACTACGTTAGCTTCTGCTGGTGTTAATATTGAAATGATTTCCCAAGGTGCTTCTGAAATTAATATATCTTGTGTTATTGAAGAATCTTGTGCTGTTACTGCTATGAATGTTATTCATGATCAATTATTAAGTAAAAAAAGTAAACTTATTTTGCCAACTCTTAAAAATGCATTAGATTAAAATGGATAGATATTTTATTTACATATATATTATCCTTGTATTTATTATTCTTTTATTTCATTTTATACTTTACATAAATATTAATAATTTATATTCTCTCTTTATTTTGTATTTATATCTTTTTTTTATTAAATAAAAATCATCAACCAATTGAAAAAATATGCTAAACGGATAAAAAAAAGCCGAATTTCTTCGGCGGACTTTTTTAAATTTTATTTTATTTTTTTTCCTCAATCTTTTCCTTTATCACTCTCTTTTCACTTTTTTTTTTTTGGTGTCGATATATTATTGCCCTTGATTATCATTTATTAATATTTATTACACTCATTTTAAATATATAAATGCTACCCTACCCTCCACTTACAACGATGTCTAATATTCGCCCAAATTCTAATTTTAATATTCAAAGACCAGCACCTATAATGCGAAATAAACGAACTAGAGCAAAAAGAAGCTGTGATCAATGTAGAAAGAAAAAAATACGTTGTGATGCTGATATTAAAAAGCCTTGTACAGGTTGTCATAATTCTGGTATGCAATGTGAATTTCTTGTTGAACAAAAAAAGAGAGGACCAGCTACAGGGTAACTATACATGGATATATTCAATTCGTAGAAATATACCTACATTGTATTACAACAAAAAGATACAAAAAAGGAAGAAAAATAATAATAATATTTGTAATATAAATATTAACAACAAAATACATATATAATTTTTTATTTTTTATTCAGATATTCTTCAAGGAAAAGCAATTATGTCGAAACATTAGAGAATAGATTGAAAAGAATGGAAGCTATGTTAACAAATATGACTCAGGAAAAAGAAACAGCTTTGCATAATAATGTGACCAATGATACTTGCTCAGAAACGTCAACTTCAACGAATGACATTGAAAATTCACCGAATAGTATCTCAGAATCTTTAATGTATTCACCAAGTACAACCAATATAACTCCCAACAATAATAACAACAATAGTAATAATAATGATAATACATCAAAAGAAAAAAATGAAAAGGAAAAGGAAAAGGGCGATTTTTTTTGTGATGATATCATTAGTGCTACGGATGAATTGACAGATAAATTTGATAAGGTTAATATTACAGATTATCAACAAACAAGATACCTTGGTATGAGTGCAGGTTTACATTTATTAAATGAAAAACTATTCTCAAGTAACAAAAAACATCACAATAACAATGGTGAATTATCTTTTTTTATACAGAAACTAAACAATGATGAAGATGAACACATAATTATAAAATCAACAACTAATAAGAAAGTACGACAAGGACAGAATTGTGCTCAGTATATCGAAGCATTAAATATACCATATGTTAATCAAATTCGTGCAGATTATTTAATAGAAACGTAATTAATATATAAAAATAGCCATTAATATTATCATGATTATTATTTTTTTATTTTTTTATTGTTATTATTAATAATCTCATTAATTCTTCTATGTTTATATATTAGATATTTCACTTATTGCCACCCTTTATGTCCAGTTATTAACAAAATGGCCTTTTTAGAACAATATTATTATCAAGATCCTTGTCCACCAGATGAATATTTATTTTGTGTAATATGTGCTATTGGTATACAAATACTATTGATCTCAAAAAGAGTAAATTGGTTACCTTGTATGTTGGATTTGGATGAAGAAAACTTGACTTTTATGAAAGAATCATTTGAAAAAAAAGGACAGGAAATATTTGAAATTTATTATAGACGTTCAAGAATTAGTACATTACAAACTCTTATACTTTTTGCTGCATATGGTGATATTCTTAATTGTCAAACTGAACTTGGAATTTATTGGCTTCTCACAGGAAATGCTATTAGAATGGTAATTAATTATAATACTAAAAATACCAGTATTAATATTAATAAAGTATTCCTATAACATTACTAACATATATTATAATCAATAGGCTCAAGATCTTGGTCTACATTGTAATTCATCTAAATTACAAATACCAAAGCCAGAGATGGAACAAAGACGGCGTATTTGGCATATGATATATATGATAGATCGAATGGTAAAATGATATAAGATAAAATGATATAAAGTTTTAAAATAAATAAGCAATACGTATTAAATATCCATATGAATAACTTCGTATCAATATAAATAATATATATATTATTTTTATTTTATTAAAAAATATTGATATTCATAGGTAGCTGCAGCATATGGGCGTCCAGTTTCAATACAAGATAGTGATTGTGATGTGGAAATGCCATCAATATATGAAATAGAGCCACTTTACAATAAACCACTTGCAAGCCGTCCATTTATTCCTGAAATAATATTACAAACTCAATCCGATATTATGAATAAAAAACCAATATACGCTTACTTCTATCATTCTACATCTTTATGCCAATTATTTGGACAGATTTTATCTAGCCTTCACGTCTCACGAACAAAATCATCATCTATTCAACTTCAACAACTTGCTGGAAGACTAGATCAAAAACTAAATGAATGGAGAATTAATTTACCATCCTACTTATTTTATGATGTAAAAAATCCTTCGGAACAGACATCGGATTCAGGTAATCAATCAACCCTTTCTTATATTTTTATTTTATTTAATCATAAAAATAAAAATAAAAATAAAATAAAAAATTAATTTAATTAATTCTTCCACTTTTTCTTTTCTTTTTTCTTCTCTTTTTAACATATATAGAATTATTATTTTTATTTTATAACTGCACACTACTACTACTATACCGTCCATTTATTACTAACAACGGTAAATGTAACGATTGTGATTTTGCATACAATTCTCTTCGTATATGTACTGTGGCAGCAAATAATATTCTTTTAGTATCAGAATATCTGAACAAATTTGTCCTTTGTAGTATTCCTTGTGGTATACCGGTTTAGTAAGCGAGCATAGTTACCTTATTATATTTTTTTTTCTTTTTTATTATTGTATTTTTTTAAACTGGTATTTTATTTTTATTATACTATTATTTAGTTCTTTGTTTCAAGCCGCCGTTATATATGTTGTTAGTGCAAAAGGGGAAAAAAATCACTTATCTCATCAAGCTCTTAAAAGTCTATTACGATGCGCTCAAATGATTAAAAATAAAGGAAGAATTGGTGCTAGTTTATTAGCTCAACAAATATCGGTAGTATTACAATCGTTAGAAGCACGTGTTTCTCATGAAATTAATGAACGAGGATTACCCACTGCTCATTATGAAAATACAGCGGCATCAGCAGCAACAACAGAGGAATGTAAAACTGTTTCAGATAATGTGAAAGATGAAATTATACGGAATCCTAACTATGCAAATCAATTACAACAAGAATTATCATCTATGGTTGATAAAAACGATGGATCATTTGATCCAAGAGGAGGTATACCAGCTTCTTTACAACATATTAAAAGTACTAGACCTGAAGATATGTTTTTGTCATCACTTACTATGGGAGTGCAATTAAGATCCCCATCTACAACACCTGATCTACCATCGTCAACAATAAAAAATAGTTGCTCAAATACGGTAGCGCCAGTATCTTTTGTTCATAATGTGATTGATGATGATATGAATGAACAGCACCACCAACAGCAACAGCAACAGCAACAGCAACAGCAACAGCAAAGATTAGATCAACTAATGGACATTGATATACTGTCTTGGAATATGAGAACTGATCCTGAACCAGATGTATATCCGAATATGATGGAACAACAACAGCAATCGCAGCAGCAGCAGCATCAGCAATATCAACAACAACAACAGCAGCAGCAGTATGATATGACCATTCTTTCTAATGAAGTACCTTTTTGGAATCTTCAAAACAGTATAAATTTAAGCGAATGGGATATATTTTCAAAACCGAATACGAATAACTAAGATGATATGGATATTTTATAATCATCATTACTACTACTACTATTATTGTTATTATTATTATTATTATTACTATTATTACTATTATTAATATTATTATTTTCTTTTAATGTACTTTATTATTTTTTATTTACTACTAAAATATCAAAAGTAAATAAATCATAATAAGTTTAATATCTTTTTATATCCCATTCGAATTGATAATAATAAATTTGTACTAAAAGCATAAATATATACATCAATGATCTATAAAAAAAATATTTACCAATACCTAGAACAAAAAACTAAAAGAACATTATCTAGGATAATAAAAAAGCGGTATCTATAATTAAAAAAAATTGGTCTACACCGTAAACAATAAAAAAATAAAAACATTTTGAATAAAAAACCAATCATCGACCTTAAAAGACTAACCAAAACTAAAATGGGCATCCAAAAATCAAAAAAGTTATCAAAAATGATAAGGGACTGCCACTAAATACAAAAAACTAATAACATCGAGTGTAATAAAATGATGTCACTAGAAATAATTAATGACACCAGTAACGAAAATTACAAAATACAACCAAGAATCCTAAAAGATTAGTACCAATAATTAAAGAGCAGCTACGAAAAAGAAATCACAAAAGATAATCTTCTGGAATCGTAAAAGATTACAGTACAAATAAATAAATTTATTACATTAATTCAAATAAAACAGATTTATAGAGTAGTTTCATTATATAATAATATATATATAACAAAAATAGTATTTTTAGCATAAAAAAGTGAGTATTTCAGAATTAAAAAATACCTACCAGGAATAATATTATATTACTTAAAGGCCAAATAAATCTATTTTATCAATTCAATAAAAAAGTGTAAAAATGCATATAAATTAGATTGCTACATTATAATATACACACATATATATAACAATAACAATAAACATAATATTTATAAAAGAAATAGCCCTTGGTATAAAAAAGTGCAAAAAAAAAAATTTCAAAATGAATTTTTATAAAAAAATTAAGCCGCCCCTATTCCATCTTCTTTTTTGGTTAGAATAGTTTTTTTTATATATTTCTTTAAATTTTTTTATTATCTACTTTATAATAATGTTCTTATTTTACTAAAAATCTATAAAAGCTATATTTAATGTCAAAAATAAATGCTATAAAAAATTCTATGGTATAGATTTCCTTTTATGGTTTCCAAAAATCTCTTAGTAGGGAAAATTACTCCCTTATTTTTTTTTAGTTTTAGTCTTTTTTTACTATTTTTCATTACAACTTTTTTATCTTTATTATTTTCATTTTATTTCAAATTTATTATTATTCATTTATTTATTTTATTTTACTTTATCAAATTATATTCATATATCCTATTTTTCTCCACCATTGTGGTAAATAAAGTCCTTTTTTAAATATATATAGATAAAAATTTCTTTATTAAAATAGCTATTGGTAAACTTAGTTACTTAATTGAGAAGGGTGTTATAATAAAAAAATTAGAATACTAAAAGAGTTCCTTTTTTAAACCGAGAATCATTTTTTTTTTTTTGTAAAATGTAATAGCTATTGACCCTAACTGTATTTAATTTTATACATCAAAAAATGAATTTTTAATTATATAAATTAACAAATTAAAATAACTTATCTATTTTTATATTCTTTTTTTGATAAAATTTCAACCAATGGCCTTTGTGGTGTAGTGGTATCATTCACGCTTTGGGTGCGTGAGGTCCAGGGTTCAAATCCCTGCGGAGGCCAATTTTTTGTTCTTTTTGCCCATTTTGGTAACTGAAACATAGCCAATCAGGTAGCTATTTGGTTCATTAGGTCGATAGTGTTGTGTGGGTTTTTGGAAAGATTTATTTTTTAAATAAGCAATGAGTATTTTTAGTTATATTTTGAGTATATGATATAATACCAGCGAGAAGTGGTTTCTGTTTTATAAGTACAACGACTTAATATAAGGAATAAAAATAAATTAAAGTAATTTAATGATTATTTAGACATAAGAATACAAAATAAGAAATATGATTGATTAATCCAGAGTATTTAATGTTTTTTTTTTTTTTTTGTGGAGTTTCAATAAATGATTACACAGACATAAATAAATAAGCAAATACGTTTTCTTTCCTCTTTTTTTTTTTTTTTGATTGATTTTTTTTTTTTTTTTTTTATATTGTAGAATCCCTAGCATCATAGAAGGATTCTTCTCTTTCAGAATCCGTATCGTTTTCTCTATTAGGCGATTTTATCGAATCATCTATTGTTATTAATGTATTTGTAAAGTCAAATAACGATAGGTGTTCACGACGATAATGGTGCTCAAAAGTAGTTGCATTTGCCCAGTTTCCCATGGTTATAATATCTTCTTTTGGAATTCCTGCTTGAAATGCTAAAGAAGAAGCAATAGATCTTAACGATACATTACGTTCAGTAGTAGATAACCTTAATAAATGACGAAGCCAGTTGTGAATAGTACGTGTAGCTATCGGTTTGTTTGGACAAATCGAATTTATAAATAACAGAGTAGCTGTGCAACTTGGACGTCTATCTTGATATACTTTATAAGTAATTACCGGACAAATAGATGGATTAGTGTGTGCTTTTATCGTGAAGGATTTAATAATTGATCTATTTTTCCTTCTTTCTTTAGGACAATGAACTTCTAAAGAAATACTAGTATTATCTGGTGATAAAGTTACTGAATGAAAAGGAATTCTATGAAGATCTGAAGTGCGGAAAAAACATGTAATTGCTAATAAGAAGGCTAATTTTGCTTGTAAGTTTGATAAAGAGATATTGTCATTATTTTGTTGTTTTAAATAATTAAAAGTGGGTTGTATATCAATTGTTGGTTTATGTGTTCTTATAGGTGGTGCCAATCTTGCTAATGTACCAAAGAAATCATTTATTTCCTTATTTTGTTTTAAGATATTTTGATTAGGATGTAGATTTGAAACGGCAGAGCGTATTAATTGAAGTGTAGTATATGCATAATTATATTTAGTACGAATATCACTTAGAAAATTGATTAAATCAGTAGCATTAAATGATTCCATTGAGATATTATTATCTGATGCCCATTGAATAAATAAATATTGACCCCTTCTATATGATTTATTGGTGTCATTATCTGTAGTATATCTATTAATAAGCAGGTTTTTTGCATTATTATTTAATTTGGAGGTATTATATTTTGAACTGATAATTTCCATACGGCGAGTTTCCAATTCTTGTTTATCATAGGCCATGGTGTCTCTGGTGTTGGTATTTCTATGCATGATTGATCTAGTATTATTGGTGGTAAGATCGATAAGGATTGGAGAGTCGGAAACCAAAGGGCTGATGTCCACCAAGGTGTTATCATTGTTGTTAGTTGTATCTTCTCTTGTATTAGTTTGTGGAGACAACGATTTATCAGATTCCAAGGAGGATTGATATAAGGATTGTGAAAGATTGTCCAAGGTATCGTGAAGGCGTCTGTGAATAAGCTCCCCGGATCCGGTAGCCATGACACGTATCTTTTTAGCTGAGTTGTATGTCTGTCCGCAAAAAGGTCTATGTCGTTTGGACCCCAAGTTGATTGAATCTGTTGAAATATTTGTTTGTTGATCATCCATTGATTCTTTTGATAAGGTCTTCTTGATTCGTAGTCTGCTATCGTATTGTGTATCCCTTTCACATGGTTGGATTGGATTGTGATCCCCCGTTTCAGACACCATTTCCAAAGTGTTGTTGCTAAAGTCATCAGAGGTAAAGATCTCGTCCCCCCTTGTTTGTTCAGATATGACATCGATGTTGTATTGTCTGTCCGAATCAAAATCCTCATATTGCGTAAATGTGGTGTTGTATTTACCATATAATAACAATATTAAATGACTTCATAACTATAATACACTTATAATACACATGAAATATTTGATATTTATTATAAAATCACTACTGTGTACCTGATACAAAATGATCTATTCCTATTAGCTTATGCATTGCTATAACTTTAAATCTTCTAATCCCGCAGATCCATTACCATAGACACACTTTAAACTCCATTCTAATTCACGTTACCTTTACTAGATAACTTTATAATTCTATTTTCATATTATATCATATAAACTAAGCCCAGTGTCACCAATCCACTAAAAGGTATAAATACAACCCTTGTCTTTTACATTTGAATAAAGGTTAACCAAAAGTTTCACAATATTTCTTTGTTTTTAATTTTTTGTATAATTTTAATTGATAAATTCAACATTTTTTATTGTGAATTCATTATTAAAAATAATCTTTATTCTAATACTAACTAAACTATACTATTCTATATAACTATATTTTATTCTAAATAATCTATATTTTATTTTTATACTTACCAATAATGTCTTTTGAACATCAAAACAATAATACTAAAATTGTTGCTGAAGCCACCGCTTCTCCTATCACTGCCAATTCTTCCAAGTCTTCTTCTCCTGCTCCTATGGATACTTTTCCTATGACTGGTACCTCTGCTTCCAAACATGCTAAAGTACCTACTTTAAATGAAAAAATCCAAAGGTTAAAGGATAAATTAACATCCAAATTAAATATATTAGCTGATATGGATATTGATCACAAAGATTACTACAATGTGAGTCAAGAAGTAGCTTTGTTGACTAGACATATTGAAACTTTGCAGACATCCCAGAAGGTTTTGAACAACACCATCTCTAGTAATACTAATATAAGGATGACCTACAAAGATGTTCCTTTATTTTATTTGGATGGTCAGGTTAAAAACGATACCAATGCTGAGGTGTTTAAATCTGCTGAACTTTTCTTAGAAAAGTTTGAAAGAATTCTTATATCCAATGGTGTAAACCTTGAAGTTGATTGGGAACAATGGGTACATTGTGCCATGGTGGGTGATTCCTCCATTTGGTTCAAAGATCACTTAAAAGGTAAATCTTTATCTTGGTCCACAGCTTCCAAGCTGATCATAGATACTTTTGACGCCAAGGATAAAAGAATAAAAAATGCTTTAAATGTAGTAAACATGAAGATGCATGATGGTGAATCTGTTAATGAGTTTGGTCTTAGATTTCAAGCTGCATACCATAATGCTAAATGGTCTGATGATGAAATCATGGCTGTCCTCTGTCTTCGTGCCCTTCCTCGTTCTTTACAACATGGTGTTTTAATTGCCATGCAAGGACGTGATGATAATATTGACGGTGTTCCTTCTTCTTCTTCTGTGGTTTTAAATATTGCCCGCAATATACATGCCCAGAAACGTGCTTTTGACCATGAAGGAGAATCTTCTGATTCAAAAAGAAGCAAAAGAAGAACCAGTAGTGATCGTTTTCCTGTAAGGGATAAATACTGTTCTGAACATGGTAAAAGATCAAGCCATACTACTGAGGAATGCAAAGTATTAAAAAATAAAATTGTTGCTAGTAAACTTATTCCTAAACACGCTCCAGTATCTACTTCTGTTGCTACGAATAATGTTGTTGCTGGTAAACAATGTTGGAATTGTCCTGAGGTATACACACCTGAACATAAATCACATTGCAAGGGAAAGCAATTCAAAAACCAAACATACAGAGTACAAGCTATTAACGCTTCCACCTCTTTTACAAATAAAAATGTGTCCACACCTAAGGTCACGGCTATTCCTACTCTTCTTCTCCCTAAACATCATGCTGACATTGATTTGAATCTTGATTGGGATGAATTAGAAGTACAAGCTGCTGATGATATAGAAGAGACACTTGAAGATGCTATGGATGTTGAAGGCAATAAAGACAAAAATGAAATTAACATTAATATTAATATGATAACTACACATCATACTAATAATAATAATCCCTTTATATTACCATTAATTGTTAATGACATTAGAATGAAAGCCTTGCTAGACACTGGTGCTGATGTATCTGTGATTAGCCTGAAATTTTGTTCTAATAATAATATAAAGTTTAATAAAAATCCACATGTTAATTTGCATTTTGTCACTAAAAATAATTCGTCTTCACACATCGGTCTTACGGGACCTGTCTCCATTAAATACAATGGATTAATACTTACACATTCATTCCATGTATTAGAGCTATCTTCTAATGATTATGATATCTTGATTGGAAGAGACTTAATACCAAAACTTGATATAGGTTTTTTAGGTCTTGCATACAATTGGGATGATAATAAAATACAGATCAAAAACAATGATGATAAAGAATTATTAGAAATAAAAGAACCTAATAATTCACCTGCAGGTACAAAGGAAGAAAGAATCATATTCATAGATTCTATAACACCTTATATTGATGAAAATCAATTGATACCTAAGACATCTTTTTGTACACTTGATATTTCTGTAGTTAAATTAAATACACCTACTATGCCATCCAATGATACTAATCATCGCCAATATCCTATAGCATATACAATGCAACCATTGGTTGATGAGGCAGTAAAAACTTGGTTGGAAGAAGGTACAATCACTATCGCCCCAGTCGATACCACTTGGAATAGTCCTATAACACTTGCACCCAAGAAAGATGAATACGGTAATATCACCGGTAAACGCCCTTGTCTTGATCCACGACACATTAATAAACATTTACAGGATGATATATATCCTTTACCATTAATCAATGAGATCTTTGAGAACATGCACGGATCAAAAATCTTCACCACACTAGATTTAAAAAGTGCATTTCATAGATTCATGATTCATCCAGATGATCAACATAAAACTACTTTTACACACAAAGGTAGACAATACATGTTTAAAGGTTGTCCTTTTGGATTGAAGCCTCTATCATCTAAATTTCAAAGAGTAATGCATCACATCTTCAATGGTCTTCCTTACGTCCAAACATTTGTTGATGATGTTGTTATTCATTCTAAAAATATGACAGAACACATTGAACACGTATCTATAGCAATAAAGAAATTAACAGAAGTTAATTTGATACTTAATCCTAAAAAATGTCACTTCGCACAGACATGTGTTTACTTACTAGGATTCTGTATATCAGATAAAGGTCATGATCTTGATCCACGAAAAGTCACTAATGTATTAGAATGGCAACGTCCTAAGACAGGTCATGCTGTTCAACAGTTTCTTGGTATAGTTAATTACTTCAGATTACACATAGCTAATATTGCTGCTTTAACTGCACCTATAGACGCTTTACGTAATTACAAAAATATAACAAATA
This sequence comes from Cunninghamella blakesleeana, assembly GCA_017871115.1. Taxonomy (NCBI): domain Eukaryota; kingdom Fungi; phylum Mucoromycota; class Mucoromycetes; order Mucorales; family Cunninghamellaceae; genus Cunninghamella; species Cunninghamella blakesleeana. The sequence continues at coordinate 3,597,441 of JAFCIZ010000005.1, forward strand.
ATGATTGGACATCAGTTCATGAAAAACATTTTAATACCATTAAACAAGAATTACAAAATAATACATTATTACACTTTCCTGATCTTTCTAAAACATTTTATGTTGCAACTGATGCCAGTGATTATGGTATTGGTGCATCATTATTTCAAAAAATAAACGGTAAAGAACGTCATATAGGATACATGGCTAAATCTTTATCTAAAAGTCAACGCAATTATAGTACTAATAAAAGAGAACTATTAGCTATAGTTTTTGCACTTAAAAAATATCATAAATTCTTATGGGGTAAACCTTTTGTACTTTACACTGATCATAGAGCTTTTACCTATTTACATACACAAAAGATAGCTTCACCCATGATGATACAATGGCTAGATACTTTACTTGATTATTCTTTTACTATTATTCACTTACCAGGTAAACTTAACACACTACCTGATCTCTTGTCCCGTCTTGATATACCTGACAAAGAGATGGAGGGGGATAATAAACCAAATAAATCAAGCCAACACCTTTTAGCAAACAAAGGTTATGCAAACAAAAAGCCAAACAAAATAATAAAAGAAAAACTGGATAAAATAAAACAAAAAGGACCATACTTTGAAGAAAAACATTTTATCCAAGTAATCCAAAATCAAACCACTGATTATATTACACCACCAGCTAATCAACATAAATCCATACTACAAAGAGTTCATTCTTTCGGACACTTTGGTGCTGAAGCAATTGTTAAAGCTGTACATAATGAAGGTTTACATTGGGTTCATATTATGAAAGATGCACTAGAAATAGTCAAAGAATGTCCTGCTTGTCAAAAATATAATATTGTAAGAAGAGGATATAATCCATTACGTCCTGTCTTTGCTTATTTACCAGGTGATCATTGGGCTATTGATTTATGTGGACCTTTTCCTACATCAACTAAAGGCAACAACTATTTATTAGTTATGGTTGACGTATGTACCCGATTCAATATCTATCGACCTTTACCTGACAAAAAATCTGACACTGTTATTCACACTTTAATACAAGTATTTGGCGATTTTGGTTATCCAAAAATTGTACAATCCGATAACGGTACTGAATTTAAAAATCAATTCTTTAAAAATCTATATACTACTATGAATATTGATCATCGTCTATCTACACCTTATCATCCACGAGGTAATGGCGTTGCTGAAAGATATGTTCGTATTGCACAAGAGATTATTCAAAAACATATACAAGGAACAAAAGTGGATTGGGATTGGTATACTCCAATTGCACAATTAGCAGTTAACCATAAAATATCTAAACGGTTACAAACTGCCCCTTTTTCACTTATGTTTGCTAGACATATGAATACACCTTATGCTGCATTAGATAAAAACAAAACAGATACTGACATCACATCCAAAAATCCTATATCCTATCAAAAACTACTGGATAGAATGGATTATATGGCTGATATTGTATTTCCAGCTATTAAGGAAAGAACGGATATGATTGTTAAAGCACAAAAAGAAGCTTTTAATAAAAAATATCCAATAATAAACTTTCCAATTAATAGTTATGTAGTTGCACGTTTACCTACACGTACTAGTAAACTAGCTCCTGTATATGAAGGTCCATATATTGTAGTTAATAAAACTGAAAACGGTAATTATATTTTAAAAGATATGACTGGTGCATTAACATCAAGAAATTATACACCATCAGAATTAAAACTAATATCACACGATGAAACCATTCCAACTGATGAAATCTATGAAGTTGAAGCTATAATAAACCATAGAGGCACTGAACAAAATAGAGAATATAAAATAAGATGGAAAGGTTATTCTGCTGAAGATGATACATGGGAAAAATCTATCGATATAAATGCACAAGACTGCATTGATACATATTGGAAAAGAATAAATATATTAAAAGAAAAAGAAAAGAAAAATTTAAATGAAAAGAGAAATCCTCTTAAAAGAAAACAAGCCACGTCGGTCATTAAAAAACATGGTCGTAGAAAACTGCTTGCATAAAAAAAAAAAAAAAAAAAAAAAAAAAAAAAAAAACTTCTTTTCTTCAACTATACTTCTAAAAAAAATTCACAAATATAACACTCTAACGGTTGCTTCAACCTGGAAGGGAGTAATGTTGTATTTACCATATAATAACAATATTAAATGACTTCATAACTATAATACACTTATAATACACATGAAATATTTGATATTTATTATAAAATCACTACTGTGTACCTGATACAAAATGATCTATTCCTATTAGCTTATGCATTGCTATAACTTTAAATCTTCTAATCCCGCAGATCCATTACCATAGACACACTTTAAACTCCATTCTAATTCACGTTACCTTTACTAGATAACTTTATAATTCTATTTTCATATTATATCATATAAACTAAGCCCAGTGTCACCAATCCACTAAAAGGTATAAATACAACCCTTGTCTTTTACATTTGAATAAAGGTTAACCAAAAGTTTCACAATATTTCTTTGTTTTTAATTTTTTGTATAATTTTAATTGATAAATTCAACATGTGGAAAAGTTTTCAGGGAAAGAAATGCTGCCATTAATTCCCTCCAGTTGATAGACATCTTTGATTCCTGGTGATTCCAAAATCCATGAGCTGTCTGATGTTGATTGTTCTGGATAAGACTGCATCCCCAACCTGTATTGCTGGCGTCCACATAAATTGTCTGTTGAGGGGTCTGTGGTAGAAAGCTTCGACCATTCCATAATTTTAGATTGTTCATCCACCAGCGAAGTTCCTTCAAGCATGTATTCGGTAAAGGTAGTGGAGTGTCCCAATCTGTTGATGTCCTGACTGATTGATTCTTGAATCGTAGGAGATGTTGTGTATATAGGCGAGCTGGTATTAAAGCAAATGTCGCTGATTGAATCCTCATTGTTAAGCTGTGAATTACTCTTGCTGATCGAATTGGTTTCTTCAAAACTTGTTGAATTGAACGACGAAGATCCCGAATCTTCTTGCCAGGTAGTTGAGCTGTCATTTTGCTTGTATCCAATAAGAAGCCGAGGTGTTCCATTGATCTGGTTGGAATCAGATTGGATTTCTTGTAATTTATCAACCATCCCAGTGTTTGAAGCTTTTGAATAAGAAGTTGAGTATGAAGGATTGATTGCTGGTAAGTATCTGCTATTATAATCCAATCGTCTAGATAAGTACTTATTCTTATCTGTTTTGTTCTTGCCCATTGTAATATTGGTTTGGTGATCTTTGTGAATAACCAAGGGACTAGAGAAAGGCCAAATGGTGTTGTGCAAAATTGATATGTTTTTCCTTCCCAGCAAAAACGAAGGTAAGGACGGGAATTCATATGAACAGGTATATGTAGGAAGGCATCGGTAAGGTCTATTGATGTTAACCAATTGTTCTTTTTGATCATCCTTGTAACTTCTTGAAGTGTTTCCATTTTGAAATGTGGGGTGAAAATGTATTGGTTTAATTGTTTTAGATTGAATACTGGTCGATGACCTCCGTTTTTCTTGGGGATCACAAACATGTTGCTGTAAAAACCTGGTGTCATTGGTTGTAGTACAGGTTCGATTGCGCATTTCTTTAAAAGTGCATCTATTTCTTGTTGTAATAAGATCTTTTGTTGATGATTGTAAGGAATTATTATTGATGGTGTTGTACGTAATGGTGGTGGTGTTATGAATGGAATTTGGTAGCCGTGAAGAATTATGTTTAATAGCCAATTGTTTGTTGAAATTGTTGTCCATTCTGAATAGAACTGGCTTAGACGACCTCCTACAATTAATATAGAAGGATCTATTGTCTTTGAGGACGGAAAGGGTTGTAGCCGTTTCTGTTTGATTGGTTTTTGTTGTTGTTTTGATTGGTGCTGCTGTTGTTGCTGTTGTTGCTGTTGTTGCTGCTGTTGTTGAAATTGAAGTTGTTTCTGTTGGAATTGAATTGACCGCCCTGCTGAGAGGACGGACCTGATCGAAAAAACTGACCTAATGAAGAATGATCATATCTAGTGTTAGTATTGTCGCTATTATTTACATTAAAATTATTACGACGTCTATTTGTAAATCTATTGGCATGGCGTATCGCTTGCTTGTTTGCTGCCTGTTGTATAATGGCGGATTGAAAATCAGTTGGCGACATAGTGTAATTATCTTGACCAGTATTTGTTGTGGCATAGAATGATGGATTAATAGATTGTAATGCAATATTATTACGTAAGTTATTAATATTTGAGGATAAATTAATTAATAATTCACGGCAGTCATTAAGAATATTAAGGTAGCGTTGGGAATTATCATTATCTATATCTTCACTTATTTCATGACTCAAAACATCAAGAGGACGAACAACTCCTGATAGGAGGTATTGAAGACGTTTAAGGGACATATCTTGTCGAGATTGTGATTTATGCATTTTTCTAGCCGCCTCTGGTAGTGTATCAGGGGGCTGATATTGTAAAGCATCAATCATAGGATATTTTTCGATAATACGTTTACGCTTCTCATCTGGAATCATTGGTGAAGTGAATAATGATTTATCTAATGAGAGGAAATCAACTAAAGCAGGGTGAGGGTTCCAAGTATAAGATGGCCTGATATCCAATGAGTGTAATGCAGAAAGTTGATCCATAGGTTCGGTATTATCTGTATTATCTTCTGATTCTATTGTGGTTTGATTTTGATTAAGATTTTGTTCTAACTGCGATAGACGTTGTTGCATGTTGATAAATTGATCATATGGTATTTGAATACTATTATTATTATTTGTAATATTATTGTTAGTTGAACTCATTTTTTTTGAGGTGCTGACCCGAGCGAAAAAAGAAGATAAAAAAAAAAAAAAAAATATATATATATATATCATTTTAAATTTTAATTTATATATCTTAATTTTCGCTGACTTTAAATAATAAAGAAGAATTAATCAATCAATCATATTTCTTATTTTGTATTCGAGTGTCTCAAGAAATTCTGTTAGAATTTATTTCGACACATGAATACTTTTTATAAAGTGGATAAGTTTAATAGTTATTTAGTAGATAATAATTTATTATAAAAATTTGTCAATTTAAGATGAAGGAAGAGAAACATTGGTTCCATTTAAATTTTAAAACTAAAAAAAAATATTTTGTGCATATAGAGAGTAGGGAAATGTAATGAAAGTAGCTCCACCATATGTATACATGTATTAATGCATTTTCAATTTCTTGTTCAGGAAGTTATTTTTATAAATTTGCATACAATTGTCATCTATTTTATTATGTTCTATTATATAATGATATAATATCATTTATTTAGTATAATTAATATTTTGAATTTTCATATTTTTAGATAAATATTTATCATCATTATTTTTGATTCAATTCTACGAAAGCTTTATCAGCATTTTTACTAATACTGGGATAGTTCTTATTTTTTTTTTTTAAATCCATTTATAAGTATATACTTTTTCACGGGAAATAAAGGATGTTTTTATATAATACTTTTTTTTTATTCTAGTAAAATATACCTTCAAATTTTAAGATAATAAATTTATATGCAAGTAAATTTTAAAGCCAGTAGGGTAGATGACTATATATAAAAAAAAGTAAATTAGAAATCGTGTTAAAAAATTGTTTTAATTAAAGTTAAAGAAAGATAATATAAATTAAGAAGAAAAATAAGTTTGAAATGATAATAAAAAATAAAAAATAAGATAAAATAGCTGGTAGGTGATCAATCTAGTAGAATTTAAAAAATAAAATTGTTTAAATAAGAGAAGATAAAAAAAAAAAATGACAGTTTTTGATTTAATAATGCTAACATATTTTACTGACCTTGGGAAAAATACAATAAAACCGAAAGAAAATGATGATGATAGTAAATAGAAAAAAGTTTAAAGTTTTATTTTTATTATTATTATTTATTGTTTGCTGTTTTTCTATACGATGTCCAAAAGATAAATATTTATATATACACAATAATGTTTTTCTTTCAGAAAAAAATAATTATTAATATACTAATTTGATTAATTTTTTTTTTCAAGAAATAAATAAATAAAGAAGGTTTTGTTGTCATCAAGAGTAATGAGTGTTATTTTTTTTTTTAATATAAGAATAATAAGAGAAAATAAATTTAGAAGTTTATTATACAGGATTTTAAATGTTATTCTTTTTTTTAATGATCAATGGTTATATTGTAACAATAAAAAGCATCATCTATGTATATATTTATATTTTATTTTATTTACATATATGTATATGTTTCTCTATACATTGTATTAATGAATATCTTTACGTTGATTAGAGAAACTACCCAATACTTTTACATTCAAACAATATTGATTTAAATGAATAATAGCCTTTTGAAGTTGATCCGATAAATGGTGTCCTGAACATTCAATAAAAAACACGTAATGCCAAGGTCGTAATCCACTAGGTCTTGAATCAATATTATATAAATTTAAAAGATGATCTTTAAAAACCTTTAATCCATCACATAATGCCCCTGGTTGTTGGTGGTCGACAGTGAATTGTAACAAGGTATGGTCGTCATTGGTGATATGATGGTTGGTGGTTAAACTAATAATTAAAAATCGTGTTGTATTTGCTTTGCCATGTTCTATATTTTTTGCTACGACATTTAGTCCGTATAACTGGCTACATATTTCGCTACAGATGGCCGCCGATCCTTCTTCTTTGGTTGCTATTTCGGCTGCTTGTGCAGTTGATTTGACAGGAATTCTTGTTGCTTGTGGAAGGTTGGCTGATAACCATTTTTGTGATTGTCCTAAAGCCTAGATAACAACGATAATAATAACGACTTGATGGATTAATTATTTATTATTCTATCCAATATATATATATATATAACCTCTTTCTATATTTATTATTAATGTAAAATATAAATATATATTATTTTGTACCTGTGGGTGGCTATATACTTTGGTTATTTTATCTAGAGGACTCTTGGATAATAAGCATTGGTGGACCTAAATAAAATGAATAAATGAAAATAAATAATAAATAAACTATTGGATATAAGTATAAATAAAAAAGTATATTTATGTATAAATATTTATAAAGATAAAAAAAGAAAATACGTTACAGTTAGAAAAGTTTCACCTATCACGTTAGCTGTTGTATGAATAGTATAGTCTAGTGTTTCCACTACACTACCAAAAGTAGAATTTTCATAAGGAACCACACCATAAATAGCTTCTTTTTTTTCTACTGCTTCGAAAACGTCTAAATAAATAGGCGTATTAGTATGTTGTATAAGTTAGTTATACCTATGCATAATAATCTTTTTTACTATTATATTATATTATCTTACCAGTAATTTGTTTTTGTTGAATATATACAGCATCGTCTCCAAAACGTTCATAAGCAATTTGATGAGAAAAAGTACCAGGTGGGCCAAGGTAAGCTACAGTTGTTTTATTTTCTGAATTAGTAGTGCTTGTCATTATCAAAAAAGAAAAGAAGGAAAAGGGAGAAAAAGCGGGTGAGAGTGAAAGGGTTTCTTTTCTTTTTTTTTTTTTTTTAAAAAAAAAAGGACATCGCGAGTGAATAGGTATGATTTATAAAATGAATCACCGGTCACATCTTTTTTTTTCTTTTTTTTCGAGATAGGCAGAAAATCAATGCAATAATGAAATAAAGTAATGAAAATTAAAAAAAATAAGAAATTTAAAAATAAATAAATTAAATCATCAATTATTATTTTATTTTTAAAGAAAAGTTATTTTATCAAAATGAAAGAAATTCCGTTTCTTCCTAATAAACCATGATTTATTTGAACTAAATATAATTTAGTAAATAAAAGATAGGTTGTCTTTCTTAACCTTCCTTGCTTTCTTTTTTGGGTCAGTGTCAATAAAAAAAAACATTATAAAATTATTCTTTTTTTTAAAATTTTTTTCTTCTTTTTCTTCCTCTTTTTTATCTTTTTATTTTATTTTACTATACACCATTTCGTTGTTTAAAATTCACTGATTTATATACCATATTTTTTTTAAATAATAATAATAATAGCTATATTATTATTATTATTATTCCACTATATATATGCTTGTATCATGGACTTTCTACTTTTATTGCCACTATTTTTGAATATGATTCAAGCTCAGCAAGTAAAAAATGATGATCCTTTTTTAAAAAGAAGGTAAGTTTGAGAAAAAAATAAAATAGGACGGGGATAATAATAAGTAGATCATTCATTTATTTTCTCTCTCTCTCTTTTCTTTTCTTTTTTTTAATTTTTTTTTTTAGAAATTTGATCAGTTTAGAAAAACGAATTACTTCACCTTTTCCAAATAATGGCCACCACTCACCAACGTTTAATACCGTTCATGTTATTGCAGCAGTAATTGGGATTATTGGTGCTCTTGTACTCATTATTGTTATTGTATATATATTTGTAAAAAGAAGAAGAGTTAAACAATCATCCTCTACTTTGATTATTTATAATAATAAATCAGCTGATCTTCCTAAAAATAATAATAGTAATGAAATTTCCACTACTACCAATGTATTCGTTTTACCATCGCCTTCTATGTCCCAATTTCAAACGTTTCAAACAGATTTTTATTATGACGAATCATTAAAAAAAGAAGAGCCTTCTTCTTTAAGGCGGCAGTCCATTCAAAAACAAAATTATCAAAATAGTTATGATAATCGGAAACCAAGTTTAATTAGTTTTCCACCTCCACCTTATAACCCATAATAGTATTCTTATTATTTTTATACTTATTGTTGTATTATATATAAATATGTTTATACCCTTTCTTCATTTTTTTTTTTACTACTACTTTCCTTTTTTAATTATTATTATTATTTATTATTTCATTATCATTACCAACTTTTTTCTCCACATTTTTATAAATAAAAAATGAAATAAGGTTCACTACTTTTGGAAATTATATATAAATTCATAATCATGTGAATGATTTATAAAGCAAATAAAATTTAAAAACCAGAAAAAAAAATATCGTTTTTATATCTTTTTTTTTTTTTTTTCTTTTTCTCTTTCTTTTTCTTTTATTTATCCTTATACATATCTAACTCATCATGTTACGTCAAACCATTCAACGTTCTCTCCTTCATAAAAATATTAGCATCTCTTTAGCTAAACGCAGTTTCAGTTCTACACTTCCTAAAAGTGTTAATTTTGACTTGACAGAAGAACAAAAATCTATCCAAGACTTAGCGCGTAAATTTGCTCGTGAAGAAATTATCCCTGTTGCTGCTGAACATGACCGTACTGGAAAATATCCTTTAGGTAAGAATAAAATGGATTTTTATATATATATATGTATGGTATTGTATACTCATTTTTATTATTATTATTATTTTTTTTTATTAAAGAAATTATTAAAAAGGCTTGGGAACTTGGTTTAGCTAATACTCATATTGAAGCTAAATATGGTGGTATGGAACTTGGTGTATTGGATAGTTCTCTTATTTCAGAAGAATTAGCATATGGTTGTTCAGGTAATAAGGTTAAAATAAAATTAAAGGACAGTTTTTAAAAAAAGAGATAAAGGAGTGGAATAGATAAACTTTATTATTTATTTATCTAGGTATCCAAACCGCTATTGAAGCTAATAATTTAGCTGAAGCACCATTGATTGTAGCTGGTAATGATGAACAAAAAAAGAAATACTTGGGAAGAATGACTGAAGCTCCTTTAGTTGCAAGTTATGGTGTGACAGAACCAGGTTCAGGATCAGATGTAGCAGGATTAAAAACAACTGCCGTGAAAAAAGGAAATGAATGGGTATTAAATGGACAAAAGATGTGGATTACCAATTCAGGTTATGCCAATTGGTTCTTTGTTTTAGCTCGTACAGATGCCAATGCCTCTACTAATAAAGCTTTCACTGGTTTTATTGTTGATGCTGATACCCCCGGTGTACAAGTAGGTCGTAAAGAAATGAATATGGGTCAACGTGCTTCAGATACAAGAGGCGTTACATTTGAAGATGTTGTGGTTCCTGATGAAAATGTTTTAGGTAAACCTGGAGATGGTTTCAAAATTGCTATGGGTGCCTTTGATATTACTCGTCCTTTGATTGGTGCTGCTGCTGTCGGGCTTGCTAGAAGAGCTATGGAAGAAGCTACTAAGTATTCTTTAGAACGTAAAACTATGGGTACTGAAATTTTCAATCATCAAGCTATTGCTTTTATGTTGGCTGATATGGCGTAAGTTTGATATACATATATACATACATACATATATATATATATATATTTAAAAAAAACACGACAAAAAAAATAAAATAAAAATAATAACCCTTTTATTTATTATATCTAATCTATATGTATATATTTATATATTATATTATGTCTACACAGTATTGGTATTGAAAGTGCTAGAATGATGGTTTATCGTGCCGCTACTCTTCGTGATAATGGTCAAAGAAACACATGGTATGCTTCTATTGCTAAAGCTTTAGCTAGTGAAGTAGCCAATAAATCTGCTGCTGATGCCGTTCAAATCTTTGGTGGTAATGGTTTTAATAATGAATACCCTGTTGAAAAATTAATGCGTGATGCCAAGATCTTCCAAATTTATGAAGGTACTTCACAAATTCAACGTTTGATTATTTCTCGTGGTTTGGCTGATATGGCTAAATCTGGTGCTGAAGCTTTTGGTGGTGTTTAAATTAAAATAATAATAATAATAAAAGTTATTTATATCTATATCTATATATCTTTATATCTATAAAAGTATATGATTTGTTTATTTGTTTTATATATATATATATATATATATATATATTTGTACATAATAACTATAGATGAAAAAATCGACAAAAAATGGGAATATATGTAAAATAAATAAATAAATATGCATGATAATTCTAATAATAATAATAATAATAATAATAATAATAATAATAATAATAATAATAATAATAATAATAATAATAATAAATATATAATTAAGGTATTGTTGGTTCTTGATCATCATAGTCTTCAATTAAAATTATTGGTCCAGTATATCCTTTCTAAAAAAAATAAACGATTATGTAAACATGTATAGAAATGATTATTTATGACTGTATAATATTATATATATATATATATATATATGAAAAAAAAGGGAGAGAGACTTACTTTTTGAGCTACAACAGAATACCAAGCCATATAAGTTTTATTTTTCTCTACTTCATCCAAGACCTCTTTTAATAATACCTCCAAGTCCTTTTCACTAATGTTTTTTGATTGAATCCATTCATTTTTAAAACAATTGAATATTCGTTCCCAATATTGATACATAAGAGCTCCTAATGCTCCTCCATGGTTTCCAATAGGTGTATGTGTATGATGTATTTTGATACCAGTTAAATATCTTTCTAAAGCAAGCCTATTTGGCCAAGGGTTATAAATAGGCGCTAATAAGGATGAATGATATGGATGATCAGGATGGTAATAATTATTTAACCTTGAACTTGATGTTGTATTGATCACTAAGTTTAAATAATTAAATAAAAAATAGAGATAAATCGGAGAGAGATTAGTCAATTTTTAATTTATAATAATACTATTTTTTTTTTTTTTATTCTTACACCGTGTTATCTTTGACATGGCAGGACCTGTATCGAATAAATCAGCATAATGTTCCACACATTCTACATATCCTCCTTTTTTCATAATCCTTATAATTTCCTTTTGTATATCTTCCCATTGTTGTTCTGGTATCATATTTAACATGGATCTTATAAATATATAATCAAAGGTATTATCTTCAAATGGTAAAGGTAGTGACATGATATCGACTCTTTGAAACATCAAGTTTTTTTGCATAGTCCTATTTTTAAATATTAAATAATAAATAACAATTAAAATCATTCATTCATTTATATATATATACAAATATTTATCTATTTATAAATAGTAATACTTACATATGAGGGAATACATTTTTATCTACATCAATACCAATAAAATATGATAATGGGTATTTGGTTGCCATATCCTAATTTAAATAATCAATAAAGATATAAGTATATATCTATATAAATATATGTATATATATAAATAGATATTGGGCAATTATAGCTGAGTTTTTATTTATCCTTTTTTCTTTTTTTTTTTTTTTATATGATTAATTACATATATATATATATATATATATATATAAAACACCCTTCTCCTTACCATTGACCAGAAGCCAGCTCCACAGCTAAAATAATATAAATACAAATAATATATATATATATATATATTAGTAATATATATCTACCTCTTTATTTTATATATCTCTATTTTGCATTCTTTTCTATTTTTTTTTTTACCCAATATCTAATACTTCACATCCACCTGATAGTAATTGTTGTTTTATTGGTGCTTTGAATTCACTATTCATTTAGGAAAAAGAAGAAAAAAGAATCCAATTAATTCTATACCTTATTATATTCTATACTATTTCCTCTCTCTATACATATACATAAGTACACACAAACATACACACACACATATATATATATATATGTGTGTGTGTGTGTGTGCGTATGTATTTATTTATTACCCTTCAAAAGCCATTTGTAAAGCATTATGTTGTACCCAAGAACATTCAATATGATCACGAGTATTAGCTACAGGACGCCATGGTTTAAGTTCTCTTAAACTAGTGCGCCATTTTGCTTTAAAAAACCCAGTAATACCTGTTGGTGTTGGAGGTTGTGTCATGGTGCTTGTTGTATAGCTCATGCTATTCTTATTTATATCATATATTATATACAAAAAAAAAAAAAAAGGTACGAGAAAAAAAAAAAAGAAATAAAGAAAAGAGAAAATGAAAAAATGATTTTTTTAAAATAAAGTTATATATATGTATTAAAAAATTTAAAGTGCACTCACTCACTCACTCAGCCTATTCTCCCTAAAATATAAATGATCTAAAGAACTTTAATTACTTTTTGCTTTACTTTTCACTTATTTTATTTAACTATTATTATTACCATTACCATTACTATTACTATTATAATTATATAAAAAATGGATAATAAAACAAAATATGATATAATCTTTATTTGATATTTTAAATAAAAAGAACAATACGAAACTTTGAGATTTTTATTTTATTATATTTTATTTTTAAGTATGAAAAGAATCACACTCTCCCCTTTTTCAATAATAATAATAATAATAATAATAATAGCAGTAATAATAATTAAATAAATAAATAATTATATATTTCTAAATATAAGAGCTCTTTTTTTTAAAAAAAAGTTGTATCACCATATTAAAAAGCTATGCGCATAAACATCGTTAAAAGGTTAAAGGCATAAGTAAATAGATCATGTTATTTAATAAATAATAAATATTAATACGCACTCTTTTTATTATTAAGTATTATTTAATTTATATATCCTTTTTTAATAAAATTATAGGATTTTATAATTGAATCCTCGACATAATTTATTATTTTTTTTTTTATTGGTTTATTTTATTTCCGAAGCATCTTTTTTTTTTTTTTTATCTCAAAGGTAATAATAAAATAAGAATGTTTTTTAATAATAGTGCTATTTAAATTATATAAATGTATATCGTTTTTAAACAATAAAAAAAAAAGATTTTCTTAAAAAATACCGGAGATTTAAATTTCTCACGTGATTCATTTTGAACATAAATAAAAAAAAATAATCATATTTTATAATCCCTCCTTTTTTTTATTTATTTCCCTCAAACCGGCAAAAAGTTAATTCAATCCTTTTCTTTCCCACTTTATATTTATATATATTTATATATTATTCTTTATAACTTTCCTTATAGAAATATATTTATAAAAAACCATGTTAAAGGTACATTTATATATATATATATTATAATCATCATATAAAATAATAAATAAACTAATAAAAAATAATAAAAAAAATAACAACTATATCTATCATTTTATTTGTGAAATAGTTTATTCCTAATTCAACACTTTTAAGAGTAACCGCTAAAACAACAACAGGCAAACCCTCCTTACTAGTTTCTCATCCTTATAAACTCATAAGTATTAAAACATATGGTACAGTCCAAGAAACAAATAATACTTCATCTTCTTCTCCCCCACCTCCTCCTCTACAATCGTTTACTTCTAATCATCATTATTATCAACAGCCTCCGCAATCCACTGTAAAACAAGATCAGCTTTTTAATGAAGAAACTCGTCATCAGCTTGAAAGGTTACGTCAACATCATTTTCATGCTACTAATATTCCTGATTCACCTGATTTTGGCACCAATCAATATTTGAGTATTAATGAAGATTTACGTGAACAATTAAAAAACGTAGTCAGTCAGTTCCATGCTCCTATTAGATATGCTTTTGCTTACGGGAGTGGGGTCTTTCAACAAGTTGGTTATGATGAAAAAGTAAGTATATACATAGATGGATTTTTATTTTTATTTTCTTTTTAAGAAATATCGATAAGGAATAATAACAATGATTTTGACATTTTTTATTTTATTAAAAAGAAAAAACCAATGATAGATTTTATATTTGGCGTGAGTCATCCTGGCCATTGGCATGCATTAAATATTCAACAAAATCCACATCATTATTCTAGTTTAAAACGATTAGGATCAAGTACTGTAGCTACTTTACAGGATAAATTCGGTGCTGGAGTTTATTTTAACCCTTATGTTGAAGTGAATGGAATTGTAAATATTTAAATAATTTTTTTTTTTTTAAGAGGAAAAATAATAATAATCATTAATCGCTAAAAAAAGAATTTTAAAACTCATTTCAATCCATTTTTATTTATTCATTTATTATTAGATGATCAAATATGGTGTGGTATCTATTGATAAATTATGTAGAGATTTAATTGATTGGGAAACCTTATATTTGGCTGGAAGAATGCATAAACCTGTCAAAATCTTACGTGATGATGCAAGAGTTAGATTAGCAAACCAAGTCAATTTGACAGAAGCTGTTCGAGTAGCCTTATTAACTTTACCTGAACACTTTAGTGAAAAGGAATTGTTTGAAAAGATTGCTGGTATTAGCTATGTAGGAGATTTTCGTATGGTGGTAGGGGAAAATCCAAATAAAGTTAAAAATATTGTTGGTGCTCAATTGGACCATTTTCATCGGTTATATATCAGTTTATTGGGGGATTTGCCTAATGTTGCTATACTTAATAATGGTCATTTCCAGGTAAGATAATAACAGTAATTAATAATAATAATGAAATAAACTTATTCATTTAATTTATTCCCTTACTTATATAGCAAAATCTTAACCCTAAATATCGAGGCCTTATGGTACAAAAACTTCCAAGAACTTTATATGATCTTGTATTAAAAGAACATCGTAATTATGCAGCTAAACATAATTTAGAATTACCTTTGAACAAGTCGGAAATGTATCAACAAATCGCTTCCTCATCAAACTTGCCCATTTATATGGATAATTGTAATATATATATATAAATTTAAATTCGTCGATTGTTTTCTTTTTTTAAAAAAAATAGTTCAACTAATTTATTGCTATTCTTTTTTTTTTATTATTATTATTAGCTCTTCGTACAATTATCGGTAAGCCTGCGTTAACACAAAGTATTAAGGGAATTTTCACAGCTGGTCTCTTCAAATCTTCTCGTTATGCAACTGCTAAATTATCTAAATGGATAAAAGCCAAAAAATAATTATTTTTTTTTTAATTTAGATATAGACTTTTGATTATTTTTTTTTTTTTTATTTCATTCTTTTTATTCCTCTCTCGCTCTCTCTCTCGTTTTTTTTTATTATATATTTTCTCCAAATATTCATTCCTTTTCTACTCTTTTTTTTTTTATTATATCTTTGTAAATATATTTATATATTTTTCTATATGTATTGTGATCAATTTGAGACCAATTTTTTTTAAATATTACTTTTCTTTTTTTTTTTTTATATTCCAAGTTTTATTATTATTATTATAACTATTTATTTTCAAAGTACCTTTATCTTTAAATATTCTTTTTTTTTATTAATTCAATAAAATATAGGCATAAATGAATTTCTTCATAAAAAAAAGCTTTAATTTAATTGGTTTAAAAATCTAATATTAGATTTTTTTTTGAAGGTGGCTTGTGAAATTTTCTTATTTGTGTTTGTTTTCAGCTTTTCAACATTTTTTTTCTTTTTTCTTCCTCTTTTCTCTTTCTTCCATTTCAAATATATCAATATGGCTCACGCTAACGTTTGGAACTCTCGTCCTAAGACCTATGGTAAAGGCTCTCGTCAATGGTAAAGTTTTTTTCAAGTCAAACATTGCTTTTTTTTTATTATTATTATTTTTAGCTGGATTATGTTTTCAACCTTTTTTAATTTTTTACAACCTTTATTTTTCAACAAAAACCACAAAAATAATATAAAAATATGATGATATGAATTATTATCATTATTGGATGTATAAAAGTGCACTTTAAACTTATTGTTCTATTTGTTTATTTATATTCTCATTTGAATAGTCGTGTCTGTGCTCACCGTGCTGGTTTGATCCGCAAGTACAACCTTAACATCTGCCGTCAATGTTTCCGTGAATACGCCAACGATATCGGTTTCCACAAGGTAAATATTATAAATATTATATTATACTACTAATAAATAACCATAATAGGGTAGATAGAATGATATTAAAGTTTTCATTATCTAATATCTCTTTTTCTTTCTTTTAATAATATAGTACCGTTAAAGAATAAAAAAAAAAGTTATGTTTATTATTTATTTTATATATATATATATAATAATAATAATAAATAATATATATCTTGGTACACTTTTTTTTCTTTCAACTCTCTCTTTCCCCTTATTTTTTTTTAAAACAATATGAATAAAAGCATATTCTCACAATTTGTTTGAAACCAAAAATAATTATGAAAATATAATATAATATAGTTTAATTTTGATTAGAATTAAAAAATATACATTTTTATAAAAGGAAGAAGGATATATGTATATAAGAAAGGATGATCCATTTTTTAATATTAGATAGTAATGAACAGCTGACTCGGCAAGATTTTCCAAATTGGTTAAATCCATTTTCATATTTATTTTGATTTAAAAAAATCTTTTCCCTTTTCCTTTTCCTTTTTATTTTTTTGTTTTACGCTTATTTTAATATACAATGGGATATCCTGATTATTATAGAGTACTTGAAATACCTGAAGCTTCAACTCAAGAAGAAATACGACAAGGTATATATATATATATATAATAACTTTTATTAAAACAAAAAAACAAAAAATAATGATAAAAGTGGGTTCAAATACTTGTCTATTCATTTTTTTTTGTTCTTTCTATTACTCTATTTTTATTTTATTTTATTTTTATAAATAAGCATATAAAAAACAAGCTTTACTTAACCATCCAGATAGACTTGGAGATAATGCAACAGAAGAAGAAAGAAGAGCAGCAACAAGGCGATTTCAATTAATAGCCGATGCTTATTATGTTTTAGGTGATGAAGGACGAAGAAGAGAATATCATAAATCAAAAGACCGTTACGGAGAACCTTCTGAAGCTAATCCAACTGCTTCTGCTAGACAAGCTAATGACGTTTTTGGAAATATTTTTGAAGAATTACTTCGTCCTGAAGGTAATTTAATAAAATAAATAATAAGCAATAGTAAATAACATTTATCACTTATCATTTTTTTTTTATTTAATTACCAAATATAGTGGAACACCCATCTGTAGCTTGGCGCATTTTAGGCGCTGGTGCTGGTAATAAATCAACATATATATATATATATTTAAAAAAACAAAAACAAAAATAATCACATTACTTATACATATGAACTTTTTATTTATAATGACTTTTTTTTTATAATAATAATTTTAGGTGCTGTTCTTGGTTTTATTGTTGGAAACGTTGGTGGTGCTG
Organism: Cunninghamella blakesleeana; assembly: GCA_017871115.1. Taxonomy (NCBI): domain Eukaryota; kingdom Fungi; phylum Mucoromycota; class Mucoromycetes; order Mucorales; family Cunninghamellaceae; genus Cunninghamella; species Cunninghamella blakesleeana. The sequence continues at coordinate 3,615,285 of JAFCIZ010000005.1, forward strand.
CAGTTGGTGCGTTAGCTGGAAAAACGTTAGGTCAAATTAGAGATCATAAAGGTAAACTTTTTTATATATTATGCCGATCAATTGATTTATTTATACTGATTTATCTCGTTCTTTCTCTCTTTTTTTTTTTTTATTTTGTTTTATTTTTAATGTGTATATAACTAGGTGTTTCTGTTTATACAGCTTTTGAAAGGTTATCTATGGATGAACGTAGAAATATTTTAACTACACTTTTAACACGTTTTGTTATGCATGGTGCCAGTGCTGCAATGAAATAATTTTTTTTTTTTTTAAATATTAAAAAATATTGTATCTATATGTTATTATTATTTGTTATATATATATATTATTTTGTGAATATCATTATTATTATTTTTATTGTAGTCAATATATGTATACAAAAAAATCATCATTCTTTTTTTATTTTTTTAATAATAAATTATTTAATTAAATATTTTTCACCTTGTTCTAACGAGAATGATAAAGGTAAAAGCTCGCCAAGTGTAATAAGTTTGTAATCCCCTTTGTTATTTAATAAATAAACTGGTAAAGAGGCAGGGCCAAATTCAGATATAAATTGACTGCATAGTATCAATACACACACACACACATATATATATATATATATATAATATCAAAAAAAAAAAAAAAAAAATTAGTTATAAATATATTCTCCCTTTCTCTCTATACATTTAAAAAAGAGTCCAATTTTACCGACAAATACCACAGGGTGAGACAAATTCATCTTGGTCAGTTGATACCGCTAAAGCTGTAAATTCTTTATGTCCTTCACTCTATTATGTTAACAAAATATTATAACATGATGGTGTTAGAATAGAAAAAAATTAAAAAGTATATATCTATATCTATTGAATGACTTACAATAGCTTTAACATATGCAGTTCTTTCAGCACATATAGCTCCACCTTTTATTTTTCATTTTTTTTAAAAAAAGAATTATAAAAATGAATACCAATTAAAAAAAAAAAAAATTCCCACACTTTTCCCATCCATATATGATGCTTTATTATTTTTCTTCTATTTGTTTTAACTTACCATAGGAAGCATTTTCGATATTACAACCTAATAAAATGATAAGATTTATTTTATAAAGTCAGATATAGATACTATTTTCGTTTCGTTTCTTTTTTTTATATATATTATCTATCCTCTTTTAATACTTATTATTTTTCATATACAAGTATATATATATTTATACCTTTAAATATGGTACCATCTTTTGATAATAAAGCTGCACCGACGCGAAATTTTGAATACGGGCTATAAGAGGTCTCTTTTGCTACGTTTACCCAAAGAATAAAACAGAAGAAAAAAAAAAGAAAGGCGTTTATATTATATTAATGCTTCTATTTATTTTAAATAAACTTGTATTTTTTTTTAAAAAAAAAATACCTTGTAAAGCATCTTTAATAAGTGTGTCTAAAACATCTTTAGAAATGGTTGTCATATTGGGAAAAAAAGAAAAGGGGGGAAAAGAAAAGAGAAAAAAAAAGAGAAAAAAAACAATATTCTTTTTATTTAAATAGCAAATTTACACTTTTTTATTTGAGTTTTAAAAATAGTATTTTTTGTGTATATATAAAGAGGGGGTATAATGGTTATATATGTTATCTTAATTTTAAGCTTCAACTTTTTCCTTTTCATCATCTTTCTTTTCTTGTTTTTTATCATCTTTTTCATTATTTTTATCATCTTCCACTTCTGCTTTTTTACATTGACAAGTAGCGTTTTCATTTTCATCCTTGGCAGTAGAAGATTTTTCTTCTTTATCTTCATCCTTTTTATCTTTATTATCTTCATCCTTTTTGGAGCCATCCTTTTTATTATTATGAATTTTAGCTTGTTCACGATCCAATTTTGTTCTTTCCAAAAATTCAGGAACTTGAGCAAATAATTTATCCAAGATACCTTGATCATTGCCATTATCGGGGCCAGCTTCCAAAAACACTGTAACGAATAAATTTTGTAATTCAGCTGTAGTAACAGTATGTTCAGGAATCATGGTTAAAAATTCATCTAATTTTTCTTTCAAGAAAGCCTTATGTTTTTCTTTATCTTCTTTTTTGTTATCATTTTCTTCATCTTGATGTTCACTTTCATTATCGGATTCTTGTTCATTAGGAGGAGTAGGTGGTAAAGAGTAATCATCTTTTTTACTATCTTTCTTCTTGATCATGGCAGTAGCAGTATTCTTTTCCGTAATGGCTTTTTCTTGTTTTTCTTCATCTTCTTTAACATCAAAGAATCTCCAAAACATAGCTTCAACTTGGTCATGTACAGCATATCCAAATTCTAATTTGATATCAATTCTACCAGGTCTTAATAAGGCAGGTTCCAACTTATTCATATCATTACATGTCATAAATACCACTATTTTTTTTTTTTTTTTTAAAAAAAAGCAACAAGAATGAGTCAATAAGTTATAAACTTTTTTTTTTTTTTAAAAAAAATATAATAAAATAAAACCAACTAGTATATTTATACAAACTTACTTGAACCGTTATTTCCATTAATACCATCCAAACCATTTAAAAGACCAGAGACGGAAATAGTATTATCAGTATCAGTACTATCGTAATGATCAATATCTTCAATTACAATAAGAGTTTTTTCAGGAACTTTCGAAACCATATTTTGAAATTCTGAATCGGAAGTGATTTCTGTTAATTTGATTAAAGCAATATCCAATTGTAGTTGACCCTAATAAAACAGAAGTAATGAATAAAAAAGAATAATAGTTTTAGTGTTTGCTATTTTATTTTTTAAAAAAAGAGTAATTCATGATAATGATAATCTATCGTATTTCAACTTACAGCTAGAGCTTGGATTAAAGATGTTTTACCAGTACCAGGAATACCATATAATAAATAACCACGTCGATAAGGTAAAAATCTTTTTTGATACCAATCTTGGCTTTTAAGAAATCGTTCCATATCATTTAATATGTTTTCTTTTACACCTTTAGGTAAATTAACAGAATCAATGCTACGAGGGTCAATTTTATCCTTATAGTTCCAATTGTCATACCCATCCCACTTCAAAATATCAATCTAAAAATAAATATATATTTAAATATATTGATGGTCAAAATAAATATACAATTCTATTTATATAACTTTTAATTCTTATATTTGTTGTTTATTTTTTACTTACGGAATTATCTTCACTGTTATTATAAAGATCAGCCCAATCTTGTAATATTGATTTTAAAGTATCAATAGATTCAAAAGGACTAACTTCAATACTAACAGAGATATAAGAGGGACGGGTTGATTTTTCATCATCATCATCTTCATTTTGATGAGCTACAGAGATATCATAACCTTTATATTGAATCATATTGGTTGTATTATTTCCTATTTTAAAAATAATAGTAACAGTAATAAATAGTAAAATCAATTAATTCCATTCAATCTGATAATTAAGCGGGGTTTATATATATATATAGATTGATAGTGAATAGATGCTAAGTAGATATCTAAATAAACTTACTAGGATATAAACCAATTTGAGGCTTTTCATGTTCTTCTTCATCGTCATTATAATAATTATAAGTACCAACTGCTTCAGTTAAACCAGGAATTTCTTCTGTATTTTTCTTGATAAAACTATCAATAGCATTATAAGCAGAATCATGATAATATACTCTTACTGTTAAAGTTTTAGTTTGTTTTACAACACGATTAAAGCAGTATTCTAATAATTGTTGCCAATTTGTTCTAAGAATGGCTATTATTATAAAATAAAATGGAAAAAGAACAAACAACCACGTATAAATAACAATAATTTTTTTAAATTCTCTTTCTATTATCATATCTATTATTTTTTTTTACGAAAAGACTTACGAGCAATATAGAATAATATACCCAACATAACAAAGTCATTTCCAAAGTAACGTTGGCATAATCTTGTTAATCTTTCACCAAGAATGCTATGCCAGAATTTTTCTTCAGATACGTTTTCAAGTAGATATAAAATAAATTCAAAAATACTAGTGAGTTTTAAAGAACGTACTTTAGCGAGAGGTAAAGGCATTGTAATATAATATTATAATAAATTGAACTATATAAAGTAAATAAGTTTATAGTAAAAAAAGTAAGAAAGTAAAGAAAGAAAAGTAAAAAAAAAAGTGAAAACGAAATTTATTTTATAATTTTTACAAGAAAGCCTCACTGCGGTTTCGATTTATATGAGAAAAAAGAGTACAGAGGTATTTCAGTCTAATTTTTTACACGTCAAAGCCCACTGCGGTTTTTTCCTTAAAGAGCCATAAAACCGTCTGGTTTTTTTTATGACAAAATGAGAGTAATCCACTCTCTCATATCCGCAGCTTCTTTTTTTGTTTTTTGTTTTTTATTTTTTTATTATTATCATTAAAAATAGATATCAAGTATTAACCTATTTTGGTAATCACACTTTATATGTGGTTACCTTGGTTACCAGTACAACTTTCCAACTCTAATTTCAACAAAAAAAAATAAATAGTTTTTGAGCAAAGCTGAAGAAATCTTAAAAACTTAAATTCAGATACTGGTGGTTTTTTTTAATTTAAACTTTGTTCGAAAAAGTTTTTTTTGTTCAAATTTAAATACAAAAAAGGAAACTCTTTTTAAAACTCCTATTTTTTTTTTTCAAGCATAATTTTTACCTGTGACCGTAAAGGAAAAAAAGAAAAAAAAGATCATCCATTTTTTTTTTTTTCACCCTTTTTCCTCTTTATTATTATTTTTCTTCTTCTTATTTTTTACATATAAATATTATCAAATATATATTAAAAAGGTGTCAATAATGATGAAAGGAATCAAAGGTGTTGTAAGTTAGTTTCTATTCCTTTAACCTTTTTATTATTTTTACTTTTTTTTTGTTATAAAAAGTAATAAGTTTTTTATTTTATAAAAAAAGAAAAACTCTATTATATACAATAGGTTCGTTTATTGTTAACCTTTCTGCTTGATTTTCTATTCTTTTCTTTTAGTTGAATAGAAAAAATTCTTCTTCAGATACATCGTCAGACTCAGTTATTCGTTTTAATAAGCCAAAAATAATATCTAATACAAATGCTAATTCAATAGAAAATATTCATCCTACAACACCTTCACCACCACCACAACCTCCTACTTCTTCCCATTCCTCTTCTTCTACTAATTCGCCTCCTTTAATCGATGATAAAGTCAAGATGAAAAAGTTAAAGAAACGAAAAAAACAACAAGGACAAGCAAATGATATGGTATAATATAAATATGATTTTGAAAAAATAAATAGATAAAATACAAAGAAAGTATTACTAATATATATATATATATATATTTGTTTATTTATTTTTATTTTGTTTTAGACTGGACAAAACCCTTTATCACCACCTCCTACTACTTCTTCGGCAACTGCAACTATTACCCTTGCTTCTACTGCAGCCAAAGTTAGTCATAAAATACAACCAAATACATTTACCAATGTGATAAAACAGGATTTAGCATCGATGAGACCTACCATGAATAAACTAAAAGCTAGTATTACACCAAAGGATACAATCATTCCTATTGGAAAATCGCCCCGTAGAAGAAAATCATCTAGATTTCATGTTGAAGATCAACCTCGGCAAGCATTAGAAAAATATCCTCCTTTTAATGGTAATGTATATGTGTATATATTAAAAAAAGGAAAAAAAGTTGAAAAAAAAGAATGATTCAATGGAATGATTTATTAATTGGTAGATATTATTATTATTATTATAGAGGTACCTATTGCTCAAAGAGAGGAGCTTTTTTCAAGAAAATTGGCACAATGTACAGTATTGTTTGATTTTGATGATGTTGCTTCTAATTTAAAAGGAAAGGAAGTGAAAAGGCAAGCTTTACAGGAAATTTTGGAATATGTTACTACAACAAGAGGAGCTATTACTGATGTTATTTATCCAAAAGTAGTTAAAATGGTAATATAAAATAAGTTTTTGTAATTTTTTAATTTATAAATATATATAAATATTTAAATTACTATTATTATTATCCCATAATTTTTCTTAGGTCTCTGTCAATTTATTTAGAACAATTCCACCACCGTTGAATATGTCATATAATGAAGGGTTCGATGAAGAAGAGGATGAACCTGTTTTTGAATCTGCTTGGCCTCATTTACAATTAGTATATGAATTCTTTTTACGTTTTATTGAATCCCCTGATTTTAAATCGAATATTGCAAAGAAATATATTGACGAGCATTTTGTACTTCAGGTAAAAGCAATAGCCATTATTATTATTCCTATTTTATAAACCTTCATCTCATTCTAATATAATGCATCTAACTTTTTTATATATTTAGTTGTTAGAGTTGTTTAATAGCGAAGATCCTAGAGAGCGTGATTTACTTAAAACAACATTACATAGAGTATATGGAAAGTTTTTAGGTCTCCGTGCATTTATAAGAAAATCAATCAATAATATATTTTATCAATTTATTTATGAAACTGAACAATTTAATGGTATTGCTGAATTATTAGAGATTCTTGGAAGGTAATAAAATTAACTGCAATAATAGTAATTTGTATAAATATTAAAAAAGGAGATAAAGAAATATTGATTATTTATATTAATATTTATTTATATTATATTTATAGTATCATTAATGGATTTGCATTACCATTAAAAAATGAACACAAAACATTCTTATTCAAGGTTTTGATCCCGTTACACAAACCATCCAATATTGGCCCTTACTATCCTCAGTTAGTTTATTGTGTGGTACAATTTTTAGAAAAGGATCCTTCATTAATTCAACAAGTGATGATTCAATTACTTAAATATTGGCCAAAAGTTAATAGCGCAAAGGAGGTTATGTTATTGAATGAAGTGGAAGAAATATTGGACCTTACTGATTCAGATATCTTTGAAACTTTTATGACTCCTTTATTTAAAAGAATGGCTTTATGTATAGGCAATACTCATTTTCAGGTAAAGATTGATTACGTATTTTTTTTTTTTTAAATAATTTAAAAAAATTATTTACATTCTCATTTTATTTATTTATTTCTTCTTTTTCTTTTTAATAGGTTGCTGAAAGAGCATTATTATTCTGGAATAATGAATATTTTATAAGCTTAGTGAATGATAATATTGAAGTCATATTACCTATCATGTATCCAGTTTTATATGAAAATTCAAAATCACATTGGAATAGGTATGCAATATATATATATACAAGTATACATACGTAATAATCCATTCAAATGATTTATTAATGATTGTTGCGTACTTTATTTATATTTTTTATCTTATTCTTTTAGAGCTATTCATGGATTAATCTATAATGCATTGAAACTTTGTATGGATATGAATTATGAATTATTTGAAAAATGCGCTGGGGAATATCAACGACAAACCGAAGAGTAAGTAGTAATAGTAATTATAATAAAGAGAATGATAAAAGCTAGTACCATAAGTTAATATTTATTTTTTTAGGAAAAAAAACCAACTTAACCAGCAACAATTATTATGGGAAAAGTTAGCAGCCATGGCAATAGATAATGATAAAACAAAATAATGACACCATTATCAAACTTTAATTTATACATATCACCATTTTCATTTTATATTAGCATCATCATCATTACAATCATATTAGATTTTTTTTTTTATTTCTATTCGCGTTTTTTTTAATTTTCTTTTTTAATGTCAATGATACCCGATAATTTTTTTCATTCTCCTCTCCATCTCCATCCTCACTTTTCTTTTAAATAATAATACAACTAATTTTTTTAAATACATCAGCTGTCAGATCAATAAAAATACTGCATAAAACATTTTATCAGCAGTTTTATTTTCAAAATAAAATGAATTCAGATCCCATGATACATGTATTAATGACATTACTTCGGGGGTTTAAATGTTTTAAAATAGATGATCTAAAAAAGTTTATATATGTATATTTTTCTCTTTTTGTTGCACTTAACTTTCAAAAAGATAAATAAAAAGATATTCTATATGATCATATGAGCTTAATATTATACATTATAAAAAAAACATTTTCCCCCCAATGACGTGACCACGTGTGTAGGATTTATATATTTTAAAAAACATTTATAAAAGTTGAAATAGAAATAAAGAAGGAGAGTGTATTATACCCTTGACCCAAAATAGTCCCCTGTCGAAATCATTTTTTATTGGTTAAAATATTTAAATTGCCGTCAGTATTGTTTTTTTTTCTTGCTTTAAAAAAAAATCCATATTAATTTTCACCCAATTTTTTTTTTCTCTTTTCTTCTCTTCCCCAAAAAATCCTTTTTTTTTTAAAAAAACTCCATTAATATATATAACGTAAGATGATTCATATCATAAATTAATATTAAATAAAACAAAATAAAAAGAGACTAATTAATTATTTTTGTTATTATTATCGTTTATTATTAATAGATGTCTGTCCCAGGTAAATTTTTTTTTTTTTTATATTTAAGAGTCGCGTTTTTTTAAAAAAAATAAAAATAAAAATAAAAAAAATGGGGTTTGCTAATGGATATATTTATATATATACGTCTTTTTCTTTTTTTTATAATATTATTATTCATTAGTTGCTTTCAACGATATTGGTAAATCTGCCAAAGATCTTTTATCCAAGGACTACCCCGTTGGTGGTGTTAAACTTGAAGTTAAGACCACTGCTCCTAATGGTGTTGTAAGTTATATATATATATATTTAAATTATCAATAATAATAGTAGTAATAACATATAACTAATTTATTATCAATTTTATTATCATATTTTTATTTATCAATTTATATCCGTTATATAACCTATTGGCAATAGACTTTCAAGGTAAATGGTCAACGTGATAACAAGACTGGTATTATTGTTGGTGACCTTGAAACCAAATATGCCGATAAGGTCAACGGTATCGTCTTTACTGAAGCTTGGACTACCTCTAACCATCTTAATGGAAAAATTGAACTTGAAAACAACCTTGCTAGTAAGTTTTATTTATATACTATATTTTTTTCTCTGGGAAATATATAGATGGATCATTAAACTTTATTTATTAATATGATAATCACGTTTTTTTCTTTTTAATAGAGGGTCTTAAACTCGAATTATTAACTTCTCTTCTCCCTGCTTCCAATGAAAAGAGTGCCAAGGTTAACGCTACTTACAAGAAACCTAATGTTCACACTGTTGCTACTCTTGATGTTTTCAAGGTAAAAAAAATACTTTAATGATGTATAATTATGGTATTTTTTTAAAGTTTTTTTTTATTACGAACTTTTCTCACGATTTTCCTTTTCCTTTTTCTTTTTCTTTTTTAATAGACTAACTTCAGCGTTAACTCTGTTGTTGGTCAACAAGGTTTCCTCGTTGGTGGTGAAGTTGCTTACAATGTTGTTGATGGAAAGGTAAAATAGAGAATATAATAAAGAGAAAAATAAAAGTAAGAAAAGAGACGATAATAAAGGAAAAAATAAATACTAATATATATTTTCACACTTTTGATTTATAGATCAGCCGTTATAATGGTGCTGCTGGTTTCACTACACCTGAATATGCTGTTGCCCTTCATGCTACCAACAACTTAAACGTTTTCTCTGCTTCTTATTATCACCGTGTCAACTCTGATCTTGAAGCTTCTGGTAAGGCCTCATGGGATTCTAAAGGCAGCAATGCTGTTGCTCTTGAAGTTGGTGCTAAACTCAAGTTAGATAGCTCTGCTTTCGTTAAGGGTAAGATCTCCAACTCTGGTGTTCTTGGTGTTGCTTATACCCAAGCTCTTCGTCCTGGTGTTAAGGTCAACATGGGTGCTGCTATTGATACTACTCGTCTTAATGAAAATGCTCACAAGATTGGTCTTTCCTTCACTTTGGAAAACTAAATCTATTTTTATTAAAATATTAATATTCTTTAACTAAAAAAAAAAAAGGAAATTCATTTTTTCTTTTTGTGAAAATTCTATAATATTAGATTTTAATCTCTTATACGTTTTGTAATTATTTTTTTTCTCTCTTCTATCCTTTCTTTTATATAAATATATACATATATTGATTGATAAAAAACGATTGTCAAAATAAAAATATCAAATTTTTTTTTACCAAAAAAAAGAGGAAGCAATAATATATTTATTCAATGAAGTAGAGTATATACAAGAGTGAATTTTTTATATATAGACATGTGGATATGTAAAATCAATAAATATTTCCACTTATATTATTCATCTTCATCCTAATGTTTTAACAGATTTATACGCAACAGCTATTTAGAAAAACTGATTATTATAGTTTAATAATGAATGCGCTGAAAGTTGTTGATTTACTTTATTTAATAGTTGACTATGCATTACTGCTGTTGATTATATATTATTTGATTGCTATCTTATTAATTTAACTATTTGTGAACGAAAATTAGAGAATGGCACTGCTACGGTCTTTTAATCAGTTCAAACATAAATACCATGCTACAACGTATCTAAAAATTGGCTAATTCCGAGCACTTTTTTTTTTGGATATAATATAAGCATACAGAAAAATGTCGTATTTGGATCAGGTACAATACAAATTAAACTTTTAAAATTTAAAAAAAAATTATATGAATTTATCATTACCAATATGCAAGCGCTATATATAATTTAATAGAATAGATTATTTATTTAATTCGTGTATAATATATAATATATTTTTTAATAGTAATAATAATAACAGCTATATAATACAACAACAATAGAGTGATTATAATTAAATAGCTACACCCACGAAAAAAAAAATTATAATTTTATTGCTATGAACAAATGAAGTAATATAATATGTTCGTATAAAAATGATATCCCAATTATTTTTATTATTATTCTATAGTGTACTATTTTTTTTACACGTTTATTTTTGATTCAACCATTTTTAATAAGAGTGTAGAATATTTATCAAGCATAGCTAACGTAGCAGGATCATGTTGCACCTCTTTCGTTTCTAATTTCTTTTCCTTATCATTGTCGTTATTACCTAGCGTGCTATTTACTTGTTGTGTTAAATCTCTTAATTTTGTTTCTACTTGAGATAAAAAGGTAGTAGTTTGTGGTGTATGTTGTTGATCAACTTTTTTTACAATAGATAAATAAGAATCCAATACACTTTCTAATAATATTTTTGCTCCATCTAAATCGTTTAGTATATTTTGCATATCGCTTTTTTCCATTTCAATAGGTGAGGAGGGTGATATTTCAGTAATTTCTTTTGTTATTTGTTGCTGTGATATTGGTGGTGATGATGATCCTTGTTGATTTTCTGTTAATATTGAATGATTAATTTCATTGTTATTGTTATCATCATTGGTTGAAATATATTCGCTATTATCATTATTGTTATTATTACTAGGTAAACTAACAGTTTGATCAGATGAGGTCACGTATTTCTTTTTATTTTTATCAGTATCAGGTATTATTTTTGAAGAATCCTTGTCCATTGTTAAAGAGATATCATTTTTTTCATTATCATAGTGAATATTGACAATGTCTGCATTGGGCTTATTACCAAGTTCTTTAAAAGAGTTTAATACGTTATCAAGTGATTCACGATATTGGCCTTTCTTATCTGTCAAGGATGATAGAAATCGTGCTGTAATACTTTGTCTCTTTTTAGATTTTTCAAGTTTTTTATGTAGTTTATTAAGCGCTGCCATGTCTTTAATAAATCCTGGTAAAGAGTTTCTTTTCTTGGTATCCAAATGGTCATCGTTTATTTGATCAATTGTTAAATTGGCGGTATTTGTATTATTATTTGTATTATTATTATTGTTATGTGATGGTGGTAATGGTGGTATTAAATCAAGTATGGATGTAGATATTGTTTCATTCTCTATTGAATCATGATTATTATTATTATTATTGTTATCAGATTGGGTATCGTTTTGGTGTTGTTGCTGTTGAAGTTTAAGAAATTCCATAGATAATCTATTTTTATTTGTTGAGGTTGTTGACATTGTAGTTGATACAGTGCGACTTAATGATGTAGTCATTCGTGGTGCTTCCCTTGAAGTTATGGCTTGAATAATAGCGTCATCTGTATTATCGTCGCTCCCTTCATCATCATCATCATCATCCTCTTCGTGTTCGTTATCCTGATCTTCTTCATCTTCATCTTCATCACTTTGCTTCAATTCATTATCTGATATTGGTGTTTTCCTTCCTCCCGATGTTTCGTCCTTTGTTGAACTACTACTACTAGCACTTGCAGTTTCTTGTATTAATACTTCGATTGGTTTTCCAATATCATCTACATCTTGAGATGGCAAAATATATATTATTTGCTCTTCTTCATCTTCACCAGTATCTTCATCTTCATCCATATCATCCATACTATTTTCTGTGGTATAATGATTATTATTATTTGGGTATTGGGAGTTCATATCTGTGACGATATTAATATTATCGTTGTTATTATTATTATTACTATTGTCATTGTTTTCGGTAACATTATCATTATCATTATCATTATTGTCATTATTATTATTATCATTGATTTTATTATTGGTTTCTTTTTTTTCATTGTGATACTCTTTAGTGGGTGACGATGGTTTTTCTATGTTAGATGTAGGCGTAGCTTTATTATTTTCACTGATAATAGAATTAGTACTTGATCGCCTGATACCTTCGTGACTTTTAGGTCGATATTTCATTCCATCCCTGTTATCCTTTTTATACAATGCATCACGTGAAAGCTGCTTTCTAAGTACTGGACTTGTCCGTTGCCCTAATGGTTGTTGTTGAAGACGATAGTTTATTACGTTAGCTACACGATCTCTATTACTTGTAGTAGGTATACCATTATAAAGGCGATCTAATTTTCCATGAATATTTTCATATGATTTTCTTTCTGTCACTGATGGTCCATCTTTATTTTTTCCAAGTGATCCATTTACTTTATTATTATTATTGTTATTGCGTTCTAAAATTGGATTATGTCTATTTATTGGTGACGATGGTGTAGATGAGTGAGCTGTATCACAATGATTTGAAGCACTGTTATTATTATTGCTGTTGTTATTGTTATGAGAAGGAATATTTGATTGTAAAGTTGGGGCTGCTGCTGTAATATTTTGTAGAGAAGCATCACGTTGCTTTCTATTCATTGCTGCCTTCTTATATAAATCATCATATTTTTGTTCAGCAGGAGAAATTGTAGAAAAAGTCTTTCTTTCGCCTTGCCGAATCATTTGAGACAAAGTTGGTGTTGGCCTTATCATGGAAGCGGCAGAAACTCTTCTTAATCTAGGCGGTGCCATTTTACTATTATTATAAAGAGCTGATTTTTTTTCATCATCCATTAATTTTGCCGATGTGATTTGGCCCATTAATGTAGCCTGTTTCACTTTGGTTTCATGATCTACATTTCTTGATTTCATCTTATTCACTATTTCCTTTCCAACTGACCATATAAAAATAGTTCCATCCGAGCAAGTACTGATAATACGTAAAGATTCTTTAGGTGATCGTATGAACTTTACGGAGGTGATTAATTCAGCATGAGCACAAACTTTTTCAACACAGTTTCCAGATACCAGATCAAATAACCTAATGCATCTATCCGATCCGCTTGTCACTGCAAAGGTACCTGATAAGGGGTCCAAGTCAATATTAATTAGACTTCCACCAGAATTTTCAAATGAAGCACCAGTGGATATTTCTTCAGCAGTTTCGGGTTTACAAACACGGAAAGGTTTACCGGATTCTACATTAAAAATAAATAATCGTCTTTCACCGGTAACTGCTGCTACATATCTATTAGTTACATCCAATGTCATATCAAAAATAGTACTACGGCCAGAATGATTGTGATAATTGACGTATGCCATATTATTATCATTGTCAAGTACATGGCCGCTAGAATTTAATGCTGGCAAAGAAGGTGTATCTGATGAATTTGCATATTGTCGAAATATTAACCCTTTATCTGCTCCACTACTTATGAGTTTTTCTGAATTTTTTGTAAATCGAACTGAAGTAATAGAAGATGAGTGATCGTCTAAACTTTGTACAAGTTGAAAATTTTTTCTAATATCAAAAATATGAAGTAGTCGATCACGACTAGCTGTGGCGATTAAATATGGTTGGTCTAAAAAAAGGTGGAAAGAAAGAAAAAGATAAAAAAATAAATATGTATAAATTTGTATGATAATTTAAAGAGTATATAAATATATAATGTGTATGTGATTATGTGTGTTTACTTTTATTTGATGGATTGGATATATCGATAGACAATATTTCAGAATCATGAGCCTCTTGATAAGTAATCTGTTCCCAAGTTGTCATATCATGCACACGTAGGTTCCCATTTCTATCACCAGTAGCTAATAGCATTCCTTTTTTATCCATTTTAAGAGATCGAATGCCAAAATCGGGGTATTGATCATCTGAGATATCTATAAAGTAAATAAAGTAGTGTAATGCAAAACAAAGCAAAATAAAAGTAAGTCAATAAAAAGTTTTATGAAATAGAGATTGTGTATAAGTTTTATAAATAAAACTAATAAAAATCAAATTACCTATATCGCGTTTGTATTTGGAAAATTCTGCTGCATCAGAATCAACATAAATCATTTTGATTAATTCCCTTGAATAAATGTTTTTTTTATATGGTGAAAGAGTTGTTGAATAAGTAGCTGATACATTGATATCTGATGATTGAGAAGAGCTGGTTGACATCGGTAATGAAGTAATCGATGAGTCAGGAGAATGTAATGAAAGTGGCGAGGATGAATATGAATTGAATGATTGAATATGATCCAGATTCCAAAACCTTACTGTACCATCTGCAGAATAGGTAGCAAATGAATTTGGTGGCAAAATTGATAGTGCGGAAGTTGTAGATTCATTATTTTCTATACTGTCTTGTTGATCAAATGGGCAGGGCTATATTATGACAAAGGAGATATAAGAATGGAATAAAAGTATTGAATTATCACTATATGGTTATATATATATGTATATTTGTGCTTATTATTATTATCATTTTATTACCTCAACACCCCAAACACAATCAGTATGAGCGATAAAACTTCTATATTTACCAATTTTTTTCATATCCTTGATATCCCATATATAAAAGCTTCTATCAGAGTAAACCGTTGTAATTTTAGAAGTAGATTCATCATATGTAAGTGCAACTGCATCAGGGTAACATGAATCCTTATCCGTGTATTGAGCCAGCATATCAGGAGAAGAAATAGCACTGATATCCATTCCAAGGGGATGAGGTTTTGGTAGCATTCCATAATACTTTAACGTAATTGGTTCAAAAAATCTATTATTTAATAAATATAAATCCAAGATATATATATACATATGTTAGTCATGTAATAAAAGTTTATAGAAATGGGTATCATTATTTTTTTTATCAGTATTACCTAACAATACCTTGAGAACACGTACAAATAACGTACGAAGAAGATACTTTGATTGAATAAGCGTTAGAGACCTAAACAGAAGGAGAAAAAAAATACAAAGATAAAAATAATATAAATATACTCTGATAATCAATGTTGTGTTTCTTATGTTTTATTGTTTTACCTGTAAATTGACCCATTTATCGATACCACGACCTTCTTTGAAAACACATAATATACCAGAATCCGTAATAAAGTAGACATGGTTTAAATTTGATTTATCACAAGCAACATCCACAAAGTTACAATCTCTTAGTGTACCTAAAATACCAGCTCTACCATCTAATACTTGTGTTTCCCTTGAAGATAAATTACTCTGGTATTAACAATAATAATATATTCATGTTATTGATTGTTGTATGGATATATATAATTTCAATTGATTTCACCATCATCATCTTTTTACCTTTTTTGAATGTTTTCCAAGCGATTTAAAGTACCAATATTTAACGTGTCGTAATCCAGCCGTAACAAAATAAGAGCCATCTTTTGAAAAGGACAATGCATTTACTTTGCTTGTCACTTTATTACTTGCCACCTTATTTCCTTTTTTCCAATTCCATACATATATATACCCATCATGCTAACGTAACCAAAATATTTATAAACAAAATTAATATGAATTAATATGTATCTATATATATAATACAGAAGTATATTCTTTTCTTGATCATTAGTGAAATTATATATGACGATATAATGTTTTGTACCTGAAAACCAACAGAAACAAGGTACCTAGAATTTGGTGAAAAAGCTACAGATAAGATGCCAAATTTATGAGCACGATATTGATGTATTAGTATACGATCCTTGACATTCCAAATAAGTATTCTTGGTTGGTGGCCCATCTAAAATAGATGCATATTAAAACAAACATTTTCCTTTTTAGATAAAGTTTCTTAATACAAGTTTTTTTTATTTTTATTTTCTTATTCCATTTATTTATTATTATTATTATTATTATTATTTAATATTATTATCATTGTTTTATTTATTTATTTATATTTATTTTACCTCGCCAGCAGCAAGATATTGGCCATCCGATGAAAAAGCAAGACAGCTAATAGGTTTAACTCTATTACTAGCAGGTGTATTATCGCTGTTTTCTTTTTTTTTTAACGTCGGTAAAGGGCAGGTAACCATAATATCATTTTGACTTGAACCAAGGGTTGATATCATAGATCCTATATTAGAATTATTACTATTACCGATGTTTCCATTTGCTATTTGAGTATTTGATCCAATGGTTGAGCTTTCTGTTGTACGATAAAGATATCCAACCTGTTTATTGCGCTTATGGTTATAAAGTACCACTACTGCACCTGCTGCATATGCTATTAAGTCTTGCGATTCAGCTGATGCTAATATATTTGAAGATGCTGTAGTAAGTCCTATGATCCTTTCTAATTTTAACTTTTTTAAAAAAAAAAAGATATAGTGATAAAAAATAAATAAGAGTTAAGTAAACTGTCATAATAATAATTTTATAAAGATCTATCCGTCTCTTTATTATATATATATATATATATATATACATATATATAATGTAATAATATACTATACATACAAAAATAAATAATTTAAATATGTACATTATATATACTTTACGTTTTGAGAAGATTTAGGTTGATCTTTCTGTTTTCTTCGCATGCCTGGACCGACAATGGTATGATTGGTTGTTGTGGGTAAAGTGTGTTGGTATGAAGACATAGTGAGTGGATGTGAATGCAAAGTTGTTGATTGTGATGGTGGAAGTGGTATATTACCAGCATTTACTGGAAAGAATTCACCCATTGATGATATATGTATATATATTTATTTAATAAAGGTATAATATTAATATATAAAGTGAGAAAGAAAAAAAAAAAAGTGAAAAAGAAAAAGAAAAAGAAAGAGGTAAAAAAAAAAAATTAAAGCGGAAAACTTATTTTTTTTTTTGGGTACTTTACTTTTTTTAGAAAATTTACAGATCAGACCGAACGCTTTTTATAAAAATAAAAAAAAATGAGCTTACATTATTTATTTATAAATTAAAAGAAAAAAAAAATATATTTTATAAATTAAATATCTATATTAGCAAGATTATCTAAATCAAAATTGATATTATAATAATTTAAAGCGTCATTATACTTATCCATCCATAGTTGATATAAAGGATAATAATCTGCACGTTCTTTTGATTTTTTGTTTAAATCAGCATTCCATGGTTTGATTAATATATAATGTAAATTTTTAATTTCGTTTATATTCCATACGTCAGAATGACCAAAGACCATCGTTTTAAGAGCATTGTATGTATAAGGCAATTCTGTCCATTGATTTTCAAACTCTTCATTTAAAAAATCTTGATCAGGAAATGGATAAATATTTAGATCGCTTACTTGATTTAATTTTTTGATCATTTTTAGATAGGTTGATCTTTGAGGTTTAAATACGATCAATCCACTATTAAAATAATTTTTATGTAAAGATCTATTATTTCTATTTTTTTCAGTATAAGCACAATTAGCAGGAATCCTATAATATATTTATATGTATATATGTATATTTGTATATATATATAGAAGTATTGGAAATTTTAAAAGTTAGTGTAACCATCTTTTACTTAATTCATTTTTTTTAAATAGGAAATACTCACCAGTCTGGTGGATAATTTTTTAGTTTTTGAGGATTACAAGTACATGCATTGGCGGCCGCTACCCAATGATCTTGAGGAAAAGATATAGTCATCAGCTCATCTATATTTTGTAAAGGTAACATATCAGCATCTAATAATACCAATCGATCATATTCTTCTTGATCCCAAGCAACTAGTTTTGTCCATGTATTTTCAAACCGTTCTTGAAAATAATGAATATTCCCTGTAGGATGGATAGCTTCAACTTTTTTTAATAAAATTCCCAAGGAACTTAATAATTCAAGTAATTTTGGTGAAATATCTGACGTATATAAGACTAATAATGGATAAGCACTTTTAAGAACGCGAGTTAATACGTACTGTAACGTTAAAACGCCTTTTACATATCCAGTACCAGCCGTGATAATAGTTACCCAAGCACATTTGGTCATAGTTGTTGTTTTTTTTTTTTTAAAAAAAAAATGGAAAGAGAGAGAAAAAAAAGGGGAAAATATAGAAGAAAAAGGAAGAAGGAAGAGAAATGAAAAAAGGGAAACAAATGAATTTTAAAAAGGAAAATGCCACACCCTTTTTTTTGATGATCTTTTTAAATATCCGCTGTAAATAAGACATAAATAAGACATATAAAAAATGAATACAAACATAGTATTTAATAATAAAAATAACCACATTTAAAGTACAAGGGTGAATAATGATCACATACTTGTAATATAGGTTTTATAAATCTATTTTAACCAAGATATTATACGTTTGACTATAAAGCTTTTTTTATTGGATTTAAAAGTTTTGAACTCAAAACATATATATTATTATATTCAGTATTTAATTAGAATAATAGGTAATCATAAGAATAAAAAAATAGGTAGTAATGCAATTTTTTTTTTGTTTCAAAAAAGCTGACTTTAATTTTTTATAATATGAATTGGTTAATTTTTTTTCCCTTTTTCTATCCCTCTTTTTACTATACTAAATATTTTTTTATATTTCTATACTTTAATTAATATGACAAGAAATATATCATTATTGTTGATCTTATTTATAACCTGGTACTACATAAATACAAATACAATTGCTCATATTGATTGATCATTATGTATATATATCATCATCATCATTAATATTAATATTTATCTATACAACTTAGTTTATTTCCTATTTTTACAGCTGCTACCACTGTAAATGGAAGTCTAGTTACAAATGGTATTCTTACAGGTAAATTTACTATCTCATTTATATCACTAACTATAGATAGCAATTAGGATTAATACATTCTCACCCTTCTTTTTATTTTATTTTATTTATATAATGATAACAATAATCATAATAATCATAAACCAATATATTAGATCTACGCAGATTACGCCCAACAACTAAAGTAACTTTAAGTGGCATTTATTCAGCTATTGTCCGCGAAGATGGATCTTTTTCTTTGTAAAGTATATTTACTGTTTTTATATATGTGTTTTTATGTGTATGTCCAATTAAACTTATTATCATCTTTTTTTCTTTATTTTATTATAATTATTTATTATACATATAGTTATAACGTAGCACCTGGTTCTTATTTATTAGAAGTAAATAGTATTGACTATGTTTTTCCAAAGGTACATATAAAATAGATAGATAAATTGAAGTATGAATATATAAAGATGTTAGTATGATATCGTCTGACATATATATATATATATATATATATATATATTATGGCTTTATTATGATTTTATAGTTACGTGTCAATGTTAAAGAAAATGAAGTAGACGGCGCTTATGTAGGAGTTGGTATTGGTTGGGATAAAACTGGATATGCTGTTCCTCATCCATTTGAATTAAAAGCTAAAGTAGAAGCCGATTATTTTATGGTAGGATAAATGATTATAATATAATATATTCTTATTTTTTAAAAAAAATAAGGAAAAACGAAAAAACCTTTTTTTTAATCCAATTCATAATTGTTATTATTAGCCAAGACAAGGATTTAATGTTTTGGGTATGTTCAAGAACCCTATGTTTTTAATGCTTGGATTTAGTGGTATTATGATGTTTATCATGCCAAAAATGTTACAAAATATGGGTACGTATCTATTATTATTGTTATTATTTTTTTTAAAAAAATAATATGGAGTGGTTTTGTCTAATTTTTTACTTTTTGTTTCAATTATTATTATTATTATTATTATTTAAAGATCCCGAAGCTATGAAAGAATTAACCCAACCTCAGTCAGAAGGGCAAAATAAAGAAAATGAAACGCCAAGTTTATCTCAAATGTTTGCTCAAGCTCAAGCTCAAGTTCAACAACGTCAATCCGCAAGACGATAGATAGTTTTTTGTTATATTAGAATTCGTTTTGGAAATTGAAAAATTATTTTATTATTAAAATTAAGATTCACAAAATTATTCATACAGCATTGTTTGAAAGGGTTATATACATATATATGTATATATATTGAACAGGATTAAAAATAAAAGAGAGACACAAATAGGGAACAATATATTATATAATCGATTATAGCAGTTTCTATTGGTGATAATGATGATAAAGTTTTTAACTTGAATAAAAACAATGCTGAGATCCTTTTTTATTGCTTTTCATGTAAGAATAAACAAGACTAGCATATTTAATTACAATGGTACTTTATTTTGTGTTTCGGTGGTAAAATTAATAAATAAAAAAGTTGGTTATTTTATTTGATTAAAAGGTTTGATGAACATGTTTGAAGTATATATTAGAAGAAAAGATTAAATAATGTGTAAATGGTATAAAATATACACTTCTCTTTCCTTTTTTTCTTTATTTTATTATGTAGTATACAGACGTTCAAAATTTTCTTCGAAAATTCGTTGCTAAAACCTAGTTAATATTTCACATGTTTTTTATACGTTTTATCTATTTGGAATTTATTTATATGACATTATCATATATATTTTGTGCTTGTGAAAATTTTTTGAATTAACAAACTCTACGAAAGTTTTATTATTATTATTATTATTTATAAACACTAAAACTCGCTAGAATTGATTATATTTTGCTGACTAAAATATTACACAGGAAGGTTTCTAAAGAATATTTTTATTTTACGAATTTTAGAAGAAAATAAATTAAAGATTTTGTAATGCAATAGATCGTGTAACTGAAATTATAGATAAATGTTTTGTACATATAAAAGTATTCGTCTTTCTTTCTTTTTTCAATTATTTTAAAGTTACTTATATTTTTATATTTATTTTTTGATCTAATTTGTATATACTACTAAGTAATATATAATAATCAACGTTCTAATTATTCTTTACTTATAGATTAGTATTTCACGAATTTTTAATTTTTTTTTTTTGGTCATTTCAGGTATTCAAAAGAAAAAACAAGGAGGCGTAAAAAAAACTGGTTTTTACTGATCAAATTTTGTATTATACGTATAAAAGTATATTAAAAATGGATTTTATAACATTCTTCGCTTGGTTAACGTCGCTCCTAAGTATCTTAAAGGATTATCAAGAATTAGATAGTATTTATAAAAAACTTTCTATATCTTTTTTTATCGCTGCTTTTGTGTTAACATCAGTTCCTCTATATTGGGCATTAAAAGATTTGTATGAGTTTCCTCGGGCTGAATGTCATCATTTATGGAAAGCAAGTAAGGACAAGCTTTTTGGGATAGATACTCTCTCAAATTATTACACGTACAAGTATAGTATTATTTTTGAACTGAGGGAGTTGTATAATACATTTATTAGCAATCCAAGCAATATGAATTTTAATGACTTAGAAAAGTATTGCAAAAATATTCACTGTGGGAATGCAGGCGGTATTAGCAAAATAATGAATGATATAAATGCCTTTATTGATAACGAAATACCTTCTTATATAAACCACAAAAGCTCAGTTAGAAATAGATTAACAAATGCTTCTTGTAAAATTGGTTTTAAAGAAGTAGATCTGAATTCGATAGATGTTGATAATATGACAATTGGCCAAATCAATTATATAATCGACTTGTATATAAAAATAGAAAACTCTTTGGAAGGCGATTTTTCTATCAAAAGTTTCTTAGATCAAGTAATTGAATCAAGGGATATTGGCAATAACATCGAAATTAATGCAGAAAATAATGGCATAAATAATAGCGCAGACGCTGGAACTAGTAGAAATTCATGCATAAAAAGTTTTATAATTCAAGATAAACATGTTACCTTTAATACACTAATCTCTCAGAAAAAAGAAACTACAATACCAACGGAAAATGGAACTTTTGTAAAACTTCCTACAAGCTATATGGGTTATTTGGAATACAGGTTCAATAAACATGATCACTTCGACTACAGTGATAATGTTGACGATTTATTAAACTCTTTAAATTCTTCTAATATTAATTCAACAAATAATCCATTTAATAGTTTTATACACAAAACAAATGGATTTAAAAGATTGGGTCGTACTTTACACTTGATAGATTTCATTAAACTTGTTTCACTAGATACTAATACACCAATTATTAAAAACGAAGACGATGAATTAAGTAAAGAAAATGTCTATGTCATAGATGAACACCATATAATGATGTATAACAACACAGGTATGTCGACGATAATAGAGCTTTATGAAAGTAGAAAGCTTATAGTAGGTAAGTGTTAATAAATAAGAAATGTTAAAAAGCGTGGTTATTGAATAAAAAAACTTTCATTGCTAATAAAATTATATAAATTATATTTGCATGAAAAACAGGCTGATGAATATGCCTGGCAACTATTTAAAATAAAGCTTTTATACTTCAATATTATGTTAAATAATATATTAAAATGATTTTTTTTCTAAAGAAATTAAAAATAAAAAAATTATTATTATATACAATCATTATTATAGAACAAAAATGAAAAAGGGTGAAGCTTTTAAAATTACAAATGAAAAAAAAAGCTAATGATCAAGAGTAATCGGTTTGAATTCTAAATTTAAATTCCGCTCACTGAAAAAGGATTCGCGTTAAAAAAAAATTTAAAAAATAGAGCTCCTAATTTTTTTTTTTTCCTTTTCCTTTTCGTTTCTTTTCACTTTTGTACTTGTACATTATATTTTTTTTTCTTTTCTTTTTCTTTTCCTTTTCCTTTTCCTTTACTTTTCTTTTACTTTTATTTTTTAATCATTATGAGCGACGATAATGACACTAAGATTGTTGAATTTTGCACAATAACTGGTTCAACTCCTCAAGTTGCTCGTGATTATTTACAGGTAATAAGAATATATAAAAGGAGATAAAGGAAATTTTAGATCCATACTCGATAAAAAAAATATCGGGTTAAAAAAATAATTAAGTTGATATATAAATACAATATAATGTTATGGATGGCAGTTTGAATATCAAAAAATACATAAAATATAACCATGTGCACATAAAGTTTAATAGAAATCTAATTAGTAATATTTTATCATAATAATATGTATTTGTAATTAGATTGCTGACAACAATGTAGAAATAGCTATTACGTTATATTTAGAAAATGATGGCAAAACGCTAAGTGGCTCATCAGAATCGGCACCGGTAGTAGTTGATACGGATAGTCCAGAAAATGAAGAATTACAACAATCAGATATGGCATTAGATGAAGTTTTAGCTAGACAATTACAAGAACAAGAGGATTCAAGAAGACAAAGTCAACAGCAACAATCAGAAATACGTGCACCTATCGCTCCAAGAACAGATATACTTGCTGGTGGTGGAGGCGATGTATTTGAAAGAGGCATTAGTGGAGTTAGTGGAGGTGGTGGTTTATGGCACAATGAAATGAGACGACATCAGCAACAAGGTAATGAATTAAGGCCATCCGTATTTAACCAAGGTGATTCATCAACAATCCATCCACCTATGGATTTTTTACGGTCTGGGTTATTTAATGCTGGTGGTGCTAGTGCTAGTGGAATAAGTGGTGGGCCAGCAACATCTTCATCTAATTCTTCAACTTCTTCTCCTTCCGGTAATGACGGAGGTGCTTCACCTGCAACAAATAAAACTCGTCGATTGGCTGATTTATTCCGTCCTCCCTTTGATATCATGTATCGTGGCGGTTTTGAAGAAGCTCGTACAACAGCTAAAGAGCAGCAAAAATGGTTATTAGTAAATGTTCAAGATACAACAGAGTTCTCTTGTCAAATACTTAATCGTGATTTATGGAGTGATACTATTGTAAAAGACATAGTTCGAGAATCCTTTGTTTTCTTACAATATTCTCACACAAGTCCTGAAGGTAGACGTTATTTGACCCTTTACCCAGTTTCACAATATCCTCATGTGGCTATTATTGATTCTCGAACAGGTACTATTATTATTATTATTATTATTATTATTATTATTATTATTATTATTTAAAAAAGGGTTGGATATGAAATTGATATTAATATCTATATTTGTTTAATCTTTTTATATAATTATAGGTGAACGTATTAAAACGTGGGATAAGGCACTTACACCAACAGATTTTATGATGGAAGGTAATATATGCAATAGTAATAATAATGATAATATTAATAATAATAAATGAGTGATCATGTTCAATATATAAATTTTACTAATATATAAATGTATATATTTACATACCTGTAAATAATAGTTACTGAATTTCTTGAACATCATTCACCTGAAGCAGCAAGATCGGTTACAATGAAGAAACCACGGGTAATTTATTTATTGGTTCATAAACTTTTTTTTAAAAAAAACATGATTATCATCGATTTCTGATGTTTATTTTTTATTTTTACTTTCTTTGCTTTATATAGCAAAATGTATCTGATATGAGTGAAGAAGAGCAATTAAATGCAGCCATAGCAGCCTCTTTACAAGAAAGTGAACAAGATACAGATGTTACTCAAAAAGAATCATCAACAACTTCGACATCAATACAGCCTCCATCCACATATACAACTAATAATGTAGCTCCAATAAATGGAGATGAAGACGAAGGGGAAGGTGATGAAGATATTATTCCTGAAGAAAATTCAACTACAGCATTATTAGACTCTATATTACCAGTGAAGCGTCAAGAAACAACGGATATAGCAAATTCTACTAGAATTCAATTTAGAATGGCTGATGGATCTCGAATCATCCGCCGATTCTTAAAAACAGACCCAGTAAGATATCTCTTCGAATTTATTAAATCTCAAGTACCGGAAACACAAAATAAACCCTTTGAGGTAAATTAAAATATTTATAAAATTAAACAAATAGTTATAACAATAATAATACGTAATAAAAAAGGATAAGGAAAAAAGGAAAAATACCATATTTTATTTACATCTTTATCCTTTTTCTTTTTTTTAATAGTTGGTATTCAATCGACAAAAATTAATTGAAATATTAGATCAAGAAATACAAGAAGCTGGATTACAAAATGCTGCTGTTAATGTTCAATTTGCTTAGATTCATTATATGATTATTAATAAATTTTACATCTAAAAATATCAAATAAAAAAATTACATAAATGTGTGTGTAGTTTAATATTTGTTAAATGTCCAATAATAATTCCATTTATTAAATAATATTTTATATTATATTTTTTTTTTATATTTTATCTTTTTATTGGTATCCTTTTTTTATTAATCTTTTTGGTACTTTTTAGTATTTAATAAAATATAAATAAGTATATATACATGTGTAATCCAATAGTTGATGGAAAGCTTTATAATACCATTTGTAGAATTATATTAATAATGTTGCACGTTTCTTTTATTTAAATTTTAGAGATTGTTGCTTTTTTAAATTCCCAATACTTCTTCCTAATTGGATCAAATTCTAATGCTAATTGATCACAGTACTTCAATATTTACATTAAATTGCAAAAAATAGAGTAAAAAAATAAAATCAATACTTTGATTATATATTTCCATATATCTAGATACCCATATTCATTTATATAATTTTTACCTTTAAGGCTAATGGATCAACACTAGTACCGTTTAATTTAGCTTCTTGAACATACATATCGATGGAAGTTGAATATAAATAAGGGGATATGATAACTTTTTCAATCAGTTCGGTTAAAAATGGTTGTAAAATATTTAATTGACGGTTACTTTTTTCTAATAATCTATTTTAAAGAATAAATGAAAAATAATACATATTTATAAACGTTAATACTCATTTATTGTTATCATTAACGCTATAGCTATTATTAATAAATTCTATATATCTATATCTATATATTAATTTAATTTCTAAACTTACGCCGTTAAATATGACCAGCCGCATGAATTATTAGGAGCCAGTTGAATTTTATGTTTGGCAAATTCAATTTCGCTGTCAATAACATCGTCTGTTGGAGATTGAGGTTTTGAAAATAATATAAAATATCGGTAATTCCATGCAGAGTTATTTCTAATATCAATCAATATCATATCATCCGTATATTTTAGTTCCTGATCCCATAAATTAAAACGTTTGACAACCCATTGTCTAATAATATAGGGTAATGTGCAGAAATATAATTCAGTATCTTCAGTCTTTTTTTTTGTTATATATATATATATATATATATATATATATGTATTTTAATGCTATAATTCTTACCTATAAGACCATGCATGATAATTTTTTGAATCTTCCTCTAAAATACTGTTTATAAAAGGAATTTCACGATCGCCATTATTTAAACTATTTACTATCACTTGTCGATGATGCCATACTTGATAATTTTTTGCTTGTTCGCCAGCTATTTCATCAACATAATCCAATTCCTTTTGTAAATCTGAATTCAAAGAGAATAAAACCTGTTGTCGATATTGCCTATATCGAGTTTTAAAAATAAAATAACGATATAAATATAAATACATTACATGACTATATGTATATGTATTAATATTATGTTATCAAATAATAGATGTATTTACCAAACTGTATAATGAGCAGGATTCATATCTATGATATCTGTAATTAATTCTAAAACACGTTCAGATTTTTCATTTTTCTTCGATATAGCTCGAAAATAATCCATCGCATCAATATCTAGATTATATAGAATATATATATATATATATATATATACAAGTTCACAAATATCTCTTAATATAGTTTATCAAGGATTTTTTTTATATATTTTTTTTTATATTATTTTGTTTTATTTACAATCGGAAGAATAAGCAATTGGTACTAAAGGATTTGGTCCATCATCTTGAGGGATAGGAGTGACATCTTTCCAATCTGCACGTTCGCTATAAGGCACGCCTTCTGACATGTTACTTGTCTCACGGTATAAAAAATATACAGTTAAAGATGGGCGAAAGAATTGTAGTGCTGGTTTTTTTTAAAAAAATTTGACGTTTGATCTGAGAATGAAATAATTCTTATTCACTATTTTATCAATTTGCCCATAGCGATTTATTATAACTCTCATTATTTTTTTGGTTCATAACTTTAATGATATTTTGTGTATCTTAAAAAAATGTATAAATTCAATTTTAATTCCAATTCAATAAAGACCAGGCTTTTTCTTGTTTTAAAAACTTTTGTCATAACTTTTATTTTATTTTGATAATATCGCTAAACTACATATTCCTATTTATTGGAACTCTAACCCTCTTATCTGACTTTAATTTTATTATTTTTTTGCTATAAATCATTGGTGCCTTCTGCCAGAATCACTTAGTTGTAGAAATTATAATCATTTATATAGAACTTCTAGGTGTTTTTGTTTATTTTAACAGCTATTTTTATATACTTACTTATACTTTTATTTATTTTACTTACATACCAAAGTGAAAGACCAACAAGCGCTTGCATACATTGATAAATATAGAAAGATGGCTAATTTTGGAATGAGTGGTATACCTATAGTTCCTTTTGAAAAGGGTGACGATCCTACATTGTGGATCAATATGTATGAACAATATGCTATGACAGTGGGATTTAGTGAAGATGCTAAGGTGAATCTGTTGCCTTCTTACCTAAGTTCTAATGTCAGGTCATGGTATTTCAAT
Organism: Cunninghamella blakesleeana; assembly: GCA_017871115.1. NCBI lineage: Eukaryota > Fungi > Mucoromycota > Mucoromycetes > Mucorales > Cunninghamellaceae > Cunninghamella > Cunninghamella blakesleeana. Next base: position 3,643,302 of record JAFCIZ010000005.1, read on the forward strand.
TCAGGTGGATTTAGTGATTGGGATGAATTAAAGGAACAAATGATTGCTCGCTTTGGTGATGATAGAGATTCTACCGAACTTTATTCTATGTTAACAAGTATCCAAAGAAAAAGAGACGAAAGTATCGAAGAATATGGTGATCGTTTCCGTAATATTAGAGGCCGTTATAAAAGAGCAGTGCAAAGTGAAGACGTGACGGTTTCCATAACGGAAAAAGACTGGACCAAGATGTTTGTCAGAGGAATCACACCTACAACAATAAAAAGAAGGGTCAAGACAAGTAGACCAGTAACAATACAGGAAGCCATTAACGAAGTTAAAGATTTTGAGTCAGATTTTGGTTTTTCTGGACAATCAGATGATGAGGAAGAACGTTTTGATGGTGTATCTAGAATGTCAAGCAATAATAAAGTCAAGGGTACTGTTACATCAGTTAATAATGTCAATGATGTGGTATCGGGTTTAGTAGGACAAGTTAATCAATTAACTTTGTTGGTACAAGAAATGTCAAAAGCCATAAATAGTAATCAAGGTCGTCAAGTTGTCAAAAGTTGTTATAATTGCAATGAGTCCGGTCATCAAGCTAATCAGTGTCCTAAACCTTGTAAACATTGTGGAAATGGTTCACATCGCTTTTGGGAATGTAGTTTACACAAAAGTAGGTCCAATAAAGAAGATAAGAATAACAATGTCACGCAAACGTTTTATGCTGAAGAACATTTTGTTGTTAAATCAAAACGTGCTCGTACTACAAGGAATGATAATGATAGTAAATTAATCAAGAGGGTTGAATTAACAGTCAACAAGAAGGATCAACCCAAAGCCTTACAGGAAGACACAAGTATGACAGAGGATGATGTTCCTATCAAGAAAGCAAAAAAAGGAAATAGTCCTGATGTTAATGTTAATACTGATATTGTTGGTGATACAGTTACACTTAATGGTGATGAGGGTTCTAACCGGGTGGCAAAAGAATATATAGTTAAAAGCCAATTGGACGTCAGGCCTCCTAAAATGACAGATAGTAAAGATCCAGGTGTAATTCCAAAACCAATTAATAATAACGAGATGGATGAAAAGTCAATTACTGAAAATATTTTAAAAAACAGATGTATACCTATGTCACTTCAAGAATTAGCTATATTATCACCTACGTTTAGAAGACTTGCTAAGAATCAACTCACCAAAAATCATAAGAAGAAACGTGATAAATCCAAAACTGACCAGTCTTTATGGGCTAATATGGAACCAGTTGATTATAATAAACAAGGCAAAAACTGTCCTAGAGTTAAAGTGAAAGTCAATGATAGTGTGTCGGTAAATGCAATATTGGATGGTGGTGCTACAGGTAGTTTGGCAAGTTTATCTTTAATTAAAAATCTAGGTATTGATAATATGGAACCTTCTGATACTTACATTGGTTTAGCTGATGGTAGTAAAACTAAGGTGCTAGGCCGAGTTAATTTAATAATTAATCTCATGGATGAAGAAGTGTTGGTCAAAGTGTCTGTGGTTGATCAAGATATGTATCATTTATTGTTGGGTAGAAATGTTCTACATACTTTTGGTATAAAAACAGATTGGAATAATTTCAGGTGGTATTTTAAGAAGAATGATGAAATCATTGCTATGAATGTTAAATATGATGGTCAGGATAAAATTTCTGAAATTATGGATGAAGAAGAATCTTATAATTATGATTCTGATTATAGTAGTGCAAGTTCAAATGATGGTTATGAAGAATATTACTTAGTTGGCATGGATTCTGTGGAACATGGTGCTTCGGACGTGAAACATGGTGATTCTTTGGATCACAAGAAAAATATTAATGCCAAAATTAATACTAGTGTTGATTATGATGGTGATCCAGGAGTAAGAGATGATATATTGAAGGCTATAGTTAAAAGTGTAGATGATTCCAACTTGGAAGAAGAACAAGCAGAAAGGTTATTGAATGTTTTGTTGAAGAATAAATCAGTTTTTGGTGTTGATTATAAGGATCTTTCTGTTACTGATTTAGTAAAGTTGCATATTAATACTGGTGATAATAAACCTATCATGTCCAGACCAAATCATTATATGTCTTTCGCTGATAGAGAATTGCTGCAACGAGAACTTAACGCTATGGTTAATGAAGGTATTATTATTCCTACTTTACATGGTAATTCTAATGAGGGTGGATGGTCTTTTCCAGTGATGTATGTTAAAAAGAAGGATGGATCCAAAAGATTGGTTGTCCAATTCCAAAAACTAAATGATGTTACTATTAGAGATCCATGGCCACTTCCAAGAATTACAGATATTTTAGAAGAATTTGCTGGTGCTTCTACTTTTTCCACTCTTGATTTATTAAAAGGTTTCAATCAAATTGCTGTTGATGATGATTCTATTAATAAATTAACTATGACTACTCCATGGGGTAATTTTTCTTATAAAGTGATGCCGTTTGGAATAGTTAATGGTCCTTCAACTTTTGCTAGATGTATCTACTTGGCTTTAGAACCTTTCTTGGGTAAATATGCAACGTCCTATATTGACGATATCACCGTTTATTCACATTCCTTTGATGAACAACTAAGTCACTTAGATAATGTTTTGTCTAGACTAATAAAGGTGGGTCTTAAAGTTAAACCGAGCAAATGTTTATGGTGTCAAGAAGAAATTAAATTATTGGGATTTAGAGTTAGTAAGGACGGTATCAAGACTGATGAAGAAAAGATTAAAGTGATAAAAGACTTTCCCGTTCCTAATAATAAGACGGCAGTGCGAGCTTTTATTAATCTTTGTGGTTATTATCGTCGACATGTTCACCATTTTGCTTCCATTTGCGCTCCATTAAATACTTTGACGTCTACTAAAGTAAAATTTGAATGGAATGAAAATCATCAAAATGCTTTTGAAAAGATGAAGATTGCTTTAGGTGAAGCCGTGTGTTTAAATTTACCAAGGTCGGATGGATACTTTAGATTGTATACTGATGCTTCTGATGTTGGATTAGGTGCTGTTCTAACTATTTCTGATGATGCTGATGGTTTAAATGAAGGTCCAGTTTGTTTTTTGTCAAGAAAACTTTCAGGAGCTGAATTTAATTATACTACTATGGAGAAGGAACTTCTTGCGGTGGTCTATGCATTGAATAAATTAAGAAGATATTTGCTTGATAAACATTTTATAATTTTTACTGACAATTCATCTCTTAGATACTTGTTAAATAAATCGGATGCTGGACACAGATTACAAAGATGGTTAATTGTTTTACAAGAATTTTCTTTTAAGGCTGTTCATGTAGCTGGTAAACAAAATGTAGTTGCTGATGTGTTATCCAGGTACCCTATTAACCAGGAAGAAACAAACGACGTTGATGTTTTAGAGGGTTGGTTAGTTGAAGAAGAATATATAAATTATGAAGATGACCTCAAGAAAATATGGTGGTACTTACAAGGTTTGGATTGGTCTAACAATGACGATAAAACTACAAAACGAGCTATTAATTATCTAGTTGGTGAAGATAAACATCTTTATCGCAAGATTAATGATAGACTCGTAAAAGTCCCTTTTGTAGAAGAAAGAAGACGGATATTAGAACAAGTTCACGATGGCCATGGTCACTTTGGTCAACAAGCAACTTGGATTAGGTTGTTTCATTCTTATTGGTGGCCTAATTCCTATAAAGAATGTAAAAATTACGTTAAAACCTGTCATTTATGTCAAGTTCACCAAAATTTACAAAATGAAGGTAAAAACGTTAAACTAAAGGTACCTGTTCAATATCTGTTTCAGAGGTGGGCATTAGATTTCGTTGGACCAGTGACAATCTCAAATAAGGGTAACTCTTATTTGCTAGTAGCTGTGGAATATTTCTCTGGTTGGCCGTTGGCAAAAGTTTATTCTTCAATGAGATCTGAGGACGTTGTTGCTTTCCTCTACGAAGATATATTTTGTACCTATGGACCTCCGACTGAAATACTTACGGATAACGGTACCCCTTTTGTTGCTGAAGCGGTTGCTGAGTTTGTAAGTTTTGTTAATAGCAACCATAAACTAGCTACTCCATATCATCCAGTTACAAATGGAAAAGTTGAGCATCTTAATGGCGTATTGGTTAAAAGTGTAAAGAAACTTTGTGAAAACAATCCGTCAGAATGGGATGTTCATCTACCCGCTGTCCTATATTCTTACAGAACGAAAAGTATGGCGTCAGTAGGGATTAGTCCATTTGAAGCTCTTTATGGTGTGCCCCCATTGTCCTACGATCAAGATCCTTTACGTTTACTAGGTGAACAACTTGGTGTCGAAAGAATCTACATAAGGATGGGTAAACATTTGGAAGGTGTTGAAGACTGCATTAAGAAGGGTTCCGCCAAGATAGCAGTAGAAAAATACGGTTCCATTCATGTTGGTCAACTGGTGTTGACGAAAAGAGACGTTAGGGTCAACAAGCTGGTACCTAATTACTTCAATAAGGTTTATCGGGTAGTTGTCCTGTATAGTAGTCGTAATTGTAGGCTACAAGAAGTTGATACTGGTAGATATCTAAAAAGGAATATTAATGTTGATAAACTTATTCCTTATAACCAACGTGAAGATGTTTTATTATAAGAAGTTTCGTATGAATTAGAGTTGAAGATATACGAAAAAAAAAAAAAAAAGAAGAGAATTCTATTTTATTTTCCGCATGGGTAGGGTTGGTATAGTGATCTGAGAATGAAATAATTCTTATTCACTATTTTATCAATTTGCCCATAGCGATTTATTATAACTCTCATTATTTTTTTGGTTCATAACTTTAATGATATTTTGTGTATCTTAAAAAAATGTATAAATTCAATTTTAATTCCAATTCAATAAAGACCAGGCTTTTTCTTGTTTTAAAAACTTTTGTCATAACTTTTATTTTATTTTGATAATATCGCTAAACTACATATTCCTATTTATTGGAACTCTAACCCTCTTATCTGACTTTAATTTTATTATTTTTTTGCTATAAATCACGTTGGAAAAATTAATTCTCCGCTCATTTTTTTTAAAATTTTGAGTTGAGGGTTCTCACATTTTTTTCGTTTTCTTTATTTTTTCTTTTAATAAATAACCCAATTAACCTTAAGAGCTTTCTTTTCAATGATTTCTTTATGCTTTTAAAGAATCTTTTATTTTGTTTTTAATCTTAATTATTAAAAGTTTTTTTTTTAACTTTTAAGGAAGCATTCTATTTTAATTGATTATAATTTTAATGAATCTCGTTTTTATTTTTATTTTTTATTTTTTATTTTTATTATGAAATGCTGTTTTTAACTGTAAATACTTTTTCAACAGATTCTTTATTTTTTAGTGAATCTTTTGAATTTTTTCATTTTCCAATTGATTTTTATTTATATAGAGGATCTTGATTTTTATTACTTTTTATTTATTTTTATTTTTATTACATATTCCAAAATGATGATTCTCATCCTTGTACAGAAAGCAAAATAATGATTTTTTTTAAAGAAATCGCTGGTTTTGCAAGGCTGATATTATTGAGTTGGCCAGATATCGCGAATTCGATATCAAATATATTAATCTGATTGGAATATTAAACACTTGTATTTATGATATTGATAGTTTTATTTTTATTTTATAGTTATTGTGATATATATACACTTAAATAATATTCTGTTAATAAATAATATTTTAATAAATTATACATCTTTTTAATATTATTGCTCATCATCGCTTTCACTATCACTACCATAATTTGCTAAACCGCCTAAACCACCTATTGACTGGGATGATGTTGGTTTTGTATTAGAGGCAGATGTTGGTACTGATTTATTTTCTGTTAGAGATTTTAATGACTGTAATACATTCTGTGATATAATGGGAGTTGTAGAATTGCTATTATTATTGTTATTATTCATTGGCTGTTGATTATAATATTCTTGATAGTATTGCTGTTGATCATAAGTATATCCATATAGTGCTCTTGTGGTTTCCTGATCATATATAAATTGATTATTATCATTGTTATTGTTTTCGCTTTCTAAATCTTCTATACGTTTTTGTCTTTTAATTTCTTCTAAACTATCATCTTCTAAACTACGTTTGGTAGTTGAAAATTCAGCAGGTAATTCAGATTCATATTCTTGTTGGTATTCATTATCAGACTCATAAGATGTTGTTGATATACTAGGTTCATCATCAAATTTTAATAATTTGCTATTTTTTATTTCTTCAAATATACGATCGCGTCTTAATTGTGTTTCAGTAGCCCATCTAGAAATAACAAAAAGTTTATATATATAATAATATATAACTCTTTAATTCTATCCTTTTTTTATATTTATATTATATATATATATATTTATACCTGACGTTAATAGTTTCATTATTATCCAAACTCTGACCCATCATGGCTTCCTTTGCAAATTCAGCACTAGCTCTTGATTTATAATCAACAAAAGCTACACCTCGATTTCTTAAAATATGGATACGTTTTATTTCACCCCATGGACTAAAATGCTTTCTTACTGTTTCTTCATTTACATCAGTAATGCGGCCAACATATAATGTTCTATTTGTTGAAGAGAATCCACCTATACCACCCATATCTTGTCGAAAATCACTATTCAATTTTTTTTAAAAAAAGAACCACAAATTATCGTAGAAAATTAAATTAATATATTTTTTTTTCTTGATTTTCTTTTTAATTTTTAAGTTTACCTATGTTTATCACGACCAAAGCAATCTATAGTAGTTTCAACCTCATCGTCTAAAGTAGGTACCCGATGTAACATTGGGCATTTTTCACCTTGGGCACACATTCCTTTTGCAAAATACACACAAAAATAAGCGTTAGGATTACGAGTCCCACTTGTTATACCAGAATCTCTATCAGGATCACATCTAAACTTGGCCTTCGCACTTTTTATTCATTTATAAATATATATTCCCCAATAATAATAAAAATAATACAGAAAGGGTGAAAAGGGAGTGAGTGAGATAGTACAGAAATATTTAGTACTTTTTATATAAATCAGTTAATCTGTAATTACTTTTTTCGTGACCAATCTCTTTCTCCACCAGTATATCTATGATGCCATATATTATAAGTTCCTCCTTCAGGTCGTCGTTCTCTGATAAAAGCGTCCAAAGTTTCTTTAGATATCTAATCGATGAGTTTATAAAGTTAAGAATAAATTAAAATAAAAATGAGCTATTTAGTGATGGCTTTAATGAACATATAAATAGAATAAGCTGTTCTACTACTACTATTATTATTATTATTATTATTATTTGATTATTTTACTTGTTTTCTAGCCGGCCCCATTATTAAATTTTATATATGTATATTAATATTTATTTTTATAATATAAAATATAAAATAATTGGAAAAAGAAAGAAAATCAAAATTGGAATTTTTTTAAAAAATAGCGGCATTTAAAAATTTTATAATTTGATTTTTTTTCTACATACAAAAAACATTTGACAGCGTGCATTATGGTTTATGTATTAGTTTATAAAGGTTAAAAAAAGGGCATAAAAAGAAGTAATTTTAATAAATGAATAAGATAAAACGTACCAATATACGTTTTACATATAGAATCATGAAAAAAATAGAAAATTAGTTTGTGTGCATAAATTTTAAAATAAAACTGATGTTGATTATATTTACTGTAAAATAAGTTGATTAAATTGAATTAAATGAATGACCTTGTTTTTGTATTACGCTTTCTTGAAATCTTTTAGAAATAATAATAATAATAATGTATATATAATGAATATACATATAAGCAGTTTATAATTACTATTATTGTTATTTAATAATAACCTCTGCTATGAATCATATGTATATAATAGTTACCTTTTTAAATGTACATTCTCGTTCATTAATCGTTCAAGTTCGGCAAGAATTGTAGCTTGTGTACTCTTTAAATGTTGAATATGTTGAACAGCTAAAATAATAATAATAAATGTATTAATTTTATAATTGGGATAGTAGTAGTAGTGATAGGTTAGTCACTATATCTAAGTTATAAAAAAGATAATGATAACATTTATATATCTATATATTATTTACTTTGATGTAATAATGTCACTTTGCTCATTTTTTTATTTAAACAGCTTGGCAATTCATTTCTTAAATCTTCAAAACCATCTAGTAATATTAAATAAAAGAAGTTTTCCAAATACAAATTAACAACTAGATAGATCTTTTTTAAATCATCATAAATACCTTTTATTTGAGCTCTTCTTTTTTGCTCTGATTGAATATGGATTTGTCGACGTAATTCTGAATTAGATACAGATACGGGTGAACTATAAATAAAATAAAATAAAATAAAATAAAAATCAAGTAAATTAAATGTCTTTTTTTCTTTTTTCCTCTTTTTAGCTTTTTTTATTTTTGTATTTTATTTACCTGTTAGATTTGTTTTGGGATAAATATGTGGATATGTTATCGTGATCTTTAACTTCACTTTGAGAAGGAATAGGAGATGTATGCTGATTATCGTTATCATTATTATGGGTAGGTTGCGATGACGATGATGGTGAAGGTGGAGAGAAAAACGAAGACACCAAAGTTGTAGGGGCAGAGGCTGAAAAAGTCATCATTGGCGTAGATTCTGATGAAGGCGAAGAGAAATAATCGAAAGCTTGATGAATCATTGTGGGAGATGAAGTAACCATTGGAGAGAATGATTGTTGTTGATAGAATGAATCCATAGCCATGTTACAACTATTATTATTTTCCAATAATGACGTAGATGGCTGATTTACTGTCGTTGCTACTGTTAAACCTAAAGCATCAGAAGTTGATGTTAATGAAGAAGTAGTCGAGGGTATAGGAGAATGATATGATGTATCTCTATCTGAAGGGAAAGAATATTGATTTTTTATAGAAGGTGATGTTGATGAAGAAGAAGGAGAACTAGTGGCAGTTGGATAATTAGACATATTGTTTGTTTGTTGTGCAGATGAGATGCATGGTGTTACCATTAAAGGGTTTGCTGAGAAAAGTGAACTTTGTACATCATTTGTATCTAACGCGACAATTTCTGCAATTGGTGTATTATTAGTTTGAGGATAAACTAGAGCGTTGTTTATATATTGATTATTTTGTAATGTCATATCATTATATTCAAAATGGGCTGATGGATTTACTAATAATAATAATAATAATAATAGTAATAATAATAATAATATTCATAAAGTGTATATGCGTTATTTTAAGATTTATGAACCTTATTTTTATTTCTATATATATTTTACCTTCACCATTCAACTCCATTTTTGAAGTAATATAAGATAATTCATATCCATTAATATACCCATTTGATGGTAGAATTATATCATTATGTCTATTCATGATTAACAACAGTATGATTATTGATTTTTAGTGATTTTTTTAAAATATTAACTGTAATGATAAGGAAAGAAATAGTTGATTTTATAAAATAAGATAAAAACGATAGACAGTATGTGTTCGTGTGTGTGTATGTATATTTTATAATAATTTAAAATGAGTGGTAGAGGGTTAATAACGCTTGTTATTGCGTATATAATTATGTAAAAAAATTGAAAAGAAAAGAGAAACGAAAAAAAAATAAATCATTTTTTTTTTATAAAAAATAAGAATAATCTAAAAAAGGAAATCTATATTAAGTCGATCTTTACACATTTATATTTTTTTTATTTTTATTTATACGTACGTAAAGATATAATATGTATAGTATATATAGAATAACAACGTCACTATTTATTTCTAGTTGTCATTTATCGTGTCCCAAATGATTCGTCTTTTTTTAACTCCTGCAGTTTTGTAAATTTGATATAGACCAAGTATTAACAGTAAATCCTTCATATAGTAAATTTCTCCTGATTATAAACAAAAAGTAAACCTTTTATTAATCTTAAGTACCGCATACATACATATTAGTAAGTTTAGAATTATGCTATATCCCCTCTACTTGTTATGTTTCTAATTTTTTAATATTGTTACACTTGGATTTTTTTTAAAAATCAACTATTATAAAATGAATACATACATGCGTTTATTATTATTTATGTTCTATGCAAAAAAAAAAGTAAATAAAAAAAGATTTGCTAATATCCTATATATAAAAGAAAAAAATTCCACTATTTCAATTATACTCGAGCTTTTTTCCTTAATTCTTTCTTTTTCATTCTAGCTAAACGTTTTGCAGACATCTAATACATATAAATAAACAATAAAAAAAAGTTATTAGGTATATATATCCTTCTATTAATACATGATCTATGTAATATGCTCAATATATGTATGTATTACTTTTGCTGCTAAGGCTTCTTGTCTTGCTTTTTCTTCTTCAATACGTTTTCGTTCTAAATTGATTTCTCGTTTTCTCTATATGATAGAAAACATGTGTGTATACATATTAGATCAACGATTATTTTTAAACTATTAATATAGATCTATCACTGGTAATAATAATAATAATAATAATAATAATAATTAATCTTACGTCTTTTTCAGCTTGTTTTTCATCCTTTAATTGCTTTTCTAAAGCTTTTACTGTTCGAAGTCGTGTACGTTCTTCAGTTCTTTTTTCCCAAGATCGTCGAAGTGATTTAGGCTGTTGAGTTCTTACAGTTGCCGTCTTTTGAAGTTTCCAACTTTTACCTATTTATTAAACAAAAGACTTTTAACAAATATTAAACCATATTATTGTTATTTTTATTTTTTTATATTATTTATTTTACCAGATACTCTTTTTGTGATCTTATTCACTGATCCAGCAACAGGAATCTTAATATCAGCTTCAATACTTGACATAATTTTATATTAGTTTAAAAGAAAAATAATAAAAGTTAAGAAAGGAGTGAAAATTTTTTTAAGAAAGCAAATTATTATAAAAAATTAAATTTAAACTCCATTTTTTTTCATAAATTTCAAAGGCGCTATTTTTTTTTCTTTTTTATTTTTTTAATAACTGTTCTCCATTATATCCATAGAATATCTGTTAACTGTTAGATAGCGGGTATTCTGTTTAGAGTATATTATTTTAAATATTTATTCTTTTATTTTTCTACAATTTATTTTGATTTTCTTATATTATTTGATTTATTAATATAATAACAATATTTCTCTCCTCATTTTCCTACTATTGTATATATTTATAAAAAAACAAACGCTTTATAAAATTATACTACACAATTAGTATTATTATTATCTTATATATTACAATATTTTATTATTATTATTACAAGTCAAGTATTGGTTAAATAATATTTTTTTTTATTGTGATGGATACCGATTCAACACGTCAGTACAGTTTACCAATTCCTGTCTCATCATCAACAGCAGCTCATTATCGACAGTATAAAAACACAGCCTCCAATTCCTCGGCAGTTACAGTCACTCAACTAAGTGCTATTCCTGATTCACAAGAGTTATTGACAATAAAAACAGATTTGGAAGGTTTACTACCTCATTCAGAGGCAAGAATGCGTGATTTGAAGAAAGATTTTACACACTTGGAAAAAAATGTCAAAATTAAAGATGGTAATGAAATATATAAGTCGATCAAGAAGGGGAAATGGTATATTAATAGAGGGAAAAAGGGATAATGATAAACGTAGAATAATACATATATATACTATTTAAAAAATTGTAATAATATATAATAATATAGTATTCACGTATTTTTATTTATAGATGGTTCCAAAAAAGGTTCATCAGGGAAAAACATGAATACAATGCTGGAAAAAATGCGTATTAAACAAGAATCTGGTAATATACTATGTCAAAAATAAAAAATTTAACATTGATATAATAACAGTAATAATAAACTAGACTACTTATTAATATATGTTATTATTATTATTATCGATTTTTAGATGATTCAACCGATATTTTACGTTCACCATCAACAAAATCAGACAGACAAGTGTAAGATATCTTAATTATTTTTATACATATGCATATTCTAATAAAGTTTATAATAGTCGAATTTTTAACTAATTGTTGAGATTATATATATACAATATTATTGATTAGGGCATTGGAAACACTTAAACGGAAACGACGTCGTGAAGAAAATGATAGCGACCATGAAAGCCGACAATGTAAATAAATAAATAATAAAAATAAAAGCATAAAAGCATATTAATATACATAAAAAAGTATAGGATGTTAACATGAATATATTTATATATATTTTTTGTATATATAGCCGGAAGACGAAGCGAATCTCCACATCCTTTAGGAAAAGTAAGAAAATTAGAGAATGCATCAGCAGTATCAAGGAGTATGTCACCACCAATTACTGGAAATTCCAAACATGCTCCTAAACCAAGCGAGGTAAATGAATAAAAAATTGATATCAATTATTACAAAATTTTGATTATTTATTATTAAATAATATATACAATGCTTTTTTTAGACATATAAGAAAAAGAAATCGGGATCCTCATCAGCAAAAGAATCGTCAACTTCAAATTCAACAGGAAAACCACATCAGTTGACAAATGGTACAAATGAGAGCATTGGATCACCAAGCCATAATAATACAAAGAACTCATCGGTTGCAAAGAATGGGAACAATGATGCTGATTTTGTACGTGTAAAACCAAAGGATCAAGTACCTATTACTACTTTTTGGACTTATCTGGAACCCTATTTTCGACCTGTTACAGAAGAAGATCGCGATTTTCTTTTACAAAAGGTATATAATATTTATAAAAAATAAAAATCATATTAAAAAAAGTTTTAATAAAAGTGAATATGCTACATTTATTATGTTCATGAGCTAATCTCTCATTTATCGTGGCCATTGCCATTATTTTTTTAACTTTATTCTATTATTATTATTATTATTATTATTATTATTATTATATATAGGGTGATGATACAAAGCCATATTTAATACCACCATTAGGACAGCCTTATTTAGAAGTTTGGGCAGAGGAAGATAGAGGATTACCATCCAGTAGATCACAATCACCAGTATCAACATCAGCATCGTCTTCCTCATCAAGGCATGATGATATGAATGGATCCGGAACGGCAACTAATACAACAAATGGACAGCCAAGTGGTGGTAGTAACAGTTCAGTATCACAACCAAATGAGAAATTAAAATATTTTAGTTCCAAAGAAATATTAACAGATGATCATTTAATGACAGAAGATTTATCTGGTGGCACATTAACAGAACGATTGCTTAGTAGTTTAGTAACAGAAGATATTGGTGTGAATGAAAATGAATTGGAATCTTATATTGCATCCAGCCGTGAAAATGAAAATGAGGATGATGATCAGAATGAATTAGATGAACATAATCATAGTCAGGGACGTACTGTTGTTGAACTATCTTCAAAACCTCCAAGTGAAATAGTTGATTTCGAAGAAAGATTAAAGCGTGAATTACGATATGCTGGTCTTTTTGGTGATGACGATGTAGGTTAATCATTATTTTAATTTTTATATAAGTATATGAAAACATCCTTTTTTTATGATTATAAACTCTAATATATACTATCTACTAATTTATATTTATAGGTGGATTGGAATGCTAAAGAAGATGACGAAATCTGTGCAGAATTAAGAAAATTAAGTCGGGAACTTAAAGAACAGGTCGCTATAAATGAGTTTAGAAAAAAACGACTACTAGATGTATGTGATAAGCAAATACAATATGAACAATATAGACATGTATTGGATAATTTGGATAGTCAAGTGGAACAATGTTATATTAAAAGATTTGTAAGTTGAAAATATAATATATATAATAAATACACATTGATATAGGTATAAATTGAAATATACATATAATTAATTGAGTCTTTTTATAAATATATATAATTTATTTAGCGTACACAAAAGTCAAAGAAACGAAAAGCTCAAAGTACCCCTAAATCAACTTTATCAGAAAACGCAATACATGCTATGGAAAAACGAAGGATGTGGATTGAAAAATTGGGTGGAATATTTCAAGATAAAAATATGATTATGCCGAAACGTTCTATTTATGAGACCGATCCTGACCCCAATACTACGGCAGATGATTGAAGAAAGCAAAACCATTCTTATGCATAAAGTTTTTTTATAACTATATACTATTTTATCATTTTTTATACACAATTCTACTATTATTTTATATTATTCATTTATTTGTTTCAATCTATCTTTATTATTACTATTTTTATTATTTTTATATAGTTAATATATATATATTATTACATTGGTTTATATTTGCCATTTACCATTATATAATTTTTACTTCCTACGTAACTCCATTTTTTTCTTTTTCTTTTTTTAAGAAAAACATGTAACTTTTCATCCATTATTCTATCATTCATAATCGTATATATAATATGTACCTAATTTAATTAGGTGTATAATACAACAAAATAAAATTATCATATTTATATTAAAATACTTTTTTTTATTAAAATATTAATAGAATACGAATATATATAGTAAAATAAAATAAATTATTCTAATAATAATATCACATAATTAAAAAATATTGCAAAAAGTAAAAGGATTATAATATAAAAGAGGTTTTTTTTTGTCTTTGTCATGATGTCGTTTGGTATTTTTTATTATTTTATTGTAATTGCCCATATAATAGCAATTTTAATTATTTAATTAGAGTAATTATAATAGAAAATGAATATTAAATGATGTTATGACCATTAAAGATATATAAATGTATATATTAAACAATAGTAAATATTATATGGTGCAAACATAATTCCTTTTTTTTATTTTTTATTTTTTATTAATGAAAACAATAAAGATGATAATAAAGTTATAGTTCAAGGTTTTATAATTAATAGTTATTTTTTTAGAAATTAGATTGAGTTTGTTAAGTTGTTGATTATGTAATTTAGTAGCAATGCCAAATTCATTAGATACATGCATACGAAATAGTTCTAAGCTAAGTGATGGATAGTTTCCATAGTATGTTCATAAATATTACAACTTAAGTCACAACGCATAGATAGGGGTGTTAATGAAAGGAATGATAGTATATTGATGATACAAATTTCTTGTTTGTTTGATATAACAGATCTGCTTTGAGCAAACTGTAGTAATAGTGAATAAATCCTCCTGTTCAAATAAGACAGAAAATTATTAATATAAAGTTCTATTATTTTTAGTTTCTCTTGATTGTCAAATAATGTTACATGTAATTTTTTAAATCATAAATAGATTTAATAGCTGGAAGAGTTAGTGTCATTTTGATAGATACTTATTTAATAATACTAATATATTTTTGTTAAATCCACAAAATCCATATGTACCAAAGTCTACGTTAAAATTCTTTTTAAAAAAGAGGCATTTCCGCAATTTTTTTTTATTTTTTGAACAAGTGAAATCCCAATTGAAATCAATTTTGATTTTGATTACGGTTATTAGAGTTTTATCTAATAAAATAATGATTAAATTACTTTTTCATGCGAAAAATAATAAATAAAAACTAATAAACTATAGAAGCGGTAAACTAAAAAGTTTAATAAAGAGAGCTGTTAAAATAAAAAAAAGAGAGAAAGTGAAACGAAGAGAATTTTAATATGCCCTTTGACCATAAAGTTTAATACTTTATAATAAATATATGAATGACTGCATTAATTTTTATTTAAATTTTATTTTGTAAAGATCTTGATATTCTAGATTTTTTTTTAAAAAGACAATCAATATATTTACGTATGTTAAATATGTAATATACTGTAATCGTTTATTACCAATGGCCATTTTTTATGAAAGTACAAGAAATATTTTAAAGGTTACGTAAAAGTTAAATAGAGATAAAAAAAATAACTTTTTTGATTATAGAATATTTTGAAAGTGATGTATTGTGGTTTGATTTTTATAAAATAATCTTATTTAGAATGTGGATAAAAAATAAATAAGCCAATCAAATTGCTTTAAAATGTCAGAATGCAAAATAAAAAAAAAAAAATAAAGTTTTTTTTCTCATTTTTTTATTTTTTCTTATCACTTTTTTTATTTTTACTGATGGATAATCTAGTTATAAAAACTATTCCCGAAGATCCTGAAAAGCTTTGCCAATCAGACGATCCGCTTCACCCAGCTAATCTTATTCCAGAATTATGTCGTTTATTTTATAATTTAGGTTGGGTAACTGGCACTGGAGGAGGGATCAGTATTAGAAAAGGGTAATAAAAATAAATAAATAATAAGAATAATAATATAAACAAAAGTAATATATATGTATATATATTTACATATATATATTATAGAGAGCATGTTTTTATTGCACCTTCTGGGGTTCAAAAGGAAAGAATGTCACCTACTGATTTATTTGTATTAACACTTCAAGATCGTACTTTACTTCGTCAACCACCTGTATTAAAGCCTTCAGCTTGTACTCCTTTATTTTATAACGCATATACTATGAGATCAGCTGGTGCTTGTATTCATACTCATTCACAAAACGCTGTGATGGCTACGTTATTATATCCTGGGGAAACATTTGAAATCTCTCACCAAGAAATGATTAAAGGGATTCGTCGTGGATCTACTTCAACCAACCTTCGGTATTTTGATAAATTAGTTGTACCTATTGTCGAAAACACGCCTGAAGAAGAAGACTTAACCGATCGTATGGCCCAAGTAAGAATAAAATAATTATAAGAATAATATAATATCATTTTATTGTGTAAATATATGAGCATTTTAAAATAAGAATAAAATAAAGCATAAGAAAAAGGAATCGATATAAATGAATATGTCATATATATATAAATATATTTATCATAGGCAATGGAAAAATATCCTGAAACAAATGCTGTTCTTGTACGTCGTCATGGTGTATACGTTTGGGGAGGTAATGCTTAATAATAGTATTGGTATATATGTATATATATATGTATATATATATATATATAATTGTATTTTTTTTCATGTTTTTTTGCTTAATACGTAATAGAATCTTGGGAAAAGGCTAAGACGATGACTGAATGTTATGATTATCTTTTTGAAATTGCTGTCAAGATGAAATCTATTGGTATTGATCCAGCTGTTAAACCTTCAAGTGAACCTGATTATGAATAGATGAATTAAAAAATAAAATAAAATAAAGTAAAATAAAAGGATAATAAAGATTTGGCGTGTATTTTATTTTAAATAAGTTGTTGTTCGTTGATAAAGAGTTGTTTCATTGATTGACAGTTAATTGTAAGTCGAGCAGTATTTGAGAGATATGCACTTTTTGAATTATCTTTTTCTTTTAAACGCTCTGATCTTCTTGGGTATACTAGTGTTCCTTTTTTCCATTTTGCTTTTCTATAATTTATATATATATATATAAATTAACATATATTTAGCATGTATATGTTCTTTCTCTATATTTTACTATTACTTTACTTTTGCTTTTGTTATTATAATTTACCTAAAATCTAATTTCCATGATTGTATCCTATCCAATTTAGATTCGTTGATTGCAATTTCACTCAACTGAGTAGCATTCGTATCCTCATTATCACAAAAATCCAAGTTGTTTAAATAAATAGATAAAGGTGAAGCCATGTTTCCATAATATATAGGAAGTAAGTTAAAATCAAGATTTAAAGGTGAAGAATTGACATCAAACTCATCATACGGATAAATAACCACACATCTTGCTATTTTTAATGTCTGAAGGTTACAAAGGTGGAATGAATGACTAAACGAAGTGGATAGTGTTTGTTCAGTGATATGTAAATGTTTTAATACAAGTTCTTTTAATGGGTGATCCTTTTTGGTTTCGGTGGAGGTAGAGGTAGAAGTAGAACTAGATAAAGAAGAAGGCGATGAGGAAGAAGGGGAAGATGTTGCTAATACTGCTGCTGCCGCTGAGAAGGAGGATGCAGATAAGAGTGGCCTTAAAGTACTATGCATAATACATAAACGATTTAACCGTGGACAGTTTTTTAATAAAATGTCTATATCAAAATCAATAAAAAAGCGGGATTGAAATGGTATATGGAGTGTTAAATCGAATAAATGAATACATCTTGAAAAATCATTGTAGATATGAAATTCGTGATTGTACATAGTAGGTGCAAATATTTCTAATATTTCTATGGACGTATGAATATAATTAATGATAAATTTAAATTTAGGCATACTATCTTCTATTGATGATTTATTGATACGAAGTTCTTTTATTACTGGTAAAGATGGTAATAATGGCGATGATGGTATATTTTTATTCAAGTTTATTACTGTATTGCTATTATTGATATAATTGTTGTCATTATCTTCAGAAACTTGCGAAGAAAAATGAAGGTGACTATTTAAGGCACGATAAAAATAGATATCCAAGTTTAAATTTGTGATCTCCAATCTTTTTAAAGTACGAGCATGTTGTTTAGCAAAAGTATTGCAGCATAAAACGATATTTGAATCTTCATTATTGATATTTCGAACTCCCATCACTGTAGGACAAATACAGATTAATGTATCCAAATTAGTATATTTCACACCAATATAATGTAACCAACCCCAATAAACAGACCATCCTGAAGAGAAACGTATGGTTAGTTTTTTAAGAATATTGTTCGATAAAATAGGGGCCATTGGTATTTTACGTAATAAGCAAAAGCCTTCAACTGTTAAGCTAGACAGCTGTGGGCAGCATGAATGAATTAATTCCAAATCATCAATTTCTAATAAATTAATTTGTCCTAAAGATAAGTCTTGTAAATGTGGTAAATGTTGTAAGAAAGTATTCAATTGAGAATCGTTAGAAGGGCCCAAAAGAAGATCCAAAGATAAGGTTGTCAATTGGCTATAATTTTTAAAAAAAGTTTTCATCATATCATATAATATTGTTTGATCAAATATATTGGTTCCATAACGCATTTGTGTTTCATATATATGAAGCCATGTTTCTCTATCCATAGTGAGGTGTTTTACATTGCCACATTGAGCCTGTATGAATTTTAAATTTTCCAACGTCATGATTGTTCCTTTGAATTCAAGTTCTTTCGTATTGGAGCCTAATACTTTTCTCCCCCAATGCTTATTTCGTAAGGCATGTTCAAAATTATTTAGTTGGTGTTCATTTGTTATATTAACAGAATGAAATAACGAAGGATAACAGTAATGATAATAAGCACGATTAACTAAACATAATGAATAGATGTCCTTCTTATGTAAATATAATGTAATAGTTTGAAATATTTCTAAAGGAAGATCTGAAAGAATAACCATTAGATTTAGTATATATATAAAAGTAAAATGAAAAAAATATAAATATAAAGAAAAAGGGAGAAAATGAAAATTAAAATAGTTTGCAATTTTATATGCAAAAAAACAAATTAAAGTGCCGCTTTTTTTATGTTCGTTTCATGATCAAGGTTATTGCTTCTTCATGTCTATAATTATATGTAAGTGTTATATTTTATTTTATTTTATAAAAAAAAGTTTATCAAAAGTATATATAAATCAAAATATAATCAAATATTGTTCTATTGCAAATAAATAAGTGACTAGCTAAATGTACACATATAATAATAAATTAAAGAAGTAAAAGAAAAAGAAAAAGAAAATCTAATCTTTCTTTGATTTCTTAACACTAACTTTAGATGGGGGTTGGACCCAGTTTCGAGTAATGAATTTCAATAATTCATCTAAAAATATAACAGGTACAGATATCCATAAAACACCTTTCCATTCTTCCAAGTTTAAGGGAACAATAGCAAATAATTGAGTGAAGAAAGGAACATATAAAATCATAAAATGAAGGGCCATGGATAAAACTATAGATAATACTAAATAAGGGTTCTTCCATAAAGGTAAAGTCAAAAGAGATTCATTTTCACTCAAACTATATAAAATAGAATAGGGTAAAGTATAAATCAGTATCCAAAACAATAAATAAAACCACTTTTTTATTATCATCAAATCGATAACTTACCTATTCATAGCATTCAACATTTCAATAACAACCAAAATAGATAAACTAACAGTGGTAGCTTTCATAGACATGGTGTTAGTAAACATTTGACATCCAATTTCAGGGAATAATTCAGAACATTGATGAAAGTGAGACTAAAATGAAACATGAACAAAAATAAGAAAAAGTTATTAATATATATAATAAATATGGATTAATATGTTCTTACCAATTGATAATAAGAGATTTGAGGTCCACCGGTATAAAACATAAACCACCAACTAGATCAAAAAAATGATATATGGGAAAAAAGAATAGAGATAAATAATTAGTAAAAAAAATATAATTACTTTTTTAAAAAAATATATAGCTCTTTTTATTAATATATATATATATATATATATTCTTACACATAACCAAAGACAGTAGCGATACCAACATAAGTACCAATAGCCATGTAACGGAAGAAAAGCCAGCCATCAACTAAAGCTTCGTTACCACCACGAGGAGGACGACGCATGATATCATTATCGGGAGGATTTAAACTTAAAGCAGTAGCAGGTAAACCATCAGTGACCAAATTCACCCATAATAATTGGACAGGAATTAAAGCTTCAGGTAATCCCAAAAGTACAGTTAAAAAGATAGACACAACTTCACCGATGTTAGAAGAGATCAAATAACGAATGAACTGTTTGGTATTGTTGTAAATACTACGTCCTTCTTCAACGGCTTTTTCAATAGTTGCGAAATTATCATCAGCCAAGACCATGTCAGCAGCTAATTTAGCAACATCAGTTCCTGTTTTTTTAAAAAAAAAAATAATAATAATACAATAAATTAATATTTATTATTAATCATATTAAATATTTATTAAAAGTATATATACGTATGTTTATAAATTCATACCTGTTCCCATTGCAACACCAATATCAGCCTTTTTCAGTGCAGGAGCATCGTTTACACCATCGCCAGTCATAGCTACGATTTCACCCAAGGATTGTAAAAGATCCACCAATTCTTGTTTATGAGCAGGTTCTGTACGAGAAAACAAATTGGCCACTTGAACAGCCTTGATTTTTTCTTCAGGTGTCAAATTATCAAATTCACGTCCAGTAAAACTTTTTCCAGTTAAATCTTCATCTGCATCAAAGATACCAATATCCTTACAAATAGCTTCAGCTGTATTTTTATTATCCCCAGTGATCACAATAACACGAATACCGGCTGTTTTACATTTTTCAATAGAATCTCTTACTTCAGGTCTTGGAGGATCCATCATACCAACTACACCCATAAAAGTCATGTTGTTTTCATAATTAATAAATTGAGATTGTTCACGTAAATCAAATTGATCTACATTGACATGATCAATTTTAGCCAAGCCAATACAACGAAGAGCTAATCCTTTACCATATTCAATCAATTTAGCGTTTAAGGCTTCACGAATATCAGAAGTCATAGGAACAGGAGTAGCAGAATCATGGGTAGCAACATAAGTACAGCGATCCAAAATCGATTCAGGTGCACCTTTAACTAAAAGAGAATTAGAACCAGTTTGAGAAGAAACAATCACAGACATGGATTTGCGATCACGTGTGAATTCTAATGTAGCTTGACGTTGATGTTGTTGAGAAAAGTAATCGTTACATGCAGTTGTGCGCTCCAACTTAGAAATAGATTTGAGCGATTCGTTAAAGGATTCATTATCAGTACCGAATTTTTCAACTAATACTTGAAGTGCAGCTTCAGTAGGTTCGCCAATATTTTGATAAGTTTGATTAGACTTTTTTTTTAAATAGAATAAAATAAAATACAGAAAAGAGTATATAAATATATATTCATCCATAAAACTCATTATTATTTTATACCTCTCTCTCTCTCTATTTATATATATATATATATATATTATATACATTTCTATTTTAATTAATATAAACTTACTTCATCATAAGAAATTCTAGCATCGTTACAAAGAGAACAAATTCTAACAATATCACCATAGATTGGATTACGAGCAGGTAAAGAGGATAATATAGTTCCATCTAAAGAAGAAATATCACCAGCAGGTTCATAGCTAGTACCAGATACAGCCAATTCATTAATTTGGCCATTTGCATTTTCAACAGATAAGACCTATTTATTTTAAAAAATAAAATAAAATACACAAAGTCATTTAAAAAACGAACAAATCGAAAAATCCTCTCCCATATGTATATTTATCCATCTACTTATTCATCTATTTATATACACACTATTTTTTTTTTTTTACTTACACGAGATACACTCATTTGATTTGTTGTTAAAGTACCAGTCTTATCAGAGCAAATGACACTTGTACAACCTAAAGTTTCCACGCTAGGTAAACTACGAACAATAGCTCCACGTTTAGCCATTTTCTTTGTACCGAGAGCAAGACAAGCAGTGATGACAGCAGCAAGACCTTCAGGGATAGCTGCTACAGCAAGTGCTACAGCGATTTTAAAATAATAAACAGCACCACGCATCCAACCATTATGAGAGGGATCGTTGAAATGACGAATATTAACCAACCAGACCAAAATACAAATAACAGTGATGACCTTAGCAAGTGTGTCCCCAAAATCATCCAATTTACGTTTCAAAGGTGTCTTTTCGGAAATTTGTGAAGTGATGGAGGTATGAATTCCACCAATAGCTGTATCTGAACCGGTAGCAACGACAACTGCTTTTGCTTTACCTAAAACACATGTTGTACCTGAGAAAACCATATTAATTTGATCTTGTTTCACTGCACCGGAATCCTTAATAGGTTGTTCTGTTTTGGTCACACTAACAGATTCCCCAGTTAATAAAGCTTGATCAACACGGAAAACACTAGTACTAATAGACAAAATACGAGCATCAGCAGGGATTTTATCACCTACAGCTAAAGCAATCACATCTCCAGGAACTAAATCTTCAGCGCGGATCTTGGTTAAAGTACCTTGGGAGCGAATTACTTTTGCTTCATCAGGAGAGTATTCTTTTAAAGCATCAATAGCCTTTTCAGCACTGGATTCTTGCAAGACACCAACAGTAGCATTAGCAATAAGAATTAATAAAATAACAATAGGTTCAACAAAAGCAGTAGTAGCCGATTCAACATCTTCATGTTCTTCGAAATAAGCAAGGACAAATGATATGATGGCAGCACCAAGTAATATAAGTACAAGTTGATCTTGGAACTGATCTAAAATGAGTCGCCATAACGGTGTAGATTCTTCTTCAGGGAGTTCTAGTAAAAATAAAAATAGATTTATAATCAAATAAAATAATTCATTTAGTATTTATTTTGATTTTGATCGAGTGTATATATATCTAACCTATCAATCTCGTATTTTTTTTTTACCATTTCGTCCAAACTTTTTTCTTTGTTCGATAACTTGCTCTTCGGTTAAACCTAATTGAGGAGATACTTTAAAGTAAGTACAAACCTCTTCAGGAGTTTTTATAAAAGCATCCTCCATCGTAGATGAAGTATAGGATTTAAAAAAAAAAGTTAAAAAAGGAAAAGAGAGGCGCAAAAAAAAAAAGGGATAAAAGGATATTAAATAAAATTTAAACACGTTCCAATATTGAAAATTATTAAAAAATAATTAAATCACCGCCTTTTTTTATTATATATATTTGGCACTATTGTTCCAAATTTAAATTCACTGTGCTCGTAGAACAATTATCCTCTATGAAGTAATCTTACGTATACCTTATCTTTTTTTTTTTTTTTCTTTCACTTTCTTTCATTTTCTTTAATATACAGATACATATAATTATAAAAACAATAAGAAAAAAAGTACTTTATACGTATTCCTTTAATTTTTTAATTTTTCAACTTTTTATATTTTATGTAATATTAGTATTTAAGTAAAAATATACTAAAATAGATTTAAAGTTAATATAAACTAGTAATGATAAGTAAATAAATAGATAAATTATTATTATTGTGATATAATAATTGAAGGTTTTATAATACAAATAAAAATCATATATAAAATAATTATTATATATGTATTATTTTTTTTTTTTTTTTTTTTTTGAAAGTAACATATAATAAAATAATTACATATATATATGTAATTATTTTTTTTCTAATTCTAAAAAAAACATAATGTTGTCAAAGGTGGTAATGTGTAGCAAGATATTGCTGTGCTTCTGGATCGATGGATGAAAATAAATAAT
The DNA here is from genome assembly GCA_017871115.1 of Cunninghamella blakesleeana. Classification (NCBI taxonomy): domain Eukaryota; kingdom Fungi; phylum Mucoromycota; class Mucoromycetes; order Mucorales; family Cunninghamellaceae; genus Cunninghamella; species Cunninghamella blakesleeana. Next base: position 3,667,367 of record JAFCIZ010000005.1, read on the forward strand.
TCCAATCTTCAGGTGCTAACAATCTCTTATAACCACTCAATACATCTTCAAATTCTTGTTTTAATACTGATGAAGGGTTTTCCCAAGTAGATATAATTTGTAAAATTAATCCAAGTGACTATATATAAATATATGAAATTAATATTATGTAAAAAAATTTCATGATAAAAGTTATAGTAAACTTACATTTAATCCAGTTTCAGGCTGTTTTTTCATCATTAAACATAAGCCTCTAAAAGCTGAATCCTTTTCATCATATTCATTTACTAGTAATGATTTATTTAACCATGGATAAATAAAAGAAGGCAGTTCATTGGCCATTCGAGCAGGACAGGCAATACCCAATCTCCCTAAAGTTACCATTGCATTTTCACTTAATGATTCAGGTAGGCTCATATCGATTAATATAGGATACAGTCTAGCCATTAATGAAGGTATATAAGGTTCAATATGTGGACCCCATCGAAGTGCTATTTCACCAATTGACCACATACTATTGTTACAAACTGAGACGTTATGAAAATCAGGTACCATTTGTTCAATCATTTCAGGTATATAGGAATGTAGATAAGGTTCTAATTTATCAAAGCATGCTATTGCGATATCACCAATAAGAACATATGTGGACTGAAGTATTTCAGTTAATGGATCCTAGAAAAAAGAAAAAAGAAATAGAATAGAAGTACAAATGTTTATATACAGTTAAGACATTATCATTTATATAGTTATCATTATCATTTTTTATTTTCTATTTTTTTAGATATAAATTCTTACACGAACACACACGTCCAATAAATCCAGTAATTTAGGTTCAGATTGTGATATAAGAGGGCCAATTAAAGACCCTAACCCTTGTACCAATCCAGATAACAAATCTAGAGCAAACATCATAAATTCTACATCAGGTGGATCTAAATCAGGGTGCTGATCTGCAAGGTAAGTCGCATGTAATGTTGATGCTACAAGTTTCACACATCTTGTATATACAGGTTCAGCATATCTTTCAAAACCAGTACCCAATGCTGCCGTGATAGATGATAGACACTAAATAATAAAAATAATAAATAAAAATAAATAAAAACAAATAAATAAAAAAGTAAATAAATAAACAACATATGTAAATATAAATAAGGAGTGAAAAAAAAAAAAAATGATGATTACCATAAATAAAGGAATAATATTCACATCTTGATCAGCCAAAGTATTCCAACGATTAATTAGAGGTGGCATTAATAATTCTAAATAATGAGGATGGTTTAATTCAGTACCAACCGATTCAGCTAATGTACCTAAAGCATCGTATAGGATGTTCATATTCTTTGGTTGATATAAATTGAATGCTGCCCCAATATGAATTAAAATAGGTCGAATATAAGGTATCAATTTTAAATTTGCATGCTCTTCTAATGTGGCAAAAGCGGAACAACTTGATTCTTGTACTCTTTTGTTTTTATCCAATAATTTCTCTAAAAGTTTATATAAAACTGGTTCAAAAACTGTTTGGCGACCTTCTGGTGTATTATATTGATCTATAATCCATTGTGAATAACGTCCAATTGTCCAACACGTGATTGATCGTACTAGTGGCTATATATATAGAAAACAAACAAATAAAATAAAATAATATATATGTTAACATTAATGATAATTATAAATACATAAAAAATTATGGCAAATGTATATTTGTTTACCTTTTTATCATCCAGACTTTTTAATAAATAATTAATTAAAAATGGCAAGTGAGTAACCATATTAGATATGCCATCTAATTAAAAATAAAGTAAAATAAAAATAAAAATAAGCCATAATAATTAAAGACTAATAAGCGGAATAAAATGTATAATTATATATTTTATTTTTTAAAAAATTACCTTCAGCAATGGCACCTAATGCTAATATACCACTTTCACGAATTTTCCAATGATCATGTTCCAAACAACTTTTTAATAATGGTAAGATTATATTTATGACTGTTTCGGGATGAACCGCAGTAAGAGCTTCTAAAGCCGATGCACAGCATTTACGAAGAGTCCACTCTGAATAAAATTCATCATCATCTACATTGTTATCATCATCAAATTCTTCTTCCATGTAATCCTCATCCTCATCCTCATCCTCTATATCTAAATAAATAGAGTATTAAATATAATAGTAAAAAATCAAATTTGCATACTTGTTTACAATTTTCCTTTATCGATTTATTATTGTTATTATTAATGTTATTTACCATTATGCATATGCTGTTGTTGTTGATCTCTATTTAAGTTGCCTGTATTACGTAATTGTTTTTTTCGAGCATATCTTGGAGCAATTACATGTGATGTATTATTCAAGTCTTCTATCAAATCAACATCCTGATCTTGATCAATATTGTCTTCATCATCCTGAATAGTATTTTTTTTATCTTTATCAGCATGATCATCACTGGTACCGCCACCGCCTAATAAAAGTATGTCCATGTCAGAATAAACCATATAGCAGAGTAAAATAGGGATGATTTGAGGGAGTGCAGCCAGTAAATAAAGTTCCATTTCTTTTATATTCACACAGATCGACCAAAAATCACATGCTTCCAAAGCAACATTTTCATTTTCATCTTGAATACAATGAATCATATACTGAATGATGGGTTTCATATGTGGCAGTAGTACATTAGGTCTTGCTTCTAAAATCATGATAATGGATCGACATAATTCTTGACGAATTTCAGGTTCAGGATCTTCTGCTCTTGCAAATAAAGATTGGACATATATATCAATGTTAGCATAAAGTGATTGTGATTTTAACATAACAAATTGATTGGTAGCTGTCATGGCCCTTTCTCGATAGCTTGGGTTAGGGTGGTCAAAAAAGGTAATTAATTTTGGTATAATGTAATCCAGCGGCTGTTCTCCATTGATTTCTTGGTTTAAATCATGCGTAGCATCTTCGCAAATTTTACATAATGTATCTAAAGCCATCTATTAATGATATAAAATTAAAAAAATATAAAACGAGTCGATTATTTTTATTTGTTTATATATTTTTATTAATAAATAGCTGGATTATCATTGTTTATTCTTATTCATTCGTTACCTCTACATCGATTGGATTGGGATGGTTTAATTTTTCTACCAATAAAGGTAAGACTTCATACCAGTTATGAACTTGGCCACGCGTAACAATAGCAGTGATCACAGATCCAACTGCTTTTCGTATACCAGAATCAGGATCGGGTTGAAGTAAAGCTTTAAGACAGCATTTTTTAACATGATTCAAGACGTTGAGTTGTATCTTATTATAATAATCAAGTATACTGTTTTTAAGTGTAAGTCCCGCTGTTGCACGAATAAGAGTATTTTCTTGTAGTTCCGTTAATATATAAACAAGGTAGCAAGGATAGTCAGGTATAGCATTAAACGATTCTAATTTCTTTTAATAATAATAATAATAATAGTATGCAAAAAAGTGAGTCAAGTGATATAAAGGGTAAGGTTTTTAGTAGTATTACTATTGTTCATATTTTTGTCTTACATCTTGAATAGCTTGTTGATCTGTATTTTGAGGCTGTACAGCATTGGTAAAAAGTAATAATAATTCAGTTAAACCTTGTTGTTGGGGAATCCAATCAGCCATTACTTTTATTATTATTAGTGTAATTATATATTAAGGATATAGAATATATTCGATTCAAAGGAAGGTAAAATGGTATAAAAGGAAAGTATAAAAAAGGATATACATACAATTATAATAATAAAATAAAAAGAGTGAAGGAAAGAAAAAAGAAAAGGGGGAGAAAAGAAAAGAAAAGGAAAGGAAAGGAAAGGAAGAAAAAAATAAAATAAAATAAAATAAAAATTAAACTTATGCCCTTTTACTTTTTTTTGAACCCCGTGATTTTCTTTTTTTATAATTAGAGAGAGTTCAGCTAAAAATAACATGCTAAGAAATTACTGTTATTGTTCCATAAAAACATTACTGCCTTCCATTCTTTTGGTCTTGGTGTGTGTATTTTTTATTAATTTTATTTGATTTATTTATTTTGTATTGGTAATATAATAAATAAAAACAAGTTTAAATCAACCACAAAAATAATGTTACTCACGTCTTCGTTATTTTTTTTTTATTCTACTAAAAAAAAAAATAGTAAAATGTATATAAAATTGAAAAAAGTTTAATCTATTTCCCGCCAAAAGGGATCAAACCTTTTTTCTCTTTTGGGATTTCGATAATAACAACAAATAAAAATAATACATAAACAAGTATTTTATAGCTGGATGGATTTTTTCTTTTTTATTTATTTATTCGAATAATAATAAAATAATAATAATAATAATTTTAAGAATAAATAAATAGTATTAATAGTGATGATGGCAGTAATTATAGTATAAAATGATAATAAAAATGATTTACATTATTCGGCTATATATTTTCCAGAACGAGTGTTTTTATCAATATGTACTATTTTAGCCCATAAACCATTATTGTCATTTGAATCTAAAATAGGGTTGGTGATGATCTCCAAGGAAGATAATAGCTGATCTTTTAATAAAAATCTAATATGAATAGGTTGAGGAGTGGATTGGTATTTTGTTGAAAATCGAGCACGGATCATTTGCTCCTTTTCATTATCTTTTTCATCTATATCTTTTTCAAGTGACCACATAATTTTTTGTTGATCAATCATCCATTCTCCAGTCGGCATACTTTGGACATTTGTACAATCTCTACTTACTTGAGTAAACATAACAAGTTGGTCAGAATTATTATTACTCTTATTAAGGGATAGTGATGTTGTTGAGGAAGTTAAGGTTGAAGATGAAGGGAGTGTGTTACATATACTATTTTTATAGTATTTGATCATCAATCGCGCCTGATCATCATCACATTTCCACATTGGTTTCACCATCCATGGTATCACCTTGTCTGAAGGCTGTTGACTCAGCTGATATTTAATGCATGTTACATAGTCTAATTCTTGTATTAAATTCGATGTAATTTGATATTTCATTCCATTCTTATTCTTTTTACTTTTTCCTTTTGCTATAATATATTTTTCTAGTGTTGCTACTTGTAAATCATCTTGTTTTAATATAAAATAAATAGGTGTTTGGACATTATGACGAGGTCCTTCATATAATATAGCTATTTCCCCAACTAATTTCCTTTGTACCACTTCTCCATTGACTATATGTGCATGGATGGTTTCAGTTATACGTAGTTTAATAGGTGGAGATGGTGATGCGGGTGATGGTGTTTGATTTATATCAAGTCCTTGATTAAAATTACTTATTATTTCTTCTTCTTCTACTTCTTTCGTTAGAGTGGGTGAGCGGTCAATAGTAATAGTAGTAGTGGTAGTAGTGGTGGTAGGATGATCATTTTCATGTGCAAAAGGTGAATCATATGAAGTGGGTGACATTGTTATATTTTTATCATCATCATTTAGCTTATCTTCAGAAACTTCATCTATTGTAGTAGTTGTTGTTGATAAAGATAAAGGTGATGATGGAATTGAGCCTGCAGTGGCTGTATGATAAGACGAGTAAGAAGAGCCATTCATATCCATAATAGAAGAGCCGGTGGCTATATTTGTACTATTATTATTATTACCAAAATATTGAGACCTTAATTCCCTTCTTCCACGAGGCCTTTTTACAGTAGTTGTGTTTTTTTCTTTCAACATAGATGCCACACGAGTCAAAGCAATTTGAGATGTTTTTGCATCTTCTTGAATCACAGATTCGTTTTTAATATCTAGTTTGATAATAGAAGGTGATATACCATTTAAGCTGCCACTTTCCAATGAAGTGAGATCATTATCTGTATCTTGTAGATTGGTTTCATCATCGCCACTTTGACTTTGATTATTATTAATAATGGTACTCCAAGGGGATCGGTCGGGTGGTGGAATGGAAAATCCTTCATCATCAATAAGTATGGTTGCTTTGGATTGAGGTGATAGAGATGATGATGATGGTGGAAGAGGTGGGCGATTAAAAAAGGTATCTGTAAAACTGGATGCTTTTCTTAATTGAGGAACATGAAGGGACATGGAGCTGGTCATTGTTTTTGGTTGTTGAAATTGCTGATGATGTTGTTGTTGATAGTGTTTGGATGGTTCAATGGCTGAATTAGAATTAGTAGTGGCGGTAGTGGTTGTTATGGATTTTGTATCATTATCATATGTATTAGTTTCATCAGTAAAACTTTTAGCTCTCCCTGAATACATGGATGTGGATTCTGGTAATTCGGGTATTGGTATGCTATTTTCAAATGATTGTTTATTGTTTTTTGATGATGATTTTGATTTTCGTCGAATTGAAAAAGAGGAAAAAACTACAAGTGGATAATAGCAATAATAATAATAATAATATATATATATATATATATATTTATCAATGAGCAATCCTATTTACTTTTTACTCATGTATATACTATCTCTTTATATACATTTATAAATATATTTATGGCTACGTCAAACTTACATTTTTTTGGTTTACTTGATTTTTTAGATTGAATAGCTGATGATGAAGGCTGTGTAGTATCGTTTTCATCCATATTTTTTTGAGAAACTTCATTAATAGAGGATAAAGTCGATCGTGGTGTTCCAGGTGTAGGAGCTGATGAGTTTGATTCAAACGATTTAGTAGACTGTGATTGAATAGGTTCATCAGAAATATCTATAAGTAAAGGCGGGTCCGAAAGTGAATATGAAGTAGAAATGTTGGAATCCATCATTTTTGTATCATTTGTTGAAATATGTGAAGAGGTAGAAAGCTGCATTGATGCTGAAGACATTTATTATATAGATATATATTATTTATATAGATATATAAAATAATATATAAATATAATGGTATATAAAATGGAACAAAGAAAAAAAGAAAGAGGGAATAAAAAAAGGAAAAGAACTGGAAAAAATAAATTATTTTAAAATAATTATTTTTTTATTGGCCCTAATAATTTTTACTTCATTAGCGGGATTTAAATCACTTTTTTACAACTTTTCTCCTCATAATATCATGCTCAATTGACTTAAGTGTAAAAAGAGCTTATGCCAGTTCTACACTATTAAGTTAGATACAAAAGCTTAATTCAAAGCGCCTGGGTTTTAATGATCATCTGCCAAATATTAAATATAATAAACAAACCTGTCCAAATTTTAAGTAAAAAAACATCGGTTCTTTAATATTTTTTTCTTCATCATCTTTAGTCAGAACAATTTTTTTACACTACAAACTTTTTTTGTTTGTAAAATATAATTAATTTAGAAGCATGATTTTTTTAACTAATTAAAACAAAAAGAAGTTTTATTTGTATTTTTAAAATAATTATATGAATATGATTTTTTTTTTTAAAAAAAAAGGTAATAGAAAAATATATGATGAATGATTTTTTTTTAAAAAAGATATAAACAATGAGGGGGGTATTTTTGAAATAGATAAAAAAGAATAAATAATAATACTATAAGACATACTATATACGATAATAATGATATATATATTTTGATGATTTGAATATTAATATTATTATTTTTTATGGAAGATCTGGATCAAACCAAGGGCTATCATCATAATCCTGAGGGTCAGTTAAATTTTGTAGTTGCCACAAAAGTAACATAATAGTCGTCGAAATAGTAGCTGCTACAAATGTTGCTGCAATAAATCTTTGAACAAAAGCACAACGTCGTCGAATATATCTTTTCATGTTATGGTTAGGTGTATTCGATGTTTCTGTGTCGGGGGGTATTGGTAAATAGATAGAATAATATGAAGGAGGATCTTTGGATAATAAAGGTAATTGTGAGGAATTTGCCATTACTGGTATTATTTATTGGAGTTGAGTAAAAAAAAAAAAAAAAGGTAAAGAGAAAAAGAAAAAGAAAAAAAATGGGAAAAAAGATTTTTTTTATTTTTACGGAGTTCAAAAATAACAAAAAAAGCATTATACACAAACATTTGAAAGTGTAATAATAGATGTATATAAATAAATAAATAAAAGTTATACTTTATTATATATTTTTATATATATTAATAGGCAAAATTAAAAAAAATTATGTATATATGTATGTATATATATATATTGCTAAATTAAAAAATTCTCGCCAAGTTTTATATAAATTAATACAATGATTAGTATAAAAAAAGTATTTGGTTATTATATCAACCAAGGAATCTTCGATACATTACACTAAAGCTGTTTTTTGTTACACAGACCTCTGAATTGATTAAATCTGATCAGTACATACACCTTGATAAAATTATAGTAAATATATTTGTTGTAAAATAATAGCACTTTTACTATTAGGAAATATATTTTATGATTCAATCTATAGATATTAATGTTTCAAAAAATAGAAAACTAAAAACAGTACTTATAATGCACTAATGATATCATATTTATATATATGTTTATATAAAAACTTAGCGTCAGCAGATAAAAACGGGGTTTTAAATTGCATACAAAATATATAACTTTTTTTTATTTCCTTTTCGTTGCTTCCTTCCTTTCTTATTATTATTTTTTTTTTTAAAAAAAAAAAACTTTAAACATGTCGTTAGATATTGCTCCAACCAAGGAGCTTACAACTGAGTCACTATCTTCTAAAACAATAGCAACAAATAGTCCAGTATCAGCCCATAAAGTAGATTATGTTATCGTATTTCAGTATCCTATCAAAGTAGATAATCGTAAAGAAGAAGAAGAAAAAGTAATCAGTAGTTTACAAAATATTATAAGAAAGCTTTCAAAAGCGAATTTACTATATGAAGTTATTAATGGTGAAAAAGATGGTACTATTTTAATCTTGGTGGGCTGCCCTTTGATACGCCTTTACAAAGAATTCAAAACAGAAAAGTAAAAATACAAATATAATAACCATAAAATATAAAATAATAAAAACATAAAGGACATGGGATGTTTAATATATAATGATCTGTCGTGTAGAATACGCGATTTTTTATTAGGTATTAAAGTGGATGATTCAGATATAAATAAAAATGATAATAAGGAAGTGGAAAAATCTCTTGAAGATGAATTATCAGAAGCCGTAAGGTTACGATTGGTATATAATATTTTGACTTCATCCGAAAATCATAATGGTGCTGATATTTCTCCTAATGTTGATCCATATGTTGAAAGTATCATGCCGTTACACAACGACGATTACAATAAAGTAAGTAAAATTACTATATTTTACCACTTTTTCCGTATACCATACTTGTATTTATAACACTTTTTATTTATTTGGATTTTTTTTTTTTTTTTTTTTTTTTTTGAAGAAATGGATTTCAACTTGGTCAAAGAAATGGTTAATTAATAATGAAGATTTGATGAATATAAGAAACCAATTTGGTGAAAAGGTGATTATATATACATAATTAAAATATTAATTTTTCTTTTTTGTTTTTTTTTTTTTTTAAAAAAAAAAAAAATACTTATTAATATCTCTATCCCTCTCTTCTTATTCTTTTCTAACTATGTTTCATTTAGGTTGCTTTTTATTTTGCCTTTGTTCAATCCTATTTATTATGGCTCAGTTTTCCAACAATATTGGGTGTTTTTGTTTATTTCACTCACAGCAATACTTTAACAGTATGGTACTCTGTGGCCATGTTAGCATGGGGGATCACTTTTATTGAAATGTGGAAAAGGAAACAAACAGAATTGGCTATAACCTGGGAAGTAAGAAATTGTTCAAAACACGAAAAACGAAGAGCAGATTTTAAAGGTGATACCACAGTTGCAGATCAAGTGACAGGTGAAGAAATGCCTTTTGTACCTGCTTGGAAAATAATTTACCGTCGTGCATTATCTTTACCTGGCGTGGCTATCGGTGCTGTACTATTATTTATTATTGTTGCTTTGGTATTTATGCTCCAACTGTTTTTACATGAATATTATACTGGTCCTTTCCATGAAATATTGGTAATTAGCTATAAATATTATTAATTCAGGATTTGGGATTTAACATTATAGCGATTGTTCTATTTTACTAATAATCATCGTCATCATTACTTATTTTACTTTACATTTTCATTATCATCTTTTAGCATTACGCACCAACTATTACTTTTGCACTTTTAATTCCAACAATGTCTGGTATTTACACTACTTGGGTTCGTATTCTTACCAATTATGAAATGCATAAAACAGAAAGTTCGTGGGAATATAGTTATACACAAAAAATTTTTGTCGCCAATTTTTTAGTTGGTTATTTATCCTTATTTTTTATTGCATGGATTTATATCCCATTTGGAGATTATGTTTTACCCTATTTATCGGCACTCAACATTAGTCATCATCATAAAAAAGTGGATTTTCAACGTCTTCATGATCAATTTGTTTACTTTATTGTTACCGGCCAAGTAGTTGGTTTTATGACAGAAATGGTGGTTCCTTATGCTAAAGCTTTATTGGTGCCAAAAGCAAAAGAACTATCTGCTAAAGTTACTCATGATTCATCTGCTCTTTCTAAAAGGGATGAAGCCATGTCGTCGGAAGGATCGGCTATTAATTCTGCCAAAGTAAAGTTTGTTAAAAAAGTATACAAGGAAGTCGGTTTGGAAGAATACAATATTTATACTGATTATGTAGAAATGGTTATACAGGTAATAGTGCATTATAATGAATAAAAATAAATATCACACAGGACCTTACAATAGTTAAAACAATCTTGTTTATTATTGTAAATATATATGTTAGTTTGGTTATATTAGTATGTTTTCTCCTGTTTGGCCATTGGCTTCCTTATGCTGCATTATAAATAATTGGGTTGAATTACGCTCTGATGCTATCAAAATTTGTAAATATACAAGGTATATACTCATTATTTCTTTTTTTATAATTATCTAAATACTATCCTATTCCATTTTTGACTTTTATTATTTTAATTTATTTATTATAAATAGACGCCCTGCTCCATTAAGAGCTGAAGGTGTTGGACCTTGGTTAGGAAATATGGTAATATAAATAAAACTAAAAATAATAAAATATAAAAACCAATATTAATATAAAAAACTAGGTTTGAGGGAAGTATAAATAATTAATTCATGTATATTCTATTTTATTTAACGGATATGTAGGAAGCTATTGTATGGTTATCATCCATTACTATGGGATCTTTCATTTACTTATTCCACCCTACAACAAATATTCATTCATCCTATACACCACTTTTCACATTATTTGCCATTTTAATATCTGAACATTTGTATGTGGCCATATTATTTACCATTCGTTCTATCGTGTCCTTGATTCCAAGTTGGTCTGAGTTGATGATCAAGAAAGAAGATTATAAATTGAAACAATTGTGGTTACAAAAAATAGGCGAACAGAAAGAAGATGGGTTAGAGAATATTGTTAATAGCATTGGTGAGTTAAAGGATCAAGAATATTATAACGACCAAACCAAGTTTGGTATTCAAATTATTCAAAAGGATTTTAAAAATGAATAAATCAACTTGATTTATTATTATTATTATTTAAAAAAGAAAAATAAATAAATGTAATAAATAATATGTAATTAATAATGAAATATATATAATAATCAATTTTATCATGGAATGGTATTTATTTTTAAATATGATACGTACTGCATAAAATATAATTAATAGCAATAATCAAAAATTATTTTAAACAGCGTCTCGCGCCTTCGAATTTTTTTTCCATGCCATTCTTTTAAATTCTCTATTCCTTTTCCCTTTTTTTTTCACCTTTTTTTCTTAAACTTTTTATTTTATTGTCATTTTTTTTAATAATAATAAAATAGTAATAAAAATATGTCAGGTGCCGATTTATATGCTAAAGCAAACGATGCTTTCTTTGATGATGATTATGATGAAGCTTTAGATTTATTTTCACAAGCTATCCAAGTAGAACCCAAAAATCCCGAATTTATATTGAAAAGGTAATGAAAAAATATAGATTTTAATAAATAGAATAGTATATGTTAGTAATAATAATAATAACAACAAATATATTTACCTTTACATATTAATATCTTTATAACTAGATGTACTGTATATCAAAAATTAAATAAACAACAAGAAGCTCTAAAAGATGCTGAATTTGCTTTAAAAGTATTGGAAGAAACTCAAGGATCTAGAAGTTTGTTGGCTCGTGCCCACTTACAAACTGGGTAATATATATATATAATAAAGAAGAACAAATGAAAGACTGAAAAAGAGAGAGAAGCTTTGATTTATTGATTCTTTATTATTATGATTTTATTATTACTCTATATAGTATTGTTTTACATCGTTTAGAAAATTATAAGGAAGCACAAAAACACTTTGAATCTTCAAAAGAATTAAATCCAAGCGAAAAAACTTTGGTCACATGGTTACGTAAAAATTCTGAAAAATTACCTAAAGGTAAATGTTTATCTTATTTATATATATGATGTCTGTATGTTCATATGTATTCATTTTTTTTTTTTTTTTTGCATTGCTTTGCTTTTTTTTTTGTAAAATTATTTATTTTAGAAACTCCTCCAGTTGCTGCTGCGCCTGCTGAAGTAGCTCAACCAACTCCTCCACCAGTTACTCCTCAAAATGCTCGTGTTAGGTAATTTACTATATATTTACATATTTATGTTTGTACTTCTGTGATTTAATAATAATAATATACAATATTTATTCTTATATTTATCTTTTTAGACATGAATGGTTCCAAAATGATAGTTTTGTTACTGTTGAAGTATTCATGAAAAATATTAAACAAGATACCGTATCATTGGATTTCTTTGATAAATCTGTAAGTTATATATTTATATACTTATATATTTATTTATTTTAAAACAACACTCTATTTACGATACCATTTGTTTTTTTATTTTTATTGTTATTATAAATAGTTATCATTAACAATTAAGATGCCTACAGGCTCAGATTACTCTTTAGAATTGGACCCATTAGCTCATGAAATTATACCTAGTGAATCCACTTATAAAGTGTTATCCACTAAATTGGAAATTAAATTGAAAAAGAAACAAGAAGGAATTTTATGGGGCGCATTAGAAAGTGATGATGATCAGGGAAGAGCAAGTAAGTTTACATGTTTATACATATTGAATAAATAAAAAGATGGAGCATAAAGAAATGTATTAATAATGTGCTATACATATATATATATATATATATATATATATATATGTTTATTTATTTATTCTTATTTAGTGGCCTCTACACCAGCTAGCGGACAAAAAAAACAAAAGGATTGGAATAAATTAGTACGTGATTTTGAAAAAGATCAAGAAAAGCCTCAAGGTGAAGCTGCATTGAATGATTTATTCCAACAAATTTACAAAAATTCCGATGAAAGCACAAAACGTGCTATGATGAAGAGTTTTGTTGAAAGTAATGGTACTTGTTTATCTACTAATTGGGAAGAAGTTGGTAATAAAACCGTTGAAACTAAACCACCAGAAGGCATGGTAGCAAAGAAGGTAAATATATAGTATAATAATAGCAACATAGCATATATGGTAGAAAATATTAATCTTATTTATTTTAACTATTTATTGTTTATTTAGTATGAATAAAAAAAAGTTTCGCTCTCTTTTATTTTAATAATTGCTGTAAAGAAATATGCTTAACCAATGAAAATAATACACCAAATAAAAGCAATGTATATGTTATTAGATTAGTAAAAATAAAAATAAAAAGCAAAAAAAACAAAATAAAATTTTTTAAAGAAGATATTTAGTATTTATTTTTTTGTTTTGTTTTATATTAAAGTGAATGATTTTTTTTAAAAAAATTGAAAGGGAACAATTAATCAGGCATAAGAACTTTAAAATAATTTTTTTCACATATGATTTTAAGATCAACATACAACAAAAGTAATTCAAACCTTAAAAAAGTCTTTTGGCAAAAAAAAAAAGTATATGGAAGAATATAATAGGAATAATGATGGATTATGATAATCAATATTATTAAATAAAATATATTTATTACACAGTACATTATTTATTTATTTATATATGTCTTTTAAATTATAAAATATAAATATAAAAAATATAAAAAAATAAAAGTTTAAAAAAATCAAACCGCTTGGGGACATTTCAATAAAAACACGCCGGAAAAAATGCCTAAACCATTTCCTTTTACTTTTCCTTTTTAAACCTAAAATTTATGACTATTTTCATATTCAGCATGATTTTTTTTTAATTCTTTCCCCACATTATCCACTCGAAAGCGCCAAACAAAAAATAAAAATTAAAAAAATTTCAATCCCCACAATTTTTTTTTAATTCCTTTTTCTTTCCAACTTTTTTTCAACCTCTCTTTTCTTCTTCTTCTTATTTTACTCTTAATTTAACTAAATACATATATATATATAATAATGGCAAATATTCAAACACCTATTTATAAAGTATTGATTGCTAATCGTGGTGAAATTGCTTGTAGAGTTATTCGTACTTGTCAAAAATTAGGTATTGCTACTGTTGCTGTCTATTCTGATAGGTATGTATATATTTATATATTTATATGAAAGACACGCCACTTGTATAAAAGATATTTTATTTTTTTAATCATTAATCCCCAAACTCTTTTATTGTTATTATTATTATATACTAGTGATGAAAATGCACCATTTGTTAAACTTGCCGATGAAGCATATCATATTGGACCTTCTATTGCAGCTGAATCATATTTAGTTGGCGACAAACTAATTGAAGTTTGTAAACGTTCAGGTGCTGATGCTCTTCATCCTGGTTACGGATTCCTTTCTGAAAATGCTGACTTTGCTGAAAAAGTTGGTAAAGCCGGTATTAATTTCATTGGTCCTACGCCTGATTCTATCCGTGCTATTGGTGATAAGGTATACAACAACAATATTACCATAATATATATATATTCTTTTTGGGGATATGGTTTTTTTTTTTTTTTTTTTTTTTGCATAAAAAATTTTTATTAACCATTTTTCTTTGAATTTATTTTTTCTTTATTTTATTTTATCCTTTACAGATTGCTGCTAAAGTATTCATCAAGAACCACGCATCATCTATTCCATTAATTCCTGGTTACAATGGTGAAGATCAAAGCGTAGAAAAATTAGAAAGTGAAGCTAAAAAAATTGATTTCCCTGTACTCTTAAAAGCTTCAGCCGGTGGTGGTGGTAAAGGTATGCGTGCTGTCTATGATACTGCAAAGTAAGTACTTTTTTTGGTTTATTATTATTATATAAATATTTAAAACAATATATATATACAATAATAATATTTATTCAATGGTATTTTTTTCGTTTTTTTTCTTTTTTTCATTCGCTATTGCACAGTTTACGTTCAGAAATTGAAGCTGCTAAAGGTGAATCATTAAGATCTTTTGGTTCTGATAAATTATTAATTGAAAAATACTTTGAAAGTATTAGACATGTTGAAGTAAGCACTTTTTTTTAATTTTTTATATACTTTCCCCTGAATTTAAAAATGCATGTGAAAATGGGGGAAGAAAAAAGGCTATATATTAAAAAAAATCTGGTGTTTAATTTTAACTATATTCTTTTTTTTTATTTTATGTTTATCCTTAGATCCAAATCTTCGGAGATAAATATGGCAATGTATATCATATTAATGAACGTGATTGTTCCATCCAACGACGACATCAAAAAGTGGTAGAAGAAACACCATCCCCAGCAGTAGATCCCGCTTTACGCAAAGCCATGACCAATGCAGCAGTAGAATTAGGACGTAAATTAAGATATTTGGGTGCTGGTACAGCTGAGTTTATTTTAGATGAAAAGACAAAGAAGTTCTACTTTTTGGAATTAAATACTCGATTACAAGTAGAACATCCTATCACAGAAGCCATTTCCGGTTTAGATTTGGTAGAATTACAATTATTAGTTGCTCAAGGTGTTAATCTTAAAGATTATGGTGTATTAGACAACATTCCTTTCAAAGGCCATGCTATTGAAGTCCGTTTATGTGCTGAAGATCCTGATAATGATTTTAGTCCTCGTACTGGTGTAATTCAAAAATGGGCCCCTATCAACGCTTCTAAAGATATTCCTGGTGTTCGTTTTGATACTGGTATTGAAGATGGTTCCGAAATTTCTATTTATTATGATTCCATGATTGCTAAAGTGATCGTTCATGCTCCCACACGTGCTCAAGCGGTTCGCCTTATGATTACTGCTCTTTCAAGAACTGTCCTTTTAGGTATTACCACAAATCAGAAGTTCTTAATTGATATCATGAAAAACCCAAGATTCCAAACTGGTACCTTTGATACAAATTTCATTGGACTTGAAAAGGAACGTCTTTTCCGCAAAACTACTACAGCTGATGTACAAAATAGTGTGATTGCTGCTACCTTGTTTGATTGGTCAGTTAGAAGAAATCAACAAGATAGACTTCGTAATGTTCCCTCTAACTGGCGTAATGTTCCTTGGAAGAGTCCAAAAGTCAAATACCTTATTAATCATGATCAAGAAGTTGCTATCACTTATGTAAACCAAGGTAGCGATAATCGTGATCATCGTACTCCCTTCCACTGTCATGTAGAATTAACAGCTGAACAAGAGCAAAAAGAAAAAGAAAAAGGTGAAAAGGTTCCTCCCATTGTTGCTGTATTATACAATACCGATTTTGGTAAACAAAAGCCTGGCCCTCGTGGTATTGAAGGTGCTAAAGGTTTACTTCGTACTTCTATTGGTAAGAAAATTATTTTTTTTTTAAAAAAAGAACCGATAATAAATGTTCTTTTTTCAATATATTATGTATTAATTTATTTATTTTTTCTTCAATACAATAGATGGAAGCCAACAATACTTTTATGTCTGTGAACAAGTACATGATGTCAATGAAAAATCTATTTTTGTACATGACTTTAACCGTGGCTACTCTGTTGAATTATTCAAGATTGATAGATTAAAATCTGCATCCGCTGCTGATGAAGATGATCGTGGTAAGTATTATATTTACAAACATACAAATACGCACATTTATTTTTACATAAACTACATTATATTTCATATTTATACTCATTAATTTTTATTTTTTAATAAATTAGTAACCCCTTATACTTCATCTATGCCTTGCCGTATTTTGAAAGTGTTGGCACCAACCGGAACTATCGTTAAAAAGAATGACCCCTTACTTTCCATTGAATCTATGAAAACTGAAGTTAAAGTCCTCAGTCGTCATGATGGTATTGTGACTATGCGCGTAGAAGAAGAACAACTAGTAGATGCCCGTGTTCTTTTATGTCAAGTTGATGACGTTAAACAATAGATAGTGTGTTGTATTATAAAAAAAATATTTATATATTTATTAAATAATAATAAAATAGTAATAGTTCTTTTGATAAAAACTAATCATTGCTTTATACATCTATATAAAAAGTAACGCTTATAATATATTTATTTTCTAATCCAAAGCATACTCACTATCATCCTTTAAATATCCCTTTTTAAAATTTGTTTATTTTTAAATCCAATATATGACCATCATCATCTTTAAAAAAAAAATCCTTTTTATAATTTATTCATCATCATCTTTAAAAAAAAAACATTTAAATCTTGAGTTTAAGCTTATGTTCCATAGCAGCATGGACATCTAACGAATCAGTGCACATTGAAGGATCTAAAAGAGTAATATAAATATGAACATATGTAAATCAATATAATTTTCATGTATAGCATTTCGTTTATATATACAAATAAATATATATATATATATGTATAATATATTTACCATTCAAAAAGTCTTCAAAGTCAATGGTTTCATCTTTTCCGGTAAGAATATCCAAGTGTAAATTTGATGAAGGTAAAACTGGTAAACGTTGACGCTAATTAAATATATATAAAAAAAAACCCATATACGTTAAACAAACCATCATCATGATCATAAAGTAAACCTTTAATTCTATTTCATAGTTTCCAATTAGTATTTTATATATAATCCCTACCTTTGATACAATTTCTCTTTCCATCATCATTTTAATAGGTGCGTGGAGTCCATATGTTTGACGAGCCATATTTAATTTAAGTTCCCATTGATTTTCATTCCACTATGAAATATGATAATGAATCCAAAAGGAAAAGAAAATAGAGAGGATGATGATTATCTCATGGTTAATTTTTATTTCTATCATCAAATATATCCAGTTTATCATTATTATCGCTATTATCGTTATTTTTATTTATTTCCTTACTTCTGCTAATCGATTTTCAAGGGCATGGCCTGGCAAAACTTCAGCTTTAAGGGATCTAGTACCATGACGAAGTGTATCATGAGTACCAAGTTCGCTATGTGTTGTATCAAGGGTAGTGACGCTGCTTTTATTGTGAGTACTAGGTGTTAATCGAAGGGACTAAACATTATACATATAAGATAATAATAATTAAAATAATAAAAGTTGGGCTAGTTAGTTAGACTATACGTAATCACATTTTAATCCTATTATATGTTTATATATTTCTTTTCTTATAATATATTAATATATATTTAAAATATTTAAAAATATAAATATTAAATAATATAAAATATAAATTACTATTAACTTTTCAAATTATAATAAAAACAAAGAACATAGTGTATATTCATACCATGATATATATATATTATAAGATTAATTAAAAGAAAAGAAAAGGGAAAAAAAAATTTAAACGCGAAGAAATCTATGTTACGTACTTGTTGATTTTTTTAAATTCCGCATTTTTTTTTAATAAAATCATTCGTAATTTTTTTTTCTTTCGTCTTTTTTTTTTTTATAAATACATATATATAATTTTTTTTTTTAATATAATCTAATGACATCTATAGTACAACCATTTATTATTGCCTTTACATCACTAATAATCAATTATGTCTGTGTTTTTCGACTACCAAATACACATTTAGTAAAAGATCCTGTATCAACTTTAGAGATAGCTGTTCCTTTATTACTTGTTGGTCATATATTACTACTTTCCTTTTCTTTAGTTTTAAAAAAAAGTTTTCAAATGGTAACCATATATATATATAAATTTGATCTATATACAATAGCTATTGTTTATTAATATTAATAATAATATTGTATATCATATCATATATTATATATACATTATATATAGGGAATTATTGTTAAAGCTATTATATCAACAGTTTTTGCAACTTTAGGGTTACACTTTTTAATTGTCCTTTTTGGAGCTTCTTTATTTGAGTAAGCAATAAACATTTTGATACAATTTAATAAATAGATAAATAGATATATAAATATAAATTATAACAGGTGATAATAATAATAAATTTTATTTTTTTCTACCATAGTAAACTTTATAACACTTTCTTATTCGCGTCTTATCTTGCAGTAAATGCAGTTATGCCAGCTTTTGAATCACTTGCACCTACAAATGGATCACCATGGATAAAAATATTTTTACAGCACTCGTAAGTTTTATTAAATAGTATTTTTATTGTTTTCATATATCATTTTCATTCATTCATTATTCTTTTTTGATTATTTTTTGATTTATTATTACTATTATTATTTTAAAAAAATGGTAGGCCTTCAAATACAACAGAAATTTATGCATATACCCAAGTGATCTGCGTGCTGATAGGTTCATGGATTGGAGCTATTGTATTACCTTTAGATTGGGAAAGAGATTGGCAAGTATGGCCTATTTCTTCAGTGATTTCTACTTTTCTTGGTAATTTTGTTGGTGTTACAGCTGGATTTGTTTGGTCTTCTCTTAAATTATTATTTGGAAAAAAGAAAACAGAATAATAATAATAATAATGTAATAGTTTTATCATTTATGCATTTTAATAGTAACCATAAAAATATTCGGTTTATATCATTTTTTAACTGAAATTTATAGAAAAAAAAATGTGTATTTAATATTTTAATATAATAATAAATATATACTATAGTTCAAAATAAAAAAATTATCTTTGTATTAAAAAAAACAAGATCTGATTACATTTACAGATTATATGATCCATCATCTTATAAGTAATTATAGCTATCTTTATTTTTATTTTTATTTTACATGCATCTTAATATTATATTATATTAAGTTACGTATAAGATAGGCTCTTTTTAATTTATTTTTTATCTTTGACACTTTATCACCAGCTTGATCATTTATTTTATACTTTTCATATTTTTTACTCCAATAATAAAAGGATTAACATAATTTTTAATCAATTAATTAAAACTGTAGCAATGAAAAAGCATGGTTATTAGTTAATCTTAATAGTCGTCAAAGATACTTAAGCGCAAATTGAGTTTAAACAACGCACTTTTAAGTAATGTTTTTTTTTTTTTTTTTTTTTTTTTTTTTTTTTTTTTTTTTTTTTTTTTTTTTTTTTTTTTTTCGATGCATAATGCTGTATTAATTTTTATTTAGATTTTAACATTATATATAAAGGTATTTTGCTTTTTGACATTATAAATTTTTATTTTATACTAGTAATTATAAAAATAAAAAAAAACAATTTTTTCTGATATTCTCAAGCATTAAAAACAAGGTAACGATTATTTAGGTTAAATATATAATATTGCACCACGCATTCTCAAACCTTTTATATTTCCGTTTTACACTAAGTTAATTCTATAGTTTTTAAAATATCGGTATAGATTTCATAAACGTACAGATATATATATATATATATTATTTTATTTAGATATGGAAAGAATAAAAAGAAAAAGAAAGCAGAAACCGAGTATGATTGTAAACTTTATATATATTTCATTAATTTATTTTATTTTTATTTATTAATTTATTCATTAACAGTACCAAAATATTCTTTAGATTCATTGACGGTTGGTTTAATAGTTTTATCACCTTGGTTCCAATTAGCGGGGCAGACTTCACCATGTTCGTCAGTAAATTTAAATGCTTTTACAAGACGTAACACTTCATCAACGGAACGACCGACAGGTAAATCATTGATAGTGATTTGACGAACAATACCTTTAGGATCAATGATGAAAAGACCACGAAGAGGAACACCAGCTTCTTTTAAAAGAACACCATAATCTTTGGCAATGGATTTGGTTTTATCAGCTAATAAAGGAATGTTTAAACCGCCAAGACCACCTTGTTTACGAGGAGTATTGATCCATGCTAAATGAGAAAATTCACTATCACAAGAAGCACCAATGACAGCTGTATCTAAAGCTTCAAATTCTTGAATACGATCGGAAAAGGCAATGATTTCGGTTGGACAAACAAAGGTGAAATCCAATGGGTACCAAAAAAGTACTACATATTTACCTTTATAATCCTTTAATGAAATATCTTTGAATTGACCATCGACTACAGCTGGAGCAGTAAATTCAGGTGCAGGTTCTATAAATATATATTAAATAAATAAATAAAGATATATTAAATTAATAAGTAGCTGTCAATATTTTTGTATTTACACGCGTTTTCATTATTATTAAATAATCAATTATAATATCTTTTTTCCTTTATATATCCATATTCATCATTAACATTATCATTATTGCTATTATTATTATTTGTCGGTTTGTTTTTATTATCCCTATCGCTATCATTTTATTATTACTATTATAGTATACTCACTTTGAACAAAAGCAAATTTGTTTACAGAAGAAGTAGAAAATCCACGCCAAAGATTATTACGTAAAGGGGAAGCATTTAATAAACTCTTACTGGCATAAGGAAGGTTTTTAGCCACTAAGGGGCGGGTTACATGAGGGATAGAGGTAGCTACACGACGAAAAGCAAACATTTTTACTTAAAAAATAAAAGATAGAGAAATAAGAGAAAAAAAAAACAAAAAACAAATATACCAAAAATATTTAACTTTATAGATTGTATTTTTAAAACTCAGTTCCGATTTATTTTTGGAGTTTTGTAAGACTTAAATCCTCATAATGTGCAAGTAGTAAAATTCTCATTTATTAATTTTATTAATGCATGCACTGTACTAAAAATGATGTTTTATTTTATTTTAAATTACAAAATTTTATTTATTATACTTTGCTTTACTTTTTAGTATTATATTTACATATGCTATTTAAATAGTACAATATTTTAATAATACTATTTGAGCTAAGGCAGTGGCACCACTTGTCATATATATTAAATGTAAATTATAAGCAGCTTCATATTTTAAATCTGTTGGATCATATTCTTCATCATCACCATTATCTCCTTCTTCCTCTGGTATCGGCCAAACATAAATATCTTCAATAGGTGTTGGTTTTTTGATTCCCTCCTTTGCTGCTGATGGTAAACTTAATGCCCGTTCATAATGTCTTACTGCCAAATGGGTTATTCCTATTAAATGGAATGCTCTTCCCATGTTGTATTCTGCCTCTTGATTATAATTACGAAGTTTACAATAATTAGAAAACATATTCATTCCCTATAATTAAAAAAAAATAAAGAGTAAATATATTAGTATGTACGTATATATATCCAATTATTAATATTATTTTACAACTTACTTTGACGACTTGTAAATGACGATTATCTGTTTTTCGTTGCGTAGATCGTTGTAAATGAGCAATACCTAAACATAAAGTATTTAAAGGATTTTCGGGCGCAATGGCATATGTACGCAAATAAAACGCTGAAATTTGGCATTATTATTTTTTTTTTTTAAAAAAAAAAAAAAAAAAAAGGGGATTGAAACCAAGTTAATACTTTTTCTAATGATCGCTTTTTTTTAAAAAAAATAAATAAATAACTTACCAATAGAATTAACATAATTCTTTCCAATAGCCATGACATGGCCGTAGAGAGTAAGCAAATAAGTATCCAAACGTTCTAATGGTTTTGAATCCTCTAATCCATTGTTTTTATTGCCCTTTTCAAATAAACCAAGTAAACTATCTTCATTATCATTGTCATTGACATTCATAGATTCTGAATTTAAAGTTTCAATGTCTTTTTTCAATTGTTCTATTTGCTTTCTAGCTTCTTCTTCATTTCCATCTGTCGCATTACTTATAAGCTGTTTTTGATATAATATATATAATTTATCCATTAGTTTGACATGTCGGCTAAAAAATTTAAAGGCCGTTGCTGATGCATAACTCAATTTATCCTCCCATCCACTATATATATACATAATTATAAAATTCCAAGAAAAGACTGAAGTGAATATTTTTATACTATATATCAACAGTATATTTTCTTATTATAATTATATCGCTATTTTTACCTATTAAAAGAAGCATTATATATTTTATATCCTTCTTTTTTAAATTTAAAAGCATTACAAAACCATCGACAAGCTATTAGAGCATTTCTTTTATCCTTATGTAAGATAGAACATCCTGAATTATTATTAAAAAAAAAAAAAGAAATATAATGGCAAATGAATCGACTATTCTTCCTATACAACTTATATTAACTATTTATTTGAATACATATAATTACCTAAAAGAGCTAGCATGATATATTGTGATCGCTTTTCATGAAAATAAACAACCTTTGATTCTGCAAGAGTTCTTAATATATTAATGGCTTCATCTCCACGATAAAGAACAGTCAGCATATAACAGAGCTATATATAATAAGAATAATAATAATATTAAGAAAATGAATAATAATTTAAAAAATAAAAAAATACAATGTACATGGAGACTTACATTAATAAAAATTCTGACATAGTCATCGATTAATATATTTCTAAAATGAATTGTTTGAGTGATATCTTTCTTCGAGGATGATTCTTCTTCTGCAACATCATCTTCATCCTCATCATCTTCGTCTTCATCACTATCTAAATTTGTATTATTTTGAGTGTTACGATCCCTTTTTTTATTTAAACGAGTTGTCACCGATTTAGCTTCACGGCTAGAAAAAAATATTTTTCGAATTGATTTTCTTGCAGCAAAAAAACCGCCATCTGGATTTTCTTTTTTGAACTATAAATTAGCATAGATTTTTTTTTTTTAAAAAAAAAAAAAAATGAATGAGATGAATATATATAAAATTTTGCTATTTTTATTTTTAATTGTATCTATTCTGATAATATTGATGATTACTCTTTTTTATTTTTATTTTTATTTTTATTTTTATTTTTATTTTTATTTTATTTATTTTTTTTGTATTTTTTACCTTTTTAGAATCAAAAAAGGCACTAACAGAGCTAAAATCTGACCATAATTGTTGAGCAGCATAAATGTAATCACGCATAACATTTCGATCAGTATGAATGATTTCATCGTTTAAAGATTGATCCAAATTAACAATAGTTTCATAAAGATCCAATGCCTTGAATTGTTTTAATTCTTCTTCTCTTCTTAACTTTTCCCTTAAAGAATTTTTTTGCAAACGTTTATCATGTTTGTTTTCATCAAATAAGGAAGCTTGCTTTTTGGATGAAGTAAATTGTAATCGTTTAGTTGCTTCTGTAGCTAATTCATTGGTACTTTCCATTCTGTCATCATCTTCATCCATTATGTCTTCATCATTGTCATTATCATTATCATCATTGTGCTGTTGTTGTTCTTTATTCTTCTTCAATGCTAAGGCTTCCATTCTTTTTTGTTTACGAAGTTCGCGTGTTTTTTCTACTACAAAATTGGCCAATTCAAATGCTTCATCTTCTTTTCCTTGTTGTTCATAAACCAAAGCTAAAGATGTCATGACTTCTAAATTTTCAGGTTGTTCATCTAAAACGTTTACATAAAAGATAACAGCTGTATCAAAATCACCCACTTGACGGTAACAATCAGCTGTTTTAATTAATAATTCTACTTCAACCTCGTCTTCTGCATTGATGATTTTTTGAAAAAGCGGCAACGCTGTTTCATAAAACCGTCGATCCATATAGGCATAAGCGACATCTTGATATAAATCTGGGTACGCTTTAGGTGTATGTTGGTATAAGTATTCAAAATGACGCGCAGCTACTTTAGGTTGACCGAGATAAATTCGACAAATGCCCATTCTAACACGTAATTCCATTGGTATATTAAATCTATCATTATCTTCATCATCATCTTGATCATCATCATCATCATCATCATCATCTTCATCTTCATCTTCATTAGAAAGAGCATCATCTACTTCACTTTCTTCATCATAGACATCATCATCTGAATCATCGTCTACATAGTCATTATCGTTATTATAATCTGAATCATCATCATCTGAATCATCATCTTCTTTGGTTTTCTTTTTTTTTTTTTTTAGTAGTTGATTTTCACCATCATCTACCATTGCTGCTTCAGATATACTGTTACTACGTTTTATATTTCTTTTACTTCTTCTGATCATTTTTTGTTGTTTCTTTTTTTTTTTACTATTAAGTCGTTTCTTTTTAGGTAAATATTCGTCGTCGTCATCCGGTCGATTTAACCATTTTAATTGAAATTGTCTTTTTTGTACATGCCTAATCCCAGTCTTAATACAATCCAAAGCACGTCGATAATCATTTAACATTAAATACAATTCACTCAACATGTTGATTTCAGAATATCCTAATGTATCACTAAAAGGATGTTGCTGTAATTGCTTAGGCTGACCAATATTATCCATTTCGTTTTCATTAATATCATCATCATCATCACCAAAAATGTCAAAATCATTCATTTGTTGTAGTTGTCGTTGACCATCACTGATACCTTTCTCTTCTTTTTGCTGTTGTTGATTAATATGATATTCCATGGCTTCTTCATATAATTTGATGGCTTTTTTAGTCTCTCCTTGAATACGGTATAACTGTGCTAATTCATTAATGACTTTGAAATGATAAGGCAGTATATCAAGAATTTGTGTAAACCCATCCATAGCGGCTGTGACTAACCCCATTTCTTTTTGTAAAAAGGATCTATCCCACAATGCATCCACATCTAAAGGATCTAATACTAAGGCTTTATTAAAACAATAAATAGCTTGTTGATTAGCATTGTTTTCACTAGAGATATATAAATATGAAAAAAAAGAGAAGATTAGTCACTTTTTTCTCCTTCATCCATTTATTTATTTTTTATTATTATCATTTTTATCTTTAATACATTGATTTTAAACCAAGCTCTTTCCATAAATTAGCATCATTTCCACTCATATGGGCCGCCACCATTCTTACTTGTAAAGCCTTTTCATAATTTCCCATTTCTTCATGAACTAAACCCAAGGTATTCCAAGGTTGATGAATATTAGGATATTTTGTTATAGTTTCTTGTAATAAATCAATGGCTCTCCCATAATCCCGATTAATATATAAATTGTTGGCGTGACCTAATAATTCTTTGACAGCCTCAGGTATTCTTGCTTCCCCTTTAGTTGCTCTGGCTCCCTTTTTGGCTTTTTTTTTAAATCCTGAACTGGCAATTAAATTATCTTGAAAATCAGCAAAATCAGCACCTATTTCTTCCAATCCACCAGTTTTTAAAAGTGCACGCGCTTCTTTTGTAGAATCCAACATATTACTATAAAATGTAAATGTATCAACAGATGGATAGATATTAATAATAAATAAGCAAAATCTAATACTACTGCTATTATTATTATATTACGTTAATTCATCGTCGTTCATTAATATTTCTTCAGAACCAGATTCATTATCAAAATCCATTAGTAGAGATTCATCAAAGTCTTCTAATCCATCTTCAAGTTCTTCTGTATTAAATAATAAAAGGTCTTCTAATTCTTTTTGACTTTTTTGTCTTTTACTTGTTGAAGGTTCTCCTTGAGAATCTGACATGGTTTTATGCAAAATAAAATAAACAATTTATTTTTATCAGTAAAAATAATAAAGCGAAAGAGAGGGAAAAAAAAAATTCGGAACAGGAAGTGGAAAAAAAAATTTATGTGATCATTTTTAAAACCCAGCCGCAACCATTTTTTATAAGAAAAAGATCCTCTTTTAATTTAATTTCACTCTACATACTTATTTCTCACAGGTACTTTATTTTTTTTTATTTTTTTCAATTAATTTATATGCCTAAACCAAGGTAAAAATTAGCCTATGTGTGTTAAATTAGCATTCTGAGTTTTCTTTTTATAATTTCAACTATTTTTATCTAATACCTTTAAAAATGTGATTACTTTGCATGAATAAACTTTTTTAAACAAAAAACAAAAATTCAAGGTTGTGTTTTGTAAATGGGTTTGTATAATGAAAAAAATACGCAGTGAATATGTTAAAAAAGATCGAGTGATTTGATCTATTGTCAGTCAAGATATTTGAGTAATAATTACTCGTCCAATAAATAAGGTCAATCTCGTAAAAATGAGCTTCAAAAAATAATGTGGCATAAACTAAATATAAAATAGAATGTTTATATATTTTATTATTTAATTAAACAACAATAGAATAAAATAATAGTTTATCAACTAATGATGTTTTGAAATAATAATAAAAAGGCTTAAAAAGTAATATAAACAAAAACTTTAAGTATTCATAATTTTAATACCATTTTAAAAAGATGATCCAACTTTTTATTGATGTCATAATTAATTTCATCCACTCTTTCTGTTTTAGTTGGATTGGTGTTGTATGAAAAATAAAGGACGGTAAATTGGTCACAGATATATTCTGATCATGATGATATTTTTTTTCTATTTTTGCTTGATTTTTGTTACAGCTAACTCAAAGAGTCGCGAGATATGTCTAGAATGGTATCGATTTCCTGATAACGTATTTATAATTTAATTATTAATACATTCAATTTCAAATGAGGTGTACCCATGATAGGTACATTCTCATTTCTAACCCAGTAAATATAATAAAAAATAATCATCAATAAAAATGCCTATTAATGTAATCTACATATGGTTGCTATGGTTATCGTTATTATCAAATTGAATAGAATAATACCATTGTAGGCCATTTACTGTAGGTTAAAAATGCTTAGTGTTTTGGTTGATGCCAATTTGATAGTTTATAAAAGTATTATTCTATCACGTATGGATTATATATAATTATCAATAAAGGTGAGATTTGGAAAGGAGTTGTGTAAATGTTGTAAAACAATGTGTATTAATCCATGTTAAAAAAAAGTTTTCTAATAAAAAAAATCTTTTGTGCGAAATGGGTAATGATGTTTTTTTTTTTTATTTTTTTTTATTTTATTTTTTTTTTTTGATTTTATGTTTTATTATTTTTTTTATTTTGCTTTTATTTTTATTTTTTTCATTCCTTGCTGTAATTCCCAAGACTTGAAGAACGCTGTAAAAGTTACTTTTAAAAACGATAGTAAGTGTATTATAAAAAAAAAGGGGGGGGATAAACTTTTATATTCCACCTATTATTTACTAGCATATAATAAAGATCTCTACAAGAAAAAAATATAAATGCATCATCAATTATTTTATTAGGCAAATTAGCCATTTATTCTAATAGAGTAAAATTATTTATTAATAAAAGAAGGCTAAAAAGAATCATTGTGATAATAATAATAATAATAAAATAGAAAGAGAGAAAAGCTAGATTTGGTTCAAAAAAAAAAATTGTGCTGCCCTGTTTCCATTTTTTTCTGAAAAGAGCGGAAAAAAGATTATTACTATTGCGCTTTTTTAAAATTTATTATTTTCTGATTAAAATATGATTTACTCCAACAATGATGAATAGTTTTTTAGAAAGATGAATCATAATAGCACGTTTATCAAATAGCCACTTGAATGTTTCGTATCAATTATCACAGGGTATTTTAAAATATTTAATATAAAGATTAGTCTTACTTTAATAAGTATATGATTGGCCCATCTTTTTTTTTTTAATGCAAATAAATCCTTGAAACGTTTTCTATATAAGAAGTTCTTTGATTAAAAAAATAAAAATAAAAATAAAAATAAAAAATTATAGCCAATTATATTAATACCTCTTCAATTTATACCATTATTATTATTATTTTCTCTTTTTCTTCAGGGCCGACGTGATTAAGATTATTAGAAATTATAAAAACTATTATTATTTGATCGAAAAATGATCCTTTGTTATTCCTATTATTATTTTTTTTAAAAAAAAAAAAAAAGCTATAAAACTGCACACTTGTTTCAAGCTAATAAATTAAATTGATATACACGTGAAATGATAATAAAAATAATAAAACTAATAAAATAATAACAATAATAATAAAAAAGAAGGATGTAGAAAAGAATGTTTTTTTGTTGATGTTTTCTAATGGAAACATCTTTATAAGAAGTGATCGTCATTTTCGGTAACACATTTCAAATCAAAACAAAAAATAAAATAATATAAATAAATCCACATTTTTTTTTTCTATTTAGTATCTCTCTTTCTTTCTTTCCCTTATAATTGTTACCATTTTTTTTTATTTTTATTTTTTAAAAAAACTTATATCCTACTTGTAAATACACATTTTTCATATATAAATAAATATATTATTATAACCATGGTCAGTGAAAGTCAACCTTTACTTGGAGGCAATGTAAACCATCCACAACATAAACTTGATTTTTGGAATTCGTTTAAAGTGACAACATTATCCTCTAAATTCAATTTGTTATTAATATTTGTACCCATTGCTCTTTTTGCTTCATTTACCCATGCTTCTGCTCCAGTTGTGTTTTCTCTTAATTTCTTAGCCATCATTCCATTAGCTAAATTACTTGGTTTTGGTAATTCAATTCTTGTATTTGTTTTTATGATGATAGTAAGGATGATAATGATGTACTGATTATTTCTTCTTATTTATATATAATATAGCTACCGAAGAAATTGCTTTAAGATGTGGTAGTACTATCGGATCGGTAAGAAGAAGATGATGAAGAATAAAGAAAACAGATCATCATTTTTTTATTTTGTTGAATTGATTGATTGATTGATGGATGACTGAATGAAATGATTTTCTATTTCTTTATTTATTAGTTATTGAATGCTACTTTTGGTAATGCTGTTGAATTAATTCTTGGAGTTGTTGCATTAAAAGAAGGTTTAATAAGAGTGGTTCAAGGTAAATAAATATAAACAAGTATAAATATAAATAAATAAATAAATAATAGGCGTAAATAATAATACAATGACATTTTTTTTTTTTTTTTATAATGTTAGCATCTGTACTTGGTTCTATCCTGTCTAATATTCTTTTAGTAATATTGATTATTTATTTATTATTTATTTATTTATTTATTTATTCTCACTCTCTTATTTAATATATGTATGTATTGATTTGTTATTCTTTTTTCTTATTATTTCATAGGTTCTTGGTTTTTGTTTCTTATTGGGTGGTGCTGGTAGAAGTGAACAAAGCTTTAACATTACTGGTAAAAAAAAAAAAAAGATATTGATAATAATAAAAATAAGGGGTTTTAAGGGGAAAGAAGGGATTCTTGCTAATTCATTATTATGTATGATTATTATTATTATTATTATTATTATTAATTAGCTGCTCAAACGTCATCCTCTTTATTGGCTTTAACTACGTTATCTTTATTAATCCCTGCTGCTTTTAGTGCTACAGCTGAAACTGAAGAAGATGCTGTTGTTGGTGTATTAAATTTGAGTCATGGTACTGCTTTAATTTTATTAGTTGTTTATATTCTCTTTTTGATTTTCCAGGTAAAATATACATATATATATATGAAACAAAAGGGATAATGATAATTATGATGACATATATATATATATATTTAAATAATTATTATTTTTTAATCGTTTCATCCTTTATATTTTTGTTTATTTATGTATTTGGTCTATGCACTGGGTTTTAATAGCTCAAAACACATTCTCACTTGGTATGTATATAAAAAAAATGAAAACAAATATTTTTCTAAATTTGGTCATCACCATTAAATTTTTTTTTATTCTCTATTTTTAGTATGAAGATGAAGAAGATGACGAAGAACAACCTACCACTACTCTTAGCTTCTCTTGCCTCACGTAATGATAATAATAATATAGATATATTATCATCAGTATCATTATCATCTTTTTTTTTTTTTGATCATTTTCATTAAATCATTGCTTTTTTTTTTTTTTTTTTTTAAAAAAAAAAAAATAGTTTGGTCGTTGTTGCTGCCATTGTATCACTTCATGCTGAATTTTTAGTTGGCGCGTAAGTACCATTTTTTTTTTTTTTTTTAAAAAAAAAAAAAAAAAAATAGAATAATATATTTACTTTATATATATTCAATTTTAAATAGAATTGAAGGTGTGGTATTAAGTTGGGGAATTGACGAAACTTTTGTTGGTATTATTCTTTTACCTATTGTTGGAAAGTAAGTTTTAAAGAATAAAATGAGAAAAGATAAAAGGGAAATAGATCAGTTATTAATATGTATATAAATTATATATACTATTATTACTATTATAGTGCTGCTGAACATGTTAGTTCTGTTACTTTTGCCATGAAAAACAAAATGAATTTATCCGTTGGTATTGCTGTTTCATCATCCCTTCAAATCGGATTATTGGTTACACCTGTTTTAGTAATTGCTGGTTGGATCATTGGTCAACCTATGACTTTGTTCTTTGATGACTTTGAAACTGTCATT
Organism: Cunninghamella blakesleeana; assembly: GCA_017871115.1. Lineage (NCBI taxonomy): Eukaryota > Fungi > Mucoromycota > Mucoromycetes > Mucorales > Cunninghamellaceae > Cunninghamella > Cunninghamella blakesleeana. Next base: position 3,698,732 of record JAFCIZ010000005.1, read on the forward strand.
TTATTTTCAAGTGTTTTGATTGTGAACTATCTTATCCAAGATGGTCGTTCTAATTGGTTAGAAGGTGTTTTACTTTTATCATCTTATGCTATTGTTGCTCTTGCTTTCTATTGTCACCCTACCGGTACAAACCATTCTTAAAATGTAATCATTTCTCTCTTTCTCTTTTTCTTTATATTATATTATATTTATTTATTTTCTTTTTTGTGTTATTGTTATTCTTTGTTCTTTTATAAATAAACCCAATATGTGTTAATCATCTATAAAAAAAAAAAAAAATCAGGGTCGATCTCATTTTGTATTAGCCCAAAAAAACATAAGGGAGGACAATGCTTACATAGTGTGATGTCGATAAGGTTACACCTTATCGCTTGAACCTCCGATAAATTTTATTTTATTTTTATTTTATTTTATTCTTTTCTTTCTTCTCTCTTTTTTCATAAATAATGCATCTATACATATATGTAATGATTGTTGACCTTTATTAATATATATATTTATATACAGCTAATAATAATAATATCTACTTGATTTTTATATCTTGTAAGAACATAGATGATATTGTTGCAAGTTGGATATGAAAAAGATAAATAACATTCACATGACATTTACATTGATAAATAGCCTTGACATATATATTTATATATATATATATATATGTAAAGAGTGAATAAAAATACCTTAGGATCATTGATTTGTTATCATATGAAAAATAAAAATAAAAAAATAAAAAAAAAATAAACTTGATTTTTATTTAATATTCGAAAAAAAATAAAAAACTTACATTTACTATCCTTTTTTGTAGTTAAAATGAGAGAGACAATTGTTTTAATATAAAATAGTTTATGCATTAAAGCTTTACTGCTATTTATTTAAAAATGGGAAAAATACAGTTATTAGTGGCACAAAAGCTTGTGTGAGAGTAAAAAAAAAAAAAAACATTTACACACACAGCCAGTTTTTTATTTATTTATTTTCATTTTTTCTTCACTTTCCCTTTTTTTTAATTTTCCTTTTTCTCCACTCTCTCTCTCTTTTTATATATATATATATTATTTTTTAATTTTTTAATATCTATATACCATTTATATTACTTTATAAAACCATATAACTATATATATCCTTATATATATATATATATTATTTAAAATAATATAGGTCAAACATGACCAATTCTTTATATACACATCACCATCCACCAAATAACAAAAATATTAAAAAGGAAAATGAAAGATCAGAATATATGGATATCAATGCCGACGAAGCAGAAGCTGGCTCTATATTAATGTCGCTGTCCCAACAAACTAAAAAACCAAAAGAAACATCAACAAATAATACCATGTCTATTCAAAACTTATTAGGTAAAATTTAGAAAGCTCTTGTAAGTGATTAATATATGGATAAGGACTTGTAATAAAAACTATTTTTATTTCTATTTAGGTGCCGAAGAACAAGTAGAAACTAAGCAAACTAAGGTACTATTATAATAACAATATACATATAAATATTAAAGTATTATGCACAAGTTATTTATTTATATATTGTTTTTATTATAATTTATTTTTATTTAAATAGTGGAATACAGATAGTAAGTTTTTTTAAAATACAGTATTATGTATGCAATTGATCCATAGGAAAAGGGATAATAACCAATATTATCATTACTATATTATCTATTTACTTTTATTAAAACTTTGAACAGCCAATAGAACTAACAAATTAATATCGAATGGTAATATAATACAATTGATAATTTTTAGAATGAATTATAGTATTCATTATCTTTATTATTTATTTATTTTTTTATATTTATCTTATGTTTTATATTTAGATATGCATCGGTTCCCTGAAACTACTAAAGAAAGTAAGGTTTATGATAATTATAAAAAAAAAAATATATACTAGTAAATAATAAAATCTTATTCATAATAATCTCCTTTATTTTTCTTTTTCTTTTTTCTTCTTTTTTCCATTTTAGTATACCCTGAAAGAATGCAATACAATAATAATAATAATAATATTATGCATGCAGCATCACCACCTCATCCGACAGCAACCACTAGCCTTCCTTTACCTCCTTCGCGTAATAGATCTTCCCCTCCTCCTTCATCATCTAATATAAGGTATAATAATAATAATAATAATAAATCATCGATGATCATTTAATAAATTCTCTGCTTTTTTTTTTATAGATATTTATATGATTCTCAACCTATGCAACATTCTCATTCACAACAACAACCACTTCAATCAATGGTAATAGCAATAATAACAATAATAATAATAAAAAAGAATCGACTTTTATTATATTTTAAAGTTTATTTTTTAATTGCCATCTTTTCTTTCTTTTCTTTTTTTCAACAATAAAATAAATTAGAGGAATAACCCAAAAGTAAAACGTAACGCTCTTCACGCTTATATAAGTTATATGACCTATTCCGATATGGCAAAACAAAAATCAAACGTAATATTATATTTGTATATTTTATTTTGCATTTATCTAATCTAATCTCATTTTTTATTTATATTTTTCATTCTATTAAATATAAATAGAAACATCTATCATTCAATAATCCAACACCAATGGCTAATCCTCCTATTACCCCTTTACCAACCTTTTCATCAGATCGAACTACACCACCACACCATCCATTACCTCTAACAGCTTATTTAAAACAACATATTGATACACCATCACCTTCCACACCGAGATCTCAACCATATCATCATCATCATCATCATCAACCTAATTCTTCTTCTTCAAATAATGGTAGTTGGTCTTCACACCCTCAACGTCCTTATCATACAAATCATTTACCAATGAACCCTACTCCTTCTCCTTCTACACCTCACCCTCATCCCCACTATCAATATTCGTCTTATTCATCGTCTTTGAAACATCCTTATGATAAAAAACCTTAAAAAGAAAAAAAATTGGTTCGTAATTATATATATATATATATATAATTTATTTGTTTATTATGCACATACTATACAATCTATACACATACACTCTCATGCAAGCACATAATACGTACATACAATAGAGTGCATATATATAGTTTAATTTCTTTCTATAATCTATATATATATATTCATGATTTTAGTTTTTATTTTTTAGAAAGAAAAGGGTTTATTTATTTATTTTCAAAAAACAAAGTAGGAAAGATTGAACAAGCATTGTTTATAATAATGATAATAAAAAGTCAATGTTTTTTTAAAGAAGGATTAATAGAAAAAAAATAGTTTACGTACTATATAATAATATTAATAGTGATATGATCTATTTTTTTTTTTTTACAGTAAGGTTCATAAATGAATGATAACATATCTTGGATATCATTTTTATTTTTTCAAACTTTTTAAAAAATTAACGAATAACGTATTTTTAATATTTTCAAGTAACTTTATCTAAAAAAGTAAAAAAACCCACCCATTAGGTGTAAAATAAAAAAAATATAATTCACCATTGGACTCAAAATATACTAAATATAGTTAAATGTGTTTAATTCTTGTTATGTTTATTAGAGTATATATGGTATTGTATCATTGGTTATAATAAACAAGCATTATTATCATTTTAAAACATAAATATTATTTTGTAATGTTGTAATAAGTTTTTTTATTTATTTTTTATTTTTTTAAACATGTAATATAGAAATAATAATAAAGTGATAATGAAAAAATTATATAATATAAATATATTGCGTATTGAATACATACTTGTATACATATATAAAAAATGAACTATGCTCTTGGATATTGACAATATTTATCTTTGATACTAACAACCTATTTCAATAATAGAAGAAAATATTTTTTTTAAAAAAAATATAAATTATTAATGTTATGATATTGATTATATTTTAAACTATATATATATATATTATTTTTGTTATCATTATTTCCCTTTTTTTTTTTTTTTTTTTTTACCTCTATGACACCTTCAGTAGATGTATTAATGGCGTATCGATAGTCTTCAACACCATGAACAACATGACTTTCAAGGACACGGCCTTTATAATGATGTTTCTTTGCATGATCCCAAATCAATTCGCTTCGTTTCCATTCAAAATCAAAAGGTGGTGTACCAACAAGATCAACAATTGCTTGAACCATTTCACCTTCACGAATATTTTCAATAATGTCTTTACCACCACTTACAAAAGAAGATGGGATTGGATGAATCATTGCATTGATATCTTTAGGGAAAGATTGGCATTTATTACGTTGATTACCAACTGATACCATTGTTAAATTACCAGGTTCATCTGCAATCATACTGAATTTAGTAGTTGTAGATTTTACTTTTTCACGTTGTCCATTAAATTCGTATACTAACGATCGAAAATAAAAAAATAAGTTAATTTACTTGCATAGTTTTTTTTCCCTTTCTTTTCCTTTCCTTTTTAAAAAAATAAATAAATAAATAAATAAATAAATAAAATAAATTACCTATAGTAAATGGTCCTTCGCCAGATAAACTATACTCTAATTGGTCACCAACACACATTTCACTACATGAATCAAGGGGTGTAATGGTAGCAATACCTAATGCATCAATAGTCATCTTTGTATCAGGTAATTCAGAAACATCAGAAGCACAATGATTTGCATCTTGAATGCGAAGTAACTCAATGGTATATTTGCCAGAAGTATCCAAAACACCAGGTAAATCTAATTTAAATTGATTAGTTTCAATATTTTCCATGATAAGTACATCTTTACTATTTTTCACGGGTGTATCTTGATGATGGATACGTATATAAACAGTGAAAGGAGCCTGTCCTGTAGCTTCAAGCCAGATAGGGTCTTCGTTGGAAACAATGTTATCACCTACACACATCATACGAACAGAAGATGGTGAAGATTTGGAAGAAAATTTAACTTTGGGCAACTCATGTACAGTTTGCTGTAATTGAATTACAGGAGATGGTTTAAATAATTTTGTATAGCGTTGATCAGCAAGTTGATTAAAGATATATTTGTATTTGCCATGAGATGAGGTGGTCAATGAAATACGTGCTGTAGTCAATCCAGAAGTAACTTCATGAGAATCTAATTTAATACCATTATCACGGCGTCCAAAAGAAGATAATATACTTGAAGAGGATCCTGATTGTTGAAGGAAAGTGTCATATACACTAGTAAAAGGTCCATTACCACTAAACTTAATATCGATAGCATCATCTACGCCTTGACAAACAGCTGCACGTTCAAATACATTGTCTGATACTTGATTCACTTGTTCTTCTGGGATACTTAATGTAGGTCGTTCCATCCATTTGACATTATAATCAACATTGTATACATCACCTTTACAAATGACATCATTTACATCTAATAATTCATATGTTCCTGTTTTGCTAACCTGTAATTCTGTATTGGCATCGTAGAATTGTTTACGTACTGGCTTAGCAAGTTTTCCATTATCATCTATATGCTGATAAGTAATATCCCAAGGACCTTCACCTGTAAATCTTAATGGAAGTTTAGTAGTTTCATCATCTGCAATATAAATAGTTGGTTCCATTTTATTTTCATAATAAAAGAAAGCAGAAGGTCTTTCACGTCGAACATCAATAACGATATCTCTAGAGTCTAATTCTTTGACACATCCATTTTTATCTTCAATCTAAAGAATAATAGCAAATATATGTAATAGGTCATTTAGTATTCATTTTATTTTTTTTATACTTTTATTTTTAAGCACAATAATGATATTAATAATATAATAATAATAAAATAGTAATATTCGTATTTGTATTATTACCTTAACCAAAGAGATGACATGACGACCAGCCGTTTCAAAAGGAGGTATAGAGATTTCATAATTATTACTAGTGATTTCACTAGAATAAGATTGTTTATCATATGCCCAATACAAAGTATAAGGAGCAGTGCCTCTTAATTCAACATTAAAGCTCATTTGTTCACCAATACAAGTACGTCTTTTAAGTACATTTTCAATAAAGCGAACATCAGGTTGAGGATGAACAGTTTGTTCCAATACATCAATTTTTGGATCGATTTGATAATTTCCATCAGTTAATGATGTAAATTCATAAGTATAATCACCGCTTGATTTAGGTAAATAAGAGAAAATGTGACGAGATTGGTCAGTTGAAATTTCTAATTGATCCACTGGCTCTTTACGACGACCATTATGTTTGATTACTGAATATTTCAATCGATAAGGAGGTGCACCTTGGAATATAGCCACAAATTTCATACCTACTTCACTACCACTAGCACATTCAGAAGGAATAGGTGTCGTATCCAATTTCACAGAAGGATAAGGAGGTTGTGTGACAAGACAAGTGGAAGGATACAATACATTGCCTTTACAAAATTGATCATGTATAGATAATAATTTATATTCACCAGGAGAGTTTACTTTGATTTTAAGAGGATCTTCAGGTTTGAATTTCACCTGTTTGATATCTTTTTTACTATTATCATTTTCACTGCCATCACCAATCGTATTATTATTATCAGGTAATTTTTCATAAGTGATTGAATAAGGTGCACTACCTCTAAATGATAAAGGTAATTCTACAGATTGTTGACCAATAAGCAATTTCATAGGATATCTTGCATTACATTCAAAGTGAACAGCAGGATGCTCATGTATATTAAATACTTGTGAAGGTGTATTTCCCAAATCCACTACATTTCCAGCGCCATCAATAACACGCTTTAGTTGATAGTCGTAATTCTTTGCTGTACCAAAAGTAACATTCAATTCAATAGAAAGTTGACGTCCTGCAGCCCAGTCATAATTTTCATTTTTATCATTAGTAGATACAAAAAAGGAAGGATTAGCATCTTCTAAACCAGAGGATAAGCTTGTTAATGGAGATTCAAAGGTAAGTTCAGTTGGTTGAATATGATCTAATTTCAAATCTGTGACTGTATCACCAATACGACGTGTATATTCTACTTTAAGTGGGGGTACACCAGTAACTTGTAATTGAATAGAATCTTTATCACCTTTACAATAATCAGTAGATTGGCTTGATAAGAATTTTGCTGTAGGACATGTAAATACAAATGCTTGTCGATTATATAATCTAATATCCAACCCATCTTTACTAATAATATTATCAAGTTTGTAAACACCAGGTTCATTCACACGAATATAATATATTTCAAGCCCTTGTTTGCCTTGACCGACTTCTGTCCCACGTTGTAATTTATCGCTTGAAAAGTGTTGGATTTTGCTTACATGAGAATTATAATCATATCGCGATACAGAAACCTTTTTAGGAATAGTATTGTTTAATACAATAGGGATATATATATCTGTACGTCCAATTTCATTTGAAGGTAGACAATAGTATTCGTTATTAGGATTTAATTTAGCAGTTCTATCATAAAAAAAAATATTAGTGGAAAAAGAGAGATTAAATGAGTATATAAGAAGTACTCCCATCATTGCTGGCAAATTATATTTTTTTCTTTTTCTTTTTCATTTATTTGATTCTAATTTATTCCTTACCCATAAGGTAAAATATGTACAGTATGTCTACCCAAAATATGAGAAGGATCATAAATTACGTCTTTAATATCAACAAGTTTTGCTCTTGATACACTAAGTTGTTTACCCAAAGAATCGCCAAAAATAAATTGTAGAAAACCAACAGTAAAAAGAGTCTATATATTAATAAAATCAATAAATAAACAATAGTAACAATAATAATTAATGTTTGTTAAATATATGTATATAAATATGTATATATTTTTCTATTTTGAATTTAATATATATAAATTACAGTTAAACCTCCAAAAAGCAAGGTATTAATAAATATTAAAATGAATGATAAAAATATGGATTTCATTGTAGAGAACTGTAACCAAGGGATTCGCAGAATATATAATGCAACTATATACAAACAATCATATAAACACCACTTAAATAAAATACCATGATATAATTCTGGGTAAGGTGCTAGATAATATTCCATGACTGCCCAAGCTTTAATAGATTGTAGTATACCGAAAAAGCATACTGCATATAATCGCTGTGTTGGGAAATCAAGCCTTGTAGATGGAATTAAAGCACGTTGATGCGCTATTGGTATAGCGCTCTGCCGCTGTGATTGAGACATGAAAAATATATATAAAGAAAAGAAGGAAAAGAAAAAGAGAGGGAGAAAAAAAAGAATCTAATAGTATATTTTTGGTTATTATCCTTTTTCTTTTAAATCTATTTTCTTTTCTTTAATATAAAACAAATAATAATAAAATATACAATACAACAATGAAAAAAGTGAAAAAGAAAGAAAAAAAAAACGAAAAAAAAACACTCGCGTTTAAAAAAAAAAAATAACTGAGTTGATTTAAACTCCGTTCTTGACTGTTTATATTAATCTTTTTCCTCACTTACGCATGATTTTGTTTGATGTCATGGTACATTCTATACGTATTTTTAGTTGGCCTGTATGTATACAACACACTTGTATTAATCAAAAATAAAAATAAAAATGTATTTTAAATATTTTAAATAATTTTTTACTATTTTGTTATTAGTCATTGAAGTCATTAATCATATAACACTTTGATATATTTAAAAATATAAAATAAATGCATGTATGAAAAAAGGATTATCAAGGATTAATACCAGTAATATTTCATTATGTTTTTTTTTTAAAAAAAAATCAAATGTGTACCAGAATAACACATTTTGGAAAAACAATCATTTAAAAAGATATAATAAAATAATTATTTTGACCCAGAAATATTATAATCATATACTCTATTTTAATTTTTTAAATAAATCAAATCAATTTTTCAAAAAAAATCTTACAAATGTTGTTATATTTTAAAAAAATATAAAATGAATTGTTTATTATAACGACAGTGCATTTCACCATGTGGGATAAAGTAAAAAAACTGAATATGAAGAGGATTACAATAAATATAAAAATGTAGTTGTTTAAGCAGCTTGTTTCTTGGCCTTGGAGAGGGCAGAACCAAGAGCGAAACGACGCTAAATGAAAAAATAAAAACAATAGTAATAATAAAATATGAGCCTTCATTTATCTAACTTTTACTTTCTTTTTTATATAATCCAATGGATCTATTCATTTTTTTATCCATATTCATCCTATTTTTTGCTTTAAAAAAAACTTACTTGACTCTTCAATTTTTGAACCTTGAAACGATCAAAGTCGGATAAAGAAGCACGAACCTTACGGGTGGCAAGTTTCTTGGCCCAGGCAGATTTTTCCCAGTTAGCAACAATATCAGACTTGGTTAAGAACTTCTTGACAGCTTTTTGACCAGCATTACGAGGAAGACCCTTGATAACTAAAGGAGTTAAAGATAAATCCTTGTATCTGTAGGGTTGACGAGCAACACCAGTGGTGGGACCGTCAATAAGAGCCTATTATATATGAAAAAAGTAAAAGAGAATAAGTATGACAAAAATAGAATAATTTTTTAAAATATTAACATTTATGTAAGTATATTTAAGAGTACAGTAGCACATTAGCTTTTTTTATTTCCTCTTTCATTTTATTCAATAATAATAGTTTATTATAATATTAACTTACGCGGTTGTGATCGATAATATCGATGATGACAGCTAATTTACCAGCATCAGCACCAAAGTTAAGAAGGACAACACGACCAACTTGGACTTCACGTTTGAAGGAACCTTGCTATATATATTCAATTTTTTTTTTTTTTTGATATATTGGTTTAATAATAAATAATAAAAAGAAAAATATAATTACTTATTTGTGCATAAATAGAATTGATTGTTCTTTTTTTTTGTTCCATTCGTAATAAAGAGCTGATTTTTTTTATATGTAGTCTACATTATATATAAATTATTTTTAAACATTCATCCATCCATCCACTATTTAACGTTTTATTAGATTCATCCATCCAACTGTATTCATCCATTTATATATCTGTTTTAACTGATCATCTATTTTGATTGTCACCACTCTATGTATATATATGTATATATCATCTATTCCTTACCACCATAGTTAAAATGTGAAAGAAGAGAGAATTTTCAAACGATTGATTTCTAGAGAAAAATTGAAGGTTCCGATTTAAATCCCCGACCGCCTCACCTTTTTGGAAAATGCACTCAAAAAACAAATATGTTGACGCATTAAAATTAAAACTATTGTAACTATTTTTTTTATATGATAATAAAAAGTTATTAAAAATTAAATTATTGTTTTCAATATTATTTTTTTAATTGACAATAAAAACTATAATAAACAGTTTGTTTTGATCCTTTTTTTTTAAAAAAAATAGTAATACTGCCATTAATATTTATAAAGTTTTAAATATATAGTTACAAAGCATTAAAAAATAATAATTATTATAATCATAATCATAATTATGGCACAAATTATACAATGAATTAAGCTTGAAAAAACAATATTTATTCAATATAAATTGTACATTTATATTTTAGAACTACATCTTTAATCAGTAAAAATTTTAGATATTAACAGTAGGAACTAACAAATTTAATAGCGGCTAAACCGGTGGCTAACTTAAAACTAGTATATCTAATAAATATTTCGTTAAGTATGCATTTATTTATTTAAATTATTGCTTATTTTATTTTTATTTTTTATTTTTTATTTATTTATTATAAAAAAAAAATTCACAATAAAGTTATATTAAAAAAGATTTAACGAAACACAATAAGTTTCTTACAAAAAATGGTTTGTGCGCATCAAAGGTGTAAGAATAAAAATTTACTTTAATTATGCCACTTAGTATTTAAATGCACAGTCAAAAATGGCTAAGGTGGTTCTAATGGCCGATTTACTTAAATTCTATCTTTTCAACATTCTTACTAAAGTAAAAATATATTTATAAATATAGCCAATAACTAGAATATGTATATATATAGATAATCACGTGCGAACTTATGTATTAGCCAGTAGATGAAAAACGAGCAAACGTTGTAATAGAAGTTAAATGACAGAACTAATGACTTAATCAGTTAATACAAGAAAAGGGTAGACAGTGATATCTTAATCAAATAATATATTTAATAAAGAAACAAGATAATCATTATAATTACATAAATCTCTGATTATAAATTTTCATTGGTCATTGACAAGTACGTGGTTTAAATGGCGTTTTTAATTTTTTAATTAATAAATGAACAGCTTTAACTAACATGTGTACTTTTATTATTTAACTTTAAAACTTGTATTATTTTTGGCTATTGAATGACTATTCTTATAATAGTGACATCTATGTTTTATTGAGCTATTTTGTAAACTTGGCAAAATCAACAATTAAAGACTTTATAACCGTAGATAATTTTAAAATCTACAGGGGACATTATAATGCATTAAAAGAAAAAATCAAAATGTTGATAATACAATAAAAAATTCTTTAGAAAAGCTGTAATAAGCAAGAAAAGAGTGAGTATAAGTATTATTAAAATAATATATATAATCTTTTGTTATTGCTATTATTGTTATATGGATGTCATATCTATTTTTTTATGTGTTAGCTCAAGTGCCTTTTGTACTCTTCCAGCTATAATATTTAACTCTGAAAATTCTACCCAGATTTTATTTTCATCATTTCTATATAATTTTCTTATTCATTCCAAAAAAAAAAATCTTTTTTTTTTTGTATATACAATTACTTTCCTCATTATTTTTTAAAAAATTGTTTATTATTATTATTATTATTATTATTATTATTATTATTATTATTATTATTGCTGTATATAGGTATTTCTTATAAGAAAATATAATTAAATATGTATATATATTGCTGTATTTTACGGTTATATATTTTTACAATTTTATACTGTATTATTTTTTTACTTGTTACTATTAACCAAAAATAAATAAATAAATAAATAATATTGAATAAAAATAATTATTTATATATAAAAAAAGAAAATTTATCTTTAACCAGTAAAGATCTTGGATATTAAATAACAACATGAACCAACAAATCTAATAGCAGCCAGGCCAGCAACACTCCAAAGAATAGCACCCATATAGTAATCAGTACGTGCATTCTTAAGATTATCACCCCATAAACTAGAAGTATTTGTAATAGCCACAACTAAAATCATATTGGAAAAGATCCAGCCTAATACCAAACGAGTACGGAAAGCTTTATAATAATCTTCTTGTTTAGTCTTAGCGTCACGATGTTGAACTTCAGCTTTGACCACTTTTCTTAAATCTAAAATAGCTTCTTCATATTGTTCATTCAAATCCTTTTGTTCTGTAGGGACTTCCACTTCGACGGTATGAGCTCCATCTTTATCCTTTTTAGTTTTTACTACACCAAGATCAGTAGCAACACCATTATCACCCTTTGTACCCCAGGATACATCATGTGTATTACAGAAAGCATAAATATTCAATACATTTACAAAACTAGCAGATAAAAGCACGTATTGGATAATACAAGTAAACATATGCCATGGATCAAAGAATAAAAAGCTAGCAAGGAAGTACATGACATAGGTAGAACAGACAGAGACAAGAATATTTCTAAATGTGGATTGCTTAAGTAAAGTAAGGAATGTACCAGCATCATCTTTCCAATCCGCCACTACCGTTGTAATACTAACATAAGTGATCCATCCAGTACAGAATAATAACTAAATAAAATAAAAAAGAGTAAATATATATAAACACGTATAATAAAAATAAAAATAAAAATAAAAACTTACATAACCCATAATAATACTAAGGCAGACCATAATTAAAGTATAAGCTGTTTTAAAACCTTGTGGACGATTACCAAGCGCTAAAACCTAAAATTAAAAATAGATATGGATATATAAAGACATATTCAGTTTCCTATTATCCTTTTTTTTTCACATTGCATTACATATATATATATATAGCTACTTACAAATTGAACCACCAATAAAAATAGATAAATATAATTAAGAACGATATGAATGATTTCACCAATAACGGGACTGAAGGGCTTATGACTTAAAGATTGATCATAGACAGCAGTACTCATAATATAAAAGACCAAGTAATAATTACCCTAATAGAACAAAAGTAGAGATAAAAAAAAAATGAATATATTAATTTACTATCATTACGATTATAATTATTATTATATTATTTATTTTTACCAAAGCAAACCAAGAAAAGAATAAATTAACCAATTGATACAAATCTTCAACCATAAACATTAATTTGCGAATAATATTATGATCGGAAGACCATACTTTTCTCCAATGTACCATAGAATAAACACCAGCAAAGAAAGAACCATTTAACCAACGACGACGTTGTGAAATAAATTCAGGCACCTATACAAATCAAGGAGCATAAAAAAAAAAAAAAAGAGTTCAATAGGAGTTCGTAATTAATAATGTATATAATAAATAAAAAAGAAGAGTAGTTCTAGAATCATATTTATACTTTACATTATCAGGAACATCCGTTTCACCAGAAGCACTTGATACATAATGCAATACCCAGGAAGCATTTTTCTTTGCGACCAATTCATAACATAAAATACGATCTTCAGCAAGGTACATATTAGCAGTAAAAATATCAGCATCTGAACCATGCATTTGTTCACCCAAGAAATATTTTTCCAAAGGACCTTTTCCATTAATATCATTTTGTAATGCCTTATAACGGTAAGCAGAGAAAGCACCGGGCAAAACAGAAATATAACCAAATACAGATTCTAAAGGTTTATCCAAAATATTAGACATTTTATATTCGAAATTTTGAGCAGCTACTAAAGGATTTAATAAATAAGAACCACCAGGGCCCAACATACATTTGATTTCACCACAGGCACCAGCGACATTGGAATTTAAATCAAATGATTTCCATAAATGATAAATAGAGGTATGACCAGGTCGAGTACCAACATCAATCAAGACACAGACATTAGGTTTTAAACATTCACCAAAGGCTTGAAAAAACCATCGATGAGAATTAATCTTTTTTTGATTCTTTTCTTTAAGACAAAATAGTATTTGACAAGGCTGCATTCCTTTTTCTGCTCCTTTAAATTTCATATCAGGATCAATAGAGAGTTGTGTAGTATGCTAAAAGTTTATAAAAAGAAATCATACGAAAAAAAAAATGTGATGAGATGATTAAAAATAAATCCTTTTTGTGATTCATTTCCTTTTTTTGTATCATTTTTTATATTTATTTTTAATTTTTAATTTTTAAATATTATTTCATGTATATATATATATATATATATATATATATGTATCCTTACTTCATAAATGTGAGCAGCAACAGGTTTATCTCCCACAATATTTTTAGCCAAACCATCTTGATAAACACCTAAAGCAGCCAATAAAGATAATGTACGAGGATGAATTTTATTTCTACCGTCAGAAACTATATAAAAAAATAAGAGAGAGAGAGAGAGAGAGAAAGGGAGAATTTTAATCTCAATTTTTATCTACCTTTTTTAAACCATGTAGATCTATTGCAGATTAATTTTATTTTAATTACCAATACACACAACGACCTTTTCCCAACCATTCTTGCCCCAAACTTTTGATCTATCTCTTGAACATAAGTGAGCAATATTTTTCATAACGCCATGCATTGTTCTAGCAAATAATACTTCATCTTCCTAAAATAGAATATATATATTTTTTCAAAAAAGAAAAGAAAAAAAAAATCATAATATTAGCCATCTTATTTTAAATTAATTTATTGTTTTTATTTTAAACCGTTTTATTTTATTATTTTTATATTTATATTATTACTATCATAACTTACATTATACATGGTTAAAACAATAAATAACTCCGTTTCACGACCCATCAATTGTTGTCTTAATTTATATTTTTCAGCTACAAATTTAGAGGGATCACAAGTGGCAGCAGTATAACGCATATGAGTAAATTCATGAGCATCACGTCGTTGAACATATTGTAAATATTTTGTTGGGACAGGATTTTCAAGAACCAAGTTACCGCCGGTTAACTTCACTTTACGTACAGTTTTATATCTTCTTGCTTGTCTTCTAGGAGCTTCTCCATGATAAGGTATACCATTTGGATTCATCATCATACCATTACCACCCATAGGAGAAGGAGAGTATTGGGTATGATCAGGACGATGCATTAAACCAGGACTAGGTACAGGTGACATTCCACTTGTTAATAAAGGTTGGTGCATTCCATCTCGTTGCTGATATTGGTCTAAAAACCCTGAATCATATGTTGTTTGTTGTAATGGATCATTATATCTTACTGAAGGTGGAGGTCTTGCTGCTGACATGGGTGAATTATTAAAAGGATCATGATGATATTGATCTTGGTAAGCCATTTTCTATATAATTTATATATATATATATATATAAACTAATATTTATATATATATATGATAGAAAAAATATAAATGTAAAGAAAAAATGGATAAAAAAAAAAAAAAGAGAGAGAAAAAGAAAAGAATTAATTATGTTAATAGGAGAGAGAAAAAAAGAGATATATATTAATTTAATTAGAGTTTAATTATTATAATACCTAATGTTACACATCCGTTTACCTGCTACAAGCTATTTGATTGGATAAGAGTCTATTTTAAATAAATAAAGAAATAGAAAAAATAAATTTAAGCTTTCTTATTCTTTTTTTATGTTGATTTGATTACTATTTTCATCATAGTTTTTTTTATAATTTTTTTAAAAAAAAAATCAAATGCTTGTATTACTTCTTTTTTAATTGATTTTATTTTTCTATTTTACCTGATATAGAATAGCATTGTATTATGTTGTTCAATATAAAAAGGAAACCCAATCGAAAATCCTTTAGAAAAAACCAGAGACTTGTATAAAAAAATAGCTAGAGCCCTATAGTATAATATATTTATATTTTATATATATATGTTAATAAGTATATAATAATAGAATATATAGTGTAGGATGATTATATAATAATAGTAAATCAAATATATATAAATAAAGCATAAATGATATTTTTTTAAAAATAAACATGTTATAAAAATAATAAAAGAATATAACCAAATATATATTACTATTATTATTATTATTATTATTATTATTATTATTATTATTATTTTAGAATTGATGACGATAATGATTTATTTTTATATAAATTTATAAATATTGTGTAAGACAAATCAATATTTTTTTTTTTTATAATTTATAAGATCCATAAGACTCCTTCTTCAATTTATTAGCCGCGGGTTGATCAATAAACCAATACACTTTTCCTTGATGAGGTTGTACACGTTGACAAGGCAATTGTAATTCAGGTTGTTCAATGATTTTTTGTACCATTTCTTGTTTTCCTTCACCAGCCGTAACAAAAGCAATACACTGACTATGATTAACAACAGGTAAAGTTAAAGTAATACGTTCTGGTGGAGGTTTTGGAGAATCAGTAATAGGAGCAACCCAGAGCTTGTCTTCATTTAATAAAGGATGACCAGGGAATAAAGAACAACAATGCCCGTCGGGGCCCATACCTAATAAAATAAGATCAAATTGTGGGAAAGAAGGCGTACCAAAATAAGCTTCCAATTGTTGTTGATATTCTTTAGCTGCTTGGTCTGCATTTTTTTCTTTTGCATATTGCTCATGAATAGGATGGATTTGATGCTCAGGAATGCCTACATGATTTAAAAGCTGCTTTTTCACTTCTTTATAGTTAGAATCGTCATCGTCTAATCCAACACAACGTTCATCAGCCCAAAATACATGCCACTTTGAAAAATCAACTTGTTTATTATTTGCTAAGTCTTTGGATAAAAGTTTAGGTAACGATCCACCAGATATCGCTAAAGAAAACGCGCCATGGTCTTTTATAGCTTCATAAGACACTTTTTCTACAAATGAATTTAACCCACTTGAAAGTTCAGCCGTATTGGAAAATGAATAAACGATAGGTGCCATTGTTTACTATATTTTATTTATTTGTTCAAGAAAAAAAGACGAAAAAAAAAAATTAACCATGCTAAAAAACTAAAAATAATGTTGGGGGCCGCCAGCCCGACTGTCGGAATATAAAATCAGCAATCTTTTATTTTAAAAAGATAAAACAGTTTACCAAAGATATATATAAATAAAAATAATTATTGTATAATGCCTCTCATCTTTTCATTTTACAATAAATTTTATTTTTAAATGCATTATTATTTTTTATTGCTGTGTTTTTGTATAATAATTTTATTATTTATAATATATTTATTTACTTGAAAAATATTTATATTTATATTATATATATATATATATATATATATATATTAAGAATAAAATAAAAAATAGACATATAGATAAAAAAAAAACTTCAAAATTCATCATTTCATTTTTTCCCCACCTTTTTTTTTTATGAATATATATTATTCATTATTAATACTATTGTTATTACTTTTTTTTTTTTGTTATTCTTTTTTTTCTATTTCTTTTTATACTATTGATATTATTTTTTATTTACTTGGAAATAAACCTAATATTCTTCCATTTTGGTAGGACTGGGAGATCTACCAGAACCACTACGATCTCTTACTGGAGAACGATCGTTTGAAGGGGAACGACGTGATGTTCTTGGGCTAGGAGATCTTGATCTACGGGGAGAGACAGATCTAGAATAAGATCTACGGCGGCGACGAGGTGGAGAGCGAGAACGAGAACGATATCTTCTTGAACGATCACCATTGTCTGTACCACGAGATCTAAAATAGGTATATAAATAAATAAATAAATAATTAAAAACGTTATTAATAATAAGAGATTATAAATATTATATAACTAAAAAAAGGGGATTTTCTATTTTATAGTTACTTACGGGCAATCTTGAGCTTTATGACCAGTTTCACCACAGCCACTATAGAAAATGATAAAAATAAAATATTGGCATAAACAAAAATCATTGTCACCACGTATTATTTATATAATATTAACACATACAAACAACGGTTTTCAGAGAATCTTTGAGCACGTTCACCGCTACCTTGTTTTAAAGCACTATATTTTTTTAAAAAAAAAATGACCATATATATATATTAATATAAAACCCTTATTAATTATTTATACTTGTTATTTTTTTTATCCTTTGAATAAAATAAACAAATCACTTACCAACTACGAGCACTATTTTTAGTTTATCAAAACCCAATAAATATATATAAAGTAGTAACCATGACACCCATTAATATCAAATTCTATTATTACTTTTTTTTTTTTAAAAAAAAAAAAAACTAATCTATGCTATTCAACTAACTTACATATGACCTAAAATTAAATAGAAATATATACATATATATATTAATTAAACCTATAAAAAAAAATTTTTTTTTGTTTCTTTTCTCTTTATATTCTATTTTCCTTCAATAAAATAATAATATACATCTATTTACCTATTTCACCACAATTATAACAACGGTCAGTTCCAGGTTGCATACGACCACGATCTCTATCACGATCATTATCACGACCACGACCACGATCATTATCACGACGATCAAAGCTTCTTTTTCCTTTGGCATATTCAACTTGTATACGATCTCCTTCTAATTTATATCCATCCAATTTACGAATGGCATCTTCAGCATCTATATTATATAAAAAAGGAAAAGAAAGAGTACAAAAAGAAAAGAAGAAATAATTATATATATGGTCAAAAGTTACCAAAAGAAAATATCATCAATAATTACCACGAGAATCCTACGATTATAAAATAAATAAATAAATAAATAAAATATTGTATCAATAACAAGACCGGGGAAATAATTTTGTATTATTTTTTTATAGTCAACTATATTAAAGTAGAACATTTATATATAATAATAAAATATGATAGACTTACTTCGTATTCAACAAAACCAAAATTATCCTATTAAAAAATAATATATATTTATATATATAAAGATCATTTAGTGATATGTTAAATAAAAAAGGCAAATACGCATCTATTATATTTAATATATTTTTAATATATATATATATATAGAATACCATTAGATCAAGACTTCGAATACGACCATAACGAGTAAAAAGATCTTTTACATCACCGTAACGAGCACGACGACTAACTTTGCCTATAAGTTTTTGATAGAAAAGAAGACAGTATAATAAAAAAAAAAGAGTAAAAATCAATCTATAAACATATTACAATTAAATATAAATATAAATATGTTTATGAGCCATAAAAAAAATAATTGTAATAATAAATAAATAAAAAAACACTTTTTTTTTTACCTATATATAATTTACGACCATTTGCTCTTCTATCCCCATCACGATCTCTTTCATAATATGGCATGATTAATTTTTTACTTTATTTATTATTATGTAAAAAAAAAGAACGTAAGCAAATAAAGAGTATGTATATAAAGAGAAAGATGAGAGAAAGGGAAAAAAAAAAAAATAGAAGAAAGGAAGAAAAAGAAAAAAAAGAGAGTAAAATGTTTAAAAAATATCGGATTTTAAAAATTTTGATATTCATCCTCCTCATTATAAATTGATCAGCAATTTAAAGCTTTTTTTTATATATATAATTTTATACATGCAAAAATATTAAAATAAAAACAATACAATTTTATTATATATATAATTATATAATTATGAATTATTATTTATTTATGTTTGGTATATTGATTATTTAAAAATGAAAAGATAAAACAATTACATTTCTTATCAGTTGCTTAATTTGGAAATGGTCACTACGATTGATTATCACTAGAGTTTTTTTTTTTTTTTACTAATATACGTTATTATTATACTTGACATTAGTGTGTATATAGTTCAATAATTTAATATATATTTAAAGAGAAGATTTATAGCATTTTATATAATAATAAAAGTTAATTAATGAATGATCAATTCAATCTCATAAGAATCCTTACTTTTTTTCCTTATTAAGATATTTTTTTAAAAACAGTTTTATTTCATTAACTTGAAAGATTGACATATCATCATGTCTATTACTATGTTTTTATATAAAATGAATAACAAAAATTTAAATAAGCATGCTACTATTTAGTTATAATGCTATTTCACATGAGTACATATGAATTTGGCTGCGTACGATATAATATATTAGCCTTTGAAAGAACTGTTTTGTTTGTACGCAATTTTTTAAAAAAAATGCACGTACTAATTTTTTTTAAGCCCGAATTTTTTTAAAAAAAGATTATTTCTTTTTTTGGTTGTTGTTCCTTTTCTCTTTCTTTCTTTCCCCTACTTTTTTTATATATCAATTTTTTTATCAGTATTTTCTTTTGTTCCCCTTCTCGCTTAAGTAAATATTAAAGCATAACAAATGACACGTGGTATTAAACACCATTACAGTAGACAGCATTTTGAAGAACTTAAAAACTTAAGTAAAGATTGTCTTCGAACGTTACAAGATGAAACTAACGAAAGAAAGAATACTTGGTTACCACGCCTATTTTATTCTTCTTCAGCAACAAACCAAGGAAGGTGGGGGAAACATAAATCAATTCTCATCCCAAGTCGTTATTTTTCTCAACCTTACCTACATTATGCTTTCAGTATGGCTAAGAACTTGATCTTAACCTTATATTTTAACTGGACCATGCTCTTTTATGCTCCTCTTAGTTTTCTTGCTTGTGTCATAGTTTATCCCAGTTGTATGACTATACTTTTAATATTAGAATTGGTTCTCAAGTTATTGTTAGAGGTATTTGGTGGAAATAGTTATTTACTTTATTTAAGCCATCAATATGGGAAAGGTACATAAAGTATAAATAAATAAACAAAAAAGGAAAGGCTAAAATATGATGGTGATGATAACAGTAATTTTTATTCTCTAACCATTGATCCCATTTTATCTTTTTTTATATTTATTTGATTAAAAAAAAAATAGGTCTTAGTATGATCAATTGGGGCCGCCCTGAATTTTTACTTTCCAAAGACACAGCCAATCAAGTTAGAAAAACCATCAAAAAGTTAGGATCTAGTTTAACACCTGAAGATCGACAATATAAAACGTTTGATATTTCAATTGCTCAGACCATGACGTTATTATCGGCTGTTATTTATGAAAGAGATGATGGCTTGGTCAAAGAAGCTTATGAAACTTTAGTTACTACAAATTATGAAGAATTGATTAATAACGACGATGATGTTGAAACGCCTATTGAAAAATCCATGCGTCGATTATTAAGGAAATCTGAAGCAAATATTCGTTCTATAGTAAAGAATTGGGGATTACGCTTTGAAGGTAAGTTTTACAAAGAAAAAAAAAAAAAAGAAAATTCATATGCAAAAGGGAATGGAAAAAAGGAAAAAAAAAAGGAAAATGAATTGAATCTCATTTTTTTTTAAAAAAAAAATTTTAATATTAATTTTTGATAATAGGTATTACAGAGCTTAAGTCTATGGCTGGACCATTATGTGGTTTATTTTGGTCAGAAGTTCATCCAGTAGCAATTGTATGCTTTAAAGGTACTACACCAACCAATTATGAAGAATTTCTTGTAGATTGTTCTATTCAACGAGTCGATGCAAGACCTTATTTATTTGGAGCAGCACATCAAGGATTTTATGATTCGGTATTTCCAACAACAGATTTCGGTGATTCTGATAGAAGAGATCCTTACCAAGCTATTTTAAACTCAATACATGAAAAAGCACAAATGTATCATCACGGTAAGCAAACGCAAGTATGGATTTGTGGTCATAGGTAAACATCGACACAGTATTTTATATTTTATTCTTTTTTAAAATGAAATAAATGAAATAGAGAATGGAATAAAAGTATAACCTTATTTGCATTTATATATATTTTAAAAAATAATAATCTTTATAATAACAATAGTCTAGGAGCAGCAGCTAGTTCATTATTATTTGCACGATGGATTAAGTCTCCTCATGATTTAAAAGAATCTATGGTACTTCGTGATTCCTATGTGATTGGTAGTCCAGCCGTTGGAGATAATGATTTTGCCGCCGAATTTGCAAGTTATAGTAATTCACCTATTGATCGACAATCTACTTTATGGCGTATCGTGAATCAATTTGATATTATTCCAAGAGTACCTCCAGGTTATAATAATCGTATCTTTGGCCGGTTTGTTTCTAAATGGGATTTTTTTAATTATACGCATATTGGCCATGAAGTGAGAATACCTATCAATCACACTCGGCCATTGGTTATGAAGCCTTCTAGTTTTCAATCACCTACTAAAATTCGAATTATTAGAGGAAGTGATGATCATAATCATAATAATGTAAAGGATGAATGCGAATCAACTACTACCAATTCTTCTTCTTCTTCTTCTTCCTCTCCTTTTTCTTACTTTACCAGCCATTTATTGGATAATGATAATAGTGATAATGAAGATAATGATGATGGTGATCATAGTTCTTTGGAATTGGCTTCACTTCGTATTAAATCAACTTATGATTATTTAACACATATTGTTGATAAAAACAACTCTGATAATGAAGAGGATGATGATGAACAAGAAGATGATGATATATATTTAAATGATGTAAATAATAATAACAATTACAAGGATGAAATAATAGAAAATTCGCCACTATATAAATGGGTAAAACGGATCCACAACAAGTTTTATCAAATAAATGAACGGTACCCACTCCTAAATAAATATGGAAAGACTTCATTTGTTAATCCTATTCAAGTTATAGAATATTTGTACCCTAGATTAATTCATGATCATTTGCCTTTTGAATATTATCAAGGATTAGAACGTGCAAAAGAATTTTATTAAATATTTATATATATTTAGAAATAGTTTTGCTAATATTAAAAGTTATTTTACTCATGATTTAAATAAGACAATTTATTATAAGAACGTATTTATTGAAAGAAAAGAAAAATAAATGTAAAAATATTACATGATTATATATTTAGAAATAATAACAATAATAACAATAGAAACAAATTTATATATTTATCTATCTATTTGTAATTTAAATTAACAAGAAAATTTATTATAAACATATACTTGTTAAAGAAAAGAAGGAAAAAAAAAATAATATAAAAAATTAAATAATGATCATATATATAATTATATATATATATATAAAGATAACGATAGATAGTAGAAAATAATAATAAAAATAATAGTAATAATAATAAAAAGAGATAATAATAATATAATATAAATGATATTTTAATAAATGAAATGATATAGGAATAATATGAAAAAGGTAAACTAATAAAACAAAAGATTTTTTTAAATATAAAAATTTATCATGTTCAAAACAAAATAATAATAATAATAGAAACTAAGTAGTAAAAGTTGTATGCACTGCATTAGCCGCTATTTCTACTTGCTTTTGAAGCCAACTATTGTTATTAATACCGTGAGCTAATTCATGTAATGGTACATTGTCTAATAAGTGAATCAGTACTTTGGAAGAAAATCCAGGTACTTTTTTGTTCTATTTAAAATAAAATAAAAAATCATAATAAAAATATGAAAATAAAAATAAATATTAGTTCTTAATCTTTCACACATTGCTCTTTTCTCCTTATTTTTTTTTTTCTCTTTTTTCTTTTCTTTTATTTTTTACTTTTGCCAAAGGTCTCGCTAATGGTTTCACATAATTCCACATAATTTCACCTAATTTATGTTTTTGGGTATGTAAAGGTAAACTTGCAATTGAATCTAAAAAGCTATCGATCTCTTCTTTTGTCATGGCATTGGATTTTGATTCAGAAACGTTGGGTGTAAGCGATGCTACTGATGATTGATTATTACTATTGCTATTTTTTGTGTTACTAGATTGTGAAGTACTAGTTTTATTATTCGATTCAGTAGTACTAGTATTGGCTAGTGATTTATTAGATGGTGAAGAGGATGGAGGAGCTACAATTGGAATAGCTTTAGAAACACGACGAACTGGGGAAATACTATTGGATGTATTAAATGAATTAGAAGTTGGTATAAATGTGGTGGATTGCGTGGATGAACTATATATATATATATATATATATATATAAAAGAGAAGACAAATAAAAATTAAATTAAATAAATAAATTGCGTTATTACTATTATTAGCATTTTTTTTTCTTTTTTCTATTAGTGATGGTTATTTAAGTATTTATGTATATATTATTTACCTCTTCATTTGTTCTAGGTAACTTTGTTGTTGGTGATATTGTTGATTTTGTAAATATTTATGACTTGTTTCATTTAATCCTTTTATTTTTCCATTATGATTATATGGACTATTTTCTTCCATTGCTACATGGTCAGAGATATTACCTTCTTTTTCATCATCGTCTTCATCATCTTCAAAGGTATCCAAAGCATCAAGAGCGGCTTCAATTTTTTCTTTCAAAAAATCTGTATTAAAAAGGCACAATGACCGTTCTTTTCGTTTTAATGTTAAAAGTAAATCCACTATACTGGAAACACGGGCTGAATCAAAATCAACACATCGGTTAACTGCATCAGTGAGTTTTTGTCGTTGTAAAGAAGCACTACTATCGGTCATAATTGATGATATAGATTCAATGGATCCTCTACGTCTTAATGTTCCATGTCCATAATTATCATTTTGATGATGACTATATTGTTGTTGATCAAAAGAAGAAGAATAATAGTGTGAATGTGATGAGTCCAAATAGTTTGGTGGCTTTTGGATACTTAATCCTGTTGCTAAGGATGCCAAAGAAGGTGTAGTCACTGTGTTATTTGATGGAGATCCTTGGAAAACAGGTGATGGCGATTTCGTAACGGACGCATTATCATGATTATTCTATATTGAAAAAGAAAAAGGGATATTTAACAAAGATTTCTATATTATATTATATATATATATATATATATATGTGTGTGTGTGTGTGTATTTACATTTATTTAGCTTTTTATTTATTTATTAAACTTACATTATTTTTACTTTGAGGTAATTTAATGGTAGCTGTATTCTTATACGGATTCATTTCTTCAATCATTGCCGTAGATGCTAATAAAGTAAAATAAAATAAAATAAATTATATATATAATGAGTTTAGTTAAAAATAAAATAATTTATAATACATATATATATATATACAAATGACTTACGATGAACGTATTCATTAACAGGGTCTTGATTTCGTTTACGAGGTAAATTGACAATAGGAGATACACTTTCTTGTTGGTATTCTTGTTGAAAAGGGGAGGATGAAGGAGGAGTCACTGACAACTTATTAAATTCCGATTCTATACTGTTGCTAATGGAAGGGTGAGATATACTAATATTTGAATAATCACTATGATCACTCTTCATAATGTTGCCAATTTTGTGATATTGAATGTTGTTAATAGGGACCATGTTTTGATTTTTATTATGAGTAATGTTATTATTATGATTATTATTGTAATTATTATGATCATTTCGGCCCTTTTTCGGTTCATGATAGGATATAAATAAAGGTTTTGAAAAAACAACTTGTCCATGCATTTCCTGTAAAGCACGAGCAGCGTCATCTTCATTAGCAAAACTAACAAATCCATACCCTCTTGATTGTTTTGTAGTAGGATGACTGATTACTCGTGCGGAGACAATTTTTCCATATTTTTCGAAAAGTGCAATTAAATGATCACTAGTAATTAATGGATCCATGTTTTTAACATATAAATTTAAATAATCAATGTATGGTTTTGATGTCAATTTTGGAGTCTGCTGTTGTTGTGAATATTGTAATTGATGTAATTGTTGTTGTTGTTGTTGCTGTTGTTGTTGTGATGGTGTATCTCTAGGTGATAAAGGTGGAGGCGATAAGGAAGGTGGAGTCATGCCAGGTGTAGCTGGATCTTTATCAATAGCTTGTGGTGTAATTTTTCTAAATATAATAATTAATATAAATAATTTCAATGGAAAAAATGAATATAAAAATTAACATGCATCTTTTTTTTTTTTTTAATATATGTAATTTTCATCATCTTACATTTTATAATCATATAAAGTAGCACCGTCCTAAAAATATAATCATATAATAAAAGTAAAAATAAAAATGAATAATCATATCATGACAAACAATATTATATTGTATTCTATTATTATCATTATTATATATATATATGTAAATATATTTACCATTTGGGCCATTGCTTCTTCAGAATCTGAAATTTTAAAATATTGTATCATAGCCGTCCCATCGCCAGTAGATAAACAAAGCTGTAGAGGACCAAAAGGTCTAAAGATGTCATAAAGTCGGTGGATATCATCGATTTCTGGAGCCAAATTTGAAATTTCAAGTATATCACCTTGAGCTTCTGGGTCTAAACTAGCATCCCGATACATTCTAAGTTGAAGGGTAGCACCATTGGTAAACTTGAAACCATGGTATAAAGTATATGCACGATCAGCATAACGAGGACTACTGAACCTTAAATAACTCTCTTCACTATCTTCATCGTCTTCACGTCTAATATGCATTCTAAATATAAAAGATGAGTATACATAAAAATAAGAATATCATATAGTATGGATAAAAATTATTTTTATTATATAAATATATGTATCAATGGTATAATCATTAATTCTATTCATCAAAATAGCTTACTCTACAGGCATACAATGTTGTAATAAGGTTCGGATATCAGTTTCACGAATAGAGTTTGGAAGATTATTAAAATATAGAGTGTCATATACTAAAAAGTGATCTATATTATTTCTCATAGGTGTTCCACCAGTATTGATGGAATCTTTTTGAGAAACAATATTTTTATTTGGAATGCGAATTACTGGTTGTTGATAGGAATAAGAATCCGTCATATTTCTAAAAAAAAAGTAGATTATAAAAGAAAAATAATAATAATCAATCCCACTTTTTTATTTTTTCTCCAGCTGTATATAACTAATATATATATATATATATATAGAATAAAAAAGAAAGAAAGTCAAGATGGGAAGAGAAGGGAATGGAAAAAAATAAGGTGAAAAAAAAAAAAAAAAATGAAAGTAAAAGAAAAAGGAAAAAAGGGAAAAATAGTTCTGAAAATGAAATTTATAAAAAAAAATAAAGGTACTGTCGAAACCGGAAATCGAATAGAATTAAGTAAAATGAACCAAAAATAGGAAAAATAAAAAAAATAACAAGTTATTCATTTCAATAACATGAAAAATAAATAAAGCATATAATAATAAACCCAACAACAATATGTTATTATATTTTCTTTTTCTTTTAATGGGAATGACTTTTCTACTAAAAAAATTCGACGGGGTTTAAAAGTTAATTTAAAGTTGGCTATCGAAGTTTTGGTCAATTTTGCAGCCTTTTTCTTTCACGAATTTTTTAAAAAAAAGAAACTTGCTTAAATGTCTTCTGATATTCGTTCAGATATTATTGCAAGCTTATTTACTCCAGATGCTGGTGGTAAGCGATTTTAATTATTATGATATTTACATATATACATATACATATATGCATACATACATACGTACATACATACATATATATATACATATATATATATTTATTATTATCATCATCATCCATGTTATTATATCCTTATAGTCATAGTTATATCTAATCTATATTAACCAAAATCATCTTTATTTAGGCGTTGCTGAAAAGTTACTTATTCATTTAAAAGTTTTTGAAGATCTTAAACAAGGCGATTTAAACAATGGGGCTGGAATAATGGGAAAACCTCGATACCTTTGTTTAACACGTAATATTTTATTTTTATTAATTATTATTATAATTATTATATAATATTTAAAGTACAAATTTTAATATCTAAATTTATATACCTATTTATCGCTTAATCGCTATATACAGAAAAAAGGAATAGATGCAAATTATATAAAACAAAACGAAATCAAAACAACACTTTTACTATTGGAAAGTCATGGTCAATCGAAGATATTAGACAAATAGAAGTTATTGATGTAAGCTTTATGATGTTTTAAATAGTATACACACATGTTCCTGTAATAGATACCTTTTTTTATGAGCGTGTATATTTGCTTTATTTTGTTTTTATAGAAAAATCAATTTTCTGTTATTTTAAACAAGCAATACGTGTGGTCCGTCGAAAAACCAGTCGAAAAAATGTTATTTTTGGCTCATATAGTTGATGTAAGTGGTTATTTGCATATACGATTACTCAAAATAAAAGAAATGATATTCGTTATTTTTTAACTTATAACTTCTTTTTTTCTTATTTTTCGTATGCAGACATCTCAACGGTTTATTAATAGAACGCCTAGATTAATTAATGTTGATGAAGGCCAATTATTAAGACGTAAGCAATGATAACTGCGATATAAAATAAAATAATAAAAATAATGAAATGGGTTGCTAACTTCAATTAACATCATTGTATACTTATAGTTCTAACCAATAGATCAGCTCAACAAATACTACCAACAGTGCAGACATCTCATAGTCATCCACAACTTCCACCTTCTTCATCTTCATCTTCACGTAATAATCTACCAGAAACAAGCATCCAATCAAAATCCACCCACAATATCCATTCTGCTTCATCATCTATTGTAACTCCTTCGCCCTCAACAAGTTCTGGAGTGCTTAATAGAAAACCATCTCAAAATCGTACAGCTATCATAAATGAAGAGTATAAACCACCTCAAAAACGTACACCTATCATTAATGAAGATTACAAATCACCTACTACCCCTTCAGTATCTACATTTGGTAAACGAATAGAGTTTTTCAAACAATATATATATATATATATGTTTGTTATTACTGTTATGCCTAACGATAAAAGAAAAGTTAATATTAATTAATATTTATTATAAATGCTATTTTTTTTAGATCATTCAATGCGAAAGCCAAGTCATTCATCCATCCAGCAAGATAAATCGCATGATGAAAGAAAAGAAAGGGAAAAACTAAGAGAACAACGCCGTGAACATGAAAAACGGGAAAGAGAAATTCAAGAAGAACGAAGTAAGTGACTAAGAAAATAGTTAATGCATAAACATAAAATTACAATACTCATGAAATTAATTATAAATGTTCATTATTGTTTCTTACTTTATTTTATTTTAATACAATATGTTTAAATTTAGTAAAACAAAAAAAAGCTTTGGAATTACAAGATAAGATTACAGAAGAAGAATCACTTTTGAATGTTGAAGAAATATTAACAGATTTTAATTGGAAAACAAGTGGTAATGCAGCGGTGTTAGAAAATCGGTTACTTGGTGAATTACACGCATTGGAAGCAGTACGGACAAAAATAATAACAATATGAATATATTTATGAATAATAACATATATAAAAATTAAGATGATATGTGATTAACTTGTATATTTATATTTATATATATATGTACTTTATTAGGCAAATGTACATGCTATTATTCAATCAGATGAACGTGTTCAATCAGTAGTGGAACGTATTGATAAAGCTTTGAGAGATTTGGATAATATGGATAGTTGGTTATCATTGTATGCTGCTGAACTTAATGTAAGTGAAACAATTTATAAATATATATATGTATATATGCGTGTGTATAATATTTAAATGATAATTTAATTTTTATTAATATGCATATTTCAATAGAGTATGGGTGATGATATTCGTGAAATTGAATCTCAGAACAGAGGTTTACAAATATTAACAGTGAATCAGAATAACCTTATTAGAGAGTTAGATAATGTTTTGGTAAGTAGATATATATATATATATATATATATACTTAAAAAATAATTTATATTGGTTTATAAAAATATTATCATATAGAGTTCTATTTCAATACAACGCGAATCCTTGGACCAATTAAAATATGAACCAATGGAAACAACAGATGACATTATTCGAATTCAAGATTGTGCAGAAAATTTACAAAAAGTGTTAAAAATCAAGTTGGATGATAATTTACATGAACTTAGGGCTGTACAAGAAATGTTGGAAACGTACAATGGATACAATAATGAATTTAGTACTAGGATATACGAATTTCTCAAATCTAAGTTTGATCATCTTGTAAAGTATTTATAAAGAGTAATTGTTATATAAATATATACTTAAAAACGTAGAGAATATTTTTTCTTATACATATATAATTTTTTTAGGCGCGCACATTTTTAGATAATAAACCGCCACCCCAAAGAAAACTGCCAAAAGCTAATCCTCATGATCAAATAGAAGATGCATTAATTCGTTATCAAGGCTTCGCTCTATGGCAAAAAGAAATGGAACCTCGTGCATATAATGAACTTCAACGAGTATGCCTTTCTTTAAAAAATAAATAAATAAACAAAGAAGCAAATCAACAATAAAATAGACTAACATATTTATTTGTTTATTTATTTATTTATTTAATTTTAGCATTATGCGTCAGCAATGGCACCAACATATGAAAGGGACATAAGGGAAATGGTAGATGTCACACGCCCATTCTTTACTAATTTACGTAGCAAATCATTGGATGATGTAGATTATAGTAAATATATATTAAAATAATAATAATAATTATCAAGTAGTACTTTTGGTAATCATAATGTTATTATTATTATTATTATTATTATAATTAGTATTCAGAAGTGATGAGTCTCGATCCGCAAAAGCATTGGCATACGGTGCAAAATTAGGCACAGTTGCCACAGGTGGATCAAATAGTGGTATGAGTAATGATTCGAGTCGATATAAAGGCATGCTCCGTAATTCTGTAGACGGTCATGGTGGGCGTAGTAGTATGGATGAAGACGAGAAAGCTACTAGTGAAGTAAGTGCAATTATATAAATATATATAAACAAGTTTATAGTATTAATATGATTTTATTAATTAATCTATATTTTAATTTTAGGCATTCTCTCAATTAGTAGATCAGTGCGCAAAACAAGTGTGTAGGGAACAAAACTTTATATGTGATTTATTTGAGCAATCCCCTTACGCTCCAAAAACCTTTTTAGATCGTGGCCCAGTCTATTCTACTGTTCCTGATAAATCTCGTTTATACAGTAGAAGGGAAAAAATTCGTGACGTCAAGATTTCAAAAAAAGTTCAGTAAGTTAATTCTATCGATACTTTTTTCTAAAAAAGAAAAGAATAGAAAAAAAGGGAAAATAAAAATAAAATTAGCGGTAAGAATATAATCATTGTGATAATTACTAAATTGAATTATAATTACTATCGTTATTTTTTTATATTTAGAAATTGGATGGAAACTATCTTTGAATCTTTAGAGCCAAGTATTATTCCCCTTGTAGAATATGGTATCAAAAATGATCCTACCCAAGCTGTCAGTATGCTTGTAGCTGTAGAATTTCAATTAGAAAAATGGAAAGGTTCAGACCAAGAATTTATATTCAACTTTTTTGATTCTTTATTATTAAGGATCTTACGTTCCTTTAAACAATTTATTGTAAGTTCTATTCCTTTTTTTTATACAAATATTATATATTTCTCTAAACAATAATAGCAATATAAAATTATAACCACTCATTATTTCAATTCATTTTTTTTTTTATTAATGTTTAATAGACGGACCAAATAAAAATTATTGATGATACAAAAGTTAGTTCGAAAAAAAGACGTGGTATTCTTCCAACTTTTAGAACTTTTCCTGTAAGTAAATAAAAAGAATTTACATTTTATTTTATTGTTTTTAATAGGTTAATAGCTATTAACATCCTACAAACACACATCTTTTTGGTTTTTATTTTTTTTATAGCTATTTGTTCAACGATTGGAAATGCTTGCGAATGGATTAGAACATGAATCACAAACACGTAATACAATCAACTCTTCATATGATAAGATCATTACTAGTTTGATGAGTAGTTTGGATACTATTGCAAAAGAAAGTGATGAAACGGGTGATGATAAAGAACAACTCAATGCCAATATTATGTATATAGGTATATTCATGTTTATAGATATATATGTAAATACACGAAAATGAATTTATACATAATTTTTTCGCTCATCTGTAACACCTTCATATTATTATTATATTATAGAAAATATGCATCACTTTTATCATGCTTTAAGGAGTAGAAAAATATCTGTATTAGATACATGGGTCAAAGAAGCTAAAGCGAAGTATGAATACAATTCAAGTGCTTATATTAAAATAGTGATCAGACGACCATTAGGAAAATTATTGGTAAAAATAATAAAAAAAGGAATGTACATTTGTAATAAATATAAATATATAATGATCAATATTAATCTCATTATATTTATATATATATATTCATATCATACATTAAATGAATAAATAAATAGGAATTTTTTGATGGCGTAGATGGATTATTAAGAACAAGTAAACCTGAAGAAATAGCGTTCCATGTGAATTATAACAAAACCCAATTAAGAAGAGTCATAGCTATTTATCCACCTAAAGAAGTTCGTAAAGCATTAGAAGTATTGTATAAACGAGTAGATAAACATTTTTCGGAAGAAGAAGGGTTATTGCAAGTGGTATGGCGTGGTATTCAAGAAGAGTTGATTGAGCAACATGGTCGTATTGAAAGATTAATTGATAAATGTTATCCTGATGCCGGTGTTCATTTGGAATTTAGCATTCAAGATCTTTTGGCTAAAGTTGGTGATCAAGTTAGATAACTTTTTTAATATATTCATTCTTTTTTATTTTATATAATCTTAATAGCATATATATTATTTTATTATTATTATTATTCGATATCCCTCTTTCATTCTATTTAATAATTTATTACAATAAATCACACTAACATATCCATGTTTTTTTTTTTCAAGGACCAATGGCTCATTTTAT
This sequence comes from Cunninghamella blakesleeana, assembly GCA_017871115.1. Taxonomy (NCBI): domain Eukaryota; kingdom Fungi; phylum Mucoromycota; class Mucoromycetes; order Mucorales; family Cunninghamellaceae; genus Cunninghamella; species Cunninghamella blakesleeana. The sequence continues at coordinate 3,731,373 of JAFCIZ010000005.1, forward strand.
ATACTTTTATATAAACAGTGGTTTATATGTACACTATATATTTAGTAACGATTGTAATAATATTAAATATAAATGATGCATGATAATAATAAAAAAAATAATCCTTCTTATAAGTATATATATATAGACCTCCTTGTAGTTTTACCAGTAGACTTTTTAATTTTTAATTTTTATTTGTTATTTTTAATTTTTATTTTATACATTATATATTTACAAGTTTTATATTAGATAATAATTTATATCTTTTTTTTCTTGAAAATAAAAATATTCACATATATAAAACCAACTTTTTTATTGCATATTATTAATATTACATTGAAAATTATATTTATACTTGAATATATTGTTGCAACCCATTCTATATTGTCACCATTTATACTTTTTGATTAATTAAAGATTTAATAATAATAATAGAAGAAAAAGAAAAAAAAATATTTACCAAAATAGAATTAAGTATTTGACGAAACTTTTGCCATTTTGGTAAGAGTGTTGATCATATCTTGTACAGCTGGAACATACCATGAAGCCGTTGTTTTTCTATCTTTTGAGCCAATGAATATTGAGAATTTATTACTATTGTTTTGGATGGTAGTACGTTCTAAATATTTATACATGTCTTCATCAGTTGAATCATCTCCACAGGCAAGAGTAAAATCAAACGAAGAAGAATTATTGTTTAACAAAGATGAGGAAGAGGTGGAGGATGACAATAGTAATCGTTTCACAATTTCCCCTTTATTGGTTAATTTCGGTCTTACTTCCAAATTCTTTTTGCCTGTTAATACTTCAACAGGTAATTTAGATAAAGCCGTTTCTAAATGATTTTGACATTCCTTTGCTTGGAAAGCGCCATATTCAGGGTCGGCTAATCGATAATGCCAGGTTAATGCACAGCGTTTATGTTCAATGAAACTACCAGCCGTTCTTTCAGTGTAATAAGTGAATATTTCTAATACATCATTCTTCCATCCCATATCAATATGTTCTGTCAAGTTTATCCATTTATCTGAATTAGGGTATTTCATAAATGATCCATGTTCTGCTGATAGCCCCAATCCTTTGATATGCCCCAACCAATTGTCTAGTGCGTGTTCATCACGGCCCGATATTACCCATACTACATTGTTTGGATCATTACAAAGAATTTCTAATGCTTTAAGCATATCGGATGGTGGTGTAGCTGCTCCTGGGGTTTCACGAATAGGTGTTAATGTACCCTAAAGAATTAAAATAAATAATAAGGATAAATAAAATAGTGTCAATATTAATATAACAGGTTAAATATATATATATTACTTACATCATAATCAAAACATAATAATCTTTTATTAGATGCTGTATATCTTTCAATTAAATAATCCAAGTTTAATAATGGTGTATTACTGCTCTGTTCGGCTAAGCTATATGTATGGTACAATTCTTTGATAAATGAATGTGCCCAGAATGACGCTGTATGTACTTTAACATGATCCAATAGTTGCTAAATTAATAAATATAAATTATACAAATGTATATACAATTAATAAAATAAAATAAAATAAAATATATAATACTAAGAAAAAAAGGGAAAAAATAAATAAATACTTACAGCATGGCGAGTATATTTTTCTTCAGCAGACATACATAGAGCATCGTTAATAGCTCTAGCCACACCAGCATAATCCCAAGGATTTACCATCAAAGCTGAACTCATGGAACTAGCTGTACCAGTTAATTCAGATAAAATTAAAGGACCGTGCTTTTCTTGTTGGCACATAATATATTCTAATGAGACAGTACTCATTCCATCACGATTGGCCGTAACCAGAGCAGTATCAGCAATAGATAAAAGGGCATAGTATTCATCAGGTTGAATTTGATGATGATAATGATGAACTGGTGTAAACTCCAAGGAACCAAAAGTACCATTGATCCGAGCCACCATTTCGGAAACTTTGTGTTCTATTGCCTTTTTATTACTTGAATCATCATGGCTATCTTCATCAGTAACTTGAATTAAAACCACTTTATTTTGCCATTCAGGATAATCCGTTAAAAACTTTTCAAAAGCTGCTAGTTTTTGTAATACCCCTTTCAATAAATCCAATTTATCACGACCAACTAAAATTTTTTTACCAGAATACATTTCAGCAATGGCGTTGATTTTTGGATGAACACCGGGTTGAGTCCTTTTCGCTTCCACGTCATCTATATCTATACCGATTGGAAATGTTGCCACTTTACAAATATGTCCATCCCATTTAACACCATTAGGGGTTGATTCGAACCCAAGAATACGAGTACAATTTGATATAAAGTGTCGTGAATTTGCATATGTCTATTTTTTAAAAATGAACAAATAAATAAAATGAGAATGAGAGCAGTTAGTATATATTTTTATTTTATTTTATCTTACAACTATTTTATGAACCCCATAGTAAAATAGAATAAGCTAAAAAGATACTTACTTGAAACCCTACTAAATTTGCTCCTAACATACCCTTTAAAATTTCTTCGCGTTCTAATAAATAAATACATGGATATTAAAAAAAGTTTTTTTAGGTTAATATATATTACAATTACTCTTATTTATTTATGATGCTGCTGTTGACGATGGTTATATAAAATACTTTTTATCAATTACTTGGACAAACTCTAAAAATCTCAGAACTAGGAAAGGATGCATGAACAAAAAGACCAATTCGCGCTTTAGGGAATTTCTTTCGTACCATAGCAGGTACAAGTAATAAATGATAATCATGAACCCAGACTTAAATAAGTAAAAGGATAAAGGATAAATAAAAAAGCATATTAATATTATAAAAACAAAATTAAATCATATCTGATTTTAATTACAACTGCTATTATTATTATTATTTAAAAGGAATTATACCTGTATCACCATCCTTATAATGACTAATTACGACATCAGCATACTTTTGATTCACTGCTTTATAAACTTCCCATTGTTTTCTTTCAATTCGGCCATCTGTAGCATCACTCCAAAGTATATAATTAAATAATGGCCAAAGCACTATTTTAATAAACAAATAAATAGATAAAGTAATAAAATAAAAACTCAATATATGCATATACAAATGCTTATACTGCTCTCTTTCTCTCCCAAATGCGTACACGCACAAACTAATATATATACACTATGTACTTACTCGTTTTACAGTATCCATAATAATGCCCATCAACGCTTTCATTATCCAAAAACAGTGGTAAACATCCATATTGATGAAAAAGCTGTTGTACTAAATCATACTTTTCTTCTTCAGTAAATTGATCCATACTGTTATCACCGTTACTTATATTATTACTGCTATTATTATTATTACTATGAGTACTGGCAACATTGGTTGAGGAAGAAGTATTCAAATCAGGTGTAGATGAGGTCAGATCGTGTGAAAAGTCATTCAAGTGACGATAGTCAATAGAGCCCGTCCAACCAATTCGAAGCGTTTCAAACTTGGGTTCTAAAGATACCATACCTGAATACATTGCTGAGTGACCATGTCTTGGTGAAAATGACCATAAAAGGCCTTCTTCTGTTCGATAAGGTGTTATCTCATATGGAATTTGATGGGTAACATGAATTAATCGCCCAGTACTTTCAATATTTTCTAATTCTCTAAATCGTGATAATGGCATAGGTAAAAAGGTAGATATGTATATATATTTATACGATAATGATTTATATATACATATAAATAGTTAATGTTCGTATGTTATATTAATTCTTTAAAAAAAAAAAAATTGAAAGGAAAAAACGAAAAAAATCAAAATCAAAAATTTTTGATTTTTTTAATTTTTAAAATAAAATCCGATCAATATCATTGGATAAAATTTACTTATCTTTTAAAAAAACTTTATTTTTAGATATACTATTTAAACAAATATCTATACTATTATCTTCATTAATATTAGTATATACTATAAGGTTTTGTTAAGATATTTAAATTGATAGCAATAATAACAATAATAGACATTAACGGTATGTAAAAAATATAAATAATTTATATTTAAAATAAAATAAAATGTAGAAGACACGCTTATTTGTAATGAATATTTTAAAACGTTTTATAAAAAAAATAAAAAGCTTAAAAGGCGCGTGTTTACAATCATAACTCTTCCTCGTTTAATACCAATACATTAACGATTATTTTATTATAATTGTTGTCATCGCCACTATTTTTCCTATATTATCTTTATTAGTATTTATATTTTTTTTGTTTTAATGAATTTCCAAGATCAGTTGGTTTTAATAGCTGTTCCAAGTAGGCAATATTAAGTTTTATGTATTTCTAATTTAAGTATTCATATATTGTTCAAAATAATCATCATTCTAATTCAAGGTTAGTTAAATGCTACTTTAACTTTTTGCTTAGTGTTATTCACGTGCTGTTAAATTATATTGGCCAAATACAATAATGGAATGGTTATATTTTTGAATTTTCCCAAAAAAAACTTTTCATATTTGACCAAACTACATATTTCTTTTTCAATTAAGCAGTTTATACCATGTTGACCCATTTATCCCAAGTGGTATATGATTACCAAACATGTTTAAAACTTTATATAGATAATATTCAAAAGAAAGATATTATTGTGGATGGATAGATGTATTGTTTCTTGGAGACTTTTTTTTGGTTCTTATTTTTACTAACATTAGTTTAATAGATGAATAGCTTTAACAATACAAGTATTTCAAGTCGAGACATTATATTAATAATTATTTTATCCGATTTTTACTTAGTAGAGTGTTGATTTGGAAATCATGAAATTATATTGGTGAGTCATTACTAAAGTAATTAAATACAAATACCTCCATTGTTGCTATCGCTGATAATCATGCAGTTAAAGGTAGTACTGATTTGATATCGGAGCTATAATTCATATAAAATTGATAAACATTTAATGATGCTAGTATAAAATAAGATGGATGTTTAAATCCTATAATCTGTTCAAGTAACCTCGGGCCAATAGAAATAGAATTTGATTTATGATAACTATTGTTAAAAAAAAATAAAAAATTGTTTATGGCAATCACGAAAAAAAACAAAAAAAAAAAACAAAAAGATTTCAATATTTAATCCATCATTATTGTTTTTATTTCTATCATTTATTCAATTTAACATTCTCTTACCTAATATATTTCCAAGTGAAGTGTATAGCTTTAAATTATTTAGAATTATTTCTTTTATTATTCATTTTTTATGTATTTAATTTAATCATGGTGAAATATTGTATATAAATTAACCTGGAACTTTTTTTATCGAAATTGTAAAAAAAAAAAAGGGAGAAAAAATTAAATAGCGCGTTAAATCCTTTCATGAAAAATAAAATTTATCACCCGAAAAAAAAATTGACTGTTGTTTTGGGCGCACTAATTTTTTTTATTATTTTGAATTTTTTTTACCGACGAACACTGCATTTTTCCTCTTTTTTTTTAATCTTTTATTAAAATAATATTTTCTAAATAGCAATTCATTATATAAAATTGTTTTTTTTCTTAAATATTTTGTTTTATCGTTAAAAGTAATATAATATGGAATAGAAAAAAAAAAAAAAAAAAAGTTAGAATTATTATTAAGTTATATAAATATACACATATTTCTTCTTTGACTTTAAAATAGAACAAATTATCAAATTGTAAATAGAAGCTCATACTGTGAATTATTATCATATATAAATATAATATATAAATATATATATATATATATATACGCATATATACATACATACATAAGATAAGGAATAATAATAATATGGATTCAACTACAGAAACATCTCAACCACCACCTCCAACAGCAACAGCAACTGAAGCCAATCAAAATGAAAAAAGACCACTTCCTACTGAAAATGAATCAAATACTGAACATACTGATAAGTTACAAAAAACAGCACCTGCCAATGGAGTAACACCACCACAACCAACAGCAGCAGCAGCAACATCAGCTCCAGGAACTCCTGCTCCACCTAAATCTGAAGTACGTAAACCTCAATATGAACTTAAATATTCTTTAGTTGGTCATCGTATGTCTGTATCAGCTGTAAAGTTTTCTCCTGATGGTCGATGGTTAGCCAGTTGCTGTAAATAAAAAAAGAAGAAAATATATGGATGAGATAGCTATTTTATATTTTTATTGATCTATATATTTATTTATTTATTTACCTTTTATATGTATATATATATATGTACGTTTTCATTTAATTATTGAATTATAGCTGCTGATAAGACAATTAAAATCTGGCATGCAATGGATGGAAAATATGAAGCCACTTTAGAAGGTCATTCCCAAGGTATTTCTGATTGTGCTTGGGCTTCTGATTCACAAAATTTATGTTCAGCTTCTGATGATCGTACAATCCGTATTTGGAATTTAGGAACTGTAAGTAAAGCATTTTTTTAAAAAAATAAATGAATAAATCAAATCATATTTATAAAATCAATAATGATGAAATATATTTCTTTTTTCTTATTTATTTATTTTCATCTTAGAGAGATACAGTAAAAGTATTAAAGGGCCATTCAAATTATGTGTTCTGTGTAAACTATAACCCTCAATCCAATTTAATTGTATCTGGATCATTTGATGAAAGTATAAAGATTTGGGATGTCAAAAAAGGAAAATGTATGAAAACGTTACCAGCACATTCAGATCCTGTTTCAGCTGTACATTTCAACAGAGATGGGACAATGATTGTTTCATGTAGTCATGATGGTTTAATGTAAATTTATTTTACGTGAAAAAATAAAAAATAAAAAAAGGGGATCAAATGAGATGATTTAATTTATTTATATATTTATTATTATTATTATTATTAATTTTTTAGTCGTATTTGGGATACTGCTAGTGGACAATGCTTGAAAACTTTAGTAGATGATGATAATCCTCCTGTGTAAGTATCTATTTAATCTACATATTGAATATATTATCTAAAAATAAAGAAAGGAAATAAAATAAAGCAAGTTTGATCTAATAATAATATCTTTTTTTTTTTTTTTGAAAAAAAAAAAAAAAAAAAATACTATTTAGATCATTTGTTAAATTTTCGCCAAATGGGAAATATATTTTAGCTTCAACATTGGATAATACACTTCGATTATGGAATTATCATACTGGAAAATGTTTAAAAACTTATAGAGGGCATGAAAATAATAAATATTGTATTTTTGCAAGTTTCAGTGTAACAGGTGGTAAATGGATTGTCAGTGGAAGTGAGGATCATAATATTTATATATGGAACTTACAGAGTAAAGAAATTGTTCAAAAATTAGAAGGCCATTCTGGTAAGTTTTGATCTTAGGCTGAAAAATATATATAATATAAATAAATCAATATTAAAGTAATTAATTAATTATATATATATATATATATATGTTTATTAACATGTATCTATTATAGATGTTGTACTTTGTATTGCATGCCACCCTACAATGAATATAATTGCCTCAGGGTCTATTGATAAAGATAAATCTGTAAAATTATGGTTCGATAAAACTTAACACACGCATTCAAAAAAAAAAAAAAAACTTATAGCTTAATATATTAATATTATATATTCATATATATTCATATATTAATAACTAAAACTGCTATTGTTATTATTACTATTATTTTTTTTATTTTTACTACTACGTATTATATATTATATATACTTCCTTTATATCTCTTTTGTTTCTTAATATATTTGTTGAAACATTTCATCATTCTTTTTTTTGTTTCCCTTTTCTGATAGCTTTTGTTCATTAAATTTACGTATCATTATTATTTTTATTACTATTATATTTTTTTTATAGTTTAGCATATTTTTTTATTATTTTTATTTTTATTATCACTGATATATACATATATATATATTAAAAATAAACAAAAAAAAAAAAAAAAAAAAGAAAAACTTATCATGTTGATTTAATCATCACCATCTTTTTTTATACATATGAATTTTAAAAAAAAAATTAAGCAATTAAAGATATAGATCATGCATCCCACACTTCAATCCAGTTTAATAATAATAATAATAATAATAAAATTCCAAAGAGATATGTAAAACTTGCATTATATATAGATAGGTTACAATTCAATTTATTTATTTATATATATATATATATATTTACGGGGTATGTGTGTATACATCACATACACAAAAAAACGTGATAAACAACAAAAAGGGGAGCATATAATAATAACAATAATAAAGAATGTATTTAATTCTGATCTACAGAGAGTTTAAGGATAATATTTACTATATTTTTTTTTTTTTAAAAAAAAAATACTATATAAACAATAATAATAATAATAATAATAATAATAATAATAATAAAAAGGTATATAGTAGTAATCACTATTACTATTATTTAATATATATGTATGTATATATTTAAAAATCACAAAAACAAGGAAATAGTAATAGTATATTACTTTTTTTTTTCATCATCCTTTTTTTGATTATAATACAAATATATACATATATATATACAAACCTTTTTATTTTTTAGACCAATTACCCACCCAACGAGAAAAGAAACCGGGTTTACGTTGTTGTTGAGAAGTTGAATCATAATCATATTCATCATCTTCAAAATTCATATCAACCCCTTCTCCAGATGGATTTTCTGTTTTATTATTCCAATGAGAAGAAAGACCATCAAAACTAGGTCTAAAATCGAGCGATTGGCGAGGTATAGGATGATGATTACCATGATGATCAAAATGTTGATGATGGCGTTGAAATGTAGCCACATCCATTGATTTGCGACCTCCAAAAGCACTCCACCATGCCTTTTTCATTTCTTTTTCTTCAATTTGTCTTAGAGCTTCTAATGAACGATCATCAGTTGCTATGGATCGTCTAGGTGATGGTTCATTTATTGGATAAGGATCATGAGTTGACATATGATTACTATGATGGATATTATTATTATTATTATTATTATGGTGAAGATTCATGTTGGATATATCTGGTAATGTTGTATCATCTTGCTGTATATCTTCATTATTTAAAATAGGAGAATGAGATGATTTTTTAGCAGCCATAGCATTTCTTAAAGCAGTTGCCCGCAAGTAACCACCATCTGAGCTACAACGTTTTAATCTTGGACGCATGGAGTTAGACGAAGAAGAGGAAGAAGATGCATGATTTGGTACTGAGGAAGAAGTAGCATCAGAATATGTATCTAAAGATAATCTACTAGGACGCACTTGATCTAGAGATTGTCTTGTTGGATAATCATCCAAACCATAAGCTCTTCTTTCTAAAGAAGTTAAATAATTTTCATCCCCTTCATAATTTAAAACCCCATAACTGTACCCATCATGCTTATTATTATTATGACTATGTTGAGATGTGATTGAATAAGAAGAAGAAGTTGTTGAAGATGATTCACCATAGTGATTATATTTTTGAAATGAAGAAGGTAAAGGAGGAAGAGGAGGTGGAGGAGTATTGATAATACTATCATCTGATGATTTAGAAGAAGCCAATTCAGGTACTTTTAGTTGTTGTTGGTATTGTTGAAGTTGATTATAACGAGAAGGTCTTCTATGAATATCAATAGAACTTGATCCTACACGATCTTGATCTAATGATAAACGAGTAGAAGTCATGTTTTTTCGTTGAAGAGGCGTAGGTGGTAAAGTAGATAAAGGGGGAATATCTAAAGCAGGAGAAGTGATTTTTCGTTTAGAATGAGATTTACCTTCAAAAACAGATGGTAAACTAGGTCGTCGCATTCTTTCTGCTCTATCATCTATTGCTGAAGAAGCCATTTGATTCTTTTTATTAGAAGAATATATAACATCCATGGATCGTCTTCCATCTTCGTATTGTGCCACCGCTGTCGAAGCTTCTCTATGTTGTTGAAGTGCTCCAAACGTTTCTAAAAGTTTCACTATTTCTATATGATGTTTTGCTGCCGCAATATCTAAAGGACGAGATCCATATTTATCTTTTACATCTACTTTGGCATCATTTCTTAATAATAATTCTACTATTTTACTACATCCATTTGCACAAGCTACATGTAGAGCCGTTGATCCTATGGCTCCAGCGACAGCTTGAGATTTATCAGCACTATGTTTCTTGGACCATCTAAATATTAAGAGAAAAATGACAATAAAAAAGAAAAAGAATATATATATAACTTAGTTGATCATTATTATATATTTATATAGAAAGCACGTGTATCATTATCAAATTAAGACGGAAATAAAATAATTATGTCAAATAAAAATAAAGTAAAATGAAATAAAAAAGGAGGAATTATTACCTTTGCGCATTCACCTGGGCACCTCTATCAATTAAATATTGAACCACAGCTATATTATTATCACTTATACAAGCTAGTTGTAAAGGCATAAATCCATTCACTACAGAATCTATCGGCGCTCCATGATCTAAAGCAAATTTTACAAGACCTATATAAATGTATAATATATATGAATACAATATATTATTATTATTATTATCATTGTTATTATTATTATTATCATTATTATTAATAATATAATAGTATTAGCTGATAAATAATTAAAACAGTCTTTTTTCATTCTTATTTCTTTAAAAAGTGATATACTTTACCAACATTACCAGTGGTTGCAGCCCAGTGTAAACCAAGAAGATAGTCTTTTGATTTATCTTTTTTATTATCGTGCATTATAAATATATATGATATATGTATATGATGAATTAATGTATATATATGATATTTACTGAAAGGATGCTGATTGTTGTTGCTTTTAATATATATACAAAGTAGTAGCTGAAAGGAGAGGAGTGAGTACGAATTAATATAAAGATAAAATGGGGAATAGAAAGAAGAAAAAGAAAGAAAAGAAAAAAGAAAAAAGAAAATGAGTGTGAATATTTATTTTACTTGTAAAATAAAATATATATATATATATAAAAGTATTAAAAAATATCAATGAGAAAAAAATAAATAGAAAAAAATAGAAAGAGGAGAAAGAGAAAAAGGGAGAAAGAGAGGAACTCAGTTCAATTTTATTTTATTTTTTTAAAAAAAGGCCGGCGTTTAAAATTTAAACTCGATGGATTGGACACCCTTTTTTTACTATAATTAAAAAAATAGGGATATTATAAAAATACAATCATTTCAATACCATATGTAAATATATAATAAAGATTATAATAATAATAATAATTTATATTACATATATTTTCATTTTTATTATTTTAATATAAATATAAAAGACTTTATGATAAAAAGAAAAAAAAAAAAAAAGAATTTGATTAATTTATTGAACTTGTAAAAATAGTATGCATAATGGAAATATGTATGTATATATTTTAATATTGCTAGATTTTAATAACTCAAAAGAAGAAGAAAGAAAGAAAAAATTAATTTGCTGATTTAATATTTGTCTTTTAAATCCATTTTTAGTTGTATATTTCTTGATATATATATATATTACCGTCCATCCTATTTAAATCAAATCATAGTATCAATGTTTAAAATAAAATAATACATTAACATTTCTTTTATATTTATTTTCTTGATATGTTTAAGGACCATTTCACTCTTAAAAATAGCATTATATATATTACATATGGATATCATCCTATTCAAATAAAATTAATGATAGAACAATATCAAAAAAAATAAAAGAGAGAATATGTTATTTTACTAAAATTAAATATTCTTCATATGTCAATATCTATTATTTATCATTTTATTATGCGTTTCGATTTTTCATTTAAAAATGTAGATACCTTTAGCTTTGAAGTTACAAATATACCTTTTTTTTTTTTTCACAAGTTCATTCTATAAAAGTACAATAATTAAAAATTAAAAAATCGACATGAAAACAGAAATTATTAAATGATCCTTACTTATATCAACATGATTAGTAATAGTACGGTTTTGTAATTCTTCATGAAGTAATAGATCCATATTTACATTAGCTATATCTAATAAGCATGTATATTTTCACTATATATTTAAGTCAAATTAAAAATAAAATAAAAACTTATTAGTATATATTATCTTTAGACATATAATACATAATGAAGTTAAAAAGAATGAAAAAAAAGAAGGAATATTAATTGATAAATCTAATACAAACAATATATATCTCGTATCTTATTATATATATTATAAATTTCATATGTTGAAGGCTAGGTCTTCTGAGGATAGAATAAACAGTGCTTGCATTTGATTAATATTGACTATAATGATCCACAATTTGTATTACCCTTCGTCTAGTTCCCTTTTCACTATTAATTATACGCATAATATAAACATATTCCCTTTCAGCTGAATCTTGCTGTCTAGTCACTTTTTTTTATTGAAAACTCTGCCGTTTTTAACGAAATAATATTGAGTTTTTTTTTTATTTTTATTTTATTTTATTTATATTCTTTGCTATTTTCTTCTATTTTCTTCTATTTTCTTCTATTATTTTATTTTTTTTATTTTCATTAGAGTTATTATATTTTGTCGATTTATCTTTGGAATTGATATCAAAATACTTTCCAGTATGTATTCAATCAAATTTAAGCTTTCTATCATCACTCTGAATAACGGTTACTGGGAAACTCTCTGTTTTGCAAACTTTTTGATGACAATATTTGCCATTTTTATTCATTTTAAACTTTATCCTAAATTCAAAATTGTAATCTTCAGTTAATGTTTTAGATATAATTAAAATAAATTAACAAAATAGTGAAAGATAAAAGTAAGATATATGATTGGAAAAAAGCGGGCGTAGAAAATGCTTAAAAGCTGATTTTAAAATTTTATAATTTAACTCTGGTAACTTTTTTTAAACATAATTTATCCAAAACCTACTTTACTCACTAAATAAATATTAATTGCATAATAGCAGATAATAAAGAAGTAATATTATAAAACATTCTTCAACAGTTCAAAAAAAAAAAAAAATGCAATAATACTTTGGAAGAACTATTTAAAAAAATAACTACTTTGTAGCCAATTTTAGTCAAACAAAATATACACTATTTTTTTTATTAGATATTACAAAAATATTATTTTTTTTTCAAGTCAAATACATTTCATAAAATATATACTTTGATTAATTATATTTTAAGAAAAGATAACATAAAAAAAAAATTTATTCAAATGGTTATATGTATTTAAACAGATTTTGATTTTTTAAAAAAAATAGAACAATCGATTTTTTTAAAGGAATTTAGAAATAAGAGCAGCGGCACCACCACCAGAAGATTTAGATCCGCCACCACCCATGAAACTACCTAAGAGAGCACCAACACCACCTGAGCTTTCCTTCTTTTCTTCACCTTGGGAGGCATAAAGTTTAAAAGCCATAGCAGCGGCAGATTTTAACATTTCAGATTGATCAGCGTTACCACCTTTACTACTTTGGCTTTTATATAATTTCATAGCTTCACCCATAGCTAAACCAATTAATTCAGAATTTCCTCCACCTTTACCACCACCTCCAGAAAACATCTTGAAAGCTTGGAGAGCAGCAGCGGAACCTAAATCGCGAGAAGAAGCACCAGTGTCATCACCTTGGTTATAAACACGGTCATGGGCAGCAGCAGCTTGGTGAACTTGTTCTTCTTTAATGGGTTTCTTTTTGTTAACTAATTCATCATCGTCATCATCATCATCATCTTTATCTAAAAATTTGGATAATACAGAAGAGAATACATTTCGGTCATCTATTTAAAGATAAAAAAAAGAAAGAAAAAAAAAATATTATTATCTATCCTTCTTATTATAATCCTCTTTTTTTTTTTGCCCTTATTACTATTATTACTATTAATATTATTAATATTATTAAATATTTACCATCGTCATCACCGTGTTGAGCAGCTAAACGAGCAGTTTCTTGCACATCGGGCTTAGTATAAGGGTTTGAGTAAGGATTGGAGTAACCACCTTTATTAAAAAAATAAATAAGTAACGGGAATAAATAAATAAAAAAAAGTAAACAAATAACACGTATATTTCTTTTAAAAAATAATAATAAAACAACGCTCTTATTTCCCTCTTTTATAATTACTATTTCATTTTATTTTATTTTATTTTACCATTTCCTCCACCTTGGTATGAGGCAGATTCACCACCTTGATATGAGTTTGCTGACATATTTTTTATTTAAAAGAATATTTTAATAAAAAGTAAAAAGAAAAAGAAAAAAAGAAAAAGAAAGAAAATTGAAACGTGAGCGTTTTTAAAAAAAAATAAAAAAATTAAAAATAAAATGGTACACATTTTTTTTTAAACACGAAACGGCCTTGCAGATTTCGGCCAATCAAAATACTAGTTGTGTAACATCTTGGCTACTACTATATATTATAGCTTTTCCGTTACTGTACTATTTTATGATGACCTATTTTATTTTTATTTCCAAATATTAAAGCCCAATCAAATATTTAAGTTTTGATGAAACTTATGCAATCAGTTTTTTACTTTCTCATAACACACACCTTATCTCATAAATTATATACACATGATAATTATGATCAACACAAAGTCAAATGGTCTTTATTTCTTATACGCTGTTTTATTTATTTTTTTGAAAAGAAAATAAAAAAGAATAAAGAGTAAAAGTGTATTTATATACACATACATGAATATTTTACTTTTTTAAATGATTGAAACGAATATAAAAGTCTTCGTCCTTGATTTTTTGGTGCATTACTATGGCCTTTTACCCTGCTTAAGGCAATTCTTTTTTCAAGTTCCGCTGGATTTTTAAATTAAAAATAAATAGCTGTGAGAGCATAAAATAGGGTATTGCATATTTATTCATTTATTTTATAAAATAACTCTATATTATTTTAAACATTCAAGTATTTTCATAAATAATAGCCCAATTTACCTGAAATTTTAACAGAATAACTACATCATTACTTTCCATATTTTGACCTATTTTTATACGATATCATTGTATATATATGAATTTATTTAAAAAGTTATATTCAAATTAAATAGCTATCTAAATTTAGGGAAAGTAAGCTGGATAGCATGAAATTTTAAAAAAGTTGCTAGCATAATCATATTCTCTCTATAGAATAATCTTTATAGAATAATCTTGAACCTTTATGAATTTATTTAAAGAGCCATTTCCAAGTTAAATATCTTATTGATAGAAAATAATCCAAACAACTTGAAACTATGACAACTCTTTATCTAATGATTTTAAATATTGGAAGACTGATTTAACTAGCCATGTTCCAACTGAATATTTATCTATTTACCATCATAATGCCATTCGATCTGAAATTTTAAAATAATATTTAATATAAACGAAGTAACCAATACGACGAAAATTAAAAGGGCCATACTACACACACTCTATGAACTTTTTTGGATCCTATAAAAGGAAATTCGTACACATTACATATATTTTTTTATATAGAGACTCTTCATCATCTATCTATTAGTACTTGAAATAAAAAACAGAGGGGCAAAAAAAAAGAAAGAAAGAAATTGAGGAGTGGAAGAGTATTTATATTTTATAAAAAATCAACCAGTGTTTTTTTTTCGCATTAATTTTTATATTATTAAACGAATTATAGTCATTATACAGAAGGTTATTACTTTTATTGCACATGTTCTTTTCATTAATTTATGTAAATTAATATGCATACTTTAATCTGATAAGCTAAACTGTATATATAGTTTTTTTTTGAACAGACTAAATAGATTTATTTGATCTTTTAATTATTTTGTATTTTCCTGGCGGCGTTTTTTTAAAAACTCTTGGTGAGTAGGAGTTCCTTTTTTATGTTAATGTACTATTTTTATTATACATATATATAGTTACTGTTGTGTAATGAATTATTCTATAATACCACTTTGTTTGAATCAACAAAGTAGTTTTACTTGAAAATTCTGGTTAATCCTTTCTGATCTTTGTGGAATACCTTTTAAAATTTCTCGTTCATGACTGGTTGAAAGTATATTTTTATAAAATGATTTTAGCAAGACACGACGGATATTAGTGTTATCATACTATGTCATGCAAACGAGTTTCTACATTATTACTTTTTATCTTTTTATTATGTTTCTAATTTAACAGTAATTTAACGGGGAATAATGAGCCTTCAATAGCAATTCTTTTTTAATCTATTAAATATTCTCTTTTTTTTTTTTTAAACACTTGCTTGTAGGCTAAAATCAAGTTGGCAATCATTTGTTTTCTATTTTTTTTTAATGCATTTATTAATATATTTGAGCAAAAAATGAATAAACTAAAAAAAAAAGAAGGAAATAGAAAAAAAAAAATTAAAAATCAAAAACTAATCATGATATCTTTTTTTATTTTATTTTTTTTAACATAACTTCGTATTAATAAAAGTCTATTACCAGTATTTAATATTAAAAGAATGTCAGCGTTACTGCTGTTACACCAATACTGACATCCCACAGTATAATAAATATAAGATAATGACTCTGTTTTATTAATTCAATTTATAAATACAAACATTTTATTGAATATAAAGTAACAAAAATAATACCTAATGTAATTTTCTTTGTAGCATAACCAATTTTATCAGTATGCCTATAAAAATATATCTATCGGGATTTTAAAAATCTAACATAAATTTTTTTCATAAAAAATTTTTTTTGCTCTTTTACTTGTTATTTTATTTTATATTTTTATATAGTTGTATATTTAAATCTATTTTTATGAATATATATTAAATAAAAAAGATGCCTAAATTTCAACCACGGATTGTTCCAAAAAATATTCAGTTACATGATACTAATAAAAAGCAACATATTACTTTTGATAATGACGATAATGATAATGAAAAACCAGTACTATTAGATCAAGAAAAAAAGCAAAATCCTATTCCACAAAATAAAAAAAATAATAAACGATCCTTATTAGATTCTGATCAAAAACAAGTTAAAAAACCACGACAAGAAAATAGTAATAATAATAACAATAATAATAACAATAAAAGCACTACCACCAAGAATAAAAAGACTAATAATAATAAAGTGAAAAAAGGTAAAGCGATCGGACTTCCTTATTTAAAAGAAGTCAAACAATCTTTCAAAACTTCTAAACCTAAACTTGATCATTTAACCAAAGAACAGCGGGAAGCTTTAGAGGAACAACGTGGATTAGCCAAACGGGAAGCCAATAGAAGGAAAAAAAAGGAAAAAAAGAAAGCAAAACAATTAGCACAAGTGGTAAATGGAACAGTTATCAAAAGATCAATTTTACACTTGACACCTACAAAATTAAATGAAAAAAAACAACACCCTTCAGTCACTGAAATTAGACAATTTGCTCTATATTGTCTAATGGATGATAACCCACCTTCCTTTTGTCATATTACCAATCGAGATGTAGTCGAACATGTCGTTATCGTTTATGCTAGTGGATTAGATATTACTTATTTCGGCGCCCCCTCTAATCGTGAAAATGTTCCTTTTTCCATTGATTTATCCAAACTAACCTCAGCAGACGCTATTGGGAAAGGGAATATGCCCTTTTTAACCTCTTCAGTTTTTGGCCATATGTTTATTACAAAAATTAGTGGTACAAAGGGTTTTCATTTGAATCCTACTTCTCAATTATTACAATCTCAAGTGACTAATACAAGAAAACGTCAGTTATATTTAGAAAGAAAGCAGAGTAAGTTTTGTATACATATATATAAATAAAGATATATATATATATACATTATTTATTTATTAACCGTATTGCTTTATAGTGTTGGAAAAAGAGAATGTGGACAAGAATAAACTTTTTATTCTTGAATTAGAAGAATTAAAAGCCTATGGGTACCCTATACCTTCATTTTTAGACGAATCCAGCACATTACCTGAAGGGTGGAAAGAAACAAGACCTGCTTTAGAACCTACAGATAAAAAAAAATTAGTTGCTCTTGATTGTGAAATGGTATTGACTAAAACTGGGAGAGCTCTTGCTCGTGTATCTTTAGTAGATGAAGGTACATATATCAATAATCATGATATATATATATTATTTATTATTTTAAAATAGTAATATTAATTATCCATTTTCTATTTCTTTTCTTTTCTTTTCTTTATTTTACTACTATAGATGGAAATATATTATTAGATGAATATGTTAAGCCTGACGAACCAATTATTGATCATTTAACTGAATATTCTGGTATCACGCCTGAGTTGATGAAAGAAGCAACCTGTTCATTACGACGTGCACAAAAACATATTCGTAAAATAGTCGATCATAATGTAATTTTAATTGGTCACAGTTTAGATTCAGATTTAAATGCACTACAAATAGCCCATCCTTATTGTGCTGATACATCTTTATTGTATGACAGTCATCGTGGACCACCTTATAAACCATCCTTAAAACAATTAGCAACTATATATTTAAAGAGAATGATTCAAGCTACCAATAAGGAAACAAAAGGGCATAATTCAGCAGAAGATGCTTTGGCTACTATGGACCTGTTTAAATTAAAAGTGAAGAATGGATTTATGTTTGGACGTAAAAAGAATGATATGGAAATGATTTTTGACCGGTTACAACGCCATCAAGTGCCAAAAAAGGGTATGATTTTAGAAAGTAACAATGGAATTCAAACGTTTCAATCTGGTATGGGCGTTCATTATGAAAATGTAGCAACGGATGAAAAATTAACACAAGAATTGATTCATCATCTCTCATTAAAGGATCAAAACTTTATTTTGGCTAAATATGATAGTTTGAAGTTTAGAGATTTGGAAGATGATGATGTTCCACCTGTGGTAATATCTTCTGTAACAGTGGACAAAGTAAGGGCAAAAAAATTATCAATGTTTGATCAAAGTATAAAACAAATATACGATGAAGCCCCAAAAAATACAGCCATCGTTGTGATGGGTGGATTGGGTTATGTACCAAACTACACAAGGTAAAAAACAAAAATAAAATAATATGAATATATGGTAAAAACAGTAAAAAAATCATTTATTCATTGCTTTTTACTTTATTTTTTATTTTAGATTATTGAAAAAATATAATAAATATAAAGAATTTATGCAATTACGTAAAACTGGTGAAGAAGATATAGAAGAAAAGACTTGGACAAAGGAAGATCAAGCAGAGTTAGAAATGGAAAGTAAAAAAGCTAAATTATCATGTACTTTTGTCACAATAAAATAAAATAAAGTAGATTATTCTCCTTAATAAATAATAATAATAAAATAGGCAAATAGAATTGTTTTTTTTTTTTATGATTACTGGATTATATATTTTTTGCAAATCGTTGCTGCTTTTATAGCCTCCTCTTCCTCCTCCTCTCCTTAATTTTTCATAACTCCTAGAGTTGTCAATTCAAAAAAAAAAAAAAAATCAACTTAAAAAAAAATAAAGAAAACAAAAAAACTCCCTAGTTAAAAAAAAACATAAAGTTATTCTTTAAACTTGGTCTTTTTTTTTTTTCTCTCTCTTTCTTCCTTTTTTTCTTTTTCATTTAATCAACCACCACCGCCTCCTCATTAATTAATTTATTATTATTATTATGTTTGATAAAGATTATCGTTTTAAAAAAATGCTATTATCAAATAGATTATGGAAAAAATCCATTAAAGAAGATGATAACAACAACAATAATAATAATAAAAGGATGACAAGGATGATGATGAATGATGATAATCCAAAGAATAATCACAATCATTCTTACATTAAAAAAAAAAAATCAAGAGATCAAGTCTCTTTAATGGAATCTAATTTTAGCAATTTAACTTATATATCTGAAATTCAATGGGACGATGAATTGGAACGGATTTCACAACATGGTCAAGACCTTTCTGAAAATTGGTACCTTTTATTAGATAAGTTAGCCATTACTTTAAACAAGTTGGTAGGTTATATATATATATATATATATATATATATAAAATTAATGCAGACCCAAAAAAAAGTCGGAATTTTAATTGTTATTTTTTTTAGACTTCACCTTTTGAAAATACCAATCGTGCTTCCTTACATCAAATTCAAAAGTTTATTGAATATATCTTAAACGATAGAAAAACCTATGGTCATGAAAAAATATATCTAGAAAAATTACAAGGAGCTATTGAAAAATATTCTGTAAGTCGTAAAATTAAATAGCATTCTTAAATAAAAAGATATCAATAAGTATGTAGAGATAAACTCATAGGTCACACTTTTATAGGAATCGACTGATTTAAGAGACTGTGCTCAACAAATTTATGAATTAGAAAATGACCTTTACAATTATCGCCACACTCTTGATTTACAGCTTACATTTTTATGGAATACAAAACAAAAGGATCAAAGTATTGACCTGTGGAAAAAATATATTCATCAGTACCATGCTTCTATAAAACAAATGGAAACCAAATACATTGTAAGTGATGATAATAATAAGGGTTGATTTTATTATATATATATATATATATATATATATATTCATAGCCATTATATTGACTATAATTTTATATCCTTTTATACCCATAGAACTTATTGGAAAAATCAACCCCTAATCCAGATGAATATACTTGTTCTGTATGTTTTTGTGTTTTTACTAACCCAATTACCATTCATCCATGTTTACATACGTTTTGTAAAAGTTGCATACAAAAAGTTTATTGCAAATGTAATGCGAAAGAATGTAAATCTCCATGTCATGATACTGCTTCAAATCAATTATCAAGATTATCAATCATTGAACAGGACCAAGACTATATTCAAGTTCCATCTAATTTTACGAAAACTCATCATCCATCACGACGCCCTTCTACAGCAAGTTCTTTATTAATATCATCAGATAATAATAGCCATATAAACAACACCAACCTTAATAACAATAATATAAACCAAGTTAATAATAATAATAGTGGTAACAAAGAAAATCAGTCACAACTACAAAAACAACAGAGACGTAAATCTTCTTTTCAACGACTATCGTTTATGCCTCAATTTAAAACTAGCCTATATGATACTGCCTTATTAAAATGTGAGTGTACCCAACCCCAATCTCAACCTTCATGCCGATGTCCACGTTGTCAAAGTACATTTGGTCCAGAAGATTGTACTTTTGCTATAGGATTAGATAATTTAATTCGTTTGTATTTCCCCCGTCAAGATCATGTATATCACAAGTATGAAGTTCGTCAAAAGCAATTAAAACGGAAATCAATTTTTAATTCTCTTTCTATCAAACTAATGCCTTCTTCTTCTACTCCTCAACCTCGTCAACAACAAAAACGACAACAGTCATCATCAACTCAATTGACTTCTTTTTCTACTCCTTCTGCTTTATCAACGATTTCTTCATCAAAAGGTATACTTGAAGGTCACAAGTAAATAGATAGATATATATACTTTTTTTTTTAAAAAAAAAAAAAAGAAATTTTTATTATTTGCATGCAAAGGATATTAATTAAATATATATATATATCTAGTAACATTATTCATATGAAATTATTATTTGCTTGCAAATGATATTGTTTTTATTTTTTAAATACGGCCTTGTACTCTTTGAACGAATATTTGAATTTTAAGTTAATAAATAATAAAGCTTTTTTGAAAAAAAATAAATATTAAATTTTTAATTTAAAAAAAAAATCATTGTGAAACTTGATTATAATGCAATTATTTTTTGTATTACTATGAAATTAAAATAGTGTAATTTTTTTTTATAATCAATGTTATTTCGAAATAGATAAAGATAGATAAACAGTTGAATATATAAAAAAGAAAACCAATAGTACATACTAATAATGTTATTTTATTATTTCATTTTTCTATTAAAAAATAAGTAATGTATTTTTCTTTTTTTCTGGTTGTTTTTTGTTTTTTGTTTTTTTTTTTAAAAAAAAAATGAGTAGATAAATATATATATAATAAGGATAAATAATAAAAACGAAAGAATTATGATCACATTCTTTAAATAAAAAGTAAAAAAAATGAAATCTAAAAATAAGGGGGGGGGGGGGAGAGGTGGATATGAGGATAAAATATAAATAATTAAATAAAAAATAAAAAATCAATACAATAGTACTCTATTCTTTTCAAAAAAAAAAAAAAGAATACTAAACAAAGATATGTATAATGTATATATATATGTATAAATAATAATAGTATAATAATAATAGTTAAAATGTAATAATAATAGGATAATAATAGTAATAATAATAAAAAAAAAAAGAGTATTAAGTATAAAAAAATGTCTATGGTATAAAATGAAAGGAGGGAGTATTAAAAATAGATTATTAAAATAAAAAAAAATAAAGATAAAAAAAATAAAATGAATGAATGCAAATAAAAATAAAATATAAAAGAAAGATAAAAAGACAAATACACAAATAATAATAATAATGATAATAATAACAATACCATTATTCATTTTTTGAATATATGCCTATTTTTTTATTCTTCTTCTTCTTCTTCTTCAATGATAGCTTTATTTGCCATTAAACCACGATCATTCATACCATAAACACTAAGTCTTGAACGAGGAGCAAATTCAAATCGTCTATTAGATGATGGAATGGGAGATGATTTCATAGTATTATTGTTGCTATTAGTATTAGATGCTAATAATGCAGGAGGAGAGGATCGAGATGAAAGTGGTTTGATAGATGTTAACGATGGTGAAGATTGTTGAATGGATTTAGAAGATAAAGATGGAATAGGTGAAACTTCCTTTGTTACTGAAGATGGTGATACTTTTTCATTATTATTATTATTATTATTATTATCATTTTCTTTTTCTACTAAAGTTGAAGTAGTGGATATAGTAGGTGTTGGTACAGTATTAATATTATAATTATTGATATTATTATTATGCATTATATCATTATCTTCTTTTGTTGCTGATAACAACAATCCATCAAGTTTTATTGGGTTCGTAGAAGGAGGCGTTAATAATAAAGTTGAATCTTTTGCTGTAACTTTCTTTGTTGTTGGAATGGGAGAAGGTGCAGGAGAAGATAAAAAGACTTTATTATTATTATTGCTATTGTTGGTTGAAGATGGAATGGAAGGAATTCCTTTGATCATTGGTTTTGAATCAGGAGGAGATGGGGGTGGAGAAGGTTGTTGCTGAGGTACAGGCTTTTGCTTTTGTTGTTGTTGTTGTATAGGTAATTTAGGTAAACATGGATTTTGATAACATTGTCTATTATTACTATTTTTACTATTATTGGTATAACTTGGTGCTGGAGGGGCAGGTGGTGGTAATGGTTGATGATACAATGGATTTCGTTCTTCACAAATATCTACTTCTTGAACATGACTTGGTACAGCTGTACTACTAACATATTTAGGGGTGGTAATAATGGATAATCCATCAGCTACAGGACGTGAGTACATTGTAGCTGTAGGTGGAGGTGGTGATACTAATGGATCCACACGTTTAATATTATTATTACTATGGTAAGAGGGATTTTCATTCTGTTGCTGTTTTTCATAAGCATTGATTTCATTACCAGGTAACATATGTCGTCTATATTTTAGTGTGCCAGAACGATAAATAGGAGGTGTCAATTGTCCTTGATTATATTCCGATGCTGAATTAGTATTTGTGTTGGTGAATGTTGAAGGTGAGGGTGTTTGATAAACATCAAAATCTCTGTAACTAACAGGACGTCTTGCAGATGTATCTTGTTTTGCTGAACTACCACCAAACCATGTTTTGACAGATGTAAACCAGCCAGCTTTATTATCATGAGATGAAGTTGTATTAGAAGATGCTGTTGAAGAAATAGATCGTATAGAAGACTTGGCTGTAAGAGAGGTAGCATTTGTGAGGGAGGAATAAGAAGGCTTTGAATTTAAGCTTGAATAGGATATTTGTGATGATGTATCTATTTCAATTGGTTTATGAGTCATTGTTGCTACTGATGATGATGTTGATTTCATTTCAGTAGCTGATGATAATAAAGAAGTGGTTTGCTTCATTTGATCCATAGTAACTGATGGTAAACTTGGTGGATAAGTTAAAGTTGTTTGACAAGATGAATCTGTAGGGATTGATGATGAAGTATTTTGTGATGATAAACGGTTAGGTGAATTAATAAGAGAAGACCATCTTTCATTTGCATGTAATATTTTTGAATTATCTGCAGAAAGAGGTGAGTCAGGTGTCATGATCATTGAGTGATTAGACATATCCATCTGTTGTTTTTCCATCAACATATTCCAAAGCGTGTTAGCTGTACTATTACAAGCATTTGATCGCATTGATTGTACCATGTATTCGTCAAACCCAGCTGATAATAAAGCGTTTGAAACTTTTTGTTCAGCAGGAGACATGGGAATATCGAAAGAAGAAGTAGAGGAAGTAGAGGAAGGGCGAATAGATTCACGATGTGCTGGTAAAGATAATGGTAAAGAAGATCGACATGGCAGTGGCGAGGTAGTAGGCGTTGATTTATTGTTGCTAACAGTTGGAGCAGAAAAACGAGGAGGACGAGATGAAGTATATCTAGCTTTTTCTTCAGGTCGCATCATACCAAGACTATATCGGACTTGAGGAGAAAACTTTGAATTATCATTATAATTGCTGGTTGCGCCACCACTACGACGATAATGTTGTTGTAGATGCATTAAATCACCAGATTTCCCATTATTATTATTGTTATTATCAAGTAAATGGATATAACTGTCATGACTAGAAAGTTCTGTAATTAAATCATCATCGTCTTCATCATTTTTAAATCGTGGACTTGAAAAGATAGAATCAATATCAGATCGACTTGAATTGCGAGTGGAAGAAGAGCTATCGTCATCATAATCCATGCCTATTTCTTCTTCTTCTTCTTCATCTATGTGTTGCTCATCTTTTTCTTCGTCGTCAAATATAGCCGACATCCATGGATGATTTAAAATTTGATCAATGGTAAGACGTTCATTTGGATCATGCTTCAAAATATTGCTGATTAAATCTTGTACTTCGGGTGAGAAATAAGTTGGCAGTTCATAATCGACGTTAACTATTTTTCGTTGCATCATAATTTCAGAATCGTCATCAAATGGTAATTCTCCAGCTATTAATGTATATAAGATAACGCCTAAAGACCATATATCCGTTTCTATATTTATAACAATAAAAATAAAAAATAAATAAGTATATCTTGTCGTTTTAATAATTGTTTTTTACATGCTTATTTATTTATTTTTCTTTTGGACATACCCGGTCCAGTATATTTCTGACGCATGATCACCTCTACATAAATATTTAATAAAAAGAAAAAATAAAAAAAAAAAAATTATATATATTAGTATAAATAACCTTTGTGTTACCATTCATTAATATAAAAATATAAAAATTCCCATTGTTCTAATAATATAATTAAATATTATATATATATTACCAGGAGCAGAATAAGCCAAACTTCCACAGAAGGTTTCCAATAATTGCTTATTATCAGCATAACGAGCAAAACCAAAATCACAAATTTTGCAATTATCATTGATATCCAATAAAATATTTTCCAATTTAAGATCACGATGAACAATACCTTGACGATGGCATTCTTTCATAGCGTTAACTAATTGATGAAACCAACGTTGAGCACGATATTCAGAAAATCGACCAGTATCTGCTAAAAGATCAAATAATTCGCCATTAGGACAATGTTCAGATATGATATGAATAGCTGATTCAGTTGAAATGATTTCATAAATTTTAACGATATTTGGATGATCTAATTGTCGATGGTGATGAATTTCCCGTGCAATAATTGAAGCATGCTGTTTACTGATCTTTTTAATAGCTACCTGCTTTCCAGTTAATTGATGAGTACCTAATTTAACTTTTCCATAAGTTCCCTAAAAGAAAGGATAAATAATAAAATAAAATATAAAGATTAATAATGATAAGTAAATATATTATATGTAAAAAACAAAGGATAATATTAAAAAAAAGGAAAAATAAGGATAATCATTATTATTATTATTAATAATAATAAATGTATTACATAAAATAATGATTATGATAAAATAATAATGATGATATAGTTAAAAATATAAAATAGGAGTAATATTATAAATATATATATATATATATATTTTGTCACCTACCTCGCCTATTGTTTCTCCTATTGTATAACAACCAACAGACGTCATTTCATGGGAAGAGAGTTCTTTTAAAAGGTTATTATAATCAGCAGCCAACTATTTTTAATATAATAATAATAATAATAATAATAATAATAATAAAATCATATATTTATATTAATATTCTATTTATATTGTATTCATTTATGTACGTGTATATATATATATATTCTATGTATGAAATAAAAAAAGAAACATTATAATACCTTGGCTTTTTGATTTCGAAGGCTTGAGCGTGAGTAAGACATTTTATATGTAAAAAGAAATAATTATAAATAATATATATAAGTGTATATGTAGATGTTTAAAGGAATGGGAAGGGAGATTTTACACGTTTGTAAACGAGAAATCGATTTGTAGAAAGTTTTTGCTAAAGAATAATAAATGTATTCTCAATTTCTATTAAAGCTTATATAAAAGAATATTATATAAAAAATAAATAGCTGTATATTGTTGATAGTGATAATAAAAAGAGAGTGAGAGTGATTTGGTTGGTTTAATTATTTATATAAAAAGTTCAGACATTAATATATATGATGGAAAAAAAAAAAAGAAAGGAATGCAAATTAAAAAAAAAAAAAAGAAAAAGGGAGGAAAAGGAATTATATATATATAATAATGAAAAACGAATAAAAAAGAAGAAAAAGGAAGGATAATGAAGGAGGAAAGAAGTGGTAAAAAAGGTAAGAAAAAAAAAAAAAAGAGTAAAGAAAAAGAAGAAAAAGAGTGAAAAAGAGAGAAAAAGAAGAAAAAGAAAAAAATACAATCACAAAAAAATAAAAAATAAAAAATTGGCTTTAAAAATTATTGGTTAAGGAGGAAATACAAAACTAATTTTATATGGTGATCGTTGGCTTATTAAGGAAATAACAAATTTTTAGGTGTTACCTTTTTCTTTTTCGTTCTCTTAAAAAATAATACTGTAGATTTTTTTTTTTTTTTTTTTTGAAAATACAACCAAATTGAATAATAATAATAAGAGTAGAAGGCGAATTCTTCTAGAATTAACTAAAAAAAATAAAAATAAAGTATTATTTTATAAATGGTTTATCAAGGGAAATAACGAAAAAGCAATATTTTATACTACTTCGGTATAAGGTTTATATTTAATAATAATTGAATTTGATCTAATATTCAGTAAAACATTATGTATTAAATTATTGTTTTAACCAAACTGTGTTACACAATAGAAAAAAGTTATCGATAATTATCCTTTCTATTTCATATAATATGTTTTAATACAAGAGTTAAGAAAATAGAAAAAAAGAATTTATAAAAAAATCCCAATTCAACTTAAAGTTTCAGTTTCCTAATAAAAATAAATCACGCATTCTCTTTTTTTAATGATGATCAAACGTAAGATAACCTTATAAAATTGATTTTAAGCCTCGTTTGACTTGGTCGGGAATATAAAAGATATATTCTAACCTATTGAATAGTATTAAATTCCATACTGACAAAAGAATAAATAATTTAACAAATACGCATCGCACCGAGGATTTGCCGCATTTAATATATGTTCAATTGGTATGAAAAAAAAAAAACACTAGTTGTTCTAATTTATTTTCTTCAAAACATCTCTTTTTCAATTAACTTTTTGGTCTACTTTAAAATATATTTATATTATATTTTTACCATCTAAAATTATCAAATTACTCCATAGAAAACGAATAAACTTGTTTAACTAATATAACAATATATCGATCGATACAATATAATAATAGGTTATGTTTTAAAAATCGATTGATCAACCTTTTTAGATTTTTTTAAAAAATATTAATTCTCCGCTAGTTCAACCTTGACTTGGTTTTGATTTTTTTTTTTATTTTAATCAATTTCTTTGTTTTCCTTTTTTAACCGCTTATTTTTACATTCCCCCTTATTTTATTTTAAAAAAATAAAGTATCATTACTATTTATATATAAACTTATAAATGTTAATATGACGACTTTATTGTATCGGATTGGGCGTACCGTTCCAACGACAAAAAGATTAATTCATACAAGTAAATACGTTTTCTCCGCAAAACCTGCTATAGATAATAATAACGACGGTACAACTCAAAATAGCCAAATCAAGCCAGCTCAATCCACTTTTTCAAAAGGACGTAAACAGACCCGTAAATCAAAACGACAGCTCTCTTCTATACCACGTAAATATTATTATTAATAATAACAATGATAGTATATAACTATATAGCGATGAACAACTATAATAATAATAATAATAATATTTATATGTATATTCTTTTCTTAAATCTATTTAGATTCATTCTTATTCAACAACTTTATAAAACATTCAGCTTTAACAACAGAAACAATAGATCCAATATATCAGTTTCCTGATTATATATGGCAAGAATTACAACTAAGTGCTCAAACAGGTTTATCTCCAAAGGATGTACTGGCTACTTTTGATCATTCCGATCATATTTTACTGAACATTCCAAAAAAAGGGGCAACTTATTTGCAAGATAAAATTGCAAAACGTTTGGCAAGTGTATCAAAGGCTGACTTGATTATATTAGACCCTCAAGATTTTTTAATATTAGCTCATGAAAATTCTAGAAATGGTAATGTCAAAATGATTACTGTTATATCATTATGTCATTATGTAAATATAAATAAAAAAAAAAAAGAAACGTATGATGAAAACGATCATTAATCAAGGTTAATATATATGTTGCTATTATTATTTTAATTTATTTATATATAGTCATGACAATTATGCCAACTTTAATCAACGCAAATGGAGATGATCCAACAATTTTAGCTATATTACCTGAAACAACAAAAATGGCAACGGCAACAGAAAATAGTGTAAATAGAACAGAAGAAGGAAAAGAAGAACAATATTATGAAGATGATTCAAAGTCAGAGGTATGGTCCGTACGTATAGGGGATAACTATTCGACATCATCAACATCATCATCTCAATATAATCAAATTTTGAACGATAAGGAAAATTTAACTGTAAAAGGAATCAATAGTGTAATAGAAAGATTTAGCATTATTTTTAAAAAATTAATTCAAATGAAAGATACATCAACATCAAAATTATCATCATCTTTGCCATCAACATCAGCATCAACATCATCTAATAATAATAATAATAACAATAATAATAATAATAATAATAATAATAGTAATAATAATAACAGTAATAAAAATAATAATACCAATAATAAAATTGTTTATTTGCGTGATTTTGGGGATATGCATGACACATTAGGGTCGTTAATGCTTAAATCATTAATGATGACTGTAGAAGATTTACGTGAAAATGGGCAGCGTGTTATTGTATTAGGTGGCTATTCTCCCTCATTAAAAGAATCATCATCCTCCTCCAATATTAGCAAATCATTCTCCAACGAAAATGAATTAAATGAAGATAAAAACAATAATATGAATAGTAGCGGGGAATTAGAAGGTAACTATGCACAAGCTCTTCAATCAGATAAAATTCCTGTGCTTACAGGGATGAAATGTATACATGTAGCACCACCTATTTCATTATCAACATCAAGTGATGAATGGACAGCTTGGGAATCACAATTAAATAAAGATGCAGCAAGACGTATTGGAGAAATGAATGCAAGACAACTAATGACAGTGTATCAACATAAAAGAATGATTCAAATCAAACCATACAAAGAAGAAGAAGAAGAACACCATCACTACATAACCCAATTGATTCAGCAATTAGGTGAAAAGCTAAATACTATTCAACATGAATTATGGACTACAGAAGAAATTGATCGACGTGTTACAGTGGCTATTGGTCATGCCTTACAAAAAAATAAAGATAGAGTAGATATTGAGGATTTTATTAAAGCTAATGATATTGTGAATCAAGGAACTTCTATTTATCGTCAAGCAACAAAAATTTTGGGGAAACATCGTAGTAAAGTTAAAATTGAAAAGGATGGTTCTATCGATACTACGTTTTTAAAAAAGGAATGTAATAATTATGAAAGTCGTTTGATTAGTAGAATTGTTGATCCAAGTATGTAGTAATTATAATAATATAAAAAAAAAATAGTAAAAAGGAAAAAGGGAATAAAAAAGAAAATGGAAATTTTATTTTATTTTACTTTATTATTTTTTTTTAAAAAAAAAAAGAACCATTTTTACTTATATCCACTTTAAAATGACTTTATTATTATTATTTAGCTAGGGTAAAATGTACATTTAAAGACATCCGAGTACCACAAACTACAGTAGATACTCTACAAACTCTTATCTCATTACCTTTAAAACGACCTGATCTATTCCAACATGGGATTTTGAAACGCAATTTTATATCTGGTGTACTATTATTTGGACCTCCTGGGACTGGTAAAACTATGTTGGCCAAAGCAGTAGCAAAAGAGAGTGGTAGTCGTATGTTGGAAATACAAGCTAGTGATGTGTAAGTTTATATTTATTATGATTATAATAGTTTTTTTAGTTTACACAGATAAATTGATAAATTACTATTATTAAAAAAAGCATCTGACATTTTTTTTATTTTGCCATTCTATTAAAAAAAAAAAGGTATGAAATGTATGTTGGTGAAGGTGAAAAAAATGTGAAGGTAATTTATATTAATAGATTAAAAAAATATTAAAATATATTAAAATATTAAAAAAATTAAGGTTTATAATCATCATACTAAATTGATTGATTATTTTTTTATTTATTTTATTTCATATTAGGCAATATTTTCATTAGCTAGAATCCTTTCCCCTTGTGTCGTATTTATTGATGAAGTAGATAGCTTAATGAATAAAAGACAATCAGACTCTACGTCCAATGCGCATCGTGAAATCATTAATCAATTTATGGTAGAATGGGACGGTTTATCCAGTGAAAATAAAGGTGTTATGATTATGGCTGCAACCAATCGTCCTTTTGATTTAGATGATGCCGTTCTTCGAAGAATGCCACGTAGAATATTAGGTAAGGAGTTTATGTTAAAAAAAATGAGGTAAATTGAAAAAGAAAAATGGAACTCTTTTTTATAGATATATTTTAAAAGTAAACATTATTAATTATATATATATATATATATTATATACACTATTTATTTATGTATTTCAGTTGATTTACCGAATGAAGAAGATAGAGAATATATATTGAAAATGCTTTTACAAGAGGAACAATATGATATATCATTAAAAGAATTAGCACGAGCAACCCAACATTATTCTGGGTCTGATTTAAAAAATTTGTGTGTCACAGCAGCTTTAAAATGCATTCAACAATCAATGCCAAGTCATAATAATGAACCACTACCAAATAGAATTATTTTAAAATCCCACTTTGATGAAGCTTTAAAAATGGTACCTCCAAGTTCAAGTGAAGATATGTCTTCTTTAGAAGAACTTAGAAAATGGGCTCAAAAATATGGTGATACTCATAAAAAGAAAAAGCAATCCACTTTTGGCTTTTCTTAATGATTAATATTTATAAAATAGAAAAATAAAAATAAATTATAAAAGAATTTTATATGTTCATATGTAAATTGTACCACAACATAAATATTTTTTTGAGTGTCGGCAAGTTTATTTAATTTTGGTCCCTCTTTTTTTTTTTACTCTCTTTTTTTTCCCATTCTTCTGCTCCTTATAATATTTTATTGTTTTTATTTTTTATCTTAAACATCATCTCCTATAATTAATCAATCAGCCATTCAACTTCCTTTTATAAAAACGTCTTTTATTTATTCTTATTGTTCTCTTTTTTTTCTCTAATGGTAAATTAATATTTTTTTATTAGTAAATAAAAAAACTATTATTTTTCAACATAAAATAACCTTTTTTTCTTTATTCCTCTTTTTTATTTTTTCTTTCTTCTTATTACTGCAATCATTATTTAACAACCCTATATCTTTTTAGAATACTCCACCACCCGATTCAGAATTTATTAAACCAGAACCGGTCCCTTCTATATCTATGCCTGTTTTACAACCTTTACAAGTAACAATACCTACAGCAACGACAACAATAAATAGACCACGACGACACACTATAACACGGCCAGATAGTGCACTAGCTTTATTATCTGATTCTGATGATGGAGATAATGAAGATCCAACTTTGGATAGAATCACAGATATATTAGCTAATCTTATACAAGAAGCCAATGAAGCAGTTCAAAACAATTGTACTTCATTATATTCACATGCTCGTCGACAACAACAACGTTCAAGATCTACTTTATTAAAATCATCTCAATCTACAACTTCTTCACAACATCGATATAATAATAACAATAATAATAATAATAATAATAATCCTATTCGACCTAAATCAAGTGTATCTATATCTCGATTACCTAGACCTACTCGACAACTATCAAAGCGTATTCATAATAGAACTTCAAGTAACATTTCTATATCATCATCTTCTACTTCTTTATTTTCACCTGTACCTAATTTTGATTCACCTAATACAGCATCTTCTGTTGAACAATTACAATTAGATGACCATTCTTCTTCTTTTAAACAACAATCCTTACTATCTTTATTATCTACCTCTACTTCCCCCTCCTCCACCTCTCTTCATTTAAATAATAATAGTACAGATGATAAATTTAATTCATTTGATGATGATAATGATAAGGAACAGCAATATAATAATGAATTATTAAAATCAACTTCAGATAATTTCAGCGATCCATTATTAGAATCATTTCGACGACTAGATTC
This sequence comes from Cunninghamella blakesleeana, assembly GCA_017871115.1. Lineage (NCBI taxonomy): Eukaryota > Fungi > Mucoromycota > Mucoromycetes > Mucorales > Cunninghamellaceae > Cunninghamella > Cunninghamella blakesleeana. The sequence continues at coordinate 3,764,090 of JAFCIZ010000005.1, forward strand.
ATCTATGGCTATGGTAGAATCTCTCTCACGTGATTTGGAAGAAGAGTTTGAAAATAATAATAATACAACATTACAGAACAGCAGCTCATTTATTAATACATCTACATCTACATCTAAATTAACTTTATTACTTTTACCATTATTACACATCCCACATGCTATTTTAACTACTGTATTTGATCATTTATCAACAAATAATAATATACCAACTTCAACAAATATGATCATCTCCTCATCATCTACTTCATCATCCTCATTATCATCTTCCTCTACTTTTTCAGGTATGCTGGCTTGGGCCTTTTTTTTCGCTATGGCAAATATGGTTATTACTTGGTCAGGTGTATCAGTTCCTCGATGGTTTTTAAATAATCAACAAGAGCAAATGAAAAATCAATATATCCGTTCAAGAAGACTTTCATTACCTGGTAGTTATCATCAAAAACAACAACAACATGAAACAGAGCTAGACCATGATTTCATTTCCTTTTATAATAATAATAATAATAATAACTCTTTATCACCATCACCATCATCATTAAATCATTATCAACATGGAAGAATTATGGTTCGGTCAAATCGACCTACTCCTATAAATACCAATTTAACATTAAAACAAACACCTACTAAACGATCAAATCCTCCAATATCATCATCATCAAGAAAAAGAACAACTAGTTATCAACATCCTTCAAATAATAATAATGATAATGATAAATCATATACTTTATTTATTCAACAATCAAGAAAATATTATAAATTACAACAACAGCAATTAGATACTCATGAAAATAATAATACTTTAAGACGCCGATGTTCATTATAAATTAATTGGGGTTTTAATGATGTGACATGGATTTAATATTATTTATGGTGTGGTATGAATTTAATAATGCTAATGGTGCGTGGGTTTAATCAATTATATTTCTCATCCTATTTTTTTTATTTTTATAATTTTTATATAAGTTACGTAAAAAAAAAAAAAAAAAAAGGATTTAAAAAATTGGATATAAAATAAAATACCCTAAAATAGTTCAATATTATATATACAATCTATTTTTTTTTTTCTTTTTTTCTTTTTTTTTTTTTTTACTCGCTCTCTCTCTCTATAATAAATTAATTTGATTTGCATATCCTATTATATATCTATATACATATACATATATATACTTTTTATATTTCATTTTCATTTTATCTTTATTCTTTTTACTTTCCTATTATATCTTATTTTTTATTTGTATTATAAAAATAGAAATCAAATAGAATAAAAAATTAGAATTTTTTCTTAATAGAAAAAGTTAAAAGAATAATATTATTTTTTAATATATTTGTATAGTATAGAATAATAATTCTAAAATGCGTTACGATTATTATTTAAACTCCTGATCAAAAACTTAACCAATTATCTTATATATGAAATAAGAAAAAAAGAAAAAGAAAAATATCTAACTAGATTGTAGATCAAAAAAAAAAACTAAGACTAAAAATATATATTTGTATATATTTTATTTAGAATTCTTGCAGTCAATGAATTTCCTTTTTATTTAAGTTTAGAAAAAGAGATTGTAGCTTTTGGTCAGAAAAAAAAAAAAAGATGGGGTAAGGAGATGAACCTGATTATTTTAAAATAGTTATGGATTTTATTTATTTATTTATATATATATATATAAAGAAGAAAAAAATATACAATAAAACAAAGAGTGAGGGAGATGAGGATAATATATAAAAAAGAATAGTCATATATACTTACTATTGATACTATACATATATAATATATATTATTGTTTTTTTTGGTTGTATTTATAATTTTATGCGTGGCCAATCCAAATTTAGTTAAGGTTGTTCTTCTTGTACAACATGTAAACCCGTATGATGAGAAGTTGTTGCTGCTGTCGTGGCCAATCCAGATTCGATACTATCCATCTCTTGATGATGATTGAATTGCTGTTGCTGTTTGCACCATCTTCGAATACTCTTTGATGTACGACCAACTTGTTCTCGGACTATATCTAAAGAATCACCTCTTTTTGATAGCCACTGTGATACAGAATGAAGAGAATTAGATGCATGGCTCTGATTCTCTTCATCATCATTATTATTATCATTTATTAAATCATCATCATAAAGAGCTAACCAACTTTCTTTTCTAGGATTATAAATAGATGATCGATTTGTGGATGAAGAAATACGTGGTGGCGGTGGAACAGTAGAATATCTTTTTGATAAAAAGGATGAAGAGTTTGTAATGGTGGTGGAGGAGGTGGTGGTTAAAACAGCAGATGGTGGATTTAAAATATCCTTTTGTTGATAAATAATAATATCATCTTCCTCAGATTCATCTTCAGATTCATCGGCTTCTAACACTCGCCATGGAACAGCATCTTCCATTTCATAGCAAATAGGGGCCAAAAATTTAGCAGTAGGTGAAGTAGGTGAGACGGCAATGGTAGTAGCTTGAGAAGATAAAGAATTTGATGTAATATCAATAGTAAACCCACCTTTTGTTGCTGGCGTTTTTGTAAACATATCTACTAAATCAGCTTCTTCAAGTTGAAGTGAAGTTGGTGGGTATTTTAATAAATCATCTTTTTTAATAGCATGATGTGGAGGAGGAGAAGGATTGTTTTCTATAAAGGTGTTGAGACTTGTCATAGATGATCTGATAGATAATAGATTATTGTTATTTTTATTTTTGTTATTATTATTTTGATGATGAGAATGGGTTTTTTTCATAGATGATTTTGTTGAAGATTCAGATTGATAAAAAACATTTTCAGGCTGCCGTTGCTGTTGATGTTGGTGATAAGAATGATTTAAAGTAATATCAGATTTACTATTTATATCCGAATGATTATCATCATGATCATAATCTCTTTTTTTTTTTCCAAACCAAAAAAGCAAACTCCAATGATTATTTTGTCTTTTCCATTTTCTAATCTTCACCCATAAGAATGGCCCAACAAAAAACAGGAGTAACATAAAAAACCCCGCTATATTATTTGATATTAACGCGAATCCTATTAACGATTCATTCCAACTAATTAAAATAAATAAAAGTGTAAAGAATAGAGAGAGAGAGAGAGGGATAATTAATATTTATATAAACATATATGGTAACTTGTCTTGCATTTTCCGTTTCCTCTTTTATTCTTATAAATTATTTATATATGTATATTACCTGAGATTAGAATAAAAACGAAGTTGACATATAATACTACCAAGTTGAGAAAAAAAAGGAATCAAAGGATATAATATAAAAGATATAGGGACTTGATTTGTTATATTTGAATTAGAACACATAAAATAGATAAAAGTACTAATATTAAATAATATACATAGTAGTTGAGGTATAATAAAGAGTATAATAGATCCAGTATGGTCTTTTGGTACAAATGAATCTATTAAAAGAAAAAGCTATCAGCACGTGATTTTTCATTTTACTTTTATTTTTATTCTTTATTACTATTTTATATATAAATATATATATATATATATAATACTAATTACCAGTCGTATACCAACACTCATTCTCTGTTGCATTATAAGGATCAAAAATAATTGATACACTACCAGATACCAATGCTAAGATGACTGGGATTAAACTATATATATATATTATTTAGTTAAAATAGTATGTGGGGAGGAGATAAAAAAAAAAGTTTATTTTAATTTTTTATACTTACCAGTAATATATGGAAGGGTTGAATCTCCGAAATAATAAAAAAAATGAAACAGTAGTTGCTAGAAAAGTAGATTGATTATAAAACCAAGTAATAAAAAAATCACTAAATTTACAAGGAATCATAATAAAGCATTGTAATAAAACAAAGATGGCGAGGAATATATAAGTGATTACAATAAAAAAAATGGTATAAAACAAAGTACGATAATTTAGCCATTTAGGACGCTTATTTAGTTTGAATCTTAATACGACTAAAATTATTGCTAAAATAAGAGTAGAGAATAGTGAGATAGTATTTAGTATGATATTGATGTTTTTAAAATCAGTATCATCATAATTTTGTTGTAGTATTTCTTTTTCTTCTTCCATTATAGTAATAATAATAATAATAATAATAATATATAAAAAGAAAGAGAAAGAAGAAAGAAAAATTATTAAAAAGTTAAAAAGATAGATCTGTAAGTACAAGTGAGATATATATATAATCTCTTTTTTTCCAGCACACTTTCTATATCTCCCAAAAAAAATTGATCTACAACTTTTTTATAATTAAAAGTGGTTAGATCACGATCCTCGGCGTTAAGAAGATGAATTATTAGAGTCCCTTTTTTATTTTTATTATATATAAATATATAATATATAAATGTGTTTCAAGATATCCTTAATGGTTTGAAAGATCTGCAAGTATTATATATATATATATATATATATATATATATATATATATATATATATATGTATATGTTACAAACATTTATTACTATTGTTATAGAATAATAGGTACAATAAGAAAAAAAGAAAAAGAGAAAACTCCTTGGAAGATAAATTATTAAACGCTCTCGCTCTTTATCTCTCTTTTTATTATTCTCTCTATTTCTCTCACCTTAACCCCCGATCTTTTCTACCCCTCTTCTATCTAACTCCTTCCTCCTCCAATTATTCTCCTTCCTTCTCTCCCCCCACCCCTTATTTATGTATATGTAGTTTACATTTACCATCTCATGATATTGAACCTTTTATAGATATTTTATTTTATAAAAAAAAGAAACTTGCTTGCACATATAAAAACAAAAAAAAGTTGTTACTAGGATCATAAGCATATTTAGAGTCCTTAATGATTATATAATAAAAAAAAAAGTGCTGCCACTATTTTATTCTTTTTTATTCTAATTTTTCTATAAAATAGAAAAATAAATTTATTCTATACAGAATTTTAGTTTTATTATTTTTTTTACATAATAATAAAAAAAAGGCGGTAAAATACATTTGATGCCCAGACTTTTTTTATTTGCAGTATGTGCTTAAAAGAAAGGTTCCGAAGGGTGTGGTTTTATTAATGCCGAGAAATCCGTTCAATTCCGCCAACATAAAAAATGTGAAATAAACTTATTTGATTGGTTCTAGTTGAATGTTTTTTCAAAAAAAAAAAAAAAGAACTCTATTTGTCTTTTTCAATAAAGGGCCTTTATATTGCCTTTTATGGAAGCATTATAATGAAAAAAAAATTTTTTTCACCACCATCCATCATTATAGTACATAAAAAAAAGTAGATTTCTTTCTGTTCCATGGGTTCTTCCTACTTTAAGTTTATTTTCCTTTTTTAAGTAATCGTTAAAAAAATATTTATTTTGAAAATAAATAAAAATTCTTTTTCCTTCTTTTTCTTTCTATTTTTCATTTATTTTTTAAAAAAAATCAACTTTTTACACTTTCCCAATCATACATACAGATACATATAAATCTATACATAAACATCATGTCAATTACTATTCACAAAGGTTTACTTGTCAACTCCTGTTCCAATTCAAATGACCATGCTCATACTCATCATCAAGTCATAGCAAACAATCTTAACATGTGTAATACTTCTTATTCATTTTGCTCTTCTTGTGGAATTGACACTTCTATTTACGCTCATGAAGACCATTGTCCAAAAGCCAGGGGAAATTAAAATATGTATTATAGAAAACATTTCATACTAAAAAACAAAACAAAACGTGCAAACAATTTCAATAGTCTCTTGTTATATACAATCTCTTTTTTTATTATTATACTTTTTGCATTTAATATATATATATATACATACTTTCTTTTCATATTTATTATTATCATTTTTTTAATACACATTATTCCATATCCATTCCTTTATTTCTTTTTATTTTTTAATATATACAACTTTATTTAGATTCCATTATATATATATATATATATATATATACATATATATATATTTACACATAATATTTTTCTTTTTTTAATAAATAATTCATATCTCTTTTTATCATTACAAAAAAAATTTGTTATTTTTTGATGGTGCAACCTTAATCCTTTCAAAATATATAAGACCTATTGGTTCTTGAGACATATTTTAAATTCAGTTGACTAGATTTATTTTCCATATATAGTATTAGAGATTTTTTTATTATTGTTTTATTATATTTTGACATGTAATCTCTTTTTTTTTTTTTTTTCGTGTCAATCATTTGTTATCTTAATCATTTTTGGTGGATACAAAAAAAAATTTTTTTCATTTCACATTTATAATCCTTTTTTTTTTTTATTTTCTTTCTATTAAAATATATATAAATATATATATATATATATATATATATATATATATATATATATATATACTTTTGAATGTTTCAGTGCAAGAAGTATCAGGTTTTTTTTTCACATGATACTATTTATGTTTGTGAGTTCATTTTTTATTTGTTTATGTTCATTTTATTTTAGTCTTTATTTAATTTTTAAAAAATAAATAAATAAATAAATTATAATGATGCTACTGATTGAGTTGATACTGATGCTGATAATGATGGAGGAGTGATGATACCTAATTCCTTACGTAAGTCATCCAAAGGTGTCAAAAATTTATGTTCATAATATACATTCATTAAAGGTTCACAAGAAGCACCACATTGAAGAGCCCAAGGAACATAGGTCGTGTATAGTCGATATCGTTCCATCCAATTTAATTGTAAAGGACCAAAAACAGAGGATAGCATGGTCATTGGTAAACCTGTTTGTACCCATTCAAACCATTTTAATGCCAATTCTTCTTCTACTGTAACGCCAAGACCTGTCAAAGTATGAAAAAAATCATGAATTTCTCTATATCGTTTCATAATATAAGCTAACTCTTCATCATCCACAAAATGAACCTATAATATATATATATATATATATTATTATTATTATTATTATTATTATTATTATTGTTATTACAATGATATTGATTTGCATTATTTTTTATTTCTATTTATTTCCATTAAAACATATTTACAGGTGATCGGGTATCAGGTGTTACTTGTTGTTCATCTAGCCATGTTATATAAGCATGTCCAAAAGTTCCAGGTTCACATTCTTTTCTTAATTTATCAAAATCAATGGTTTTTGTATTTATACTGGGTCGTTCTTTAAGGATTTGCCTTCCACTTGCTGAGGCCAACATACTATCTCTCATTCTTTTTAAAAATAATGACCCTGTTGTTTCCCCTAATGTTGCAACCATATCTATTTATAGATCATCATCACCGTATTAAAAAAAGAAAAGTTTAATTGGGTTGGTTATATCTTCTTTATATTAAGTAATTCGTGTATATGTAGTTATTTTATATTTATATTTATATTTATATAAATTTTATTCCTAACCTCCGCGATAGGGATCTCTTAAAGCTGCAATGGCTGATCCAACTGCTAAGACTGACCTTTCAATACCTGATATGGGTATATGGGTTTCGTATAATAAATTTTTCTTTTTCATATCCATTTCTATATAAATAAATGAATAGTAATAATCGTGTTTGATAAGTTGGTGTTTGTTTATATATTTTATTTTATTTTAAAATATGTATTTTTATTATTTACCTTCCGTAGATTGATTATATGATACGGTTGAAAGTCTATGTTTACATAATGGATTGAATAAACGGGGTATTAAATTTCGTTTTGTTATAGTTGGTAGCAATGATCTCATAGTTTTAATTTATTTTATTTAAAAAAAATTGAAAAAGGAAAAGAAATAGAGTTGAAAAATAGTTTATAACTGGCGATTTTTTTTTTTGTATGCATTTTTAAATTCCGCTATTTTGGTGTATTTTTGAAATATATTATATCAACCAAAAGCTTTTTTTTAAAAAATAATAATTGGTATATTTTATATGGATAGATAATGAGTATAAATAAATGTCAATATAATTGTATTATTGTATGTATAAATATGTGACTATATAGTTTTATATATATATATATTTTTATTTATATAAATATATGCATTGTTTTAGGACTTCCATACTTGGAACCAAATTAAAATATACTTTTCCAATTTTTTTTCTTATTATTTTATTTATGTATCATTATCCATTTTATTTATATTAGTAAGAATTATCTATCTATTTTTTTATTTCTTATTTTTTTTAATTATCATAATAAATTATAAAAAAAATATAAATATAAATATATAAATGTATTTATATATATATATATTCTACGCTGAAATTAATATAGGAAAAATTAAGCTCTGACGTCGAGTATATTTAAGTGGAAGAGAGAGTGAGAGAGAATAGACGGTCACAAGCTTTCTTGATTTTTTTTCGAGCTGTATTAAAAAAAAATAGGCCCTGGCGGAGAGAAATTTTGCAGGGAAAAATAATTCTTCATAATAACAAAAGTGAATTTTTTTTCCTCTCTCTCTTTTTTTTTTTCTCTTCTCTCTTTTTTTTCTTAGTATACACAGCTTTCGATTATTTAATATGAACGCCATGTCCACCGTTTTCCGTCGCGCTTATAGCACTAAGAGCCTTGTTCCTCCTAACATTGCCGCTGCCACTAAAGTTGGTACTGGTTCTGCTAAGGATGGTCAATTAACTGAATTAGTTGCTTTCTACAAGGTAAACAACTCTTTGAAAAATAAAAGATGATTTAAATGGAACTATTGAAATGGGATCTGTATATATATAATATAGAAATTAAAATAGAACTGAATAGAAAAAAAAATTATTAGATGCTCATATATGTATGTATGTATTATATTTTAACTTTCCTTTATAACATAAATAAATAAAAATAAATAGAGATTACCCAAGGGTGCTGCTGAAGTTGCCAAACCCTCTGGTCCTTGGGGTCGTTATAAGGCTCGTTATATCGATGGTGAAAACGCTTCTATTACTCCTTTCCTCCATCTTCTTGGTGGTATCTTTGTTATTGGTTACTCTATTGACTACCACTTCCACTTAAGTAAGTTTTTTTTATTCATATACTAAAAAACTATAATATTTTTGAATATAGAGAGACACAGATATATTTATAACAAGGATGGAAAATTTTACTCATTATTTTATTCTATTACTTTATTTATTATTATTAACTATAATATAGAGCACCACAAGAATGTTGAACATCATTAGATTATTATAATTTTTTATCAAATCGAAAAAAAATAAGAGACATATCCATCAACACAACCAACAGCCTTTTTATTTTTTAGTTTATTACAATGTATAAACAATTTTTAAAAAGATAATAATAAATGACACCTTAAAAAATTTCGGTTTTTGTTTTATCAATATAAGCTCTTACTATTTGTTCAATGAATATGATATTAAAATGTTTTATTAGTATTATTATTTATTTATTTATTTATATTTATATATATACACGCCTATCTAATTAGCAATAAGCTATAAATGTTGAACAATAAAAAAAAAGATCATGATAAAGGAAAAAAAAAAAAGAAACATCTAGTTATCATCAGTTGTATTACTATCATCACTGTCAGACATTATATGTGCTTTTTTTTTGTTTTTATCAGAAGCATTAATGCCATCTTCGTCATTAATATTTTCTTGTTTTTGCTCTTCATTATCTTTTTCGGAAGGAATATATAAAGTATTATATTCATCATCAATATGATCGAAGTCGTCCATATCGTCTGTTAAAGGTTGTAAATAACTGCCAGCTTCAGAACTATTAATCATGATTTCTTTAGCTATATCATCAATATTAGGATCAGTTGGATTTTTTTTTCCATGTTTAATTAAATCTTCTCGGATTAATCGATAGCCAACTTCCGGGACGAGCACTTGTTGAATGTATTCCATAGGTAATTGGGGTTTAGTTAAATCCTTATTTAAGATACCTTTATAAAGATACATTTTTACTAAATGATTTTGTATGATATAAGATCCTTTTGTGCCATAATATCCAGGCTTGTACATTTATAAAATTAGTCCAAAAAAAAAGACAAAAAAAAAAGGAAAAAAATCAGAAAATATAAAAAAATTTGATTTAATTATAGTTTTGCTTTCATTGTATTTGTTCACTATTTCTATTTTTCTCTTTACCAAAGTTTCTTCAAATCGAGAGAGCACACCCATTGTACTACGCGCTTTATGTTTCCCCATTTTTTGATAAGCTGCTAATGCTAAAGTACGATAAGAGCTATTTATTTTTTGATAAATGATTTTATCTAAATCATCCTTTAATGCATGAATTCGCTGTTTTAGTTCATCAAATACAATAGTAACTGGCCACCCTTGTTGTTGACAATAAGGTTTGATCTCTAATTCAGAGGTATGAAGTCTACAAAAATCATATAACTCCATATTCGATATAGTACGTTTGGTTGATTTTTTTGTTGAGATATTATTGCCAACATTGTTATTTCGTTTTGTTAATACAGATGATGCTGTGGTAGTAGTAACGGTTCTATTATCATCATCTTTTATATCCATATCTTTGATATGTTCATAGGAAACTGCAACCGTTTCTGATTCATAAATATCTATTAATGAATGACAATATGGGCATTTCACTAATAATAGTTGTAATAATAGAAATGAAAGAAAATGGGTAAAGAATAGTCATACTAGTTATTTTCTTTTTTATATCTTTCCTATTTCACTTATTTGCTTATATTAATTTACCTAATTTTTTACTACTTGACCTTAATTTTTCAGGTATTAGAGGATCCGAGAATGATGGTAATGGTGCAAATAAAATTTTACTCTTCCTTGGACGTTTTTCAGGAAGCAGAAAATTTTCTTTACAAATTTCAGTTTTATTACTATTTTTTTCATCATTATTACTATTCGTATCGCTACTATTATTAATACTATTTCTAATACTACTGCTGCTATTAAAACTATTGCTATCATCATCAGGTTTATCATCAGCATCAGCATCTTCTTTTTTTGAGGGTAAACAAGGAAGCCGTTTTGCTATTGAAAGAGATATTGGTTTTTTCATACTATATTTTTCATCCATCGATGTTGAGTTGGAAGTTAACAAAAGCTCTCTTTTTGTTGTTTTTGGTATTGATATTAATGATTTTGGAATTGTTCTTACTGTAGTTAATGAAGATGTCGACAACAACGATGGTGATCTTAAACTGTACGGCTTCTTAATATCATTCTTGTTACCGCTGCTACTACTGCTGTTGTTATTCATTTTACGACTTAACACATGATCATTTTTGTTTTGATTATTTGAGTTCTTTTTTTTTGTCGTTTTATCTTCTTTTGTTGTTGCGTTTTTTGAGTATTTATTAATATAACGATTTATTTCTTGAAAATCGTCTTCTTCATTTTCAACGTTTGTTTGTAATCTTGAATGGTTATATTTTTGTCTTTTTTTTTGTCTAATATTGTTGCTATTATTATTATTTTTATAGTGATTTTTAGATTGTGATCTTGTTAAAGTAGGCAAAGATCTGTTATTTCTTTCAGATCTTTGTTGCTGTCTATTCTTTTTTGTTGATGACATGAAAAGATCGTTTTCTTCTTGTCGAAATAATTCATTTTCATAAGGTATAATAGAAACACCTGCCTTTGGTTTATTTTTCGAAGTGGTTATAAATAAATTATTTTCAAGTTGATTCGTAGTTACCCGTATTGGTGTTGATTTCATTTTATTTTTTCTTTTTTTCTTTTATTTTTTAAAAAAGGAAAAGAGAAGAGGCAGAGAGAGTTGCATAGATATAAAATGTTACAGTGTGAATTTTTAAAAGCCGATTGACCGAATTTTTTTTGTATGGTAAACGTCAAATCTATTAATTGTACCTTGTTTTATATTTTTTTAAGGTTTTAAACTAATATGTAATATATAGCTTTTTTATTTTTTTTTTGATGCCATATAGTAATTCACATTTAAGAATAGTAGAATATATATAAATAGTTTTGTATATTTTTTTTCACTATCACTTTAATAATGGCTATCTAAGTGCATATGAGTCTTATTCGTTTTTGGATCAATTAATTTAAGAATGTGAAATTCATTCTATGTTGGGGGTTGATTTTTGTTTTTGTTTTTTAAAAAAATTATCTGAACTTTAAAATGTGTACAAAGTTAATAATTTTATTTCTAAAATGATTTTTTCTAAAGAAAAATAACTAAAAGGGTTGAATTTACAAATGGTTTAACATATAAAAAAATATATTAATATAATACTAATAAAAAAAATAGCATAAACAATATGGTAATGATATAAAAAGACATAGTGGTAATGATAATATATATAAAATAAAATAAAATAAAATAAAAAAGAGCATATAAAAGTGTAAATAGTAATAAAAATAATAATAAATAAATCAGTTTTCATTTATTCTTCTTCTTCTTCTTCTTTTATACTTTCTTTTTTTATAGTTTGTTCCATATCAACATCATGATTATCATCATGATCTTCATCTCCTTCACTGTGTTGTTGTCGCTGTTGTTGCTGTTGATCCTTCATTAATAAAGATCGATGAGCTTCAGCTAACTGTTCTTCTAATTTTGCTACTCTTTCCCGTTGTTGGGCTTCTTTTAATTTAGCATTATCACGTTCTGTTTCTGATAGAATGACTTGTAATCGAAGTTGTTCATTATTTTTTTCTAATTCTGATACTCGTTTTTCCATTGCCTCCATTTTTAATACCTTTCGTAATCGAGATCGTCTTGCTGCATCCGTATTTTTTTGTCTTTTTAATATTATAGGATCAACATTACTATCATTATTTTGAATAGCAGTAGGCATTGCTGTTTTTATTGATTCTTCTTCACTCTCTTCTCGAACTCGTTTTTTAATGTTATTACTATTACTATTACTATTAGAATCCTTAGTCACTAGATTTGGTATAATTGTTCTTGGGGTTATGGAAGTTGGATTTTTTTTTGTCATTTCTAATGGATTAATAACATTAGGTAAAATAGTTGATAATGGCGAAATGGTTGTATTTGCCATTGCTGTATTATTATTATTATGATTATGATTATTATTGTTAAGAGATGATTGACCTTGCTGATGTAAAGTTGTTAAAATAGCCAATGCTTTAAGGAAAGGTGTTATATCTGATGATGCTAATAAATTGTTATTATTGTTAACAGACTTGTCATTGATTATATCACCTTTCGTTGTTGTTGTGCCATCAGAATCATTTACCACAGTGGTATTATCATCAGATCCATCAACAGAAGACTGTCGTTCCCATTTCATATTGTTGATTATCGAGAAATCATAAGGCTCGCATTTAATGTTTTCTTCTTCTTTCTTGTTGTCAGATGGTAAAATACCTGATTGTCGTAGATCACATTCTAACCAGTCATCCAAAGTATCCGCATTAATACCACAAGAATTGAATTCTACCTTGATATCCATTTCTTTTTATCTCTTTTTATATAAGTATATATAGAGGTGTGTGTATAGGGAAAGGGTGTACAATAAAAATAAAACAATAATAAAAGTATTAAAAATGGTATAAAAAGAGTGAAAAAAAGAAAAAGAGAAAAAAAAAATAATAAATGGGAACCAAAAATGGGAATAAAAAACTATAAGAGCGGTGATCAAAAAGATTATCAATTAGAAAGAATCCAGTTCCGTTATTGGACGATAAGAATCATACACCATCTGAGAAATACAAATAAGATTTGTTTGTTCCACACACAACAATACACCATAAAAAAAATATTTTTTTTCTGTCAAACAATGTTACCAAGATAATATGTAATGATTCGATGAAGTTTTTCCAAAACATCTAATTCTTCATATGATGATGAAAATGAAGATTTGTTTCCTTGTTGCTGTTGTTGCTTCTGATCTTTTTCTTGCTGTTGTTGCAATTCAGTTATATCACGTAAACATCCATTGTCAGTAATTAATAAATCAGTACCTGTTTTGGTTGAAATGTCAAACGGTTGCTCCCATGTTTCACGTGCTGAAGTGCTGAAATATACACAGGTTTCCGTCAACATAGCCAATATACCCGCCAATTCATCAAACCTATTTTTATTTTTTTAGAAAAAAAAAAATATTAAAATATATTTTAATGATTAATCATTATTTATCTATTTATTTATCTATTTATTTATATTTATATTTATCTATTTTTAATATTTTTTTTTTAATAGCTTGATCCCCAACTTTTTTTATTTTTTATTTTTTATTTTTGAAGCATTTAATTTATAAGAATTTAAAAATTACCTTATATAAAGATACTTATTCTCATGAGAGATATTTCCGTCGGGACCATAGGTTAATAATAATTCCAATAAATTTATTACTACCACCATTGCAGGAGGCTGTCCTTGCTTTTCTTTAATTATCCAAGTTAATAAATCATGATCATCCTCTTCCATATTGTTTTTTTTATTATTTGCTTCCATTGTTGATGATGGTGGGGTTAAGTGAATACAAGATAACATGGCTTTTAATTCATCAAGACTTTTCACTACGCTTTTTTTTTTAAAAAAAAAAAAAAACAAAAGAAAATTTAAGGTAAATCTCTTTTTTGATAGCTTGAAACCCAGCTACGATGACTCTTGTTTTTTTCAACTTACCATAAACGTATACCTTCAAGCCATCTTTTATTTGATTGTAGATTAAGATCATGATGTTTATTTGTTAAAGCCTGAGCAATGGTTGATTCTATTGAATTCATATCTGAGCAAAAAACTAATACCCAAGGTCTTGTAGAATAAGATACAGCTTCTCCATAACCTTCTATTCCTTTTCTTTTTTGTAAATATTCTATTATATATTCTAATATCGTACTTTATTATTTTTTAATTTATTTTTAAATAAAGAATAGTGGTTAATACACCCATAAATAATAACAATAATAATAATAATAATAGACAGTAAATAGAGAAATATATTACCTTGTATTAGCAATATCATCATTGTTCAATTTAAAAAAGCAACTATTGATTTCCATTTTTTAAAAAGATATTTGTGGGGAAAAAGAAAAAAAAAAAGACGCGAGGAAAAAATAATTTCAGCATATTTAGAAAAAGATCTTAGGAGGTCATTATTTAAAACTCCTCCATTAATACTTTTTTTTTTGGAAATTCCTGTTCATTCATTTTGATAAAAATCACTCTAAAAATGTTTTTTTACATCTACATTCACTTTTATTTTATTTTTTTAAATAATACCATTTGTTACTGGTAAATCAGCAAGAAATTTTAACGTATCAATAATACAGCCATCTATATGTTTACTAAATTTCAGAGTATTTTGAAATACACATGAACCTATTTAATGGTAAAGTTATAACTTAAAAATTCAATTTAATTTTTGTATAATGATCATTAATATTGATTTATTTATTTAAAAAATCATCTCCAAACTAAGTACTTATCAGCCTTTATGAATAATAAACCACTTGATTTGATATTTTAACAAGTTAGTAATAATAACTGTGCTAATAAAAAGCAAAATAAAAATAAGAATGCATTATATTAAATACTAATCATAAACATATCATTTTCTTCATAAAAACCATAAAACCAATGGCTAACATTGACTATCTGTTCTACAATTTAAAACTCTCAGAAATGGACGATTCTTTTGTATATTGTAATGAGATTCCAGGTATTTATATTGAAAAAACTAAAAAAATAAAATAGATAAACTCACATATGACTATAAATTGAAAAATAATAAGCTGCTATAAAAATAAAATGGATATAAAAACGAAAATTATTGCTATTTCATGATCAAAAATGTCAAAATTAATTATTATATGGTTTAAAAATAAAGTAAATACATAAAGACTTATTAATAAAAAGTAGTTTTTGACAAAACAAAAATAAGAAAATGCGATGATTTTTTTATTTTATTTATTCATTTATTTATATTTTTATAAAATACAATACAAAGAATGATAATAACAATAGGTACCACTCCTATATATTTTTTATATTTCCTAATATATAAATTAATATTAAATTCTGGCGATAGAGCATAATTCTTAAAAAAAAAGACTGCAAAAGGAGATCCAATAAAATTAGAACAGCAATGGGGATTTAAACTCCGGTATTTTTTTTAATTTTTTAACCACGTATTATTTTAAAAAAATGTTTTCCCTTTCCCTTTCACTTTTTTAATCATCCATCTTTGCTCCTTTTTAATTCCTATCATAATCATTTGAAGGTATATTTTTTCTTCTATTTTTAACAGTATATTTGATTTTTAAGATTTAAAAACTAATTTTTATATATATATATATATATATATATATATATATTAATAGGATTATTTTAAAATCACTTTTATTTTATTGGATATAGAGTGTATATAAATATATTACATAAATCAATCAGAAAAAAAAAGGAGCCGATAGATACAATATAAAATACAACATGGCTAAAAAGCTTAGTGAAATTCAACGGACAGCATCTTTTGCTTGGAGTCCTGGACAACAAATTCCTCTTATTGCTGCCGGTACAGCTGCCGGTGCTTTAGATGATTCCTTTTCTAACGCGTCTGAACTCGAACTCTTTCAACTTGATTTGTCTAGTTCAAAATCTGATGGTCTTCATGTACAACACGGTCTTTCTCCTGTTGGTAAAATTAATAGTCCTTCAAGGTAAAAGGAATATATTTTTTAATATATATTAGCTTTTTAGTTATCTATTCGTTTGTTTTTTATGAACTTGCCTTATATTTATATTTATATTGTATATTTTTCATCTAGATTTAATAAATTAGCTTGGGGGTATAATACAACCGAAAAACCATATGGAATCCTTGCTGGTGGTATGGAAAACGGTGAGCTTATTCTTTGGGACCCTTCTGCTATTCTTAACAACAAAGGGTAATAATAATATGAAATAATATAAATTCAAATAATGATTATATATATATTACTTTTTAAAATATCTAAATATGCATTTTTTAATATATAAAGGGAAGAATCATTAATATTAAGAAATTCTACACATTCTGGGGCAATACGGGGTCTTGATTTTAATTTACATCAATCCAATCTTTTAGCTTCAGCTGGTAGTAATAGTCAGGTAAATAAAGAAATATACATTTATATCAATTTATAAAAGAATAAGAAGTATTATAAATATTATTATTACTATTATTATTATTATTATTTGGATCATTTAATGATTTATCTCTTTTTTATATTCTTTTTAAATTATAGGTTTATATTTGGGATCTTGTTAACCCTGATAAACCATTTACTCCTGGTTCACGCTCAATGAATATGGATGATATTACTAATGTTGGATGGAATGGCCAAGTTTCACATATTTTAGCAACTACATCTAATTCTGGTCATACAGTCGTTTGGGATCTTCGTAATAAAAAAGAAGTAATGACTTTAACGTACTCAGGTCAAAATATGGGTGGAATTAGTGCTGGTAATAGACGTGGTATTACTACTTTAGCATGGCATCCTGACGTTGTAAGTTTTTAGTGATACATATTTTAATTAGAATATAAATGTTTATTTATTTATATTAATTAAATTAATTGTACTTCGTTATTTTACTTTATTAAAAAAAAAAAATAGGCCACTCAACTTGTTACTGGTGCAGAAGATGATAACAATCCAATTATTACACTTTGGGATCTTCGTCATGCCCATTCACCTGAAAAAGTATTAACTGGTCATCAAAAAGGTATATTGAGTGTATCATGGTGTAGACAAGATGCAGATTTATTATTATCTTGTGGTAAAGATAGTCGTACCTTATGTTGGAATCCTCAATCTGGTGAATTACTTGGTCAAGTATCTCAAAACTCTAACTGGACTTTCCAAGCTGACTGGTGTCCAAGAAACCCTGATCTTTTTGCAACCGCTTCTTTTGACGGCCAGGTATGTACTTGTCTATTTTTTTTTTTTTTTTATAAATAATAATATTTTTTATTCTATAACTGATAATAATATATCTATGTGCTTAACTATATTTAATAGGTTAACGTATTTTCACTTCAAGGAGCTGGAGATAGTCAAGTTCCTGAAAATCAAAATAAATCTACTCAAGCTGATGATCCATTCTCAGCAGCTATGCTTTCAGCAGTTCCCCAAACACCATCCTTTGCATTAAAACATCCTCCTAAATGGCTTCGTCGACCTGTAGGTGCTTCATTCAGTTTTGGTGGAAAATTAGTTACTTTCAACAACAAAGCTGGACAAGCAGCAGCTCAAGCGGCAGCAGCATTACCTCCTGGCACAACACCTGCCCTTCAAAATATTCCTCGAAATGTATCAGTTATTAATATAGTTAGTGATCCAGAAATTGCTAAAAAATCAGATGAATTAGAAGCTGCCTTAGAATATAAAAATTTACAACAACTTATTGATGAGCGACGATCTCAATCCATCAATAATAAAAATACAGATGAACAAGAAAGTTGGGAAATATTACGTACTTTATATGATGAAAATGCTAGAAGTCAGTTATTAAAACATCTTGGATTTAGTAAAGATGATGTTATTACAACCGTTAATAAATTAGCAGTAGGAAAAACAACAGTATCTAATGGCCCTTCTACTACTACTGCTGATCCTTCAACACTTACTGATAATAATAATAATGTAAATGATTTGCAAGGTGGCGGGTTTGATTCAAATAAAAGTGGCGTTTCTGATCTTTTTGGAAATGGAGCAGATAACGATTTCTTTATTAAATCACCTGGACAATCACAGCAATTAAATGAAGCTGTAACTAATCTTTTACCTCCTGTTAATCAAAAACCTCTTGAATTGTATCCTTCTACAAGTTCTGAAATGGATCGTTTAATTACTCGCGCTGTTGTTTTAGGTGATTTTGAATCTGCTGTCAACGCTTGTCTTGCTTCTGAAAGATGGTCAGATGCTTTAATGTTTGCTATATGTGGTGGTGAAGACCTTTTAGCCCGTACTCGTTTGGTTTACTTTGAAAAACAAGCGTCCTCTATTTCTTATTTAAGACTTTTGGAAAGTGTTATTAATAGCGATTTATTATCTGTTGTGCGTAATACTGAATTAAAAGAGTGGGATTCTATCATTGCTGTGTTATGTACTTTTGCTCGATCTGAAGATTTTGGTACTTTAAGTGAAACTTTAGGTGCACGTTTAGAAGATGCTTGGGCTACCTCCAAAGATATTAATAAGGGGCGTGAATACCGTCGTCAAGCTACTTTCTGTTACCTTGCAGCTGGTAATTTAGAAAAAGTAACAGGTATTTGGATTATTGAACAAGAAGAAGAAGAAAAACTTGAAAACGATAAGAATCGTGGATCTAGTTTACAACATCTTGTAGAAAAAGTTACAGTTTTCAGAAATGCTATTGGCTATGAAGATATATATTTGAATGATAATACTATCACTCATTTCCCATTGGGCCCATTATATCAAAAATATTGTCAATATGCTGAACTATTAGCTACTCAAGGTAAATTAGCTACTGCCCTCAAGTACCTTTCTTTAACACCAGCCGCTTACCAACCTTCTACAAATACCTTCACTTCTTTACCTATTATTCGTGATCGTATTTATCGTGCTTGTGGTCAAAAACGTGGTGCTAATCAATATCCTGAGCCTGCTTTTCCATTTGAGATGACTCAAGTAGTAGCTGAATATAGTCAAACTGCTTTCTCTGGTGCCGCTCAACAACAACAACAGCAACAAAGCTATGCATCTACTAATAATAATGCTTATCAGCCTTACACTTCTAATCAGCCAACTACATTGTCATCCAATAACTATGCACCTGTTACAAATCCATTAAGTGCTGGAAATAATGTTTATCAACCACAAACTTCAAATCAATATGGTATAAATCAACCACAAACAAATTATAGTGGAAGTTATAATCAACCTTCTGTAGGGTATAATAATAATAATGCTTATGGTACTAATGCCTATGGAAATACATATAATAATGTGTATGACCAACCTCAACAATTAAATACTGTTCCTCCTCCTCCTCCTATGGCTGGTCCTCCTAGACAAGGTTCTGCAATCTCATCACCTAGTCGTTCTGGAACACCTAAATTAAAGAATACAAGTGGTGCATGGAATGATCCACCTATGCTTCCTAATCCTAACATTACAAAGAGTCCACGAGTATCAGCAGCAGCAGCAGGAGCAACCAAACGTGTCACCTCACCATTCCCTAATGCACCTCCATCTGCAGCCTTTGTTCCTCCACCTCAACAACAATTTATGCAAGCTGGACCACCTCAAGGAAATATGGGTATGGTTCCTCCTCCTCCCCAACAAAACACTATGGTACCTCCACCCCCACAACAACAAACAGCTATTCCTCCTCCTCCTATGAATGCTATGGCTCCAACACCATTAGCTAAACAGCCACCACCTCCACCCCCAACTCAACAACAACTTCAACAGCAACAACAGCAATTATCACAAGGTCTTTATAACCCATCCACTCATGGATTTAATGCTGGTCCTACCCCACCACCACCTATGAATGCACCTCCACAACAATCACCAAATATGGCACGTCCTCCACCACCTCAACAAAATCAATACACACCTTCTCCTATGAACAGCAATAATAATAATAACAATTATGCACCAAATCCATATGCTCCTTCTCCTCAACAACAACACCAACAACCACAATCATTCTCACAACCCCCTCCTTCCCATCTTCAACGCCCACCACCACCTCAGCAATCATTCCAACAACCTTTTTCTCCTCAACAAAATTTCCACCAACCTCCTCCTCCTAACGCACAACAACAATTTCATCCACAACAACAACAACAAGCTTTATCACAGCCACCTATGAATGTTAACCCATCATCTCCTGCTCCAGTAGCTGCCAAACCTGCTGCTCCTGCTATACCTGAAAAGCAAAGACATCGTAAGTATTTTAGTTATATTTTTAAAAATTATTTAATATGATAATTTTATTCACCTTTTTATATATATGTATATATTTAGCTAAAGATGATAGAAGTCATATCCCTCCTCAACAACGCCCTATTTTTGAAATCCTCTCTGGTGAATTACAAAATCAAAGACAAAGATCATCTGTAAGTTAGAAGGAAAAAAAAAAAGTAAAATATATTTTAATAATTTTTATTTTTTTTTATTTTTTTATAGCCTGCTCAAAAGAAAATATTGGACGATACAGAAAAGAGATTAAATGGGTTATTTGATAATATGAATAATAGCGAATTATCGGATGATGTTGTACAATCTATGTTAAAATTAGCCCAAGGTAAATACATAACGATAAAAATTAAAATAATAATTATAAATGTGTTTCGTACATATATATATATATATATTTAAATTCATTTTATTTTATTTCTTAGCTGTCCAAACTCGTGATTACAATCAAGCTCATCGATTACAAGTAGAGTTAGTAACAACTCGATATGCGGAATGTGGAGCTTGGTTAGTTGGTGTAAAACGATTGATTGAAAATGCTCAAAAACAAAACATGTAAAACAACAACGGCTTGATATTTAAAAAAAATTTAAAAAAGGGAAAAAAATATAATTATATATCTGCATTTTTTTTTTTGTTATTATTAATTTTATTATTAATATTATTATTATTTATTGAATTTGATTTTTATTTTATTTTATTTTATTATATACAATTATTATTTAACCATTTATATTCGTAAAAAAAAAATACATTTTTATATACTTTTGCAATTTTTATTTTATTTTTTTCCCCTCTAATAAAAATAAAATAAAATAAATAAATAGTATATAAAATAACATAATCATGATTATTTGATTTGGAAAAATTAATATATATATTGTAATCAATCAACATCTTGATGATGTACGAGTATTTTTTTTCTTGTATCTCCTCAAAAAAAAAAAAAAAACTCCCATAAACCCACCTATTAGTAACGACGGATCCCTTGGTTAAGAGCGCTTTTATTTATTTATTATAAATACGATGACGAGCATTCAAACTACTCCTCTATTCCCTTTTGTTTTTAAACTTGTTACTCTATTATCCTCCTGTGCCTGAATAAAATTATAATAATAATAATAAATAATATAAAATCAATTATAGATATTTATTGAATTTTTATTATCCTATCACTATCAAACTATATAATCTCAGTATAGCACAATCATAGTACAAGAACAATATATTATTTAAAAAAAAAAAAGATTAAATACGCAAAGGGTTTATGAAAGTCAGAATTAGAATCATGCAGCTTTAGTTATAAGTGGAATTATAGGGTTCTTTTTTTTTTTTTTTTTGGTTAGGTTTGGTTTTAAGTCATCGATCGAATGCATGTATATACTCAAAAAAAAAAAAAAAACGCACACATATACATTCTATATAATTATATTAACTATTTACATTTTTTTTTAATTTTTTAATTTTTTTATATTCATTATTATTTTTCTTTAAACACCTTCTATATTGAGGATTTGAGCCATTTATTTTATTTTATTTATATATTTTTTTAGGGAGAATATAAAAAATATCGGAAACATATAAACTTTATAATCTATATTTTGATTCAATGAAAGAAATGGATATAGGCTCCGGAGTTAGAATTGTATTCTTGATGTATGTTTCTTTCTATTACTGATCAACCAGTGACCACATCATTTTTATAAAAATGGAAATGATAAGGATAAGCTAGTTTTTTTTTTTTATCAAAATGTTTATTTTTATTTATTACTTTACGTTTGATTATACCTTTTATTTTTGAAAAAAAAAGCAAGGGTAATTTTTTTATCTATATAGTCATTATGATTATTTTCCTTATTATAAAAAAAGGGAGTCTTAAAATAAATAAATATACCAAAATAAAAACAGGATAAAATAGAGATAATAAACCATATATCTATTTGTATTCAAAGTATATCTACTGATAAGGTATGTTCTAAATATGGAAAGTTGTAGATAAGAAAAAAAAAAAATGATCATCACCTTTAAAAAATGAAATCAAAATACTTCCGCCTGATTTTTATTTTCATTTTCGTATTTAAAAAAAAAAAATTACCTATTCTTATTTTCTTTCTTTTTTTCTTTTTCCTACTTTTTTTTTTTTTTATTAATCTTTTTATCATCATTTTTTATTTTATAAATAAATAAAACCATGGCTGTTGTATCCAACTCTACTATTTTAGACAAGTATTTAAAATTAGAACAAAACGGTAAAGTCCAAGTGGAATACGTATGGATTGATGCTAAAGGTAATTTACGTAGTAAGACCAAGACTGTAGATAAAGTACCTCAAACAGCTGCTGAATTGCCAGAATGGAATTTTGATGGTTCATCTACTGGCCAAGCTGAAGGTCATGATTCTGATGTGTTGATGCAACCTGTTGCTCTTTATAATGATCCTTTCCGTGGTGGTGATAATAAGTTTGCTATTTGTGAATTATTCAATCCTGACGGTACCCCTCATAAGACTAATCATCGTCATAAAGCTGCTAAAATCATGACTTTACATGCTGACGCCAAACCTTGGTTTGGTATTGAACAAGAATATATGTTGTTTGATCCTGAAACTAATAAACCTTATGGTTGGCCTAAACATGGTTTCCCTGAACCTCAGGTAATTATAATAACATAAAAAATAACTATCATCTAAAAAAAATAAATAAAAGGGTATACATAGGAAATAAAATAATTCATTTATTTATCATTTATTTATTTATTATCCTGTTCTATATATATATATTTCTATTTATATTTCTGTTTCTATTGGATACAGGGTAAATATTACTGTGGTGTAGGAGCTGGTAAGATCTTTGGTCGTGATATCGTTGAAGCCCATTACCGAGCTTGTTTATATGCAGGTATTAATATTTCAGGTGTGAATGCCGAAGTAGCTCCAGGTCAATTTGAATACCAAGTAGGACCTTGTGAAGGAATTGCCATGGGTGATGAATTATGGGCTGCTCGTTATCTTTTAAACCGTGTTGCCGAAGATTTTGGTATTATCGTTGAAATCCATCCTAAGCCTATCAAGGGTGATTGGAATGGTGCTGGTTGTCACACAAACGTATCTACTTTAGCCATGCGTCAAGATGGTGGTTTAGCAGAAATTGAAAAGGCCATTAAAAAATTGTCTAAGCGCCACTTTGAACATATCGAAGTCTATGGTGAAGATAATGACCAACGTTTAACAGGTCGACATGAAACTGGTCATATTAATGACTTTAGTTATGGTGTAGCTAATCGTGGCGCTTCTATTCGTATCCCTCGTCATGTTGGTAAAGAAGGTAAAGGCTACTTTGAAGATCGTCGTCCTGCTTCCAATATTGACCCTTATCAAGTCACTGGTATCATTATTGAATCCATTTACTTGCCTGAATAAATATTATATACAAATTGATCTTTTATATTTATAAATATATATATAAATATATATATATATATATATAATATAATATAATATATACTAAATATATTATGATTCCCTCTTCCCTTTTATTTTATTTTTTATTAATACACTTTTATTTTCTCTTTATTTTTATCAATCCATCATAATATTCATATCCCCCCCCTTTTAATCCATTTTTCTCCTTTATATATATATATATACATATATATTTTAATTGTCAAATAAAATAAAAAAAACTATTTTAGTTTTTGTATATAATAATTATTTTATTATATGATTTATATGATTTATAAAAATAATTAATGTTAGTATGTTAACTATATATAATAATAATAATAATAATAATAATAATAGTATAAAACACCAATAATAATTTAAATTATCATTGTCAAAAATTTATATGACTTTATAATATCAGTGGAGACGAGGGAAATAAGTATGACTATTTCCTACATTAATTGCCAGATTTTCCAAATTTTACAGCTAAATATATAGAGAATTTGATCGTTGATAATAAATAAATTTGGATTAGAGTAAATTATTAAGCTTTCCATATCCTTGAATATATCTACATCTTCCATTTTTTAGCTAATAATTAGATTCCATAAATGATTTATTTTGTTAAAGTACAAAAAAGTATGTTTTAAGGTACCAAATTCATCATGACAGAAAGGGAAGTTACTAGATTTTCCTTAATCGTATTCATTGATTGAATATGGTGTATGGACTTTTTTGATCAAAATGCAATATCAAGCAGTATGAGCTTCAGAGTATGTATTAAATTTCCAAAAGTTTTTTTTTCATAATGTAGCAGCTGTATGATCAACTGGTGATGGATCTAAACTTTTGATGCTATTTAAATATAAAAAGAAAGGAGAAAAAAAGAGCAAGGGTTTTTTATTGGGTGACATAAATTTTAAACTTCGCCTTTTTAAAAAAATTCGTCGCGCTTTGGCGTTTCTTTTTTTTTTTTCTTTCTAATTTTTTTTTAAAAAAGTCGTGTGTGTGTGTATTGAGAGGAATGGAAGACGATGAATATTATGATATAGACTCTATTCTTGCGGAACATACAGTAAATGAAATTCAACATAATATTTATAGATATATGTATATAATTATATAAGAATGAGTATTTATTATAAACTTAATCATATAATCATATATTATTTCGCTCAATTGGTTATTCTAGAAAATGCCTTGTGTGATACAACGTGATATTGATGCAGAAACTAATTTATCAGGCGATGGAACAGATGTAAAATAAGGAAAAATAAATTGATGAACAATAATAATAATAATAATAATAATATATGTATATATTAATAAATAAAGATACATATATATTAATATTATATATATATATATCTAGTTACCTCGAGGATCAAGAGTAGAACTTCCTTTTTGGTTATCAAAAGCTTTAGCTCAGTTAACGTAATGCATATAAATACTAACGTATTTACAATAAAAAAAATTATGATATGAAAAATAAAGATAAGTTATTAATATAAATAATATATATGTTTATTTATGTATTCACATATTAATAGTTTAGAAGGCAACGAGTAAATCAATGATAATAATAATAATAATATTAATAAATAACTATATAAAAACAACTCTTTCTATATGTATACATATTTATTCACTTCCCCACCTATCTCATCCACCGCTTATTCTTCTTTTTCTATTACTACTCCCACTACTTCAATAATGATAAAGAACAATGATACAAATAGAATTACCGAAAGCTTTTGGAATGCGGGTTAGAAATGCACTGGATGCAAGCCCAACAGCAGTGGATTATAGATTATTATGCCCTTTTTTTTATATATTTGGACATAAATTATTGGATTTATTGGTAGTACCTGAATTAGCGCCCGTATTGGAAAATGTAATGAAAGAAAAAGAAATATATATATATATATATATATATATATATATATACTAAATTAACTTATAAATATACATATAATTAGGCTTTTAAACTTAGATTAAGGTCTATTATGGATTATTCACAATCAGGTGCTGGTAATATTGGCCAAGAATTTTTACAAAAATTAGACGAAACTGAAAAAGAACGTAAGTTATATATATGAAAAAAAAAAAAAAATAGAGATACATACAGGTCTATTAATATAAATAAAGGTGAAAGTAAAAGTTATATTGATGAAATTATTACTATTACTAGTGTTTAAATCAAGTCAAGATAGCGCTTCACAATTAAGGCAATGGTATAATAAAAAAGTGTATAGATTAGATTATAAATCGATAAAATAAAAACATATAGGTATTGCATTAATTAAGGGCTTTTTCATACACAGAAAATAAATAATATAATTTTTTTTATCATTATCTATATATGTATTTAAAATCACTTCCTCGTTTTAATCATTATTTTGTTATTAAGGTATTAATGTTTCATATAGTTTTTATTCATTAATCAATTTAATAAAAAGATTTGCTGATCTATTCCAATATATGTCTGGGTTTAAATGACAATCATTCATTTTTTTTTGATCAAGTGGAGAGGAGGGTTATTTTAAAAATTTTGGGAATGCTGGTATTAATCAGTAAACAACGATATTTTTATCTTTAAACTAAATAAATACAATTGAGGTAATAGTACTTTTTTTGCAAAAAGAAAGAAAAAAAGAAAGAAAGTAAGAAAATGGTTTTGTGCTTCATGTATTAAGTAAACATTAACATGTAACAGCAATAAGTAGTTTATAAAAGTGATTTTTAAAAATTTAAACAGCGTCGCACATTTTTTTTTAAAACAGGAAAAATTATTTTTTCTCTCTTTTACTTCAGCCTTTTTTATATACAAATACAAAATATACACATATATTTGTATATACTTTTTCTCTATCTCTTTACTTTAATTTAATAAAGAAGTATATAAAAAAAGCATATATATATATATTATGGCTTCTTCTACATCAGCACAACCACAATCGCAAACACAATCACATTTAACGCTTAGATCCTATAAACCAAGTGATTTTGAACAAGTTCATTTCATATTTTACAGTACCTATTTTGCTCTAGTACCAGAAGGCGTGAAACAAAAGATAAAAACACCTCTTTTTTGGATAGGATGGTTACTTGTTTATTTTTATTTACTTAGTATTGTACCAGTTGTTTTATCGGGCATGCCAGTGCCAAGTTGGGCTGCTTTTGCATTGCAGATCTTTTTCACTTTTGCTTGGATAGCTGTCTCCTTTGCTGGTATTTTCGTTTTGACAGATAGATTCGATGCTGTGGAATATATTGAGCAAGCAAGACAGAATGATCTTCAAGATCCTGAAATAACTTATATGAATTACATAAAAGAAGAGCATATAGTTTCTGATGACAAAGAAGTAATAGAAAAAAAAGAAGATAAAGATAAAAATAACAAGAATAAAAAATCCGCCTCCAACTCCTCATCACCTAAAAAAAGGGTAACATTTGATAAAGATACCAAACCAGCAACTGAATTAATTCGTACTTTAAAACCAATCGAACAACAAACCAAATCTCATTTTTGGGTACTTCAAATGGATAATCAATTATGTGGCATGGTAGGCTTAGCTCAATACCAAGAAATTCAATATGATCAACGCCCTCCCTTACCACCTGGATGGAAAAAAATCGGTCAATTACTTTGTGAAAGATATAATTTCTCTATACCTTCCTTTTTACAATTTGATACTGCACAAAATGAAAATGGCATAATACTAGCTCAGCCTCATGCACCTCATACAGCTAGTTTACAACGATTGGCCGTGAAACAAGAATATCATGGCTGTGGGTTAAGTACATTATTAATTAATCGTGCTTTAACATGGGCATATGAGCAAGGTATTACTCAAGTCTTTGCCGTGACAAATGAAATGCAATCAACAGCTGCCAAAATTCTTCAACAACAACATCAGTTTACAATGGTAAAAAAGGAAAAGAAAAATTGGTTTGGAAATTATGAAATCACTTGGGTTTGCCATGTACAACAATGGTATGATACTCACACGGATGCTCTTAATATGTTTAAAAATACAACAAATACAACCGATTGAAATTAAAAAATGTCTTTTTTTTTTTTTAAAAAAAAAAAAAAAAAGAAAAGAAAAGAAAAGAAAGAGATTAATATATATATTAAAAAAATACGTTATATTATTTTATTTTGGATACGATTTTTAGACCTTTACATATGCTTTTCGTATTCATGTTATATACTATTAGATTAATATATTCATGATTATTTATTAAATAAATATATAAAAGATTACATATTTGCCAAATAAGAGAATGATTATACGTATTTGTGGAAATGGTAGCAAGGCAATTTTTTATTTTGTATAAAAGAATAAAATAAATTTGATTTCAATGTATTAGTCATTGATAAAAAAGTCATGCAAAAATAAAATCGAATAAAAAAGTTTCATCGTTAAAAAATTAATGATTATAAACTTTTGAAAAAATATAGTACATATAATATTGATAAGAAATAATATAAATAGCAATAATAAAATTTAAAATTTAAATTTATATATTATATATACAACCCTAATTCTACAATCATCAATATTTTATCATTCGTAAATTTATATATCCCATTATATTTTTTTCTTGCTATTCTATTATATTAAAAGCTATTTATAAACCAAATGATTAAAAAATAATTATATGCTAATCATACGAACATTTAGAAAAAAAAATCTGCAAACGAATGATATTTTAAACTTTATAACTTTAATACTGATTTAGGATCTGATAAAAAAATTGAATTTAGAACTGCTTAGTTAAAAATGATAAATGCAGAAAAAAAGAGACATAGTATAAAATTGCTTAATTAGAATAATATGAAAAGTATCTATATAGAATGATTTATTATCCAATAATTTAAATATGGGGGGGAGGGAAGGATTATAAATAACGAAAGTGTACGAGAGAGAGAAAAAAATTTTTTTGAAAAAAATGACGAGTTGAGTAAAGGTAAAAGTAAAATAAAAAAAAAAAAAAAATAAAAAAAATGACTATCTAAATAATGCAAATAAAACAAAATAAAAATAAATAAATAATATATATATATATAAATGAAGAAAAAATAGAATGATTATATATAATAAATTATACACTGCTTAGCATCCAATATGGAGATACGCTAGGACGACCTTTTGATTGATCATCCAAAATAACTTGCATGATCTCATTCATAACAGGATCTTGCTGATGATAATTGAAATGCTGTGGCTCTTGTTTCATATCATAAATTTTACCAAATATTTCTTCCTGAACCGCTTTTTCAATCCATTGTTTATCCAATTCATCCCGCTCTTTATATTGCAATTGTAATTGTTGTTGCTGTTGTAATAATTGGTTGTTACTATTATTTGGTAATGACGTTGTAGTAGTAGAATGTTGAAAAGCCGAGTGTGCCATAATTAACAAAGGTTGTAATCTTTGTTGAGCCCACACTTTATCTTCTTGATTCCATTCGGATATATGTTGTGCATATTTTTTTAAATGAGCTGTGACAGAATGAGAAATAGATGCCCCGTTTTTTGCCGTGTAATGCCAAATATCTTTCGACACACCAATATTTTGAATTCCTCGAGTTAGCGATGTCCAATATTGTAAATTTAAACTTTCATAATGCAATAAAGCGTGCCAGTTGGACCCATCCATCTTCTTTTCCTTTTCCTTTTCTTCTGATTCTGAACCTACTTCATTATTATTATTATTTAATTTACTTCCAGGTGGGGTCATGATAGATTGTAAACGTAAATGTTGAAAAGGTTGTTCACCTTGTTCATTAAATTGTTTTCCAATACGCATTCTACATCGATTTGCTACTCTCAAAAATAATCGGACATCATCTGTAAAGGCAGCCAAAGAAGTAACTTGTAAATCGTATAAAACACCGCGATGATCAGCCATTTGAGCTAAATGGATACCTGCAGGTGATGTAACTAAATATTCCAAGAATTCAGCTGCCAAAGCTTGCATATAAATATATTCTTTATGTGATAAGATTTGCATACGACGTAATAAACGAACACAATCCAAAAGCGAAGATAAATCGGTTTTGGTAAGATCAGAAGTATTTAATAGTTTATTATTACTACGTCCTGTATAACTATTTCCCGAGGAAGAGGTAGACCTGAAAGAAGCACGGTGGTTTTTAGGTGAGGAGCCAACAGATAAACGGTTTAAACTAGGGAAGGAGTAACCTTGATCTGATAAAAAATCCAATAGATGACTATCGTCTGGTATAAGTTTGGCTGAGCTGTATTGATCTTCATCTGCTATTGCTTTTTCTTCTAATAAATGAACTCGAATCATATTCCCTGCAATTTTACCATAGTATTCATTCCCAACAAAATAATGAGCTAAGGTTAATATAGTTACATTTTGAGAAAGAGGTCCTAATAAACGTTCTGGTATTGTTGATGATGATGTCGACGATGCTGATGATGATGAGGTAGAGAACTTATTTTCACTATCGGTATTTATATTTTCATTGTTATGATCATTATTCATATTTTCATTAAGAATGTTACTATTTATATCATTATCAAGATTTTCGTATATCACTTCATCTTGCTGCTGTTGATCTTTTTGAGCATGTTGATATTCTGACTCCTTTACTGCCATATCATTATTTTCATTTATATCACCAATAATAGAAGGGTAATGTAATTTTAGATCATTAACTATTGAATCCGCACGTTGAATTAAATGATTTACTACAGTTGTAATTCCTTCATCTTTATTCCAATATCCATATCTAATTGTTGCCATGTGTTTATCATTATATAAAAATAAATCATCTGGTCTAAATTTACGTCTAGCAATGCTTTCATCTAAACTATCCAACGATGATTGAATGGCCAATAATCGATTAAATGCTCTAATAGAAGATGCTTCCTTTTTATTTTCTTCTTGTTGAGGATTGCCACTAAAAAGTCGAAACACCCATCCAATACTACGAAAATTACCTTTATCTGAACTATAAGGTCTTTCCACTGGTTCCCATGGTACAGTCGGTTTGCTGAGTCTTCTATTTTCTAATGCACCAAGTGTCCATAATAATTCAAGCTAAAATAAAAAATAAAAATAAAAAGAGAATAAGAAGAAAAAAAAAATTCATTAAAAATAAATAAACATAAATAGATATATAAATATAAATAAAGATATAAATAAATAGATTCAAAAATGATGGTGTTACCTTACTACGTCTTCCATAACGCATATTTAAATTATAAACTTCAGTCGCATCATATCTAAATATAATTTGAGGTTCTTCAGGAGCTTTTGGACGTTCATCCAAATTATTTAACAATACAGAATTATCTAATAGGCGTGTCATAGGAACAATGAAATATTTTGTAGTGGTACCATAATTGTCTAATTGATTTATAATTTCATGAAATCCATTGTTGCTAAGGTAACAATTTCCATCAAAAGGCATAATCCATTTTGCATTTTGAATTGATTTTGCATGTTCGATAGCCATATTTCTACCTCCATTCTAACAATAATACAAAAAAATAAGTACATCCACTACAACTACACAGCTTTACTTTCTAATTACTCTTATTAAACTTACATTATTCATAGCATATAAATTTTTATCATGATAAGTATAATCCAAAGCTCTTAACTTGGCCACTTTACTGTATCTTCTATAATCATCAGAATGTAAAAAGTCTGGTTCAGTAAAATCTTCTAATCTAAAATCCAATTGAGAATAAACATCTTCATCAAAGGGAATCCGTACATATTCTTTATTGAAACGATCTAATAAACGAATAATAGAGGCTTCATTAGCAGCATTAGAGATACGATTTAATAAGAAAATTTTTCTTGTATTAGGAAATTCAGGTTCATGTTCTAATATAAATTGTAAATTGGATAAAGTTTGCCCTTCTTTATGTCTTGGAGGTAGATCATTCCCAATAATACGATAAAGAAGAATTTGGTTACGTATGGAATTATCGGGTGGGTATGGTGTGATAGGATTATTATTATTATTATTATTGCTATGTGCTGAGGAAGAAGTTGGTATATTGGATATAGGTACATCTTTTACAAAATTAAAAAAAGGGACATAACTAAATAAAAAAAATAAACCAAGAAATAGAAGAACTAGTTTCATCCATCTTGGTTGTTGTTGATATCTTCTTATTGTGTGTATAGATAATAAACTAAACTTTGAACGTGCCTTGCCTTTATAATATTTTTTATTGCTAATATTATTATGATGAAGAGTTGAGCCCAATTCTACTGAGATCATTTCTGAACCTGAAATATTATGTCTACTACGAAAAGTTCTCGAATCTATAGATGGTGATACAGGTGTAGATGGTGATATAGGTGATGGGTTTGATGTATGTTGATTATCGTAAGTTATAAAAGGTGGCATCATTCATATGAATAATATATATATGTATGTATATATATATATGTATATATAAATATATAAAAGGAAAGGAAAGTGAGTAAGAGAAAGAAAAAAAGAAAAAAGAAAAGATAGGAAAAGAAAAAGAGAACACAAATAATTATTTTATTTTATTTAAAAAAAATAGCGGGGTCTAAAATGTTTTTTAACTTTTTTTTTTAGCTTAACAAAATGATAATCAAATGAAACAAGTAATGAGCCACCTATTATATATATAAATATATATATAATATAGATGGTGGATATTGATTATTTATATAAAAGCATAAGCTATATTTCTCTTTTTTAAATAATAAAATAAAAAGAATAATTATACAAAAATATTCATCTATTACGTTATCCCCTTTTCATATTTATATATTTATATATTTTTATATATATTAGAAATCCCCTAATCTGCCTATATAAATTTGATGTCAACCAGTCAAAATTCTATATATTTATGAATGGGTAGCAAAATATAAATTTAGGAAATCAATCTTGGAGTGAATCGGGGATATTAGATTGGTTAGGGTCCAGAATTCTTTTAATAGAAATGATTAAAATAATAATAATAATAAATAAAATATTATTCTACTAAATAATAATAACAATAAATAGTAGCATTCACCAGTATATTATATATTATTATAAATCATATAATATGTATATATATATACAAATATATCATAAAATGATTACTTATAATAATAATGATAAGGAGTGAAAGAAAGAAAGAAAATAAGACTTAGAAAAGTCTTTTCGCTTAGTATACCAATGTAGTCCTGAATATATTTTGCACAGCCTCCTATTTATTTATTTATTTATTTACTACATATATTCTTTTTAATACAATAAATAAAAACTTTATAAAAAAGAATGACTTGTAATACATATATTAATATTAAAGCCCAGATGACCTTGAAATTATTTTTACCAGGTAAACAAAGAAAATCTTTTTTTTATATAATTAATATATTTATAGAAATTTCTGTATATCATTTTTTATATATAGCATTTTTCGATTCAATCTTTACTTTTTTTTACACTTGTCTTTTTTAAAAATCCGATGTCTTCATTTTTTTCAATCAGTCCCCTAATTTTTTTTCACTTGATCATTAATTTTTTTTTCACTTGTCCATTGAATTTTTTATACTTGACTCTCTGTTTTGATCGTGGCCTTTTTTTTTTTTATAACATTCTATTGATCAAGGAAATGATTATAACTCGAAATAAAGTCATATGTCTTTTTTATTGTCAAGATTTTAATGAAGACGTTATTATTATTAGACTCACTTGTAAATTAGATAGTATGGAAGATTTAGATACATGCTGCTAAATTGACCCAGAACAACTAGTTCTAGTTTATAAAACCAGAATAATGGCTTTGTCTTTTATCTATAAACTATATTCCCAGGCAGGCAAGCAATCGAGTAACAGATCGCCATCCCCAGAGCCATTACAATTAGGTAAGTTAAAATTTATTCTCCTCAAAAACAAATAAATCGCATTAAATTTATATCTAGTATCTCGTTCTCAAGTTGTAGAATTTATAAATGAAGTGAACTTACCCTATTATCCCAACAACAGTGAATCATGTGAATTTAAAGCAATAACTACTAATGACGCCTTTGGATTGATGAAATTATCCAGTAATTTTTTTGAGGGCAAGAACTTGAGCGGCTTTACGACCTGGTGCAGTCACTATGATGTGTTTTTTTACAAACAAAAGTATCTAGGAAAATGAATAAGAGCGATACCAACATAGTAGGTGTTGAATTTATCAAATTAATAACGAAAATAGAGGAAAACAAAGAAAATATTGTAAAACTTTAGGCTAACCTTTATTCAAATATTTAAAATAAGTATTATATTTATGCTTTTTGGTGGATTAGTGAAAATAGGCTTAATTTATATTATATAGTATGAAATAGAATTATAGTGTTATCTAGTAAAGATAACGCGAATTAGAATGAAGTTTAAAGTATGTATATGGCAATAGATCTGCACGATTAGAAGATTTTAAAGCCATAACGTGGAATAAGCTAACAGGAACAATTCATTTTATATCAGGTACACAGTAGTGCTTTTATAATAAATGTCAAATATATCATGTGGATTATAAGTGCATTATAATTTTGAAGTTATTTAATGTTGTTATTTTATGGTAAATCAACAGTAGGAAATCGTACTCGCAATATATACTATTGAAAAGGGAGCTTCACTGTAAGGTATAAGATGTAATATTAGGAGAAATTGCTAATTGAACTATTTTGTTTTTGTTTTTGTTTTCAAAAGAATATATTGTAGATTTACAAATTATATACCAAATTACAAAAAATTTATTAACAAAATTAAAGAAAAATATGATGCAATTGGCTATATAAGAGAATCAAAAAATTACTGCAATGATGATGATCGCGTTCGATTATTAAACAGCATGACTAAACGACTCCAAGAAAGGCATACGGTAGAAAAGATATTTGCCTTGTCATATAGCAATAGCCAGGAAGAAATATCAACAAGAGATTAATATCACGGAAGTAAATTTCTTATAAACATATTGGATAATGTATCAGGAAGCACAAAAGGTAATTCTATTGCGTACATGTATTTTTATTTTATACGTATATTCAACACTATTCTTTTAGAAATGTTAGATTATACTGCGACTGAGGAAAAAAGTTTTCATAGTTGCAATATATTTTGCAGGAATTTCAATGTGCTATGAAGATATAATGGCACTATTTAGGTATGAATTAACAATGTATTAAATAAGTCAGACGTAAGTTGAAAAATATGTTTTTATTTATCTCTCATTTACTCATTTGTAATATTAATAACCATTCCAATTTGTCAAAGATAATCATTGATCAACTTTCCACAAAAAATAAAGCAAGTATGCTGGTCATTTATCATTAATAATGGTTTGTACTTGTAATGTTTATCATTATTATTATTTGCCTTTAAGCAAAGAACCAAAACAGGAAGTGTAGGATTGCTTTCATAACATAATTGTAAATCTTCCAAGTTATATAGCTTTTTGGAAAGTCCTATCACATTTGTTATATTGAATTCTTCGCAGTATAATATGTATATGGCGTCTTCGTAGCTAACACTGCACATTTTTCAAAAATTTGCAAGTATAATTAACAATTTGAGATAGACAAAAGCAGCCAATTTTTTATTTGAGCCTAGAAATTTTAATTAACCACGATCAAAATTATTGTAACCATGATAAAAAAAAAATGACCCTGATCAAAATAGAGAGCCAAGTATAAAAAAATTAACGACCGTGAAAAAAAATTGGGGGAGGGGACTTATTTACTTTTTTGTATAAATTTATTCACTAAAATAGTGTCACAGAATAAAACTTTATATTTGGCTTATTTTAGCCCATTGAAAAGTTCCAAAATAATAAAATAAAAATAAGTAATATAATTATTATATATTATTCTTATTATTCTTATTTCACCAAGTAATACAAAAAAACTAA
Organism: Cunninghamella blakesleeana; assembly: GCA_017871115.1. NCBI lineage: Eukaryota > Fungi > Mucoromycota > Mucoromycetes > Mucorales > Cunninghamellaceae > Cunninghamella > Cunninghamella blakesleeana. The sequence continues at coordinate 3,800,255 of JAFCIZ010000005.1, forward strand.
TTAAACACCATTTGAGTATCCTTTGATAAAATGTATTTTTAAATATTCTAAAAAAAAAGGGATAAGCTCCGAATAGGAAAATAATGACCCCCAGTACGCGTAAATCAGCAATATAAAAATCTTTAAAGAAGTCCTATCCTTGGTTTCAGATAAAAGAAGATATAAACTATCCTTTGTTTTTATTATTTTTAACTGAGATATAAAAGTTTACCAACCAACTAACCCCTTCATGTTCTTTTTTTTTTTTTTCAATAAAACTAAAATTATATAAAGGATAGATTATTTATAATACATTTTATTAATTGATAAAAGCTATTTTTTTTTACATTAAAAGACAAATATATAGTTATAAGTATAGACAAAAATAATAAGTTTAAAAATTTAAAAGTAGATAATATTCTAATTTTTTGTATTTTATAATTACAATATGGTATATTTACTTTTTTTTTTTCCACTTTATATTTCTTTTTCTTCTATTTTTCACTATTAAAGTTTTTTATAAGACTTAGGATGGCATCTTTCGAGCCAAAGATCAGGCCAACCACCCCCAGCACGACGATTAAAGCGCAAACTACCAATTCATACCAAGGTTTATTTCTAACACCGGTTAATTTCAAATAAAAGACGACAGGGAAAATCAAGACCAAAGCACAATTGGAAAAGGCCCCTAATAAACTAAGGAAGTCACCAAAATAAGGAACTTTGATAGCAATCACTGCCACTACAACAATCATGATGATACGAAGTAAGACTCGTAAACCAAATTCAATGTATTTTGAATGATGGAAAGAGTTAATACGGAACATTTTTTCTAAATCCAAGGATAAAGATGTTAATAAAATAGGAGCAGCAAATAAGACATGAAGAGTGATGATCACTTGGGCAGCAATTTTGGCTGGGCCATCAGGTATACTATCATAAGCTGGGGATTGGACATCTTTACCATAGATGTAATAACCAGGCACCGCAATTAATAAATACATAATGAAACAAGTGAAAAGCCCAGTAGATACAACCTTGGGCCATGCTCTTGGATGTCGCATACCAGCTTCAACGTGTGCATAAACTGGATTACCACCTAAAAATTATATATTTAAAAATAATAATAATTAATCAACTCATTCATTCTCATATGTATTTTTTTTTAAAAAAAAAATTGTTCCGTATGTGTATATGTATGTATTTTTTTTTACCAAAAGAAAAAACAATGGAACTAAGAGCAATAGGAAATTGATCCCAAACGACAGCATCACGATGTACATTAACTTGATTTTTTTCATCTTTTATGGATTCCGCCAATACAATTAAAATGGTAACTACGGTGGATAATGCACCAAAAGCACTTAAAAATCCGACTTCTTTCATGGATCTGAAAAAGACAAAAGGAACAGCTACAAGAGCACAACAAATAATAGTCCATAAAGTAGAATTTAATTCACCTTTTGTACCAGTACAAATACCATGTAAATTAGCACCAGCTAACATCATAAAAAGAACTGGTACACCAATTAAAATGACAAAGGTGAAAAAGAAGGAGATCCAACTACCAATATGCCCAAAAGCATCATAAGCTACTTCTTGGTATGATGATAATCTTGTTTTACCATTATGATAAAGACATCGAATTAAAATGATACCAGTATCTAAAATTAATATATAATTAAAAATTTAATAAGTTTTAGAGCTTTTTTAAAAAATAATAAATAAATAATAATAACAATCACATATATGTATATATTTCTTTTTTTTTTTTTTCCAGTCTCTTATTACATGATGAAAATAACCACGATAATCCAAGAATAAAAAGACCTGAGTTTCAATGAATAAAATAAAAGAGAAAAAAAATTAAAATTATATTATAAATGACTCATCTTTCTTAAAAGGTTCTTTTCATTTTTGGCTATTGTCTTTTTTATTATTAATATTATTACCAATCCATCCACCTTGACTTAATGCATAAGGAAGTGAAAGTGCACCAGTACCAGCAACTAAAATAAATGAATATAATGAACAGTAAATTAGTAAAGCCTTATTTATATTAAAAGCATAAACAATAAAAATATTAATATAAAATAAAACAATAACGACACTATAAACATACCAACACATACGACATTAAAATAGGCTAAAAGACTTGATCCTTGGTTTTCTCTCTCAATACCATGATTAAACCTTACTGATGATTGGTCCTCCACTATTTGGGTTAAAAATAAATAAATTATAAATAAAAAAAAACTTAATCTTTGTATTTTTTATTACAAGATCTTATCTTTCTTAAAATGGATATTGAATAATTTTTTTTACCATCATCGTCTGTAATATATTCTTTGATTGACGTGACCGTTGAAGATGCTTTCTCTTTGGATTTAAACATATGTGTTGACGATATCGTTTCCAATATATAAATAAAAAAACAATGGATTTATTTTTTTTTATAAAATATAATATGATATATATATATAAAAGGAGATGATATAAGAATAAAAAATAAATAAATAAAAAGTGGAAAAGAGAAAGAGAGAAGAAAGAAAGAAAGAAAAAAAATACGAATTAAAAAAATGTCATAATAATATATCAAAAAGAACGTCGGGAATAATAAAAAGATTTTTTAATGGTGTTGCTGGGTTAAAATAAACTTACTTTTTTGAATTTGGCTCCAATCAATTCCTTTTTTACATAAAATAAAAAATATAATCACTATTTTTTTTTAAAAAAAACAACTGGTCGGAAGTATGAGGGCAGGAAAGAATTACATCATGTTGTTAATATTTCCATCTTTCATACATGAATAGTACATGAATAGTTTTTTTTTACCTTTTAAAGAGTTGACGTTTCTGTTTTAGATAATGGTGACACAGTAGTATTATATAATGCTTTAAATAGTGTTGTTATTATCGTTTTCATTAGTTATTTGAATCCTTTTATCCATTAATCCTTTGACAATAGTTTCCAGTTTATGAGTTATAATATATTAGTTAACTATAATGATAACGATAATGATACTATTGCCATAATTTTAAACCTTGAAACCCATTCAATAATCATCCATGCACTTTTTTTTAAACAAAATAATAATTACATCAAATACTCAAAAAAAAATTACCTAGCATAGTTGTTTTTTATCTTTCATATTGTTATATGGTAAATAATAGTCTAAGGTACACGTTTTAAATAGTACGATTACTTCAAACATGCATTCTTTATATATGTATGTATGTTTTATGTATGTATATTATAAGTTAAAATAAATATGATTTATATGTCAGCTTTATATTATTTCAGTCTATGTTCCTTGGTAGTCTTATAAATATATATATATAATAGTATGTATAATAATATAAACCTTCATTACAAACATATATATATATATATATGTGTGTGTGTGTGTATGTGTGTGTGTGTATTAGTACTTAAATAAAATCATTTATTTTTATTAATGTAACATTAGTTTTTTTTATAAATAAAAGCATATTTATCAAATAGTATAATTAATTAAAATAGGAAGAAAAAGAGACAAAAGGAAAAAAGGAGGACAGGAATTAAACAAATTTGTGTTTAAAAATTCACGTAATTTAAACTCAGCCTTTTAGGGTTTAAAAAAAGTAGCGGTAAATGAAATCGACTTTTTTATAGCATTATACTCGTTTGCTACTTTCACTTTTGTTATTTATTAGTGCTTTCTTTTATTTTTTAATTTTTGTTATACACGTAATAAAAGCATTTATTTACAAAATATGTGATTATAATTTATTAAAATAAGATAACAACGCATTCTAAGGTCTATCCAAGAAAGACAAATAATTTTAAAAAAGCAATTCATAGCTCAAAAGCTGATAATAGAGCAAACAAAACAATAGTAGTAATAATAAGCAAGCTATATATTATATATTATTCATAAAGCTTTGTATTATTTTAAAAATTTTTATTTTTATTAATAATTATTTTCATTTATATATATTCTTCTTTTTTTCTCTTTTTTTCTTTCTCTTTACCTTTAACAAAAAATAGTTGCTGAATTATCATCAAAAAAAGAAATGGAAAAGAATGATATGATATTGAAAATGCGATCAAACATATTCTTGCTTTTTCAAATCCATTAGCATATGTGTTTATGCAATTGGCAAATATGCCCTTATGTAACATTGTAGAAATATTGAAAAAAGTACGTAGGTGCTGATCAATTTTGAAATTAGAATGTGAAATAAGGACATCTATGCTGCTATTAATATTTACAAATTAGTAAATTTAGATACTAATACTGAAGAAAAACCTAGTATTTTTACTAGACAAGTGATGTTTCCTTTAATAAAATTACAGTGACCATGGTTGTGATAAAGATCAACTTGATTGAGAAACTCAAAAATTCAATATTAATGGCAATTATTTTCCATTTGATTTTGATGATCTTATTGATATTGATATTTCTACTGTTCAGTCTATATACATCCATATTGACCTCCTAGTTGATTACCCTGATGACTCTATAAATTATTATACTGGTCCGAGTAAATATTTTCTTCCATATAAGTTGATAAATAAAATAGAATGAAATAAGATCATTAAATAAATAAGAGCGAATACATAAATCTATATATTGGCTATATTATAATTACCATGATTTTTTAGAAACTCCTACAGTGATTGACAGGAAAGAAGTTAAATTTATATGCCAGTAAAAGAAAAATTAAACTACCGATTTTTTTGAAGCCACTACCTTCACGGCCCTGTCACAATTTTTTAGCTGAATTTTTTTAAAATTATACCATATCATTTTTTTTTTTTTTTTTTTTTCGTTCCCTTTACCTCTTTTATTTTTATTCTCAATATATACTTTTCACAAATATGTTACGCTTTACTAACAAACCTTTACAAAGAATGAATGGTAAATAATAAGAATGATATTTTAAATCAATTTTATCCATTTATTTTTTTAAAAAAATACAAGGTTACGGTTGAGCAGTTGCTTATTACTATTATTATTATTATTATTATTATTATTCATTATTCCATTTATTTTATTATATACATTTATAGTAGCTCGTTTCATGAGTACATTTAATGCAGAAGCAGCAGCTAATAAATTACAACTTGGATTTAAAACACCTGGTATTTTAGAGCAAGCCTTAACTCATCGTTCTTATTTACATGGCAACACAGCAAATAATGATCGTTTACAAATTTTAGGTGCACAAGTAGTACGATTAACCATAGCTGATGCAGGTGTCAAATCACTAGGCATCAATGCTGCAAAGAACGAATTAAACAACTATGTTAAAAAATATACCAACCCTACTCAATTAGCAGAACGATTTGATACACTTGGTTTAAATGAAGGATTAAGATACACTGCTGTAAATAAATTAGAGTTTTACTTTTATTTTAAAATATAAAGAAATAGAATCAGCAGGAATAGATATTTGTAAGAAATTAACGTATAAATACTAAATATATATATGCATAATTTTATTTTTATTATATAATAGGGTACTGATAGTATACCTTCTGGTATTAAGGCTAAAGCATTTGAATCGCTTGTTGGAGCTATTTGTCACGATAAGGTAATATATAGTCCAAATTAAATAATAATAATTATAAAAAAGAGTGGTGATGAAGGAAAAAAATAATAACTGATATTTATTTATTCATATTATAGGGTACTAAGGCTGCTCAAGAATTCGTGTCCACTCATTTACTTAAATAGATGTAATTATATATATACTTTTCTTTTTCTTTTTCTTTTTATCGTTGTATACATGTTTATTAGTTTATCCTTTTTTTTAACATTACCATTTAATAAATTCATTTATAAATAGAAAAAGACAATTTGTAATCATATTACATATTAACTAATTCTTGTAACGACTACTTTAGATTATTGAAAAGGCAAATACAATATAAAAAAAAGATTGATATTGAATTAAAAAATATATTTTGTTTAAAGTATTATATATATTTTTGTTTTGTGATTCTTATTTTTACTTATTTTGACGAATTAATATTATATTAATGTAAAGAATATAATAATTAATACGTGATAAAAAAAAATGGATTTAAACTAATCTATATACTTTGGAACGAAAAGTATCTTTACTAAATTAGGAAAGTTCAACAGCATAACAATGATTAATTAGTGTTGTAGAAGTGAGGTTTTTGTATATATACAAAGATTTTTTTATCTCTTTTTTATTTTATTTTTTTTAAAAAATGGTGGATCAATGATTGGCCAAAAATAATCCTAAAACGAATCTGTTGATTTATAAAGAGATTCATTGTTTGTACTGCATTCTTAAGAAGTGTAACTTGATACGTATCATATGATGTTAATTTGTTTATACTTTATTTCTATATTTGTTTATTATCATCTAAATTCAATAGATTATAATTCTCTTTATTATTTACGTGTAAATTATAATATATACATATTTTGGAAAATTTAACATAAACCAGTAACAACTGTAAAAATAAAAAAATAATAAAAGGCAGTACTCTAGTAAAAAAAAAAAAAGGTACATTAACCAGGATTGAAAAAAAAAAGGCGCGGAATTTAAATCGACAAACCCTTTTTAAGGTTTTTATTATAAATTTTTTGTAAAAAAAATCTTTTTTTCTTCTTTCTTCCATTTTTAAAAATATTTCATAAATAAATATAAATTCTCCTGATGCTTATAGACGGCAAAAAAGTAGCTTGTGGTAATGAAATAGGAATAAATGATTTTCTTTTCTTTTCATTTTCTATAAATGTATATATATATTCTTTTTCAACTAATTATTATCTTACTTTCTATATATTTTTCTTTCCATTTATTATAGCTACTTGTATTAAAGTAAATTATATAATTAAAAAACATTAACAATAAAATAGGGTTAATAGTAATAAGCTGACCAAACCAATTAAATATAAATAAATATTTTTGATAAACTACTAGGGACATAGAGCAGCTCATTGTAATCATAAAGATCGACCTATGGTAGAGATAAAGAAGAAAGGAAGACCAGCAACACAGTGTAAACGTTGTCGGGAACTTAGAATTGTAAGACAACTTCATGTTAAATGTAATTGTAATAATGAAAAGGATTCAAAACGAACAAAGTTATCGACAACTTCAGGTAAAAAAAATGTATAGAGTAAAAATAAAATAAAAATAATTAAATAAATGTATATATATTAATACATATATACCTAAATACATTAGATCAAAAATCAATTAAAAAGGATCAACTCGATGTTATATCAAAAAGATTTAATTTACGTGCTATTGCTCCAAAAAAGCAAGAAATTACAACGATTGGATTTTTACCTAATCAACAAAATAATGCATTTTCACCTACTATTCACTATATATCATCTTCACCATCAGCGCTTTTAACTGAAAATCAAAATGATCATCATCATACATCCACTCCTTCTTCATTGTCGTCATCGACATCAAATGCAAAAATATTTTCACCTGTTATACTTCAACCTTCAACCTCAACAGCACCTTGCCGTGCTTTTAATACTAATATTTCAAAACCTTTATCATCATCACCATTAAATAACTCATCTTTTGTTTCTTGTTGTTCTAATAAAAAAAATAAAAGTAATCAAAACAATAATTCTGGAAAATGTTGTTGTTCACCATCAGAACTACCGTCTAAACAAGTGCTATCCTCATTATCACCTCAATCCAATTCAAATATAATTAAAAGCTGTTGTAATTCTAATAAAAATACATCAAATGAATACCCACCATCATTTTATTTATCTAACACAACTTCACCTAAAAGTTGTTGCAGCCCTTCTTCTTCTAATACTACTACTACTAATTCCAATGAACGTTCATCATCATTATTTTTACCTATCTCTAATCAACCAAATAATAATAATAATAATAATAATATAATGGAGTACCAACATGACTATACATCAACAAATACATCATCACCATCAACGTCGCCTATATTAAATACTACCAATAATTTAGATCATACCATCCCTCAATCCAATATACCTTTAAATAACAATAATCATCATCATGATAATAGTAATAATGATCAATCTATAGCTCCCATGATGTGTGAAGATGGATTAGGTAAATCATCTTGTTGTTCCTCTAAACAAAAGAATGCCCTTGGGGAAATTATTCGGTTAGTAACATGCCGATGTGGAGATTCCTGTGCTTGTATTGGCTGTGATGCTCACCCCTCAAGAGTGATGAAATCAGATCAGCAAGATCCTTATGCTGGTTACACCGAATTGACCGAAAAAAGAAGGTTATCTATTGCTGCAATTTGTAGTTCTCCTCAACAAACTTCCTCTACCACATCATCATCAGAGCCTTCTATATCTTCACCTAATAGTGATTTATTTTCTTCATCTTCTTCATCGTCATCACCATCATCATCATCATCACCATCATCATCAACAACAATAAATCTATTCAATCAAAATAACCATATTAATACAAATACTTATAATAGTAATAGTAATAGTAATGGTTTATTACCAACTTCAATTTTACCTGAGGATACGTTTGGTTGTGGGTGTGGTTGTAATAATGGTTATCAAGAACTATGTAATGGTAATATAAACTACATATAGAGCGATGATAAGTAGAAAGGAAATAAAAATTTCAAGTTGAAAAACGTAATCTCATTTTGCTTTATTTCATTATCAATTTTTTTTATTTTATTTTATTTTATTTAATAGATTATTATAGTTAGTACGATAATTATAATTTAAAATAGTTCATGTGTATTATAATTTATTATGTATGATTGTTTATATATTAGGTAAATGTAAATAAGTGAACCTAAAATAAATAAACAAATAACTACTGGTAACAGCAAAATAAGCTAATTGGATCTATTTATTTATATATTTTTCATTTATTTATTTTATCTTAATTATATAGAGTTGATCAAAGAGTGAGAAATCAAATCAAAAATCAAGGGTGAACGTAGTACAAATAATGAAACTTGTTAAAATCAAGCAAATTTTTATATATTTTATTTATTTATTTATTTATTTTGATATGAAGAGATGATATATTTTTGTAAATAAAGAAAAACAAAACAAAGAAAGTGATCAATAATATATTATTAAGTAAATAATAAAGAATAAATGAGTGTGAAAATAAAAGTACGTGAAAATAATAATAAAAAGTAAAAAACAAAGAATTAAAAAAATAAAAGTTTAATGAAATGAAATGAAAAATAAAATATAAAAAAGGGGAGGATGAAAAATAAAAATAAAAATAATAGTAATTAGAGTAATAAAAAGTGATACGTAACAGCAAAATGATGTATATATGTATGATTTTTTCTATAAAAAAAAAAAAGAAATGAATCTATTGTTTATTCATGCTTAAAGAACTGGTTGATCTAGGAATAAGTTGGGGTTGTTGTTGATAAATAGATTGCTGTTGTTGCTGAGGGTAAAAATTAGGATAGGGAACACCATACATGCTATTTGTATTAAAAGGCATCATCATAGGTTGTTGTTGTTGTTGGAAATTACTGTTATTATTTAATAAATGGTTAGAAGTTGAAGGTTTAGGTGTAGGAGAAGGAGATCTTCTTTGATGATGATGACGTGGCTGTTGTAAATGTTGTTGTTGTTGTTGTTGTTGATACATTTGTTGAAAACTAATATTATGGGCCCCAGGTTCAGGTAATCTGGCTAATAATCCTTCAATTTTAACATGGGAAGAATTGATTTTAGGTTTTTGTCTTTTTGCTTCAGCCTTATCTTTTTCTAATTGAGTCATTAATTCCATACCAGATAAACCTTGTTGTTGATGATATTGATTTCTCAATTGATTAGAGGAGGAATAGGATTTCAAAGGGTATGGTTGTTGGTAATGTTGCTGTTGTTGCTGATGATGATGATACATTTGTTGTTGCTGTTGTTGGAATTGGAACATTTGAGCTTGATGATATTGTTGCATTTGTTGCCATTGCTGTAATTGACTGCCTTCAGTTAAAAATACAGAAGAATGGTTTTTATTCATGGATGGTTGTTGTTGTTGATTTTTTTGATCCATTAAAACACATTCGTCATCGTCATCATCACCGTTATTATTATTATTATTATTATTTAATAATAAAGAGGTAGAACTTTGTTGTTGTTGTTGAGGCGGTAAAAATGACTTTGATTCACCAGCTGAATGTCTTTGTGGTTGATGAGCCGTGGATTGATTGGTAGTAGCAGCATATAAATTACCTAATTGACTAGTGGATTGAATACCTTGTAATCTATAAATTCCTTTTTGTTCATGGTTTTTATTACTAAAAAGACCTTCATCATCATCTATGTATAATAAAATAAAGAAATAAAAATAGTAATGAGTCAAACTACTCTTTATAATTTTTTATTTTATGTAATTTTATATTCTATTCTAATATTTACTTATTTATTTCACATACCATCAGAAGCATCATCATCGCTTTCGTCATCTTCTTCTTCGTCGTCACTAGGTAAAGGTTGTACTTTTTTATTGTTATGGTATTTACTTGATAGAGAGGAAGTAGAAGGGTTCAACTTTAAATTAAACAAACTAGACTTCTTTTGTTGTAATTGTTGTTTTTTCTCATCTTGTTCTTCATCGGAAGAGAGATCATCATCATCATCTTCATTGTCATCTTCATCATCACTAGGAATATATTGACGGTTTCTTGTTTTACGTGTTGCTGTGGTAGGTTGTGATACTTCTAAATAAAGAAATATAAAATGATATTAATTCGGATATATAAAAAAAAAATGAAGTGAAAAAATAAAAAAAAAAGGCTGGGCCTTAAAAAAAAATTTAAATAGACCATTAAATCCCCTTTTATGGGAAGCCCATTTAATCATTTTTAAATACCAATGAAGGTCAGATTAAAAATATAAAAATAAAAATAAAAAAAAAATACAATAATAAAGAGTATAGGTATTTATATATAAAGATGATCCTTTTTTTTTTTTAATAAAGCTTATTTTTATTTTATTTTTTTTATTTTTTACCTTTTGTTAAAGTAATAGAAGGTGGAGAATCATGAATGGATAAAGTGGATAATGATAATTGTTCTACGTTTGTCATATTATAAAATGTATATATTTTATATGAATGCTATATTAATAAATTTACGTATGAAACTTGTATAAAATACAGTATAATATTAATAAAAATAAAGAAAATAAATATAATATTAAAGGAGAGTGAAAGAAAGAAAAAGAGAAGAAAAGAAAAAAGAAAAAAGAAGATATTTTTAATAATTATTTTATATCTTTTTTAAAAAAAAAATTGACATTTAACCTATTTACACTTAATCAGTAAGTGACTGACCGAACTATATATATATAAAAAAGGGAGAAATTTAAAAATAGTACTTTTTTTTTTTGGTTTAAATAGGATATCTATAAGTGGCGTATATATATAATTTTTTAACTCAGGAGCTACATTGAGATAATAATAAAATGGTATTATTATCAAATGAAATAGTAAGAAGAGAGAGAGAGAAAGAGTGAAAGAATGACAGAAAGAAAAAGAGTCCAGAACTTTATGCAATCTTCGTCCCTTCTTATCCTTTTTATGTTGATATTCCTCGTTTTTTTTATATTTATTTATCATTTTGATTGTTATTAATAACTTTCCCTCTTACTTTCTTTCTCTTATTTTTATTTTATTATTATTCCTTTTTATAAAATTTTAAATACATACAACCATAATTCTATAATAAAATAAATAATTCTATATATTATAAAAACTAAAAAGAAATGGAATTTACATTTATTATTTTAGGTGGTGGTTTTGAAGTTTATATAAATATTTATATTTATATATAAAATATAATATACTATGTATTTAAATAATAAAAAAATCAGCTTTTTTTTTTTTTTAATTGCAAAGAGCATCACCACCGGAAGCCTTGGTATTCAAAATCAAAGCAACAATAAGACCATAAAGACCCAAAACTTCGGCGAAAATTAAAATTAAAATCTATAGTCACCATCATTTAAATAAAATAAAATTAATTTAGTAAAAAATCATATTTATATTTAGATAAAAATCATATTAATAATAATTAAATATTACCATGCCGACAAACATTCTAGGTTGTTGAGCAGTAGCACGTACACCAGCATCACCAGTAATACCAATAGCAATACCAGCAGCCAACTATATGAATTAAAAATAATAAAGATATATAAATATAAATATATATTTATATATTTATATATATACATTATGTCAAAGAAAAAAATATACTTACACATGAGAGACCAACACTTAAACCTGCACCGAATTGAATGAAACCACTATACAAAGTTTGTTTGGCACCCACTAAATAAGAAAAAAAAAAAAAGAGATCAATAAATAAAAAGAATAGTTAATTATTCGTTTTGAAATAAACAAACAAACATTATAACTTACAGCCACTAGATAATAAGACAGATACGACAACACCATAAATACCCAAGATACCAGCCATAACGACGGGAACAATACACTTCAATACAAGATCAGGACGGAGTACACCCATAGCTGAAAGACCAACACCAGATTTGGCTGTACCATAAGCAGCTCCAAGACCTATTTTTTATATTATCGTTATTATAAAAAAAATTAAAATAGTATATAAAAAAAATAATATTAAATAGATAAAAAGTATAACAAGATTAAAAGAAATATATGCAAGATATAGAATATAAAAAAAAAAAAGTTGAATGTTTAGTATCATTTCGTACAACCAACGATTTCTATTTTCTACGCCCTTTTATTATTATTATTTTTATTTTTATTTTTTTGCCCCTGTGACGTTTCCGCATACACTCGAAACGTAACAAAAAAAAAAAAAAAATTAAAAACCCAAAAATAATAATAATATATAAACCTTTATATATATATATATTTACATATATATTTACATATACATTATTTTTTATATCAAACATATTTTTTCCCCTTTTTTCGCGTTTTTCTTTTTACCAAAAAACTATTCTATCCTATTATTTTTCTAGCTCTAAATAAGCACTTTAATACACACACGCACACACACATATTCAATCATATAAAATGATATCATAGAGTATATTTAAAAAAATACGCGTTTCCTTTTTTTTTAAAAAAAAAAAAAAAGAAAAGATAGGATGAAACACTTACAACTGAAGACGATGGCAGCAGTGCAACCCATGGAACCGAAGAAAGGAGCATAAACAGGACTATTTATTTATCAAAAATGAAAAAAAAAAGAGAAAAGAATTAAATTAATATATACTTTTTTTAATAATTGAAACGTTCCGTTTTTATCTTTTTATAAATACAGTAAAAGAACAAAAAAGATAAAGAGATGAGACTTACCAATAATCAGCCATTGTTAAACTATATTAATAAAATAATAATAATAATAATAGAGAAAAAAAAAATAGATATGAGTATGTATATTAAAAAAAAAAAAAACATCTCATTATATATGTTCAATTATAAAACGTAAATGAAAAAAAAATGATGATAATAACCAAATTATAATAATAAATAATAATAATAAATAATAATAATAAAACTTGCTTTTATATTATTATTTTAATAAAATATATATTTGTTTACTTACATTTATATATGTTTATATTCTTAATTTAAAAAAAAGAGAAATAAGTAAAAAGAAGTGTTAAAAAAGTTGAAAAAAAAAGGAAGAGGGAAAAAAAAAGAAAAGAGGAAAAAAAAATAAATAACAAATTAGCGCCAACTGACGAAGACTGTTCCAGCGGACATTAAAATCTAAGCGAAGGAATTTTTTTTTATCGAAACTCTTTCAAACAAAAAAGGGTGGAACTTTTTTTATTCTAGGTGTAACAAAAAAAAAAAGTATACGTAGTAGATAAAAAATAATATATCTATGTACTGTTTTTAAGTAATAATAATAAGAGTCATTAAAAATAGAAAAGATGAAGAAAAATAATACTACAAATTAATAAAGATGATGTAAAAAGAATAGTTAACAAAAAGAAAATATAATAGATTAAAGAGTAAATAAGGGGATTCTGGTATGATGGTGATGATGATGATGATGGTTTAATTTTAATCAAACACTTGAATTTCAAGCTATCCAAAATAAGAAGAGAAGAAAAAAAAAAAGGGATTAGGTATATATTTTTAAGTCTCAGCATTATTATAAATTATATACATATTTTTTTTTTTTGAACTTACAAATAGAAAGGCAGTTTTAACAGGATTGCATATTAATAACTGTTCTTTTTGGTATACTTGTTTATTTTCTTTATCAATAAAATCTAATAGCTCGTAAATAGTCTATTTAATCCAATATAAAGTAAATTACAAAGTGTACATAATATATATACATATACATATACATATACATATATATATATATGTGCATTATATCCTTTATATGTTATTTTTATATTTTATACTTTATCTTGTATATACCTTTTGGTAATGAGATGAGAAGAAAATTGGCCATAAATAAATGGTCAAGATTTCCATCATATTAAAAAAAAAAGCTGACCAAGATAAACGTTCAGCACTATATAATAGTTTGTTGATAGTATTTACAGTATGTCGAAATTGTTCCAAAGTAATCTTTTTTTTTTAAAAAAAATAAAGAAAATTATATATAGATAAAGTTAGTTTTTTTATTTATTTGTCGTCGTTTTATTTATTGTTTATTATTTATCTATTTTTACCTTTCCTTCTAAAGATAAAGGGTACTCTGTTGAAAATTGAGTAATCCCATCACCTTTTGAATAATCACGTTCTATACGAATAGCTTTTAATGGGACTTGTTGTTTAATATCTATAGAAACGTGAGAGTTATTAACTACAGCTGAGGACTTTGTTGCCATGGCATACTGAGTATTATTATTATTGTTATTATTATTTTCGCTAGAATAAGCTGTCTCGTCTACTATTGTTGAATCTCTATGACTAGATTCTATATTATTATTATTATTATTATCTATTGAAATAATAATAATAATAATAGTAATAATGTGTATTCAAAAAAAAAAAAAAAAAAAAAATTAAAAGGAAGAAGAAAATAAAAAAAAAAGTGAGAAAAGGAAATTTAAAAAAAATATTAATTCAAAACAGGTAATTAAATAGGTGGTTATATATAAAAAAATAAAAATTAAGGGGATGTAATATAAAAAAGTCACCCAAAGAGAATAAAATATAAAATATAAAAATGCTTATATTATTAAATAACAATGAAGCATTAATAAAACTTACCATTGTGTATTATATCATCTCCCATACTTGATTGCTTTTGATCATCTATTATTTTTTTATGAAAAGAAGCTAAATTGGCATCCAATGATAATCGTCTATAATGATGATTTTCTTCAGGTATAGAACAAGAAAATCGACTCCTTGCTGTTGTAAAAAGAGGGGCGGGAGGAGTTATATATATACAAGTATCAGTATATCTTCTTTTATGTAAGGTTACCATAAATATAATAATATAAATATATAATTATATATATATATATATATATATATAGATGTTTATCGATTTATCTATATATATGCTTATATATATCTATCTATTTTTTAATATAGATAAATCGAATTAAAAAAAAAGTGGAAAGAAAAAAAAGAAAAGGGAAAGAAAAAGGAACCGAGGAAAAAAAAAAATTGAAATAAATGAATTATATAAATAAGAATGATTCCCAAAATAAAAAAGAATTTCGGGGTGTACGAAGTTGATTTTTTTATATGTGTATTTTGTTTAAAACTCAACATCTTTAAACATATATATATATATATATATATTATGTAAATATATATTGTATTTCAATATAAACAGTGGATGATCAAATGCAATTTATTTATCTATTTTTCATTATTATTATTTAAAAAATCCTGAATTTTGGTTGGTTAATCAATTTCTGGCGGGATCATTTAAAGTTTTAAATTCAATTATTTTTTTTTCTTTCCTCTCTACTTTTTTCTTTCATATATATGTAACTGTGTATTATTATTACGGACCATATTTTATATTATATATCAATTAACACAAATTAGAATAAAAATAAACATCTTTGATTATACTAAAAAAAATAAATCTTGAATAGATTTATACATTCATATATTTATTAATGAAGTAAATTTAGTGGTTTTTTATATTCCTACTTTCTCTCTCTACATAACATACTGTTACTTTATATATATACGCATATACATATTAAAAAAGGAATCAATTTACTTGAAAACAAAATGAAACTAAAAATATTATGTTTATAAATATAATATGATATCAAAGTGAACCTTTTATTCATTACTTTTAATTTAAATAACAGCCGATACTAGTACCCCTATAAAACAATAGTTTTTTATTTAAAACATATATGGATCAACATCTATACATATAGGTATACATTTCTTTATATATATATATATTATCATTAAAATATATAAAACGAAATAAATACAAAAGGATATAGACTTTCATCATAATAACCGAAAATCAACATACATACAGTAAAACATATATATATATAAATGTTTTTTTTTTTAATCGCAAATATATTTATACTTTATAAATATGATTTTATATACCAAAAAATAACTAATTTCAATTTTTTAAATTCTATAAACAAGAATAAAAATTATTTGAGTATATATTAAGCATCGAGAATTTATGTTACTTTGCATTTTTAAATCTTAGGATCATATCATTGTTGTGCTCTTATTCATCGTGTTACCATTTTTTTTTAAATAAAAAACAATGTAGTTTTATATTTATTGTGATTATGGCAAACTTGGTTTTATTTTTTTTTACGGTAATTTTTACTTATTGTTACTCCTATTTTAAAATAAATAATGATATCGATATCTATAAAATTAATCAGATCATTCTTAATTGTCATGGAGAAAAGCAATTTTTGATCAACTTTGGAATATTAAATCAAAAAAAATTAGGCAAAAAACATTCATATTAGATTTCTAATCGCCGACTTAAAAAAAAAATTCGAAGACTTTATAAAAAAACAAAATCTATAGGTAAATGTATTCCTTCCTCCTTTTTTGTCAAGGTAAGGTATGCATCCATCCATCAACATAAAGCAATGATAATAATAACATGATCATCTTTTTGGATTGAATCCATTTCATCATAAAGATTATAAAATGAAAACCGATATAGATATTTAATTTTATCTTTATTATTATTTATTTTTTTTAAAAATATATAAATATATATATATATATATATATATATATAGTTTAACGATGCAAATCTTCGTAAAGACCCTCACTGGCAAGACCATCACTCTCGAAGTTGAGAGGTAAATAAATAAATATATATATATATATAATATATATATATATATACAATGAAGAAGAGAAAGAATATGGATAAAAATAAATATATATATATTTACAGGAATATATACATATAGTTATCATAATTAACATTATCCTTTTTTTTCAATTCACATTAGCTCCGACTCCATTGACAATGTCAAGCAAAAGATTCAAGATAAGGAAGGTATTCCTCCAGATCAACAACGTTTAATCTTTGCTGGTAAGCAATTGGAAGATGGTCGTACTTTATCCGATTACAACATCCAAAAGGAATCTACTCTCCACTTAGTATTACGTCTCCGTGGTGGTATTATCGAACCTTCCTTAAAGATTTTAGCTTCCAAATACAACTGTGACAAGAACATTTGTCGTAAGTGTTATGCTCGTCTTCCTCCTCGTGCTACCAACTGCCGTAAGAGAAAGTGTGGTCACTCTAACCAACTCCGTCCCAAGAAGAAGGTAAATATTAATTTGATAATAATGATTTTATTAATTTAAGGAATGATAATTTTATTAACTCCTATCCTTTTTTCTTTTTTTTTTATAATAGCTCAAATAAGCGTTACGCTATTTTCTATTCTTTTTTATTTCGTTTATATAGTTTATAATGGATGTAATAAAAGAAGTTTTCGTTATCTTTTTTTAAAATGATATAAAGTACATTTATATTCACGTATTTAGTTATTATAATGTTGACAAAAAATCACGACCACTTTTTCAATTATATTTGTATATTCTATTTTTATGACTATTTTTTCTTCACTACATTTTTATATATATGTAAAATATGGCATAGCTGTATATATTTTATAACAAAAAAAAAAGGTAAGTAGACAATATATGATAAATATGCATATATATGATAATTATAGGGGTTTTTGGGAAAAAGTTTTTTTTTCTTATCACAATTATTTTTATATATATATATATAAAATTATTATTACTATTTATTTACTTTGTATAAAAAAAAAAGGTGTGTGAAGGGAGAAAAAAAAAAAAAGTATAATTGTTGTTGATTTGTTGAACAAATGATAAAAGGGGGGATTGGGGGAAAGAAAGAGAAAAAATATATAATATGATAAAAGATAAAATAATGTTAAAAAAAGAAATATAAAACAAGTTTACAAATCATCATCTTCTTCAGGAAGTGGTTGAGCAGCAGCTTCATTCATTTCATTTTCGTATTGTTTAGCTAAGTTTTCATCTACTTGGACTTCAGCAGGAGCTAAGGCAGGAGCAGCAACAAATTCTAAGTTGGAGTTACCAACCAATTTACGGGCTAACCACAAGAATGGTTTTTCAAAGTTGTAATTGGATTTGGCAGAGATATCGTAGTATTGTAAGTTCTTCTTTCTGTGGAAAGTGATGGTCTTGGCCTTGACTTTACGTTCCTATATATTTTAAATAAAAATTAAAATAGGTTGATCATTTAATTACTTTATAATCATTATTTTCATTAATATTATTTATATAATTATATTGTTGTATATATTACCTTAATATCAACCTTGTTACCACAGAGAACGATAGGAATGTTTTCACATACACGAACTAAGTCACGATGCCAGTTGGGAACATTCTTGTAAGTAATTCTAGATGTAACATCAAACATGATAATAGCACATTGACCTTGAATACTATTTTTTTTTTTTAAAAAAAAAAAAAGAAAAACAAGGTTTAGTAAAAAAATAAAACAAAGAAAATCCCAGTTTCATTTTATTATAGTTTATTTTTACACCAAAATAATAGTATTAAAAGAATAGATACTTACTAATAACCATCACGGAGACCACCGAATTTTTCTTGACCAGCAGTATCCCAAGTGTTGAAACAAATGGTACCAAAGTTAGTATTGAAAGTAAGAGGGTGAACTTCGACACCAAGAGTGGCTATATAAATAATATAGTACCCAAGTTTTAGTTATCATCATCAGTTATTATGTATTTCTTTTATTTTATTATATATATATATATCTTTACCAATATATTTCTTTTCGAATTCACCAGTCAAGTGACGTTTTACAAAAGTAGTTTTACCTATATATTTCAATAAATAAATAAATAAAATTAGAATATATATATAAGTTAATTATACTATTTTCTATGATGATGAAAATAGAAATTTGATTTTTAAAATAGAAAAAAGAAATGAAAATACGTACCGGTACCACCATCACCAACTATTTAGAGTTTTATAGATGAAATATATAATTATATAAATATTTTATATTATATATAAAGTATAAAAGATAAGAGATGATTAGTTTTTTTTATTTTCCAAATAATACTAAAAAAGTTGTTGTTTATCGAATATATAAAATTATATATTTTTAAGAAAAAAAAAGGACGCGTCATGAATAATTTACCAAGTACTAATTTGAAAGTAGGAATTTCTTGAGCCATTTCTATAATGGATTAATAAAAATTAAATAAAAAAAGAAATATTATTAATATAACCAACGTATATAATTTTTATAAAAAAATAACCATCCATTTATTTATTATATAGATGAATTTGATATCGTCCTTCTTTTGATGGATTTAATGATGTATACCTAATAGATGGAATAGATGATTATACTATAAAATAATAAAAAGGATGAAAAGGATAAAGAGGAAAGAGGAAAAAAAATGAAAATGAGCCTAAAAAAACCGAAGAGGTCAATTTTAAATTCCGATACCGCCGCAGGTTTATTCCAAATTTGGAATACACATCTTTTTTTACACTATAATCTATATTTATCTCTTACTTCTTTTCATTATATATATATATATATATATATATATATATTCATACATGTATAGCTGTATACATATACATGTATATATATTATATATATTATTTTTTTATTAGTTTAATAAATTATATATTTTTATTACTCTTGATTATTATTATTACTATTATTTCAATATATTTCATTTACTTTTGTTACGTATTATTTATTTGTTATTTTGTTTTTCTCCTTAAATATCGTTTTATAAACTAATAGTGAAATAGTTGATTTTAATACAAGTTAATACTAAATAGTCGTGTACGTAGAGAAAATGAAAAATAAATTTACTGAATATTTTTTTGAAAATAGATATAAATTGCATCATTCTTTTTATTAACAAATAAAAACAAAAAATAAAGCAATAAGAAACAATAACCCCCACCAGTTTCATATCATCGTAATGCTGAAAAAAAATAATTCAATTTATTAAAACTCAATTTATGTAAAAAAAAGTGTTCACTTGACGTATTTTTTTTAATTGGGGAAAAAAAAAATTAAAAAACCTTTCCTTTTTTCATTTTCCCTTTCTTTTTTTTCTTTCTCTCATTTTTTTTTAATAATACACTTTTTTATTTTATATATTTAATATGGCCTTTGCACAGCAACAACGTAGACCGAGATATCATTCACATACATCTTTCACCTCTACTTCCTCAGTTGAAGATCAATTTATATCACCATCGCCAACTATATCCATCTTATCACCAGGCCCAACTCATAATAATAGTAATAATAATAGTAATACTGTCGGGTTTTCCGATTCAGAAAATGATTGGCATATTATTAGTTCGGCAACAACTCGATCGTCATCATCAACCACTACCACTTCTAATACACCAACTATACCACCTGTTTTAGAGAGAAGAGATTCAGTTGACCCCTCTGAACCTGAATCCTATTCTTCCTTTCGATTATCCGATGATACTGAATCATTTTCTGATGGCGATTTTAACCATTTAAATAATAATATATCCTCTTCCTCTTCCTCATCAACAACAAATAATAATCAGCATCAT
Organism: Cunninghamella blakesleeana; assembly: GCA_017871115.1. NCBI lineage: Eukaryota > Fungi > Mucoromycota > Mucoromycetes > Mucorales > Cunninghamellaceae > Cunninghamella > Cunninghamella blakesleeana. The sequence continues at coordinate 3,821,329 of JAFCIZ010000005.1, forward strand.
TTAATTTTTAATAATTTACCTGCTCATGATGGCACCGGTGCCTTTAATATTGCCTCAGAAGATGATGATGATGATGAAGAATCTTCCTCTTTATCAACGACAAGCAATAATAATAAAATGGTTTTAAAAAGAAGAGCAAGCTTTAAAGATTTTGAACCTTCGTCATCAAGTATGCCTAATATATTACTTCCTTATGGCGGTATTCATTTACCAACATTTATTAAAAAGCCTTTACAACAACAACAGCAATCACCATCATCACCTGATCATACCCAACTTAATCAAGTTATTAATTCTTTATCACCTCATTTTCAGCCAACTGTTATGCCAGAACATTTAATTTTATCATCTGATGAAGAAGAGAAAGAAGGAATGAATCAACAATATAAAATAAAAGAAAAAGAAGAAGAGGATTCTAATACTACTTTTAATTCATCTGATCATATTAAATTTACTAGAAGAAGAAGACGAAATTTAGATAGGTAAATGAATAAAGAATAAAAATATAAAAGTCATCTTTAATTTATAATTATATTCATATATATTATTTTTATTTTATTTTATTTATTTATAGTATACCAACACATCACCCATCAATTCCAGGGACAATGACCTCTTTCGCCATCTTATCAGCTATTTGGAATAATTTACGACGTCTGACAAATCATCTGATAGAAAACGATACCAATACAGCCGATGCTTTTACATCTTTAGTATCAGAAGGTACACTAGAAGGGTGTTTACCTTTTGGTTCTCATTTACATATGGAGTTATCTGCTGGTTTAAGACCTGCCTATACAAATCGTCACTGGGAAGGATTACCTGGTATGTAAATATATATATATTATTATTATTATTATTATTATTATTATTACATTTACTATTACTATTATTCCTACACTATTTTTTTTTATATATATAAATTGTACTTGATATATGTAAATGAGTATATAAACTATACTCGCTATTTTTTTTTTTTATTTTTCATTCTTTATTTTATTTTTATTTATCTCTCGATTATTTCTCACTTTCTCTTGATCCACTTATCTATTTTATTTTTTAATATTTCAATAAAAGATAATAATTTTTTTTGTTTCGGTTTATTTACCTATATGGGAAAAAAACAGAGATAGGGTGAAGAAATTCTTAACTTTTTGCAAATTATGTTATCATTTATGATTCCCATGATATAACATTGACAACTAAACCAATGAAATGAATTGAAATGTTACACAATATATTTATGCCAATATCGTCACCACCATCACTATTATCGTTTTATATATATATATATATTAAAAAAGATATGGTTAGGTCAGGTTTTCTCTCATTATATATTCTTATTATTATTATTTTTTATGAAAATCATTTTTAATTAAAAAAAAGCAACAAAATAATTATTATTTTTTTATAAGGGGGAAAATGCATGAATTTTTTCTATCTGTCCTGTTTTTTAAAATACCGAAAAATCATTTCATTTTTTTAAATATAAACAAAATTCATATATTTTCTTTCAGTTTTGTTTCTTTTTTACTATTATTATTATTATTATTATTATTATTATTATTATTATTATTATTATTGATATTGATGTTATTTTTGTTGTTATTTTAATACAAGTTATATGATCTTAATTTTAAAAAGTAACAGCATGAATGGCAGTGTCCTGTAAATTGGCAGAGGTTCACTGATAAAAGAATTTGAAAACACTTGCTATTTTATTTATTATTTATTTCATGCACGACATAATGGTGAATGATCATTTATTTTTCCAATTGTATTTTTAAAAATGAAAAAAACATTGCATTAACTTTATTATTATTACTGTTAAAAAAGATTATAAAATAAATAGTAATAATCATTTTTATAATATGAATAATAAATAATCTATTTGTTTTACTTTTAATAAATCTAAAAATCATAAGAAGAAATATAATTCATATAATAATATGTTGATAGAATGGTTATAAAAAATAATGCCTTTTTTTGTATTAAAAAAAGTAAAATACCAATTTAGTCTTTTTTGAAAAAATCTGTGTTTAAAAAACGCTAGTGGCTTAATTTTTATAATTTTTTTTAAAGCAGTTGAGTTTTTTTTTTTTTTCATTCTTTTTATTTTTATTTTTTTAATAATAAATCAATTATACTATCATGCCTCCTAAAAACAAGTTTAATAGAAACAATAATAACGATAAACAATCTTCACAGCAGGAAATCCAGGATCCTCGTTTTAAAAGAGTTCATAATGATCCTCGGTTCTTGAGAGCTAAAAAGAAAGATACTAAAGTCGTTATTGATAATCGATTTAAATCCATGTTAAAATCTAAAGAGTTCGGAAGTGGATCAGGACGTAAAGTTGAAGATAATAATAAAAATATAAAGTAAATGGGAAAGATTATAAACTAATATATATATATATATTTCTTTTTAATTTATATTGTATATATAGCCAAAGTAGATAAATATGGTAGACGGATTCAAGCTAATAATGCAGAGAAAGAATTGAAACGATTTTATCATATTGATCAAGACGAAGACGAAGATTCGGATGATGAAGAAGAAAAAACATTATCTGATTTAGAGCGTGAAGTAATGGCGGATGAGGGAAATTTAGAAGATGAAATATCTGAAGAATCTGATGAAGATGTGACAATTAAAAAACCTAAATTAAAATTGGGTCAAAAAGGATATGATCCTATGCGTGGTAAAGGTGTTATTGGTTCCTCCTCTGATGAAGATACTTCAGATGAAGAAGAAGATATTGAAGATGAAGATGAATCAGAGGAAGAAATTGAAGTACCTGTAAGTATTTATTTTTTTTATATTATAATAATAAACAAGCATATAAAATAAAGGGAAAAAAAGAAAAGAATATATTTATTAATAAATTTTCTTCATTTTTTTATTTATCCTATATTTGATTCAGCGTATTGCAGCGGGAGAAGAAACAAGAAGATTAGCATTAGTAAATATGGATTGGGATAAAATCAAAGCAATGGATCTTTATCAAGTATTAAACGGATTTAAACCAAAAACAGGTGTTATTGAGCGTGTATCTATTTATCCTTCTGAATTTGGTAAACAGCGTATGGAAATTGAAGAACGTGAAGGTCCTCCTAAAGATATTTTTAAAGCAGCCAACGGTGATGATAATGACGAGAAAGAAAAAGAAATAGATGATGAAGGATCAGATGATGAAGAAGTAACTGAAAAAACCATTATTAGAGAGCAATTAGAAGAAGGAGGTGGTGAAGATTTTGATCAAGATGCTTTAAGAAAATATCAATTGGATCGTTTAAAGTAAGTAAAAAACACAATATATATATATATTTAGAATAAGAAAATATAACAAAGAATAATTAAAAGGTGTCATATATTTACATATTTATCATTTTTTTTTCTTCATTCAGGTATTACTATGCTGTTGTTGAATGTGATTCACCATTTACTGCCAAGATTATATGTCAAACTTGCGATGGAAATGAATATGAAAGTAGTGCCAATTTCTTTGATATACGTTATATACCCGATGACATGACTTTTGATGACGATGTACCTCGTGATACTTGTACTCATGTAGCTGATAATTATAAACCTGTTAAATTCTCAACTGAAGCTTTACAACATACCAAGGTGAAATTAACTTGGGATCAAGATGAACCTGAGCGTATTGAATTAACAAGAAGAGATTTCACAGAGCAAGATCTTAAAGATTTAGATTTTGAAGCTTATCTTGCTTCTTCTTCTTCTGAGGATGATGATGATGATGAAAATGATGATAGTCTTGAAAAAATTCGTGCTAAATATCGTAAATTGTTACAAGAAACTAATGAAAATGTATATGATGATAAAGATATGGAGAATGGAAACAGCGATAACGATGGTGATATGGAAATTACTTTTACACCCGGTCTTAGTGAATTAGCTGCTACTAAATTAAATCAAGACGATGATGGTGATGACAATGAAGAAGAGAAGGAAGAAACATCTATTGAAAAATACATGCGCAAACAAAAGGAAAAACGATTAGCTAAAAAGGAAAGACGTGAAAACAAATGGAAAGAAGAAAATGTATCCTCTACTACTGATAAAAATGATAAAAAGAAAATTAACAATGATATGCTTGAATCTGATACTGATGAAGAATTAGAACAAGATGATTACTTTAAAGAAGCTCGTCAAGAAATGGAACAAGAATTATCTTTGGATAAGAAAAAAGGTGAACAAAGATAAAAATAATAAATGAATATGAAAAATAATTTAATAAATATATATTCACATCTTATTTATATATATATATATATATATATATTAGATGAAAATAAAAAAGATAAAAAAAAGAAGAATAAAAAGAAGAAATTAACCAAAGAAGAACGATTAGAACAAAAGCGACAAAAAGCCGAACTTGAATTACTGATGGACGATCATCAAGGAAAAGGAGATGGGTTTGATATGAAAGAAATCATGAAATTAGAAAAGTTGGAAAAGAAAAAAGGAAAGAAAACAAGAAGAGAAAAGGAATTATTAGAAACAACTACAGACGATTTTGAAATGAATGTCAATGATCCTCGGTTTGCTGCTGTACAAGATTCCCACCATTTTGCAATTGATCCAACCAATCCTCAATTTAAGAAGACAAAGAGTATGAAGAAATTAATGGAAGCAAGACAATCTAAATTAAAACAACATACCGATCAAGCTGATGATTGGAAAAAAGAAAACAATTCAAAGGTAATATATATATATATATATATATATATGAATGCGAATATGTGTATTGATGAAAGGGTGGCCATTATTTTTTTTTAAAAAATATATTAATTTACTTTTATTTATTTATTATATTTTTTTACATCTATAGGCTATGAAGAATCAACAAAATGATGAAAAGAAATCTAAAGACGCTTCGCTTTCACAATTAATTGATTCAGTTAAACGTAAAGGTGCTTTATCTCAACCCAAGATTGGAAAACGTCAAAAAGTTTAAAAAATAATTACTGCATTTATATTTTATTTCTCATTAAACATTTAAAAAATAGCATCACAATTTTTTCCCCTTTTCATTTATCATTAATCTATTATATATTTTGTTTCAATTTTCTTTTGTAATCCATTCTTAATAAATCATGTTTATATAGATCTCTATATACTTTAAAAAATTATAATTCAAACACATATCAACTTTTTTTTTTACAAAGGTGAATTTTTGCATGAAATTCAAAAAAACATTCCATTTTTTTTTTATTATTATTACAATCATAATAAATCGAAGTTAAAAAAAGAAATCATTTAAAGCAAACAATGAATTTATTTCTTAGCTTCTTGAGCCTTAAGGACACGCTTGACGATCTTTTGTTCTTCAATCAAGAAAGCACGTAAGATACGGTTACGGACACAGGCACCACAACGGGAACCACCATAAGCACGGGCAACGGTCTTTTGGGTCTTTGAGATGTTAGCGAATTCACGAGCACGAAGAGCCTTGATCTATATTAAAAAATTATACATAAAAAATTAATAACCCTATTTTAATATTATCATCAATCCCTTCTATATATATCTTTAAATCTAATATTAACTTACACCAAGTAAAGTGTTACCACAGTCACCACAACGAGGACCCTTAACAGGCTTTTTTTGGTATTGGTAGACGAGTTTAGCACCTATTTAGACATATATATATATACAATAAATATTAAATATTAGTTGATTCTGTCTTATTTTATGGTGAATAAATAGTATTCAATAAAAAAAAAGGTGTATTAATATTTATTTACCAGGGGTCTTGACGATCTTTACTCGGTTGGAACGAGTGTTGTAAGAGAGACGACGTCTGTAGGTGACACGTTGAACCATGCTAATAAATTCTATAATGTATGTGTGTGTATATAGTAGGTAGATTGATTATATTAGTTATGAGTTGATTTTTTTTTCCATTCATTCATCCATTAATTTTTTATTCATAAAATCATCCATCCATCCATCCATCCATATCTTTTTAAAATCATTTTTATATTATTATCCATTTATGATTCTATATATATAAAAAAAAATGTCCAAGGAATAATATCAAGTATATTACCTACCTTATTTAAGCAAAAGAAAGGGAAGTATTCATTTTTTAGCCGAGAGAATGATCAAAAAAATCGAAAAAATTTGTCGGTAATTTAAAAATACAAAAAAGGAAATCGTTTTTTTTTTAAAAAATCATTTATGCCTATTCTCCAAGTATAGAAGGTTGTTTTTTCTTATTGTTTTTTTTTTAATATTATGATTTCCAGAAAAAGTTTTGCTATGGTAACTTTATTTTTTTATATTAAAAAAGAAAGTGGAAGGAAAGTTATTTTTTTTTCTTTTCTTTCTTGTTTATATTACTTTTTTAATTTACAATAAACAATCAATAATAGTAAAACAATGACCCGTGAATATAATTTTGAAGACCATTTTTGGGTAAAATAAAATAATTATTTGATAGTATTTTTATTTTATTATTTTGAGTATTATCGTTATTAAAATAATAGTAATATTAATTATTATCATATCTTAATTTATTTTATTTTATAATATTTAAAGGAAAACCAAGAAATAAATGGCTATGTTATATTAATGAATCGTATGAAGCAAGCAAAGCATACGTGCGAAAAATTAAAAGCTGTTTATGAATCAAGGTAAAAAAAAATAAAACGGGATAAATTTTTTAAAAGAGAATTGATTTTTCTCTTTCGCGTTCAATTTCATTTTAATTTTTTTTTTCTTTCTTTCTATTTTTTATTATTATTAATACGTTTTATATATCTTTACATATGACTTTTTCCACTATATTAAAGAGCGCTTTTAGAAGAAAACTATGCTAATCAAGTACTAAGTATGACTAATGTATTACAAAGTTGTAATGAAACTGGGCAATTAGGTGTAGCTTTAAATACCATAGACACACAATGGGAAAACACTGCAAAGGCTCATTTACAAATGGCTACAAAATTAAAAAATCAAATTATATTACCTTTGGTAGACTTGCTTGATAAACAAAAACAAATAAGAAAAGAAGTAAGGCATAAAAAAAGGGTTATCTATATACATGTATATACGTACATATATTTATGCAAAATTCGATATTGGCGTATTTATTTTTATTATTATTTTTAATAGCTTGAAACAAATATCAAAAGACTTTATAATAACCGTCAATTACAGGTAAAAAAAGGGCATGAAAAAAAAAAAATGACCATTATACACATAAAACGATTTATTTATATATGCTCATGTTGTTTATTTCGATTCTAATTTTAACTGTTTATTTATAGTCTCATTGTGTTTTACGTGTAAGTCGACATATAAGCATATAAAAATAATATATTATAATCTTTGCCAGAGTGATTAAATATAACATCCTTCTTCTCTATCTCTTCTCTTTCTCTTTTTAATTATACTAGGCACTTGACCGGTATAATACAGAGTGTACAAAAGCAAATGAACTTTTGCAACATGGTTCCCGTGATGCAAAACAAATAGCTTATAAACGTTCTAAAATAATTATTAAACAATGCTGTAAGTAGCAAAATTATTCAAATAAATAACGAAATCTATAATAATAATAGTAGCATTAATAATTATATATATATATATATATATCTGAATAATAACAATTCAATTTTATTTTAGTAATTGCTTACGAAGACGCTCTAGCTGATTTTGATGACATAACAAAACAATGGAATGAACAATGGCAATATACTTGCAAGGTTAGAGTGATAAAATAAAATAAAATAAAATAAAACAGTAATAGTAATAGTAATAGTATTAGGATACATTATTATATGTCATCATCTTACTCATTTTTTTTCTTCTTTTTGTATATACTATAGGAATTTGAACTTTTAGAAGTTGAGAGATTAGAATTTTTAAAAATTAATATGCAAGAGTTTAATCAAGTATTTGTTGATATATCTGGAGTAACTATAGCTGTAAAGCGATATATATTATTTAAAATGTTTTTTACTTTAAAAATATTATCTAAATTTTTTAATGTTATTAAAAGCATCAAATCATAATTATTTTTTTTTCTTTTTTTTAATAGGCACATACATCTATTAATGAAGAATTGGAATTAATTAATGTAGACGAAGATCTTGACTTTTTTGTAAAAGAATTTGGTGGATCTAGTATAATGCCTAATGCTAAAGATTATTTTAAATTTTATATGGCTCATGATAAATTTAAAGAAAGTAATCATCAAGAGCATCATCAAGTTATGAGCAGCGCTAAAAATCATAATGGAACTGATTTCACAGCAACAGCTGAAAATGATGATATGCAGCAAAAACAAGAGCATCATCGCATAATAGTGGATCAAGAGCAAACAATGGAAGAAGAGAACGATGTCGTTAGTGTTGATGGTGACGATACAATTTATGATCAAGAATTGAAGAATGATAATAGTAATAAAAGTGTGATAGGCGATTATGAAAGTCAGTTTATGGTTGGGCGTTTAGAAATCTATAATTCTGAAGATGATACTAGTGATTTTGACGATAGTGAAAATTGTTATAGTGAACACCATTATGAACATGAGAATATAAGTATTATTGATAAGGAATCTAGTAACAATAACAGCAGCAACAGTGAAAATGAAGAAGAAGAAGAAGAAGAAGAAGAAGAAGAAGAAGAAGAAGAAGAAGAAGAAGAAGAAGAAAATAACAAATATAATAATTTAAACCATTCAAGAAATAACCAAAGTGTAATTACCAATGACCCACTTAATAAAGTATATATGGATGATTATCAAGACAAACAAATGGATAGCCACGATAACGATATGCATATAGAAAACTCCCAGAAACCAATAGATTATCATAACAAAGATAATAATATTAGTTTTGAAATGATGGATGAAAACCGTACTATACCTATAGAATTACTTGAAAATAATAATAATGATCATCAACCTTATCATGATTATGAAAATTTGTCGAAAGAAGAAGAACAAAATGAATCCAATGACCAATATATAAAAGATAATCAACTTTTTGATATTATAAACAGTTTGAAAACTGAGTTACAACAAAAAAATGAAACTATATCAACAAAACGTACTCCAAAAAAATTACCTAAAATAAAAACACAAGACTCTGTAAAAATGAAATCAAGATCATCGTCATCATCACAACAACAACAACGCTATACTAAAGATAGTAGTATGCCACCATCCTCTACACAAAATCATATTGATTCTTCTCAATATATTGTATCATCATCTCCCCCTCCAGTACCTAGACACCAGCCTCAATCTCCTACGACATCATTAACAGAAGTAGTAAATACCTTTTATACAAAAGAAGAAAATAATGAAGAAGAAGAATGCATGATTTCACCTACCTCCTCTTTATCAAGCAATACTGTTCATGAAGAATTAGATGATATGCTCCGTCAATTAGAAAAACAAAGTAAAAAACCCTCCTACCATAACAATAATAAAAAAACCGTAACAGCAAAAGCATCAATGTCGTCATCAGATAAAATACGACTCTCTGGTGTACGACAAAGATATCCAAAAGGAAATAATGGCCGAAAATTATTAGAAGAGTTATCAGAAACAAATGATTTCGAAAATGATCATCAACTTGAAAATAAAATAAAATCATCGTCATCGTCTCAGTTACAGCAAATCAATGCTAATAATAATAAATATCAGTGGCAAACTTCCCCACCTGATACTGCTACAACTACCACATCATCTCCTAATTATCATGCTTCTCATTTTGACCCTTCATCTACCATTTCTTCTTTAGCAAAAAATTCGCTTTCTATTGCTAAACCAATTGATAAATCTCAAAAGTGGACCTTGGAAGAAGCCACTAAAGCTATGAGTCAAGCTACATCTACAAAAAGACGACCTTTACCTAAACAGCCAATTGATGTTCATATATAATAAGAATAAATATATAAAAAAAAATTGTACTGAGTCGATATAGTTGACTTTACATATTATATTCTCTTAAGATTACCATTCATATTAAAATTTTAGTATGTTGTTATTCATTTATCTTTACTTTTAAATATATTATTACATATGTTTGTATATAGATATATTAATTTCCAAACTTTTTTTACAAACTTATTATTTTTTGTTATATATATAAGTAAATAAAAACAGTATTTCCCGAAGGAGGCAGTAATTAATATTTCTTTTTTTAAAAAAATCGATACATAAACCTGTTTTGCTTCTAATAAATTATTTGAATATTTACGATACCAAATATATAAATACTTGTAATAGTCCAAATAAAATAGAAAATGAAACTTGTACAATTTTACGTGATTAAGAGATCAAACTCTATTAAGTGCACATACGTTTTTTTATATAAAATCTATTTTCTCATCTTTAATTTTTTCTTCTTCCTCGCAGTTTCTCTCTTTTATATTATACTTATTTATCTTTTGTTTTCCTTTCAAATTTGTACTTCAACATTTTTATTTGCCTTAGTTATATCAAGTCTTCGCAATAATATAAATACTCGAGCCAATATTTATGAAAATTAGAAAGGTTTTTTGGTGAACGTAATGGAAATTATTGTAGTCCATTAATATACGAGGTAATAATCTAATTCCTTCTTTGCGATAGTAGGAAAGTGTTTGACTCTTTAGTAAAAAAAATATGATCACTTTTAATTTAAATGTCTTTTTTAATTTGCGCAAGTGTGCTTGTAAGAATTTAAATTTATTTCTTTTTATTTTATATACTTCTTTTCGAATGATTTCTCTTTTTTAAACTAATATTTGTTAGTGAATTGTTATTTTATTCTATTACTGCATTAATTTATTAGTAAAGTTACTTGATCTATTTTGTTTTATATCTAGTTGAGATGTCATTCATTTTTTTCTATAAATTGAATACAAAAATTTAAACTGCGTCTTGCAATTTTTTTTTCTCTTTTTCTCTTTTTTTCACTCCAATTTATTTTCTTTATTTTTATTTTTTAGAATATAATGTATTATTGTAGAAGATCATTAATACGATGCACGACATCAAGATATTGTAATAATAATACTAGTCAATATTATGCGTTAATTAATAGAAAGTTTTCGGGCACATCATCTTTTTTTACTAAACACGAAAAAGTCTATGCTTTACCTTTTAAACTAAGTGAAGAACGTGCACCCCAAGTCATAGAATTAGCAAACTATATTACTGAGCACAAGTTTTTAGGTTTTTTTAAACTCTTAAAATCAGTAAGTTATATATATTCATATGTATATATTTTGATCTTTACTTACGTGTATATATATGGTATATTTTATATAGATGTTTTTAAAGACGTTGCCTAAAGTATCTGAAACTTCCAATATTCAAATGCGTAAAGCATATATCCCTTTTTGGTATTATGATATGGCTATCAAAGCAACTGTCAAACAAAAATCCAATGGAGAAGAACGTGAAGTATTATGTGTCGGGCTTGATGAATATTGGATAGGACATCAATGGTCACCTATGTGTTATCTTAGTTTTGGCAATCCTATCTCAATTAATGCAGATACTTTAAAACCATTTAATCAAATTTATGAAGAAATCATGGAAAATAAAAATAATGAAGATAACGACGATAACAATAGCAACATTAGCAGTGATATTGAAGTCATCCCATTTACAACGGACCCAATTCAGGATCTAGCAGCTTATATTCCAACAGCATTAGAAGGACTCACTCTAAGCCAAGGTACAAAAAATGAATGTCAATTATCCAATGCCGAATTAGTATTCGGTGCTGCTTACCCTTTGTATTTCCCTGTTTATATTGCTCAAGTGGATGCTGAAAATAAAAATGGTTTACATACAGTTCTTGTGATTGGTGGTCATAGTGAAAATCCTCCTATTTTTAAATATGATCCTATTGATGATACAAGCGAAAAAGAAAAAAAAAACGTTAGTTTATCACGACAATGGATTAATAGTGGACAGTGGATACGTTTGGATGTGGCCGACCAATCATGGCGAGTTGGTTATCCTACATCTCCTCTTCAGGAATTATTAAATCAATTCATGACTCATGTTGTGAACCGAGAAGAAGACCCCAATCTTGTTACAAAACCACGCCAACCTATACCATGGGATCAAGATGTTCGTATTCAAGCCTACCCTTCACATCAAAAAGAAAATAAATCTTATATTGAACAATTGTTTAAAGTATGGGCGCAACAAAACATGTTAACCAAATTGGATACAATGGACCCAGATAAGAAAACAATTGGTATGGGTGAAAAAGGACTTGAAGTACAAACGGCAGAAAAATTGAAAGAAACCATCTTAGAAAAAGTAGGTGAAGAATTAAAAACATTGGAAACATTGGAGCCCCACTGGTTAAAAGAGTATAATAATCAATTAATTAAACAAAAACATCAAGAAAATCAAGAAGAATAGTTTAAATAACATATATATATGTATGTATGTATATTCGTTTATCATACACACACATACATATACATACACATAAGAATTTATACTTTTTTTTAAAAAATAAATAATAAATAAATAGAATTAACTTTAAAATTTAAAATAATTAATTGTAAACATTTAATAAAAACATAATGTATAATATACTACAGTTCCACATAAAAAAATAGATGATCAATTTAAACACAGATTGCATGATAAAATTAATATTTTTTTCTTAAAAAAAGTACATGGTCATTTTATAAGTTGCCGATAACGAGTAAATTACGCTTTAATTGATTTTATTTCTTTTAGTCCTACTTCCATTAGATTTACTATCAGTTGATAATTCTGCTGTTGGTTCAGGGTCCTTGGATTTATCATAATCATCAAGTTCTTCAATTAATTTCATTGTAATTAAATCAGAAAATCCATAAAACTATATATATGATTAAAAAAATAAGAGTGATATAATATACAATACTAAATTAATATTATAATGTAACGCTTATTATTTTTTTTCTTTGATAATAATATAGCTATAATAATAATAATAATAATAACATTATTTCAATTGCTTTTTCTCTTTTTTTTTTCTTACCAGTGGACCACTAACTCTAGTACCTTGTGATTTGCTTTTTATACATGCGGTTGTCCATGGAGCTGTTGGTGTTGATCCTTTGAATATAAGATTTGAATTATTAACTTGCACCTAAGTAATAATAATAATAATAATAATAATAATAATAATAATAATAATCGTATTTACATATCAATAAAAGGTATAAAATCGTGCATACATATCACTGTTTTATACATAATTTATATTAAATTTAAACTTACTGAAAAAATAGGACCTTCTCCTTCAGGACCCTCAGATATAGTCATGGTATAATTATTTCCAAAATGACTTTTTGTCGCACGGTAGCCGACTGGGTATGGATGTTTATATCGACACTATATATATATTCTACTCGTAAATATTGATTTATCTTCCTTTTTTTAAAAAATAAAATAAAATAAAGACACTATAGACATATATATATTTTGCATTATCTACTTACAGCATGATTGCTCCAATATTTTGATCTATCTTTTCCAGTATAAATTTTTCCCATCTCCCATATAGTCGTACCAATAGATGTTAAAGTTAAAGGAACACTTATATTTTTAGGAAGTGGTGTATGATCTTGTTCCTTTAATTCAATAAATTTTGATTGACTAGCCTGTATTATACGGTCCCGATGATCTAAAATTTCTTCCAAATCTATCTAAGAATAATATTCAGTTATGTATTTTAATATTTATGCGTGTATACATTAAAAAAAGAATAATTGTAGCAATACTAAAAATAGCTTACATTATCTTCTGGTGCTTCACCTCGTATACGCTTGGATACTCTATTAGGTGCTTTTACCGTTAACTTAGAAGAATTATATTTAGGACGTTTTTTTACAGATTCAGTTGTTGGTGTAGTAGGTAAATCAGAGAGCATATTGCTAGACTAATTAATATATATTTTATATAATCTTATTATATGTATTACATTATTATTATTATTATTATTATTATTATTTTATATTTATATTTGTATAAAAATAATTACAGTATTTAATCCATCTTCAGATAATAAGCCAAGTTCCTTTAATAATTTTTGATTTTCTTTCATTTTTTGTCGCCTTATTTCTTCATAATTCCTATTTGTGAATAAATAAATATATTAATATAAATGTATTTGTATGTTATTTTCAACGACTTAATATATATAAAGTATAATTATTTATTTTCATTTACGTTTTATCTTGTTCCTGTACAATACTTTCAGTATCCATTTTTATTTATTTATTTATTTGGGCAACAAAATAATATTGAGAAAAAGGAAAGGGGAAAATATAAATGTCAAAAATTTTTTTAATAAGGCGCACTAGCAAAACTTTTAGCGGAATTTCAATATAATTTCTATGCTTTCCTTTAAAATAAATTGTTATTGATATTAGCATTTTAAATAGTATCAGAATAAAAATAAAAGCAACTTCGCCAAATTGTTTGCTTTAATATAATGCGTTAGTTTTATGCAATATTAATAATAATAATAATAAGAATAATAATTTTAAATATAATTTCAATAGTATGAATTTTTTATATTCATGGCGTATCATTTAATATATATGGTGATTGTTTAAAACTAATTTTTTATTATAAATTAAAAATTCCAACACAATACTTAATTATTTTTATTTTTTAATTATATGACTAAAAATATGTTTACCATAAAATAAGAGAATTTGAAGATTCCCTTGGTCATTAAAGGATAATAAACGTTTTTTTCTTTTATAGAATGAAATAAAACTACCAGCTTTTTGAAATTCATTTTTAATATTTTCTAATGGGTAAATATTTTTTTATAAAACAAATACATAAATTGGCGTCAAATAATATTCTTTTTTTTTTTTAAATAAAAATAAGACATCAATTAAAATAATAAAATAAAATAAGTAAAATATTAAAAAAGCTATTATTAAAGAGGAAAAGGAGAGGAATAGGAAAGGAAAGGAGAGTTAAAATAAAATGAAATATAATAAAGTATTAAGATAATAATAAAATAAAAAATAAAAATCAAATCTAATCAAGTCAAAGAAAGCTTAAATATATATGATTCCTAAGCAACATGTTGAGGGTGTTTAGAAGTACTATCCGTCATATGATGAATTGTTTCACTGAAAAAGGATTTAGAAAAGCCATCATGATCGATTGGAGTTTCTGGAAGAATCATTGAAAAGTTGCTATTTTTTTCATTGGTTGTTGTATAAGCATCTTCTTGATCAACGCTTGATGTTTCGTCCATTACTTTTTCACCATAGCCATTCACTTCTGCCCAAGTCTTAATAGCATCTACCATATCTAAGATCTTTTCTTCATTACCACCAAAGACATCTATTTAATAAAAATAAAAAAGTGATCATTAGTCTTTTTTTTTTTTTTTTGCAATAAATAAATAAATAAAATAAGATAAATAATGATAACTTTTTTCAATACCTTTAATAGTGTAATTTCCATTAACTACCACACCATTGACACCCATGAATTTAAAAGCAGAAACAATATTATCGAGTACTTTCATACTAACTGAACCACCTTTTTGATCAGGATTGCGTCTTACTTTTTTATTACTTAATGTTTCCAATAAAACAATCAACGTATCACCATTGCGGAACGCACTTGATAAATCTACTACTTTTTTCCCTTCAGGTAAATATTGGTTAATCCAATGAATATATTGTGCATTTGACCAAGCTCTTTCCGATGGATGAATCATTTTTTCATGTATAATGTTAGTGTTATTGTTATGATTTATAGTTGTTGTTGTAGTTATTGTATTGGATGATAAAATAGAGGATCTATTGTTGTTGATTTCTTTGGTATCTGATATCGTGTTGCTGTTGGTATATTTTTCGTGTTTAAAAGGATCAACATCTTCATCACTATCTTCATCTATACCTTTATGTTGATGATGGTATTGATTTTTTGTTATGGAACGTGTTGAAATGCTAGATTCTTTTGTTCCTCCTCTATTGAATTCAATTTCTTCGTCTTCTTCATCTACCTTTTGCATTGATTCATTTAATTGCTGGGTTTTACTCATGAGGACAGAGGGTGGACGTGGACGCATACGTTGAGCAACATCCAATGGAATAGTTGCTACTTGATTGGATGACATGACAGGTGCTAATAAATAAATAGAAAATAAAATATTTATAAAAGTTAATATATATGTATATATATAGTTATAATAATAGATAATAATAACAAAAAAAAATTACAAGTAAAATCACGAAGGATAGTTGCTTTCATTAAAGCTTGGATCCATAAACGCATTGAATCGGCAGTATCAGTATAAAAGAAGAAAGTACGTTCTTGTTCATGTTGTGCTTTGAAACAGTATTTATTACTATGAATAGCTTCATCTACAATTACACGATAACCACGAAGATTGATAATACCTTTCATACGGACATCCTATTAAAAGTTATGATAAAAAGAATGATATTTATGTGGTTAGATGGTGAAAATTTATTAACAGTTTTATATTCGTATATTTATTTATATATTTATTCTTATTGTTATTTACCTTTGGGCTTTTAAAATAGAATAAATTGGTTCCTTTAAGAACAAACCATCTTTTATTCCATGTTTTATATCTATCACTCTGTTTGTGTAACCAACCCTCGTGTTCAGGAGCTTGGAATTCGTCAGTAGAAGGTCTTTGTAATGAACTATCAATAGATAAAATAGATAACGTTTGATCTGCAGGTTTATTGAATTTAGCCGTCATCTAAAAAAAAAAAAAAAAAAAATTAAAAGAAAAAATATAGAAAAAAAAGTATTAAATAAATAAGCTGTAAAATCATTATATATTTATATTTTCTACTATATATATACTGACTTCTTGTTGGAATCTATCATGGCCAGGTTGATATGATTGATGATTGTTTGTTGAAGTAATGGTTGGTGTACTCAAAGAAGCCCTAGGATGCGCAGCATCTTTTGATATATCATGAGTAGAATGCTTGATGGTTGAAAAAGAATGTTGTTGTTTATTATGATGATATTCATTACTTTTAGATGACATAATACTTGAAGCTGTCGTATTAAATGTATTGGATCGACTAATATTTTGAGGAGAAGCAGTAGATCCAAGACTAGTACTAGACATTGGTCTTAAATTATCTTGAGTAGTGACAGAAGAAGCTGAAGATGGAGGTGCTGGTGCTTTACGAGGAAATTGATATAAGCTATCTGATTCAATAGGAGATGATAAATTGGATTGGAAATTCATAGAGGAAGGTCCAGTAGTGGAGGATGAAACCGAACTAATGACGGATGAAGTATATTTTGTATCACGTTGTTGACTGGAAGAAGGAATACGACTCGTTGATACTGTTACCCTTGGGACCGGCCCTTTTTGAGTGGATAGCTATATTTTTTTAAAAAATAAAATAAAATAAAATAAAAATCAATCAGTATTGTTATTTTATCTATTTTATTTGTTTTTTCATTAATCTATTATTATTATTCACAATTACTTCATTTTCTACTTCATCAATATCTTCCAATGTATTATGACTGGTTGACTTTTTTCTTGAAGAGTTTAGTTTATTAATTGCTGTCATGACTTTATAACGTCTACCATAAGCTGCAATGCCTAGTTCCTTCAAAGTATCCATAGTTAATTCCACCAAGACATCCCCAGTTATTTCTTGTTCTAAAAGAATATAGGTGTGTAGAAAGAATAGGAATAAAATATGAAAAAAAATGAGAAAAATTGTTTTGATGAAATATGTTATGTATATATATATATATGTCTCCTTTCCTATTTATCTATTTATTTTTTAATTTATTTTCATTTTCTTACCAACAAATATATCCACTACATTTTCTAATCCAGCTGATTCCAACCAAGAACAAACTTGATTTACATCCCAAGTTTCTGGTTGTTGATCTAATTTAAGTGTTGTATAATTGGATGACGATTGATTTGAATCGATTAATGAAGAAGAAGGAGGAGAAGGTATTATGGTTTCAGGGTGAGTAGGGGTGGTATGGATATTATTTAACGCGTCTATTTGTTGTTCTATATTTATTTTACTAACGTTACTTTTATTATTGCTGTTGTTATTGTTGCTATTAGCATCGTCATCATGATAATTTTTGGTATTTATATTGACATTATTTTTATTGTTTAAGGTTTCGTTGGTGTCACTATTTTTTGTATTGGGTTTGATATGTGACGTATAGTTCATTGGAAATAGGCCCACCTATATAAACATTATACATTATATCATATAAATATATAAATATATACATATACACACATATATATATATATTAGATATGCTCATATTTCATGGTATCAATATTCATGTAAAATTATTTTTATCATTATCATTTATTACTTACGTTTCCTCTTTGGTCTTTTCCCTAATATGAATAGATAGTTAAATAGATATAAATAGGAATCGTTAATAAAAATAATAAATAAAAAACAACATACTAAACTTATATAATGTTAAATTTATATATATATATACCTTCCACCAACCGTCAAGATATTTTTCATCTTTTTCAATAACCGTAATGGGTTCCCCGGCTTGAAAAGTAATTTCGTCTTCATTTTCAGCTTCAAAGTTATGAAGGGCATAAACGATTTCAAGTTTTGTTGACATGAGTTTAGTTTGAATTAAAAATAAACGATGACAATAATAATATAGAGTTGTGTAATCTTTTTTTGTTTTTAATTTTTATTTTTGACTATATTATATCTATATATATTTAGGTATATATATATGTATATATATATATATATTTATATATTTATATATATTTATATTTAATGAAAGGAGTGTAGTATATATATTTATATATAAAGGAATGTAAGCTTTTTTATATAAAATAAAAAAAAGAAGAAAGGAAAGAATATAAATTCAACCTATTCTAAAAAATAAAATAAAATAATAATAGTGAAAAGAAAGAAAGAAGAATAAGAAAAAAAGACAATAAATTATTTAAAATTCTTTAATAATAGGAGTTGTAAAAAAAAAATAAAGGTCGTACAAATCTAATTTTGAACAGGCAAGTATTCATATTTCATTAAAAAAAGAATTTTTATGTTATTTTTTAAAATATTTCTCGTCACAACTTGTAAATTATATAATTTATATTAATATATATAATACATTTATATATATACATATATATATAAATGTATATATAAATTTATATTATATATATATATATATATTATATTATATTACCTCCTCCTTATATAAAATATGTTAAAATATATACCTTATTGAAAAAATTCATATTCCGTACCAATTATATTTAGATTATTCAAGATAACAACCCAATAACTCACGTGATACGTTGTTTCTTGTACCTAGATTTTTTAAAAAAGAAGACAAAAAGAATTTTTGTATTAAAAAAAATTAATTTAATAATATTTAAGGATAAAATAAAATATTCATCAATATATGTTATACATACATAATATATATAACATATATACTAGAACACATGTATTATATAATATAAGAATGATATATATGTTTAAAAACAAGAATAATAGAATGAGAATGCACGGACCACGGATCTTTCTTTACAAAAGTTTCTTTTTATTTTTATTTTTAATATTGTTTACCATACATTGATAATAATAAAAAACAAAAGAGAAAAAAAAGATTTGAGCCATATGATCAATTTTAGAAAATTTTAATTTCCGCCCAATTTTTTTAAATGTATATCTTTTTTTTTTCGTGTGGGATAATTCTTTTTTTTTTATCTCTTTCTTCCTTTTACTTTTTTTTTTTTTTTTTCTACATTTTATTATTTTTGTATATTATAGTTCTTAATTTTTTGTATTATATATATATATATATATATATATTACCTATTATTTATTATTTATTTTTGTATTTGTATTTTTAATTTATTATAACATATTTATAAATGGATAAAATAAAAAAAGTAAGATGGGACCCTGAAAACGAATCTAATTATTCAACATACAACAGTGTAAATAATAATAATAATAATAATAATAATAATAATTACAGTAATAATACAACAGCACCACCAACACCTACACCAACAATTAATACACCTATATATAATAATACTTATGATTATACACCTTTTGATTCCCATTTTATAACCTCCTCACGACCAAATACCTATAATAATGAAGACGATAGCGGTAGTGATAGTGAATATACAAATAGAAATAAAAGAGAAGAATATGATAACTATGATGAAGAGGAAGACTATGATGATGATGATGATGATGACGAAGAAGAAGAGGATATTTTGCATGAAGTTTATTATGAAGACCCAACCAACCCTATTCCAACACGATCACATCATTCCAATCATATATCACCCGAAGAAGCACATGAAAGACGTGAATGGCAACAAATGTTGCAATCTGTATTAAGAGGAGAAGTGATCAAAAGTGAAAAAAAACGATTATTAAATAAAGACATATTTCAACAAAGAAATTCTATACAAGAAATATGGTTATCTTTAAGAGCACTTTTACGTGGAAGAACTATAACGGATGAAATGAAATTTTTACAAGAAAGTCGGCAATCTATTGATGAAGTGGTAGAAAGCATTATGAAATTTCGTGTAGATGATCATTCAGCAGATCCGGCTCTTCTTCAAGTGGCAGAAGTATTAAAATGTGTCGATCGGGTCGAATCATTATACGCTACTCGTGCAGAAATGATTCGAAATCATCCTAATTATAATGCTGCTCCTTTTCAAATTCGGTTGGATGCTCTCAACGCTTGGTGTACCGTTACTCGAAGTTTACACATGCAATTCAAAATATTAAGAGACTGGACGGGGTCAGATGATTTACAGGTGTCACGAACAATGAACTTGGGGGAGAAAGATACAAATATTCAGCAAAACTCCACAAGTAACAATAATAATGACAACAGTAATTATCAGCATGATTTTTATTACCACCATAAATTAGCATCAAAAGATTACCCTTATTCCAATACAGACCTTTTAGCTACTTTATCCTCCACTTCATCTTCTTATAATACAAACGCTTCCAACTCTTCTTCTACCGCTGCAACTCAAACAAATATGGTTAGAAATAATAGCAACAGCAGTATTCAACATCAGCAGCATCAGCAACAACAATTTAAACTAAATCAAAAAAATTCGTCGTTTGTAGAACGAATTCTTCGCGAATCAGCTCTTCAAGATACTTTTGATAAAAGGACTTTATCCGCCTTAAATTGTTTATTGTTAAAATCCAAACAAACTATGATGGCCAACCATCGTCTTTTTCAAAATATGAATTTACCACCCTTTTTTGATGAATTAAAACGATTAGCACATTTCCCATCCCGACTAGTAGAAGAAGCATTGAAGTTAAGATTAGAATCTAAAGATCGTGTGACGGATCCACCCAAACAAATGGTTGATGCTATGTTGGAAGATTTTCATGGTTTGTTATCTTTAGCCTGTCGTGTGAAAAAACAATATCAAGAATTGGCTTCGCCTGCTCCTGGCTGGGTCATGATTGATGATGACACATTGGAAAAAAATTACAAAAATGTGGTCATGGATTCTGTTCAATTTTATTTTAAATTAATTACTTGGAAAATCGATTTTGAAAAAGAAAATAGTTTAAGAGAATGTGAAGTCTTGGAAAAGGAATGGGAATTTTTATTATCAACCATTTGTTGTATTGATGATGAAGCCTATTATGAATGCACTGAACAATTCTGGTAAAAATATAAAAAATAAAAAATAATAAAGATGGAATAAAAAATGATATATATATATATATACATTATAAAGTTTTATTAAAAGTATTTATTTTTTAAAATATACATACATATATTATTATTGTTATTAGTGCACTAACAAATCGTCAATTACAAGATACTATGAATGATTTAAATAATATTATGTCTATGAACGCAAATGATGAAGATAATGATATTGAAACAAAATATTCAAGACTATTACATACTATTGGAATGAGGGCTCGTAAACTTTTACAATTTGCAAAGTATATGGACATATTTATTTAATTAAAACGTATATATATATGTTGGTATTTATCCCTTATTTATTTATTTATTTTCTTATTTTATTTCTTGTATTTGTTTTTTTCCATAGATCATTTGTTGGAAACTTTGAAAATGCAGCAGAATATTTATTTGATACAGAATGTTTAAATAATGTGATTAAATACCTTGAATTAACTGGGCACTTTTTTGTGCGCACCAATACATTTGAGGATGAAAGAATATACATGATTGCCTCACCATCATTATATAACCGACCTGATATGATAGCAACACTAGCGCATAGCGGATTTAAAGCTCCTAAAGAAGAAGATATTCCTGGTACACCAAATAGCCAATTTCAATTGAATGGATATGAATCAGCTCATTATTTTACCAACCCTTATAACCCAGAAGATACTAATTATTCTTCCAAAGATTATATCTTTTTCATTGCACCATGGCAACATTTTTACTGGTCTGGTGATATTTATGATGTTCCACTTCCACTTGTCAATATTAATTTAAAACCACGCCGTATGCGATTAGTCACACATGTGCCTAGACACCTGAAGGGTATTAAATCACAATTTTGGGCATCTGTCAAACATTATGGTTTAGGGATCATTCGTGAGCAACGTTGTCATTCACCCAAAATACATAAAGACATTCGTCCTATCAAAGCCACTATTTATAAATTAACAGAAACCATCATTCATAGTGTCTACTCATTACGGGATTTAACAACATTGAACACAGAATGTCATGAATTAGTTGAAGAAGCGTTTAGTTTCGCAAGTGATTTTGGTATGAGGGTTTCTAAATTATTTGACCCAAGACATCGATTACCTTTAGATTTGACATTAACCCAATTAGCAATACAATGGATTTGTTTTATTACAGATGAATGTAATCCTATGGATCAGCGTACTTTTAGATGGGCAGTTACAGCTTTGGAATTTGGCCAACTTATGACAAAGGGAACTAATATGCTGGCTTTAGGGGAAGCGGATTTTTCGATGTTGCAAAGTAAAGTGGCTAGATGTATTGCTTTACTGATTTCCCATTTTGATGTATTGGGTACAAGATGGACATTTGAAGTACAACAAAAGGAAGAACAAAGAAAAAGAGGGATTACAGCAAGAAGAAACTCTTACATCACTAGTAACAATAATAATCATAACAGCGGTAGCAGCAATAACAACAACATCACGAAAAGTAATAATAACAATAACAATAGTGGCAGTAGTAGTAATAATAAAAGTAATAATAATAGCGTTATAAAAGACGAAAATGAAAATTCATTTAATCAGAATAACATCGACAACCGCCGTAACAGTAATGGTAGTATAAGAAGAAGTAGTATTAATGTCAATGGAGGAACGAGCAAGGAACCCAATAATCATAATAATAGTAGCAACAATGGAAATAATAAAGAAGTTGTAGGCAATACAGATGTAGTTGGGAATGAAGCAGCAGTAGCAGCAGCACATCGATATATAAGAGATGCATGGATGCGAGATATTACTCAATTAGAAACAGAAAGAAATAAAATGGAGCAGGAAGCCAAAATAGTTGGGAAAGTCTTGGATGATCAAAAACCTGAAGATCAATCGCTTGTATTTTTAGCTCCTTCTTCTTCTAATATCTCCTTTCGATGGCAACAAGGCCGTTATATTGGTGCTGGGACATTTGGGCAAGTATATTTGGCTATTAATTTAGATACATCAAGTATTATGGCTGTAAAAGAAATTCGATTTCCTGATTCAAGTGCTTTATCAGCTTTACATAAAGCTATTAAGGAAGAAATGAAGGTTATGGAAATGCTACACCATCGAAATATTGTACAATACTATGGAATGGTAATAAAAAAAAATATAAAGATTATTTTAAAAATATTAAAAATGAAAAAATAAAAATTATTAATATATTATTTATTTACTTTATTTAATAGGAAGTACATCGTGAAAAAGTAAATATATTTATGGAATATTGTGAAAATGGTAGTCTTGGTTCATTATTAGAAGCAGGTGGTCGGATTGAAGCCGAATATTATATTGTTGATTATGCATATCAAATACTTTGTGGTTTGGCTTATTTACATGATAATAATATTGTACACCGTGATATTAAACCAGATAGTAAGTTAAAAAATAATACATATCTACGCATAGGAATAAATTATATATATATATATATATATATATATAAATATATAAATATTGAATTATTTTTTTTAATATATATATATATATATATTATTTTTAAAATAAAAAATAGATATATTGATTGATCATCAAGGTCAATTGAAATTGTCCGACTTTGGTGCATCTAAAATTATTGCTCATGGACATAAAACGCTTGGAAAAACAACATTAAATGTAGCTAATAGTTTAACTGGTACACCAATGTATATGGTAAATATAAACATAGTAACAATATAAAAATATTAATAAATATATAAATAAACAAATATATTAATAATATACATGTATATATATATATATATATATTAGGCACCTGAAGTTATTACAGGAGGGGATACAGGTAGGAAAGGATCTATGGATATATGGTCATTAGGATGCTGTGTAGTACAAATGGCAACTGGAAGAAGACCTTGGAGTACACTCGATAATGAATGGTCAGTTATGTTCCATGTAGTAACTGGACATCCACCTTTACCAGATCCATCACAAATGTCTAGTTCTGGTATATCTTTTCTTAAAAAATGTTTTATTCGAAATCCTAAAGAACGACCTACAGCTTATGAGTTATTAGAAGATCCTTGGATTAAAAATTATTTAGAACATGGTATTATTGAAAATGACGAACAGCAACAACAACAACAACAAACTGAAACAACAAACCTAAACAAAAACACAACAACGATACCATCATCACCTCCTCCATCACCTTATCATGAAAACCCTCAACAACAACAGCAACAATCGATTGAGCATAAAAGTATTAATAGTAATAATAGTTTAAAAGGAAATTTACCGTCTTTACCAACACCTTCCACCTCTGCTTCTCAATTAACAACAACTACAGGTAGCCATGATTCAAAACAATTGGATAATTCACACTCTAGTATAAAAAATCATGATTCTTTACATAATTATTTTCAAGGATTATTTGAACATGATCACCCGTCACCATCTTTATCAAAATCTTGATATAAAAATATAATCAATTAATCATTTTTTTTTTATTTTTTTATTTTTTTTTAAAAAAAGGCACTTTATATTTTATACATTATTATTGTTATTATAATTTTTAATTTATTTATTTTGTTATTCTAGTATTATACATTATTTTGATTATGAATTATTTATATTAAATCATAGCAGGAAAAAAAATTGAACCCTTTTTCTTTTACTCTCTTTTCATATTTTATTATTATGAATAAATGCAATCTTTTTTTTTTTTTGTTTTGCTTTGTTTTTGTTTTTGTTTTTTATAAAATGACTAAAAGAAGTGATAAGGAGGTTAGGTATGTTTATAAAAGGAAAATAAAGTAAAGTATATAAAAAAAGTATAAAAAAAAGAATGGATCTTCTATTTATTTATTTTTAATAAATATTAAAATTTTTATTATTATTATTATTATAATTATTTTTAAGGGGAGTTAAGGAAAGAAAAAGAGTGGGTGATAAACTACTTTTTGGGATATATAGATTTACCAAAAAAAAAAAAAAAAAAATGGGGGGTGGAGAAGAAAAAATAATAAAAAAAAAGAGAGAGAGAGAAAGAGAGAGAAGAAAGGAAAAATCATTTGGAATAGTAAAGAATGGCGTTTTTTTAAATTGGATTAGGGGAAATCAATATATATTTACCTTATATAATATGTATATATAATATATAAATATATTTGAAATATATATAATAAAAAAAAAAAAAAAAAGATAGAGATAAAAAAGAGAAAGAGGAAGAGAGACCATTTATGAAATGCATACATGTACTGAGCCTCTTATTTAACTTCCATTGACACAGATTTCCTTAAAAGATCATGCATGTTATGAAAATCAAAAATAAATAAAAAACCAGGATTTATTTTGCTTTGTCATAAGAAAGTATATACATATAAATAAATAAAATATAGTAAAAATAATTCATCTATTCGATTATCGATATTAATTTTTTTTTTTTTTAAAAAAAAAAAAAGAATCGTTATTATAAACAATCCTTTAGTAACCCTTAACCCATACTCATATTTTAAGTTTTTTTTTTTTTTAATATTACTTTTTTATTGACAAGAATATTTCAGAATCAATGAAATAGATAGTTTAGTTATTTTATTTTAATATTAATTTTTTATAAAATAATGTAATATAATAAAGAGTAATAAGTAAAGGATATAATATATTATATTATAATATATAAATGTATTGTACGATAAACAAAAAAAAAAGTAATAATAAATTAGTATTTACAAAAGAAAAAGATAAAGGAAAACATGAAATGATTATGATGGAGTTTGTTGTATAATATAAGTTATAAAAAATAATAAAAATTAAAAAAGGTGTTCATAAAATTATAGCATAAAAATATAATTAAGCATGACCAACAGCAGCAGTTAAAGAAACAGCATGATGATGATTAGCAGAAGAATAAGCTGCTTGATCATTCTGGTGATGGTGATGGTCATTATCAGAAATAGCATATAAAAAGGCATCTAATTGAGAATTGGCATGATGAATGGATAAATGAGAAGAAGCATAACGTTGGTGGGAATTAGATCGAGATGGTAAAATGGAAGGATATCTTTCCAAGATATGATCATCTCTATCTAAAGCTAAAT
This sequence comes from Cunninghamella blakesleeana, assembly GCA_017871115.1. NCBI lineage: Eukaryota > Fungi > Mucoromycota > Mucoromycetes > Mucorales > Cunninghamellaceae > Cunninghamella > Cunninghamella blakesleeana. The sequence goes on from JAFCIZ010000005.1 coordinate 3,848,147, forward strand.
ACATGGTAGATCCTAATCCTTCAGCCGAAACTATATCTAAATGGCCACCGAAATGACCAGCCATAGTTTTTGCCATACGCCAGCCCGACCACATGGACCATTCATTTTGTTCTACATCTTCAAATTCATCCAATTGGTTTGATTTTGCTGCTGATCTTTGGTAGCGTTGGGAATTGTTATGTTGTTGATGAATAGATTGTCTTAAAATAGAAGCACAGGTAGGTACACCCATCATATCTCTTGGAATATCGTGTTGCAAATCATGAGGGGTTAAAGCAGCAGAATTGGTCAAACGGTAGCCTACACTAGTTGGTCCACCAAATACGTCTAATTGAAGGAATGGGGAGGTGCCGTTGTTGTTTTTTCTTTTAAAAATGGATGGAATCCAAGACTTTGAATTATTGTCATTAACAGTTGGTGGTTGGTCAAAGTGAGAACGTAAACTAATTAAAGTAGCTTCATATAAAATACGGTGTAATACACTTGGGACTTGGGTTAGTTCAAGTTGGTGGGCGGATTTATTTTTTTTAATATGAATAGTTGGTAAACGAGTATCTCCAAAAGTATCAATACAAGTTTGCTTTGCATCTTCAACTGCTTGGTGTGCTATATCTACTGGGCAAATCACTTGAGCATGATTGCCTGTTTTTTGGTGCCATGATAAGTGTTGATCTAGTTGATTATTTAAAAAATAATATATATAAAAAATTAGTGATCGGAAATAAAAAATTAAAATATTTATATCTAATTTACCTAATAGATAATGAATTCCAAGCCCGATTGCATTAATGTGATCCATCAACATGACAGACTGAGAAGTAGCGGTGGAAGAAGATGTTAAAGCATATCTTAATTTAATTAAACTAGAAGCTTGGCGCTGTCTTAATTTTTGAATGGTATTACTAAAAGCCTTTGGTGAAGTTTCTTTTAGTGAAGGATGAAGCATTGTACAGATATCATGTAAATAACGATGACAAACATCTTTAATTAATGGTGATTGTTGTAAAGTATCTGTGTTCAAAGATGATAATAATCTTAAAATATGTGTATAGCGTACTGGTAATTCATTACATAAAAAAGAGGATGCTGTAGCTAATGGTAATTTTTTTTGTTTTGAAGGTGTAGCTAAATGTGATAACTAAAAAAAAAATATAGATATATAAGTATTATGTATATATGTATATGTGTATATATTATTTCATGTTAAAATCAAAGTAAGCAATTATCGTTGCTATTATTACCGAGATTCTAGTTTCTTGACTAGCCCAAAAATTAGCTATAAGTCTTTTAGGTAATACATTCATTATATGTGATTGAGACATTTCATATATTTATATATATATATATATATATTAAAAAAAATATTAAAGCGTGGTCAAAATATAATAAAAAAGTAAAGAAAAAAAAAAAAAGAGAGAGAGAGAGAAATAAAATAAAATGAAATGGAAAATTATCTTTTTATATTTCAAAAAGTGTTGGGGGGAGGAAAGGAAATAATGAATGGTTTTCCATTGCTTCCAAAAAGAAACTTCAAAAAAACTAAAGTATTTGTTAAAAAAAAGAGGAGAGTTATTTTTTAAAATGAGAAAGAGTATTATTTTTTTCCTCCCCCCCAAGAAATTCAAATTATTTCTTCCCCTTACATATTAAAAAAGTACTAGCAAGTGGTTCAAAATTATCAAAAAAAAAAAATAATGATTACGAATAAATAATAACAAAATCTAATGTATGTCAAAAAAAAACTTATTTATTTATCTTTTTTGCCAAATCTGTGTTGCCATTAAAGATACGGAGTTGTTTTCAATTTATTTTAAATTTGATAAAAGAGAAAAAGAGAGAGAGAGAATGAAGAGACCGAAGGAACCATTGGATGAGCGAGCGAAGGATAAAGTTTTTTTTTTTTTTTTTTTTTTTTTTTTTTTTGGTTGAATATCTTTTATTTCCATATTTGATTCATTTTTTAGATCACTCTTGTCTTTCTTTTCTCGGTGTATCTTTTTTTCTTTCTCTCTTTCTCCCCCAAATCCCTATTATTATTAAGTAAAAAAAAGAAAGAAAAAAAAGCTATTCATGGTCCCTTTTTTTATATTTATATATATAAGGAGATCATTAAAAAAAACTCTTGGCATATGATATATAATAGTTACAACAACAATCAAAATGAAATGAAAAAATAAAAATGCTTATTTTTATAATATATATGTATAATATGTATGTACTATTTTTTTTTATTTTTTATTTGGTTACATAGTTGACTATGTTTACATTAATTGACCAACTTTATATTTATATATGCTGGGGGTGACATATGAATTCCAAAAAAGTATGGATGTTTCTCTAAATAAAAATATGCCGATTTGTTTTTTTATCCAATCCCATTATATAAATACGTATAAAAACTTTATAATTCAAAAAAAAAAAAAAAAAAAAAAAAAAAAAAAAAAAAAAAAACTACGTAATATATGTATATTTATTATGTTATGAATATATATATATAACAACAACACAATAATAATAATAATAATAATAATAATATATATATATCATTATACATTGATACAAAAATTAAAAAAGAAACCAAAAAAAGTTGATAGAAATAAAAAAAAAATAATAACCATTTTTAAATCACTTATGTATTTACTGAACAAGTTAAAATAAAAAATAATAAGAGTAATAATAATAAAAAAGTGGCGAAAAGGGGATATGCAAAATAAAAATAATAAAGAATAAAAATAAAAAAGAAGTGCTTAAATATATGTATAAATATAAATAAATATATATATATATATATATATATATATATATTATTGTTATTGTTTTTTTATTTTTTTTTTAGAATTGCATAACGCCTGAAGAGGATGATACAATTGAAGAAGGTGGAGCGGTGACTTGCTGTTGTGGAACCATAACCATATTAAGAGTATTTGAGGATGTGGTAGAACTAGATGCTGCTCGGCCATGATTATTACCTCCTGCTGCTGCAGAATATGTTTGCGATGTATAAATAGGTGCCATGGATACGGGTACTGTTGTAACAGATTGTTGTTGTGATGATGATGATGGTGGTAATGGTGGTGGTAATACGTGAGTATTTGTATTATTATTATTTCCATTTGTATGATGATGATTATGATTATTACTATTATTATTATTTGTTGTTGATGAGCCCCCTCCTCTTAATAAAGTAGAAGATGTATTTGTATTTGTTGGTGCTGTAGTGGAATTTAAATTAGGGAAACCATTAGCCTGTGATATTGGACAATCTTTATGTGCAAGTAATAATGTTTTTAAATTCATAATTTCTTCTCTTAAAGCGTTAGTTTGCATTTGCAATTGTTCATTATCATTCGTTAAATACTCTACTTTGGCTTGCAAGTTGTTTAACCATTGTTTTTTACGTTGTCGACATTTTAATGCAGCTGTTAAGTTAAAAAATAAAAATAAAATGAAAGAACATTATTAGTAATGAATAAACTATTTTTTTTCCCTTTTTCTTATTTTTTTTTTTTAAAAAAAAAAAAACTTTAATATTGTGTTATATTATTATCATTGTTATTTTACCTAATCGATTTCTTTCTAAAAAGTTTTTTCGTTTTTCATCTTCTTCTTCTGTACGTCGCTTTTTATTTGGTTTTTCTTTTTCTTCATCATTATCTTTTTTATCCTCTTTCTGTGATTTCCTTCGCTGGGTATTAGTGGTGTTATTATTAGAATTATTATTATTACTAGTGGTACTTGTAGTGGAAGTAGTAGATGATATAGATCTCCTAGACATATTATTTGTTTGTGTTACTGAGTTTGAATGTGATGACTTATTAGTATTAATAGCAGTAGTAGTTATTATTGATTGTTTATCTTGGTATTTTGTAGTGGGTGATGTTGCTGTTCTTCCTGATACATAATAGGGTTCATTTTTAACTATATATAGATAAAATAATGTATATATATATATATATATATATATAAATGAATAAAAATTAGTCACGTTTTTCCTCTTAATATATTTATTTTATCTTATTTTAGTTTATTTTATGTTTAATGCTTGCCTTGGTATGAATTACTTGGTGCAATTTCTATTATAAATAAATATATAAATTGAACATTAGTACCATTTTTAAGTGCCTTAATTTATTTTTACTTGTAATTTCTTTTGATCCTCTTTTTTTAAACAACAATAATATTCATTACCTGGATAAGATAATATTGAAGAGGTAGGATTAATACCAGAATAAACAAAATCATCTGGATTAGCAGGTCGCTGTAACATAGAAGGGGATAAAGGCCCAGCCCTAAGAGAATCCCATGTATATTGATTAGCAATGTCTTTTGGGACACTACTCATTACAGCAGGTGCAGATGGACTTGTCATAGCGGCTACAGGTGGTAGTTTCAATGTGTCAGATGCATTACTATTATTATTTGTAGTAGTGGAATTAGTAGATGGTTTTAACGTTTCATTAATTGATGAATGATCATTATTATTATTATTATTAGAAGTTGATGATGATGGAGGGGGGGTCGATTTAGATACACTAGAAAAACTTTGTTCAAATGGATTAGGTTCTTGATCTAATTTTGCACTTGGATTTAATGGTAATACTGCCAGGGGTGGGCTATTAGAGACTCGATGATTATATACTTCTGTAGGTGGTTGTTGAGTAGTAGATGTTCCTATTATATTATCATTTTAATAAAGAAAAAAAAATCAGAATGAATACCAATATCATTGTTTTTTATATATATTCTTATTTTCTGTAAAAATTGTTATCCTATTTTATTCTTTTTTATTCTTTTTTATTCTTTATGGGTGTACAGTTATATATATATTATTATTATTACCATTGATAGTGTTAGCTGAATTTTCAACAAGTACAGACTTCGGATCAATAGCTGTAATTCCAATATTATTACTATTGCTTCCTACTTGGTCGTTTACCATTGTAAATGAAGTGTGGTATCTATTTTGATAAAAATAATATTCAGAATAAAAATAAAGTTAATATATTGAATCACTTTTTTAAACGTTTTATTTTGTTTGTATTTTTTTGCTGTTATATATATTGCCTCTTTTATTTTAAATTAATGTAATTATAGTCCAATATATATTTAATAATACTTCATATACATATACATATACATACACACACACACATATATATATATATATATATATATATATATATATATATATCACAACCTTTTCTCTTTCTTTTTATCTATATTCTATTTTTATATTAACATCAAAGTTCTTCTCTTTTTATACAAATATAAAATAAAAATACTTACGATAATTAAAAAACAATAAGCAATATTTTGTATTGATTTTTAGTTAATAATGGGGGATGTAAGTTAGAAAAAAAGAATCAATATAAGGAGACAACAATGAATTTATGTATTTTTTTAAAAAAAAAAATAATAAAAAAAAATAATGAGAGAAAGGGAAAGAAGAAGAAAAAACGTTAGTGGGTAAAAAAAAATGATATCGGGCTTTAAATTCAATAAAATCGAATTAAACTGATTGGCTAGATTTATAATCAATGACGTCAACAGTACACCTTCGTTCACTTTTCTCCGCTAATAATATATCATCACATACAACTTTAAATAATATCATTTCGTATTTTTTTTAAAAAAAAATCATTATGTATATCACAACCGAATCATTCAGTGAAAATAAGTAATAATTATATTTTACTAATACATATATATATATATATATATATATATATATGTTTATATATATGTTTATAATTGTTAAAACATTATCATTTAATTTTTATTGCTTACATAATTAATATCTGTTTAATAATAATAATATACATACGTATTATTATCATTTAAAAAAAAGTAAGCTTAATTCATGATCTACTTTTATTTTTTATTTGAAATGAAAAAAAATGTCCCTGAGGAAAAAAAAAAAAATAAGAATCCTATTTTAAACAGCCGACTTTTTTATGCTATTTTATTGAACCTTTACTTTTTAAAGTAGGTGTGATCATCATCAAAAAAGGATTGAAAGAATGGTAACAATAAAAAAAGGAATCTCGATTAAAAAAATGCTCAATGGTCATGAAGCTCTCGTAACTTTAATTTATTATTTAGTTTTACATAAAATCATCATCATGCATAAAAATGAAACTAAAATGAGTTGAATTGAGGTGTTTTATTTATCGTTTTATCCCTCATACGTATTCAATTTTATTTTTTTAAGAATTATTTATTATTTAAATATATATAATAGTAAGAACTATTTATTGTTGAAATGTATATAAAAACATATATATATAACTAAATATCTTAAAATGTTTTATTTTATATAGTTTCATTCATTTGTTTCGAAACATCAAAGGTAAACGAATTGTATGTTGTTAAAAGTCCGTTTAAAGTTTATAAAAAATTGCTTTTTTTGTAAAAAATTGATAAAAGAAAAAAATATTTTTTTTCCACTTTTTTCCTTTCTCTTCCCATTTTTTTTTAAAAAAGTCTAATTTGATTATTTTATAATTATATATGAAAAGAACAGTATCATTACCTCAACAGCAAAGAGTCCCTACTAATACTCATCCTAGTTATAATACTTATGGAACTATTCATGGTAGTAGTAATATACCACCACCTTCCTTATTAGAAGAACAATTGAATGAGTTTGACATGCCTAGTGATGACCCTAGAGCATCGTATCACTCATCTTCTTCTTCTAATTTTCGTACTGCTATTGGATCCTTTGTTGGTTCTTATTCGCGTACTTCAGCTTTATATATGGCAGATAATTTATTGTCAAGACCTTCGACTTTGGATTCTGCTGAATTGCTCCAACAGCAGGAAGAAGGTGAAGAAGTTACACAAGAGGATAGGAAACTAAAGTAAGCTCTAAAAAATAATATTAAAATAATATATATGAAAAAAAATGTAAAAAGACAATACATGTATATTAATAAAAATTATATTATATATATTTATATGTATACATCAGATGGGATACAGATAGTTTATATTCTACTCATACAGGAACTGGCTTATCCATCTTTCCTGCTTTATCAAGATATAGTACAATTGGTACAATTATTCTTAGAGATGAATATCATGAAGGATCAGATCAAACTATGCATCATATTCCTCAATCTAATTTTATTCAATCTGTATTCAACTCCGTTAATGTAAGTATATATATATATATATATATATGTATGTATGTATGTATGTATGTATAAAGGAAAAGAAGGAGAAAAAAAAGAAATTAACAATACTAATATTAATGGTGTCACCTTTTTTTTTAAATACGTACATAGGTGCTAGTAGGCATTTGTATTTTATCTTTACCGCTTGGAATCAAATATGCTGGGTGGGTATGGGGTAGTATTATATTTTTATTTTGTACTATATCAACCAATTATTCTGCTAAAATTCTTGCTCGATGTTTGGATGCTTCTCCTGCTGGTTCAATGACTTATGGAGATATGGGTGCTGCTGCATTTGGTGATCGTGGTCGTAGTTTTATTAGCACCATTTTTATTTTGGAACTTTTTACTTTAGGGTATGCAAATTCTTAGATCACTTGCTTATTATTAATAATTAAAAAAAACAGGAATAATCAACAAAACAATAATATATAATAGCATATTCACTATTATTATTATTATTTTATTTTTATATTTAGAGTTGCTATGGCGATTTTATTTGGTGATGGGCTTGAAACTTTATTTGCATTAGATAAAAATACCACTAGTTTGATTTCATTTAGCGTTTTAACTCCTATGTTATTTTTGCCTATCAGTAAATTGGCTTATACAAGTATTATTGGTGTAGTTAGTAGTATTTGTTTAGTAATAATTATTGTATTGGATGGCCTTTCTAAACATATTCAGCCTGGTAGTTTATGGGATCCAATGGTATATATATAGCAGCGAAGATGTAATTATTCCTTTTTTCTTGGAATACTTACTAAAGTTACCTATTATTTTCTTTTTATTTTCCTTTTTCTACATAAATAGGCTACAGAAATATTTCCTTCTCATCCATATAATATTCCTTTAAGTTTTGGCATTTTAATGGCGGGTTATTCAGGTAAATATATATAAAAAGAACGTTAAAGAATAAAAGAGCGCGCAAAGTATTCTTTGTTTTTATTTTTATTTTTTCTGTTTACAATTGTCTCATTATTACTATTACTATTATTATTATTATTGTTGTTGTTGTTGTTTTATCATAGGGCACGCAGTGTTCCCAGCTATTTATAGAGATATGAAAGATCCGAAACAATATGATCGTATGGTAGATGTCACTTATGTCATTACCTTTTTGTTATATTCAGTAACAGCAACAGTTGGCTATTTAATGTTTGGTTTAGATACAATGCAGGAGGTACGTATGAAAAAATGACATCTGTGATTACTTTTTATTTTTGAGTTTTAGTATATATATATATATATAAATAGGTAAATTAATACGGAATAATAATAATTTATTATTATTATTATTCCTGCTTATTTTTACCATAAATGGATAGATTACAAAAAACCTAGCCTCCACTCCAGGATACACAAAGTGGATCAATCAAGGCGCTCTTTATTTAATTGTTTTATTACCTGTTGCAAAGTATGGTCTCATGTTAAATCCAATTACATTGACTTGGGAAATATGGTTAAAAAGTCAAACTGTAATTGATCTTTGGTGTAAAGATCATGCTTGGCGTCAATTTGGGTTCTTTTTTTTAGGTAGACTCTTTTTAAGTGCATTTGTTATATATGTAGCATCAGTTTTTCCTGGGTTTGATCGAATTGTTGTAAGTTGCAAGCATAAAATTAAAAAATTAAAATTAAAGTAATTAGAGCTTTTTTTCATTTCTATAATGTATATATCTGTTTACTATGTATGAAGGCCTTTTTAGGTGCTCTTTTTAGTTTTGGTATTTCAGTCATATTCCCCTTAGCATGCTACCAAAAATTATACCATTCAACCATGTCAACAAAGGATTCTATTATCAATTGGATTTTACTTTTAATATCTATTATACTAGCACTTGTGGGTACTTTATGGAGTTGCCTTCCAAATTAATTCAAATTATTTTATATAAATATTTGGGTTTGTACAAAAAAAAAAACAAATGTAGTTATATCCTGAAACCTTTTAGAAAATACACCTTTTGATTGAGTTAAAAAAAGGGTTAAAAGGTTTTATCAGATCTGTTTCTTATTTTCATTTTAATTATTATAATTTTTTTTATTGAAATAAAAGTGGAAAAGATTAAATAAAAATTATGTAAAAATCATATTATTTTTCGGATATGGTTATAGAATGAAAATGGTCTGGTTGTGAGGGTAAATTGGATATATTGGCTGATAATATGCTACTTGTTGTTCTTATTTGAGACATGCCTTCATCATCCATATCATATTGATCTTTTTTATCGTCTAACTTGAATTGTTTAATTAATAAATAGCCAGTTATCACCCCTGTTTAATACATTATATAAATTAGTCACTGTTAGTATAATAAAATAAGATATAAATAAAAGAATAGATGACCATTGCTATATCATTATTATGGTTACACTGATTATTTAAATCCACTCAAACTTACAATCAAAAGAATATAAATCGGCTGATAATCCACCTACTGCTCGACAAGAAATTAATATAGCAGTTACAATATTGGCTGTAACGACCCCAATTCTTTTTTTTTTTTTTTTTTTTTTTTTTTTTTTTTTTTTTTCAAAAAAATAGAATAAAACCATATCAATTAATCAACTGTTTACTTTTATTTTATTTTGTTTTGTAAAAAAAAAAATAACTTACAAAAACATTAACCCATCTGAGAATAACGATTTATGTATACTATTTCCAAATACTTTGTAATGTCGATAAATTACGGAAAGAAAGGCAAAGGATAAAAATAAATTACTACTTATATCCAACCCTAATTTTGCAAGGGCTGGCCATTCCACTATTTTTTTAAAAAAGCAAATATAAAAAATTAATATATAAAAAATAAATAGAGATGGAATCATTTACACCAATTAAAATAAATATAAAAGGTCATTTACAATTATTTAACTAAATGAATAAACAGATAGGAAGTGAAGAGGGAAAAGATAAAGAAAAATTAGGATCATGTATATATATTATAGAATGTAAATTTTTTTATATTATTTTATATCATTACTACACAATTTCCAATAAAATCACGATGAGATTCCACTTTACCAATAGTAGCATATAAAAAGATTAAAACAAAGTAGCCCATATTAATTACAGAACCAAGAACTAATAGCCAAATAGGACGGTTATGGCATATATAAGCTTTATATAATAAAATGGACTGAATACAACACCCTCCTATATTAATGCAAACAATAGAAACCCAATATCGCTTTTTTAAAATAAAAAGCGGTGAATTGGCGATTAAAATCAAAACTATAATTCTTATTTTTTTTTTTTTTAAAAAAAAAAGGAAACTTACAAATTCGCAACCAAGTAAAATTAATGGATTTAATACACTGCAAAGTATAACAAAAAAGGCCAAACATACATTAAAAAGTACCACTAAATGGAGCCATTTTTTTGATTTCCATACTAAATTAAATGCAGTAATGATTTGCCATACGGCACACGTTAAACAAATAGTCATATAAACAAGGGTATATTGGGATTCTTTAAATCGATGGTGCTCTAAACCAATACATTCAATGAATCTATCATATTCATCTTTTGCAGATTCTGCCATTTTATTTAAAGTCAATAGTAGTAATAGTAAAATTGCTAATAATTAAAAAGAAAGAAAAGAGAAAGAAAGGTTCTTTTTTTTTAAAAAAAATATAAATATTTTTACTTTTCTTGTTTACATTGTTTTCGTTTATTTATATAATTCATTATTACACTCCCTATTGTTTATATATATATAATTATTCATCATTAAAATCTTATTACTATAATGGCCGTTATCAGCTTATATTTTCTATTTCTAAATAGCAATGACAATGTACAAGGTATAATTGTTATCATCGCCAGTATTATATTTTTGTAAATATATATGTATATTCAAAAATTTAGAATGAATATATAATAATAATATAATGAAAATTAGAATATAATAGTGTTCAAATAAGCATTAAAAAATAGTATTCTTCCATTACAAATTGATCAACCTGTGTTTTTTTTTGTTCGCTTAATTTAGAAATAATATGTAGACGGTGCCGGGCACTGGCTTTATTTTATTTTTTGTCTTATCTAAGATTGTTTTTGAATTTTTGATTTTATATAATACATAAAAAAAAAAAATAGAAATAAACATGTATTTACAGTTTAAAAATATCTTTGAATTGATAAATATATTGGAACAGAAAAATGTAATAGTGGTGACGATCACTTTTTAAGAAAAAGGTTCCTCGGAATTAGGTGGTTTTTATACATGCTGTTAGTTAATACTTACATTTGGGGTAGTAAGTATATCAAAGTATGTACAAGTGATTATTTAATATAAATTTAGTATAAACACTTAATAATAATGATTACTTGCAAAATTATTATATTTTATTTAAAAAAAAAGAAAATTCATGGTATATAATCAAATATCATTAATTTATTTATTTTTTAAAAAAGGCATGTAATTAAAAAAATATATATTTTATTCGACCCAAAGTACTATCAGATGAGTATATTTATTTTATTTTTTGAGTACTTTTTTAATTTTAAATAATAATATATATTACATAAACATTTGAATTCTTGACATATATTTTTTCTTTTTTACTTTTTTAATAAAAAAAAAAGATGTTTTAGGGCATAAAAATGACTATAGGGAAACTAAATTGGTAAGCAGTTATTTTAAAAGCCAATCATTTTTTTTTTCTGCTTGAATTTTAGTAATATTTTATAATTCCGCTAAACTTTTTTGGATCGCTTAATTTTTTTTTTTTTACACTCGCTCTTTTTTTTATTTAACCTACGTTTTTTTTCTATTTTCTATTTATTAATCCCTTTTACTCTCAATGATTAAATCTGCTTTGCAGTCTACTTATCTTCGTGCCTGTCTTAATACTACCCGTCCTTATTCTGCTAATAAATTTAACTTGATTAAAATGAACTCTTTTGTTACTTCTGTCAAAGTACCCAAGGTATATTTAATAATAAAAAGAAGAATATTAATAATAATAATAATAATAAAGTACTGTATATATGTAATAACAATATCAATTTTTCTTCAATACATCTTTTTATAGTTATCAGATCCTACTTTATTCCGTCAAGAAGCCTTTGTCAATAACGAATGGATTTCTAAATCAACCACTTTTCCTGTTGAAGGTATATATACAAATAGATAAAAATAATAATTATAGCCTATGCAACAGTATTATTATTATTAATATACTTAATACTAATATAAAAACGCGTACATACTTATCTATTTTATTATAATAGATCCTGCTACTGGAGAAATCATTGGTAAAGTACCGGAAATGGACGGAGAAGATACACGTCAAGCCATTAATGTTGCTTCTGAATCCTTTAAAACCTGGTCCAAAACAACTGGAAAGCAACGTCATGATTTATTAAAAAAATGGTATGATGCTATTATGGCCAATCAAGAAGATTTAGCAACCATTTTAACATGGGAAAATGGCAAAACATTAGCGGAAGCGCGTGGTGAAGTTGCTTATGGTGCAAGTTTTTATGAATGGTTTGCTGAAGAAGCTGTACGTACTTATGGTACTGTAATTCCCTCTCCTATGCCTAATCAGCGTTATTTAACTGTAAAACAACCTGTGGGCCCTGTTGGTATCATTTTACCTTTTAATTTCCCTACTGCCATGTTGACAAGAAAAGTTGGAGCTGCATTGGCTGCTGGTTGTACTGTTGTGATTAAACCTGGCGCTGAAGTTCCTTATTCAGCTTTGGCCCTTTGTGAATTGGCTAAACGTGTTGGCATTCCTGCTGGTGTCGTCAATGTCGTTACTACTGAAAAAAATGTAGCTGAAGTCGGTAAAGAGTTATGTACTAACCCTAAAATTAAAAAAATCTCTTTTACTGGTTCTGTAAGTATTAAATAACAATGATCAAAATAAAAAAATATAAATATAAAGAGATAGATAGTAAAAAAAAAAAAAGGCGGCGATGAATAAAAAAAAAAAAAAATAGATATAAAAAAGGTCGATAAACAAAAAGTAAAATAAAAAAAATGATAAATAAAACAATACAAACTGACGGAATAAGAGGATTACTTATATTTTATTTGCTTTTTATTTTTTTATTTGTAGACTGCTGTTGGTAAATTATTGATGTCTCAAAGCTCTGGTACAATGAAAAAGGTATCTATGGAACTCGGTGGTAATGCACCTTTTATTGTATTTGATGATGCTGATTTAGATGCTGCTGTAGAAGGAGCTTTAGCATCTAAATTCCGTGGAACTGGTCAAACCTGTGTCTGCGCTAATCGTATCTATGTTCAACGAGGAGTTTACGATGCCTTTGCTGAAAAGTTTGCTGCCAAAGTCAAACAATTCAAGGTAGGTCACGGTTTTGATCCTGATACTACTCATGGACCTTTAATCAATCATCGTGCCGTTGAAAAAGTACAACGTCACTTGGATGATGCAGTAAGTAAAGGTGGTAAAATAGTTGCTGGTGGCAAAAGTTTAGGTGGCAATTTCTTTGAACCTACTGTGGTCACAGGAATGACTAATGATATGGCTATTGCTACAGAAGAAACGTTTGGACCTATTGCTGGATTATTTGCTTTCGACACTGAAGAAGAAATCATTGAACGGGCTAATAATACACCATTTGGTTTAGCAGCCTACTTTTATTCAAGAGATGTAGGTCGTGTATGGCGTGTATCTGAACAAATCGAAACTGGTATGGTAGGTGCTAATTCAGGTATTATTTCCAGCTGCTATGCTCCATTTGGTGGTGTTAAAGAAAGTGGTCTTGGTCGTGAAGGTTCCCTTTATGGAATTGATGATTATGTTCATATTAAATATATTAATATGGGTGGTATTTAAGCAAAAAAAAAAAAAAAAAAAAAAGGAAGTAGAAAAAGAAAAGGAAAAAATAAAAAAAGAAATATATATACATCATCATTATTATTATTTTCATTCATTATTCTTAAAAGAATAAATTTTTGTATAGTTTTTTATTATTTATATATAAATGCTTATTAAAAATAAAGTTTAAAAAAAAAGCGTTTTATTGTTTAACCGAAAATAGTGTCCCCACACTTTTTTTTTAAAAAATCATCATGTTTGTGTCACTTTTATTATTTTAAAAATTTGTAATAAAAAACGGCAATAACCGCTGGGTACATATTTTTGCTTATTTTAATTTTTTTAAATTAGGCAAGTTGTCTTTTTTTCGTTTTTTTTTTCAGCTCTTTTATCCCATTTTTTTTTTCGCTCTTTTTCTTTTCTTTTCTTTTCTTTTTCTTTCTTATTTTAAAAAATATTATAAATATATAACCAACTTCCCTCCCTTTATTTTATTCATTCACCATCTATCATGAGCATCCCAAGACAGTTACCAAAATTTATATCTAACACTCGTCGAACTTGGATGGTAAAAAACAAACAAACAAATAATAATAATAATAATAACGTCATAAGTTGCACGATCACATTATTTTAAAACTAGAATAATATGGATTCAAACATACAAAAAAAAGGATACAAATGTATATGTATGTATATTAACAACAATGTTATTATTATCCATTTCTTTTAATAATAATAGAGTACAGCCGGTATTGAACATGCTCATCGTGCTATTTTATTCCCAGGTAAAGATAAAAATAGATAAAAAAAGAGAGAGATAAAAAAGAAAGATAAAACGAAAAAAAAAAAAAAAATTAAACAAATAATTATATATCTTTACATATATGATTTTATTAAATGTACCTATTTTTTATATTATTATATTATTATTTCATTATATGTACATAATTTTTATAGGCCAAGGATCACAATATGTTGGAATGGGAAAAGATTTATATCATTTATATCCACGATCAGCCAAACTAGTATTTGATGAAGCTGATGAAGCACTAGGATATGGACTAAAATCAATTATATTTGATGGTCATCAGGAAAAGCTTAAATTGACAGAAAATGCACAACCTGCTATTTTAACAACTTCATTGGCCATGTTAAGAGTATTGGAATTAGAATTTGGATTAGACATAGCAAAGGCTTGTAGACATGTATTAGGACATTCGTTAGGTGAATATACAGCATTGGTAGCTACTAAATCTTTATCTTTAAGAGATGCTGTTCGGTTGGTACGTTTAAGAGGGGAAGCAATGACTCGATCAGTAGAAGATTTTCATGTTAATACTGCTATGTCCGCTTTGGTGGTAAGGAAAGGTTGTATTCAAGAATTGGAAGATGCTCTTGGAGAAATAAAAGATATGATACCAAAAGGCGAAGTTGTCGAATTGGCTAATATTAATAGTGTAAGTTGAAAATAATAATAGTGATAGTGATAATAATTATAATAGTAGTAGTAGTAGTAGTATTGTTATGATTTTTTTTTTTTAAAAAAAAGTGCTGCACTAAAAAAATAGTATTGAAAATGGAAATGTATTCAACTTTTTGATTATTCATTTATTCATTTATTTATCTATTTGTTTATTTTTCTTTTTTTATTTAATAGTCATTCCAAGTGGTTATTAGCGGTACTACTAAAGGTGTAGATGAAGCTTCTCGTATATTACAACAAAGACAATTGGCCGCTAGAGCAGTAGATCTTCCTGTGTCGTAAGTGGTCATTAAGCTATTTTATTTATTTTCATATATTCCTTAATGTTTAGTTTAAACTTTAATTAACCTTAATGATTTTTTTATCCCTTTCTTTTTCCTTTTAGTGCCCCTTTCCATTGTGTATTTATGACAGAAGCTGCTCAGGTGATGAAAGATGCATTAAAAGAAGTTAAATTTGAAAAACCATGCGTTGACGTCATATCCAATGTTACTGCCAAACCTGTAAGTATATAAAAAAATCTACTTTTGTTTTTTTTTTATTAATATTAAATGACGATATATGTATAAATATATTTATTTAATTATTTATTTTATTTTATTTGTTTATTTATAGTATACATCTGCCGAAGAAATACCTGAACATCTTGTACAGCAAATTACATCAAGCATTCAATGGTTAAAAAGTATTACTTATTGTAAGAGTCAGGATGTAGATGAGTTTATTTGTTTTGGACCTGGAAAAGTGTTGTCAAATCTTTTGAAAAAGGAATATCCATTAGATCAAATCAAGTAAGTGAATAAATATACATATGCAATGACAATGATAATTAAAGCGATAAAAGTGATAATGATAATGTATTTACATATTGTTAAAAAAAAAATACTAACCCTTCTCTTTTTTAATTAGATCTATTACAAGTGCTGATGATATTCTACATTACTCTCAGGAATTTTATTAAATAGACTTATTATTATATATATGTGTACATGTGCCCTCATTATTTTTTTTCTTTTTTAAAAAAAATTTATCATCCTCTTTTTTTATTATATATATTTATGCCCATATTTTCTATTCATGTATTTTTTCTTCTCTTTTCTAATTTATTATTACTATTATTTCCCTATACACCATTCTGAATTATCATTCCTTTTTTATTATTATTATTATTATTCTTATAATTATTTTTATGTTTATTTTAAATAGGATAGTCCTTTGTAAATAGTAAAATATAAACGTAAATCACTTTTATAAATTGTGTTCGCTCTACGTTAAGCCTTTATTTTTTATTTTTATTCTTTTAAAGAATGTTGCTTAAGTGATAAATATTAAAATTTTATTTATAATGGTTTTTCTATTTTTGAGAATACAATAATATTTGAAATAAATTAAAATTAGATATTAATCAATAAAAAAAAAAAAGTTTTAAACAAATTGGAATAAGAGAGTATCAATAGGGTATAAAAAAATAAATGTTTACAAAAATAGTAATAAGAGAGAAATAAATAAATTAGTATAATTAAAATATACTAATTAGTATATGACGCATACAAAAAATGAATAAATAAATAATAAATATATATGAGTCTACATATAGTATCTGAAGAAAAAGAAGAAAAAACCTATTACCTTTCCTTTTCTATTTATTATTTTTATTAATATTATCCTTTTCACCAATGAACCACGTTATTCATTTGCATAGATTGTCGTTGTTGTTTTTTCATCATTTTATCTTGTTGATGCTGTTGTTGTTGATCAAGAGTAGGCATCCAAGAATGGGGTCTATTTGATTTTACTGTTGTTGTAGTTATATTATCTTTTTGCTTTTTCATGTATAATTTTTGATCACTGATTTGTTGCTGTTGATTATGATATTGATGATGTTGATCCATCTTCATAGAATGACCCTTATTGTTGTTGTTATCATTATTATTATTTTCATAAAGAGGAAGTGATAAGAGAGAATTTCTTGACTTTGAAGAGACAATAGGAACAGGTGGTATAGCAGGAGCAACAACCATAGAAGACATATTCTTCTTAGATGATGGTTGAGAAGAAGAAGGGTGATGGTGATAGTTATAATAATGTTTTAATGAAGGATCAGATAACGAAAAAGATTCATTCATCATCATGCTAGGTGTAACAGGTGAAGTAGGTGAAGTAATGGGATTGGATTGTCTAAAAGAAAGCATAGGTGAAGAATTGGACGGTTGTTGATGTTGTTGATGATGATGACCTGAAGATGTATTCGTTGTTGTTGTACCCATGGTGGTAGTAGAAGTAGAAAAAGGTATACCATTTTTTGTATTTTGTAAACTAGCTCTTCTTAAAGATCGCTGAAGGTCAGCCAAACTTATTTCATCTTCATCTTTCGATTTACGATTTACTTGGGATAATGTTTTTAAAGGTGATTCTACCAGCATAGAAGCAGGTGAATATAATGCATTAGTGGGAGGAGATTGCTGATGATGATAATTTTTATCTAGAGAACGACGTTCCAAATGGACCTCTGAGATTTTATCATGTGAGGACGATGTGAACAATGAAGTAGGTCGCACTGGAGGGGCTGTGTTCAAATTTTGGGTTTGAATGGGTAATTCATGTGTTACTTTAGGTGATACCGAGGTAGTTGGCGAAGTGGAAGATGATGAAGAAGTTAATGAGGATGATCTTTTTACGATTTTAACCTGTTTAGCAGCTGTAGAGCCATGGTATTTAGTATGTTGATTTAATACAGTAGTAGATTGTTTGATTGCTGTATCATCATGATGATCATTTATTTCTATTTCGTTATTTTTGTTGTTATTATTATCATCATTGCTGGAAAAAGGAGATGAGAGAGTAGATTTAGTTGCAGTGACACAGTCTTGAAAATAAGTAACTTGATAAGTATCAATAAGAGGAACTTGAGGACGAGGTTTAGTTGTATTATTATTATTATTATTGCCATTATTCATGGCCTTTTCATTAATTAAATAATTTTCTTGACTATTATTTTTTGTGTTAGTTGTTGTGTTATCTGATTTTCTAGGTTCAATCCAATTTTTTACATCATCCGATCGTTTCTTTTTAATCATAATAGAATTATTATTATTATTGTTATCACGAGGTTTTATTTTGTTGGATTTAAGTGATCGTTTACTGATAGAAGATGAAACTGAGATACGACGTCTTAAGTTAGGTTGGCGGTGACTGATACTGGTCATATCACTTATAATACTGACTTGATCATCTTCAGGGATGGATTCAATGGGAGGTGGGATAGATACTTGAAGATGAGGATCTGATGCCATCAATTCTGATAATGATTGTCGCCATGCATCGATACATTCTGCTTTTTCTACGGATAAAATTGGATGGGCATAATTTTTATCATGTAAAGTATTATCCATTCTTTCTGAAGGGTAAAAATGTGGTGGTGGTGGTGGTGATGTAGCGCCATTTGTAACAACCTATTTAAAATAGAATAAAATAGAATAAGAATAAAATAGAATAAAGTAAAAATAGATGAAATAAGATACTATATAAATATATTTAATTACCAATGGCTGAGGATTTTTTTGTTGAGGATGAGTGTTATAAATCAAAGGTGAATTTGTAGCAGTTAAAGTTCTATGTTGAGGTCTTTTATATAATTGAGAAAGTGAAATAGAATCATCATGCCGAGGCGGAGGTGGCATATGCATCATTGGCTGTTGTTGTTGATGATGGTGGTAAGGTAAATGATTAGATGAAGATGGAAAAGTTGAATAAAAAGGTTGATGTTGTTGATGTTGAGAAGGAGGTAAAGAAGGATGAGCAACAGTAGGAATAGGCTGATTACACATTTGTTGTTGTTGAGAGGATAAAAGTTGAGATTTCATAGCTTGAGTAAATTTCCACATTTTTGTTAATACAAATAACCATCTTTCTAAATCCTTTTGCTTTTGAGCTTTCATGATATAACATTCACCTTGAATGGTACGTATACAAAAGCATTTTGAAGCTTTTTGGGTTGATACAGATAATTTCATTGATTTTTTCTTTGGTTTAAGCACAGACACTGCAGATATATTGATAATATCTACAGACCATTTTGGTAATTGGTAATAGCTTGCAATGACAGGTGAAGTATCATTGTTATTACTATTATTATTTATATTCTTATTATTATTATTATTATTCATTGACACTGTTTCTGAAGTTTGCTGTGCTTTATTTTTAGGTGTAGCTAATAAAGGTGAAGTGAAGGAAGCATTAAGGGAAGGAGAGGTTTTTAAAAAACGTAAATCATTTAATGGTGCATCAACGTGAGTATTAGGTGGTAGTTTGACTTTACGTGAAGATAGACAAATAAAAGAAGTGCCATCAAAACGAAATAGTCTCCATTCCCACTGTTTTGAACTAGTACGTAAATAAAGATGTCCTTCAAACACTGGTGTAGTTGCTGGTAATTCTTCTTCAAATTGTGGTGGAAGATCTCCAGTTGTAGTGTCTTGACTCACTCTAGGTGAATTGTTTGTAGGTTGATATAATGATAAAAAACTATCTCTATAAGCCATATAAAAATATATATATAAAAAAAAAGAGAGAGAGAGAGAAAAAGAGAAAAAAGAGAAAGAAAGAAGAAGAAAAAAAAAAAAGTGGAAGAGGAAAAAGTAAAATTTATTTTTAAAAAACTCAGTTCTTTTTTTATAACTTATTATTGTTTTAGTATTTTTGGATTTTCCTCCTCTTTGTTTAAACTAAGATTGTGATTGGTAAATCCAAAAAAAGAAATTCAACATATATGTAGCTACCTAAAATAATAGTAATAAAAGATAATATAATGCATATCATATTGAGATGAAAATAATATTTATTTGTGCATTTTATTATAAATATACAGTGTTTGTATTTTATAGATGATAAGGTGAGCTTGATATTGTTTTTTAATCTTATTTTTTTTATATTATAAGGAATATACATATATAGATAAAAGGTATACTATTTTTATTTTTTATCTTTATTTCTTATTTTTACTACTTTTTTACTTTTATGCTTAGCATATACAGGTTTTTTTTTTTTTTAATAAGCATTATATGATCATTTTATTTCAATCAGTATCAACTCCTACCTATAATTTTTTTTTTTCTGTAATAAAATCTTGCCCCTACTAAAAGTGCCTTTCTTTCTTTCTTTCTCCTTCCTTTTCTTCCTCCTTTTGTATATATGCTTTAGTGTTTTAATGTTTTAATCTACGTATGAACCTTTGGATAGGGAGCATATAAAGTTCCTGGTTTTTTGTACTAAACTTTTATAAGCCATACCTAATCGAGAACCTTTCGATTTTTTTTTAAAACTCAATACTAGACCTTAGATGTAGTATGTGGTGTGGGATAATCAATAACTCGAAGTCTATTACCAACAATCTTGGTTATTTATCCTTCATTATTCGAAAAAATAATTATTTTCATTTTATTATTTTATCTTTTATATTCACAAGTACCAATAAAAAAAATTTCATCAAAAATAAAATAAATGATGATGACAGGTACTCGTATAAATAAAGATGTTCGATTGTTATAAAAAAGTCAAATAAGGTACAAAAAAAGGTTGAAATATTTATTTTGTGTTACCAATAGTAACTTTAAAAAAAAAAAACTATTACAAAAAGACTGTTTGTTCTTTTAATAATATCTTTAGGTAGTAATAAAAAAAAAAAAGCCCTCTTTATTATATTACATATATATATTCTTTTTTTTTTTTCCGAGGGTTATATTAATTATTTTTTAATGGGAGATATTCTTGAAAATATATATTAAAACACTAGAGATAAATGAATATTTTTATCAATTTTGAATTTTATGGCAGTAACAAAGAAAAAAGCGTCATTTATATCTTCAAATATAAATATAAATATAAATATAAATATATATATACTAAACAAATTAAAAAATGGCTAAAATATCAAATGATAAAGTGGTAGTTCAAAAAATAAAAAAGAGTTTATGCAAAAAAATATAAAATAAAATAATGAAAAATTGTATAAATGTATAAAAAATGATAAAAAGAAAAAAAAAAGCAACTTTATTCTTGTTTTTGTTCTTTTATCGTTTTTTATTAGGAGTGTTGTTTTGATCTAAGCTACGTTTAACACCAAGTTCTTTAGCTGCATCTGTAGGAACCACACCACGATTACCAACACTTAATACCACGTGTGCATTACCAGTTTTTTGCTGACGTTCCAAAAGCGCTCCTGCCAAGTTAAGTGGTGTATCCGTACTACTCATCATATTTAATTTTCTTTCTTCTTCCTGTTTTTGTAATCGCTTTTCAGTTTTTCCTTTACCGGATGTTTTACCATGGAATTTATGTGACATAAATCTGAACGCCTAAATTAAAATAATAATAATAAAATGGCGTTAGATAAATATTTATATTTATATCTATTTATCTATTTATATGTTTATCTATTAACTTTAATTTTTCCTTTTTAAATATATATTTATATATATTTACCTCTTTTGTTTTTAAACTGTTGCCTTGGTCATCGATATATTCAAGTTTAACATCAGGTTTATAATTGGCCATTCTTTGTTCAAATTCACGAAGTCGATCTCTTTCTTCTCTTTCTTTTTGTCTTTCAGAGTCATAATCTCTATGTCGGTCACTACTACGGCGATCTCTTTGTCGTTCCATTTGCTTTTCTCTTTTTTTACTTTCGGCTTGCCATTTTATTTGTTCTGCAATACGTCGATCTCTTGCTAATTGTTCATCATTGGCTTTAGTTATAAAACCTATTATTATTATTATAATTTTAAGGAAAAAAAAAAAAAGATAAGAATAAAAAGATAAATATAAATGTAAATAAAAAAAATATATAATATAAAATAATAATAAATAATAAAATGTTTATATATAATATTTATATAATTAATAACCAAAAAATATATACATGTTTTTTTTTTTTACCTTTCTGACTTAATAATGATAAAGTTGCTGCAATACCACGACCTACCAAAGGTTCTTCTTCAATTACAGGTTCTTCATGCGTTGGAACAGGAGGGGTATTATTAGATGCCATAGCGTTACTTAATTTTTCTGCTTCAACTTCTTCGTCTGTATCTACCATAGAAGTTCTTTTTGACATATCATCCTGATCCTTTTTATCTTTTTCTTCGTCATCTTCATCTTCATCCTCTACTGGCGTTATTGCTCTTCGTTCACGCTGTTCTCTAACATAAATAGGTACATTACCAACAGAATTTAAAAATTCAGTTGTTTCTGATAATACTAAACCACCTCCATTACCAGTATCGTTTTCATCATCTTGCTGATCGTTATTATTGTTATCTTTATTTTCACGTTCTTCAGCAATAGCTTTAGCAATGTCTTCAGGTGTCATTTTTTTAAATGCTTTCTTCTTTAATCGAATAGCTTCTTTTCTTGATTTTGATAAAGCAGCTTGTAAATCATCATCGTCAACAAAATTGGCATCTTCTGGCACTTGGTAAGGCAATTTAATATCTTCTTCTTCTTCTTCTCCATTATCATTATTTACATCTATATTTCCATTTGTATCATCATCATTATTACTTTTATTTGATGCTGTTGTTGTACGTTGTCTTAATTTCTTTTTCTTTTTTAATTTCTTTGGTTTTTTAAATGGCATTTCTTCTTGGGTATAGTAATCAGCTACATGTAAAGTTTTATCGTAATCTAATGATTCTACCTGCTTTAATTTATCTGCAACAGATAATTGAGGTTGACTAGCTTGATGTTTTGCTCTTGTTGCTGCTACTGATGCTGCTGTAACACTTCCATAATTACCCAATACAAAACCCTTTGATTTTTGTTGCTTTTGATTTCCAGCTTCATCCACGTTATCATATTGAGGTAAGAAGCTAGGTTTTTCTCCAGGTGCTAAACTGAATTCATCATCATCATATGGATTATACCCAGGTTTTTGTTTTTTGGTTTCTAAATTTTTTTTTAATCGTTCAGCATCTTCTATATTGACATTAGTTAATTCATCATCCGAGCCATCTCCTTCGTCCAATATACCACGATCTTTCAATGTTAATATGGTTTCTTGTCCTTCTTGAAATTCAGATAAATCATGACCAACTTTTAATCCTTTCAAATCAGATGCTTTATATTTTGGTACATTATTTTTCTTTTTGCTGCTGATGGTTGATCCAGAGGTTTCAAAATTTTGATCCATTGCTTCTAATTCTTTGGCTCTTTGTTCTGCTAGCTGTTTTTCTCTTTGACGTGATTTTTTTATCCAAGCTAAAGCACTATCGTCATCTTCATCATCATCTGCTAATCCTTTACCTTTTAATTTAGCTTGTTGTTGTTTTCGATTTTTAGATCTAATAAATAATAATAATAATAATATAGTAAATAATAACAATAAAAATTGTAAGATTAATAAAATTGACATGTGTAAATATATATATTTTTATTAATCATAATAAAACTTTAACGTATATATTATTACCTTTCAATTCGTTCACGTATTTCTTTTGCTCTTGCTTCTTTTTCTTTTTCTTCTTTAGCTTTTTGATAATTTTCGTAGGCTTGTTGATCTTTGTCGATATGTTGTTCTTCTTCTTGATCACTTCCACTTTCTTCTCCTCCCCCACCTAAAGCAGGTAAACCTAACTTAGCACGAAGAGCACTTTAATATATTTATATATTTATTAATAACTTGTTATATTACTTTATTATTATTATTATAAATACTATGGTTTACATTACTATTTTAATTTACTTACTTTGTTTCTTCTAAAGATATTGATTCTGCCATCAATAAATAGAGTGTATTATAAAAAAAATTGAGAGAAAGAGAAAGAAAAAAAATAAAACTACGGCAAAAAAAAAAAACGTAAAAAAATCCGGACGGAGTTTAAATCATATTGGTAGTGCCCTTTAGAATTAAAAAAATTAAAAATGGGGTGACTTATTTGTTTTTTATCTTCTGTCAAATTTTACTCTTTTTTACTCTTGTTTTATTTTGTTAATAATAATAATAATAATAATAATAATAATAATATATATATATAAATATAAAAAATGGCAGGCCCACAATTAGAAATTGTTAAAGTAAAATGAATTAAAATCTTATTTTTATTTAATAAAGATAAAAGAAACAAAAATAAAAATAAAAAAGATAACATAATAATCATAGTATTAATTATGAAACTCTCATAATATATATATGAATATTTTAGTTTGGAGTTTATGTATTCTTTCCTGTAGGTGTTATGTTATACTTTGGAGGACCTCAATTTTATGATAACTATGTAAAAGGGATTAAATTCTGGCCCGATTATAACACAACTTATGTAAGTATTTATTAAAAATAAAATAAATTGTAACTATGCCTCCATTTTTTATATCTCTAGCTGACCCCTAAATATAAAATTTTTTAAAAAATTTAGAAACCTCCTACCACTTCAGCCGAAGTAAGAGAAGCTCTTGAAAAAATGAAAGCCGAACGTGAAGAAAGATGGATCCAAGCTATTAAAGCCAAAAAAGAACAAAAAGAACAATGAGAATAAATAATAATTTAATATCGGTTTATCATCATCAACCACTTATTTACATATTTACATATAGTCACACACATGCATATATATATATATATATATATATATATATTTAATAAAAATACAATAACAATGAAAAATAGTAATAAAAAGGAAATACTTTTTAATTATGTATAAAAAAATGTACAATGCAAAATAATAATAACAATAATAATAATAAAAATCTTGATTATTCTTTTAAAAAAAATTACAGAATAGTTAAATAAAATGATGATGAAAAATAAAATATAAAAATGAAAATATGATTAAAATTAAAATTAAAACAAAAAGATATATCAAAAATGAATAAGGAT
Source organism: Cunninghamella blakesleeana (assembly GCA_017871115.1). Taxonomy (NCBI): domain Eukaryota; kingdom Fungi; phylum Mucoromycota; class Mucoromycetes; order Mucorales; family Cunninghamellaceae; genus Cunninghamella; species Cunninghamella blakesleeana. The sequence continues at coordinate 3,873,479 of JAFCIZ010000005.1, forward strand.
AGTAAAAAAATAACTGCGAGAGAGGAAGGAATTATATAACAAATGATAATAAAAGTAATGGTATGAGTTGCGAGGTAGAAAGAAGAGAAAGTTAAAAGAGAAGAAATATGAGAGAGAAAGAGAGAGAAATTGATACGATATTTACACACACACATACGCATATATACATGTATTTTATCGATTTAACCAAAGTCTATTTTTTGCACGCATTAACCGAAAAGCACCAATAGGAACCCGTTCCCATCTGCTAAGATCTCTTGTGAACCGATCATCTACTGCTTCTTGTGATAATGAGCTATCTTCTGTTTTACTATCTAATTTTGATATATCCAAAAGTTCATCCATAGCTACTATATCATCATCATCTTCTTCCACCTCTTTCTTTTCGTCATCACCATTATCATCATCATCACCGTTGTTTTCCTCTATTGCTTTTCCTTTTCCATAACCCTTAAGATGGTTGATTACTTCTTTTTCGTCCTGTTCATCTTCTTCAATATCATCTATATTAATATCCTCTGATTGATTATCATCTATTGATCCTGATCCACTTGCTTTAGATGATCGTCGTCGTTTATTATCAATTGATATTAACTAAATTAAATAATTAAAAAAAGTGATTATTTAATATTTAATTATTCAAAATATAAGATATTTAATGAAAATGAAAAAAAAAAAAAAAAAAACTTACTGTAGAGGAAGGTCGTTTTTTATCCAAATCATTATTTGTTGAAGAATTTGAAGTATCTGCTCCTGCTACTAATAAAGATAATCCGTCAGAACTAGGTTTTGGTAATAATTGACGAGATGTGCTTCCTTTTTTAATGAAAGTAGATGATGTATTTGCAGCAGAAGAAGAGGTAGAACTTGTTGATTTTTCATTGTGGCTCGCTGCAAGTGATATTTTAATTAACTCTAGTAATTGTTCAGGAATTTTCATATCTGCAGGTAATAATGAAGCGAGATCATAAGTAGGCTGTTGGTTTTCCTTGATTGTTTTTGATGGCGTGTGTGGGGCATTTGATGATATTGTATCTTTCAAATGATCATTTTGTGGAGTTGATGAAGTAGTAGTTGCAGTAGGAATTGAAGTTTTAGTATCATCATTTCCTTGGCTGTTGTGTTCATCACATTTATTAGGTTGTATACTAATAACAGGGGAAGAAGTTAAATTGAAAGAAGACGATGATGATGTAGAAATTGGCATGATTGATTTTTCTGTTGTCATTTCTTTCGATAAAGGTGATTCAGAAATGATATTTTCTTTATGGGTGGATGATAAAGAAGTTGAAGTAGGTTGAAGTAAGGATAAGGAAAGAGTATCTGATGTTAACATAGATGATAGTACATTAAAATTATCTGATGTCAATTCCATATCACGTTGTCCTTGAGCAGCCAATACGGCACTACTAGGTAAGGATGGCCTTCTTAAAAATTCTTCTGAACGATGTGTAATCGGACTTGTTGGTGCGGAATTTAAATACGCTGCTGCATTACTTCCAAGATCAAAGTTAGCTACATTAAGAAAAGGTAATACAGGATGATGATGTTGCTGAAAACGATGTGATGTTGCTGCTGTTGCTGCTGTTGCTGCTGTTGGAGTTATTGGTGTTGTTGGTGCTGTATGCGCAACTGCTGCTATTGTCGTCGGTATTGATATTGTTATTGGTGTCGAAGCTGATGTTGAAGTGGATGATATTATACTTTCTGATAATGAGTTATCCCCATTAGCTAATGGTGCTAAAACCTGCAAGAAAGCTTCCGCAATACTATTAAATAATGTATTGGTTTCGCTGATATTAGATAACAATTCGTTATTTTTATTGCCACCATTATCCGATTCAACATGCAAAGGACCAGTGTCACTATGAAAAGGTATTTCATTATAATCAAATTGCTCTTCTTCTTCTTCTTCTTCTTCTTCTTCTTCATCTGAAGAAGCCCATAATCCATTTGTACTAAAGTAATAAGAATGTGCTTCTTCTTCTTCTTCTTCCTCTTCATCTTCATCTTCTTCCATCTCGTCTTCTTCGTCATCTATATCTTCATCTATTGAATCATCGTCCATTGAATCTTCTTCTTCTTCTTCATCATCAGAAATACCAATAGATTCTTCTTCTGTATTATAATAATGTACATTTTCAATTTCTTCATTATTCATATCGTCTTCATCACTTATACTATTAACTGATGATCCATCTTCCATCATTTCCTCAATAATAGCTCGTTCTTCCATCTGTTCAATATCATCGTCATCTTCTTCAACTTGCTGATCGTCAGAATCTATATGAATACTCGAAGTATAAGATCCAAGATGGCTTTCGGAATAAGGTGAGGCTGCGTTGATTTGCGATTCATCAACCGATGAAAGGTCACCGGAAGAGAGACCATCATCAGAAGAAAGAGGATCTATGATTAAGCTGATGCTATTATTATTAATAATGTTTTCGTCGTCGTCGTCGTCACCATCTATAAGAATATCCACATCTTCATCATCTTCCTCTTCGTTTTTGTTGTGAAGGTCGTGCTTGCTGCTATCTTCCTTTATATGAACTTTGGATTTTGGGCTACTCTTTTTATTTTTATTCTTTTTCTTTGGTTTTTTGGGAGTCGGTCTTTTTATTCTTATTTTGGTTGAGATGTTTTGTTGGGTATCAGAAGTAGATTTTATTATTTCAGGTTGGGGTGGTTGCGAATCTATTTTTTTTTTTAATATATTAATTTATAAATAAAATAGTAATAATAATAGTAATTAATTAGTTGATTAATTCAATATTATTTTTGTCGATATATAGTAATATCCATAAGAAAGATCGAAAAGCAAAAATAAAATAAAAAAATAAAATAAAAAATAAGCTTACCATATGATATAGTAGGTATTGATACTGGGGCCGAGGATTCCGTACCACAGGTACATTCAAATTCACATATTGGGCAAATATCATCAAGCTCATCCTCTTCATCTTCATTTATTTGAGTATTGCTTAAAGTGATATTGATGATTGTTGATGAAGATTGTGAAGTCGGAGGAGTAGGAAGTGGGGGTGGCGGTGTTGATGATAATATGGATGAATTAATAGAATCTGATGATTTTATTATAATTGAATTATTATTGTTGTTTTTGTTATTGCCATCGATATTAATGTGATGATTGTTATTATTGTTGTTATTCATAGCTATAGCTGTATTATTATCGTTAGCTTTATTTGATGCTTTTTTTTTTGAAGATGATTTTTTAGTACTCCCTTTCTTTCCCCGATCTATTTAAAGTTAAGTCAAAGGTGATTTGAGTTTCAAAAAAAAAAGAAAAAAAAAATCAGTCTATCTTTCCCCCAATCAGACTACTTTATTTATTTTTTATTTTCATTTATTCATTCATGTTAAAATTATACCTTTTCCATTTGTTGTAATTTTGACATTGGTTTTTTTTTGTTTAGCTTGGCATGATTCACAATAATAATTTTTATCTACAGATTTAGGACTTATCCCAACGCATTCACCATGAAACCATTCTAAATATATATATAAATAAAAATTATATTTATTTAGATAATTTGTACTCAAAATTATCTACATTTGTAATATAATTTTTATTTCGTTTTTTATTTACCTTGACAAGTATCACATGCTATCATAAATTCTTTACCATCATAGCCTTTTCGACAAATACAATATACTTTTTCATCATCTATTTGTTTTGTTTCTTTTTTAGTTTGTGTTGATGTTGATGTCGTTGCTGCCTTTTTCGATTTTGAAGTTTTCTTTTTTTTTTCAGCCATTAAAAAAGAAAACTTTTTTCCTTTTTAATATATTGTTATATTCTATGTGTATCTTTTTTTTTTTCGCTTCTTTCCTTGGTGTTGTTGGTATTACTTTGGGTTTTTTTTGAAAAAAATCTTCACCAAACGTATTTGTTATTGTTGTTTATTACTGTTTATTCTTGATTATTGTTGTTTGTACTTGTATCTTTAATATATGTAAATATATATACACATATATATATAGATATATAGATATTTGTATATAGATATATATATATATACGTATATATATTCTTGGATCAAAGGTTGGATTTCGTTTTTAGATCAAAGTTATAATTATTTTAGATCGTAAGGTGTAAAAAAAAATAGATCTAAAATAAAGCTTATGTATATATGTGAGTTCAATTAAAAACAACACATATAAAGGATCAAAGTAACAACCAAAAGAATATATAGATAATATAAGTGTATAGTTTAAAATAAAATAATGTAATATAATTAAATTAACAAAAGAAATGTAAATCTATTATAATAAAGGAAATATATACTATAATTATTATTTTTATGATTTCAATAATAAAATAGAACAAAGTAAAAAGAAAAACAGGATAAAACGAAAAAATAAAAAGGTATAAAACGAAGAGAGAGAAGAGAAAAAAAAAAAAGATAACTATGACATACATTTTTTTTAAAAAAAATAATAATAGTCGGAGACCATTTTTAAATTTTCTATTTTAAAAAAATTGATTTTTTTTTTTCAACACATTTACATTTTCATCACTGCTTATTTTTTTATTTTTATTGTTCGTTTTTATGGATAGAGAATTAAGTGAAGAAGAATTAAAACGTATATATCAAATTCGAGATCAATATATTCAAGGCGAATCACCTATTATATTATCTTCTTTATTCAAAGGCGCTTTTAAAACAACGCCATGGAAAGATAATGTAAACGTCTTACCATTATCTTTATTATAACAAGTAAAAAACAATAATATGGATTTTAACACTTTTTATTATATTATACTATATAGTTTGACACAAACGATACTTATGAAAAAGATCAACTTGATGAAAGCACTATAGGTACTATTGATTTAGAAAAAACGCTGCCTTATGATTTATATGAAGAAGATAAACAACCCAGCACGGAAGAAAATACCACCGATTCAACACCTCCAAAGTGTATAAAAAATGAATAAAAAAGCTATTTTTTATCAAAACAAATAAACAAACAAACAAACGATAATGATAATAATAATAAAGAAAGATAATAATAATAGCAGCATCAAGACTATTTTAATCATAATTAATTATTATTTTTGGATTCCTACCTATTTTTTAAACCAAGTAATGATTCATATACAGAAAAAAATCTTTTTTTTTTGTCTCACTCGTCTAAACTAGGATATATCGGCATTATAATATACAATCCAAGTATTATTAACAATTTAAACAATCTAAGTAAGCCATATATAAGCTAAAGAAATTTAAAAAAAAGACTAATGTTTCATCATGTGATAATCTATTTATACTAAACAAAAAATATTTTGTTTATCTTTTCTTTTTCTTTTCTTTTCTTCTTTTTCTCTTTTTATTTATTTATTATTATTATTATTATTATTATCGCTATTGTCAGTATCATTCACTTGATCTAGTATTATGATAGAAACTTTAAATAAACCAGTGGATGATTATATAACAAACCAAGAAGACAATAAACCAGCAAATGATTATATAACAAACCAAGACAATAAATCAATAGAATGTCAAGTGCAAGTAGACGATACTATCATTTCTACTTCACCCTCTTCTTTTACCTTCTCCTCTTATGACACAACGAAATCGAAAATATATGACTGCATTATGGAAGTTACTTCACTATGTCTTACAGTGCCTCTCTTATCATTTTTTACAGTCAATGCATTATTTTATACTTTTAAAAAACGATGGCAACAAAGGGATCGTTTTATGAATCGACCTCGCTCTTCTACTTCTACTTCTACTTCTACTTCTACTTCTATTAATAATGATGATCTAATGAATGAATATATTACCAGAGATGAAACTTATTATGCAAAACGTTGGGGTTATGATTGTCAACAATACGAAATAACAACAAAAGATGGTTATGTCTTAAAAATGTATCGATTTTCTTCATCAAAAATCAATAGCGGTAATTTAAAAGATGTTTATATATGGTTAATCTAAACTCTTATTTATTTATTTTTATTTATTTTATCTAGAAAATAAAAAACCTGTTTTAATAGGCCATGGATTATTTCAATGTTCGGGTGCCTTTGTATTAAATGAAAAAAAATCATTGGCTTTTGCTCTCGTGGATGAGGGATATGATGTTTGGACTGGGAATAATCGCGCGGTCGGAAGTTTGGGCCATACTCATCTTTCTTCAAATGAAACTAAATATTGGGAATGGGGTTTAAAAGAATTAGGCTTATATGATTTACCTACTATGTTGGATCATATTCGCTCTACAACTGGTTATAATACGGTACTCAAATAAAATAAATAATATATATATATATATATATATGTATATATATTATTGTTACTATTTAGATAAATTATTAATTGAACAATCATCATTTTTCATTTCTTCTTCTCTTATTAATATATATATGTAATATAGGTTGCTTATATTGGTCACTCACAAGGGAATGCTCAAGGTTTTGTAGCACTTAATTTACAACCTGAATTGGCAAATAAATTGAGTTGCTTTATTGCTCTTGCTCCAGCTGTAATATCTGGTCCTTTGGTAACTACTTTCCCATTACGTTCTTTGATTCAATTGGATGATCGATCTTTTCGTATTATATTTGGTAATAACATATATAATAATATTAATTAATAATAACTAAAAAAAATGCTAATTACCATGTAAAAACAATCGATTTTTCTCTTCCCTTTTTATTCCATTTATAGGTTCTAAATCATTTTTAGGCATGATGACACAAGTCCAAAATTATCTACCACCCAAAATGATGAGCCACCTAGCTTATAGTATGTTTGCATACTTATTTGAGTGGTGGGATGAAAATTGGATTAAAAGAAGAAAAGTTAAATACTTTCAGTTTACACCAAGAACTGTTAGTAGTCAATTATTATTAGATTGGATAGAAGGATGGGGGCAACGAGGTATATGTAAATATGTCGATATGGAGTGTCATGCATCAGCATCATCAATATCAGCAACAACAACATCAGCCTATATTAGAAAAACGCCTTTGACTATTATTTATGGTACAAATGATTATTTAGTAGACGGAGCAGCTTTTGTGCGATCTTTTACACGATATGAACAACATGGTATCATTATAAATGAAGAAGAAGATAATGATATTAATGAAACAACACCAATACATAACACGACAGTAGCAGCAACAAATCGATACCAATTTGCTTTTCCAACTTTAGAATTAATACATGTAGAAAGAATAGAAGGTTATGAACACATGGATACAATATGGGCTGCCGATAATCACATTACAACTTATCCTATTATATTTAAAGCATTAGACAGTGGACTATGGGCGTAATAATAGAAAAAGAAAAGCTGCATAATTTATTTAAGCTTTTTTTTTCAAAAATAAAAGTAAATAAATTGTAAAATCTAATTAAATTGATAATGAAAATAAAAACTATATATAATTTCCTTTATTATATTCCATTATTTACATTAAAAAAAGAATATATATAATAAAGAAAGAAAAGAGAAAGTATAAAGAATATATAAGTATAAATATAAATATAAATATATATAAAAAAGATAAAAAAAAAAATAAAGAAAGTAAGAGGGTAAAATAAAAAAAAAAATAGAAGAAAGTATATTTTGAATATATATATATATATAAAAAGAGGGATAAGTAGATAAAAAAAAAAATAAAGAAAAAATGATTATTTTTTTAAAATAAATCCGTTATATTATTTACATTGAAAAACTGACATTGGCAACACCATGAACAGCGAGTTGACCTTTATCATTTAAAATCCATAAATCATAGGTACCAGGAGAATCGGCTCTTTGTTTACCAGCGACTTCGAGGGGTTGACGAACTACTAAAGGACTTAAACATCGATATTCCAAAGATTCAATATGCCTGTTTGTATCAATTTTTCTCATGTGACGGTTCAAAGTACTTGCTAACCATGTAAAGGAAAGAGGACCATGTACAAGACAATCTAATAAAGTAATAATAATAATAATATATAAATAAAAAATTATATCATTATCATTCTCCATGCTTTTTATTTCTGCCTTCTTTTCTTTTTCTTTTTTAATCAATTCTATTAAATTTTACGTTTGTTTTATTTTATTTTAATTTACGTACCTTTTTGATGTTCTACTTCTTGAGCAAAAGATTGATCATAATGAATTAAATGCGAGTTAAAAGTAAGTGCGGAAAACCGGAATAATAAAACAGGCGAAGGTGTCCATGTAAAACTAAAGTCAGGATTCTTGATAATATCTGATTATTATGGATAAAATAAAATAAAATAAAAATCAATATTTATATATAATTATATTTTCGCACACACAATCATAAATAAAAATAATAATAAAAATAAAAAAATTCAAACACGTTTACAGATAAAACATATACAAATATATACACTCATCTTTTTTTTATCCCTTTCATTTTTAATTTTTTTTTTTTTTTTTTGCCCCTCATTATATATGAATATATATATAACAACATTTATATAATAATTTATATAATGTATATATAAATAGAAACGTAACCATCTCACCTCTCTCTTTCACTATTTATTTTATTTTCCCTAACTATTATTTTTTATATTTATTTTTTACCTTGGGATAACACATCCTTTTCATTCTTAACTTCGTTCATACGTTGTTGTTGTTCTTGACCTTCTTCTTGATCTTTCACAAAAACCCAGCATCTTGATTCCGATACCGACCAGCCATCATCATTACTAATAGTTTTATCGACCCAAGTAAACAAAGCATCACCACGTTTTCCTCCGGGACGATAATTTACTTTACGTAATTGAGAATGCATACTTACTTTTTGACCCACTCTTAAACGATTATTTGGATGCCAACGGACTTGGCCCCCAGCCCATAAGCGATGATCAAAAGGAGAAGGAGGTTTCCAATCTTGTTCATAGCCATCTTTAGATAAAGATGATTCGGGACATCTTGGTGGAAAATAAGCTAAATGCCATCCAGGTGGTAATTCCGTTCCAATAGATGGTAAATGGTCATGACGATAAATAGGATCATCTAGAGTATTTCCCATAAGATTAAATAAGGAAGCCTCAATGGTATCATGTTCAACGGTTCTCTTTTTTTTTATTTCTTTTTCCCATTCTTGAATATACAATGGTGTGGTAGTTGGATCCAGAGTACTATTATTTTTGTTATTTTTATCATCGAGTTGGCTATTAAGATGATCTTGTTCTTCTTTTTGAGGGATCACTGAGAATGAGCGATAACGTGTACCTAAAAGCGTCACTAGCCCTTTGTGTTGGTATGTTATTGTTTGTTTAATATTACTTATAGAACGTGTTTTTAATGTTGAGAATATCATTATTATTTTTTATTACTAATTAAAAAAAAAGAATGAAAGAAAAGAAAGGAAAAGGAAAAAAAAAAGAAAAAAGAAATTTAAATCTTTTTTAGAAAGATAACAGTGATAAAACAGATAAATATGAAGGAGATAAAAAAAAATGAAAAAATTCCCAGGCTAAAATTGTTTTTTTGAAAAAAAGTTTTTAAGTTTACAACAATAATGTTTATTATTATAGATTTTCAAATGTTTCTTCTGCATTGTATATGTAATATTCTTCTTCGTTACAAAAAAGGAAATTAAAGCCATGTATGACCATAGACAAAAAAATTTTTTATTTTCACTCTTTTATTTAATTCCCTTTATTATATCTTTATTAAATTATTATAATAGTGACAGAAAACATTATTGTTATATTATATTATACAAAGAGAGTGATTAATAATAAAAAATTGCATAGTAGTTCTCAAATAGAAAAATAAAAAGGTACGGAATAAAAAATCATGCTGGTGTTTAAAATTTTAAAATAATATATATACAATAAAAAAAAAAAAGGCTAGCTGTATAAATCATTATATGTATTGGCCGGTGAATTTGGTTTAATAGTTGCATGAGTAATTGATTCTACTTAAAGCCGTCCATTATTAATAAAAATGAAGCAATTGTTGAGTTTCTTTTTAAATAGGACACCGAAATTGTCGGTCTCTATTTAACATGCTCTGCCAAACTGTAAAAGCAACTACCATCTTCATCTTGGTTTTTATTTTTTAAAAAGTTAATAGATAAATAAAAGGAATGCCTGTCAATAAACCAAAAATATAAGTATATTATGCAAGTAAAATGGTATTGTTTTTATAATATCGTATTACCTTTTTAATTGAAAATATAATTGATATAAAGCACTGTTTACACATACAGCAACTATGGCCCTAAACATATACATACTTATATAATAATATATGGATGAAGTTATAACATAGTATTTTAATTTTCCTATGTTTCTCTTTCGTCTTTTAAAACAAACATGCTATGAGCTCCACCTATATATCATTGTTTAAACTACTACAGTTTTAAATAAATACTTTTTTATAACAATTTCTAAAAATAGGTCGACATTAAATATACTTAAAAAATAGAGATATAAAAACGAACTGATAAGTTTACATCGTTGACTTGGATAATAATAAATAATATAGAAAATGAAAAATGAAAAGAAGCATAATCTGGCTTTATACTTAAACGCAACTCCGATAACGGGTGGTGGCTTTTTTAGTAGCACCAGGGCGACAAAAAACTATTTTTTTTCTTTCTTTCTCCTTCTTTTTTTTTAAAAAAAAATATATTTACATAAACCATGTTTTTTTCAGCTTTACGAAATGTGGGTTTAAATACTACAAATACACTTAAAGGTATTTTTACATTTATTATATTCTAATATGTATATATAAATATTTATTATAAAACATATATATATATATATATATATATATACGCATATACTAATTCATTTTATTATCGCTTGTATTATTTTTATTATTTTATTTCAAATTAGCTACATTTTCAGTAACAAGTATGTGTTTTAATATAAATATTTATTAAGAAAAAAAAAAAAGGAAAATGAAAAAGGTCATACAAAGTGGATTAATAGATATATTTATAGATAGTATTGTACGTAGAGGATTGACAACAGCAACAACAGCAACCACCTTGGATTCAACCACGGCTACTTATATTAATAAATTACGGGATCAATTAAGATATTATGCAGTAGCAGAAATAGCAGGACGACCCTTTTTAATTACTAAGAACGATAAAGTGATAGTAAATAGACTTAAAGATGTTCAAGTAGGCGATGTATTAAAATTGGATAAAGTTAGAGAAATAGGAAGTAAAGATTATTCTTTAATGGGAACACCTTATGTACAAGAAAATATATATGATATTCAAGCTACCGTCATCGAACACACTAAAAGTAAATTAATTAGAATTGTTAAAAAAAAGAGAAGAAAGAATTATAAGCGTACCATTGAACATAAACAAACTCATACCGTATTACGTATTTCAAAAGTTGATGTAAATCCTGTTTTATAAATAAATCTTATTTTATATTATATATATACACACATACATGCATTTCTTTGATTTTTTCTTTTTTGTTTTTATATACATGTAGTATAGATGATTATATTTTATTTTTATTATATATCTATTAATAAAAAGTTTAATTCTGTTATCAAATCTCAAATCCTCTGCGCCGAAAAACTTCCACTTTTTTCATCATCGGATATTTAAATTTTCCATTTTTTTATTAAAGTTCAAAAATTTTATCTTCATTTTTTTCCACTCTCTTTCTTTTTCTCCTACATTTTTTTAAAAAATATTAAAGAGAAAGAATAATAAACTATGGCCAACTCATACTCAAAACCTAATACGTTATTACAATTAACTACTTTATCTAATAAAGTGTTAGACAATCAACATCTTAAACTTATAAAGAATGTTATTTTCATATTAGTACTTTATAATTATTGGAAGCGATTTTATTTATCGGTAGCCGTAGGTGGTCCTGTGCGCGCTTTTAACGACTTTCAAGCATATTTAAAAAAGGTAACATAAAATAAAATATTTTTTAATAAATATCAATTCATAAGACGAATAATAATAATAATAATAATAGTAATAATAATTCTATTTATATATATTCAACCTGCTTATGATTTTTTACTTAAAAAAATACATAGGTTATATTCCGTCAGCTTCGTCGTTTACCTTCTGTCAAAGCTAAGATTGATAGTGAATTGAATAAAACCTTAACTGAAATGGAAAGTTCAATGTTTAAAAAAGAAAAGGGTATTATGCAACAAAAAGAACTTCCTCAACATGGTTTATCTAAAGAAGAGGTTCTTGACTATATGAAAAGGTAAGTGTATATATATATACATAAAGAGTTAATATATATACATATAGAAAGTGGTAAAAAAAAGTGAAAGAGAATCAAGAAATGATTATTGATCTTTTTTTTTTTAATGGTAATGACAATATTAGATTACAAGGTATTGAAAGTGCAGATTGGCAAAGTGGAAAAGTATCAGGAACTATTTATCATGGTGGTGAAGATTTAACTGATTTATTAGCTCAAGCTTACAAGATGTTTGCTGTAGCAAATCCTTTGCATCCCGATGTTTTCCCTGGTATTCGTAGAATGGAAGCTGAATCTGTATCTATGGTATTAAATATGTATCATGCCCCTTCTACTGGTTGTGGTACCATGACCAGTGGTGGAACAGAATCTATTCTTATGGCTTGTAAAACTTATAGAGATATGTATAAAGATTTGAAAGGCATTCATTACCCCGAAATGTAGGTGACATTTTCTTTTAAATCACAAGTTTATTTTAGTATATATATACATGTGTGTGTATGTGTATGATGATACTGATCATGATTCATCATATTATCCTTTTTTTTTTAATTTATATTCATAGGGTTGTACCAGTTACTATTCATGCTGCTTTTATGAAAGCTGCTGGTTATTTCAATATTAAATTAATTACTATCCCTGTGGATCCTATTACTTATAAAGTAGATGTTAAAAAAATGGCCAAAGCTATTACAAGAAATACAGTTATGGTAAATGACGACGATTATTTTTAACTATTAATTAAATAAGGAAAAAATATTTTTTTTGTTACACATTATTCATTCATCCTTTGATTTTACTTATTTCTTTTTTTATGTATTATTTCTGTTTACATAATATTAGATTGCTGGTTCAGCAGTTAATTTCCCACACGGTATTGCTGATGACATTGAAGCTTTAAGTCAATTGGCCAAAAAACATAACATAGGTCTTCATGTAGATTGTTGCTTAGGCTCTTTTGTAATGCCTTTCCTTGAAAAAGCTGGTTTGCCAACTACTCCTTTTGATTTCCGTGTAGAAGGTGTGACATCTATCTCCTGTGATACCCACAAGGTATATAATATTTAAATATGAATACATTCATTCATATATATGTTATTTTAATGAATATACGATGATAGTGATGATAGTGATGAAATATTTAATACGTTACATTAACTTTTATTATTTTAATTTTTAATAGTATGGCTTTGCTGCTAAAGGTTCATCTATTATTATGTACCGTAACCCAACTATTCGTAAATATCAATATTTCCTTTGCGCTGAATGGACTGGTGGTATCTATGCTTCTCCAAGTGTAGCTGGCTCTAGGTATTTTTTTTTAAAAAAATAAGGTTACATAAATGGATATTATTATGTAATCTACCATAATTTGTTTATTTCTTATCTAATTACTAACATTATTATTATTATTATTACTATTTTGTTTTATTAAAAAAAACACAGACCTGGTGCTTTAATTGCTGGTTGTTGGGCTGCATTAATGAATATGGGCTATGATGGTTACTTAAATAGCTGTAAAGACATCATTGCTACTAGACAAAAAATTCAAGACAGGTAAAAAAAATACGACTATTATTATTATTTCGAATATATTATATGATATATATTAACATTAATATATAATAATCAACCTTAATCTTTATATATAAATATTAGTATTGCTTCGATTCCTGAATTACAAATTTTAGGCTCACCTATAGGACCAGTTGGTAATACTAATAACGATAGCGATAATAATAATAATAATAATAATAATAATAATAATAATAATAATAATAATAATAATAATAATAATGATACATATAAATATTTGTGTATTAACTTTTGTAATTATTGTTCTTTCTCTTTATTTAAAAATAGTGTCATTTAATTCAAAATCAAAATTAAATATTTATGACGTTGGTGATAAGCTTTCAAACAAAGGATGGTCCATTAGTGCTTTACAAAACCCCGCTGCTCTACATATTTCCGTTACCTTGCTTTGGGTAAAAAGTGCCGATCAGTTTATTAACGATGTGAAAGAAGCCGTAGCGGATTTAGTAGCAGACCCTAATAGCGGTAATGGTAGTACCGCTGCTATTTATGGTACTGCTGCCAGCGTTCCTGATAAATCAATTGTAGATGATGTAGCTGCTGGTTTTATTGATCTTTTATACAAGGCATAAATAAAAAAAATGAAAGAACTACACTTTATTTTAGATTATTATTATTATTATATTTTTATTTTATTTTTTTATTTTTATTTCTATTTTGTAATCTATTTATTTATTTACTACGATCATTTAAAGAAAATAAACTTTAATTTTTTAAAAAAGCTCGCGGATTTAAACTGTCTTTTTGAATGATCCGCATTTTTTGTACCACACTAATCGGGGTTTCTTGATCTTTATACTCTTTTTTTCATTAAAACGTTTCATGTGACCAAAGAAAAATAAAACTTGGAAAACTGGGAATTTTCATAATTTTTTTTCTTTTTATTATTCTATGATTATTATAAATCTTTTATTCTTATAAAAAATAAATAAATAAAAGAAAAGAAAAATGGCAGTATAATCTGCTATATATGGAATATTAAAGAAGCTTAATTTATATTGAGTTATATATTTATAGTAAGAAACAATGTATTTAGTGATTTTAACTGGAGAAGATTGTTTTAATTTATTATTCTTGAATTATCTTGTCAAATAAAAATTCGTTTTTTTTTCAAGGTGGGAAAAAAAATAAAATTGGGATTACATCGATCGAGAAAAAAAAATTGTTTCAAAAATAAAAAAGCTGTTTTTTATTAAAAAGTTTAAAAAGTTTAAAAAGTTTAAAAAAACCCATATTAAAATATTAATAAGGATATGAAGATTGATTTGCATTATATGTATTTGGGTAGGGTGTAGGAGGAGGACCATATTGATTTAACGATTGATAATTTTGGGGATAAGATGATACATTTTGTTGTTGCCGAGGTTGATAACTATTTGATGGAGATAATGATACCTTAATATATAAATAAATAAATAAAAAAAAAAAACGGACGATCATATATTAATTAAACTCCTCCTTAATACAAAGAACGAATTGACTTTTTGACCATTTTTTATACATTTGTTTTTTTTTTATTTTACCTTAGTTTCATCAAGAGAATAAATATTATGTTGTATAGAAGTGTGATTATTTGTTTGATATGATTTAGGAGAAGTCATTGGTGTTGGATGTTGTTGCTGTTGTTGTTGTGGAATAATATTATTATTTTTAGGACTATTATTACTATCGTCTTCATTGTCATGATCATTGTTATTACTATTAGAATCAGGTGCATTTAAACATGATTGAATAAGATTCTTTCCCTCGGGTTTTGTAACAAGTGGTTGAAGTTTGGCTGTTGTAAAGGTATATCTATATAAAATAAAGTAACATACATACATATATATATTAGGCATCCTCTTAAAGTTTCATTTTTCTATATTCGTATATATTTTCATTTTTTATCTCTTGATTAAAAAAACATCTTACACAAGTCCAGTTTCAGAGACAACTAATAATAATATTTGTGTTCCTGTCAATGTACTTAATTCATATGCCTGATAAAAGAGTGATAATAATAATAAAAATCAATTTATGAAGTTCCCACCAATAATGTTTAACTTTATATAAATAAAAAATGTCCTTATTTTTTTATTTTTTCAATTTTTTTTTTACCTTTTTCATGATACCAGCCTTTCTTTTGGAAAAAGTAATATGTCTTCTTGATTTATCTTCTATATATTCGATTTTAATTTTTCTTCTACCGGATCTTTTTTCAGGTTTACTATCAGTATCTGATTCATCTAATCCATCTTCTTGAGTAATAATTGTAGTATTATTATTGTTATTATTAGATATCATATGATGTTGATGCTGTTGATGCTGTTGTTGCCGTTGATTTGTATATTGTTGATGGTATCCTGTATCATACATAGTTGGTGATAATTGTTCCATGATTAATTATTATAATTTTATATTGTATACATAAACTTTTTGAATAAAAATGATTATCTATATATTATAATAGTAGTGATGAATAAAAATAAGAATTTTTTTATAAAGAAAAAAAAAAAAGGGAAGAAAGAAAAGGAAAGGAAAGAAAGAAAGAAAGAAAAAAGAGAGATTAAAATAATAATAAAAAAAACAAGTGTGTGAAAAAATTAAAGTTATATAAAATATATAAAAACGATAAATAATTCAGCATCTACAATATTATCCCACACACATGCAAAAACACACACGCACACACATACTAAAATAATAATAATAATAATGGTAATGAAAACATATATGTAGATCAATGAAAATATTATTTATTATCTTTTCTTTTTCATTATTTCTTTTCCTTTTTATTTAATTTAATATCTTATCAGTGTTTTATTTAAATGTTGATCATCATAATAAAATTTATTGAATTGTATAATTATATTTAAAGCTGAATTTAAATTTATTAAATTGATTTAATAGATAAATGTGGAGTAGGGTAGTAGGGTATAGATGCTATATATTCATTTTATTTTTTTATTATTTTCTATTTTCTATTTTTTTTAATTGACCGGAGCTAAATATCTACATATATCATATAATAAGGCATATCTTGGTTGAGGATAATCATGATATAATTTAAAAAAGGAAGCTTTGGAGTTGATTGGTGTGCTGTTATATAACGGTGATAAATATTTTGGTATGCGCTGTCCTTCCATAAAATCTGCTGTTTCTAATGCCATTAAACAACTTTTTAATTTTTGTTTTGCTTTCGTCGCTACAGCTACATCATTAGAAAACGCTAATGCCGCAAGTACATCCACAGCAATAAAGAGATAGATATCGCTAAGATCTATATATAAATAAAAGTAAAAATAAAGATGCATATATAGACATATATATATATATATATATAGATGAGTATACTTATTTATTTATTTTACCTTGTCGTTTTTATTTTTTGTTGTTATTATTTTTACTTACATTGAGCATAAGCAACATCAGGATCCATTCGGTTGACAGCAAGGGTTAGCAGTTCCGAATAATCAAGACAAGCTTTAATTGATTTTTGTTGTATGAGTGCGATAATACTATTATGCTGGCTTTGTTCTTCTGAAGTTTTGATTTTTTGTAAACAAGAATGGAAACAGAAGATTAAATCCAAAAAGAATAAAAATAAAGTCAACTTGTTATTTTCGTTGGTTTCACTAATAGCTTTGGTCACTTTTTCAAGATTATAAGGATCGTCGCATAATCGTAAATCATCCGGTAGCTTCTTCCACCAATTAATCGTTATATCTTCAAAACTAACAATTAATTCCAAACTCATTTCTGCTGAATTTCCCATTAGTATCTTTCTAATATATTGCTAAATAAAATATTAATATTTAAAAAAATAAATAAAAATAAGATTAATCTGTATCTTTTTCTTATTTTTTTTTAAAAAAAAATAATAACGATTATAATAAACTTACAAAGGCGTATTGAACAGTTGGATGAAAAAAGATTTCTAAATAATAATTTTGGGCTCTAAAGAATTGACGTGTAGTTTCTGATTCCCCAGGCAAAACATCCATATACATAAAATCACAAGGTTCATGACATGTTTTACAGTCAGCCGAAAAGAAATCCACCATAACATAACACCAAATGGTAAAAGAATAGTGTCTAGCAAATAGTGATCTTTCAACAATAGTGCAGGTGTGAGGATCTTGATATTGAGATTTGATTTCAAGACATAAGAAATAAGCCAAAGTTTCCAAATTCCGCATTTCCGACACTCTTAATGTATTCATTAAAAACCTCTTTAATAAAGTGATGGTAATTAATGTTTCCAATTGTCGTTTTGGTTCATGTATAATTTCATCCAAGACATTTCTACACTGGCGATAATAAAATTCACCTAAAGAACGACGATAGAACATATCTAAAAACCATGGAGGATTATGAATCAATTCATTATCAATCACACTTCTTTGTACTGTAGGAACAGTATGAGCGCAACAAACTAAAGTGCAAATGGCCATGGTGATGGGGCAAATGAATGGATTTTTTAATTGTTGATAATGAGCCATAAATGTAGGTTCATATAAAAAAGTCATAGTAGGATTATATAAAGCAAAATAGCGATATACCAATTGATTAACTACTTCAATTGGGTCCATGGATAAGATAATGTCAGGAATGGAATGGCTTAGTAGTTGTTGCTGTTCTTGTTGGGTCGTTTGACATAATAAATTATTACGTGCCATTTTAATGGTAAAAGGAAGAATCGATCTTGGATCGCAAGATTCAACCAAAAATGTCTTATCGTTGATATGAAAGGGTGAGATGGAACCATAGATGATTTTATATAAACTATCGAGTTCGGCAACTGTTTGGATACCAGTTTCAATTCTCCATTTTCCGTTAACAATTGATATTTTCCATTCTTTGCCTTTTGGCAAAATAAATAATTTGTTATTATCATTATTTTGTTGTTGCTCTTGATTAGATTGATATGGAACAATTTGATTACTGTTACTGTTATTGTTACATATTACAATGGGATCTTCATCCATTCTACAATCTTCTAAGCCGTCATGAGTACTGTTACTGCTACTACTGCTATCATCACAGGCACTTTCAGGTGAATGAACAATACATATATTGTTTTCCAAATAAACTGATCGATCCAAGGATGCTGGTAACAATGGATAAGAAGGCTGTGATAATATCTTATCTTGATGATAATGTTGCTGTTGTTGGTGATGATGAAAAACAGGATTATTAAGTTTATCAATTTTTTTATCGTTGTTACTATTTTGATTTTGTTGTTTAAATTCATAGAGTTCGCTTTCTAGTTGCTGGATGGTATGTTGTAGCAAGTCTACTGTCGTTCTCATTTTTTTTAGCTGTTTACTTCCGTCAATAGCTTCATTAAAATCATCGGCTGCACCTCGAGTTGGTATAACACAAGTTAGATGTAGTCGATTACAGCGTTCACAAGAATCAGTATCCTTAGTCTTTACACATTTACGATGCTGTTTTCTACACTCTATATATTAGTATTATAAAAAAAATAATAAATAATAAAAATTGAATATTCGTAATATGTATATATATGATCAATTATTTATGATGCGTATTTGCCATATATATATATATATGTAATTTTATTTCATATTAATATAAAAATTATAAATCAGTATTACCAGAGCAAGAGAGAACTTTTGTTGACATTTGTTATGTGTATATATATTTATAAATTCTATATATAATGTATTAGTAATAATATATTTAAAAGAGTTTTCAATGGCTTTAATAAATAGGTATTACAGATGCAATAGTATTATTAGTGCTTTTTTGGCATGTATAAAATATTAATACGTAAAAAAAAAAAGGATAAAAAAGAAAGAGAGAAAAAAAAAATGGGAGAAAAAAATTATTAAATTTATGGATTTACCGCCGAACTGAGTTTGATAAAAAAAAATGGAATTTTTGTTTTAGAGAAAAAAAAAAAAGCTTCGCATTTTTAAAATAAAAGGCAAGTGATTGAATGATTAATAAAAAAAAAATATTGATATACATCATCCTGGCACAATAATAATACCATTAAAAAAAGTACTTTATTAGTATAAAATATTTATATATACTATTTCTTTACTAAAATCTACTTTTATAAATATTACTTATTTATTTGTTTGTTTGTTTTTAATATACTTTTTCTTTGATCTTTTTCATCTTTTTTTTTTGACCTTTTTTATATTTTTTGTTTCTTTTTCTTTTAACCAATTATGGGTTGAATTCTGGCCCTGGATTTTTTTACACCAGCAAAACCTCTACGATCACCTTTTGTCATCATGATTTTCCAATTTGCTTTTAAGTTTGATAAAACACGATCCATTTCTTCATTATGATCTGGTGCAGAGGCTAATAAAGAAGTCATCTGTAACATTTTTGCTGCTGTTGCTGCTGGGTTTTGAGAAGATCCAAAATCAGTAAATAATTTATTAAATACGTCTAAATAAAGTAAATTTAAAGAAAAACGATAAAAAAAAAATTGAGTTTTTCTTTGAAAAAGTGCTTTACATGATTCACAATTTTATTTTTATTTTATTTTTATATATTTACCTTCTAATCTTTTAATTTGCAGTAAAATGACATTATCTCTAAAGCTCTGTAAAGCAATATTTCTAACATTCCACATTTCAGCTTCATCATGAGATCGATATCTAACATCGGTCCTTAATGGTAAAAACACAGCTTCAAAATAAGGTAAAGCATTGGTGAAAAAAAAGGACCACTGTTCTACTAATCGATCTAATAGTTTTTCATCTGTTACGCCAAACATTTTTGCATTTAAAGTAAACATACCATCATGTAATAATGATTCAATATCATGGTATAATTGTGGTGATATAGGGTCTGTTAAACATTGTCTATTTAATATAATAATAATAATAATAATAATAATAATAATAATAATAATAATAATAAATGAATATAAACTCCACACCTTTTTTCAGTTTATGTACTACATATGCTGTATGTTTATAATAGATATTTTGTTCCTTATTTTTTTTTTTTTTTGCTTTATAAATTACCTTAATATATCGTTTAATTCTTCAATAGGGCCTTGAACACCCTCTCCATTAAATAAAGGCAATACTCTTACACATAAAGATTGCCATAAATCATCGTTACTATTACCACCAGTGTTATTGTTATTATTGCTGAGATTATTGCTATGATTACTATTGCTATTGATCATATTACTTTGAACCCCATTGCTATTACTATTATTATTTATATTGATATTACTATTATTATTTAGAGTAGAATTGACAATAGAATGAGAAGACGAATTAGGATGATTAGTTATACTACTAAAGCTACCTTGACGATGATACATGGAATGAATAGGATGTGGTAAACCTGAAGGCATAGTTGATGTAGTAGAAGAGGAAGAAGGAACAACATTAGCAGTGCCGTTGGAAGAAGAAGAATGAATCATAGGATGATGATGATGAGTCGACCCAAAATAATTCGATGCACTGTGATGATGAGGATGATAATGATAAGTAGGTGATGTAGGTGAAACAATATGAAATTCTTCAGTCGAGGATGAGTTTAAATGATATTTTGCATTAGCTGCCGCCGCCGCCGCTGCTGCTACGGCAGCTGCTGCTGCCCTCATTTGTAGAGTGGATTTTTCCATGTTCATAGTAATTGATTTAGCATCTAAAGCATTGATAGATTTATGTATACTTGGTGGTGTATTATTACTATTATTATTATTTGTCATACTACTCATGGTCATGATAGAAGGTGCTGTAGGTGATTGAGGTCTAGGTGCAATCGACGCTGTTGTAATTTTCGGATGATAATGGCGTTCAGAATCTACAGAATAATTTGTTGTTGACGATGCTGAAGGTGTATTATTCATTGAAGACAAAAAATTACGGGTATTACTATTAAATATTACAGGAGTTGAAGGAGGTGATGATCTTAAACTATGTCTCTTTGTTTGACTACTTCCTCCATTAGGTGGTGCTTTCATTGTTGGTGTACTCGATGTTGTCAGAGTAGTTGTGGCTGACATGGATCGTGTAGGAATTGGTATTTGTTGAGGTAAACTACTAGATGTAAAATATTTAGCTGATGTTGATATACTTTGTTCACTATAACTTGAGCCAGCAGTTAAAGGTGAAGATATATCCTCTTCTAAAGGTACTGTAGTTGATATAGAAAGATTAAGATCTTCATGAGATGGCGGTAATTGTGATAATGATGATGATTGCATATGTATATGAACTATGATCGATTTTTTTTAAAAAAAAAAAAAGAAAAAAGAAAAAAATAAAATGAAATTAAAAAGGGCATTTATTAATTTTTATTTTTACATTTGAATTTAACCCCCGACCTTCTTTACTTAACCCTATTTTTAAACCGTGATCATATTTATGATAGTTGATTGTGATAGTCAACTAATATAAAAAAGTTTTTTTATTAAAAATATTATTTATATATAGTAAGCCTATTTAAATAATATAATAATACGTATATCATTTATTTATTAAGCAAGGTTTGTCCACTGTAGATAGGGGAAATTTAACATAAAAAAAGGAATTCAAACTTTTTTAGGTATTTCTATACACTTGCTGTAATTTTTATAAAAATATTAAAGAGATAAAAACGTAAACTTATAGCTAAATATCAAGAAGAAACTAGATTCAAATATTTTATATTTAAAAATCATTACAATAAAAAAAAACAGCTTTGGAAAAGGATATAAGGATATAATGAATAAATGGGTTGCTTAAAAAAAGTAGAAGCAAGGTAGTTCAAGTTTTAAAAATGATTACCCTAGAGTACTTGTCTTTTTTTTTATAAATGACTTGCTTTTTTTTTCTTTCTTTTATATAATAATAATTTTAAGAAAAATGCATTTTTATATATAATATATTTAGGTTTTTTATTTAATTCACCATTTATTTTTTATTTTATTTTATTTTAATAACATAATTAAAATCACATTAGGAAAATGAGAGTAAAGTAATTATTTGTTTATTTTAAAAATAAAAAAGGAGTAAATATCATTTAATAGACAATAAAAATAAGTAGCTTCCGGGATCTATTATGCCCCATTAAATCATCATTAAACTGGCGGATGAGATAGGAATGAAAAAATAAAAAATATAAATATCCACTTGCATTGCAGAGTGTAGAATCACTAGAGCTCACTGTGCCTCGTCAAAACCATTCTAAAGATACCAACTGCAGGTAAGGAATTGCAACAAAGGTAAGATAATATATCCCATTCTTAAGAAAGTAAATAAGGATAATAAAAAAGAGCCATTACCTTGAGATAAGACCAACAAATTTGATAAACCCAAAGTTTTACCCTGAGTAATAAAAAAAAATGCCATCATGTTAAAAAAAAATTAACATTTTGCATAAAAAATAAAATCAGCACCTAGAATGTAAAATCAAAAAAAGAAATAATATCTCAAATAATAAAAATACCAGAACCCAAAATGAGATGAAAAAAAGGAAGACCCTTTCTTAGAATTAAAATAACAAGCAAACAAAAAAACAAAATATGGGATTAGTACTCCAAATATAATAAAAAAAGATCACTAGCCCGTGAATTATAGAAAAATCAACCACCGAATATTGAAAAATCCAACTTGAAATAAAAGTGATCAATAAGTTTGTCATTTAAAGCTACTATCAATAATAGAAAACAAACCAAAATTAGTAAAAGCAAACCAAAAATCATGGAAAGCTAGTACCATTACCAAAAATAAACGATAGATAACCAACACTATCAATTATAAATGACATCTGATAAAGATCGTAAAATACTAGCACCAACGGTTAGTTAATGTAATCAATTTTGAGAAATCATAAAAATAACCTCCAGGAACCATTATAGGTCAACCAAGACATATAAATAAAACCAATAAATAAATCTAATTTTTTTAATTCAAACAAAATAGAGTATATTCATTATACAACATGTATGTATATATATATGGTTCTACAGTGAAAATTAAGGTAATTTAATATGTAATTGTAATGATGATGACTAAATACAGATATATCTAATCTATACTCGCTGGATCATGATATTTGTAAAGAGAGTTTAAAAAAATATATTAAGACACACAGTCATCAAAATTGAACTTAAACCTTTTTTCTTGCCAATATATATACTATAACAATGATGAGAAACTGAAATAAATAAATAAAGTCAAATACTTATAAATACGTAGAATAGTTTATTAAAAAAAAAAGAAGAAAGAAAGGACATGATATATATAATATGTATATGAGTAAAGTGTGTATTTGTGTGGAAAAGAGGATGATTATATTAAAATAATATATAAAATTTATGGAAAGAAAGGGAAAAAAAAACCAAATTATATTTTAAACCTTGTCATAATCCAATTTAGTTTCCAATTTCTTCATGTCTTGTACTTTACGGACAGCTTTCATAAAATCTTCTTGAATACAATAATCACGTTCTTCACGAATAGCAAACATACCTATAATAAAAGAATAAAAGAAGGAACACAGATTACATTAGTATTTTTAAAATAAAAAATTATTGTCCTTGTTATCATTTTTATATTTTTATATCCTATTTCAAAAAATAAAGAACTTACCAGCTTCTGTACAAACGTTTCTTAAATCGGCACCATTAAAACCATCTGATAATTTTACAATAGCTTCATAATCTATATCACCATGTTTTGTAATATTTCCGGCATGAATTTTAAGAATTTCGAGTCTACCTTGTTCATTTGGTAATGGGATTTCAATCTTTCTATCTAAACGACCAGGACGTAATAAAGCAGGATCTAAAGTATCAGGACGATTTGTTGCCATAATTAATTTTGTTTGACCCAAGTAATCGAAACCATCCATTTGATTTAACAACTAGAAATGCAATAAACAGATAAATATATATATATATATATATATATATATATATATGTATTAGTAAATGAATAAATATAGATACATATACACATACACACACATACACACACACATATATATATATATATATAGTAATTTTCCATACTATGCTAATTTTAGTTTTTTAAATGAATATATAAACAAATAAATATATACTTACTTCCATTAATGTTCTTTGAATTTCACGATCTGCTGAAGTACCTTCTGAGAAACGACGACCACCAATAGCATCAATTTCATCCATAAAAATAATACATGGTTCATGTTCCTTAGCATAGCCTTTTATTAAAGAAGAAAAAGGATCATTAATTATCATATCTTGATATATATATATAACCTTATTACTGTTATATTATTATTTGTTTTTCATCATTTACCAAACATTTCACGGATCAATCTAGCACTTTCCCCAATATATTTATCAACAATAGCACTAGAAACAACTTTAAGGAAATTTACTTGAAGAGTACTTGCGACAGCCTTAGCCAATAAAGTTTTCCCAGTACCAGGAGGTCCGTATAAAAGAACACCCTTTGGAGGTTTTACACCAACACGTAAGAAAAGTTCAGGATTCATTAAAGGTAATTCAATAACTTCTCTTAATTCACGGATTTGCTCCCCAAGACCACCAATACCAGCAAAACTAATATCTCCAGGATCTTCGACAGACATATTGTATACCAATGGATCTACTTCACGAGGTAGTACTCGCATAATGGTTAAGGTTGTCATATCTAATGCTACTCTGGCTCCTTGTTTAAGTTTTTCTTTATCAATACTTGGTCGGCATCCAACTACATAACGAGGTCCACTAGTGTTCTTTACAATATCTAATTTTAATATATTTATTATTATTGTTATTATTCATAATTCATAGATGCTTTTTTTAATATATATACCATATTTTATTATTATTATTGTTCTTGTTATTTTCCTTACATCTTTCATCATCAATCTGTTTCAACATTTCACCAATAACTTGTCCTACACTTTGTAATGCACTAATATCACTTTCTGTTTTATCAAAATCATTATCCAATGCTTTAAGAGTAAGTCGAGCTAATAATAATAATAATAATAATAATAATAAATATATGTATGTATGTATATTGGTTGATGAAAAAAGTAGAATATGAATAGTTAGTAAAATAAAACAAAACAAGTTTATAGAATAAATAAACCATCTATTGATTATTACTATTCCCTACCTTCTTTTAATTTTGCATCTAATTCACGATGTTCTAAAAGTCGACGTCTATAAGCAGATAAAGCTTGTGCTTTAGGATCGGTTGGAACTGATTCAGCGGTAGGATTAGAACTTGAAGCCATTTTTTATTTAATATATATTTATAATAATAATAACAAAAAATATATATTTCTTTATACTTCTATTATCTTAATTTATTTTAATAAAAAAAAAAAAAAAAGAATGTAAAGAGAGAAAGAAAGAGGTATAATTTTTTTTATATCATCAAAAATTAAACGCGCAATTGCCTATCCACGCAACCCTTTTCTCAATTTTAAATTCCGCCTTTTGGCTGTAGCCCAACAGTCCCATAGCTGAGTTTTAACCTGTACTAAAGAACAGGATCCAATAGAGCAACTATGACATTGATCTCAAATCTTGTAAGGATATGCAAGTATATTAATAAAAAACAATTATTATTTTTTGAAATAAGCAAATAATTAAATAAGATAAAGCGTTAAAAAGGTATATAAATAGAATTAAAGTAATAATATATGTTAATAATAATATTCAATATAACTAAACATCAATATATGAGCATCAAAAAAGAAAGATCAAAAGTAGAAAAGAAAACAAAAAAAAGTAACATTATTTTACCATGCTTATGGTTCGTAGAAATAAATATTGATATGGATATGAAATAATATGCATTAATTTTTCAAATAGTAATGTATATTAAAAAAATTGACAACAGAAAAATCAGATTGAAAATACAGCGGTAAAATAAAAGAGTATCAATAAAAGCAAACACAAGAAGGTATTGGATGATTTTTTTTTTCTTTTCATATTTTTTTTTTTTATCATTATTATTTTATGACAATGAAAACTAAAAAAAATGAGAGAGAGAAGAGAGAGATTTAGTAAACCTGTTTTAATTTTAAATGGCATAGAAGAATTGGAAATTGAAACACCGTCAAATATTTGGTGTGTGGCTTAATATTTTGCAGGATATTAGTAGGTGGATTTTTTTTTATTCTTCTCTCTTTCTCTTTTTTAATTTCTTTTTAAAAAATATAATTTATACAAATATACATATTTATATAACAGCATATAATGGATAATAGTAATAATGAAGTTACCAGATTATGGAGAGTATTCCGTACAACACATCAAATGGTCCACGATAGAGTAAATGATTTAATATAATTACTTTTCCATCCCATATTGTTTTTATTATTATTATTATTATTATTATTTTTAAATTTTAAATAAAACAGATTAACTCACTTTTTTTTTTCTCTTTTTTATGTATGTATTTATATGTGAATAGGGTTACCTTGTATCTCAATCTGAATTAGATATGGAATTAGAAACTTTTAAACGTACTTTTGCTCCTTCTGGTGAAGTTGAGTATGTAGCATCCATTTTTTATTATATATATATATATATATATATATATATAAATGTAAAGATGAAATAGACAAGATATATTAATCATTTACTTTTTTTTTTCTTTTCCTTGTATTTTATATTTAATATAATTAGTCGTGATCATTTAACTTTTGTAGTTCAAAAAAAAGATGATCCAACAGATCAATTACTTGTATTTTTCCCTAAAGATAAATCAGTGGGTGTGAAGCCTTTAAGAGTGTAAGTTTATATATATAAGAAAAGGCTATAGTTATTAAAAAAATAGAAAAAAGGGATGTTTTTATGAATTTAATTGATTTTATATATTTATACAAACCACTTTTTTTTATTCTTCTCTACTATTATTGTTTTATATTTTACGTTACATTATATTATGTTATATATAGATATGTAGAACGTATGGCACAGCAACAAATCCCTAAAGGAATTTGTGTATATCAAAACAGTTTAACATCATCAGCCAGTAAAGTCATGCAATCATTACCATCTAAACATACATTAGAATCCTTTAATGAAAATGAATTATTGGTGAACATCACACATCACGTCTTGGTACCAAAGCACGAAGTTCTTACAGCAGAAGAAAAGGCCATTTTATTACAAAGATACCGTCTTAAGGATTCTCAATTACCACGTATTCAACATAGTGACCCTGTAGCTAGATATTATGGATTAAAACGTGGCCAAGTAGTTAAAATTTTAAGAGAAAGTGAAACAGCTGGAAGATATGTTAGTTATAGATTATGTGTATAATAGATCAAATCAAAAAAAAATAATCGATTCATCATTTTTTTTTTTTTTACTACTACAACCATCTTTATTTATAAATATATATATATATATATATATATATATATATATTGTTATTATTATTATCATTACATCAACTATATTATCATCATATTATATATATATAAAAAAAAAAATGATTTATATATCATTACATATTAAGTTTTTATTATTATTATTATTATTACTTGGCTACAAATATATATATATATATATATATATATATATATATTTAAAATAAAAAAAAATAATATATATAAGAAATAAGAATAATAAAGCATACAAAAGAAATAAAAGAAAAAAGAAAAATCAGGGGGTAAAAGAACGATGGGAGAGGGGATTTATAAACTAGTGATGGGATAAAAATAATAATAAAAATAATGGAAGAAAGAAAAGGGTTCATATATATACATATATATATATATATATGTACACTAGGGGCATTTTTTTTTTTAATTTATTTTGAAGTTTTCTTTTTTCTTCCAGGATGAGGAGCACCTTGAACGATTTTACGTACCAAAACAAAGACTTGATCTGCAGAAACAACAATATTTTGAACCATATCGGCCATACAATAGCCACCTAAATTAGCTTGCCAAAAATAAAAATCGGGTAAAATGGAATTGGATTGATATAAATTTTCTAAGTCTCGTTGATGTTTATGTGCTAAAGGATGAAATTCGTCTTCTTTCATAACACCCCATTCTGGGTGTGTTAATTTGGATGAAGTTGAATTAGGTATAGGTGTTGATATAGTATTTGCATTAGGTGTATTATTATTATTAGTATTATTATTGTTATTATTTAGATTTTGATTGTGATTATTGGTAGTATTATTATTTATTGTTGTAGAAGAAGAGGACGAAGAGGAAGGATTCATCATTGTATTATTGCTTGTTGATAGCATCATGGAAGGGGGAGGAGGATTCATATTATAATGATGAGGAGGAAGGTGCTGTTGATGGTGATGATGATTCATTGTATTATTAGTATTGTTATTATTAAAAGTGGTATTGGTATTAATATTGTTATTATTATTTATGTTTGTATTTGTATTATTATTATCTATCCAATCAACTGAATTCATTTGCCATAAACTATTGTCGGAATTAAATACCATAATTTTTTATCATTCATTCATTTACCTTGGTATTAAAAAGAAAGGAAAAAAGAAAAAGAAAAGAAAGAGAGAAAGGGAAATTAAAATAACCTTTTTTTTTTACAATATTCAAGCTTTTTTTATTTTTTTTATTTTCACTCTAATAACCCCCCAAAAAAAAAATAAAAAAATTACGGAGCGATTACGTTGGATTAGTTTAATCATTTTACTTTTTTATTTTTTTCCCTTTAACCCCCTAATTTCTTTGGTTGTTTTTGTTTTTTTTTTTTTATAAATTACCTATTATGAATAATAATAATAAATAATCATCGTATATAGCAAAGAGAACCTCTTTCCCTCTCTTTTTTTAGTGTTTTTTATTTTTTAGTGTTTTGAAACAATCCAGTAAATAAAAATATTTATTCTTTAAAAATAATAAATAACAATCATCATAAAATGTCAAGGTACATTTTATACGTAATAAATAATAATAATAATGATAATAATAATACACTTCGTAAGCTTAGAAGTGGCTAAAAAAATAATAATAATAATAATAATAATAAATAACGTGATACACTTTTTTTTTATTTTATTTTAAAATAAGACAAAGAAAAATAAAATAAAAACCATCACTCCTGAGCTATTTTTTTTACTATGTATGTTTTTTAGGGATTTTGGGATTTAAGACTGGCTTTTAATTTAATTAATGATTGATCTGTTTATGATATTATACTATCATCCTGGAAAAAAGAAAAAAAATGAAACGAATGAATATGAATTTTGATTATTTTCATGTGAATTCATTTTATCGTTTTGTTTAGAAATAATATTAATTTATGTATGTTTATAATTCATAATAAATATAAATATATATATATATATATATATATATTCTATATGTACCTATTTTTTTTTTTAAAAAAAAAAAAAATAGAGCGAGAAAGATTATTAGTTGGATGAGGGATTTTATTATTTTATTTTTAAAAGACGTGTTTTTTTTATATTATTTTTTAAAGAAAAAAAGTCATTGATATTATTTACAAAGAATATCAATATACATATACATATATACATATATATTACTAAATGACTACCTTTTTTTATTTTTAATTAGATTGTAATAATACCATGTATTATGATTCTCCATTCGATTATATTATATAATCTATTCTATTTTTATATTATTTTACATCTATTTATAATAAATGATATTTATATGCATATTTTAATATATAATGGGTTAAACTCATTTCCGATAAATCACCATGAGATAAACTTATCATAATACGTAAACATAAGAACCCAATCCATAAAATACAACATCGCCAAAACCATTGTCTCCAGTTGATAATGCTTTCTGTTTCGGTCATTGTTGTAGTCGCTGCTTTGTTTAACTTTGGTAATATTCTTTCCTTTTTTTTTCTTTTACCATTATGATTCCTTACATTGATATCATCTGTTTTTTCAAGAGTAGCTGTAGTAGCAGAAGAAGAGGTGTTTTTTATTTTTCCGTGTAAAGGTAAGTGTCGACGTTGCCGACTAGGTCTTTGCCCAATATCCATAGCTTAGCATTTAGTTTGATTGCTTGCCTGCTTGATGAAATGGAAGAAGAAGAAAAAGAAAAAATCGAAGGGGGGAAAGAAGAAAATTAAAAACAAATCTAGAAAATACAAATTAAAATTCCGCGCAATTGCTAGAATTTTTTTTTACCAAAAACTGTAAGTGTAAAAAAAAAAAGACTCGCTTTATTTTTTTGTTTATTTAGTTAAAGTTACGCGCGTTAAAAAAACTTTCTTGTTTTCTTTCTTATTATGACTTTACTTTGACAACCTTTTTAAAAGTTTCATTTGATTTTAGGTAACCTTTTTTACTTTTAACTTGTCATACTTTTTCTCTTTTTGGGATTGAAAATCGTTATCATCGATGTTTTCTTTTTTTTAAAAAAAAAATCATGAATAGACCATGTGTGTAGCACATTATTATTTATCGTTTTTCATTCTAGAAGTAACACATGTTATAATGATACCCTTTCCTATACACACAAAAATGATTATTATAATTCGAACCAAAAAAAATTTAGGCTGCTCCCTTATTTTTTTTAAAAAAGGAAATTGATTTTCGGTCCTTTATTTCTTTTTGTAACATGACAACTATAAATGCAAACATGATGGTTGTTCATCCTTCATCTTTACATCATTATCATCATCATCACCATCTTATTTCTCAATATGTCAATTGATCGACAATAGAGTTATTAGAGAATAAGAGAAACTTTATAATAATGTTAATTCTAATTATCTATCAAAAGAAAAAATTATCAAAAATAGATGAACGCTCAGACTTTACTCTTTTTTTTTTTTTTTTTTCATCTTTATTATAATTATGTATATATATATATATATATATATATATATATATATATAAAAACGACTTTTTGGGTCATACGTACTTTTTTAAAGTTTCAATTGTTGAATTTTATTTTTAAGAAAAAGGAAAAATGAATGTCAAAAAAAGATATGCTAAATTGGTAAAAAATAATAAAGTAAAAATTCATATATATAGTGTATAAAATTATAATTTTTTTTTAAAAAAAAATAAAAAAAAAAACATAAAATCATCATCATCATCATCAATAGTCATAATAATAAAATAATAAAATATAAATGAAATGTCATAAAATGTCATAAAAATAAAAAAATGATGAAAGGTTTAAACGTATAAATAATAATAATAATAATGAATGGATGGGTATGAAATAATATATATATAAAAACTTTTTGGTAAAGTGAGGTTTTTTTTTAAAAAAAACTTTTTTGAATTTTGCTTTTTTTTTTTAAAAAAATAAAATAAAAAAAAATGGAATGTTGGGTATCAATAATAAAAAATTCTTGAGAGTACTTGCTTTTTGTTTTTGTTTTGTTTGATATAATGATTTGTAGATTTTTTTTTTTTTTTTTTGGTTTGGTTTGAAAGTTTCTGTGGTATCATTTCAGTAAAGGACAACTTGGACGTTTATGGCCATATTTTCCACACCAACCACTAAATTAAATTAAAGAAAAAGAATAACGATTAATTAACTGAACGAGTATTAATATTATTAATAATCTTAAAAATCAAGCTTTACCATTGACCTCCTGATAAATTTAATGGTTTAAGTGTTTGCGGCATTCTTTAAAATATATATATATATATATGAATATGAATTTATTCTTTACGAAATAAAAACTGAGATAATAATGAAAAAAAGAAGAATAAAAGAATAAAAGAATAAAAAAATTAAAAAAAAAATAAGCTTTTTATATTAGTTTTCGGAAGAAATAAAAAAAACCTTTGTTCTCCCTTTTTTTTTTTTTTTTTTTTTTTTTACTTTTCTCTCACTCTCCTCCCCCTTTCTTTTTTATTTTATTTTCCCCTCATTTTAGTTTATTACCACTATCTATCTATCTTTATCTCCCAGGCTCTCTCGCTCTCGCTCTCTCTTTTATAAATATATATTTCGTCAGTGCACTAAAATAATTACATATATATAATTATATCATCGTTTTCTATATAAAATAACAAAATCAAATTACTTAGGATAGTAAACTAGTAACTTTTTCTCCTCGAAAAAAAAGTTTAAAAAAAGGTTTTTTTTTCTAACCAATAAAAGTGATTCCATGCGTTCATCATTTTATTATCAAAAAAGTGAAAAATGATGATTCCTCTTTTCGGAAGCATATGTTTATAAAAATAAATAAATTAGATGTTGTTTATTATTACTATTATTATTATTATTATTATTTTAATGAAATAACAAAGAACAATAAAGATAATAAAAATCTAGAATGACAATAATAATAGACCTTGCTTTATTAATTAGATATAATAATACTCATTGCCACCTTGCCATTTTGAAACACCGAATAATATATCCTGGACCAACTTTGCATACTTTTTTTTTAATTACTTACTCATCGATGTTTTTTTTACTATTTTAGTTTAGAAAAAAAAAAAAAAGAAAAAAAAAAAGGAAAAAAAATAAAAATAAATAAATGATACTAATGATGACATTATTATATAATAAAAGAAAATAAATACGTAAGTATGAATTCATAGTTATTATTACTATTATTATTTTTATTAAAGAAAAAAAAAATATTAATATTTTATTACTATTGTCCCGAGAATCATATATTTAAATGATGTAATATTTAGATTTGATATGAAAGAAAAAAAAAAAAAAAAAAAAGCCGTATCACTTTTTTATTCTTTTTTATTTATTGACCCATAAAATAATAAAAATAAATATAATATATAAAAGCTAGCATAAGTTAATGTATATTCATAATAAATAAATAAATAAAT
The DNA here is from genome assembly GCA_017871115.1 of Cunninghamella blakesleeana. Classification (NCBI taxonomy): domain Eukaryota; kingdom Fungi; phylum Mucoromycota; class Mucoromycetes; order Mucorales; family Cunninghamellaceae; genus Cunninghamella; species Cunninghamella blakesleeana. Next base: position 3,907,035 of record JAFCIZ010000005.1, read on the forward strand.
AGAAAAAGGAAAGTTGGTATATAAATAATTAATTTTTTTTATATCTCATGACATGAATGATTGGTATAGTTGTATTAGTAGTATTAACTGAATGCTGATGATGATGATGATGATTAGATGAGGATGATAAAAACGTTGAATGACATTGTTGTTGCTGTTTTCTTTTTTTTTCTAATAGCTGATGGCTTAAATAATGAATTCGCTTATAATATTGTTCTTCTTTTTTCTCTTCTGTTTGTTGTTTTTTTCTTTTATTATTATTATTTTGATTATTATTGCTTTTTCTTTTTATGGTTTGATTAATTTGGGGTGGTGATGGTGATGATGATGATGATGATGCTAGGGTTATTTTTAATTCCTGCTGATTTCTTGATAAAAATGAGATTATTTTTTTAATTTTGTTTTTATTTTTTTCAATGGCCCCTTTTTCTTGAAAATGAAAATGAAAATGGAATGATGCTAAAGATTCAAAAGGAGGATCATCTAATAATGGGGATGGCTGGTTCAAATTTATTTGGTGTTTTTGATTTTTATAATGTTGATAATATTCATCTAAATATAAAGCATATTGTTGAAAAGAGAGAGGAATTTGATGGTACGTCTGCAGACTGTTCAAATGAAAAAGAAACGATTCAAGATGTTGATAAAATTGTTGAAAATGATTGGCTTGGTGAAAATTAAGTTGAATATCTTCAACACAATGGGCATAATGGTCTAAAATATAAAAAATATGTTGTATAGGGTAATGATCATGAAGAATTAATTGTTTTAAATGATGATATCTTGGTATTTTTGTTAACAATTGAGGCAAAGTAAGAGGTTGGTGTAGTAGATAATACTGATCTTGGGGTTGAAAAATAAAATTTCTTTGTTGCCAGATCTTTTCATTATTGAATATTTGATCATTTAATATTTTACATGTCCAGCTTAATTGAACTATATCTCTAATTGATATATATTGTCCTAGAATGATAAGAATATTATCAATGGTTAGGATATTCATAAAATAGCATATATCTATATAATAATAATAATAACGAAAAAAAAAAAAGGAAAGAAAAAGAAAAAAAGATAGAAAAAAGAATGAGAAAAAAAGAAAAACAAAACAAAAAAAAAATATTTATCAAAAATAAATTGTTTATACGCCGTAATAAATATATTTAATAATAGAACGACAATTTCTTTTTTATTTATTTAGGATGATATTAACTTTAAAAAAGAGTTTGATGTATTGAATACGCGTGAGTAACACAGCGGCACAAAAAATAAGTTTGACAAGTGCCAAAAAAGTTGCCTTTTTTTATTTTGGTGGCGCCCCCCTTAACTTACTAAACTCCAAAATATATTAGAAACATTACCAATCAAATACTTGACTAATCTCAGATTAGTATAATATGCATCATGTAAAAAAAAAAAATGTCTTCTTTTTTATAAATATATACACAAAATTATCATTTCCATTTATTTTATTCTGCAAAAATATAAAATAAAATAAACTTGAAAGGTAGGAGATAAAATCATTGATTTTTATTGGTTTTTTTTTATTGTGGGTTCCTTATTTTTTTGTTTTTTTTATCCAGATGCATTAATCTTAGATGTTTAATTTGGTGTGGCGCCAGTTACGACGTTTAGCATTCCAACTATTTATAAAATAACAAAAGCAATAAATGAGTATTTCTGTTGATGTAATTGTTTTGATTGAGAAAAATGAAAATAATAAATTCTATTCCTGACTTACCGGATCTTGGTATCAGACTTTAAACGGAACCAGTGAGGTAAAGGACGGTTTTGTTTTTGAGCTTTACCAAGCTTGACTTTAGTAATGAATGACTTGTTGGAAGGCTACATTTAAATAAAATACAGAAATAAATATATCATTGTTGCATAAATATCCATTCTAATATATATATATATATTTTGTGTATGTGTGTATGTGTGTGTATATGTATGTATATATGTATGTATGTATGTATACGTGTATGTATACGTGTATGTATACGTGTATGTATACGTGTATGTATACATGTATGTATGTATATATCCGCTATTCCATTAATCGATTCTTTTAAAAAAATATCCTTCTGAATTTTACCCATCCAAAATTATACATCCATTTAAATCATCCATCCATTTATTTAATTCATCTAAATACACATTATCTTATGTTCCTTTGCTTTCATCCATTTAAATGCATTTAATACTGTATATTCCTTTCTTTTCTATTTTCTCAATTACCATCTTTCTATTCCTACTGGATATTTCTAAAGGGAGATTTCAATCTATTCTTCGTTTTAAAAGTTTACTTTGAGTAATTTTTCTATGTATTGAAGCGCCGATTGAATGCTTTTATGCGCGCGCTTGGATAAAGTCCCAAATAGATCAATAATAATTCATGTTTAAATTATTATTCAGTTAAAAATATATACAAGTTATTTATTGTACATTAATGAATAGATGAAGAGTCTACCGCTGAAATTATATGTTATTGAATCAAACGCTTCAATAATAGTAGATGAATAACAAGTAAACAGAGCGGTAATAAAGGTTTTACTTTTCATTTATAAATCCGTTTTTTAAAGGAACTTTAATTGGTTTATTTTACATAATGTCAAAATGTCAAGAAAGTGATCTATTTTTTTATTATTATAATAATTTATAGTGGTGTATGTAATATATGGCAAGCTGAATAAATATAGCTCCTAGGTAAACAAAAAAAAAGGCCTATAGCTGTTAAAAAATAAAAATGATAATCTTTTAATTCACATTTTAGATGAATAAAAACACAAAAATATCATTTTTGTAAATATAAATGGTACATGTATAATATGTAAATTTTTGAAAGTCTATAAATTAATTTTTAACGAATATAAAACAAGCTCTACTTTTTATTGAATTATATATATATTAATTGTAGCATAATTAACTAATTTGTATATAAAACTTTTTTTTCGAATAATTACGATGGATTCATTTGACCTATTAGTTATTATTATATTACTTATGACGGGAACATTATTGGAAAGCAGACATTTGCTTTTTAAGTTAAAAATATCATTTCGGTTATACATATAGTTATATAAATGAAATTAATCTACATCTTTATCTTTCTGAGTGAATAGAAAAGATTTATTGATTCATTTTATTATTATTATTAGTATTATTTATGACTCGCCATTGGTGATTGTCTTTTATTGCACTTTCTTTCTCTTGATTATCTTTAATAATTGCTAGTATTAGCCTTTTATTATTTATTCCTAATAACTATTATTTAAAACTTTTGATGGTTTTTTCTTATATGGCAAGTAAATATATCCTTTTATAATATTATTATCGCGTATTAATGGATTGTTTACCTATTTTTGATAGTATAGCGAATCTACCTTATATATCTTTGAGAAAATATAAATAGATCATCCATCTTGTAATTATTTTTGGTTCTTATTTACTAATATTTTTGATTTCTATGCGCTATGGATCTACACACACTTTTACGTCTCTTCCTTTACATCTTAATAACAGTATCTATATTTAAAATATGATATTAGATGCAATGGAAAACTATATAAATATATAAGTATAGATTGTCGATGCACTAACTATTTGTAATGTTCTGGGCCGATGGATGACATCGTAAAAAAAAAAAAAAGGCTCAAAAATTGTTAACTTGAATTTCAGAGTTTAGTCTTGCGATTCGTTTTGGAGGTTTTTTTTTTACTGTTGTATGGTGATAAAAAATGCCCAAAGGTAATTGAACTTGACTAAAGTGGATATTTGAGATGATTTAATGCAAAGCTCCCAAAGATATCATGTGAAGGTATGGAAAAAAGAAAAGAGAATGTGCAATTAGCAAATTATGTTAATTTATTGTTCAAGATTATCAAGGATTCATTTGATTCAGTATAAAATAGCTTTTTATTTTATTCAAGATGGTCTGGTGCTACTCTTTTGGCTGTATATTACCCAATAAAGTGAACTTGATTATGATCTTATTTACTTTCTCGATACATAGTTAACATTTTTCATTTTATATACAAACTTTTTATTATATTTAATTGCTATATAGGTAAAGATTTTAACCAGGTGTAACAGTTTTTAGTGGTAACACATTTGTCTTGGAAGTAAATTTTTATACTAATATTATTCTACCCTAACTACATTTTACCACTCTATTGGTTATTTAACAAAATGCAGTGAGACCCCAGTATCAATCTGTATTTTATTATTAATAAATAAATCCTACTTTTTTTTAAAAAAGAAAAAAATGCAAAAAAAAATCAGAGTGAGCAAGAAATTAAAAAATTTACAAAAAGGGATTTTTTTTAAAAATAATAGCGCCGATCAATTTGTTATTACTAGGTTCCAATTTTTTTTTTTTTCATCGCCATTCTTTTTTTAAAAAAAGTGTTACATTATATAAAATCTATCTTAAATATATACATTATTAAATTATAATATATATATATATAAATAATACAATTTGTTTATTTAATCATTATATATTTTTATTCTTTAATAGTATTCATGCTTTTATTTTATTTTTTAAAAGAATTTCATTCAAACTGAGTTGTTTATTGAGCATTTGACAAAAGTTGATCTTTTTTTTATCCATTATTTTCAGTCACTTTCAAGTGAAACTAAAAAAAAAACTACTAACATTAAGCGTTTCATGTTATTGACTTAAAATAAACCACTTTTAAAACAGTATAAAATAAAAAGTCATTGTTTGGATTGCCTCTTGGATTTTTAAACTATTAAAAATCTATAGATCCTAATTATGTTTTTTTGTATGATATAAACCATTAGTAAACATTAAAATACAATAATAAAATACGTCAATGTATGTATTGTATCAAATGGTATAAAAAGAACAAAAGGAAAAAAATTTCGATCCGAGATCAGAAATAAAAAAATTTTTCACATATCTGACTCTGTATTTATTTATTTTTTAGTTCATACATAGATTAATGCTAAATTAATTATGTATATAGAAGATAAAATAAGAGCCATTCATTCTATATATAAACAATTAAGAAGGGCTTGAATTTTTTTAAGATCCAGAAGTTTCTTTAAATAACAATTTACGTTGTTTTCCGGAACTAGCATTAATGATGCATAATATTTAATCTTTTCTATAATTCAACCTATCTTATCATTATCATATTATCTAATGATAAAAGATAGATAGAAAGAGAGAAAGAGAAAGAATGAGATAAAGAAAAAAAATTATATAAATTTGTAATGAATATTGTTCTTTATTGTTACAAAATGTAAATCATTATGCTTTTAATGGAATATTATCATGTAAAAAAAAAATCTTATTATAAAGCATGGAATGGAATTTCTTTTTTTTATTATATATATTCAACTCTCTTGGTGATTTAGGTTCTATAAATAATATCAACTCCGTTTCAATGGATGGACTTTATTATCTAACAACCTGCCAATAAAATTAATAGTTTGATTATACTGGTATATTAATAAAGTGATATCATTCTTCTCTTATTTAAAGTTTAGATATACTGTTTTAGACTCGATTTTTGTTTAAATTTTTTTTCCTTTTTTTAATTTATTAAGTTTAAAAAAAATAATAAGGTACAAAAAAAAAAAAGTTAAAAAAAAGGTTAAAAGAAAGTAAAATAATAAGGCGTTAATAAAGATGTACAATGGGGAGAGAGAATAATAATAATAAAAATAAAAAATAAAAAGTAAAAAATAAAAATAAGGTAATCGACATATCAAATGAAGTGATAGGTTATATAGAAAAAAATATAAAAGTACATAAATAAATATAAATAGAAAAAAAAAAGTTAATTATACACATAAGAATAATAAATAAATAAAAAAAAAAGGTAATTGAATAAAATAAAGTTGACAGATTTGAAAGGTAATGGGTAACTATTTCATAAATTACATTTGGAATACTTTTTTTTTTTAAAAAAATAAAAAAATAGGTAGAGAATTTAATTCACTACTTCAACTTCTTTCTTTTCTTGCTTATAATCACTACCATTGCTTGAACCAGATTCAGCTTGATGTTCTACACCTTCAGATTTTTCATCGGCTTCGTCAAGATCCTTACCGGTAGTTTCAGGCATGAAGAAGGCAATGAATAAGAAACCGACGAAATTGATAACAACAAAGACGATGAAGGCATTCTTTCCTAAACCATCACTCATGTAAGGCCATAAGAAGTTGATAAGGAAATTCATGAACCAGTTGGAAGAACTACCAAGAGCAGAAGCGGAAGCTAAAGCATGCATAGGAACTAATTCAGGAGCAATGAACCAAGGAATGACACCACAACCAAGGGAATAGAAACCAATGTAAATAACAGCAGCAGCAATAACAACGCCACCAAGGTGAGTATTATGGGAACCGACTACCATTAAAATACAACCAACGGTACAACCAAATAAGGAAGCCAACATTAAATTCTTACGACCTAATTTATGGACAAACATGACAGAGACTAAAGTAGCAATAGTGTTGACAGCACCATCAATTAAAGAAAGAGTAGTAGCTTGTTTTCTGTCACCATTGAAGATATCAGTGAAAATACCAACGGAATAAACAGACATAGGACCAATACCACCAGCTTGGTTATAAGCTTGAATTACCATGATAATAATTGTACGCCATGAGATATGTCTATCTTTGAAACTAACTAAATCCCAAATAGACATGGTAGGAGTAGCATTTTCGGTTTCGCGTTGACGAGCAGCTAACAAAGCAGCAAATTCTTCTTCGATATCAGCACCAGCACGTAATTTTTGTAAAGCAGCAGCAGCACGATCGTATTCTTTATTAGCACAGAGACGACGAGGACATTCGACAGTGAAAACTAATAAAAGAACCAATTGAATAGCAGCAAGAATGGCAGAGATACCCCAGAGGAAACGCCATAAAGGATCATAACTCATATAAAGACCACAGACTTGAGCAAATAACACACCAGCATTTAAGAAGAGTTCAAACAAACTACCTAAAGCACCACGAGCTTTGTTGGTAGAGATTTCAGATACATAAATAGCAACAGAAGAACCGCACATACCTGCTGCAATACCAACAATAGCACGACCAATGGAATACATAGGTGCATTAATACCAACAGCAGAAATTACGTTACCAATAATGAATAAAAGACAGGTAATCATAATGTTATGACGACGGCCAAAGTAGACGTTACTGTATTTTGAAACAAAAGATCCTACCACACCACCAATAGGATAGGCAGAAATAGTATGACCCCTATAATATATATTAAATAAATATTTTTAAAACCAAAAAGAAAATATAATTATATTAATGAAAAGAACTTTTTATGTATCGCGCGGATTTAACAACAATAATAATTATAATAATTGTATATTTTATTTACCATGTAAGATGGTCCATAGGCATACAAGGTGGTAAAGGTCCTCCAGAATTACCACCAGTACAGTTAGTAATAGCTTCGGTAGGCATATTAGGTACACCTATATAATATTAAAATAGAATATAAATATAATTGCATAAGTATTTATTTATGTGTTTATTTTTTGACATATTATGAATCTATGGAATTGAGTGAATAATATATTTACCAATAGCCCAACCAACTTGGAAACCTGAAAATGCGGCAATAGTAGCGCATACAGCCATATATAATGGGTAACCCATTTCATGAGACTTTGTTTGTGTTGTCATATTGATATATATATGTATATATGTTGATTTTAATTAATATATTAATAAAAAAGAAAATAGGTATCAAAAGAAAAAAAGAAAAAGAGAAAGAGAAAAAATAAAAAAGCTACCAGAGCTTAATATATTAAGTAATAAAAAAAAAGAAGAATGAATATAAAATAAAAAATAAGAAGATATAAAAAATAATAAAAAGGATTTGCTTTTTTGTTTTTTTGTTATCTAAAGACAAATTAATAAAAAGGGAAAAGAAAAGTAAAAAAAATAAATTCGATAGCTGACTTTTTATAAAAAAAAATTCAATAGGGTATTTTTATTTTTTTACCTTATGTTGATATATTTCTAAAAAGGGATTAGGTTAATATACCCCACAATCTAAGGTCTATGATTCGTCATGAAATCAAAACCACACGGACTTTAAATCGACTTTATGGCCATCTTAAATAACGAACCTTTTTTTTTCTACACCTATCATATTAATTAATTGAATTAAAATTTATACTGGCCCTTTTGGTTTTTCTTCTCGCTCTCTTCAAGGGTAACCCCACCCAATCAAAATCATATAAGAATAAAAAGTTTTTATATATACTCCCCCATTTTTTTTTTACTCTTTCACTCTCTCTTTTTTCTTCTTTTCTCTTCCCCCCATTTTTTTTTGAAATTACCTTTTTTTAACGCTCGTGTGAATTATACTTGGTGTACCCTCTATGATGAAATTATATTATATTTGATACTCAATCCATTGTGGTTTTTTTTTTTTTTACTCTGGTCAACTTTTTTTTTTTTGAAACTCAATAAGTAACCCATCAATGTAATAATAAATAATACTACTAATAATAAAGGAATTGCTATTTTTTATGACAAATAATTTTTTTAGATCAGAGGAAAAACTCGAAATTGAGATCGGTTGTCAGCCTCATTTGGGAAACTTAAAAAAAAACAAAAAAAAAAAAATACCGGTACTAAAGAACCTTAAACCTCCACAATAATATTTTTTGTTTGTAATCAGCTTGTGTTTTTATTTCTGTGATACATGTGAAGATTGAAAATTTACTAGATATTCTCATCATACTCCCTTTTAAATACTATATATAATTATAATACACTGATCGTCCTTAAATATATATTTCTTTGATAAAATTATATTCATTATCTTTATCTTATCATTACTTTACGAACAATTAAAATAACTATATAAAGATTTAATTTAATAAATGTTTTTTTTTTTTTTAAAAAAAAAAGATAGTTTTCTTTTTCAATAGAAATCAACAATAGCAACAACAATGTCCAATTTTTTTGACTAGTATTTTTTTTTTTTATTTTATTCTCGCTAAATTATTCTCATTATGAATTATAGATGTATTTTTCCCATCAATATACCTAAACCTGTATATTCAACTCTCATTATACTTAACTATTTTATATAAAACACATGACTCACCCTAAAACAATCAAACAATAAGATTTTTTTTTTTTTTTTTACATATTTTATTAAAAACAAATAAAAAAATAATACATGTACATATGTATATATATCTAACTAAAAAGAGTTTCACACGTTTTATTTTTTTTATTTTTTTTTGTTTATTTATATATTGTTATTTCATTTCCCCACACATGTTAAAACCCCACTTTTCATTGACATCAACCCTAAAAAAGCAACCAATTCACGATGTATATTTATTATATATATTAACCATTTATTTAAAAAAAAAAATACAACTACAACTATTATTATTATACAGTGAGGTTTCTCCAATAATTTCTTCTTACTGACCAATATTCATAAGGGTTTGATTTATACGAAGCATCAAAATCTACTTGGATCATTAACCATTGATGATCACTTAACTTATAATCTGCATTACCAAACCATCGATGAGTCAGATTTAAATTTCGAATCAACGTCCAATCCAATTTTGCTTTGAAAAGTCCAAAATAAGCAGGATTGTGTAAAGTAACATGATGAGTAGGCCATGCATCATAAAATCCAGGATTTCTTATATTTTGGATAACATCCTTTGAAAATCCACTGAGCCAACACCCTAACCATAATACGCATTCTTTTAACCAAGGTGGTATTGTTGTTGTGGTTGCTGCTGTCATCCATTCAATCCATTTTAATAATGTTGAATTCAAAGTTAATAAACGAGTATTTAAAGGACCATCCATAACATGATAATCTAATACTTGATGATCCCACCAAGATGATTCTGTTGTGCCTAATGATAAAAATCGATATCGATCCCTTGCATATTTAGGTGATAACCTTGCTATTGAATGTGCCATGGTATTCAAATCACCACATATTACTTGATGAGGATAAAGTTTTTGGTTTTTTTGGGCATGTTCAAATAACTCTGAAAAGGCAGATATTCTACCAATTATACCTGTAAATACCTATGTATATTAAATATATATGTATAATAAAAAAATAAAAAATAGATATAGAGAAATGATAATTAAAGTTAGTGTTGTTTGAGATTTAGAGTTGATCTTCTCATTTTTTCCTCCTCTTCTTCTTCTTCTTTTCCTTCTATATGATATAAGACTAAATAAATAAATAAAAAAAAATAAAAAATAAAAAAAACTTCCCACTCAGCTTCGCTCTCACTCTCTTTCACACTTTTTTCTTCCTCTGTTTCCATTTATTATTTATTTATTTATTTACTAGTTGTTTACCTCCAAATGAACGTTGTAACATAAGATGGGAGGACAAGAATGTTTTTCAATGACACCAACCAATGAATAACGTCTATAATATTAGTAACAAACCAAAATCAATATATATATATATATATATATATATATTATTATAAGTATAATTGTTGAGTACCATTTCCCCCACATATATTTATATATATTTATATATATATCTTTAACTTTCTTTTCTTTTTTCTTTTTTCACACTCTAATTGATTTTGTTTTTTTTTGTTTTTTTAAAGTTTACTAAATCACGATATACTTACTTTCCCTTTCTTGGTTCATTTAACAAATGACCATCCTTATCCCATTTAAAAGGTTGATATTTATGATCTATTACTTGTACATTGAAATCATATTTTGATAGGATAGCATTTCCATGAAAACCTCCGCCCTAAAAAAAACCAACAAAAATAAATAAAAAGGAAGTAATTAAGAGTTAAAATATAGATATACAGATATATATATGCAAGTATTAATTTTTTATTATTATTATTTTCTCTTTCTATAATTAAATATGTACATATATGTATATGTATGTATATATATATATATATATATATATATATATATATATATACCCAACTTACTTGGTCTCTAGATTTTCTTAAAGGACTATAAAGTTCTAAAAATTCACATACAAAAACACCTTTCATATTTAAACTTTTGCATAATTCCTCCATATGGTTTCTATTTCCAGATCTTTCACAATCAATATCTATTTCTTGTAATATACATACATCGGGCGCTAATCTTTTTATTTCTTCAATTATACCATCAGCTTCTATTGTATATATATATATATATATATATATATATATATATTAACCTTTTTTATTTTTAAAAAAAGAATGGACTTAACGTTGTACATGTATATATTTCTATTTTCATTGTTTTCATTTATTTTATTTTATTACCATAATTACGTTCCACATTCCATTGTAATATTGTTATGTCTGTTTCTTTGTGTTTATTATTGTATAAAGATTTATTTTCAGATCTATAATCATATTCTAACAATTCCCCAGGAGAGAGTTCCATAATATAAAAAATAATAATGAATAAATGAAAATGAAACAGAAAAGGAAAGAGAGAAAGTATAAAATTAGCTGGGAATAAAATTAAGTTTTCGTTAAATTTTTTTTTCCAACCAATCAAAACCCTGTTCCTTTTTTTATATGTATAGCAAACATTTATGATCCCATACTTACAAAATTTTTATAGAATGTATCATGATTAATAATAAATGAAAATATAAAATACATTTTGCTAAATTATAGCGATATATGTATATGATTGATATAAATAATAAAAATATGTATGTGCAAAAAAAAGTAAATTTCATAAAAAAAAGAATAATACCCTTACATGCGTAATTGTAATTTCATGACTATAAAAAATTATTTGCACTAATTTTTAATTAAAAGGTGGATATTATTAAAAAGACACTTTTATATGTATTTACGTAAAAATATAATAAAATATATATTTTTATTCATTTTTATTTTATAAAATCAAGCATACCAATTAGAATACTTTGATTTTAATTCATAAAATGTTTTAAATTAATAAATCAAAATAGTTTTTTGACATATATGGCTATTTTTGTGGGACGGATGAGTTATTTATCCACTGAAACCAAAAAAAGGTATCTTTCTAATAATATCGACAGTAGTAACATATATATTATATCATCAACGCCAACTTTAAAGAATGAAATAAAGATAGATTGTATGATCATTGATATACCTCGTTTGCAATTGGATAAATTAATAGTTTGTTACCTTCGAGGTGAAATACTTGGATCGTTTTCTTTGGGAAATACACTAATTAAAGTAATGATAAATCAAATTGATTTAAAAAATACTTTCAAAGTTGAAAAACATACTACTGCATTCTGCGAAAAATGTCGTCACAAATTGTAAATATGTTGATATTTTTCACTTACTGATTTATGACTTATTATTATACTACTGTCTTTTTCCTTCAATATTACAATAATAAAAAGAAGGAGTAGCCATATTTAATAACGTTGTTTATGATTTTGTTAAAAAGCTAGATGCCAACGTGTTGAATAATCGTACAAATTGTAAAAAATTCCAAACTTTAATTTTTTTTAGTGGTTGGCCATTTAAATTTTTTATATTTTTACTGCGACATTTTTTCCTCTTTTTTTTCCAACTTGTAGAAATATACTTTATATAATAAATGAATTGTTTACCTAATGAACTTCTTCAACATATATTTTCTTTTTTATCACAAAGATACATTTCAACTTGTTCCATTATTTGTAAAAAATGGTTAGTGTTGACACGCGATCCACAGTTCTATAAAACAATTCATTTCTATTCAGAAAAACAACTAATAAAGTTCTTGGACATAGCTACCACTTTGAAATTAACAAAAAACAATATACCTGTTGGACAATGTGTTTCTGTTTTAAACATAGAAAGGAAGGTTTATAGCATATCAGAGCGATTGGATGATTTGTATTATTACTGTCCTAATGTAACAGTCGTAAATGGATTATTTTCAGACAGTTTTTTTCCTTGGTCAAGATTAAGTACTATTCCATTTTGGTTTACAAACTACGATCGTTCCTTATCTTATAATAAAAGGCATGATATGATTAGATCATTAAGCTATACCATAAAACAGAGTAATACTGATAATACTAGTATTATTCAAATACAAACAGATAAAAAAAAAAGACATCGTTTGACTAGATATTCACATAGTGGTAGATCAATTAATAATAATAACAATAACAAAAGCTTTGTAGAACATTATGGAAAAACAATCTTTTTTTTATCACCATCTTCTTGGGTTCAATTGATAAGTTTGAGGTTGGATTTTAATAGAGATGGAGAAACAAATGGAAGAAGGAGAGCTGATACAATCTTTTATGAATTCGATGAACGCGTTTTGGATACCATACGAACAACTTGTCCTCAGCTCGAATCATTATACTTACAAGGTTTTTATATGAATTTATCTGATAGTTATCTTTCAACAGTCATTTCAACAACAAGAAATAAACCTATTTATCCTCATTCTTCTCTTAAACAACTACGGTTGTTTGATTGTAGTTTAAATGATATATTGTGTTTTGATTATATTTCAAAATCATACCCTAATATCATTGATTTATGTCTCGACTGTACTCGTTCTTCCTTGTTTTGGATGGATTATGATATTCAAGAATGGGAACAATATATGTTAACTCTTTTTAATATGGTCACCCAGTTTACTTTTTTAAAAATATTACGAGTAAATTTACTGGGCTATCCACCAATAGAAAATATGCTATGGTTTAGTATGAAATTATATCAATGGCTCATGGACCATCCAACTCAAATAGAAGAGTTAGATTTTCCATTTGATTTATTAACAATTAAAAATGGATATTTAAATAAACTACAACCGCCGTCGTCTCAATCATTTTTATTACCATGTTACCAACAAAATGTTAATTTGAATCATTCTTTGACCTATATTTGCCACTTAACAGCTCTTACTTTACATTTGGAAAATAATTTATCTCAAGTATTGGATTATTTACAAAGTGGGAATCACAATAATCATGTATCTTTATCTATAACATCGTTAAAAATACAAAAATATAATTATAAAACGAGCAGCAGGTCATGTGAAGAAGGCAATTGTTTTTTTATATACCAGTGGTTAGATGCTTTTCCCAATGTAAAAAAATTACAACTACATGCAAGAATAAACATTAAAGCAGATACAAGAAATCAGAATATGGGTGATAATCAATATGAACAAAAACAGACGGTTTATAAATTAAAAGAATTAAAAATTTCGAACGTTTTTATAGATATAACTAGTGATCAATTGAAGTTTTTTTTTGAATCTTGTCCATCCTTGCATATTTTGGAATTATCTTTTGTTAATTTTTTGCATACCAATAAAAACCCAACTCTACCATCTTTTGTACCATCTATCAAGGATGAAAATGATTTGGATTACATGATTATTGATATACCACATTTACATATGGATAAATTAATAATTTGCGAACCAACATCTGGAAAAATTAGGGAGTGGAAAACTAAGGAAGGAAGACTTTACAAGTCAATAGTAACTGAAATGGGTTCAAAGAGTACTTATGAACTGGATCATATAGCTTATTCATCACCACCTGTAAATATGATTGTCAATTGCAAATCGATAGATATATACCATGATCTGAATTTTTGAATTAATAATTGTATTATTAAAAATTTAATAAAGTTGAAGTTAAACAAATTCATAAAAAATACTAGGCAATAAAAATAGAGAATAGGTATATACTAGGACTATTAATTTATAATAACTTAGTGATGAAAGAAAATAAAGTTTAGTATGTAGGATAAAAATTTCCTTTTATGGAACCAAAGAAAACTTTCAGTAGTGAGTGTGCTTAGTATAATGGATTTTCCAACGCAACTTGAAGAATTAGATAATTCGTTGCATTTTAAAAATCAAAACCATCACCGTCAATATTCGTATAATATAAATAAAAAATTAAATTGGATTGTTCTTTAGTTTATAGTCTTCATTAAATAGCACTTTACATTTAGAAAATAATCCATATAGAGCATTACATCTTTTATAAAACGGCAATTACAATATTGATTTAACTTTGTCATTGCAGCTATTAATAATATAAATATTTAATCCAATAGGTAAATATACACGAATGAAAATTATGGCTTTTTATAAAAAATTTAAGTAATTAGAAATAGTAATGTATTAAAAATTGAGTTATCATTTAGTAAATGATTATAAGTATTCATTTTATTAATATTGTAATTGCTTTTTTATTTTCTATTTTCTATTTTTTTTTTTAAAAATTCATTATTTGTAACAAAATAATAATCATATAAAACAAATATTACTGGAAAATAAAAAATTATAAATGTTGAAAACCAAAATCAAAATCAAAATATAAAAAAATATACTAATATTAATAATAAATTAGGATTGGAAATACTGTAATATGGAAATGTATATGCCGAAATCAAATGCATTTCACTGAGCCAAAATAAAATAGTTACAACAATATATATCTTTAATAAGGTATTATATGAACATATTTAGTATAATTTTTTTATTCTTAAATTATATATAAATCCAAACATATATGTTTATATGTATATAAAGCGGTGATAATAAAAGTTCATTGTAAACGTATAAATAAGAAGGAAAAACATATTTCACATAAAAATTAGGCACTAAAAAAACGGAATTTTAATTTTTTATTTTAAAAATGATGGTGTTGGGCGCTTTAATTTCTTTTACTTTTTCTTTTTTTAAAAAAAATATTATTTTATATTTTCTATTATGAGCGTCCTTGGTAATATATATATATATATATATATATATATATATACATATATATATATATATATATATATATACATATACACATATACATATTAAATAATAGCAATATGATTACTTTTTTAAATAGATGAATATAATTACTATTTTATATTCATTTTGTCTTCCTTTTTTTTATTGTTATTGTTACTATTACCACTAAACTTTTATTTTTCTCTTTTAAATAATTGATCCCTTATTCTTTTTACTAATCTTTAACCTTTTATTGTTGTTTATTTAATTCATATATATTATTATTAATATTGATAATAATAATAGTGACTACAACGTTTTCACAAGGGGCAGTTTTCTATGCTGGAGAAACTTTATCATGTACAATATCATTTACAAACACCATACCTGTTTTAGTTAAATCGCCAAGCTCTTCATCCTCTTTAACAAAACAAAATAGACAAAAATCCTCGAATTCTAGAAAAAGTTATGGTCACGGAAGAACACCATCTACATCTTCGGCTGTTTGTGAAACAATACCTGAGCATACAACAGCATCACTTGAGCCTGATCCCTCTTTAAGTTCAAATGGAAAATCACGATCTCTGGTATCATTAGCTTCATCTACTCTAGCTTATCTTACAGGTTATTCTACTGATTACGATTCAACGCCTTCATCAACGCCACCAAATAATAACAATAATGATATTATGGATAGTAATATGAATCAGAATAACAAAGAATCTTTAATTACGCGCGAAACTATATGGGAGCAACAAAGTAAATATATAAGATACAATTCTGTACCTTTTTCTTCTCTTTTTCTTTCCTTTATTAATGTATTATCATTATTAATTTTAAAAAAATAGGTACAAAAGATATAACGGACGAATATGATATAATATCCAATGGAGAAAAAGATAGTAATATAAATGATAGTAATGAAACAATACCTATTGAACTTGAATCACATGAAATTATGACTCCACGTACAAGTATTGATACAGTAGCTTCATCCTATATACATCCAACATCACAAAGTAGAAGAAGTTCGGTAGATTCTATGGCTTCATCTCATCCCTATA
The DNA here is from genome assembly GCA_017871115.1 of Cunninghamella blakesleeana. Taxonomy (NCBI): domain Eukaryota; kingdom Fungi; phylum Mucoromycota; class Mucoromycetes; order Mucorales; family Cunninghamellaceae; genus Cunninghamella; species Cunninghamella blakesleeana. Next base: position 3,923,843 of record JAFCIZ010000005.1, read on the forward strand.
TAAACACTACTCAATTAAATCATCACCACCATCATCAAGGTCCATCTTCATCAGTTGTTTCGCCAATAGTAGTTCATTCAGCAAATTCTCGTCGACTTTCTCGTCTTTTAAAATCACCTTCGACTCCATCTTTATTGAAAAAACCAGAGCATTTACTATGGGGTTTTGCCCAAGTCGTAGGTCAATTTACTGTAGATCCAACATTAATTAATAATAATGAATTTGCTCCTTTAAAACATCGCACAATGTATAGACCGCAAGGTTCAGGATTTGGTGGAGGAGGGGGTTTATGGAATGGAAAAGCTGATCCAAAAATAGGTAAAATACAAATTCTCTTAATATATACATATATATAAATGCTAAATTAAAAAATAAATAAATAAACTAAAATGATAATAAACAAAAGGTGCATCACAAGGTATTAATAATTATAATTATAATTATTTTAGATACTCGAACAACGCCTGTATTTTCAACACCTCCTTCTATATTATTTGTTGACCTTGATTTAGCGCCTGGTGAAACGAAAAAATGTAAGCAACAATAATATAAATATATAAATATGTACTGATGTTCGAGAGAGAATATATATTGATAAAACCTTTTTGTGTGTGTTTGTATGTTTACGATTAGATTCATATAAACTAAAATTGCCAAATGATTTACCACCTTCTCATCGTGGAAAGTCTATACGATTCAACTATTATCTTGTAGTAGGAACTCAGCGAGCAGGAAATATAAATCAACCTAGATCTAATGGTATACAACCACAAGGCCAAGTTGTACAATTACGTTTCAGAATATTAAATCATGTATCAGGTATTGTTATAATTAATAATATAAGTAATATATATATATATATATATATATATATAATTAGGTAGATTGTGAAATTTATTTTATACTTTATATATATATATACTATTAGAGGATGGATCACGACCTATATATGACTTAATGAATCCTGTAGTTATTTATAAAGATGAAGCCCAAGTAGAATTAGTAGGTGATCAGCATAACAAAAAATCAAAACGAAGTACAAGTATTAGCTCTACTACATCTGGATCATCAGCAACAGTGCAATCTAACCATCATAAAACAACGTCATCATCAGCTTCACCAGAAATTTTAAAAGAAAGACAACTGTTCATGGATTATGTAAATGAATTATTAGAAAAAAGTCATAACGGGCATGAAGATATTCAAGAAATTACTAGACGTGAAAGTGATGCTTATGAAGAAAGACATACACCTAATGATGATGATGAAGAAAACGATGTTATGACAGAACAAGAATATAGAAAGTCATGTGCTCAAGTAGTATCTCGTATTACTCACGCTAGTCGAAAGGGTATAAATATATATATATATTAAAAAGAGAGCAATAGATAACTGAAAATGTATTAACTTGCAATAATAAAAATAGTCATACATGTAATTAACCATATGTGTATTTTTTATTATGTTTTTTTATTGTAGCTATGTACGATCTATGTAAGAACAACCAACGTGTAGCAAAATTGCAATTAACTAAAATAGCGCATAGACTAGGTGAATCAATACTTGGTGTATTAGACTTCAGTGAGGCAACTTTATCCACTTATAAGGTAGAATAATATAATATAGTATAATATATATTTACATATAATTATATGCTAAATTTTTATATTCATTTTATTTTATTTTTACTTCATTTTTAAAACAGATTTCCTTATATCTAGAAAGTCACGAAGTTGTTGAATCAAGTATAGCATTACGCACTCCACAATACATTACACGTGTATCAAAGAAATGTCATTCAGAATTTCATTCTTTTTGTTTGAATAATCGTCGACTTGCATTTTCACTACCAATACCAACCACTGCTTCACCTGAATTTCAAACTACTGGAGGTAAAATATATTATATTATTTCGATGATAGCTATGATTATAACCGTTTTTGGTACGTGAGGTATATATACTTATTTTTATATAATGTTTAAATATTCTTAGTAAAACTACAGTACTATCTTAAATTGGAATTTATTACAAGTAATCAAGTCAAAAATAATAACGATACCGAACATTCATCACCAAAATCATATTTGTCTATTAATGTTGATGAACGACATCAATATTTCCAAAGTCAACAAAATATTCCAGTTAGTACTTTTGATTGTCAAATTCCGATTAAAATTTATGGATCTCCAAATGGTTCTGATCGCGCTATATATGGTCGACCTCATACCTTTTCTGTAATATAATTTATTTTATTTTTTCCCTTTTATATATATACACTCATTTTATATTATATTATATTATATTTCTACTCCTATTATACTTTACTATTATTACTATTACTGCTACTACTTTGTTTTTTTTATTCCTATATTTATTTATTAACCTTTTGTTTCTATTATTTTGTTTTTTATAATTTCAGTTTATATCTATATGAATATACGTTTAAAATGATATGTTTATAAATATATTTAAAGGAGATTGCAATAAAATGTATATTAGATTTCACTTTTATTTAATTCGCGTATTTTTTTAGTGAAAAATTTAAGAAGCGCCACCCACTTTTTTTAACTGATCAAATTTTTTAGTTTGTTTACTTTTTCTTCCTCTTTTTTTAAAAAATAAAAAAGTATTTTCTTCCATGATTTAATGGTGGTTCCTTTTTATGCTGAATTATTATCGAATATACAAGTATTACGTGCTACTATAGAAACCACCGATATTATTGATGCAAGTTTATTTAATATAAAAAACAATCAATTATATTTACAAGATGATTTGATTGTTGATGTATCATCCCTTCATATCAAGTTGATACCAGCCAGCTTAGAAGTACGTGTTGATGATCATGAAATAGATTTTGATAGTAGAAAAAATAATAGTTTATTATGGCATATTAAAATTAACATCCAAAGAGATGAGCAACTGCAACAGCAGCAGTTAGCTAATAATGGTTTATCACACGAAAAACAATGGTGGACTTCGAAAACAATATCACAAAACAATATTCAATATTTAAACTGTCGACACTGCATGCAACTACTTTTAGATTTAAATCCAAAGGATAGCAAGAACAATAATTTATTTAAATGTAAAGATTTACCTTCAGAACACTGGTATGAATTAGTTGAATGTTGGATATGTCATGAAGCAAAACCAGAAGAACATAGAGAACGGATGAGGCCTATCTTTGCAAGACAAGGCGTTTTGTTGGTTGGCACTTATTATTTTTTAATTCATGTTAATGATTTCTTTTCCAAAGATACTCTTAAATTGGATTATGAAATGGCTAATCAAACTAATGTAAGTATATGATATGTATATAGTTTTAAAAAAATAAAAAAAATAAAAAAAAATACGGATCTAAAGAAAGCTATCGAAATACATTTTTTCTTTGTAGCTGATACAAAGATCCAAGATTAATAGAATGTTATATTAAAACAAGCTTTGATATGATTAAGTTATTTCATATTTATTGGGGCTTACTACAATAACATATATTTAAATAAATATATAGATATAATTCATCATGCTAAATATCATCATTATTTTTTATTATTTACATATATAGTGGAATCGTGGTACAACAACTAAGTGGATACCCGTCAATTGTGGTAAATGTGGTAAAGTGCTTGGTGAAGGTCATTATGAGCAAAACGAAGGTAAGTGTTTTTTTAAAAAATAAAAAAGTAGAATAAGAAAAATTGGAGAAAAGGTATAAATCAATATTAATTAATTAATTAATTAGATAAACAGCTGAAGTTGATGGAAGTAAAAATATTTAAATATTGTGTTAATTTACAACCTACAATTGTTGAAAATCCAAACTTTATTAATTTCGTTACTGGCGATATGATTAACACCGCAAATGCCCATGCTACACGTAAATATCTTATTCAAGGAAGAAAAAGTAACCAAATTTATGCTTTGGTATGACATTATTATTATTTTTATTATTATTAAATTGATCACCTTTGACAATATTATACTAACAGCTGTTATATTACTATTACTATTTTTTTTTTTCGGTTATTATATTTATTAGATATGGTTATTTAATTGGGATACAACTATTATTTATAATGATGGTTTTGTTGATAATGATAATGACGTCGATGACGAAAATGAAAAGAAAGTTAATATATGTCGAAGTGAAAATGGTAAGCATTTTGTTTTTATTTAATTTTTTAAACGTGTATAATAAATAAAAATAATACTAATGAGATGCTATCTTAATAATAATACAATTGTATTTTTATTTTTATTCTATTTGTTTTTCTTTAGTAATGAAGCTATTTTATGTAGATGCTAAACATAATGCCGAAACTGTAAAAAGATGGACACTGGATAAAACAACAGATCATTTAGTATATCCTGACTCTTATTGTGAGCAATTAATTAATTATTTACAAAAATCTACCAATATTCTTCCTGCTCATTTACGTATAATGAATCATCCAGCAATGGTTATGATAAAGAATTTTTCAATAGGTTTCCTTCCTCAATAGTATCAGCGTTTTTAATTATTAGTATTATTATTTTTGTATATAAAATAAAACAAAATAAGCTTATATAAAAAAAGCATGGGTAATGAAACATTTTGGGTTTTTATTTATCGCATATTTTTTTATGTATGTATATATTTCATGTGTTTTTCAATTTTCTTTTTTCTCTTTTTTTATTTTTTCCGTTTTTAAAATATAACAAATATATAAACAAACCAAATAATAAAAGCAACAACAATAAAAGATGGATCAGTTGCCTTTAGAAATAGTGGAGATGATTCTAGAAGAATTGTTTATATCAGATTTATGTCAATTATGTCTTCTCAGTCACCAGTGGTATGATTATAGTATATCGAGGATCTATGCGTGCCCACAGTTGGATGATTCTAAAAGCCATAATTTGTTTTTTGAAACAACCACACCTAAAACACAAGTTTATATACGAAAGCTAAGTCTTCTACCTACACTTATCAGTAATAAACAACTACAACAATTAAATGGGTGTGTCAATTTAATATCATTACAATTATCGCACTGCCAACATCTTACTCCTAATACCCTTAATATATTGCTTGAAGCATGTGTAACCTCAATCCAAGAAGTTAATTTTATGGATAATCAGTTAGATCAAAAGACTTTATATTGGTTAGGGCAAGCAAGTTCAAATTATCAGCTTTGTAAATTGAATCTAAGTAATACAATGATTCGACCATGTCAATTTATTGATGTTCCTTATGATCTTCATTCAATGATATTTAAGAATAGTAATACTAATAATGTGATGAATAATCGTTTGATGAATAATCAAAATATATTAATGGATCTAGATTTATCATACTGTAATTGGGTGGATGATTCAACGTTACTCAATGTGGCCGAGGCTTTACCTTTACTAAAATCGATTCGTTTACGTTGGTGCCAGCAACTTTCTGAAATGGCAATTATTCTTATGGTTAAACGTTTAAAATATTTATCTGATGTAGATATTTGCCATGTTTCTAGTATAAATCGTCCAAGTAAAGCAAATCAACTATTGAATATAAATCCTTTTATAAAGAAAATTTTTTTTACTGATCATTATAGACAAACTTTAATTGTTAGATAATAAATAAATAATAATATTAAAACTCAGTTTGAGCATTTTTTGCTGGAAGAGAGCAAAAAATGCTTAATTTTAAATTATAAAAAAAAATTCATTTTTTATTTTTTTTCAATCTCTTTTTATTTTAGATTACTTTTTTTTTATACTTGTATATTTTTTAATATATATATATATATATACATTTGTTTCTTTTCTTTTTTTTTTCTTCTCATTGTTAAACTATTAAATTTTGATTAATTTTTTTTATTTTATACATTGTGAAAAATATATACAACTAAATAAATATGATAAACTATTCTATAAATGTCAGCATAGCTGGTATGACCTGTCAACACTGTGTTAAAACAATAACAGAAAGATTACAAAACTTACCTGGAGCTGAATCAGTTAATGTAGATTTGGATCGTGAACTTGGGTCTTTAAACTTAAACACAGAATTATCAGTCAATGATATCAAAACACTTGTTTCAACGAGTATTGAAGATTTAGGTTATGATTCAGGTACACCAAACGTTTATAATCTTGACGCAACCGATAACATTATAACGGCAAAGCTTAAAGTGGAAGGCATGACTTGTTCAAGTTGTGTCCATGGTGTTACTTCTGTTCTTAGTGATTCTCCTTTGGTGATTCCAGAATCTGTTCAAGTATCTTTAGAAACTCAACTGGTGACTTTCCAAATCAAGAAACAATCTCTTACACAACAAGAAAAAAGTGAAATTATAAGTTTGGTGGATGATATGGGCTATTCTGTATTACAATCTGATTTTTTTGTCAGTGAAGATAAAGGTCAGCAATTATTATCTAATTTGAAGGAAAATGAAGAAGAAGTGGATTATACTTTACAAACTGCAACAGTGTCTATAATTGGTATGACTTGTTCGCATTGTGTTAATACAATCACAACTGGATTACAATCTCTTCCTGGGGTACTTCAACAAACGGTGGATGTTAATTTAGATAAAAACTTGGCTATTTTAACTTTTGAAAAAAATACAATTACTTCTCAACTTTTGATTAATACTATTGAAGACCTTGGTTATGAAGTTTCTCACCCTCCTCGTATTGTAAATGGAAGGAAAACAAATGAACCTCAACTTATAGAAACATTAACAACAGCAACAACAAAAATTGGATCAGCAGATGGTAATAAAAAGGATGATGAGCTATCTCAACTTCCATGGATAAAAGTAGTTATGAGTATTAGTGGCATGCATCAAGAATCATGTGTGGATGTTTTATCTTCTGCTTTTTATACTTTACAAGATGTTCAACCTAATTCTGTACATATTTATTTATCAACCGATATGGCTATGTTTATTTGCAAGAATCCCAATAAAGATATTATTCAAGATTTGGTGGAAAGTCGTGGTTATAAAGTTGATAATATTCAAATGATTCATAATTTAAAAGAGCCTGCTGCTGCTATGGTTACTGTTGATGACGGTATTGATAAACTGAGTATCAAGTCTCCTTCGATTATATCCCTTGGTGCAGTTTCTGTGGTTTCTAATGATGATCTTAATCTTAAAAAAATATCTTTTAATATTTCTGGAATGACTTGCTCTAGTTGTGTAAATACGGTCGAAAAGGGATTAGCTAAATTAAATAGTGTAGATCCTACATCTGTCAAGGTGAATTTATTAACTGCTAGTGCAACTCTGAATGTGCGTGGAGATGTTCTTACTGATCAAGATATTATAAGAGCTGTTGAAAATATGGGATATACAGCATCCAATGTATCTATCGTGGTCCTGGAAAAAAATTCGGTGTCAACAACAACTGATATTTATCAAGTAGGTTTTATCGTCTCTGGTATGTTTTGTGATTCATGTGTTGAAAAAGTCCGTTCGGTTATATCTATTATGCCTGGTGTCAATAAATCAAGTATCTTTGTTGATTTAGATTCTGGTTATGTGAAATTTACTATGGATAATAATACTGTAACTCGTCAAAAGATTTATAAAGATATACAACAATTGGGTTTTTCTGCTGATAGCATTGATATCAAAAAAGAAACTTCTGAAAATGAAACAACTAAAAAAAGTGGTAGTAATGGTAGCGGAGATGCATCTAAAATCACAACAACAACAACAAGATTAACTGTAACTGGTATGACTTGTAGCTCTTGTGTTGCTAATATTGAACGTGCTATGCTCAAACAACATGGTATTAAAAGTTGTCAAGTAAATTTATTAGCTAAATCAGCAGTAATTGTACATGATCCTAACATTATTGGTGCTCGTACTTTAGCTGACATGATTGAACAAATTGGGTATAAAGCCGAGTTGGCTGGTGTAGATGCTTCTGATGGACTGTCTGACCAACGTGCTGCTATGCGTGAAACTATGCAAAAAGAAATCAAAATATTAAGAGATCGATTCTTATGGTCTTTATTATTTGCTATCCCTGTAGCTTTAATATCTATGATTTTCTTAATGGCTGTTCCTTCTTCCTTTGCTGTACATCAAGCATTTCAAACAGAAGTGACAGGTGGATTAACTGCTGCTGATTTAATATTATTTATTCTATCTACTCCTGTACAATTTTGGTTAGGTTTCCCATTTTATAAAAAGGCATGGCGTTCTCTTTACTATACCCATACAGCTAATATGGAAACTCTTGTGGCTCTTGGTACAACAGTAGCTTATCTTGCATCTGTTGGGTCTGTTATTGCTTCTATTGTACGTGCACACCAGCCTAAAGATATGGCTCATATGGTTCATGGTATGGAAGATGCTGGTGAAGCGATGTCTATGAATTATTTTGAAACAAGTGTACTTTTAATTACTTTTATTCACCTTGGTAAATGGCTAGAAGCTTTGGCTAAAGGAAAAACTGCTGAAACAATTACTAAATTAATGGATCTCCAACCTGAAAAAGCTACTTTGGTTCAAGTTAAAAAAGATGGAAATAATGAAATCTTATTGGAACATGAAATAGATTCAAAAGAAATTCAAGGTAAATAGATATATATTTAGTTTATGTAATATATATATATAAATATTTATTTTTATTTTATTTTTATTATTTTTATTATCATTTTATTTTAGTTGGTGATATTTTAAAAGTAAATGCTGGTGGGCGTATACCTTGTGATGGTAAATTATGGCGCGGTAATACAACAACAGATGAATCGATGATTACCGGTGAATCTATTCCTGTATCTAAACAAGCTGGTGATGAGGTGATCAGTGCTACTATTAATTTGACTTCTCCTATATATATACGTGCTTTAAGAGTTGGGTCTGATACTACATTATCTCGTATTATTCAAATGGTTCAAGATGCTCAAGCATCACCAAAAGCTCCTATTGAACAAGTAGCTGACAAAATTTCAAGTGTATTTGTACCTATTGTCATTATTTTGGCTATAGTAACCTACATTGTTTGGCAAGTATTATCTGTAAAAGGTTTATATCCTTCTTGGTGGATAGAAAAAGGAGAAAGTTCTGCTGTCTTTTCAATTATGTTGGGTGTATCTGTTCTTGTCATCGCTTGTCCATGTGGTCTTGGTTTAGCTAGCCCTACAGGTAAACTAGAAAAAAAAATTAAATAATATAATTATAATTATAAATACTTATATGTATTGTTATTAATTTTTTTCCTAAATTTTTTTATTTTCATTTTATTTTATTACAATAGCTGTTATGGTTGGTACTGGTGTAGCTGCTCGATATGGTGTTCTTGTTAAAGGTGGTGGATATGCATTAGAAATGGCTAGTCGTATTACTTCTGTAGCATTTGATAAAACTGGTACATTAACACTTGGTAAACCTGTTGTTACAGATAGTTGGCTTAACTTTAATAAAGACTCTGAAAATGATGAAGGTATTGCTGCAATTTGGAAAATCATTGGTAGAATGGCATCAATTAGTAATCATCCTCTTTCTAAGGCTATTGAAAAAAATGCACGTATAACTTTATCCTATATTGCTAAAGGCAATTCTATTACTGAGGCTGTTAATGAAAAAACAATACAAGAATTCGGAGAAACAATTGCAAATGGTGATATTGATGAAGAAGATGGTGATAAAGAAATAAACAAAAAGGAATGGTTTGAAGGTGTTACTGTTGTTCATGCTAAAGAAATACCTGGACGTGGCATATCTGCTACAATTACCTTACATGATTCTATTGCTAAACATTTATCTGGAAAATTAAACGGCGTTAAAGTTTTGAACGTTTTTTTGGGAAATAAAGCTTGGATGGATGAAAATTACGCCCGTTATGAAACAACCAAACAGGCTACTACCCAACAAAATCAACAGATCCAATGGCAGGATAAAGGAAATTCTATAGTTATGTTTTCTGCATCCCCTGTTGCTGGTCATGTAGAAGAAGGACTCTCTCATAAGGATGGCTGTAATAATTCTTGTGCTTGTGTAGTCTGTCAATGTAGTTCATCATCTATTTGTTGTAGCGCCTCTCGTACGATGATGCTTGGCCAAGTAGCTATCGCTGATATTCCTCGCCCTGAAGCTATTCAAGTGGTTGAACAATTACGTAAACTTGGTATAGAAGTTTGGATGGTAACGGGTGATAATGAACGCACCGGTCGCGTTGTAGCAGCTCAATTAGGTATTGATAAAGATTTTGTTTTAGCTGGTGTAAAACCTGAACAAAAGGCAGATAAGATTCGCAATTTACAACGTCGTGGATTATCTGGTGACCAGCAAAACAAATCTTCTTCGTGGTTTTCTAAACTTTTTAAAAAGAAAAACAAACATGGATTCCATCAAGCTGTTGTAGCTATGGTCGGTGATGGTATTAATGATTCTCCTGCTCTTGCTCAAGCTGATGTAGGGTAAGTTTAATTAATTCATACTCTACATTGCTATACTATACCATACTAATATAGTATAACATAATATAGTATCAAAAATATTTATATATAAATACTTATTCACTTCCTCCTTATTTTACATGTTTTATTTTTATTTTATTTTGAAAAATAGTATTTCTGTTGGATCAGCTACTGATATTGCCATTGAAGCAGCTAGTATTGTTTTAATTCGAAATAATTTAATGGATTTATTAGCTATGTATGATATATCAAAAACAGTTGTAAGACGTATTCGATTAAACTTTTTATGGGCCTTTATGTATAATGTATGTGCTATTCCAATTGCTGCTGGCATTTTATACCCACCAACTGGTAAAGGATTACCTCCTTATATCGCTGGACTTGCTATGGTTGCTTCAAGTATTAGTGTAGTGTGTTCAAGCTTATTGCTTCGCCTTTATCGAGCTCCTAAATACACTAAATTTAAGGAATGATTTTTTTTATTTTTACTCCAGAAACACATTTATTTAGATTTTATTTTTATTTTATATATATGTTTTATATGTATTATTAAGTGTAAATTTTATTATTTCTTATTTGAACATTTTTACTTTTATCATTTTAAAATAAAAAAATTTTTCAACGCATTACAATATATATTTTAATACTGAATATTAACGAAAAAATATATATTTAAATTAACTAAAAGTAGAAGATATAAATTAAGTACTTTAGAAGTTTATATATTCATTAAAATTGACCATTTTCAAAAAAAAAATAAAAAATAAAATAGCACTTTCACCAATAATTGCATTAAAGGACGTTATTTTTTTTAAGGAAAAAATGCCTGGAGCATACTTTACGCTATTATTTTGATTATTAATTATATAGCTCATTATCATTCATTTTTACAACATAATTCTCACATAATATATCCAATCATATACAACATCTCATCTATTTTTTTTATTTATTTATTTGTATAAGATATAAAAAGGCAAAGAAAAAAAAGCATTATTCATGCAATAAAATTCATACAATAGACAGCTTTTTTTTGATAGATGAAATAATTTAATTGGTAAATTTTATTTTCATCTAAATTCCGAAATTTATATAAAATTGTAAAAGTTTAAATTTTTTTTCTTTTTTTTTCTTTTTTTAATTATTAATAATATTTTTAAACTTAACTATATATATATATATATATATTATATACTACAAACTATATATATATAAATACAAAAATATTTAAATCATTATATAAAATTACGCTTTATATTTATACACATATTTGAAATAAAATGAAGTATCCAGAAAAAGATTATGAATATTCAGTAGATGTGCAAAATCTCAGCTTTGACTATGGAGGACCACCTATTTTGAACGATCTAACATTGCGATTAAAGCCGGGAAATAGATGTATTTTAGTAGGTGCTAACGGTGCTGGTAAAACTACTTTATTACGTATTTTGGGTGGTAAAAGAATGATGCCTGGTATTCACGTTAATGCTTTGGGTAAAAACGTATTCCATGAATCACCAAAGGTAAACGCGAATCTTTATATATATATATATATATATATATATATATATATACTCAAACAAAGCGATGGAAAGATGAAGAGTTTTTTTAATATACATATGATTCAATATTCGATACATTGCTTATTTCCTCACCATACGTTTAATAGAATCTTACTTATCTTGGAACAGAATGGAGTAATAACCCAGTAGTTAGATCAGATTTATCTGTTGGCTATTTATTATACAGTATGGTAATTCACATTTTAGAATCAATAATGGAGTTTATTATTATTATTATTATTGTATTTACAAATCAACTATTCTCTTTTTATTTTTTATTTTGATTTCTTTATATTATGACATAGGGTTCAAAGCGCTGGCCAGAAAGAACACAAAAGTTATTAGATGTATTGGATGTTGATATTAATTGGCGTTTACATCAAGTATCTGACGGTAATATCTAGATAGCTAAATAATATTTATATATTAGTATGTAATACATATTCATTTATATTAATGTATAATGAATTTATTTGTACAATTATGTAATTTTATTTTTATTTTTATTTTTTCAATTATGATCATTTTTTGAATAGGTCAACGTCGCCGAGTGCAACTTGTAATGGGATTACTCCAACCTTGGGAATTATTATTATTAGATGAAGTGACAGTAGATTTAGATGTGTTAGTACGTGCTGATTTTTTAGCTTATTTGAAAGAAGAAACTGAAACTCGTGGTGCTACTATTGTTTATGCAACTCATATTTTTGATGGTAAAACAAATAAAACTTAGTAAAATAAATGAATGAACAAATGAATAATGATTTACTGTTTATTATTATTTTAATGTGTATATATATATATATGCATATAGGATTAGGACAATGGCCAACGCACGTCGCTCATGTAACAGAAGGAACAATAGTTGGTATGCATACAATGGATAGTAGTTTTGATGAATTGGAAAAAATTAAAAAAGAACATCATTTAAAACAAAGTTTGGATTCGCCATTAATGGAATTATGCTATTTATGGTTACGGGATGATCGAGAGCTGTTAAAAAATAAAAAAATTGAAATTAATGAAGAGACAGGTCTTCCTAAAAGTAAATGGGATGATCTTAAAGATTTAAGATATGGTGATAAATATTATAATTATTGGAAATAAAATAAAAAAAAAAATCATTTTTATCAATTGAATGATTAAATAGGCTGATTCTAATCATATATAATAGTAATAGTAAAAGCATTTTTGTTTTTTTTAAATCAAAATAAAAACAAATAGTTCAGCCCCAAGTATATATATATTGATATTTTATTTTTATCACAATAATAGTTTTTTAGTTACACATTTTACTTTATTTCCATCAAACAATAAACAATATGTCTGCACTTGAAATGAATATGAATTAGTCATTTTCAACCACTTAATTTTAAAATAAATAAATAAACATATATATAAATAATAATAATAAATATATATTCATCATAGTAAGCATTCTGTTTTGTTAAAACGAGTAAATAACTATAAAATAATATAAACCGACTATAAGATTTTTCTTTAATAAATCATATTGATAAGGTTGATTAAAAAAGTGTGGAGAAAAAATGATCACAAATTAATAGAGTCAATATTAGTTGAACTTAAAAAAAATAATAAAAGTCGTACCATGTATGCTTAATTTGGAAACTATCAATAATTTTTTTAAAAAAGGCCATTCCCCTTTTTTTTAATTTTTTTTTTTTCTCTCTTTCACTTTTTTTTTATCTTTTATCTTTTTTATTCCCCCTTCTCTTTTTTTCAATATTATTATCTAATATATCCTTATATTTACTTATTTATTTTTATATATTTAAAATATAAATATATATATTCTAAAAAATACACTTTTTCCTTTCTTTAATTTATTGTACTTTTATATATAATGTATACCAAAGCAACTACAACAACCGCTTCATCATTAAATACAACTCTTCATAATATAAAATCAAAGTTACCACCAAGTTTACAAGCACCCTTTTTAACCGCAGTGAGGGCTTTTGGTTTATCATGGTCCTTAACTACTCTTCCCGGTATCATTGGTTTATTAGTGAAATTATGTTTAGCTCTTTTAAAAAAAAGATCTCAAAAGTCTAAATTAATTGAAAAGTTTTTATTCCTTGATCTTCCAAAACAACTTGGTAACAGTATTTTCAAAAATGGCTTTCCTTGGCTTATCACTGGCGCTTTATCAAGTCATCATTTTATTACTTATTTCTTAAAAAAATGGCATCTTTTATTAATAAAAAAATACCCAGCTTTAGAATCAACCTTACCTTTCAATAAAAATAATAATAATAATAATAATGAACAACAATTATCACCATCATCGCCCTCCAAACGTATGATCTTTTTATCATCATTGCTTAGCATGTTTGTCGCGCGTCGTATATTCCCTAAATTAAAAACCATGGAACTTACCTTCTTTGTATTAGTGCGTGCTTTAGATGTCTTTTCTCATCGTGCTTATCATTCAAAAACTATCACTGATATTGTACCTAATTGGATGATGAAGTATGGTAATGTTATTGTATTTTCTATTGCCTGTACAGAAATCATGTTTTCTTGGTTTTATGAACCCGAACGCTTACCAAAGTAAAAATTTAATAAATATAAAATAAAAGTATATAAATGTGCATATTTAATTAATATTAAAAAATATATTTTATTGCTTATTATAAACTTTAATTATAGGGGTTACTCAAAATGGATTACCAATTTAGCAGAAATGGATGAAAGATTATTGACAGCTTTAAGATTGATAAGAAACAAAACTTGGTTATATGGTGTAAGTTATGTATATAATATAATGGATATACGTGGATATAATAGATATGTGGTGCTTGAAACTAAAATAACGGTTTTTTTTATCTATCTATTCATTTACTTATTTATATTTTATATATATAGAAAGATACTGGAATAGATGATCTATTAGGAAACTTTTGTGTGGACATTGGATTACCTTATGATCTTGGTAAACCTTCTAGAGGACGTATTCCATGTAAAGTGGTTCATGGTGGTAATTCTTGGGGATGTGAGGCAAATGCGTTAGTAAGATTTATAAAAGGATTTATCAAAGTATTTTCGGTAAGGATTATTTTTTTCAAAAAAAATAAATATAAAAAAATCAAACAATAACAATTAATATAATAATAATAATAATAATAATAATAGTAGTAGTAGTAATAGTAGTAATCGTCTTTTTTTTATTTTTCTTAATTTTCTAATAAAATATATAGTTATATTTTACAGTTCATTTTACACCACATTTAATATTCCGACGCGATAAACTCGTACAAGATCCAATTGGTAGCGGATTAAATATATTAAAAGCATCAGCTCGATCTTCAGCATTTATTGCCACCTTCATATCATTAATTTGGTATTCCATCTGTTTAACTCGTACTCGTATTGGGCATCAGGTTCTTGGTGTGAATCAAACAATCCTGGATGATACATTAGGGCCATTAATTGGATGTATGATGTGTGGATTATCATTATTAATTGAAAATAAACATCGTCGTGGGGAAATGGCATTATATGTGGTACCTCGTGCACTTTTTTCAATTACAGAAAGAATAGTAGAACCATGGTTCGTGCGCGGAAGATGGTGGGAACCTAAAGTAGCAGAAACGGTAGAAACTTTAGCATTCGCAGCTTCAATGACAACATTATTAAGTGCTATGTATAGGGATAAAGATATGGTTCGTAGTTCTGTAAAAGGTATACTCAACTGGATTATGAAAAATGAATTACCAAATCAAAAACAAATCAAAGATAGTGATCATCATATTGATGATAATAATATTAATAATAAGGAACAAAGCTGAGATTTAAAAATATAATTAAAAAAAAAATCAAACAGGCAAAAAAAAAAAGAAAAACTTTATATTTTATTATTCCATTCTACATAATTTATTTTATTTTACATATTTATTTACATTATTTAATATTTAATAAAAATGGTATTTACATATTATTATTATTTTAAAATAAATAATATATACAAAAGAAACTTATCCAATTATAAGAGTCACGTGTAGTTTAGAATACATTGGTCTTATGATCACCAACCTATGTTAAAATAAAAAAAATTTAAGAATCTCGCTCGTCATCTGGAAAAAAAGGAGGAGGCTTTTATCATAAAGCCAGCCACCATTTTTTTTTAAAAAAAACTAATTCTATATCTATTTTTTTTCTCTCTTTTCCCCAATATTTTTTTTTTATCATAAAATAAAAACTTATTCGTTACTATTGTTATTAGTTATTATTTCTAGTAAAGTTACTTATATTTTAATACAAAAGGTATGTTCAAATAATAAAAAAAGTAAAGTCTAAAAGATAAAATAAGTTTCCCCTTTTTTTTTTTTCTATATTTTTTCAAAATATAAAAAAGTCTTTTCTCCGCTTTTTTTTTTTCTCTCTTTAATATAATACTTTTTTTTTATATATATATATATTTTCTCACTGGTGCCTTATTTATTTCCATCATCCTATTCACTATTATTTTAAAACTATATAATTTACTCATATATTCTTAGTTAACCATGTCATCTACTCTTACGTTCCAATTACGTCAACAACAAGAAGATAATAATAATAAACATGATGGTAACCAAGTTACTAACCTTCCTTCTCCACCTAATTCATCTTGTGGTGAAGACACTACCGCTACTACTACAACTAATGCTGTTACTCCAACAACAACTGCATCTACAGAAAATAATAAAATACCTATAATAAATACACCTACACCTACACCTACACCTATTTCTCAACAAAGAAGGGATTCTTTGCAGTCTCACTTTAGTACTCTTACTTTACAAGCCATATCAAACTCACTTCCTGAAAACTATACCATAGACCATTCTTCTATTAAAGCGTCTTTACAACAAGCATTAAGTAATACAAAGTTAACCTCTCCACCTCCTCCACCTTCGTCGATTACAATGAAAGCTTCTTCACCTATTCCTATTGATAATAATAATAATAATAATAATAATAGTATTAATTCACCTCTACGACGTCATGGTACCACCCATCCTAATGGTTCTTATCGGTCTGAATCACCCATTCTTACTTCACAGCATTTATCACCGGCTTCAGTTGCTGCAGGAACAGGTGGATTAACCATTCGTCATCGTCGCCCATCCACTATTGATCATCGTACTAAAAAAAATAATAATAATGGCCATTCTACCTTATTATTATCCGAATCACCTAATATATCATCAAATCAATTATTGAAAGCATCTACTTCTTTACCATCTACAGCAGTAGCAATGAATAACAATAATTCAAATGGACAATATAGATGTGATGATTGTGGAAAAGTATACAAGCATCCAAGTTGTTTAACAAAACATAGATGGGAGCATTCGGAAGAATGGGAATTGACTTCAAAATTATTATTAACAAAGCATCAACAAGTGCAGATGTTGGAAGCAGCTGCTATTTTAGTCAGTATGGATCCTCAACAAAATAATAATGGGCTTTCTACTTCGATGGGCTCACCCCTTTTAAAACATCATTCTTTTAATAACAATAATATTAATCGCCATTATGGATATCAAAATAATAATAATCAGCAGGATATTAATAATAATAGTGATATGAATACAGATGATGATGAAGCGGATGATGATATTAATGTTGATATTGTCAATGAAGATGATGAAGATGAAGACGAAGAAGAATCTATTCATATTGATGATGATGATGATGATATATCTATTGAAATGGATCAAGATGATGATAATAATCAATCAACTATGGATACACAACATACTACCTTTCCTACCATGATTGGGTCTACCCATGCCATGTTACCTTCTTCTTTTGCAACCAACACTGTCTAGTTTATATATATGCTCGTTTGCATTTATTTTTATTTTATATTTTGTATATTTTTATTCTTTAATTTTTTATTTTAATGGATATATTGAAACTACCAATTTGCTTTGGATTTTGAATTATCTTTATTTTTATTTATTACCTTTTTTTTTACATGTATGTCGTGTTTTTTTTTTTTTTTATTTTTTTTTTTTATTTTTGTATTTCAACTATTACTCACCCACCCTCTCTACCTTACCTTTCCATTCTCTCTCCCTCTATTTTTTTTTAACTTTTTTTTTTTTCAATCTTTTTTTTTAAAAACTTAGTAGTATTATTATATTCATACTTTTATTAGCAAAGTGTTTATTATTATAATAATCCGAATGTCAAATGTTTATAATCGAGAATTAGATTATTCCTCATTTAATAAAATATTAATTTCAAATAAAAATTTTAAATTCGTATAAAAATATTAAAGAGAGAAAGTGATCGGCAACGGTTTGTTACATGTTTATATTACATTGTACTTTGAGTTATATACAATCAATGTTATTTAAAAAAAATTGTAACTCCTCATTATCAAACTTCATTACCATTTGATCTAATTATTTATTATTGTTTTATACTAATTAGTTATATAATCCTATTTCTTTTCTAATTTTGATGAATAATCTTCATCTGAGATCTATTTTTTGTAATTTTTTTTAGACATCAAACGTTTAACATTTTCCGTGATCACGGCAAAAAAAAAATTTTTTTTTGTTGGTAAAGATGAATTCCAAAATAAGTTTAGTATATATAAGGTTCCGAATACATTTTTTCATATAAATAAATGTATAAATATATAGATAAATAGATAATTTTTTAAAAAAAAAGTTATCAAATAGATATTAACTTATAAATTAATTTTTTTTTTTTACTTTTTATGCTGAAAGTTTTCAATGCATATTTTTTGATTTTTTTTTTTTTTTTGATTTTACTATATGTTAATGTTACAATAATCAAGAGTAATAGTCATTGATTGACAATCAATATTTTTTATCAACTTATCTATTTCTATTGATAATAAAACGTTTATAGGTTTTATATCCATATAGTATGTATTTATTTATTTATACTCTTATTTTTCCTAATTAGGATATAAAAAAAAGAGAAATAGAAAGAATTGCCTTGTTTAGTTTTTTTTTTAAGTATGCTATATAATTGGTTATTTATATTTTTATATGGGTTATCCGGGGTAAACAACAAAAAAATTATCATACCATAAATAATATTAAAATATATCATTTATTTTCTTATACTTAAAAAAAAAGATCTGATAATCAATCTTTTTATGGTGGGACAAAAAAATGAAAAAACATTAGAATTGTATATGACTATATTATTATAGCATATAATATTGGTTTTATACTATTTTTTTTTTAGAAAATTATATGAAGTATATATTTTATTTTTTATAATGTACAGTATTCATTGTAATGCCACTATTGATTCATGTTAAAAATAAATAAATAAATAAATAAAATAATAACCAAGTCAGAGTAAAGATTGATTATCAGATGGCAGCTCTTAATCTGATAACAATCAGCTGGGTTTTCTTTTTCTCCTACATTTTTTTTTATGTAACAATAGATCTTAACCTGACAGAAGAGCCTCTATATTTTTTTTTTATCGTAATAATAGTTATAACAGTAAATATTACTTTAATGTAGTATGCATTGATTTTATTAGAAAATATATAACGAAAGTTATATTCATTTTTATATGTATGTATTGTTATAGTAATAAAAAAATGATCGATTATTAAAAAATAATTAATTTTTTCAGGATGTTTAAATTTATATTATTATATATAAATATGGATCAATATTTTAAAAAACCTTAAATAGAAATATTAATATATATATTTTCATATAAAAGCTTAATTTGATCAGTGGTTATTTTTTCTTTCTTTCTTTGGTTTTAATTTTAAATTTTTCTGTGATTTTTCTTTCTATCAGATCCTAATTTTTTTTTAAAAAAAGGTTCAATGAAATTTTTTTATTTTTTTTCTCTCTTCCTCTTTTATTATTTTCCTTCAATAAATGCTCGTCAAGGTATCCCACCTCTTTTAGCCGCCTGTGAAGGTGCCTCTAATCCATTTTTATTTAGCAATTGTACTGAAAGGGTATTTAATGACCCTGATTGTTTATGTAATAGCACACCTTGGTTAGGGTCTATGGTCACTTGTATAGATCAATACTCATTTAATAATACTCATGAAAAAAATGACGCATGGGCTCTTGTCACAACATATTGTCCTGATCTTAGCTCTTTGGCAAACCAAATATCGTTTCAAGACCTTTTAAATAATGCAACCAACCACCTTATTTCTGTACCCAGTGGTGAAAAAAAACACATTATTTATAATCCAACACGTTTCAATGAATCTGTAGTCCTTCCTATCAAAAGAACTGTTCAAGAATTTAATAAACAGCTTGAATATGGCCTTATTTATGGCGGTGCTGGTGTAGCATTCGTTTTTGGAGTGATGTTACTTGGTATGTTGAATAACTTTTATCATTATTATTATTCCTTACTACAAGGTTCTTTTATCAATAAAAATAATAAAATGAAGATAATAAAGAATAAACCTAAAGCTATTCCAGCTTCCTCTTCTTGGATTAAAAGTCTACGTCGCCATTTCATCAATCCTTCTTTATTATTGGATGGGGTGCACTTAGAACATGCTTCGTGGTTTGGTATTCTGGTTACTTATCCAACTCGGTTAGAAAGTATCTTTGTATTTTTATATGTTGCTTTGAATATTTATCTTTTGTTTCCAAATTATGATTTATTTGTAGAAAATACTTATTGGGATGATCTTGGTTTACAACTTATTCGGTATATAGCTGATCGTTCTGGTGAAATGAGTTTTGCCCAATTACCTTTAGTTTACTTATTTAGTGGCCGCAATAATATTATGATTTGGTTAACTGGTAATAGTATATAGAAATATATAAAAAACTACATACTTATATACGTACATGCATATATATATGTATGTAAGTCTGTATAATCAACTATATTCCGTTGGTTTGATACTAATTAATTTTATTTTTATTTTTATTTTTACTTTCTATTTTTTTTTTAAATAATACAAATAATTAAATTTATAATAATATTCAGGTTGGAGTTATGATCGTTTCATGGTAGCTCATAAATGGACATCACGTGTCATGTTTTTCCATGCCGTCGTTCATTCCATTACTTATACCTGTTATCCTTTTCGAATCAGTGGCTGGGAAACCTACGTTACTTACTATCAAGACGTTTATTTTGTTTGGGGTGTTGTAGCAACTGTTCTAGGTGGATTTATCTTATTATTCGCTATGCCGCAATTACGTCGTGCTTTTTATGATATATTTTTATATACACATATCGTTTTGGTTGTACTCTTTACAGTTGGATGCTGGTATCACGTATATTTAATTGAAGATCATGAAAATATGGCTTGGCTTTATGCATGTTTTGCTATTTGGGCCTATGATCGTATTGCTCGTTTGGTACGTGTAATTTATTATAATGTGCTATTAGTGACAACTAAAAGCAATATATTAAGAAAAGCGCATGCTGATATCATATCTGGTACAGATTGTATTCGATTAACTGTGGATGCAAACAAAGCTGGTCTTAGTCAAAGAGTGCCTGGTGTCTTTGTTTATATTTATATCCCTAGTGTTTATTTTTGGCAATCCCATCCTTTTACAATTGCATCATGGTATCAACCTTCTATCGATTTACTATCGCCACAATCAACATTAAGATCTATCCATGATAAAACAGTAGCTACTACTATTGATGTACCCTCCTCAGGCGTTGAAAAAAAATCAAAAGAATGCGAGCATTCCACTTCCACCTCCTCTTCGTCTATTTCTTCAGATCAGCAAGATATTACAAGTATATCTTCTGCCAAGGAAAACAGAAATTCTACTACTTTTGAGCTTTTAATTAGACCACAACAAGGTATGACGAAGAAATTGTATGAAAAAATTGAAAAGGAAGGTCGTGATGGATGTGATATATATGTAGTGATTGAAGGACCTTATGGCCATACACATCCTATTTTACAATATGATACTGCAATTTTAATAGCCGGTGGGGTTGGTACAACAGCAACCGTTCCTTATTTACAAGAGGCTGTTTATAATGCATCTAATATGGCTGTTAGACATTTGGTATTTATCTGGGTTGTTCAAAATGAAGATCAACTGAAATGGTCTCAAGATGCTATCGAAAAGTGTATTTTACATCTTGATCAACAACAGCAACAGAAAATATTAAATGGTACAAATGATCATGACATTACGGATATTCAAAGTGAAAAAACCAGCTTAGCTTTGGATGTATCTATTTATGTCACTCGCTCAAAAGCTCCAACTGATAAGAATTCGAAAAATAAACTACAGGGATCATCTATTTCATATGGAGTTCGACCTGATTTAAATAAACTAATTGGAAAATACATTGATATGGCATCTGGTAATTCAGTAGCTGTGTTACACTGTGGTCCTGTTCGTATGAGTGATCAAATTCGTCAAATCACTGCTGATCAAGGTAAAAAAAAAAAAGTGAGAGAGAGAGAGAGAGAGAAAAAAAAAGTATTAATACTAATCTTCTTTTTTTGTTCTTTATAAAATAGGAATTCCTTATTTTGAAGAAGCCTTCAATTGGTAATTTGGGTAATTATTCTATTTTTGTACAAGATTATTTTATTTTATTTTATTGTTATTCTTACTGTTTATAATTCATTTATATATATATATATTTATTATTGTTTATTATTATTTATTATTATTATTACTATTATAATAAAAAAAGGAAAAGAAAGTAACTAGATTAAATTATCCCAAATATTTAGTTATTTGTTTATTTATTTATTTTAAAAAATGATATATAATTGTTTATATTATAAAATGGGTTATAATTACAGGGTGAAAAAAACAGAATATCATATCATAAAAAAGATCTGATAATCAGAAAAGCCATATTGATATAGGTAATACATACCAACTCAAAAACAACTATAAAAAAAGCGAGTAGTTTAAGATTATTTTATTGCTAGAACATCCAATACTTTTTTTTTTTTAAAAAAAAAAAAAAAAAAACAATAATGATAATAATAATACATATTCATTAAAATTATTTTACTTGATAATAGAGTATTCATTGCGGGGACATAACAGGTAGATCCGTTAGAAAAAATAAAAATAAAACTCAGAACGGGATATTAATTATCAGATGGTAACCCTTACTTCATCTGATAAATATCAGCTGGGTTTTGTTTTTTTATTTTTTGTTTTTCTTATTTTCTTGTGATTCTATTTGTAATAATAGATCTTGACCTGACAGAAACAAACTATTTATCTATATTATATATATATATATATAATAACAATAATTATAATAATAGTAATATGTAGTACATCGTTGTTTTTGATATTATTATTTATTTTGGTTTTCATTAAAAAAATTAGATAGAAAAAGTAGGTGATAATATATTTATTTTTTCTCAGAATGTTAAACTTACTTATTTCATGATTCTATATTTGGGGCTTTATAATATATTAACTTTAAATTGAAATATCTGTTTTTTTTGTATAAATATCTCGAATAAAATTTTTTTTCTCTCTCTCTCTTTTCCTTTTACATTTTATTCAGACTGCGGATTTTGAAAAAAATTAGTATTTAAAATTTTAAAAAAGGATTAATGAAAAAATTTTGTCTCTTATTCCTCTTCTTTATTTTTTATCCTACCTCCATCTTTGCACGAAGGCAAATCTCACCACTTTTATCAGCATGCCACGGCGCTTCTGAAAAATATTTATTTAGCCATTGTACAAAAAGAGTATATGCAGAGCCTGAATGTTTATGTAATAGTTATGCCTATATCGGTTCATTAGCTACTTGTGTTGAAGAATATTCATATGGTGATATCAAGGAACAGAGCAAAGCATGGACGTTTATGGATTTTTTTTGCCCAACAAGTAACTTATTGGCTAACCAAATCCCTTATCAAGATATTTTAAATAATGCTACAAAATATCTTGTCCCTGCACCACTGAATGGAAAAGAAACCAACTTGGAGGCGCCTATTCGTTTTAACGCTACAATTTTTTACCCTATCAAAAGAACTGTTCAAGAATTTAATAACCAGCTTCAATATGGTCTTGACTATGGCATACTTTGTTGCTATTTTGTTTTTGGAGTGATGTTACTTGGTATGCTGAATAACTTTTATCATTATTATTATTCTTTACCACAAGGTTCTTTTATCAGTAAAAATAATAAAATGAAGATAATAAAGAATAAACCTAAAGCTATTCCAGCTTCCTCTTCTTGGATTAAAAGTCTACGTCGCCATTTCATCAATCCTTCTTTATTATTGGATGGGGTGCACTTAGAACATGCTTCGTGGTTTGGTATTCTGGTTACTTATCCAACTCGGTTAGAAAGTATCTTTGTATTTTTATATGTTGCTTTGAATATTTATCTTTTGTTTCCAAATTATGATTTATTTGTAGAAAATACTTATTGGAGTGATACTGAATTACAAATCATTCGTTATGTATCTGATCGTTCTGGTGAAATGAGTTTAGCGCAATTACCTTTGATTTATTTATTTGGTGGCCGCAATAATATTATGATTTGGTTAACTGGTAATGAAATATAAACACTTACTAAAAAGTAAAAGAATAAAATAAATAGAGAGGACTTATAAGAATATACAATACATATTAATGGAGTGTTGACTATTAATTGATATTATTATTATTATTAAAATAAATAAATAAATAACCTATAATGCTATTCAGGTTGGAGTTACGATCGCTTCATGGTAGCTCATAAATGGGCATCACGTGTCATGTTCTTACAAGCAATGATCCATTCCCTTGGTTACGTTTGGTTTCCTCTTAAAGAAGGCGGATGGGCCATGGTTCTTTTTTATTGTCAACAAGTGTATTTTCTCTGGGGTGTATTAGCAACTGTTGTAGGTGGCTTGATTTTATTATTGGCTTTACCTTCATGGCGTCGTGCTTGTTACGACTTCTTTTTGTATACCCATATATTTCTAGTGATTCTTTTTACTATTGGATGCTGGTATCATGTGTATTTATTAGGCGATAATGAAAATATGGCTCCCGTCATTATTTCCTTTATTATTTGGTCCTATGATCGTGTTGTCCGCTTTATCCGTGTCTTATATTACAATATCATGTTGGCTACAGGGAACAAAGTGTTTAGAAAAGTACGTGCTGATATCATACCTGGTACAGATTGCATACGATTTATTGTCGATGCAAATAAAATAGGACTTTCCCAAAGAGTACCTGGAATTTATGTCTATATTTATGTTCCTGATGTTTATTTCTGGCAATCTCACCCTTTTACAATTGCATCGTGGCATCAGCCTTCTATTGATTTACAATCTTCACAATCAATATTAAATGATGAGTATGGCTCAACATTATCAACTCCATCCAGTGGCTCATCTTTTATCAAAAAAAGGTCAAAAAATAATTCAACTCCCTCCTCTTCTTCATCATCATATTTAGACGAACAAGATAATGTTTATCTACCTTTATTATCAAATAAAACAGCAAACAATAATGACAAAAATACTTTTGAACTTTTAATTAGACCACAACAAGGTATGACGAAGAAATTGTATGAAAAAATTGAAAAGGAAGGTCGTGATGGATGTGATATATATGTAGTGATTGAAGGACCTTATGGCCATACACATCCTATTTTACAATATGATACTGCAATTTTAATAGCCGGTGGGGTTGGTACAACAGCAACCGTTCCTTATTTACAAGAGGCTGTTTATAATGCATCTAATATGGCTGTTAGACATTTGGTATTTATCTGGGTTGTTCAAAATGAAGATCAACTGAAATGGTCTCAAGATGCTATCGAAAAGTGTATTTTACATCTTGATCAACAACAGCAACAGAAAATATTAAATGGTACAAATGATCATGACATTACGGATATTCAAAGTGAAAAAACCAGCTTAGCTTTGGATGTATCTATTTATGTCACTCGCTCAAAAGCTCCAACTGATAAGAATTCGAAAAATAAACTACAAGGATCATCTATTTCATATGGAGTTCGACCTGATTTAAATAAACTAATTGGAAAATACATTGATATGGCATCTGGTAATTCAGTAGCTGTGTTACACTGTGGTCCTGTTCGTATGAGTGATCAAATTCGTCAAATCACTGTTGATAATGGTAAGAAAATAGAAATTACAATATATAAGAATATAAAAAGAAGAAGAAGAAAAGGAAAGGAAAAAAATGTTAAAGTATAGGTACTTAATCAAATTTAATGATAAATTTTATATATTTATTCGTATTATATAAAATAGGAATTCCTTATTTTGAAGAAGCCTTCGATTGGTAATTTGAGCATCGCCCTATTTTTTTATAATACTATATCATTTATTATTATTATTTTTACTGTTTATAATCCATTTATATATCTATTTACTATTTATTATTTATTATTTATTATTACTATTAAAAAAAGAAATTAGACTAATTGCATAATTTGAAAATTTCTATCGGGGATTTAAATTCTTTTTTAAAAATTCAATTTTTTTTGAATTCCCTTTTTTTACATTTTTCTTTCCTTTTTAACTTTTTTTTTTTTTAAAAAAAAATCCTATATAAATATATTTAAACTTTATATAAATTTCATTGCTTTTATTTATATTATGTTCCGTTTCGATAATTTTCGTAAAAACAATTCACCTAATCCATTAGATAATTCAGCATCAGTGTATGGGAATGATCCTTTATCAGCAGATGTAAATAAAGGTTTAGAGGCAAACAACAATAATGGGTTTTTACAACGTATTGCAAGTTCGGATGCTCTATTTCGCCCAACACCTAACAAACGCCCCAGTACCCCCAATCTCCATAAAAGTAGTTCATCATCTTCCCTTCAATCAAGCCAATCCTTTCATATACCTATTCCAATCAACTCTTGGGCTATGAAAGCTATTTCACAGCTTAAAGATAATGAAAATAATGAATATGACGACATTATTCAGTTACTTTTAAATGGTGATTTGGTAATTTTTTTATGTTATTTTATATGATCTTTTTATCTCTCCTTATCATTATTTTTATTATTATTACTATTATTATATATGTGTGCATATGATTTATTTAACGATTCTTTACTAAATAATAATAACAATTTTTATATATATCTCTATGCATATTTTACTTTTATATTATATTTTTCCTTTCTATCCCATTTTTTTTATTAGGCTGTCCTACTTTTACCTGTATCACGGCCTACTCATCCTTCTGCCCATATCGATCTGGAGTTTATCAAAGATCACGTGGTAGTTTATCCTTTTTCACAAGATAAATCCCATGTTATGACTTTAAGTGGTATTCGTGGTGTATTTAAAAAGTAAGTGACAAAAAAAAACTTGGCAAAAAAAAAAGCGGGATTTTTTTTATTGAGTAAATAACACATATATATAAATACATTACTTATTATATTATAGTGATCAATTTGTACCTATAGATATATCATCTGAAGAATGTAATATTTCAGCTCTTCTGTCAAAAAATGAATCAAAAAAGTAAGTGGATTTCAATCATAATAAATAATAAGAATATAAGTACAACACTCCAACGGATCATTGTTACAACCATTACTATTTCTATTATTATTGTATTAAATAGGTCTTCATTAGATAGTTTCAATTTGGATATCTCATCTATTACCCCAGATTTCCCTGCTTATAATATACTCGCTACACATGTACCTATGAAATTAAATAATGAAATTACAATTGATACTATGTTAATTCAAAAACCTATATCAAAATCAGATGTCAGCGAATGGGTACGAAATAAACAAATATCATCATCAACGGTTAAATCATTACAACAAACATCTGCTATACTAAATGACCCATTAGTAACAAAAATAGAAGGGTAAATATTAAAATATATAAAAATAATTAAATTAAATTAAATTAAAAGATTAATATCAATCTTCTTTTTTCATATTTTCTTTTTTTTCTAATTTTTTTTCTTCAGGTTTATTAAATCATATCGACAACGACCACCAAAAACAATGGATATAGCAAGTACACGTTGGCATGATTTTTTTAACGATTTGCAACATTCTATGGAACAAAATAAAGCTATAGATATAGATGATCGTTTGGATAGGTTTGAATCTTTTATGTGTTTGGAATTATATGAAAAGTAAACTAGATATAATGACATCCTATATACATATATGCCTGTAAAAAAAATGCAAGGGTAGATTTACTTATTTTTATTTTATTTTATTTTATTCATTTTTTATTAATAGATTATTTATAGCTAGCCCTAACGAAGAGAATTTTCAAGATGAAGTGTTAGAATCACGTATTGCAGCATTAAACTTGCTGGATTTAAATCTTGGCCATTTAGGTGTTACAGTAGATAATTCAGAAACTGAAAGCATTGATATCATGGTAAAAGCAGCTGGTTCTGAATTACAGCGGCTAAATGAAATACCTGATGCTAAAGGAAAGTTAGACGCTTTGGTGAAGACACATCAAATAATTGTTGGTAATTATAATAGATTTTTATTTTTTAATTAATATGTATATTATAAATAGTTTTAATTTAAGTAAATGTCTTTTTATTATATTATAAATGCAAATATAATATAGATGCCATTGAACAATTTGCAACTAAAGACAAAGAAACAACTATAGATACTAATTTAGAAGTAGTTCAAGAGATGCAACAAGCCATGTCAACTGTTAATGATATTGAGGTTACAAATCAAAATACAGAGCTATCAGAGAATAAAGAATCTATGCAAACATCCGTTATTGATAATAACAATAATAATAATAGCAAAAGTGATGAAACGATAAATAATAAAGATGATGATCAAGATGAAACAGCATTCATTAAAAAGCACAATGAATCTATAGATACTAAACAAGAAACAGCTGACGCATCTCCAAAGATAAGTACTGCAAGTGCAGATGTATTATTACCTTTACTTATATTCACTATTGTTAAAAGCAACCCTACTAATTTTGTATCCAATTTGAAATTCATTCAACGTTTTCGACGACCAGGTCAACTCATTGGACAAGCGAACTATTGCCTCACTAACGTTGTAAGCATCTAGTTGAATTTTTATATAGAAAAAATTAAAAATTAAAAACAAAATAATGAATGAATTAATTAGTATTAATCCATACTTATACATACTACACCTTTCTTTTTCTTCTTCTTTCCTTCTTTCTTTCTTTCTTTTTTTTTAAAAAAAAAGCTAGCAGCAGTTTCCTTTCTTGAAACAACCAATTTAGTTGGACTTGGACTATCTGTTGATAAAGTACATAGGTAAATATATAGAATATTAGAATATCTATTTTTTTTTTTTTTATTTTTATTTTAATTGGATAATTTTTTATTTGATTCTTTTTCTTAACTTTATTTATTAGTAATGTAACAGATTTAAATGCTGTTGAAGCAAATCGATCGATAGATATTCAAATAATTCACAATCAAAACAATAATAGTACTGGAAGTGGTGGATTAAAATTAGTGTCTGAAGTGATGGATAGCTCTTATAAAGTCTTTGATGGTATTGGAAGACTATGGCAACGGAATACTACAGCAGAGGGAGATGGAACTTCAGAAACAAATTTATCAGGTGGAAATAACAAACAAACAGGATTATCAATATCGCCTAGTGAACTTAAAGAATTAGCAACATCCGCTGTGATAGGCTTTGGAAAATCTTTAAAAGATTCAAGTCGTGAAGGACGTGAATATACTGTACCAGGATTTTTAGAACAACGCAAAGCGCCAATCAAGGTATATGTATAGTACAATACAATAAAATATAAGTGTATACAAGTCTGGCTTTTTTTTTTCTAATTTTGTTTTGTTTATTTTTTTTTAAATAATAATAATAATATTATAAATTATAAACATTTAGCCATCTACGTCAACATCATCAACATCATCAAATAAAACAGACTCATTACAATCATTTTTACAAGCACCGTCCCAATTTATACATTCAGTACAAAGTAAAAAAACAAACCAACAAAACCATGATGGTCCTATACAAAAGTTTTTAAATGTGAAATCAGTGGATGACTTGACTATAAGAGATATTACAGAATTATTAGCTGATTATAAACGTTTGGCAGCTATATTGAAACAATCTAATGTATTATAAATATGAACCCAATATAAGTAAATTGTTTATTGAAGAGTTTTGGAATATAAAATCATTAAATAAACAAACAAATTATATTGAATTTATATCAAATTACTATTCTTAAATCGTCATGATGTTCCTGTAATTTATGTATCGGGCATTTTTTTAATATTCTTAGAAAAAATTAACTGCAAATTTGGTACTAGTCTAATTTAGTATTAAGATTATTATATATCCTTTTTATGATTAAAAGAATTTTTGATATTAACAAACAAAAAAATGAGTTAATTAATAATAACGTTATTATATAGGCACATAGATGGATAAACATGGACAACAACAAAAAAAAAAAATCATGACACCTAAATCATCACACTATTGATAATCAACGAGCAAAATATATTTATACAAACATTACCTACAATTGCACCCATTTTAATTTACTTATAAAT
The DNA here is from genome assembly GCA_017871115.1 of Cunninghamella blakesleeana. NCBI lineage: Eukaryota > Fungi > Mucoromycota > Mucoromycetes > Mucorales > Cunninghamellaceae > Cunninghamella > Cunninghamella blakesleeana. The sequence continues at coordinate 3,954,344 of JAFCIZ010000005.1, forward strand.
TAAATTGAACCTTTGACTTTTCAACTTTTTTTTTTTCATTATTATCATTCTTTTATAAAAAAATCAACTTTTTATAAAAAAATCAATTCAATAAATCTATCTACTCAAATTACTATATTATAAAAAATGAAGTTATTCTACCTTGTTACTATTGTATTATCCTCCGCCTCCTTTATTGTTGCTGACCCAACTCATATTATTAAGTTTAAAGATAACATGAACATTGCTTCAGCCAATGAATTTCTTTTTGCAACTCATAAAAAATATGTTCAATCGCACTCTGAAATTATGAAGAAAGACTTATATAATACAGAAGATGAAAAAATGACCGCTGCAGCACTTATTCAACAATGGCAATTAGAAACTGTTCAAGTTGGACCTAAATTTATGGCCATGGCTGGTAGCTTCAAAGATAATGACTTTTTAAACTACCTTCATGCTGATAAGAGTATGGTAGACTATGTTGAACCAAATCAAATCTATAAATCTGATGTAGTTATTCCAAGAAGTGGAGGTAATTCAGTGATGCGAGAAGCCGAAGCATCCAATTGGGGATTGGCAAGAATTAACCATCGTTCTAATTCTGATTTACAATCTTATACTTATGATGAAAATGCTGGGTAAGTTGTTTTTTTTTTTTAAAAAATCAAAATGAAATAGGGTATATTGATTTATAATTATTAATACATGATATTTTTTAATATATTATAAAATAGTCGAGGGATTCATGCTTATGTATTAGATTCTGGTGTTAATGTTGATCATAAAGATTTCGGTGGTCGTGCTTTCAAAGAAGCTAATTTTATTTCAAATGAAGAAGATGATGATCTTGGTGGACATGGTACACATGTTGCTGGTAAAATTGCTGGTACAGTTTATGGTGTTGCTAAAGGTGCTACTATTCATGCAGTTAAAATCTTAGATAAATCTGGATCTGGAACTACAAGCGGATTGATTAAAGGTATACATATATATTATTTATTTTTATTATTTTTATTTTTTTAATATCAAAACAAAATGTTTTTTTAATTAATTTTATTTTATTAAAAAAAAAATATAGCCATTTCTCATGTCATCGAAGTAGCAGAACCAGGAAAATCCTTAATCAATTTATCTTTAAGTGGGCCTAAATCAAAAATTTTAGATGATATTTTAAGGGAAGCTACCCAATCACGTAATATTCCCGTTTTCGTTTCTGCTGGTAACGCTGGCACGGATGCCTGTTATTTCTCACCTTCTTCAAGCAAAGATGTATTTACAGTTGGTGCCACAGATTCTAATGATAGAGTACCAAATTATTCCGATGTAGGAAAATGTGTCAGTATTTATGCTCCTGGATCAAATATTAAAAGTACTTGGATTGGATCTGATGATGCTACAAAAAATTTGGATGGAACAAGGTAAAAAACAAATATTATCTACTTTTTTTAATCCATTTATTAACATTTTTATCTTATCTTTTTGATTATTAAAAAATAGTATGGCCAACCCTCACGTAGCTGGTATTGCTGCTATCTTAATGTCTCAAAAGAATTATGGATCTGTTGATGAATTATATAAAGATCTTCGCTCTTCAGCTACCACTGATGCCTTAACTTTTGGTCAATCTAAAAAATCTACCTCTACTAACTACAACCTTTTAGCTTATTATGGTGATCAATAATTCATAAATATTATTTTTTTTTTATATTTTATCTTTGTTTCCTTATTTCTATTCTTTTGAAATACTACATTCGTTCCTTTTATTTTTATTATTTAATTATTTTATTAGTATTTTTTAAATTTTATACTTATTCCTTTCATTATCATAAAACATTACTCTTTATTATTTGTAAATAAATAAAACGAATATCTTGATGATTTCATTTTTATTAGAAAAATACTTATATTTTATAATTTGATTACTAGTAAAAAAATTTATGTATTAAAAAATGAATAATAATATATTGTGTTTGTTATTAGATTGCTTATTAAAAAAAAATAATATACTTTTTATATTTTTATAACTTGCTCTGTAAATTAATTAAATAAAAGACTCCATTTATTTTTTAATAAAAATAATTCTACGTTTCTTCGACTATTATTGTATAAAGATATAATATCGCATGCTGTATTTTTATTTATACTTTTGTAAAAATGCAATATTTTTATTATAGTTACTTATAATATTTTAATGTTATTTTTGTGATATAAATATATAGTATATGCTGCATATTATATTTATATATACACTTATACATATGCATATTGATACGATTTACAGAACAGAGTTACTAATATAAAATAATTAAAGACATATTTTGTGGTTATTATTTTGATAAAAAAAAAACATTCGAAAATGATATCATGTAATAAAAAAGAGAAACATTTTTTAATTCTAGAATTATTGTATTTGTTTGTTAGTATATATATATATACACTTAAACCATATATAAAATGTAGGGAACAAATAAAAAAAATGTAGAAAAAAATTTTTTTTTCTCCTCGTTTAATCAAGTTGTTTCAAGATAATTATATTTCTTAATTATTCTCTTTATTGTTACTAATCATTTATTTTTCTTTTATTCTCTCTCTCTCTCTCTTTTTTAATATACATATATATATATATATATTATTCTAATTTATTTTAAAAAATTAATTTTCAATATCTTTTTTTTATTGATTATTTAATTATCGTTAATGCCTGATGCTAGTATTCCCAACGTATCCGAGTCATTTACTCGCACAATTGAACAAGCATGGAACCGAACTTTAGCAGTAGCACAAAATCATGTTCAAGCATATAATGACCAAAATAGACCAAATCAACAAGATACCCAATTGAATCAACCTAATAATGAATTTTATGATCGAGAAAGACATATGATGGAAGCTTTAGATGCTTTATTCAGCTATGCTCATGATGGTAAGTATATGTAGGTTTTTTTTTTTTTGGAAAATAAAAGCAAAAAAAAAAACTGCTCTCTAAATTTTTAATTTTTAAAAAAATTACCATATATAGGTCCAGGTTTTCTTGCATTTATTCAAACATTAACCATGGTATTAGATTCAGATAGTCCGGTTGCTATGGCATTTTTAAGTCACGTTATTGAAAGGTCGTCTTTACCATCAAAAAAAACAATTCAATCTATTTCGCCGGTTATTTTGTCTACTATGAAAACATCTCATTTAAAACAAAAAAATCAGCCGCTTTTACAAAAAATGTTTAAATCTTTAAAACAGCAGCATCCTAATAATAAACCACCTAGTTCAAAATTAAAATTAAATGCTACAGTCATATGGTCCATTTTGGCTGAAAAATATGCTGGTGATATGTGTATGAATATATGGAATGATCAAGTTGGTCAGTTATTAATTAATATGCTGGCAGATGTGAATGAAGATACAATGGTGAGATTGTTTTCTCTTGTTGCGCTAGAGAAGTTTTCTTTGACAGGTATGGTTTAAAAATAATATCCAAAAAAACTCCGCATTATTTTATAAAATTCTCCAACTCAATTTTTTTTCTTCCTCTCCTTTTTTTTATAGGCAGAGTCAAAAAACTTATATTAGAAACAAGTAATATTCAAACTGTACTTTTACAAATTCTTAAAGAATGCGAAATAGCAAATAATAAATATTATACAGTATCTGAGTGTAGTAATGAAGATTTTGAAAACAGCCTTGATTCTTTACCATTACCTCGTAAACAAATAACTACAGACAATGGAATAACAGCGCAAGATATTTATTGGAGAGCAGATCATAGTTCACAATGGATGGATTCCCTTTATAATAATCTTCACAATGATAGTAATAATAATAATAATAATAATAATAATAATCCTACACGTTGGGGAATTTTGAAACAGCTCTTACAAAATACCACAAGGATATGGAAACGACAAGAACATGAAAATGCTCAATCTATTAACACTTCTTCAAAAATAACAAAGGTTACTGCAACAAAAGAAGTACCATTAAAGGATAAAAAAAATAAAAAAGAGAAAATAGTAAAGAAAGAAAGTGGCAATATATCAATAACAAAACAAGAAGGAGAAGAAGTAATAGCAAAAGAAAAAGTATCCATGCTTCAAGATGGCAGTATAGTCAATACAAATAATCCTCATTATGAACAACATAAAAGTACATTAAAATTAGGAAAATCATCAACAACACCATCTTCATCGCTGTTTTTACCATCTACCTCTTCAGATACACTTCCTATAATAGATGAAAATGAATTAAGCAATTCTAATTTTAATTCCACATCTAATCTATCCCTATCGCAATACTCTTCAAGCTCATTCTCTACATTAAATATATTTGATACTGGTTTTATCCCTCCTCCTGGGCCAATGAGAGATGAATGGGCAAAGTATCTTCAATTGGCTTTTTGTGCCAGATGGGCGTTAGAAAATGTGTTTAGTAAGTTTATTTTATTTTATTTGTACTTTTTTTGATATATTTTTGAATGAAGAGGGTAAAAGAAAACTAACTCATATTATTTTTATTTTATTTATAATAGATGAAGGAAAAGAAGTAAATAATAAAAAAAAAAAATAGAAACTGATATATATATAACCATAAAAAAATAGGCTTTAAATGACAATTCATTCATTTTTTTTATTTTTTTTCTATATATAGAATTTTAAACCAAATCCTTGGGATTTAAAAAATCTTAGAACTATTATGAACCCTTTTGATTCTACTTCTCATTGGAAAATTGGTTCTAGTGGTTTAGAGGTAAATAATATATATATATATATAAATTAAATAATCCTACATATTTAATTATTTAATTAAATAAATAATAAGATCATCATTCTTACATGAACTCTTATTCAATATTTATATTTATTTATTATTAGCTTCGTAATGATAGACCTCACTTTGAATCCATTAGAGCTACAGCAAGTGTAAAAACTGGTAAATGGTATTATGAAGCGTTATTGTTATCATCTGGTATCATGCAGTTAGGTTGGGCTACAAGTAAATGCAGATTTACTCCTGAAGAAGGATATGGTGTGGGAGATGATTGTGTACGTAATTCTGAACCCTAATTTATAAATATTAAAGTTGTATATCTAATCATTACTTTTATTAATCATTTTGTTTTTTACTACTATTTTTTTTTATATATATTTATATTTTCTTTATTAGAATGGATTTGCCTTTGATACTTATCGAACGGCTGTTTGGGTAATTATATTTATATATATTATCTAAATATAAAATTGAATATCATACTCATTTTATTTTTATTTTTATTTTTATTATTCCTTTTCTTCTCTTATTATTATTTTCTTTTTATTTAGGCTGATGGAACAGCAGTGTATCCTCAAACAACAATTAAAATTAGATGCCGCGCTGGCGATGTATTGGGTAGTTATTTAGACCTTGACAATGGTTCTTGTAGTTATTACATTAATGGTCAAGATTTAGGTTTAACAATTGAATTTGAAAATCCAACCAAACAAGCAGAAAAAGTAAATGCAGCAGTAGCAGCTAATGCAGTTAATGCAACGGAAATAGAAGAAAAGAAAGAAAGTAATATAAAACAACAACCATTATATCAAAGCCATTTAGCAGAAAGTGACATTTCACCAAATTCCACTTCCACTTTAAATTCAACATCAACGTCAACCCGATCAACATCCAAACTTATTTCACCTCAAAATAATAGTGATCAACAACAACAGCAGCTCTCATCATATAGTAATGCTATAAACAATGACTCCGATCCTTTATTAGGTCTTTCCACTTTAGAAACAACATCTTTTCCACAACAAGATTTTAATAATGGTGATAAGAATGAATCCAATTCAACCAATATACAAACAAACATGGTAATAAATGAATCCTCACCCACTCCTACTGGTGCAACTACAATTCAATCTAATATTAATATGAATATTAACAACAACGACCAATCAAAACAGCAACAACAAACATCTGAAGTAAAATCAGCCAAAGGACTTGGATTATATCCAGCCGTCAGTTTAACCACACATCAACATATCATAATGAATCTTGGCGATCGACCTTGGATTTATCCACCACCTATTTCTTGTCGTTATCGTGGAATTTGTGAAGCAGGTCAATTGGATGACAAATATAAAAAACGTGTATCGAAATGGGTAAGTCATCGGGAATATCGTATGCGAAAATCGAATTTGGCAGATAACAATACACCTATTCGACCCAAGTTAAACAGCAATCATAGTAGTAATAATATTCATATTGTCACTAATAATAACAACAATTGCAACAATGGTGAAGATCAAATTTTAAGTTCCAGTCCATTATCATCCATATCATCCACTACTTCTTCCAGTAGCTTAATAGAATATGATTGGGATGGACCTATGTGTACTATATGTTTCTCTGAATCAAAAAATATTATTCTTTTACCTTGTCGTCATGGTGGTATTGGTCAAAATTGTGCAAAAGCTCTAGATATGTGGTAATAATCTTTATAGTAACTTGCTCAAAGTTAATAATTACAATAATATATATTATTTATTATCAGTATTAATTTTATTTTATTTTTATTTCACTTTTTAGCCCCTTATGCCGAGCCAATATTGAAGATAGAATTATAAATAATGATAATGACAGTTAGATATGGGATAAATAGTAAAAGTATATATCTAAATATTGTATAGTATATTTTTTTAAAAGTGTAATAAAAATTTAAGACCCGTGGGATCTTTTTTCTTATATAATAAAAAAAAAGTCAGAACTTCAATTCTTTTCTATTTTTTTATTGCAGCAGCAATATAAAGTAATCGTAATGACCCATTCAGTATATATTATTACTGGTGCTAATAAAGGTTTTGGGCGTTGTACTGCTTTCAATATATGTAAAAAAATACATGAGCCCCTTCAGCTAATTTTAGTTGGACGCGACAATAATAGTTTACAATTAGTAAAACATGATATTGAACAGCAAAACTATTCTCACATAAAATCAATTGATATTATATCACACCCTCATATCCTTGATAATGCTGAAACAACTTCTCAATTCTTGTTACCTGCTTTGGATACACTTATATCACCTATAGTAATATATATAAACTAATAGTTTTACAAGTAGAAATGTGTACTAATATATCAATATTATGATTATTATATTTTTTTTTGTAATAGAGTGCTGAAATAAACAATATAACGTTAATAAATAATGCTGGATCCACTGGTGACTTATCAAAAAAAGTTGGTGAGTACGACCTTGGGAATATTCAACAATATGTCGATTTAAATATCACTTCTTACATTACTTTAAAGTAAGTTCAATAGTAATAATAGAAACAAAATGTAGTAATAAAAAATGCAAAACTACGATAAAAAAAAACTGTGTCATGTATGTACCAATTTAATATTTTTATCTATTTTGATTTTATTTTTATTTATAGTTCTGGCGTTTTGCAATTATATAGTGATAAATGGAAAACTGAGAATAGTCCGCTTACTTTGGTCAATATATCATCATTATTAGCCATACAATCATTCCCAAACTGGGGATTATATGCTACTGGCAAAGCTGCCCGTGACATGTTGATGAGTGTTATAGCTAAGGAACATAAGGTAAATGAATATTGAAAAAGAAGATATAACAATAATCATTACTATATATTTATTTATTTATATTGTTGTCATTATTTTTATGCTTTATATAGACTGACATTCGTACATTATCCTATTCACCTGGACCTTTAGATAATGAAATGCAAAAATCAGTTAGAGAAACGTTGGGTGACCCAGAACAGGCTGTATTGTACACTGACATGGCAAACAAGGTACATAGTCAATGAATTTATATATAAAAAAGGAAGAGATATAATAGAAAACTTTAAAAATATGATGTAAGGGGGTAGGAAGAGAAGAAGGGGGCGGTAGAATATAGGAAAAATAATGAAAAATAATGATAAAAAGATAATATAACTCCTTTCATTCTCTCTCATTTGAACTTTATTCATAACATTTTTCTATTTATTTATTTACTTTTATTCAGGGAAACTTGGTGAACATGGATGATTCAGTTTTAAAATTGATCAAGTTATTACAAGAAAATACTTATAGTTCAGGCGCCCATATAGATTATTATGACGTTTAAATCAACTTTTTAATCAAAGAGTTTTTTTTAAATAAAAAGTAAAATAAATTGATTCAAATTTATTTTACTCTGTTGTAAATATTTTTTTTTTTATTTTACTTTTAATAAAAAAAGGGGTCGAAGAAGAAAAGAAAAAAAAAAAAAAATGCACCAATGTTTCTATATAAAAAGGGGGAATATTTATAATTAAATATATATATATATATATGTATATATATAATATAAATACGATGTACTTTTTTATTTTATTTTATTTTATTCTTTTTTCTTTCTTTTTTCTACAACTTTCCATATATATAATTATTATATATATTTTATTAGATAAAGTTTAGTTATGTCATGAACATTGATGCAAATAATGTAAAGTCAACAGTCGTTACAACTATTACAAAACAATTATTGAAAAGGATGAATACTATGACATCATCAACAACTACTTCACCTGAAGAAACCAATGGACCTACAGATATGTTACATGCTTTACATAGAGATGAAAGAGAATTAAGAGTGTTAGCTGTGATATTATCCCTGGCTGGTGGGTTAGTATTATCATTTTTATTAGGTGTTGGGATTTTTATTTATTGGCACTGGAGAGCATATAGAGCTAGGCAGCTAAAGCGTAAAAAGAACAAAGATGATAAAAGAAAATTATCGTGCACTTCTACCTTATCAACATCATCATCAACGTCATCAAATAATGTCTATACTGTACAACACTCTTTTTCAAACATATCTGAAAATAGTTTACCTTCTCCAACCTTAAATATGTCATTCTCCTCAAACTTATCATCATCGTTATCCTCATCATCATCATCGTCTTATGCTAATCACCATCAGCAACAACACCACAGTAGTCATTATATTTATCAACAAAGCCCTTTACAAAGTGTCCAGAATTATCATAATCCTCATATATCAACTTTATCATCTTTCTCATCATCATTGCCTATACCTACAACATCTCAACTAGTATCAACGACATCAGCAGTAACAACACAAAATAGAGAATCAATAGACGATTTAGAACCTAATATCAGTGATATCGATGAAAAAAAACAATTGTCAAAAGCAATCATTGTACCATTAATCCCACCTTCTACTTTATTACACCCATCATCTTCCTCTTCTTCAACCTCTGTTTCACCTATTCCATCGGCGCCTACAGCTAAAGAATGTTTATCAATGAATGAATCATCTTCTATAGAGCAAATAGATATACCTCCACCAGCTTATTCTCCAAAATAAAATAAAAAAAGTGAATAAAGATAGTAGTATATATAGAGCATTTTTTGTTATTTAAAAGTTCAAAATAAAAATAGGAAAAAGGTAAAAAAAAAAAAAAATAATGTGCATAATGTATCCATACAATCTTTGTTTTTATCGAATTTAATAATTATTTATATTAAAAATATATTAATAAATCCCGTGAGGTTTTGTCGTTACTTATTCGATTTCGCTCTTATTTTCTTTCCATTTTTTTTTTTTTTTTCGCGATCACTATCAAATTTCCCAAAATGCAATGAAAATGGCTGTGATTTAAAACCAACTCCTCTGTTTTTTATTTAAAATAGCTAAAGCATGAAAAAAAAAAAAAGGAAAAAAAATTAAACCTCAGCAGCCAGCAGTATTTTTTTTTAACTCATTTTTTCCTCGCTTTACTTTTTACATTTCTTCCTCACTAATTGTTTATCTTAATTTATTTTCAATATTAATTAGAGTAAACACTGCAGTTATTTCTATAGTTACCACAATTTATTTAGAAATAATCTAACAATGAATGAAGCATGCAACAATCTATTGTTTTAGGAGTTAAGAGATTTACAAAATAATTTTATTAAACTTTAACTCAGCCCAATAACAAGATATGCTATTTTTATAAGATAAACGAATGTAATAGATCGCAATTCGAATATCAATATTCTCTCATCATTAATAAAATTATAATATTTTATACTCTGTATTTTATTTTTGTATTATTATTTTTATTTTTTTCAATAAAATTGAAACGTATAGTGTATATATTTTGTAATTCATATTTATTTAATAGTAATAAAAAATTAAACATAAAAAGCATTTTATTAATTGAATAAAATTGACCATCTAGTCATGTTACTATGTTAATAAGTTGATATTGATTTTGTTTATGCTGATTTTGTTGCTGCTGCTGCTGTTCTTCTTGTTGAGATAAAGCTTTATTTGTCCATTTCTTCATCATACGACCCAAAGAAAACATATGAATAATAGAACGATAATGAAGATGATGATTATTCTTTGATGTTGCTTTATATTGATCTAAAAATAAAATTTGTTGCTTATTGAAAGCACCTCTACGTTTTTCACGAATAAATTCAATTGCGTCCAAAGCAGCTACACCATATTCAATCAGAGCAATGGCTACTAAAACAGGGGCTCTACCTAATCCACTTAGACAATGACAACAAATTGTTGGTTTGATCCCATTAAGTTGATATTGATGATCATAAATATTTAACAACTGTAACCATTGTTCAATAATTCCGCTATTAGGCTATATAAACAATAAATACATAATAAAATAAAAAAAAAAAAAAAGATAAATAGCGATCAGTAAATAAATATATATATTTACTATTATTATTTTTAATATATGATTTAATCAAATACTTTACCACACTACCGTCACGATAAGGAAGTTCAACTAAATCAATATTGTGTTGCAATAAGACCTCAGAACTATAAGTAGGTTGACAACAGCGAACGACTGTACTAACGCGCCTTTGTTTAAATTCTTTTATGTAATAGGATAAAGTAGATTCCGTTGGACAATCAAGAATTAAAAATTCAATAGGAACAGCTGGGTGATTGATGGTGGTAACGATATGGCTGATAGGCGAGCCGACTGAAGGGATCATTGTAAATATATTAATTTATATTCAACGAACAATGTTTTCTTTTTTAAAAATAGGGATGATTTTTATTAAGAGCGGATAATATTAATTTTGACGCAGCGGCCAACTAATGTAACAACTTGAATATTATTTAAATTTAAAAAGAGGTATCGCATGAAAAAAAATAAAAAGGTATGTACTGTGTATATTTTTTCTTTTTTTAAAAAAAAAATAAAGTGAAAGAGAGAGAAAAAAAGAAATAAAAGTAAATTTTTAAAGATAAAAAAAAAAAACCTCACTGCGGCGATTTTTACAAATCATCATCCATTATGAATCATAATTGATGTCACATGAGTTAAAATATGAGATATTTTATGATTTGAAAAAATACTATATATAAATATATATATTAATGATATCATATATTAGAACACCGGAGAATCAAAGAAATAAAGAAGCATGAATTTTTATATAAAATATAAAATCAAAATGATAACTGAGATAATTTATATTTCATTTTTTTAAATAGTAAGAGCTATATTTGAAGATCCAACATTATATATATCTAAATTTTTTTTACCATGTACGTAACCATTTTTTAATTATTATATTTTTCATTTTCCAATCTATTAGTATATATATTTTTAAATAATATTGTAAAACCCGTATCTGTCTTGATAGCCCAATAAACTTTTAAGCACAAGTCTATAGTGAGTTTCATTTATATTCTCGGTTTTATGATTAAATAAATCCTTCTCGGCTGGCAAAACAAAAGTAACCATGAACTTTCATCTTTGGCAGGAAAACCTATTAATTATTTATGTGTACTGAAAAAAAAAGAAAATGAAAAAAGAAAGGTAAAAAATAAATAAATAAAAAATCAGTTGATGTGGCTTAGAATGGACACTAAAATAATCATTTACACGCTTCTTTCTTGCATAATTAAAAAAAAACCATAACCATAATCATAATTCCAATACTACTTTATTTATTATCTTTATAATGCATTAGTTCTAATTTTCCATGTGAGGATAATTTTGGCGATTGTGATCTTTTTTATAGTAAAATGACGTATTGTATTTCTATTGATTGTTTTAGATTAATATGATGTCATTCCTTCATTGGGAGTGTATTTCTTACTATTGACAAGTACAGCATTTTCTATAATTGCATAGTTCATTTTTTTAAAAAAACGTGAATTATATTTTGATTTTCTATTTACTGCTTTTTTTATCTAGTATTTTTTTTTTTCTTTCTTTCTATTTTGAATTAATGTTATGGTATACTCATTATTATAAATACTTATTTCTTTATTTTTTAGATTAATACTATGTTATATTAGCGTTTTTATTTTTCTTCAAAATTAATGTTATATTTTTATTAATTAAATCTTATACATTTAACAAATCTGACCTTTTTTTATTTTTTTATTTTATTTAATAAATTTATTTCGTCGGTATTTTTAACATGTTACTTTAATCGATTAATAATACATGTACATTTATTTATTTACAGGTTTATTAAATAAAGATGAATTTTTATTTTTCAAAAAATAAATTAAAAGAGAAAAAAAAATTTAAAAAGAGCGAATTTTTTAATAATTATAGTTATTTTAAAATCCCGCTTTTTTTTTTAAGATTTAAGTTCTTTTTTCGCTCATTCTCTTTTTTTCATTTTTTTCATTTTTATTAGGCATAAAAATATGTCACATATATTTCGTAATTCACTGCGCACTTATTCAAAACCTTTTTTTTCTTTTACTCCTCGTTCCACTTTTTTAAAACCATCAGTATATATTAAAGCTAGATTTATCAATACCATGACAGCAAATGAAATAGAACCATCCTTTACAGCTGCTTGTTGCATTATGTAAATATTCATCTATCTATCTATCAATCTCTGTCTATTCAACTGAATATTATTTTTTTCTTATCATAATCTTTTATATTCAACCATTTTATTTTTAGTGGCGATGAAATACTTAATGGCAAAACGAGAGAATCCAATGCTTATTTCTTATGTAAGATATTAATATAATATTCATTAATAAATTAACAAAATAATGTTATTAATTTAAACCAAAAATACACTGATATTATTATTATCATTATTATTACATGAATAGCTCGTTTTTTATTCGATATGGGTGTTACTTTAAAAAGAGTTGAAGTTATTGGGGATGACTATGAAGCTATTGCTGAAACTATTACTCGTTTATCTAGCCAACACGATATTGTTTTTACAAGTGGAGGAATTGGTAAATGAAATAAAGTAACATATGTTTATTTATATGTTTATATGCCTAGTGAATCTAGAGAGGATTTTAATATTTATACCTACCTATTGTCATTATTTCTATTTTTAAACAGGACCAACACATGATGATATTTCATATGATGCTATAGCAAAAGCTTACTCATTACCATTAAAACTAGACGAAGAAACATGCGAATTAATGAAAGCCAAATCAATCGCTCGTCAAGCAGATTGGACATTAACTGAACCAAGAAAACGAATGGCCTTGTTTCCACATCCAGCAAAAATTTTACGTGTTCATGATGATTTATGGGTCCCAATTGTTGTGGTCAACGACAATATTCATATTCTTCCTGGTATACCTCGATTATTTGAAACGCTAGTCACCTCATTCAAGCCTTATCTAGAAGAAGCCATGGCAAAAAAACAAGTGAATGGGAAATATTATCGTTTAGAAATCGCAACAAAATTACATGAAGGCCATTTGGCTCCTTTTTTAACGGCTATACAAGAATCTGTCAAAGAAAAGCATATTAAAATTGGTAGTTATCCTAAATGGATCGCGGGCCCTGATGGTGAAAAAGTGGTAATCAGTGTGGTTGGAAAAGATGAAGCCTCAGTTATTGAAGTCTCTGAAACAATTACAAAGGAGGTTAATGGCTGGAAATACGTGAAGAAATTACAATGATCTTTTTTTTTAAAGAAAAAAAAAGAAATAATAATAATAATAATAATAATAATGGATATATGTATTTATTTATTTGTTTATTTATAAAATTGTAATAGTTATATATTAAAAAAATACATAAAAAGTAATAATAAATGTAATAATAAAAATAATATGCAAAATATATTTTTATATAATTATTATGTTCTATTGATTATGAGATGTGTGGTATATTAAAACAAAGTATGGTTTTTTTTTGTTAACGTGTATTTAATGTTATTATTATTGTTTGTTATCATAAACACATATTACCAAATGTTAACAAAGTAAATTGATCGTCCGCTTCTTTTACTTCTCCATTTTTTTTCCGAGTTCCAGCAAAAACAAAAATTTGTTCTTCCTCGCCAAGTAATCCTCCATATTCGGTAGCATCATCATCATCATCATCATCACTAACATCATTATCATTATTCGTTTTAGGTTCATAACCCATTAACCTTACAGGTTCATAATCAAAATATCTTCCAAAATGATAATCCCAAAATCCAGTTTCCTTTTCCAAAGACCTACATTTATACCCAATGACTACCTTAGTTGTATCATTTTGACAAATCTGCAATAGCGTATTCATTAAAGGCTGAAATAACTCGGGAAAATAAACGCAATCACTGATCACTACTAAATCAAAGGACCCACCATCTATTTTTTCTAAAAGCAATTCAGCATCTCGTTGGTTTCCCCAGTGTAATCGTTCGCAAAATACGCTTGCACGATTATTAGCGTCATCCTTTGGATAATGCAGATCGACATTTTCTTGAATTAGTGGTACGACAGGTTCTAAATCGGTAATATAAATTTGACAGCTGCTATTTAACATTTTAGCCAAAGTTATTCCAACATATCCTGTACCTTTTTTTTGTTTTAATTTTTCAAAAGATGGGTAAAAAAAGAATTCATTTTGTTAACGATTACCGTTGTTTGTATATATATATATATATATATATATATATTTGAAAAACTTGTATTTTATTTTGTTTCTTATTTTTTAATACGTACCAGCTCCAAGTTCTAATATTTTATATATTTTATTATTATTTTGATCACTGTCACTGTTTTTGTTATTATAGTAATATTTATTGGGAATAGGATTAACTGGGTCAAATATACCATTATTAGAAAAAAATACTTGAAGCATATAAGCACTAGATAATTTAAAATTAGAATAAAAATGATAGTTTTTATTAATATTTAATATTATAATATATCTATACATGTACTTATTTGTATATATATACATATACATATATATATATATATATATTCATTTTTCTTACGTACGAATGCCAAATTTTTCCTGCTAACCCGTATTTTAAGTCTTGGTTAAGATCTAGTGCCTCAGTTGATTTCATATAAGAGGGAGGTCCATTTGAAACTTCAATATTTATATCTTTAGGTTTATTACCAAGAATAAATTCATCATTTTCAAATATATCAGTCTCTACCATTTTGTTTTTGAATAGAAAAAGTATATAACAAAAAAAGAGAAAGACAAGTTCGAAAAAATATAAAAAGAAAAAGTGAGCGGAGAGAGAGAGAAAAAAATCAAAATAAATTTAAACTTTTAAAAAATTAGTTTGGGAAATTTAAAACCCGGCCGACCTCTTTTTTTAAAGCTGCAGTATTCCATTTTTTTTTTTTCTTGCTCTCTTTCCTTTACATATTTTTTTTTTGATATCATCTCTTTTTTGTAATAAAAGATGAGTCTTGGTGTTAATTTTTCAACTCATTCCAAAGACCTTTCTGCTGCTTATCAAGCAGTTATCTCTGATAGTGATCCTACTAATTGGTTAGTATACGCATATGACAAAAAAACAAACGATTTAAGAGTGCAAGATACTGGAGGTATGTAATATATATATAAAGTTACTTATCTTGGTTATTGTTACTCATTTATTAACTATTGTTACTATTCTTGTTTTTATTTTATTTGGTATATGATGTGATGGAATATAATAAATAAAGATGGTGGATTAGAAGAACTTTATGATGAATTTAATGATGGAAAAGTGCAATATGCTTTGGCTCGTGTCATTGACCCCAATAGTCAGCTTCCAAAAATTGTTTTCGTTGGTTGGGTAAGATAAAAATATAAAAAATAAAAAAATGGGGATTAACAATATATTAAATGCATTTTTCTTTTCGTACTTTTTTTATTTTCATACTAGTGTGGTACTGGTGTTCCAGAAAACCGTAAAGCTTTTTTCAATTCTCATTTAAGCGAAGTATCTAGATTTTTTAAGGTAATATATATATGTAAATACAAAATATGAAAATTAATAATATAATGTTGAACATATTTATATATTAACTTATTATAACTATTTATTAATAATAATATTATTATTATTACTCTTATCAATAGACTTTTCATGTTCAAATAAATGCTCGTGATGAAGTAAGTGGAACAATTTATAAATAAAAAAGAAAACAATGATGATTATAAAACATCGATATATTAGTATATATAATGTATACATGTACATATTTTTTCTCATTTTATAGGCCGACGTAGAACCTGAATTAATCATGAAACGCGTATCGGAATCTTCTGGATCAAAATATAGCGTTCATAAAGAAACTGCTAAACCTCAACCAGCTGTAACCCCTGTGGTAATATAAACACATACACATATACACATACATATATATATATATATATATATGTTTATTTGTTGTAATATAAATTATATTTATGCCAAGGATATTAAAATTTCTTTTTTTAGAACTCTGTTTATAAAAAAACTGAAATACCAGATATTGCTGCTATGCAACGCGAATCTATGAAAAAAGAAGGCCCTCCTGCACGTGTGGTAATATATGAATGTTATATACACATATATTTAAAATTATACTTTATTTTAACCATTCTTTTTTTTTATTGCTATTATTATTTTTCACGTTAATTTTTGTTAGGGTACCAATTATCAGCCAGTTCAAACAGCGCCAAAACCATTAGCAAGCCGCTGGGCATCCAATATATCATCATCAACCCAAGATAGTGGTGCAGCAGCCGTAAGAGCAGAACGCGAACGTGCTGAAAAAGAAGCTAGGGAAAGAGAAGAACAATCTGTACGTGAAAGAGAATTAATTGAAAAACAGCGAGCTGCTGAGCAAGAAAGACAATATCAACAACAATATCAGCAGCAACAGGAAGCTGAAAATTTACAAAGATTGAAGGAACAAGAACAACAACAAGAAGAAGAAAATAGAAAACGTGCTGAAGAACAAGAAAGACAGCGTCAAGCTGCCGCTGAAGAGGAAGAAAGGCAGCGTCAAACAGTTGCTCGAGAGCAAGAACATCAACGTCAAATTGCTGCTGAACAAGAACGTGAACGTCAAATTGCTGCTGAACAAGAGCGTGAACGTCAAGCTGCTGCTGAACAAGAAAGACAGCGTCAAACTGCAGAAGAACAACGTAAAGCTGCTGAGGAACAGCGCAAAGCTGCTGAAGAGCAACGTAAAGTTGCTGAAGAACAACAAAGGTTACTTGAAGAACAACAAAGAAAAGCTGAATTAGAAAAGTTACAGGTACGCAAAAAATAAAATAAAATATAAAATAACATTGAATAATTATAATAGTTATATTAATAATATAATATAAAAAAAGGCTGTATAGTATAGAATAATAACCATCCTTTTTTAATTATTCTTTAATTTAATTAGCGTGAAGAACAAGAAAAACAACAACAGCAAACAACTACATCATCACCAAAAGGGGTTTCAGCCGTCGTATTATTTAGTTATGATGCTGGAGAAGCTAATGAAATGGCACTTGTAGAAGGCGAAGTTATAGTAGAAATTGATCAAGTAGATGAAGGATGGTGGTATGGTATTAGTGAAGATGGTAAAAAACAAGGTTTATTCCCAGCTAATTATGTAGAAATATTACAAGAAGACCATCAACATACAGCTGCTACAGCTGCCAATGATACTACAAACGTACAAGAGGAACAACATTACGTTCCTACAGCAACTGCTACAACTCATACTGAAGATTTAGGCCATACTGCTATTGGATTATATGACTATCAAGCTGGCGAAGATAATGAAATATCATTCAAAGAAAATCAACGTATCACTAATATTGAATTTGTTAGTGAAGATTGGTGGCAAGGTCTTGCTCCTGATGGTAAAACGTATGGTTTATTCCCTTCAAATTATGTAAACTTGGAACAATAAATAATACATATAATTCATCTTTTTTTTTTTATGTAATAATCATTTATATAAATATATATATATATATATATATATACATCATGTATAATAAAAACTTTTTTTTACATAATTATCATCAAATAATATACACTATTTCATTTTTTCTTTTATCTAAGTGAACGTAATTGATGAATTCACAATAAAATTTTAAGAATCTTTATTCCAAAATATATATTATATATTATTTCAAACTATCAAACTATCAAAATTTAAGCCTTGTTAGCAGTCTATATTAAAAAAAAAACATCATATTAATTTCATCCATTCATGTTTACCTTTCTATATACAAGTACTAATACATATTATCTATATATTGATAAATTGATTAATTATTTATACCTTTTGGAAACGGAATCTTGGGGGAGCACGGTTGCGACGATCAACGACGGAACGAACACGTACAACACGAGCGTGGATAGCACAAGAGACACAATAATGTAACTTGACGTACAACTTGGGAATAGTGTATTCTTCATAGACGGAAGCTTCTTGAAGATCACGAACGGCAGCAGCTTCTACCATGTTACGGATAGTGAAACGCTTGATGGCCTTGTCCTAAATAAAAAAAATCATCATCATTGTTAACATATTAGTATATTATTATTCTTGTTTTTTTAAAAAAATGTTCTATATTTAAAATTATATTGTTCTAACCTTAGGACAACAGCGATAACAGTTGATACAGCGGACAAACTTGTTGTGACCGCGACCGTGCTTGTTACGTCCATTGTTTCTTCTCTTGCAAGTCTATATGTTTATTATTATTTTATATTAATATAGTGTATCCAAGCGAATAACATTGATGAAATATAAAAAAGAGAAAGTTAAAAAAAATCTGATTTTTTAATCCATCCATTTCATTTTAATCCATCCATCCATCCATCCATTATAATAATAATTCATTATTCATCCAATACCATCCATTTTATTAATTGTATCCCTATATCATTTCTATCGATGATCGTTTATTTATGTATGCTTTCGTTTATTTGATCCATTTGTTTTATCTTCCTCATTACCATATTAGATTTTACGTGAAGGAAAAAAGAAGGAAATATTGTTAGAGCCTATCATTATTTTTTTTAAAATGAAAATTTAAAATTCCGACTTTTTTTTTGTATGTATATGCTATATGAATTTTTTTTAAGATCAAAAGAAAAAAAATTGCCTTAAACACAATTACTTTTTTATTCTAAACATGGTTTTAATAATGGTATAATGCTAATACATAAATGAAAAATTGAATACTAAAAGATTAAAAATATACTCTAATATCATACATATATATATGTATATATGTATAAGTCCTTTTAACAAATTCAGCTAATAGTTTTACCGATATTAATATTATTATTTTTTATAAATGAATATATTTTTATATATTATTAAAGCTAGTCCATTCCATCATTATAATAATAAAAAAAACATTATGCTCTAAGAGAAATCCAAAAAAAGGAAGTATTATTTAAAATCCCGCCGAATTTTTTTTAAAAATAAACTTGTGCTTTTTTTTTACTCTTTGTTCCTTTAATATTTTTATAAAACAAAAAATAAAATGACAGATTCAGGTATTTATCGGATAAATACAACATAGCATTTTTTTCAGATCTTGTTCTAATACTACTATATATGTATCATTTAGGTATGATTGATATTCCTGATTACATACTCGTCAAAAATAACAAACGAAAAAAAGCAAAAAAAGTGATACCTATTAGTATTTTAGAAGAAGAATCAATATCCCAACCACAGAAAAAGTAAAAGAACATTATTGAATTTTTTTTTTTTTAATTTATATATATATATTGGTGTATTAATCAAGTCTAATTTTATATATATAATTACTTATTTTTATAAAGAATAAAAAAGGCAACTATGGAGGACATCGAGGAAACTGAAGAGGAAAAAAGACGTCGAGAATTAAGGCAACAACGATTTAATCAAGATCAACAACAACCTCTGACATTACAGCAAAAAATATTACAACAAAAAATATTACAACAACAACAACAAGCAAGCATAGCGACAGCAACCAATTCAACATATGTAAGTGAAATATAAACAGTCATTCAAACACATAATACAGTATTAATAACATTACATGATTTACCTTATCTTTATATTTATCTTTATATCTATTTTGTTTATGAATAATAAACAGTATGGGGATGATAATTGGTATGGCTCAGCAGTTATAGGTACATGTACTAATATTGAAAAACCTTATCTTCGATTGACATCGGTAAGTTTAAAAATAGATATATTAAAAATAAAATAAGAGAAAGATATATAAAATTGTATAATGAATTGTAGAGTAAATATAATGTACATAACACTTAACAATTCATTTAATATTTATATTTATATTTATGTAGGCGGTTGATCCAAGAACGGTTCGCCCTTTATTAGTATTACAGAAAACATATAAGTTTCTTCGGAAAAAATGGAAAAAACATCAAAATTATTCTTATATTTGTGAACAATTCAAGTCCATGAGACAGGATTTAACGGTAAGTGCATACAGGAATTAATTGTTTATAATAGTAATCATAATAGGAATCATATCACTCATTTAGATATAATAGGTTCAATGTATAAGAAATGAATTTACAGTTAAAGTCTACGAGTCACACGCAAGAATTGCATTAGAAAAGGTAAAAATGTATAGTATAAACATAAAATGACAGCCGTATTAAAATTAACCCTATTTTTATTTTATTTTGCTTTTAACTTTAAAAAGGGAGATATGGGGGAATTTAATCAATGTCAAACACAGTTAAAATATCTTTATGCATTAAATATCAAGGGTAATATGGAAGAATTTACTGCTTATAGGCTTTTATATTTTATATTTTCACAAAATCAATCAGGTAAAATAATTTTTAATAACAATAGTATTGATAGCAATGGTTAATTTTTATTTATTTTCATCTTATATAATTACTGCTATTATTATATAGATATAAATTCATCATTAGGAGAAATAAGGAAAAGTGATTATCAAGAGGGATTTGTTGAACATGCTCTAAATGTTAGATCTGCCATTGCTACCAAAAACTATCATCGGTTCTTTAAATTATATATTGATGCTCCAAATATGGGTGGCTATTTAATGGATAAATTTATAGAACGCGAAAGAATTCAAGCTCTTCAAATTTTATGTAAAGGGTAAAGTTAAATATATATTCATTTATTTAAAATAATATAAAAAAAGATTGTGTACTATGTGTAACATGAATTGAAATGTATCAAATTTTTTTCTTTTATTAAACAATGAAACGTTAGGTATCAAATGGGATTACCTTTAGGGTTTGTTCAACAAGAACTTGGATTTGAATCTTTTGAAGATACATATAAGTTTTTTAATAGACATGGGTTATTAACTAAAAAAATGAAATTAAAGGCTGGCATTACATTAAATCCTAAAGATATTCAACCAAAATTAATGGAGTTATGTAAGAGCTTTTCCAAAATTGACATCAAAGGGCAAATTTAGTAATATTAGTGGTCACGTTACTTTTTTTTTAAAAAAAAATAAAATATTTGATTTGCTTGTTTCAACTTTTTTAGTTTTGTTTCTTTTCTTTTCTTTTTTTCCTTACTTTTTGTATATTTTAAATATTATTATCCTGTATATTTTATATATAAAGTATATTAGTTTACTTTTTACTTAATATGGCCGATTCAACCATAGTAAAAACGAAAGAAATAAAAACTTCAAATCAAGAAACGCCAAGCGATGAATTGTGTATGGACTATATCATTTTTTTATTATTTATTTTTCATATACATACATACATATATATATATATATATATATATATATATTACAGCAGCACAGATCTAAAAAATAATATTACTGCTACTATTTTTTATTTTTATTAACCATTGTCATTACTGTATATACATAGTTCATCCTCATACATTAACGGCTTTGCTTGTTCTTATTGCTTGGTTATTTTATGCCGGTATACGAACAAATCATGAAGATACAGAAAATAGTATTAAGCTTGGAATATTAGCAGCTATATGTTGTTTTATATTTATTGGTATGTTACAATTCAGAGATGGCCCTTTTGTTCGTCCTAGTGTTCCTTTTTGGCGTGCTATTCTTAGTCTTAGTGTTTTATATCAACTCTTCTTAGTATTTATGTTATTTATGGTAAAGCATTATTATTGTTATTATTATTATTAAAAATAAGAGATAAGGTGATAGATGTACTGAAAGAAGACACAAAATGTCTAATGCTATTATTAATATTATAAAGATCTTAACGCTAACTATATAAATATATACATCTTTTACTTTTATTTTATTTAATTTTTTAATAGAATAAAAATGATGCTCGTCAATTTATGACTTACTTGGATCCTTCATTAGGTGTAGAATTACCAGAAAGATCATATGCAGAAAATTGTGAAACAACTTGGTCAAATATTAAGGTAACATGACTACTAGAAAAAAAAATTATTGTTATTACTACCATCGTTTTACTCATTTTTTTTTTTATTATTGCTTTATTACTATTCAACAAATGCTTTTTATATTAGGATCAAATGGATATTTTTGTATTAGCACATGCACTAGGATGGTATGGAAAAGCATTAATTACACGTGATTATTGGTTATGCTGGGTATTATCTATTGCTTTTGAATTATGTGAGTATTCTTTAGAACATCAACTTAATAATTTTGCTGAATGCTGGTGGGATCATGTAAGGAAAAATAAAATAAAGGATAATAGCTGATAAAAAAAGAAGAAAGGATGAATTCGTTTTAAGGATTAAACTTATTTCTTTATCTTTTCAATAGTGGATCTTGGATGTACTTTTATGTAATTGGGCTGGGATCTATCTTGGTATGAAAACCTGTCAATATTTAGAAGTTAAAGTAAGCAGTTTTATTAATATTATTGCTATTTTTATTTGCTTATTATTTTTTATCAAGGACATATCATTAAATAACTTATTTGCTTTTTATCTTTACCAATTTTTTTACATCATCATAGCAATATTCATGGGTTGGACTTCGTCAAATCAAATCATTTCGTGGAAAAGCTAAACGTGCAGTACAGCAATTTACCCCACGAGATTGGACACGATATGAATGGAAGGCAACATCAAGTCCTAAAAATTATTTTGGTACCGTTGGATTCATGATTGTGGTAAAATAAAACAAGATGATTGGATAATAAAAAAAGTAAAGGCATTAAAATTAAAAAATTAAATTAATCATATATATGTATTTTTTTTTTTTGTATACTATATATCCTTTTTTGGGGAAATTGTTAGTTTTTACAATGCGAATTGAATTGCTTTTACTTGAAATATTTATTATGGGTCCCACCTGAACATCCTATTAACACATATCGTTTAATTCTTGCCTTCTTATTTGCTTTACCGGGAGCTCGCGATTTATATCAATACCTTTCTGACAGGTAATAAAAATAAAATAGGACTATAATTATTTGAAAAAAAGAGGTTTTTATTTATTAATTTATTTATTAATATTTAACTTTTGTTCTTTATTAGCAGTAATACTCACCGACTTGGAGCCCATGGTTGGTTATTTATTTGTAATATCATGACAGAATCACTAATTTGCCTTAAGTTTTCGGAGAACGAATTCCATGTTCCTGCACCAATGTTTGTTAAAGTAGCTTGGTCTATTGTCTTCTTAATTGTGTTAGTTATTTTCCCATTGTGGCGATTTGTGATCAATCCTAGAAAGCCTGTTGCTATTAATGAAAAAGAAGAATAGGAATATAATATATACGTATACATATCTTTTTTTTTTTTTTACTTTTTAATTATAATCAGTATTTTTATTTTCTTCAGCTTGCTTTATTTATTTATTCGCATATTAGCACGTATATAAACTATAGACCTTTAAATATATATATATATATATGTATATATGTTATGTTTTTATTATTTACCTCATTTTATATATTAAATATTTTTTACGTAAAAAAAAAAGATCTAATATTTATAATTAGTTTGATCAGATAAGTCTTCCTTACTTTCTAATTTTGACCGGATATATTTTACCCCGGGCGCGGAACTTTATCCTTTAATTTTTTTTATAATCTTCCTCTACTCTTCCCTTTTCTTTCTTTTCTTTTCCCTCTCTCTCTCTTTCTTTTTTCTTTTTTTCTCGTACATGATATAATAATGATTTATCATTATGATTATAAAGTAAATTATATTAAAAATAATTATTAAGATAAAATAAATAAAATAAATTTAAAATAAGTTTGTAGTAAAGCTATATCATATAATTTTGTTATTAGGATATCTGGGAAAATGGCGATTTTACACCTTGGTTTCATCAAGTGTAAGTAGCATTGTGGTACATAAAAATAAACAATACAGAAAAAAAAGGAACGCTTTTTTTTACTATTTATTTCTTAAAAAAATAGAAAGAAAAAAAAATGCTTATTCGACCTTTTTGCTTTTTTTACTGACTCTTTTTTTATTTTTTTTTTATTTTTTATTTTATTTTTTTAGTGTAATCAATAGTATTATACCTTCTATTATATTAGCTGGTTTATTTATTATATTAATCGCCAAACTTGCAACAATCCAACGTCCCCATGATTATGGGTCAATTTATAAACCATTAAAAAATAATAATCAGGGAAATTATGGTACGATTAATAATAAACCAATTCTTGAAATTAACCAAGAGCACCTGGTCATTCCTTCCTCTTCTTCCACTTCATCACAAGACAACAACCTTTTAGATCAAAATGGTCACCTGGATTATTTATCAAATAATTCACCTTGGCCACAATATACTTGGATACGATTACTTATTAGTACTCTTCAATCGCTATTATGCATCTTTATCATATATCAACTTTATAATGATGGTTATGAGTTAGATGTCCCAATAGAAGGTACCTTAAAAAAAGATCTTTTATTAGACTATTGTACTCGCTTTATTTATTGGGTAAGTGTTATACATATATATATATATATATATATATATATATACGAATAACAATATATTATATAAAAAAGATTTTGGTTATAATAAATAAATACTAAAACGGATCGGGGTACTCTTTTCCCCTGAAGAAAAAAAAAGAAAGATAAAACAACATTTACTAATATCTACATTATATTTATCTCCATTTCTACTATCATATATTATAGATTTATAGTTTACTATCTTTATTATTTGCTGGATTTTATGGAAATATCTTTTTTACAAAAACTGTGGTGAATCATTTAAATATTTTATGTTTTATCGATTTTGGGCTTCGTTTACTCGATATTCGATCTTATTATGCATTACATGAAATTGGTATGATGGCATCATCGGGTTATCTTTTCACAATTATCACCATTGACTTCAGTTTTATTTTATTGATTGCTATCATTAATGAGAACCCTGTCACTTGTCCAAAGAACCCTATTATTTCTGCATCTGTAAGTGAAAGAATGATAAAATAATAATAAAAAATGCGGAGAATATAAGTCTTTTTATTTTGTTTTTTTAAGATTAAGATTTAGAAATCTAAAAGATTTATACTAATTAAACTATTTTTGTGATTTTTATCCATTTTAGGGAAGGGTAGTTTCTGGTGAAAAATGGGCTAGTATTTATTCAAAATTTATGTTTGTTTGGGTTGATGTGATGATGAAAAAAGGGTGGAAAAAGAAATTAAATGATGAAGATTTATTAGATTTACCCGAAGAAAATGCATCACTTAACGTACTTGCAGCATATAAAAAAAACTATAAATGGAACATGGCTCTCTCTTTAATACGCACTTTTCGAGGCCCTCTTACTACTCAGTTTTTTTACAGTATTATTTGGTCTCTTTGTATGTTTGGCCCTCCTTATTTCCTTAGTCAAATCGTAAAATTCATTGAAAATGGTGATTCAACCGAAGTGCCTGTTAGTACCGCCTTTTTATTTGTATTTGGATTATTCTTTACTTCAACATTTCAATCCCTTGCTTATCAGCAAAGTCTTTACATTGGTCGTACTTTGGGTATACGCATTCAGTCTATTGTCATTGGTGAAGTATATGATAAATCTTTACGTCGTCGGGATGATACTGGTACACCTTCCGAAGCTGAAGCTAACCTTCCAACAAAAGAAAAAAAAGGGAATATTAATAATTTACTATCTGTAGATGCTCAAAAAATGGGTGAAGTAGCAGCATATGTAAGTGTTTTATATATATATATATATCTACTACATATATATTCATTTGATTAACTCTCATCCTTTCTTTTTATTTTATTTTTTTTGAATATATATATTCCACTTATAAATAGATCTTTTATTATTATTGTTTCCCTCTTCAAGCATCTGTCTGTATATGGGGTTTATATAAGCTATTAGGTGCTGCTTCTTTATATGGGGTTTTGGTGATGATTCTTTTACAACCAGCAACTTATCTTCTTATGAAACGATTCCAAACTGTTCACCAAAGATGTATGTCCTTCACCGATAAACGGATTAAGCTGATGAATGAATTATTAAATGCTATTAGGATAGTCAAGTTTTTTGCTTGGGAAGATCAATTTAGATATAGAATTGTTGAAGCAAGAGAGCAGGAATTAAAAGAAATAAGATCAAGATTATATATGTTTATGTATATGGGTGTAGTCTCTTTTATGATACCTGTCAGCGTCATGATCACTGTCTTTTATATTTACACTCGATCTAATACATTGACAGCATCTACAGCATTTACAGCTGTCGCCTTGTTTAATACATTTAAAGGAATCTTTGATGAATTACCAGCCATTATTTCTTTCACTCTTCAAGCAAATGTATCTTTACGTCGTATTGGGAAATTTTTAGAAGAAGAGGAAGAAATTGATTCAAATCCAACAACCCTTCATCCTACTACCTGTATTGGTTTTGTGGATGATGCAAGCTTTAGCTGGACTAAACCTACAACAGATAACCATGGCCTTGTCGCTTCTAATCCTCAACTTCGAAATTTAAATCTTTCTTTTCCTTTGAATAAACTCTCTATTATATGTGGGCCTACTGGATCGGGTAAACAAGAATATATTTATATTTTAAAAAAATAAAAAAAATAAAATATTTAAATATTTATGCATTTTGGTATAAGCTAATTTTATAATTTTATTATATTTAATTTTTTTAAAAATATATTTATAATATATTAACATATTATTAGGAAAATCAACATTAATTGCTAGCTTACTTGGTGAAACTTATTGTTTATCTGGCAAAGCCATCTTACCTAGAAAGCCTTTAACTAATAAAATCATAGGTGGTGCAGCTTCTGGTATTGCTTATGTTTCTCAAACACCCTGGATTCAAAATATGAGCATTAAAGATAATATATTGTTCGGCTTGCCTTATGATCCAGAGCGATATAATAAAGTATTGTATATGGCCGCTTTAACAAGAGATTTAGAAATATTGGAATATGGTGATTCAACTGAAGTTGGTGAAAAAGGAATTAGTTTATCCGGTGGTCAAAAACAAAGGTATATATATAATATATCTTCATCAATATGTTTTTAATTATTATAATTACTATTATAATTTTCTCGCTATTAATTCATTTTTTTACTGTTGTCTTTTTTTTTTTTAAAAAAAAAAAAAAAAAAAAAAAAAAAAAAACTATATAGATTGGCTATTGCTCGTGCAGTTTATTCTCAAGCAAGTATTGTTATTTTGGATGATTGTCTTAGTGCAGTAGATGCTCATACAGCTAAACATTTATACGAACATTGCTTAAAAGGTGAATATATGAAGGATAGAACGGTGATTTTAGTAACACATCATGTTGGATTATGTATTCGTGGAGCCGATTATGTCGTTTCTTTACAAGACGGTCAAATTTTATCAGCTGGAACTCCTGCCCATGTGATTAATTCTGGTGCGTTAGGAGACGACTTTAATTTATTAGAAGATATTGTAACAAGTAATGAAGCTGAAGCCGTCGAAGGCTCTGTTCCAATAATTCCACTCAACGTGAATACATCCCACCATAAAGATGGACAGGGTAAATTAATTAAGGAAGAAGAACGTGTTGAAGGTGGTGTACACTTTTCAGTTTATCAAACTTATATGAAATCTTCTGGTGGATACTTTTATTGGGTTATTGTTTTACTCTTTTTCTGTCTTGCCCAAGGTTCGGTTTTAAGTCAGGACTATTGGATTAAAGTATGGGCAGCAGCCTATGATATAGTGAATATAAAGTCGGCAACATTTATGACAATGATGACGATGTCAACATTTGATCACTATCCTTCCTCCCAACTTCAATCAAAAGCAACTAATGATGA
Source organism: Cunninghamella blakesleeana (assembly GCA_017871115.1). Lineage (NCBI taxonomy): Eukaryota > Fungi > Mucoromycota > Mucoromycetes > Mucorales > Cunninghamellaceae > Cunninghamella > Cunninghamella blakesleeana. The sequence continues at coordinate 3,982,806 of JAFCIZ010000005.1, forward strand.
TGGTAATGATTCAGGCAATGTCAATGTGAACTATTATTTAGCTATTTATTTCCTACTTGGTATGGTTGCATTATGCATTAATACACTCAAATCCTATATTTTATATAATGGTTCTATCCTGGCTTCAAGATTACTTCATACACAATTATTAAATAGTATTTTAAGAGCAAAAGTCAGATATTTTGATACAACACCTTTAGGCCGTATTGTCAATCGATTTTCATCGGATATGGAAACCATCGATCAATCCGTTTCCCCAGCATTAGGATTTCTTTTATATAGTATAATTGCTACTGCATATGTAGTGATCCTCATTTCCTTCATTACACCAACCTTTATGATCGCCGGTGTTGTAATTGCTTACCTTTATTGGAAAGTTGGAAATTATTACCTTAGATCTTCTCGCGATATGAAACGTCTTAATTCTGTTAGTCGAAGTCCTATTTATGCCCAATTCCATGAAAGCTTGAATGGTATTGTAACGATTCGTGCATTTGGTGCTACAAGGCGATTTACGGATGAAAATTTTAAAAAGATTGATTGTAATAATAGAAGTTTTATTTGGATGTGGGCTTGTAATCGATGGCTTCATTGTCGTGTAGACATACTTGGTGCTTTTGTTGGATTTTGTACTGGGCTTGTATTGATTCTTTCAAGGGATTTTGTTGATGCTGGCTTGGCAGGACTTTCGCTTAGTTATTCACTTACTTTCACACGTCATGTTCTCTGGGTAGTTCGTTGTTACGCATTAAACGAAATGAATTGTGTATCAATTGAACGTGTAAAGGGTTATTTAGATATTGAATCAGAAGTGAACAATGATCATACTCATCATCAGCAAGTTTCACCACAATGGCCAGCTACAGGAAAAGTAAAAGTTGATAATTTGCTCGTCAGATACGCCCCTGAATTACCTGCTGTTTTACATAATATCTCATTTGATGTTCAACCTAGTGAAAAGATTGGTATTGTCGGTAAAACAGGTAGTGGGAAGAGTTCATTGGCGCTTTCGTTCTTTCGATTTATGGAACCCTCCGAAGGCACCATTTATATTGACAATGTAGATATTACACAATTATCTTTATATGATTTAAGATCTCGTTTAACAATTATTCCTCAAGATCCTGTCTTATTTTCAGGTACTATTCGAAGCAATTTGGATCCTTTTAATCAGCATGATGATGCCACATTATGGGCAGCTTTGAAACGTTCCCACTTGCTTCAACCTCAAAAAGATACAAACCATAATCAGTCGGACTCAAATGATATTACCCTTGATACCCCCGTTTCAGAAAATGGAAATAATTTTAGGTAACAGCTAAAGCAAATAAACGAATATAATGATATAATAATAATATAGCAACATGCATATTTATGAATGAATAAATAACACCATATGCACTTTTTTATTTTATTTTTTAAAAAAAATAGCCAGGGCCAAAGACAACTTATTGCATTATCTAGAGCTTTAGTAAAAAAATCATCATTGATTATTTTGGATGAAGCAACTTCAAGCGTTGATTTTGAGACTGATCGTCGTATTCAAAATACTATTCGATCAGAATTTGTTGACAGTACTTTGCTTACCGTGGCTCATAGAGTAAAAAAGTTTTTAATTTTATATTTATCTATATTTTTTAGTCTTATTTAATGATCTATGGTATTAATACTAATATTTTTTATCTATTTTTTCAACTTTTTGCCGTTTATTATTTATTAATAGATAAACACTGTAATAGATTATGATCGTATTCTTGTTTTAGATACTGGTAAAATTGTTGAATTTGATACACCTTACCGTTTAATGACAAAAGAAAATGGTTATTTCAGGGCGATGTGTGAAAAGAGTGGTGAATTCCCTGAACTTTTAGCTATTGCTAAATCCAAGCATATTGAATAGATTTCTATTATTATTATCATTATTATTATCAATTATTTTAATTTGGTTTGCTTTCTTTTCTATTTATACTTCATGATTAGCACACACACACACATATTTATATATTTATAAATATATATATCACTTTCTTACATTATTTATTTATTTTTATTTTTATTTTTTAAAAAAAAAGAATCCTTCATACATTATTTTTTTTATCAATATAACAAACTATATTAATTATTTTTTATTTTATATTTGTTGATTTTTGATATGGTACTTAAATGCTCTCTATTTATACCAAGTTATATAATATTTTTTATTTATATATATACATATATATATATTAGGGTAGAAGAGGAAGGGAAGAGAGAGAGGAAGGAATATTAGTTGAATAACTTGAAAGTAATATAGGAATTTTTAAAAAAAATAAAAATAAAAATAAATAAGGTAATATAAAGATATATACATACATACATTTAAAGATTTCTATATATTATTGATGTTGTTTGCTGTTATTAATAATCATGTGATTATGTTGATATTATTATTATTGTTTATTAAATAGAACGAGGTTTAATATTTTTTTCAACCACAAGATGTTCACCAGATGTATATAAATTACTAATAGCAGCTTGACGTTTCACCACGTTCAAGTCATGTTCCGCTTTACTAATGAGTTGAGAAATAATGTTGGGATCAGTTTCATTTTGGTGAGCACGGAAAGCATCTCTAGACCGTCTGATGGTATAGGTCTTAAAGTTATAAGAAGCAAATTTATTGCCATGTCTTAAAAAATCACGATATAAAGATAATACATGAGAACGAACGTTGGATACCATTTCTGTTAAATAATAATAGATATTGGAATATTATTAATATTAAAAAAAGAAAGAAAAAGAAAAATAAAAACAAACAAGTGTGCAAGTGAAAAAAAAAAAAAAAAAAATCTATCGGGCTGGATAAATTATATTCCTCCTTTTTAAAAAAATCTTGGCTCAATTTTTTTTTTTTATATTTCACTGTTCTTTCTTTCTCTTTTTACTATTATTTTTTGATTATATGTTAACCAAATAAATAAAGATCACATATCATCATTATGATTTTTATTCTATTTTAAAAGGAAGAGATAAAAGCATCCTATTTTAATTTTAATTAATGATTCATTAACCTTACTTCCTTATATATATTAAGCTCTATTTCCATAATAAAGAACTTAATAACCTTAGATCAACCTTTATTAAGAATTAAGAGCGAAAATTCGGACAAAAGTCCTTTTTTGATTAAAAGATTTCTATTTATTACTATTATTTATAATAAGTATTATATATTACAATTTATTATGTTTTTTTAGAAATACAAAAAAAATAGTCTTTTTTCTTTTTTTTAATATTATTATTATTGTTTGTGTTAAAGTATACAAAGATATTCCGAATTTGGTATTCTCTCACGTTTGATTAATACAAATATTATCCATAAGCCATGATAATTATTTAACCTCGTAGACTTTGTATTCTTTTTTATATCAAGTTGTAAGATTTTTAAAATAATAGTCATTTTATTGTCAATATATAAATAAATTGATAGATAGATTTAAGGGAAGAAAAGTGTGCCATTTAAAAAAAGATGATTTAAATACCAGCAAGGGTAAGTTTTATTCGTATATAAAACTCTCCTATTTTCAAAAAAAAAAAAAACTTTCTTTTACTTTCTCTCTCTTTAAACACATGGCTATGAGTCAATTTACATATTATTTCCTTATATAAAAGAAAAGAAAAGGGAATCGTTTTGTTAGGTATTTGAAAAATTGTATGTATAAAAAAAATAGAGTCACTTCGGCCTAAAACCCAGCAAATAACGATGGCTTTAAAAAGTTTTTTTTTTTTATATATTGAGTTTTTTATTTTTAGTTTCTCTTTTTCAATTTTTTTTTTTTCTTTCCTTTTTCTTTCTATTTTTCTTTTTTTTTTTCTTTTTCTCTTTTGTAAATATTTTTTTCTTTACCTCTGAATTAATATAGTCATATATTATATTCCTTTTATATTTGTTTATATTTTATTATTTATATTTATATAATTTAATCTATTTTTATTATTATCCTTTATATTTTTATTTTATGTTATAATGATTCAAACCATTTTTGATATTGATCAACCCATTGAAAAAAGACCAGTTATTACTTACCAATTGGAACCCTCTCAACAAATAGCCAGTATAAGAAATATTATTGTATCAAGAAAGCGTAAATTAATTCCTATTCATACTACCAATATTCATGATGAACAAGAAGAAGAAAGAGATTTAAAAAAGAAAAAGGAAGTTTATGATGATATGATTAATGGTTTACCTTCTCCACCTGTTGAAAGTCCACTTGCCGAATTCCCCCCACTTCATGATTCTACTTCTGTTTGTAGTCTTGAAGAAGACGACACACCTCCCTTAACGCCAAACACTCATTCAACCATAGTAGAAAAAATCTCTTCTACCACAACTGATGACAATGATGCTACTCAAAAGTCTGAATTATCCAGTGAAGAAATTCTTTTAAAATTAAAATCCTTGAGAGAAGAAAAGCATCATTTATTTCAATTAATGAAGCGCTTAGTGGTAGAAGATGAACAAAAAGAGCAGCAGCTTAAAAAAGAACGCTTATTAAAACAAAAAATACAAGAAGAGCTGGAACAAGAAAAAGTTAAACAAGAAAAATCACTAACTTTACAAGAAGAAAACACAAGTCATAATGCTATAAGAAAAAAGAAGCCAAGTCGATGGTCATCTACTTCTACAGCAAATCATCCTTATCCTTCCACTCTTCGTAATAATAACAATAACTCTTTTATGTTCCAATCATCACATCATTCTTCATATAATAATAATAATAATAATAATAACAATACTGCATCATCCACTTCTTCTTTTCGATATCGTATGAATAACAACAATAATAATAATAATTCTTCAAGGCCTTTAAATTCAAGATCTAACTTTCATTCTTCGGTAAGGTCGCATGGTTATTTTGGTCAAAGAAATAATAATAACCTTCATCGCCCCCATCAAACCTCTTATTTGTATTAAAACTCCCTCAAGTCATCTTTATTTTTTAAATATATCATTTACATAATCACCCTCTCATCCTAGTTTTGTTAGTCATCCTTTACTCCTTTTTTTTTTTTTTTTTTGTATGTGTATGTATAAAAAAAATTATAAGAAAGAATAGAAAAAAAAAAAAAATTCTAGATACTTTAGTTCATATATATTTTATCTCCTTTTTTTTTATATATATATTTCTTTCACTCTTTCCCTTACCTAACCTTACTAAACTCCCATTTTTTTATCAATATTTTTCTTTTATATATATTTATATTCTTTTTTTTCCTCCCCACTCTCCACTTTTCTTTTTTTTTTAAAAAAAAAAAAAATAGCATATATATTTATATATATAATTTTTTTATTATTTTTTAAAAAAAAAAAAAAAAAAAAAAACTGTGTATATCTTTTTATTGTATTTTTATTATTATTATTATTATTATTATTATTATTTAAAAAATAAATAAAAGTCTAAATATCCATTTCTATTTTATTGCAACATTCGTTAAACCTATATCCTAAAAAAAGGAAAATTGTTTTAGTAGTCTAAATTATTATCTAAACTGATTAATATTTATCATCGAAAAAGATTATTTTCTTTTAAAATATATATGTACATACATACAAATATATATATATATATATATATATATTTACATAGGATCTAAAAAATTTTATTATTAAAATGGTTATTATATAGTTTGATAATGCTACTAATTATAAATAAATATATGTATATGAATTCCTATAATATATATATATATATGTGTGTGTGTGTGAAAGTATATGTGTGAATGCGTATATATGTAAGTGAGTAATGATCATAGAGAGAGTGTGAGAGTGAGGAAAAAATAAAAAGAATAAGGAGATATAAATATGCATAATGTAAAATGATGTAAAAGAATAAAAATTATAAATAGTTATTGATAAGTGATACTAAATATATATAATATATAATAAATAAATATGAATAAAATAGCTTAGATGATATATAAATTATAATTTTTTAAAAATAAGAAAAAACAAGATACACTCTTATTCAATTATTTTCTTTGTAGCCAACCAACAATGAAATCTTGAAAAGCATTTAAACTCTTCGAATTCCACCAACAAAGCCTGCACTGCCGTATCATAATCGTCCGAAGGAATCGACCAAGCCGAACAATAAAAAGATTTTTGATTACGATAAAAGGCCTTTTGAATATCCAAATTAATAAACCCAAGTTGCTTCTCAAAAGTATCTGTATGCCATTCACCAATAGGGATATCGAACAGTATATGATCCACCAAATCAATCGTTGATAATTGTTTTAATTCCTCAGTAAATTGCTCCGTATAATAAAAATCCACTACTTTTTTTTTAACCATTTCTTCTTGTCTATATTGATCAAATGCTTGTAAAATAGGGCCAGGATTATGATGAAACATATCACATTCTACCCACTCAATCCACCCTCCTGGCTTTAATACACGAATGCTTTCTTTTATTAAATGCTGCCATTGTTCTTTGGTGGAACTGGGCCCTAAAGCTCGCTGATAGACTAAATCAATGGAATCTGATTCTATGTTTTCCCAGGGTTGATATAGATCCATCGTTACATATTCTACATTAGGTGGAGTAGTTGTTTGATCTAGTACCGATCGTAATCCTATACTGATGATATGACAAGTTGGTTGTTCGGATGCTAATTCTAATGCCCATATACCACTGCCTGTTCCTACATCTAATATCTTTTTGGGTGAGCTGGCCATTTTATTAAGTGCATAGCAGTTGGTTTTTCTTGCATGTTTTAATAAATAATGCTATATAAAAAATATATTTATTTAATAAGGGATATTTTTTTTTGGAGAGAGAAAAAAAAAAAAAAAGAAAAAAAAACTGAGGGTTAAAATTTTTTTTGAATCTCCGTATTTTATCATTCGTTCCTTTTTTTTCCTCTTTTTTCTTGTTTTTTATGTATCTTTAGATAAATAAAAGTATACGTATATATATATGTATATATACATACCTGACGTTGTAAACGATCTAATTCTCTCAAATCTTCAGGTGATTTAACTGAGCTTGGTTTTCGTCTTTTAACAAAAGTTGAAGTAGTCATGGATAAAATACTGGCTACGGAAGGGCGTCGGTTATTATGTTGACTGGGTGCGGCACGGTGACTTACTGTACTAAGTCTTCGGCTTTTTTTACTCACTGATCGATTTCTTTTAGTTTTTTCGATAATACGACTTGGTTGATTTCCCATTCTATTGATATATCCGTTTATTCAAGATGTTGATGATAGTAGCAGTTGTAGTAATAAAAAAAGAAAGAAAGTAAAGAAAAACAAAGAGAAAAAAATATAAGGATATTATATATAAAGGAGTGGAATTGGTGAGGGGAAAGCTGTACTTTTTTTTAAAAAAAATAAAAAAAAATCTAAAGAGAAAAGAAGTTATAATAATAGAAAAAGAAAAAAAAAATTTTTTTTATCATTTATATTACTAGATCTTTTTTTGGTAAGAAATCCTTTTAAGCCGATCCGCCACTTCCGAAGCAAAAACCATATTTAGTTTATTTCATTAAATAAAAACCAATGATTTAAAGTATGTTTCACTTGAAATAAAAAAGTACAATATATATATTTGCTAAATGCAAACAATCACCCGCTTTGCTGGTAACAATTTATTTATTATCGGAGATGCATTTTCTTCAACTACCAAAAGTACCAACTTTTTTTTTAAACATTTTGCATTAATCTAGGCTAATTTTATTTTAAAAAGCATCGTCAGCTTATATACTAATACATATCTCATTTATATTTTAATCTCTTGCTTTTTTTAATAAAAAAAAGAGATGGACTTGATCATTTAATAAAATAAACATATGTTTATTTTTACTTTTTCTCATAAGGATGAAAATAGATCCTATACGTAACATGACCAAAATCATTGATTGTGTATAGAAAAAATAATTTATTCTAGACTTGTGATGTGATTATATTAATGTGTAACCGTTTTTCTTATTTCCTAAGCAAAATCCGAAAAGAGAATAAAAACGAACGCAATTTACTCTACAAGTTAGATTACCGGAATTGTTAAAAGGGAGGGTAAGTTCATTAGTTAGTGCTTCTAAAATAGGCAAAGATAATATATTTATTTTATTCACCTAGATGTTTATAAAAAATCAAAACAATTTCTCCTTATAGATCAACATGAATATCTTGAAAGCGTTGTTTATCTTGTTCTTTATTAACATAACAAAAGGAGCCAACGATAGTGTCAATTAATTTTTTATTTTAAAAAGTTATTACGTAAAAATAACATATATACATTTATATATATATATATATATATATATGTATGTTTATATATAAATGTGTGTATATAAATGTGTGTATAAATATATATATTTGCATTTTTATATATAACCAACCGAGAATTTATATATATATATATATATATATATATATAACAGTTTTTTTTTTTTTTTTTTTTTTTTTTTTTTCCTCCAAGATTATTAGTTAAACATTGATTTTAGTATTATTATTACTTTGTTGTTGTCATGTTGATCATTATATTGATAAATAAAAATAAAGCTGTAGGAAAAATAAAAATAAAAAATTAAATACGGAGTTTAATTTTTAAGTTTTTAAAAAATATCATTTAAACTCTCTCCCTTCAACTTTAATTTCATTTTCTTTCTTTTTTTTAAATAAATCTACTTTTTTTTAATATATTACTATATTAATATTATATAGATATAAATATTAATATTTATATATTTATATATATAAATATAAATATATAAATTATTTTACCTTTCCTTCTCTTTTTTCTACTTTTCTTTCCTTTTTAATTTATAAAATAACCTTTCCTTCTTTTTTCTTTTTTTTTTTAATGGCAGCAATAGATCATAAATCTTCCGATATGAATTCAATAAAACAATCATCTACAATGGACTCACAACGATATTTAGATCGTGAAGTAGAAGATGGCCCATTATTTAGATCAACAATAACACAATTAGAAAATAGAACCAGTACACTTAAAACAAATGTAAAACGTATTTTAAAAGTTGCTGCTCAATCCTTTGAAGCCAGACAACAATCTATTGAAGCAGATATTTTATTTACTCAAACACTTTTAGAAATGCCAAATCTCGATCCACTTTCAACTCATTACTTGGAGGTTGCTTGGAAAGAACTTTTGGACCAACGGGAACGTTTTCAATTTTCTATGCAATCTCTCTTAATTGATCCTTTACAAAAAATATATGACTTGGATATAAAAATAGCTGATACAAAGCGACGTCAGTTCGAAGAAGAAAGCAAACATTATTATTCTCTTTTATCTAAATATTTATCTATTAAATCCACTCCATCATCATCATCACACCAAGATCCAATTGCCTCTTTATCAATTAATCATAATAACATAGCAAATACTGATCAAGATGGTCAAAACAATCATCAATCATCATTATCATCACATCAGCAACAGCAACCAATGACCACTGCCAAGAAAAAAGAAAAGAGAAAATCTTTAGAGGTAGAAGCTAAGCATGTTGCCAAACAACGCCATTTTGATCTAGCCCGATTTGAATATTATAATTATCTTATGGATTTAAATGGTGGAAAAAAGGAACAAGAAATCCTATTTCATTTATTATCTTATTATCAGCGTGAGTATAGTTTTTATCAATCAGTTGGAAAAAAGTTAAATCAATGGAAACCAGGTTTAGATGAATTAGCCTCTTTGATGGCTCAAGCTTCAGCTGAACAAGGTATTGTAAATAAGGAAAGACATGAAAAAAGAAAACAGTTGGAAACAAAATGGATGCAAAGTGAGGCAGGTACACAGCATATCATGAAAGATCAACTACGACAACAACAATCAAGATTAAGCACCTCTTCTTCTTCTTCTTCTTCTAAAGATGCATTATCAAAACAACAGCAACAAAATGGCGGTGAATTATCTAATAATACCCAAGCTTTACCAACATTGGATACATCTTCTACTAGTATATCAACATCGGCTGCTACAAGTCACTCTTCTGCTTCAACTTCTTCTTCCTGTTTATCACCAGATATCAGTATACAGCAACAAATATCATCAACGGATCAATATAATAATAATAATAATAACAATAACGAAGTAACTATTCTAGATCAACAATCTAAAAATATAATCACCCAAGATGAGAATGATCTGGAAAATGAAAAAAGAGCAAGTCGAAGAAAAGAAGGATTTTTATTTTCAACTTCGAAACTAGCAAAAAGCAATCCTGCAGTTGTTTCTAATTTATGGCACAAGTAAGTCTATTTCATTGATATACATACACGTATAACACAAATATAGACCTACATACCTGGTGATTCATAAATAACTTTTTTTTTCACTTTTATTATTATTATTGCTATTAATAAATAGATACTGGTGTGTATTAAGCGACGGATTCCTACATGAATATTGCAACTGGAAGAAACAGTTAGAAACTCATAATGATCCAATCAATTTAAAAGTTGCATCTGTACGTGAAGCTCGAAATATAGAAAGAAGATTTTGTTTTGAAGTCATTACACCTCAGTTTAGTAGAATTTATCAAGCTACGTCACAAGAAGATATGCAAAGTTGGATCCAATCAATTAATAACGCTATTGAATCAGCATTAAATGGGGAACATTCAACATTCACAGATTTAAACACGGTAGATACTATTCCTTCTTCTCTTACCTCAGGGTCATCATCATCAACGACAACGACTACAGCAGCAGCAGTACAAAATAATAATAATATAGATGTTAGTAGTAAAGCAAGTATTATATTAGGTATAAATGATGATCAGGTACCCAGACGAAAATCTTGGAAAGAGCATGGGAAATCATTAACGATTGCATTAAATGGTTTACGGCGTAAAAAGCCACATTCTACAAATAATAATATCAACAATAATAGTTCAGGTATAACAATCAATACATCAACAGGACCAAATCATCACTATGATCAATATGCTATCCCTCTATCACCAACTTTTCAATTGGAAGGTGATATTCCCCCATTACCATCTTCACCCATACAACATGATCAACAACAACAACAACTTATCTTACCTGTAGCTTCCATCTTAAGAGAAAACCCATTTAATTATTGGTGTTCTGATTGTGGTGTTAAAAACCCTGATTGGTGCTCTTTAAATCTGGGCGTTGTTATATGCATTGGTAAATTATATTTATAAAAAAATAACCCCTCCCATATATATATATATGCTTTTTTCCCTCTTATTTTAAAAGAAAATGAAAATTCATTCCTTATTTTTTTTTCTTTATTATTATTATTATTATTACTAATGCTATTTAGATTGTTCTGGTGTTCATCGAAGTTTGGGCACAAGCTTATCGAAAGTTCGATCATTAACTTTGGACACAACAGCATTTACACCAGATGTAGTAGAAATGCTTAAAGAACTAGGCAATGAAAAGGTGAATGAAATTTTAGAAGGTAACTTGACGGACTCGAAAGAAAAACCAGCAGGAAATAATGACTCAGCCTTAAAAAAGCAATCTTTTATTCGCAATAAATATGAACATCATAAATATATACTACAACAAAAGCAGCAAGAAGATGGAGATACTTATAGAGATCCAAATCAATTATTATTTGAAGCTATCGATCAGGATGATATTTCTAAAGCTTTCCACGCATTAATTCTTGGTGCTGACCCAAATACTCAAAGGGAAACAAACGAAAAGGATGAAAATAAAGATGAAGATAATCTCGCAATAAAATCAACAAATGATATAAAGGAAATGGAAGGAGATATAGAAGAAATTATTTTACCAGTATTAGATACATTTGGAAACGTTATCAAAAATAAAACAACTAGTGTACGATTATCTACTCAACAAAAAAATACAGCAATAACAAACGATGACGACCAAAAGGATATAAAAAATCCTACTATAACTTCACCTATGGCACAAACTAGATATGCATTGCATTTTGCTTTATTACATCCAAGGCAATTTCAATTTAAAAACCATCGCCCTATTGCTATATTCCCAATGGCCGAATTGTTACTACAAAATGGTGCTCGATTAGATATTATTGATCCAATCACTGGGTATGAATTATCCGCTTTATTATCTTTTGGTGATGTTTTATCAGATGAAGCCATTTCTTATGTAAATATAAAAAATCAAGCCAGAGGGAGATCACCTATACAACGTGTATCATCAACCAACCGATTACCTATTACCCCACCTCCTACAACTGACTTGATATCTTAGGAAAAGAAAAAAAATTCTTTTTTTAGCATTGTATTATAACCTTTATTCATTCCCCTCCCCTCCCATTTTTATTTTATATTATTTTATTATTCTTCTACTTATTTGTTTTTTATTTATTAAATTAATATTTAATTATTAGATTAAATTATGAGTTACATATCTATTTATAATAAAGTTCTGTTTTTATTAATTTTAATTTACAAAAAAAAGGAAAGAAAGAAAAAAATTATACAGAAAGAGATTAAATTATAGTAATGAATAGATAATACATTCTACATGCCAAGAAAGTGGATTAGAATAAGGGAAAACAATCTCGATTAATAGTGTGTCATTTTCAGTAAACCAGAACAGCAGCCTGGATAAAAAAAAAAAAAGCTACCATCCCGAATAATAAAAGTGACTAAAATGACCAGTAACTCGAATAAAAGAAAGACCAACATCCAAATCACTGTGATAATAACAACTTGAATAGCAAAAAGATTATTATCTCATAGTAAAAGTCAATTTTAAATTTTTATTAAAAGAATTTAGATAACCCTGCCCAATATTTTTTTTCTATCTCTTTATTTGTTTTTGATCTTTATTTTTTTCTTTTTAGATAGCTTACTTATTTATTACAATATAATAGTTTATTAAGATTCTAGTATATAGTTAGATAAATGAGTGTTTAAAGAAAATCGAGTACAAATATTTCCTTTTATGGATACCAAAAATCCTACAAAGTAAAAAAATACTTCGTTTAGTTTCTTTTCAAGAACTTTTATATCTTACATAATATTTACAAATATATGTCTAAGTATAATTAAAAAAATATACTATTTAAGAGCTAATAAAATATCAAATAAGGTCACATAATAAGCCTATCCTTTTTTTTCTTATACAATAATGGCGTATAAAGTGCATTTTTTTTATTATACTAGTAAAAAAAAAATAAGAGCAATAAAAATAATGATAGTAAAACAATAAAAGGTGAATATAATATATAAAAATATGTAGAAAATACAGTAAAATTAGTTTTCTATGTTCAGATATGCAAATGAATTTTTAAATAAAAAAATGAAAAATAAAAAAATTTATAAAATGAAACTTATGTTTTAATTAATGTATATATTCCATCTATTCCATATCCATATCCATTTCTGCATCTTCAACCTAAAGTAGAGATAGTAATAATAAAAATAAAAAGTAATTTTTAGTCATCTAATATATATATATATATATATATATGTGTGTGTGTGTGTGTGTGTGTATACATAAATACTTACTTCTTCACGTCTTTCACCAAAAGTAGCACTAACAGGAGGTAAACCTTTAGAAGCCTTGATACGGTTAACGGAGGGTGTACCAATAATTTGAGCAGCATTAGTATTATCTGGTATGCTATATTGAGAATGAACATAGGGCAAAGGTAAAGGTAATGTTGTACGTAAAACGCCAACTTTTTCTTTGGGAGTGATCAAGACGGTTGTTTTAAAGTGAGCTACTTTATCATGTGTAGAAGAAGAGCGTAATACAGGATGAGAGACGATCAATTCATTATTTAATAAAGAAGCAAGACCTAATCTTGTTTTGTTAGAAGATAAAGAGCGTGTAGCAAAGGGGAACACAGTGTGTTTTTCATTGATTTCATTAAAGGCAGCACGAGCGGATTTCATCTTGAGTAAATAAGTCTTATTGACATCACGTTGATACACAAAAGGTTTATATTCAGAGGATTTGGTTTTACCATTGCCAGTGGTTAAAATGATATTTAATTGATAGGCTTGATTGGCTTGGATTTCAAAATCATATTTTTCTAAATCATGGACAAACATATCTTCAGGGAATCCATTTTCAATATCACTTCCACCTTTAAGTACAAAACGTTTGATCATGGATGAATAAGTGTTTTCAACAGGTTTACATCTAAAATAAGCTGCTATTTCGGTGATTACTCTAGTAATTTCTGAGGCCTATGAATATACATAAAAAATAAATTAAAATAAATGTAAACAATACGTTATATATTATTATTATTACCTTAACACCAGGTTTCATCATACGAAGAACAGCTTCACTAGCATAATGAGTAGCACATATAACGTCAGCTGATGGCCCAGTAATAGGTTGGCTTTGATCTAATGATATAATAGTTGTATGAGCAGCAGTAGCAATATAACCATCAATATGAACACCTAACTCACTATATAAATATGAAGTATATATATGTAAGGGTAAATATATATATATATATACATATGACCATCGATTCCTCTTCTACTTTTTTTAATTATCTTTTTTTCTTTCTATTTGACTTTACATTTTTACAACATCGCCAGCCTTCAAACGATAATCATTATCTAAAAGAGGAGATACATATTGAATATAATTGTTTACACTAACGCATGTTGGAACAGCAATACCACGTTCAGAATTTTTATGCTGGGTATTAGTCTAATAATTATAATAACAATAAAAAATAAAGAATAATGTTGAATAAGTATATATATATTCTCTTTTTCTTTTTCTCTTTATATATATATAACGTACCAATTCTGTAATAAGATCATCACCATATTGACATAAATCGCAAATAGATACACCAGCTGATACGTACTTTAATACTTCAGGAAAAACAGCTAATAAATAGAACAATAATAATATTTTGTTATTATTTAATCTTTGTCCATTCATACATTTGATCTATCAAGTTATATATATTTTTAAATCCAATTTACCATTTAAAATATGACCTGCAGCTTTATATTTTTCAATAACATCATCATTATTTAAATCATTATCAGATTGAAATTTGGAAGGGGGGTAACTGGTAGTAAGTTCCATGCTAGTAGCCATTTTTGATAGGTTTATATATATGTATATAAAAAAAAAAATGAGGTTAAAAGAAAAAGAAAAGCGAGTTAAAAAAAAAGAGATTTTTTAATTTTTTTTTCTTCTTCCTTTTTCAAGCCACCTTATAATGCAGATATTTAAAAAAAAATCTGAACTTTAAATTTTTCTTTTTTTTTTTTCTTCTCCTCTCTTCCCTTTTTTTTAGGCCACTTATAAATGTTTTATCAATGTCGGATACTATAGCTCCTTCAGCTATTTCATTTTCTGATCCTATATTTGACTTTACATTTCATCCTAGTTCTAATCTTGTAATAGCTGGTCTCATTACTGGATATGTTTATTGGTAAAGTTATTTAAAATCGATGCCAATAATACATAGTTCGTTTATTATTAATACTGAATATTCATTCTTCTTCATTAGTTATAAATATGATAACGAAGAAAATTCTTTATCTTGGTCAACACAAATATCCAAAAAATCATGTCGAGGAGTAGAGTTTATTAGAGATGGTGATGGTAATATATATCTAATTATGAAGTAGAGATATAGATATACAAAAAATAAGGGGAATGGGAAAAATAAAAATAAAAAAAGAGTGAAAGGGTAACCCCAGATCATGTGTTCAATTATTTGTTGTTTTACCTGTTTTTTTATTTAGCATTAATAACAATATCTCGGGATAAATCAATAAGAGCATTGGATACTTTAACTGGAAGAATATTATATAAAATACCAAAAGCACACAAGTAAATATCGAATACAATCGAATATAATCGAATATAAAATATAAAAGAGGCAGTGATATAAGCAAAAAATAAAAAAATAGAATGGTTCATTTTATTTATTATATATATTTAATAGATATCCAATAAATAAAATTCGTACATTAGACAGTAATAAAATAGCTACCGGTGATGATGAAGGAGTTATCAAGGTAAATAATAAAAATATGGAACTTTCTAAAAAAAAAAAAAATAAGAATATAAAATGGAATAAAATGGAATAAATAAAAATATCTTAATGCTATTTTTTAATTTATTGGATCATTATTTAGTTATGGGATTTGAGAACACCTGTTAAAATGATTCATCAAAATAGAACACATGATGATTTTATTGCAGATATGACATATTGTGAATCAAAATCTACACTATTAGCAGCAGGGTAAATACATATATATATATATATATTGGAATTGTATTAAAAAAGGGGATAATATATAACCGATAATAAATTGACTAGATCTATTTTTATTTTTTTTCATTCAATTTTAAAGGGGAGATGGAGTATTATCTATACACGATATTCGTAGATTTGATAAGAAAGTAGCAACATCAACAATATTAGATGATGAATTATTATCTTTATCAACTATTAAAGTAAATTAACAAATAAGAATATAGTTAAGAGGCATGATAATGATAAGAAAGATAATTAAAATATATTTCAAATTAGAATTATCCATTTATTATTATTGCTATTGCTATTTTATTTTGTAATAGAATGATGAACAAGTGGTAGTAGGGTCACAAAGCGGAGCACTTTATTTTTGGGATTGGGATCAATGGGAAACAATAAAGGACAAATGGATAGGGCATCCGTCCTCTGTAGATACACTATGTTATTTAGATGATGAAACCATATGCACAGGGGGAAATGATGGATTAATAAGATTAGTATCAATCTACCCACAACATCAATTTGAAGGTATCTTGGGTGATCATGGAGAAGATTTTCCAATTGAATGTTTAAAATTAAGCCCATCCTCCTCAACATCGACATTATTAGGTAGTTGCGGGCATGATTATCGTTTAAGATTTTGGAATATCAATTATTTATTTCATGATGAAGATGATGAAAATGAAAATGATGACGACATTCAGTTTACTAAAACAACAAAAAAAAAGAACCCTAATGGAACAACGATGGATAATGATGATGATGGTGATGCAAATCTCGGTGGTACAAAAAAACGGATGAAACAGAGTACTAATTTTTTTAATGATCTTTAAACTTTTTTATACCATAAATTAAATAAATGAAGTCATTTTTTTACAATTTTTTTTTTCGTATTTGTATATATTTATTTATTATAGTTACTCATAATTAAAATAACCTTCTTTATTTGTTTGTTTTAGTAAATAATAAACACTTGCAAAAATATCGGCTTTTTAATTTTAAATTTTTTTTGATCATCCAAATTCTTTAACCCCAACAATAAAAAAAGAGTCGAATTTTTTTAAAAAACGCCCTTTTTTCTTTCTCTCTCTTTTTCTTTCTATTTCTTTTTTCTTTTTTTTTCTTCACTCTCTCTCTCTCTTTATTTTATTTTCATATTTATTTCTTTATTTTTAAAAAAATGACTGATCCTAGTTACCTTACTTCTGCCTGCCATGTTAGTTCCAAATTTGATCGTAACGATGACGAACTTGATAACTTGATAAAAAATAACCATGAATGGGCCAAGGCTGTCACTGCAGAAAATCCTGACTTTTTTAAAAATATGGCTTCAAAACAAGAACCCAAAATCTTGTGGATTGGTAAAATATACACATACAAGTAGATGTATAGTGATAGAGAGAATAGTGTTGAAAGGGAAAAGAAAGAAAAATATTAAATATATAAATATATATTATTTTACTTTAGGTTGTTCCGACTCTAGAGTTCCATCCAATCAAGTATTACAGTTGGGGCCTGGGGAAGTTTTTGTTCATCGTAATATTGCTAATGTGGTAACGCATACGGATATTAGTTGTTTATCTGTATTACAATATGCTGTTGAAGTATTAAAAGTAGAACACGTTATTGTTTGTGGTAAAATAAAAATATATATAAATAGGATACATCTTAAAAAGGAAAATAAAGAGATATGAAAAAATGTAACTCAACTTAATATATATATATATATATATTTCATAGGCCATTATAAATGTGGTGGTGTTGAAACAGCTTATAGTCGTAAACAAGTAGGACTTATTGATAACTGGCTTAGAAATATTAAAGATGTTTATTTCTGTAAGTACTGAATGATAAAATAATTAATACTAAAAAATAAAACAAAAAAATATAACCATATTTCGATAATTTTTTTCCCTTCTTAATTTGGATAATATATTTACATTATTTATAAATAGTACATGAGCAAGAAGTGAATTCCCAAGCTGATGAAACTCAACGCCTTCGTAAATTAGTTGAGTTGAATGCTATTCGATCTGCTCAAAATGTATGTTATTCTACTATTGTTCAAGATGCTTGGAAACGCGGCCAAAAATTAAGTGTTCATGCTTGGGTACACGATATTGCTGATGGGTAAATAATAATAATAATAATAATAATAATAATAATAATATGCAAATTAAAGAATATTACATAAACAAATTTATCCTTACTTATTCTTTTTCTTTTTCTTTCTTTTTATTCACTAGTATGGCTAAAAAATTAAACTTCTGTGCCAAATGTCCTGAAGATGTAGAAGACATTTATAGTCATCATTAGAATGAATAAAATATTAATATAATAAATAAATGGTTTTAAAAAATATAAACGTAAAAAATATAATATGGTATTGGAATAGATGCATAATGGCAGTAAGAAAAGTTTATTTAAGGTATACATATATATATATTTTTGGTATGATTATAAAAATAAAAGAGGTGATTTTATGGTCGAAAATATAAAAATAAAAAAAGAGGTGGTAAAAAAGAATTTTATATGCTCCTGTATACGTAATGATCAACCATCATCTACAACCGAAATTTATATATACATGTGAAAAATATACCTCCCTATTTTTTTTCTGGGTCCATTGTCTGTGCTCCTATCTTTTTGGCAGCTTTAACATTTAATTTTCAATAAAGGAATATATAGAATACCTAGTTGGTAAATTGAACAACAATAACAATAATAATAATAGTAATAATAAAAAATGATTTATATTTTATCATTAATGTAATATAATGTAATGTGAATTTTCCGTAAAGTATATATATGTGTGCGTGTGTGGGGGGAGGGGAGAGAATAAATCATCAATAATATTAAATAAATATATAAAAGCAATAATGTAAGTAGAAGGATCATCATCATTATTATTATTATATACTTTAAAGAAAATAAAAGAAAGGGATAATAATAACAATAATGGCGGTAAAATGTGAATATAAGGAAAATAAAAATGACACGTAATAACAATAGGATATATAAGGGGAGAAGGAGGAGAATACATTGGTAACTATGTAGGGATAATATTGATAAAATGATCTGCAAAGTTGTTGCTTAATTTTTTTATTAACAAATAAAGAACATGGCCGTTTGACATGGTTGTTTTTAATTCTTCTTTTTCGTTTATTTCTTATCCCTTTTTTCTTCTTTTGAAGATTTAACTTTTATTTTTTCGAAAAAATATATTTGCTTTTATACAAGTAAATTAATAAAAAGATGAATTATTATTAGAAAGAGAAATGAAATGATATATAATAATGATATTATTTATATTTTATAAAGGAAAAATATCATCTTTACTGACAATATTTCTAAATCAAGTAAAATAAAAATAAAAAAGTAAGAACGAAAGTTGGAAAGATGTATGTTTTTTTAAAAAGTTTTTTTTCTCCTCATTTTTTCATCACCTTTAATAGTTTGATTTCCTTTTTCACTCTCCTAGATTTTTTCCATACGTATTTATTTATTTAAATAAAAAGAGGAGAGCGAGAAATAGAGGTGGTTCGTGCGTTCAAAATAATTTCTTAATCGAGCCATTGCCCCATGATAACCATCATCTATCTATTATTTTAATTTTATCTTCTCCTCCTTCATCTCCTCTTCCTCTTTATCCCTCACTTGCTTTCTCTCTTTCTTCCTTTCTTGCCTTCCCCCCGAAAGTCTTTTTTATTTTATACCAAGAATCATTTTATGTTTGTGCGTAAATGATTTTTTTTAAATGATTCTCGGACAAATCAATATAAAAGGTGATTTTAATGATGTAGCTTATAATAAATTTACGTACATTATTTTTTATTTTTGTTTTGTTTTTTTTATGAGAAAATGAAAAGAAGTGATGATCAATTCAATTTTTTACTGTATTCTGTTTTTAATCCAATTGATAAGATTGCCATAATCATACCACATTGTATTTTTTTTTAAAATAAAAATAAAAAAAACAAGATTAAGTTACATATCATTTCCCTTTTAAAGAATTGAGTTTGAATCGAGAATCGATTTCGATTTTTGATACGTATCATCATCAATCCCTTTTTTCTCCAGATTTACAATGCCACTCCTCCCCTTTCCACCTTTCTTTCTTTCTCTCTATTCTATTCTATTCATTTTATTTTATTTTTTATTATCATTATCGATTTCATTAGTATTATTGTAATCTCTTCAATGAGTTGAAATCTATTTTCTTATGTATGTAAATTTATTTATTTTTTCTTTAAAGAAAAAGAGTATTATGCATTTTTATATGTGGGTTATAAAAAAAATATATATGTACGTACTTTAAGGAGCGTAATAATAATAAAAAGAATAGGCATGAAATGAAAAAAAACCAAAAAAGGGAGCTACTGTCATAATAATAATAAAGATGCACAATAAGTCATTTTAACTTTAATAAATATCCCTCTTAGATTATAAAAAATCACCACCATCATTATTATTATTTTGCATAATAATAAATGATATTTGATAGATGATTGATTTTATCAAAGAAAAACCCTAACCACGCGTTTTTGACTATATTAAACTCAGCGTATAGAAGTATACTCGTTTTTATTTCAACCTCCCCCCTTTCTTTCTAAAAAAATCTTATTTTATACTTTTTTTCCTTTTTCCTTTTTTTATTCCTTTACCTCCCTTTCATATTTAAAAAAAAAAAAAAAAAAAAAAGTAAAAAAAAAAAAAAAAAAAAATATTTTATTTCTCTTTCTTTTCTCTTTCTCTCTTTCTTTTTTTCACCATTCTCTTCTTTTTTTTTTTTTTTTTCTTACTATTAAACATTCATTACTAAATTGATTAAGTTAAATTAAGTTTTTCTTTTTTCTTCTTTTATATATTATATTGTATTATTTAAGGTTTTTATTATTTTATTCTATATTGTAATCATTCTCTTTTAAGGTAATATTAGAAATAGAAAGGATATAATATGTACAAGTAGATAATGATATTAAGATAAACTTCAATAGTTTTTTTTATATATATACATATACACATATATATTTCTATATTTCACTTTATTTTAATAAGTTATGGATATTTTGGAATTAATACATATCGAGTCTCAACATGA
This sequence comes from Cunninghamella blakesleeana, assembly GCA_017871115.1. Taxonomy (NCBI): domain Eukaryota; kingdom Fungi; phylum Mucoromycota; class Mucoromycetes; order Mucorales; family Cunninghamellaceae; genus Cunninghamella; species Cunninghamella blakesleeana. The sequence continues at coordinate 4,004,153 of JAFCIZ010000005.1, forward strand.
TCAACATAAACCACATAAATGTAATATGAACAACTGCGAAAAAGCATTTGGGCGTCGATCTGATCTTGTTAGGCACCAACGAATTCACACAAATGAAAGGTAATAATAATAATAGATTACGTGAAAAAGGAATTATAAAGTGAATAAATATGTATTGAATGGATTACTGATATTTCATTTATATATTTCATAATCATAATTATAGACCTTATAAGTGTGAAGAAGTAGGATGTGGAAAGAGTTTTATTCAGGTACGTAAAAAAAAATAACAAATAACAAATAATAAATAAAATAAAAGAAAGGAAAAAGAGAGAAAGATTTATAAAACGGCTGATGGGGAATATTATATGCATGACACTAAATATTAAAAATCAACTCCTCTTTAATCTTTATTTTATTTTTATTTTTTTTTAAAAAAAATAGAGGTCGGCATTAAAAGTACATGTTCGTACTCATTCAGGTGAAAGACCCCATACATGTGAAGTAAACAACTGTGGTAAAAGTTTTAGTGATAGTAGTTCCTTAGCAAGGCACAGGTAATAATATAGATAAAGCTATTTTTAAAATAAGGGTCCTTTTTTTTTTTTTATTAATCTTAATAGCATTCTTTTTTATTATTTTTTTATTACTATTATTATTAGACGCATTCATATGAAACGACCTTATAAATGTCACCAAATAGGATGCAATAAACAATTTGCTAAAAAAACCATTCTTACGAAACATCAAAAAGTAGCTCATGGAACTACAACAAAACAAAGAACCATTCTTCAATGGCGGCCATTAAATGAACAACAGCAACAGCAACAAAATAAACCTACTATTCCACCTTTAAATATATCAATGATTCATTCACCATTATCATCATCCCCTTCTTCTTCTTCACCTTTATTATTACCTGAGTTATTATCTCCAACTACTACTTCTACTTCTTATCCAACATCACCTGAATCTATAGCAACAGATATTTCTAGTCTTCGATCTAATTCAATGGATCATGGCTCTCCTTTATCATCATCGTCTTTATATTATTATGATTCTCCTTCTCATCATGATCATCTCCACAGACGAGATAGTAGCTGTACTTTGGTATCCAGTCCAATGCATCATCACCATCATGATTTTTCTTTTTTTAAACAACAAAAAGATATGATTTATTCTTTACCTGGTATCCAAGAATTACACCCTTTATATCCTACTTTTAATAATCCTTCTCAACTTTATTAAATGAAAAAAAAAAAAAAAAAAATGAAAAAATGAAAAAAACCCTAAAAATCAAAACCCAACAAAGACCAAAAAAAATCAAAATATATATATTTATATTTATTTATGCTTTTCTATTCCTTTTCCTCCAATCACTGACCTTTATTTTATTTTTTTACTTTTTTATGTTTACTTATTTATGTTTATCTATTTATGTCGAATTTTAATTTTTTTTTTATTTATTTATCATGACTTCTATTTAACCATCATCCACTTTATTTATGTTTTTCTTTTTACTATTATTGTAGCCAAACAAATATGCTTATAAACTTTATCTATATACATATATATTATACCACCTTTATATTTTTTAGTTAGTTAGTTAGCTTGATTCTTATTTTTTTAGTTAGTTGTGTACATAAAACATCCACTTTTTTTATTTTTATTATAATTACGTATTTGTTTTTTATTATTAATTAAAAAATCATGAAACAGCTTCTTTTACAATTCATCACATGACTTTTTTTGAAATAATATACACATTATTAGGGTTCGACCTTGTCATAACATAAAAAGGAAATGATACTGGTTTACGTATATTTTTTTTTTTTCCTCCTATTCATCATCATAATATATATATATATATATAATGAAAAGCCTTTTTTTTTAATATATGTTGTATTTTATATATAAAATAGTCTTTTATGTAAAAAAAAATGGATATAAAAAGTAATTATTAAACAATATAAAAAAATAATAAGTTTTCCTTAATATATACATTTATACTATTGCTATTTATCTTAATAATAAAGCAAAAATAATAATAAAATAATAAAATCCTTTTTAATAATAATAATTTCTGACTTTAAGGAGATCTTCAATTATCATCACTTCTTTCTCCCTTTATCATAAAAAGTGAACGGTACCTTGTCGGGATTTAAATACATTTTGACAATATATGTATATTTTTTTTGCTTAAATAGCTTTTTTCTCTCATTCCCCTATTTCTTTATATTTCTTTCTCACTTTTTTCACTTTTATATATTATTATTACTATTATTATTATTATTATTATTATTATATATACAATAAAGTAAAGTAAAATATTATGTTAGTATGAGTTCAATAAATCCTTTATCGACAATTCAACTAAATGATCTAGCTTCTCAATTATCAAGTGAGCAAGATCAATTACAGTATAAAAAAGTCATTTCTTTATCTAATAATTTACAAGAAAAAATTCAAGCTTTACGTCTGGAACGTAAAAAAAATTACATATCAAAAACAAGTAAGGAAAAAAAAAAAAAAGGACTAGATATTATATATATTCTATTTTCAAAACTCAACTTTATTTTTTATTATTATGCATTATTTACTGTATATATAGATCCATCAATAAATGAACAAAAGCAATTAAAATCAGCATTAATGAAAAAGAATAATAAAATACAGCCATTATCTATTCAATCATCTAATTTAAATCATAATAAAAGTATACCTATTAAGCCAAAACCCACTTGTCCTTTACCACCATTACCTCCATCATCATCTACTCCTATTCAGCAACAACAAAAAGAAGAAGAATTGGAAGAAGAAGATAATGAAACATGTACTGTCACAATGAATTCAACACCAACGTCCCCTTTAACTCCACCTACACCTTTATATTCATCCTCTTCTACTTCTACTTTAGTTTCTTTACCTTCACCTATTGAATTACAACATAAAGCATTACCTTCTTTCCCAGAAACAGTTGATGATGACGATGATGACGATTTTATAAAAAGAAATATAAAACGAGAAAAACATGATACAATTTATGATACCACTTCTTATTATTATGAAAATTCAAAAAAATCAAAAGTTACATTTGCTGAACAGTTAGTTACCGCTACATTAACTAGACCTTCTTCAACAATTACCTCTTCATCCATCAATTTATCTATTATAACGAATAATAATAAACATCTCCCTTCGCCTACTTATTCAAAAACTGTCGATGCTTCCTTTTTATTAATGACTCCACCAGCTTCACCTAATATTCATTCACCTTCACCTTCAAATGCCTCTTCTTCTTTTTATAATGATAATCCATTACCATTGCCTCCCATTATGCATGTTCAAAAGGTAAAAGAATGAAAATAAAAAACAAGATAAAAATACAAATGAATACAATTAACTCTTTTTCTGTTTATTTAAACTATTGTTATTTATTAGAAAGTCAATGGGTTACGTGGGTTGTTAACAAGAACTTATCAATTAAATGAAATCATTTCCTCTAAAACCTTAATCTCACCATTTCAACTATATAATGGAATGGATACAATTACTCGTGAAGCCAAAGCTGTTTTGAGAATTATAATGACCACCAAAATCGATTCCAAACAAGAAGAACATGATAAATCTTTTGATCAAGAGATGATCGATTTATTCGGTTTTACTTTTTGTTCCAATGGTAAGAAAAAGCATTCTAAACCAAGACGTTCTTCTTTAGGTAGACATCATCCTTCCCATCATCATCAATATCAGCAAGATGCTCAATGTGTAGTGGTATCGGACCATATTGTTTCAGATGCTTTATCGTATTGGATTGATCATCAAAAGGACCCATTGGTAAAAATCAAATAAAAGAATATAAAGAGAGAGAATATGAAAAAAAAATAAATATTCATGTTTAAAAAAAGAAAAATAGACTTATCTATTTTTTTTTATTTTTTATTTTTTTTTTATTTTTATTTATATTATTTTTTATAGCCTGCATTAAATCATGCTACTCATATTTTACGTGAATCTGTCAAACTATATGTGGTTTATGATAAATCTTGGTTTTATTAAAAAAAAATAAATAATGATTAATTATTATACATCTTCGTACATATATTTACAACTTTAAAAAAAAAATGAACAATCCCTTTCCTTTCCTTTATTCTTCTCTCCTTTCCTTTCCTTTCCTTTCCTTTTCATTTTATACATATATATCTTTAATATTAATTTTTCTTTCTCTCATTTTCTTTTTTTATCTTTCCTCCTATGTAATCATCTTCATAATCTTTAATTCTTATTTTCATCATGAATACATATGTGTATATAGTAATATTAATACATTTTCATAGTATATAATATCATAATACTTAATTTTTTTCTCCTTTCTTTACTATTATTCCCCCTTCCTCAATCCATTCCTTTTTTATATATCTCTCTTTATTCTACAGGATCTCTTTTTTTTTTAAAAAAAAAAAAAGCAAAATTAATAAAAATAAAAATACATGATCAGGAATCATTTTTAAGAAAAAGTTAATTTTATATATATATATGAATAGTGATGTATATGTAAATAAAATATATAAAAAATAAACAAAGTTTTTTTATGTTTTTTGTTGTACTTGGGTGCATATTGTATTATATTATTTCTTTTTTAAAATAAAATGAAATAAAATAATATAGAACTAGAAATAGAAATAAATAAACAACAGTTGACAATAATAATAATAGGGAAATTGAATATGCAATTGTAAATAATGTGTGTATAAATAAATAAAGTGAAATAAAAATAAAAATAATAATCTATTTTGTAACTGGAGTAGCTTCTCTTGGTGGAGCGGCAGTTCCTAATTGATCAGCATCAATATAAACATCAGAAGCATGATCTATGTAGAAAACAATAAATAATAATAATAATAATAATAATAATAATAATAATATATACGATTAGACTTCCTTTCCTCTCTATTTATTTATAATTAATTTATCAATTTGTATATATATTTTTTGGGCCTTACGTTTAATTAAATCATCAGAAAAGGATGAGAATTGTTTACGCATTAAAGGTGTCAATTCTTTTTTAACAATATCACGGAGTGTTCTTTTAAGAGCATCTTCTTCTTTAACACTTATTTCAAACTAGAACCATATGCATTTTTTTTAAAAATAAAGAAGAAAGAAAAGGTAATCAATATAGAGTTGTCAATCACCATTAAAAATATGAATAATAATTATAATAATTTATATAAAAATATCCTTTTTACCACATATTCATCCAAGTCAAAATCATGAGCAACTTCGGGAACGTTAATAGTACCAGCCACAATAGTTCCATCTTTAGCAACACCTATAAATATAGTTATTAGTATATAATATAAATAAATAAATATCTCCTCTTTACTTTTCATTTCTTTTCAACTGTAATTTTATTTTTCTCTCCTTAATTTTTCTTATTCTTTATTATTATTTACCTTCCCAAGAATATTTTAAATTAACATCATAAATAGTAATGATTTTTCCTTTACGTTGGCAAACTTCGACATCCCCATTACACTCTTCCATTTTATTAACTTTTACCAAGTGACCATCTTTTTCAACTTGTAAACCTACAATATTTTCGGTAAAATAAGTACGTGCCCAAGTAATACAGTTCTTATTTACCCTATTAAAAATTATAAATATAAATATATTAGTATAGGTCGTATATTAATATACAAATATATATATATATCATTATAGCTGAGACTTTCTCTACTTTTAATACTATTGTCATTATTATTACCAATGCCTAATAAATATAAATATATAATAATAAAGATGAATGAATAAGAAATAGTATTATTTATTAATGTCAACTATATGTATTTTTATTTTTTATTTATTATTATGGCTTAAAAATATGAAATATTTATTTTTATATAAAAAAAAAGAAAGAAAATTATTACCAGTTGTTAACGTTTTTCCAGTTTGACATGGTGAATAAAAGTTGAGAGAACGTTTTTTTTTAAAAAAAAGTGAGAGAAAAAAATGAAAGACAGAAAAAAAAAGAAAGCTAAAGAAAAAAATTTCTTGATATTTAAAAAAAAAGAGCCTCTTTAAATTCCCGCCAATAAAATTCTCGAAGGATCGACTTCCCTGCCCTCCCTTTTTTGGATAAAAATTTATACCTTGGTAAATAAATTATATTAAATGCTTGGAGTTTATAAAAGATTTGACTTAAAGTTATGTGTGTTTCTATTCTTATTTTTATTTTTTTGTTCTTGTTATCATTATTATTTATTAACCATCCAAGTATTATATTATATACATCATTATATTTTAATATTTTTACCAATATATTGGCAAATGTAAAGTTACTTTCAGCATGTTTTTATAAGTGATCCATTTCCGTAGGTCAACGTTCTTTTAATTAAAATAAAATAAACATTAGATTCTCTTACCTTATCGAGCCTTTTTTTTTATTTCTTTTTATTTTTATTTTTTACTATTTGCTAATATCTTATTCAAGTGATAATTATTGTTCCCATGACTTCAAATATTTCATTTTATATTTATAAATATTTACATATTAGAGTGAAAGTTTAAATAAATAAAAGCTTGTTTAATTAGAGTAAGAGTGAGTGAACATTTTTTTTATATTTAATCATTTATTGATAAATACTGAGGCACTTCCTTCTATTTCTTAATATTTAAATATTTTATATTCTTTTTTTATTTATTATATAAATGTAGTTCGACTTTGCCAAGTTAATTATAAATAGTTCATTTTTTTTAATGTATTTATTGAATGAATATATTATAAAAATAAGGATTCACCTGATATATACCCATCAGCTTTGCCATCGAAAAAAAAAATGATAATTCAAGCGATCAAAATTGTGTTACTATTTATCACGGGAGGAATGGTAAAAAAAAAAATTTCAGTCGCAGTAGCCATTTTTTTACGTAGTTGTATAAAAAAAAGGATATTTTTATTTTTTATTTTTTTATTTTATCCAATTTTTTTCCTTTTTCTTCCCATTTTTTATCTCTTTATTTTTTATCTATACGTATACATAATATATATATTTATATATATACATATATATAAATATATATTTATAATATGAACAATAATAATACTATTCATCCTTTAGACTTTTTATCATCATCACCAATTGCAAATAGTAATAATTTTGATCATGTTGCTTTCACTGTGGAAGAAGACCAGCAAGAACAATATAATAAAGAACTCGCCCTATCTTCATCTTTATCGTCCTCTATATCTAAACCAATGAGTATTCCTAACAACAACAATTTGAATATGAATAAAAATCGATTAAGTCAATATTCTATGAAATCTTTGCCTACATTATTATCTACTCCTTCATTACCTAACGACAATGATGATAATATCACATTAGATGACAGCATATCCCCTTATTATTATTATAACAGTTCATCCTTACCAGAATTTAAAGTTGGAAGTCTTCCAAAACAATTACCCCCAGCTTGGCCAATAGAATTAATTAAAGAATTGACAACACCTACGTCCATACGGTCTTCCTTTGATTATGATAAACCTTTTTCCTATTCCGATCCTTTTAACTCTTCATCATCACCTGCCGATATTCATGATCATCCGTATCAAGATGAACTTTTCGTACTTGAAATGGATGAATCATCATCCATGTCATAATTAAAATAATCATTATTAATATATATATAGTATAATTAGCCAACCAAATATATTTATTTATATAATTTATTATTAAAAAAACTAATCTTGTAAAATAAAATGACTTTCTAATTTATCCATGTTGCTATTATCATTTTTATTTGTTTGCTGCTGATAAATATCTAAAGGAACCCACCCAATGTAATATAAACCACCAAAACCACCAACATAATATATAGATTTTACTTGGAATGTATAAAATCGAAAATCATGGAATCCATTCCTAAAGAAATAATATATATACATTAGACTTGAATACCTTATATACTATCGTAATTTTTAAAATTTTATTTTATTTTATTTTACACTTACCACCACTTTGACTCTGGGTGCACTTTACCAAAACATTCCATGTTTTGTTTTCTCTATTTAAACAAATAACCATAAATAAAAGAGTTTAATTATCTTTAAGTTTGCTTCTATTTATATATATATGTAATAAAAAAAAGGAAAAAAAATTTGGGGTACCTCTGATTCTGGTAAAACTTTCAAACTTCCAAATAAATTAAAACGAGGTTGTTGAACAGGTGTAGAGTGATTACCAATTGGTTTATTATATTCTTGAAGAGATCGAATAGTAAAACTAACTTGATCATGGTTTTGCTTTGCGTTTCTTGAATTCATCTATAATGTACATAAAGATTGATATATTTATATTCATATATTCTATTTCTACCCTTTCTTCAATTTTATATCCTCTTATTTTATTTTCATTATTTATATTATTATTGCTATTACTTGTAGGTCGGACATGAATAATAAAAGATTTCCGTTTTCACTTGAACAATCCTCAGCATAATATTCCATTAAACCGAAAGGATAGCCTATGTATATAATTAAACAAACAATAAGGTAACAATCACTTTCATAAGTTTATCTATATATTCGCAAGTATGTATTTACTTTATATATATAAATGTTGAGCAAATAAAAGTAGACATTTTCTTTTTACCTTGTAATTCATCAGAAATAGATTTATCAAATAAAGTCAACATAGTTCCCATACCTATATGGATAAATTTATATATAAAATGAGAAATTAGTATGTGTACAAGTGTGAGAGAAATATAGCTAAAAAAAAAAAAAAAAAAAAAAAAGGCATATGCTCTATAATAAAATAAATGAATGTATCCATTACCAGCATCTTTAACAATTTGTCTAGCGAATTTAGCAGCATCATAAACTGTTTGGCCAGCGTGACAAAGTATAATCAATTGAGATAAAATAAATAAATAGAAATAATTCATTGTTATTTTTTTAGTAAAAAAAAGAAAAAGAAAAGAAAGAAAAATAGAGGTGAGAAAAAAAAAATTATGCTCTTTTTTTAAAAAAGAAAAATCTGATTATCAAAAATGAGTTTTAAAAATCCTGGTTAAAGGTTCTTTTTTTCTGGTCACGTTTTTTTAAAAACATAATACTTAAAAATTTTTTTCTTATATAATACATTGTTATATAATACATAGTTATATAATATAAACGTGATATCATAATCTTTTTTTTTCATTTTTCATTTTTCATTTTTTATTTAAAGAATAGTTATAATAAGTTAAATATACAATAATAAATACATAGTAATATACATACGTAAAATATAAATAATAATAGTAATAAATAGGTGTTATATATAAATAAAAGAGGGAATAATAATATGTATTATTTAGTAGAGAGATAATTTGCTTTACGTTCTTGTTGATCAATAGTCATTTGAACACCTTTACCAGTACACCATAATAAAGTAGAAATGGATATAGCAATATAAAACAATGTTCCATTTTGTAAAATCTCGGGAGCTGCCCAGGTAGTGAATTTTTGCTTTCTTGGTACAAGTGTGATAGTATGGGTATCCTATATTTATATAATAAAAAATTAAAAAATTAAGTATATGTACTTTTTAATTTTTTTTAAAGTAATAATAATAATAGTAGTAATAAATTAAAACTTACCAAAGAGTGAAGGGTATTAGATGTTGATTCACCTTTGACTTGAATTAAAAAGAAAAAGACCAATACAATGACAGATAAAATAGAAAAGAATTTCATGTTAATTATATATTATGATAAAGGGAATAAATGAATAAAAATAAAAGTAAAAACAAAAGAAAGAAAGAAAGAAAGAAAAAGATCATGAATTACATAATTTATAAAAAAATAGTCCCTCCATCTGAAAAAAAAAAAGATTGTTAAATTTTTTTTATGTTTTATCTGATCAATTAAAAAATAAAATAATATATATATTACCTTAAAAAGAAAAATTATTTATATATATATATATATGTATATGTATATGTATATGTATATTGAAAATTTGATTTAAAAGTTTGAAATATTTTTTCTCTTTTCTATAAAACCCATAAATTCATTTTCATTCATTAATTTACCATTTTATATTAATTTTAAAAAATCACCAACTAATTAACTCGTTTTAAGTATACTTCTCATTTATTATTATTATTTAATATCCATCTACTCACTTATTTAAAAAAAAGTAAAAAAAAATAAAATAAAACGGGAACTCATATGTCAATCGATAATCTTTGGTGTAAAAGATCTGATGATCAAAAAATAAAAAAAATCTGATAAGAATCTTGAGAAATTCTATTCCTAAACCCCGAAAATGTACTTAATTGGTTAAATCATATTATAAGGTTCAAATGTAGAGGATGATAGATAAAACAAAATAAAAAACGATTACAATATTTTTTATGTTATATCTGATAATAATAATATAAATAATTACGAAAAGTTTAATTGTAACGAAAAGTGTGTACTTATTTGGTTAATTATTTATAAAAGAAAAAATATATATTTTTGACTATAGTGTAAGATAAATGGAGATATGTGAATCATAATCATTATAATAACAATAAAAAAGTGTATTATCCTTCATCAATACGGCTTTTTAATATTTTATAAAAAGTTTGATAAATATACAAGTATTTATATACCGACAAAGAAAAAATATGATTTTCAAATGATTCTTTTAAGGAGGATCTTACGAGGAAATTGACATTATTTTGTTTCAAGTACAAGTCGTCTTATTACTGAATCAAAAAATACAAAAATACTCTACCTAGGAAAAGCTCTGTTTGAGTTACCCCACAACCAGGGAAAAGAAATACTAAGATGGGCTAAGATCTTTATAAAAAAAACTATATAGGTGCTTTAATAAAAAAATACTCTTATTTTTTCCTTCCTTCCTATGGAAATTAAAATCATAATAATTTCGCTTATATCTCTTCCTCACTTTCTTTCCTGTAACATATTGTATATTGGTGCGTATTTTGAATTAAAAAAGTCATTCAATCATTAACACTAGAATCTAAAAAATTATATGACAGTTATTTTTTATAAATACTATATATATAAATAAATAATAAAAAATAAATAGTAATTATTATTTTTGTTTACATTCTTTGATTGTAATAGGATATTAAGTAATAAATAAATTTTTAATAAAGGTATAAATAATTTAATTACAAAATACTCTGGAAAAATTATTTGTAAAACTATTTCAACAATTGTTTGCTCAAAAAAGTACATACCTAAATATTCTAAAAACTAGAAAATTCTTAATATGCTACAATGGATATCACCCTCTTCCTTGTAAGTTATCACAGTATAATCAATATATATATATATATATTTATTTTTCTAAATATGTATAACTAAAAAAGATAAAAAATAAAAAGAAGGTAATTATCTTTATATATATTTATGAAAAAAGAAAACAAAAAAAGATGAATATATATATGTATATAGATATGTTTAAATAAATAAATAAAATAAATATATATGTGTATGTGTTTCATATAAATAAAATAAAATAAATAAACAGTTTGTTTTTTTTTTAACTTTCATGATTTACAAAAGGATTTGAAGCTAATACCCTAACCAACGGAGGATTTCTTATAGAATCAGCAATAATTACAACACGAATAAAATCAAAAGGTCTAATAAGTAAGCAACATTCTTGAGGAATAGTACATTTTTGCTGACTTTTCATGGATTCGCCTTCAATAGCTCTTAAAGATAATGACCTAGGTCTTCGTTTGGTCGTTGTTGTTGCCACTTCGTTTTTATTATTGTTTTGTTGATTTCCATTTGATTCCGAAATAGCTAATTGTTGGATAATTTTATCCTTGCTTTCACTTTCATTGTTTTTCTTTTCTTTTTCCTTTTCATCACTATGACCATCTATAAATGAATAATCATCGTCGTCTGTTGTTCTTGTACGAATATCGTCATCTTCTTCATCATCGTAATCATCATTTTTCTCAACCAAAGCATCCGTAGTAGGTACACCAGGTAACCAATATAAATACAATACGCCTTCTGTAGCTTGATAATGAGCATGTCTTAAAGGTAAATTCATAACATGAATCCTTCTTTCTAATCCTAAACTAGGTACTATGACATCAAATGTTTGTTCTTGAACACCCACCACAATTGCTTCATGGGTAATAGATGTTTGTTTGGAAGAAGTTAGATAATTGGATAATAATAAATGTTGAGATTGTTCTTGAGCATTTAAAATACATGTTTCTTTGGCATTACAATGCTGAGCTAATTTTTGTACATAATCTGATTCCAAATAAAATTTGACATCTTCACCACCTTGTAAAACTGTTTCTAATTGACGATGAACAATAATACTTGCATATTTTCTTGAGGGTGAGGTAAAATCTGTATAAAGAGGTACATTCTTACTATAATGATGATAACGACTGATATCAAAAGCTCCAGTACAGAAGTATTTCTTTGGCTGCATGGTTTTTAAAACAAGAGTTGTGATTACGGAACGAGCATCCACATTTTCAATTGCATCTACAGAGGCTTGTAAGGTTTTAGAAGAGGTTGGATCTATATGATAGCCTACACTTTGAAGGTAGTGTGTGAGTTCTAATAATTTTCGTTCATTAGGTGGTGCTTGAGATTGTAAAAGAGCAGCTTCAGGTAAACCACGTGTAATCTTTTGAGCCACCATAGTATTGGCAAGTACTTTAAATTCATTTAATATATCACTTGACATCAACTCAGGTTTCACAGCGATGTCAACTGGCAATTCATCCATCATTTCTATATCCAATTGCTGTTCTGCTAAAAAGAGAGCTCCGTCTTGGAGTCGCTTTTCTTTCAAGCGTTGCGAAAGGTCATATAATTTCTTTAAATCCTTTGCTCCTTCTGCTCCAATATGTTCAGGAATAATACTACTGTTATTCATTAAACTATCTTGGATTTCATTTGGTACCACTAATGCATAAGATCTAGTTGGTGATTAATATAACAGTAAAAAAATAAATAAAAAAAATAAAAATAAAAATAGTATAGTGTATTAATAAATGTATATCTTTTTTTTTCTTTATTCTATTCCTTGTCTTTTATAATATGTATATATATATATATGTATGGTGAATTACCTAATAATGGTTTTGCCAAACCATGTGTCAATGATTTTATTTTCATCATTAAATTTCCATATAACTGAAAAGGTATATCTAATATAAAATTGAAAAAGGATAAAGAAAAAAGAAAAAAGATAATAACGAGTAATTTATGAATAAATAAACGATTATAATTATACATATATACATATAAACTTTTTGTATTTTCTATTTTAATTTACCTATCTTGATTTGGTAAAAGGTCTGTACAGTGTTTTAACAATTCTGCAGGCCATAAAGGAACTGATTTATGTAAATAAATACCACTAGCACGATCACGAGCTTCTTTATCAATAGGTGACTGAGGTTTAACAAAGGAAGTGAAATCAGAAACATGAAGACCAACTTGATAATAGCCATCTCCCATTTTTTCAATAGATAATGCCACATCATTTTCTATGTATATAATTGTTAACTTTAGTATTAGGTGATACAATATATACATATATATTTTGATTTATTTATTTACCTCCATTTTCTTGATTATCAATAGTAAAACAACGAAGAGATCTTAAATCACGACGATGGGACAATGATTCTTTTGAAGGGCTCCAAGGTAAAGAAGGTAAACATGCCATCACATCATTTTTAAATTTATTATTAAGAAAATTGTTATCGGCCAAAATACCTCGGAATTGAACGTCTAACTGATCAACGGAACCTAATTCTGCTTCTAACACACCAAATGGATGAAGAGATGTAATTGGCCATCGTTTAATAGAGCCCTACAATAGAAATTTTAACAAAAAAAAAAAAAGGTATTAATGTCATTGTATTTTATTTTTTATTATTGTTATTATTTTCGTTCTTTATTTTATAGCGGTGATAATTACCAAGAATAATGTATTTTCATAAGCTTGACTATTTTCAAGAAATCCAACAGGGGCTTGATCTACTGGAATAGCAATTAATGGCACACGTTTATCTGTAGGCTTAAACCAAATAATTCTAGGTGAATTATCTCTATCGTCATCGTGACCATGTTTATGTTGTCTTTTACTATTAGGGCGCATTAATCCAAGTGTTCTAAATTATAGATCAATAAAAAGAGGCAAAAAGATATATGTCAATTATTTCCTTTTCGTCATTAGCATTCTATATCATTTATATTATTTTATTTATTTTACCCAGAAAACATTTGGTTCTGAGCACGTTCCAAAACTGCTGTAACGATACCACAGTAACGAGGAGTGACTTTATCTACATCCTCTTCGCCACCAAAAATGATTTCCTTTTCATCTTCTTCATCAGGTTTTCGAATAACTGGTAATCCATTATTTCTTGCCAATTTTGCTTCTTCCTTTTCCATTTTTTCCCTCATGACCCTTTCTACTTCTACTAACCGTACAACAACATGATCCCCTTCCAAAGCGCGGTTTCGGTCTCTTGAACCACAAATATAAATATCAGCATTAAATGTTTCACAAAAGACATATGCATCTGATCGATTTCGTTTATTTACACGCAACATGCCACTAACTAATTGATGAGATTTTAAAAAGGGGGCTAAAGCAGAGAATGGCAAATGCGGAGTAAATAAAGCACGGCGTTGTTGTAATTGTTGTTGAATGGTATTATCTTCTCTTGAAAAACTCATTCGTGTTGGTGTAAAGGGGACAAAACCATAAACAGAGGACCGATCACCAGCAGTGCTACCACCATTGCCGTTATTATTATTATTATTATTATTACCTGTAAGTCCGGTATTGCCATTTACTGAATAAGTGGCTATAATTAAATAAAAATAGAGATATAAAAAAGACAATGCAAAAATTAGATCAGTTGCATGTTTTTCTTTTTTTTCATCATTTTTATTATTTATTGATATGCATATATTAAAACTTACATGATCGCCAATCATTATTAAAATTTCTTGATCTTCTATTTTCATTATTATTATTGTTATTATTATTGGTATCTAATAAAAGATGAGAAGGTTTTGTACCTGATCGTCTACCTTCTAAACCATTATGATTATGATTAGCATTGCTTGCTGTTGAAGCATTTAATAGTTGTAAAGAAGTACGTCTGTTATTGATAGAATTTTGATGATGATTATTATTAAAAGGGGAAGAAGTCATGGACATACGTTGAGATTTGCGTTGTTGCATCTCTTGAAATTCATTATATTGATCTGAATATTTAAAATATTGACGGGCATTAGGTTCTGATAATCTTCTATTTTGTTTTTGTTCTTGTTGAAAAGCGGATGGTGATGATGATGAATCTCCGTTACTTAACAATTTATTATTGTTATGTTGCTGCTGCTGTTGATAATGTTGATTATTATTATTATTAAAAGCATGTAGAGGTCTTAAAGAAGTAGGTCTTGATGATGATCGATTAGATTCAAATAAAGTAGAAGGCAGCTTTTTACCATAACCATTTAATTTTGCTTCGGCTTCAGCCAATGCATCTGCTCTGGACATTCTCTTGGACTCATTTTCATCATGAAGCTGTTGTTGATTGAATCCAGAAGATGAAGAATAACGACGAAAATCATTATTAATAGAAGATCTTCTTTTATTATATTGGCCAATGGAAGTTTCATTGAAATAAAGGATAGATGATCGTTGATCCATGGTTGTAGATAATGATGAGGAAGAAGTGGAAGTTGCTGAAGAAGAAGATCGATTCCTGTTTATCCCATCTTCTTCATTTACTGTATGTAAAGCGCTACGCTGTTGTTGTTGAGACTGTTGGGTCGACAATCGATGATGAGAAGAAGGGATTATACCATAAACAGATTGACTTCTTTGGGATGTAAAATCCAGTGTGGATGATTTTGAGAATTCTATAGCTGATCGTCTTTTATCTATCTATAAATAAAAAAATAAAATGAAAAAAATAGTAATAATAGTAATATTAGTATTTTTTTTTTTTTTTCCCTTCTCTCACTCCCTTATTTTTATATATACATTTATATATTATGCATAAATATATTTTTATTCTATTTTTATTTTATTTCGTTTTTACCTTCAATTCAGTTGGTGGACCAAATAAACCATGAGTTGATTCAGGTGCAGTTTGACCATTTAAATCCATACCGTTCATTAATGAGTAATAATAAATTGAAGTTTTGCTATCTTTTTTTTTTTAGAAAAAAAAACGAATGGGAAGGGTGGAAATAAAGTTAAGACACGTCGTCACTATTAAATAACGTAATATTGATAGATTGTTTGAAGAATATTCAAAGTAATAAAAAGATATAATGCTTTACTATTTAAATACTAAAGGGTAGTAGTAATGATAAATTATTTAGAAGTGTATTTTTATAAAGAGTGAGAATGAAGAGAGAGAGAGAGAGAGAGAGAGAGAGAGAGAAAGTGCAAATAAACAAAAAAAAAAAAAAAGAGTGTGGGAGAGAGGAAAAAGAAAAAAGAGAGAAAGAGAAGAAAAAAAAGGTTAAGTGTTTAAAGAAAAAAGAAAAAAAAGGAAGGGGTAATATTTTTTTTAAAAAAAGGAGACAATTTTAAAATAAATAAAAACAATCATCATCATAATAAAATAGATATATAAAATAATGATAATAGTAATAAAACTAATAGTAATTATGTTTTATATTTATTTTATAATGTTTTTTTTTTTTTAATTGACAGGTGACTATCGATCATAAGTATAATAATAATAGCAAAAATAAAGGCAGGAGAAGCAAGCATTTTTATATACTATGTTATATATAAGGGAGAGAGACACTACAGGGGAAAAAAACAACAAAAACAACAACATAAACAACAACAACAAATAACTATTATTTATCATTACTTTTTTTTTTTCTTATTTCCCCTTATTTTTTTATTTTATATTATAAAATGGCGTTTCAATCCATCAAAAAACCAGTGTAACCATCCGGAGTTTGAACCCAACTGTCAAAGCATTGATTTAATAAGTTTGATTTAGCCAGTTGATATGTTTTAGCTTTTTCTTTACATTGATGATATGTTAATTTGGAAAATTGATCTATCCTATCCTGATCCTTTTTGTTGTCGTATCTGAAGTCAAATATATATATATATATATATATATAATTATATTATGTTTAGTCTCTTTTCTCTATTATTATTATTATTATAAACTTACTTGAAATGAATAAAGTCATAAAATAATACGCGTTGACATAATGATGATCTTTAGAAAAAGAATGAAAAAAAAAAATATATATTCATTAATATAAATCATATAAAACAAATATTTTACTCATTTTTTTATTTATTTTACTTTACCTTGTTTTAAGTGAAGGGGGATCATTTTTTTTACCACCTTGTTTTTTCCCATAAACCAATATTTCGGTTTTATTAATTCCAGCCACCCATGAAATACCTTAATGATTAACATATTTAGTGAAAATGTTGATCTTGAGGAATTTCTAAATATTTTTCATAAAAAAAAAAACTTACTTGTAGGACTTGAAATAAAACTTGTATAATTTACTGACGACGATGCTAATGCCGATTTTGAATATTTAAACGATAATATGGTAGATGATATTCTTGGCTGATTTAATTTATATGGATATGGTAAATCTAATAATATGTATATATACGTGTATGTATACGCAATGAGAGAGAGAGAGAAATAGGTAAATAATAAAATTATTATTATTGTTATTATTATTATTACTAATATTATTACTATTATTACTAATATTATTATTATTATTATTATTATTATTATTTTAAAAAAAAAAAAAGGTTCATTCATTCCAATTACTACAGCCCTTAAAATATATATATAATTTATTTTTTTACCTTGAATATTTGATAATCTACCATATAAAGCCCTTTTTAAAGACTCGGCATCAAATAAATCACCAATAACAACTGAATTTAAATAGATTGGTTCAAAAATATGAGATAAAAGACATGATTGAATCCCGAGTACATTCCAACGTGCAAGCTTATCACTAAGATTCCATTATTAAATAAATATAAGAATGATGCTTTTTATTATTGTTATTATATACTTTGATATGTATAGGGATATAAAAACAGAGAAAAATTATTACCTGCATGACATTGAAATGCTTGGATCAGAATCTACTCTACCTATAAATATACAATGAAGATAAAGTGAAATGAAATAAAATAAAATTAAAAAAAGATATACTCCCCTTATATAGATATATATAGAAATAAAATGGTTTTTTTTTTCTTCTCCCCCCCCCACCTCCTCTCTCTCTTTCTTTCGTTCTTTTTATTTTATTTTATTTTTCCCCTCCTCTCTTTATTTTTACCAGGTTTAGTACGAAGAATACCAAGCTGATCATATCCAAAACGACCTCTTTGAAACTTTAATAATGAATTATTATCATTCTTTTTATTTTGAGATGGATTTAATTTTTGTCTTTTATTTGCATAAATATGTTGAGATAAATCAATATCCTGTGATGATGATTGATCAGTTGATGTTGATGATAAATGAGTTTTTCTTTTTACACCTGCATGAAAAATCGCTTTGGATTCTTCCGTTTGAGATTCAGCTAGCGCAGTCATAGATGCATCTCCACCTATTATAGTTATATATATTTATATTTAAAAACACCACTCAAAAGAATAGAATAGAATTAAAAAAAAAAAAAAGAGGAGTTGATATTTTATATCATGAATTCCCGCCTTTTTTTTTTTTTAATTTATAAATATGATTTCATTGTTTTCCTATTTCTTATATATAGCCTTACATGGTGATTGACTTATATACATATGAAATGTATATCCAGGGCGAGGAACTAATTTTCCTTTTTCATTATATTCAAATAAAGTTTCAGGATAGTGTAGGAGATATCTATATCAATATATATTTATATACATGAAGATGATGATGATGAATAATATGATCCATTCTATATGTCTATTTTTATTTCTGTTTCTATTTCTATTTCCATTACTTTTTATTTTTTACTTTATTTTTTTCTACTTACTTGACAAAACCTCTTTTCGCAATAACTTCAGCATGGGAATCATGAATTAACTGACCTTGTTTATCTATTTTACTTAGAGGTAAACATTTTAATCCTGTCCTATAATAAAGATAGATATATTAATATATTATTTTTTTAAAAAAAGTTTTTTTTTTTTTTTTTTCAATAGTTCTTTTTTTCTTCTATTATCATCAACCTCTTTCTCTCTCTCCCCCTCTTTAATATATATACTATTTTACCCGCGTAAAATATTGAATAAGACATATACCCATTTTTTTTTTTATTTTAGTATAATTTTTTTTTTTTTTACCCCATAGATATAATTTTAATATTATTCTTTTTTTCAGTATTATCTAAGAACATATATAAAAAAAATAAAATAAAATTTAAATACATATATAACTATATATATATATATTATAAAATAACTATAAAACCTTTTTAAATATTTATATATTTTACCATAATAAACAGAGACAATAGTTGCTAATATAGTCCATTCTGCTTTTGTTGGATATTGTTGTGGTTTTCCAGTTTTACTGAGTTTGTCAAATTCATTTAATGAAGCTTCTGCTATTTTATTTGCTAAATCATCTATTTTATTATATGGATCATTGTCCATATTCATATTAAAAAAAAATAAGGGAGAAGGGAGGAGAAAAAAGTGAAAAAAAAAAAAAAAAAAATTAGCCTGAAGGGGAAATGAGAGAGAAAAAATAAAGAGAGCTTTTCGGACGGGGTTTAAAAGGCCTATGATCATTTTATGATTCCTATGAAAAAATTAAAGGTCGAACCATAATAAATAATTTTTGATACATTAAAATTATAAAATAAATGGAAGGGGAAATATATATATATGTATATATAAATGTTATTTTAAGAGGAGGAAAAGGATAATAATAATAATAATAATAAAAAACCAGGATGATTATTTTTTTTTTAGTTATTTTACAGGGAGAAAAAGTTGATAATATTATTGAGAAAGGGAGTTGAACATCCTAACAAGTCGGAATGTATATATATATATATATATATTTATTTATTTATATTTTATTTAAGTGTTTATATACATAAACGTTTAGGTACGATGGTTTTTTTATTTATTTCTTATTTAGGTTGTTTTGTATATTTTCAATAAATAATAATAATAAAGGGGAGTGGGGGGAGGAGGAAGAGGAGGAAGAGGAGGAGGAGAGTATTGTTTAAAGAATATATCAAGTTAAAAACCACCCATTTAAATAATATTAATATTTTATGTCGGAATATATATAAATATGTAAAAAAAAAAATGGGTTTTAAAAAGATTTTTTAATTTTTCCCATTCTCTTTTTTTTTTTTCTCTCTCTTTCTTTTTTCTTTTTTTTAAAAAAAAAAATATTAATAATATATAATGCAAGGACACGTTCCATCTACAAATAATAATAACAACACTACTACTACTACCATTTTAACTTGTAAAGATCCTTTTCAATTATCAGAATTATGTGGCTATTTGGTACCACGTATATGGACAGAAAAAACAACACGACCCAACAGTAAGAGAAATGCTTTATTTAAACACTATTGTCAAAAATTATTTAGAGATACACAAATATCATGCGGATGCATTCTTTTAGCTTTATACTATTTACAACAATTGAAACAAGCAAACAATACTTCTTTATTAAAATCGGAATCTCATATGTTTACTATTTCTTTAATGTTGGCAAATAAATTTTTAGATGATAATACTTTTACAAATAAGGTAAGAAAAATAAATCAAAAAAAAAAAAGTGATAAATCATTTATTCATTCTCTCTCTTGTCTCTTTCTTTTTTATTTAGACCTGGTCCGAAGTATCAGGAATTCCTATTACTGAATTAAATTTACTGGAAATGCAGTATTTATCAGCTTTGAATTATCAAATATACGTTCATTGTATTCGGTTTTGTTCATGGGCAACTCAATGTCAACAATGGTTAGATCAGTGTCGTTTTGCATCCATTTCCACTAATTCTAACACCACTTCTATCCCTAATTTTATCACATCAAACACTAATACTAACACTAATACTAATAATAGTAATAATGATAATACTATTTTACGTATAAAAAGATCACTAAGTTCTTATGATACAAATAATGCACAAAGATCAACCAAAAAAAGAATGATCTTACCTATTCCCAAACCATTATACCATCCTTACTATCATTATCAACCACCAGTATCATCTCATCCATCACAAACCTCTTCACATCCTTTTCTTTTAAAAGATCACTATGATACTGTAACTTCGTCTTTTCAACCTATTTTGCAATCTATTGAACCATCTTCAATGATAAACTGGTCCATGCCAATTCTTTCTCATCGTCATCATCACTCTCTTCATCATCATGGATTAGCTACAACCCCAACATCGGTTAATACCACTGCAGCTACTTCGGCATATGCAACGTATCATCAACATCCTTCTCATTTAGTTAATCGTATTCGATGTTTAGAAATAGAATAATATATATATATATATATATATATTAAAAAAAAAGAGAATCATAATTATCATCATTTATCATTTGTATATATAAATTAGCACGCCACCCTTTTTTTTCTCTCTCACATACACTCTTGATTACTTTTGTTTTACATATTTATTTAACTCACATATACAGACTTTACATAATAATAGTACGATTATATACATATATTAAAAAGTAGAATTTTTTTTAATTTAATCTGTTTTGATTTTTTATTTTTTTCTATATAAATATAATTTTTTTTGTTTTTTTTTTATGGGTACAAATAATTTTCATATATCATTTTTATCTATTGTCATTATAAAAAATTTTTCATTATTTTAAAAAAATAAAATAAAAACATTCCTTTTTTTTTTATGCAGGAGGATTAGGTCATGAATCAATTTTGATACTTGTTTATTTTTTTGGAAAAATAAAATAAAATATGACTATATTTAATGTTACATGCTTGCTGTTTCGAAAAATTTATGCAAGCGGTTTAAAACTCCGTCGTGGTTTTTTTTTTTTTTTTTTTCGACACGTACCAGGGTCTTGACTAAAGTGATAAGAAAAAAATAAGAAAAGTATAGTGTTTTTATTATCATTATTGTTTTATAATCTATTTTAAGGTCCTTATATTTTTTGATCTATAGAAAATCAAAATGAACGGAGGTAGAGGAAAAACGGCTCTAGTACTACCTTATTGCTTAGCACACTATTTTTTTTGTTCTTTTTTAATTTCCTTTTTAGCGTTCGATTTTTCGAATATTTTATTTCTCACCAGATCTTTTTATTGAAGGGAAAAAAAAAAATCTTTTATCGTTAAAATAGTATTTATATTATTATTTATTTTATTTTATGCAATCATACGTATATATAAAAGGGAGATGAATTATTTTAATACAAAATAATAAAAACGATTATATTTTTATTTATTTATTACAGAATAAGAATAATAGATAATATTAAAATTTATCACACATATTTATAAAAAGTAAGAGAAGAGAGGGTTTTTTTTTGCTGCTATTAATGATGACAATACTTGGTATATGTAAAGAATTATTGAATATTACTAATACTTTAGAATAATATAGAAAGCATGGATAATACCAGGAATAAAACCGAGAATAGTTAAAGCAACGTTGATTAACAAATCAGCAGTACAACCTAAGATAAAAAAGATATATTCGTATTAGAAGAAAATAATAGACATGTATATATACCCTTAATCTCTACTCATCTATTTATAATAAATATATATATATATATTTAAAAACTTACCGCGTTCAAGGAAGACACCAAGAGGAGGGAAGATTACAGCTGTTTAATAAAAAAAAAAAAAAAAGGCAAGATTCAGTTAAACTGATATAATGAATACCCACCCATATACTATTTTATATAAAAAGAATAAAAAACTACTTACCAAAGATGAATTTACAGAGATCAGAGCAAGTTAAAGCCATTTTTATTTATATATAATTTTATAAAGAAAAGAAAAGAAGAAAAGAAGTAAAGAAAAAAAGAAAAATCACTTCAATTTAAATAAAAAAAGTCTGAGTCCAAAATGACGTAAAAAAAAAAATAGTACTTCCTCCCTTTGAAATTTTTTTTTTAAACCAATCAAAACCTTTATTTATTCTTTTACTTATACATATCAAAACCCTTTTGTACAATGGAAAAACCTTATAGTATACAAACATAAACACACGTACACACACACATATAAATATAAGCTAAACTATATTCTTATCATCACTCTATAAATATAACAGAAAGAAAAAAAAATCTATTCATGGTTTTATTTTTTTTTATTTATTGTTTTTGATCGAGAATTTTTTAACCTTACAAGTTTTATATTTTTTAAAACATGATTTATAGAATGGGTTTTATAGGATAAAAAAAAAAATACCAACCACATACACAAGATCATGATCATCCTTTTTTTTTTGTATAACCAACTTATTGTCATGATAGTTGGAATTGTCCTACATAGCATTGCATATATATGATCCAACGATTATTAAATCAATATATCAATATAAAATAAAATAAAGTAAAATAAACGATACACATATGGTGACTCTACGGGGATTTAAAATGATACACTTCTTTTTTTTTTATTATAAAGGAAAAAATGCCAAGCGAAAAAAAAAAAAAGTGGGTTTAAAAAAAGCAAATAGCGTAGCATAGTAACGCGAATTTATCTACTTTTTTTTTTTTCAGCTCTCTCTTTACCATTATTTTTTTAAAAAAATAATTAATACTATTAATAAAAAAGTGTAACATATCAAAATGGCTTCTGAAAACGATCCAGAACAAGAAGTAATAAATAGAATAGGAATAGGAATAGTCATATTAAAAAAACAGTCTTATATTGATTCTATATATATCTTAGAAAAAGTTACAAGTGGCTGTATGGAAAATAGTGGATCAAATAGCCAAAGAAGAAAGTACTAAGCTTTTCAATATATATATATATATAATACAATACAATATAAACAACTGATTTTTATATTTTCATTTTTTAAAGGTAGCAAGCTAGGAATGGCTATTAGTAAAGAATATATTGCTTCTTTAGCCAATCTTGTTTATAAACAAATAGGTAAAACTTTTAAATATAATAGTAATAATAGAAGGATCAAGGTAGAATAAAGAATACTAAAATAAAGATTAATATTCATATTCATCATAGAAATAACCGGTTTAGACATTGAAGCATTTACAAAGTAAATAAATAAATATATTGTGGTGGGTTTGTATCATTCATTTTTTTTATATTTTAAAAATAGGCATGCCCATAGATCAACAATAAGTATGGATGATGTATTAGTAAGTTTAATTGATGGATAATGTATATGCATATGCATATGTATATATATATAGGAGTGGTAGTGGTGACAGATTGCCAACGTTTAAATAATAAAATAGGGGTGAGAGCGAGGGATGATGTATATCAACGAAAGGAAATGGATACAAAAAATAGCGGGAAAATGAAAATAAAGATGATAGATATTCATTTTATTGTTATTGTTATTATTTTTGATATAGCTATGTGCTCGAAGAAATGACGGTTTGGTATGAATATTATTATATATATAATTATTACTAAAAAAAAAAAAAAGAATTATTTATTAACCTATTTATTTTTATTTTTATATCTATTTATTAATTTATAGTATGACATTTTAGCTGAAAAATCAAATGAAATAAGTGCTAATAGAAAAAGTGATGTCAAAAAATCAAAAAAACGTCAAACCTAAAAAAAAAAAGCTTTTACATATTATAAACACTGTATATAAAAACATAAACAAAAAGTATACCTTTTTTATCGTCATAATTACGTATAATAGTTAACAATAATGAATACGATTATCTTTTATTAATTGTCCCGCTAATAAATTATTTAATATTACATTTTATCATCATCATTATATATATATATATAAACTAACAGTAATAAGCATGATATTTTTTTTCAATATTTTTATTTCATATATATGTATATATATTACAAAAGTAAAAAAAAAAAAAAAAAAAAAAAAAAAAATTGGTTTATGTAAAGCATAATCTTTTAAAACAATTTATAAACCTTTTTTCTTTTTTTCTTTTTTTTTCTACTTCTTTCAAAAAATAGAATAAAAACTATCCTACTATTTTATTTACTTGTATTTTTATAATAATCTGTGTTCCTTTGAATAATTTATTTGCTCCATCATATTTTCTCTTAACGCTTCAGCATGAGTACAAGGAGGAGAAGTTGATGCATGATTTGGAGAATTGCCAATACCAGGGAATAAACTTGTTACCGCATCAGCTAAAGGTGTGCTATGCTGAGTAGGATGATTATTAGGAATAGGTTGTGGAGAAGTAGGAGGATGTTGTTGTTCTTGATCTTGAGGATGATGTTGATGATAATCCTCTTTTTCTTTTTCATGAATGGATTTTTTGGTTTGGCGCTGTTGTTTAACGTCATGAACAGCATCTTTAACAAACCCAGCGACATCTTTTACATAGCCTACTACACCCAATTTTTCCGGGGATAAACTGTGGCGAGATAAATGAGACGATTCATTTTCTTGTTGCTGTTGATCAGTGGTATGTAAAGTATGGTGTTCATATGGTTGTTTGGTTGGTGCTATACCCATATCAATAGGAATATGTTTAGGTAATTCACATTTATCACTTGGTGAAGGTATATCCATATTGTAATATAATATATCTATTAGTTTATTTGTTTTTTCAAAAGAAAAGAAAAAGAAAGAAAGAAAAAAAATGAAACCATATCTTTATATTTTTTTATAGAATGATGTTCTGACTTTAAATTTATTATTTTTTCGCATAAATAATAAACTGAAACCTTTTTTACTTTTTTTTTTATCCACCCACCTCTGTTTATTATTATGGATCTATTTATATAATACTTTATATATATAAACTCATCTTTTGTTAATATGTCTCGATGTAATAATTTATTCTGACGATTAAATGGTTTTTCCCATTAAATGTATAATTATATTATTGTTATACTTCATCAAGTTTTCATTAACCCCAAGTTTATCAGCTATTAACTTTTTTTTTCCTTTATTACATCATTGTTTACCATATAACCTATAGTGTGTTTGCTGAAAATAAATTTTTAAAATATTATATTTCAAATTTACGACTATTATTATTCTTTTTTTTAGCTAATGTAGTTTATGGCTATAATTCAAGCAAATATAAATAAGTTGAAAGTAAAGCGCGTTATATATATATATATATATATATATATATATATACATAATAAAAGAAAGAAAGAAAAAAAACAATGTCTTCAATAATTTTTTTTTAAAAAAACAGAGTTATGATCAACTGAATTTTAAATATAGATACATGCCATTAAAATAAAGAAAGAATATGCATATCAAAAATGCACCTGATTTTTTTTATTTTTTTTCAATGTATGATCTACAAGCATAAAGTAGCATCTCTTCTTCCCACCTCTGTTTTTCTTTCTCCAACTTGAGGTAGAAATATTCAATAGGTGGTGTTGGGAAAATGTATCAGAAATTATTCCAATATACTCTATTGATTACTATTGAATTTTTATTAATATACAAACTTTATACACCCGATGTTATTTGTTGATATTACTCGTCGCTGTAAAGAATGAGATACAGTATAATCATCCATCACATCATCAGTGCTATTGATATACATGATAAGATAAACAGTTTAATATTGAGCCCCATTAGCATCCGTATAGAGTAATTTTCCGATATAAAAATTCCATCTAGCCATACCATCCAAAACAGAAAACAGCTCAGAAATAATATTAATAATACGACTATATATTAAATGATACATTGATTAGTTCATTAAATATTATATTATTAATGAAAAGCTATACTTGTTCATTCCTTTTTTCAATTAAATAGTCTTCCCTTCCACTTCTTTTAATTGTATCACAAGAGGCTCTATGCTACCATTAGAAAGAATTGATGGCTGTACTATCTTTTCATTATTTAACCTTTTTTTTAAAAAAAAAACAAAAATTCATGGACGAGCATACAGTCCATGTTATTGAGCGTCTTTTTAAATGGATTCTAAAAAATGAATAAATAAATTTTAGTGACTATCATTGATTTTTTTAAATATTAAAAAAAAGGAAAAAAAGGAAAAGTCTTTTTTCTAAATTATAGTTTTTTAATTCATGCAAGCTAAAATTCAAGCTAATATCTTGGTTTTAAAAAAAAAATCGCCTTTTTATTTTATTTTATTTTTTTTATTTTTTTCCTCTTCTTTTATATTCTTGTGCATAAAATTATATATAATGGGGCCTATTATTTGTCCCTTTGAAGATTGTGATAAATATTTTTTAAGGCTTTCCAAATTTGAACTACACGTTAAGAGAATACATGAAGATCAATATTTGCCAAGGGGGAATATAACTTAAAAAGTAAAAATATAAAATACAATTACACTTACACGCTTATACCTCTGTTTATATTTAACAGTTTGTTAAACCAATTCATAATACCAATCCTCAACATAAGGTGCTTGAAAAGAATAAGAGCCCTCAATCAAGTAATTAAAATTTATAAATTAATATGTATTATTTCGACTTGAACCTGTATCGTTTTATATTTTATATAGAATCAACTTACCAGCCTTATTCTCGTAACCACAAGGGAAATGAAGAAAGATATTCTACCTTACCACCTTATATAGAAAATGTCGCTGATTATGTTTGTAAATATAATATATCTCATGTTCAATATAAAGAGTAAGTAAATCATAAATTTCTCTTGTCATAAAGTGTTTTTTATTACAACAAACTAATTATATTTTAATTACTCTGTCTTATTTTAGCTTATTACCGTTATTAAAAGCTGATGAAGACTTGCCTAAATCTTTTAAAAATCTTGAAAAAATTGCCAAAAAGGATTCATATGGATCACATTCGGTAAGCTATTTTTTTCTCTCTCTATATATGTATATATGAAAAATCAAACTGTCAAAAACACGTTAAAAAAAAAATATTTATTTTCCATTTAAATAATATTCCAAATTTTTCAGTAGTTAAAAATTTTTCAACACAGTACTACGTGATGAAATAACTTTATAAGATTATTAAAATAATATGTAAATTTTTATTTGTATTAAAATTATTATTCTCTTTTATGCAAGTGAGTTCCAAAGTCTTAATGTTGAATAATGAAAAAGTAAATAATGTTGCGTTTACTTCAAAATACTGATATGATTCACCCATAGAATACAATAATGCTTGTTAAAAAATAAATTGTACAGAGCGAGGGTAACGTTTGTGTGAAAAAAAAAAAGGTACAAGGGAATAATAAATAACAAACAATATATAATAAAATAAAAATAAATTAAATAGATAAAAAAGAATAAATTCCTAGCTGTCATATTATCATTAATTATGCATTTAAATGATCATGGAAGCATTGAGTAGTAGTAGTATTGGTAACAGGAATAACATCACCTTCCTTGTATGGTTGTTGACCAGTACATTCACTCGAAGTAATGATCCCGTATGCTTTCTATTAAATAACACAATAACACTAATAAAAAGTATTTTATATTAGTATATAGATCATCCTTTAGTATAAATAAATAAATAGCTGCATGATTCAATAAATAGCTGCATAATTCAATATATAGCTGCATAAAAAAGCATAATTTTGATCAACCAAATACTAAAAGAGACTGGCGTAATTAGATTAATTCTAACCTTATTTTATTTATTATACGGCTGACGTAAATATGTATACTAGTTATGAGAATAAAGGAAAAATGTGCATATCAAATACAATTGCGTTTTTTTTTTTTTTTTTTTTTTTTTTTTGCCAACACATTACCTATATGCATGAAGTACTCTCCTTTTTCTTTCTCTAACTTAAAATAGAAATACTTGGTACTTTTTATATTTAAATAGTACCTTCTTTTAGTTTTCTTCTCTTTTTCTCTCATTTTCATTTTTAAAAAATGGTCTATCAACTAAAAATCAAATATTTGGTTCTTGCTTTATTATCCATTCATTCTTGCGTAAATGGCATCACTATATACAGCGAAGAAAATTACGCGGGATCAAAATTTGTAATACCCTCTAGTTTATGTGAGCGCACTCCGTTTCCTCCTAAGTCTATAGAAATAGAAAGTGGAAGTTGTACACTTTTTGTTGACATATTGTGCATGATTCCTGCTGTCGAAGTTCGCGGAAATACCCCATCAATTCAAGAATTTACAGGTTCTATTGTATGTAGCCAATAGAGGCAAGATTAAAATTGAATTTATTTTTATTATTATTAAAGTCAAAATACATGATTTTACTTAATATTTTGTTGATTTGTTTAATAAATAAATAATATATATATAATGAAAATTAACAAGACTGAAAAGATAATAATAATTACATCTAATATGAGCGCTGTCATAAAGACTTAAAATGATTATGCTATTAAGCATATAGTACAATTAAAATTTGTATTTTTCTTTTTATTTATTTACAGAAGTTCATGAAGATTAATACCTACCAATTGCAAATAATACAAAAAAAATAAAACCAGGATATATTTATTCATTTATAGAAGCCATGGATTATCAATAGTTAACTGCGTCACATTAATAACAAATCAAATGAAATTATAAATATTATTTTCTATTTGATGAAAATTATGTTGCTTATGACGAAGAAGATGAGGACAGTGAAGAAAAATAAACGTTCCATGGTGAAGATGGAAAAATAGAGGGTGGGGAAGGAAAAGCTATGAACAGAAAAAAAAAATATCTATTTTATTTAATAATACAAATGTAGAAGATTATATTTAATTTGTTACTAATTTTTTGAGTAAATATAAAACGATATTATTATTGCTTATTTAAAAAAAATACAACATAATTTAATTTATTAACTTATTTCAATTCAAATGGAAAGTAAAAAAAAAAAAAAAAAAAAAAAAAAAAAAAAAAAAACTCAAAGCTAAACATAGGTTATCAATGATTTATTTACTCATTCTGAATAACTTTAGTAGTTTAAAAAATCGGTGCTGAAAAGGGGATTATATGAAGATTAATTTAAAACATTATTTTGCAAAAAAAAAAAAAAAAAAAAAAGAAAATTAGCCGCATGTGTTTAATAATATAGCCTTTTTTTATTTTCTTATGACTGGTTCATATTATATGTAATTATTATTATGATGGTTTCAATCATGTTAATTTTCATTATATATAAATATATTGCTTTATTTTATTAAATAAATTGTTAGTATAAAGTAAAACAAGTATATTAACCTTAATAATAATAATAACAATAATAAAAAAGTTCAAGTTTTAAATTTGCTTAATATAATCCTACGAACAACGAATAGATGATGATGAATCATCAATAATTGATAGAGTGCCATTATGAAAATCATTAAAAGGAGGTTGACAATTTTTTTCTAAATAATCTGTACAAGTTTCACCCGGTTTTAGTGATATAGACTCAGTAGAGAATGGTAGACTAACACATCGATTAAGAGGTATTTCTAAAGCCTCTCCCTTAAAATCAAATTCACGGTATACAGCAGCGCCATTGACACAAGTCTAAATGAATAACAAAGCGAGGACCAAACTCTGGATTTTTAATTGGTGGATCATTTTTTTTATAAAAGTGAAAGGGAGAGAGAAAAAAAAGAAAAAAAGTTGGAATAAAATGCTACTTAAATATAGAAAATAATGAATATTTCTACCTCAAATTAGAGAAAGAAAAAAAGAGGTGGGAAAAAGAGATGCTACTTTATGCTTGTAGATCATACATTGAAAAAAATAAAAAAAAATCAGGTGCATTTTTGATATGCATATTCTTCTTTTATTTTCCTAACATGTATCCATATTTAAAACTCAGTCGCTCATTACTCCGTTTTTTTTAAAAAGAATTATCGAAGTTGCTGTTTTTTCTCTTTTTTATTATATATATATATATATATATATAATGCGCTTTACTTTGAACCTATTTATATTTGCTTGAATTATATTCATATTATTATTAATTTACTAATAAACTATATTAGTTAAAAATAATAATAATAGTAGCAAACTTGAAATATAAGACTTAAAAAAATATAGATCTATTTACAGCAAACACACTTTGGGTTAGATGTTGAACAACGATGTAATAAAGCGAAAAATCATTGATATCAAATAGACCTGGGATTGATTAAAGCCTAATACTTGTAGATTAAGAATAAAACACGTCGAAAAAAAAATTTTTGAAGGGGCATTTCAAGCCAATTTAGAGCGATAGATTTCAGGTTACATCCTACCCTTTGAGGATTTAATTTTTTAAAAAGTTTGACGAACGAGCATACAGCTCATATACTTGGGTAACGTTTTTTTTTTAAGAATTCTACATAATAATAATTAAAAGAGAATTTTTTTTATTCAATTAGTATATACACTTTTTATTTTTAGGAGAAATATCAGTAAGCTTAGAGTCTGCTTTGAATTGATTTTTTTTTAAATATATATTTTTTTTCTTGGTTATAAAGTTTTTTAATCCATGCATATAACTTTAAAAAATATGGATAATAAAAAAATAAAAATAAAAATTGGATTAGATGAATAAAGAAGTAAAATAAAAAAAATGCCCCTTAATAGAAAGCATATTTTTGCATAAAAAAGAAAATATCAGTTCATTTTTTTAATTTTATAATAGATAAATATATAAAACTAATTTATTTACTAATTACTATTGACTATCCAAGTATCTCAGAAATTTTCGGCGCATCAGATATTTTTGAGACTCCGGGATATCTACAAGCAATTGTATTGAAATCCTTAAAAAGATCCAAATTACGAGGATTTATAAGGATTAACTGGATAGTTTGACTTATTAACAAACCAAAATAAAGATTAATATTATACAATGAATTTTCGGCTATTTTCTGCCGGTCTTTTCATTTCCTTTGTTTATTTATGCCATTATGAACACATATCTATATAGATTAGTTTATGGCAGTTGTTATTGTAATAAATCAAATTAATATGAGAATATAATTATTATTTTTTTATGCTTATATGAGAATTATTATTATTATTATTATTTTATTTTATTTTTATGGGCTTTAATAAGAGTTTTAATATGACAATCTAGAATACAATAATACTTGATACAAAATATATTATATAGAGCGAGGGTAATGTTTGTATAGAGAAAATAAAAAGGTAGAAGAGGGTAATAAATAATAAGTGTTATATATATATATATAATAAAGTAAAAAAACAATTAAATAAATAATAAATTAGCTGTTATACTATCACTATCCATTCACTTAAATGATCATGGAAGCAATGGAAGCACCTAAAACAACAAGAGCAACATTGACGGTAGTACGAGTAGAAGCACTGGTACCATTTTGATTAGAAGAGTTGCTATTGGATTTATCAGTGTTGCTAGAACCGCTGTTAGGATTTTGAGTAGCAGGAGTAGAAGAGGGTTGAGTAGCAGCAGTGGTAGTGGTGGTGGTAGTGTTGCTAACAGGGCTAGCACCACCTTCCTTGTATGATTGTTGACCAGTACATTCACCTACAGTAACGACCTTGTAAGCTTTCTATTAAATAAAAATAGTAATAAAGAAATAATTTAGATTAGTATAAGGATCACCATTTAACATAAAATAATTAAATAAACAGTTACAATAACAATAACAAAAAAAAAAAAAATAAGGAGATTATTTTTAAAGTGTGTACATAAAAAAAAAAGAATAAAAATAGAGGGAAAAAAGAATAAAAAAAAAAAAGAGAAGGGGAAAAGGAGAAAAAGGGACTAAAAAAAAAAAGTGGCAACTTACTTGGAGAGTAGGTAAAATACGAATGGCGGCATCAACAGTTTGAGGATAAAGATCATGTTCAAGAGAAATACCACCAGTAGTAGCAGTAGCAGCTTCCTTGGCCCAAGCAGTAGCATTACCATCAATCCATTTTACATCAAAAGATTTATCTTCAGCAGAACGCCAGTCATCAGTATCGTGATTCCAAATAACGGCTAAAGTTTAGGTTAGAAATGAAATTAAAAAAAAAAATTAGTGTGAAAAAAAAAAAAATAGTAATAAGAATATTTATACTTACGAACGAAACCAAGAGCTTTAGCAATATCACGAACACGATTATCGATATCACCATAAGGCTAACATAAAAAAAAAAAAGGAAATGAATATATATTGTTTTAATCATGAATTATTATCATTAAAAAAAAACTTACAGGACGGAAGAAACGAGGAGTCTTTTTGGTAACTTCTTGAATAGCAGAAGCAGTCCACATTAATTCGGCAACAATTTGTTCAGTAGACAAAGTAGTAAGGTAAGAGTGAGTCCAAGTATGAATAGCTAATTCATGACCTTCGTTAAAGGCACGTTCAGTTAAATCGGGGAAACTAGTAACTTGACCACCAATTAAGAAAAGAGTAGATTTTTGATTGACGGATTTCAAGTAATCGTATAATTTAGGACTGTTGGCAGTTGGGCCATCATCATAAGTAATACCCCATTGACCTTTAGGACAAGTAAGAATATCATCTTCTCTTGTACATAAATCATTGGTCCAGTCACAATCACCAGCTTTGACAACAGTCAAATCGGGTTCTAATATAGAGAGAGATTATAAAATAAATAAAATGTTAATGATATTCTTATTAAAATAATATAAATAAATAAAAACATCAAACGTACCACCGTTCTTTAAAGGAACAGGCTTAATAGGAGCAATGGTGGCGGTTTTAAGTAAATCCATCCATTCAGGCTTAGGGACAGGCTTTGAGCCAGGTGCAGGATAACCGGCAAAATTCCATTTGCTTTGAGTTTGAGCACTAACAGCTAAAAGAGCAGTAGAAGCGATTAAAAGTAATTTTGGTAACATCTTTTTTTATATAAGGAAAGCTATAAAAAAATTAAAAAAAAATAAGGAGGGAAAAGAAAGAGAAGGAAAGAAGAAGAAGAAAAAGAAAAAGGTAGAAAGAAAGAAGAAGAGAAATGAAAAATAAAAATAAAAAAAAAACAGTTTAAATGTTTGCTCTCCTTCCCCTTTTTTTTAAAGTTTTTTCTTGGGGGGGGGAGAGAGAGGGGAAAATGGTAGTAGTACCGAGATGGCGGCCGTTTAAATAATTCAAAATCACTAAATTTGGAGGTTATAAAAAAAAAGAATTGACTTTAACAGGTTGAAAAAAAACAAAATAAGCATATTTATTATGTATGCAAGTACACCCCCAACCTAATAAAAAATATTTTTATATTGAAATTTATATATTATGGTAATACAAATTGAATTCTAAGAAAGTTTTTTATATTTTAAAATAATTATATTTTGCCTTTTTATTACCTTTTTTTTATTATTATTTTATTATCAGAAAATAGAAAATAAATATATATATATAATTTTCATAATATCATTAAATTCAAATAATTCATTTTATTCCATTGTATTTTATTTATTTTTTCGTTTATTTATAACTCCTTTTTAATATCAAGTTAATTATATGTAAATCAAATGCATCATTATTATTTGGAAGGAAGCTTCATTGGTTACCAAAATGATATGTGATTTTAAAATAAGATAGGTAGTATAGTGATGGCTACTCTGTGGAACATAATTTATTAATGGCGTAGTATAATCATACTTACCTGGTAAAAATAAAATAAAATATATAAAAATAGTTAAAAATCCGCCTTTTTATTTTTTTTATAAACTACGATTAATTATATACCCTCGGTGGTATACAGCAACTATATAATGCTAATGCTATTTTATAAAAGAAAAAATGAGGCACAAGATCTTTATTATATTATAAAAATTAGATTAATCATTTTTATAATATAAAAAAAAAATTGATAAGAAAGATGCTACGTATGTATGTATGTATGTATATTTTTTATTTTTTTTTAGATATGGTTATTTTTATTTTTAAATATACAAATAAAGATTAATTTTTATTTTTATATTTGTATTTATTTGTTTATTTTTTAAAAATAAAGAAGCTTAGAAGAAGAAGAATAATCTTATTTTGGTGATAATGTATTAATAAGATAAATAACAACTCATATTCTTATTATTCTTTTTTTTTTTCTCAAGTAATGATGTATCTCTCGCTATTTTTTTTTTTTTTTTTCAGTTTTAAATAGTCTGTGCGAGTGAATAAAAAAAAAAAAGATACAAATTAGTTAACCCATCACATTTTATTAACTGATATAGAAATAAAGCATGGTAAATATAAATGAAACCCTACTTCCATATTATTATTTTTTAAAAATAAATCTATTTTTTATCCATTTTTGTCATTTAATCCAGTTGGATTACAGAAAAATACACTTTATTATTCCTATCAACGAATCTTTTATTATTATTTTATTATTATTTTATTTTTTGCCACATAAAACAAATAAACAAAAGATCTTCAATTTACTTTATTATTATGAAATAAACAATACTATAAAGTGTTATTTTTATACTTTTTTTTTTTTAATCTTATGAATGATGATTAATCTATTTTATAAACTATTTTTTTTTTATTTACCGTCAGTTTCCATGATGACTATAATGGACCGATGGCCTGCCTAAAAAAAAAAAAAATGCCATGCCCCGTCAAATGATATTTAAAAATAGTTCATCGTCTATTTTAATACGTACATACGTAAATAGCTGATGATCATTTTACTATTCCAGCCTTTTACGAGCCACTCCCATTAGATTCATATTCTCATAGGATGCTTTTTTTAAAATAATATAAAAAAAAAGGGCTTATTCGTGCTTATCGAGAATATTCTCGGTTTTTTAAGAATAAATAAATAATATATACATTCGTGTTTATTGATAATCTTTTTATTTAAATAAACCTATATTGAATTTGAACCATCATTTTATATATATATCGCAAATGTAAGTATCCATGTTTCTCTCCCATATTATTTTTAAAAATTACGTGGTACGTATCATTCCACACCACGTAAATATAATCAATATTAATTTTTTTTTAAAAAAAAAAGAAAAAAAAAGGAAAAAAAATAGGTTCAGTCAAATTATATGGAATTTGAATAGTCTGATGGTTTTTTTTTTTTTTTTTTTTTTTCAATTCGATTCAATCCAAAAAAAAAAAAGGTCAACTTTAAAAATGGTATATACACATAACTATTAGATAATGACGGCGGTGCTTAAAATAAACTCTAATCCCATAAAAATTCTTAATTAAATGGATTACACAAAGTTATATAATATGCCACTTTATTTTATATTTCTCAGTTTGATAAACTACTTTATCTTTTATTAAAGTTTAAATGGGAAGGAGAATTGCAATTAAAATAAACTTTTTTTTTTATCTTTATTATTTTATTTTTTAAAAAAAAACTTGATCCTTATTATCATCATATATACTATACCATTGATTAAAAATGAGTTGTTTTATAACTTTAATCGGATTATCAAGAAAAAAAAGTTATCACATGATTGGTCTTATTGTTTTTATACTAGAAAAAGGGCGGGAGTTCTACTGTTTTTGGTACCTTTTATCAGTTGAAAAATTTAAAAAAAAAAGCAGATCATACTTTTATATATATAATGATTATGTTTGTTGATAATGATCATGGATAATATGATCAATGGAATTAATATTTATTTATTTGAAACAAATATACATTAATTCAATTAATGATCATTAAGCTTTTTTATTTTACTTTTCGATAAGTTCGGAATTTAAACTCAAGACTTCACCAATAAATTTATAATGTAAAAAAAAATTTTACAACTCTTTTTTATATTTATTTTCTCACCCTTTTCATTTTTCATTTTTTCTTTTCTCTTAAGCTTTTTTTTTTCTTTCATTAGATTATATATATTTATATATATATATATAAACATAAAAATATATCATATGCCTATTCCTTCTTCTACAGATAATAATAATGTTAACGAATATAATAAATCCACTAAATGTATAAAATCAACTCCCTCTTCACCATCTTCTCCGCAAACTTATAATCAACAAGATGCAACTATACAAAAAAAGAAAAGACAACAACGATCTTTGCTTGGTCCACATCAAAAAGATGTTATCTATGACTTATCAAATAATAGAATACGTAACGCTCACTTTGGATCCCTTTATGCTGGTTCACGATTTGTTGGATCCCAAAAGTGCGGTGACAACTGTTATGATGTAGTTGTTGAAATACAAGTAAATAAATGACTTTGATAATTAATCATACAACAATCAATAAATAATCTAATAAATATATAAATAAATAAACTATGGTCTGACTATTATCTCTATCAATCATGATGATTTTTTATAATAGAACGTCAACTTGGAAGAAAGCACTTTAAATGGTTATTTAAATATAAAAGGTCTAACACCTGATTTTCCTGAATTAACGGTA
The DNA here is from genome assembly GCA_017871115.1 of Cunninghamella blakesleeana. Lineage (NCBI taxonomy): Eukaryota > Fungi > Mucoromycota > Mucoromycetes > Mucorales > Cunninghamellaceae > Cunninghamella > Cunninghamella blakesleeana. Next base: position 4,041,587 of record JAFCIZ010000005.1, read on the forward strand.
AATATTAACTATAAAAAATACAAGCTTTTTTTTTTTAAAAAAAAAAACGATAAATACATAAAAGGGAGAGATAACAATATAGACTAAACAACAATATCATCATTATCATCTGTATTTTTTTTTTCTTTTTTTCTTAGACATATTTTGAAGGTGAAATTATTGGTCCAAGATATTCCTTTTTAACTAGAAAATGGCAAGCACAACATTATATCGATGTAGCACATTGGGTAAAATAAATAAAAAAAAGTCATCTATGTAGAGATATATATTTCCTAATTTCTTTTATATATATATATATATTATAAAGAAACGATTCCCTTCCTTTCAACCTTATGTATCAATATTCAATCAAGATGATTTTGTTTATGATCCAACCAATGAAGACTTTATATATATGCGATGGAAAGAAAAATTCCTAGTCCCCAATCACCATATCAATCATATCAGCGGTGCCAGCTATGATGGATTTTATTATATTTGTTTCCAAAGATCAACCAATACAATTGATGGCATGTATTTTTATCGTCAATATACTCCTTTGTATCAAGAATTATCTTTACAATATGTACCTCAACGCTCTTTTGGCTCTTATGAATTCCGTTAAATAACAACCGGAGCAAAAAGAAAGAAAAAGAAAGAAAAAGGAGAAAGGGTAGGGGAATAAAGAAGAGAAATCCTTTTTTTTTCTTCTTCTTTCATTTTTATTATTTATATACCAGTATAATATATATGTATATAGGTTTTTTTTTATGTTTTTTTATTTTTTATGATACTTTATATATATATATGCAACAATTTGATTTAATATTATTAATAAAATAAATGATGGATAAAATATCAAATCGATTTAGTAAGGGGTGATATGTATGGTGTGAATTAAAAAAAAAAATAAAAATAAAAATAAAAAATAGTCCTGTATTCCAGAGAAATAAATGATCTATATATGAATTGAATTAAATAAAAAAAACATAGGAAAATGGATAGAAAGTAAGCCAACGCTGTTTGAAATTAATTCTCTTTTTTTGGTGATCTTTTAATATAAATTTTCCATCACCTACCTCTAGCATCTTAAATAATATAAAGTAAAGGAATGGGAAAAAAAATAGTAAACTGTTTAATATTTTTTTTATTTTTAAACAGTTATTATACTAAAAGCTTTTTTCTTTGTAATTATTATTATTATATATGTATGTATCATGCTTTTTTGATTTTTATTTTAATATTAAAAAATATATTTTTTGTTATGTAATAAAACTAATTCATTGTTCAAATTAATAAAATATAATTATGTATGATTCCTGGTTAACTTTTTTTAATCTTTTAGACATTTATACTTTAGAAATATAGGATATTTAGTGAGTGTATATATATATATATATATGTATAATCATATGTGTTAATTTGATGTAATAGGTTTTCCAACAACTACAACTAATTATTCTCTTTTCCTAATAGCATCTATTTTTTACTGGCAATTACTATTACTATTATTTCTTTTTTTAATACAAGTATTGTATAGTATAATGGATTGATATGAGTTATTTAATAATAAAGGTCCACTCGTTCAATTAATGTCGGTCAAGAACTTTTTTTATATATTTATAGTAATTTTCTCTTTTTTCAGCTGTCAGCCTTTTAAGCGTAAGCTAAATTCGGAGTTTATTTATAAAAAAAAATCAAAGTCTGGGTTAATTTTTTTGAACTTAATTCTCCTTTTTATATAATGAAGTTGTTTCTTTTATGGTAATAATTATTTCTATTTACTTCCTAATGAAGTATATAAAATTTTCTATGGAATATAGTTTCATTTTTTTGAATTAGTAAGTTAATTAAAATAGATAGTCTATATAGTAGTAGCATTGCTTTTTATTCAATTTGATGGGATGTTTTTATTCCAGAAGGCTATTTTTTTGAAGTGTATTTTATTTATTCAATATAAATGCTGATATTCTTATATAAGCCGTTGATTTATTTTTTAAATGCAAAATAGCAAACTGATTTTATTCAATATGTTTTTCTATTTACAAGATATTGTTAATTCAAGATAATACCCCTATTATTTATTATTCGTATTTAATTTATTGACAATAAATAATGTCATTTGATCATCGCATCTCTCTCTCTTTTTTTTCTTTACTTTGTAAAGTAAATAATTCTTCTTTTATTCTTCTAGAGTTTTTTTTATGATATGGCTAAAAACTGTACGCCATTCATTCCTTTTGAATAATGAAAATGGTGGAATAGTCATCCCTTTATATATATATATATATATATTTAAGATTGCATAAATTTTATTTATTATTATTGTTATTTTTTTAAAAACTAGCTTGCATAAAGTATTATATAAATACATATAAAAAGAAAAAAACGTAATTTTTATTTAAAATATTATATATATATATATGTTATGAAATGAAACAATTTACAAAAAAATAAAATAAAATAAATAAATTAAAATAAAAAAATGATATAAATATATATATATATATTACTTGATTATGATGAAGATAATGATAATGATGATTGTTATTTAACATTTAAAGTAGGAACTGAGTCATTATTACAATTAGACATTTTCCAAATCCACCATGGACCACCATATTCTTCATCCCCCCAGCGACCACAAATACCCATTGGTAAAGCAAATCGGCCGGAATATTCCCAAGTTTCACCTGAATCTACATATGTTTTTTCCCAAGTGACTTGGCCATCTTCTGTATCATCAATCAATCCCATGACTGTAAAATTTCCTAGATTATCTACACCCGTTCCTTCAAATTTAGTTAGTGGGCATTGTCTTAGATGCTTTTTTGGAAACACATTGTCCTCTTCGTCATCTTCTAATTTATTATTTGTATTCGAACATTTTCTTTTTTCTCTTGAATGTTGTGTAGACCATCGGGATGGCCAAGGTGTATCGGATGATGACGCTAAGACTGTCGTTGATGATGATGGTAGTGAAAAGAGAGTATTATTTAAATTAATATTATTATTGTATGATAAATCTGTAATATTTGATGATGGTAATGATGATGATGATGATGATGATACGGTTGGTGTTGTGGTTATTAAAGAGGGAGGGATAGTTGTATCGGTCGTTAATGATAAAGAGGTTGAAACAGCAACAGTAGCAGCTGTAGAAGTGGATATTAAAGAAGAAGAAGTAGTTGAATCACTCACATCATCTAATGGCACAATTCTTAGGGAAAGACGCATGGGGCCATCAAACCAATCTTCAGCGGTTGCAGAGGTTTCGTCTGGGTCTACAAAAGAATAATAACCTAACCAATCACCTTCAATATGATGTGCTTCGCTAACAAAATGAGTAGGTGATGCAAATCCACTTTCAGTGTAAATGTTGATAGGAGGCAAAGTTGTCACATCATCGGCCCACTGTCGTTTTAATTTCCGTGTGTGATCATCTACATGTGCATTAATAAATAAATTGCGTTCATAGCGTCTCAAATATTCTACATCAAACATAGCCGATTGAATGGGAAATAAAGGAATAGGTATGCAACCAGGAATGGCGGAATACAGTGCTGGGTGAGAGGCAAATACCGTGGTAAAGAATAAATGTAAAGCTGCGGCTGGAGCATCTAGAGCTGGATAAAACGTTAATGGTAATTCATCATCAGATGGTGTTTCATTGGTATATTGTGCTGAGGCATGAAAAGGTCTTAATGGCATATGTTTTGTTATTAGGGAATCTGCTGCTTCAAAATTATAGGCAAATCGGCTTAATTCTGTTGATACTATTTGCGCATTATTTTCTCTATCGTGGGGAGCTTGAAAATGTTTGGTGATATCAAAGTCTAATACGATTATATTTGATATCACAAATAAAAAAATGCACATAAATATAAATAAATAAATGTTGAGTCAGACATGTTTCTCATTTTTTTTTTCTTTTTTTTTTTTTTTCTAGAAGTTTGTTTATATATAAATAGTAGGAATTAAAAGAAGAATGAATTACCATAATTGACTAATAATGAAAGGATTGGTAAAACCACTGGGAATAATTTACGATCTCGATGTTGATCCAATTGAAAACAAGCAGCTGCCGCAACATGAACTTGATAGTTTAAAAGGTGATCTATATTTCTTTCATCTAGAATAAATAAAAATAGATAATCATATGTAAAGTGAGTAAATAAAGTCTAGTCCTTATTTTTAATTTTAAATAAACTGGATCTTAATAGAAAGAAAAAAAAATTTTTTTTAAGACTATACCATGTTCAGTAATCATATCCCAAATAATTTCCCATTGAATAGCATCTAATAAATTGATATTTGTAGGTTGAAGAGCAAAATGTTTACAAGCATATAAGGCTTTACAACGTAATTTCATGACTTTTTGCCAATCCCAAAGATGTAATTGTCTACGATAAATAGCTTGTGTATCAAATCTATGGTGAAAAGCTTTTGGCCAAAGTGTTTTTAATCGCCATGTATCAATATGGATAAGATGATAAAGATAATGACAAGTCTTTGACAATTCTATTAAGGATTGTGGATATAGGTGTTTACAAGGTGAAATCGCGACATGAGTTATGATTTCTAATACAAGTTCTTTTGGTAAGGAAAGTAATAAACTAATAGTCTTATTACTATGATTGTTGTTGTTATAGTGTTGTTGTTGATTAAGACGACGCTTTTTAGTATTCATATTTTTATTTATATATTATATGATTATTATTCTATGAATTGTTATTGTTGTTATTGTTGTTGTAGTAGTAGTAGTAGTAGTTAATAATCGTTATTGTAATAATTTTATTTTTTAAAATAAGATGAAATAAAAAGTTTGCTTTGTATAAAAAATAAATAAAAAATAAATTTATGAAGTATAAAAAGGAAATAAGTAGGAAAACGAAAAGAAACCAATGGTGCAAAAAAAAAAAAAAGGAGGAAGAGAAACAAATAAAATAAAAAGGCGAGAGAGAGAGAATTGGTAAAATATAAAAAAAAAAAAAATTGAACTTTAAAAATTCGGTATCATTATTGGTGGAGAAAACCCTTTTTTTCAACTCGTCCTACACTAATTTTTTTTTTGGTACGCTGATTTTCAAAAAAAAAAAATGCTTATTCTGTATATGGACTAAAATAAATTTATAGTGCAATTTTCTCTAACTTTCTCTTGGTTTTATGATCATCAATATATACTAAACTAATGATTCATATCGAATTATAATGATTAAACCATTAAAATAAAATTTTATTTTTTTATTTAGTAATATAAAAGAATGATTGGGAAAGAACAGAGAAAAAAAAAAAAAGCTATTATTAAACTAATAAACTAATCCATATTTTTTAGTTCACCAAACTAAATTCGATCATCAATTTTTTATTTGACCCAATAAGCAAACACATTATTTAAAAAGTCCGGGGATTTAAAAATGTTTAGTTTCAAAAAATAATAATAATAATAATTATCAGAAGACCCCAAATTGAAATATTCTAGCCTTTTCTCCCTCCCCTCCTTTAAAGTCATCTCCCCTATATGTATTTATATATTTATATTTATGATCTAAATAAATCATTGTGTAACTAAAATACATACCATTAAAACAAGATAAAATCCTCAAAGAATATTTTTTTTCCTTTTTCTTTCACATTAATCAACTTTAAAAAAAAATAATAATAAAAAAAAATAGCTTGTTTATTTGAGAAACATACCTTGGTAAAAAAATAAATAAATAAATTTAAAGTTAAATAAATAAAAAAAGTTTATTATTTATTATTAAAAAATTACTCTTTATATATCTTTTTTATTATTTATTTCATCTGGTGATCTATTATCATTTTGTTGACTAGCCCATTCATTTAATGTTCTTTCGAGAGAAGTTACCATAATTAAACATTGATCAATGATCATCTGATGCATTTGTTCTAATGTTAAAAGAATCTTTTGCCAATCGATATCATGAATAAAATGATGCCACGTTGATTGGAAGGCTTTTAAAACTAGAGGAATTTGTTGAGAAAAGACATAGGACATGGATTGAAACAGGGCAGTGAGTATTTTTTGATTGAAAAGAACAAAATGGCTTGTTATATCAACCATGGTTTCCCATTTCCATTCAAAGGTAGTGAAAAAGGTGGTAAAAGATTGGTAACTATGTTCTAGACAATGATAAATGGTAGGAAGATATTGTCGAACCCAGGTTACGGCTATTTCCCAAATAGGATAGACATATGTGTGATAAACGAGGAACATGTCCGATTTTAAAAAATAATATACTTTAGAAAGCTGAGGAATCACATGATGTTGAAATGCTTGACAAAGTGGAAGAAGACCATCGTCCACTATCATCACACAAAACCATTTTAATCCATTGAAAAATAAAACCATATCTGTACAAAACCACACATGGAAATTAACGATGTTTTGTTGTACTTTTTTATAATAATAACATGCTGAATCAGATAAAAGCCATTGTTGTAAGAGGAGATCAATGAAAAGATAATGAAGTGATTGACCACACCATTGCAAGACAGGTAAAAACACAGCGTGTAAACAGTAATGAATAAATAAATAAACTTGATGAAGAGTATGATGCCCTGTTTGCCATACCTGTGTTGACTTGATCCAAGTTAACATACTAGGTACCATTTGTAAAACCAGCCATTGAAGATCATGCCATGTTGAAATAATTCCTTGTTGTACGCCTTTGAAAAGTAATATTGTAATATTTGCTATTCTGACCATGATGGCAAACCATGGTTGCCAAATATGAACATAAAATGTATACCCTAAATCTATCATTAGTTGTTGCCAATCGTGTTGCTGTCTAAATTTTTTCCATGCTTGATGGATAGTAGTGCTCATTTCCTGTAAAGTTTGTCCCGCATGATAAAGTTGTTCAATGCCTTGATCTATTTTATCTATGGCGTTTGGTATGGTGACATGAATAAAATGCGTTTGCCATTGTTGATATATTTTTTTCCCTCTAGTTGCCCACCATTGTTGAAGTTGTTCATATTTATTTGGTAACCATACTGTTACTTTATCAAAAAGCCATGCATCAATTATAGGTATGGATTTTTCACCTTGATAGAGAATAAGATATATACTACCACGGCTAAGATCAATAATAGTTCTTCCGAGTAAATATACGACGGCCATAGGCATCATTAATATATATTGACTTAAAGTAATCGCTTGTTGTTCTTGTTGTTGATCTGATAAATCAAGGGTATCTTTTTGTAATTCTTTTGCTTCTTTTTTATTTTCATATTGATCTATTAAGTTTTCTTTATGATTTAGTTGTATGGATTGTTTACTTGATAGAGTAACCGCTTCTGCCGACCCGGTTGTTGATTCTTTTTGTAGCTGTGCCTTTCTCCATTTAGGATAGTCTTTTATAATCCACCAAAAAAATAAAAGTATTAAAAAAGCAATAAAGATTTGTAAGGACATCTTTTTTAATAATATAGTTTATTAGAAAGAAGGAAATATCATTTGAAACAAATATTTTTTATTTTTATTTTATTCAAGCTAAGAAAATGGAAAGAAAAAAATATTATATTCATGAGAGAAAAAGGAAAAAAAAAAAAAGAAAAGCTTGGCTCCAGAAAATTTATATTAAAAAAAGACAAAACTCCGCTATTTTTTATAAGTATGTATTGAAATCCTTAAAAAGATCCAAATTACGAGGATTTATAAGGATTAAATAGATAGCTTGATTTGTTAACAAACCAAAATAAAAGGATACTATTATGCAATTAAATAATAAAATTATAGTTATCAGAGAATTAATAAATGAGTCCAATAAATGTTAGAAAATTATATATGTGGAAGAGGTCTTTTTTTACTGAAATTAAATTTTATGATTTTTATATGTGAGCTGAATTTGGAAAATGGTTGAACATAAAAAATAACATTGATTTTTTTATATTTTTCAAACCCAACACAAATATATAAATGCATAACCATAAAAAAATTATTCTTTTACATATCCTACTTTAATTAAAATATAATAAATATATACATAAAAAATAGACAAACTATTAACTCTAATAATAATATTAAATAATTGATAAAACGGATATCATATAATATCTCAAGATGGTGTACCAGTATTACTTCCAGTTCGTCTAGATAATAATGAGCCTCTTCTTCTTGATCGTTTAAATCTATTTTCACGACGTAATCGTCTATTTTTTTTTTTAATGTATATATATAAATATAAAATAAATATCTATTCCATTTTTTTCTTTTACTCTCTCTATATTATATATTTGTTTCATTTATAATGACTCTTACCGAATATTTCTTTCTTGAGCAATTAATATCTTTTCAAGTTCTTCATTGGATAAAAGCTCTAATTGTGGTGACCATGATTTTGAATTTTCAATACGACGAAACGCTGATGTCAAAGGTTCAACAGAACCTTGATCAGTACCATACTATATATATATATATATATATATATAATCAATTCAGTAAAAAATAAAATAAAATAAAAAATAATCAAACTCATAATATCTTTTACTTACATCATCTACTAGCTGCCGTTTATGTTTATATAATTGTTCACGAATTGAGTGAGATATAATTGTTACATATTCACCGCCTAATCCTAATTCAGCGGCCATTTGTTTACTAAATAATTCTGGTGCATTGGTTGATACATTACTTAAATTCCATTCAAATTTATCTCGTAAATTCACTTTACCAACTTGAAGATCCAACTAATGAAATAATAATAATAACAATAGTAATATAAATTAAACATTCGATTTCTTTTTGTTTTTTTTCCCTCTCTTTTTAACAAGTCAACCTACATTAATCACTACGTTTGTTTGATTTTCCATTGGTATTTCTATTTCATGTACGGATTCAAAATCAATGACTTGTTGTCTAATGGATTCTGCAATCAATGGAACGAATCGACTGGGATCCAAATCAATATCTTGACATAACATTTCGCCAAATTTTTCAGGTGTTAAAAATTGTTCTAAGTATATGAAATTAAAAACCAATAAAATGAAATAAAATAAATAAGTATAAAATGAATTATAAAAAAGTGTCTAAATGCATGTTTATATAATTTTTTTTTACCATGCATATTCCATAAAAAGACATCACGTAATTTCACATCATCTATATCAATATCTAGTCGAATAGGAACTAAAACTTCTGTAATAGTAGCGGCATTTTCTATATCTTCTTGTTTTGGATAAATATGATTTTTCATACGTATGTTTTTTGGTAAATTTAAATTCTCTTTTGCAACACCAATAGGTAAAGATTTATCACCACCACCGCCTACTTGGTCCTTATTCGATTGTTTAGCATTGTTAATATTATTGTCTTGATTATTTATTGTACTAGTCGCATTATCAGCAGTTGTAGAATCGTGTAAGGATCGAGCTCTTGTTGAACGTGTTCTTCCGGTCATACGTGAACTAGTTGTATCTGAATCATCCATATAATCGTCAAATTCATCTTCTGAATCAGCATCATCGTCATTAAAACGCGATTTTTTATTATTCAGATAACTAGACGGTAATAATAACGCATTATCTAGGGAGTTTCGAAGTCTTGCTGGATAGCTAGAGTATAATCCTTGTACTGAATTCGAAGGTCCATGTGACGATTGGTGCTGCTGTTGTTGTATTGCAGATGGTGATGGATAAGGTATATACATTTGCTGTGGTTGTTGCGGTTGACGAAGTTGAGCCGGTTGTACAGGTGGTTGGTGCATTCTAAATTGGTGTTGTAACTGATATTGTCTTGGTGGTTGTCCTTGTTGTGCTGGTGGTGGTATCATTATATGTATTATTATGTATTGTTAATTGATAAAGTACTATTATTATTGCTGTTATTATTCTTATTGTTATTATTCTTATTGTTATTATTAATAAGTAATTGTAAAGAGTGTTAAATTACTGAAAAAAGATCTGTTAGGATGAATTTATTTATTAATAGTTTCTTTTTTAAAAAATTAAAGAGAAAAAATGAAGGTTATATTTTATTTTTTTTCCACCGCACAGGGTGACGATTTTATTTTTTCAAGCCCAGTTTTTTTTTTTTTTTTTTTTTCAATGCAAATTGAAAATTAATTTTTTTATAATGATATCATGTAATCCTATTTTTTATTGAAAGATAAAAACTATTATTATCATGAATGAATATGCTTAAAATAAATAATTGAAATTTTTTTAATAGTAAAAAAAAATGTGCTAATTAAAAAAGTAAGTATTAAAATAAGGTAATCAAATAGTTAGAGGAGCATAAAATGATATTTTTAATTATGGAAAATGATACTTTAAAAATAGCATTCCACGCTAAATATTAATTAACCTTCACAATTAATATACCAACTGACCTAAAGTTTTAACAGATTAATAATAAAACTATTACATATGTATGTAAACTTTTATACAAAGATTTTATATATTGATTAGTGGAGTTTAAGTATTATTATGCAGGTAAATAGAGCCTTTTTTATGCGTATATATTTGTTTTAGTTATTTTCATTATTGTTTTACGAGGTTATTATTATAATTGTATAAATTCTTTTATAAATGTTATATGTATCAGATTAAATAAAAGCTTTAATGTATTACATTAAAGGGGTGTTTGTATATTTACAATAATCACTTTATACTATTTTTTAAATTTTAACATTGTGCCTGAGTAAAGATATTTTCTATTGGTCCAAGTGCGTAAATATATATATATATATATATTCAAAAAATGAATTAAAATAAAAATCAGTATATAGTTTATAATCATATGATAATTACACAAACCATATTTATTTATATTTATATGTATTTTATAATCATAGGTGTTTTATATAATAAAATAAAATGTTCTAAATAGTGTATATAATCTATGATTTTTTAGCTTTATTTTTTTTATCCATTGATTAAACTCAAGGATAAATTTATAATGTTGTATATCAAGCTTATAATTTCATTTTCATTTTATTTTATATTCATATTATTATACAAATACAACAACGAGTATCCAAATTAGCATTTGGTGCTAAACAATTAAGAATAATTATTGACTTTTAAAATATTTTTATTTTCTTGTAACTATTAAATTGATATTTTATGTCTAAATTTATATTTCTAAAAATGTACAAACGTTCATGGTTTTTTCTGAGCATTTTTTTAATTATTTACATCAAATAATAATAGTATTGTTTCTTCCACTCATAACTGGCATTCTAATTATTAAACAGAAATATAACCCTTTAACTAAAAAAGAAGAAAAAAAAAGAGGCCAGGAATTTTTAGTTTATTTATTTTTCCCATTTGAATAGAAATACAATGGAAAAATATAAAAAAGCATTAATTTTATCAGCTACACACAAGAATTTAAAAAACCGCTATTTTTTTTTAATTTTTTGGGCGGTTGAATTTTTTTACATTTTTCCTCTACTTGAAAAAAACAATATAATTATATTATATAATTTTAAATACTATCGAACTATAGAGTATATGTTAATTGATGCGCTTAAATATATATTATGAAAAGAAGTTGGAATCAAGTAACTCAATCTGTTGAAGACGATGACATCTCAACGTAATACATTTACAGCCTTTTCTTTATTAATACCATTTTGTAATATACTATTAAAAGTGGATAATAATATACAACTCTTTTTATAACTTTTCCTTCTTTTCTTCCTAAATAGTAATGGGGCAGATAATACAGATCAAAATAAATTAGTATACCCATACGAATACAAAAGCTTAGTTACTTCTCGTACAAAGAATCAATTGGTAATAGTCTGATACAGATCAAAAAAATAGTATTTAATCAAAAAATAGTACTTATTTGTAATTATCCAATAGGTATTTCTTTCTGGTATAAACTCTTCAGAAGTATTTGAACGTACAAAGGTATATATAGATATATTCAAAATAGTGGGTATTATTATCATTATTACCAATATTAACGGAATCAACCTATTATTATTTCATATTTATTTTTTACTAGTCTCTAACAGAATTATCGAAAAGCATACTTTTACTATCGGCAAAAGATCATATTCTTATTATGGATTTACTTTTAGAACGGCTCGAAAACGAAGATAGAAGCGACTTGAAAGTATGCTTTATATTTTATTTACATTGATATTAAGAATAATCGAACAAAAAAAAGACTTTTATACATCCATTACACCAATATTACTGGCAACTTATTTTTTTTTATATATTTTAATGCATTAAAAATTAGGTTAAAGTTATACTGCTACTTGAAAAGTTAGCCTATTTACCACATATCAATCCAATTTTGTTAATGAGATGTTTTATAAACCAACTAAAAACAAAATCTACAAAGATACGAAGTCAGCTATATAATGCCATCACTAATATTCTTAAGGTAAATGAAATATAAATAGTATATATGTATGTGTGTATAAAAAAATCAAGTTAATGCAAAAGTAAAAAATAGAGTAAAATTGGCTAAATATAAGCATATGTATGTGTTTTTTATAATTTATATATTAGACTCGACAGGTTATCATGGATTCAACTACAGAGGAGCAAATATATTATTTAATTTTAAATGTACAACAAGAACTGTCAGAATCCCACCACAGTATTCGTTCAGAATGCGTCAATTTATTATCTTTAGTCCCTAAAATATTTAATAATTACAAAGGACCATCAACTATTAATCCAATTGAAAAAGAAAAGCTTTTATCTGAAATGGAAATTCAATCAATTATAAGGAACTATGTCTTAGATCCAGATCCTCGTGTTAGAAAGGTATATAATATGGAACAAAATAAAAATAATAAAATAAAATCATTTTGAATGCTTTTTAATATAATTATTCGTTTGTATATATACATTATAGAATTCATTAAACTCTCTTGTTCAAATGCATATGAATGGTTGTTCCCTAGATCAACCCTTATATTATCTAGCAGTTCAATCGTTATCCGATGATTATGAACAAGTACGACTTTGTGCACTCGATTTAGTTTGGTAAATATATATACATATATATTACATTTATAAATTTATTAAATAGTATCTATTATACAAAACCATTTATTATTATTATCATTTTTATTATTTTTTATTTTATTATATATTCAGGGCACTTTGTTCTCTATACCCAGATTTTAAATTAAATTTAGCCTCAGAACAAATTCTTGAAAAGGTTAGGTTGATTGATGATGCATTCTCGAGAGTATGTGATTTAGTAAATGACGTATCTGTAGTTGTTAGAACAAAGGCTTGTGTCATGTTAGCTTCTTATCATGACGTAGAATTGGATGTATTATCGCAAACTTTTAGTAAGCAGTTAATGTCAAGACTTCGTCGTATGCTTAATGGAAAATCAAAACCACAAAATCCAAAAGTAATATATATATATATATACTGATTTAATTATTTAGTAATTAATTAATTAATTTTTATTTTTTTTACTCTATTCATATATATATATATATAGAAACCTAGTGGTTCAATTCCGACTGCTGCTGGTGATATAGATGTAGATTCTGATGAATTTCGTATCCTTGATTCTGGTGCTTGTGGTGCTTTTATTCACGGTTTAGAAGATGAATACCAAGAAGTACGTAATGCCGCTATAGGTAAGTTTATACTGGAAATATATAAATATAGTTAAATACAGTATACATACATACATACATACATATTCATTTTTTTTTTCCTATTTTAAAAAATATAGATTCAATTTGTGAACTTTGTATGTATCATAATGAACTCATTAAAAAAGCCGTTGAATGTCTCGTTGGTAAGTATCTCTGCGTATATATTTAATAATACAATATTAAACTTCAAACTAATATATTATCATTTTCATGTTGTATGTATTTATTAGATATGTTTAATGATGAAATCGATAAAGTAAGAATCAATGCTATTCAAAGTTTAAGAAAAATTGGGACAAAAGCTATATTAGAATTTAATTCAGAAGAACTTGAAGTGGCTGTAGGGGCATTTGAAGATAGTGATCAAATTGCTAGGGAAGCTGCACATGACTTGATGAAGTAAGTAGAACAATTTATTATTATTATTATATATGTATCGATTTAATAATTCATTACATATATATATATATAATACATTTATAGAGTAGTGCGTTTAAAAAATGCAGAAGATTTGGAAAAGCTATTACTAGCGTTAATGTCCAGTGTAAAGCGTTATCCAGAAGATAAATTATCAATACTTCGTTGTTTATGTGATGTTGGAAAGCGACATGATGATTACATAGGTAAATAAAAAAATACGTATTACTGTATCATTATCTTTATAGTTTTTTATTGATTATATTAATTTTTACTAAAATTAATATATTAGAAACATTATTACCTAGTTTACTTCACCTCGATAAACGTTATTTAGCACGCGAACAATCCATATCAGATTTTACATGTAAGTTAACATTATACTTATTCTTATTATAATCATAATGATTTACTTATAAAAATATATTGATAAATACCATTTTTTTAACAAATTTATAGATACCTTTAACGTTATACTTATTATTAATGCCTGCTCAAATAATTCACATATACTGTCTCAGTTACCAAAACATATGCTATCTCATTTTGCTTATTATAAAAGAAAATACCCTGAATGTGTGCCAGATTTAAAAGTATGAGTATATTTTAATTATTTTTTATATTGTTTATCTATTGTTGAAAGACTTGTATTAATTTAAATATATATTTAATTATATTTAATTTAGGAAATATACTCAGATGCTAATTTAAAACTATCGGACGACTTCGATTACTTACCAAAGCAGTTTACATGTAATAAAAAAAAAAAAGATTATAAAATTGATAAGAATGACAATAAGTTAATGCAAACCTAATGGTCTCTTATTATTACTATTTTATTTATATTAATACAAACGTATAGCTTTAGTTCCAGATTCTCTTGAAGTTGGCTTAGATAAATATATCGATATGACTTTAGTGATGGTTAACACAATTCAAACACAAGTAAAACATTCTAATTTTAAAGATTCCTTAAAAACTCTTCAAGTGGCAAAAAGGTAATTATTTATATACAATGAATTGTTATCGAAATAAATTACTTGGAGCAAACGATCATATATTCTCGTACAGGTACATATATTTAATTTAATTCTTTTATATTTTTTTTTTTAAAAAAATAAGAAACTTTGATTATTTATCTACATTAAAATCCATTCATTCGGAAACCTCCTACATGGCTAAACTTTATTTACAATGTTTTGAAATAGTAATCAAGGTAATACTATATATAAAAAAATAAAAACATAATACATATGATTAAATATATATATATGTATATGTAAATATATGCTTTAGGCAAAGCAAAATTTAGGATCATCACAATACGCTAATAGAGCTCAAAAAGGCGCTGCCTCACTTTTACAATCTTCATATAAAATACAATATTCTTTTCTTGGTATACCAAATAATACACTTCAAGCGGCTATGTATTTTCGATTGTTAGCCAATATGATTTGGTTTTTTGGCGTTCTGAAATTAATACCATTGTAAGTAGAATAATAATATTAATAATAAGAATAATAACCACAATATATAGTAATGTAGGACATTAAAATGGTTTGGCTATTTATTTACTCTTTACTTTCTTTATAATATTATAAAGGTCAAATTCTTCATCATCAACCATACGAAATATGTTATATGCATTTATTCGGCGTGTAGATGTGATTCAAAAGTAAGTTAACTCAAAAAGGGTTGGTGAATGATAATGCTAATATTGATATTAATACATATTAACTTGTATAATTTTTATGTCAACCAAAAAATTATAATAGGTATTTTGATACTAATTTTCCTTATACAAAAAATGTCACCCGTTTAAGGTCCAATCTTGTTCGTACTGCTGAAAAACCAACAACGCCAAATATTTTATCTCTACATTTTTTTATTATGGTAATGCAATGGTTTTGTAAAGAAAAAAATTCATTTTTTATTAATATTAATATTCAATATATATTATCTAAATTATTATTGTTATCTTTTATTTTATTTTATTTTCCAAAAAATAAATAAATAGGATTTTTTACCATTAGACGTTGATTTCACAAAAGCTGTGAAACGCACATGGTCTATTATTACTTCCCCATCATGTAATCCTGATAAGCCTATCAAGTTTGAACCTATTATTCCAGTAAGACTAACAATAGAAGCTAGCTTGTCTCATGTTATGGACTTAAATCATATTGGCATTGAAATCATTTTACCCGATCAGACCTCGATTTTTTATTGGCCAACCTCAAGCCAATTTGTATCTACCTATTCTGATTCTTATAAACTGACTACAACTATACATTTATCATTACCAAATTGGAAAGGTAAATAAATAGAATAAAATAAAAAATCATGCTCGATTTAGAAAAAAAAAAAGGTAGAATAGTGATACTATTACTTTTTTGTTTATTTTTACAAATAATAGAAATGGATACCGTAATTTGCCGGATTGTAAGATCGTTTGAGCCCGATTTACCCGGTCTTGATCATTTTATATCAAAATCGTCAGAAAATTCAAAAAATTTAAATGAACTTTCTTCTGCTCATTCACTATCAGCTGTACAGCATTTTTCAACTATTGTTATTAGTGATCCATTAACGATTCATTTAACACCAACACTATCTTCCTCCTTCTCCTCCTCATTTTAAAGATAAATGATTAATTTTATTTATAGAAATGGTACTTGTCCTATTTTTAATCATAATAATAAAAAATCATTGTTAATATATATAGAGAAAAAAATTACCTTATAGGAAATAAAAAAGGTTTATACACTCATCCTAATTCTTCCATTGTTTCACCGAAATACATAAAAAAAAGAGCTCATTATACGGATCCCTATTTCCGCTTACTATCTACTATAAAAAAAAGGACCATTTTTTTCAAAATATTCTTGGGGTTGGGTGAAAGAAAAAAAACATTTTTCTTGTTAATAGTATGGTTATTAATAGCGAAAAATAATACCATAAAAGAGAGTTGGACTTGAAAAAAAAAAAAAAGAAAAAAAAAAAAAAACGTGGTACACATCTTTGTTGAATAAATAAACTTAAAAACGAAAAGTAAATATATCGTTATGATAGTATATATTCCATAGACTCGGTTCATTTCAAAAATGCTCATATGTCAAAAAAGAGAAAAAAGATTATGCACTTCTTGTTCTTTACTTCTTTTATTGTTTTTCTTTTTTCTTTTTTCTTATCAATCAAAAATAAACTTTTTTTTTATTGTTGCTCAATAAAGTAAAATAAAATAAACTTTATATTTTTATTAGAAATTTTCTAAGAAAAGGAAAAAAAGAAAAATCTATACATCAATATGCATATATTATATACGATAATAATAATAATAATAATAATAAAAATGGATATCTTGATATACATGTAAAATAATAATAAAAATAGTCTAAATTCTAATTTCAAAAAGAAATGGGAAAAAAAAATTTCTATGAGATTAATAATAGTCTAATAAAATAATAATACTAAATAAAAGAATGAGATGGGTTGAAGGAAAAAAAAAATTAATCCTTGTATAATATAAAATTAATAAAATATACTATATGTGGATATATATATATATATATCATAAAAAGAATGTATGTGTATGTGTGTGTGTGTATGTGTGTGTATAAGAAGGTTATAAACAAATAAACATAAAATAAAATAAAATAATATATAAAATAAAATAAAATAAAAGATTAAGCTTTTCCATTAAGTTTATAATGAGGACTGTTTGTTTGTAAAATCTTTGAATTCTTAGGAGATCCACCGTCACCATCATGTAAATTTAAATGACTTGCAACAAAATGATGTAAAGAAGAAGATTCTTGATTAATACTTAAAACAGAGTCGGTATCATGATGTAAGCTATGTTCAGAATTAGTAGAAGATCTTGAATCAGTACTGCCACTATGATGAGAAAGATAGCTAAGACGATTTTTCAATTCTTCTTCATCTATATCATATGAATAGAAAGGCGATGAATGTTGTCTGGAAGTACTGGAAGGTGGAGAAGATGGGGAAAGCGAGGTAGAAGATGGTTTTCTAGAGAAAGAAGAACGAAGTGTCGAAGGAGATCTTTTGAGGTTCAATACACTGCTAGGATGATTTGGGAGAAATGTTAAAGGTGGTAATGTAGTGGAGGAAGGAGAGTTGGGGTTCATAAGTTGCGATAATTGTTGATCAATGGTATTGAATGTAAGTAAACGAGGTAATCTACCTAGTACTCCATGAGTTGTATATAATCTTTGTCCTTGTACTAATTGTAAAAATTGTTGTTCATCAAAATATTTTAAGGCAGCCCATGAAGGGTTTAAAAATGAAAACACTTTTTTAAATTTCCCTAATTTTTCTATTTTTAAAAAAATTAAAAAATTAGAAGAAAAAGAGAATGAGGTTTGATTAATGTTAGTATTATAATAATTAATGAATGATTGTATATATAAATAGACTTACGTTTTCCAATGCCACCATGAGATGAGGTACCATGTAAAGGTTTATTAGGAGCAGCCAAAGTACCCTTTTCACCTTGTTTCAAAGGTTCTTTTCCTTTTACCATACGACAAATATTACGAGCAATACAAACACCGGATAGAGTAGCAGCATAACCAGTTTTTTCTTCGTTAACATTAGTAATATCACCCCCAGCAAAGATATGATGAAATTCCCAGTGTTCAACTTGTAAAGTTGGGCGGACACGAATACGGTTTGTTTTTAAATCCACACAAGTGCTTAAAGAAGGATGAGATAAAAAGAGACCACTGTTAGGTGTTGTTCCTGTCGTTAAAAAGACTTTGTCGAAGTCTTGATACAATTTTCCGCTGGTGCCAATATAAGTGTTATTTGTACTGGCAGCATCAAAATCAATAATACGTTCATTACAGATGATTTTTACTCCAAGGGTTTTTAGATATTTTTCAGCTTTTGCTTGTTGTTCAGGATTACTTCGGCTAACAATGTTTGCATTAGATTCTACAAGTGTGATCTTTTTATTAGGATAAGGACCTGGGAATGTAGTTTGTCCTATTTCACTATTAAAAATATAAAAATAAAACGAAGAAAATAATAGGAAATGAGGATATTTTATAAAATTTATAAATAAATATGCCTATATATGTATTTACCTTGCTAATTCGCACCCTACAAGACCACCACCTAAAAATAATAAAAACAAAAACAAGTCAGAATGCATGTGTTGGCATTTTTTATAAAAATAAAAATAAAACTGAATGTTATTTTTATCTTTTACCAATAATAAGGATATTTTGAGAAGATAATAATTCAGCATAAGTTTCTTCTAAACCAGTTAGACGATAAAGAGCAGAAATATCATCAGATTTTAATCTAGCGTTATATGAACTACCAGTAGCCATAACTAAATAATCACAAGAGATCTATAAATAAATATATATTAATGTCAAGAAGAATAGCAATAAATGGTTCATTTTTATTTTATATTTTTACCTTTTCATCATTAACAGTAACCGATTTACCATCTTCACTGATTTCTTCGACGTAACCAATAACGACGTTTCCATTTTTAACATAAGAATCATGGGTTACTCTTAAAGAAGTAGATTCAAAAGGATTGACTAATTTTTTGACAATACCGGGTGTGTATTCAAAAGCCGCTTTTAATGTGTGAGGAAGAATTAGAAGGAAAAAAAAAAAAAAAAAAAAAAAAAAAAAAAAAAAACGGATCATTCAATTACAGCTAAATTATTTCTGATTTCCTTATATTCTTTTTTTTAAAAAATATAAATATATAAATATATATATAAAGCTTACATTTAGTGTCAATTAAAGTGATATTGAACACAGGCATAACATCTAAAATGGAAGCTACAGTAAAACCCTATTAAAATATAAATAATAGTAATATAATAGCAATTTTTTTTTTTAAAAAAAAGAAGAAATATTAAATTTGGAGATATATATACATTCGTATATAACTAAAAGGGCTACTTACAACAAATCCACCACCAATAATGACAACGTTAATTTGAGAATGACTTGTTAATTCAGGATGATCCCTAAAAAAAGAAAAATAATGATTATGTAAATATATATAAAGGTTTATTTAAATTTATTTCATTGATTCATCTCGTATAATTTGCTTACATTAATTCACCATTTTTAAAAGAGGATTGATGTATGTAGTCGGATAATTTTGTTTGCTATAGTAATAAATAAGAAGGATATGATTATTAATTAATGATAACAATAAATGCATACATATGATTTGAATGGTTTTAAACTTACTAGCATAACAAGTACTTCACTTTCTGTTTCCTTTAATACATCTAAAGCTGTTTCCTTATCAATGATAGACCATTGTAAACTTTCTATCCTTCTTTTAACATAATCTTGAGTTGATATATTTAATTCCATAGGTGAACCTATAGCAATAAAAGTTTTGTAGATGCTATATAAATAGATGTGAGTCTAATGTGTAGTTCTATATTAACATCTATCTATTTATATTTATTAAATGACAAAATAACTAACCGTTGTAAAGTATGTTCAATAGACCTTGGATTTTCTTCATGTCTTAGTTGATTCATAGCTTCAATAAATAAAAGGTTTTCATGACACCAAGTACGACAAAGATATTTTTCAAAATCGTTTAATAATTTAGGATCAGCTAAAACACGTTGTAGTAAAAATGAAAAGGTAGGTGTTGAGTGAGTTGAATGTATTGACGTCATTGTATTAAAAATAAATTATACAATAAAAAAAAAAAAAAAGAATAGATATTAAAAAAAAAAGTGGAGAAAAGAAGAGAGAGAAAGAGAAAAATAGAAAAATTTTTTTTTCTCTTTTTTAAAAATTCAAAAAAAAAAAGTTAAAAAGGGGAAAAAAAATCGATCATTCATTCTAGTTTTTTTTTATTTTTTATTTTCTTGTAATCACGATAATCACGAGTAACATAAACTTGTCAAAAAAAAAAAGCTATACATGAAAATTAAAATTCTAATGGCATGATTTTATAATTATCCAATCATTTTTTGTATTTTTCTTATAATTAATCCCAGCCATTTAAAAAAAATTTTTTTTAGGCCTTTCCCCTTTCTTTTTACTGAATAGGGTAATTGGTTGGATGATACTAATAAAATTGAATAGATAGCTAGTTATATAACTTATTACGTACTATTAGCGTGTATATATATATAAATATATATATATATATATAGATAAATAAATAGATAAATAAATATATATACATATATATATATTTATATATATAATTGTATATATATATTATGTTTATATAATAGTTCTATTTATTTATTGTATTAATAATATTTTATAATATATATATATCTGATGACATTTTATTATATTATTACTATTATTTTTTAAGCGCTGTCATCCCTATTATACTTTTCTTAAACTTTTAACTTAAAATAAACCAAATCCAAAAGACGGGGGAAATGTTTTTTAATTGTAAGAGTAATTCTGATAAATAAGGAAAGATAAAAAAAAAAAAAAAAAGAGCTCTTAATCACGGTTTATTGTTATTATATAATATTTGGTATATTTTTATCATTACAAAAAAAACGTACGATATATGTGTTTAAACTCTTAAGTAATATATATGGAGTTTTAAATCAATAGATAAAAAGCGATCTATCAATATTTAACCGAGGTTAACTTTTTTTTTCTACGGAATACTTTTTTAGGGTGTTCTATTTTTACTTATTATATGTTTATATATGTCAAATAATAACAATAATAAAGAGAAGGGTGATGGTTTTGATTATACATGAATAAAAAAGAATAGATGTATGTAAAAAAAAAAAAAAAAAATAGTATGTATGGAAATTCTTTTTTTTTAAAATAATAATAATAATAATAATACTTGTCTAACATGTAAATGTAATATGTATAACATAAAAAATAGCAAACAAAAAAAAAAAAAAAAAAACTAGACTAAAAATAAAATAACAAATAATAGTGTATATATACATTTTTGTTTTATTTACCAAACTGGTCTTGAGTCATGTTTAGCCATATCAATAATTCTCCAACCTGCTGTAATAGGATTTTGAAGGTCTTCTTGTTCTCTAGTAAGTACACATGCATAAGTTACTTGTTCAATATGATCCTAAAATATAGTAAAATAAATAAATAAATAAATAAAAATGAATCTTTATTTTATTTTATGACGGGTATATAATAATTAGTTTTATTACCTCTTTGCCATAAACGATTTCATTGGATTTTGCATTTCGGAATAAAATAATTTCTTGAGTTCGGAAGGATAAGACAATGACAGGTACATCATTTTCTAAAATTTTAGCAGCTACCAACTATATTATATAAAGAAAGAATAAAATAAAAAATAAGGTTCATTTTAAAATAAATAATCATCCTCTTTTTTTTAAAAAGTAAAAAAATCACTTTATATAATTTATTTTTACCTCGATATCACGGAGATCTTGAATTTTACAATCACTGACAAGACCTTGTTGTAATTGAGCTTGAATAACGGCTGTCAATACATTATATGTCTAAATAAATAAAAGCATAAAACAAAAACAAAAACAAAAAAAAAAAAAAAAAAAATGAATACATATTTTTTTTTATTATCATTACTCTCCTTTTATATATTCAACTTACAGCTTCAGAACACCATAATTTTAAAGTTTCGACATCCCCTTTAAGATAAGCTTCCATCAATTCAGGAACTATATAACTACGAGCTTCTTTCATGAATTTTTCCATATTAAAGGTGGGATCAATCATTTGAAGGGAGCGAATGGCTTGAGCTTGATCTGATTCTTCAAAGATGGAACCTAAATATTAAATATAATAATAATAATTTACATTTTTTATGATTAAAAAAATTCCCTTTTTCATTTTTCCTTTTTTTATGGTTGATCATCATCATTTTTTTTTTTTTTAATTGACTTACCGAATGTTTCAGAGACACGATCAGTAAAAGCTCGGGTATAAGAGATGAAAAGATTATCAGATTCTTCATAATTACGTCTAGCACGGAAAATGCCTTGCATGATAGGGCTATCTTCTTTAAATTTATTCCAACTTTCCTTCCATTTTGAATCTTTATGAATTACCATACCAACACCTGCGTTAGGGTCTTCACTAACTTTTTTACTATTAACACCGCCAACATTTCCTTCTTCTGTTACTTCTTGGCGTAATTTACGACGGGTTTCTTTATCTACAAACCCAGCATATCGGCCGGAATCATCTTTTACTACGGTTTTAATGGATTCTGATAATTTTTCTGCTACGGCACTCTTTTTTAAAGGTTCTGCTTGTTTGTTGATGGTTTCTGCTGCTTGTTTGAATTTTTCTCCAGTTTCCTTGGCAAATTCAGTTTCTGTAGCCTTTTTCCATGATTCACTGACATTAGCACCTACTTTTCCTACTGTTTCTGTTACTTTTTCAGTTGCTTGTTTTAATTTTTCTTGATGGACAGATTGTTGTTGCTATGAAGAAGAGGAAGAGGAAAAGGTTATTTTAACTTTTACTATATAGCTTTTCTTTATTTCCTTCATTTTTTAATACCTGCTCTCTTTTATATATCCTTTTTATATATACTCTTTATATTTATATACATAATCTCTTGTCTATAAATATATTTTTTATATACACATTTTTTATACATGTCCTTTTTATGATTATACTTATGTATACATGCACTCTCTCTTTCTTTTCTTTTTTTTTTTTAGCAAATGATTATAAAACTAAAAACATTTGTATTTTTTTTCTTTACCTTAGCCTTTTCAAACATTTCTTTGGCCTTTTTCAAAGCTTCACTGTCAGCAAAACGACCAGATTCATCTTGTAAAGATTTAACACCTTGTTGCACTTCTTTATTTTTTTGCAATTGTTCTTTAATAGTATTCACAAATACTTTAATAGGTGAACTATAATGACGTACTGCTGTTGTATTATAGGTTGTTGGTGTTGTTGAACGTACCACTACTTGACGTGTGGTAAGAGTGGAATTAATAAGTAAACGACGATAACCAGACATTATTATATATTTATTTTTTTTATATAAGCGTTGTTGTTATATTTCTATTTATTTTCTTTTATATAAATCTATATATCTATATTATAATAATGGATATTATAAATACGAATAATATTGACTTTTAATAATGAAAAGTATTAAAAGAAAAATTAGGTAAGAGAAAAAAAAAAGGAAGGAAAAAAAAATTACCCTCCTCTTTTTTTTTACCTCTTAAATTTTTTACAGGGGAAACGAAAATTAAAACTCACCCAGTAAATTCACTCTATATTTGTGGCTTTTTTTTTTTTTTTACAATAAATTGGTTCCTGGTAATATATGTCAAAAATTCATGCTTGAAAAAAAAAAAAAGTTTAAATCATTGATTTTATTATTAAATACGTTTACATATAAAAAAAATACTAATAATACTAATAATAAAATAATAAAATAATAAAATAATAAAATAATAAATAATAATAATAATAATGATAATAATAATAATAATAATACATATAATAAATAAGAATAAGAATAATAATACATATAAAGATAAATAGAATAAATAGGATAAATAATAGTAATAAAATATATAATAATTAAATAATAGCTATACTAACACTCAGTAAAACAAAGTTTTAGAGTGTTAATAGTAAAAAAATAAAATAACCTAAATTTAGGGAATGGAGGGAAAATCAAAAAAGGGAAATAACAACAAAAAAAAAAATCTTAATATATATAAAAAAGTAATATATATAAAAAAAAAAGTAATAAAAGAGGAGAAAGTATAAAAGTTAAAAAAAATATAGAGGGGGGGGGGAGATAAAAAATACTATATGATATACTATATATATAATATACTAAATAATAAAAAAGAATCTAGAAGAAAAACCAACTATAATAGGAGATATATATATATAAAAATATTAATATAATAAAAATAATTAAAAACTAGGAGAAGGAGAAAAAAAGGATACTAATTCATTTATATATATTTATATTTATATAGTCAGTTAGTGGAAAGCGAACCAGCGCATCAAGTCGATAGAGATGTATCCAAAGATGGGGAATTTGGAGATGGTTTTATATCTTGTTGATTTTTATTATTAGTTTCACTATTTTCATTCCCATTGTCATTATTATTATTATAAGGATGATAATTTGAAGGAATATAAGGTTGATAATGCTGCTGATACATTGTTGTAGGTGGAAGCGTGGGATGAGAGGATGGGTAATAATTTTGCTGCGGTGGCGGATAATGAGAAGAAATGACATATTCCTGCTCATTAGTTTGTTGATGAGTAGCTGTTGTGTTAGCGTTTGTGGAAGAGGAAGAGGAAGAGGAAGAGGCTGAAGAAGTAGGTATCATAGCAGAAGGATGGTGAGGATGATGAGAATGGTGATGATGATGATAAGAGGAAGGAGGTGGAGGGTAATTTGGATAAGGATTATAATCATGTATATACCTAGTTGACGAAGAAAGAGGGGGTGGAGGAGGTGGAGCAACGTAACGATCCATAGGCTGGGATGGTAATGGAGTACTTAAAGATTGAGGAGGTAGAGGATGATGGAACGAAGATGTTGGGCTAGTTAAGGTGGAATTAGATGAAGAAGTAGAAGAGGTAGATATAGAAGGTATAAAAGGATGATCATGTAATATGGTATCAGAAGAATGATGACGATGGCGAGGGGAAAGGTTAGCTTGATTATTACTATTATTACTATTGTTATTATCAGCATAATGGCCAGGACTTCTTCCACGAACCACTAAAGGAGCCGAAGTGCATGTAGCTACACGGATTGAGTGACCGTTGGAAGTATTATTAGCATATAAATCTACTACAATTTCGTAATATTGTTGAGCAGCACGCCGTTTTCCATTATTTGCTGTGGCTGTTTTAAATTGCATACGTTCAAAGGTGACAATATTATGGTTAGAACCTACGGGAGCAAGATGTAAATTCCCTCCAGCTCTTAGAGCACGAGGCTGCGGTGTCATTTGTGGCCCTTTATCGCGTTTAGGTGTATGTTGAATCAAATCGACTTTCTTTTTTTCATTTCCTCCTCCGGCAACAAAAGCAAGAATACCAATAGAAAAACAATCGGCTTGAAAAAAGGTATTATGTTGATCATCTTTAATTAAACAGGGGACTTCAGGGCCTTGGATCAAATAATTCATGCCATGTACATCAAAAGTAGCACTAAGCTGAAAATAATTTCTACGATAGCATGTCCAATCTTGCTCTGTTCTAAAAAATCCTCGATCCATTTTAACATGAAGTTGTACTTGATAACTTTAATAAATTAAAAAGTAGAAATGATCATCATGATCAAAAAAAAAAAAAAAGGTATATAAATATAAATTTGTCATACGATGAATAAATAAATAAATAAATAAATAAATAGACGCATCTTTTTTAAACGGTGATAAAAGATTTTATTACCTATTTGTTTGTTCCATATTCCATATTTCTAACAATTGTTTTGTGGGAGTAAAGGTAGGACCTGTTTCAAAAAAAGAGGATGATTCAGTTCTTCTTCTATTACGAGTAGGTGAAGTAGGATAGGGTAAGCTTTGAAAGCTAGAGGTTGAAAAACTAGAAACTCTTCTTTTATGTAAGCTGTTATTATCAGTTGTTGAGTCGTTTTCTTGAGATGGTGTTAAAGGATGAGATTGTGATGCTTCAGGTCTAGGTGTATTGGGTTGTGATAGTGGCATTATATTACTATTATTATTATTATTATTATTAATATATAAATAAATAAAATAAATAAATATAAATAAATAAATAAATATTCATATTCATAACCTATACTATTATTATTATTATTATTATTATTATTATTATTATTATTATTATTATTATTATATATATATATATATAAATACATATAAATAATCCCTTTCTCCTTTATTTTATTATTCTCTATACTGCTTATTTTAATAAATAAAATATTTTATTTATTTATATATTTACTTTGATGTAGTAGATTCATTAGGCTGTACATAAAGTGGTTGAAAAGGATAATTGACAGGCACAAAGTTCGACTCTTGAGTTGGAGGAGCTGACCAATTATTTCCTTGCATCTCTTTTTACTATAATTTTAATATATATATATATATATATATATAAAGTATAAATAAATATATATATATAAATATAGCTATGTATTATAAAAAGAATGAGTGTAAAAAAAAAAAGAGAGAGAGAGAGAATAGAAGAAAAAATAAAAAAAAGTTCAATAAAAAAAAAGGAGGGTAACACAAAAAATGGAAGCAAAAAATTAGATATATAAAAATTTAAACGCCGATATTACTTTGATATCATAAGCTTTGGTGATGATTTTTATTATATAATGCTATTAAAAAAAAAAAATAGTATAGTAATAAGAGAGTATACGTATACGTACAAAAAAGAGGAGTAAAAATTAATATAATAATAATAATGAAAAACAATAGATTATCGGAAAAAGACACGTTTTCAAAAGGAAACTATAACATTGATATAAAATCATTCCAAAAGGAGTTAAAATAGACAATATTGACTAAAACAGTAAATCCCTTTTTAATAGTTATAAAAAGCTTAATTAAAGTATCAAAGATATGTTAGGGGAAAAAGAAGTGTTTATCAACAAGAAAAAAAAAAGAGTATAAATAAAATAATATAAAAATTGATATTCGTTTCTATTTCTTTAATTTTTTATTTTTTTTTATTTCTCATCATTTTTTATTTTATAGTTTATAATATTGTTTGATTTTTCACTCTTTAATTTTCTTGTTTTTTATATATAATAATAGTAATAATAATATGAATACCTCTGGTAATAAAATAAAAATGAAAAAGATCAAGTATAATAATAATAACAATAACAATAGTAATAATAGACTTACATACATTCTTTATAATATATATATACATGTATATATATATAGTGTTAAAGTTAACAGATCCTATCTATCCTTTAGAAGAAACGAAATCACCAAATATGACTATTCGACCACCTACACCATTAACGCCTAACTCACAATATTCTCATTCTTATAATTTATTTGATAATCGATTTGATGTAAATTACTGTAATCAGTGTTTAAATAATAATAATAATAATAATAATCCATTGACACCATTATGTAAGCAACACTATTTATGCTCTTCTTGTTTAATGCAAAATCCTGTTCATTATTGTCCCTTTTGTCCAATGGTATTATTTATATTCTTTTATTTTTTCTCTCTCTTTCCCTCCCTTTATTCATTTTTTTTTTTTTTTTTTTTTTTTGTAGATCACCCCTTCTCGAGGTCTTAATGCTTCTATACCACAATATTCTTGTGTCAAACTTTCTAATGTAAATATAAATATAAAAATTAATAAAAACATTCTCAATTGATTTTTTTTTATTAATTAATTGTCCTATTCTTTTTTTATTTCTTTTTTAACATATATAGATACCTTGGGATGTTTCTCAATCTGATATCTACCATTTTTTTAGTAATGTTCAAATTCCTTCTTCTTCTATCTATGCACAATCTATCCATGTACGTAAAAAATAAAAATAAAAATATTGTAATTATGTTCTTTATTTTTTTTTTAGATAATAATAATAACAATCAGTCATTCTCATCTATTTTTTTTTTTTTTTCTTTAAAAAAAAATTCATATAATAGATATTAATGGATCGTACAACTGGAAAAACATTATCAGATGCTTATGTTGAATTAGTCAGCCATCATGATCTTAAAAGAGCCATTGAAACAAAAAATCAAAAATCTTTAAAAGGGAGAACTGTTACTGTAACTGAATGTCAACAAGATGAATTATTAACCATGATTTTTCCAAAATGGCGTGGGAAATTTGTTGGCATATCCGCTATTCCCCCTGATACAAAAACAGTGAAATCGATGTCTTCAGCTGCTGGTGGTGGGGGATCAACTTGTCCCCCTTTTATTACAAGAGAAGAAATTAATTCTTTATTAGTCGTTTGTAAAAATTATAAGGTAATAAAAAAAAAAAATTAAAAAATAAAAGACTAATTTAAATTAAATTAAAAAAAATAAAATGTCAATTTAATTTATTTTATTTTATTTTTTAGTTGCATTTTTCACGAAAATGTGCTGAGAGACCTTTCGAAAATATCATTAGTATTATTACGAAATATCCTTGGCACCAAGCTCATCTTATTACTATTTTACATAGAGATTCTATTTACGAAATGTTAAAGTTATCCATTGGTATGTGTTTAAAAAAAATAAAGAAATAAAAAACATGTATTTTTTTTATCGCTAATTTTATTATTATTATTATTATTAATTAGAATCGTTAATGAATCACTTATCTAAAGATTATGTACAGATTGATCCAACACTACTTGAAAGATTAGTTAGAGTTGGTTTATTATGTCCTGCTTTTACAGAACAACAAAAAATGGTCTTATTAAAAACATCCACTATTGAATGTCCACCTGATCTTTATTATTTATTTTATCAACAAGAATTCAATCCTATTCAATCACACTATGAATTGCCTACGGATAATGTCTTTCATCCATCCCCTTTATCCTCTCACCATTCCTCTTCCTTTTATGACCATCATCAAAGTAAATTCCAATTAAAAAGACCTTCATTACCTAACCACTATACATCTAACCATCATCTTCACCAACAACCTCCTTTTTATCAACGTCAGCAACAACGACGTACCTCTTCCACTTCATCATCCATTTCTTCCTCTTCTACCAATAACTCTCATTATTATGATGAAAACGATATTTCCCAATTACCTATGGTCCCTCCTTTATCTCTTCCTATGAAAAACCAACTTACTTCTTCTTCTTCTTCATCTTCTTTGCCAAAAAACACTCATCATTCATTCATTACTTCTCCAACTTCTATGAGTCCAACCTTACTTTCTCCTTGGTCAAGATCTTATTTCCCTCTCGATATCAATCCTTCCCACTCCTCTACTTGGTCCATATCTTCAGCTAACTCGGTTGTAAAATCTTCTAATAGTATTATGAGTGCTTAAAAAAAAGAAAAATCCCAGCTTCTTTTTTTTTTTAAAAAAAAAATATTATTGTTTTATTTATATGATTTTTTTAATTTTGCTATGATTATTACTCTTTTTTTTTTTATGATTTTTTTTAATTTTTATTTATATTTATTTATTGTTTATATTACTCCCAAGCTAAAACCATTTTTCTAAGTATCTTCTATATTATATATATTTATATATAATATATAAGGTTTATATATACCATTTATTTATTTATTTTATTTGAAATTCCCCCTTATTTTTATTTTCTTTTTAGCATTAATTTCTATTTTTATTAATTTATTTTTTAAAATAATTTTAATTATATATCTTACATTTAATATACTTACTATAATCAAAATAAAATTATTATTATTTTTTATTATATTATATACATACAAAAACATGATGATCATATTAATACATACATACGTATAAGATGTTTATTATTATTATTATTATAAATTAAGAAAAGTAACCAGGTAATAAAAATTCCAATTTTTGAACAGTTTCAGGATTACGTTTTTCTAATGCGGTCATACCAGCGAATTTCATGGAACCTTTCAAATTAGGAACCAAGCCATTAGCACGAACCAATTTATCAAGAGCAGGTAAAACCGCATTTAATAAACGACGAGCATTGGCAGAATTATTGACCATATTTTGCATAACTGTTTCAACTGTAACAGCTTCTTCTTCCACACGCCAACAATCGTAATCTGTAGACATACATACCATTTGGTAAGCGATTTCAGCTTCTCTAGCTAATTTGGCTTCAGGTAAAGCAGACATATTGATAATATCAGCACCCCAGGATCGGTATAAATGAGATTCAGCTCTTGTGGAGAATGCAGGTCCTTCCATACAAACAGCAGTCTTTTGACGATGTAAAGTACAATTTTCTAAGACATCATGATATTGATAAATAAGATCAGCTATACCTTGGTGGAAGGGGTCGGCAAAACCGGCGTGAGCAACTAACCCATTTTCAAAATAAGTAGAAGGACGAAGGCCTTTTGTACGGTCAATGATTTGATCAGGTAAAACAAAATCACAAGGGGGAATTTCTTCACGTAATGAACCAACTGCGGAAAAGGCTAAGATAGCTTCTACTCCTAAACTCTTTAAAGCTGCAATGTTGGCACGGACAGGGACTTCAGTAGGTGTCAAATAATGGCCTCTTCCATGACGAGCTAAGAAAGCAATCTTATCTCCACTTGGTAATTTACTAATAATAATCTTATCACTGGCATAACCCCAAGGCTATATAAAATAAGGATAATAATGAAAAAAAGAAATATATGAGTTTGATTTATATGAATATACAAAGAAATCGGTTTGTTATTGTTATTTCATACATAGGAAAAAGTAACTTACAGTTTCAGGATTAACTTCTTCTACAACTTCAAGATTTTCAAGATTATAAAGACCAGAACCACCAATAACAGCAATCTTAACGTCGTGATCAACAGTCATATTTAAAAATTATATTTATATATAAATAAACAAAAGAAGTTTACAAAATAAAAGATAAGAAAAAAAAAAAGTGAAAGAAGGAGAAAAAAAAAGGATAAAAAGGAACCGAAATTTTAAAAAAAAATTTATGTGCGGTCTTTTAATTTTTAAGTTTTCCATTCACTGTAAGCTAAAAAAAATTGATCTCACATATCCAATAAAAAAACTCTAATGATCTTTTTTTTTTAATAAGAAACATTAATTCATTCTTTACAAATAGAAATTGATATTTTTTTAATAGTTGATAGGATGAAATATAAAAAGAGCAAATAATAATAATAATAATAAATAATAAATAATAAATAGATAAGAATAAGCATAATAAATAAATAAATAAATGATATAAATAAAATAAAATAAAAGAATGGTGAATATTACATATTAAAATAAAGGAAAAGGAATATATATGTATATATATTAAGATTGCCTATTACGAATCCATGTTTCCAATTCTGTTTCAATAGATTGTTGTACAACTTTAAATATACGATGAGGGAATAATCCAGTTGATGCTGAAGTATCAGGCTCCTTTTCTTTTACCTTAATACCGTATTTACCGTTGGCCCATCTTTCTTGATAAACATGGACAGTAAATAATAAAGGTTGTTGTTGATCATCTAAAGCAATATCCCATCGACTATCTATTCTACTACTTGTTAAATCTATTTGGGATTGTTTTAAAAACTTGGTCCATTCTGGGTATAAACATTGACATCCGTAGATATAAGGTTCAACTTCTCCATCAACAACAATGTTTAATTTCATCAAAACTTGTTTAATATCTATCATTAATTGTCTTGCAGATTCTGATCGGAATAAAGTACCACGATTAAAGTGAAATTTACTTTTAGGTCCATGGTTTTGTGAACAAACATTAGCTACAGTAGGATGATCTAAAAAAAGTAATAACAGTAATATAGATACAAATACAAATACAAATAAATTATATATATAAACAGTTATTTTTTTTATTTTTTTTGCATAATGAGAGTACTCTTTTTTTATATCTATCTTTTTTCTTTTTCTCTTTTCTTACCTTTATCACTTTCAGAATATCTAGTATTATTAGGGGGAGGGGAAGAATTAATATATTCATTACTTGAAGTGGAAGCTGTAATATTAGATTCTGTGAAAGTACGACTATTCCCTTGTTTTATTAGAGATAATTGACGCCATGATCGACGAGAATGTTGATATTGTTTAGTAGGTGGAGTAGTAGATGCACTTAATTTTTGATTATTATTATTATTGTTATTATTATTATTGTTGTTGTTGTTGTTGGTAGTGGGTGAATCGCTATGAGGATCAGTTTGAAGCCAATTTTGACCAGACTTTTTAGGTGGAGTAGAACGAGAAGAGGTAGGGGCTGGTAATTCAGGTGAAAGTTCAGGAGATGGTTGTTGTTGTTGTTTAGAATTATCAGCAAACATAAAAGGACGGTTAGGTAACATGGAACCTAAAATCTTGACTGCACTTCTACTCTTTTCACGTATACTATTTGTTCGTTCAGTGACTGATCTTGCAATTAAACGTACACTGCTTGATCTGCCAAGACGATTGCTTATAGATGTTTTACGCTGATGACCGTTATTATTGTTAGTAGATGAGGAAGATTTAGGTAAAAGATCAGGATCTACCACCACACCAGAATGAGACGTAGGTTTTTCTCCATTACCATTTGTACTATTATTGTTTGTATTTACACGTGGAGAACTACGAGAGCCATCCGTCTTACGACGAACCAATAAAGTACTTGAACTACCATGAATGGCAGCCGTTGGTTTAGATCGAGGAGCTACCGTACTTGTAGATCGACTGAGGCCACCACCATTATAAAGAGGTTTGTTCATCATATCTAATTGACGACGAGTATCATATTCTTTACGTTCTTTGACTAAATAATAAATGGAAAGCAATGGGTCATACATAGCTGGTAAAGATAATGGATCATCATCGATTTGATTTAATTTTTTGCCAATAGGTGTTAAACTGCGTCTCCATCTAGGTTTTTGTACTTTATTTTGTCGTTGCCATTGTAATTGTTGATTTTGTTCGATTTTTAATGCTGCTTCTTTATACTCATCTGTACGAATGACTCTTTCTAATTTGTTTCGAATTGTTACTTCATCGCCAAGTCCAAATCCATGCATTCCTTTTATAATATCTGAATCGATGGTGTTTATTATTTGTCTATGTGGTATATTACTTGAAATAGGTTCATCATATCCTCTTTTCATCCATGGGTGATTTTCAACTGCCGATAAAGTTAACCTTTTCTTTGGATCCACCACTAATATTTTAGATAATAGATCAACACATTCTATAATAGTAAAAAAAATTAAAAATGGTAAATAATAATAATAAAATTAGCGTTTATTGATATCAACATTTATTATATATATAACTACTATTTTTACTTCGTTCACTTTTTTTTTTTACCTTTGCTTAGATGATCAGGGTATTCGTCTACTTTACCAGATTTAATTTTAGCATGAAGAGCAGGAAGGCTTGTGTCGTCGAAAGGAACACGACCACAGACTAAAACATATAAAACTACGCCAAAACTCCAAACATCCACTTCAGGGCCAGTATAATGTCTTGCTTTAAGTAATTCAGGTGCTGCGAAATATAGTGAGCCACAAAAAGTACTGAGTAACTTGGATGGTGAATAAATATTTGATAAACCAAAATCTATAATTTTTATGTTTTCATCCCTTGTTAATAATATATTCTCAATTTTTAGATCTAAAATAGAAAAAAAAAATAAAGTAAATTTTATATATATATATTAG
The DNA here is from genome assembly GCA_017871115.1 of Cunninghamella blakesleeana. NCBI lineage: Eukaryota > Fungi > Mucoromycota > Mucoromycetes > Mucorales > Cunninghamellaceae > Cunninghamella > Cunninghamella blakesleeana. Next base: position 4,075,906 of record JAFCIZ010000005.1, read on the forward strand.
ATAAACTAAAGTTTAAAAGTCAGTAAACCGAAAAAGTTTACAACCAGATATGGAAAAGAGTTGTGTTTCTGTCAATTTCTTTAAACTTTAAAAATCCTAATTTAGATTATTCTTCTCGTGTCTAATTACCTCGGTGAACAATAGAATTTCGATGACAATAATCTATATATATAATAATAACACAAGAATGAAAAATAAAAGAATAAAAAAAAAGAAAGAATTATTATATAAATTAGTTAAATATACATATACATATACATAATGAATGTTGCTATTAAAAAAATTTTTTTAATAGCTCCTAGATTTTTTTTTTTTTAATATATCAATAATTAATATGAGGTTACCTAAAGCACTTGCTATTTGTCGTGCAAATTTTCTTGCTTGTTTTTCACGTAATTTTCCATGACGAATGATATAATCTAAAAGTTGACCTCCATCCACATATTCCAAAAACATATAATAATAATCCCCATCTGTAATGTATTCCTTTAATTGACAAATATTTGGATGTCGTAATAAATACATAATAGCTAATTCTCGCACTGTTCGTTGCTCTCTTTCTTTTGGTGTATCTTTTGGATCTTTTGGTTTTTCAGTTGATGCTGCTGCTGCTACCAAATCTACTTTAGGCATGATTTTTACTGCATACTATAAAATATAAATAATATATTTATATGCATTATTATTAAAATAATGATTTTTTGTGAAGGCTAATGACGATTTTTATTTTATTTCAATACATATATATATATATATATTAATAGGTACCTTTTGTTGATCTCGATCCGTCAAACATTCCGCTAATTTTACTTTCCCCATACTACCCTGACCAATGGTTTTACGATAAATAACATAGTTTTGAATTCGATAAGCTTGTTTTTTATGTTCAGAAGTTCGTCTTTGAATATCTTGGGGTTTTTTTTCATGGTTACTAATAGTACTTGCTTTACGATGTAAAGAGTTAGAGCGTCGAGTTTGTTGCTGTTGCTTATCTTCAGTTGCTGCTACTGTTGGTGGCGGTGTAGTAGTAGGTGATGGTGATTTTTTAGAAGACATATGATTCATCGATTGTTTTTTGGTTAATAATTGTTCTTTTTTACAAGATGTACCAGATGATGTAGATAAACTAGTTGGTGGAGTAGCTACTGTCGTCATTATTATGTTCTTTCTTTATATAATTATTCCCAAGCTTTTTTTTTTCTTTTATAATAATTTACTAGTAAAGAAAAAAGAATGTTATAAACAGCGATATATTAGTAATATTATTTTTTAAATGATTGAATCGATGAAAACAAAAAAAAAAAAAATAGAGAATGATATTATAAAAAAAAGAAAGAAAAAAAAGTGGGGGGATAAGCAGTAAAAAGAAAGAGAAAGAAATATAAAAAATAGTTGAACAAAGAATAAAATAGGTTTATTAGGTTGAGATAAAAATAAATCCTCGAAAAAAAAAATTGTCGGAATGTAAATTATATATTTTTATGTTACACTTGTATAAACATTTTTTTTATTTGGGTGTGTACATTGTGATGTTTTATTTTTCTTAATGATCAAGTGATAATTCGTTAAAGCTTTTTTACTATTAAAAATAGATTTTTTTTAAGTAAAAGAATCATTTGTTTTATGAAATTCTTTTTCATTTTATGGAATATAAATTAAAAAAAAAGGATAGCATATTTTATTGTTCATATTTATATATATGATTTATTTATTTATTTATTTTTTTAAAAAAAAACGTATATAAAATTATAAAGGTACACACACACACACACATAAATATATATATGTATATATATTATTTCTGATTCTCTATAAGTATTTTAATTCTTTTCAACCAACTTTTCATAACCCAATTGTTCACTATTCACAACCATTTTCCAATAACCATCATTGCCATCCGGATAATGAGTATTTAAATACCTTTTAACAAATATACAGGTAGGAATTACCAATAAATTCGATTGTTCAGCCCATTCAAATGCCTTTTGTACTAATAAATCACCTATTCCTAAATGTCGATAAGCGGCTGGTACCTCCTAAAAAAAGTAATAGGTATGTATATATAAATATGATGATAATGATGGTAAATATTATATATATATATATTACTTTATGTTTCTCCTTTTTTTTTTTTTTGAATAATCTTTATTTCTTTCTCCTCTTCTTCTATGAAATATTTTGAATTTCTTATTTTTCCTAATTCTTTTCCTTTTTTATAAATATATATATATATATATATATATATATATTAGTAAACTTACTGTATGATAAAACTCAACAATGGTTGCGAATCGAGTCGGAAGATAACATAATGCAGCTAAGAGCGAATAAAAATAAAATAAAAATTATAAAAGTTAATATTATTACAGATCAGATTATTATAATCTTTATTGCTTTATATGTCTCACACACATTTATATATATATATATATACTCTTTTCTCACCCCTTTTCTTCATTTTCTTTTTTTCAATATTATTTGTATTTACTAAAAAAGTTCTATTGATACCAAAATTATGTAATTATTTGATCCATATACCTGTATTTCCTTTTGTATCTAAGCAATATTTAAACATATAATTTTTCGCGTCATGCTGAACTTGTGATATGGAAAATATACGGCTTAATGATGATGAAGAAGGTAATGACGATAAAGTGGAAGTGGAAGGTGTGATTTTAGATATATTATTACTATTACTATTACTACTACTATTACTATTATTATTACTATTACTATTACTATTATTACTATTACTATTATTACTATTATTAGGCGTAGTTGTTGTTGGGGTGTTTAAGGTTATATTATTCGTATTACTATCATTGCTATTATTATTATTATTATTATCATTATTATTATTAGTTACAGTTTTATTATTATTAATATTATTATTTGCTGAAAAAGTATGTTTATGCTGTTGTGCAGGTCGAGTATTAATAGATATAGAAGGCGATATAGAAGAAGTAGCAGTGGTAGCAGTGGATTTTAATTGTTGACTTAAAGTAGAAAGTGCATAACGTGGTGTTTGTTGCGGCTGTTGTTGTCGTTGTGGTGATGGCTGTTGTTGTTGTTGCTGTTGTGATTTTGTAACTTCAGTGGCCTCCATTGATGATGGTGTTAGATTAGTAGGTGGTAACACCAGTTGGGTGTTGTTATCGTTCGTCTTATTATTGTTACTATTTTGTTGATAAGAGCTTTTTCCTTTTGATATTTGTCGTTTTTTATACTCTGTTTCAGAAAGAGTTGAGCAATCTATATGTGAACGTTTAGAATTCAAAACGGTAGATATTATAAATTATATATAATAATACTTATATATAAAAGAGAGTGTATGTATTAATGTTTATGAATGTTTATGTATTAAAAAAAAAGAATGAGAAAGAGGAAAAAAGAAAAAGAATGCTGAAGGAAAAAAAAAAATAAGAGTAAAATAGAAAGAAAAAGAAAGAAAAAGGAAGGAAGGAAGGAAGGAAAAATTTTAAAAAAAGAGCGGTTATAAATTTTTATAAAAAAGGAAACCTAAATAAAGGATGGCCTTTCCCCAAAATTATATTTTAAATATACAAATAAATACTTTTAATAAAAAAATAAAATGAAAATGCAAAATAAATAATTATATATATATACCAATATCGCTTTTTTTTATCATTGTTTTTACCATTATTTTTTAATGTGGTTATTCTATTTCTATGGGAAAAAAGAAATAAAAGAACCCGTTAATTAACAAAAAAAAAACTAAGCATTCATATTCCGATTTTTGTTGGAAGAAAAGACTGGCATTACTACGTGCACATTATTGAGCTTTTTGAAACCTATAAAAGGAAATTTGCTCTCTATATTAATAGTAGAAGAGTAAACGAAAGAGAAAGAAAAAAAGGGCAATACAATTTTTTGTAGTTTTACATGAAATGAAAATAATCTACCTTGAGTCAATATAAATCATTTGCTTTGTTTATATGTTATATTCGTTGAACTAGATGATAATCGCAATTTTTTTCAGGGATGGATGGCTGTTGAATAATACACTAGGATGATGATGACTGAGTTCTATTATTAGCAGAATGAATATGGATACTGAGGTCAGCGATAATAAGGTCTTTTAAAGATATCTAAGGCAATGTAATCAAAACATGTTTACCAGAGGTATTTAGTAGGAGTATAATTGCTAATATTTTACTGTATTATTTTCCATTGAATAGTCCGCATCAGGCAGAGATACAGCTGGACTGTGGAAGGTACATTAGACATAAAGCTATGAGTAAAGGAGTTTCCTTTTAGATGTCATCTTTTGAATTTTATAGTTTGTTCACTGTAATACCATAAAGAAGACTGAGAAAATTAATGTCGAGGATAGTAAAGCTGTCTAAGTCCATATATACCTTTATTATAATACGGTACTGATATGTTGAAAAAGTGACAAAGTTTCATCCAAAACCAAGATGAGTTTCAAGTAAAAGATATGCTAAAATACAATGAATTAATATATAGTAATATTTAATAGTGCAGCATTCTAAAATGGAATCATATAATTGTAATTTTATGATAGATTTGATAAATTAAAGGATAGAAGGGTGAAATTTGAATGAATTGTTTCTATTATTTTTGAGCATATTTAAATACATGCATAGTTTTTGAGATTAACACAAAATGAAGATAGTTATGTTAGTTTATCTATAGCTGCTTTATCATGTAGTAAAAAAAGTTGTTAAAAATAATTACTTATTGGTTGATTTCATTGTTGTTATTGGTAAAATACGATATAGAGGGATTTTCAGAGCAATAATATAACTGGCTATATTATTATTTGAAATCTTGTTAAATGTAATAGGCAAAATCATTTTATTTAGATATACACCTACAGCTCTTAATTGAATATAGTTTTTTATAAAGCTTAATAAAAGTAAAATAAATCTGAGATAAGCATACTAATGCAATAGCCATCATTTTATTATTAATATTATTATAAACTAAAAAGAAAAAATGAAAGTAAAAAGAAAAAGGGATATAAAAATTATCGCATTTTTTTTTTTCATATGGATACTGATTTAAAGCACGAAGGTACTATTATAATTTATAAATAAAATAAAATAATAAAAACCCACTAAAAAAGAATAAAAAAATACATCTAATTTTGACAAAAAAAGCAAGGAAGAAAAAAAAGTACTTACTTATATAAAAAGAGGTGATAAAATTTCTTTCATCCTTAGTTTTTCAGAACCTTACTAGTTTAGTGTATAAAAGTAATTGACACTATTCCTATTCAATGTTACACCTAGCTTTGTAAATTTGTATTTGAATTATTGAGATACAAGAAGAATGATTTATTTAAATAGAAATCATTTTTATTTTAAAATAATAAAAATTAATAATTATAATTAATCCATCGATTAATTAATATTTATAAAGAAGTATAACGGGTACATAAGACCCTCGATCAAAATGTCTCGACTTATTTTAAAAGTAGTTATTTGAAACTCAGAATTACCCTTTTTATGAAACATCTTTACATAAAAATTTCATAATTATATGATTCACTTGTGATAATAATAATAATAGTAATAAAAATAGTAGCGACAGTATCAGTAATGGTAATAATGGTAATAGCAAAGTATTTGTTTACTTATTATTCATTTTCATATAATTTATTATAATATATTTTATATTATACATACACCATCATTTATTTTCGTTTAAACTTTATATTAAAAATCACATGATTTTGTTTTATTGCATGATAAAATTTCAATACAAGACCTCTTTATTATTTTAACATGGTATTAAAAAAAAGAAAATAGAAAGATTCAATTTCTATTTTTGTTTACATTGAAAAAAAAACAAGCTAAAGATCCTAGTGGTATTATGAGGTTTTTTTTTTCTTTCGATTTAAATTTAAATTTAAATACAGACCAAAAATAAAAATTCTCATGTCGCTTTACTTTTTTTTTCTTTTTCTTTTTCTATTCTCATTTTTTTTTTTTAAAAAAAAATAATATACAAACAAACGCAATATAACTACAAATGGATCCAAGTGAATTTCCTCCTTTAACAGCAGATCCCTCAATGGACTCGTCTTGGGCTCACGTTAATAACGAAGAAGAAAATACAGAAGCATCTACTCATGGCACTTTTATTAATTCAGAAGATAAACCTACTTATGCTGAAACCGCGGGTCAAGAACAAAGAAATTTAGAAGCCAGTCCTACTCCACAAGAGCAAGTACAAGGAAAACCTTTACCTGAAATCACTTATGGTAAATTGATAAAAAAGCTATATTTTTATTATTAAAATATATAGTAGTTTAGCTGACTTATATATGTCTACCTGTCTGTTTTTAATTTTTTTTTATATATGTTTATTTAAAAAGATTATGCACCACCCAATCCTACTAGATCTTATGCCGATGCTGCCTCGAATGAAGGATTTCCCACACTCGAAGAAGCAAATCAAATTGAAGAACCAAAATCGAATGATTTATCTCAACTTCCTGATGTAAAAGATATGTTAGATGGTCCTTCAGGTAAAAGCAATATAAATAATAGAAGCTAAATAAATAGCTCGCATTATTTTAATCTATAGTCATTAATATTCCTTTTTTATTTTTTACTTTATTAATAGTAACACCCATTTCACCACCTCCTGCTGCTATCTCTTTTGCAAAAATTGCTGCACGACCTGCCGCCAGTCCATCTCCTCCATCTCCTCCTGTTTCACCAAGAAAATTACCGAATGTTTCATCAACACCAAAAGAACAAGAAATAAAACAAGAAATAAAACAAGAAAAAGAGAAGGATATAATAAAAGAAGAAGAGGAAAAAGAAGAAAAAGATAATGTACCTCCATCGATTGATGATCATGAAGAATTCCCTTCGTTATCATCATCTACCGAAATAAATAGCGATAATAATAGAACAACAACAGCAAATAATAATAATGATCAAGGGTCTGATTTAACTCAATCTTACTCACAAATAACACAAAGTGGTCTTGATCAAGCTCCTCCTTCTGCTGTATCTAAAATGGATACTCAACCCGTATATAATGAAGATGATTTTATGGTGGAAAGTGCTAAAAGAGAAGTTCGAAAATTGAATCAATTACAAAATAATGGTGAAACTGAAGGTAATACTAATATATATACTAATTATTTACATTTATTTTCAAAACTAATCTTTTATAATCTCATTTTTTTTATTAATTATCTTCATATATTTTAGATATAACACCTGAAATGTCAAAATTACAAAATGAACAAATTAAAAAAGAAGAGGAAGCTAAGAAAGAAGAACAAGAAGAAAATGAAAATAAAGATAAACAACAAACTATTAAACATAAAAATAAATTTACTCTTATCGATACTGCATCAAGTAATTTATATAAATATATATATATATATGTATAACAGTTATTTATTATTTGATTGCCTATTTACTAATTTAATAATATAATTTTTCAATTTTTTTTTCCATTCGTATATAATGAATATATAGGATTACGAGATAATGGTTATTCATGGTTAACAGCTATTCCTACTGCATTCTTTTTACATTTAAGATATTCACCATTTACATCACCATATCGATTCCCATTCATTTATCGTTCAATCAGTGACATATTATTATTACCCATTTATACACAAAAATTAAGAGATGATTTAGTCAAGAAAAATTCACATCTTTTATTACAAGGGTCTACACAAGACTTGGATGCTTCTATTTCCAAATATGGAACCAAGCAGGGTAGTGTTATAGGATTGAAATTAAACGACGGTTTCCGTCTTCTTAAAGAAAAAGAACATTTACATTGGTGGCAATATGGTTCTTGGTAATAAAAAAAATAATAGCGAAGTGAAAATAAAATAAAAGGAAAAAAGAGAAATGGAAACAATGTGAGAATAACCATCATTCGTCATTGTTCTTTTTATTATTTTTATATGAAATTAGGGCTTCACATCGATTACAATGGATGTTTTTATATATGGTCTTGGAAGATTCTAATTCTCATTTAGTAACATCAGAATCGCTTTTATCTCTCAAGCAAAATTAATGTAAATTAGTATATTCATCTTTATTATTATATTATTATTATTATTTGGTATATATAAATATAAATTCATAAATTATTGCAATAAAAATTCTTTTTAATGATTCAAATAACATTATCTTAGTGGTTTTTTTTATTTCATATTTTTGTAGTATTTATGAACTTTTGAATTAAAGTCATTTTTTACTATAGAAACAAGCACTATTATGATTCATATACTTAAATTAGTGAAATCCCGAGCCAAAGGTTTTCTTGCACATAGAAAAAAAATATAGTACCGGAGTTCAGATATTTTTTTAGTTGTTGTGCTATATTTTTTAGTTCAATTTTTTGTATTTTAAATTTTTATCTTTCCTTTTTCTTCTCTTCCCTTTTTTTTTTTCCACAGTAAAAAACCAATTTATTATTATTAATGACAGAAAGTTTTGAGATGTATGATGAATGGATGCAACAGGATAGCATCAATAATATCGAAAGCACAATACCTACTGTATTGTTGGTATTAAAAGAGGTACCACCTTCTCTTAAAGATGGAATGAATAAAGTTCTTAAATATATTCCGTATTCCAATGTCGTATACTCGAATAGCATCCATGTTTCTTTTGATGGTTGGCTATGGCATTTAAAGTAAATATATTTATATATGATATGTATATATGAAAATAATCATAAGGATATTAATCATATATATAGTATTAATCTTTATATACAATACTTTTTATACATAGATTTCAACAAGATCTTAACTTAAGAATGGGTGAACTGTCGATTACAAGTGAATATGTGACGTATAATGATACTCAACAACAACAACAACAATTTGAAATTACTATACGTTATTCTCGTCAAATTGAAGGTACCTTATTTCTAGTTATATACTGAATTAAACGGATATAATTATATTCGTAATAAGATCAATTAATGTATTTGATTTCTTTTTATATATTTATTATTATGATTTAACAATAATAACTAGCTTTTAGAGGGTTAGGCAAATTGCTCGGTATTGCAAGAAATCCTTGGACATTTAATTCTGATAATAAAGAAGATACATTTTCAATCAATATTATAGAACAGGCTAAATTTGAGACTCAAGGGTAATATATAATATAAATAGAGATAAACATAAATATATGTACAAAGATGATTTCTCATCAACTCTCTCTTTATTAATATATATTTAGTGTAATGATCGATTGCAGTAGAAATGGTGTATTAAAATTGAAACGTGTCAAAGAGTTATTAAGTTATATGGCTTTAATGGGATTAAATATGTTGCAACTTTATACTGAAGATACTTACGAAGTAATTTAAAAATTATAATTTAATTTTTAAAAAAATTAAAATATAAAAAAGAAAATATGTATTCACCTATTATTTTATTTTCATTTTTATATTTATAGGTTGAAAGTGAGCCTTTATTTGGTTATATGCGTGGTAAGTATACACGTAGAGATTTATGCTGTATCGATGATTTTGCCTATGATCTGTAAGTATTAAAAAATGAAGGTGAAATAAAAATAGGAATAAATAAGATATGAAAAGCCAATAGTTATATACTAATTTGTTAATGCTATATTTATTATACTCTAGTGGCATTGAAGTGATACCTTGTATTCAAACACTGGGACATCTGGGACAAGTCCTACAATGGCCACATTATGCGCATTTACGAGATAATACAGAGGTGTTACTAGCTGAGTTTGAACCAACTTATGAATTCATCGAGCGACTGATCAGTGCGGCAACAGGCCCTTTCCGATCCAAAAGAATACACCTTGGTATGGATGAAACGTATGGCTTAGGGGAAGGAAGGTACCGACAAATATTTGGCTACAAGGAGCCCACGAAAATTTTTCTTCAACATTTAAATCGTGTCATGGAAATCTGTTCAAGATATAGTCTACAACCTATGATATGGTCGGATATGTTATTTTGTTTAGCAGCTAAAAACAATTCACTACAAGGTTATTATGACCAAGACAATAATCCAGCCAATTCAGGAGAATTAGTAGAAAGTATGCCATCAGATATTGATTTAGTGTTTTGGGATTATTATCATACCAATCAAGAAGTTTATGAACAAAAGTTACAGCAGCATCGTGATTTGGGCTGTAATCAAGTTTGGTTGGCCAATGGTGCTTGGAGTTGGAGTCGGTTTTGGACAGCTTTGCCTTTCACTTTTCAATCCATTCGTGCAAGTGTTTTGGCGGCAAAAAATAAAAACACACCTATTAAAAATTCGTTTATTACTATTTGGGGCGATGAAGGTAATGAATGTGATATTTTCTCTGCTTTACCTGCTATATTATATTATGCCCAGCTTGGTTATTGTGATGAGGATAATGTGGATTTTATTTTATTGAAACAAACGTTTGGTAAGTTTACATAAATATTTATATAATATGACATCATAAAAAAGTTATATTTGTTTATTATTTGTTTGTTTATTAATGTATTTCTTCTTTGTTTATTTATTATTTATTATTTATTATTTTTATTACTAAACTGACTAGATGGTATTTGTGGTGGTAATTTTGATGATTGGGTTTATGCTTCCAAGGTAACACATAAGCCTTAATATGTTTTAATTTATTTATTTATCCATCTATATTTATACTCTATTCATTTTTTTTTATTAGATTGATGATAGTCCAGCTGGAAATATTATCACTTCTAGAACTCATTTCGTTCCAAATACAAGCAAATGGTTGTTATGGGAAGGTATAAATTATTAAATAAGAATAGTAGTCATAAAGAATATAATATAATGAAGCAGTATACATCTAAATAATTATTTGATTTGCTATTATTCTTTTTTTTATTATTATATTAATATGTTACTTTAGATCCAATGCTTGGATTCTTAACACCACAATATATGGAAGAAGATTTAGAAACACATTATAGTCAAATAGCTGAACACTTATTTTCAGCAATCAGAAAGAAAAAAGAGACCTGTTATAGCAACAACAATAATAGCAACAATCAGGATCATACTAAAAATAATGGAAACGATGAAAGTATAGATGAAGATGAACATTATCCACTTAATGTTAGATTAGAATTACCGGCTAGAATAGCTAAAGTATTATCTTTAAAGTGCCATTTACGTCAAAAATGTGTTACAGCATATAAAAATAAAGACTATATGGCCTTATATGATATAGCTATGAATCGATTATTACCATTAAGAAAAGAGGTCGATGAATTATGGGAATATCACCGACACTTATGGATGCAAATGTATAGACCTTTTGGATGGGAAGTTTTGGAATTAAGATATGGTGGTCTAAGAACAAGGTTAGCAACAATGTTTGATAGAATTATCCAATTTATCGAACATAAAAACATTACTTTAGACCAACATCAACCCTATACAAATAGAAATATAGTAGATTATGATAATGAACTTGATCAAGGTCAGGACAACGACGTAGATATTGATGATAATGACGATAATGATGAAACAGATCAATATGATTTACCTGAATTTGATGTGGATTTACAGTATTTGTATGTTGGATCAAAAACGAATATGTTATTGGATTATTCCCGTGTGGTTTCCCCTTCTCGACCTGGTTAAATTAGTATATATATTTACATTTTTTTTAAACTATCATATCAGAGAAACAATAAATAAACAAATATATCAATATAAATAAATATATCAATATAAATAAATAAGTAAATAAATGTAAACTATTTATGTATATGAAAAATAGATAGATATATGCAAGTTTTTCTCTTTTTAGTATGTTCTTTCAAAGAAATATAAAATATTTTATATATATCATGTGGTAATAAAATGTAATTTACGATACTTTATTCATTGTTTCATATATATATTTATTGGTCCTCCATTTTATTTGGTGTGAATATTTACATAGAACGAGTTTCACTCTATTATTTTTTATTTATTTTATTTTATAAAGTGATCGATACTTCCCACGATGAAAATAAAAGAAAAGTAATTTAATTTCCATATTCATGATTCGTTTCACTAGAAAATGAAAGAAAAAAAGGAAGGAAGTTGATAAATATAGAGTCGTTTTTTCATTTTTTATTAAAAAAAGTAAATAAAAATTAAAAATAAAATGATATTGTCATTTGAGAAAAACCACCTTCATCCATGTATTTGTTTTTATTTTTCCTTTTTTTTACGCTAATGCTGAATATTAATCTTTTATTTTATACATAGATATTTAAGATTATCCCATGAAAGTAATTTTACATATATGCAAAAGTTATTTCATTGATTTGTTAAAAGTTTGTGCCGATTATTTCACTGTCTATAAAGAAAAATGAAATTTAATCTAAAATTTAATATTTAAATTAATTTGAGAATATTTAAGATCATACTATGAAAATTAACGTGTATGGAAGTTTGTTTTATTATTAAACTGTTAAAACATCGAGGCATTCAGTTTATTACCTGTGGATAAAAAAAAAAGTATTTAATTTGAATATGTATTTTAAAAATTCTATGAATATTTAGGACCATGGTTTGGAAATCAGTCTACACAAAAAGTGAGTTACTGTATTTAATCAATTAAAAATTAATGCCAATGATTTTGTGATCTTTATTGATAAATGAGCACCAACTTAATACTGATATATTTTACTGATTAGCTTTACTGTTTTTTTTTTTTCTTTTTCTTTTTTCTTTTTTTTTAGAAAAACAAAAAATAGGATATAACTATATGTATTTATAAAGGGTGGAAAGTGGTATGTTGAGCACTTTTTTTTTTTCATAGCAAGCCTTTTTTTTTGTTTTTTTTTACACACTCGCTTCTTTTTTTTTTTCCTTCTCACATTTTTAAAATATAACAATCATCTATTATATAAAAAAAGCATCATCAACAGTAGATAGTATGGAATATAATAAATAATGGCCATTTGTTAATTGGAACTAATGGAATTCCTAATACGATTATCATGCTTATTATTCTTTAAGGTTTTTTTTTCTCAAATCTCAAAACAAAAGCAAAAGCAACAGCAGTAATATTAACAGAGATAGAAAAAATATTAATAAACTAAATAAAAGCGCCACAAACAGCCATATTATTTTTAAGCATATACAATGCATCATTTTCTACGAGATATACGCCATTTGTAGCATTTTTTTTTAAAAAAAATATATATATAATATGTAAAATAAATAGATAACTCGAATCAATGGCTAATAAATAACTCTGTACATATATATATATATATATATATATATATATATATATATATTCTCTTCCCCAAGTGATTAATGGGAAATAGCAGTTTATGCTGATGAAAATGATGAAATAGCGTACACAAACAAGAAAAATCAGAACTGGTGATATAAATACGTATGGATGATGTGAAGTTACGGAAATAACTATAACAGTTAATGCAATACTATTTGATCGAAGTTAATACAACTTTAATAGATAGTGTCAACTAAGGGAAAAAAAAATTACAAGTGTTTGGAAGGAGGAAAAGTATTACTCGAGCTTATCTTTACAATAATCACTCAACATTTTTTTAATTGGCTGGTGGTACAAGAACGATATGGATTAATAAATCTTTTTACTCTTCATTCATCTAATTGAATGCTCATTAAAAAAAGATACTCGTTAATTATTAAAAATAATAATTATATTTATTCATTAAAAATAAAAATAAAATAAAAATAAAAATAAAAAAAAATGAATTTTTCTTTTATACACTAATACTAACAAACAAAATTCTTTTTTTTTTCTTTTTTTTAATTAACATAGTTGAAGAAAAAAGGGGGCAGTTAATGAGCCTTGAAGCTTGAGTTTTATATATTTTAAAGTAACTAGGACACATCTTTAAAAAAATAATAAAGATACACATGATATAAATATATAAATTGGTCAGGGTTGCATAGTTTATAAGAGTAAGTTTTTTTTTTTTTTTGATTTTCTTATCAAAAGAGAATTTTTTTTTTTGAAGGTGTTTATGTTTGTGTTTGTGTTTTTTCTTTCTCTTTTCCTTTTTTTAATAAAAAGTATATGTATATAATAAAAAAATAATGAATCGATGGATGGTATAAAAGAAATATTCACAATGAACAAAAAGAAAAAGAAGAAAAGGGGTGAAGGGAAAAGGAAATAATAATAAACAAAAATATAATAAAATTAAAGGTAATGACGATAAATAATAATAAATAAATGATAAGATATATAAAAGATAAATGATTATTGATTTAAAGAAGCTGCACCATAAGACATTGATCTTCGTCTAACCCCTTCAAACGTATTCTGAATAGATAATGCAGTTGGCATAAAAATAGGATAATCAAATAAAGGTTTTTCAGGACTTGTAGCCGAGGTTTGCTCTTTATTATTAATTGAAAACCTTCTACGAATAAAATTCATATCTAAAGAAGAAGGGGTGGTTGATATCTTTAATGATGTTCGTCTTGATGGTGAAGATGGAGGAATGGATGAGGTTGACATAGAAGTAGAAGGTATAATTGTAGTGTTGTTATTACAATATGCTAATGAAGATGAAGATGGTGATGGTGATGCTTGTTTAGATGCTGTTAATGATTCATATGTTACATTGTTTGATAATGATGGCCTTCGTTGATGGAATGGAGCACAACTTGATGTATGGGATGAGAAAGTGTCAGGTTTTTCATAAGTACGACCACATTTACAACGGAAAGGCATGTTTTTATTAAAAAAAAAAGAAAGAAAGAGAAAGAAAAAAAATGAAAACGGAAAACCCCCTTTTATATTTGATCATTTTTTTTTTAACAATGTCTTGTGATATCATTTATTTATTTATTTAACTAAAGTGAGAAAAAACAAAGTTTTCCCATCATTTTATACTTGTTTTTTTTTAATCATTTAAAGTATTTATGTTACACTAACCAGAAAATAATAATAGCTTGTGAAAAAATTGGATTTAAATATTTTCTCTTCTTTTGTATAATTTTTTTTCTTTTTTTCCATTATGATGGCTACAGAGTTGAGAATAATTTTTAAATCATTTTATTGTCTAAAATAATAATAGTAATAGTAATGAAAATAATAATATTATATAATAAATAAATAAATAATATATATATAGTAATGATAGTAATATAAAACAAATAAAAAAAATAAAAATAATATAAAGAAAGGTAAACTATATATACTCGTTAAATACAAATCATATTATTTTTTTATTGACAATCTACAATAGCCCAATCGTGATCATAGTACATTTCTCTTGTATGAACATCTTCCACATGATATAAAAATTCATATCGCCCCCTTGACAGAAAACATAAAGGTAATACATGTGTTACCATGCCATTTGCAGGAATCTCTGGTAAAACGATTTGATGTAACCCTTGCATTAATAGTTTGTTGGATAAATCATATTCTTTGGCACCACTATTATAACTTTGAACAGGTTGAATGCGTAGAATTAGTTTTACAGGTCGTAATTGTCGGTTCTGAATGGTGACAGGCATGGATATAAATTCATTACATTGGCATTGGAATTGACGATACCCTGATTTGATAATATTGGACCCAGTGACATCAATTAAAAACTCAATATCTTCCTTTTTTAATATTGCTAATTGTAAGGTAGATAGTCTTAATGATGGTCTCAAATTTAATATACCATGTCGATTGGTAGACTGGCATTGCCATGTAGCTTGGATTCTTTCTAATAATTTTTCTCGGTACCAAAACATTTGTAACCTTGCTCTTTCTTGTTCGGGTGCCATCTTTGGTTCTTGAGAGACAACAAATTGTTTATTTGGTTCTAAAGATGGAATAGGTTGGCTACAAATCTCTGTTCCTAAAAATATTCTCTTTACAGGTAACACCAATCTATATTTAAAAAAATGTAATAAAATAAGATAAATAAAAAAATATTAGCAACGGTTTTACTTAATGATATCTTAAAAAATATTAAAAAATTATTATTGTTATTACTATTATTTTTATTTATATTTTAAATACCTTCTTGTCCAACCTGGTTGAATACATAATGTTGTTTCTACAGGGCGACCATCGTCATTATCCACTTTAAAATGTACATCGAAAGGAACTGTCCAAGTATTACGTATATCCAAAGTAATTAAACAAAAATCATTTTTATCTTGGTGTTGATGGAAGGTTTGTCTTGTTAAATGGATTAAATCTTCAACATGAGGATTCATATCTGATGTTTGTAATGATTGTTGTTGTGCTACAGGGAGATCTTTATCTTGGTGATTATTATCGTTATCATCTTTAATAAATCCATTTTGTCTTAAATAAAGTATATCCCAATTTAATGGTTCAATATTTTGATAAACGGTGACAAGCACTGGTAAATAAAGCTGACGAGTATAAAAACTTTTTGGTGGAGTTACTTTTGGTTCTTCTTCATTAGATTTTGCTTTTATAGCTGATTCTATTAATACTCTATCTAAATAACCATAATCAATTTGAATAGTACCACCAGAACTATTGAAATAATAATGATAATTATAAGAGAGAGATATTTATATATTTATTTAATTGATTAATATGTTAAGGATTTTTTTTTTTTTTACCATCCACGTTTGCCATAAGTGTTAACAACAATTTCTGTTTTTTCACCAGGTGGTAAATTAATTTTTTTGCCAATAGATTGAGAGCCAACTCTATCGCACCCTTCCCAAGAAAAGACAGGCATTCCTTTCATAAATAATTCAAGTTCATACTGCTGTTCCATAGGTAAATCTGGATTAATTGGTTCTGATAAAGTTGAGTCAGTAAATGATAATGTAATAAAATCAACTGGTATCTTCCCTATATTTTCAATTTCCATTTTAATATGCGTCCTAAAAAAAAAAAGAGAAAAATAAAATAAATATGTATAACTAATAAAATAATATAGATATTAAAAATAGTGTATGGTATTTTTGATTCTTACATTTCTCCTTCATATAACATAACAGCACCATGTAATAAAGAAGTAGAAGTGATTTTTAATAAAGGTTGATCATCAATTACTTGTACAGAGTAAAATTCAATTGGATCGGGTTCATCTTCGTTTATTTCTATCAACGTAATACAATATATATATAAGTATATAGCGCTATATACAGTGTTTCTTTTTCCTTCCGTCTTTTTTGTCTTATCTTTTATCTTAAAAGTGAAAATAAATTTACCTTGTTTTTTATTAGCCTTTTGTATTGCTTGTAATCCTGAGTACTTGTATTTAATAAATTGCTGATGGCTTTGCTGTGAATTTTTACTATTATGATTTGAATGTTGGTCTGTTTTCTTTTTGGATAAATCATACAGAAATTCTTGTTCAGCAAATCCAACAATACGAATAATACATCCACGGATGGTTAATGTTCCACTTTCTTCAGGAATACCCATTAATCTTAATGTAATAGTACCATGAGCTGGTATGGTGACTGATATAGGGATTGGCGTAAATGGTAAACCAGACGTACTAAAAAAATTAGGATGTATAATATATATATATATATATATGCATGAATTAAGTATTGTATTACTAAAATGTATTTTTTTTTTTATTTTGCTTTATTTTACTTTATTTTTTTTTACTCATTATATGTATTTACCTTAAAGAGACATTTTGTAATTCCAATTCAAATCCAAATGGATTAGTTAATTCGACTTTGAATTCGCATTGTTCGTTCTTTACCAAGTTTACACGATTCTATTATCATATATAATTAATTATAAATATAAAACATTAGTTTCAATAGTCTCATTTGCACTTTTTTATAATTGATTTATACATTTATATATATATATATATATATATATGTATGTGTACCATTTCATTCTTCTTTTGTGCAAATGGATTATAAATAAAAGGATCTCCAGATGCTTTTGTTGTTACTTCAGGCTGATCCATCATAGGATGTTCATAAACGGTTTTTCTGGGAATGGCTTGTATAGCTTCAATTTTTGATACAATATTAACACCCCAATAATTTACATTGCTTTCTACATGACCAGATCTTTTCCCCATGGCTACAATACGTTGAATAGACGATGCTAATCGAATTTGTTCATCCTTTGGAATATACTGATATAAATTTTTTAGTAATACAGTTGTATAATAGAGCATAGATCCATAATCTGGAACATAATAATGTAATAAATATATAAAGTTAATAATTTTAAAAATATATAGTATTTGCTTTATTCATTTATTATGTATATGATTATTATTATTTGTATACCTGGAAGAGCCTCTGAAATAGCAATACACTGACGTAAAATATCAATCTGAAGAGTTGCCCAACCAAGCTGTAAACGTTCTTTATGGCCATCACCATGACGTAATGAGATATTGTTCCCATTTTGTTGAATTGCACTTAATGCTCCACCATCTTGTACATTTTGTTCTAAAGAAAAAGGACAAAAAGTTTAATATCATTAATAGAAGGATAAAAACCTTAATTACTATTATTATTACTTTAATAACTTACCACCAATCCCATAAACATCACAAATACGTTTTAAAACTTCTAAAATACCATGCTTATTACTATTATCAGATGATGATTTATTTCCTTGGATTTTTGAATTTGATAATGTAGCACGGCTTTGAATCAATAAAGGTAATATACTGTGAATGCTTTCATGTATTAACCAAGCTGATTTTCGATGGTATCCAATAGTCGATAAAATAGTACTCATTTGCGTCATCAGATTAATCTATATAATATAATATAATATAAAGTAATTAATATATATATATATGCTTCTTAATATTATTATTATTATTATTACCTGATCTAAAAGTGGTAAATCATTTAATTTAACAGACCAAATACGCATAACCCATTCAGTAATTTCATAACGAGGAATAGATAAAGGTGAAGTATTATTTTTTTTTGATTTTAAATCCATAGAATTAGTAGTAGAAGATTCTTCATTATCGTTTTCATCATCACCATCACTCTTTTTTTTATTTTCATGTTTAATTTTCCCTTGAACAACCAATGTTAAAACTTGGTCACTCCATCCTTTATTGACATGTACCGTTAATAATAATCTAGCAACTTTTGCGCAAGCTTCAGCATAAATTAATCCAGGTAATGGAATCGATGAAGTGGAATTAACTTTATTATAATATTGGATCAATGCTGTATATTGATCAATTAAATCTGCAAATGTTGATGGGGCTGGTTTAAGTGATATATCTTCCATACCATGATCTTTTGTGATAGGTGAGTTTGGCAAATCGGTAGGGCTTGGTGGATCAACTTTACGGGATACAATATGCTATATAAGCGATAAAATGATAATAACAGTAATAGAAATTCATTAATTTTATTTTTATCCTTTTAATTTAATTTAATTTTAATTCTTTTTAATAATATATTTTCTTTACCCCAACATCTCCTTGTAAATATTCTAATAATAAATTTGCACAAGCTAACCCTTCCATTGCACTTGCTAACCATAAGAAATCTGAAGTTGTTTTTGTCATCTCGATAGCTTGTTGATAGCTAATATAATAATAATAAAAAGGGAAAGAGAAAAATTAGTGATATTAAAAATAACAAATTAATCCATCGTTCACTTTATATTTTGCATATATATATTATATATACTCTACTTACTGATTAATAGCATCCGGTAATCTCCCAGCTAATAAATAAAAATCTGCAAATAATTTTTTGATTCTACCAGGGGTTCTTCTTTTTGTTTTGGTCAAATCTGAATTTCCTTGATTACTATTTGTTCTTGTCATACTTGTAGAAGGAAGTGGAGGTAAAGGAGCAGTTTTATTTAATGTGATGGTATTATTTGGACTATTGTTATTATTATTTGAATTATTGTTGTTTAAATTGAATGATCCATTTGTGGCAATGGTCGATGCTCTTTTTAAAAAGGAAGTAGAAGTAGAAACAGTAGGTGCAGGAGACGGTGGTGGTTGAGAAGATCGATGCTGTATTTTAATCCCTGTTGGTGTACTGGATGAAGGTTGAGGAGCTATCATAGGACCATTTTGGTGTACTAAAGAAGAAGAGGATGAAGAAGAAGGTAGTTGTGGTTGTGGTTGTGATAATGGTGGCATTGAATTATATTGAAGTTGTATAGGTGATTCTAAAGTAGGTAATTGTTCAATTCGAGTTGCCTAATATATATATTAAAAACAAATATTAAAAAAAGTTGTTTATTAATATCCCTTTTTCATTTAACTTTATAATTATTATTATTATTTTCTGCTTTGTCGATCATTTATTTTTATTTTTATTGTTTTTTTTATACTTTACTATATTAGCAAATTGACTTAAGACTTCGCTTGCAAAATCGCAAATCATTGTACTCATATAAAATGATAAATTCCCAACGTTCGGAATCATAATTAAACCTTTTGTATCATCAGGCTGATTTTCCGTTGGATCAAAAGCAAAGCATCGAGTAGCAATAGCAGTTGGGTATTTATGTAGTGTATTAACAAAATGTTTATATCCTTCACTCAAATCTTTATTTTTCCATTCTTGACAATCCATAATACCAATGACCTATAAAAATATGAATATGGATATGTATGAAGGTTGTTATTTATTTAGTATTGTTGTCTTCCTTTATATATTTATATATGTATGTATGTATGTATTTATATCCTTTTCTCTTATTTTCTTCTTTCCAGTAATTGCTTTCCTCATTTCTCTCATTTTTCTTTTTCTTTTCCTATGTTTTACCCCAAAAATTCGTCGGTGAGGCTGAAAGTCTTCCAGATGAGCATGGTCTCGTCTATAACTAGTAACAAATTGAAAGTGCATTTGTCCTTCTTGGAATACTTGACTACTAAACTTGGCTAGAATATCATTGAAAGGAAAAAAAACAGAGGGATAAAATAGATGTTATTATTATTGTCATTTTCCCTTTTCTTCGTATTTATAATAATAATAATGTTATTATTATTATTATTAATATTATTAACATTGTTATTTCTTTTTACCACTAGCACCGTTTTGGAGATCAGGAGTAACATCACCTAAACGTACAACGCTAAACTGTTTAACTAATTCTACATGTTTCCAAAAAGTTGACTTTGTTATAGGAGATACTGGAACTAAGAGAACTCGAACTCTACAAGATGATGTTATATTGACCGCTAAATCCATTTACTATTAATATTGTATATATACAATTGATATTTACGTAGTTTTTTTTTTAAAAAAAAAAGAGCAAATAAATTATAAAAAGAAAGTATGACAACCTTTTTTTTAAGGGGAAAGTGAGTGAAAGAGAGAAAAAAAGAAAAGAGTAAGTAAGATATAAAATTAAAAAAAAGCAGTAAAGAAAAAAAATAAGGGGAAGAGGAAGAAAATAAAAAAAAATGCGCTGGGTTTTAAATAAACTGAAAAAATTTAAAGACAAAGAGAAACTCGAATCAAAAAAAAATATATAAATTTGATTTAATTATTTTTCCATTCTTTCTTTTGTCTTTCATTCTCTTTTATTTTTTTAATATAATATATACTCATTTTTTATTTTTTTAATATGTATTATCCTACTTTAACAAAAGACATTATTGGATGGGGGTTAGGTGCATTATTAAGTGGTCTTATTATTATTATACGAGAATTAAATCCAAATACTCAATTTGGTTATTCCAAATTTGCAAAATCAAATAAGAAAGACATAATGGTTTCTTCACGGTTAGGTATGTTGGTTATTTATGTACCAAGTTTAATGGTTTGTTTGATTAGTCTTTTCTTCTGGTCTCCATCTCAACCTATTCATGTTCAATTGGTTTCTTTTTTTTCGTCTCTTCATTTTATAAAAAGAGTTTATGTAAGAAAAAAATAAAACCATCACTAAACTTGATAAAATATATTTGTTAATTTTATCTTCTTATTATTTTTTTTTCAGGAAGTATTATTTGTTCATCGATATTCTGGTCAATCCGTCCTTCAACACAATATCATTATTTCATTTAGTTACGCAGGCTTTAGTATCTGTCAATTATATTTTACTTCTTTAGTACCAAGTTACGCCTTGAATCAATATGAAATGAAATTAGGAATGAGTTTATTTATTTTAGGTGAAGGATTAAATCATTATCATCATCGTATTTTATCTAATTTAAGACGTGGAGGCTCTAAAGAATACAAGGTAAAAAAAAAAAAAAAAAAAAAAAAAAAAAAAAAAAAAGTAAATAAATAAATAAAAATAGTAATAAAAAAAGGAAATGAAAAGAAGAAGATTAAACAAAGAAATATAATTTTAAATTCTAGATTCCTACAGGTGGATTATTTAAATATATTTGGTGTCCGCATTATGTAACAATGTTTTTTATTATTATCATATGTCATTTTATTTAATACTTATTACTTTCTTTTATTTTACTTTCTATTTATACCAAACGAATTAGTTAGGTGAAATCATTTCTTTTATTGCCATGACCTTTTTATCACAGCATATATTGGTATTTATTTTTCAAATTTCATCTGCTGCTTATCTTGCTGTTCGGGCTTATAATACTAAACTTTGGTATCATCAAAGGTTTAAATCCATTCCAAAAAAAGCAAGCCTTTTCCCAGGATTATTTTAAATTTATATACATGTACACACTTTTAATAAAAGTACATATCATTTCCTTTTTTTATTTTATTTGATAACACGTATATATATTATTTTTTTCCTTCATAATAAATTGATTTTCCCAGAATATAGTTTTAGCTATATATATTATATATATGATTATATGTATATATATAAGGAAGTTTAAAAACACAAGTAAAAGCATACATTAATTAGTTTTATTGGATAAATAATTAAGATATTGCTACAATATATTCCTTTTTTATTTGTTTTTTTTTTTATCTAATTGATTAAAAGTTCTACGCAAGATTAAGAGGCGAAATCCTAACCAGAAGTTTCGATATAGCGATGACAAGGACTCAGTAAAACGGTCAATCTCACTAAAACATCCCTACTTTTTCTATTTTTCTATTGTATATTATTAAATCACCTAATAATAATTATGATAAGGAACCTAAATCAAAAAAATCTACTTTGTAAAGACAGAAAATATAACACTGCTAAAATCTGCCATGCCATGCTAAAGGCTTTACGTATAGAAACTAGTCAACTATTGGTAGGTCTACATACAACCATCATTGTGATTATCTACCAATATTTTTATCCCATTATCTTACATTTTGTCCAATTGTATTTGATAACCTCAGACTTCTTGACTATAATATATTAATAATAATACATATAAAGAACACCCTTCAGCTCTCACTGGTACTCCTTTTAATCCAATAGACTTTACCATAAATCAAATGCCAACCTCGCATAAATATATGCACGTCAATCACTGGAAACACAGTTAGTCATTTATGTTATAAATCTTTATAAAATTAATTTAGCATCACGCCTATTTAAAATATTTCCAAGATGGAAAATCTTCACAAAGTCTTGCTCTCCTACACACCTTATCTCCTACATCTATCATCAACTCTATCTTTATTCATTAACTCATTTATTATCCTCTTTTATTGCCCTAAATATCGCTTTACCCTTTTTTTTAAAAAAAAAAAAAAAAAAAAACTCCCATAGTATACATATAATAAAAGCCCTTTTTTTTATGTATATTTTTTATTATGAATTTGAATTATAAAAAATTAAATAAATTAAATAAATTAAATAAAAAAAAATAAAAAAATAAAATGATCACACAATATAAAAATTTACAGTATTATTTAAACCACGTAATTCAAAACCCATTTGTAAATCATCGTTTGAACTAATAGTAATTAAATCCCCATCTTCATCTTGATATTTTAATCCATTCATTACCATATCCTTTTGTTGTTGCTGAGAAGTAGAAGGTGAAGAATTTCCCATATCACAGTTCATTTTCTTTTCAATTCTTTCTACCAATTCTTTATAATCTACTGATAATGGAACTACTAAAACATAAATGCTCCCTGAATGATGTACTTTTACTTTAATTCCTGTCGGTGATATATCATTATTATTAATTGATGTAGGATGATAATAATAATAATCTTCATTTAAAGTTTGTTTTTGTTGCTGAGGTTGTTGTTGGTGAGGGTGATGATGGTGGTCAAAGGAATATAAAGGTCTATTTAAATCTTGGTCCCCGTTGCTTTTCCTTTTATCTTGTTTTTGTTTCATTTCATGGTAATCTGGATGATAGGAATGTTGATGATTTGAAGAAGATGATGACGAAGAAGAATAGAGAGTATGATAGTGATGGTAAATGGAATTATTGGAAAGTGGAGGTAAAGAAGGAGTAGTGGATACTTTTTCATAAGAATCATTATGATGATGGTGATGATGATTTTTTAAAGGCTGATGAATATTAGGACTACTTTGAGATCTTAATCTTGTAGGATTACTACTGTTTTGGTTATTATTAGAAAGGCTTGGTAAAGGTTTATTCATACTATGAGGTGAAGGTTGAGAAGATAAAAATGAAAATGGGGTTGTAGGCGGTGATGTGATTGAAAAATAAGTATCAAAGTTATTGTAATGGTCACTATATCCCTCTGCTTCTTCATATTCATTCAGCATGTGCTGTGTAACTAATTCTGTAGCAGGTACGGATTGATAATGATCATGATCCAAATAAGCAGAAGATGAAGTAGGTGGTTGCGGCGATTGCTGTAGATCTCTTGGTAAAGGTGGTAATGACATCCCAGGAGTTGTATTATAATAGGATAATCGACGCCCATTATTATTGTTGGTGTTGGTGTTATTGTCAGCTTGATTCAAATTAGCATGATAGGATGATGTAAATGTATACAAAGGGTGATCATCCTCATCTTCGTCTTCTTCCCCTTCATTTTCCTCATTTTTGACCACCTCTACTAATGTCGGCGATGGTGATAGTGACGAAGTTGGATGAATGAACGTTTGTTCCAAATGGTCTGATAAGGAATAACCATAGGAAGTAGTTGGTGTATTAGGAACGGTGTAAGGGCCGTGTTCAGAAGGAGAAGAATGGTTAGATACTATGGAAGGAGGGGGAGGAGATGATGCATTATTATTTGCAGAGGCTAATAATAATGCGGTTTTCTGTTCCCGAGCTTTCTGTTTAATTTGCTTTAGAAGAGTGGATAGAGTGGATTCCCATAATTGTAACTGCTCTTGGTGTCTACATTTTAAAGTAAATGACTCTATCCCATAATTTTGTTGATGTTGATTATTATTTTCTTTTGCATGATTTGTTTTATTAGACCAATAAATCTGCAAGTTACATATTCCGTCTTTACTTGCATCAACAACTTGAGCAATTCTCGACATTAATATTCTACCACGTACATTTAAACGATAGTCTGCTCCGGCTGATGATGCTGAAGTTGAAGCTGCTGCTGCTGAAGAAGAATCTAACTGCGACCCATTGTTGTCCTTTTTATTTTTTTTCTTTTTTTGACTTGTATCAGATGAAGTAGAGGCAGATAAAGAATTGGAAGAAGGCAGTTTTTCTTCACGGCATACAAAAAGACAATCTTCAAACAAATAAACAGTTAATTCTCTACCTGGTTGACCGCGGTAAATCATGAATCGATCATGCAATAACAAATTCCCATAATCATCAATATCCGTAATAGACCAATCATAAACTCTTTTCTTTAAATCTTGTACAGTAGCATGATTTTCCTGTCTTCTTTTTGTTTCATTTACTTTCGAAGCCACTCTTAAAATAGCATTTAAACCTTCTTCCGTTTCATCATAATAAGTCCATGTAGAAGGGGTACTTTTTACTAATTCTTTCATTAATAAAGGATATTTACAAATACGTTGGACAGGTTTGATTAAAATAGAGGGTAATTCAAAACTTGGAGATAAAATGTGGGCCAGCTTTTCTAAAGCTTGTACTTCACTTACGATTAAATCTTGAGCAGTTTGAAAATTGGCACAAAAGGGTTCATACACTTTAAAAGCATCTTCAAACTGGACAAATAATAAACCAAAGCGTTGTTCCATAGGTATGTTATCGGCCTGTGCTTCTACTTGAATGAGGAACCGTCTTTGGAAATCTACAAGTGAATTTAAATTACCAAATAATTGATGTAATGTATCGGGTGGTAAAACTTCATTCATTTGTGCATGATTCATATAGTTCTATGTTTTTTAGAGATATAAAAAATAGAGAAATAAGCATTTTTTTTTTTTTTTTTTTTTTTAGTTGATAAGAAAAAATAAGTGAAAGAGAGAAAGAGGATAAAAAGCGAAAGAGAAAAAAAAATAAGGAGTTTTAGAAAATTGATAGAAAATTACTAAATTAGGACTAAAGCAAATAAAAAAAATATATACGTTTATAATAGGAGATAAGTAGGAAAAAATATTACCTGTAAAGTTTCAAGGTCTTGAACATATTTTCTTTCAGTTTCTAATAATTCAGCAACGATTTTGTCTCTAGTATCTTTTGGTGCATTTGGGTCAGAATGGCGATGAGCAATAGGAATTTCAATTATACCTTTTTTTTCTAATAATTCTAATATTTTTTTTAATATATTGACAACCTAAAATAAAAAAGAATGATCAATGAGGAATTTAACTTTTTTTTTTTTTAATAAAATATAAATAATAAAATATTTAAAAAACTCATTACCCTTACAAAACCATTGGTATCGTCTTGAAATAAATCAGTCAAAGTAAATAAAACATCTTGTTGAAAAGATAATTGATCACGACAAGCGATAATAAAATGATAGACGTAAGCTTTTGGTTTACTGTTAATCATTGTATCCAATGGGATAGGTGATTCTGGGTTAAGAGTATTAAATAAAAGGCATAAAGTAATCCCTTGTCGACAAAAGGACCATAATTTGGTCATAGGAGTGGTAGAAGTAATATGATCCGGATTGGTTAAATAAGATTGTAGTACTTGGATAGTAGATAATCCATTGATGACATATCTACAAGTGTGATAAAGTGAATTTTTTTGAGTTGCTTGTTGGTTTGTAATGGATTCATTAATAATAGGTGTCTCGATGGTGGACATTTTTTTTTCCTTTCTCTTTACTTTTTAATAGATAATAAATGATATATATACATATATATACATATATATATAAATATATATATATATTAAAAGAAGAAGAAGTAGAAAAAAGGTATTATAAAAACGTTTTTTTTATAATCACTTTTTTTATAAAAAGTATGAAGAAAGAAAGAAAGAAGAAAATTAAGATAAAAAAGCAATAAATAATTATAATAAAAAATAGGGGAAAGAAAGAAAAAAAAAAATAAAAAAAAAAATAAAAACAGTAAAAAATAGAAGGGGCTATTTTTATAAAATATAGTTATTTTTTGTCAAGTTAAAGTAGGAGCAATATATATATCTATAAGGAGTGGAAGAGGAGAGTGAATAAAAATTATTATTATTATTATTATTATAATGGTTACACTCTCTACTTTTTTCGGTTTATAGCCATGCCATCTCTTAATCAATCAATCAAACCATTATCTTCATTTTAATAATCATGATCATTTCATTTAAACTTTATAAACGAAAAATAAACCTTATTAACTAAAAATGACAGTTTAATCGAAATATCCGACGGACTTTGAAAAAACTCGATTTTTTTTTTATTTTTTTATTTTTATATGATCATTATTTTTTTTTATTTTCCCTCTTTCTCTTTCTCTTTTTTTATATATAATAATAAAAAAAAACGTGTTTTATATGCTATCTAGAAGATTATTATTATTAAATAAGCATCAAATATTAAAGTCAGCACACTATGCATTGTGTTTCCGCGGTTTCCATTCATCTTTGATTCGAGCCAATCTTTTTAATAAAGAACCTTTTCAAGTCTTTCAACCATTACAACAGCAGGCTCCTACATTTCATATGAATGGTGAACAGATCCAACTTTTATATGAACCAAGTGACTTTTATAAAGAAATTAAAGTATAGAAATGTATATGGAATAATAAGAATAAGAATAAAAATATTATTAATGTTATTATTTATAGTATATTTACTTTTATTATTAATAATACTATTATTATTTTTCTCATTAGTCACGGATATTATCAGCAAAAAAACGTATTTTTATTGCGGCTCTATATATTGGTCAATCAGAAAATGAATTGGTAAATAAACATTATAGTTTTATGCTAAAAAGAGAGGGTTGGTTTCTTTTTTTTTTATACTGATTTTTTTTTTTTTTTTTTTTTAAAAAAAAAAAAAATAGGTAGATACACTTCGTCAAGCATTATCACAATCCAAAGAATTAAAAGTTCATATATTAATCGATTGTTTACGAGGAACACGAACATCCAAATCAGCCAGTTCAGCCACTTTATTATCATCTTTAATTGAATCATTCCCAGACCAAATTCAAGTTTCTATGTATCATACACCAGATTTAAAAGGGGTTTTAAAAAAAACGTTACCACCTCGTTTTAATGAAACCATTGGTTTAATGCATTTAAAAGTTTATGGATTTGATGATACCGTCATGTTAAGTGGGGCCAATTTAAGTACCGACTATTTTACCAATCGACAAGATCGTTATATGTTATTTCATGATCAACACCTAACAAACTATTATCATGACTTATTAAACGTTGTAAGCTCTTTTTCTTATCAATTAACCAAAGACCAACAACTTTTATTATTACCTTCAACCTATGACCCCGTCCGCCAAAGCTCTTCCTTCAAACAACAAGCTAAACTTCAATTACTGGATTTTATTGAAAAATATCAGTCCCAACCTCAACAATCTAATCTAAAAGAAAAAGAAAAAGATACAATTGTTTTACCTGTGATTCAGATGGGCCCTTTTGATATACAACAAGATGAACGTGTTACATTATCTTTATTAGGCATGGCTCACCACCATCAGCATGAGCATCATCATGCTTCTAAATTAAATTGGCATATTCATTTAACGTCAGGCTACTTTAATTTCACCAATCGTTATAAACAATTTATTTTAAATACACGTGCTATTTTTAAATTTTTAACTGCCTCTCCAGAAGCAAATGGGTTTTTTAATTCTAAAGGTGTGTCACGTTATTTACCTCCTGCCTATACATATATAGAAAAACAATTTTACAGACAAGTCATTAAATCTGGCAGACAAGATACTATCTCTATAGAAGAATATAAACGACCTGGTTGGACATATCATGCAAAAGGTAGGTTTACGTTTAATAAAAGTAGTTTATATTTATTTTAATAATCATAAAAAAAAATAGGGGGGGATGATAATAATAAAACAAAATGATATATATATATATATAGGATTATGGATCCAATTTAAAGAAGATCAATATCCATCGGTTACAATGATTGGGTCACCTAACTTTGGCCATCGATCTAGTAGACGTGATTTGGAAGCCCAAGTAGTTTTATTTACTGACAATAAATCATTACAGGCATCTTTACACAAGGTAATATATATAAAATAACCAAGATATATATATATATATATATATTTATAGAGTTACTTTTTTATTTTTTTATTTACTAAAATAGGAAGTGGATTCTTTACATCATTATTCAACACCTATATCTGACGAAACCTTTCAACAAAAAGATAGATATGTTCCATACGGTGTTCGTGTAGCGACAACTTTTATAAAAACAATGTTATAAAAAAACGAGTAGATAGATAGATAGATAGATGTGTCATTATTACAATAATAATAATAAAAAGGGATTCACATATACATACAAATATATATAAAGATATCTTAAAAAAAAATTACATAAATGGATGGATGAAGAAGTATATCTGAATAGGACAACCATCTTTAAATGGAATAATTCGAAATGAGTGTTATTTTATTGTATCACCGTTTACCGCAGTGTCTTATCAATTAGAAAAAATAATACAACATAATCTATAAAGATACTATCTATACAAAGTTTTTCGTAAAGGAATACATAAAGAATATATGTGTGAAACGTTGTCTATAACATAAATAAATAAATAATAAATAAATAAATAATAAATAATAATAATAATAAAAAAAGGTTAATAAATCGCATAATCATTTGTCAATTAGGATTGTCTATATATATAAATATATACTATATATGTCATTGATGCATTGATTACTTAAAGATACAAATGGATTAAAAAAAATAGATCTCATTTGTAATTATTATATATTATCTTGGAATATTTTTTTATAGATTTTATCTTTTTTTAAAATATAGAAAATAAAAATAAACGGTAACAATAATAACAATTTAATGAATAAATAAATAAATAAATAAATAAAAAGCAACCAAAGAAGAAGAATATTAAACTTTTTCCCTTTCTTTTTTTTTCACATGAAATAATGTATTTTTGTTCTGTTCATCCCATTTCCGATATTTTCCTTTTTATTTTTTATTTTACTTTATATATTATAATGAAATACCCTATTCTTTTTTTTTACTTTAATCATTCATTCATTTATTTATTTTTATGTATAAATGATTATTATTAAGTGGATAGCCTTTCTAGGAAATAGATATGGCGAGGAAATGGAATAATAGGAGAGGTGTTTTTTTTTTCACTCATTTATATTATGCATTTTAATAGTTATATGCGTATATAATATATATTATTTTAATCATCATCATAATTAATATTTATAATTATAATAAAAGGTGATTTTTCAGATTAATTGTTTTAATAAAAAACTATAAAATAATAAAGAAAAAGTTTAAATTGAAATAGTTCTCCTTTTGTTAGACACGAATTCTTTATAAGGAAAAAAGGTCTAGGAGAAAACCAAAAAAAAAAAAAAAACAATGACCGTGGGTTGACAGGTGATAATGTTTTTATTTTTTCGCTAGATGAGAAGAAATTTATATAATTTTTTTTTTTTTCTATTTTTTCGATGATCATACCTTATTTTTCGATGATTATAACTTTTTTCGATAAACTTTTTGGTTTTTTGATAGTTTATTTTGCTGATTAATTAAAAATAAGATATAGTAAAAATATCTTAATATAAATAAAATAAATAGTAATATGTAATGAGAATGAAATAATGCAGCTATAAAATTAATTTTTTTTTTTTTTTATTTTTTTTTAAAAAAATAAAAATAAAAAAAAGATAACAATAATAATAATAAAATGAATAAATATAAAAATAATATGATAAAAATGGGAATATGAAAATTTTAGAGATAAGAAAAAAAAACAAAAGCTTTCTTTTTTTTTGTTTGTATTTGTTTGTTTGTTTATGTCTTTTTACAGAGTAAAAATCATTTAATATATGGGCTATCGTCGTCTTGGAGATACAGGACAATACTAGTTTTTTTTTAAAAAGAAAATATCATTATTGTTTGATCCTTTTTTTTTTTTTCTTTTTTTTTCTTTTTTTTTCTTTTTTTATACCTTTGTTTGATGGTTTGGTGAACCACATACAAGACATTTATGTTGATCCATTGTTAAAGCAATTATATGATTCAATGATAATGAAGTTTTTTTATGAAGGAACACGAAGAAAAAACTTGACTATCGACAAATTAGTTAAATAAAATAATACAAAACTGTTTATATGATAACAATTCAAAAAAAAAAAAAAAAAAGGAAAGAGAAAGAAGGAAAGAAAGAAAGAAAAAAAAAAGTTGGAAATGTCATTCTTTATGGGAGCTTTGAATATATTTAAATGGCTTTGTGGAACAAAAAAATAATAGTAACACCATATTTTTTAAAATATGTAATGCTTTTGCGAACACGCTCTTCATTTTGAGCAATTGATAGTATTATATAATCCATTGGTATATATATATATATATAATAAAATACAATATAATATAATATAATAAATATTATATATTATATAATGTCAATTCACTATCATTATTGGATCAATAAAATATAAATATATACATTACTTGGATATAATAATATATAAATAAATTTGATAAGATCAACAAATAAATACATTCGCAAACATATGATGTTTTTTATTATTATGGTAGTAGATTTTATCTATCTATTTTTTTTTTTTTTTGATATATATATTCAAAAAATAATATTTTTATTTATTTTTAATGGTTTTTTTATTCAAGAATTTTTTATTATCATTGTTATTAATCATATATATTTTTTTATCTGGTTTATAAAAAAAGGAATAGATCAATCTGGGTTTATTATCGTTGCTTTTATTATTGCTGTTATTGTTTGTTGATTTGTTATTGATATTGCTATGGCTGTTGATATTATTAAGTTATTTAATCAGAATCATCGTCAGAACTTGAAGAAGAAGAATCATCGGTGGATGAATCGTCATCTTGTTTCTTAATAGTGGTGGTAGGAGTAATTTCATTTATAGTTTCTTTCTTGATATTTTCAATAGAAGAAGCGTCTTCAAAGTGATCATCATCATCGTCACTATCCTCTTGATCCTTTTCAGCTATAGTGGAAACAGCTTCAGATTTCTTTTTATTAAGAGGTAACTTTTTGGTGACTATTTTTTTTTCTTTGATATTTGTGGTGGATTTCTTTTCATTAGTGGATGAAGTAGAATCGGCAACAGGTCCTTCATTTTCTTTCTTTTTATTATAAGCTTCTAATTCCTTGTCATATCGATCTCTATCCTTTTTAGCAATGTCTTTGTATTTCTATATAGTCATTAGATGAAAAAAAGGTAAAAATAAAAGTAAAAATAAAAATAAAGAAATAAAATATGGTATTAGTCTGATGATGATGGTGACGACCCTTGCTCATATATACATATATATCTTTTTTTTATTACTTGTTTTTCTTTATCAGAGAGAGCATTCCATTTTTTAGCTACTTCAGCAACTACTTCATTAGGAGTTAATTTGGGATTTTCTTTTTCTACTTTAGGACGAGCTTCACGACTAAAATGGATATAACTTGTGAGAAAGTGTTTAGGAGCATTAGGATCTTTCTTTGCCTTTTTAGAGGAACCAGCACCAGCACTAGATATAGCTTTATTCTTTTCAGCAAGTAATTTACTTAAAGAGCCAGTGTTGCTCATAAATTTAGATAGGCTTGCTAAATCTGTAGAGATTTTAGATAATAAAGCAGAGATCTAATATCAAAAATAAAAATAAAAACAAGATGATATATTATTATTAATGCTTTATACCTTCATCTTATTTTATTTTATTGATGATCCATACGCGTCAATATATTCCTCTCTCTTTTTTCATATATTTTATGTACTTATATGATATATATTATTTAGTAGAAAATAAAATATAGGAAATAGAAAATAAAGTTTGAATTCTATTCGCTATTTTCTATATTCCGCTTTTATTTCCTTTTTATTTTATTTACCTCTTCAACTTCAGGTTCTTTTCTTTTATTACCAGCAGCCATAGTATTTATTTTAATATATAAAAAAAGGAATATAAAAAAAGAAAAAGAAAGTGAAAGAGAAAAAGAAAAGGGAAAGGGAAAAAATGGATGATGAATAAATAACAAATAAAAAATTGGGGTGCTTCGGCACCCGCTGACCCAATATCGTGACCGGAATTTCCTAATTGAAAGCGGTGCATTTTAACTGGTGCGGTGGGAGAGGGGAGAATAGTACTAAAATAAAAATAAGGGAGGGGGGGGGGCAGATTCACTCCCCTCTCCATTAGAGATAGGCACCCAAGAAAAAAAAAAAAAAAACTTTAATAAAAATAATAATGATAATAATATAAAAATTATAATTATTGTAATAATAAAATCATTTACTCACTCATTTCTCCCTCCCATGGAAAGATCTTACCCTCCTATTTTTTTTTATTTTTTTTTAAAAAATCATTGTTTTATTTAAATAAATAATTCATCTTTTTTTTATTATTATTTTTCTTTTCTTCTTTCATTTCTTCATAAAAAAACATCCATTCCTTTTATTTTTGTGCTTGTTTGATACAACACCTAATTTTTTTCTACCTTCCTTTTTTATATTATCTAACCAACCCATTCCATTCTTTTATTTTCTTTTTATTTTATTTTAAAAAAATGAAGACAATTCAATTTGAACTTTTAAATAAAAAATTTGATGATCAATACACTTTTGATCTTCAAGGTTACGTAAGTAAATAAAAAAAAATAAGAGAATCGTATTGCATAATGCCTTGATTTTTACGTATTTAATAATATATATTTACTTATTTCTTAATATTAGTTGACATTTCAAGATTTTACGGCTAATATGAAAATAATTAACCGACAATTTCAAAAGACACCCTTACCAAAACATCAAACCTTATTCATGATATTTATTTGGTTATTATGGATATCAACTTCTTTTTTTATTTATTTTACTTTTATGAATGATTTATCTCTATGGATTATTCTTTTATTATCTTTATCTATTATTTTATCGAGTCTTTTTTGTATTTTTTATTATCAACGACGTATTCAAAAGGTAAGTTGTTATATATATTTATGGCTTGTTCTATTTTCATATTTATTCTTATCCTCATCTTAATATTTTTTATTTCTATTTTTTCATTTTACACAGTTCGAAAAAAACATTGTTAAAGCATGTGAAGAATTAAATGATAAAGAATCAATGCGTGGTATTGAGTACCAATTATTAAAAAACGATGGACCTTGCCAAATGAATTATCATGGCTATTTTTCTTGGTATTTTTTATTCGGTGTTTCTTCAAATTATGAAATAATGATTCAATTTGATGATAGATATGATTTAAGATATTCAAAAGATTTTGTATGTGTTCCTTTATATCCTCCTAATCCAATCATTTTACTTGATGAAAAACCAAATGAATACAATGATTCTTTATTATTTTATTCAAATGATGAAAAAAAACATATAATAGATTCGTCTAATCATGTATAAATCTTACCCCCTTTTCTTTTCTTTAATCCCCCCTTCTGTTTTCATATTCATTATTTATTTAATTATCAAAGTAATATATTAAACTATTAATAACAATTATAATAAAAGAAAAATTTAATAATACTGAATAATAAATTATTAATATTATTGTATTTATTATTAATTTTAATAATTTATTGTTGTCAAAAAATAAAATAAAAATAATGCATCAAAAAATTACACGCGGAGTTTAATTTTTATAAGATCTCAATTTTTTATAGAATTATAAAACTGTCAAGCTGTTATTCTAAAAACTAACTTATTTTACAAAAAAAAAAATATTAAATAAACTTAACTACAGTTTTTCCTTCTTTACTGTCCACATTTTAGCTTTTTGATTAATATATTTATTTTTTTAATATTTCTTTAATGATTCTGAAGAATATTTATATATATATATATATAACTAATTTAATAAAAACTCTAATTACATCACTATAAAATTATTGTTTTAAAGCTTTTTTGCATTTTAATATATCATAATGCTGATGTTTTTTTAAAAGGATAAAATAACTAAAATAATAAGAATAAATATATAAGTAATTAATTAAATGAATTATAATAATAATAAAAACCAATAAATATATCAATGTACCAATAAATATATAATAAATGAATAAATGAATAATAAAAAAATACTTACAAATAATATAAAATAATAATAATAAAAAAATAATATATAAACCAATAAATAAATAATAATATATAAACCAATAAATAAATAATATGTAAACCAATAATAAATAAATGAATATTTGAAAAAAAAAAAAAAAAAAAAAACTACACTATATATATATGATATACTTAGAAGTATGTATATATACATGGAGGTATGTATATATGTTTATACATTATTAATGTTTTTTAAACACAGCCTTTATATGCTGTTGATGTTCTATAATGTAATGCTTGATAACGAGCTTCTTCTGCTTTTGCAAATATTAATTTTTCATTTTCTTCTTCATGGGATTGTTGTTGATGTTCTTGATGATGATGGTGATTAGCGTGTGGAGCAGACATTAAAGGGTTAGAGGGATTATCATAATAATGAAAAGGTGTTGCATTAGAAGAAGTAGATGGTTGATGATGATTATTGGATATGACCATTTGGGAAAATCTATTAAACACATTAGCTGATTTGGATGATAAAGTAGAATCTATTGATAGTTGTGATGAACCTGAAGTAGCCCTTTGATGACGATCACTTTGACTACGTTGCATTTCAGAAGATGGAGAATGACTGTTGCTATTGCTATTATTATTAAATTGATTGGCCAGCAACCAATGTTGTTGTTGTTGATGTTGTCTTGGTGATGAAGGTGATGTTGATAATAGTGAGGAGTGATTGGTTTCGCTTGTAGTTGATCTAACAGAACCGGATCTTTTTGCTTTTGCCATCATATTATTTTTCACAAACCCTAATCTTTGAGAAATACTTCGTTTCATATCACCTGTACTAGCTCTTTTCCATTGTTCACTTGAAGCCACAATGCCTCTTCTAAATATATCATCCATGGATTCTTTGGAATCTCGTTTAAATGAATCAAAACTTGCTCTTGCTAATTCTGTGGATTCTCTTAATTTTTGTTGTAATCGAGTACTTGCTGTACTTGTTGTTGAGGATATGGATGAGGTATCGCTCCAATCACTATTTAATACTCCACTATGTCTAACGTTATTTATACCAGGTACCATATGTCCAATAGCTATTGTTTGTAATCTTAATTCACGTATCTGGTAAGCAGTGTTTAATACATATTGGATATCATTTATCGGATAATTCTATTTAAATAATAATAATAATAGTAATAAAAAAAATATATATAAGCTGAGCTTTTTCCTATTCTCTCTTATTTAAAAAAAATTTTCCTTTTTTTTTTTTTTTTTTTTTTTTTTTTCAATTAATTGATCTATTTATAATATATTACCTGAAGAAGTTTCACGTTTTCTGCAAAATCACCTTTAAATAATTCTTGGCGAATACACCTATATATAATAGTAATAATAATAATAGTAAGAATAATGGTAATGATAATGATTAAAACTCCTTACTATTTTTTTTTGATAAAATAAAATAATATATATTATATATATATACAACTTACACAAGCATAGCCACTGAAAAATCCAATAAAAATTCAAAAGGAGTTTCATTTACAAAACTAGTACTAGGTGGAATAGAGGATTGACCATAGTGATGCTGATTCATGTTATTGTTATTATTTAGTATAGTATCTTGCATACCTCGTTCAGCCAATAAAGAATCCCATAAACGAATCACATCAGGTAAATCCCATTCTTGAGTAAACAAAACTGTAATCCAACGAAAAGCATAATAAGCTTCCTTTATATCTTTACGTTGCAAATCTCTCCATAAAGATTTATCATACCAAGCTAAGCGCTGTTGCATTCTTAATAAAGTAGCATGGATCCCGGTAGTGGCATCTTGATCTAGAGAACGAACAAAATGATCACGAACTTCCCCCATTAAAATAGAAAAACTGAAAAAAGTATCTGCTTCGGCATGAACCTGGCCAGCTAAATGCGTAGAGGTATCATTAGCAAATACATAATAGATGGGTGCTAAGATTTCATTCATTCCTTGTACATATCCAATCCCAGGATTTAATTTAGCATACATGAATAATATTCTTTCTATTACTTCCCAATGATAATCTTGTACATGATCGTCATCATCATCATCTTTATCATTTTCTTTTTTTCCATTGGTATTGGTTGAGGAAGCATGGTGATTATCATCATGATTTAATTGTTGTTGAATCCTCTTAAAAAGTGAGCGCCTGTTAGGAATATATGGACACATAGGTTTTAATGCTGGCTTTTGTTGTTGTTGTGGATGATGTTGGTATTTTTTTGTCGCAAATGTATTTAAAGATAAGGAAGAGTTTGATTTTGAAAAGGCTGTTGATATTTTACGTACTAAATTACGAGGTGATTGTATTATATCGGCACCATTTTCAATCATACCTGTAGAAAAGGATCTAGTTGAACTTTTTGAATTGGATCTTGATCGGTTGACAATATTATTGTTATTGTTATTGTTATTACTGTTACTATTATTGTTTTTAATTGATTTTCTAGATGCATTTGAACCAGATCTAGGTCTTCCCATAATACCAAAAGAAAACCGTCTTTTTACATCATTTGCTTGCAATGGGTCTAAAAAATCATCATCGTCTAATGGATCATACGATTGGTTATTTTGTTGATTATCTATAGTAATAGTAGTAGAAGTAGTAGAAATAGAAGTAGGTGGTAATGGTGCTGAAAGAGGATTTAATGGATTTTGTGGTACATGTTGTTGGAAAAAGGCAAAATCAGGTAACGTTCTTTTTACATCCTTGTCAATTTGTTCTAATATTGTATTATCATGAATATAGCTTGCCCATTTAGACCCAGGTGTAACATTTAAAGGCTATTTTATTGTGATAAAAATAAAATAAAGTTTTTTTAAAGTTGTTAGATCATTCACCCATTCATCCAAGTCATTTCAGTCATTTTATATTTATATTTATATATATCTATTTATATTTATATATACATACATGATCATTAGATGGTGGTTCTTCTGTTGGTCTTTCTAATAAATCTTTCACCAAATTCTATTTAATATATATATTAAAAAAA
This sequence comes from Cunninghamella blakesleeana, assembly GCA_017871115.1. Lineage (NCBI taxonomy): Eukaryota > Fungi > Mucoromycota > Mucoromycetes > Mucorales > Cunninghamellaceae > Cunninghamella > Cunninghamella blakesleeana. Next base: position 4,114,386 of record JAFCIZ010000005.1, read on the forward strand.
GAATTATATATTATTGGCATGCGAGTTTAAAATAAATTAAATTAAAAAAAATCATATTTTCTATTTAGTTAATATGCCATACATAGTAAGATAATCGTTGGTCATAAATGGTTTTTTGCCACATGTTTTTATCTGGAGGTAAATAGCCTAATAACACTTTCCAAGCAGTAGCATGTATTGTAGAATCTTCAGGTATACCTATAATATATTATACATATATATTATTTTAGTATAGTTTATATATATACAAGTTTGTTTCTCCTTTTTTCTTTTTTTTTTTTCTCTCTTTATATTATTACTATCGTTTTTGTTATCGATATTAAGCTTTTTTATTTTATTTTATTTATTTACCATGAAAACAAGCTTCCCTAAAAGATTTCATATCAATAATAGAAGACCATTGATCATTACTGTTGTATTCATCCTGCTTTTCTTTTAAAGTTATTTCAAAATATTTTAATCTATAGTGTTGATAGTAAAAAAAAAAAAAAAAAATAAGAATAGAAAATATATTTTTATTCGTATTATATTATATTTCAGAGTATAATATACTTATATAATATTATATAATGTAATATTACCTTTCTTTAAAAGATGATTCCATGAGACTTTATATATGTATATATATTATTTTATTTTATTAACAAATAAAATAAAATAATAATGAATAGGTTATATTAGATATAAAAAAAAAATGAAAAACGAAAGAAAGAAAGGAAAAAAAAAGTTTGGAGAAAAAAAAATGCTAAATAAACTCAGCAGAGCGACGGCGGCATCTGAAATATTTTAAGTGTATTTTTTTTCTACTTTCTCACTCTTGAGATTTTCTGAATAGTTATTTATGAATATTTAATGATAATAAAAACGTAATAAATTTAGCGAAATTTTAATAAAATATAATCTCAATGGTTGAGTTTATTTGGTTTTATTTGACTAATGTTTTTAATATAGGAATAGTTTTTCATTTTCAGTTTATTTTATTATATTTTTATTGTAATAAAATAATGTAACGTTTACTTGATTCTCGTCTTTCTTTTCATATATAAATAAATAAAAAGAAAATCACCTGTCACCAACATAACGATTAACTGGTCTTAGCTAAGATTCAGGAAGACAAAAAAACACTTATAGAAAAAAGTATCGCTTCAGACATATCTCGCTTTGCTCTTTTATAAGGTTTCATGAGAGGTTCAACGGTTTCACATTCAGATTACATTGAGTTCTATTAAAGTCAAATTGTGGTTATGAAAAAAAGTAAAGAAAATTGAGTGAGAAAAAAAGAAAAAAATAGTGGCAAATAAAAACTCTTTTTATGCCTCGTTTCTTTTTTTTTTTTCTTTTGTTGATAAAAACAATAATAAATGACACCGCCCCCGCTCCCTTTCATCCCTTTATTTTTTTTTTAAAAGACGAAAAAGTAGTAAAAACATAAATTTCCTTAAAAATAACCAATACGACTGGAAATTACTGGGTAATTTTTTTATATGTACGTATTTATTTGTTTATTTATAAATTAATTTTTTTTTTCTAATCAAACAAAGGAAAAAACATAAATATATATATATAAAGGAGTAAAAAAAAAAACATATACAATAACAATAATAATAATAATATTAATAATAAAAAACAAAGCGATGATTTTTTTTAAAACAATACATCATTTGTAATTAATTGCATTAAAGCTTCAGGTTTTTTTAATACTTTCGTTTTGATAGAAGCACAAGGATTTGTAGCAGCATCATCATATTGTTTACCCCAAGGTAATGAATGAGTGTCTGAAGTAGCATCCATTTTATAATTAAACGTTTGTAATTGGTCGATAGGATTTAAAGCCAGACGAATACCAAATCTTCCTTCTTCTTCCTTCAAGTCGACTGCTTCTATACGTTTCACTTTACCGATCATCTTTTTATCATCATGTGTAGACCATTGAGTAAACCATTCTTGATTTTTTACATCATAGTAATAACTTGATAATGAAAATTCTACTTGAGTGGATTTTTTTAATTTCTTTTTTAAAGGATGATAGTTCTTTTTACTTGTATAACCTTCTAAAATAATAGGCTCAGTAGGTGATGTATAAATCATTTTGGTCAATACCATCATTGCTTTGTTTGGTATAGCTTCGGATAATAAATGTTTTGTTGATGATTTGGTTTTTTTAATTTTCTGATCAGCTTTAAATTTATGACATTCAATATCTAATCCATGAATATAACCTGTTTAAAAAATAAATAACCATTATTATCGTGATCGTATTTTTTTTAAATATCAGTTTTAGCGTCTACATTTTATTTTCACGTACCAAATGATTTTATTTCATTAGAAAATGGTTGATAACCTTGATTAACATCAAAATGATCTTCTACAGATGAAATGGTTTGACACACATTCCATGACTTCATTAATTTTATAGGTGAACAAGTTATGTACGGAAGTATGAAAAATAATGAATAAAGAAAATATAATTTTATCATTTTAGTATTATGACTTCTATTATAAAAGTAATATAAAGTAATATAAAGTAATATAAAATAATTAATAAATTAAATAACGAAAGAAATAAAATAAAAAATAAAAAATAAAAAACGAAAAAAGAGAAAGAAAGAAGTGAGTAAAAAATTAAAAAAAAAACCGAATTTATAGAAATCAATCTGCATAAAATAAAAATAAGTAAAAAAAACATTAATATTATTTTTTAGGGTAGTTCACCCTTAAATCTTTATTTATTTATTAGTTCAACTATTTCTATACCCACAAAATAGTAAACAATATTGATCATGATCATTAAAATCGCAAACCTTTTTTTTATTATTATTTTTCATATATCCATATATATATTATATAGGTGATCATTATCGCAGCGTATCACTGATAAAATATATATATGTAAATTAAACTCCGGGTTTTTTTAAAAATCAGTGGCTTTTAACCCTAAAAAAAATAAAAAATACACCTAAACCTATTTTTTATTTTTCTCCCCTCTCTTTTTTTTTTTTCTCTCCACTGTATTTTATTTTATTTTATATAATTTATTTTAATATGCCTTTTTATGAATTAGTTTGTATTGCACGTTCTCATCTTGTTGAGGTATAGTTTAATAATAATAATAATATATAACAAATAGAATGATATAATAATTAATAATAATAATAATAATAATAATAAATTTATTTTATTTAACACTGTATTTATTTACATATTAAAATATATATATTTTATGACCTATTTTTTAGACCAATTTGAAAGATTTAATTAGAACTTCTGCAACACAAGTTTTACAACGTGGTGGTGTGGTACGTGGATTTGATAACTGGGGTGAAAAGCAACTTCCCCATCGTATAAAACGTCATCAAGATTATCATACCAATGGACAGTATGTAGTTATAATAATAATAATATTAATATATATAATATACTTGTGGGATATTTATTTATTTTTTTTTATTTTATTTCAACATTTTATAATAGTTATTGGTTGATGCATTTTGATGCTAACCCTCTTATTGTACAAGATCTTAATAAAAAATTGCTCGTAGATTCTCGAGTACTTCGCCATACATTTATCAAGTTAGGTGATAAATTGGAAAATGTAGTAGCAAGACCTGATAAATCAAAATAAATAAATTCATACATATATATCCACCTGGAAAATTATTATATCTATTATCAACTTTATATAATTTTTATGGATACGAAATTAATTCAGCCTTATAATTTATTATTTTTATTAAAAAAACAAAAAACAAAAACAATCCTCCTTTACTTTTGTAAATAGTATATCAGTCCTCTTACAATACATAAATTAATAAAACCAACCCAACATATATACGCACACACACACTAAAAAAAAGCAACTCTCGTTCTATATTAAAAATAATTATCCAATAGATATGAATAAATAAAAAGAAATTCAATAAATAGACTTTTTTTAAATTTTTTTTTGACATGTACACCTATTTTATTATTACTACTATTATTATTATTATACATGGCAATCTACTAGACAGTAAAAAAAAAAAAAAGATGTGGTATTTAATAAATAAATTTTAACATGTATACTTATTTTTAAAAATGGTAGAGATAAAAAGACTGATTCGTTCTTTTTTTATTAAAATATATATATAAATAAAAAACCAACGAAAAATATACAGGAAATGACAATCACATAGAAGGATGCTGTTTTTTTTAACTTTTGATATGTACACATATTTTATTTTTATTTTAAAATTGAGAAAAAGAGAAAGAAAGAAAAAAAAAGAAAAAAAAAGCTAAAAATAATAATTAAAATAATTGATATAAATATAAATATATATAAATATATATTTTTATTTTTTGTATTGTATTGTATTGTATTGCTTTTTTTATGCAAATGCATCTTCAATATCAGCTTCCACAATAGGTTCCATTTCACTACTGAAGTTCATGAAATGAGAAGCTCTGTGAGATTCATGATAAAACTCTTTAGGAACATCCAAATCCAATCTATATTTCATATTTGCATTAAATTGAGCACCCATAAAGTTATAATTCCAAAGATCAGTAGGAACCATAAAGAAACCAAGGAAACGATCAGATAATAAGATTTGCACTTTTTCAGCATGTGTAGGTAAATAACCCTGAGGATTATTACCAGGATCCATGTTATTTTTACCCCATTCAAATCCTGCTGGAGTTAATTTATAAGCTGTTAAGGAACATGAACCAGGTGTAAAGGAACATGTTAACGTTATAGTCTTTTCACCATCCCATGACTTATTGTTGGCTAATAATTTGGCATGAGAAGTTACATCTTGTGGCGAAATATTCATTAATTCTTGAGGTTGGGTATGTAACCATCCTAATGGCTCAAGGTCAGCTAAATATTCATGCTCGGGTAATGTATTAGGTAAATGAACAGTTTGATGGGAACCCCATTGAGGTGGAATTACAACACAACGAATTTCTTTGACATTAGGTGCATCGGGTGGGCTAACACCATATAATAAACCGGCTACTTGGGTACGTAAATCAGATATGGTAATAAATCGTTTAAGGACATTCTTTGGTAAAACGTATGTATAAGTATTTTCCTTGATATCATCAGAGTTGACATAAATATGGTTAGTACGTAAATGTAAATTGGTAGCTGAGATTGCACGGATACGCCATTCTGTCTTGGATGAGAAAGTTTGTGTTTCATAATTACTGGTAGTAGTTACAATCATTTCATCACCATGAATATTACGTGTCTTTGTAGTGACAGCTGTTAATTGTGATTGTTCCTGTGTTTGTTTTTCAATTTCAGCAATTTGTTGACGTTGAAGTGATGGTGCTTGAATTTCCATACCAAGAATAATATCACGAATTTCTGATTGGGTCAAAGATGCTACATTCACATTATTCTTTTTACCATAATCACCTAAAATTAAATCTTTCAATTGTACTTCCACCTTAGCCCATTCTTCGTCTGATAAGGTAGGCCAGATATGATGTTGTTCAGTAATAGTGCTACGATCAGGACGAAGGATCATCTTTGTCTTTTCATTGTTGACGTGTAAAGCACGAAGAATAAGTACTAAACGTGAGAATGCTGTATAGGAGGAGAATGTACGTAACCAATCATCGTATAAATTGAAAAGTACCATTTGAGGTTCAGTAGCCTTCAAAATCAAATCACCGAACTTTTCAATCTTCAAACATGCTTGGAATGGTAACTGCAATTCACTTCCTTTAATAACAATATTGGGGAAATCTAATAAATGCACTTCCAAAGGATCCAACATACCTTTACGAGTGACAATGATTTGCTTAGGTTGTTCTTCTACTGGTAAAGATCGAATAAGAGCTGCTACTTCTTCTGCTGTTTTCCATTTAGCCAATTGACCAAGACGTTTTTGACCGGCCCAGACTGAAGTGTGAATAATCTTAAGGAAAAGTTGACCAGTACGTGGATTGAAAATAAAGATAGCACCGTTAATGGGTTTGGTAGTTAAATTACCTTCAAAAGTCTTGTGAATAGTGACACGGTATACATTGGTATCATCGACAAACCATATAATTTGATTACTGAAAAGTTCACCATAGTTAGTTGAAGATAAATAAGGTTCAGTAGGTTCAGATGAATACAATTGAAGGGCCTTTCTAATACGTTCACGTAATACATATAATGCAGGATTTGCTTTCATGATCTTAGACATAGCTTGTTGTACTAATGGTTTCATACCAGGAATCCAGTTACCATAGGCAGAATACATATTGTAAGCCAAGTCAACACCAATCATCAAACCAGTAGGTGAAGGGTAAATACTCATATTATCAGTTGTATAATCTAAGAATTTACCACGAGTATATCTTTCAATATCATGAGAATCAAAATCACCCCAACGTAATTGAATATCTAACCAATATTTAGTAGTAGTAGGTCCATCCATTACATCCTTAGGGTCATTTAAAAGTGAAGGTCTAGATACTGGCCATTTATATGCTGCAAATAATAAAATATCACTGGCTGAAGAGTTCATTTTATATGATTTACGAGGATGAATGGTTTCTTTTTGTACAGTTTCAATTTGAAGAGCTTCTAATTCACGATCAAATACTTGACAGAAATCCATTGTAAGAGCTTCGTGAAGTTTTTGCCACAAGTGAGCACGGAAAATTTGAATAAGAGAGATCTTAAGTGTAGGAATTTTACCATGCATGAAAATACCAGTTAAATCTAATTGGACTTGGAAACCAACATATACATTTGCTCTGTCTATAAAATTAGAATAAAAAAAAAATAAAAAATAAAATAGTATATATTAGTATTCTATTTAGCTAATTATAACCATTGTATATTTAGCCTTTTTATCAAAATCTTACTAATAGTTGGTGACCACCATAAAGTGAAACGACGGTTAGGAATTTGATTAAGACCACTACGTTGAGCATTGGTAAGTTTCTTGTATTTCATACTTTCTTCAAAACCAGATGCCTAAAATCGAAATTAAAAAATAATAATTAATAATTACGAAAGTCGTTAATTACTGCTCCTATTTTGAATCAATACTCTTTATATTTAATAATTATTCTTGTATTATTGACCCTTATTATCTATTTACCTTTTCCCAGAAAAGACCAAGCCAAGATGAGAAATAAGTACCCTTGAATAAAGTATGTTCTAAAATACCTTCTACACCACCTAAAGCTTGAATCATATCTGTACGATAGTTGTTTAAATTCCAAAGTTTACCATCATGACGAGTGTGTGTCCAATAGAAAGGATTGTTTTTCAAAACTTGATATTGCTTGAAATCAGTACGTACACGCCAACCTTTATCATAAGCTAATGTGTGACGATCCTTTTGGAATAACGTATTAATACGAGGAATACCACGATCCCATGAATCTTCTAAATCTTCCAATGTAAGACGACGATTTTGAGCATTGGCTTCTTGACGTTTTAATGCGTATTCAGCCCATACACGTTGTGAATCAATGAATTCAGATTCCCATGATTGAATATAACGGAAAAGATTAGGAATAACTTGATCTTTATCGTGACTCATACCAGAACGGAAATGTGTAATACCAGTTTCGGTTTGTGAGGACCATCTTAAATCACTTTGAGGGATCAATACATGACCCATAGAAAGCATACCAAGACCACCAAGTTCTTTAGGACAATAAAACAAGACAGGTGGGAAACGAGTTGGCATTTTAGAATTAAGACCAATCTTGATACGAGTTTGAATTTTATTTTCACATTTCACTAATAAATCAAGCAATTCGCGTGTGTGAACCACAGCTTCACGATAATAGGTCATCAAGCCGATTAAAGCAGTGTTATATTTGTTGGCAATTTTACTAAAGGTGGTACTACCAGAAGACATAAGAATTTGACGAATACGATTGTGGAATTTATCCATAGATTCTTGATCAACACGTAAATAGGCTTGAGCAGTACGTTCTTTTGTTTGTTCATTGACCAAGTTCCATACACCGTCTTTAAGAGTGAATTCTTCATTTAAGCTACGAATCTTAGGAAGGATACGTACATCAAAACCACACATAGAGAAAAGTAAATTTGGATTATCTTTAGAATACACACTGACAAAACTGTTTTCCCATTCAATGGTTGTTAATGATCTAGGTAAGCGGTTCTTGATATCCCAAAATACAGCACGACCTAAATTGACATCATGTTTCATCAAGCGCATACGACAATCACGTGGCCAGCATTTCTTATTATTATAACCCACAATATTTTCAAAATTAGGATCGGGATGTTCAGTTAAATAACGTTGGATCAAATCACGAGCTTCATCTGCTGAAAATCTGAAGAAGATATGTAATCTATCAACATAACGGGAGTATAAGCGAATAGGATGTCTAGTTTCAGTTGCATTATCACGGTATTGTAAAAAGTCATTAGGTGATTGAGGAGGTCCAGCCATTTCACTTGCACGGTGTAAACCAAGGACCAATAAATCTAAAACAAGACCATAGTATTGGAAGATGAAAGATGCAAATTGAAGACCACGAATTAAACCATAAGCATTTACATGATTCATATCTTTATAATTTAAGACAACGTTATTCTTGGCTGTAGCATAATCTGCAAGATTGTGATCCAAAATAAGACGTAGAAGACGGCCAAGAAGTGTAAGATCGATCTTTTCATATACTCTATTAAAGCTTGTTTCCATCATCACATTACACTGCCCTTCAGAGGTATCCCAAACATCTGTTAAATTATTAATACCTTGACACCATTTATAAACAAGTAATGGTGGAGGTTCAGAATCACCAGGTTTAATCCATGATGGGAAGAGGTTGCGTTTATCAGCTTCATACCATAAATATTGATCTAAATAAGCGTCCGTGATCTTTTCCAAAGGTTCTACATCGTATACAGGTACCAAGTGAGAATAAAGATCCATAAATTCAATACCAACTTCTTTAAATGCGCGCTGTGTTAATAAAAGACGTTTAATTCTTGATAATGCTTCATGAGGATTGTCATAAGCTTGTTCAATTAAACCTAATTCTTCACGCTGACTTTGATTTAATCGTCCTTGTACACTATAAGCTTCACGAAGTCGTTCCAAAGCAAGAATAAGCAATTTGGTGTCATGTTTATAAGATAATGGTGGGAAAGGAATGGGTGAGAATTTACGGCTTTCTAACCAATGGACAGTTGAAGTATAAATAGCTACAGCTTCTTCAGCAGTTACATATGGACCATCCTTCAAGTAATTATGCTGTCTTTCTTGTTCAGCTTTGAGCCATAAACGTGTAAGTCTACCCAAGTTTTTACGGCAAACAGTTTTATCTACCGTTGCACCACGTCGAATACGTTCACGATTATAGTGAGCTACACTTGTCCACCAATCTGCTTTGGCTTTGATATATCTTAAAATCATATTTTCAATAGGTGTAGGTAAACCAGGTACTTTCCATGGAATATTAGCCTTCCAAGCTAATTATTATTAAAAAGGAGAAAAAAATCATAATAAAATATTAGATTATCTGCTTTTTTTTTTCCATTTATATATCTTAAATTATTTATTTATTTTTATTTTATTTATTACCTCTCCAAGCTTCAGATAAATGTTGTAAAATAGTTCTTGATTTATTTCCTTTGATACCTTCAGGCATAGCATCAGTAATATCGTGGAGTACAGCAGCACGTAATTCGAGATCATAATGAGATTCAACACGTTGCTTAGTAACTGTCTTTGCAATTCCCTTTGAATGTCTAGTTAATAATAATAATAATAATAATAATAATAGTAATATAAATTAATAATTTCGTTGTCATTTTCAAAAAATAAAAAAATAAAATAAACTATAATAAAAATAAAAAATTTAATGACTATAATTATAACAAGTACTTACCTTCCTTCAAATTGACGAGCCAATAAATTACCTAACCAACGTTCTAAAAGAGGGACAATACCACGCATGAAGAAAAGCCAAACACGCCAAGTAGGAGCCCAAAAACCAATACCAGGACCTTTACCAACAGGACCAGTATTAAATCGATAATCTAAAATAGTAATAAAATTTAAAATATATATACGTATATTTATGTTAGCATACAATTCATAAACACTCGATAAAATTTTATACTTAAAAAAAAACAGTAATATTTAAATACCACTTACAAATTAAATGTTTTAAATCCTTGCACATACGAATTTGACGCATTAAACGATACTTATAACGATACATGCCAGTAAGTTGACCAACGTGAGCAAAGATATATTGTAACCCATCTGCTAATTGATAAGCATCCACATTACCCAAACGGTATTGTACATGAGCATCTACCACTAATTTAGTAAGACGTAAAATTTCTCTACATAAATGGAAAGCATTACCAAACCGTGATTTCTTTCTTTCTTTTGTTGTCAATGTTTTTACAGGCTTCAAATTGAAATTATAATCCAAATGAAGATAATTTAAATTTTTACGGTGAATAAGAAGATTAAGCATGTTATAACCTTGTCGACAAACTTGTAAACCGGCTTCTACCCAATCTAATTGCGTTGTTTGGAAGAATTTAGTTGATTTAAGACTACGGAAGAGATATTTTTTATTGAGTGCCTTTGGATGACGATGTTTTAATGCATTCAAGACATAACATTTTAATAATTTTTGATATGAGACACGGACTTTGACAGGTTGACCAGATGGACAATGTTCAAGATACCAGTTCTTAACCAAAGGTACATCTTCAGCACGTCGTGTACGACCAGATCGTTTATCAAATGGATGAGGAGCCCAATAAAGTGAAATAGCATTTGCTGTGTTATCAGTATAAAGGGGTGTGTCATCTAAGAAAGGTTTGATAGTATCTGGTAGGGAAAATTCTAAATCTTCATCTTCATCACCAAAGATTTCATCTTCATGCTCTTTACTACCATTGTCCACAGATCTTGAAGAAATAGGGTTAATAATGGGATCAAAATAAAAAGCAGGCAATTCAGGATCTTCAGCACGTACGTAGACAACAGATGGGAAATGATACCAAGAGACTTGCACACTTCTAGGTAATGTATTATATAAGAATGGGAATGCAATCTTGTATTCCGTACGTATAGGCTGACGAATAATAATTTTGTTGATATCATTAAATTCATTCCAATCATCATCAGCATTATCCATATCACGGTATAAAGGTTCAAATTTGGGACCACCAGGAATAGCCATGCTAAGTGCCTTTGCGGTAAACATAGATTTCAAATCAAATAAATAAAAGTAATTTTGATCATTTAAATCGGATAATAACTGATGAGCCAAACGATATAAATTTGCCATGATAGGTAAATCAAGATTCCATTTACGGTAAGTTGAACCATTAATGAATTTTGTATCTAATAAAGGTTTAGGGTCATAAAACCAATCAAAAATAGCATGATCTTCTTCTTCATCCAATTCCATTTGAATAGCTTCCAAAGGTTCTACATCCATTATATTATCACCATAATCTAAAGGAGGTTCTTCGTCATCAAAAGGTGGAAATCGCATACGTTTAAAATGTCTACGATCGCGCTTTTCACGTCTCATCATGATCCACATTGAACCCCATTGAGCTATATAAATAGGTTCAACTACCCAAGGAATTTCATTCACAAATGTAATAGCGCCAGTAATATGATAAAGGACAGAGACTTCGCGAACTTGCTCCCAAGGCATAGGCATATTTTCAAGTAATTTTAATACTGCATGTGGAATATATTTGAGTGCACCAAGGTAAATGCGTTTGTCATGTCTAAATTTCTTTGCTGACATATCCCCATGATCTTTAATAATTTTACGAAGATGTTCAGGTGGCATATCTGCTTTATGATGTTCAATAAAACCTATTACATATATACATATATATTAATTACAAAATTATTAATAAAATTAAATATAAGTGAAAGAAGTATTTATCAATTTATTATTAATCTATTCACTGTTTATATTTTTTTTTTTTTCATTATGATGAAAAATAATATTAATATAAATAACAACAAAAAAAAAAGATCTTTACCAAATTTGCGTTTTTCACCATATCGTTTATTTTGCAACTGTTGCCATTTTCTAGCTTTTTCTTCCAAGTGATCTGCAAAAGATTTAGATGGGGTATGCTGTTCGTATGAAGTATTGTGATATTGTTGTTGTTGATTAGCTGCCATGATTTATTTATTTATTTTTTTTGCGTTGTTATATTTTTTTAAATAGAGAAAAACCAATATATAATCAAAGATCGGATAAAATAGATATTGGTTCTAAAATATGATCTTTAATAACAAATGGCGTGTAAAAAAAATAAACGAAAAAAAATAGAATTGCTTTTTGCGCAGTAAAGGAAAAAGAAAAAGAAAATATATAATGAAGGAAAAAAAAAGCAAGAGAAAGAAAAGAAAAAAAAAAAATCGAACGGGGAAAACAACTTTTTGTAATTTTTGTTTCTTCAGCAAAAAATTGTGACCTTGATACCTAATTTGGACCCCGCCCATTTTTATTATTTTAAAGCATAAATTAATTTATTATATTTTAAAATAAAAAAAAGTTATTTTATAATATGTATAGTCATATATAATTATAATAAATGATTTATAAATTGTTAAAAAAAATATAATCTAATAATATATACAAATGTATAATAAAAATCATTTAACTTGTTAAAAAAATTAAAATTATAACAAGTAAATGAGTGTAACATTCGCCTAGAGCATAAAAATACTATCTATCTAAAATAATCAGGAAGCCCAGAATAAGGCATTTTATTAAGGCATAAGATACTAAAAACAATTCATTTCTTTTGTGCTCTTCTATTTTTTGGTAATAATAACTGAAAAAATTCAAAATTAAAAAGTTGATCTTCATTTACTGAATTCACTGTGTAATATTATATTAGTAGGCGGTGTTATTTTATATGATTTTCTTGTACTTAATTATTTATTATACTTGAAAATTTGCTTCAATTATAGTTTAGTCACTTTTTGATATTAATCTAGGTTTAGAAATTTTTTTAGATATATAAAAGCATGTACTTATCTAACTTCATTAAAGTATTTTTGTAAATCGTTTTTTAACCATGCTGCATTGAGATTTCTTCATAATTTACCAGTAGCCATAGTATAGTCATTATTATTTGAGTTTTCAGTATTAGCTAAATACTCTAATTGGATATGTTGGCTCTTTGAAATGTATATTTAATGAAATTAGTTTCGTTTAATGTCTTCAAACTTTAAATCAGTTTTACATTCTTCATTAATAATATCAATATCGATACTTTTCTCAAAACCACCTTCAAGTCAAGCACTAATAATTCAAGCATGATCAGAAAAAGCAATCTCTCGATTAAACTTTTTAGTAGATTTACAAACTTATTTAATAAACTTCTCTGAGTTTTCCATATCTAGAAGTATTAATTAATCGTTCAACGGAGTCAAAGTATATTGTGTTTATCTTTCTTCATATGTGTATTGTAAAGAATAGAACCATTCATTCTTACATCCAAATAAATATATCAGATTAACTTTTAGTGGTTTGGTGGGCTTTAGATAAAATTTCATAAATAAGATAATTATTCGTAATTACCCAATCAAGGTTATAGTGGGATTTTTTTAATAGCTGTGCGTACTAGTCGCTTTTCTTGTATTTTTACTTTTTTTCAATCTGTTTTCCAAATTGAGGCAACGTATTGTCTACAAAGGTAAAGTCACTCAAGATTCAAACTGTATAAAAAAAATTGAGGTTTAATTTCTTCGCCTACTAAAATTATACCATAGCTATTTGTTTTGATTAATTGGTGAAAATCGGTTATTTCATTTGTTGATCATAATTTTCCTTCTTTATTATCATGGCCCTGAATTGTAATTTGAAACTATACAATCCGAGAATATCCATCCAATTTTCTAGCTCAATAGCTGCCTTTTTAAACATTTTTTGGTCTGTCAATAATAAAGAAATACTTGCAACTTGGTAACCATCTTCAAATTAACATTATTTTTTTTTAGTTATATGAGAGAAGTTCAAATAGTTATTACAGAGTTTACACTAATAGGGATGTATTTTTTTTATATATTAATATTATTGTGCTATAACAAAATAGTTGGTATCTCTTCACAAGAACAAATGTATCAGATTCTCTTTATGATTTTTATTGCCATCCTTATAAACATATTTTTTGTTTTAACATCCTATTATAACTTTTTTCTTTGTTTATTTCTTGTAGTGAATCCAACTTGATATCGTATATGATATCTTATAATTATTGTCAACAACATTTATTTCTTTGAGTTAATCAGTTTCTTTTTTAACTTTTACGTGCTTATCTCTATAAAACATCGTATTTAAACCATCACCATCACTTTTAAATCTATATAGAGTATCATCAAGATTCTATGTTATAATTATTTCAATAGACAAAACGATTTCAGTCCATACGACATAAGCTTTTGATCAAAGAAAAATAACTAAATGAATTATAAGTGAATAATGACTATAACAAAAAATAAAATAAAATCAAAAGTAATAGTATTTTTTTTAAAAAAAGAAAAGCGAAAAGCGAAAAACGAAAAACATTAAAAAAAGAGATACAGTTAAAATTTTATAATCCATCAATTTTTACATCTCATTGTCTGATATACACGAATTTCCAAATTGGGACAGTAAAATAGCATCGTTGTAGACGAAAAAATTTGCTTTTTGAAAACTTCATATTTATTATAAAAAATATAAATACTTTGAAAACCATTATATATGCTTAAAAAAATACTTCTCACCTAATCCTACTTATCACATTTTATTTTAGCATGGTATTAAAAAAATAATAATAATTATAAATGGTTGTAATAAAAAAAAAAAATTTCACCAGAATAGTTTTTTTTTTTATCGAGTTAAACCGCGGGAAAAGAGATGATTTTAAAAAAAAGATTGGCTAATCCTTGATGACTTATTAATACAACCAATAGAATTATTCGGAATAACATTTTTTTTTTGTATCCCCCAATTTTTTAAGAAATAAAACGTAATAATAGCCAATGTACCCTTAATCTTTTTATCTCTTTAGTAAGGGTTCTCATCTCCTTCGTTCCTTTTTACCCTACTCCGAATGAATATTATATAAAGTTTGAAGTCCTTTTTTCCCTCCCCCACTTTTTTTTTTTACACATACACAAATAAAAAAAATTTTTTTTAATTATTATTATGTACAAAGCTATATATATATAATTTATTATTCCTATATTTTTTTTAACCAAACGTACTAACAATATGAGCCAATTGTAACAAACTACTATCCTCTTTTTTACTGTTATTATTATTATTATTATTATTAGGTGGTGTTGATACAGTTGATGCTGAAGTAGTATTTGAGGTTGTAATAGAATGATGAGTATTGGATCTAGAATCTACAGTAGTGATAGAAGATAATGTTGTTTCATTAGGTGGAGGATGTAA
This sequence comes from Cunninghamella blakesleeana, assembly GCA_017871115.1. Taxonomy (NCBI): domain Eukaryota; kingdom Fungi; phylum Mucoromycota; class Mucoromycetes; order Mucorales; family Cunninghamellaceae; genus Cunninghamella; species Cunninghamella blakesleeana. Next base: position 4,129,812 of record JAFCIZ010000005.1, read on the forward strand.
TAATGTAAAAGGGAAAGGTGGAGAATCATAATAATGATTCATTATATTATTATTATTATTATTAAAGGTATGTTGTTGTTGATGATTATGATTATTATGATTATTATTATTGTTATTATTACTATTAAATGAAAGTGGTTTATGTTGATAAAATAAGGGAGAAGTAGGTATAGATGGAGATGATGCTATAGTTGGAGGGGATAAAGATGAAATAGAGTTATTTCGTATAGATGAAGTTGAAGATGATGAAGATGATGAAGATGATGAATGTGGAGGTGTTGAAGGTGTTGAAGGTGTATTCGAATGATGGTGATGTGAAGGAGGCTGTTGTTGTATTAAAGGAGGTAATGATGAAGAAGAAGAGGGTGATAAAGAGGATGGGGGAGGAGTTATGGACATTCTATGTTGTTGCTGTAAATTAGAAGACGATTTAGCAATAGGCATATTGGATGATAAAGGCCTAGATAAAATTCTATCGGATGATGGAGAAGAGGATGTTATTTGAGATAAAGGCTGTGGAATAGAAGAAGATGCAGGTCGTTGCTGTTGAATTCTTTGTAATAGGGCCGGGGGAATTTTATTCATAGAAGGTGAAACCAACGAACGATGATAATTACTTAAGTGTTGATCAATAGTAAGAGGAGGGTCAACTCGAATAGGATCAGATCGAATTCGATGATGAGCATGTAATCTTGGACGAGGGTGTGATTCTTCCTGTATAGTTCTTTTTGGTACTCTTCTTGATTTAGGCGACATATGTGTACGATAATGCTGCATCATATTATCTTGTCTACTAAATCTAGATTGACATCCTGGAAATAAACATGGAAAATTCTTTTCACCAGTATGAATACGGTTATGTCTAGCTAAATGACCACTATACGTTTATATAAGAAAGAAAGAAATAAAAAAAAAAAAGTATGAGGTTACACATACACATACTAGTTTTTTTTAATACTAAAGAATATTGGTTTACCTTGTTGTAAAACTTTTATTACAACCAGGTTCAGAGCAATGATATTTTCTTTTAGAAGAAATGGTTGAGTTTTGATCAGTTGTATTATTATTGTTATTTGTATGTATGACAGGTGGCATCCAAGTGGTTGTTGGTTCATCAGAAGAATGAGATAATGGTGACCCTGGTAGGCTAACAGGGTCCTGTTCTATTGTTTTATCATTTAATAAACTAATTTGTCTTCCTGAAGCATCTATAACTGATAAAGTTGAATCTTTTATTTGTCTATCTTCATTCAACATGGCATATATTATATAAAAAAAATGGTATAAAATAAATTAATAATAATATAAAATATAAGTTAAAAAAAGGAAAAGAGGGAACTGGGGAAAAAAGGGGAAAAGGGAAAGAGGAAGCTAAAAAAAAAAAAGAAAAAAGAAAGAGAGAAAGAAAATAATAATAAAAAAAGTTATTCCAATAAAAAGCTTACCTAAGACCAAGACTCATTTTATACCACGGAAACCTTGACTGGGTTTTAATAATAATAAAAAAAAAAACACATCACATGCCTTTTTTTATAACTTGTACTACTTTTAATCTTTTGTTAATAGATTATTTTTAAAAATAAAAATAAAACATTGATAGTTTTCATTATTATTATTATTATATTAAATCATTATTTTAATTTTCATATTTTAATAATTATATATTCATCACGAATTAAAAATAAATAATAAGTAAAATATAAAAGAGTTTGGTCTTCGTTTCACCAATGCTTTGATTATTGTTTTGATTATATAAGTAGAAATAAACATACTATTTTTAATTCATTAAAACGTTTTTTTTTTTATATACATTTAAAATAAAGCAAAAAAAGATGAATACATTATTTAATAAATCAATTTGATATTTGGATAAAAAATCTATATTAATATTAATATATATACATTTATATGACAGTGGTAATAAAAAAAGGAACGAAAGAAACAAAGTATTATATAATATAACTTTCAACTACCGATGGTTTTAGTATGTTAAACTTATAAAAATATGAAAAAAAAAAAAAAAAAAATTACTTTGTTAAAAAAAAATTAAGAAACCCTTAGAAAAGTTGGAATCTATTGGTGAATACATTTTCAAGCATAAAAAAATAATTAAATCTCCGTACCGAATTTTTTAAAGAAAAATTTAGCATGGGCTTACTTTTTTACCTCTTCCCTTCCTTCTTTTTCTCACCTTTTTTTATTTTAAAAAAATAATAATAACAATATACTTTATTATATACATACATATATATAATTAACTAAATATGGAACATAGAGAAGGGATTACAACCGAAGTTCATGACTGGACAATGCTAAAAGCTGCTTCTTTAATTGAAAACCAACACGTTATAGAAATGTAAATAAAACCTAATAAAAATACATAATTACATATCTCTTACTCTCTATTTATACCTAACTCTGCATTCTCCTCCCTCTCCTTTTTCTTTGTTTTTTAGTGATGGTAGTGCTCCAGTAGAACAAGCTTGTAATGCGCTTATTGATAATAATATTTCATCGGCTCCTGTTTATACAACGGAAGTTAAAAAACATTTAGGAACCACTATCCAAGGAAAATCTTACGTTGGTATGTTTGACTATGGCGATGTTATTGCTTACATCTTATTAGTATTAAAAAAGACAACAGCTGATGAGGCTGGATCCATGGAAATTAAAGATATCGTGAAAAGAGCTATAGAAGGCCAACAAGTTCCTGTTTCCTTGGCTAGCGGTAAGTTAGTATCCTTTTGTTAATACTGTCAATTAAAAAAAAAAAACATATGAAAAGCATATTTTATTTCGTGTATTTAAACCATATATATATATATATATATATATATATATATGTTTCTCTTAGATTTATCACAAAAGAATCCTTTTTATTCTATATTACCTGAAGCAACATTATTATCGGCTGTAGAAGAATTTGGTTGTGGAACTCATCGAGGTAAAACATACATGAAATAATAAAGTTAAAATTCTTTATTTTATTGTGCGTGTTATATTAAATATAGTTATTTATAAATTTTTTATTTATTTATTTATATTGGAAATAATAATAAAAGTATGTGTATTAAATCCTGATGGTCAAGTAAAAGGAATTTTATCACAATCAACAGTAGTAAAATATCTTTTTGAAAACAAGCATCAATTCCCTGAAATCGACGCATTATTTTCAAGAACGGTAATATCTAATGTCAATTACAACCTTTATTTATATATGCGTATTAAATCTAGTTTCTTTGTTTATTTATATATTTACTTTATATATATTATAAATAGTTACGACAATTGAATTTGGGCCAAACAACAGTAGTAGCAGTAAGTTCAGATTCTTCAGTATTAGATGCTCTTTCTCAAATGAGTAAATATGGTGTATCATCAGTAGCTGTTATAGGCCATATGGGCGTTATTGTTGGTAATATCAGTATGACAGATGTCAAGGTAAAATAAAAATTAAATGGAGTATATATTAAATAAAAAAATTCAATTAGTGATATATGATATTTAATTATAATAGCAATAATGTTATATTTGATTATCATTTATTTATTACTTTAGCATGTACTTAAGAGTATTCGCCATCGATTATTATGGAAGACATGTTTTCAATTTGTCAGTTTGATCCGTAATCAACAGGGTATTGAAGATGGACAAGTAAGTTATATGAATATGAAATAAATATATAAAGAAGTGATTATAAAAATAATAATGATTTAATGAGTTGATGGATCGATAATTCAATGATATATATATGTTTATATATAATATAGGATCGATTACCAGTCTTTGATGTAAAATTGGATACAACCCTTGGTATAGCTGTTGCTAAAATCATTGCTACAAAATCGCATAGAGTATGGGTAACAGATGAATTGGATAGAGTAATAGGCGTAGTATCATTAACAGATGTAATGGTTGCTGTTGCTTCAGTTGCAGGTGTTGAAATTAATGTTGATCGTCGTGGAAGTGTTGCAAAGGTAGCCGAATAAATAATAATAATAGTAATAATAATAATAGTGTTATAATTGCTATTACCTACCTTTTTTTAATATATATATATATATATATATATATATACATATGCATCGTTTAATATAAATATACATGTTTGTATAGGAATAATAATAATAATATTTATAAATTAACAATAAAAAAAAGGATATAAAAAATTGAAGATTAAGCTTTTTGTGAATTTATTTAAAAAGTAAATTTTTATTTTTGGATTCTTTGGAATCTATTAAAAGAGATTCTTGCATTATATTGTTTTTATTTGTGTGTTAGTTTTTGTCTCCCCTTCGATTTTCATTTTCTTGAATTTTATTTTAAAAAATCTGATGCACTAATGCCTTTAATAAAATAACACAATTATTACACATTATAAGGTGGAGAATAAAATAAAATTAAGTAGTAAAAATTAGGAATGGCAAAAAAAATCAAATGGCGCAGGTTGTTTTCATTTTCGAATGAAATATATACTTTATAATAAAGGTAATTTTTTTACGATTAATATCGTTTTTACTATTTTATATATCTTGTATGTATATTTTAGTATAAAAATTTATTTTGTATATTTATAATATTTGAATTTATAAAATAAATTTATTCAGTCTAGTAATTTTTTTTTAAAAAATTTTCCTGGTAGTATTCTTTAGTTCTTGATAAGACCAAGTTCTTTTTTTTGTGCCAAATATTAATTTTGTTGTGTAATGAAACTAGCATATAAATTTATTTTGAATTAATAGAACGATTTTATTTATAATCTCCCGTCGATGTTTAAAGATTTCTCGCTCATGGTTATCATTTACAGTTGATGGTGTTAATCATTTACTGTTTTCCCAATTAGGGCATTTTGTTATTCTGAGCCTATTCTTTTTTAATGACTATTATTTATCTTACATAATTACTAGTGTTGGCCTTTTACGAATCATTTTATCTATTTTTTTATAATTATTAGTGCAGGCTTTATTTATTCTCGATGGCAACCTATTATTACACTTGGTGATTATTTTTTTATGGTATGCAAATCTTTTTTTTTTTTTTTTTCGTTATTATTATCATGCCTTTAATGGCCTATACATATACCTTATAGCATAATAACTCTAACATATATGCTATTAGAAATAATAAAATATATTTACGATATCATATTTATTTTTTTATTATTTATGTTCTCGGTGCATATGCTCTATGAGTCTATACACACTTTTCCTCTTTTTCCTTTTATTCCTTAATGGCAAATTCTAGATTTAAAATGAAATTTAAACCTTGATTTGGGATCTATACAAAATTTTGTTGAATGAAACATAGTTGGAACTCGTGTATAAATATTGACTGTGAATAATTGACTTCTAATGTAATTCTAAATGGTGAATATTATTAAACAAAAGTATCAAAGCATGCTGCTAAGTTCTAAAGCTCATTTTTTCAGCCCACTTGGTTGGTTCCAATTTTATATGGTATCATTTTTATGAAATACGATTTTTATTATTTGTTTGGCCCGCTGATGAATTTTCTATTGTTTTATGATGGTAAACTATTCTTGACGGTAACTGAATTAGAACCAACTATCTTTTCGGAATTTTTTCGTTCTTAACCCACGAAGATATCTGTGAGTTGATGAGGGGTAAAAATATTGTATCATCTATAAAGCAAGATATTCCATTCAATTATGCATATTTGTGTATATTATTATTTTTTTGATATTGGATTCAAATAAAATTTTAAAAGTATCGGCTCTATTTCATCATTATCATTATACGCACAGAACAAATGGGATCATTCAAGATTATATCATCAATATAGAACAAGAGTCATTAAATACATGATATATATGGTATCATGAAGGATCTATTTGATAAGAAAAAACTTAGCTATACCTTAATTATTTAAATATAGTCTAGATCAGGTCAGCATATTCTATCTTTTTTTTTGCCAATCGTTGTAGCCAATGTCAATTCAACCTAGCAGGAAAGAGGAAACTTATTTTACTTTATTATATTTATTTTTTTAATGAGATATATAATTTTGTACAGATAATTTGATAAATATATGAATGGGACTAACGGTAGAATTGGTATAATTTTTGATGAGAAAATAAATATATATATATCATAAACTAACGCCAATAAAATTAAACTGATCTAAAAAAAATCTCTAGTAAACCATCTATTTATAGATAATCATAACTTGTATTTACATCTTATTTTTTAAATGCTATCAAAATATACAATATATGCTCTCGATCATACTGATAAAAATAGATGAATATTCATTAAGAAAAAAAAAAGAAGAGAGAGGTATTTTTACCCAGACTTTTTTTCATCTTTTAGTTTATTTTTTATTTTTTTTATTTTTGAACACAATAATAATTGAACTTCAATAAAACTTTAAAACAATGTTACATACGTAGAAAAATAGATAAAAAGAAAAAAAAAAGATTCTATATTCGCCAATTTAATAGGAACGATGCAATGGAACATGTTCTTGCATATACAATTCTTATTATAAACAATTATAGTTACTTATATCGTATATATCTATGTCTATATATATATTTAAAAAAAATTCAAAAAAATGATCAAGTTATACATATTAGGTAAAGTTCGAATCCATTAAATGGCTGGTTTTTTTTTATAGGATGATCATTTTTGGCTTTAAAATAAGTAGTAAAGATGAGAGTCACTTGTCATATCTTTACAAATATATATATAATTATAACAATAATAATATTATTATTATTAAAATAAATAGAATCATCATACTAAATGTATATAAAATTATTTTAATGGGTTTATCCATAATTTAAATAAGCAATAGATTTTTTTTTGTGAAGTTATCAAATTATCACCTTGATTTCCAATTTAAGAATAATTATAATGGAGTTCAAAATTCATCCATCATTAGTAAAAAGATATTATATAATATTAAAGCACCATTTGTCATATAAAATTATCTAAGACAATAATATACTTTTTGAAAGCAAAAAGAAAAAGAGTAAAGTAAAAAACAAAACAAAATAACATAAAATAAAGAAGACGAGAAAAAAAGAAAGAGATGTAGAGGCTTTGTTTATTATTGTTTTTATGTAATACATAAATAACTTTTCTGTTTTTTTTTTTTTATTTTCATAAAATTACTTAATAAGATAATCAAATGATTACACACTACTTACGTAACAAAATAAGCATGTTTATTTTTATTTTTTTTATCTTTTTAAAAAATAAAGAAAGATATATATGATATGTACATACTAAAATATATAAAAAATAAAAAGAAAGTAAACCATTTAAACCATCTTGAAAATATAATAAAAATAATAAAATAATTGTGATAGAAGGAAAGAGGAGAGAGAGAAATAATAATAATAATAATAATAATAATAATAATAATAATAATAATAATAATAATAATAATAATAATAATAATTAATAGATCAATAATAAATAATAAGAAAAAAATCGGAGAACATTAATAATAAGAATATATTTTTTTTTCGTCGTTCAAAAATAAAAAAGTCAGGGTAAAAGATCACCATGTTTATATTTGATTACCCCAAACAACTATTGAAATAGTAAAGTTAAGAATAAAAAAAAAATTCAAAAATATATATTAGGGGAAAAAGGGAAAAACGACATCTTTATAATTATAAAAGGATAAAAAAAAAAAGCGGAGAAAATAAGGGGAAGTTATAATAAAGTTTTTTTTTTTTTCAATGTTTTAAATAAACTAACTAACAATGATAAATGAAGGAGGAAAGGAAGAGTTCGGGGGAGAGTGTGGAGTGGGTGTATATGAGAGTAAAAGAGTAAAAGAGTGATAGAGTAAAAGACACAAAAATAATAAAAAATAAAAGGTATAAAAAATAAAATATAGCCCTTAATAAGAATGTCTATCATTAATATTATTATTATTATTATTATTTCAAGTATGCATAGGTTCATGTTTAATTTGATGTTGGCTGATAGGTGGTCGATGACGATTACGTAAAATAGTGACAAGATCATCTAATACACGTCCTTGGTCAGAAGGGTTATCATTGCTTTCATTCTTCTTCTTGTTATTACTACTATTATTATTATCGTGATAAAGATGCTGTTGCTGCTGAGGAGGAAGTGTAGATGAAGAAGTGTGATCATCCATAGGTCGATGTCGTTTATTACTATTTTGTATCGATTCTTTATCCCAATAAGCGACAGGTATAGGTCTAAATACTGAAGGCGATGGTGAAGGAGGTGGTAAGATATGATGGTTAGAGGTGCTATTAGGAGAAGTAGTAGTAGCTGTAGTAGAATTTGATATAATAGAAGTTGGTGGAGGAGAAGTAGGTGATAATGAACTAGATAAAGATGTAGAGGATGATGTTTTGATATTGTTCATTGTAGTTGTAGAAGAGGGGTGTTCATTCTTATTATTGATATTGGTATGTTGATGATATGTGTCATTATTAGTTGTATTGATGCTGTTGCTATTAGTATGATGATTATTATTAGTTATATTGCTGCTATGATCATTATTATTATTATTATTATTATTATTATTATTAATATTATTGTTGCTATTGTCACTACTACTACTACTACTACCACCGCTATTATTATTATTATTAATATGATTTACATTCATCTCTTCATGAAATGGTGAATAAGTTGATTTAGACGAGGTAGAGGTGGTTGTATTTTGTGAAGATTCCAGTTCCCAAACTCTATATTTTAATCTTTCGTTTTCCTTTTCTAATCTTTCGACTCTATCTTTTAAAATGTCCATATCTCGTACTTTATTTTCCAATTCCTTTACATAAAGTTCTTTTCGCTGTCTGAATGCACGCTGAGCTGCTCGATTTTGTTCTGCACGTCTTGTATCAATGACTGATTTACGTTTACTATGAGATTTTTCAGGGGAGTCCATAGACATATCGCTTGAATGATCACTTCCAGTAGACATGGTTTTATATATATATATATATATATTTATATATATGTATATATTTAAAGTTGGGATATAAAAATAGATTAAGTAATATGGAACAAGAATAAAATAAAAGATTATTAATATTAACTATTAATAATGGTTATTATAAAAAATTAAGAATAATAATAAAAAAAGAAGATTAAATATATGTATTAAGCTTTATAAATATTAAAAAGAAAGAAAAAGGAGGGAGAAGACGAAAACTTTAAAAAAAAAAAATAATAGTTTAAAAAAAAAGAGAAAAAGAAAAAAGGAAGAAAGAGTGAAAAAAATAAAGATAGAGAATATATAATTTTTTTTACTGGCCAACTTAAATTTTTTAGTAGCGGTGTTTTAAAAAAGGCTGGTGCACAAAAAATCACGTAAGAATTTTTATTTATTTATTTTCCTTGCAATTTTATTTTTCTTTTGATTTTTATTCCTTCTTTCATTTTATTACATATAAATGGCACAGCGTATTGTACAGAAATCTTCAACAATAACAACAACTAGATCTTCTTTATGTTTAAGGTATTCTCTTCAATATAAGTACAATCATAAAAAAGCTTTCTTTGGTACTTCAACAATACAATGGTTTCATCGATTTCTTAGTCCCAAAGAAGAAAAACAACTGTATAAAGGGATCACTACACTTTTTCGTGAAAGACTTGATGAAAAATCAACTTCTAGTAAACAATCTTATAAAAATATTATTGACCAGATTATACTTGGTACAACAACCACAACCTCAGAACCAACAGCAACAATAGCGATACCTTATACTTTAACTTTATCACAATTAGATCAATTTAAAAAAGACATTGATAATGCAGGAAAATTAAAAGATGGACAACAGTTAAATAAAATATGGTCAGATATGAAAAAATTAGGACAACAAATACCTATCACTATGTATAATCGATTATTAAGGGCATTTTTATTAAGTTATGATGACATTGATGAAGAAAAGGGATTAATGAAAGCCAAAGAAATAGTACAGGTTATTCATGATCAACATCGATTGCCTACTACTAGAACTTATACATATATGATTCAAGCTTATTTAAAACGAAATGATTTAGATCAAGCAAAACACTATGTTGCCTTATTACATCGTTATTCTTTAGATAAATTCAAAACGTCCTTTGATTGTAGTATTATGATGCGTTATTACATTCAATCGGGTGATACATATGCAAAGGATTTTTTATGGCGTGATATTCAACGACATGCTGACATGATTCAACCAGGTCCCAATTTGTTTACAATTTATGTGGAATCTTTATTATCTGCTTCTTATTTATCCCATGAAATGATTGCTGATGTAGCAAGGTCTTTTGTTCATCAATTTTATCAATCTCCCACCTCTTCTACTGCTACTTTCAAAGAAAATAACATTAATAGTAATAATAATATTCATTTTACCCAACATCAATTATCTACTTGGTTAAAAGTCGTTCGTTTATTAACTCATTCAGAAAATAATAAGGAAAATGAATTTTATTGTACAGATGCAGAATCTTTATTATTATGTTTAATTCAGCTCACCAATAACCACTATCAACTTCAAACCAACAATAATAATGATCCTTTCATATTATCATCATCTGTTAAAAAACAAGGTATAATGGCAGTGCAAGAGATTTTCCATATTTATTTACAAAAGGCTCAAGATGTCAAAGTATTAGCATTTTATTATAAATTAAGGAAATCTGGTGTGAAAGAGGATGTATTTGGTAAAGAGCTTACGAACACAATAGGCAGCGTATTAAAAAGAATAGAAGTAAAGCAACAGCAGCAAAAACAACTAGATAATGATGATCATTATAATCATAAAGCTTTATTAGAAGAATTTGGATTAAATTTAAAACCCACATAAAAAAAAGGAAATATAGATTATGATATAATAAAATTTGTATATTTTTGTAAATAATGTATAATTAATAAAAAATAAAAAATAAAAAAAGAATAGTTTTTTATAATTTAGCACCATCATTAAAACCAATAGGATCGATATCAGAGAAGTGGGCTAAAAGTAATTGATTATAACGATCTGTTTGTTCTTCAGGAATATTATGGCCAGAACCTCGAAAAACTTCAAATCGTTTTGGTTTTAAAGTTTCTTTTAGGTGATAGGAAGATGAAGGTGGGACCAAATGGTCATTTGTACCTGTGACAACCATAATACTTAGATTGGATTTTTGTAATGTGGCCAATCGTTCGTTAGAAAGAGAATGACGAAGACAAGCGGATACTTGACCAATGTTTCCATGTAAAGGTTGTAATTCAGATTGGCGGATATGTCGTATGAAACTGGTGGTTACTTTATCTCGATTAGTACTATATTTTTTAGCCAACTCTGGGTTTTCAGGTACTTGCTGTAACCAATCACTAGGATAGACAAGGTCCATGGCTGCCATTAATTTTTGTCTCGGATCGCGGTAAAATAGTGCTATTTTTGCTAAGGAAGAAACTGCCGTCCACTTTTAATTAATAGTAGTGATATAATATATAAAATCAAGCAATAGAAAAAAAAACGATAAGAAAAACAAATTGAAATAATAAAGGTCATAATTATGATTAAAAATAAAAATAAAAATAATTACAGTTGGTATAATTCGTTTTGCAGTTGTACTTGTTAATGTTAAAGTAAGAAATCGGTGAACATCCATATAAGCCATTTCAAGTGAAATCATTCCACCAAGCGATATTCCAACTAAATGAACTGAATCCTTCCACTGAAAAGCATCAAGTAAATCCAATGCATCAGCTGCCAGTTGCGTTGTCCTACCATCATTATCATATTTATTTATCCATAAAAGTCAATAAAACGATGACCTAAATATTTTTATACTTTTTTATGCTATTACTATTTTATTTTTATATTATATTATTTATTTACGTATATAATCCATAAGGGGACTCTAATAAATGATAATAAAAGATAATAAAAAAGATGAAATGTTATTTATCTTTATGTTTTTTTATTTATTTTTTAAAAAGTAATAATAATAATAATATCGATTATTATTATTATTATTTGTTTACCTGATTTTCCATTACCACGATTATCAAAAATAATGGCTGTGTATTCACCAGTTTCAGCAAGAAATTCTGCCTATTTTAATAAAATGTATAAAATAAAGTGGCACATATTGTTTAATTTTTTTTTCTTATATATATATATATATAAGATTTAGTAGGTACCTGATTTGAAAAAGCTTGACAGGGTGCAGATAGACCTAATTAATATAAATAAATATAAGTATAAATATATACTGCTTATTACCTACATAATACGATTGTAAAAATTATTATTATTATTATTATTATTACCCATAACTAATAGTGCACGCTTTGGACCATTTCCAAATTTTTCATAATATATTTTCGTTGGTTTGCTTTGTCTTTTATGACCAACTTCAATATGGCCTGTTTCAAAAGGATATTTATATTGTGGGAATTTACTTCCAGTCATTGTTAGTTTAAAAAAAAAAAGATAAAAAGAAAGAATGAGAAAGAAAGAAAAAGAGTTTGAATTTTTTCAAAAAAATATACTTTCCCCACTTTTTTAATCTCACATGAAAATAAAAGAATTATTCTTCATTGTATTAGGAAATGTATAAGAATCGGTTGGTCCTCCCGTACTTAAATAATGTTTACCACTGACAACTGGACTTGAATTTATATTGTTGTTCCCCGCATTTTTTTTTCGTTTTGTTTATTTATTTATACAAGTGATCATATTAACATATATTTATCTATTTTCTCCATTTTAAGTGATTTCGTGATTATATAAAACAAAATATTATACCCTTTTTAAACATCCATCATAATTTTGAGTTCTTTTTATTATTTGATCTTGAAAAAAATAGCCTTTAGAAATGGGTGATTCTTGTTTACGTGGTAGTTTAATATTTGCTTTCGAATTGATAAAAAAAAAAATGGATTAAGGCTACATAATATAATGGTGATATGAATAGAAGCTATTACGATGATTATGATCACATTTTAAAAAAAGGACTTCGGAAATGGACGATTCCTATTATCTTGTAGGAAACATAGCCTATTTGTTGGTAAAAATACTATAAAAGAATTAGAGAGAGAGAAAGTTTTTTATAAAAAAAAAAGTATTCATAATTAAGGTATAAAAAAAGGCTATTAGAAATGAATATGTTTTTATTTTTGAAGCTTAACATGCATATTGGTGAAAAAAATAGCATTGAAGCAGGGTTACATAATATAAAATTTAAGTAATTAAAAGGATAACTTATATTGATTTTACTCAAGTTTCAAACCTTATTTTTTCTTTTTGTTGCCCCGAAGAGAGGCGGAAGCTGCAATTTGTATTTAATAAAAAAAAAGACAAAAGGATTAGACGGAGAATACCATGAGTTTAAAAAAATGAAATAGTATTGTTCTCCATTTTACTTTGGTAATGTATTTGACATAAGGCTTTACAATAAATAAAGAAATGGTAATAACAACAAGAAAAAAGAACATTGATCGAACTACAGGTTTGTTTCATAAAGAAGTTGCATACTATTTAATATATTTATTATAATTATTATAATTAAAAAATAAATGTAGAGTTGCTTTTTTACTTGATCGCCTAAAAGAAAATAAAGAGAAAGAATATTCATTTAAACAACATATAAAAATGAAAATAATGAAATAAAAAAAAAGTTAAAGTTTTTCCCCTCCTCAATTTGAAATAAAACGAAAAGTTTAATGAAGATCAACTTCGGTAATACCGATATATACGGAATCATTTTTTGTATCAATTCTATTTGTATAAAAAAATGCCTGAGTTTTAATTTTTTTCTACATTAATAATTTTTGCTCACGGTGTTCCGAGTGGAAAAAAAGTGGAATAAATACTTTTGAAAAAAAAAATTATATTTTTTTTCTCTTCTTTTTTATTTTCTCGTTTATTATAAGAATACACTTTTTTATTAAAAAAACAATAAATAAATATAGAAACAATGGATGTAAATAATTTAACTGTTGATCCCAAATGTTTATGGACTCCCTCTCATCCTGAAAAAACGGAAATGGAAAAGTTTAGATTGGCAGTTAATGAAAAATATAATCTTAAGTTAGGTAATAATAGTAAAAATACGTATTTATACCATTTGAGTAAGAATAATTATAAAAAAGAGAACATATATTAAAAATATATATTTTAAAACATATTTAAATAAATATAGAAAACTATCAAGATCTTTATGAATGGTCCGTGACTGAACCAGAAGCTTTTTGGTCCTTAGTATGGGATAAAACTGGTATGATTTCTTCCAACAAAGGCACCAGTGTATTGGATACTTCAGCTCGTATGGATTCTATTCCCGTATGGTTCAAAGATGCTCGTTTAAATGTTGCTGAAAATATGTTGTGGTGTCGTGATGCCAACAAAACCGCTATTGTTGCTACTGGTAAATATAAAAACAATAACAAAAAAAAAAAAAAAAGGAAGATGGTGATTATTCCGTGATATAGTATATTTTTTAATTTTTATTTATTCACTCTTTTCTTTTCATTCCTTTTATAATAATAGGTGAAGGTCATGGTAAACAATTTATTAGCTATGCTGAACTTTATCAACAAGTACTTAAGTGTGCTGAAGCAATGAAAGCTTCCGGTATTAAAAAAGGAGACCGTGTCGCTGCTTATATTCCAAATTGTTCTGAAGCAATTATTGCTATGTTAGCTGCCACTAGTTTGGGTGCTATTTGGAGGTAAAGTGTTATAGATACAATTATATATATATATATATATATAAGGAAATGGATTTAATAATATAAACTATTATTTTTATTTTTATTATATAGTTCAACTTCTCCAGATTTCGGAACTACGGTAATTTATACACAAAAAAGACAATTTCTTTTTTAAAAAAACAAAGTTTGACTGATCCGGAATTTTGCATTTTTTTTTAAATAGGGTGTACTTGATAGATTTTCTCAAATTCAACCAAAAATCTTATTTACTGTGAATGCCGTTTATTATAATGGAAAAACACTTAACCATTTGCCCAAAGTAGAACCTGTTATTAAAGATTTGCCATCCATTGAGAAAGTAGTTTTAATTCCTTTTGTTAAAGAAGCCCCTATGGATAAGGTGGACAGAAGGTAATAAAATAAACATGGAGTAGAGTAAACATGATTTTTAAATTCCGATTTTCTCACGATACCTCAATTATAAAATTTATACATATTATTCTTTTATTTTTATAGTGTTACTTGGGATGAATTTTTAAATACTGTTCCAGAAACTGAATTACCTAAAGATATTACTTTTGAACAATTACCTTTCAATCACCCAGCATTTATTTTATTCAGTTCAGGTACAACTGGACTTCCTAAATGTATTGTTCATTCTAGTGGAGGGCTTTTACTTCAATTAAAAAAGGAACACATCCTTCATGGTGATATGAAACCTGAAGATGTCTTCTTTTATTATACAACAACAGGATGGATGATGTGGAATTGGTTAGTATCTGGTCTCAGTGTTGGTGCTACTATTGTTCTTTGGGATGGTAGCCCTTTTAAACCTGCTCCCATCTCTTTATGGAAATTGGCTGAAGAATTGGGTGTTACTCATTGGGGTGCCTCTGCTAAATATTTACAATCTTTACAAGAAGCTGGCGTTCATCCAAGTAAATTAAAAAAAAATAAATAGGATATATATATATATATGTAAACATTATACTTATCAATGTTTATTCTTTTTTTTTTCTCCATTAGTGGATCTCTGTAATTTAGAAAAATTAAAAGCTGTCTATTCAACTGGATCTCCTTTAAAACCTGAAAGTTTTGAATTTGTATATGAACATATTAAAAAGGATATTATGCTTGGTAGTATTACTGGTGGTACAGATATTTGTTCGTTATTTGCTGGTCATAATGCTGCTTTACCTGTTTATCGTGGTGAAATTCAATGCATTTGTCTTGGTATGAAGATTGAAGCTTGGACTGACGATAGTAAGTGATATATATATATACATATTTAAAAAAATAATGACAATATAAAGTGATGATGTATATATTAATGTAACTGTATATACTTATGCGTTTGTTTATTTATATTATCTAGAAAAATCTGTTAAAGGCGAACCAGCTGATTTAGTATGTACTTTGCCATTCCCTTGTATGCCTGTATGTATGTATGGTGATGATGAAAATAGAACCAAATACAAGAATGCTTATTTCTCGGTTCATGACGACATCTGGTACCATGGTGACTTTGTATGGATCAATCCTAAAACTGGTGGTGTAATCATGTTGGGTAGATCCGATGGTACCTTAAATCCTAATGGTGTACGTTTTGGCAGTGCCGAAATTTATAATGTTGTGGATCACTTTATCAGCCAAGGTATCGAAGATTCTCTTTGCGTTGGACAAAAAATTAAGAATGAAGATGATGAACGCGTTGTCTTATTTTTAAAGATGAAGGATGGTGTTGTATTATCTGATGATTTAATTAAATCTATCAAGGTCAAGATTCGAAGTGAACTTAGCCCTCGTCATGTTCCTGCTTTTATATTGCCCATTGCTGATATTCCTGTAAGTCATGAATATATATAATAATAATGATGATAAAAGTATACTTATAAACCCTAAAAATTTTTTATATATTTGAATATTATTTTAGTATACCATTAATGGTAAGAAAGTGGAAGTAGCTGTTAAGGTAAACACACATATATAATAGACAAAAAATAAATATTATTTATATTAAAATCATAATACTCATTATTATCTTACTATTATTACTATTATAGAAAATTATTTCTGGACAAAAGGTGATTCCATCTGGTACTCTTGCCAACCCTGAAAGTTTAGATTTGTATTATGATATCCCAGTTTTAGCTCAATAATAATACAAAAAAAAATTGTTATTTTTATAGCATGGTTATTTTAGAAAAAAAAAAAAAAGGTTTATACGTACTTGGATCTTATTTTATTTATTTATTATTTTCATAATACATATAAACACCACTCACTTATACATACACATTCTTTATATATATAAATACACATAGTAAAAATAATATTAGTTATTTTTCATAAATTATAATAAATAATTAATTAAAATGTAATAATCAAAATGGACCTTCTATACATAAATATATACATATTTATATATAAAGACAAATTATGTAATTTTTTACTTGTCAAAAAATGTGTTCCTAGAATTGATATTTCCTAATTTGGAAGTTTATTTGATGTAAAAGTATCACTTTTTACATTATAAAAAAACATTTCTCTTTGTTTTTTTTATCTTAACTTTTTGTTTATTGTATATTGAGATATAAAATGATGATGATTCAAAGTTATTTAAAATAGAGGTTCATATAATGATTTAAAAATATTTGCTTTATTTTTATTTGTATGCTTATTTTTAAATTTTTTGTTCATTTTTTTAAACTTATATATTTACATGTATAAATGAACTATAAATAAAAATAGTTTATTTGATTACCGAATGCTTTATAAAAGATTATTAATTGATAATTATCTTTTTTTTTTTTTTTTTAAAAAAAAAAACTAAACATATAAAATAAAAAAACGCTACTTTATTTATTTATTTTAACTCTTGATGAATGAATTTTTTTTGTTGTTGATCTAATTTTTCTGATAATGTTGATGACACAAGTTCAACCTTTCCGTGTTCATAAATAGCGTTCACCTGATCACCAATAATTTCTAAAGCTCCAATAGAACCTCCATATACCCAGCTGATCCCGATATCGATCAAAATAATTTTTCCATTACATCTTGTTTTTATTTCTCCATCTCTTTGAACTGTATGACCCATTACCATTCGATCGGCCTAGTAAAAATTATAATACGAAAACAAATTAATATAAAAACAAAAATAAAAAAATAAAGTCGAATTGATTTCTTTTTTTAATTTCCTCATTATTCTATTTTTTTTTTCCCTTTTTATATATATATATAAACCGACTTACATTCAAAAATTTTAAAGCTGTATCTGCAACATCACAAATATCGGGTTCATCATCTAAAGCATAGCCACGATACCAAGTAGGTCCATGACCACCAAAAACATGGTGAGGATCATACCGACCATGTTTTTCCATATATTTTAAAATATCTTGATGTTTAAAATCATTGATTTGATCCAAACCCAATTGAGCAAATGCAGGATGAATACCACCATGACAAAAAACTGATCTACCGACCTTTGTTGTTATGTTCAAGGGTACTAAATAGGAACCAATGAATCCATCTGGTTGAAAAGCTTTCATTCGAGCATCCCATCCACCAAACGTAGCAACTTCTTCCTCTGTTACATAGCGAAAATCGCTTCCAAGGTTCATAATTTCATGGTTCCCTAATAATGGCACCACTAAACTTCCTTTTTCCTCGGCTTCTTTTCTTAATCGTTGCATTAAATCATATAAAGCGATTGTATCTGTTCCTCTATTCCATAAAAAAATTAATAAAAAAAGATAAAGTAAATATAATATAGTAAAGCAAATATAAATACACTTAATAAAGTTAAATATTTTTATTTTTATTTTTTTAGATTTATATAGACAACTTGTACATCTATTTATATTTACCTATCAACAATATCACCCTATTAAATGAAATAAAACATATAAAGACATTTAAAAGTAAATAAAATAATAAGCATATCTTGAATAATATATCAATACATTGTAATTATTATTATTATTATTATTTTAGTTTATATATATATATATATAGTATTTACAGTTTGCACAAACACAGTTCCTTCTTCAGCAACCCATTGATTTTGTTCATCTATAAGTCCAGCCAGTCTTAAAATGTGTATTGAATTTTCTAAATCGCCATGAAGATCTCCAAGTGCAACAATACGTGTTGGAGTTTCTATTATTGATCCTTTGACCGATGAAATAATAGATAATATATATAATAATAATAATAATGGTACCATCTAAATAATAACAATAACAATAATTTACAAGAGGGGATCTCTTTTTTATAATGTAATATACAATAATTAAAAAAAAAAGAACGAAAAAGGGACTAGAAAAAAAAGGTGATCAGTTTTATTTTTTGATATTCCGCTTTTTTTTTTTGAATCTGAAGTAAAGGTACTTATCATTATTTCAAATAAAATCTAATAGTACTAAAAATCATTTATATACGTAATTTGATAGAAATGAATATAATCGATAATAATGGAGCTAATGTATATATAAAGGTAATTATATATACATCAGAATAGCGAAAAAGAGAAAAACATCAAAATATATATCTACTTTATGCGAGTCTTTCATAACTTGCAAAAATGTAATTAAAAGTGGTTAGTAAGAAAAAAAAAATGGGGTAAGAGCAAACATTAGAGTTTTGATAGATTAAAAAAAAAATATACTCTTATCCCTTTATCATGTAATACAATTGATCATCTCTATCATTTTATATCCAAATGTCTGCTAATCTGAGTTTATTGGAAGAATGAGACATATAATAAATTAAACTGTACAAAATTGGGAAAAAAAGGATGTATATCTGCCTTTTTTTTAATGTATAAGAGCATCAACCGTAAAAATAATCCCCATTGAGAAAAAAGATTAAAACCATCTATATATAAATAAATATTTAATGAGCAAATAATTGTTCTACAACATCATGTGGCGAAGGACAATCTATATTTCTTGGTAGAGTGTTTTGTCGGCAGTATTTCTATAATAAAAAAGCCAATGAATAAAAAATTGGGGAGGTTAGAAAAAAGTTCTTTATTTTTCTTCTTTTTTTCTCTTTCACTCCTTTTATTTTTATATTTTTATATTATTTATTTTAAATAAAGTTTATTTATTTACCAAAGTCATTGTTGATTGTGATTTTCGAAGAGCTCGGCTTTTCGAAACTGGTTTTAATCCAGCCGTTGTTGACATCGTTGGTGTAGCTAAGCAACAAAAAAAAAAAAAAAGTACAAAAAAAGAAAACTTGACACGTGAGAAAAGGATGAAGTATATATATATATATAAATGATATAGTTTATTTTATGTTGCCTTACGTAGTAATCTATCATCCATTGTTGGGGTTGTACTTGCTTTACGTTCATTGATAAATGAGGGTATACTAGATATAAGTTGTTGTTTCTTTTTAACAGGTCTAATATTATATTGTTTAAATAAGAAAAAATAAAAATAAAAAAAAAGTTTTTTTTTTGATTACTATATTTATCAACTTGTCAAAAAGTATATCTTTATATATATATATATATATTTTACATATGAAATTCGATTCCAGGATCTGACTTTTGATGCATTTTTATCGTCAACTAAAAAATAATCAATATAAAAAGTTACACAAATATATATATAAGTTAAAATAAAAGATGATGATATATACTTTTTTTAAAAAAAAAAAGGAAAAAGGAAATTATTTTTACCTTTAAAGTTGAATTAAATTTTGAATGATTTAAAAGAAAGCGTTCAGTATTTAAACCAGCATCTACATATTCGGATAAATTAATTGTCAAGTCGCCTATACAAGATGTTTGTTTGCCGCCTATTTCTTGAAACACTTCTAGCTTAAGTTCACAAGGCCCTAATAATCTTTGTTTACTAATGACAAGTTGTGATATGACTTTTACAGGCTGATTCCAACATACTGTATGATCTTTTATAGGTATTCTTAAAAAAAGAAAGAAATAATAAAAGTGTTGATATATTTCCTTTCTTCTTCTTATTTCATATTCCTATTCTTATATTGACTGACATTATTTATTTATTTATTTATTTATTCTTTCTTCTTTTTCTTTATAATAATAGTAGTAATAATATATATATATATACCTTGCTGTAATTCCATAATTCTTTGAAGCATTTTTTATTTTCCAAGTTACAAAAAAAAGACCACTAACTAAAGGAATATTAACTAAATCACGTATTACTACTGAAACATCAAAGTGTACTTTACGGTGCTTGGATATAAACAAATGTGTTAATGGTATCATTGATATAACTAATATAAGAAAAAAAAAAAGAAAAAAAAAGAGAGAGAAAGAGTAAAAAAAAAATAAAAAGTAAAAAGAGAGAAAAAGAGAGAAATAAATAAAAATAGGAGAGGAAGAAAAATTGAAATATTTTAAAAAAAAGTTTAAAACGCTTATTTCCATTTTTAGACAATCCTATTTTAATTTTTTAAAATTCAGATTATTATTACTTTGCTCTGCAATAGGTATATGGTCGCTTAATCTATTCTTCATTTTATAAAAAGAGGTAACTAATAAAAAAAAAATAATGTTACCTTGTTACCTTATATATATATACATATACATATTATAATTATTATTATATATATGTATATATGTATTAGTGTAATATATATATTAGTATGTATATATGTATAAATATAATAGCAACGTTTACGTATATTTTAATATTATTATTAAAACTAAAAAAAATGATGAAAACATTCACTTTTTTTTTTCAGGTACATATAAATTTTAAAAGAAGAATTAGATTATATTTAAATACATATTGAAAACTACCATTTTAGCCCCCCTTCCCAATTCACCCCCTCTTTTATATATCATTATTATTTTGGTATATAGCGTTGTTTTTTAATACATTATCATGTTATACTTTTTTTTAAAAAACTATCTCGTGATCTCATCATCCCCTTTATAAAATGAAATACAATAAAATATAAAAAAGTGAAGTTTTTTTTTTAATTCTTTTTCTTTCTTTTTCTTTTCTTTTTATACAACTTTTTTCTATTCTTTTTTTTTTTTTTTTAATAAGCTGTCATGCCATTCTTTGTTTGTCCTGCTACTTGCGAATTAGTAATAATAATAATATTTATAATAATTATAATAATAAAAACAAAAAACTGGTAAATGTTTATTAACCATGACTTTTCATATATTAGTGTGGCCATTGGATCCCTCAACATTCGGGAAGGTAAATGAATTTAAATTTTTTATATATTTTCAAGTTATAAATCTACTAGTTTATATTTATATTTATATTTTATATTTATATTTTATATTTATATTTTATATTTATATTTTATTATTTATTATTAGTTGCCCAAGAAATGGAGTAATTTGATTAAGATATCATAATGTATATATACCGTTTTTACATATGTTAACTATTACTATTATTACTATTATTATTATTATTATTATTATTTAGGTGCATCCAAGTAACTGGTCAAAAGAAAATGGCACTGAACCTGTTATAAACTTATCATCATCATCATATATAGATATTTCTAATACCAATTTAATTCAAGGTGAAATGGATAATGAAAATACATCGAATTCCTTAAATCATGATCAATAGAAATCCTTTTTTTTTTTTTTTTTAATATATCCTTTT
Source organism: Cunninghamella blakesleeana (assembly GCA_017871115.1). Lineage (NCBI taxonomy): Eukaryota > Fungi > Mucoromycota > Mucoromycetes > Mucorales > Cunninghamellaceae > Cunninghamella > Cunninghamella blakesleeana. The sequence goes on from JAFCIZ010000005.1 coordinate 4,152,112, forward strand.
CTTACAATATCTACAAATAATAATTCTAATATGTCAAAAACCAGATACAAATATAAATATAGATAATATTTTATTTATATAATATATATATATATATATATATATTTTATCTATCTATCTATTTATCTATCTATCCTTCTATATATATATATATATATTTTATTTATAATTATTAAATGTTTCATATTAATATAAATAAAAATAATAATTTCAATACTTATGTCGTATTAAATATTTCACCACGCATAATAACATCTAAATCGCTTAATGCTACTCTTGCTTGATATCTAGTCAGTTCGTCAGGATCATTATGCTCTATATATTTTAATGTTCTATAAGCCCTTTTTAAATTATCGGTTGGAAAATCATATAATGTTTTTGTTGCTAATCCTCTAAATAATGATAATATTAAAACAGTTCCGGCTAGACAATAATAATAATACAGATAAATAAATAAATAAATAGATGCTTACCCTATATCTATATATTCGTTTTTGATTTTTGATTTTATTTTATTTTTACCTCTTCTTATTTCTGGAACCTTTTCTACATCAAGAATATTCAATACCCAATTTGTTAACTCCCATAAGATACTATGCATTGCTGTTGGACAAGTTTGACATGCTGTACTAAGTATAGAAAGTGCTGATACACGAAGATGAATATTGATATTTCTATTTGATAAAACTGCTTCCAATGGTTTAATTAAAGTATTGACTAAATCAAAAATAAAATAAAATAAATAAATGAAAAACAAATAAATAAATAATTATGCACTTGTGAAACATTATTTTCCCGCCCTTTTAATTTTAATTTTCTACATTTTTTAAAACCGACTTACGATAGCTGCCTAACGCATCACCGCATCTTTGAACGGTTTGTAATAATGCTTCGCCTATTCTTAAACGATTATCTAGTGTTTCTTGGTCGTCACTATATATCTTCCCTAATTTTTCTATAATTTTATTTCCATGAATATCTGTTAAAGCCGACAACCCTTTAATAGCGTTTAAATAAATAAAGCTATATTTATACGTAATTAAAAATATTTTATGAAAAAAATAAAAAAAAAATGTCATATAATTTTAGTTTTTCTTTTTAATAATTAATAAATAAATATGATGTCATAGTTTACCTGTCTTCATCTTGAGTTAAATGAATAAATAAATCTAAAATAGTATCCAGTTGAGTACCAGATGAAACCAACGGATCGTTAGCAAGAATCATATCTTTCAATATCCCCATCCCATGTGCCCGAATAGGTAATAATTCATCTTGTAAAGATTTCATAGCATCTTGATATTTCAATTTGGATTGCTCTAATTTATCGTCTCCTTTCGTTTTTTCATTATTGTTCATATCATGTGCTGATAAATAGGATGTGATTGCTAAAATAACTTCATGAATTTGATCATGCATTAATTCACCCCCATATTTTTCCAATTTTTTTAATGTATCCAGCATAGATGCCAATAATTGTGTCGATCGATCATCCAATTCATCATTTTCTATTTTATTTCATTTTTTTAAAAAAAAGTAAAAATATTAAAAAAGGAAAAGTAATATAGTAATTAAATAATAAATATATATATACATATATATACATAATAACAACGATAATAATTATAAATTATTTAATATTTTATACTCTTTTTTTTTTTTTTTTTTACCATGTATAACAGCTCTTATAAGGTTAATAGCCAATAATAAAGATTCTATATCATCTTCAATAGTAAAGTTATCGTCATGAAGGTCATCTAATAATTCTCGTTGTTCATCATCAATAATATTTGAAAGATCGGATAAATTAATATGCTGTTTTTTATACTGCTGCTGCTGTTTTTGTTTTTGTTGCTGTTCTATTTTATTTAATCGGTTCATATGTTCCATCACTACATTGTTTGCAAATAGTAAAATTTGCGTTGGTTTACCAAGAATATCTGGTCCCATAGTATCTGCCATACCCATAATTAACTGTAGCATCATTAATATACTATAATATACAATATATATAAAAATATATAGAATAAATTAATAAATAAATAAAATAAATAATATTAATAGCTATTAAAACAGTAAAGGATTAAAATATTATCATAATTATGCAATGCCTAGTTAAAATGTTAATTTTTTAAAAAAACAATTGCAAGATAATATAAAAGAAAATTACCTTTTTGGGTCAGTTGTACCAGTTGCAGAATCTTGCATGGTTGTATATACATTTAGTAAGTAGACAAAAAAATCACCACATAGATTTTGGTCATTTAAAAATTGAAGGAAATTCACAAATATGTCAATGTCTAAAGGAAGCTCATTGCTATATAACAGCTTTTTCTTCCTAAATAAATATTATAGCATGAAAAAAGTAAAAGATAAAAAAGTATATTTTTTTAGCATTAATAACTAATTTATGTCTATATATTTCTATTTACAAGCTCTTACTTTCTCATACGTAAAACAACACCACCAGAAGATGAAGGTGAAAAATAAGCCAAGCGTTCTCCTTTCATACTCGGTGAATCTAAAATTATTTTTTTTAAATCATCCACTGCGTCCTTTGTTGTAATTATACGAAAATAAGTCGTTAACAAATCTAAAACTGTCTCACGTAATCCAGATTTTGCTTTGCATGTAAAATTATATAAATGATAAAGAGGTATAATAGATGCTGATATGAAGGTTTGAATCACAATTGCCGAAGGTTCACCAGTCATAATATCATGTAAGAGTTGAAGCATAGAATTTAATTCTGTATCTTTAATTACAATAGGATCGTCACCATCTAAATGGTTTGTGTCGTTTTTATTTTTTTCATTTTGATCAATAGTCGAATCCACTTGTTGCCAATATGTTTCTAATAATCCAATAATAGGATTAACAAAGAATTTTTTACCAAGTTCAGGATGTTTACTAATAATACGACTAATTATAAAGGTTACTGCTTGATCTTTTGATGTATAAGGAGGGTGAGCATTTCTAAGTAATTCCAAGAGTTGTGGGGCAATAACTGCATAATAACTCTAAATTATGTAATTGTAAATATAATAATATACATTATTTAATATGCATTCTATTTTTATTCCATTTTTCGCTATTTTACCTCTACAGATGTCATTTGTCTTGGAACAGATAAAACTAGCTTTGTTATTTTTTCTAATTCTGCCAATTTGACTATTTTTTTTTAATAAAAAAATTAAAATTAAAATAAAATGTAAGAGTATTAATATATATATATATATATACTGATTTTATTATTATTCTATTATTATTCCATTCTTTCCTTCTTCCTTTTTATTACGTGTAAAAATATAAATTGATTACCTTGTGATGCATCACCTATAGTAAACTCCAGGACGACAGATACACCTTTAGGTTTTAATAATATACGAGACAAAAAGCGACCGCAAATACCTCTTAACCAGGCAGGGGTTGGATGCAAAGGGGATGTTCCTAGCAATAACATTAATGACTCCATAGAGCGATACATATCGGACCTAAATAAATATAAATTTGTATTGCAGAGTTGACAATAAATATTATAATGTAAAAAAATTAATAAACAAATAATTATAAAACTCATATACCAATATTTTCTTCTTATGCCAATGTTTATTATATTACTTTTCAAATAGCCACATAAACATACGAGCGCATTTATCTTTTTCTTGTGCAGTAATATTTATATCATCTTGAACTTTGCCTACTGGATTTGAAAATATAGTTGCTGGACTAAACGATTGTTGTTCGGATTTATCCATAGTGTGAGAAGTAGATGTTGGAGGAATGGAAGAAGCCGATGACAGTGATGATATAGGTTGATAAGCAAGTTGAAGTAAAGCAGCATATAAATCAGGTAAGTGTCTTAATAATAAAATTGATGCTACTGTTGTGCCAGGTTTTTTACCAACAATTTTATCATTCCTTAATAAAATTTCCATAAGTTGATTAACTATCATAAAGAGATATCGTGAAGAATGTTTTGAAATGCTTGGGCCATCATTTTCTTGGTTAGTAAATAGTTCTATTATTAAAAATAAAATAAATATATAAAAACGTAAATAAGCATGAATTTAATTTTAAAAATAAATATATGTATCCTATTTATATATTATTTTTATTATTATAATTGTTACCATGATTTGTATAACCAGATTTAACACGTTTTGATAATGGGACACCAACACCAGGAGCGAAGCATGGATACATTCCCCAAGATATAACAACTTGTAATAATGTATGAACTAAACGTAAATCTCGAACACCAAGGTAATCTTTATCAGTCGGAGTTTCTATAAAGAGATATAGAGATTGATATTATAAGTATAAAAAAAAGAATTAAACTTCGAATAAACTCGCATTTTACTATATAAAATAGCATATTTTATTTATACCATTAGTTGTTATTTCAGTTTCTAAAGCATGTTGAATTTTACAAAGTTGCTGTAAACACTGTTGTACAAAAGTATCTTGAATTGATTTAGATAAAAGTTGTTGATCTTTGGTGTCTTCGGAGTCAAGATCTAAACTTTTTAATCGTTCTTCGAGTTGTTGATTTAGTGTTAAATCTATACAAACACATAAAAGAATTGAAAATATTTAAAAATGAGGTTTTATTTATTTATTTATTTTATATTAATTACATAAATAAAAGGTTTATAATATTTTTAATTAATAAGCGGGTGATTTACCTTGGGAAGAAGTTGTTTGTGAATTATTATTTCCTACAAGTTTTGCCGACTGATCTAGTAATTGTTTTAATATAGATTCTGAATTGTTTGTTGTGATATTGGTACTATCAATTTCATTGCTCATAGTCTATTTTATTTTATTTTTGACAAGAAACAAAAAAAAAAATGAAAGAGAAAAAATTATTTAAAAAAATTCAAGCCAAAATATTTATAGTTTTTATAACTCCGGCTTGAATTTTTTAATATGGACCATGATTTTATATTACCATTCATGCTCACAACCAAAAGCAAAATATAAATTTTTATAATATAAGCTCTATATTTATTAAATATTTATTTATTTATATACACCTAAATATATAAAATACACTCTAATTACTACAATTTTTATAGTTTTTTTTTTTTACTATTGTTCAAAAGCTGGTATTAATATAGATTGAATATCTTTTTCATTTTTAATTTGCATAGCCAATTTTCCTTGGGCAAATTCTTTTTGTCCACCACCTCCACCTTTAACTCGTTTTAATATATGTTTTAATACCTATTTTTTTTTTAGAATAATAATAATAACAATATTAATATATATATATATATATATAATCGTTAAAAGCTAAACATTATCAGATAATTTATTTATTTAATTTTTATATATATTTATTAAATCTTACCGAATTTGCTGTTTCAGAGGTGATACTTTTATTATTTAATGCAATTGCTACCAAGTTATCTTTTACTAATACATGAATGGTATTTTGTTCGTTTTCACGTAAAACATTGGCACGTTTAGTCATATAATTTGAATCTAAGTCACGATCTATTAAATGAATTTTGACAGGGATATCTATTATTTTAATTTACAAAATGTAAAGAAAAATAGTAGTTTGGTTAGATATATCTTTCGCGTTAATTATAATAAGAACGATAAAAGAAAACGATGCTGTTGTTTTTTAAATTAAATAAAAATAATAACGATAACGTACCTTTTAATTGAGTTGTGATGAATGAGGAAGAGGATAATTGAGCTAATTTATCCGTCATAAAGTCTATTTTTTTGGTAAGATCTTTTGATTGTTGTAACGTCTTATCTAATTTATCTACCAAATCTACTGTTGTATTAGCTCGAAGTAGTTGCAACGCTTGTGGGATAGGTAAGTATGTTTTTCTATACCAATCAATACATGATAGACCAGCAACAGCTTCAATTCTTCTTGTACCTATCATATATTAAAATTAGTTCATTTAGTATAAAATTTTGTATAAAAAATTGCTTTTTATTTATTTACTTTTTCTATTTTTTTTCTTTTTCATTCTTTTTCCCATTTTCTACTTTTATATATTACCAGCAGCAACGGATGTTTCATTCAAAATTTTAAATGGATACAGTTTTTTAATATTATCAACATGGGTACCACCACATAATTCTCTACTTATGCCAGGAATATCAATCACGCGGACTCGATCACCATATTTTTCAGAAAAGGTAGCAATAGCACCTGAAGAAACAGCAGCTGCTAAAGACATATGTTTAACTTCTGTTTTTACATTAGAGATAGCCATTTGATTAATCCAATTTTCAATAGTAGACAATTCTTGCGGGGTTAAAGGTTTTCCATAAGTGAAATCAAATCTTAATTTTTTGGGTTCTACTAAAGATCCAGCTTGAACAATATCAGTTTGTAAAACATATCGTAATCCAGCATTAAGAAGATGTGTTGCTGTATGGTGTACTTCTGCCCCAGACCGATGATCTGTATCTATTTCTGTTTTAATTAATTTGCCTACTTGTAAAAATTGCTGATCCTTTTCAAACTGTTCGGCCGTAGTTTCTAGCTTAAGTGCAAGGCAGCCATCATAAGGCTGTATCACGTCTTTAACTTTATACTCTATCCCATTTTCCAAAATTAGCTTACCAGTATCGGGAACTTGACCACCTCCAAGGCCATAAAAGGGGCATGGATCAATGGCCATATGAATTTGTATCTTTTTTCCTTTTTGAGTTGATTGTATACCAACGATGGCAGATTCTTGATGAAATAAGTCGTGATCATAACCAGTAAATTTGGGAAATATATTTTGGTTTTGCCATTCTATTATAATATTTATTAATATATAAATTCAATTATTTATTTATCTCTAGACATATTATTTATATTTGTATTCGTATCTTTATTCATTTATATTTATTTCTTTACCAGATAAAGCTGTACTAGAAGCCAAGTTATCCGCTTTCCATGATTCTTTTCCCATTTTTTTTTGTTGTTCTTGTAATTTTTCAACAGCTAAAAAAGATCATAGAATAAAAATTATATAAACCAGTTTAAAACATATAAATTATTAATATTGGCGGATAATAATAATAATAATAATAATAATAGTGGATTCTTTTATATTAGTTTTATACCTTGTACATCAACTGTCCAACCTCTTTCTTGTGCAATAATTAAGGTTAAATCAAAAGGAAAACCAAAAGTATCATATAATTTAAATGCAATGGATGGTGGAATTGTTTTTGTATGCTGTAAATCAGATTGGTTGAACACGTTATCCAGTAAAGCCATGCCTCTATCTAATGTCGTTAAAAATGCTCTTTCTTCATTTTCAATAATACTACGAATAGATGATGATCTTTCAATAAGTTCCGGGTATTCATCAGCAGTAAAACATTTTAATAGGTGTGGATAGAGGTTATTCAAAAATGGATCTATAAAGTATATACAAACAACATTTTTTTTAGTAATGTGTCTCTGCTTAATATATTTAATAATTAAAAAATAATAATAGTATTGGTAATTATCACTTACCATGAATACCAAGTTGTCGTGCGGATCGTAATGCCCTCCTAATAATACGTCGCAAAACATAACCTCGCCCAACATTGCTAATTTTTTTTTTTTTTAAAAAAAAAAAAAGAATAGTAAAAATCAAAAAATGCTTTTCACTTGTACAAATCCATACATTCACTATATATATATATATATGTATATATGTATATATACATATAGCATATTCATTTTATTACTGTGTCTATTTATTACCTTGGTACAACACCATCGCCAATTAAAAAGCACATAGATCGAAAGTGATCAACGATAATTTTTTCATGAGGGTTAGGGTCCTCACTTGAATAGGCCTATAATAAAATAAAAGCGGGGATTTTAAATAAAAGCATACTAATCAATACGAACAACTTCTCTTATTTTTTAACCCTATACACCCATATGTTTTTATAATATACCTTAATATTATTGTTTTTCATCCAAAGTCTTAATCCATCAATTAATATTTTGAATTGATCTATTTGAAAGTTATTTTGTTTTCCTTGAAGTACACAAGCCATACGTTCTAATCCCATTCCCGTATCAATGCAAATTGTAGGTAATTCCGTTAATTGTCCATCAGATGTACGATAATTTTGCATAAATACTAAGTTCCAAATTTCTAACCATCTAAAAAAATAGTTCAATAAATGGAAATAAATAAACTAATAAATCAGTCACCATTATATTTTTATTACATTGTTTTTTACGGCCATTTCACTTTAAATAATATAATTACCTATCTTCACCTAATGAATCATCTTGTGTATCCCAAAAAATTTCTGTACAAGGTCCACATGGTCCCTCTCCATCTCCCATTGACCAAAAATTATCTTCAGGTCCACATTCCAATATCATATCATCTGTCAATCCAATTTTTTTCCATAATTCATATCCTTCTTTATCTCCCTTCAAAATACTAATATAATCAATATAAAATAAAACAAAAAAAAAGAAGTACGAATTATAGTTAATTAATATTAGCCTCATATAATAATTGGTAGTATAATAACAATAAAATATGCTTTTACGTTACGCGAAGTCTTTGTATAGGTAATTCCAATTCTTTCAATAAAAAATTCCAAGCATATTGAATAGCTTTTTCTTTAGAATATTGGCCAAAAGAAAAGTTACCTAACATTTCAAATAGAGTGTGGTGACGAGGAGTATAACCGACATTATCTAGATCATTATGCTTCCCACCTGCACGCATACATTTTTGAACACTAGTTGCGCTTTTAAAAGGTGCTGTGACTGGATTCATAAAATAGTTTTTAAAGGGAACCATACCTGCATTCGTAAATAGTAAACTTTTATCATGTTGATTAGGTATTAAACTACTACTTAAAACTGGTGTATGACCATTGCTCTCAAAATATTGTATAAATCGTTTTCTAAGCTCATGTGAACTAAGCTGTTGTATATATCTAATTTGCTGCCATTGTGGCTGCTGTTTCTTTGGAATAAAGATATTAGTTTTTGATAAACTAAAATATTTCCGAGGGAACGTTTTTATAGGTGTAGAGCGCGAAGTGATAGAATAATAGTACATTTATAATGAAAAATAAGAAAAGTAAAAGAAAATAATATTGACTTTTTTTTAAAAAAAATGTCAGATCATCCCCCTCAAAATTTTCAGCGGGATTTCAATAATAGTAAAAACTACTTGGTACAAATTATGGAAAGTTTATAAAAAAAACAAATAGTGATTTCCTTTTATGGGTTCCAAAAAAAATTCATTCTTGTGTTGAAATAAATTCTAACAAAATTTGTTAAAACACTTGAACATAAAATAAAAAATGTTAACGGTTTATATTTTATTTCATTTAAAAATGAGCGAAAATATGAATATAAAATAAATGAAATAAGTTTTTTTTAAAATCTGAAATGAGTGAGATAATAATGGGAAGAGAGGATAGGGAAACTATATTTCTTATTTTGTATTCTAATGTCGAAATAGACAATAATATGCGTATAGTAAAATTTACGAAGAAAAGATTTGATGATATATATTTATAAGAAAAAAATACAAAAATTAAATAAAAGATATACATATAATCTGTAAATTATTTCTTTTTAATATGTATAATTTTTATTACTTTATAAATATGTCAAATCAAACAAAACAATTTGAAAAAATAGCTATTATTTTCAGTATGTATCTTTTTTTTTTTGTGTATATAGCTTCAGAAAACTAAATATCAAAAATTTAAAATGACAAATCATAGAAAAATATAGAAAATCTCTTGACCAGTAAATATACTTCGTATTGTTATTATTATTACTATTATTTTTTTTTTAAAAAAAAAGATCACGAAATAAATAAATAAATAATAATAAAAAAATCTGGCCTTAAATATTATTATTTTAGCATAAGCGTTTTGATTTTGATCTATTTAAAAAGAGAGTCTTTTTTTTATTTCCCTTTTTTTTTTTTCTTTTCTTTTTCTTTTTAATCCTAAAAAAAAGAGAAAAAATAATAATGGGTAATTCACATAGTATGTATGATGATTATTATTATGATCCCTATTATGTAAGTTTATATCAAAATGAAGAGAAATATATTATTAATGTTTTAACAAAACTTTTTTCAATAATAAATAGCGAGGACATAGAATGAGCCTATTTGGGAGTAGATACAGATATATGCCAAATCATCGATATTATAGAACATCACCTTTTAATTATGGATACCACCAACCTATATATTATCCAACACCTACTTTTTCACCGTATTATCAAAGTTATTCACCTGCTATATATTACAGATGATTAGATCATTTGATTTTCTTTTAGTATTATAATATATCAGGCACCTGCCTTTCAAATTTTACTAATATATATATATATATATTTACTCTTTTTATTTATTTATTTTTATTTTATATTATAAATTTCTTTTGTTTAATATTTTCTTTCTCATGCAAAATGAAAATAAAAAAAAAATTACAATGTGAATTTTTTTATTTTAGTGCCACAACTGTTTATTTATTTATTTATAATTTAAAGGCTTTGTTATAATTTAATCCAGCTTACTTCAATTATTTTAAAAAACAACACTTCATTGAAGTAACGAGCAATAGTACACATTTCAGTTAAAAAAATAACAAGCAGTTTGTTTGTTAATTCACACTCCATTATTCATGCAACTATATATTTATTTTAATTTTTAGACAATAAGTTTTTTTTAAAAAAAAAAGTGAATTTATTCAAAGTTTGATTTTTACGTAGTCAACTGTTTGTTGTCTATCATTTTGCCGCATCTCAATTTTAAGTGTGCCACGTGATGTTAATTTCGTCATAAGATTGAACTCGGGCATACGATTCTTTACTACATTTTTTATTTGTTTTATTACAAATCAAATGATAATGTTTTTTAATTAAAAAAATGGGGGTTCTAAATGAACAAAGATCTGTTATGTCGAGTTTATATTGACTCATTGCTATTCCTTTTATATATATATATATATATATAAACGTACATTAACATTAAAACTCATTTTATTATTGCTTTTTTTATTATCGTTATAAATACAGTGTTTTTATTATTATTATTATTATTCTCTTTTCAATTTAATTACATGATTAAACCTTCAATTGATTTTTTGCCTGAGTTGCTATTTATATTTATAATATAGATGAATGCTTTATAAATCTTTTTTTTTATTTTTTATTTTATTTTATTTTTTTATTTCTTCACTCTGATATTAATTTAAATAAACAAATGAATATATAAATATATAAATATGAAATTAAACAGATGACATCAATTTTGCAGCCCGATCAATATCTACATTTCCACCACATAGTACAATTCCAATTTTCTTTAATTGCTTTTCTTTAGCCATTTGGTGAAATTCTGTATTATATAAAACAACAGCTACACCAGTAGCGGCTGAAGGTTCTATACATAATTTCATTCGATTCCAAATGAGTTTCATAGCTTGAAGGATTTGCTCTTCAGTTACTGTATAAATGCCGTCCACGTATTGCATGATCATTGGAAATGTGTTTTTACCTACATTAGTTAATAATCCATCAGCAACTGATGTTGCTCCCACTTTATTGATTTGCCTTGTCCATTCATCCTTATTTTTATTATTTCCTTTTTCCGAGTAATAAGATCGGTATGTGTCATTTACTATTTCAGGTTCAGCGCCAAAGACTAAAATATTTGATGCAATGGATTTGGCTGTTACTGCGCACCCCGAAAGCATACCACCACCTCCGACCGGGATAATTAATGCGTCCAAAGCTGTTCCTTGTTCGCTAATTTGTGTTAAAAATTCTAATGCTATTGTTCCTTGTCCTGCAATTACTGCCAAGTTTTCAAACGGATGAATAAGCGTAGACCCAGTTTCTTTCATAACTTTTTCAGCCTATGTAATAGTAATAATTAATATGAAAAATAATGAACATATATAAACCATATATTATAAGTATTTTGTTTTGTTATAATATTATTATTAAGAGAAATTATTATTTAGTTACTTACAGTTGCTTCTCTTGCTTCCAAAGTAGGTTCACATTCTATAACCGTAGCACCATAACCACGCACAGCATCCTTTTTAACTTGAGGTGAGTTGTTTGGCATAACAATATAAGCAGGAATATTATGATCCAAGGCTGCTTTAGCTAAGGCCTGAGCATGATTTCCACTCGAATGGGTCAGAGTGCTTTTTGGGCGAAGTAAGCTTACTGCGTTAGAGGCTCCACGATATTTGAAAGCTAAAAAAAATTAAATAAAAGTAATAGCAATAAAAATGATAGTAATATTAATAATTATTCTATTTTTTATTAACTATAATAATAAAGATATCATATATTTGTAGAATCATTTTTTATTAATATTACTATATTGTTCATATATTTATAATAGTATGTTTATATTTATTTATATATATACGTATATGTGTATGTATGTGTATGTATATGTATTTATTTACAGCCAGTTTTTTGAAATAATTCACATTTGAAAAAAAGCTCTATAGGTAAAGCATTATTCTCTGATGCTATATTATTTACAGTTGAACAAGATAACACTGGTGTTCTATGGACCTTAATTCGTGTAGCTGCAGCTTGGACATCTTCGATAGTTATAGGTGAATGAGTCATTTTTATTATTATTATTATTGCTATTGATGTACGTTGGGAAAAAAAAAAAAAAAAATAGTAAGAGAAAAGGAAATAAAAAAATGTATAATCAAACCAAAAAAAATTATGTTTTAAATAAAATCGGAGTTTACTACATTAAAAAGAAATAAGTTTTATTTCACAAATAAATCAAAGTTATTGATAAAAATTCTATTAAGCTGGAGATGGGGAATGCTGGTGTGATGGTGGAGGACTAGGAGAGTGATCAGACTTTGAAGGTGTATTTTCATATTTTGGGGACAATTGATTATATTTTATTGGCTCTGATGATGATGGTTGTTGTTGTTGTTCATGATGCTGTAATGGTGGTGGTGGACGATTAAATTCACTTCCGGATAGTGGAGGTCTACCAAATTCAGTTCCAGGTGGTGGGGGTCTACCAAACTCACTTCCAGGTGGTGGGCGATTAAATTCGCTTCCAGGTGGTGGACGATTAAACTCACTTCCTGGTGGTGGTCTACCAAATTCACTTCCAGGTGGTGGTGGAGGTCTACCAAATTCACTTCCAGGTGGTGGTGGTCTACCAAATTCACTTCCAGGTGGTGGTCGATTAAATCCTCCAGGTGGTGGTGGTCGATTAAATTCACCTCCGGGTGGTGGTCGTGGACCGTTGAAGTATGGGCGAACTGGTCCTAAAAAAAAAAGGTTATAATAATATATATATAAATATATAATCAGTAAAAAAAAAAAAAAAAAAAGGACAAAATATAATAAAAACGGTAATAACAATCAATTAGTTTTGATTTCTTTACGATTTAAGTGTCCTGTCGACATATTTCCATAAGGTGGATGTCCGGGTGGTCGATTAGCCATATATGGCGCACCAAAAGGTCGTGGTGGTCCGTCTGTTATTTATTAAATAAAAATAAAATTAATATCAATTAGTAACTATCATATCATTCTCTATTTTTTACTTTTTCTTTTTAAATATATCTCATTCTTTTATTGTATACTTACACCCAGGTACATATTGTCCAGAATATTGAGGAGGTATTACTATCAATTTTGTAAATATATATATATATATATTCATATGAATATATTATGCTTATTTTATATATTTTTTAGAATAATAACATTCATTACCTGCACTTGAATTTTCATATGCACGGGTGATTTCATTAATAATAGCTTGAGCTTTATCCTGACCGATCTCTAAATTAATAAATCAACCATAATATCCCTGGTTTAATAACACTGCTTTATATATCTTAATTCACTCTTTTTGCTTGTTTGTTTGTTTGTTTGTTTATTATCATTGTTATAAACCTATTTTATTTTACCAGCATAATAATTTCTAACATTCATAACGTGATTTTTGCCTGCATTGTGGCCTTTCCTTACAGAAGCTATATGTAATTAAGCAATAAAAATTGATCATTTAAGTTAGCATGTTTTTACTTATCAGATTAAATTTATATTTATATGTGTTCAATTTTAGCTTACGACTATCGTGTGTTAGAAATACATCGCAATATTCTAATATTTTTTAAAAAATAAAATAAAGTAAAATAAAGAATAAAAAATAACATTAATAATTGGAAATGGATCCACATCAACATCAAATAAATTGAATGAATTATATATTCTTTCATAATTATATATTAAATGTATTACCACAATAATACTTAGGCATCGTTCGATACCTTTAGATTTAGATTTAAAAAAATAGGTGAAAAAAAAAACGAAAGAAACAAAATATAAGAAAAATTTCATTTTTAAAATTTTAAAACGGCGCTATTTTTTATAAATGTATAAAATTTTTTAGTACTTACTTTTTTTTTAGCTCTTCAATTTTTTTATGAAGACTATCAATCAAATATATTTATTTGCAGCGCTAACAAGGATAATTACAATATTACTTGGAATAATATCATACTTATGGGCTGGTAGTTATGATACTTCAGCAGAAATAGTACTATCAGAAAATCCGTCTTATCATCATCTTGACTTTTTAAATATTTTTATACGTTGGGATGCTGTTTACTTTATACATATTGCTGAACATGGTTATGTTTATGAACAAGAAACTGCCTTTTTTCCTTTTTTACCTTACATAACTTATTATCTTTCAAATACAGGTATTTATTACTATCTTAAAATTAATGTTACATTTGTTATTTAAAAAGTTGTTTTTATAATGAGCTAAAAATCATCTTTATTAATGTATATATAAAATATTTGTATAGTTTTTATGCCTCTACAGAGTATTCTTGGAAAGCAATATACGTTAGTTGTTGTTGGTGCACTTATTTCAAACATATCATTCATTTGTGCGGCTGGATATTTATACAAGTAAGCGAAATACAATAAAAATTATTTTTTTTTTAAAAAAAAAATCAAGAAAAAGCATATTTTATTTATACTTTATTATTATTACTATTATTATTTGCTAAAAAAATTAAATAGGCTGACGCGATTAATTTATCCATCACAATCTAAACTTGCATTATTTTCTGCAATAGCTTTTTGTTTATCTTTGCCATCAATATTTATGTCAGCATTTTACACTGAGTCATTATTTGCGTTACTTAGCTTTATGGGAATGTATGCTATCACCAAGCAATATTACTTTTATGCATCATTATTATGGGGAATTGCTTCATTAACTCGATCAAATGCTATTATTTATATTGGTTTTTTTGCACATGAATTTATTATTAAAAGGTTAAGAGGATCAATCAAGGTATATAACTATCTATAATGTGCTATATATATGGAGATTAAGCTATCATTACGATTGAATTTTATAAACACTTATTTACTCATATTTATTTATATAGTCACTGATAGTTGGTATTGTTCGAACAAGCATTTATTCATTAATTACTATGTCTGGGTTTTTATATTTTCAATATTCAATTTATAAAGAATATTGTCAAGCGAATCAACTCGAAACTAATCCTCGACCATGGTGTTCGAGTACACTTCCATTCGTCTACAATTATGTTCAAAAAGAGTATTGGAATAATGGATTTTTGACTTATTATGAAATAAAGCAAATACCAAACTTTTTATTAGCAATGCCTATTATACTTCTTAGTGGATTCGGTTTATGGACATTTGCATCAAAGGATTGGATACATTGGCTTTCTTTGAGTATCATTACTAATAAACAAGGTAAATGAAAAGAAAAAGTAAAATATAAAAATTAAATAAAATGAATAAGTGAATGAATGAATTAACTTGATATATTTATACATTTATGAATAAATTTAAAATAGATGAACTCTCATTTATGAATCGACGAGCAACAGTATTTATGTATTTATGGACATTTTTATTATTTTATTCAACGACGTGTATGCATGTCCAAGTGATTATAAGATTTTTCACCTCATTACCACCATTATATTGGTATATTGGCTATTTACTTAATCAGGGTTTTCAATCCAAAGCTACTTTTTATCAGCAAATTTTATCAAATGGGATTTTATATTATTTTGTCATTTATGGATTAATTAGTACTATTCTTTTTGCATCATTTTTGCCACCTGCATGATTTATTTCTTTTTATTTTAGAACAAATTTTTTAATTTATTTAGTGTATTTTTATTATCATCCTTCTTCTAGAATTATATCTTATTTAAATAATTTCTTTATTTATACAACCTATCAATAATAAAACAATATCCATAGTTTACAATTCTGTAAAAAAAAAAAATAAAGTTGGCATGAAGGAAAAAATAATTCCGAACAAATTTTTAATTATTAAATTTAGCATGATATCATATTTTATTTTTTTCAACTATTTTTCTTTTTCTTCTACTTATTTATAAAACTATAATAAAATATGTCGTCTAATCTATCACAGCTTATTTGGGAACGATCTTGTAATCAGCACTTGTCTCGTTTTAATAAGCATAATAAATTCAGTAATGTTCTCCATTTCATTTTATATTGTTATTCAATAGATTAATCTTTATCATTTTAATTTTTTTATCTCGCAATTAGAGAAAACGGTTTATAGTGATCCTTACTTTTTGAATAAATTTACACTGGACAAAAGTTTAAGATCAGATAAAAGTAAAGATATTGGTTCTATTTGGTAATATATATATATATATATATATATATATATATAATAATAATAATAATAATAATAATAATAATAATAATAATAAATTAATGATAATAATAAATTATAGACATACTAAAAAGAAAATGATTTATTGTTTTTATTTATAGTTGGTCCGATAGCGGAGAAGTTTTATTATCCGGTTCTCGAAATGGTTTACTAACAATATGGAACCCTTTTGATGGAACTTTTTTACATATAAATTCATATACAGGTATAATCATAATACATCGATTAAAATAATAACAATAATAATAATAATAATAATATATACATAAAAGATACGTGATATTGATTGATATAATTTATTAATGTTATATTAATAGGGGAAAGGGATAGTTTACAATCTGCTAAATTTATGCCAATGACTTCAGATCAATACGCTATTAGTGGATCGGATTTAGGATATATTAGACTATATGACATTTCAAGTAGTACTATTATTTCGCAATACTCTGGTTTAAAAACCTATACCACTGTAGATACTAATAATCCAAACGATATTTTATCCTGTTCAGAAGATGGTAATATTTTATTTTGAGTATTAATAATAATATTTATAAATATATACTAGTATTATTATTTATGCTTTATTTTTAATTACTTACTTTTATCGCTATTATTTTCACTTTTTTTTATGATCATTATTATAGGCACTGTTCATCATTTTGATATAAGAATCCGGCATTCATCTCTAAAATCAAGTCTGTTATTAGATTACAATTGTAGTGGTGGTTCAATGGCAGTTCATTTACGTTCTTTATCTATTCATCCAAATAATGATCATTATTTTGTTACAGCGGGGTCACAGAATTATATTTTTTTACATGATCGTAGGATGATATCTAAAGGTGGCGACGTCTCTTTTCCCTTAAAATCTTTAATAAAACGTTTTGTTAATAATAATAGCTCTTGCACAACCAAAAATAATCAAGGTTTATCATTTGCTAATGCATGTAAATTTAGTAGATCACAACATAATTTGGTATTATATATATACATAAATTCAAATATAAATGAAATATTTATTATTTTTTATATATATATTATAGCTTATGGGTAATTGGTCAGATGATGGCATTTATTTATTCAATATAAATGATGTGGGGGATGATAACACAAATATCATCAAGCATAGATCTTATTTTACTGGTCATTTGAATCCTTGGGTGGTAATATACAGATTAATATATATATATTTATACATCTTTAATTTATTTTTTCCATTTATAAAATAATAGTCGAATGAAAATGTTGGGTTTTATGGAATGGATGATGAATATTTAATCTCTAGTAGTGACGATGGTTTAGTGTATATTTGGCAACGGCATACTCGAAAAATAGTTCAGATATTACAAGTAAATGCTTCCTTGATCAGCGCAATTCAGGTATATAACCCCTCTCCCCTTAACATTATTAATCTTAAAAATAATCGTATGATAATGAAACGATGAAATTTATTCGTCATGGTATTTTATTATTACTATTATTATTATTATTTTTATTATCAAACAGGGTCATCCGCAATTACCTATATTGGCCATTGTGTGTTCCGGTCAATCTATTAAAATTTATTCACCTTTATATGGTTCCTCAGAAACACTTGATCCAATAACAACTAAGTCTACTACTACTACACGACATAAAACATCAGACACACCAATATCACATATGTTTGAAGTGGACGATTTAATAAAAAGGAATGAAGAACTTAGACAAGGCGATCCGGTCAACTTATATCACTTTTTAATAGAAAACGATTTAGACCATTCACCATGTTATATTCAATAATTTTTCTACCTTTTCACTTACAGCAATTCTGACTTTTAGTCATTTCTAGTATATTTATACCTAGTTTTTTTCCTATTTTCTTTACAAATTTTTTATTTTATTTTTATTTACATTTTTTAAATATATAAATATCATGTATTGTTATTACTATTCTTAAGTGTATACAAAAAATTGCTTTCGCAATATGAGATAAATAGATATAGTAATTGATAATTGACATTAAAAAGAAGTAGATAATTAAAATAAAATAAAAGATAGATGTTTTATTCTTTAGATAAGCATGAAATATATTTACAATTGTTTTATTCAAAGGAACTCATACTATTAATAAGTTATATCATTATTATTATTATATAATATTTTAAAAAAAAAATAGCAATGACAACAGAAAAAAAGACAAGGTCTTATATAAATTTAGACATGTTAGCTTAAAAATATTTTTTTTTTTGTTACAAAGGTATGTAAGAGGTACAAAAAAATTATAACATGATGCATTTTTTGCTTATCTTAAATAATAATAGTAATAATAATAATAATAATAATAATAATAATAATAATAATGATAATAATAATAATAATCCACTTTATCATAAAACATGTTTCGAATTTTTACATTTGTTTATATGTTTTATACTCACTATTTATAAAATGATTTTCATATGAATTTTTTAATATTAATATTATAATTTTGATTATGATATTTTTATTAACAACAATAAATTAACACGTTATTGCTGATAGTATATAAAATGGGTCAAGGTTTTCTTTATTTTTCTTTCTTTTTCTTCTTAATTAAATATACCTTTTATTTCTATTTCTATTCAAAAAAAAAATCACATAATGTTAACCTGGGAAACTATCAAGGTAAATTAATAAAGGTTATATAATAAAATAAGAGTAATTATTTAATGGGTAATAGCTAATTTAACAGTAATTTTTTTTAATATATTTTTTTTTTTCGTTTTTTAGTTACCTCAAGAGCCTTCACCAAACTACATTCTTGTTAATAACATTTCATTAGGATCAACTGATGCTACAGGTAAAATAATAATTACTAGGGGTTATATTTATATATCTTTAAAATGATAATGATAATATTAATACTGCTTATGTAAATATATTGTTATTACCATTTCTATAACTTTAGTAAAGGAATTCTTTTTATTTTGTGGGAAAATCAAAGAATTTGAATTACAAATGTAAGCTTGATAAAAAAAATCTTGAAACACGTAAACAAAATCCTTGATGAATACAATTTATGATAACAATATCCATTTTTATTTTTTATTTTTTATTTTTTGTTTTTATTTAAATATGAACACGCATATATATATATAGTGATGAAACTGAATCAAGTCAAGTTGCTTTAATTCATTTTGAAAGAGAATCAGCTGCTAGAACCGCGTCCTTACTTAGCAATGGTAAGTAAACATAATTATTACCTTATATAGAAATTGATACATTGGCACCCAGTTAGAAAATTTATTTTTGACACTAAATGACAAATAACTATATTTATTTATTTATTAATTTTTTTGTTTATTATTTTTTATTACATTTAAATATATACATATATTAATAGCTTTGCTTGACGAACAACATATTACGGCTGTACCTTATTATTCAGATTATTTCTCTTTTGATGATAAAGCAAGTGATGACGGAAGTGAAGCAAGTCAAGAGTCTAAACCAAAAACTCGCATTGTTGCTGAAATTTTGGCAAATGGTTATATTTTACAAGATCAAATTGTTGCTAAGGGTTTACAGTATGATCAAAAATACCATTTCTCTACTACATTATCAAGCTACTTAAATGTCTTACAATCCAATGGTAAAATAAATAAATATATATACATATATAAATAATAATAATAGTATTAATTAAAGTTCATTTATAATATATAAATATATATATTAAAAAACCAGTGAAACATTTTGATGATAAGTATCGTATTTGGGATCGTGCTGTTGAAATTGATCAAAAGTATAAACTTCAAGAAAAAATGCAATTTGCTGTCTCCAAAGCTCAAGAAGCCTTAAATACACCAACTGGTCAAAAAGTTCATGGTCTTGCTAGTCAGACTATGAATCATATTGCTACTGTGCACTATGAAGCTAAACGAATTCAAAATGATAAATTAGGGAATAGTCATCAATCACTTCAAGAAACAGAAGAAGAGGAAGAAAAAGAAGTAAAAAATGAAGAAACTAAGGATCAAAATCTTGAAAATAATATTGTTAATGTTCCTCCAACCGTAGATCTTCATAATAATATCACACCCACTTTGGTTGCATAATAGTATAATTTTTTTTAAAAAAATAATCCAGACTTTAAAATTTTTTTATAAGCAAATAAAAAAAATTTTGTACCATATTCGGTTTTTCTTCAATTTTTTTCTTTTTCTTTTTTTTGGAAAAATTATTTATAAATAGTTAAAATACGTGTATATATGTTGATAAAATGTGATTATGGCATCTAAATCTATCACTGCAGATATTTCTTATTATGTTACTATTGATGAAGAAAAAATAGTAAAACGCCAACGTTTATTTCAATGTAATAATAATAACAACGATCACAATTCAAATGTCCAGCAACAAATTACAAGTAAGGTACTATCTCGCGCCTCTTCTCTACAAATTTTAGCAAAAACTTGGTTATCTCATTATAACAATATCAATATGCGATCTTCATTATTAAATGATATAATAGAATTAAAGAGAAAGTTACTCTTTTCTATTGATCAATTTGTACAGTTCTTAGATCTACCAACGATACCCTCAAAAGATATCCTTCCTCTTCTAATAGCTTATCATACTTGGTCTAAACTTACCTACGGAACCTTAATGCCTTTAATGGCGTTATTATTTCCTCTTATTCAAATGGATATAAACAATATCACTATTAATAATAATAGCAATGGCAATGACAGCAGTACACTTATTGATTGTTTTCATCGTGTCCAAGACGAAACAGTTCTTCAAGATTATTTGGAAGCTATTATAAATTATTTACATTTTAACATCTTGGACAGTATGATTGAGAAAGAGAGACTGGAAAAAGAAAAACAGAAATCGAACAATATTTTAGTACAAAGTTGGATGGATAAATTATTAGAACAAGATAGAAAAAATGCTGCTTTTTATTCTATCAGGTAATATTCTATATGTATACTTAATAGCTATTATTGCGATATTTTTTAATATTTTCTTTTCCTTCTTTTTATTCTTATAGTGATAATAATCATTCTAGTTGTTCCAGTTTATATTTAACTTATTACGATGTATTTCTTGACAAGGATCGTCTCAGGTATTTATCATGGAATGATAAAAAACGATGGATTATGAAAGAATGGGATAGTTGGAATCAGTTTTTAATAGGAAATCATAAAAACGTTGACAACGATGACAATCAAATGCAGTTATGGATGCAAGAAAAGATCAATATAATACATTATGGAGGTAGAAAAAACAATAATTGAAATAAAATTGAAATGTATGCATATATATATTTATATTTTCTTATTATTGTTTGATTTGAAAATAAAAAAACATGGTAGATAAACTGGACAAACGATATCTAATACTCATAGAAAAAAACATGCTCTGGTTTAATGAGTTTAATTCAAATATATCATCATCGTTAATTAGTTATATTGCAGATCAATTATTGGCGGAAAAGGTATAAAAAGTAAATAATGTAATTTAAAAAAAATATAATAAAAGATAAAATAGGATTAGCAAAATCAAACCAATATACTTTTACATACTCTTATATTTTATTTTATTTATTTTGCTTTTTAAAAAAATATAGGTAGTACCAATAACTATGATATGGAGTATATATCATTATGGATGTAATACTTTGATAAACACTGGTCAGGACTCTTTATATATTGTAAAAGTTCTAGAGGATATCAAGGATGCTATCATACAGCATCTTAGTAATAAATCCAATATTATAGCTGTTTTATTATCCATTGTTCAAATATCGCTTTATTATATGTCTTCCATTCTAACTTATCAACAATGGTTTGAGGTAGTGTCATTACAAAATAAAATAGAAGTTATAATTATTACCATTACCATTATTATTATTTTAATATATACACCTGTCAACATCGCCATCGTTTTTATTAACATAATTTTATATAATAGATTAACTTTGTTAAAGAAGATACGCAGTGCTTGCAAACTAAAAGGCAATTTCAGCTATGGATGATTCACTTGGAAAATATGATACCTTATGAAATACCAACAGTACTTCAGGTAATGTTATATATTTATACAAGTAGATAAATATTTGCAATAAATAAATAAATAATTTTTATATGTATATATGTATAAACATTTAATATTCAACCAATGTCATTTTTTATCAAATAAATTAATGAATATTAATATAGACACAAGCAAAAGTATATAGTAATATAAATGGATCCTTAGCAAATAATTATGTCACCCTTGTTAAAAGAAAATTATTGGTACTTGGTATAGATGGTTCATTAAGGAATTACCCAATGAATATATTTATGAAAAATAATGGCCCTAATAATACTAATAACTTTAATAGCATAAATAATCCTATTGACATAAATAATAGTATTAATGATAGTAATACAACCAAAATTGACAGTAGTCATTATTCTCAGCTTACAGACAATAGTGATATAAACAACAATAATCCCAATAGTGGCATACATATTTCAGATTTAGAAAAATTATTAAAAGCATACAATGAAACAAACATGGTTCCAAAAGAATTATGGGAGGATTCTATCTTTCGTCCAAAATGGTTTAAGCTCACTTTTGTGCCAGCATTGATGAATTGGAAGCTTACAGATAAAAAAATGATTGAGAATAGATATCAATTGATAGAAGCTCTCAATGCAAAAAGAAAAATCCCAACCCCTTTATACCAGCAATTCATAAATAAAAAATAGCCTTACTATCATTTGATCATATTGTATATATAAAAAAAAATGCAATAATATAAAATAATATAAAAAAGTCTAACAGCCTTCAAATAAGGAAATAAATAGTATTTAATAATAAAAATAATATTAAAGAAATATAGATAAAACTGATTTGCTTAATAAAATAATGGTATGCGTAAATATAAAGAGAGTGAGAAAAAAAAAAGATATTGGAATGGGAAAAATATTATTATTATTAAAGTATCGTTATAATCATATGAAAATCAAATTAAAAAAAAAAAAGGATAAAAAAACTAATACATAAACAATTATATAAAAGGAATAAGTAAAAGAATAGAATAAAATAATTTATATATATATTTTTTTTAAAAAAAAATATTATATCGAAATAAAATAAAAAAGATGATTGATTAAATAACTATCTTAATTGAATGAACGACCATTAGATAAGGTTTCATACATAGAATCGATTTCCTTTTTATAAACTTTAGCAGCAGCTTCACGTTTCAATTTAAATGTAGGTGTCAATAAATCATTATCCACAGAGAATTCTTCAGAAGAGATATGAACAGCACGCATTTGTTCAAATCCTTTCAAATCATTAGCCTTACCAAAGGCGTTTAATTCCTTAAGTAAGGCCTTTTTAACATCATCATTATTGTAAATATCACCACCGTTTGCAATATTATTAGCCCATTTCACAAATACTTCTTTATCGGGGACAATTACACCGACCAAGGAAGCTTGTAATGAATTACCATAAATGAAAGCTTGGGCAACCAATTCATGTTTTTGATAAACACCTTCAATTTTTTCAGGAGCCACATATTCACCTTGAGATAATTTGAAAATGTTTTTAAGACGATCAATAATAATAAGACGACCAGCTTCATCGAATTTTCCAATATCACCAGTATGTAACCAACCATCACTATCTAAAGTTTCAGCTGTTTTGTCAGGAACCTTGTAGTATTCGCGCATGACAGATGTTCCACGAATACAGATTTCTCCACGAGGATGAGGTTGATCGCTAGATAAATATTCCATATCAGGAACATCCACTAATTTGATTTCTGAACAAGGGAAGGGAATACCAACTACACCAGTTGTATTATCACCAGTAATTGTTAAACATCCACCACAGAAATTTTCAGTTTGGCCATACCCTTCATACACATTGGCTGAGAAACAAATACGCATGAAATTCATTACATCAGGTGAGACTGGGGCTGATCCACTAAGAATAAATCGAATTCTACCACCTAATTTAGCACGAATCTATTTCACAAAAAAAAAAAAAAAATAATCTTTTGTGTTAATTATTCCCCAATCCATTTCCAAAAATAGTCTTTTCCTATTACATTTATTATTTTTTTTTATTTTTTTTTACCTGACCAAAGACCACACGGTCCCATAACCAATGGTGAACAGTTTTATTCAAATAGCCTTTTTTAGAATTATATGCGCGATGGAATAAGTAACTACTAAGACCTCCTTTAGCTTTCACGCCAGCAAATACTTTATCATAAATACGATTGAATAAACGAGGAACGGAACAGAATACAGTGGGTTTTAATTCAGCAATATCGTCTAATAATTTCAAAGTATCACCCTATAGTTACATTATGTTAATGTAAAAATAAAATGAAAAATAAATATTAAAAATTAAAAGAACATTCTATATGTATATGTATAACTGTTTATACTTAATAAAAGTTGTTATAATGACGATTCTTACTTGATAATAACCAATGGCAGCACCACGATAAACATGAAGAGCTTGGGCAACCCGTTCGAAAACATGAGCTAATGGGAGATAAGAGATATAAACATCAGAAGAATTAACTTTAGCAAAGACACCAACATCACCAACAGCAGCAGCACTATAAATGGATGCTACACAATTGGCTTGAGTTGAAACTGCACCTTTGGGTACACCAGTTGTACCACTAAAAAAAAGTTTATTTTTATTATTATTTCGGGATTTTTTTTATTTTATTTTTATATATTTATAATAATATATATATATATTTTACCTAGTATAACAAATAGTAGCAATATCATCAGGGCTAGGTAAATCAGTTTCTTCTTGTACTTCTTCACCTAATTTTTCAACTTGTTTAAAAGTATGTACTTGAAGACCAACGCTTTCAGCATTTTCCTTATCAGCTGAATCAATAGTATCATCCATAATAATAACATGTTGAATGGTTGGTAAACGGGATTTTAATTTAGTAATATTCTTCAATTTATCAGCGGTGGCTATAATATAACCCATTTCAGTTTGGTTGACAATATATTCAATAGCCTCAGCGCCAAGTGTATCGTACAACGCAACAATAATAAAAGCTTGTCGATAACTAGCTTGTTCACCGATAGTCTAAAATCATGTTATTAATAACATTAATAATAAAATATATATACATATGGTATATAAATAAATATGTGTATAATAAAATAAATCAACAAAATATTCACACGAAATGTGTATATTTATTTGGTTTACCCATTCAGCACGATTGATTGCATAAAAACCAAGAGCTTTTTGCCTAGTCAAACCTAATTTTAATAAACCTTTGCCGAAATTTTCAATACGGGCACGGACTTGACGATGAGATTCCCATACATATTCTTTTGCTTCACCATTTTCAATACGTCTTGTACCCAAGAATGGATTATCTATATATAAAACATTAATAAAAAGATGAATGAGATGGTGACTTATAATTATAAAGATTTCCCCCCCCCCCTTTTCTCCTCCTTCCCTAAAATCTTTTTTTTTTTATTTCATTTTCCCATCACATCTTTTACTTCACTATATTATTTTTTGTCTTAGATAAAATTATATTATCAGCATATTTAATAATATATCTTTTTCGCTGCACTTTATCTTCTCTTATTTTTTTTTCCTTTCCATTCATTCTATTGTGTTTATTTATTATCCATAAACATAAAGCACTTTGTACTTTGTTATTATCTACGCTGTATTAACCTGTTACGTTTATACACACTGTTTTTCCTTCCTATCTATTTTTATAATAATCTATATTCCTTTCTTTTTTTTTTTTTTTTAAATAAATCAATCCGCTTATTTTTATTTTTATTTCCTTTACCAGCACCAATTTTATTCCCAGTAAGATAAAGATCCCATAAAGTTGTGATATTTTCAGGATGATCTAACAACTTGTCAGCGAATTTAAAATGACGCATAACAGCTGTTTCACCAGCTTTCTTTTCAAGCCCTTTGACAGGAACCGTGTATGGAGGTTGAAATTCAGTTGCCATCTCTTTTGTTAAAAAAATAAAAATGAATAAATTAAAAAAAAAGATAGAGTAATTATAAAAATATAAATGTATAGAAAAGAGGAGAAGAAAAAAAAAAAAAAAAAAAAAAGCGAAAGAGAAAAAAATTAACCTTTTTTTTGGTGTTTAAAATTTTTTAAAAAATTGGGGATAATCATACTTTAATTATGGGGTGTGCGTGTCCCTTATTTTTATTCATCTGATCTTCAATATTAAACTATTACTGTGCCTTGATTATATAAATATAAATATAAATACACATTATTATTTTTTTGATCATCATTCATTCACTTATATAAAGTATCATTTTTTGAAAAGATAAAGTAATTTACTCTTTTTTATGACAAAGGGAGTTTTATATTTCTTTTTTTTGATAAAAAGGAAAAGACGTTTCAAAAATAAAATAGCCAATCATTATTATTATTTTTTAACGTGTGTATATATATGATCATGAACTTAAAAAAAAATGCTAGAGATTAATAGAATACAATTTGGTTGATAGGAATACAGGAATATATACTTTTTTTTTATCGGGGTACGGTACAGATACCTTTTTTTTGTTACTATAGATACTTTTATTTATATTTAAGGTGTTATATTATACAATGAATTATAGACCAAAAAATAAAATAAAAATAGAGATTATGATGATGACCAAGATTTTTTTAATTGCATAAAAGGAGAAAGCATAAAAAAGGGAGAGAGAGAGAGAGAAAATAAAGGGTTTCTTTTTCATCAGTGCTTATTTTTTTTAATTTATTTTTTATCTTTGTTTTTAACTTGCACTTTTCCATCTATTAAAGTAGCTTGTAAGCCCATTTCATCTAATTCGTTGGATTGGATTGCTTCTATTGGTTTCATTTCTGATATTAATCCTTGATTTTCAATATTATTTTCCAGTATATGTCTTAATGATACAACAGCATGTTCCCGTATATCTAAATATTAATAATAAAACAATTATTATTATATGGCAATTCTTATTATTATTATTTTCCGGATTTTTTTCTCCTTATATTTTTAATTTACAAGGATTGGATTCATCAATTTTCATTTGGTTCAATATTAATGGCAAGCCTCCACATTCACGTACCTATATATGAATAAGAATGTTAAGTGAATGAAATAGATGAGCATACATATAGATATATTTAGAATTTCTTTCTATCTTTTCTTCAAAAAATATAAAATATTACCAAGTCTTGATTAGCTTTATCTTTATAACAAAGAGAACCAATACATTTAACAATTTCTCTTTTTAAATAATTAAAACCAAGTTTTGATTTTTCCTTGTCATTCCAATCTACCATTTTTTCACAATGGCTTAATAGCTCTATAGTACAATAAGAGTAATAATAATAGCATTAGTATATATATATATATGTGTGTGTGTGTGTGTGTATGTATGACCCCACACTTCAACCTATTATTAAAATATTCTTTTTTTTTCTCCATTTACCTATAATAATTGACATGGCATTGTATTTATTTAAATATGATTTCATTGGTTGATTATAATTTGTGAGTGAAGTAGTAATGAATACATTAACGATTTGAAATAAAAGGACTAAGCAGGTATAAACGAGGGATACGTCATCTAATTCTATATTGGATAATTTATCTCGATGTGTCACCACGGCATGCTCAATTACTCTGATAGCTTCCTTTGATAGTTCACACAATAGTTGAGTCATGTAATCAAAATCATTGTCTGTAAATGGAATTTTAATTTCTGGGTGCTTGTATAACGTTGAGTCCAAGAGTTTTACAAGTATAGTTTGATGTTGATTGACAATGATTGCACTATTTATATTATTTTTTTTTAAAAAAAAATATTATTTTAATTAGTTACGAGCCTATTATATATATACTATACATAAAAGATATATGTATATATTACCTATCTGTCCCTTTTAATATGTTCATTGCATTTACAAAATAACCAAATTTTAAAATTTCATTAATAATGATGTATCTAATAGGGTTATATAAATATAAATAAATAAATAAATAAAAATGAGAATGTAAACTTACTTCAATATATGATATATATAATTATAAGCACTATTATTATTTACCCTAATTCAAAATGTTGATTTGATTCTTCACTATGTGATCTATCTATCTCCGTTAATACAGATTTAAGAATGATAATTCCATTTTGACTCGTCACCAATAATTTACTATAATTTAAAATAAATTAATAAATATATATATATATATATATATACATCAATTATTTTTTATTATTATTTACTTATTACCATCTTTCATCACTATTACGTATACATTGAGATATTAAAATTAGCCCACTAGTAATTGTATCTTTATCATTACATTCAATAATTTTACTATAATTTTAATATTAATATATGAGGTGAGTTTTTTAATATATGTGTGCATTTAATAATATACCAACATCGCAATTATCTTTTGTTTATTTTTTATCATAAAACTTACTTCCAAAGCATAAATGATTGATCCTGACACCACTTTGCCCAAACAACACCAAGGATACTATCATTGCCAGTAACAATATTACAAATAGCTTGTGTTCCAACTCTTACAATCATCATACCTAGTTAATGAAAACAATTCATCCTATTGAGTTTTAAATTTGACAATTGCTTTTTTTTTTTTTTTTTTTTTTTTTGCATGTATAAACTAATTTTTTGTTTACTTTGTTCAGTTAAAAAATTGAGATGAATTTGGATAATAGAAATGAAATGATCTAAGGCTTTACTCTCACTATAATATTTATAAAAAGGAAAAGTAAAAAATAGAGAAACAATAAAAAATTAGACACCTTACACTTTGTTGTTATTATTTCTTCAAAATTGTTGTTTTTATGTATACTTACAAAGCTAATTGTTGACCTTCTTTATTTGCTGCGACAATATTTCGAGAAAGTTTAATCAGTTCTATTAAATAAGATAAATCCACCTCAGGAGAAACCGCTTGACATTGTTGTAAAATAATATTCGCGTTTTTCCAATATTGACTTTGTTGACCTAGTGATACTCTATAATAATAAAGAGTGTTATTATTTATATATTATTTTATTATTCTGTTGATTAATTGAATGATTGTTTACTTGTTTGCTTGTCTGATTACTTGTTATTATTACTCTATAACTACCTACCTGAAAGAAGAATTGGTTAAAGTGGTTTGAATAGCTTGTTTTAAAATAGTAATCAATTCTGTTTTTGTTTGTAAAGGTGAATTGTCTTGAGCAAAACAATCAAGTGCATCAATAACCTGCGTTACACTCATGATTACTTAAAAAAAAAAAAGTATATATGTACGAGAGGAATATAAAAAATTTGATCAAGTGTAAAAAGGTAAAAAACCGAAAACCCCGATCCGAATTTTATTTTTATTTTTTTGCGTAGCTTTTTCTATTTTGTATTTTATAAAATATTTGTGTCAGAAAACCAGAATAAAAGTGAAATTAGGGGTTAGCTTTAACTATGGTTATTATTATTTTTGGCAAGAGACGCTTAATTACGTTCCTTTAGTATAAGAAAAAGGGATTTTCATCAAGAATATGTTCTTATAAAAACCTTGATTTTAATTTAATATCTTTTTTTATATTTCCGTTATTTTTAATATAACAATGGAAAGATAAAAAAATTTTATATCATGTGAAATAAAAAAATAATCAAAAAAGAAATATTTTTTTTTATTTTAAAAAAAAATGTTTTATTGTTATTTGCTAATTTGGTATAAAATAATGAGAAATGTAAAGATAAAATAAAACATTGATTATATATAAATGTATCTTATATGTGAAATGTCGAAGGGTTTTAGATATAAATACATTATTATTATCATTGGCACTATCACCACCATCTTAGCTTCATCAACAGAAAATGGCTAATCATGTCCGAAAAAGTTTGGCTGGCTGGGTTTTAAAAATATTCAAATCTTTTTTTGCTCCTTTTTTTAAATTTCTTCATCTTTCCCTTTCCTTTTTTTTTTCCCTTTTCTCTCTCTCTCTTTCATTCTTTTTTTATTTATAATAAATTATATTTTATATATAGATTTAACATAACTACATCCATTTATTTTTATTTTTATAAAATACGTATAATAATTTTAAAATATTAATATCTCCCTTCCATTCCCTTTCCCTTCTTTTTTTTTTTTTTTATAAACTTATAACTTTTTATATATTTTTCGGCACTTTTTATTATAATTTTTCCTTGGTTTGTAAGGTTATATAATCGTATATTATATTAAAAAAATCTAAATATGGCGGACACACTTACAATAACACCACCTCCTGAACAAATCCACGATAAAGATGATCATATTAATAATAACACTATTATTGCAGATATGATTGACACTACCACTATAACTACAGATATTGGTACAACTAATACACCTGACACAGCGGATATAGCAATTCCTACTCCTACAACCCCCACCACTAATGCTACCACTAATGCTACTAATATAGCACTTAAAAATTGTGAATCTTGTGACCACTGGGAAAAACAATATAATATTCAACAAAAGGAAATAATTGACTTAAAAAAGGGCATAGCAGATCGTGATAATGAATTAATACGCTTACAGCAAGATATGCAATTGTTGAACACCAAATATGTCTCCGCGATTGATAGAGTAGCTGATATCCAACATGAAAAGGATTTAGTAGAACATGATGTAGAAGAATTATCCTGCAAATTATTTGAAGAAGCTAATGATATGGTAGCTATCGAAAAAAAGGAAAAATGGCTGTTAGAAAAGGAATTGAAGACAGTAAAACAACAATTAATGGATGAAAAGGCTCAATTACATGAATTACGTCAAAGGTTATTGCAATGGGATAACGAAGAACGTCATCAACATCAGAAACAAAATAAGTTAAAGAAAAAAAAATCAGCCTCTTTAATTACAACAACTTTGAAAGAAGAAGATGAATCTAGCATGATAGAGGATCATGAAGCTGCAGATGGTGATGTTGAGTTGGAAGAAGAGGATAATTACGATGATATCAATGGAAACCGTTCATCCAACTATCAAGACTTAACGAATCAAGATGACGATGATGAAGTAGAAGAAGATGATGACCAATTTGAAGATGCAGTTGAAAATTTAGAAGATCCTCAAGTGCGTGCTAAACGTGATCTCGCTCTTTTACATGGTATCAAAAAGAAAAAGAATAAAAATAGATCAAGTAACATAAATATTGACAATACTAGTAAGGGATTAATGAAAAAGAAACAACAATTAAGATCCGTCTCCATGCCGCCCCCACCTTCTACCACTAATAAAAAACAATATACCATTACACCAACCGTTGATCAAATCCAGTTAGAAGCCTTTCAACAATTTGTTCATTCCTCAAGTAATGTACCATTGAAAAAATTATATCAATTTGCTTATATAAAATATTGTCAATTAGAAGATGTGGAACCCTGTTTACGATTTGGTCCTCATTCTAGATTATCTGTTAAAAAAATGATGGACTATCTATTACATCAGCCATGCTATATTGAGCATATGCCAAACAATGCTAATAATAGTGATGATCACCAGAATGATTCTTCACACAACCTTCAGCAGCCAGTCACTACCATGATTCCATCTTCAGTTGCACAAAGATCTTTGATTTGGGATAGATGGCATAGTAGTTTAACTTCATCTCATTCAAATAATAACTTGCAGTCCTCTTCCTCGACTACAACAAAATCAACATCAACATCAACAGTAATTACAGCTATTGGATGTGCTGCTTGTGGTCGACCTAAAGAAAAAAACAATAGTACACTATATTACCAATTTAGATTGGATGAAAAGGATGATTGGTTACCTATTGATCAATATTGTAGAGATCGGTTAGTGGCTGTATGCGAATTTTTTGTTTTTATTCGTAATATTCATTTACGTTTATATTCTCATCGTTCCATCGATGATTTATACTCTGAAAATATTCGGTTAAGGTTACAAATGTTTTATTCCCGGTAATTACAATAAAAAAAAAGAAAAGGAATATAAATGGAAAAGGAAGAAAAGTGAAGAAAAATGAATTGTAATGAAATTATTACTTACCTTTTCTTTCATTTTCATTTTTAATATATATAGTATGGGTGCTTTACCTGTTGTATTAGAAGGAATGGGTCTAAATGCGGATTCTATTGGAAGAGCCTCAAATCCTCATGATCAAGGTTATGAATCTTCTGGTTCTATATCAAGTCATTGTCCAACAACACCAAAATAAATAAGTTCATTCCATCATCAACTTCATTTCTATTATTATTAATTTACCATTTAACAAAAACAAAAAAGACTAAAAAACAAAAAACTTTAAACTAATTTAATTCATTCAGTATATATAATATCCTTTAATATTTACATTTTCTTTTTTAATTAATATTTTATCATTATCATTTCCCTATACATATTACACTATTTAATTATTATTCTTTTTTCTTCCCTTCCCTCTCTCTCATAATGTATTTTTTTATAAGTTAATTTATTACCATTACTATTATAATATCAATCTATTACTATTCTTATTTTAATATTAAATCTTTTATTATTATTATATATTTATTAAATAAAAATTATCATAGTTCCGTATAAAGATATTACTACACTCTTTTTTTTAAAATATATTTAGGATCATAGGCATAGGCGTAAAGAAAAAGAAAAAGTGTCATATTTTAGTATCCTATGTATTTCAAAAAATCATTATTGGTAGATATTTATATTAAATGAATTTGTAATGTGAGAGAATTATCGTATTTCATTATTGGAATATTAAAATACGTTTATAGTTGCTGTAATTATAGTTTTGTACCAT
Source organism: Cunninghamella blakesleeana (assembly GCA_017871115.1). Classification (NCBI taxonomy): domain Eukaryota; kingdom Fungi; phylum Mucoromycota; class Mucoromycetes; order Mucorales; family Cunninghamellaceae; genus Cunninghamella; species Cunninghamella blakesleeana. Next base: position 4,185,696 of record JAFCIZ010000005.1, read on the forward strand.
AATGCGTTTAAGTATTTATGTATAAACAATGTTAATTTTTTTTAAAAAATGATGTATATATAGCTTAATTATAAGCATTTAGTTGCTCTTCTGTGTGTGTACGTTGAGTTAGATTTGTATAATTATACCAAGCGATTTTTTTTATTAAAAAACAAAATAAATATAAATACTGACATTATTACTGTTGTTGTGTGAATATGTGTTGCATAAAGTTTATTTTATTTTTATATATAAATGTAAGTAATATTTTGTTTTTTTAAAAAATAGAAATAGAAAAAAAAAACAGCATATAATAGTTGTGTCTTGTGTAATATCAGTATATGTTTATATAGTGATGTTTTTTATTTTAAAAAAATAAAAACCACTAATGATTATCCACTATAGGCATAAAATAATTCATCAACGAACAATTGGAGAGGTGATATCCATTAATAGACTGACAATATTGACAGTACTGAATAGATGAGTCATAAATAAGATTGATATTTCGAGAAGTAGGAGTAATTGTAGCTGGTGTAGATGAATGAGAAGATAAGTTAGTGGTGGTAACCATATTTGTATTCATATAATCAAAAAAAGGACGAGAGGAAATGGTTGTAAATGTGCTAGTGGGTGATGATAATAAAATAGGTGACGAAGTTGAAGAAAAAAGCTTATCATGTAAAGATAATTGAGTTGCTTCTGCTACCACATCGGTTGTAGTTGTTGCTAATGGCGATGAAGATGGTACCATAAATAAAGGACCTTGATAACCGATCAATATAGGATGAACAATAGGTGTACTGGTCAAATTATTAGATGGAGATGAAGAAAGAGAATTAGAAAATGCATTTGTTTGTATAGTATAAGGTGTTACCAACATATCCTGTGCTATTGATAGGGATGAGTTATAAGTGGTTAGATGATGAAGGTGATGCTGGTCCAAAAAAGTAGTGATCATGGGACTTTCCGTTATCGTGGAGGTAGTTGTTAAGGAGGAGGATGAGGAGATCGGTATTGATATCCATTCTGATAAGGGTGAGATTGTTGTGTCTGGAATAATATCTGATGAAATGGTTGGATTGGTTGAAAGGTGCTGTAATGAAGAGGAAGATGAGGTGGTATTGAGATCGTAGTTAGTGGACGGTAATGAATGACAGAGGCAAACATTATGAATAAGATCCATAGATCTATCACATAAAGTAGAAGGTGTTGTGTCAGTTGTTGGTGTGGATCCTAAATCTGGAGATTTATAAAATAAAAAAGACGATGATAATCCTGATGCTACAGTTACTGCTGCTGGGTAAATATGATTTGTATTTTGACTATTATTCCAACGATACTCTATTTGCTGTTGTTGCTGCTGTTGTTGATTTAATATATGAGGTGGGAATATAGTAACTGGTGCTTGACAAAATCTATATCGTTGTGAATTTGATGATCCATTATAACTCAGAGTTGATCCACCGGCCGTTTGATAATTAGCTAAATGAATAGAAGGTATAAGTCGTTCTAAAATATATATTATAAAAAAATATTTGAAAGATAATATTTATAATTAATACTAAATTGCTATATTTATAAGGGTATAATAATACTTGGTGAAAATAAAGTAAGAAAGATCTATAGTACATGCATACTTTGATGATGACATTGAGCAGGTAATAAACGGCGTCTAATTGCTCTTGAAAATCTTGAAGCACGTGAGGAAACTTGATAGTATTGTTCATTTTTTTGTTCTTTTTGTCGTTCAATACACCAATTATAATGTGATGTAAATCCAGCATTTCTAAATCCGCGTTGATCAAATTTAGGGAATTCTTGATTACAGATAGGGCATTTCAGATTCATTTTAAATGAAATAAAGTATGTTTAAAAAGTATAATAAATTTCCAATATATGTTCCAATCAGTAATATGTATATATTTCTTAATATAAATAATAGGTGATGTATTATGAAGGAAGGAAAAAAGAAAGAAATAAAGTAGAAAAAAGTGTATAAATAATAATTTTGAAGAGTTTGAGATTATTATATGAAAGTTAAATAAAGAATTAAATATAAAATAAAATAATATAAACAATGGGGATAATAAAATCGCATATACATATACATGTATATAAATATGGAAATAAAGTATCTATTGCTGCCCTTTTTTAATCTTCTTGTTCCGATCCGATATGCATCATTACCTTAGACCATTTTCTGTCCCCCGCCCAATCAATATTACTTTCTAATATGATCCCCTTTGAAAAAAAATAAAATAAATAATAATCATAAAATACATTGATAAATAATATAAATATATTTTCTGTTATTGTAATTTTGGCTTTTGGCTTTTTTAATTACTACACTTACTATTAGTACATTTTTAGCTATTTCCAACCTATTCTTGATTTCATTTATTCTAAAAATAAAATAATATAAAATAAAATGAATAAAGTGTCAATTAAATATAAATATGTTCTTAATAGCAATAAATTCATTGTTACAGAAATGATACCTATATTAATATATTAATTTCATGTTTTCATTGTAGTCAATACATACTTTTCAACGGATTTTTCACTCGTAAATTGGGAGGAACTAACACTGACCTTATCACTAATAATACCTTCAGGAAATGACGTTCCATAAGGACCGGAGGTAGATTTAGATGCTTTCTTTGATTCAGTTTTCGCTTTTTCAAACGTTTCCATAAGCTGCTTATTTGCTTGATGACTTTCTATAATCATATATATATATATATATATATATATATCAAATAATTAAAAGTAAATACTTGAATGGATATAAAATAAAGATCATGTATAAATATATATATATATATATATATTTACCAACTATATTTGCTTGTAGCTTTGCCGTTTTTATTTGTAATTCCTTTAATTGCTTTTGAATATTGATTACATCTAAAACTAAATTATCGCGTTGTTTTATTAGTTTTTCCATCTGGTCTCTATGATTTTTTTTTATAGTATATATAATTGTAGTGAAGAAAAAAAAGAAAAAAGCATGATTATTAATTTACAACTCGTCTATCTTTCTATTCTAGTTGTTGTTTTTATTATTATTAGATACGTATTTTACGAATCTTATTTAATACCATAATTACCTTTTTTGTTGTTGAACATCGTCTAATAATTGAGGCGGATAAAAAGTATCTAAAGTAAAATGACCATCTTCAAGAGCTTCATTGATTCGTATTTTGCTTTGATTGAATTGTGTCATAATGTCCATACGCATACGAATATCAGCAAGTTGATTGGAGTAAGTTTGTAATTCTTCATTGACTTCTTCATCAGTTAAATTTTCTATTTTAGCTTTATTTATATCTTGAATAGCAAGCATCTTTTTCTTTTGTTGAATTTGTTGTTTTAACCAATCAATTTCAATTTGATTATCGACTATTAGTTGCTCCTTTTTAGAGATTAATGGTGTTATTTCTTGCATAATAATTTATTTAGTATTTTAAATATAAAAAAAAATTGGGAAGTGAAGGTAAAAAATTAAGGTTATTATTTTAAAAAAAATTTATGGTCAAAATTTAAACGCCGCTCTGGCGATACTACGAACACCTTTTTTTTGCTTTAATCTCTTTCTGCTTTTTTATTATTTTTTATTATTTCAAAATACCCTTATTTATCCTATTTATCATTTATAACTACCTTTATTTTTTAAAAAAATAAATAATATTTTAGTTTATATTTGTTAATAATAAAAGTAAATATAATATAAAAAGATGGTAGTTGATATATTTACGCATATATGGCTATACATTATTTACTGCTTTCTTTTTGTCATGTATTAATATAAATACATCAGAGTTTCCATGTAAAATTAGATAAAAGAACAAATAAAACTAACAGAAAAAAAGGCTTTTACGTTGTGATCGAAAGAGTAACAAAGCTATAAACAGGAAGGGTTTTTTCAGACTGCTTAATAATCTTACAAACCCTTCAGTTATTGAACAACAAACATGGATTTCTTTGGCTATAAAATGGATATAATTATGAAAGACTGAATAAGGAAAAAAGAAAAAAATTACATTTCTTAGTATAATTCCAGTGGAATTCCTTAAAGAATAGTAGCACAGTTTATAAAGCTAATTCCATTACTTATTGATACTTTCCTATACTATCTACTGATAAAAATGGCGAGGCTAATGGTTTCCTTTATAGTGATAATTATAAGGAACATCATTAACATATATACCATCTCAGAATATAATGATAAATACGAGGTTTAGGTTTAAAGATGGCAAAATAAAAAAATCAACACCATGAATACGACTGTGTACAAGACTTCATGCAGCCAATGACAAAAGGTATGCTAAACATGATACAAAAATATTGGTTAAAGAATTAGGAAAAAAAAACAGTTACGTGTAAATAAATTCAGAACAATTTATTATCGCTAATTCTAGTATTGTAAAAAAAAAAAAAAACTTGAGAGCTGGCCAGCCAATATAAAAATTGATACAAATGATAAATTACAATGCTTTTGGGAAAATTCTATTCGTTTTTTATTATGGCTACAGCTAATTTGGCCTGCTTATTTTTACTATATAATTTATAATTATACTGGATATAAAGAAAAAAAGCTTTCTATAAGATAAAAAAATGGAAAGAGAAAAATAAAAAATAAGGTTATTTTTTAAAAAAAAAATATGATTAATATTCATGCACCGCACTATTATGCTTTATGCACCTATTATTACTATTTAATAAAATTATCATCTTATTTTTAATTGTATAAATGTCAAATAAATACATATAAATATATCTTATTGTTGGTTCCGGAAAAATAAATATTTATATCAATGACTAAGAAAAATTGAAACCAATATAATGATTACCAGCTGAAAAATTATTGCCGGTTTCAAAAATAAAGATCACACAACATTAAAAAAGAGTTTTTCTTTTCCTTTTTCTTTTCCTTTTTTTTTTTAAAAAATATAAAATACAAAAAGTATATATATAAATATAGTTAAATAAAATATTATTATTAATATGGTTTCAGAAAACGTAACAAAAGGCTTATCTCCTGATTTTTTACCAATAAGTCATAGCCAACAAGGAGAAGAGCAAGTCGATAATGGACGTACTATTGTAATAGCTTATGATCATTCTTCATACAGTGATGCTACTTTTGCAAAAGGAATACGATTAGGATTAATTTCTCCCAAAGATACAATTCATATTGTTCACATAGTTAATCAAAAAGATTACCAAAATATGTTCCTCCCAGCTTTTACAAGCCCTGGTTTTTCGTTAACTTCTACAACTACCTCATCTACTCCTGATTATTCTTCAGTTTGGGATTGTATTAATGAAAATCTTATGCTTGAATTAAGAAAACTACTTAACCAAAATGGTGTAAGCTCTCTCTTGAAAAATAAACAATGAAAAATAAAAATTAGAAAAATGTCATAGGTAATTTGTTCAAAGAAAAAGAAACTAACGTGTACATTTTTTATTTTATTTTATTTTTTTAAACAGTTTAAAAATGTCATCACCGAAATTATTCGAGGAAATCCAAAAGAATCAATGACCGATTATTGTAAATCATGTAATCCAAACTTTGTTATATGTGGTACTCATGGTTTAAGTCCAATAAAAAAGTAAGAGAATTTTTACAAATTGAGTGAGTTCTATTGTTTATATATATATATAAAAAAAAAAAACTAACATCACCACACGATTTTTTTTTTTAAAATAAATAGAGCGTTTTTAGGATCCATGTCAGAATATTATGTTAAAAATATTCCATACCCAGTAATGATTGTTAAATTGACTGATCAAGAGTTAGAGGAAAGAAAACATCATGATTCTGCTAAAAAAGCACACTTTGAAGAATTAATTGGTAAATAAAATAAAATAAAATAAATATATCGTAAATTTATAAATATGTTCTCACTTTTTTTTTATCAGCTGCTTTTAAAGAAAGAAAATAGGGCCCTAATTATTATTTTCATTATTCACGTTTTATCAATATTAGAAAAAGCCTTCGATAGATTGATATATAAATATTACAATTAATTATAAAATTATAACACTTATTATATATATTAAAAAAAATAATAATTAAAAATAATAATTAAAAATAATAATTATAAAATTAATATTAATAATATAATATTATTGAAATATAATGATTAATAAAAATGCATATACACATTAGAAGAGTAGTAATATAGTAAAAAAAAAAAGTGATTTAAAAGAATGTACATGAATAAAGTAAAATAAATACGTAATAATAATACTAATAGTAATAAAAAATAATAAAATAAAATAAAAAACGAATAGCTAATAATTTTTTCTAGCATCACGACTTGATTTAATTAAAGGTATTAAAGACTTCACATTATCAGCTTTTTTCAAAAAAGGATGAGATAATATTTCTACAGCTTCAGGTCGATCTTGGCTTTCCACTATAAGCGCTTTATGCAAAAAGTTTGTAAGATGAGCAGATAATGCATCAGGATGTTGTAGTGTTGGCGTTCCATTAGTAGCAATTAAATAAAGAGCTCGGAGCGGATTTTCATGTAAATAAGGTGGCTCCCCTTCAATCATTTCAATTACCATAATCCCTAACGACCAAATATCAATTTTTGGCCCATATTCTTTTCTTGTCACTACTTCAGGTGCCATCCAATAAGGTGTACCAACCATTGTTGTTCTCGTTTCAGCATCACTTAATCTAGCACAAAATCCAAAATCAGCTAATAATAAAAAAAAAAAAAAAATGAAAAAATGAGTATATAAAAGGCTATTATGGTATTAAACATTATCATTATAATATGAACGAATAATTTATATATGTATGTATGGTTCACTTTACTTAGTTTCACTTGTCCATTTAATCCAAGCAACACATTATCAGATTTAATATCCCGATGAATGATACCCAAAGAATGAAGGTGGGCTATCCCCTGTAAGGTTTCTCTACATACTGTAGCAATTTGAGTTTCCGTCATCATATTTGTTGTCACCACATCTGTTAATGATCCACCTTCCATATATTCCATCACGACCCATAGTTCTCCATGGACTAAAAAGGAGTCAATAAAATTAACAATGTTTTTATTTCTAGCTTCGCGCATAATAAGAATTTCATTGATAATCAGCTCCTTTTTCGGTTGTTGAGCAAGATTCATTTGCTTAATAGCTACTGACATATTTGTATCTACAGATTGAGCTGTACAAACGCCTCCTGATGCTCTATTCATAGTAAAAAAAGAAAAATTAAAATTAAAATTAGAATAATGAATAAAAATTATATATGAATTTTTAATTTTATTTTTCTCATTTTTTTTTTTGAAAAAAAAAAGTTATTTTATGTTATGACTTACCCCTGGCCAATTTTTAACATATTTCGATAAAGTTTTGTTGGATCTGCATCAGTACAAATTGCTTTCAAGTCTGCTATAATTTGTGCATCTTTCTCCGCCTCTCGTTGTCTTCTTTGCTCACGTCGCTTAGCCCTTGTTTCAGAACCAATATCAGCAGCTGGATCCAATGGTGCAGCTACGGGTGATATATATACTTCACTATCATCATCATGGACTTTGTTCTTTTTGGCTAATAACTTCGTACGAGGTGGTGCAACAGGCCCTTCGTTAGATATAATAGATGAATTTGTAATTTTTTTAGGTGATGATGGTTTATTGCTGTCAAGCGATTGTATGGTATTGCTACTATTAGAAGGTGATAATGACTTCTGTTGCTGTTGCTGTATTGATGAAGGTTTATTAAGTGATGGCTTAAGAGTTTTAAGATGAGTAGGTTTACTAGATACTGGCGGTTTTGGTGGTGGTTTTGTTTTATTAATTGAGGAAGTAGATGATGATATAGAGTTAATATCATTTTCTTGATGTTTTGTTTTATGTTGAGTATCGGAAGAAACAGCAATATTCCCTTCCTCTTTGCTTTTTATAGTAGTTGATGGTTCTATTATTTATATATATATATATATATATATATAATAAAATAATAATATAAAGATATATTGTAAGAATTAGTACATTTTTTTAATTAAAAAATAAAATAAGATATATATAAAGAAAAAGAACTTACTTGAATATAATTGTGGCCTAGTAGGTATAATTGGTGGAGGAGTAAATGTTGTAGTTGTGTTTGTAGAAAACCCAGGAGGACGAGCAGGTATGGATGGCGGTGATGGCTGTTGTTGTTGTTGTTGTTGCTGAGGTTCCGTATCGTTTGATGGTACTACAACTAATTTTGGACGTGCGCGTTGTGGCAGCGGGGGAGGGATGATATTTATATTTGCTTTCGTCGAGTTTTCATTACAATCTTCTATTGATAATCTATTTGAATGTGCATTCCCAAACTTCTCCCAAACTACATCCTGTGATTGTTCTCTTGTTTCTTTATAAAATTCAAGTATATCAAGCACCGCCTAATAAATGGATAAATAATATAGGTGTTTTAAAACATTTGAATTCTTGGCATAAATTTATCTTTATATATATCTTTATCTCTTATATTTTTTTTTTCGCTTTTCCTTTTTTTCCTAATAATAAAGATATAAATAAACGTACCTGCGGATTTTTTCTTTGTTCAGTTTTTGTGATACCACTTTCTTGTAATAAGATTTGCCATTCCCTTGGCAAGCCAGTAAATTCACCAGTCTGAGGATTAAAACCAACATGGGTAACATGAACCAAATTATAAGGTGATGATATTTTGTTCTTGGAGTTGGATGCTGTAACAGAAGGCTGTGAAGATGATGATAATGGTTGTATTAATAAATCTATCAAAATAATATATATAATACATATCGATTAATAAATAAGTTCGCGACTATATATACTTATGCTTATGAAATATAAAATGTTAATTATTTAATTAAAAATATCTTTACCATTAACACTACCAACAACTTTTCCAAACACACCCTTAAACACATTTGTATTAACATGCGATGATAGACCGTTTGATTTTGAATCCACTTCCTTTTTATTATTAGTATGATGTATATTATTACTAGTATTTATATTGATAGTTTTTAATTTACTGTGATTATTTATATTTATATTGTTAGTAGTAGTAGTATTAGTATTAGTAGTATTAGGTGCAATTGTAATAGTATTATTTGTATTAGATTTTGTAGTATATGTTGTATTAATGTCATTAGCAGAAGTTGTATTATTATATTTTGCGTCTATAGAACTAATTAGTGAAGCAGCAGGTCGAGGAGGTGGTGGTGGAGGTGGTGGAGGTGGAGATAAAAAACTACTATTATTATTATTATTAATATTGGAAGCTCCTCTTTGAGATGTATTGGAAAAAACTGTGTCATCCAATGTATTATGGGAACTTTGTAATAAACCATTTCCAGTAGCATGAGGAAAGACTTTTTGGTGTTGTAGTTGTTGATGGTGATAATCAGCAACTCTATCTCCAGTAACATGGCGACGAATATTTTCAATAGAATGGTGGTTTGGTGTGGTATGAGACGAAATACTATGTTTAATAGTACTATTTGTTGGAATAACTGGTTTAGTTGTTATTTTAGTTGATAAAGGTATTGGTGGTGGATTTAGGTGTTTTGTTGTATTATTGTTGCTTTTATTCTTATCATTAGTAGTAGTAGTAGTAGTAGTAGTATTCACTGCTCTATCATTAAATAGCTTAATATTTGCAGACACAATACCAGAAGGTGGAGAAGGTGGTGTTGACATGGTATATATACATAAATAGTGTTATATAATTTTTATACACTTATTTATATTATAATAATTTATATATCTTTTAAATAATAATTTAAAATAAAAGGAAAGAAATAAAGTCCTATATAAAAAATACAATGAAGGGTAACATAGAATAAAGTAAAAAAGAAGAGAGAAAGAGAGTGAGGAAAAAAATAAAATGACGAAAATTTAAAAAAAAAAAATGTGTCGGGTTTTTAAATTTAAAATTTTAAAAAAATATGTTTAATATTTTTAACTCTTTTCCCCTTTCTTTCCTTTTTCTTTCTTCCACTTTTTTCTTTTCCTTATGCTTCCTTTATTTAAATAAAATACATGAAATGCTTTCTGAACAAGAATCTACAATAGACTATAACGTCATTATATCAATTGACTTTGGTAATTATACAGATATATATATTTATAAAGAAAAGCCATTGTAAATGTGTTTAATACTAAATCTATAATTCTTTTCTTTCTTTTTTAATATATTAGGTTCAACTTTCTCGGTAATGCTTTTTTTAAATTAAAACCAATCTTTATATACTTTATACCTCATTTTTAATAAAAATGGAATATAGTAAATATGTATAATATACTTTTTTATGCACAGACAACAATGAAATATATAAAAAAGAGATAAATACAAACACAACCAACCAACCAAAAAAAAAAAAACTATTTTTATCACACTCTAAGCTGATACAAGTAATTCTTTTTAATCACGTGGTTAGGGTTGCAGTTATGCTATCAAAGGAACACAAGAAGTATTTGACATAACAAAATGGCCAAAATATATGGGATTTTATGGGAAAGTACCAACCCTACTTTATTACAAGACTAAAACAAAAAGATTAATGGATTGGGGGAATGGTGCTCGATTATTATCTTTCAAAGTAGGTTTGTTAAAAAAGGAATATAAAATTTAATTAAATTAAATATATATACATATATATTAATGGTATAGAGTTATACTTATTTTATACTTCTTTTTTTTTTTTCCATTCATTCTTTTATTTAAAAAAAATATCATATGGTATTTATAGCCAAAACAGGATGGTGAATTGGTACAAAACTTTAAAATGTGGTTGGCTGATGAAAATATAATGGAAAAACAAGAATATGTTGTTGAAACTATATCAGACTATTTAAATAAATTCCATGAACATATTTTGGATGAATTAGAAAAAAAGCTAGACCTTCAATATACGCCAGATCAGTATTGTTATGTAATATAAATAATATAATATAGCACACATACACGCATATATATATATATATATATGTACGTATGTATGTATAGACACATCCTATAATTATACTGATTACATAATACTTATATTTTTATTTTATTTTAATTATCTATCTATATATATATATATATGTAGTGTATAACAGTTCCTGCAATGTAAGTCCAATATATAAATGTAGTTATACATACATAGAAATACACGTACGTGTATTATTTTTTTTAAAAAAAAAAATAGCTAATATATATAATTTTTTATAAATTAGATGGTCAGATCAAGCTAAAGCTTTAATGCGTGAAGCCTGTGTAAAAGCTGGAATTATTCATCATCGTGATCCTTTAGATAGATTAACTTTAATAAGTGAGCCAGAGGCAGCCGCTTTATACTGTGAAAGGAAATGTGATATTTCTAATCTTAAACATGATGATAAATTCATGATTATTGATGCTGGCGGTGGTACAGTGGATTTAATTATTTAGTAAATATTCATGATATATAACTTCTTTTTTAAATATAATAGTAATAGTGATCACGATAATAATAATATAATGGTTGAATAATTAAATTATTATAATTATATATATACATAAATATAGTCAAGTACACCAACCTGATGCAAGTAAACCAAGAACTTTAAAAGAAGTAACCAGCGGATATGGTGGAATATGTGGCAGTTCCGATATAGATAAAAATTTACGTAAACTTTTACTTGATAAAATTGGCCCTGATGGTGAACTTATACCCCAATGTACATTAGAAATGATAATGGAAACATTTATTGAATATATCAAGGTAAACCAAATATTAAAAACCTTCTATTTTATTATATTATATATACTAATAAAAATAGTAATATTTACTTACAATTTTCCTCTTTTTTTAAAAAAAAATCATAGCCTGTCTTTAATGGTGACGAAGATCAATATTTGGATATACCTGCTACAGCTTTACCATATCTCCCTGAGGGGCTTTTAAATGATGTAAGCATTACTAATTTTAATTATTATTTACTGGTGTATATTCTTTTAAATGTTTAATAATTATTTTATTTGACTAATAAATATTAAATTAAAAAATATAAAACTATTACTAAATATTTTATAGGATAGCCAACTAGTACTAAAAGCCAGAGAACTTGATGAAAAAGTATTTCGTCCAGTATTTAATTCCGTCATCTCACTTATAAATAAACAAATAAATCAAGGAAATATTCAAATCAAAACAGCATTTTTAGTTGGTGGGTTTGGAAGTTCATCCTACTTGTACAGAACTGTTGAAGAGGCATTTCATGATAAGATACAAAATTGTGTATCACCTCCCCATGCAGAATTAGCAATGGTACGTGGTGCCGTTTATCATTGTTTATCACCTGGTTTGGTCACAAGTAAAGTTGCAAGATGTACTTATGGTGTAAGAACAAGGTTGGTATTTGAAGAGGGTCTGGATCCAGAATCAAGCGCAGTGATTACTTCAGATGGTGTTAAAAGGTGCTCTACTAGATTTGATGTGATACTTACAAAAGGACAAAGAATCAGAGTTGGTAGTAAAATTCGAAGATCTTTTTGGGTAACTTATCCAAGGCATACTGAAGGTAAAAAAAAAAAAAATATAAAACAAGTATCATTTTATATTTATAAAACTACTATTATTTCACTCACCATATTTCAATTGTACTACTTTTTTAACCTCAATTAATTTTTGTTTATTTATAAATATTATATATAATAGCTGATTTATACGTGTATCATGGTGATGGGCCTACTCCTAGACAAATATTTGACGCTGGTGTAAAAAAAATAGCTGATTTCCCTATAAAAATGCCCAATCTACCAGGCTTAGTAGGTGGTGAGAGAGTAGATGTTAATATAGAATTTATTTTTGGATTAACTGAACTGAAAATTGATGTATTAGTATCCGGATATAGATCACAATTTACTACAAGAATAAACGATGAATAAAAAAAAAATAAAAAAATTTTATGTTTCTTTTTATATCAAAATTTATGCGATTGATCACCATTGGCTCTCAATTTTAAACTCAATAGACTTTTCCTATTTTAAATATTTAAATCCATTTTTTTTCACTCCATTTTTTTCTCTTCTCTTTTCTTTTTTTTTTTTTTTAATACAATACATATTTTTTTTAAAAAAAAGCTAGTTATTTATTCAATTTTATTTTTGCTTCATTTTATAAATAATAATAATGTCAACGCCCAGAAGGAGAATAGAAACTGATGTCATGAAACTGTAAATTTATATCAGTATATTTTTATTTAATATTACGTATACTAAAAAAAAAAAAGAAATATTAAATAATGAAAGAAATATTTATACTAAATTCCTTCTTCTTTTTTATTTTTTATTGTATAAAATATATAGTTTGATGAGTGATTATGAAGTAACTTTAGTCAACGATAATATGCAAGAGTTTTATGTCCGATTCCATGGTCCTACAGATAGTAAGTGTTTCATTTTTTTTTTTTTTTTTTACTTGTTTTAGTTTTTTTTTTAAATATATATATACAGTATAACTTTAAAAGAAAAATATTCACACTATTTTATTTATTCATTTATTTATTTTAAAAAATAGCACCTTTTACAGGTGGTGTATGGAAAGTGCATGTTGAATTACCTGACCAATACCCTTACAAGTCACCTAGTATTGGATTTATGAATAGAATCTACCATCCTAATATTGATGAAGTGTAAGTACTTGTATAATAATAAGAAAGAGTGAATTGACTTTTTTTAAGGAAAAAAAAATGTCTCACTTTACTAAATTGAACTCCCTTTTCGTACTAATTTTCCTTTCTTCATATTCTTTTATTTTATTAACAGTAGTGGATCGGTATGTTTAGATGTTATTAACCAAACTTGGAGCCCTATGTTCGGTAAGTTAATAATGTTAATATGAACATTTGAATAAAGAAAAAGAGAAAGAGAGATGTTTATATAAAAACAATTATATATAATAAATAACTCATCAACATTACCAATACCTTCTTTATGCAAAACCTATATATTTTAGATATGATCAATATCTTTGAAGTATTCTTGCCTCAGTTGTTACGTTATCCTAATCCTACAGATCCTTTAAATGGCGAAGCTGCTGCGTTATTAATGAGAGAACCAACAAAATATGAAGCAAAAGTGAAAGGTAATATATTAATGTATAGATATAGATCTATATGTAAAATATAATATAAATATCATATATATTGCCGTTTATTTACTTATTAGTACCATTTTTAATTTAATTTTATTTATTTTTTGATTAATAAAAATTAGATTACGTTTCTCGGTTTGCAACTAAAGAAGCGGCTGATGCTGCTGCTGATGATAGCTCTAGTGAAGATGATATGAGCTCAGTTAGTTATGCTTCTAGTGAAGATGAAGCTGCTGGTATGGAATTGTAAATTATTTTGATATAAATTTGATTTATCCTCCGTTTTTTTCTCCTCCTTTATATCATTGTGATTTATTTCTTACTCTTCTTACTTTATTATTATTATTATTATTATTACTGTTATTATATTATTTTATTATACTAACTGTTATTATTATTACTATTTTTTTTTTTTAAAAAAAATAACAATGTATTTGATTCTTAAAGCACATAAATCCCCTCTTTTTTCCCTTTGTTTTTATTTAACCATAATTATTATTAACCATATTAACATTCCCACAACAATTTATTTTTTTAATATATTTTTTTTATCGATAGCTGTTATCACTTTTTTAAAAAAAATTGAAATAAATAAATAAAGCATTTTAAAACTACATAATTTTATATTTTGATTGATTTTTATTATTATTACTGTGATGCTAAATAAATGTAATGTAAAAGTAAAAATAAAGTTATAAAGATAATAATAATAAATAAGTACAATTGCGTGGATAGGTTTTACAAATGAATTAAAAATATAATAAAAAGAACTATATGGGAATATCTAAACTATACAACTATGATAAATAAGAAAAACTATAACGTAAAAAAAATAAAAAAAAGCGAATGTAAATGTTAATCTTATATCTTTTTTTCCTTTTTTTTTTTTTGGTCTTCAAAAAAAAAAATACATTGTTTTTAAAAAAATACATTAATAGAATGAAGAATTGAAAATATATGATAAAAAATAATAAAAGTATTAAAAGTAGTAATGAAATAAAGAGAACATTTTAATCATCACGCTTTGGTCGTCGTTTCATAGGTGGTTCGTTCCAATTGTCAATATTCATACTATTCAATTGCCTACCCATAAAAGTGAGTTCATTAGGTGTCATACGTCGTTTCAAACCATCTACTGTATTTTCATTTAACATGAAACCAGAATTGTTATTCATATTATTCATATGACTCATACTGTTATTATTATTGTTATTGTTATTTTCCATTTGATGATAGTTTTCAAAATTGTTCATAGAAGAAGAATGGTGATGCTGATGTTGATGATGGCTAATATTATTGTTGTACCAAGTATGAGGATGATAATTTACTGGTAATGAAAAAGTAAATTGCGTATTAGGATCAATTTGGAAAGGATGAAACGCATTTTTAACTACTGCTGCTGGCCCGGTTGAGCTTACAGATATCTCAGGTGAAGATGGATTAATCATACTATCGCTGCTGTTATTACTATGGTTATTATTATTATTACTGCTATTATTTACATTTGTATGAGTAGATGTATTATTATTATTATTATTACTCGTTGTTGTTGCTATTGAAGTTGGATTAATAGTAGATGTATTATTAGAAAATTGAGATAAATCTTGAGATCGATAAGATGGATCAAAAGTAGATGAATTGTTGTTCGGTACTGAAGAAGAAGAAGTAGATTGTTGTGTTGGATCTAAAGGTAAACCCATTTCGGAATTTAGTTGAGCGTTACGTTGTCTGGCATAGGTTAAAAGATCTTCTACTGGTAAATAGCCTTGTTCCATAGGTGGTGCTAAAGTTTGGCCTTGAGAAACAGTTGTACTTGGATGAGAACTAATAAATTCATAAAGATCTTGTAAAGCTTGTTGATAACCAGATGCGTAGGCTTTTCTATTTTGTACTAAAGAATCTTTATAAAGAGTAGTTACTTTTAAGGCCGCAGCTTTAAAAGAATCCATTAATACATTTTCAGTTGATTCATAAGAGTCTAAGATGGATTGAGTTTGTTGAGGGTTTTGATTCATATCTTTATTTTACTTTATTTTTTTAAAGAAAAATAAAAATAAAAATAAAAAGAATAATATTTTAGAAAAAAATATTAAGTGAGAGAGAAAAGGTAAGGGAAAGAAAAGGAAGGAGAAAGAAAAAAAATTACTCTAATTCCGCTAAAAATTTAATGGTCGAGTGGGTTTTAAAAAACCTTTTTTTTTTTTTTATCTAATGATCTATATGATCTTATTGTAAATACCTCTTTTGCTATGTACCTTTTTATTATTATTTTTCCATTTTTTCCTCCCCATATATACATATGCTTATAATATCTATGTATATTAAATATAAAAAAAAATCCTCCATCCATATAAATTCATTGGTTTTTTTTTTAAATAAAAGAAAAGGAATAAAACATATGAAATAGCAAAAGGAGCATGTGTATTATTATTGTTGAATATAATTGTTATATATTAATATATGTATAAAACATATTATATTAAAATAAATTCTATGTGCATTATGTATTATATTTTTATGCGATAAAGGAAAGTATAATTGATAAAGCGTGACTAATAGGAAAAGGATATGTAGATTGAGTCAATATTGTTGGTTAACGGCCTATCGGTTATAAAGATAATTTTTAAAAATCCGATCTTTTTTTTAATAAAAGCTGATCTTTTTTTTTTTTTGTTTGTCATATCTCTCTCTTTAACTTTTTTTTTTCATTACTGAAACAATTTATATACTTTTTTTTAAAAAAAAGAAAAGAAAAGAAAAGAAATATGACTACAGTACTTATTGACAACTACGATTCTTTTACCTATAATGTTTACCAATACTTATCTTCTCAGGGAGCTAATGTAGTGGTTCACCGTAAC
Source organism: Cunninghamella blakesleeana (assembly GCA_017871115.1). Lineage (NCBI taxonomy): Eukaryota > Fungi > Mucoromycota > Mucoromycetes > Mucorales > Cunninghamellaceae > Cunninghamella > Cunninghamella blakesleeana. Next base: position 4,202,661 of record JAFCIZ010000005.1, read on the forward strand.
GATAAAATCACTATAGAAGAAATCGAAGCTTTACAGCCTCTTAATATTGTTATTTCACCAGGACCTGGTCATCCTTCACATGATTCAGGTATTTCTATTCCTATTATTAAACACTTTGGTGGTAAAATCCCTATTCTTGGTATTTGTATGGGTGAGCAGTGTATGTATGAAGCTTTTGGTGGTACCGTTTCCTATGCTGGTGCTATTCTTCATGGTAAAACTTCTACTATTAAACATGACAATCGTGGTCTCTTTCGTAACGTACCTCAGAATAATCAAGTCACTCGGTACCACTCTTTAGCTGGTATGCCTTCTACTTTACCTGACGTATTGGAAGTTACTGCTACAACAGACGATGGGATTATTATGGGGATTCGTCATAAAGAATTCACTATTGAAGGTGTTCAGTTCCATCCTGAAAGTATCTTATGTGAACACGGCCATACTATGATGGCTAACTTTTTAAATTTACGTGGTGGTTCATGGGATCAAAATCCTGGTGCTGGTGTTCTTCCTAAAAAATCAAAATCAACTACAGTCAACCAACAACAACAACCTGATAAAAACAGTACTAATAATGTTGAACCTATTGAAGAAAAACCAACCTCAACAACAGCAAATGGAGTCCCCACTATTTTACAACGTATTCATACCCAACGATTACAAGATATTGAAAATGCAAAGCAAGTACCTGGCCAAAGCCAAGAAGATTTAGAAAAATTGATTGCTTTACATGCAGCTCCTCCATTAAAAGATTTTGTTAGTCGAATGAAAGTAACTTCACCTGCTTTAATGGCTGAAGTAAAACGTGCATCACCATCCAAGGGACCTATTGATATCAAAGCCAATGCTGCTGATCAAGCTTTACAGTATGCTTTAGCTGGTGCAAGTGTGATTTCTGTCTTGACTGAACCCAAATGGTTCCGTGGTTCATTAAACGATATGCGTCAAGTTCGTGATGCAGTTAGTCATTTAGAAAACCGACCATGCATTTTACGTAAAGATTTTATTGTGGATCGTTATCAAATCTTGGAAGCTCGTCTTTATGGTGCAGATACGGTTCTTTTGATTGTAGCCATGCTTTCCGACGACGTTTTATTGGATCTTTATAATTATTCAAAATCGTTAGGTATGGAACCTTTGGTCGAAGTGAATAATGCAGATGAAATGGCAAAAGCAAATGCAATTGGTGCAAAAGTGATTGGCGTCAATAATCGTAACTTGCATAGCTTTGATGTAGATATGGATACAACATCTCGGTTGGCTGAAATGGTACCTGAAGGAACAATTTTATGCGCTCTTTCTGGTATAACATGCCGTGCTGATGTAGAGACATATATGTCTCATGGAGCTAGAGGGATGTTGGTAGGCGAAGCATTGATGCGTGCTTGGAATCTTAGAGAATTTGTTGATGAATTACTAGGTAGACCAAAAGAAGATCCTAAACCTCAAGCAGTGGCACAAAAAGAAAAGAAGGCATTAGTTAAAATTTGCGGTATTAGGTCATTGGATGCAGCAGTTGAAGCAGCTAAAGCAGGCGCAGATTTTATTGGATTAATATTTGTTCAAAAATCAAAACGTTGTGTCTCTTTAGAACTAGCCAAAGAGATTGTGCAAGCTGTACATCAGTTGCATTCTTCTTCATCTGATGCTAATAACAATAATAAGGAAGAAGTGGAATCAATAAAATCTCAAGATTGGTTTGATGTACAAAAATCTCTTTTAGAACAACGACCAAGAAAACCTTTAGTTGTAGGTGTCTTTGTGAATCAATCAGTAGAATATATGACCAAAGTCGCCACCACTGTAGGATTAGATTTAATTCAATTGCATGGTACGGAATCTATTGAATTAGCACGTTTCCTTCCTGTTCCAGTTATCAAAGCATTTCACATTGATGATGATACTAATATGACTGGATTGATTCCTCATATCACCCAACCTGGTTATCATAATGTTGTTTTATTAGATGCTAAAGTCTCTTCTTTACCAAGTGATCAACAAGGTGGACGCGGAGTTTCTTTTGATTGGTCTATTGCTCATAAAGTCGTTCAACATAAATCCTCTTCTTCTTCTCCTCATCGTGATTTCCCTATTGCACTTGCTGGAGGTTTGGATCCTACTAATGTTGCTAAAGCTATTCGTCAAGTAAACCCTTGGATCGTGGATGTCTCTTCTGGAGTAGAAACAGATGGTGAAAAGGATTTATCAAAAATTCGTGAATTTGTTAATATTGTAAAATCAACAAAATATTAGTTTATATTTATAGATTATTTTATTTGACTCATTTCATTTTATATTTGATTTTATTACACATACATACATACATATATGTATATATATATATATATTTATGATTTTTGAAGATTTTTTTAAAATAAAAAGCCAACCATCATTTTATTTTATTTCATTTTTTTCATTTGTTTTAAAATCTCAGAATAAAAATAAGAACATAAAAAAGAATCAACATGTGAAATAATTAGAGTACATATGAAAGAGAGAAAAGAAAGAAAAAAAGGTGATCATGATGGTTTTTATATCAGGGTAAACAAATTTTATTTAAAACAATTATATTTTTAATTATTATTATTTATTATATATGTATATATTCTATTTAATTAATTTTGTTCTTCAACTTCTTCTGGGATAATACCTTCCTTCACTAATAAATCTTCTAAATCACCAGATTGATGCATGTTTAATAAGATATCACAACCACCAACAAATTCACCATTGATATAAACTTGAGGGATAGTGGGCCAATCAGAAAATTCTTTAATACCTTGTCTTAAATCTTCATCTGCCAATACATTATATGTTTGTACTTTATCAAAATCAACACCTTGTACTTGCATGATTTGAACAGCTGCACGACTAAATCCACACTATAAATTTTAAATGTAAAGGAAAATAGATGAATAATCATCCATCACCACTTTATTTTTTCATATCTCACCCCTTTAATTTTATCTTATGTATATTAGTTTACCATAGGTTGATCAGCAGTACCTTTCATAAATAATACTACTGGCTTAGTTTTAATATCCTAGAATAAAAATAAAAATAAATAGATATAAATATAAATATACAACAAATATACATATTAAAATCCAAAATGTCATTTTATATATATATATATATATATATATATAATTTAATAAAATATTCGTAATTATAATATTTACCTTTTCTAATTGTTGACGAAGAGAATCAGATAACCAACGTGCCCACATAGGTGACATCATACGAGTATTAGTCATTGGTTGTACTAAAGTAGACTAAAGTTAGGTAAAAATATTAAAAAAAATAAGAGTAAACATTTTGAAGAAAGACTTATATATATATATGTATACATTCATTATTATAATAGCGTTTTTAAATACTTACAGTACGAGTAGCTGCACGAAAGAAGTTCATTGTATATAAAAAATATAGATATATAAATTAATTAGTAATGATAAAAGAAAAGAAAAAAAAAAAAAATAAGTGATTAAAAAATTTAATACTTTAATATGACTGTAAAAATTGAAAATTTAGCCCCGATTTTTTTTTTTTTTTTTTTCTGGCGCACCACTTGGCGGAATTTCGATTCATTTACAATCAATCTTATAATTCTAAAAAAATCATTCGTTTCTTTTCCTTTCCTTTATTATTATTATTTATTTATTTTATACAATTATTATTATTAGTATCTTAGATATTAATATATGTAATATCTATTTAATTTTTTTTATTTAGTTTATTATTTAAATAAAATAAAATAATCAATATTTTATACATTACAAAGTTAAAGAGTTTATATTTATATCTATATATATATAACAGCTATTTTTTTAAAAAGAAGAAGAATAAAAGACAAATAAAGAGTATATTAAAAGAATAGAGAGGTGTTAATTTGTTAAAATCACTTGAAAAAAAAGTAAACCCAGCAACATTTTTATCACAATGGGCAATAAAACCAATAGAATCTTTACTAGTAACACCCACACCACCATATGCACAACCAAATGGTCCACATCGATAATCCGTACAATTAAATGGTGGCCCTGCAAATTTTTGTCCACTATTCATGATCCTTTTACATTGTTCTTCTGGATTATTTTCTTGAAGTGATGTGCTTTGTATACAAAAATCTTTACCGGTATAAAAATTGTTATGATCTTCTGAAATATGAACTGCACTGAAGAATCGATTATAATCCATATTAATATATATATAAGTATATATATATATATATATAAAAATATATATACAAGTAAACAATCAACTAAAAATAAAAATAAAAGATATAGAACAAAGATTAAAGAATTAAAGAAAGAAGGGAAAAAAAAAATTTTGATTTTATATATTTATGATCAAGAACCAAAAAAAAATAAAAATAAAAATGAAAGTTGAGATTGAATGATTCTAAAATAAGGTTACGTTTATTTCTGAGTAATTACCATATATGCCATTGATTCATACCCTTTTTTCTTTTCTGCAAATTCTATATCAATGGACAAGTAAAAAGGTTATTTAACCGAGAATTTATATATTCATAAGAATATTAATTAATATAATTCGAAATCAATTGTGATGATAAATAGTATTCGGGTTGGATGAAAATATATACTTGATCTTTTTTACTTTTTTTATATTTATACTTTTTAAAAAAAAAAAGAAACATTCCAAAAAACTTTATTAACGGATATTAGGATCAATTCTGACCATAGCAATAATTATTTATTTATTTATTTTTATACGATTACATATGTAAGTATTTTTTAATTGTACAACAATTTAATTTTATAATGATTTTTGCTTGAGTACGTAGGGAAAAAATAATAAAATTAATGAACTCTATAGATATTTTACATAATAAATGTGTAATTTTATTATCTATTACTAAAAGGAAAAAACACAAGTCATTCGTACACGGAATTGAAGATATTATAATAATATAAAATATATTACACCAATGTTTCTTTTTTTTCTTTTTTAATTTAGAATTTTTAAGGGCTGTGTTAAAGGATTTTATCATAAAATAATGGAAGGAAATGTACAAAAAAAAAAAAATAGTTTTAAGGCTTATAAATGGATAAATATTTAATAAATGTTTGCGTATGATTTAATAATAATAAGTCTGAATTATTATTTTTTTAAAAAATATAAACTTTTTACTAGTACGTATATTGAGAGAAAAAAATCACTAAATAAAGTAACTTTTTGCCTACGGTAACACCATTTTTTTAAGCTCCCTCAAAATAGCTTTAAACTTCAGAATAAAGAAAATAGCAATGATGTATTTAAAGCTTCTTCATTATTTCCTTCCTCTCACTTTTTTATTTTTATTTTAATTTTAAACGTATAAGATTCTTTTTTAAAAACAATAGATATTAAAAATTGTAACAAATTAATAATCAACGTTGTTCCTTAAAATAAAGCTTTATTATTATTATTACTATTATTATTTTTATTATTTTTATTATTTTTATTATTTTTATTATTTTTATTATTTTTATTATTTTTATTATTTTTATTATTTTTGTTATTATTACTATTATTATATTATTATTATTTTTATTCCTATTATTGTTATTATTATTATTATTATTACTAATCATTTATTGGTTAATGTTAATACACATAAGAAAGTCTTTGAAAACGGTTGACTTTTATTTATATTATAGTTAAAGACTGACTAAGGGTCTAATAAAAATTTTACCTATATCAGTCATATAAACAAAAAAAAAAAAGATCATTCGAATTGATTGGTTTTTATTATATATTGTAGCCCAATATATACTAATAAACTGGTAAAAAAAAATACTATAGAACGAACTAGTATTAAATTAAAAAAGAAAAAAAGAAAAAAAGAAAAATAAAAATTAATCAAGCTCGTACATAAGGTAATGATAATGATAAAGAAAATGACTTGTAAAAGAAGCTTAATGCCTTTTTTTTAAAATGCAGTTATTATCTCTTGCCAAAGAAAGAAAGCATAAAAAATTTTTTTAAAAAAATTTAAACAGCACTAATTTTTTTATTCTTTTATAAATTACTTTTCTATTAAAAAATATATCTTTCTTTCTTTTTTTTTTAATACTATAACATTTATTAGCTATGGATCAATTTTCCTATATAATAATATAAATCATATTGTCATATTTGTTACAATGTTATTTGTATTGTGCTTCATAAGTTCGTTAGATTGGCTATTAGTAAAGCGACTATCAAAATATTACAAAACAATAGATCAGTTTGTACAATAATTAGAAAAACTTGTTAATTTTCTCAAATGGTTAAAACCAACGAAAATTGAATCAGTTATTATGTGAAAATAATAATTATTTACCATATACTCGGATATAATCTAAAATCATGTACCTTAGTAACTATAGTCAATTTGTATAGATTATTCTGACACCCATGATCATAACGAATAGCTCGTTTAAGATATAAGCATTTGCATATTGACATATTTCTGACTGGAATTATATCATTGCCTCTATAGATTCAGAATAATTCTTTTGGTTTTAAAAATTTACATTGGCCATTAGTTTGCTCGTCTCAATCCAATAGTTCATTCTCACTAGTGCTAGTTATTTATAGGTGACTGGATTTCAATGTTCAAAAAGATATGTTCTAAACGAATGACTGTAGTTATATTCAAATGTCAAATAAAAAAAAAATGGACCAACATAATACAAATGTTTTAGTAAAATATTTCAGCTAATAGCAGACTATTCATCACTGTAATAAACGTATAGCTTAACCACTGTCAAAGAATAAAAGAATAAAAACATACAATTGGAAAATCATATCAGATCAATTATCACCCAGAATATTTACTTCTCGATACTATCATAGCTATATTAAAAGCCCCATCACCTATTCTACCTAACACATAAGGCGTTTATAGGAAATTTAATTTATGGAATCGATTAAAATATCAATTATATTATGGTACAATAATAGATGAACAAAAACTAAAAAGATGTAAGAGGTTTTATTATGTAATACCACTTCAATAAACTTCATGATAATATACGACTATCACCATTATTATAAAGTTGTGGACCTAATCCCTGTATTTTCGACATATATCTATTTCTTGTAAACATATCATTCAATGTACCAACATTCATAAAAAAATATCTAATTGTCGACACAAATAACATCAAATTCACTTTTATAACTTATCGACAGAATACTACTAAATCTTTCAATAAAAAATTTATCAATAAGGCGATGGAACAGAAGTTTGGCACAAATATGCAGCATACTATTATAAATTGAACATCATCCTCAACACAGTCAAAAATATAATGCTGCGCCAGACTTATTTCTTAATTGAATTAATACCTATAACAAATTATAGCTCATCGTTTACTTTTTTCGTTTTTTTTTTTTTTTTTTTTTTTTTTTTTTTTTTTTTTTTTTTTCAAAATAAAATAATAAAAGTAATAATAGCAATTAATACATTATACTTTATTTAGTCTCCAATGCTATTTTATATTAACTATTGTGCATACAAACACATTTATCAATTTAATAGCGTTTTTTTTATACCTGTTCTTTAAAGGATTTCTTTAGCTACACTTTATTGAAGTTGACCAGAGTGAGTAGCCAAATATTAAACGGCATTCATAGGCCAATTCATTTTATTTTTTAAATTCCGAACATAATAATAATAATGTTTAAAAAAAAAATTTATTAACTCTTTTGCTTTTACATTATTATTAATTGTATTATTAATTTCTTGTATTATTATTATTGTTATTATTGTTATTATTGTTATTATTGTTATTTTAAAAGATTGATGAATTATTTTTAATCATATATGGAACTTACTTATAGTCAATTATATAAACACTCTTCCTACCAATGTAAGATATCGCCCGATTGTAAGTATGTAGCTAATACAACAGAAACGCGACTGGTTATTCGAGATCACTCCCAGGACATGGTTGTAATGCACGTATATGAAACAAATTATACTATTGATATTATGAGCTGGTCTCCCGATGCTCAATATATCTTGACCATGAATCGTGAACATGCTATAGTTAATATATGGTCAATAAATGATACAAACTGGAAAACTACTTTATCAGATAAGCGATTTGGTATGGAGCATATATGGTGGTCACCTGATTCTTCGAGTGTATTAATAACGACTGAATTAAAAGTAATATTAGTTATACAATAATAATAATAGTAATTATAGTAATGATCAGTTCGACTAATGTATATGTATATATTCTCTGAATATTTTTTTAATAGTTAAAGTTAAATATATGGATGTTTAAAAAGAATAAAATAAAATGTATTCAGCAACCTAAATTTATAAATAAAGGCTGTATATCAAGTCCTGATGGAAAATATATCGCAGTAGTAGAAACAAAAGATGCCAAGGATTATATTGATATTTTAGATGGGAAATCATTTGTATTATTACAGGTAATAATAATAATAATAATAATAATAATGATGGTGATGATAGTAACACACACATATATACATATACATATATATATATATATATATATATATATATATATGTGTGTGTGTGTGTATGTATGTATGTGTATATATGTGTATGTGTATGTGTGGTATCATCAATCAATTATGTTAATGTTCTAATTTTTTTGTTAATCTTATATTTATTTTATTTTATTTTATTTATAAAAAAAACATAGCAATTTTCAGTAGATACAACTGATCTAGCTCATGTACAATGGTCTCCAGATAGTCAGTTTTTGGCAATTTATGACAATTGTCTTTATGTAAGTTACCAATATTATATATGTATGTATATATAGGCATATATATATGTATATATATATATAAATCTTAAAGGTAATAGTAACAATAATAATTAAAGGATAATTTTATGCTACCATTTTTTATTTACGTGAGGTAGTACAAGTTATTGGTGTATAGATTCGATGGCTATCTTGAATTTTCATACTCGGCATATGAATATGGTCTAGGTATAAAATCTATTGATTGGTTTGGATCTTTATTATCTATTGGTAGTTATGATGGGAAGGTAAACAAAAAGAAACCAATAGAAGGAAATACAATTTAAAATAATACAGATATATATATATATATATATACTCAATTCATATTATGCTTATGAATATAATCATTGTTAGGTCCAGTTAATAAATACTGTTAATTGGAAACGTATATATACCTTTACACACTCCAACAATATAAAACCTTATAAAAATGATGCCTTGGTAAAACATGCTATTATATTGATAAAAAAATGATAATGATCACCCATGTTACTATTTATAAATAAATATATGAAACATCTAAAGAGTAAATATTTACATATATGCTAGATTATTTATGAAGAATATGATTTGCCAAACATGAATAAACGAACCTTAGAAACAAAAGTGGGATGTAAGGGGAAAAAAGTTATTATATAAGTATATTAGGAACATTAGATTAGATTGATGTATATTAATATTTTTTTTTTTAGATCGTATTATACATAGAAGACCAATCCAATTACCTGTACTTCGACCTGAATATAATAAACATGACCCAAACATAGGCGTAAGTCAATGTCTGTTTAGTTTGGATGGATCATTCTTATTTACTAGAGTTGGTAAAAAAGAAAAATAAATAAATAAGAAAAATAAAAAAAAATAGATTCACATTATAATTACCAGTTTTATTTGATGCAATTTAATTTATTAATTATTATTATTATTTTATATTTTTTTTTAGACACAATGCCAAATACATTATGGATATGGGATATTAATCAATTAGAATGTTGTTATATTGTATCACAAAAACATCCTATACGTCAAGTCATATGGAATCCAAAATATGCACATGTTCTGGCTATGATTTGTGGAGATGAAAACCTTTATATTTTAAAACGGGATGAAACACTAATATCTGATCAACAGCCATCTTCCATGAAAACGTCCGAAAAATTAAAAATTATACCCTTTGCCGTCCCAACAAGTAATTACATAAAAAATAAAAGAGAAATTAGATAGAAAACAAAATAATATATGTGTGTGTGTGCTTGTTGATTTATTCATTAATTTTTCATTGTTACTATTGTAATTTTTTTCTTTAATCATTTTAGGTAAATTTTCAGTAAAACAAATCGAATGGAGCTTAGATGGGAAAACTTTACTATTATTAGATCATCAATTATATTGTTTGGCGTCATTATACTTAATTCACTAATAAAATGATATTTGTAATTTATTGCTATATATACAAAGAGATAAAGATAAAATAAGATAAATAAATAAATAAAAAAAAAAAATATTTTGGTTATGTTGGTATGGATATATATAAATATATAGAGGATACAATTTTTATATGTGATAGTATTGATAGAAAAAATAATGTATAGACATATGGTAATCAAAATAGTAATAATAATACCAAAAATAAAAATAAAAAATCGAAAAGGGGAAAAGCTATATATGATATGAGATAATTATAAACTAAAAAAGGAGATAAGGAAATAGTATATAATACGATTAAAAATATATGAAAATAATTATTATTATTATTATTATAATAATAATAATACATACATACATACATACATACATACATAAATATATATATATATATATATATATATATATAAGGAAAAATGATCAAAAATATAGGTAATAGAATAAAATGATATAAATAAGTATATAAAATTAAATAAAAAATATTATTTTATCGTTATATAACTAGTGATGATGAAGATAAAATAAAATGAATGATGAATAATATATATGTATTTGTACATCATGATCAAGCACTATTCGTAGTTGTCGTCGTAGCAACAGGTACAAGTCTACAAATAGGGCAACTATTATGAGATTCTACCAACCAGCGATCCACACATTCAACATGAAAGACATGACGACATTTTAATATACGCACTGATTGTTTAGGAATAAAGTCATCCAAACATACCAAACATTTCTCTGTATCTTGTAACATGGCTTTTTTAGTTGTTTCATCTGACCAAGAATGGATAGGTAAACTAGCATCAATGGCTTGCTGTGTGGTGGTAACAGGTCGAGCAGGGCCAAGTATGTTGGATAACCATAATAAATCTTCATAAGATGGGTTTTCTGATAATCTAGCTAGAGCTGGATGTTGTAAATGACTATTATTATTACCATGATGGTGACCACTAATTACATAAATAACCCATCGTCCTCCTCCTCCTGTTGTTGATGCTGAGGAAGATGCTGAAGATGAAGAGGAAGAAGATGAAGCCAGTGATTCTCGTTGATGTGTTGGATTATTGTTATTATTATTATTACTATTATTATTATTATTATTATTATTATTATTATTAGCAGTAGTAGCAGTAGTTGTAGTATGAGTATTGTTATTGTTATAGATATTATTATTATGAATAGAAAGGGATGCTGTAGACGTATGTTGTTGTTGTTGTATATGAGTTGGATTGGAGGTGTGGGTCGTATGGTTAGTATGATTGGTATGATTTGTACGACTTGATTGAATAGATAAAGGCATAGATTGTAAGGTAGCTAACGAAGAAGAAGTTGATATAGCAGAATGAGGACGACGTAAATGACTATTTGCATGTATTGAAGTTGGAATAGGTGGAGGAGGAGGATGAGAAGTAGGAGTTGAATTAATATTATTATTATTATTATTATTATTATTATTATTATTATTACTATTATTGTTATTATTAATAAAATTATTATTTGAAGTAGGAGTTATAGGATTATCAGTTGTATTAGTACGATAACCAACAATAAAAATAGGTAAAAAAGCATTGTTAGAAGATTGGTTATGATCTTCATTAGATGTTTGATGTTGGGATCGAATTGGCATGTGCATATAACGAAAAAATGAGGTATTATCATGAGATTGAAATCCATTACTATTGCTGTTGGTATTATTATTATTATTATTAGTATCTAGTTGACCATTGGATAAAGAAGATAAAACAGCAGAAGAAACAATATCAGATATTATTTGAGATATATCAGACGCATTAGATATAGCTGAAGTAGTAGAAGCTGAAGAACTATTTGAAGGATGAGGATCAATATGTAAAAAGGGAAGAGGGGGAACAGGACCAGTTGCAACCGCAGCGGCATTGGTAGCTGCTATAGTAGCTCTACGAACAGAAGATGTCATGGATGGTGCTATAGAAGTAGGTGCTGCTCTTTGTCTACCAAATCTTCGATTAGGATGTGCATGTAAACGGCGAGATATTCTTCTAAAAAAGGACATGGGTCGATTATTATTACCACTTGAATGAAGTGAAGAAGAGTGTAGAGTTCTTGTTGAAGCATTATCTCTTCTTGCTGTTGTGGATGGTGTTTGTCCCATAATACTCTATATAAATTAAATAGCTTGTAATAATAATAATAATAATAATAATAGTAATAGTAATATTAATCACAAGAAGAAAAAAAGAAAAAAAAAATTGTAATATTTTTTTATAAATATAAAAAAAAGAGGTTAAAAAAAAGAAAAAAGAAGTTGAAAGAAAAAAAGGTGAAAAAAGGTTTAAAAAAAATCATGTGCCAGCATATTACTCGGGATTTGAAAATGATACAAAAATTTAACCATCGAGTTAAATTATTAAAAATTGATCATAATAAAATATATATGTAAATACAAGTATACGAATATATGAATATATTATTATTGTTATTTTTTATTTAATTGATTTTTATTGTTAATATTAATATAATTATTATAATAATGATAAAATAAGATATATAAGATAGTTTAAGATACTATAGATAATTGATTTTCTTTTTCATTGACAGAAATAATTTCTTCCATATTAGGATGAGGGTTATCTTGTAATAAATTTAATTGATGATTTAATTCCATACAAGCATTTTCCCATCGTAATTTCTCTTCCCATAGTTCTCTTAATTTTTTATAAGCCAAAGCACTTAATACCTCAAAATGGTCTTTTGTTTCATCCAAAGAAGCTTGTAACCGTTGTTTTGATTTTGTTTCTTCTGTTAATCGTCGTTCTAATTGTTCAATTTGTTGTTGTTGTTGTTGAATTAATAATTCTTGTTGATTTTCGGCTGTTGTTGTTGGTGATAATGGTGTAGTTAATGAAGATGATGAAGATGAAGATGATGATGATGATGATACCTCAATAGTGGTAATATCATGATTATGATGATAATGAGTATTCTTATCTTTTGATATATCGTTTGTATTTATCATTTTATCATCGTAGGGTAATGTTTGTACTTGAACATGTCGCGATTTCGGTTTAGTTGGTTCTACTTTGCTTGATGATTCTTGTTTAAATGATATATCCAATGCTCTTACGTGTTCATTGATTAAAGCTTTTGTTACTATATCGCTTGGTTTTTCTATACCTGCTATTTTACACCTTTCTAAACGATGAACCAATCCAGCTTCAATTGTATCCATATTATTTACTGATTGTAATAATGATTGTGTAATATCCTTTTGTTGTTGTTGTTGATCTTTTTTTATACTGTTTTCTTTTATTGATCCATCCACATTTCCTTGCTGTTGTTGTTTCATACTACTTGACCTTGTCAAATGTTGACCACTTGCCATAGTAGATAAAGTTGTTGTTGTATCTTGACGATGAAGCTGTCTTCCTCCCCCTCCTACTAATCGACCATTTGTTGTTGTTGTATTTGTTGCTGCTGTAACTCCTACACCACTTAGTTGACTTCGTACACTGACAGAATGACGAAGAGAGCCACTATAAAGACTAGAATCTCGTTTTTTAAGTTGGCCTGTTTGTGGAAGAACTGGTGATTGAGGATCGTTTCTTAACATGAAAGAATGGATAGATTGATTATCATTATTTTGCTGATTATTTTGTTGTTGTTGTAAATTTGAAGGAGAAGGCATTTTTGGAATGATTTCAATATAATTCTTTCTATGTACAATGCTTGGAGCACTATGAATGCTTGAATAAGAGCTAATAGTTGAAGCAGCAGCAGTAGTTGTAAAAGTAGAGTAGTTACTGGATTCGGCTCTACGGTTTCCTAAGGCACGTTTGCTTTTACGAAGTTTAAAAAAGTTTGTCGAAGAAGGTTCGGGCTGTGAAGAGCGTTGAAATTCTTCTGGGCTTGTTTTTGATAAAAAATCGGCAAGAGCTTGAGTTTTAGTTGTCTTCTTTTTTCTTGCAGGTCGTGAAGGGTCCAAGATACCAAGTTCAGCAAGTTCGTCGTCTACTTCGTCTTCCTCATAGTAGTTCATTATTCTTGCATCTTTAGGTTCAAATGAGTTTTTGTGAGGCATGTTTCGAAATAATAATTATAATAATAATAGAAATAATAAAGAAAGAGAATAAAAAGAAAGTTAGATAATAAATAACAATATAAGTGTGTGAAAGATAGAGGAAAAGTTGAGGAGAAAGAGAGAGGAATACCAAAAATAGGAAAGTAAACATATTGAAAAAATAAAATAAAAATAGGGGGTAAAAATAAAAAAAAGTGGAACACCAATTTAAGATAAATAACCAAGTTGCATTGAGGTTTACTACTTTTGTCATACAAATTAAGTGAATTTTAACCCCCTGAGTAAAAAAATAAAAAAAAATAATGTATAAATATTAGTGAAATAACCTTTTTTAAAACAAAAAATAATAATAAAATATGAGGATATAGTAGATAAAGAGAGGGAAAGAAAATAATGTTTATTTCAGTTATGCTTGTTTAATATCTAATTTATTGATCGCTTCCACCTTGCTCTAACCATTTTGCATATCTTTCTAATCTTTCCTTTTCAGCTTCTTCGTCTTCCTCGGCATGCCCAGATCCACTCTTTTTATATTTAGTTTGTCCATCATATATTTCTGCACTAATTTGTTTTCCACCAAAATATCGGTTATTCATCAACTAAAATAAATAAATAAAATAAATAAACTTTATTTTATAAAACTCTTTCATTTATTTATATTATATAATTTCTATTAATTTAAAATTATTATTACCAATACACAAGCATTAGCTGATTTCTGATCCATAAATCGTACTGATATAATACCACCAGGGGATTTCTATTAAGTTTACGTATCTAATTAGTCATTTATTCATTTATTCATTATTTATTATTTATTTACTGATATTTACTTATTTACTTACATCATATAAAATAACGTTGGTAACTTCACCTAATTTTTCACATTCTTCTCTAACATCTTCCTTTAATTCCAGTAATAATGTTGGGTCATCCTAATATATATATATATATATATATATATATATATATATATTCATTTAGCCTTCTCGAATATACATTATATGATATACTTTATGTTATATATGTATGTATATAAGCTTACATCTAATTCTTGTTGTGTATACATGTTTTTTAAGATTACGATTTTGGAAAATTTTTCATTTTTCTTTCCTGTTTCATCTTCAACCCAGTCTAATTTTCTATTAAATAAATTAATAAATAAATATGAATAAATATGTTGTCCATTTTTTTCTTTCTCTTCTTTTTAATCGTATATTTATTTACCTGTGGAGCTGATGTAATTTCTTTTTTACTTTATTTTTTGGTGCTTGTTGTTTCTTTTCAGTAGATGGTGCTTTTTCCTTAAAGACAGCCTATTTATAATATATATATATAGGTACTCATTGATTTGTTTTGTAGTCTTTATTATTGTAATTATTCATATTTTCACTTACCTTTTGTACTTTAATTTTAGTAGATGGATCACCTAATCGTAGTTCAGAGTCGTCTAATAAATCGATAGCCAAAGGTATTGATTCTTCTTTAAAATATGTCACTAAAGCGTCTCCTTTTGAAATTCCGTTTTCATCGCGATATATTTTAATTTTTGGTTCACCTAGGAATAAAAGATGAAAGAAAAAAATAAAAAAAAAAAAATACAATATCAATAAAAGCGATTAATCATACATTTTATTTTTTTATATATATTTACAATACTATTACCAGTTTCTAAATCTTCCATAATAACACCACACTTGGAAAAAGTATTTTTCATTTCTTCCACAGTAACATCTGGAGGAACTCCGGTAACATAAACTGATGTAATTTTTTTTGGGTTATCATGTTTAGGCTTTTTCCCATTGTTATTTTGATCATCCTTTTGATATATAGATAAATATATATAAAGGAAAATATAAAAATCAAAATCAAAATCAAAATCAAAAATGTGGTTTGATAGCATATTGTAAAAATATTGTATTATATTACTTCTTGTTTTTTACCTCTTCATATGTATAAACACGTTTCTTTTTTTCTTTTATTGGGACAGCAGGCTCCTATTAGTAATAATAAACGTATGTATATATATATACATATATATACAAGTTAAAATGAGTATAAAGTACTTTATACATATATATATAACAATTCCTTTTATTTTCATATTTATTAGAGTATTACCGATTCATCAACACCTTCAACAGCATAAGCTGATTGTTGCTTAGCAATAAGATCTTCGTCAAACTATATAAAAAATAGCAAAATAAAATAAATGAATAAAATGAATAAGCAAGAAAGTACTTTATATTGATAAAAAAAAAAAAGCAGTTCTGATTCATATTATACCATAGGAAACCAAGCGTTTAAGTTTTCATCATATTCATAAGCTACGCCATCTTCTCCAGTAAAAGACCATTTACCAGTTTGTTCATTCAGTTTCATACGCGGATCGGATGCAAAATCCTCTTTATTTTTAGGTTTTGACTCCATAATAAAAATCTACTATTGTATTTTTTTAAAAAAAAAAAAAAAAAATAGAAAGAAGGAAAAAAAAATCTGGGTTTAAAAATAATTTTATATTTTTTTATGCTTTTTGGTGATAGTGTTAGCACTTGATTACTGTATTGAAACACATTCCTTTTTTTTTAAAAAATCTCAATTTTTTTTGTTATTTTACTTTATTAGTATTTAATAAAAATATAACATATAATTATAGAAAAAAAAAACAATAATAATAATAATAATAATAATAATAAATGAAGAACTTTTTCCAAGTAGTACATGAAAATTAATAAATATGTTAAAAATTAATATAAAAGATAAGGACTGATTGAAAAAAAAAAAACTTTGGCATTGGTTTATTATTTCTTTTAATGCGTTTCAATTGTGATCATGAAATTTAAATACCGCAGCCCAAAAAATATAAATAGCTTCCAAGTTAAGCTTTTCTCCTTTTCTTTCCCTCTTTTTCTTTTAAAAAAACTATCCTCTATTTCTTTTATTTTCTTCAGCTTTACTTTTATTTTATTATTAATATTAATATTATTATTTTTATCGATATTAGCCACTATATACGTACCTATTTCATCGGTGTTTATTAGTTCAATAGACTCTTAAAATTGCTAACTAGCATATAAGTAAATTGTAAAACTAGTTTATTTAATCTACTTTACGCAGTCGTGAGAAGATATTAATTTTATACCGATTTTATCTTTCTATCTTACTTACTTTCTTCTTATCATTATTATTGTTATTATTACTCTTGTAGAAAAAAAGTTATAATAGAATTTGCATCACTATATAGTTATTTTGTCAAAGCGCATACATATTATAGTATATATTAAAGCAGTAACAGACCAAAGCTTAATACACACGATCTGTCTTTTCTTTTTATAAATAATTAAAAAAAAAGAACAAATGTCGGAAACAAGTGGCAATGGGCAGCCTTTTCCACAACATTCAGAATTATTACATATTCTAGAAGATGAATCAGATACAGTTAGTTTTTATGATGAAGAAGAAGTAATGGATGAAGATAATGATGACGACGACGATGAAGACGATGATGATGAAGAAGAAGAAGAAGAAGAAGAAGACGATGATGATGATGAAGACGATGAAGAAGTAATTGATGATGATGATGAAGACCTTGATGATGAAGATCAAATGGATTATTGGTCACAAAAATGTTCAATTTGTTTTGATGCACCTTTAGATATATGCCTTGAATATTGTCATGATCAATATTGTATAGAGTGTTTTGAAAGGTAAAAAAGATAAAAAATGTCGAATTTACATCAAAATATTACAAGGCCAATACAAAGTTACATATATTATTAAAATAAAAGAAAAATTATGATAACAACTTTATTTTTATTGATTTATTTTTTAATTTTTATTACTAGATATATAACTGAAGTGGTCATGTCATCATGGGGTATTGGTGTAACAAAAGTGAAATGCCCTGTTTGTCAAGAACATATTCCTCAAAGCGAATGGAGCCAGTATGTACCAGAATTAATTGTTAATCATTATGATCGATTTAATCAACCTTTTAGAAGCTTTACAAGG
The DNA here is from genome assembly GCA_017871115.1 of Cunninghamella blakesleeana. NCBI lineage: Eukaryota > Fungi > Mucoromycota > Mucoromycetes > Mucorales > Cunninghamellaceae > Cunninghamella > Cunninghamella blakesleeana. The sequence continues at coordinate 4,220,946 of JAFCIZ010000005.1, forward strand.
TGCTGTCCTTATTGTGAAAAAGAAGCAAAACCATGCGATTACACATTAAGATCAGATATCAAGTAAAGAAATATTAAATATATAGATAATAGAAACTTGTAAATAAAAACATTTATAAGAATATCATCCTTTTATTAATTAATTGTTTTTGATTTTTTAACATATGTAGTTATCAACAAAAAATTTATGAATTGGTGAAATCATTAGCAGAAACATGTGGTTATAAAGGCAATAGTTGTAACAAAGGAAATGATGATCTTCATACACAAGTTCATTCTTCAGTTTATTCACTTTTAAAAACAGTAGAAGATGATCATTGGGAATCAACACCTTTAATGGATATTTATAAATGTATCATTAAAACACTTTTACAATTTGAACAATATCATACGGCCCATCATTTGCCTATTCACACACCATTCCAACCAATCTCAACTGTATCTACTCCCTACCCTTATACTTATTATATATCACATGAATTTACCTTGGTTAGTAAATTACCTGACGTTTGGAAACAAATTCAATTTTTACACATATCTTATTTCTCCAATATGACCTGGTAATAATAAAAATAAAATAAAGATGCTCTTTTATCTATTATTTTTTTCTTTAAACACTCATTTTTTTTATTTATATACTAATTATTTTTTTCCCTTTTAAACCTTTTATTGTTATTTTAATCATTATAGCCAAGATTGTAATACTCATTTTTGTTTAAAATGTGGATATAAAGCTCATGAAAATCTATCCTGTGAAGAAATGATGCAAAGTATAATTGATTCAGCAGATCAAACAGATGATACTAAAATTACCGTCAAATGGCAATTAAAAAATAGGCAAGTATTATAATATATAATAAATAATAATAATAATAATAATAATAATAATAATAATAATAATAATAATAATAATAATAATAATAATATGTACATCGGATAAAAAAATACTTATGAAAATATTATTAAAAATAGTCAACGATGTCCTAATTGCTCTATTATGATTAATCGAGATGAAGGTTGTAACAAAGTGGATTGTTTGTTATGTGGTTTCTGTTTCTGTTGGGCTTGTAAGTCACCTTGGTCAGAAGTAAGTTGGAATTATAACAACAATATATATATATATATATATATTTGAAAGGAATAAAAACTATATATTTTATATGTATTAATACTATTATCTTACCCTTTTGTAGAAATGTGGATTTTATCAATGTTCCTTAACCAATGAATCTATTAATATTATAAGTAATTTCAATGAAAAGGTAGACAGATAAATATACATATAGTTGCAAAATATAATTTTATATATACAAATAAAATATTTTGACTTTCTATTTACTTTTTTTCTTTTTCTAAAAAAATCAATACTAATTAGGCTGAACTTGGTGTTCCTGATATGAACACAATCGTAGCAAGAATACACAATAACAACACACATTCTTAATTAATATTTAGTCTATACATACTTATAAACCTTATCTTTCAAAATATATTTCATTATATAACTAGTATCAAACAATATATTTTTATCTATCCTTATTAATTTTATATATTATCATAGAGTAATTTTTATTCTTATTATCAATACTATATATATAAAATATGTATATAAACTTTTATAGTAGCAATAAAAATGTCAGTATATAATCTTTTATTAAAAAAAAAAGGTTTAATATAAAAGGGTTTTTATGCTTTGTGATCAAGGTTGCACAACATATTTTGGAAATGCTATTTTATTTTAAAAAATATTTATCCCGCAATTTTTTTAATATTCCGGGTGATTTTTTTTTATTATTCCTTTTCCCTTTTTCTTTTCTCTTTCTCTCTTTTTTTTTTTTTTTTTTTTTTTTTCTCTCTTAAAAATATATATATTAATTAATATATGTTTTTATCAACCAAATCTAAACAAATAGCTAAAGATTTAGATCAAGCTAGATGTAAAGGACAATGGCAAACGATAGCAGATATTGCTAGGCGTTATAAAAAGTATACAAATGATACCGGTAAATAGATAAATTAATACAGTTAATATATATATATATATATATATATATGTGTGTGTGTATATATATACATGTATTTTAAAATACTTTATTTATATTTATTTATTCATAATGCTGACTACCGCTACTACCCCTACTATTATTATTATTATTACTATCGTTTTATCTGTTATAGTATTAGAGCAAACTGTATTAGCCGAAATGACCTTACAACTACTAGTGAATAATAATATAAATGGAACTGATTCTAAAATTTATGCCTCGGACTCACCAAGTAATATCACTTTGCGACCTAGGTTACAGGAAGATCAGGTTAAGCCTTGCATTGTTCAACTTGACGCGGCTTTGAAATCTAAAACTAATCTCGAGGATTCTAATAAGCAAAAACAAGTAATAATACAGTATAACATGAACTTGAGTATTAATATTAATATTATTTTATTTACTCATAAAATTTATAATGTACATATTCTTTATTTTTTTAATAGTTTACAAAGATAGTTAAAGCTCGATGCTATTATGAATGTGGGAAATATAGCACAGCGACATCAGTATTAAATGAATTAACACTGACGCTACCTGAAGTAGATACTGGTTATAGTACAGTTTTATATATACAATCAAAGGTTATAAAAGGTAAAAAAGAAAAAAGAAAAAAAAAACATTATGCTCTTCCCTTTTTTATAATATATATTTAACACATGCCTTTAAAAATTAATTTAAAAATCTACATTTTTTTTGTATATATATTAAAAAATAGCTATATCAGCAGAATTTAATAATAACATGGAATTAGCAATTCAAACTTATTTAGAAATAATGGATATCATCAATAATACAATAGAAACTACAGACCGATCATTGGTAGAAATATCGGAAGAAGGACTCTACCGAGGATCTCTGTTGGTTTTGAATCGCCGGTAATATATATATGCTAAATATTATATTTCTGATTACAAAAAAAATAATTACGTATATTATATTGAAAACATTTTTTTACCCATATTTATTTATTTATTTTACAGATTAACACCAAATATACCATCTGAATCCATATTTAAACTATTAAGGACATATCAAAAAATTACTACTTCTCAACCAACTCATTGGCGAATTTATAAAAGGGCTGTCATAACTAAAAATTCTTTAGACTATTTAACCTATTCTTATGCACAAAATGAATATCATCCCCCTACACCAAATAACTTATCAATTGAAATGAGCAGGTATGCATTATAAAAAGGGAAAAAGAAAAAGAAAAATAGAGGGAGTGAAAGAAATAACGAATATATATATAATTAAATAGTTATGTTAATAAACATAATCACTATTATTTTTATTTTTTAGTGAAGCTTTCAAATCATATTCTATGGAAATGTTGGCAACAGAAATGACTCAGCTTTATACTATATATGAAAAAATCATATATTCAACTGTCTCTTTCCCACGTGCTGGCCAAAACAACGATATCATTCTTGATATGGTAGATAAACTTGCGGAAGATATAAAATTAATTGCACATTCTTCATTTGATCTTCGAATATTTGTTGATGTAAGTTATAATAATAATATAATACATATAAATGTAATAGAGCAAAAAAAATAAAAAATAAAAAATAAAAAATAAAAATAGCCATGTATATATAATAAATTAGTAACTTTTTTTATTATTAATATTATTATGTTAAATAGATACTACATAGGGCTTCACAGCGTACATTCAATTCTTCACGTATATCACGCCACCTTTTCCATACTCTGGTACAACTAGGCGATTTTAAAGAAGCAGAGAATGCATTAAATTCATATTTAACTCTTGTTGGATTACAATCTCAAACAACAAATGATACAAAAAAACAAGGGGAAGCAATTGTAGTTGATAAAAATGGACAAGCCAAACCTATACCATCTATTAAAAGGTCTGTATTAAAAAAACTTGTGGAAGATGCCATCGCGAAAACATTAAATGATAAGAGTACTACTACTGCCACAATTGCTAATGTTAATAATGAAGCGCAGCAACCTAATTCAACAGATCATCAACATCATCCAAATACTATAGCTGCTAAAATAACCGAAGATAAAGAATCAGTTGAATCCATGTTGGAAGTTTTAATGAATGGGATTCATATGTATTGTAAATATTATAAAAAGGGTACCGAAGCAGTTGAGTTAGGAATCATTGCTGAGCTTGTTTTGGATGCTTCTGGCGGAGAAAATGCAGTTGGAAATCATTTTGCTGCTAATGTTTACAGACATCTTGGGGTAGCTTACGGCACTATGGCTAATGATAGTAAGATTTATCATTAAAACAAATATAAAATAACAATACAATACGATATTAATACTAATATATATCGCTAATTTTAAAATAGCTGTGGCACCTGATAGACGACCTCAGTATCACGAATTAGCATTAAGCTATCTTCAAAAATCAGTTAAATTAAATGACAAATCATGGGAAGCGTATTATCAACTAGCTAAACAATATGCAGAAATGCGAAATATAACGGATGCTTTAAAAGCCACGGCTGTTGCTTTGGAGTTGAATTCTACTTATTTACCATCATGGCATTTACTTGTTCTATTATATTCATGCCCAAAGCAAGATAATTTATCAACTGCTTTGAAAATGTGCGAATTGGGTATAGAGGAAGCCAAGGCATTACAATTGGAATCCAAAGATGATGTAGAAACCTATGAACATTATTTAACATTAAAAATTACACACATGTTATTGATTGAACAAACCAAGGGAGCTGATGCAGCGTTAGTTTATCAAGAAGAACTTTTTTCATTATACGGACACCTTATTATGACGGATCCTGAATTAACAAGTAGTAATGATAATGGCGGTGGTGGTGGTAAATATGGAGATGATGACATTATTAGTGGTAGTTTTACTTCAAAACGTGATATTGTATTATCAGGATCCCTAGGCAATCTTTGTGATACTGCTATGACTTCAGCAGCAACAACAACAACAACAACTACTACTACAGGGACAGTATCACCAGCAATAGCAGCAACAACTAATAATGTACCACCCTCTGCTGCTATATCATCAAGCAATTTATCTACAAACTCTTCCAATTCAACACTTGGAAGCCAACAAAATCAACATCATTCATTACCTAAATTATTATTACCAGATAAAAAGAATATGGATACTTCACAACAACAAAATAGAAAAGCTTTAAATGGATACCCTGTCAATGTTTCTGATGATCAATTAAATCATAAACATAAACATCATAATAGGTTAAGAAGTCTTTTAAAAAAAAAGCATATTACTTCTTGGAATGGTCATTCAACATCCAGTGATTGTAAGTAATCATGTACTTTTACCATTATTTTAGGGGGAAAAAATCTATACTCATTTATGTATATTCTTTCCTTTTTTTTTTTTTTTCTTTACTAGTAGTGTATAATGAAAAACAAATTTATAGTTCAGGAGATCTTGTGAATGGATCCTTATTATCAGTAACGAGTGGAGACCCATCAACAATGACTAGCACAGGGTCAATATATCAAACATATGGTAATACCCCGCGTAGAGGAAATATTTGGACCAGTTTACAAAGACAGCGTATTCAAGAATTATTATGCACTCTTTGGCTAACATCAGCTAGTATCTTTTTGAGACAAGAAAGAATGGATGAAGCATTAAAAGCTGTAGAAGAAGCAGAAAAAGTAATATGGACTAACGAACCAAAAGTTTGGAGTCTTTTAGGACAAATCAAATATAACCAATCAAAACGAGATGAGGCAATCGAGGCTTTCCAAAAAGGGTTGGTGGCGAATCCTTTTGATCATGAATGTGGTGTGTGGCTTGCAAGAATAAATATGGAAATGAAGGATATAGAAGTAGCTGAAGGAATGCTTAATACCCTTACTCATGGGAAAGGTTGGGATAATGCTGAAGCTTGGTATGTATATCGATATAAAAAATAGATGATAATGATAATAAATAATGGATTTTTTCTTTTTTTTTAAAAAAAAAAGTTAAATTGTGTATATTTTTTTAATCATTTTATTTTAACTATATATAGGTATTACTTGGGTGAAATATATAGTATAACAGATAGACTCGATAAAACGAAGGATTGTTTATTCTATGCATTAGAATTAGAAAATACTGAACCTATCCAAAACTTTTCCATATTACCTCGATGTGTATAAACATAAAGAAACTTATATAAATAGAATATTTTAATAATTGTATTTTTAAAAAAGAATAAAATATACTAATTAGGCAGAAGAAGTTACATTTTTTTTTTTTTTTTTTGGGCATTGTACAACATTTTATAGAGTCTATTTATATATAATAGAAAAAAAAAAGAAGTGTGCTGTGATAATAATTAATTAAGTAGGCCCTAATAATAAAAATAATAAGTGGTTATATTTGGAAAAAGAAGATCTGTGGTTTAAAATATATATATAAAAAAATATATATATAAATATATGTAACCTCCTGCTCCTTCTCTCTCTTTATTTTATATTTTGATCTCCTCCCTCTATTAATGATTTATAAATATATAATAATTGTTTTATAATTAGTATATGTATATATAATTATAATAATAATTATAATATTGAAAACAAAAAAAAAAAAAACGAAAGGAAAAATAATAAAATCGAAAGCAAAATTTATATAGATAGAAAAGAAAAATTAATTAATTTTAGTGCCAAAAAAATAGAAAAAACCTTTTTTTAATGTCAATCAGGTAAAAAACTACTTGTAGTGGAATGATTTTCATCGATTTTCAGTACTATTCCTCTTTTAGTTTCAAAACTCCTTTTTTGAGTAAAAGATCAATCAACCTTTATCCAATCAATTAGAAATAAAAATTTACTGGTAAGGTGCTCCGAAAAAAAAAAAAGAGAATAAGTAATTCATTCCCCGCTGGGATTTTTTAACTTATTTTGTCTTTTTTTATTTTTTTCACTTTCTCTCTCTTTTTTTTTTTTTTTCTTCCTTCTTTCTTTTTTATAAAGTTTAGTGAGCAAATTTGTTATATTTTATTCTTACCACTTTTCTCTCTCTCTCTCTCTCTCCTTTTTTTTTTTTTTAAAGAAACTATATCAATTTATTTCCTTTACTTTCCTTATTCATTTCTTAAAAAAAAATATAGAAATTAATTTTTTTTTTTTTAAAAAAAAGATATATATATAAAATAATATGCCTCCACCTCACGCAGTTTTTACACCCCCTTCTACTTCTTCTTCTACAAGCCATTCGTTTCCTTCTACACATTTAAGAAGAGGGTCTGGTTCATCAACAACCGTTATTACTTGCCCTATACCAACAACTCCGACTTCAAAACGTTTACCTTTAAATACAAATCCCTTCTTTTCCAAGTATGATAAGAAATGGCGCTGGTGGCACTATTTATCTATATTTATTTTACTTGTTGGCTTTTTCCAATCTATTATCGTCACCCTTGGTTACCGTATTTTACATAGTCAATCATCACCTATACGTATTGGTAATAAATAATAATAATAATAATAATAATAATAATAATAATAATAATAATAATAATAATAATATAAATAGTAATAAATAATATAATAACAAAATAATATTTTATTTTCATTTATTCTCATTGCTATTGATTTCATATATATGTATATATTAGCTGTTCAACAATACCCTTCCATACGTTACCAACACTTTAATATGTCAGCTTTTCCATCAACAAAATCCATATTACCAAAAGGAACAACTGTTTATCATGTCACAAAAGAATTTGGACCAGCTAGCTTAGGAGGAATGGGATCAGTAGTAACATCCTTAGCGGCAGCACAACAAAAATCGGGCAACACAGAAGTAGCTGTGGTGATACCTTACTATTCGTTTTTAAAAAATAAATACGATATAGAAAAATTTGCTGAATTGGTGATTACCCTTCGCGATAATAATGGGAAAGTAGTACCTATAGAATTTAAAGTATGGAAAATGATACATGTATTCCATCCTCCTCCTCCACCTACCAACATTACCACGTATGAAATCATTGATGGAGTCAACCAAACCTTTACTAAATTATCTGATCCGGTCATTATTCCACATACTGAACGAGTCCCTGTTTACCTTATTGGCCCCGGAAATCGTCGACCTTTTAGCCAAGCTTTCAAATGTCGTAACGCACTTCAAATTTATTCTTCACCCCAAGGATTACCCCAAGAATGGAAAGATCAATATTTTGCCAAAGCCACTGCTCAATTTTTAGCTCATCAAGCCGCTGCCGTGGATGAGGAGTCATTGTTTGCTCCTATCTTAAGAACCTCTCCTCACGTAGACGTGATTCATTTACACGGTGCTACTAATGCTTATGTTGCTAAATTTTTAGATGATAAAAGAAAAAAAAATGAACTAGGCGCTACTCCACCTTCTATTATTTATACTATGCATGATTATTTGGATGAATTGCAATATACAAACACCGTTAACAATGTCAAAAAGTTTTTAGATACACCTACAACAGATATAATCCCCCAAGATCAAAATTACATTTATGGTGATCGAATGTTTATGTCAAGTCTTGGGATTGACCGCGCTGATATAGTGACGTTTGTAAGTCGTACAATGGCAACAGCAATGGTAGAAGGAACTTTGGATTTTTATTTAAAAGAATTGGTCATGGATCGTTTATTAGCTAAAGCACAACAGCGTCGATTTTTTGGAATTAGTAATGGGTTGGATTTTAGTCATTTGGATCCTTTCACAGCTGATAAATTAGTGGCTAGGAAATTACAGTTCACTCCTTTTGCGCAACAGCTATTGAATAATCAATCCGTTTCTTTACCTACCACAACGTCAGCAAAAAAAGAGAAAGTGGTATGGCAATTAAGTGCAGCATCAAGCGATTTTATTGCGTCAGCTAAAGAAAAGGCTAAGCGGTTTTTAATCAAACGTAAATTACTCTCTGAAGAAAGTTTAAAACGACCTTTGGTTTTATTTATTGGCCGGTTCCAATATAATAAAGGATTAGAATGGTTTGAACAAGCAGCAAAACATTTTGTAGAACATAATATGACGTTTGTCATCCTTGGACAAGAAAATAATTACCCATTGGAAAAATTAGTATCATTAAAAGCCAAATACCCAGATCATGTTTATCTTTTATATACACCTAAACAACATCGTCAATGGGCTATTTTTTGTCGTTCGGCAGCAGACTTTGTTTTTGTTCCTAGTCAAACAGAAAGCTTTGGCTTAGTAGCTGCTGAAGGGCTAATGTTTGGGGCTTCCGTCATCTCAACTGGCGTTGGGGGGTTAAAGGAATTTTTAATAGATCGACCCGAAACACAAATGAAAAAAGTCAAAATTAGAGAAAATGATAATTCTAATCATTTACAACAACAACAAGCATTGAATAATAATGAAGAAGATGAAAATTACGTCTTAAAATGGGTACCAGTGGATCCTCAACCTCGTGATATTACTTTAGTACGTGATAAAAAGACAAAAATTCCAACCGTAACTAGTGGTGAAATCTATAATGCTTATTTATTTAGTGATGGAAAAGGATTAACAGATGCTATACAAGATGCTGCTATGGATTATAAAAGAATGACGGCAAGTAAAGCTTTAAAAGAGGAATATCATTTACGCATGATTAGTAGTGCAATGGCTCTTGGTTGGGATCGTCATGGAAAAGGTCCTGTTCATGAATATCAACATGTTTATGCTCTGGCTCTACAACATCGTTTATTGCCTGAATTGACTCGTCATGAAATAGAAGAAGAGCAATCTCGTTTACGCCGTTTATATCAAGCTGAAATTAATTAATTAAAAACCATCATCATCAACATCATTATCAACATCATTATCATCATTATCATCATTTCCCTTCTTTTATATATATACATTTATCATATAATCTTTTTTTTTTTTCTTTTTTTCTTTTTTATTTAATTTATTCTTTTTTCTTTTTAATTGTACTTTAGCCTTATTCCATATTTTTAAAAACCTTTTTTTTTTTTTTACATATCATTCCTTTTTTTTTTAGATTGTGTAACTTATCTAATTATAACTATAGTCATTCCTCTTTTTTTTTAAAAATAATAATTCACAGTTACATATTTAAATAATATTCGTACCTCTCTATAATAGTCCTTTTCCATTGTTTAAAAATACTTTTACTATTATTATTATTATTATAGATGATCATTTTAATAATTTATATATATAAAAAAAACATTCTTTTTTTTTTCTCTCTCTCTTTCTCTTTTATTACTTTGTTTCTAATTCATGAACTTTCAAAAAATAAAAAATATAAGAAGGGATTCAATCGGAGCGATCCTTATTACACGTGTAATTATTGGCTTGGCATATATATAATTAAAAAATGATATTCCCAACTATATATAATATATGTTGATTATATTTATTCCTTTTTTCGGTATTATATTTACAAAATTTATAATTGTTGGATTTAAATATACATTTTAAACTAAAAAGTACAATTCATTCGCCTAAAAAATCTATGAAAAAAAATAAAAAAAAAATAGAATAAAAGGAAATTGAATATAAGAATTTTAAAAAGCTTAATTTTTTTTTTTTAAAAAAAAAATTTCGTACCAAAGTAATACAGCTGATTCCAATTTTGTTGGTTTTGCTGTTGATTTTGCTGAGGCTGTTGCAATTGTTGCATTTGCTGTTGTAAATGATCTATACCTGTTGGTAAGGATATTTGCATAAATCGTTGAGCTGGCATAGGGTAATCCGAAGAATACTGTAATGAGTTTGTATTTTGAGATTCCGTTCCAATCTGTTGCTGATTTATATCTGTATAATTAGATGAAGAGGGGGAACGAGATGGTTGTGATAGCGAAGAAGTTGGATTACCAGGATTTTTGTTGATGTTGTTATCAAATGTTCCATGGACATTTGCCATATTATGAATTGCTTGCGGTACACCATATACACTGCTGTTGCCATGATTAGTGCCATTCTTTTTATTGCTATTGTTCATTGATCCTTGTATTACGGGTCCATCATTATTTCCTTCAAATGGTGCCATCGTGTGTAACGGTGATTTATGAGCTGTAGATGAAGGTTGAGATGTATTATAATATACCTGTTGTTGCTGACCTATTTTTTGCCCTATTTCCATTGAACTATTTTCATTCATACTATTATTATTATTATTATTATTATTATTATTATTATTATTATTATTATTATTATTTGGATTTTGACTATTAGGATTGTCTAACGTTGATGTACTTGGTGAAAGATTAGGATTGGGTGTTTGAGAAGCTTCATTAACAACCATTTTTTTAAGCTCTCTCCATTTTTGACTTGTCCGTTCTAATGTATAGTTTGTCGTTAAAAACCAATATTTTTCAAAAAAGATAGTAGGCAATTCCCAATTGATAGCTTGAGAAGGATCACCACCATGAAAAACAGCTTCATTGACTAATAATCGTAAACAATCATCCAAGTCATATTGATCTCTAAATATTATCATTCTATCCCTCATATGTACTGTTGGAATTAAATCTATTCTAGGATCATGTGGTACTGTTAACTATATTTTTAATACATATTACAAAATAAAATGTCTATACTTAGTATTATTATTTTTACCAGTTATTATTTTATATAATTATCAATTTTATCATGCATTATAATATATATATACCTGTAAAAGTGATGGCTCAATTTTATAAGGTGTAATTTTTTCTCGTTTTAGTGCATTTTGAAGTCTTAATCTTAACCGTAACGCTTGAATAGCCCTCATGTTATTTTTTGTAGTATCATGAGTTAATAAAACAGGTTGGAATGCATCATTATTATCGTCGTCCATATCACTGCTATGTCTACTAGAATTGTCATTATTTTCATTGCTATTATCATTATTTAAGATGTTAGCTGAATGATCCATCTTTGTTGTTGAGGCTTCCTTAGCTGAGTGAGATGCATTGTGAATGCTTGCTAAAATAGAATCTCCATCTCTCGATGCCTCTTTCTCTTGATAAGGACTAGGTTCTATTATAGTTTCCACGCCGTCATCCGTAAACACAAACCCTGGTGTATCCGTAGATGCTTCTTTACTTTTCCTTTTCAAGTGAGGTGATTTATTTCGATTGTTGACGTTTAAATAGGCGGCAATACCTTGAGGTGCCGATTCTGCCATCATTAGCAACGCCTTTTCATCAATATGAGGTGTATGTTTTGGAATATGAAGTTTATGTTTATAGCAAACCAATTGCAAAGATAATACAATCCCTTTTAAATACCAATTTTCACATTTTAGTATATCATTTTCTTTACCAAGCTGTTGATTTTCATTAAAAAATGTATCTCGTTCTGCTTTGATCTTCTTGTAATCCACTTCCAATTCTTTAATATGCTTTTCTTTTCTTTCTCGAAATGCACGCTGAGCAGCTCGATTTTGTATCTTTCTTAATTGTGGACTAGCTGGATTAGGTTTACGACCGGGCTTTTTTTTTATTTTCCCTGTAGTATCAGTTGGTGTTGTTGTTGTCGTCGCTGTTATTGATGGCGTGGCTGGATCATATGACGATGTAGGTGAAGCCATATCTTCATCTAAATAAATATCCATATTATCTGTATCTGTCATTTTATAAAGTGAAACAATAAAAAGAAATAATAGAAAAAGGAAAAGAAAAGAAAAGAAAAAGAATTTAAATCTACAACTCGGCATTTATATAATTTTTAAAACTCCTTCCTCATTTTTTTTTAACTTTTTTTACCCCAAAATTTATAAAAATTAATATATTTTATAACTTTAATGATGATCTCTTATCCATATACACATACAAATAACAATAAAATAAAAAACAGTTAATTTTATTTATAATTTGTTGATATGTATATAAACATACATATTATTCATTTAGCTTAACTTTATTTTCTTTACTTTATTATCTATGTATTCTCTCATTTGTTTTGATTTTAAAACCTTTACCAAAAAAAGAAAATACTCTGATAATATAAAAATTGAAATAAAGAAACTCCCAAGCATTAAATTCATCTACTCACCTTACTTAATCAAAATAAATAATAAAAACCTTAAAAGAAAAAAAAAATAAGTTGTCTACTAAAAATGCCCATCTTAATAGACTGTGTATGTTCATTTAATACAAATATAAATAACAATAGTCAAAAAATCTAATGATAATAAAAAATATACTATCTATTTTTTAATCCTCTTTAAAAAAAACAATAATAATGACAATTAGTGCATATTTTATAAAGAAGTTAAGTTATATGAAAATAAAATAATTTAAAAAAGGAAAAAAGGGTTATTTTTTAACAATGGGACAAAATCTTGCTAGATTTTTTTTTTTTTTTTTGAATATTCATATATACATATACATATATATAGCTATGTTGTCAAAGTTGTTTATTTATTGCTCCTATACTAATGTTATACTTATATTTGACCACTTTTTTATTCTAATTATACTCTTATTTTTAAATGATTATACATAAAAAACTCATATATAAAGAGTTTTTTTTTTAAAAAAAATAATAATATTATCAACAAAAAGTGTATTTCATTTTTTCAAAAAAAAAATAAAAAAAAAAAAAAAAATGATTATATGGGCATGTCTTTTACTTGGTATATTCATTGTTTATTCTATTCAAGCGAATTCACTGGTAGCAGCATTAAAAGAAAAAAGTAGTGATAATAATAACCACAAGGTTCGCTATTATGAATTCAATATTACTACTACTCCTTCATGGAATCCTGATTGTTCAAATTATACCTCTACTACTACATTATTAATTAATGGCCAAATGCCAGGACCGACTATTTATGCTAGTAAAAATGATCGTGTTCAAATCCTTGTACGTAATATGTTATCGCCCTCTTCTAGTAGGCCCAATCCTAATGTTTTACTTTATGGTGGTGGCAATACAAATATGTTATCTATTCATTGGCATGGGATTCGTCAATTTGGTACAAATGAAATGGATGGTGTTCCATTTTTAACTCAAGATCCTATTTCTTATGGTGACGACTATCTATATGATTTTATTACTGATGTTCCTGGTACTTTTTTTTATCACGCTCATGTTGGACTACAAGAATCTTCTATTTTTGGTCCCATTGTAATTTATGAAACTGATGATGCGAATCCTGAAAAAATAAAAAGAAAAGAAAAGAAAAACAAGAAGAAACAACAGTTACTTTCACTTGATATTGGTAATCAAACAGTAACTTATCATGAGGATCGTACATTTATCCTTAGTGAATGGCACCATCAAGATCGTAATGCGTTTGAAGCTTACTTTTTGAGTCCTAACTTCACTGCTATTCCTGACGCGGAGAGTGTCATGGTTAATGGAAGAACAATTAATAATGAACAACTTATTGTATCTAATAAAAAACACCGGTGTCAAGGTTATATGGTATTTCCTGTCCAATCTAAAAAAACATATCGGTTTCGTGTGATTAGCTCTTCTACATTTCGAACTTACGGTTTTGCTATTACAGATCATACTTTAACAATCATTGAAGCAGACGGTAGTTTAATTGATCCTTATGTAACGGATTATTTAGAAGTGGCCCCTGGGCAACGGTACTCAGTTTTGGTGACAATGGATCAAATGGAAAAACAAAAAAAAAGAAGAGATTATCCTATAGGTACTATTCGTATGTGGGGAGGCGGTATTGATCCTACATCAAATGGGTGGGCTCTACTTAGATATCAAGATAATGACGATAACGATACAAAAATGAAATCATTTAACCCAGTTTTAGAAATTAAAAGAACGAATTCACTTTTTCCTAACATAAATCAACTTTATTGGCTTTGGAATCAATTAAAACCTGCTGGTAGGATTCCTGACGCTGTGGCTACATTACCATCGCCTAATCGTACACTTGTTATCAATATCACGAATGGACCTACTAATAACCTTCAAACCAATGATCGTTTTTTTATTAATGGCGTGACTTATACAGAGCCTAAAGAAACCATCTTGAAGCAAATCATGCAAGGTACACGTAGAGTTTCCCCTTTAACTATTGATCAATTAGATATATATAATGGATATGATCCTTATCTAGGAACATATCCCATAGCTCATATGGAAGTAGTAGATATTGTACTTCAAAATAATCGTATTGCTGGTACACCTTGTCGACCTCATCCTTGGCATATCCATGGTTATTCTCATTATTTTATTGCTTATGGTCCTGGGACTTACAATAAAACATTGCATGAAACAATTCGTAATGTACCTATGCCTATATTAAAAGATACTAGCCTTATGTATCCCGATTTAGATTCTGGTGATGAAAACCTTCCTTTACCTGGTGATCCTTTTCTCGGTTGTGGATGGATTAAAATTCGACTAGTTGCTGTAAGTGTAAAAAAAAAATTATTGACTTTATGTATAAATATATATATATATATAGTTTAATTAGGAATATCAATATCCACTTTTGTATTTTATTTTATTTATTTTTATTAAAATAGGATAACCCTGGAATTTGGGCAAGTCATTGTCATAATATTATACATATGTTTATGGGAATGTTCTTTGTATTAGAAGCAAGCACAGAATTGATTTAATGGGTATAAATAAACAAAAATTTTTTATAAACTTTAAAACCTCTTAATTTTTTTCCTTTTCCCCTTTCTTTCATTTTCATTTTTTTATTTTGATAATAATAAAAATAAAACAAAACATTATCAATTAAAAATAATAGTATCAATAAAAAAAAAAAAACAATATTATACACTCATACCCCCATACATTCATACACTCATACACTCATACACATATAAAGATATCCGGAGGATGAATCAGAAAAAAAAGAGACCTCAATCAAAATTGCATTATGAATCTACTTTAGGATACTGTTTAAAAGAGGTATATTATCAACTAAGATATATGCTTACGGCGTGTTATAAAATAAGAATAAAAAAGATACAGAAAGTATACTCATTATTATTTTATTCTTATTTTTATTTTTATTTTATTGTTACTATATTATTATTACTATTATTATTATTTTTATGAATTAAATAAGGCTAATGAATTTACTAAGGATATTAAAGATCAACACTGGAAGTGCCCATTTTGTAAAGACTTTGTATTAAAATTACCAACTGAATCAGATCAACTTTCTTGGATAAAATGTAGCGAATTTATCTCTAATCATATCGATGACCACCGTTTATTTATTTTACAACAAGCCTCAGTTGACTCTTTAAAAAAATATGAAAAGGTATAATTAATAATAAGAAAAACGATGATAAAACATAAGTAGATAATTAGCTTCGATATGTTTATTTTTTATGTATATTATATTTATTTTAATAGCATACTAAAGAAAGTGGTAAAAGAACCAGAATTTGGATTAATGGTACAATGCATGATCGGGGATTTCATATATAACTTTTATTATACCTCGTAATTATATTTTAAAAAATTGTATATAGTATAAACATAGTTAAGTAAACTTATAATTAACCAAATATGCATAACACAAAAAAAAAAGAAGAAACGTAGAAAAGGAACAAATAACGAATATTAGGGTTACAATATAAAAATAAAAGAAGGAATAGTATAATTTTAAAAACAAACTTAGAAAAGCAATAAAGAATGAGTATAAAAAAAAGAAATAGATTAAGAAAAATAAAAAGGAAGCTAGCATGTGTATAAGTTAGTATATATAAATATGGAATATAAAGAAACTAGTATCATGCTTTATGAAAGAATATATATATATTAAAAAAATAAAACCACTTTTGATAATCAAAGGCAAGGGATAAAAAAAAAAAAAAGGATATCCAATTGTCTGCTAAAATAATACTTTACATGTAATGTATAGGAGAGATAGACAATAAAATATCACGGACTGTTTGACTAAAATAATCATTATAACTTTATGCGAAAGATCACGGGCATGTAATAATAATATGTCAATAGATCTATCTTTCATTTCCTTTTTTCTTATTACAGGTATTATTATAAACGACCCTTTTTTATTTTTTATTTTTTGTTTCTTACAGTTCATTATACTATATAAACGCTTTATATATATACAATTATTTATCTTTATTAGAGTTAATAGAACTAATTATTTACTATCTTAGAATTAAATAATAATAATAAAGAAAGAAAGAATAATGAAAAAATTACATTTTTTTTTTTTACTTATCATAAGTAGAACATAAAGATGCATGATATACAGATAAATTATTGAAAGAGAGATCTTTTTCAAATGCTGATAAAGTTACGTCGATTCGATTTAATACAGCATCAGGGCTAATTTTTTCAACAGTGGAAGGATTTGAAGTGGGGGTTGAATAAGGAGAAGATGATGATGACGATGTTAAGGATATGAAAGATGATGCAGATGATGAAGATGATGATGTCGTGGATGATGCAGATGATAAAATAGAGGATGGTAAACTTGTGTCACTAGGATTATAAACTCCAGATGTCAAAATAAGCTTATGATTATTATTATGGTTATTAGTAATGGTAGTAGAGTTAGGTTTTGTTGCCGATACAAGGGGTAACGTATTAGGAGATGAATGGTGTTGATAACTATTACTATTGCGAACATTATACATTCTGGTATTATTATTATTATCGCTATGTTGCTGTTTCATATTCGGTCTTGATTGTGATGTTGATATCCTAGATTGCATCTTTCTTAATACAAATAATGGATTTTCAGCTCCTTTTGGCATTAGCCATTCATCATTGAATATGTCTATAATCTTCTTTTTTCCATTTAATACGTTTTCTATTGTTTCATATAATGATAAAAAAATAAAAAAAGTATATGAATAAAAATACTTTATACAAATACACATATATACATACATACACGCATATATATATGTAATTCTCTGTTATCTTCATATTATTTTTAGTATATACCTTTTCCGTTGATCACCAAAGTCATACCATATTTATCCATATTTTCATTTTCAAGTGTATAAGGTACTCCATGTTGAATATGAAATTTTTCTAAAGCATAAGTAGTAAGATCCGTTATTTTCATTTTTGAAGATACGTTGACTAGTTTTTCTATTCGTTCCATAGGTTGAATGGATGAAGATAAAGTGGATAGTTTTCCAGTAGAGTGATATTGTTTCAAGTTGAACGATTTACGTTTAGAAAACTGAACTAGTTGAGATAGCTTTGATTGTTGCTGTTGTACAACTGGTGTATAATAGGCTATTTTTATTAAAAGCTGACCACTTTGTTCGTTCATACGTTTGATACGTTTGTGTAAATAAAACCGAATTACTGAATCTTGACCAAACGAAGCCTCAGGTACATTTATAGGACTGACACCTAAACAATTTAATTGAACTTTAGATTGATCGTGAGTTAAAGAAGGCATAGGTGTTGTTAAATGAGCTGTCAAAGAATGAAATATTGCTAAAGGTTTATCTTGTGGAGATAATATGATTTCATCTTTTTATAATATTATAATTTTAAAAAAAAAGCAAAGAGAAAGAAAGAGAGAATAGCAAATGAGTGTTTAAAAATTAAAGTTACAGCCTATTTTTTTTCAATCCTCACAATTTTTTTTTTTTATTTTACCTTTATTCATCACTTTGACAGTTATATAATATTCAATACCAATACTTTGTTGATTTTCTATTCTAAACCTTCCCAAAGCATACTTTAAAAGTTGATCTGCTGTTGTTTGTTCGTTGACTAATACTGAATTAAACGTAGCATTGACGTTGATATTCCCAGCGAAAATTCTTAATATGCTTAATTGTTCTTCTTCTTCTTCTTCTTCTTCTTCTTCTTTAATGTTATCGTTTTTTCCAAGAGAGGAAGATGATGATAAGTTGATATTATTTTTTATTAAAATATTGCTTTTTTGATTTGATAAAAATTTACGCAAGTTATTTGTTTTTTCACGAATAGAATGAGGGGGTGGTGGAGGCGGACTTTTATATTGATTTGAAATAGTTGAGCATGGCTGTAATTCGTGATGCATTGGAATTGAATTTGTCTCTTCTACTTTATCTTTATCGTCATTAATATCGTCGCCATATTGGGAGTGATCAAAATTAAGCAGAGGTTGGTTATTATTTTTTGGACCCAACATTACATCTTGGTACTCATCATAGGTTGCCATAATAGGGATATCGTTAATGTCCGTAGTAATAGTCATTGTTTGAATAGAGATATTATCTGAAATCATTACATTTCGATTTTTTTTCGATGATTTTTTTTTATTGTTTGGTGAATTTTCATTATATAATGATGGGTTTAAAATTATCTTTTAAAAAAAATAAAAAAAAATGTATAAACGAATAAATGAATAAATACATAATGACATATATGTTATAGAAAAGAATTCAACTTACTTTTGCATTTCGGTATTTATTTATTTTGGCCAATCTTTCTAATGGGGTCTATTATTATTAAAATGTAAATAAATAAATAAAAACAAATAATAAATTAGCATGATCATCCAAAAAAGGAAATTGTACTATTAGAGAGAAGTGATTTTTTTTTCTCTTGATCTTCGTAATTTTATTTTATTTTATTTTTTTATGGGGTAAAAAAAAAAAAATAAAAAAAGTAAATCGATCTTACTTCAATGATTTCTGCGGGAATGTAGCCTATCTCGGATGTTTTCAATACTTTGACTAACCACCAATAAGCATTTGTGTCATCAAGTAATGTTAAAGCATCGTCTTTCATGACAGTGACTTGACCATCAACAGAAGCCATAAAATCATGAAAAGCATAAACTTGGTGGTCATTGATACTATTTTTTTCCAATTGATGACACAACATATTATCATATTCTGTAATTGGATAATATGAATTATTTTGATACTGCTGTTGATGGTGTTGTTGGTATTGTTGATATTGCTGATGTTGTTGCTGATAGTATAGATGAGGACGTCGGTGATCATACATTGCCCAGTATTGATTTGTTTCCATTATTATTATTTATTTAATAATAATGATAATAATAAAAAAAGAAAGAAAAAAGTTTGATGAGATGGTATAATTATACGATATTAAAGCAAAAACAAAAGAGAAGCTAAAAAATAAAAATAAAAATAAAAAGATGAGGTAAAAAATAAAAAACTTTAGTATGTAAAATAAAATTAAAAATAAAAACATTCTTTTTTCAACCGATGGAAGTTTTATTATTACTAACCCAAGTATATTTCTTTAAAAAAGGCTTAATAAATAAAATAAATATAAAATAAAGAAAAAAGGAATAAAAAGAATAAAAAGGAACAAAAAGTAAAAATACGGGATTTTTTTTATCTTTTTTAAAAAGAAAAAGGGGGAACATGCAAAGAGTGATGCGATCTTGTTTTTTTTTTTGACACACATCGACAAAAAAAAGTGTACCAAAGTTTAAAACTCAGTCTTAATTTTTGTTTTTTAAAAAATGAAATTTTTTCCCTTCATCCTTTTTTCTTTTTTCCTCTTGCATATTTTTTTTTTTTTTTTTTTAAATAAAGCAATATAATAAATAATTATTAATAAATCATGTTTGGTGTTACCAAAGACTTCATTGGTAAACCTGCTCCACCTAATTATGTTGCTGGTCTTGGTCGTGGTGCAACTGGATTTACAACTAGATCTGATATTGGTCCTGCTAGGGAAGCAACTGACTTTCCTGTGTAAGTTATTATAAACATAAATTAATATAATATAAAAATGATTCAACTTATTATTGTGAAACTTATGTTTATCTCTTTCTCTTATTCATTATTTTTATTTTATTTTATTTTTCTTTTTATCTTAATAGCGATGTGAAAGCAAAAACAGAAGGAGACGATGACGATGAACAATATCAAGATCCAGAAAATGAAACAGGTCTTTTTTCTGCGGCACCTTACGAAGAAGATGATGAAGAAGCTGATAGAGTATGGGACATGATTGATACACGAATGGATGAACGCAGAAAAGCTAGACGTGAAGCAAGAGAAAAGGAAGAATTAGAAAGGTATAGACGCGAACGACCCAAGATCTCACAACAGTTTGCAGATTTAAAACGTCAGTTATCAACTATGGATGAAACAGAATGGGAAGCTATACCTGATGTGGGTGATTTAGTTGGAAAAAATAGAAAAAAAAGCAAAGTGCCTGAACGGTTTACGCCTTTACCTGATTCTATTTTGGTATCAGCTAGAGATCAAACTCAATATCAAACTACGGCAAATGATGATAGTGATACAAGTGGCATGATGACAGATTTTAAAGAAATTGGACAAGCTAGAGATAAAGTATTGGGATTAAAATTAGATCAAGCCTCTTCTGATTCTGGTTCAGGCCAAACTACAATTGATCCTAAAGGATACCTTACTGATTTAAACAGTGTAGCTTTAAAAACAGCAACGGAAATTGGGGATATTAAAAAGGCTCGTTTATTATTAAACTCAGTAATTACAACTAATCCTAAACATGCTCCTGGTTGGATTGCTGCCGCACGTTTAGAAGAAGCTGCTGGTCGGCCTGTACAAGCTAGAAGTATTATCGCTAAAGGTTGTCAACAATGTAGTAAAAATGAAGATGTTTGGTTGGAATCAGCTCGTTTAAATGTAAGATACATATTTTTTTTAAAAATAAAATAAATGAAAAAAAAAAAAAAATAGAATGATAATAATAGCGAAGGATTTATAAAACTGTTTTATAATTTTTCAAATACAGGTTGATTAATTATATTTTTATTTTTACTTTTTTAGACTGTAGAAAATGCAAAGATTATTTTAGCTGATGCTGTACGATCCATTCCTCAATCAGTGAAAATATGGCTTAAGGCTGTCAATTTAGAAACAGATACAAAAAATAAAAAAAAAGTATTACGACGAGCCCTTGAATTCATACCCAACTCTGTCAAATTATGGAGAACCGCAATTAATATGGAAGACAATCCAGAGGATGCCAAAATCCTACTCTCTCGTGCTGTAGAATTAATTCCTCTCAGTGTAGAATTATGGTTAGCTTTAGCAAGATTAGAAACATATGATAATGCAAGAAAGATATTAAATAAGGCTGTCAATACCATCCCTACCAGCCATGAAATTTGGATTGCAGGGGCTCGATTACAAGAAGAACATGGTCAAAAGGAAATGGTTGAAAAATTGATTACCGCAGCTGTGAATAAATTATCAAAACTAGGTGCTGCTATGACACGTGAACAATGGTTAAAGGAAGCTGAAAAATGCGAATCTAATGGGTCTGTATTAACATGTCAAGCTATTGTCAAAGTAACCATTGGGTTAGGTTTAGATGAAGAAGATGAAGAGGATTTAGAAAATATTTGGATGGAGGACGCTGAAAATAGTAAAAATCATGGATCGATTGAGACTGCCAGAGCCATCTATGCTCATGCTTTGAAAACATTCCCTGGTCAAAAATTCATATGGCAACAAGCTGCTTTACTAGAAAAATCACATGGTACACCCGAAAGTTTAGAAGAATTACTGAAACGTGCCGTGAAATATTGTCCTCAAGCAGAAGTACTTTGGTTAATGGGTGCAAAAGAAAAATGGTTAGCCGGTGATGTAGATGGTGCTCGTATGATTCTTAGAGAAGCCTTTGAAGCAAACCCTAATAGTGAACAAATTTGGTTAGCTGCTGTCAAAGTAGAAAGTGAAAATCAAGAATACGAAAGAGCTAGAATTCTTTTAGAAAACGCAAGAAAACAATCTGGTACAGAACGTGTATGGATGAAATCAGCTATGCTGGAAAGACAGATGAAGAATTATAAGGAATGTGTACAGCTTCTAGAAGAAGGATTAGCCATTTATCCAACCTTTGATAAATTATGGATGATTAAAGGTCAAGTAGAAAATACATTTTTAAATGATCCAACCAAAGCAAGAGAAACTTATAATAAAGCCGTTAAATTATGTTCAAAGAGTGTTCCCTTATGGATTCAGTTGGCTAGATTAGAAGAGCAAATGGGGATGGTGACTAAAGCAAGAAATACATTAGAAAAAGCAAGGTTTGCTAATCCTAAAACACCAGATTTATGGGTGGAAGCTATTCGTATTGAAAATAGAGCTAATAATAGTTCGGCTGCAAAAGCAATTACAGCTAAAGCACTACAAGAGTGTCCTACTTCTGGTGCCATCTGGATGGAAGCTATTTTCATGGAACCTCGTCCTCAGCGTAAAGCTCGTAGCGTAGACGCATTGAAGAAATGCGAACATGATCCTATTGTTGTTACTACTGTGGCTCGTCTATTTTGGAATGATCGTAAAATTGAAAAAGCTAGAAATTGGTTTCAAAAGGCCGTACAAATTGACCCAGATCAAGGCGATTCTTTTGCTTGGTGGTATAAATTTGAATTGCAACATGGCATGGAGGTAAATAAATTAATATTGAATTTTTTTTTAAAAAAAAAGGAAAAAGGGAAAAAGGAAAAGAGAAAAAAATAGAATTTTATTTTACTGCAGATGGGCTAATTTTTTATTTATTTTATTTTGTTTCTTAATTAGGAACATCAACAAAATGTTATAAAACGGTGTATACAAGCAGAACCTCATCATGGTGAACACTGGCAAACTATTGCAAAGGATGTAAAAAATATTGGCAAAAGAACAGAAGAATTATTGATGTTATGTGCAGCATCACTTGATTAAAATCGCTATTCATAGCTATTATAAATAAATAAATATAAAATAGGTTACTTAAAAAAAATGAAAGACTGAATCGTCATCATCTAAACCATTATCATTACCATTATCATCTTTAGACACATTTTGTTTTATTATATTATTTTTTTTAAAAAAAATACATTGTATCTATAAATTTATATAATCCATTAAAATAAATTAAATTTAAAATAAACTATTCTAATATTAATCAATATATTAAAGTAAGTGTCATCTAATAGTACAATAATGACAATAATAAAGAGGATTACTAGGCATATTACCTTTTCAAAAAAAATACCACCTATTGAAATTCTGAATTTTTTAGAAAATATTCCATTTATAAATTTTTTTTTTCTTTTCTTTTAATAAAAAGCGTTTAACTTTTTTTATTTACCAAGCGATTATCAACTACCAAAAAAAAAAAATTGTTACTGATGAAGAATCTAGTACGAAAATTGAAGTCTTTACTAAATAATATAAAGAAATATTTACAGCAATTTTTAGCATAACAAGAGTATTTAAAAACTCTATTTCATATGAAAGAAAAGGAGACTCCAAATGATCAAGTGTTTTTAACCAAACGGATGAATAAGTTATAATACTTTCAATAAAAAAAGAAATCCACATGACCGATATTGCTGATGATGCAGTTATTGATTATCATACCAGTTCAATTAGGGGAACTCTGCATAAAAAAGTGTAGAGATCACATCTTGTAAAGTTAAAAAAATTAGAAAAGTTATAGAGAGCAAGTATTCGGTTTTTCAAAATAGTGCTAACACTAGGTTGTAGAGAATTAAAAAATATTAAGTGGTATGGTGAATTGATGTTTGAACAAGAAACATCTTTGGAGCATGAAAAATGTACCTCGTAGGATTTCACCAACTTTGCATATGTAGGCTCTTTAATGGTATCTACCCAAGAATATTATAATAATTTTTACCGATGGAGGGTAATGCTCCAACTCATAAAAGTAAAATAATAAAATAATACATCTTAGGCTCATCTAGCTTGAACTGTTTAATCGAATCAGTGCCTGAATATATAAAAATGATTGATAAAGAGAAATGATCATATAGACAAAATATATGATGATGATAGCCATAGTACTCTTTTATATATTATTTACATTATAAATAACTATGGTATAAATATGAAATTTAAATATAATATATAAAATATACATGTCAATATTCTTATTTAGCATATTTTAGAAAATGTTATATTTTGTAAAGTTATCTGGTTTTAAAGTATTTTTTTTAAAGAAAACGAAAAGGAACTCTTTTCATGAATCCTAATTTTTCTTACCATTAGAAAAATATAATAAAGGATTGCCTTTTTATATTGTAACATAGAACAGATCATATACAAACATCTTTCTTTTTGTTTACATATACAACTATTCTTTTATTTATATAAAATAAAAAAAAATAATTCTATATATGTAAATAATTAAAAATATTATTTTTTTACAATACATACAATAAATTTATATATAAAATAAATGATATGTTTATATATCTACTTGTGATCCACATAGTTTATTATGAATTGATATGATGAATATAATAAACAAAGCTTCCATTGATAAAAAAAGTTTCTTAATGGAAGGTCTGACGGAGTTTTAACATCAACCAAAACCAAGAGACATCCTGCGGTTCTTTTATATCTTAGTTCTTCGACATAGTTTATTATAAAGCTTCTCTTTTTTAAAACAATGGTTAATTACTTTTGATTGTAAAGAATCAAATAATATAATTTTTAGTATAGTTTTAATGATAAAGAGTGATTGAAAAATGGAAATAAAAAAGTATATTTTTCATAGTAATAAAAAAAGTTACGAAATATGGAAATATCAATTTTGATGTTTGTTATTTAAACTAAAAAATATTATTATTAATTCATATACGAAAACTTTTGATTCTACACAAAAAAAAATATATATTTTCCGTAATATTTAAAAGTATTTTAGTTGGAGATGGGTGCAAATAACTCATTAAATATTTGTTTATTATAATTATTTTTTAAAAATAAAGTACAAGGAAAGGTTATAACTATTTTATTTAAATATAAATCACACAAAAAAGGTAAAATAAGGTATAGCTATCCAAATAAAAATAAAAAAGGAGTAATAAAAGAAAATAGGTGGAGTAAATAAATGAATATATATAATCGATAAATAGAAGGGAGAGAAAATCTTTTTATTTTTATTTTTTTTATTTTTTTTTGTTTTTTATTAGCGTTCGATGTTACTTAATTATTATTTCCCAATTATTATATATATTAATCACGATAAGGAGGAGGTTGAGTAGGGCGATTATCTAGAGGAACATATGTAGCTGGATTTTCATTTCTATTATTTTGTTGAGATAGAGACAAGACTAACCATTTTATACCAGGTATAGCATGCCACCAAGACTTTTTTGAAGTTTGCCATGCATCCCCTTCATCTGTTGCCGTTGTTACTGATGTTGATAACATAGGATCAGTTGCACTTGAATAATGATGATGGTCATCTCTATTTTGCCATTTTTCTATTAAACCTGATACCCCAGACACTAATTTTCCAGCTTGTTGTCTTCCAACCAGAATACATATTACAAGAGCTCCTGTTGCTATAACGGAAATCGTAGCTGCTTTCCAATATTTACCGACTGTCATATTATTATAACCAAAAAACGGTAGATCTCTTGGAATCGTACAAACAGACTCATTCAAGTTACAATGTGCTGGTAATCCTTCACTTCCGAAAATACATTGCGAATTATATTGACAACTTGAGCCAATATTTCGTTTAGGTTGACATGTTTTTGTTTTTGAATCACAGTATGAAAATCGACTACAATTGCCCAAGATGTCTAAATCTGCTATATTCAATGAATCCGATTCTATATAATTTACATATGCTTCTAAATCTTTTGAACGTGGAATAGTAAAGCATGGCTCCCCTGTATCGTTGTGTTGGATAGGAGGATAATAATCAAACACTATAAAAGGCTGACCTGTAACTTCAAAGCCTTCAAACTCACCTATATATATGTTTATATTATATATATTATTTTATAGAAAAGTAAAAGAAGAAAAAAAGAAAAGAAGAGAACTTTTTTTTTGGTTAGTAAAATATATAAATACTGTATTATATTATATTTTATTATTTTATCAACTTGCTTGCATTTTCACAAGTCAATCCTTTATGAGTTGCATAACAGGTATGTAAGGGATATAATGGACAATCTCTAGGACGATGACAATGATCTTGACTTGTCACTAATGATGTATATGACAGTAATATAAATAAAGAGAGTAGTATTGATGAAGATATAGAGCGCATATGTTGAAATAAAAATATATTAATTAAAAAAAGGGGATAATGAAGATATATAAAATTAAAAAAAGAAAAGAATGAATAACTATGTAATCTTACAAATATATATATTTATATATATATATATATATTTATAAAAATAAACAATTTTATATTAAGATATTAAATAAAGTTTTTATATTATATACAAAAAAAAAAAAAAAAGAAATGAAAGAAAAAGAAAGAAGAGTAAAGAAATAAAAAATTGGGAAATTTAAAAATATGGCGACATCACGGAGTTTAAATACGAGATTTAAAATTAAAAACTAACCTATTAGATTATTGCCAAAATACTTCTCAATTGGCCCTTTTTGTTTTCCCTTTATCAATATTACATTATTTTTATAAAAAAAATATTAATCACTTGAATGATGTTTTGATTTAATAAATATAATAATGTTTTCAATTGAATATTATATAATCATTTTTCATATATACCGATAAAGGAAGAAATTTTGACTTTTTTATTTTATTTCATTTGAGATGATTAAAAAAATATTGTATCCCATCATTGGTCATTGGTAATAGTATTATTTTAAAATATTCATTAATATGCCTTTTTCATTAAAATGATCTTTTATAACCTTATAGTTAGTTGTATTCATTTTTATTTTGCATAAAATTCACCAACACATATCACAAAAACCATCTGAGCTTATTTCTAACCAATCAAATACATTAAGCTACTCTTATTTAAAGTTTTTATTTATTATTTACTGATTATAATCATTTACACATTGGATAATATTAAAAAATGAGAAAAAAAAAAAAAAAAAAGTATATATATATATATGTATACATATATATGTATTATATAATAATAATGATAATGATAATAATAATAATAACAATAGTAATTACGATAATAATGATATTGATTGATTAAAAAAAAAACTTTTGAATATTATAATAAAAATAATTTTTTCTGCTTTTGTTATAAAAAAGTAGTATATTTACGTAGTATTTTTTTTTCTTATTTTTATTTATTTATTAACCACGAGACATATGGCCAGAGACATTTCTTTGTTGCTGAGGTTGGTGATGATCATAATGAACAATACTTGCCGTACTACTATAACTTGGTGTATATTTCCCAACGATTTTTTTAATAGCTGGACCTAATGTTGACCATAAAAACACTTTGACATCCTTCTCAATATTCCTAGGTTTTGGTGAAGGGAAACTCATGATCAATTTAAAAAATTCTACACTTTCAGGTCGAGTCTTTGCCGCTGTTAAAGGTCTTAAAGCTTCTAGATTGCGTCGAATTCGATTCTTTTCTTCAACTGTGAATTCCACCCCAATTAAACCTTCAATTAATTGAATGCAATCTACAGAGGTAATAAAAAAATCATTTCTTTCTTGCCAATAGATACAGGATACTACTAGATTATCTTTAAATGAAGAGGCGGTGTTTCCTCCCGTTGTTGAAACATCCCCGCCAGTTTCTTGTTGTAACTGTAACCTTTGTGATCGATATAATTCTTCATCCAATACTTCGTACCCACAATCAATTTGATGAGAGTTGGGTTGTTGTTGTCGCCAAAATCGTAAAACTCTTCTTCTCATATCCCATTCTTTTGTTGTCCAATTCATTGTAGCAGCCATTAAATCACCATGGATGTTTAAATGTGGTCGACTGACAATACCTGCAAAAGGATGAGGGTGTTGATGTATATCTTGGTAGTTAGGTTCTGTTAGTTTTGATAATGATGGTTGTTGTTGTGGCTGTTGCTGTTGGGATGGAGGCACACCATAGGGTAATAAAGTAGGTGGGTGGTGCTGATGATGGTGATGTGACGATGAATGTGTGGAGGGAGATATTAATTTTTGATGTTGGGATTGATGTTGTAGAGGTGGACTAACAGGTGTATTAGAAGGTATACCTGATGGATTCATATATGATTCATCACCATAATTGTATTGTGAAGGAGGGAAATAATGTGAACCATAATTACCAGTATTAGGTTGTATATACATAGGTGGGGGTTGTTGTTGCTGTTGTTGATTAGAGGGATAGGGTGGATAGGCTAAAGAATAACTATTACTATTATAATAAGAAGAAGTAGGTGGTGGAAAAGGTATAGAAGATCGTGGCATTATTTGTGGTGGAAGTTGCTGGTGATGTTGTTGTGGTTGCTGCTGCTGATAAGGTGGTGCAATATTCATATCATTTTTTTGTTTAGATCTTTTTTGTGATTGATCTTGATCATGTTTTCCTGATTGCTGATATTGTGCATCAACTAATGAATTAGTAATAGTAGAATTAGTGGGCGAGGGTGGTGGAATTGTACTGGTAGTAGTAGAAGTATTGGCAGAATTATTAGTGCGTTGAAGTATAGGAGAATATCCAGCATTTATTTCAGGTGATTTAGTTATTGATTTATGTAAAGGTTCATTAGAAGTGGCTATATTCTCCATTATAGAAGTTGTTGAAGGACCAGTTGATACTTGTGTTTGGTTATACGGAGTTATCAAATTCATAATATCTCCTTCACCAAATCCAACTGAAGAATCGATATAATCTTTAATAACATGGTTATGATTGTATATATATGGATATATATTTATATATATTAAAAAATAAAAAATTGTAAAAAGAGAAAGAGAAAAATTAATTGTTTGAAGGAAAAAATATAAATATATTCGCTGAATTTTAATTTATTTTTATTTTTTATATTTACCTGTATGCGCCTTTTTTGCATAAAGATTTGAATCCAAATCATATAAAATGTCATCATCTGCTGACCTCTCTAAATAATATAAAATTATATAAATAAATTCATTAAGAATTATTAAAAGAAGAATTATATTTATATCTATTATTTTTTTTTTTAAAAAAAAAAAAATAAAGTAAGAAAAATAAACTTACTATTTTTTGAAACATAAGTAAAAGTGCCGATATGCCAATGATTTACTATGTGATCTTTAGATTGATCATAAGTACAAATAGCCAATTGAACTTGATCCCCATTATTATTATTACTATTATCTTCTTGCTGTTGTTGAATAGATTCTAATCTAGGTATTTTAGCTAGTAATGTAGTCCAAATACTTTGATTTTTTTGCTGACGTTGCTGTGTTGTTTCCAAAATCATATTATTAAAAGCTAATTTCATTGGTAAGGTTATTTCGTGATCTTTTTCTTCCAAAATCACAGTTAATGTATCATCGACATGACCTTGATGAGGTGTCCATTGAACTACCTTTGGCTTTTTTTCTGAATGATGATGATGATGGTGAAGAGGTTCCATTTCTGATTGTATAGAAGGCGAAGAATGATACTGTTTACGATCCATCATATTATTATATACATTTATAAAGGTTGAAGAGTTGTTATCATGTGATGTTCTAGTTGAATCATTCATTATAATAAAAAAAATCGATTGATTTTTTTATAATTGTATATATTTTAGCTCAATGAGGGTATCAAGTAAAAAAAAAGTTCGTTGAATATATAATTTGCTTTAACGTTGAAGGAAAAAAGAAATGACGAAGATAAAAAAAAGATATATATATATATATATATAAATATATACAGTTGTTCTAAAGAAATTCTATTTTTTAACTTTTTTGAGTATATTTTAAAATAATAATGGAAAGAAAAACTAATCAAAGAAAGTTTGATACTTAAAAATTATATTTTTATATAAATCTCCTCGGTTTAATTGCATATGAGAATTTATGTTTGTTGTTTCATTTTTTTTTTTAAACTTTTTTTTTTTTTAGATAAAAAAAATTAAAGCACCAATAAAATGATGATAATGTGAAAACAGCATTAATAGAAAGAAAAAAAAAAGCAATTCCAATAAAAAATATAAAAAAAAAATAAATAGAAAAGTGGATTATAAATTATAATCGTTCTGATAGATAAAGTATATAGAGTGCAGTTTGATTTTAATAAATGGTTTTGAAAAAATGTATGAGTTATATATTTATAAAATTTGACTTTTTTTAATGAAAATGGAATGAAAATAAATAAGGTTATTTAAAAGATGAAGGATATACAAACGGTATCTTTTTTTTTAAAAAAAATAAATAAATAAATAATAATAATTCTAGATGAGTAAAATAAATAAATAAATAAGAAACTAATGCCGTATTTAAGGAACTGATAATGCCATTGAAGGTGAACATTGTTGAGGATTTAAATTGATACCAAAAGCTGACCCATGATGCTCCAAATCAAAAGTAGTGACAGGTAAATAACGATCTACATCATCTTCCATTCTATGAGGATGCTTCCCCTGTATCATATAACCCTTTCCATCGATAACTGTTGTTTCTCCAATATGAACTAAGCCTGATGTCCTTGGAGGAAGATGTGCCATGATATCGGAAGGGTGCATGATTCTAATGGTTTCAATATTTTGTGCTAACAACAATTCTCCAAATTTTTCGTTTCCTAAACGAGGAGGATGTATACCACAATAAGTTACTGAACGATGATGTAATAATCCAGTTGAAACCAATGATAATGAGCATATTGCTGCAACGGCTTTTTTTTTTTTTTGAATCATAAAAAAATGGAAAAGTGAAAAATAAGAAAAAACAAAAATATAAAAAAAAAGTATAAAAAAAAAAAAAAAATAGTATACATTAATTAATATGACACTTTTTTTATACATCATTTGTTTTCTTTTCTTTTCTTTATATTTCTTTTCTTTACCTGATCCTAAGCCATGACCAATAAAAACTACACCATAATGTTGAGGAGTATTTTGGGCTATACGCATTAATAACGTAGCAACATTTAATTCACACCGCCTCCAAGCGATTAATGCACCATTTAAAACCCAAGTTTTAGAAGTTGATTCTGATTCCGACGACGACGATGATATTGGCAAGGTAGAAGAATGGTTGATATTTTTTTTTTCATTCCTAGCATCATTATTTTTTCTAAGCAACTTCATTTTTTTGCTTATTTTTCTAGTACGAGATTCATGATAATGATGTTGATTGTCATAACCATTATCTATTTTATTTTCTTCATCACTATGGTCTTCTTCTTCCCATACTACGGCAGAAAAAAAGGAAGGATCTAGGCCAGCCATTTTTCCATTTTGTTGATGGTTATGTAACATCAAATCTGGAAATACAACATGAATTTCTTGACGGGTATGGTCTACAACTATATATCCTTTTGCTTCGAAATTTGTCGAATGGGTGTTATGATGGTGAGGGAGATGTTGATGTTGATGATAATAAGGAAGTGAAAAAGAACCAGTAGCAGCACCGGATGAACTAATAGAATCAGAATAAGAAAGGTGATCGAGTGAGTCGCGATGCATTGTTGTATTGACTTGGCGACGTGGGAATGTGTTGAAAGTAGAAGAAGCTTGATCTGCTTGTTTTACTGACGTTGGTATCATGATGGGCGTTGGTGTAAGAGAATAAGGGCGAGTTGAGTGAGGAAAGAGATGAGTAGATTCAGTTGAAGTATTAATGATAGGTTGAAAATACGTAATAGTGAAGGTTGAATCGAATGCTTCCCTTTTATTACTTTTAGGTTTTGTGATACGTATGGATGGCACTTTATGATGATCTTCATCGTCGCTATTATTATCATGATCTGTAGTAGTATTTGATAACGAGGAAGAAGTTAATTGAGAATGCTGAGATAGCTGAATAGATGGTGTAGTAGGACGTGATAAAGACATTGTTTCCATATCTAATTTTTTCCCGCATCTATTACAAATAAGGCAGTACAACTGATGCTGTTGATCCTTTTGTGCTGATGATTCAGTGGTTGATTGACTGTTTACAGCAAAAAGATCATGTGATGATAGTGTAAGAGATTTGATATAGTGTTTCGTCTTTTCTTCTATTTCTCGAGACATATGAATAAAAGGTTTTTTTGATAAATCTAACTCAGGTAATCCATTTTGATTATTATTTTCTGTTAAATGGATTGGTGGAAGTGGTTTGGTCATTGGTATATAAGAAGCTGCTTGAAGTAATAATGATTTCGGCAACATGAATAAATATAAATTGTTATTTTTATTACTATTATTATTATTATTATTATTATTATTGATGTTGTTGCTATCCATAGATTGATGCTGATGCTGATGCTGATGCTGGTATTGAGGTTTATTTGATGAATGATGCTGGTTACTATTATTATTGTTATTACTGTTGCCTCGAACTAAACGAGTAAGCCGTCTAGCTAAAGGTTTTGTTGTGCACGATTTTTCATTACATATGGCCAGTATAGGATTTTGAAGTATACAATAAGGATTTGAATTTAGATAAGAGCTATTATTATTATGATAATTATAAGATTCTTGGTGATCAGGAGCAGAAGAAAAAGAGGGTTTTAAAGAACAAGTTTTTAAAAAAGTTTCAATATATTTTTCCTCTTGTAGTTGTAATATTAACCAAGCATAACGATCAAGAGTTAACCATATGGATTGTGTTGGGTGAGTTTCCGAATTAGCACCCAAAGCTAAAAAGTTTTTAGTTGGATCATAGTGAACAAAAGCATGAGCATTATAGGTTTTTACAGTATTATTTGTGAACAAGTCAAGGGAATGAGGTTTAAATAGTAAGTTGGAAGAGTTTAAAATAGTAGCAGTTTGAATTTCGTTTTTAACAGTGATAGGTGCCGTTAAAGTTAAAGCTATTCCTTCTTTTGTAAAAGGTTGAGTATTTTCAAACATATTATCCGTTTCATTTTCTTGTCGTTGTCGTTGATGACGAGGTGTCCACCATTGTTTAACACCTTTAAGCGTTTGAAGAAACTTTGTTGAAGTTGTTTTAGAAGGTGAATCTTCAAAAGGTAAAGAGATAATAAATGGTTTCGATACCATTTTTATTAATAATAATAAAAAAAGAAAAAAGAAAGAAAAAAGAAAAAAGGTCTATATATAAAGTGTGATAAAATAAAATAAAGTATTAAAAAAAAAAAAAAGTAATGAGAAGAGAAAAGAATAAAATGATAATAAAAATACTAAAAATACAAAAAAAGAGAAAAAAATAAAAAAAAAAAATGGCGTTGGTTTAAAAAAAAAATTAAAGTTCAACAGGAACGAAAAATAATAATAAATTCAATAAATATAGAGGCACAAGTGTTTATGAAACTGGTTTTTTTTTTTTTTTCCTTCTTCCTTCCTTTTTTATATTATATAAATATAAAAACAATTAATTATATTTTAATACTTTTATATATGAAGTATAAAAAAATCATCGATCGTTTTTTTATTTGTTTATTTACAACGGACAATGAAACATATTATTCTTACATATAAGGGATTATTACGTACAGGAGTGGGACAAATTTCCAATCTTTGTCTTTTGGAAAATATTCCAGTCATTGTAGTTTAAAATAGACAAGTTTAGTTATTTGTTTTGAATGATATATACAATAGTAAATAACTATAATAAGGTTTGTTTTTTTCTTTACACTATTTGGTAATGATAATAATAATGTTATTATAGCTATATATATATATATATATATATATATAGTTATGTACTTATATACATACAGATATACATATATATTTATATAAAATAGTTGGTTTTTTTTATTTTTTCTGTCAATAATAACTATACTCACAAATGGAACCATAAAAAAAAAGTGCTTTAAAAAAAAAAAACTTTTTGTAACACGTGCAACCTAATTCGGTCATAGTTTATAATATTTTGCATCTGATTTTTTGAATATTGCTTTAAAATGAGAATAATAAAAATAGATGAACGCCTGTGTTATCGAAAACCTACTCAACATTTAGAAAAAACACATAAAATGAACCAGCAAATAGAAGTAAATCAAATGCAAGTACGAAAATTAAAAATAAAAACAACTACATTTTTTTCAGCATATAGAGGTTTAGGGGTAAAATATACATATATTATATATCTTAGGGAATCGATATATCAGAAAATTTTGACTTTTATTACCAGCTTGATATAAATATGACTAAATGAAACAAAATAATAAAAACAACAATAATAATAAAAATTGAGCTAAATCAGAGTGCTTCGGTTATTTGCCTTTAAATTGTACAATAAACATCATCCAATCTAATAAAAATAAGATTTTTAAAATTGATTGTACTGTGGGCAATCGATGTTTGCTATGGTATAGCGTATTATAATTGTTCTTCGGTTGCAGTTTGTGTGTTATTTATTTTCTTGATTTTCTCTAATGTTGGACACTACTAGTGACAAATATCTTTATTGTAAATTCCCCGCCCCCAGTTCCATACCATATTAACAAAAGTTTGAACCCAAAAGAAAAGAGCGCCTTTTAAATTTGGTTGATCAATTTTTTTCTATAAAAAATGAAATAGTTTAAATCTATTTCAAATTGCCGAGTCCTTGTGAATCATTATTTTAATCAATAATTTGGCCACAAATTTACCTTCATCGACCTTTTTTAACAAACACATACATATTCCAGTTTACCAATCCCTCTTGTCAAGCTGTATGCAAATAAAGTAGACATTCTTTGCTGTCTTTAAGGATCGACCTTATCAAGGAAGATATCATTACTTTTTTTAGATAAAGTTTCCTTCCGTTAATTATTTTCTAGATTGATTTTTGGTATGTTTTTTTTTTGTCATTGAACTCTTTTGCTGTAAATACTCTTTGTTCAAGTAGTTGAAGCGATAGACAATATATCATAGAAAAATCTGTTACTTTTAGCTTGAAAATAGATATTGTTTTATGCGATATTTTATTTATTATTATTGCTCAGTTTTTTTGTTTATTTTTATTTTACTATTACATAAATATCTTGTATTACATTGTTGCTATAATAAAGTAAAATGTTATTTTCATAAACTAAATAAATTGCTTGCACCATAACTACCAAAAACTATTAATTATATAATCAAATTCGCTGCATTTTGATTAACAAATTCATTAGACAGAGGGTTTTCATATTTTCGTACATTGTTCACGTTACTCTTTGGATAGCGTTCTGTTTATAATCACCTTTTTTTTTTGATCAAAAAATTAAAAAAAATTGAAATATGAAAAAAAATAAAAATAAAAAGAGGTAGATCCTTTTATAAAAATGAAAACGCTGATAAATAAATAATAAACACGCTGTTTCAATTTTATACTATATCATCCAGTGATCTTTGATATCTTATCTGTTCATTGATAAATATTAAACTAGAATCTATATAAAAGTCATATATTTCTAAAGAAAAAAAAAAAAAACTTGGTTACCTTGCTCGCATATTGCTACATATGGTTATTTATTTAATTAGATTTTGGCATTTTATTTCTATACAATATTTTTAGGCACACATCTTTAAATTTTTCTAACAAGTATATACGCAGATAAATATGAAGTGACCTATTGGGAATGGTTAACCTATTTTTCTATCACAGTTGTGAGTTTATGTTTTATATTCTCGAAAATAAATTAATATTTAACTTGAATGTACCCTTTTAAATAATCTAGTTAATGCTTGTAATCACTCTATAACAATAAAGTTATATATATATAATGTCATCAATAATTGATCTACTATAATTTAAAGTCAACTGGTTTAATATATATAAAAGTTTACAGGTATTCATCTTGAGAATAAACCTTGAGAATACTCCATGAACATTTAAAATAATTCTGGGAAAATTTGTCTCTGTTTAGAAGAAAATTGTGTTATTGGTATGTTAAAATTTGAAACTAATTAGTTTATTATTATGGAAATATATTAAATTTCTAAGTAAGATTTAGTTTTTGAACAAATTGACCAATATCTTTAATTGTCCTATGAAATTTGAATTGTTTGTAATAATTACATCATTTTTTGATTATAATTATCTAGTCAATTGGTTTATTTTTTATGGAGATAAATCAATGTTCAACTTGAATAAAATTCTTCATTTTAATTTACAAGTAGTTAGAATTTTCTTATAAAAATCAGCATATTCAGAGAATAGTTATGCCACAGTCTTGTTACATTTTCAAGTTAATTGACTCACTTTTTATGGATTTGAATAAGTATTTGACTTGATATCCATCTATTTTTTTTTTTTTTTTTTTTTTTTTTTTAAAAAAAAAAAAAGGAATTGTCTTTATTTACAGATATATTTCTATTTTTTTATTTTTAAGCTCTCAACCTGTGCCTGTTTTTTGAAAAGAACCTTATATTTCAAAAATACTTCAAACAACGCATTAGATGAAATATATACATAAATGAAAATAGTAGGAGATAGTAAAAAAAAAAAATAGATAGAAAAGAAAAGATTATAAGCTGAGAAGTGGATTTTATACGGTTCCTTTAATAGGCTACGTCTACTTCACATATGCTTGGAACAATAGGGACATTAATGCTTTTTAGATTTAAATATTCTTATTTTTTCAAATCCCGATTTTTTTTAAAACAGTGATTGTAATTTTTTTTTTTAACTTTTTCTTTCTTGTTAACCTTTGTAAACTCACTAAAATATGGAACAAGGTATACATAACTTTTATATTCTATTTCAATTAATAATGAAAAAAATCATGAAAATTTGGACATGCTATATATAACGTATTATTAATATTCATTTATTTACGCGTTACCCTTGTATTTTATTTTCATTTTTTAATATTATTGTTACTTGCATGGCACTTTTTTTTTTTTTTCACTAGAGGTAAGATTTTAATACAGATTTAAAGATTTATAAATATTGATAAATATATACATTTATAAAAGTTTAGCAAAAGCAAATACAGAACAATCTACACAGATCTATTTATCGTTATATATGTAGATGGATTATTTATTCTAATTTTTATTATTATTATTATTACTACTACTTTTATTAATGTTTTATTTTAACTTCTTTTGAAATAGCTTTACTATCTTATCGTAAAATTTTTAGGAGAAGGACCATGTAAAGAATCAGCTAAAGTATTAGAAAATGAACTTAATCAATATCGCCAATTATTACCACATACAATGACATATGATGGTTCACAAGTTCCTTTATCGATAGAACGATTGGTAATAATAGAGTATAAATAAGAGTAATAATGGAAATGATAGAAATTTATAGTTGGAAGAACTCGAATATTTATTTTTAATTATTATTGTTATGTAGGCTATGAAATACCCTGATGTAGATGGAAAATATCTATTATCATTATTAGGAAATTTTCTTCAACATTACAAAAATACTGGTGATCCAAATATGCTTAGAAGTAATGCTTTACGTCATGGTGATGAATCACTTTTGACTATGTTATCAGCTTTTGTACCTGGAAAAAAACATGAAAAGTCAAACTATTTAACTATGTCATATAATGAACTAACCGACTTATCTATTCGTAAGTGAACTACACATCCTTTTTTTTTTAAAAAAAAAATAAAAATAAAAAAATAGAATAATAAAAAAAAGCAACAATCGTTAAATATTGACATAAGCAACTATTACTATTATTATAATTAATAGATCGAAAATTAATTGCTCGTGAAATGGGGATTAAAATTTTACAAAATGCATGTAATCAAGCGTTTTTATCAACATTTTACAAAGAGGTATTTCATATTGAAATATTCATTTGTTTATATTTATTATTATTATTTATTTTTTTGCATATCTATATTTATTTAAATAGCGTGTTACTCTCCATGGTCATAGGTTTCCTGTGTTTTGTTTAGCATTTGATAAAACTAATCGAAGGTTATTTACTGTAAGAGGATAATAGTAATAGTAAATCATTAAATCATGTGTTCACGTCAACTTAATTCAATGAACATTTTTTTTTTCTTTTTGATTATTACTTTTATAGGGAAGCGATGATTATTTGGTGAAAGTATGGTGCGTTAGAACTGGATATTTGATATATACAATTAGAGGTCATCGTAGTGTCATAACCGATATAGCTATCAATGAAGAAAATACACTATTAGCAACTGCATCATCAGATGGATATGTAAGAGTATGGACAATGGACGGATATAGACAAGTAGTATGTTTAAGGCCAATTACATCTGTAGTAAGTATAAAATAAAATATTGTTGAAAAGTATAATAATAATATATATACATTTTTATCTTTTCTTTTATTTATGTATTTATTATTTTATTTTATTAGGCAAAGCCATTTACAACAGTGAGATTTTCTCCTTCACCAAGATCAGAAACAAGATACTTAATGGCAACAAATGAAGACGGACTTGTTCGATTATGGAAATGGAATCGTGATACATTACAATTTTCAGACCCTGAGTCACCAATAACATATAGTTGTAAATTCAAAGCAATAGATAAATTAAGGTGTTCATCATTTAATTATACTGGATCAAAATTTACTGTGGCTGGTGATGATGGTTTTGTTTATGTGTTTTCAACTATAAAAAAATCTCAGCAAGATACTGTAAAATCAGCAAGAAATGAATTAAAAGCCTCAAGCCAGGATGGCCCAGGGAGAGGTAGACGAAAAGCTGCTAGCGCTCTTTTCCCAGATAAAGGCGGACAAGATCAGCTTCTTCCTGTTGTTCCTATTGCAATTTTAGAAGGTCATATGGGAAGTGTTACTGATTTAGCTTATAGTCATGATGGACAACGAATACTTAGTGGGTAGGTTAAAAAAAAAGACTAAAGGAATGCATTTTTTACTAATAAAAAAATGACTATTTTTTATTCACTACAATTGATAGGTCTCAGGATGGAACAGCTCGTATATGGTCATATAATAAACAAGATGCTATTTGGAATTCAATTATTTGTAAGTAAAATAAATTTAAAATAAATAGTAGCATACTACAGTATTATAATTATTCATTATTTATTATTATTATTATTGTTATTATTATTGTTATTATTATTGTTATTATCATGTTTTAACAATATTATATTAGTGGATATAAAAGAATCAAGAGATGCACCAATAGTAAAACCATCAAGTGAAATAGAAATTAAACAAAAAGCAACAAGACGCCTTTCAAATGCAAATTTACTTATTGATAACTCATCGGAAATTGGAACTTGTATCCCACCACTTAGTCCACCATTAAAACCATGCCAAAGTTTATTTACACAAGATAATCCTATTAACAATGCTAATAATAGTAGCGATAATAATACTTTATCTAATGATACACCTCAACAAATAAGTACAAATAATGGACAACAAGAAAATGAAGAACCACCTAAAGTTTCAATGATAACATGGAGTGCAGATGATCGATTATGTATTGTAGCAACTACTTATGGAGACATTAAAGTTTATAACTCTTA
This sequence comes from Cunninghamella blakesleeana, assembly GCA_017871115.1. Taxonomy (NCBI): domain Eukaryota; kingdom Fungi; phylum Mucoromycota; class Mucoromycetes; order Mucorales; family Cunninghamellaceae; genus Cunninghamella; species Cunninghamella blakesleeana. The sequence continues at coordinate 4,261,117 of JAFCIZ010000005.1, forward strand.
TAATGGCGAACTTACTTGTATACTAAAAGGTCACCAAGGTGAAACATATGCTGTTGACAGTCATCCTCAAGATCCAAGTACTATTCTTTCAGCTGGTTATGATGGAAATGTAATTTTATGGGATATTCGTCGTCAAAGTGTTATTACCTGGCATAATCATCAAGGACGCGTATTTTTAGATTGTAAATTTTCCAAGGATGGAATGAAGTATGCTATCACAGATGATGAGGGTAAATGTACACTATTCGGTATTAATGGATTGGATAAAGATTATGCTCAAGCAAGAACTTGGTTACGTGGACAGTATTTTTATAATGATTATCATCCTGTACGATATAATAATAATAGTGATGGCTCCTTTGTAGATGATCAGACTAATTTACCAACACACGCTTTACCGCCTTCACCAATTATTGATTTACAAGGTGTTGAATACCCTCACCAACCAAGAAGAGGATACGGTCGTGATATTGGTATACATGCTCCTGCTTTTGAGTTAGAAGATGCCCAACGTGCTATGTGTTATGATAAAGAAGAAATGGATATTTTATCAGAACGTCCAGCCGTACTTCCTGTGATGGATCGTGCTCAAATTGCAAAACGCCGTAGAGAATTTGTACGTAATGACGATGACGATGAAAACGATATTGGCAATAATGCAAATGTTCCAATCTTCCAATTTCCTATGGCACCAGTTCAACCTAACGTATTACCCCCTGATGACTCTGACGATGAGGATTATCATGATGAAGGTCCTGCAGGGCGTAACAATGATAGTAGTGAAGCCGATAGCGAAGAAGAACAAGATATAGGATCTGATGAATCAATGAATGGTGATGAAACTATAGCTGATCAATGGGATGAAACTGAAGATGGACCGCCTGTAACAAGAAGTAGGGCTGGCAGGTTACGCCATTCACAGTCTCCTGAATATTCTGAAAATACCAACAATCGTCAGCCTATTTTACCTCGTGGACGTCCAGCATCATCAACAAGAGGTACTGGTAGAAGAGGAAGGCCACCACGACAATCTACAACTAGGGCAATTGGAAGACCTAGTAGAAGTATACGTAATAATAACGATAGCAATACTAGCGGCACTAGACGTACGAGAGCCTCGCAAAAACGTAGACGTGGGTTAGATATTCAAAGTGATGATGATGAAACACAAATAAGACCAAGAAGAAGAACTCGTAATCCTCAAATGTCCTATGCTGAAGCAAGTGATCCTGATGATTTCGAAGATTCTGAAGATGGTTTAGTCGACGTTACTGATTCCAATGATGAAACAACTTCTCATCAAGTGAATATGTCATCCGAAGCTGGCCCATCAAACTCTACTAGACAAGGGTCAACTAGAACAAGATCTACTGTTAGCTATGCAGAAGTAATTGGCGAAGAAGATAATGATGGTGATGAAGAATACCCAAATAAAAAAACTACTGGTAAAAGAAAAATACGATCAATTATATCTGATAGTGATGAAGATGAAAATAATGAAAATACAACTCATTTGCAACGTATGACAAGATCCCAACAACAACAACCAAGTACATCCTCTTCCAATGCAGTAACAACAACAGGAACTACCAGTAAAGGGAAAGGGAAAGGGAAAGCTCGTAGTAATAGTAGCAATAAACCTCTTCAACGTACAGTCTCTCATCGATCAAGATCAAAGCGTGATTTAACGGATGAAGAAATAGAATACTATTTACCATCCTCTTGGATTAGTGCAACGCACCGTTCTGTTGAAAAATATTTACCTCAAATGGGCGATCATGTAGCTATATTATCAGAAGGATATCAACAATATTGGGATAATTCGGAACTAAAAAATTACTTTGATGAAAAATTTGCACCGTGTGAAATTAAATTGGAAGAACCTGTCACTTTTGCTACCATCGTGGGAATAAGCTGGTATGTTGGACCTCCGACATATTGCCGGCTTAAACTTCAAATCCAAGAATTAACAAATATGAAACAGGTATTCCATAATCAAGCAAATCCTATTTGGGGATCACATTCGCCACATTCCCGTGATCGTAATGCACATCGCGAAGAAATAACAATTGAATTTTCTGATGAAGATGGTTGTCCTGAATTTTTAGTATTATGGGAAAGGTTTTTAGCTTCCATGTCTCTCTTTTTTGGTCCAACAGCAGATGGCCGCCAAAGGGTAGACGCTATTTATGATGATGGAAAATATACTGGTCTTATATCAGCTACCAATGATACCGGTGTTTATTGGAAACAAGCAGGCTCAAAAAGTCCATGGACCTGTTATCATGTTATTTGGTAATAAAAAAAAAAAAAAAAAAAAAAAAAAAAAAAAATAGTAATACAAAATATGTCGTTATTATTTAGAAAAAAAAATTACTGTTATACAAATAAAAATATATGGCGATAAATAATAATATAGTAATATTTTATAAATTAAATTTTTCATGTAGGGATGATGAATCCTCTCCACCTGAAGATTTAAGCCCTTGGGAAGTTGTACCAACTGGTGAGGATTTCACTGCATGGTATGATGTCGGACCTTCACTTACTGATCAAGAAATACAACGTGCAAATGCTGTTTTGGATTGGATAACAAGTACAGACGATTTTTTACTCTATGTCGATCAAGTGGATTATTATGCCTACAGAAGTTATTTATCAAAAATTGCTTACCCAATATGTTTAAACACTGTTAGAGAAAGATTAAATAACGGGTTTTACCGTCGTATAGAGGTAATTCAGATTTATTTATATATTTTTTTAATATATATATATATATATATATGTGGTTTACTAAGTATATATGTATATATTTAGGCCTTAATTGATGATGTAGAATTAATTCGTAAAAATGCTCAAAAGTTTAATCATGAAACTTCTCCTGCTAGTAAAAATTCAGTTCGTATGGCAAACTTTTTCAAATCAAGAGTTTTAGGTATAAATATATATAACCGTATAGAAACATAAATATATAAAAAATATATTGTAATATTATTGGCGTTCTTCTAAACTTGATATTTTACTCTATTACTTTTATTGCTATTATGTGTAATAGATCCTCATAAACCATTAGCAGTTGGTAGACCTGGTAATAGACGCAAAGTACAAGAAGAAGAATCCGATGATGAATATAATGATGCAAATATTAACGAAGAGTCTGAAGAAAGTGCATCTGAAAATAAAAAAGAAACATATATAGATGATGACGACAACGATGACGACGATTTTATTGATGATTATGAAGAAGATGATTAAATATTACAACTTATTTAACGCACGTATTACTATTATCATTTAAACTATTTATTTTCATTTTCATTTTCATTTTATTATTATTATTATTATTATTATATATATATATATATATATATATATATATATTTAAAAAAAGAACCCCTCCCATAGCTAATATATTTACATTACATTTTAACTGCATAACATATAAACCATCCTAATATCAAAGACTTTTGTTTTATTTTATTTTATTTCATTTAAAAAAAATACGTATATAATTTACAATTAATAAATAAATGATACTATATTTTATCACATGATTATATATTAAGTTTTATTTTCAATTAAATTAAAAATAAGTTAAAATTTTTTAAATGATATATGAAATGAATTTATTATTTTATTATGTATATAATTTGTATGACTTTTTTTTTCTTTCAAAATAAATAAATAAATAAATTATATGCCATTAGATTTTAATTTTCTTTTTTCTTCCACTACATTAAAGAAACGAGTAGCATTCTTAGCCCAGTTGTCTAAACCGTCTTGCCAAACATCATCAAGTTGTAACAAAGGACCCTTTAAGGCTGGTAAATTAGATTCAGGAACCAACTTTTCAGCATGTAAATTAAGCCAAGGAACTATATTTTCTGCTCTAATTCTTTCGGTTTCACCATTGAAACCAAATGTGGGACATCCAGGAACATAATTTTCAACCATTTGTTTCATTAATTTTTTAGAAGGTAACACAGCTTGTTTAGACCAAACACGAGCAACCGCATGAGCTTGATAATCAAAGAACGGTGTAGAGGTAAGATGTTTAGGTGTACCAACAAAGGCAAGTGTAGGATCATGGATTAAAAAGATATCTTTGTAAGCATTAAGAATTTTTTTAGCGTCAGTTACAACAGTCAAAGATTCGCTATTCTCATTTTCATTTTTAATATCTTCAGGGGTAGAACGTATAGCACCAAGGTAGGAATAAGGTGAGATATAGCCAGTAGCAAAAATAATCGCATCAAAATCTTCAACTTCAGTACCATCTGTAAATCGGACAGTACCATCAATAACTTTTTCTTCTCCTTGTTTAGACCAAAAACCTTCAAGACCAGGCTTTACTGTTGTATTTTTAGGGAGCATACCACGAATTAAATCAATAATAGGAATACCTGTCATCATAGGTCCACGGATAGAGAGGTACAAATCACAACCAACGGCATTTAACATATTGATAATATCCATTGAAGAAATATTTCCGCCAACAACTAAAACTTTCTATAATTATTATTATAATATAAAATACAAAATAAATAAATAAGTATACATGTATATATACATAGAAACCCATTCATTCAATTTAAGTTTATAGATCACCTTTTTCTTTTATTCTTCACTATAAAATAATATTATCATTTATTACCTTCTTTTCAAATTGTTCAGGTTCAATAAATTGCTTAGCATGGAAGATTCTTTCAGGGAAGCGAGCTTGGAAATCATATAAACCATCAGTATAAGGCATAAAAGGGTACTGGAATTGACCAGTGGCAAGGACAACAGCATCAAAGGTTTGTTTATATTTATTAAATTTGACTTGTTCCCCATTATTTAAATAAATAACTTGTAACAAAGTTAATTCCCAACCATTTTCACATTTTTCTACCTTTTCTAAAGAGGTATAAAATTGTATATGCTTGAGAAGATCAAAATGTTGAGCAAAATCTTGATAGTATTGTTGAATCCGAGTATGAGAAACAAAATTAGGGGTATCCTTTGGCCAAGGGAATTCAAATGAGCCAAGAACAGGTGTAGGGGTATTGTTTTCTAAATATTCATAACAGGCAGAAGGTGGATGATGTTTGCCAAGTAAATATTCTTCAACTTCAGGTGTTACTTGAATAGGTTCAGTAGAGTTAACATAGTCTGGTAATGGATCGGCTTCTTTTAACCAATGATCTTCATCTTCCTTTGTACGTGGGATAAATGGTTTTTCTAATTTTTTACTACCATAGGCCCTATGAATAAAAATAAAATAAAATAGGCAATAATAATGATAATGATAAATATACTATAATATTTTATATATACATCATGTTTTTATTACTCTGTATTGTTTTATCATTATTACTTACCAGTTACCGCCTACTTTGGATCCACGATCAAAAATCTGAACTTCAAATCCTTTATCTTTTAAGGTTTTACCTGCAATTAACTTTTTTTTACATAAAATATAAACATACATATAAAGATAAATAAATATATTTTATATTTATATCAAATAATTATTTTTATTTCTATCTTTTCTTCCGTTATATATAATACTTACGCCAGAAGGACCACAGCCAACTACAGCAACACGAGATATAGGTCTTTCAAATACAAAAGGATCTTCTAATGCTTGAAGGGCTTCTTTTATAGTATCTTCAATCACTTGATCAATAGGTCTACATTCCATATTAATTCCATCTCCATTTTGTGGTTTGGCATCATTGGTCTTTGGGATATCAGTAACAGTCATTATATTATATTTTTATATTTTTAGATAGAAAAAAGAAAGAAAAAAAAAAAAGGGAGCGGAAAAAAAAAGACCTCTTTTAAATTCCAAATTAAAATAGAAATAAAATTAAACTCAGATTCGTGATTAAGGTTTTATTTTTTAAAAAAATAATATATAACTGAGACGGAAATAACATGTTTGAAATATAAAAAAGGTATAAACGCAAAAAAAAAAAAATTATAGAATAAGTTCCCCTTTATTTTATTGATTTATTTTAAACACAAACTTCCTCTACAATTCTAGGTTCTATTTCTAAACTTTTTGAATAAATCAGTTCTTCATTACTTTCATTCCCAGCTTCGATACAATCTATAAGATAATGTTGAATTTCTTTAATTTCTTTAAGCTTATAATATGGAACCTGCTGAAATCGAATAATTGTTTGATCCAACATTTGTGTCATCCTTTTATATTTATCAAAATTAATCAACATCTTATTATTATCCTTTACTGTTGATGCTGTTGCTATGGTCGTTGTACTACTACTATTACAATTGCTTCTATGATCTAGGTTACCTTCGTCTATAAATATGACATCACTTAAAAATATACCCAAAAATGGAATACCAGGAGCCACTGCATTTTTTAAACATTTTCTGTAAACGGCGAAATTTCTATCCGAATCGGCGACATTGTTAATGGTATTATACATTGATTTATATTTGGTTGACCGCATCACTGAGTCCCAAGTTTTTTTTAACCTAGCAATACCCGCTGAATTGAGTGCACATCTTATTGTCATTAAGGTATTGAAATTATTCAATTGTAAACATGCCTATTGTTAAATAGTAATGAAAATTATAAAATTAAAGTTTAAATTTAATTAGTTTCTATTATTATAATTATCATTTCATTTTTTTTTTTTTTTTGAGCATGTATTAAAATTTTTTTATCTAATAATAATTACTGTATTGCTACTTTTTTTCAATATATATAATCATTAACACTTACATCAGCCACTTTGATCCAAAACTTGATAACCATAACACGTATTTTGGTATCCATTTCCCCAAGAATAGTATTTGTTATCCAATAAGCCATCAAAGTACTTTGCTGCACCATTGCTTTTACATGCATCGCTGGCGAGTTTTTCTTTTTATGTGTAACCATGAGCTCATTAGGAGGAACTTTGTAAAAAAGAGCGCTCTCTAATAATGTTAGCTGATTTGCGATTTCTTGTGGATCCATTCGGTAAATAGATATAGTTGAAGATTGAGTTGAATTATTGATATGTAGATCCTGTAAATGGTGGTGGTAACTATTAATAGACTGTTGATAATTATTATGATTTGATAAAGCCCGACGCAGAACGTTACGAATAGGAGTAGATGATGTTGGCGATGGTATTGGTAGAATCCCGGAGGTTGTTATGGTTATATTTTCATGTGATAAATCAATAGAACAGGTACTGTTTTTTCTTTTTACAGTTTCGGTTCCAGTAGTAGTTGTCATTAACTATATTTTTTAAAAATAAATAAATAATAATATCCATAACAATAATTAATACATATATATACGGTTCCGTTTTTTTTTTTTGTTTGTTTGTAAAAAAATAAAAAAGTTACCTTCAATTCAATAAGTTCAGTCATACGTTTTGCATGGGAGCGCATTCCTATTTCCATATCCGTTTTTGAAAAAGCAAGTAGTAATTGTGCAGCTTCTTTATCTTGACTACCATCATAATAGGATTCAAACCAGTTTTTAAGCATAAAAAATACACGTAGTTGAATAGGTACATGAACATCTTCTTCCCATATCTTTTCTTCTTCGGCAGATAAAGGTTCCTTTGTTTCTGGATGGGTAGGTGGTTTCAAGTTAAATCTATCTATTAACTTTTTAGCTAATATTTTAGGTTCAGTGAATAATCTAAAATTGTAAAAGAAAGTTCTTAGAAATAATGTATCTGTTATGAAAAATAACGCCCCAAAAAAATAAAAAAAAATAGAGTTTAATAAGTAAATAAATAAAATTACTCCATTGTTTATCGTTTTTTATTTTTATTTCTTTTTAATTTATATATATTTGTTGAGACTCCTTACCTGGAGGATTTTCATGACACGTAAGTGTATCAACTAACACTTGTAAACTTGCACCAATTAAAACACCATAATTGTTATACATGGATTCGGATTCATTACATTGCTTTTTAACAAACCAAGGTCGATTTTCTTTTTCTTCTTTCATTAACTATATGTATATATTTCATTGTTATGTTTAATAAAAATAAATTCAAGTAAATAAAATAAACGAAAATACAAAAATATAATTTACTTATTTATTTAAAATCAATTTCTCATTCCTTTTTTATTTTTTTTTCTTAGCCACTATTATTATTATTATTATATTCCTTATTTACCTTTTGTTCTTCAATGATTTTTTTATGTAAATCAGCATCAGTATGTCTTCTTAAACGGAAAGAAGTTGACAACCGAGTTCGTAAAGGTACGTCATTTAACGAATTCTCCATAGTTGGTGATTGCGTCATTGGTGAAACATTTGAATCCTTTTTATGATTTTGATTACTAAAACGCCGTGGTTTACGAGATATATTTTTAAGAGAAGCCACTCCCATATTTCGAAGACTTTGCGAAGTAGAGCGTTTGATTTGATCAAAAGTAGGTGTTGATTTTGAATTAAGTAAACGAAGCTCATTAATAGTATTATTATTGTTAGTTGATGACGAAGGTTGTATGGTTCCTGATTGTGCAATATAGTTGTGATTATTTTTATTACTATTATTCGTTGTTGTTACGGATTCAACAGGAGAAAGTGGTGGAATCAAAGCTTGTTGTTGTTGCTGAGATGCTCTATTTGGAGGCTGAGATGATGAAGAAGTGGACGATGAGGTCAGATATCTAATAGCTAAATTAGAAAGAGTAGAAACTCGATGAAGTTTTCGATTTGATGAAGATGTTGAAATAGTTGGTGTAGGGTGGACAATAGCAGAATAAGTAGATATATTGGAATCGTTATTTATGAATGGATCGTCACTTAAAACACTACTAATAGAACTGATATTGGATAAGTTGTTGTTGATATGACTATTTCTACGACTATTATTACCACCGCTGTTTCCACGTAAAAATTCAGATGATTTCTTAAGAATGTTACTACTTGTAGATGGTCGTACTAATTGCTCAAACGAATGGCTGAATCTATTACTATTCCCCATATTAGTTGAGGTTGTACTTGTAGATAAATTACTACTACAGGTTGTATCAATACTGGTTACTGATAAAAATGAATCCTTGTTGACAGTAGCAGTATCATGAACACTGCATAATGTATTGTTGTTGCTGTTGTTGTCATACTTTAAATCAATTGGTATGGATGATCTTTTTGTTATAGATTCATATTTTTCGTTTGGTAAAATGTGTTGTTTCTGTGATTGCTCTTGTAATTGTTGCTGTTCTTTTTCTTTTTCTTGTTTTTCAATACTATTATTCATATTAGTATATTTTTCTTGATCCATTTTTGTATCTAAAGATGTCAGCTTGAACTTTGAATTATCTACTGAAGGATCTTTATTATTGATCGAAGAACGTGGTGTAATGGTTACTGAATGTTGATTTCGTTTTTCAGGCGTAATTATAGAAGAAGCAAGTTCACTGTTATTTTTTAAATTACTTGTAATTTCATTTGAAGAAAGAAGACTATTTTGATCACGTATAACTTCAATAAATTGAGAAAGAGCATCAAATACTGTGTTTTTAGCCGCGTGGATAGTATCTATACGTATGTCTTTTTTCTATTACATAAAAACAATAATTTAAAATAAAGAGTATGAAAAAAAAAAAGAAAATCAAGGTCAGTTTTTTTTAAAATTTTTTTTTCGGCTCGTCATTTTAAGCGCATATTTTTTTAAGCTTTAGATTCTCTTTCCTTCTTCCATTTCCCTTTCTTTTTTTATTATTATATTTATTTACCATATTATTATTACTATTATTATTTAACTGGGGTATATGGGTATTAATTAAATCTATGATTTGCGTTTGATGGTTTAAAAGACTACATATTAGTTGGTCCATCTCCAAAGTAGAGGATCTCGGAGTCAAGAGGTCACGAGGAGGAGAGCTAGGGGGTGTAGATAAAGTACTTTTATGTATAGCTGTGATGGAGGAGGAAGAGCTTATTTTTGGTAAACTTTTTTGGTGGATTAGAATGGGGCTTCTTTTATTGGTTAGAGGATTTATTTTAGTATGAATAGTTTCTTCAAAAGCAACAAGCTGTACCCAAAGTTGCTGAACAATAGTTTGAAACTTGGCATCTTCATCATAACCTGTAAGCTGAACTTCGGAGCCTGTATGTAGTACTTTACTCAAAATATGGAAAACTGATTTTTTTTGTTGTACTATGATTTCTTTTATTTCTTTTTCTTCTTCTTCTTCTTTTTCCTCTTTTTTTTCATGTTCCTCTATACTATGAGAACGATGATGATGCTCTTCATGGTCTGGAATACGAATACATGATAATAATGTACGAATAACTGAAGTTGTTTGATGAATATGGGTATGTAAATTAGATGGTTTTGGCGATGAGCTAGCCTCGAGAAGATCAATCATGTGTTTAGATACTTGATCCATGTTTTTTTCCCAATCATCTGTATTAATTATTTTCTTAATGAGCCGATTTTGATTAGAATGGTGATGATTATGAATTTGATTATCGTTGCTATTATTGTTTTTATTTTCACAAATACTACTACTACTATTATTATTACTGCTATTGTTATTTTTTCTTTTAATAGATAAATTATTAGTCGATGATATTGAAGGATATGAAGAAGGATGAGATTGAAAAATAATAGAGGAACGGGTTGAAGAAGGGGTTGATGGAAGGGGTACACGACTTTTACGTATGGAGGAGGTTGTATGTGTGGCTGAGTGTGGATCTTTATTGTTTTGGTGTATCAAAGTAGATTTAATGGTTGGTTTAATGCTTAATGTTTTTGAAGGGGTCATGCTTTGTTGGGTAATTGATGTTGTAGAATAACGATTTTTTATCGGAACTCCCTTTTAAATTAGGTTATTAATATAATAAATATAAATAAATATAAATAAGTAAATATAAATAATAAATAAATAATCATAAATTATTACGTATCATTTATATAATATCGTTTTTTTAAACATTTGTGTTTTATTCATTTTTTTTTCTTTTATGCATTATTTTTTTTTTTTTTTTTTTTTTTTTTTTACTTTTGCCAAGTTGTCATTAGAAGATTGTAACACAACGTTGTTTTTTTTTCCAGTAGTAAACAAGCGATTTTTTTGTTGATCCATCATTGTTGTTTTCCATGCATCTAGCTCTTTTTGTATTGCATCATCATTATTATTATAAAAAGTGCGAATACTAGTAAAAGAAGCAGTGGAAGCAGAAGTAGAAGTATGATTAACCCTACCGACTAAATGACTTGGAAACCATCCCCGAACAGAATCATATTTTCCATACCACCAATCAGATGATTCTCTAGAAATAATTTCAATAATAGTTCCTCGACGAAAATATAAACTGGGCTCCTTTTTTTCTTTTACTGATGATGAGGAAGGTAAATAATCATATTGACCTTGTACGTATTGTGTGGTTGCTAATGTCGATGGCCTTGATTTATTATTATTACTATTATTACCATTATTTACCGATGAAGTTGATGTATTAGTAGATATAGATGGTTTGGATGTATTATTATTACTTCTAAAGGACGAATATAATGTTTTTCGATTTTGTGTTTTTATTGAATGATCATTTGCTACTCGTCTAAAATAAAATAATATTTTTAATATATAAATATATTTAATTTTTCTTATTTCTCTTTTCTTCTTTTAAAAAAAGATATTTACGAATTTGTATGAAGCATGGTTTGTTGTTGATGTATATGTATATATGTATATTATATGATCATGTATTTATAAATTATATATATAGAGGGTATAGAAAACAAAAAGTGTATATAATGTAAAAAGGAAAGAAAGAGAAAAAAAAAAAAAAATGAAATGAAAAAAGAGTTAAAAAAAAAAAGGAGGTAGGTTTAGGATATCATTTTATATGATTTTACATCCGAGAGAGAGAAGAGAATCAACATCATTTTTTTTATTATTTCATCTTCTAAACCCTCCTTGGTACTTTTATATACAAATTTGTATAAAAATAAATAAAATCTAATTCTCCTTGTATGTTTTATTGTTCCCCTTTATTATCAATCTTTTTAAACTATTATTTTTTTAAAAAATTTATTCAAGTTTTATATTAAATGTTTTTTTATATTAATATTAATCTTATTATTATTTATATATATAATATAAATAATATATATGTATTTATTTATGGATAAAAAACTTTAAGCATAATTTAAAATTAAGTTTTTTGCGGGCGGAGTTAATTATATGCCAGATTAAATCCCTTTCCCCTCAATTTTTTTTTTCTTCCTCTCTTTTTTTATTTTTACCTAAAAAAAAGTGAAAGTTGTTATATCCATTATAAACTATTTTACCTCCATATGCCTGCAACAATCATAGCACCATCTTCCAAGGAGCAAATAAATAATAATAATAATAATAAAGATAAAGATATAAATTCAGTCCTATCAAGCTATGATATAGATAAACTTACAAATATTGATGATATTCGCGAATGTTTACGTTTATTGGATGATGAAGAAACTCATATTGATCAATCTTTAGATCAAATGTTATCTCAAGAAGTTGAACTTCAAAATGCTTTAGGTACCTTGGACATACTTCGGTAATCATACATAAAAAGGAAAATAAGAATAAAATCATACCACCCTCTAGTTTTTTTAAACAAGATTTTTTTTTTTTTTTTTTTACTATTATTATAATTATTATCATTTTACTATTATCATTATTTTATCAAACAAAAAAAGCCCACAGTTAGGAAACCTTAGGCTAGAATCCTCAAAAATGATAGAAACTATAAACAATACGGCAAAACTTGCAGCTAATATAAGTGATAAAGTTAGACAGTTAGATAAAGAACACGTATGACATATTAAAAATAAAAGGACATGTGTTGGATGATTTATATATAAATACGGAGTAAATACGACAATAATGTTAAGTTTATTTTCTTTAATTATATCTATTTAGGCAAGAACACGACAAGCGATATCTTATGTTGATGATGTACAAGAATTAAAACACTGTGTGTCTGGGATTCAGGATGCTATGCAACGAAAAGAATATGATGAAGCTGCCAACTTATTACAACGATCCTCTCGTATTAATACGTCTATAATGCAGGGTTCGCTGGCTGAGTTTACTGTGGTAAGAAACAATAAGTAAACTTTTTTCCTTCCCCCTTTTGTAATATCCCCTCTTCAATCTGTCAGTAGCTCCTTTTATTATCATTACTTATTTATTTCATGTCATTATTTATATTAGCCTATTCTTTCTCTCCCTTAAATATATAAATATATATATGAAAAATACTAGCATCAATATTCATTATTCTATTTATATTATTTATATTACTCATAGCCTACTTCTGAAAATCCTGATCATCCAGTAAAAACCTTGACTGATGCCAAACGTACACTTTTTGAAATATTTTCTCAGCAGTTTGATGATGCCGTGGCGCAACGAAATGAAGCGAATATTACTAGATACTTTAAATTATTCCCAATGATTGGTTGTCAAACAGAAGGGCTTGATAAATACTCCAGGTTTGTTTGTAATATAGTGAAAGCAAGATGCTCAGAAGAATTAAAATTAGAAGCTGGTAAAGTTAAATATATCTATATATATATACATAAATACATGTATTAAAATGGAAATTCATTTTAATGCTTTGGGGTAAAAATAAGGGATCGCTTGCATGTAATAATATTACTATTTATTATTTTTATTTTGTATATAGGATCGCCACTTTATTTTTCAGATACTTTAACACGATTATTTGAAAATATCGCTGTCATTATTGATCAACATCGGCCTTTGGTAGAAGCTCATTATGGAAAAGGAAAAATGTTAAGAGTGATCCAACGTCTTCAAGAAGAAAGTGATTTACAAAGTGGTATAATATTAGATCGTTTCTTACAGTCAAGAAAAATTGATAAAAAGGTAAAATTATATATTAATATCATATAAATAAATAGAGATAATATATATAACTATAAATAAATAAATATAATTCTTATAATGCTGTATATTTATTGATATACTTATTTATATTTGTATAGCTCGTTGATATTCAATCTATTAATATCGCCATGATGAGATCAGCTAATACATCCACTTATAGATCTAACAATTCTGGTTTTGCTTCACCAACACTTGGAGCGGCTTCTTTAACGGCAAATGATACATCTGGTTCCATAAATTCAAACAATATCAATAATAACCCTCTAGTAGATCCTCGTCAATTAGATGCAAACCTTTTAGAAATATCCTATATTAGTCAACGTGCTTCATTATTCCAAGGATTTTTACATGATCGGGCAAACGAAGAAATGGAAAAACTTCAACAATCTCTGAATAATAATAATGACAATGATAATAATAATAACAATGATACTAATAATAGTAGTAGCTTAATCAATGAGAAAGATAGTAGATTTTATGACAAAAATGGGTTATTGATTTCATCCGGTTTATCTAAACGTATAAAGGAAATTATGAACTCTTTCTTGGCCATTGATGAATACCTTTTGAAACAAAGTATTGATAAGGTTAGTAAAGTTTTTAAAAAAAAATGAATATATGTATATATATGCCATTCTGTTTTTAAATTATTTATTCGTTTAATATTCAAAATAGGCAATGAAATTGGATGATTATGACCCAACAACTAGTCAAACTTCAACATGTGTGGATGATGTATTTTATATTCTTAAAAAGGTGGTCAAGCGCAGCATATCAACTTATCAACCAGATATTGTTACAGCGACTATCAAAACAATCGTTAAAACCACTGATAATAGATATTCTCAAGTCTTTCAACAACAAATGGCAACTGCATTTGCAAATAGTGATTCTTCAAGACTTGATAAATCTATGGAGCAATCTAAAATTAATTATATGGTAAAAACATTAATATATTTAAATATTAAATAAGATAATAAAACCCCTAATAAAAATATTTAGTTTTTTAATATATTTATACGTTACTTTTCTTTATATATATATATTATAGGTAATTTTAAATAATTTAGATGTTAGTTCTGATTATACCCTTAGGCTTACGGATGACATGAAACAAGAAGTTAAATCAGTAATATGGCAAAATGAAGAAAACGATAAACCTATTGTGGAACAAGCTTTAGAAAATTTACAGTCCCTATCAAAAAATTTTCAAAGATTATTACAGGTAAAACATTTTAGAAATATATAATAAATAAGAAATAAATTTTATTTATTAATCTATTATATTATTTATTATTACAATTATTACTTTTTTTCATTATTATAATCTATTTTTTTATAACTATCTATTTAGTCCGGCATGAGTCAGTTATTAACACAAATGCTAAAATCAAGAATCCGACCTTTATTTCAAGAATCCTATCGTGAAGTGAAATATGTATTGGATGAAGACGAATACAATGAAGCAGATTTAGATGAAATGTTTGTAAAGAGGTTCAGAATTGGATTTGATAACTTGATCAGCCTTTACCGAAGAACTTTAACCGAAAACAACTTTTCATCGCTATTGGGTTTATTGGTGGATGCTTTAACATCACAATGGGAACGGATTGTTATGCAAACTAGATTTAATCAATATGGCTCTTTAAGGTTTGATAAAGATTTACGGATGGTGATTCAATATTTATCAAATATGACAGAATTCTTCTCTCGTGATAAATTTACTAGGTTGAATCAAATCGCTACTTTATTAAACTTTGAAGAGGTAAAAATTATTTATGATATAAATATTATTACTAGTTATTTATTTATTCTAAAAAAAGGAATATTAATTAATAGCTATATTATATCAATTTTTATTTATTTTTTCATTATATTAGCCTTCCGAAATATATCACTGTTGGGGTGCTAAAGCTGGGCCTGTTAGCTGGAGACTAACTGTAACCGAAGTTAAAAAGGTGCTATCTCTTCGGTAAGTCATGATATAATTTTGTAAATGTGAATACATGTATGTAAATCATCATTAATATTTATTGATCTCCATTTTTTCTTTCATTTTTGATATTTGTGATACTATGCACATATACATATGTATATATAGATTGGACTTTGATGTAGATGAAGTTACAAATTTAATTCTTTGAAATAAAATTATTGCTTTTTGTTCATTTATTTTCATTAAACAACTCCATCAGAATACTACCAGCAATTTTTATAAAAAAAATTTTAACTGCACAGACCAAAAAAAATTTCTTTTGCTGAAACGGTTGAGAAAAATGAAATGAACCAATATAATACTATAAAATAGCATAAAAATATAATCAATAATAAATAGCAAATTAAAATTGAAATAAAATAGTAAAGATGAAAATAACATTAAAATGAATACAGCTAAAAAAAAAAAATACGATCAATATTTATGTAATACCTAAAATTTTTATGCTACAGAATAAAATCATATAAGTATAACAAATAGAAAGTAAAAAAAAAAAAATGTTTCCAAGACAGCATTGATATTATATTGTAATTTATAACAATATAAGCGAATTATATTAACCGTACCTTATTATATAAAAATTTATTTATTATTTTATCAAAAAACTTATTTGTATATAAATATTATAATTACTTATTTAATTATGCAATAATTTTATAAAAATGAATTATCATTATATAATGATGTGACATAACATCTTAAAAAATAGATTAATTCTGAATAATTTTTGTACAAGTGACCAAATTATGTACTGCATTGATGACACAACTCGAAGTTTCAATGTGCCACTTCCATTCAATTTTTCAATCAACTTTTAGGCAATATTAAATTAAAACATATCCTAAAACCGTTCAATACTAGGAATTTTTTTTTACTAATTTACCTACTTCATTTTTTTTAATCAAAATATAGGTTAAAAATATTAAACTATAATCTTATCAAAACCATATAAGGTCTTTTTTATAAGTATAAAAAACCGGAGATTAAATTTTAACAAAGCATAAAAATTTTTTATTGTATTTTTTTTTCGCTTCACTTTCTTTTTTATTCTTTATCTCTACTTTTTTCATACTTTTTGATCATTATTATTATTTATTTATTTAAAAAAATAAAATCATACATATTACAATAAATACAACTACTATTACAAGTAATGGCAAATAATCAACAATATTTTCTAAATTTCCAACGGGAACCTGGTACTAATGACATAGCACAATCACAGCAATTAAATCAACATATCCAATCCAATCAACCACCACATCAACAACAAACTCCAGATACCCTCTATCATTTACAGCAACAAACACAACAAAGGCAAGCTTTAGGAGCTCTTGCTGCTGCTTCTCTTTCATCGATTCTCAATCCTTCAGCTCAGTCAATTGTAAACCAAAATAGAACTCTAGTTCCTTATGATGATCTAGCACAAAAGGCTCCAGAGTCAAGGTAAAAAAAAAATGCTCTCTTATTAATATTGTAATATATATTTATGGAAATGTGTATTTTATAGTTTATTAAAATATAAAATAAAGAAGAAGAGGATAGAAAGATAATAATATGAATAGACTAGATAGAAAAATAAAATATTTGCCATTATATTTTTAAATTTTAACGTTTTTATTTAGCAATAGACAATGCTGTGAGCGTTGGTATAAGACAGAAGTAGCCTTACAACAACATAAAAGTAAACACGTCACTTGTGAAATATGTGGAACGTTTGAAGCAACACTTAATATTGTACGGGATCATAAGGAAAATATACATGGAATAGTAGAACCTGGAAGAAAAATGTAAAATGATGATAATATAAACGATAACGATTATATATATATATATATACGTATATATTTATTTATTTAATCCACTTTATTAATAAATATTAATTTTTATTTTACATTGTAGTAAAAAACCTGACGGAGTTGTTCCACCAAACGCACCACAATTGGATACACCTGAAAAAATTCAAGCATGGATCGAAGCAAGAAAAAAAAATTGGCCTTCAAAAGCAAATATAGAACGCAAAGTAAAGATGAATAAAAATAAAATAATAAAATAATAGATAATAATAAAGAAACGTATAGATATTGAAGCATGATATTTATTATCACCGATGCTTATTCATTTATAGGAACGTGAAGATCAAGAAAGGGCAGCTCGTGGTGAATTGCCTCGTCACAGTAATAAAAGGAAACAACAAAATACAGACAATAATAGAAATAATACTAATAATAAGCGGAATAAAATGGATCAAAACAGTACATCATCGCCATCAATAATAACATCAACATCAGAAAATAAAACAACCAATAAAATTCAGGGGCTAGTAAACTACGCATCCGATTCTGATGAATATCATAGTGCAGAAGATGAACCTATTCTTGATAATAGTAACAGTAATAAAGACGATCATGATAATGAAGACGATGCAGATAATGATATAATGGATTTAGAAGCAGATGCTATTTCATCTAAAGACCCATCATTAATAGGAAAAATTTCTTTACCAGCTGATCCATCACAAAAACCTAAACCAATTTGTAAATATTTTCTTCGTGGTAAATGTAAACGTGGTACTCAATGTCGTTATTTACATGAAAAAACAAAAAAGGTAATACAAAATAAAATAAAATAATAAAGGTTAAAATATCTAAATAGTCATATATATATTATTTATATTTATTGAATCAATCGCTAAGCAAATATATTATTATTATAATTATTATTATTCATTAATAGATTCAACAACAAAATAAACCTGGAAAAGTAGAATCATTTAGAAAACGGCCACATTTATTAAAAATGGTATATATATATATATTTATATATTATATTTTTAAAAAAACTTAAAAATCATAATAGCAATCAAAGAAATCAGAACTAGATATTTATTATCCTTATATTTTTATTATTTTTATTAGTTGTTAACAAAAGAAATTCGCCAAGAACATAATATTTTACTACAGTGCTTTCGATATATTAAAGAACAGAACTTTTTTGATACAATAGATGATGACAAGAAGAACTAAAATCATTCTTAATTCCCTTTTTTCTTACTATATTTTTCATATATTTATTTTTATATCATTCATTTACTCATTCATTAATTATAATCCATTTGCAACTTAAACATTATATATTTATAAAAACAAAATTAATAATAATTAATTAATTACATAGATTATCATGATAGGAGAAAAAAAAAGACTACATTGTTTTACTATTAAAAATATATTTATATAATAAAAAACCATTTGTCTACAATGTAGTATGTAATTATATAAAATTATTCCCTTTTCTTTTTTACATATATAGTTATTTTTATTTAAATATAAATAAAAAACCAACTATTTTTAAAAATGAAAAAATAACCAACTCTCAATATATAAACCTTAAAAAGAGATATATTTTTAATTTTTGGACAAATTAAAAAACGTTATTTTTTACAGCTCATATAATATGCTTATATTGTAATAATTTATTGTTTAGACATATCTCTAGGCTACAAATTTTATTATAAAATAGTATGATGAAAAATATAAAATAAAGTATTTATAAACTAGAATGATTTACAAATGAAAAGTATATCGTAATTTTAATTTTTTCAAAAGTTAAATAGTAACCTTATGGTTAGTATTAATACATTATTTTCTTTTATACATTTATTATTAAACCATTCATTTTAAAATAATGATTAAATGTTCTTGATAAAATAAAATCGAAATATGCTATTTTATTTGTTTGTTTATTAATAAAAGGAATTAAAAAATAGATATGAAAAAAGTATCTTTCATAATAAAGTTAAAAAAAATCCTGCAATAAATGAAATGAGATTCAAAAAGTTTCTAGCCATATCTGCTCTTAAATTATATATTTTTATAGTTTAAAAAAAAGCTTAAAAACGTATGAAGAATTTAGTAAACTTTCAAATGGTAATTTATTCCAGTGTTTATATATAGCTGTTTTTTAAAAAAAGATAATGTGTTTATTGATTTATTATATGTATATGTTAAGTCCTATTTTTGATGGGTATAAATTATATTATGAATGGTTTTATGTGATTAACTATTTATAATTAAAATAGTACATTATTATTAAAAAAATAAAAATGAAAAATTGAAAATGAAAAATAAGTAATGTGGGTATCTGAAAGAGAAAAAGAAAAAGAAAAGTGTATGATTAAAGCAGAACAATATATATATATATATATATATATATTAATAATGATAATAATACCCAAGAGCAATTGCAACTATTACTACAATGATTCCAATACCTAACATATTAATAATAACAATAATAATACAAAATATAAAATTATATAAATTAATAAATACGAAGAGACAAAGAGGTAGTGTGTATATTCTTAATATATATTATTTACCGGCAGAAACCCCAAGATGATAAAAAATATGATTTATTAAATGAAACTGTTTAAACCGCTCATAGTGTCGAAAAGCATTATCTAAAATCCAAGACGATGATGACGATGTGCCAAGTTTATCCAACCTATGCTGTACTTGTTTAAACTGATCTCTATAATATGATAGTTTTTTATGTGTTGTGGTCATAATACTTTTTGTTTCTGAATATCCTAAACGATTCTCTTTATGAAAAGTTAACGCATCATATGTATTATCTAAAGCCTCTTCTAACTCTTCGCATTTTTGGTGATAAAACTTGACTTCCATTTTATACTTTTCAACTTGTACGGTGATATCATTTACTTTTTCAATTAATGACTGATTCTTTTTTTGCCATATATCCAATAAATGTGTAGCACTACAAAAATAAAAAATAGAAACATATAAAGAGAAAGAGAGAGCATTTATTAAATAAATAATGGTTATGAACAAGTAGTTAAATGATTATACGTCTCGATATAAATTACCTAATAGAATGAGGAGAAGGAAGAAAGCAATTATTGGAGTTTTGCAATGAATGAGTGAGTTGATTTAGCTTGAATAAATTAATAAACATGCTTTTTTCAGAAATACAGCGTGCTTTTAGTTTAAGGGTTGTATTTTTCGATTGTAATATAATAAATTTGTTGTCGTTATTATGACTATTCTTTTTTTCATCCTCATCTTCATCTTGATCAAGATAGGAATTATTACCATCTTCTTTTTCTTCTTCTATTAATTGACAAGGTGCATGTATCCAGCATGAATTTATATTTAATTGGTGGTGAATGACATCTGATAATGTAACTATATTATCATCACTATCGTGAATATTTATGTTTATATTGTTATTTTGTTCTTGTGATTTCATGGTTGGATGATGACGAGGATGGTGGTGATGGTATTTAACTGGTTTTGATTTTGTTGTATCCATATCAATAAGATGTTTATTAATATTTTTATTGGTATTACTATAATTGTTATTATTATTATTTTCATTCATATTTATAGATGATAACACTGGTAAGTCATCTTTAAGATCGGCAGAATGAGTTGACTCCATTATAGAATGGTGATTATTGTCATTATTAGTATTACTGTTGCTACTACTGTTATTTTTATTGCTATTGGTGCTATTAACTTTGGTAGAAAGAGGTGTCGTACTCGTAGAAGGTAGGTAATCTTTATGATGTTGATGTTGTTGCTCTCTTTTTAATTTCTTAAAATCTTCTAATTCATCAGATGAAGAAACAGAATAACTTGAAGAAGAAGAAGAAGAAGCATCATGAAATGTTAATGTATTTTTCCAAGATTGAAAAACTTCTTGAAACCGTCTCGATGGGTGAGATTCTAAAGAATCAAATGTAAGCGAAGGCTGGCGAGGGCGAGGTGCATAGCAAAAATATAAAAAAGCAAGTCGACTATGACGTATAGGTAATATAGCAATTGAAGTAGGCAAAATCTTTACAAGTACATAGCAATGTTTTTCTGGCCAATGAAAACAAAAAGTATCAATTATGTCCTTATCAAACATAGGAGGAGAAGGGGTAGATGCTGTTGGTGTAAATAAATTATTATGGCTATTGTTGCTGTTACTATAAATATCAGTACGACTCTTTTTATTATTATTACTATTGTTATTATTATTAAGTGTAGTATTCATATCATTAGAATATTGATAGTTATAAAGGTCATTATTATTGAATAAATAAAAAGGTGTATGGTTTGGTAATATAGCGACGTGATTGTTTACATTCAAATGTCTGTTTTGATAGTGGTAGTATGGGGCTTGATTATGGTGATGATGAAGTCCATTAATAGAGAGTTTGCGATTCTTTTTTAAAGTTTTATATTTTCCTTTATTTCGTAATAAGGTAGATTTGGCAAAATTTCCGGTATCATTTATATTATTATTACTGTCATTGTTGTTATTATTATTTATGTTTTTGATATTTTTTCGTCTACTATATTTCTTTTTATTATTGGTTTGTTGTGGTGAATTGTTACTATTATTATTAATGTCAACTGAGTTGGATTGGTTAGGTACGTAAAATTTGAGATAATTATCTTTGTAATAAATATTAAGTGGGTCAGGCATATTTATTTATTCTTCTTCTTATTATTTTACATATATAATAGATTAATAGTATAAAATCAATTAAGAATCAAATAATGGAAAGAGAAAGAAAAATGAAAAAAGTGTGCGAAATCTCTTGACAGGTAAAAATAATACTTTTCTTTCAAAAATTAATTTAACCCCGAATTTTTTTTTTTTTCACTTATCAATTTTAACCCCGATGATTTTTTAATCATTAAAAAAAAGTTTATTAGAAAAATTGACATAATACAAATATACAAAAGGAATATATATCATAGATATATAATATGAACATAAAATATAAAAAATAAAGATGAAAAGTATATACTACAAATTATATATTAAAAAATAAAATAAAAAAATGAAAATGATATAAAAGGAATGGAAATAGGGTGTAAAAGTAAAATATAAAATATTAAGGTAAAAAAAAAAGACATATACAAATCATAATAGTAATAATATTAAAATAAAGAATATATAATAAAAAGTTATTGTTTAGCAGCAGTAGCATCTAAAATAGACCAATGAGTATCACCATTAGAACGAACATGACAAACGACTGCTTTACCTGAATGATATACCACATTATCTTTACGAACCATTAATAAAGGTAATTCAATATGTCTATCTCCATTAGAAGAGTTGATATTGCTTAATAAATCATGGTGAGAGACCAAAAAATCTTGAGTATCAGGTAAATCCAAATTTAACTCAATGTTTCCATTACCTTGAGTAGAAGAAGAAGGTGTATGTTGAGAAGAGCATTTAAGAGGACCATGAGCACCACCTAACCAAAATTCAAGTAATTGTGAATGAGTAGATGATGGAAGATGTTGAATTAAATGCTGGCCAATGACTTGTAATTTATGATTTTGATGCTGATATTGAACTGAGGAAACCATTGGAAAAGGTATAATTGTTCTTGGTGGAGAAGGTGGTGGAGATGGATGTAAAGAACGAGGTAAAATTTCATGATGATTAGTTGAATGAGGATGAGAATATTGTTTAAATTGATAAGATGGTGATGATGATGCTGTAGTTAAGGATGAAGAATGGAGATTATTATTGATATTCATGTTTAATAAAGGTGATATAGGTGTTAAAGTAGGAGAAGAAGTTTGTGATGATAAAGAGGAAGTAGATGAAAAAGAGGAAGCAGATGAAGTAGGAGCCATCATTGTAGAAATAGGTAAAAGAGGTTCTTCAATTGTATATTCAAATTTACAAATACCAATAATTGTCCAACAAAGATAATCATTTACCATTTCAGTTTTTTCATTACCACTTTCATCGTTATTGATACCATTTAAATATTTCGAGGGAGAATAATCTAGCCAAGTACTTGAATGAGTATGATTTGAGCCATTTCCATTACTATTATTTTCTTCACTTTTCATATTATCAGTAGTAGTAGTGTTAGTAGTAGTAGTAGTAGTAGTAGTTGGTTCATTCATGACACGACCATTAGCACTAAGATAAAGAGGTGGTTGATCAGTAGTATCTACTGTAGATGCTAATTGAAGAGCTATTTTTTGCATTTGACTAACAGGACCAGTGGCATGAAGGGAAATACAAGATTTATCCACTTTACGAATAATCACATTAGGAGAACAAATACCAGTTTGAGAATCTTTTAAAATGATTTCCGTACCATAGGTTAAAGGAACACCAGCAGTAGTAATGGAAGGCTGATGATGATGATGGTAATGGTGGTGATTTTGTGATAAAGCATTTTGTGCTGAAGTAGTAGGTTGGCGAACTAAAATAATATCAAAAGCGGACCAGGTAGCATTTTTGGCACATAATTGATCCTTTTCAGATGTCAAGTATTTTGTTCTTACAGTTTGGGAATTAATACGATTGAACAATGAAATTTGGGAGGTGGTAAAAATACAAGTGGAAACATTGCGTGCTTTAGAAGTCTTTTTAGATGGTTTAGAAATAATGGAGATGGGAGATGAAAAAAAGGTAGCAAATGGTGGGTACAAGGAGTTATTTGTATGGTGATGATGAGGTGAAGGGTGATTCATATTGACTTTTAAAGAAAATTGTTTGGTTTTAGCTGTTCCTGTTACATGAAGATATTTAAAACTACCATTTTTATTTTCATCTAATGTTGTTCTTTGTTCTATATGTTTTTCATGACTTCCTTCTGTTATAACTGACATGGAAATAATAGATTGTTCAAGTGTTGATGAAATATTTTCACTTTCATTATCACCTTCTTGTTGATGGCGAAGAGAGATAATAGGTGGTGGACATAAAAATCTTTTTTCTGAACCATATGATTTTTGAGCAACTGCTGCATGAAGACAAGTAATAGTAGTTGTACGCTTTTTATTTTCAACAATTGGCTGTTGTTGTTGTAATTGTTCATATTTTCTATGTTTGTGAAGACGATCATCATATTCAGTTTCTATAAATGGCCTTTTATTTTTTGATACAATAGGCATTACACTATCTGAATCTAACATAGATTCAATAGACATATTTCTCTTTTTATTCATATTATTTGGTTTATTTAATTTAGGTAATTGTATAGGACGAGCATTATCAATAGCTGTTAATAACGATTCCATTGGTGAGATGCCAATAAACTGTAATTTTTTACTTGAACCAAATACTTGTTGAGATATAATTTGTGGTTCTTGTTCCATATATGTAATTTGTTATTTTTATTTAAAAAAAAAAAAAAAAAGAAAAAAAGAAAAAAAGAAAGAGGATAAAAGTAAAATAATTATATTTTTTTAAAAAAGAAAAAAAAAAAGAGAGAAAAGAAAAGAGAAGAGGGGGGGGAGATAAAAAAAAAATTAAGAGAAATAAAACTTTTTTTAAATACCAGCGGAATTTAAATTTATATATAATTTTTTTTTTTTTTTTTTTCGTTTAAAGTTGAATATGTGTAAGGAAATAAACAACCCACACTGATAAGATGGAATCAGGGTTTGATCTTATCACATGGAAAAGAGAAGAAAATACCTATGGCATTTTTCCCACCAATATTTCTCAGGCAAATAAAAAATAATTTAAGTGATGATATCATAGGATTTGACATTTATACAAAAGCAAATACTTTATATGAATATAAAAATCATATATATAAACATATATATATAAATATATAACTTTTGTATAATAATAATAACGATTATATGATTATATTAAAGGAGGAATAAAAAGAGAAGGAGACATTTCATACGAAGGGAGAAAAAAAGAAAGTTTGGTCAAGCGTAGGTAATAGTAATAATAATATGAACAATAATAAATTAATGAGAGAAAGAGAGATGCTGATAAGATCGGCAAATTAAACATAAAAGCTATTTTCTAAAATAGGTATACTGATAAGAATATTCAATTTGATTTGACATTTTTTTTAATTCACCGCTTTATGCCTAATATCTTCACAAATCGGAATGACTGGGAAGAAAATCAAGAGAAAAAGATAAGAAAAATTACAATAAACTAACATTTACCATATTTGTATGCGTGAGAAATCTTCATCTAATCATAATTTTGATGATATAATTATTATATATATAAACAGAATTATACCCTTTTATTCCAACTCTCTCTCCCCCTCCCCCCACTTTTATTTTTTTTTTTCGTATTAAAACTCATTCAAAAAATATTTTTTATTTTATTTTATTTTATTATTTTTCAACAGATAAATATTTTAAGGAGTCACTAATTTCATCCAGAAGATTAAAACTACCAATAGAATAATTTGGATCCAATATATTGGGTTGTTGATATTCTTGGATTGCATTATTATAAGCTACATACTTTTCGATTTCTTGAATTAAATAATTATTTTTTTCATGCCAATTGGAGAGTATAAGTGTTTTAGAATTATGAAAGGTAATCGGTATCTAAAAAATATAAATGAATCGAAAAAAAAAAAAAAAAGTTTATAAGCAACAAATAAAAAAGTCCATATTTCTGGAATTATATTACTATTTTTTTTGGATGTGATTGTACCTGATTGATCGGAGAAAATAATGCTGAGTGGAGTCGATGTTCTTCTTGAAGAGATATTAAATGATTCTTTATCCATAAATGTTGATTTTGTATATCATCTATAGATAATGGGGTTGAACAAGATGATGATAGTGTTTGTGATGAATGAGGTGATTCCCATTTTAAAATTGCATATGAATGTAATAAATGAAAATTATCAAGGATATCATCCTCCCAGCCAAAATGATCACTACTAATAGGCGCTTTCAAAGGTATACGAGTAGATATGGCAGCCCAATATTGAATATGTTTGATCCATAATTTTAATTCACTTTCTGTTTCACATTCAAATTCATACCATATATTTCCTTGATTTAAAATAAGATAAAAATAATGATTGTCTTTGGTTGTATTTGTTATTGTTGTCGTTGTTGTTGTTGTCGATATGGTTCCACGTGCTGTAGTGCTATGACCAAGATCCAATTCCCACGATGTTTCTCCATTCCACTTTTGATTCGTCTGCCTTATCTATATTATATAAAAAATGTTTATTATTATTAGTTTTATAATTCTATTCCGATTTCATCCCTCTCTCCTTTTCTTTAATTCTTATTTTTTTTTTTTTAAATAGCCCCCAACGTAATTATACATGAAATATATATATATATATATATATATATATTTGTGTGGGTATTTTTTTTTTTTCCTATTTTTATATTTTTAAAATATCACCATCGTTGTTTTTATAAATAAAATATATAGAATAATAAAAATGAACTTACAATTCGTTGTGGAATAGTTGAAGATTTATCAATAATTAAACTTAAACACCTTTGGTGTAATACCATCCAAGCATCGTTCCATTCATGTTTATTGGATATTTTGATTTTTGAGTCATTTGTCTTGTATCTTATTTTCCCTTCCATAACAGGATTGTCAATAATATCATGTGAAAGTTTCTGATTATTTCCACCTACTGAATTATCAGTGTAATACTTTGTAACACTATTATCATTCTATATATAATATAAATAAATAAAAAAGAGAGATATCAACAATGGATTATTATATGAAATATTTAATAAAAAAAAAAAAAGTAGTACGACTTTTGTATTTTTTTAAAAATAAGAATATGATTATATAATTATATTAAATTTATATTACCTGTTGTTCAACCATTTTTCTTACCGAGCCCATTCTTTGAAGTAACGACTTTCCTCTTGTAAGTTTTACACTATCTGGCTGTAAAATACCGTGTAATTTCACTGATGTATATAGTTCCTAAATAATTAAAAAATTGTTATATACAACATAAAAATTGGAGTGTAAATTATCATAAAATGCATTAATATATATTTATATATGTTTAAATTTGTATATTACCTTTAAATATAATTTCATAGATTGATTCCAATTTTCTATATCTGATACTCTTCTTTTTGATGGATTATCATTATTACTGTTATTATTTCTATTATTATTAACTGTTGTCATGGTGTTTAATATAAATTCATTTCTTGACATTTTTGTATGATGCGATCCTTGAGCAATATGTAAATCAGTATTTAATAGCATTATTGAATAAACCACAGCATATACAATATCTAAATAGGGATATGTATATATATATATATATATTTATGTATATTTATTTATATATTAGTTTATATTTTCATTCATATACTAAATATTGTTTCTACTTTCAGCCATATACTATATATTGTTTCTATTTTATTATTATGTTACTATTTACCTGGATTATATAATAATATTGAATCTCTGTTACAACACCAATATCTATATGCAAATCCTTCTAAAACGCGATCTATTTCTTGTGCCTCAGCTTTAAAATATAATTTTGTACATAGTAATCTATTTTTTAAAAACAATAACAATGATAATAATAATAATAGTATTGTCAATAATTATATTATTGGAAATTATGAATAAATGAAAAATATACACCTTACCTAAATGCATCATCTATCCTTAGTGAAGTAAAATCAAACTTTGCAAGATATAATTGTAATACGGTATGGTTGAAAAGGTTACTATTTAAAAAGAAAAAAATTCAAGGGAAAGAGTTAAAAAAAAATGCGGGGCTAAATTTATCATTTTTTACTAGTAATTTATATTAATTTGAAATATATATATATATATATTGGCAACTTATACTATACAAGACTTACTTTTTTCCTAAAAAGCTGGCCATATTTTTTTTTGAAATAAGCTGTTGCTGTTTATCATCCCATAATTGATCAGCTGTTTGCTGACATTGATCTTGTAAAGATGGCTTTTTTAATATGGATTCAATATCACCAAAAATAGCAGCTTCTTCAGACCATAGTTCCGTATTTGAAAACATATCGATAAGATCCTTATTAAATGTGGATGATGAATCATTATTATTGATGTTATTAATATTATCTGAAGATGGTGTAAAATAAATTTTATCCAATGGCTTTGATAAAGTTTGATTTGATTTTCTTTTCCAATGTAATAAAGATTCTTCAATATCATTATCGACCTTTATTATAGTATCATTTAACTCAATGGGTTCAATCATATCATCTTCATCATCTTCATCTTCTTCTTCATTATGTCCAGCATTAATATTATTATTATTATTATTAGTAATTTTAGTATTGGTGATATTGTTTTGATTATGATTCGTTTTTATATTTTTTAAAGGTGTTTTTGGTGGAGATAATAATACATCTTCTTCTGCATGAGTTAAGTATGATGAGCAAGTGGATATGGCATCTTCTAATGATTCAATTGTTGATGTAGTGGTACGTTTTAATTGTGGAACTTCTTTTTCTTCAGATGGGGAAGGTGAAAGGATATATGCCGCATAATCATTGGATACTGGATTGGATAAACTGGATGATCTTGGTGGTAAATAGGTTTGATGATTTGGTGATTTATGAATTGGTGGTATATTTTGTTCCTATAATGAAGCAAATGAATAAAATAAATGATTAACATAATGGAACGATGAATTTATATTTTATCATTACCATTATTATTATTTAATGAGCAATAATAATAATAATAATAATATAAAACAGGCGTGTTATTTTACATACTAATTTAAAGTTAAACCAATTTTGTGATGAATCTACAATGGAAGTTGGTGATGAAGTCTATATATAAAAGGAAAAATAAATAATTATTAAATTAATATATGAAATTTAGTTTTAAATAAATAAACGTTGCTATTTTATTCTTACATGATGAATTGTTAAATGCTGTTGATTATAAGTGATAGGATCTAATTTTATAGTTGGGTAAGTATCTGTTGATTTTGATCTTTTAAAAAGTGAATCTGTTCGTTTAGGTAAAGATGCCATTTTAGATAATGATTACTATTATTTTTACAAAGAGGAAAAAAAAATCAAATAAGAACGAAAGGGTATAATAGTATATATATATATATATATATATATAGAAAAAGAGAAAGAAGAAGGGAAAAGAGTGAAAAAGAGAAGAAAGAAAGAGAAGAAAAAAAAAAAGAAAAATTAAAATTAAAAATTAAAAAAAGAAATCTGCGGTTATTATATTACTAAAAGAAGATGTGTAACTTGGATATTTTTTTTAATTTCAAAAGAAAAAATTGTGAATTGCTTCACGTGGTTACCATTATAAATTCATCGAGATTATTACTATTACTATTGTAATTTATTTATTTATTCCTTTTAACCCAATTTATCAATTCATATCTATTCAATGGCTAGCTTATAATCATGGCTTTCTATGTATGTCCTATTATATGTATTTTTGATTGATGAATACAAATGTATCATAGAAAAAAAAATCGCTTCGATTTTTTTTTTAAATCCAGCCTTAATGACATTGAAAAACTTTAAATAGATTATTTTCACCATGTCTATTTACTATTAATGTCAATTCCTTTGAAGGTAGATTATGCACACGTATTGGTATATGTTATAATTCATCATTTATGTATATAAAAATAATCCATTATATTTTTCAATTTAAATAAAAATATAAACAAAATAAAATAAAAATATTTAATAAAATCTAAGACAGTATTTGAAAGTCCGAGCGCTTTTTTTATCAAAAACCAATATTTTACTTTGGTTATGTAAAAAAAAAAAAAAAAAAAGGTACACATACTTTACTCTGATATACAAAAAAAATTACTTTAACCATTTTATTATATATTCCTTTTTATTAATAGAATAATTATATTATAAAATAAACCTTTTTAATATATATATAAATATATATTTATATATTTAGTGTGTTTTTTATGATAAAATAAGAAAGATCGGCATGGTTACAAAAAAAAACTTTAAAAAAAACCAACAATTATCATGATTTCCAAATCCAGTTAAGATAATATTAAAATTCATTTAAAAAATACTACCTATGTAATATAGTAGATAGTCAACAAAAATTAAAAATTAAAAAATTAATAAAAAAACATTATTCGTATATCAATTGTAATATTAAATTATATTAAATAAAAAATTTTCTATGTTACATAACTTTATCCGATTATATAAAACAATATGAATTCAAGTTGATATATTTAATGTAATAGTTTATGTTCGTGCCTTTTCTTTTTTAATAATACTGAGTATTACATATGATTATATAAAAAGTTATTATAAAAGCACTTTTAGTCACTGACTTTTAATAAATGAAACACAATTTTGATAAGTTCGTATAACTAATGATGAAACGTTTTTTATTATAATACAGATATATATATATATATATATATATATATATATATATATATAAACAGTAATACAAAGATTTATTAAAATAATAAGAATAAAAATAAGAATAATAAAAACTGTTATTAAAAAAATTACCAATCTTTTATTAATTTTTCAATTTTCTGTAAAAATTCATCAAGAATATTATAATCTTTATCAATATCCATTTGTTGCGTATTTTGATTATCGCCTTCTTTCATAGTGATATCTTTATCATTAATATCATTTATTGTTGTTGTTGTAGTTGTGTCAACATTATCGGAAGTAAGAGTTGTAGTTTCATTATCATCATCATTCATCTTGTTTTCATTAGCCACTGTTGCTGTATCAGTACTATCATCATCCATTGTATTATCGTTTGTGGGTTTAATAGTAGCTGTACCAGCATTATTATCACTTATCTTATCATTGCTCGTAACTGTTGAAGCTGTGTCAGTGTTTGCTTCATTCATCTTGATATCGTCCATTGCTGTAGTAGTAGTAGTATCAGTATTATTATCATTTTTACTATTTACATTGTTGTTGTTAAGTTTATTTACAAGTTGGCGTTCAATCCAAGGCATACGTGAAGCAATACTTTTAATTAATTTTATAAGTTTATTTTCTGTAGAATCTACTTTCCAAACGTCATTAAACTTAGTCTTTTCAGGTGAGTCTTTATATTCTTCTAATAATCCCAACTATTATTAAAAAGAAAAATGATAATAATAATAAATTAATCGATACAAGATGTTTTAACAATATCTCATTTATTGTTATTATTATTGTTATTATTGTTATTATTATTATCATTATTATTATATATAAATGTATATCCTTACCATACGTTGTTCTTCTTCTTCAGATAATTTCATAGATTCAATGACTTCATATTCTAATCTTCTTGGAATATTATTGTTTGTATGCTCATTATTACTAACATAAAACCAATTAATTGCTGAAGCTGATGTAGTAAGATCAGGATCATAAGGTGTAACAATAGCACCAACAAAAGGTTCAAAGGTAATTGTTTTAGGTTGTTCATTTTTTTCGGATGAAGACAAACTAGCATCATCGGCAATTGTTGAAGAGGTTGGTAATGAGGATGGAGACTCTGTATTTGTTGGTTCAATTGTATATTTATCTTGACTTAATTTTTGATAATTGTGTTGATTCTCAATGTCAATCAAACTTGGATCAGGGACAAAAGTTGGATGAGAATGATACCAACCTACTACTTTCATATTTTTTTGTTCTATCATTTGGCGTACCTCGAAGGCACTAGAAGGGTCCATTTCAACATTTACTTCATTTTGACCAGTATTTAAGGATTTACAAGGAAATGCTTCTTTAATTTCAATACCTATGTTAATATATGTGATTATAAATTAGTTTTATTAATCTCTTTTTTTGATTTTTTTTAAATGGGAAAAAATCAATTCATTTACGTCTTTGTTTCCAGTCCCAAGTTCCAGCCAATAAACCAATAATTTCAGTCGTCATTAAATGAGCATGAAAATCCATTACTAATAAAGTATTTGTATCTATTCCCAAACTGAAAGGTTGAGCATTCGCATGGCTACGGTCTACATTTCTATCAAATTCCCCACATTTCACTAATGTTAATGGGTCACTATTATATAATACAGAGATAAAGGAAGGGAGATGGAGAATATTATTAATATTATTATATTTAAAAAAAAATTAGTGTTTTTAAAAATAAAATAAAGACTTTACCTATTCAATCCTATTACTTCATATGTGCTATCAGATTTTTGTTGTTGGGATCGAAGTCTGGAAGATGCATAACGAGTACGCCCATTTTCATCATATGTTGTTGTAGGTTCGGTTTGTTTTTCAGTTTGTTTTTCATTAGGCTTCTTTTGAGTTTTTGGTTTACTAGGTAATTTTGCTCTATGTAGAAAATAAAATAATAGCAATACCATAATTAATGTCCAAATATAAACATACAAACATACACATACACACACACATATATATATATATACACTTGAAAAAATATCTTACTTTTTAGGTTTTGGTTGAGTACTTTCAGATTTACTACGTTTTAAAGTGACAACAGGTGTAGATGAGGGAGCTTGTGTATTTGTTAACTCAGAGTTCGATTCATTATTATCAGTATTTTTATCATCTTCATTGGATTCAGGTTGCGTTATTTTGATATTTTCTACTTTTGCAGTGATTGATTCTGTTGTTGATCCACCACGATTCAAATAAGGCTTTGCAGCAGCTGAATTTGGGTCCAATGGTTTCCCAGATAAAGTATAACCTTCACCACTTTCCTTAACCTATTTATTGATGAACCAATTTATCATATATATATATATATATATATATATATATATATATATATATATATTGATATATGTATTTAATATCATTTTCCTTTCTGTGTATATTGCTCTTATCGTAATAAATAACTGCTTTTTCAATATAATTTACTTTATCAGGCAATGGTAAATTGTCACGGTAGAGTTTAATAAAATGCTTTTGGGCATGACTTCTTACAGAATGTGATTCTCTTGTCCCTATATGTTTTGCAAGCTACATTTTAAATAATAACAATAATAATAATAATGCCTCATATATATTAATATAATAGAAACAATCATTTTGTTATTATACATTTATATTTATACCCTATGTAATTTTTCTCTATTTTTATCAAGAATTTCATATACTTACATCTGCCCAGTTTCTACCATAAAGGCTTAACCCTTCCAAAAACAACACTTCTTCTGCATCTGTATAAACACCACCATTCATTCCAGGAGGTAAAGGTTTCTTTTCTTTTTTAGGTTTTTCTGTCTTAGATGTTTTTCCGGTTGTTGTTGTTGCTTTTGGTACTGTAGTTGTTGATGCATCTTCATTTACTGTAGCTGTTGTTGATGGCACATTTTTCTCTGTTTCTGATGTTGTTGTCCCATTTTCAATGTTATTAGCAAGCGCTGAAGTTGATTGATCATGGTTATCTTGTTCGTCTACTTCATCATTATTCTTTTTTCCCTTTTTAACACGTTGAGTACCTTTTTTCTTTTCTTTTTCTTTTTCTTTTTTTTTTTGAAATAAATATAGAATAAATCAATATAAAATTGCACTTTCCTTATTCTATTTATCCATTTATTTATCTATCTATATATTTATATAATATACCTTCAGCCTTTTTAGCTTTCTTTTTCTTTGATTTTTTATTTTGTTTTGGAGCATAATCATCTTCACTTCCTTCTTCGTAGCTATCGTCTCTTTCATCGCCTATACCTACGTATCTATCATAGTATCCTGAGTTGCCATATTCATTATAGTACATTTCTGATTCTTTTCTATCTTCTGCTAATAAATGAGCAATAAGAGCTGAATTCAAATCTTCTTCTTCTGCTGTTGTTGGTGGCATGATAAAATAATGTACTACATATATATAAAGGATATATACATATATATATATATATATAGCGTTGGTATTGATATTTTGAATAATCAATGTATTGGTAAATATAAGTTATTTTGTGTTGTATGTATAGGTATATAAATAAAAAAAATATAGAATAGAATAAAATTAAAGTTAGTAGATGAAAATATAAAATATATGCAAAAGTAAAAAAGAAAAAGTTTTTTTTTTAGCCGCCTTTTTTTAAAAAAAAATTCAAAAAAAAAATCGCTTCCAAAAAAAGTAAATTATGCAACCAAGTTTATCATAATTTTAATAAAAGTATATATATATATATATTATTCATATAACTTACACCTGATGAGAGATATTAATAGTGCTGGTGTTATAAATACGCGATATAGTGTAATAAAATGTTATATGATAGTCTTTTATTTATTTTAGTGTCAAATAATTGGTCGAAAACTTGATAAGAATGTGTTTATTTTAATATGATATAATGATTATAGATAGATATCTTATAAAGGAATATAGATAAATATATATTTAAAAGATATATTTTATTTTTGGTAAAAAAACTAAAAAGAGAAATAAAAGGCGAATAAAGATAGTTTTTGTTTTTTTTAAAAAAGATTGACAGTTTTTTGATAGCGCGTCGGAGAAAGTCACATTTTATTTTTAAAGTTAAAAATCGAATATTAAAAATCAAATAAATCATACAAATATTTTATTGTCAGTAAATCAATTAACAAATATTATGATCATTAAGAGCTTGTTTCTTTGATGTATTCTACGAACTAAAAATGAAAAAAAAAAATCAAGGGGAAGAAGAAAAAAAAAAGAGGATAAGGAGAACATTGTTAGTTAGAGCAGCAAACATTTTATTATTATGATTTCGTTCTCTTTATTTTTCGTTTTATTTATATTCTTACTTCATCAATCAAAATTGGCCAAGCTCCTTCTGCGTCGTGGGTATCAGTATTAAAACTAGGCTGAGTTGCAAAATCCAAAAACTAATTGATCATGGTAAAAAAAATTAACAGAATCAATAAATTGAAATAAAATAAAATAATGCCTGTACAAAATCATATTTAAAACTTACTAAATTCCAAGTATCACGAGAAATTGCCTTTCGATGCTTTTCCTAAACAAATAATAAGAATTATAATAATATTAATACTGATAGGTACTTTTATTTTTTGCATTTATGTTGATATTGATAACATAAATTGTTTTTCAGGTTACATATATATATTATTTACCTCTAAAAATGTCACCCATTGATCTACCATACTAAATCTACCAGTTAATAATAATTTCCATAATTCAACAGCAGCATCCAATGCTAAATGAAAAAATAAAAAAATAAAAAATAAAGATTGTTAAATTTATTATTACCATTTCATATATATATATATATAAATCTCTATTTTAAAACTTACATAAATTCTTTTGCCCACTTTGTCTACCAAATAAAAATGCATAGTTATAAATTTTTCTAAAATAATCAGGATTTTCCAAGTCGCTTTTAGCCTTCACTAATGTGGATTTTAATTTATCCAATGAATCACATCCCATTTGAATACAAGCATCCAAAAACTTTTGTCTATTAAATTCACCCATACGATCTGATCCAAGATGATAAGATAATAATAAGAATTCCAACTGAGTAGGATCAATATCAAGATCTGTGCATAGCTCCATAGTACCATCTACTGTGATCCAATCCTTCTTATCAGGATCTAAAAAAGAAAAAGAAAGAAAAATCATCATAAATGACTTGTTCCACTAATTTATACTTACCCTTTCTATTTATTATTATTATTATTATTCTCATTGCTATTAATACTATTACACTTTCATTCTTTAATATTTGTTCTTTCGCTTTCTTTTTTCTTTACTATCATCATTCTCTTGTTATTCTTAATACTATTATTACCTTCATATTTATCAAACATCTTTTGGATAGCATTTTTATCAATAGCTGGTTTGGTTTTATTTGATATTTTTCGTTTAGCTTGGAGTTCATAAAATAAGTTTAGTGCGTTATTAATATCCCAGTCAGAGTTTTTTAGTAGCTGTTGAGCATCTTTTTTCCTTATTATATTTTAATCAAATAATAATACCTAAAAGTTAGTTAAAATAAAATAAAATACTAGTTGTATTATACACTTCTTTTGAATATATATTGAGAGACTCATTACCCTATTTTTGTAAATTCCATTAAAACTCTAATCTTTTCGTCTTGACTCCCATTACGTAAAGATGACTATTTTTATGAATATGTTTTATAATTATAATTTATATTTCAATTTTAAAATGAAAATGAGAGAGGGAAAAAAATTTAATATAATATAATATATGTGTTCTTTTATTGATAGTATATTTTACATACTTGAAAAGACATATTAAAGATTATCTTTTTTAAATATATATTTGTTAAAAAAAAAATAGAGGAAAGAAAGGCAAAAAAAAAAAACGACGCTGATTTAATTTATAAAAATATCAAAGGCAAGGCCCACGTCAAAAAAGGAAACTCTCATTTTTATTATATATAATAATAACCAAAAAAAAATATATATTCTTATTTGCATAGCAACTTTTTATAATAAAAATCGCTTTTTTTCATCTCTCCCTTTACTTATCTTACAAATATTTTAGCATTGAAAAAAATGTCGTCAGATTGGGTGAATTCCAGTTATGCTACAAAAAAAAATTTACAGTAAATCAGCATAACAGAAAATGGGGATACTTACGTACATATTTGCAAAATAAAAATAAAATTTATATTATACTGCATATACCTTGACTTTATTCCTACCAGTTTATAAATAAATAAATAATTATTTGTCTTTTATTTTTGATATGCTTTTAAGTGATATAACCAAAAAAAAAAAAAAAAGAGGATTAAAGAAATGAAAAAAGAAAAAAACTAAAGAACAGCGTATTTAAAAAAATACTTTGAAAAAGGAAAAAGATATTGTTTCTTATAAAATTGAAAAAGCGAAAAATTGCAATGTTCTTCTTCTTTCTTTCCTTTTCTTCTGTTACTTCATTTATTACGTACGTGTATACATAATGCATGTATTTCCTTTTATGGGTACTAAAAAACTCACTTTTGTAGTATATGCACAGCAATCTCCTTTTTTTATATTCTGTTTATTATATATATATGTCCATTATTATTTATTTTGCTTTTTTACATGATCTAGTTCCAATTTATTTTATAAATTCATATTCGAATATCGATCTAATATGTACAAAATCATTTACTTTTGAGTATTATTTTTTACATTGAAAATTTTTTAAATATAGAAGCTAGCTTATAAAAAATAATATTAAAAAATCATTAAGTAACAAAAAACAATCATGCTTTAGCACATTATCTAGTATCTAAATCAATATGAAAAAAAAATTTAAATGAATAGAAAAAAGGTCGCGTAGATTTTGTGATTTTTAA
The DNA here is from genome assembly GCA_017871115.1 of Cunninghamella blakesleeana. NCBI lineage: Eukaryota > Fungi > Mucoromycota > Mucoromycetes > Mucorales > Cunninghamellaceae > Cunninghamella > Cunninghamella blakesleeana. The sequence continues at coordinate 4,299,051 of JAFCIZ010000005.1, forward strand.
AAGCCGCCAGCAAAAAAAATTTAATTGCTGAATTTTTTTGTCCCCTTGTTTCTTTATTTTTTTCTAGTTCTTCATTCTTTTTTTTTTATATAAGAAATAAATAAAAAAATGAATCGAGTTACTACTACAAAGCTGTTATCATCAACTTACAGACAATGTATGTTAACTCGCACTACTTTAATCGGATATAGTCAAACACGCCAATACGTTGGACTTGCATATAATGAACATTCATCAACAATACAAACTGTCGATCGTTCTTTAAAATCTTTTGAACATACTTCAGCTACAACATCTGCCAGCACTATATCCAATGTTGGTCAAGGTGATTTTAATATTTAAAAAAAATAGAATAGAATTATAAATAAATATAAAAAGGATTAAAAAAATAAAACTTATTTTTCTATATATATGTTATTTATTATATTCCTATACGTAGATACGGCAACCGAAGATAATACTGAACCTACTTTCGAAATTGTATCTTCTGGTGTAGGTAAAAAAATCGAGTATATATACATATATATAAATATATAATATAAAATTTTATATACCAATATTTATTAATAAATTGTTATTTTTTTTTGTTTTTATTGTCTATATTTTGCTTAGGATCTGCTTTACTTATTAAAGTAAATATAAAAACAATAATAACAACTATACTAAAAAGAAATAGCACAATAGATATAAGAGTACATATAAATAATAATAATATTTTTCCTATAGATGCCACCTGAAACTGAAATAACTGCCACTACTGGATCAGCTATTGGATCATCAAATCGTGTGACATCAAAACTTACTTTAGACGGCAACGCAGTTAAAGCTACAGGTAGAAAATTAGTTGGAGATCCATTATTTTATCAAAAGGTATAAATATATATATATATATATATATAAAGTATATAAATTTTCTTATGACAGCAATGATTATTTATGTATTTTTTTACTTAAAATGCTTTTTTTTACATTCTTTCCATCTTTATTTTATTTTATTTGGAATTTAATGATAATATAGTTTTATACCAAGCAATATCCTGGTGACATTTTATTAGCTCCTCAAAGTATGGGAGAAATTACAACCGTTCAACTTCGTGGCAGTACAAAATATGTTCTCCGACGTGATGCCTTTCTTGCTAAAACAGAAAAAGTGACTTTGGATCTTGGTTTAGAAGGTGTGAAAGGAAAACATACGGTAATAATCTACAGAATAATTAAAAAGAATTATTAAAGATATATATACATGTAAGTATATTTATACGATACCTTATATATATATATATATGCTTATAGGGTTTGGCTAATAAATTGGTACATACAGTATCTGGTCCTGGTACTATTGCTATTTCTCACTATGGTGGATTATATAGACTATCATTAGCAGCTGGTGAAGAATATTTAGTAAATCCTAGGTATATATTTAAATATAAATGATCATATTATTATTACTATTGTTACTATTTAATATATATTAACGTTTATGAATGATTCTTTACATATAAATATATAGAAACTTGATATTTTGGGATAAACGTACAACACCAACTAGACTTCATCCATCCGATCCTATAGTACCTTCTCCTAGATCACCTTTAAGACGATATGCTGTTGTTAGAAATATTGCTGAAAGCCCATCTTTCCAACCTAAACTTCAATATATCAATAGCGTTATAAAAACACTTCGTAATTATGTACTTGGTGCTCCTGTAAGTTTTTTTTTATTTTATTTATTGCTGTATATATAAAAGGATAAACCTCAAATTATTTATTAATATATAAATATACTGTATATACATCATATGCATCTGTTTATTTATAATAGGATTTTGTTAAATTAAAAGGTCCTGGTGACTTTTATGTCACTTCTAGAGTTCAACCTCAATTTGAAAAATCAAGATTGTAAGTTATTTTATTTTTTAATATTTAGATGGATATAAATACATATTTTAAATAATTGAAACTTATAGTATTATAAATGTTTACTAATATTTTTTTTTTAGATTAAATGCAATGTACGCAGTTAATGATTCTACTTCACAATTATTTGAAAAATCGACCATTTTCCCTGATCCAGCACCTAATGACCAATTCGCTATCACGCATGAAAGTAAAGGATTTTTAAATAGCTTATCAAAGAAATTAAATCATCCTGGTTATGCAGAAAAATCAACTGATGGAAAACCATCTTTCTTTGCTGAAGTGGGTCCCGATGGTAAAATTCATTTTGTATCAACCAAAGATATGTAAAATTAAATCGTTCACTCTTTTATATATATATATATATTATTTTATTTTATTTTATCGTTCAATATAATAAACGTAAAAAAAATTAAAAAATATAAATAGCCATCATATTTTTTTTTTGTGCTTTTATTTATATCCAATTATTTTAAAAAAAAAACCACCACTGCTGCTATCATATCAATAATAAAATTATGTATTCCATTTATATATATTTTTACTTTTTTAAAATAAAATAAAAAATTGTCTTGGAGAATAAACAAGATTATTTACGGTAGAATTGGCGTTTGAAATGGAACCAAAGACTTAACACACCACGATCAAAAGTACACTTGAATCCTTTTTTGTGTGAATATTCCCATTCTCTTTTAACAATACGGAACGCAATATCCTAATGAAGTTAGTTATTTTTATTTAAAAGAAAAGTAAATAAAATGAATATATTTTGATTTTATTTTTTTTACACATATTGTTATAAACGGCAAATGTAAACTTATTAATATGACTTACTTCGTATGGTGGACCAGCATGGAATCTTATTAATACTGTATCTGGTGATGCTGGATCTTTTTCGATAAAGTATGTAGGTGAAACGGACTTGTCAATTAAATCAGGATAAAAGATATTGAACCTAAAAAATAAAATAAAATAAAATATTTATAAATTTAGTATTTCCAATAAAAATTTTACAAATCGTTGTTATTTTTATTCTATTAACATACTTATATCCTTGTACAACTATTTTAAACATAAAAATAAAACAATAATTATAATAAATATATATATATATATTTGATTAGTTGAATTGATTATTATATATATATATATATATATATGCATGTGTGTATGTATAATAATCTTATTACCTTTTGGTGGTGGATTGTCAAAATCATAATGAGTTTGATTATATTTATTCCATTCATACCCTGTATGCACACGATTAAAGTATCTCGGTTTTCTTGGGCGGTATTTATCTTGCCAAAGGTAAGTCTATTACATTTATAAAAAATATAAACATATGTATGTAATTAGCATAGAGCTTCGTCAACATCTTTCTTTTTCATATATTTATTATAATTATATAATCATACATGCTTATTTTTATTTTACCTGTTTTGCTAATTCAGCTTCAATATTAAATATAGCTTCATCTTCCTCTACGCCATTAGCTTTTTCTTTTTCAAATAATGCAGAAGATGCAATTGATCCATCCATAGGATCATCTTCATTTGATGTTTTAGATTTAGATTTTGGTTTAATTGGAATGATTTTGGCCGATAAAACTTTTCTTCGTTTTTCAATCTATTTAATAAGAAAAAGAAAGGAAATATATATTATAATTTAGTTATTCATATATCCCATATTATTATGATTATTGAAATTATTGCAATTTGTATTATTAATATTATAGACTGTTTAAGCTTTACCATATCTTTCATATCCTCTAATGCGTCAATTATTTCAATATCCTTATCAGCTTTAGATATAGTTGGTACTAATTTTGGACTCATAGAACTATCATATTCTTCAGACTGTATAGCATTTTCCTTTTCCTCATCCATTTGGTTGTTATTGAATGCACGTTGATCTTGTTGTTCCATTAATTGTTGGTCTACAGGCTCTACCTCTATACCTTCACCAGCACGTATACCTTTGCCTTTCACATCTGTACGTTGCATTGATAGAACTGCATCCAGTTCTTCTTGTACCTTTTGGGCCTCATTCCTTTGACGTTCACGAAGTTGTTGTAAACGACGCGCCAACATGTCTTGATGCATAGTTGAGAGTTTAGCTTTAGATTTATATACTACTAATTCCTTCAATAGATTTTCCCAATATTCTACATCAATAGGTTGGTTGGACCCAAGTTTGCTCATGACCTGTTTCTGTAATACATTTAATTGTTCATAAGATTTTCCTTCTAAAATACGTTGTATATCTTGATTGACAGCTGCCGCTACACCTCCTGCCGCAATACGACGTTCATCTGCTCTTAATTTTTCTAATTTATCTTGACATACTATAATCATGTTTCTCCAAAATTCTAAAATCGATTCATTTTTTTCTAAACTAAGATGCATTTGAATATCTTCATCTAATTCTTCTGTTTCTTCCACATTCAATGACTAATATACATATATATACCAATTAATAAAAGTATTACTTCTCCCACGATTCTCTTTTTAAAATAATTAAAATAAATCAAAATCATTGGTTTTTGTATTTACTTACATCAAATATGGTATAAGGTTCCTCCAAATCAATTTCTAATTCAACATTTTCATCAACTTTATCAGGTTCATTTGCTAATCTTAAATTCATGGCTAATATATCAATTGGTTTTGCACGCCCTTCCTTAATACGAATTTCGGCTCTTTTTTTTGCTTGTTCTAGATGAAACTAAATATAAATATCATTTAATATCATTAATTTTTTCATTATTTTCTTTCTTTTTGCTTTTTTGCTTTTTTGCTTTTTTTCTTTAACCCAATTAATATGACATATATTACTTCTTCTTCCTTGGTTTTCCAATCACCCATTTGAGCTAACTCAGCCTCACGTTGTTGGCGATCCATTTCTTCTTCACGTAGTTTACGTTCTATTTCTCTTTCAGCTCTTTTTTTATTTAATTTAGCAATTTCTTCATCTGCTTCCAATTTACGCTGCTGTTCTCTTCGTTTAATTTCAGCATTAGAAAGCCCAAGTTCCTTTTTATCCCATTCTTTCTTTTTTGACCATACAAATTTTGATTCTAAATTAATATCATTAAAAGGATTGTTGACGTTGGAATAACCTAATTGTTCTAGAGATGGACGACCTGATCCTTCAACCTTTTTATCATAATCCATCTCTTCATCTGAATGGTGGTGGTGTCGATCACGCTTTTCCTTTTTTCCTTTTTTATGTTTTTTATCTTTCTTTCGTTTGTGTCGTCTTTCATAATCTGAATCTTCTTCTATTGATGGAGATCTATCCCGATGTCTACTATCAATATTAATATCAATTAAAAATAAATAAAATAAATAAATATTAATATATTGTTTAAAAAACTTTAAAATTGTAAAAACTTTTTTTTTATATTTTACCTTTTTTTTCTTCTATGTTCATCATCATATTTTTTATATCTATCCCTACTTGAACTTCGATCTCTACGACTATATCTTTCAGGCGAACGAGGCATTTAATTTAAAAATAAATAGTATAAAAAAATATTAAAGAGAAAGAGAAAAAAAAATTGAAGCCAGCTACGGAATAAAAAAAAAAATTTAACATGCAAAAAAAATATATACATATTTAAACCCAGGCGTTCAGTTGTTTTTTACTTTCCTTTTTTATTCATAAAATCAATTTAATTTTTTTCTCTTTCTCTTTCCCTTTCTCTTTCTCTTTCTTATTCAAAATAGTTTATTAATAATATAATCATGACTGTGGATGAACTCGGTATGTATATTATTTTTATTATTGTTTTATCGCTTATTTATAATAAATATATTTAGCTCTTTCTTAATTATTCTTTTCATATATTTAATAAAGACAAGTACCTTGCATACTTACCAACACGTAAAACAAGATCAAAACAAAAGACACCTACATCTACTTCCTCATTTTATTCAACTGAAAATAAGACACAATCTAAAAAATATAATGGTGATTTGAAAGGACCGAGACTTCCTTCAAAATATAATACTTATAGTGATAATCGCTCTCAACAAACTATTTCATTTACATCTTTTGACAATGACGATAATGTTTCGAATGGCACTATAAGGTCCTACCAAAGTGAACCAGACATTAATAATAATAATGCTCAAACAACGATAATAGCGAATTGTTCTAACAATAACGTGTATAATAATTTGATAAACTCCATGGATAATATAAATATTTATGATATTGAAAATGATAAAGTCGGTCAAACTTCTTCTAATCCATTACATAATAACCATAGCAATTATATTAATGAAAATAATAAGAATGATCAAACTAATCGAGAACAACAACAAACTAACGGAAATATAGAATACGAAAATAAAAGAGAACATGATATATCACAATCATCAACCGCTACCATGCGAGATGACAATCAACAAATTAAAAATAACAATGATAATAATAGAAATTATGGATATTCATCTAATAAAGCGCAACAATATAAAGAAAACACTTATACCTCTAATAATGATAAACCACCTATTCCTACTTTTTCTTTTGGTCCAAATAATACAGCAACAAATAAAAAAAATGAAATACCATCCATACCAACATTTTCATTTAATAATAGTACATATTCGACAAACGATATGCCACCTATCCCTACATTTTCATTTGGTGATGATAACGATCAAGATGATGGTGGTCATGATGAAATTTCTCTAGATCTATCCGTTAGTTTAAGGTGTGGTGCTTGCGATCAACTTATTAATGGTATGGCAATTACTGCTGCTGGACATCGATGGCACACAGAATGCTTTAAATGCTACCATTGTAAACAAGATTTAGAGCATATTGCTTTTTATGTAAAAGATCAGCTTCCTTATTGTGCATTAGATTATCATGAATTATTTACTACAAGGTGCGATTACTGTCATACCCCTATTGAAGATGTAATAATGATAATAAGCTAAACTAGATTTTTTTTAAATAATAATAATAATAATAATAAATTAAAGATAAAAATAGAGTAGATAAATAGACTAGATATAAACCCGTACTAACTTTTCTATTATTATTATTATATTGTATCTAGAAACTAATAAGTGCCTTGGGAAAAAATTATCATGTTGGTCATTTATTTTGTAGAGAATGTGGAAAGCCATTTGACGAAGATAGTACATTTATGGAACACGATGGTCACCCTTATTGTGAAAAAGACTATTTATCAAAATTTGCTCAAAAATGTAAAGGTTGTAAAGAAGATATTACAAGTGAATTTATTGAAGCCTTAAATGGAAAGTGGCATTTGACATGTTTTGTTTGTGTTGTAAGTTCATATATATATTAAGTATATATATATATATATATTAAAATGCAAAAGACCTAATTTTTTTTTTTCACTTTTTCTTAATATAGGACTGTGGAAAAGCTTTTGAAGATAATACATTTTATGTACGAAATGATTTACCATATTGTGAACGGCATTCTTTAAAATTAAAAAAGCCTTTATAAAATAAAATATATAATTACTTAACATGCTAAATTATTTGTCCTGTCTCATATATATTATATAAATCGATAAGTCTAAAAAAAAAAAAAAAAAGATCTCAGACAACAGAATTCAACAAAAAGAGATGTTATTAAGCCAATCACGTGCTTGTGATAAGTTACCATTCATCAACTTTCAATTAAGATAATTCGAAAAGAATAAAATGAAATTCAGCTTAAACTTTATTTCTTTTATAAAAAACCCCAATTGACATTTAAATATATATAAATATATAAATATAAATATATATGATATATACTCATATAAGTATATTTAAGTATTTATAATTGTTAATTATATAGATTATTATTTTATCATACTACAACATATTATATATATATATAATAGTTTTAGTAGTTTTTAACATAAATCAAGCTTAACATTTAAACATGAAAATTTAAAACGCCTACAATGGACCAGTCCAAGTACAATATAGAGAATAAAAAAGTTTATTAGTAAGTGAAATATACATATTCGGAAATGAAAATAATACTATAATAGTGAAATAAAAAGGATAATTATAAATACTAACTGTATAACATTTTTTATAATAAAAAAATGTATATTTTAAAATAATAATTATTTATACATATAAATTAAAATGGTAACACAAATCTTATCTTTAAAAAAAAGACCGCACCATTTTTTTTTAAAAAAAATCCGTTCTTTTTTTTTATTTTTAATACTCTTCTTTCTCTTTTTCCCCTTTCATTTTTTAAAAAATATACTTTTTTCTTTCTTTTTTTCCTTTCAATAATAAACGGTTCTATTGTTTGAAAAATGTCTTATATTTCTTCTTTAAATATTCTTAGTGAAGATCCATCTATTCCAATCTCTGAACAAGATGTTACTGATGAATTAGCTATATGGGCAAACGCTCAGTTTAAATTTGATTCTACTCCAGGAACAGCTCTTTTGGATGATTCCCTTAATAAGCCTGACCAAGAACTTTTTAAAGTATTAAATGAATTTAATGGTTTTGGTAAAGCTCTTTTTTAAAAAAATAATAATATTAGTACTGAAAAAAAAATAGTACTTCTCATTCTGTTATTTCTATTTATTTTATTTCTTTATATATAGAAGAATCACATACTTTAATGATGAACTCAAATGAACATAAACCACAACATTATTCACCCTCAACTAATCCTTTATTATCTATTATGACCAATACCGATAAGTCAATGATGCCTACTTCTTACTCTGCTATGTCATCACCTACAACTACAATATCAGATTTATATTCACATACTCATACTCCCACAACCGCTACTACTAATCCTATTAATGAAATGTTGTTAAATAATGAAGATAGTTATCACGATGAAGATATGAATAAAGAAATGGTTTCTTTAGAATTACCTATGAAAGAATCAAAATCATCAGCTACAACAAAAAAGAAAGAAGGATCGCCTGATGATGATAAAAGAAGAAGAAATACTGCTGCATCCGCTAGATTCAGATTAAAAAAGAAATTAAAAGAACAAGCTTTACAGCAAACCGTAAAAGAAATGTCATTAAAATCAGAACTTCTTGAAAAAAGATGTAAAGAATTGGAATTAGAAGCTAAATGGCTACGTGCCCTTTTGGTTGAAAAAAATCCTTCTTTGGTTACTCCATTATCAAATATCTCTACTTGAATAATAATAATAATAACATTAAGCTCATATTTATATATATATATATTTACACACACAAACACACAAACAAACATACACAAAACAAAATATTCACATTCATTCCTTTTTTATTTTACTTTTTTTATTTTATTTTATTTATTTTTCACTTGTTGTTCCCATGACAATGGCCATAATAATTAGCATTGTATTTTATTTTTTTTAAAATAAGAAAGTTAATTATTTTATATATATATATATATATATTTATATAAGATTAGTTTTATTGTAATTTATATGTACTTTTATTTATTTATCTTATTTTTAAAATAAAAACTCTTTTTATTTATATTGTATTTCTTTTTTTTTTTTTTTAAGAAAAAAAAATATTATAATACAACTATTTTAAGAAATTAAAACCTTAATATTCATCAAAGAATCCAGCTAAATGTCAACATGTCGACAATTTCGGTTGATAAGGCATCATTTGTGTTACCTACCTTTTAATTCAACTGAGATGGATGATCTCCATATTGCTTTTTTTTTTTCTTTGAAAATTAAAATAAAATATAGTACATATATATTAATATTAATATAAATATAAATATAAATATAAATATAAAAAAATATACTTCTATATCAGAATTTAAAAAAAAAATATTTGTTACTTTTTATTAATGATTTGTTTAGTGAATATATAAAAAAAATTGTTAAACTCCGTTTTTTTTTTTTTTTTTTTTTTAAAAAAAGCACTTTTTACTCGGATATTGCGAGCGAACCAAAAGAAGGCGATCTCTATTTTTTTCTTGTAAGTCCATTTACGTCGCACTGATGTAAATCTTTTTAGCGAGCCAGAAAAATAAAAAATAACTCCATATGTCGGATAAAAATCACTTTTTATATTATTTTATATTTCATCTAATATCATATTGATTTTTTATTTTCTTAAAAAAAAATCATGCATGATCATCATCTGATATTTTCATAATTTATATGAACTTTATTCATAAACCATTAGACTATTTATTTTATATTTTTTTTTCTCGATATATTATGTACTAATGAGAAGAATATATTATTATTATTATTAATAAAGTTGATTGTATTTTTTTATTTTTATTTTTCTAGCTTCCTATCCGTAAATTACTTCATTCCAAAAATTATAAAATACTTGTGCAACAATATTTGGTCATGTTCAATATGTTTGCAAAGAAAAAAAATTGATGTGTCTTTTAAAATTTAATACATAATAAAAATGCATTCATAAAAGACCAACATATATATACATTGATAACATTAAAAAAAAAAAGATATAGAGTATTTTATTTCAATCCTCTATTATACAAGTTATTATTTTTTAAAATTTCATTTTTTATTGTTTTTCAAGATGATTACTTTATTTTATAAAATTATATGTATCTTTTATATTTTTTTATATTTTTTGCCTCTTAGCCATTCAAATCATTAGCTACGTGAAAAGAAGATAAATGTTGTTGCTGTTGAAATTGTTGTTGCTGAGAAGACGGAATACTATGAATGCCATCCCATTCAATATCTTGACGATGATAAGGTTGAGCTAAAGGAGGGTGGCCACGAACGCGACGATGTAAACTAGCAACGTTACTTACCATACTTGATCTTGACATGACAGAAGAAGAAGTGGATGATGAAGATGATGAGGAAGGTACAACATCAGAATAACGTATACTACTATGACTTCGACGATGATGGTGGTGCGGTTGCGAAGATGATGAAGAACGGTGGCTATTAGTAGTAGTGGTGGCTGTGATAGTAGGTGATATTACTGAGGAGGAAGTTATGGAAGGATTTGATGCCTGATGATGTAAAGACATATCGGCGAAGGAAAGAGGGGAAGTAGACGATGTTAATGAATGCTGTTGCTGGTGATGATGGTGTGATAATTCTAATGGAGGGGGACTATTTCTTTCTTCTGTCCAATCTGCATCCCTTTCTAAATCAATAAGTGGCATATTTCCAAGACTAGACCTCCAATTGGATGTACGCTGTTGTCGATGATGCTGTTGATGATAATTAGAATTGTAGATACTGTGTTGCTGTTGTTTGGACGTTAATTGTGGTTGTACTAAAGAGTCCATTGACCTATATCCGAAACCATTACCATTTAATGTTGACTGTAGTGATGATGGTTCATTCGAAGAATAATATTGATGATGTGAATTTGAAATGTTAATCGGGTGTGATATAGAAGTAGAAGCGTTTAAATTAGTAGATTGGATAGGTGGTATAGTAGAAGATAATAACACTGTTGAAGTATTTGTATATGAATTATTATTATTATTATTGTTGTTTGTAGTAGTAGTAGTAGTAGTAGTAGAGGTAGAGGTGGTAATATTGCTATTATGATCATAATTGTTATTGATATATGAATGATGATCATTATTGTTAAAGGGTAACGGTTTGGACGTTATTAAACTAACTTGAGATGGTTCTGTCATATTTTTATTTTGGAAATCGGTATAATCAATATCTAAAAAGCGAGCATGTTGTTGTTGATAAGAATGTTGTGATGGGGGTGATATTGATGATTGTGAAGAATTAGAGTTCATATCAGATGGCTGTACATCACGTTCACGAATACTTCCTAATTTACGACCTTCCTTATTACTTGTTACTGCATCTAATGTAGCTAATTGTATGGGAGGTGGGATTTGCATTGTTCCTATAGTATTAGCTCGTGGGCGACCACCACCACCTGTAATAGATAAAGATTGATGTTGTTGCTGTGGCTGCTGCTGCTGTTGCTGTTGTTGGTTATTACTCTGTGATGGCTGATGGTACATCTGTAAAGAAGTAGCAGTTCGTGTAGATTCCATGTGATCACGATTATAGTGATTATTATTCTCTGAAGGTTCAAGTACACGAGGTAGAGTATAAGAAGCCCGCTTGGATATATTGGATGTTTGTTTTATATCATTTATTACAATTTCATTATTATTATTACTATTGTTATAATTTGACAATCTAATGTTTTGTTGTAAAGCGGATGAATGTGGCAAAGAATGATGATCAGTAAAAATATTTGGAAGACTTGAATAGGCAGGTGATAGGTAAGCTTCATGCTGAGGATCATTAACGAATTGATGTGATGAGAATGGAACCTTATCGGTATATTTATCGGTATGGGATCCATGTAATGATGTTGATTGTGAAGGTTGAAGTTGAAAATGAGACGATAATCCATTTGGTTCATGAAGTGATAAGTGCGGTACAGGTGGTTGAACTTTAATTGTAGATTGAGATCTAGGTATAAATGGAGGAACAAATGGGCCATTAAATGGTTCACCAGTTATAAATGGGTGTTGTTTAGCTTGCTGTGGAGACCAACGTTCAAAATGATTTAGATTTAATAACCCTTGAAGGAAATCTATAAAAGCAAGTCTATTTTGTGTTTCTAAAATAAAAAATATAAATCGAATAGATATTTAATATTTTACATATATTAATTATAAATAAATTATAACTATTATTATTATTACCCTTTTCGAGTTCACTGGAAGACATCGAATCTTTTCTTAAAATGGGATAAGTTTTAATTAAATCCGTTAATGTAGTGGCTGAAAAATAACGTTTCGATGGCTGTTCTTGTTTCCCTTGTTCCCTTGAATATTGATCCAATGATTTTAATTCATAATGTTTTTGGCCATTTTCATCAACTTGGCGATCAAAATATCGATGTGAATTTTTTCCCATTTCAATCATATAGGCTGGTGGTAGTCTATCATAGCAAATTATTATTAACGGTAATAATAATTAATTAAAAAATGTAGATAAGTATAACAGATATTAAATACCATTTTTACCACTATTATTAATAACTGTTTTTAATACATATACAGTACGTACCCTAACATTTCTACTATTCTTGTAATTTGATTATATTCCGAACTACCAGGAAATAAAGGTAGACCTAAAAATAACTCAGCAGCAATACAACCTAATGACCACATATCAATTGCGCTTGTATAAGGTAATCCTGCCAACACTTCTGGTGATCGATAGAAACGAGATTGAATATAGGTATACATGGTTTGCGCTTCATGACATGCTGATCCAAAATCAATTACTTTAATATTTGGCGATTCAAGACTGGTAAAAATAAAAAATAAAAAAGCAAATGAATAAAATGGATATATACACAAGTGGTTTTTTATATTTTTCCTTTTTCTTATCTCTTTATCCTTAATTCTTTTTTTTAAAAAAAAACTTACTTTTGCAGTAAAATATTTTCAGGTTTTAAATCACAATGAATAATCCTAGCTTCATTTAGAACCGTTAATGAATCGAGTATTTGTGCAGTAAATACACGAACAAGATTAGTTGAAAGTCCACGAAATTGATTTTGCTTGATAAGTTCATATAAATTAACAGACATTAGTTCAAATACTAAACAAAGATGTTTTCTATGGATAAATGTATCTTTTAGTCGTAATATATGGTGTTGATCATCTACATCATAACGTTGATTGAGCTATAAATATGTATATTATATAAGAAGGAAGAAAGGAAAAAAAATGGAGTGAGTTTATATAATATAAAAATCATATCAGCTATTTAATATCAATAACCTTTTTCCATATTACTGTTTTATTTTATTTTTACCATTTCCAAAATCGTTACTTCCATCATACTTTGTTTAAAATATGCCAATTTATTTTTAACAACTTTAACAGCAAACATTTCCTGAGTTTTCATATTTTTACATTTAACAACTTGACCAAAAGTTCCAGCACCCAAAACATCCAATATAATGTATCTATAAATAAAAATGCATTTTTTGTAAAATAAATAAATAAAATAAAATAAATAAAGGTGAGTTACCCCATTTATTTTATTTTATTTATTTATTTATTATTGTGTATCATTTCCAAGAATGGTTCATACCTATGCCCTTCTGCAGATCCAAGAATATCATTCACATATAATATATAATCAAAGTCTTCATTATCATATCCTTCATTTCCACATGGTTTACTTGGCTTTGTTAAGACACGACGTGGGTTACGATTAGAGTTATACTGAAATCCTTGATTACATTTTTGATATGTTGAATTCAAATTTTTTGTTAATAAATGTAATGGCTGCATAAATTGATTTTTTTTAAAAAAAAAAAAATAGAAAAAAAAAGAAATAGAAAAAAGTAATGTCAGCCATAATATTTTATTTTTATTTTTTATTTTTTTTGTGTATCATTTTTATATATAAATATATATATTTAATAAATAGATAATTTAAAATAAAATAGAAACTTACTTTTGGTGTATCAGGGTAAAACCCCTTTTCTATGATATGTTGAAATAAATCAGCATGAGTTTTCACTTTTCTAAAAGCACCAGATCGTAATGTTGGAGAGAGTGTCAATGGTCGTTTATTTTTATTTATATGAGAATGATTATCGTTGTTATTATTACTATTATCATTATCGGAAGAAACGATTAATACTTCTTCAGGTATTGAATAATGAGATTTTGATGTATTATTAAACTGAGAATGAATAGGTGAAAAAGGTGTTAAAGTAGGTGACGACTGATAAGTGGATGATGCTGTGGTATTATTAGACGTTGTTATTGTAGGAAAATGGGAAGTAGTTGGGGAAGTGACGTTAGATATAGCAGGTAAAGAAAAGTCAGAAGAACGTGATGTAGGACTAATTAAAGAAGATGACGATGATATAACAGGCTTTGGTAATCCAAGTGAAGATATTGAAGAAACGTTTTTTAATGGCAATGTAGCTGATTTGGGACCATCATAAAAACTTGTAGATGAAGTGGTTGAGATTTTTAATTGAGGCAATTGATTATTACTATTATTATTACTATTACCATTATTAGTTTGAATTGCTGGCAAAGTTAATGAAGTATGCCGAGAGAGATTCGTTGTATTATTTTTATCAATATATCCTCCACGAAACTGCCGTTGATACAAGTTTTGATGTTGTTGTCGTTCCGTAATATTCCCATTATTATCGCTATTACTATTATTATCGTAATCATTACTTATAAAAATATCCTTCATATAATTATCATTATTATTCGAAAGTTGTTGATTTTGAGCTAGGTCAGTTAAACCATTAAAAGAATGACGGTAAAGTTGAGAATTCGAATTATTATTCCAACCACTATAATCTTTCATGTTATCCTCTTGATCAGATATAGTAATACCAATATAATTTGTGTCTTGAGATATAGATGTATCGCTGTATCTTAAAGTATCTGTGAAAGCTGTTAATGGAGTTGAGTGTCGATGATTCCTATTTCCATTTCTTGGTGTTTGATAATATGCCATAACACAATTGAATAATATGTATGTATTTTATATATATTATATATATATATATCTATGAGATGAGTATTAATATTATAAAGTAAGAGAAAGAGAGAGAAAGAAGAAGAAGAAGAAGAAAAAAAAAAGTAAGTAATAAATAAATAAAAAAAATAAAAAAAAGGTGGGTTTATATATAAATTAAATAATATAAAAAAAGCTATATCTTTTTTTAAACTCTTAATAAATAAATAAATAAGTAAACCTTTCTACTAATTATACTTTTTTTTAACAAGAAGGAGTGACAAAAAGTAGAAAAGAATAATAATAATAATAATAATAATAATAATAATAATAAAATCACAAAGGAAAAAGAAATAATAAAAAATAACAAGTAAATTAGAAATAAAGGTCTAATTGCAAACGAAAGACAAACTAATTAAATTAAAACATATGATAAAGAATGTTGGAAGGGAGAAAAAGAGAATAGAACTAAAAGATGTGTTGGGGAGTCGTTCTAATCTTTCTTTTTTTATCTTCTTTCGTTTTTTTAAAAGGGAGGGTAAAATATTTTAAAAGGGGAAAGAGTGAAAGAAAAATGAAAAAATGAAAAGATACAGCGCACTTTTAAAAACTAATTTTGCAACCAATTTTTTTTTTTTAGCTTCCCTCTTTCGCTTATTTTTCTCTAAATAAAATGGAATCTTTATATGAAATACAAGCGACAACTAATCAAACGGATTCAAGAAAAGTAGTAATAGCTATTGAAACTATGCAAAAAAGGCAAATTTATACCGGTGATCTTGTTTTATTAAGATCACAAAAAAATAACAATTTGGTAAGTAATGGTTTCAAATATTCAAATAAAAAAAAGGAAACAAATAAAAGTAATAAAAAGCTTATATATACTATTATTATTTATCTACATATATATATATATTTATATATCTTAGGTTTCTGTTAATATTGCTTGGCCAGATTTATCTATAGAAAACAACAGTAATATATATATATATGTATATTTAATAGGCTGATCAAAATAAGTTTATAACCATATATTGAATAACTTTTTACTATTTCTATTATTATTAGTACTTCAGCTACACGCTACAACAAGACTCACCTGTCAGTTAGGAATAGGTGACCAAGTTTATTTGGAAAAAGGAGTAACTATGCAAACAACATTAGCTACACTTAATATAAAACCCTCTGTCAGTCCGGATTATCCAGTCAATAGTACTTTTATCAATTTTTTACACGAATCATTATGTAAGGAAAAAATCAAGGTAGATACCTAAAAAAATAAGTGAATATTATATACAAACTCAAATAAAATCAGCTATTCTAATTTTTTTTTTGTTTTTGTGACATTACAGTAAATCTAGTTTACGTTGTACCAAATCAAAACATTGAGTTATCTTATTACGGAAGACCACGACGGTTTATATTAGATATACCTACATCAGCATCTATTTTGGATAAAAACGATATTTCAGCACCCATTTTCCAAGTGACACGAAATACAAAAATAATTGTAGAAACGTTCCCTCTCGATAATAATAATAATACTGATTCAGTATCATCAGCATCAGCAATAAAAGATCCCTCAAATATAGAAGAGCATTCAGGTCAATTTAAAGAAAAGAAAATTTCTTATCAACATATTGGTGGACTAGATAAACAAATACAGATTGTAAAAGAAATGGTTGAAACAACTTTAAAAAACCCAGAATTATTTATGCAATATGGTAATTTTTTAATAGATCAATAATAACAATAATAACCTATAAGGCTATATTTATATAAATACTTGTATAATATTAGGATTAAAACCTCCAAAAGGCGTTTTATTGTATGGTCCGCCTGGTACTGGTAAAACATTAATTGCACGAGCTGTAGCCCATGAAACCCATGCTCATAGTATTGTCATCAATGGACCTGAAATTATAAGTAAATATTTTGGTGAAACTGAACAAAAAGTAAATAATCAAAACAACAAAATAAAATAATATTAAACTAAAATAATTAAAAAAAATGAATAGTTTTAACACTTATATTATTATTATAAAAAAAGTTACGAAATATATTTACAGAAGCATTACAACAATCTCCTACAGTTATATTTATCGATGAAATAGATGCTTTATGTCCAAAACGTGATGAGGTAAATGACAAAAACAACATGTATGAAAAATAAAATAAAATAAATAAGCCAATAAATGGTGGATTGATAATATATATGTACATGTTATTTCAATACTTATAGGCACCAAGTGAATTAGAAAAGCGGGTAGTGACAACATTATTAACACTGATGGATGGAGCTGTAGATTCAGATAAAGAAAACCATTCCAACAGGATTGTTGTTATTGGTGCTACAAATAGGCCTAACTCATTAGATGATGCGTTGCGTAGACCTGGGAGGTTTGATCGAGAAGTTGAAATTGGTAAGAAAATCCCATATATATATATATATATATATATATTTCAAAAAAAAGGATATTGTTTTTAATTTCATATATATATATATATATATTAGGGATTCCAAATAGCGAATCCAGATTATCTATATTATCTACAATTATGAACTCTATACCAAATAGTTTATCTAAACAAGAATTAGATATTTTGGCAAGTCAATCCCATGGTTATGTTGGAGCTGATTTAGCAGCTGTTTGTCGTGAAGCTGGCCTTAAATGCATTAAACGAAATGCCCATTTGGAAATGCAAGGTAATATATATATATATAATGAATAATGATCAGGATGAATAAACCCTTTTTTTTTAATTTAATTCTAACTCTATTTCATTTCATTTTATTTTTATATAGATATTTCAGTGTTACAAGTTAATATGGAAGATATGAAGAATGCTATGGGTGAAATTAGACCAAGTGCAATGCGAGAGGTATGATTATTTTTACATTTGCTTGGTTATTTTTAGAAAAAAAAAAAAAAAAGGAATGATATGTATTTAAATATTTACGTGGATTAATTTTTTTATTTTTTAAAAAAAAAAATATAATTGAATTTGATGATAGATTTTACTTGAAGTACCTAAAGTTTATTGGAATGACATTGGGGGACAAGATAACATTAAGCAACGATTAAAGGAATCAGTGGAATGGCCATTACAGGTAAAATATATTTATATTTAGTTAAACTTTATTTTTAGAGGAGAGGGGAGGGGAAGAATATATATGTATACAAATATATATTTAAATAATGAAATTAATATATATATATATATATATATATATATATATATATGATAGCATCCTGAAGCATTTGAAAGATTAGGTATAAGACCACCTAAAGGTATATTACTCTATGGTCCTCCTGGTTGTAGTAAGACATTAATGGCTAAAGCATTAGCAACTGAGGCAGGATCTAATTTTATTGCTGTTAAAGGGCCAGAGGTATATATACTTTATAGCTAAAAAAAGAAAAAAGAAAGTAAAAGAGCGACTATTAATATAATATGTTTTATTATTATTATTATTGTTCAGTTATTTAGTAAATGGGTTGGTGAGTCAGAAAAGGCTGTCAAAGAAGTATTTAGAAAAGCAAGGGCAGCATCACCTTCTATTGTATTTTTTGTAAGGAAATAATATATAAAATAGTTATATGCTTTATTATTATTATTATTATTATTGCCATTACTTTCTATTTTTATTTTATTTTTTTAATCTACATACTAATACATATATATATTTATATACATATGTATATGTGTATGTATATGTATATATATTTGATTTTTTTTTTATTATTATTATATAAAAAATCTAGGATGAAATTGATGCATTAGCTGTAAAAAGAGGATCATCAGGGGATGGAGGTACTTCAGTGGCAGATCGAGTCTTATCACAACTATTGAATGAAATGGATGGAATTGAACCACTTACCAACGTAACTGTCGTAGCAGCAACTAACCGGCCGGATATTATTGACGATGCATTATTACGGCCTGGACGTATTGATAGAATTTTATATGTTGGCCCACCTGATTTAGATTCAAGACGTGATATTTTTAAAATTCAATTAAAGAAAATGAAGTGTGATATTGATGTTGACTTGGAAGAACTTGCTGTTATGGTAATAAAAATAATTGATGGATAATAAATGAAAAGGAAAATGAGTACGATAATAATAATATGGTATTATTATTTTATTTTATTTTACCCTTTTAATAGAGCGAAGGATGTTCAGGGGCTGAAGCAGTTGCTATTTGCCAAGATGCTGCGTTGTTTGCTATGGAAGAAGATATTCATATAGATTCAGTAAGTAAACAAAATAAATAAAATAAATAAATAAATAGAATACATATCACATGAATCCATCATTAATATTATTTTTTCTTTTATTTTGAAACATTTTAAAGATAAAACAGCGTCATTTTTTGAAAGCATTAGCAACATTTACACGAAGAATAACAAATGAAATGATTCAATTTTACGCCGATTTTCAAGCGAATTCAGGATTGCAATCTATATAAATTATTATCATATATATCATCACTCCCAAGCATTGGCATTATCATCATGAATACAAAAAAAAAAAGACAAATTTTTGAAACTAATTTTAAATTAAACTGTACCACGATTAGAATACTTTTTTTTTTATTAATTACAAAAGCAAGAAAAAAAATAGTAATAGATTAAATTTTTATAGTAATTTTTTTTATAAATAAATGAATTATCATTTAATCACCACCACTGCTGATAACTCTGCTACCGGCACCAGTTCCTTCTTTATATAATTGTTGGTCCCATAAATAAACACCAAGACCTATAAAAAAATGATTATAATATAAATAAATAAACAAATAAAGTTTTTTTTTTTTTAATATTTCTATATCTAATCTTTTTATTATTATTTACCTTCACCAACACGATTCAATTGAGTTACCATATCGGCCAATTTCTTAATAGCTTGAACTTGTTCATCCAAGTAACGACCTTCGATAAAGTCACACATTTGAGGATCACTATTACCATCACCAATTTTATGAAGATTTAATAATGATTTATTGACATCCTTTTCTAATTGTAAAGCAGATTCAACAGCATTCTTTGCAGATTTCCAATCAGATTCAGGAGCTTGTAAAGCGCGTAAAACTACTTTACCACCACGCATATTTAAATAATCTAAAGAATTATATTTAAAAAAAAATAGGTAAATAAAAAAAATAATAAAAGACGCGTTTTAATTATAACATATTACCAATAAGATGTTGAGCATGTTCACGCTCTTCTTCAGCGGATTCACGAAAGTATTTTTCTAATCCTAATGATTTAAAAATAAAAGAAAAGGTTTTCAATAGGTACGCCCTTTTCCCTTTATATATATATATTCTTGATACTCTTTTATTATTTAGATCAAAACAACTTACCAGGAAGAGCTACAGATGAACTGGAGGCCCATGCAGCCATGGAGAGGTATACTTGAGAAGCTTGCAATTCAGTATTAATCTGTTGATTAATGGCTTCTTCAGAAGAGGTAGCAAAGTTTTGTTTAGCAAGAGACATGGTTTATATAATGATTATATGATTTGAATTTTTTTTTTTAAAAAAAATGAAAAGAAGAAAAAGGGGAGGTAAAAAAAATCCTTCGGTTTATATTCAATTTTATGTCAAAAGAAAAGGCATTTAAAACCCAGTTCATTTTTTGTTATTTGTTTGTTGTTATTGTTTATTTGTTTCATCAAACTCTATGAAAAGAAGGGAAGAAAGAAAGATGGAAAGTGAGAGAAAATGAGAAAAACATAAACAAATCCGGGAAACGTATCCCTATTGTACAACAAATAATAATAAACAATGGATAAATTTCTATATAATAATAATACATTGAAACACTTGATTTGTCTTGTTTTTTGTTAGTATAAATTCAAATCTTTTAGTAATATTAACATTATTATTATTATTATTACACGTACGTATGATGTTTTGCATTTTATTTATTATTATTATTATTATTAAAGGTGGTGAGAATATATTGATTCCTATTATGGTAATTCCTCGATAGCATATAAACATAAACATCATTCATTATCATTATTATCAAAAATACGTATGATGAGAAAAAAAAGAGAATTTTTTTTTTTTTATTTATAGTGTTTATTTAAATAAAGGAGAAAAAGAAAAAGAAAATAGTAGTAGTAGATCATTTCTCATACATTATAAAATAAAAAAAAAAAAGTATAATCAATCAACCTATCTTTTTAATTATTTACCTTAAAAAGTATGTGGTAAATGAAATGATAGACAACATTTTTTATTACACATAAATTCGCTCTTTCCCTCTCTCCCATATACCCATAGCGATATACTATATATAAATTTATATATATATATGTATCATTGATACGTATGACAGAATCTTATTGTTTAAAACTATAAATAAGTAAAATAAAACATGAAAAAATGAAATAAAATAAAATAATAAATTATTGATAACCATCGATTTTTTAATAAACATAAACAATTTTTTTATTTTATCTTCTTTTTACTTTTTTAAATCCCAGGCACGCCTACATAGTAATAATAATTATATAACTTTTTTAAATATTCAAGAATAAAGGGAAAATATATTCCCAAATAAGAGAAAAATATCAAATTAAAAAAAGAACAAGTTAGAGTACGTAGTACTGATTAAATAGCTTTTTTTTTTTTTATTTAAAAAACTAACAAAAACAATATTCGGTATATGAATATAATAAAAATGATAAGTATGGCTTGGCACCTTTTATTAGTCGTACTATTTAGCTATTTTTCCATATATAGTATTATTCTTCAATTTAACTTTAGAACACAATTAATACATTTTTATTTATTTTTACTTTAGTCGATTACAATATTTTTAATTTATTTTATGAAAGTGAACACTATCCATATATAAATATAGATTATCTATCGTTAAATATTTATATATAAATATTACGTTATAATTTATATATTATAATATATAATTAGCTATATATATATATCTATATATATATATATTATGATATTTTATATTATAGTGAACTTTAAATATATATAAATTTATATATAAATGATCTATATATATAGTAGTTTGTATGTACAATGGAATATATGAATATGATAGAATTCTATAAAAATGCTTATGTGTAACTAAAAGTTACTAATAATAAAGTTTTAAACTCAGTTAATAAGCTCTGAAAAAAAAAAAAAAAAGTAATAATTTTATGACACCGTTAATATTTGATTCTCTTCCCTTTCTTTCCCTTCTTTTTTTTTTAACCTTTTCACTCTATCCATTCCTTTTTTTTTTTTTTTTTTTATTTTCTTATTTTGTGTATTTTTTCTTCTTCTTTTTCTTTGTAATATTCCATTCCTTTTATATATTTATAGACTTTTTTTTTTCTTTTTTGTATTTTGTATTATTATTATTTTTATTATATATATATTATTAAATATTTAAAAAAAAATGACTTTAAGATCTAGAACACTCTTAGGATCATTAATACTATTATGGTTACTATATTTCAATATTAAACATTTAATATACTCATCACAAACTACAACTACAAATAATACAATAACTAATATGACTACCAATAAAGATACCAATATAAAACAACAACAACAACAATTACCTATTACAACCTCATCAATTACTACTACTATTACTACCACTACTACTACTACCACTACCACTACTTCTACTACATCTCTATCTATGCCTTCATCCTCTTTTCCTTTAGATACCCCTTCATTATCAAACACTAAAATAAAAAAAGAAGAAGATGATAATAAACTTGAAGATAAACCTTTGGATGATAATACACCTATTACAAATCGTTTTAATGACGATGAAAAATATATTACCTTTTTTACACATAGTGGATTTCAAAATCAATTAATTCAAGGTAACAAATAAATAATTAAAAAAAAAAAAATTATAGTATTGTTGATAATAATAAAGAAAAAGGAAAACAACCACAGAAATGGAAAAAAGTAATTGATCATTTTTTTATACTTTTAGTTGAAAATGGGATATTATTAGCATGGTATTTAAATCGAACCTTGATCCTACCTAAGGCTTTATTAGGGGAACCATTCGGATGGAGTTACTTTAAAAAATTACAATTAGAACATCGATTAAGGGATATAACTACTTCCGAAGATTGTGAAGAATATAAACAGGATATAGAACAATGGGATATCAACTGCCCAAATCGAAACAACTATGCTATGATTCCTTTTGATAAAATCTTTGATTTATCTTGGGCTAAACAGCATGTAAAAATTATTGTACGTGAAGAAACAAATGAACAATGGTTAAGATCAACATTAAATATTCATACTTCGACTACCGAAGCAGCTGCAACTTTAGAAGAAGAGGGTAATCAGCAAGATATCGATGTTGGATCTTATGTAGATGGAGATATATTATATTTTAAGGGAGGTACAAGATATGATTGGCGTATTTTTGACACACCAAGAAAATCTCAACGTTTAGGCAAATACCAAGAAGCATTAAATATTTATGAATTGAGAAGAAGAAAAGAAAAATTGATTCATTTCACATCTTTGTTTGGCTCTGGCAAATTGCCTATTCGACGCCCTGAACACTATGAATTCTTAAGGTCTTTACAGCGCAGTATTACTTATCGTCACCCTGCCGTCTTACAAATGTCGGACTTTATCATTAATCAATTAGGTGGCGCGGGGAATTATATCGGTTTACACGTTCGCTCTGGTGATGGCTGGTTTGTAAATGCGTTGCCTGATACCTTACGCACTATTGTATCCCAAATTGATCGCTCAGTTCAATCTAAGTCTCGTCAGCAACAGAAAAAACAATTGAAACAACAAACTTTATTATTTGATCCTAACAACAACAACAATAATCAAGAAGAAAAAAATGAGTACGAAACACAGCCACAACATGATACTTCTTCATCGCCTACATCAAGAGATTATTATCTAAATAAGAATGGAACACCTAATTTGGAAAAATGTGTTGCTGCGGCCCAAAAAGATGACATGACTCTAATTTACGTTGCTACCGATGCTCGTGAACCTAGGAAAAATGAGGCGTTTGACCCATTATGGCAATCTTATCCTTGTAGTTTTACCATTCATGATATTTTATCTTCTTCCATCTTATCCAACAATATTGATAACAATGTTATACTTGATCAAGATGATGAAGATATTACAATTGAAGACAACGATAATGAAGAAATTGCTTCCATGTTATCTTCTGATATGGGTTGGTCCATTTTAGATAAAGAAAGAAATCCTTCAACTGGTGCAAGTATGAGAAAATTCCTTTTACCTTTGGTTGATGCTTCCATTTCAAGTCGTGGTTGGTTCTTTATTGGTAGTAAAGGATCTACCTTTAGTGGTTATATTCACCGTCTTCATGATATTTTTTGGTCTGCGACTAAAAAACAACAATTTAATAATAATACTGTTTAAATATTAATATCTATATCGCATTCCCTTCATTTATATTTAATCTATACACAATTAATTTCTCATCAATGATGCTTTTACGACTTATATATATATATAATTATTATTATTATTTTAATTATATATATAAACTTTTATACTTCCTGGTGAAGAAGAAAATAATAATAATATGAATAGTATTAATAATAAAGTAAATTCTCATCTTCTTTTTGTTATTATTATTTAAGTGAATTCCTGTTTTATTTTATTATTAAAAAGTTAATAATGATCACACATACATACATTTTTATAAAACTTGTTTTTTTTTTTTGTCATATTGTTGTCAGATTATCTCATCTGAAAAATTTAAATTATTAATACTTGATTGACCAAATTTAAAACCATATACACTCATTGGGAATTGCCAAATATAAAAGAACTGTTTTGTTGGGTATTATATTTTCCTTATTTAAGGTTTTTCTTTTTTCAGATTGAATATTTTAAAAATTATAATTGGAATATTTTAGATTTTGTACATGGAAAAAAAAAAGATATTCATTAAGTTATGTACTACGTGCAACTCTTTGGTTTTTTAAAAAAAAACATTAAATTTTTATATATAATCATTATTTTTTTTATAATCTATTCTTTTTTTTTTTCAAATCATTAAAAAAATACGTGTAAAAAATAAAATATAAAGTATTACTTGTTTATTTATATAAAAGAAATAAAAAAGAATATAATTAATTTCATAAATAAAAAAAAAAAGGTAAACTGGTATTAGAATCCCGTAATCCTGTTAAACCATAATTAAAGCGGTAATAATATATGGTAGAGACAAAAATATAAATATAAATTTTCATTTGCAAGACTGGCCATGACACTATAAAAATCTTTTTGCACCCTGTTAGAACCATTACATAGTGATTAAATATAGTGACAAATTGTCAGAAAGAACAGATACCATATCTTGCTGTTATGAAAGTTAATAATAGTAGTGAATGAAATTATAACTGTAAAAACACTAGTAATTAGTAAAGGTAACCATAAGAAACCATTAAAGGCAATTTTAAAGAATTATAAATAAAAGATCAATCAGCATACATAAATAAATCTATTTTGTTAATTTAAAGAGATGTATTTATAGAATATTTCCAGTATACATAGTGAAAAATCTATATCTTTTAGTTTAAAATAACAAATATAATTAAGCATGAAAAAAAAAAGAATTCCTACTTACCGAAGGTTATTATAAAATAAAATTAAAGAAAACACGTATATATACGTACATTCATTTATATATAAATTAGAATACTCTATTTTATTGGTACAAAGCAATAGTTACTGTACCATAAAGGAAATATTCTTTGGTACAAGTAGTGCAATTTTAAAAAAATTAAAAGACACTTTCTAATTTTTTTTTATCTTTTTTATCTTTTTCTTTCTTTCAAGTTATCTTGTATTAATATATTTATTAATTTATTTAGATCATTACTAGCTGAATGATGAAAGGTTTATATAAAATAAATTACTAGTATAGATTTCCTTTTATGGAATTTTAAAGATTCCAGAATGAGCGTGTAGTAAAACTTTTTCTCATTGTTATTAATAAAATAAAAGCAGATATTTTAAATAAACTCATTAATTCTTTTCATCTATTTTATCAACTTGGTTTATTGCTTATATTTTTAATTTTACCCAGAATGATAAAATCAGATTAAACTACATGCATGATTTCACTTTATGCATTCATTTTTAAATTCTTCAATTTTTATTATTTAGAGTTCCTTATTTTTATCATAAATAAAAATAAATAATAATTTATATAAAAGTGATAAGAATGATTTATATATATATATATATATATATATATATATAAATACGTATATAATTATTTATTAAAAGAAGAAGAATGGTGAATAATAAATAGGTAGTAAAAAAAAAAAAAAAAAAAAGAAAATTAATAAATTAAAATAAATTAATATATGATAAAAACATGTATATATAAATAAATAATAGATAGATATTTTATGATATAGCTGTTTTTTTATTATAAACAGATAATGTAACATTATTCCCATATGATCTTTGCTGATGAGATGGGGTTGGATATCGTTGATGTTGTTGATGATTATTATTATAAGAAGGTTGAAGTTTTTTATTATTATTATTTTTATTATTGTTATTATTATTATTGTACATATAATTTTTCTTTTGGTGTTGTTTATTCTTTTCTTTTTCCTCTTCCTCATCATCATCATCCTCGTCGTCATCATCATCATCATCATCTTCATCCTCTTCATCTTCATCCGAACTACTACTAGTTTGCCTTATAGGTTTACGTTGATGTCGTTGTTGATGAAGTGTTGGTTTATTAGATGGTGATGATGATGATGTTGTTGTTGCCGGTTTTAAATAATTTTCTGGAATAACGAAACCTGTAGATGACTTTTTTGATCCATCCATGTATTGTTTTAATGTTTTATCAGGAGAGGCACTGTTATTATTATTTTTAGAAGGAATAGATGATGGGGGATTTCCATTTGAAGTAGTAGAAGAAGAAGGGCGAGATTTATGATTTGTGGGACGTTTTTTCTTTTTTGATTTGGCAATGATTTGTTGAGGAGTTTTAGGAAGTGAAGGATGTTTGTGACCTGAGGTAGATGAATGTTGCTGATGTTGCTGTTGATTAATGATAGATAAATACCAAAACATAAAATTAGAAATAATTACTTGATCACGTAAAGGACGTCTAGGGTTAGCTAATTTGACATGAGAAAGACGATAGACTGTACGTTCGATATGTAATGGAAGTCGCTGTTGATTTAATTTATTTAATTGGAAATCTTTAGGAGGCATCATGGTTAATGTTGAATTAGGTTCATTTTTATAAGATAAAGAGGATTTGGGTTGTGAAGAGGAAGTTGGTTTTCTAGAAAATAGCGATGAAAAGCCGAATTTTTGTTTACTAGAAGAAGTAGTTGGAGTAGAAGTGGATGATTTTAGCGGTGGTGGTAGTGATGTAGGATTGTCTAATTTATTGTTATCATTTCCCATGTCTTTCATATCTATAATGTTTGCTGAAAGGGTAGATGGTTGTAATGAATCCCCTTTTGTTTTTTTATCATCTGACCAAAAAGACCAAGACCATGATGATTTTTTTGTTGCTGTAGAAGAGAGTGGGGGTACTGGTTTAGAAGTATAAGAAGAAGGAGGAGGGGGAGGAGGAGGAAGAGGTGAAGAGGAAGGTAATGGTGAAGGTGGATTTGAATGTTTTTGCGCAGTAATCAATTCTATTGGAGGATCATTAATTTTATTCTCTTTATCTATTTGATCATCATTTAAAACAGTGGAAGGCATTAAATTTGAAATAGAGGGTGAGGGTGATATAGGGGCCATATCTGGTAACAATAAAGAAGTAGGATCATTGTTTATTGATAATTGTGGTGATGAAAATGAGGATGGTAAAGAAGTGGTAAAAGTAGAATTTGATGTGATATGGTCATTTACAGTACTATTGTTATGTTGTGGAGGAGGTAAGGAAGTATCCAAAGAAACGTTGGAATCATTAAAAAAAGAAGGAGATGAGGAAGAAGAAGGTGACGATGATAAGCTGTATAAATCCAAATTATCAGTTGATATTGTTTTATGTTGTTGTTGTTGACGATGTTCCAAAGTGGAAGTTAAGAAAGAAGAATCACTATGACGATAAGGTTGATGGAAATTATCAGTTAAAGGAGTAGGAGAAGGAACAACGGAAGAACTACGTTGAAATTTTGTTCTTGCACCTCTTCTAGAAAGTGGTCGTTGAGCTTTTGGTACTAGTACTGGTGATTGATCTAAGGTAGTTGAATTTCTATCGAAAACAAGAAAATCTGGTATTCTTCCAAGATCTATAAATATATAAGTTTAATATAAAAATGAAAATAAATTTAGAACTAAATTAAAATGAACTATTTATAAATAGACTCTTTTTTTTTATAGAAAAAAAAAAAGCACTCACCACCCTAATTTTTTTAATCTTTCTCTTTATGTATAATTTATTTCCTCGTTTTTTTTTTTTATTAAAAATAAAATAAAATCATCAATCAACGATAATAATAATTACCTGATGGATTCGTAAAGTGTAAACTTATACTTCTTCTTAATTTTTCCTTTCTTATTTTAGCCATCTTTTCGTCCAGTTGATTATTATATTCATTTGCATGATTTTCTTTATTCATTAATGAAGTAGCCCTTCCTAATGATGATGGCGATGGTTGCTTTTTATTTTCCAAAGCTTCTAAAGCGGATTGTCTACCATTTGCTTGCTCATTATCGTCATCAGTTGATATAGTTGCTGTTTTTGATATTATATCATCAGCAGTAAAAGAGACTGATAATATAGATCTTCTTCTTTTTACGTTCCCCTTTTTTTTTTCTACATTGGTACGTAAAGCTTGAACATAGTTTTCAAATTCATTAGGTGCAATTTCAGGATGTTGTGAAGCTGGAACCCTATTGAAAAGGAAACAAATAAAATAAAATAGAGATACAATGTAAGATATACTTTTCATATAATTCCCTCTTTGTATTCTTTGTATTCTTTATTATTTACCAATATAAATGAGATGGGTTTTCAGTTGATATATTTAATATTTCAGTCAATGATTGATCCGTTCCAAAGGAGCGTGTTAATTCAGCTGCTGTCAAAATAGAATTTTCGTCTACCTCCTTATTACTATGAACCTCCATTTAATTCTTGATTATAATTAAAAGACGAGTTGTATGTATGTACGAGTGCGTGTGAGTGGTGTGAGTGGGTGTGCGTATGTTTATGTATATGTATTATGTGTATGTATGTAAGTATATATGTATTATATGTATGTTTAATATCAAGATGAAAAATATTGTTTTTTTTTTATGTATATATAAATAAATATATATATATATAAATATAAAAAGGATGATTTATAACGAGTTGAAAAAAAAAAAAGCAATGACTATTTAAAATAACATTAAAAAAAGAATATTTATAAAAGACTGAAAAGGGTTACTTTTTTTTTTTTTTCAATAAGTAAAAAATAAGAATAAGAAAAAAGGGGGAAGAAAGACAGCTAAAAAAAAATAAAATTTTATTTTTTTTAAAAGTGCCTCTCTAATTTTTTAAACTTCCGATATATTTTATTTTATAAATGAATACTCTTTTGCTCCTTATTAATGATTTGTTCTTTATTATTATCCTTCTAATAATAATAGGAAACCATTGTTACGATACAGTGTTATTATTCTACTAATTCTAATTTATTATATATATACATATATACATATATACTATCTACATATACATATATATATATATATATATATGTATGTATGTATGTATATATATATATATATATTTACACCTATATATCTATATGTATAATTTAATCACTATTCTTTTCAATGGCAATAGCCATATTATATTATATTATATATGTATATAATAAATATATAAACCAGCAGTAATTAATGATGGACCAATAAGGTAATAGGGAAGTCTATTCATCTTTTTTTCTTTTTTACAAGTGAAAAAGCAATAATTTTATTATCATAGTCCCTTAATTTTTTTTTGTTTTGTTTATTTTTAATTACTAAACTTCCATTTTTAAGATATTGTCTAGAATCAACTAAGCAAAAAAAAAAAAAAAAAAAAACCTCTAACTTGGTAATAATGAATTTCAAACGAGTCCTATTACTTATATGATTTATAAACCCGATTAAGTAGTACACACGTGTAATATGTTTTTTATAAACTTGTACTCTTAATAATAGTAATAACCTTTTGATCCATAGTAAGATTACTATTTTCCCTCGTGTTAATGGTTACACAGTATATAGGTGTTTATATATGATATATAATATATAATATAATATATAATATATAATATAATATATAATATATAAAATATATCTATATATATATATGTGCGTGTGTGAGTGCGTGTGTGTGCAAGTGCGTGTGTTTGTGTGCGTGTGTGTGTGAGAGCCTGTGTGTCTGTGTCTGAGTGTCTGAGTGTGTAGGTGTTTAGGTTATGGGTATATGGGTACCTAAATGTGGGTTTGTGCTTATTATATATTTACGGCACTTTTTTTTTTTTTTATTTTCGAGCGTAAGTCAACTCCTTCAATATCATTTATTGGGTTAAACTCTAGTCACATATATTTTGGATTTAAACCCAGTTAAAATAATTCTACTCCCTTTAAACTTTTTTTTTTTTCTTTCACTCTCTCTCCTTTCTTTCTCTTATTTATTTATCTTTTTTTTTTTCTTTTTTCTTTTTTCACCTCTTTTTCTTTCTCTTTCTTCTCTTTCACCTTTTTTTTTTTTTTATCACATATATCAAAGAAATAAATAGGTTGATCTTTGTAAGATCCCATTTAGCTTCTGTTTTTTTATATATATTCTTTCGTTTTTTTCTTGTACTTTTTTTTTATTAGATTGATTTTAATAGAGAACGGCTTGCTGTTTATTTTTTAATCAATTCTATTTATATTTTTATCACTTTCTTTTTCTTTCTCGCGTTTATATTTTATCTTTTTATTTCTGTTCCATAAATTATATCTGGCTTGCTAGATTTATTTATTGTTCACTTTATTTTCTTTTTATTGTATACACCTTTTTCATCTCTATTATTATACTTTTTTTTTTTAAAAAAAAAAAAACCAACTTTTTAATTTATTTTTTTGTCTTGATAAGAAAATAAATTAACTTTTTCTCTTTTTATTATTTATTTATTATACATTTTATTTTACGCTTACCCCACAACTCGATGATCTCTATTTATACTGGTATGGATATGAATTTCACTCAACCCTTTACAACTGCACCTCACGGATTGAGTAAAAATCGCTTCCCCACCTTTAATCCTCAAGATACTTTTCATCAACCTCAACAATCTCAACCTCAGCAATCGACTTTTACTTTAATGAATGATCAAGGTATGAATAGTAATATGAGTGTATCAACAGTCGTTCCACTTGTGGAACCAATGATTCAATCTCATTTACCATCATCATCATCTTCTTCTTCATTATCGTTACCCATCTCCTCTTCACCTTCGTCTACTTATCAACAACAACAAAATAATAATATGTATTATCATCCTTACCCTTCATCTACTTATGTACCAGATTCAGCAAATACATCGGTAACTTCATCTCCATCTATGGATGATTCCTGGAAATACACTTCAACTGAATTATTTCCAGAAACTTCTTTATTATCCTCTTCCTCTTCTTCCTCTACCTCTACCTCCAACTCTCCATCTTCGCATCCTCATTACATAGCTACTACTTCAGCTCCCTCCTCCTCCTCCTCATCCTCTTTTCTTTATTCCCATCAACAACAAGATGATTATTATGCTCCATCTTATTCTTCTTGTTCTACTTCCCCTTCTATATCACATTCTCCTTCTTTAAATATTTATGATCCATTACCTTCCTTTCAAATATCTACTGCTACTTCACCTTCCTTTATTTCTTATCAACATTCTCCTCCTATTTGTTCAGGTAAAATTAGATTTTTTAAAAAAAAAAGTTCCATGCAAGTATACTGTATGCTCATTTTATCCTTCTACTTTTTATAATAGTACCTTCTCCACCACAATCAACAATGACAATCATACCCACATCCATTTCTACATCGTCATTATCATCATCTACTGCTTCCATTAATCACCCTCATCACCATAATACCCAATCACAACATAAAAAGAAACACACTTCTTCATCACCATTAATTTATTCAAAACATTCTCGTACATCATCATCATCTTCTTCTTCTACTTCCTCTACATCTCAACCCCATCATCATCATCCTTATTCACAAAAATCCAATACATCATCATCACCAGCATCATCTGAATATCATCATGGTGGAAGTAGTAGTAGTTTTTCTAGTTTTATTTCTAGAAAAATGACCTCTAGTTTCCCTACAAAACATGATGCTACTTCTGGTACCTCAAAAAGATATGAATGTCATATTTGTTCTAAAAAATTCACTAGACCAAGTTCACTTACTACTCATATCTATAGTCATACTGGAGAGGTAAAAGATTATTATTATTATTTTTTTTTTTTTTGGAGGATAGGAAAAGCATGGGAAATAATAATAAATGAATTAATCCTCAACTTTTTTTATGTATTGCTTCTTTGTATTTAGAAACCTTTTAAATGTCCTGTAGAAGGATGTGGTCGTCATTTCTCAGTGGTTAGTAATTTAAGAAGACATGCCAAGATTCATTCAAATACTGGTAATAGTAGCTCTAAATCTTGATATCTATTATTTAGCACCTTCTTTTTCTACACCCCACTTTTTTTTTTATTCTTCTTTCCCCATTCAAGTTTTTATTTTATTTTTATTTTTTCTCCTTTTCTAAAAAAGAATATTTATATATTTATATATATATATTTTATTTATATCTATCTTTCTTTTTATTTCCTATTTCATTCAAATTTTATTCTATTTTCTTTACATCTTCGTTCTTTTTTTTCCTTATCACCCCCTTTTTATTATATATATAACTCACTCAACCTCACTCCTTTCATCTTTCACCATTTTATGTAATTTTTTCGTATCTTTTTTTTTTTTTTTTTTTTATATTTAGGCATTTGAAATATATATTTAATTAATTCATTATCTATACTAAAAAAAAAAAAAACTTCAATTCCCATTTAAACTTTTAGTCTATTTATTTGATTTGATTTGATTTTATTACTATTATATGTTGTAATAAAAGATTAATATAATTATATAAATAATAGTTATATTTATATATCAACGTTTATATAACTCATTTATTGATATATTACTATAGGAGTATAGATGGATTAAAGTTTTCTCAAAATAAAAAGCTTAATTTCTACTATCATGGTTCCACTGAGTCTTATTGACTGGGTTTAAATAATTAGATTTTTCCATTTTTCTTTTTTTGTTTTCATTTCCATTTAACATATGAAAAATAATTAATAAATAATAATAACTGATAATAAAAAATAAATAAGAAAGGAGATTGTAAGATGAACAAAATAAAAATAAAAAATGAAAAGAAATGAAAAAAGAAAAAATATCATCCTAGTCTTGTCTAATTTTTTTTTTTTTTTTTTTTTTTTTTTAAAATTAAACAGAATTCCCAAAAATATGGCTTACGCTCGAATTTGTTAATAGCATTTGATTAAAAAAAAACAAGATTTCGGAAATGTTCGGTATATAAAAAAATACATGTACTTTAAAAAAAAAAGCTCATATATATTTGATATCATTAATTACTTGTTTATTTTATATATTTGTTTTAAAAAAATGTACCTATGGTTCATAAATAGAGTTAATGAATAATTGATTACTATCCCCTTAACATCATATAAATATGGCATAAAATCATTATATATCGTTTTTAATTTCAATGATCATGTATGTACGAAAAAGGTAATTCATTTCAATTTACAAAAGAAAAGAAAAGGAAATACTTATTACTATTCTATAAATATAAATAAACAATCAGATAGACGCATATAATTATAAAGAAAGATCAGATATATCAATAAAAACATACATACATATAGAATAGATTATAATAAAAAATATATTAGGATTTTTATTTTTCACACGCACCCCTCTTCCTGTTCTTGCTCCTTCCTTTCCAAACAAAATATAAAATTTTTTACATACGTATTATCTTGTATTTAACTTTTTGTTTTTTATAAAAAATAAATAACATTT
The DNA here is from genome assembly GCA_017871115.1 of Cunninghamella blakesleeana. Classification (NCBI taxonomy): domain Eukaryota; kingdom Fungi; phylum Mucoromycota; class Mucoromycetes; order Mucorales; family Cunninghamellaceae; genus Cunninghamella; species Cunninghamella blakesleeana. The sequence continues at coordinate 4,333,580 of JAFCIZ010000005.1, forward strand.
TATTATAATTTATAGAAATGTTTTTTTATTTTATTATAATAACAATAATAAAAATATGAATATGTGCCTATAAAAAGAATACTATATATTTGATTCAGTTTCCTCAGAGAGGAGGAGGAGGAAGAAGAGGAGGAGGAGAGTAAGAGACTCAATTTTTAACGGGGTTTTAATATTTTTATTTCCTTAATTTTTTTCTCTCTCTCTCTCACTTACTCCTCTTTTTTGCTTCATTTTTTTTTAATTCTATATATTTACCTTCTACCAAATCCTTTTTTTATGCCACCTCCTCCCTTTCGCCCTAATCAAAGTATAACACCACGACCTTTACAAAATGAAATTGTGACTTTGAATAAACTTTTAAGCAGTGTAAGGAAAATAGTTTTTTTAAAAAAAAATAAATGACATAAAAATCATATTCGTTTATACCAACACGTACTATTTGTTTTTTTTTATAGGATATTTTAGAACACGCTTCGAGAGTACTTGATCATTTTGCTACAACACAATCTAGGTAATATATATATATATATAGTAAATCTGAAAAAGCAATTATGAAGGATATAATATAATATAATATATTCACTTATATATATCTTTTAAAAGTAAATTAGCTATTACAACTACTACTCCAGAATCATTAATAAATAATTTATTGGCCAAGTGTGAAGATTTTAATACAGTATGCGATCAAATATATTATATTTTGGTAATTATTACGAATAATATATTAAAACAGAATGTGAGGAGAAGAAAGACTTTTGAAATAAAATATGTATATTAAAGTATTGATATATATATATATATTCTTATTTCTATCATTTAGGAACAATCCAAACGTGTATTACAATTACAATATCAACAAAATAAAATTGTTCAAACAAGAAATAAATTGGAAGCAGAGCAACTACAATTACAGCAGCAACAACAACAACAGCAACAACAACAGCAACAGCAACAATCCAATTCAACTTTAGATAATGACGATTTAAATCTTGGATTTCTTTCTAATAATAATGAAATGGAACTGGATGATACCCCTCTTGATGTGGATATGACAGATAATAACAATAATAATAATAATGAAAAAAATAATAGCTCAAATAATAATAATAATAACAATGAACAAAATAACGGAAGTAATAACAATGGTAGCGACAACAATAGCAATAATAATAATAATAATGTAGATGACGATGATGAATGGGAAGAATTATTACAAATACAAAAGGATCGATTAGAAATGATTAAAAAAGTAATGATATTAGGTATAGATGCTGCTACAGTGAATGCTGAAGGTGGAAAAGGTTCAAAAGATGATTTACTGTTTTAATCTCTTTTAAATCAATTGATCAAAAAATAAATAAAACTCAATTTGCAATAATCTTATTTTTATAAATTCATTTATTTATTTTTAAAAATACTAATAATAAAAAATATCTCTTTCATTTTATTTTTTCTGTAAAGTTCCTTGTTTTTTAAATTTATTAAGAACTAGATTTTTTTTTTTTTAAAAAAAAAAGAAAAAGAAGTATAGGTTAGAAATGAGATTTTCATTTTCATTTATTCATTTTTCATTTTTCATTTTTCATTTTTACATACCTCTTTCAATACCATCCAAACCTTTCTTTAATTCATCCAAAGGAGGACCAAAGGATAATCGAACGAAATGATGGCAAGGACTTTCAAACAAATCTCTACGATTAGAAGGATTGATATCAAAGAAGATACCAGGGACTAGAATGGTTTTTTCTTTCAAACACTCTTCAAAGAAATGAAGACCAATATTAATAGGATTGGGTAATTGTCTTAAATCCAACCAAATGTAAAATGTAGCTTCAGGTGGGACTCGGATTTCAAAACCCATTTCTTTTAATCGATTCAGTACAAAATCTTTTTTAGCTCGGAAGTGGGCTTGTAAGGCTTTGGCTTCACTTTTATATAATTCGGGATCCAATAATGGTAAGGCAGCTACTTGTAATGGGTGGCTGGCACCTCCATCCAAAAAGGATCCAGCACTTTGCATGGCTGAAATGACACTTTCTGGTGCAACGATCCAGCAGACTCTCCATCCAGGTAACTATTTATTTTCCAAATAAAAATATAAAAAGAATAACAGATTTAAAAAAAAGTATTTCTATTTTTTCTATATCATTTATCCGCATACTTTTATTTTTTTTTTTTTTTAAAAAAAAAAAAAGAATTTATACTTACTCTGAAATTCTTGGTTAATCCATCAATAATAATAACACCATCTTCATTAACATCTATTTTATTTTATAATAAAAAGGAAAAGAAAAAAATGAAACAAGTAAATGATCGTTTCTATATCTAGAATTATTATTATGATAACTTAATAAAAAAAATACAATATGCTTTTACCATCTACATATTCAGCAATACTAACAGTTCTACCGTTTTGAGATTCATCGTGAGAATAAATATAAGAAGAATAAAATTCATCCATAACAAGTGTAGCGTGACATTCTCTACCAATCTTTACCAAATCTTTAAGTTCATCGCCCTATTATATAAGATATAAAATAAGATAAAATAAAATGAATGGTCGATCATTCTTGTATTTGAATTTATATATGTATATATAAGAAATAAAATAAAATTACCTCAATCACTTGACCAGTAGGATTACGAGGATTAGAAGCTACAATGACACCTAAACCACGACCAGCAATTTCTTTTCGAACTGTTGCAGGGTCAATATGATATTTACTTTCTTCATCAAGAGGGGTAGGGATAGGTACAAATCTTTTAAAAATAGATAACATTTGTTCATAGGCAGTATACTATACGGATGATATATTCAAAATAAAATGAATAAATATATATATATATATATGTATATATATTGTTTCGATTATAAAAAAATCTTATTTACCTCTGGAAGGAAATAACCCACTTGAACATCTCCAATAACACTTGCTACTCTAGTTAAACCAGCTCTTCCACCAGGTACAATACATACCTAATAATATATTTATATAAAAAAAATCATCGTGATCAATCATTCACCAGTTCATTCGTTCATTCATTTATGGTTACACATATATAAATAATAATAAAACAAAACAAAACAAGAAAACTTACGTTGTCAGCAGTGTATTTAGATGATTTATCTTTACGGTAAAGTTCATTATAAAGGTCGGCAACTTTGGTACGTAATGATCGAAGCCCTTCAGCCGGAGCATATTCATAATCTTCCGTTGTAAATTCAAATTTCGTTGGTTTATCATGGCAGCCTGGGATATGACCTGTGTAAGGAGCACCTTGACCAAAGTTTGCTAGAAGAAAATGAACGTTAGAAAAGATAATAATAATAATAAGCTAATAAAAAATATTCATCATTATTATCTTTATATATTACCCCAAGTAGGATCACCATACTTGAAACCTAATTTTGCGGCGCGGTCCATAACGTAAATGACCTTTATAAATAGATTCGAATGGAATATAGTAATAACAATAATATATAATATGAATCATCTTATCCTTTCCTTTTCCTCTCCCTTTACCTTTTTATTATTATGATAAAGATATATTTATACTTACACCTGTACTAGCAGGGTGACATACACCATGGACTCTTTGAGAATCGGATCGATTCATATTACCAGCAGCAGCACGAAGTTCCTTATGAGCAGCAGATTCCTTCTCACTTATTTTTTATTAAAAAATAAAAAATATATTTTAACTAGACCCTTTCTTTTCTTTTCTTTTTTTTGTAATATATTAAAATAATATAAATATATATAATAGAAAGTAAACTTACCTTCTAATCTGCTCAACTACTTTTTGAGCAATTTCATAAAAAGTATGTCTTGGAGAATCTGTTCTTGGAGGTTCTTCAATATTAGCCATTCTGGATAAATAGTATACAATAAATAAATAACAAAAAAAAGTGAGAAAAAGAAAGAAAAGGAAAAGAAGCGGGAAAAAATAATAAATTTATATAAAAAAATTCAATGCAAAAAAAAGAAAAGATTCCGGTTTGTATTACCCTACACGTAAATCTTCCAAAAACGGGTAATTTTTTTCTTTTTTCGTTACTCTTGGCTTTTTTTTAATAATAAATGAATGAGTGAATTATTACTATTATTATATATATCCCTCTCACTCTTTCACACACGCTCTCTCTTTTACATGCGTATTAGGTATTGTGAATATTTTTTTAATAAACCATAGGTATATATTTTATTTTATTATTATTATTAAACATACCATCACATATTTATATATTGAGTTTTAATAAAGTAACACAATACATGGGTAATATATATATATTTATATATAAATATATATATATACGTTAGTACAGTATTACCACATAACTTTTTCGGTTTTTTAGTAAATTTTAGTCGGGATTTTAAATTCTTTTTGTCGCTTTATTTTTTTAAAAGCGTTTTAAAAAGAAACTTTATTTAAGCATAAATCAAAATAGCCTATAGAACTATTTAGAAATCCAGAAAGATTTTAAGGTGCAACAGAGTAGTAAGAAATAAAATGGATTATTTTTTTTTACGAAGACGATCAAGGAAACATAGTAAATGAAAAAGGAGATGATCCCGTGGAAATGAATGATCAAGAGGATAGTATTCAACTAGATATTTTATTAAAACTACAGCAGTATTCAAAGATCCAGTTAGAATTATCAAAAGTTGATATGAATGATGATGTTACAGCTGTCATTTCTCAGCCATTAAAGTGCAGAGAAAAAAAAACCCGCAAAAAGTCCTAATCGTAAAAGCAATATATATACAGAAATGGATAAGCATAGGCCAATAATCTTAATATTAGGAAAGCTTCTAAAAGCAGCACGAGCTGGAAAACAGCTTAGTATTCAGAAAAGTACAGCCCAAAGATGGTGGAAATAATACCGTGAAAACCCTGATGCTTTTTTTAATTCTAAAGAAAAAAATAAACGTAAAACAAAAAAATTATATGACATCCATAAGGAACATATTGTTAAATACACTAATGATTATCCGTCCACTGCTGTTGATCAAGTAATGAAAACTTCGATTAAAAATTTGAAGACTTAGATATTAAAAAATCTGCAATTCGCAAGTTTATGAATGAAGAATATAATTTAACATTTAAAAAAGCAGCATTTAATTCAACAAAAAGATTATTTGAAGAAGCTATCAATAGGAGATATGAATGGATAGTTCATTGGAAAAATATAGATACGGATTATTATAAAAGTTGCATATTTGTTGATGAGTCAGGATTCAATGTAAATGTGTGAAGGAGTAATACTTGGGCTCCTAAAAATGAAACTCCAATTGTGGAAACCCCGCTTACAAGAGCAAAAAGTCATACCGTCTTGGGTGTTATTTCTTATATGTTTGTCGTCAACCTTTCTCTCAGAAAATCAAATAGACCACAAATAAAAAAATAAATTAGAGAATGAAAAAAAAAAAAAAAAAAAAAATTGGTAAAGATACTAATACAATGGGCATTATGGATAGTTATCCTGATATGAAAAATTTTTATATTATTATGAATAGCGCTTCTATTTACCAAAGTAAACAAATTGAAGAAGTAATAGCAGAAAGAGGATATTGACACATATATCTTTCATCATACTTTTCTGATCCCAATTCAATGGGACAATTCTGGTCTATTACAAAGAGTAAAATGAAAAGAACCAACATTTTAAAAGAAGAAACTTACTCAACGAGAACCAAGGAAGCTTATTACTTAGTTACACCTCAAAATCTTTCTGGATTTATAAAAAGTTCTATAGGCTATTTTGATTTATGCTTAAATAAAATTACTTTTTAAAACGTTTTTAAAAACGACAAAACAAAAAAAAAAAAATAAGATAAAACGACAAAAAAGGGTTTAAAAATCTCGACAAAAATTTACTAAAAAACCGAGAGTTACATGGTAATACTATATGTATACAAAACCAAAAAAAGAGAAAAACTTTTTTTTCATATATACGTTATTTTATTATAAAATGAAAAAATAAAAACAAACAAAAGAATATCTGAATAGAGTATCAAGTTTAGTAATAAAAATAGCAGTAAACAAAATATTACAGTTTAGCAAGCACCCATAGAATGGGATTTTAAATATTGTATATATAAAAACATAATATATATATAATTACAGGTAAAGGAAAAATATTTTTCTATTTTTTTCATTTTCCTCTTTTTAATAAAGTTTTAACAAAAGTTACCAAAGGACCAACCCATTTTTCGGCAAAATAAGGTGTTAAAGCAACGGATGCTCCTATACGTAAAGGAAGTAAAATCTATATATATATAATGTTATGTTGATGGTTCTTTATCTCTACAATTAATTTTATTATTATTATCTTTCTTTTACCTTTACGATACCATAAGTTGTAGCTAAATAGACCATTGTCCTATTATCAGGCTGTAAAGGTTCATATCCATATCTTACTCTTACTTTATTTACAATACGGTTACCTTCGTGAATAGCTTCTTCAGGAACAGGAACTTGAATGTTTGACCATGACAAACCATAATAAACTATAGGAAAAGGAATAATGGCTGTAACTTCATGTAGCAGAGCAAATGTAGTGATATAGGAAGCTGGTTTATCTTTAAATTGTTCTGTGTATTTTCTCCATCCACGTAGAGGCTTCTTTATTGGTTCTATGGTATTATTATGTTTAGCTGTAGCTGTAGTTGTCGTATTTATTATGTTAGGTGAGGAGGAGGAAGAGGAGGAGGGAGGTATTGTTTTGGAGGTATACAATCTAGTATTATTTATAAGAAGTCTTTTATTAAAATATGTTTGTGGTTTTAATCTTATCATAATATATATATATATATATCTTTTATTTTTTTAAGAAGTAAAAATGAAAAATAGAGTGAAAAAAAATAGAAATCTTATATACCAAATTAAAAAAATTTAAGTGGCGCCAATTTTTTTTGGCCAAACTGTTTTTTTTCATTTTTATACTTCATAAAAAAATGGTACTATCATTTTCGAAAGACTTATCATAATTGTTTAAAAATTATTATTTTTATTATATATTTAAATATTATTCTTTAAAATAGATAATATCCTTTAAAATTATCGACCAAGTGATGGCGAAAAAACAAAAAAAAAAAGAAAACTATTGTTAAAAATATATAATTTTTATAAGTGTACACCGCATATTTTTCACTTGAAGCTGTAAAAAAAATTAGCAGCTATATATATATATATATATATATATATATGCAAGCTGAAATATATAAAAAAAGAAAAGATTATAATAATAGCTCGAATATGATTTAGATTATTTTTTCACTACTCTTTCATTAAATTAATAAATAATTAAATAAAACACTGTTACTTACAATTTGAAAGTATCAATACATATGGTGATTATTTAATAATATATATATATAATGAATAGAGATTATTTGTTTGTTTATAAATATATATATTATGAAAGAAATGCTACTAGTTGATGATAAACAAAATTATTTATATATATTTATTTATTTGTCAAAGTATATTTATAAAAATTAATAGTATAAAAATAATATTGTTATATAATAAATTAAAATCATTTAATAAAAAGTTCATTTTTTCATCTTTTTAAAACAATCAAGATAAAGAAATGAGTATTAATTATAAATCGATAATGAAAAGGTTATACCATTACAAAAATTATATATATATACATACCTTGCAAAAAAGCATATACGTTTATTACATAATAAAGTTCAACAGATTTATTTTTTTGGATTAAAGTTTTTATAGAGATGGAGTTTAAAAGCTATAAATTTTTTATAATTTCCAACCTTTCTCTTTCTTTCTTTTTTCCTTTTTTTTTTTTCATCTTGCTGTCATTTATACACTGATCATGTCCTTGAAAGTATTATTTAGCCTTGCTGCTACTTTGATGGCAGTAAAGGCCGAAGTAGAAGAAGAAAAACCTAAAGGTAATATTATATGCGTATATTTTTGGCTTTTTTCAATAATAAGAACAATAACCTACGCGTAGTTTAATCTATTATTAAAACTTTTTATATTCTTTATTATTATTATTATTATTATTATTATTATTATTATTACTATTATTATTGATGGCTATAGTTGCTATTACTAGCGAATATCCTTTACGACGTAAGCTGACTATATATATACTATTTTATTTTATTTTATTTTTTGTTTATGGCGTAATGTATTAATTTTATATCATTTATTATTTGTTTATTTTATAGCCTTCGTATGGACAGATTTTATTTTAGAATTTGGACTTCTTGCAACAATGATTTTATATGTTGGTTTATGGCGAGTAACATCAGGTACCAATCAAAGTATTGCAACAAAATGGTAATATATATAATAGTTATAGTTTAATAAAATCAAGAAAAAAAAAAGTATTATTATCGGATCTTTTAAGTTTGTACAAATATATATTTATTATTATTATTATTATATATTAGGGCAAACGAAAATCACGAATATTTTGAACAACAATTTGCTTTGATTGGAAATAAAGTTGGTGGTGAAAAAGTATCTTTAATTAAGGATGGACCTTCCGACTTCTTATTATATACTTCTGGAAGAAGAAACGTACAATTTGGTCATTGGTGGATTAAAGTGAGTTGATGATTAAAAAAAATATAAACATAAATATTAATAATAAATAGACGAAAGATATTTATACTTATATATAATTATGCATTTTAGCTTAAACCAAGAAGTGATATTTTATCTTATGCCGTCAATACTCTTTTTGCTTTGATTGGAATGGGTAAACCTCTTAAGGATCGTGTGGTAATTATTATTAAATACATACTATTATATTAGGATTATAATTGCTTATATATATATTTTAAAAATAATAATAATAATAATCTAACTCTTAAATTTATTATTGTATATTTATAGAATGCAACCATTACTTTAGATAAAGAAATTCCCAACCGATTTGTATTCGCCATTCTTAATAAAAACATAGCCAAAGACACTCATACAAAGAGATTTGACTTGGTAATATAAATATAAAAGATGATGACCATCAGGGATATAAATATGGGAAAAGGGTATGAATGATTTATTAATATATATATAATATTTTATATTTTATTCTTACTATTAGTTTAAAATGACTAAAGTTGCATCTGTAAATATCCATTCCGATTATGTCGTATATGCCGAATCACAAAAATTAGCTGAACTTTTAATCAATGGAAAAGTTGGTGATATTTTACGTCAATCTTCTGGTTTAGAATCCTTGATCATTACTTACTTACCTGATTACGAACCAGAACGATTAAAATTAGATACTGATGTGAAAATTTCAATGGTTTATGAAATCAATGATACCACCACTAAATTACCTGCTCTTCCATTAGAACTTGCTGATACTATTGGTAATTTAAGACTTCCTGCTGATGTAAGTTATATGACATGATAAATATATAAGGAAGAAGGAAAGCAAAGAAAAGAAAAACGAGATGCTTTAATAAATTACGATCGCTCATTTGTTTATTATTATTATTATTATAACAATGATAACAATATTAGGTTACTACCAAATTACGCAAAAATCTTGATGAATTAAACAAAATCTTTGCTAAACGTGATGCCGAAGATCGTGCTGAAGAATTGGCCAAGAAAAAAGCAGAAAAGAAACGTGCTGAAGAAGAACGTATCAAAAAACTTAGTCCTGAAGAACAAAGAAAATATGATGAAAAGGAACGTAATCGTGAACAAAAACGTCAAATGAAAAAACGTACCAAACGCGCATAATAATTTTTGAAGAATTCATTATTTATTTACTTGTTAATGTGTTTAGTATATATATATATATATTTATATAAATCTATGCAGAATTTTCAATTATAATATTAATATTAATAAAAGATATATATATATAAAAGAGTACAATTGAGTAAAAGGTATAATATATATATATATATATATATATATATATTAAAATAAAAGGAGAGAAAAAACTTTTGATTACAATTCTTATATAACAATAATAATAATAGTAATAGTAATAATACCCTATAATTATCTAATTCTTCTTTTCTCTCATATCAACCCATACTGGTTTATCTGATTCCGCTGTTTTTCTAATTTGTTCCATTAAAGCTTGATTATGCTCTTTATGTTGTGCTCTTCTTTTTTCAGCTTCTTTTAAAAGGGCAGGATCTAATCTCTAAAATAATATGTAATGTATATAGATAAATGGAAATGTCGTGGTAAATAAAAGATCTACTGTTTTTAAAAAAGTTGAATAAATGATATTATAGCGATCTTTACACTACGCATTTCGGCTTCATCGGGTACTGTAAATTTCATTAAACCATAGCCTGTAAGAATGATAGCTGAGGCATAAGTGAGAAATTTTCCATAAGCTCGGGCCATTTTATAAATGTATATATTTTGGAGTTAAAAAATAATAAAAAAAAATATGGTAAGGAAAAGAGAATGGGTTAAAAAAAAAAACAAACTAGCTTTAAAAAAAGCCGGACCTTTAAAATACTTTCAATTTTTTAATTTTACTATGCGCACATTATGTAGATTCTTGTTTTATGAGGTTCATCCATTACGACTATTTTATTTTATATTTTTTATAAAAAATAATAATAATATAATTAATATTATTATTTTACGTTAATTTCTGAATGAAAATAAAAGTAGGTTCGTCAATTTAGTATTTTTAGTGTATAATGCTAATTTTAGACCTTCAATTTTTTTAATCCAGTAGTTCATTTTTTTATTACTTTACACTATTACATTCTCTATGTATCTTTAGATTATAGTGTTATTAATCTAAAATACTAGAAATTTATAAAAAAAATTATATTATTTGGATTCTGTCTTGTGAGGTCCAAGAATTCTAATAGTATATATATAGTAATTCTTTTTTTTATTTTTTTTTTATTCTAAACACATAAATATTAAAATCAATATTTATATATATATAAATACAATATATGTACATGTATACTATGTAGTTTTTCAAAAGATAAAAGAAAATAATTATAATAAGTACAAAGTTATAATACACTATTTTTTTTTTAAAAAAAAAAAGATATATAAATAAATAAAAGAAAGAAAGGAAAGAGGGGAATCATTGTGGTAGCTGTTTCGTTAATGGGTTATATGAATTATCCACATGGCCCATTTCAGTTTTGTCTATATGGTCTACTTCTATTTTGCTTTCTTTTGTTATGGTAGGCGATATGAAATCATGTTCATCGTCATCGATTAACCATGATTGACGGGGCCCATCAAATTGTCCACTTTTTCTTGGTGGCGCAGATAAATCTTCATCAAGGATATGTTTCACTATAATCAAAATAATATAAATAAAGGATAGCACAAAGACAGAAAATGAGTACGGATATTAAAAATAGCATTGCAATATATATAAGAACTTACTATGCACAACTAATCCTTTGTTAAAGTTACGTTTAACATATACAGTTAAAACAATAGTTATAATACTTAGGGCAAGAGCAAGAAGCACTAAAAAAATAAAAATAATAATAAGCATATGATCAATTCTAGATAGGCATGTGCGAATCTTTTTTTAAATAAAAATAAGAAATTACCGGCCACTACCCAGTAAGACCAAGATGTTGCCGTTTGTTGTAAAATAATGATAAAATCAATTGAATAAAGGGATTGTAATACCAAAATTGAATTCATTAACCATACTTTTTCATGGATTACACCTTTACGAGCCATGATAAAAGAAGGAAGTTGACTGACTGTTAAAAAGATATGAAAGATATACCAAAACATATAGCCACCGCCATGAGTATATATTTTTTCTTGACTCATGACAACAATAAAAAAGACTGAGAAAATAAGATGAAAGAATGCATCCAACTTGGCGGCTAATAGAAAGACTTGGGCTAAACGATATCTTTCTATATTTTTTTTAAAGTAAATAAACAAAAATAGGTAAGTTTATTATTAATAAACAGTAATAATAGGTTGGATTATATATATATATGAAGAACTTACTTTGTTGATCTATATCGGCCCCTAATCTTTTATAGACATGCCATCCAATATCTTGTAATAAAATTTTGCATAAATAAGCAAAGATCAATGTAAACACCGAATAAAGAACAATGATAGCAATAGATATACGTATAACTTTTGGAAATTCATTTGTAGCTATAAATTGATTGGCTAGTTGCTGACATTCTAACTACATATACACAGATATAAATAGATATAAATAGGTATGTATATACACTTGCTGGTATTTATAAACATGTTTATATTTATTTTCCAAATATTCTTTTTATTTCACTTACGGATTCCTTTAATTGAGTGCTTGCAAAGATGACACTGACTAATTCTAATACTGTATGAGCCATTAATTGAATGACTGATTGTCTACTGATCTATAGATTTTTTTTTTAATAATAATAGTAATGATTATTATGGTTGTTTCTTTATCCATATATATATATATATATATATATATATATATATATATTAATTCCTTTATTCCTTTTATATTGATTTGTATTTTTTTTTTTTTTTTTACAGCATCAATACCAAGATAAACTTGGAAAACAGTTAATAAAGCAAAAAAGACATTTTCATCCTTTAAGCGTCGAAGCTCTAACAAGACCAAAAGTAAGTCATTTTCAATATCTGAAGACCAACTTAATACTGAGGTCATTTCTGCCAAGTCACCACCTCTTTTTACAAATTCATCTTCCAAAGTGGATAAAAGTGAAGCATGGGAACTAGCCATAATACATTGTAAAACAATACCAATAAGTGTTGACGTTAAGATAAGTAAAACACAAGCAATACTATATTTTGTTTGAGTGGTTCTTGTCCACTAATATATAAAAACATAGTTATAAAACCAAGTTTATTAATAATATATTACTAAACATAATTAAAAAAAGCGGGTTCTTTTATTCTCATTTTCTATCGCTTTCTATTTCTTTATTTTATAGTACTATGTATTTACCGTTGTAATAGCATTATTATATATTTTAGTTTGAATAGATTCTAAATCTTTCATAGTGTATATAATAAAAAGAAAGAAGAAAAAATAATTCGATCCAAGAAAAAAAAAGTTACAAAATTTAAAAAAACTAAAATGATCATTCTTTTAAGCCCAGAATTTCTAATTATAGATCGAAATCCTATATAAAATAAGAAATATATAATCAAAACAATGATATAATAAAATAATAAAAGCAATAGTAATAATAATAATAGTAATAAAAAAAAAAAAAGGATATCAAATTTTTATTAAAGTTATTTATTCATTTACAAGTAATCAAGAGAAAAATAAAATAAAATATATAATATATGATATTTACGATATATATATATATATATGTATATATATAGAGAGAGAGAAAGAGAATGATGAGTAGTATAATATAGAAAAAAAAAAAAAAAAAGATAAAATGGATTTTTTTTTTTTTGGGGGGGGGAGAGAGAAAAAAGAAAGAATGAGAGGGAATGAGAAATGAGAGTACAGAAGGGGAAAAATTAAGGTTTAATGCAAACAAAACAAAAATATAAAATAAAAAAAAAAAAAACATGAAAGGTGAGTATATATATATAAATATATATATTTAAGCCCAAGTTGACCATTCATGATCTCTAAATTTATCAAATTGAAGTTTTTCTTGATCACATCTTTGTACATATTCTGCGGCGGTAGCTAAAATATCAATTGGAGACATGTAAGAAGAGGAAGAGGATAAATGAAGAGGGGGAGGGGGGTAATAAGAAGTAGGGGATGAAATCACTGTTGAAGTTGGACTATCGCATAATAGAAGGGAAGAAGAGGAGGATCGAAGTGGAGGAGGAGATTGTGGTGGAGATGATAATAATGGGTGATCTGAAGTTGATGTTGGTGATGAAGTAGAAGAAGTAGTTGATAAATAACTATTATTATTATTGTTATGGTGGTACAAATTGATGCCTTGACGAAAATATTCTTCTTTTAATTTTTGTTGTTCTTGTAACTTGATACGATTTACTTTTGCCCGTCTATTTTGAAACCAAACCTAAAAAAAAAAAAAGGTTCGAAAAAATAATAATTATTAATTAATAAATAATTCTTGATACAAAATAAATAATAATATAACATAGTAGTATATCATTTTCATTATTATCATTAGGCTAATTTTTTTTATTTTTATTTTTTTTATTTTTCGTTTTTTTAATATTTTATATTAAAACTATCTTTTTATTTAATATAATTGTTGTTTATTGTTGATAAAATCACATGCATCCCTCCATTTTTTTTTTTTTTTTTTAATGATGATATAATGATTCATTTTTTATATTTTTAATTTATTATTACCTGTACTTCTCTATTTGTCATATTTAATAATTTTGAAATTTTATCACGAAGTTCATGATTAGGTGTATCGGTTTGATTAAAGAAATCAGATAAAATACGAAATTGATCAGGTGTAATACGTTTTCTTTTGGGTCGGTTACTGTTTGATGAAACTAATAAACAAATAAATAAATAAATAAATAAAATAATAATTAAAAATAAAAAGAATTTTATTATTCCATGTATAAATATGTATTACAAAAACATAACACACATACATTTTTTTTCTTTTTTTTTATTTTTTTTTTTATTTTTATTTTTAATCATGATATAAAATATTTCCGTCTTTTATTATAAATATATATATATTATAATATATATATATATATATATACGTATATATATATTTACCTTCGAGTTTTTTTATACAAGTGCTATGTTTCTTCATTGATGATGATGGTTCAGGGTTTAAAAGAGAATGAATAGATGATGAATGCTTATGTTGATGGTAATTAGTAACAGTCATAAAAGTTAATTGGTAATTTATAAAAAAAAATATATGTAAATTTATGAAATAAGAAAATTTAGAAAAAAGTGAAAAAAACAAGAAAAAGAAAGATGATAATTATTTTTCGGAGATGACCCGAGACTTTTTTATTTTATTTTAAAATTTAAAACCTAAATTTGGTCAAACCATTAAATGAAAAAATTACTGGATTTTTAGTGTATTAAAAATAATTACCTTTTTTTATATTCTTATTTTAATCACTTTTTTATTATTCTTGTTCTTATTATTCTTATTAATCATATGCAATAAAAAAAAAAAAGAAAAGGAGAAAGAAAGAAATAAAAACTGAAAAAAAAAGGGAAATCTTATTTAAATAAACTAGTGTTTTTTATAATTTAAATCATCATAATAAAAATACTATTATATATATGTATATATATAAATATATATATATGTAAAGCTTATTTATTTATTTTGTTTATTATTATTTATTATTTATGTATAATAATAAAATAATAATAATAATAATAAAAAAAGGATTTCCTTAATTATTTTAATTATGTGAAATTGAAGTCATAATCTTGCTCTTGACAACCTGATTCATTTGACTTTAATTTTTTTTTTTTTTTTTTTGACCCATACCCTCTGATATCAAAGATTATTTTTTGTTTTTCAACAATTTATAAACCTAAAACTTAAATTTTTTTTTTTTTTTTCATTATATGATAAAAGTTTGATATCAGCCAATTAAATCATTTCATTTTTCTGATACAGTTCTTTTTTTTTTTTTTGATTAAATTAAAAAAGAAAGAATTTTTTTTTCATCTTTTTTCATTTTTCATCTTTTTTTTTTTTTTTTATTATCCATCATCATCTATTTTCTTGTTTTCATTCAATATATATATATATAAATATATATATATATATATTGAATGATAATGTATATATTATATAAATCCATATACTTTTCAAAATATCATTATAGTAAAAATTTAAATAAATGGATTTATTAAATCTTATTTAGCATTGATTATTGACTGAAACAAAGCTTATTAAAAAAAAACAAACAACTTTTATAATTAATTTGCAGTAAAATAAAAAGAATATATTTTTATTTCTTTTTGTTATTTATGAGAATGGAACGAAATAAATGATGTTTGATCATCATTTTTCTTTTTTACTATAGTCAATGGTTTAAATCATCCCTAACTTTATATTAAAAAATCATTTAGGAACACACGGAACGATATTAAAATAGTAATATTTCCAAATATATAAAAAAAAGTAAATAAAATAAAATAAATATTTATAAAAATTTATCTTATTATCAATATATATATATGTATAAGTTTACAAATATTTAAATAGATTGTATCAATTTTAGTTTATATATTCTGTTTTATTATAAAAAAAAAAAATGATTCATGTACTTGAGTTTATTTTAAACCTAGTATTAAGTCAATGTTAATGTGATATATGCAACTGTAAACTTAAAACCAAGATCTAGACTCGTACTTCGACCCTATTAGGTTTTAAAGTCCCGCTACTTTTTTTTAAAATAATTCAATCTTGCTTTTTTACTTTTCTTTTTTTTTTTTTTCTTTTTTTCCCACTTTGCAACTTTCAGCCTCCCTTCCCTTTTTTTTTTTTATTTATATATATTCCAAGGCCTTTTTTTTTTTTTTTCGTTTTCTTTTTCTTTTTTTTTTTTTATATATTTATTTATAATTATATAATATTGTAATTTAATAAATTATATTATTTTTGTAGAGTTGGTTATGAAACGCTGCTCTTCCTATCAACAATCACCTAATAATACAAAAAAACATTGTTCTTCTTCACCTTCTCCTTCCACTTCAATTAAAAAAGACTACACTAATAATAATAATAATACCCACATGTCTATTCTCACCTATATAAATAATCTTACTCTTGGATTAAAAAATGGAGATTGGAATAATAATGACAATAAAGATTGTATAAATAATATTACAATAGATATATCAACTACTTTTCCTGATTTAGATTCTGACGATTTACTTGCTGCTCAATCAATAGTCGATACTCTGAAACAGATTGCACAAAAACAATTATCTTTAGAAACAGAAAACCTAAGATATAGTATAGCTATAAAACAACAACATCAATTGTTAACTTGTTGTAATAATAACAACCTTTGCAAAGAGGATAATTGTGATAAATCAAATACAACAACTCCTTCTTCCTCTTCTTCACAATCACCTAATGAGGCTGCTCCTCCTCCTCCTCAACTTATTGCTTTAACTTCTGAAAATGATTTATTGTCTATAAAAGATTCACCATTATTAACAAATTTACATACTCTTTCAAATATAAATGGTAATAATTTAATTTATATAAATAATCATCACAATATATTATTCCCAAAGTTTTTTTTTTTTTTTTTTTTTTTTTTTTTTATATTTATATACTAATATAAACATATATATATATATATATATATATATATATATATATAATATATATTTATAATATATGGTTCTTATTTATAGCATCAACTTATTCAATAGCCGATTTAAACATTCATAACAATAATAATAATAATGATCAAGTTAATAATAATAATAATAATCATACCACCACTACTACTAATGATACTCAACAACTTGACAATAAAAATAATAATCATATTACATATATATCACCATTACCAACTACTGCATCATCATTAAATAATATCATCATCTCTTCATTGTCTACAGCAAATAATAATCATAACAATAACAACAAATCATTTACAACAATGGATAATATCGTATGCCCTAATTGTGTAACCGAAGCAGTCAATGTTGCTTCCGCTATTTATGCTGGAGAATTGGATAAGCGGGTCACCTGTGATCATCAATGTTGTGGTATCAGCCAACCTATTCCTTCCAATTCCCCAATAAATACATTAAAAAATGCCGTCAATGCTATGGTGGAACATTTACAGAAAATCAGTGATCAAGTCTTATTCGTCGCCCATGAAGCTGCCGTCAAAGGCAAATTAGGAACTCAAGCAAAATGCGATGAAAATATGAATGGTGTATGGCGTGATGTCGTGGTAAATATTAATAGTATGACTTTAAATCATTTGGAACAAGTGCGTGATATTGCTGATGTATCAACTGCTATTGCTCGTGGAGATCTTAGTAAAGCTATGACCGTACCTGTTAAAGGTGATACGTTATTATTAAAAGATACTTTTAATACTATGGGTAAGCATATATATATATATATATATATATATAAATATATATACAGTAATCATTCATATATAATGAATAATAATAGGTTCATTTAAATCTCATTCTTCTTCTTCTTTGTTATTATTTAGTGAATCAATTAAATTTATTTGCATCAGAAGTATCAAGAGTGGCTCATGAAGTTGGAACTGAAGGGAAATTAGGTGCGGAAGCTAAAGTGGCTGGTGTTGATGGTATATGGAAAGAATTAACTGATAATGTAAATACAATGGCTACAAATCTTACTAATCAAGTACGTGACATTGCTCATGTTTCTACTGCGGTGGCAAAAGGTGATCTTACAAAAAAAGTAACTGTTGAAGTAAAAGGCGAAATGTTGGACTTAAAAAATACGATTAATACTATGGTGGATCAAGTAATTACTTTTTTTTTTTTTTTTTTTCTAAAAAAATGAAAAAAATAATAATATTGTTATTTGATATGTATCCGTTTTTCCGTTAATCTATATATTATATATATGTATATATTCGTTTTTTATTATATTTTTTTAAATAATAATAATAATAATTATGTTAGTTATCTACGTTTGCTACTGAAGTAACTAGGGTGTCTCTCGAAGTGGGAACAAGTGGTATACTAGGTGGTCAAGCTGTTGTAAAAGATGTTGCGGGTACTTGGAAGGATTTAACCGATAATGTAAATGTTATGGCTCATAAAATTACAAGTCAAGTACGTGATATTGCTGTGGTAGCTAAAGCCGTAGCTGAAGGCGATTTATCAAAAAAAGTAGTGGCTAATGCTCAAGGGGAAGTTTTGGAATTAAAAAATACTATGAATAGAATGGTAATGTTTTTTGGTTTTTTTTTTTTTAAAAAAAAATATGGTTTTTCATTTTTTCATTTATTAAAAAAAAAAAAACTATAGTTACTATCATCATCACTAATAATATATATATATATATATTTCTTTATTTCTAGGTCGATCAATTAAAATTATTTTCAGCCGAAGTCAGAAGAGTGTCGCTTGAAGTAGGTGTTGAAGGAAAATTGGGTGGTCAAGCTGTAGTAAAGGATGTAGGTGGTACATGGAAAGATTTAACTGATAATGTCAATATCATGGCTGCCAATTTAACAACACAAGTCCGATCTATTGCCGAAGTTACCAAGGCTGTGGCAAAAGGAAATCTTAGTAAAAATATTGACGTGGAAGCTCGTGGTGAAATTTTAGATTTAAAAAATACAGTCAATGATATGGTGGATCGATTACGTGTATTTTCAACAGAAGTAACTCGTGTGGCAAAGGAAGTAGGTACGGAAGGTAAATTAGGTGGTCAAGCTTTAGTGGAAGGCGTGGATGGTACTTGGAAAGATCTTACCGATAATGTGAATACGATGGCTAGTAATTTAACAACTCAAGTTCGATCCATTGCTGTTGTAACAAAAGCTGTAGCTGATGGTGATTTATCTAAAAAAATTGAAGTAGAATCTGGTGGTGAAATTTTGGAGTTAAAAAATACAGTTAATAACATGGTAGATCAATTACGGGTCTTTTCAACTGAAGTAACTCGTGTGGCTCGTGAAGTAGGTACAGAAGGTAAATTAGGTGGCCAAGCTGTTGTGAAAGGTGTAGCTGGTACATGGATGGATCTTACGGATAATGTTAATTTGATGGCTGGTAACTTAACAACTCAAGTACGATCTATTGCTGAAGTTACAATCGCTGTAGCCAATGGTGATTTATCTAAAAAAATTGAAGTAGAATCTGGTGGTGAAATCTTAGAATTAAAAAATACAGTCAATAATATGGTGGATCAACTACGTATCTTTGCTTCAGAAGTAACTCGTGTGGCTCGTGAAGTAGGAACAGAAGGTAAATTAGGTGGTCAGGCTGTCGTTCGTGGTGTGGCTGGTACATGGATGGATCTTACGGATAATGTTAATTTGATGGCTGGTAATTTAACCACTCAAGTACGTTCTATTGCTGAAGTTACCAAGGCTGTAGCTTTAGGGGATCTCTCTAAAAAGATTGAAGTAGAATCAGGCGGTGAAATCTTGGAATTGAAAAATATTGTGAATAACATGGTGGATCAATTACGTGTGTTTGCTTCAGAAGTAACTCGTGTCTCCAAAGAAGTAGGAACAGAAGGTAAACTAGGTGGTCAAGCTATTGTACGGGGTGTTGCTGGTACATGGATGGATCTTACTGATAATGTTAATATTATGGCTGAAAATTTAACTAATCAAGTACGTGCTATTGCTGAAGTAACAAAAGCTGTAGCCAATGGTGATTTATCTAAAAAAATTGAAGTAGAATCTGGTGGCGAAATTTTAGAATTAAAAGATACAGTCAACGATATGGTAGATCAATTGAGAATCTTTTCGACTGAAGTAACTCGTGTAGCTCGTGAAGTCGGTACTTATGGTAAATTAGGTGGTCAAGCTGAAGTACCAAATGTTGCTGGTACATGGATGGACCTTACTGATAATGTCAATATCATGGCTGCTAATTTAACAACTCAAGTACGTTCTATTGCTGAAGTAACAAAAGCTGTAGCCAATGGTGATTTATCTAAAAAGATTGACGTTGAAACTCGCGGCGAAATTTTAGAATTAAAAAATATTGTCAATGATATGGTAGATCAATTACGTGTGTTTGCCTCAGAAGTAACTCGTGTAGCTAAAGAAGTCGGTACAGAAGGGAAACTAGGCGGTCAAGCGCTAGTTCCTAAAGTGGCAGGTACATGGTTCGAATTGACCGATAATGTGAATATTATGGCTGCTAATTTAACTGACCAAGTGCGGTCTATTGCTGAAGTAACAAAAGCGGTAGCATTAGGAGATCTCTCTAAAAAGATTGAAGTAGAATCGGGTGGAGAAATTTTAGAATTGAAAAATACTGTAAATGATATGGTAGATCAGTTGCGTGTATTCGCATCAGAAGTAACTCGTGTGGCCCGTGAAGTAGGAACAGAAGGTAAATTAGGTGGTCAGGCTGTCGTTCGTGGTGTGGCTGGTACATGGATGGACCTTACGGATAATGTTAATTTGATGGCTGGTAACTTAACCACTCAAGTGCGATCTATCGCTGAAGTTACAATCGCTGTAGCCAATGGTGATTTATCTAAAAAAATTGAAGTAGAATCTGGTGGTGAAATCTTGGAGTTAAAAAATACAGTCAATAACATGGTGGATCAATTACGTATTTTTGCTTCAGAAGTTACCCGTGTGGCTCGTGAAGTAGGAACAGAAGGTAAATTAGGTGGCCAAGCTGTTGTGAAAGGTGTAGCTGGTACATGGATGGACCTTACGGATAATGTTAATTTGATGGCTGGTAACTTAACAACTCAAGTACGTTCTATCGCTGAAGTAACAATCGCTGTAGCCAATGGTGATTTATCTAAAAAGATTGAAGTAGAATCAGGCGGTGAAATCTTGGAATTAAAAAATACAGTCAATAACATGGTTGACCAACTACGTATCTTTGCTTCAGAAGTTACCCGTGTGGCTCGCGAAGTAGGAACAGAAGGTAAATTAGGTGGTCAGGCTGTTGTTCGTGGTGTGGCTGGTACATGGATGGACCTTACGGATAATGTAAACTTGATGGCTGGTAACTTAACAACTCAAGTGCGATCTATCGCTGAAGTTACAATCGCTGTAGCCAATGGTGATTTATCTAAAAAAATTGAAGTAGAATCTGGTGGCGAAATTTTAGAATTAAAAAATACAGTCAATAACATGGTGGATCAATTACGTATTTTTGCTTCAGAAGTTACCCGTGTGGCTCGCGAAGTAGGAACAGAAGGTAAATTAGGTGGCCAAGCTGTTGTGAAAGGTGTGGCTGGTACATGGATGGATCTTACGGATAATGTTAATTTGATGGCTGGTAACTTAACAACTCAAGTGCGATCTATTGCTGAAGTAACTATTGCTGTGGCATTAGGTGACTTATCTAAAAAGATTGATGTTGAATCAGGTGGCGAAATTTTAGAATTAAAAAATACAGTCAATAACATGGTGGATCAATTACGTATCTTTGCTTCAGAAGTAACTCGTGTGGCTCGTGAAGTAGGAACAGATGGTAAATTAGGTGGTCAAGCTGAAGTACCAAATGTTGCTGGTACATGGATGGACCTTACTGATAATGTCAATATCATGGCTGCTAATTTAACAACTCAAGTACGTTCTATTGCTGAAGTAACAAAAGCTGTAGCCAATGGTGATTTATCTAAAAAAATTGAAGTAGAATCTGGTGGCGAAATTTTAGAATTAAAAAATACTGTAAATGATATGGTGGATCAATTACGTATTTTTGCCTCAGAAGTAACTCGTGTTGCTCGAGAAGTAGGTACGGAAGGTAAATTAGGTGGCCAAGCTGTTGTTCATGGTGTGGCTGGTACATGGATGGACCTTACTGATAATGTAAATTTGATGGCTGGTAACTTAACAACTCAAGTACGTTCTATTGCTGAAGTTACAATCGCTGTAGCTCTAGGTGACTTATCTAAAAAGATTGATGTTGAATCAGGTGGCGAAATTTTAGAATTAAAAAATACAGTCAATAACATGGTTGACCAACTACGTATCTTTGCTTCAGAAGT
Source organism: Cunninghamella blakesleeana (assembly GCA_017871115.1). Lineage (NCBI taxonomy): Eukaryota > Fungi > Mucoromycota > Mucoromycetes > Mucorales > Cunninghamellaceae > Cunninghamella > Cunninghamella blakesleeana. The sequence goes on from JAFCIZ010000005.1 coordinate 4,356,196, forward strand.
TACCCGTGTGGCTCGCGAAGTAGGAACAGAAGGTAAATTAGGTGGTCAAGCTGTTGTGAAAGGTGTAGCTGGTACATGGATGGATCTTACTGATAATGTTAATATGATGGCTGGTAACTTAACCACTCAGGTACGTTCTATTGCTGAAGTTACCAAGGCTGTAGCTTTAGGGGATCTTTCTAAAAAAATTGAAGTAGAATCTGGTGGTGAAATTTTAGAATTAAAAAACACTGTAAATGACATGGTGGATCAACTACGTATTTTTGCTTCAGAAGTAACTCGTGTGGCTCGTGAAGTAGGAACAGAAGGTAAATTAGGTGGTCAAGCTGTTGTGAAAGGTGTAGCTGGTACTTGGATGCATTTAACAGATAATGTGAATACAATGGCAAGTAATCTTACAACACAAGTTCGATCCATTGCTGTCGTAACAAAAGCTGTAGCTGATGGTGATTTATCTAAAAAGATTGAAGTAGAATCTGGTGGTGAAATTTTGGAGTTAAAAAATACAGTCAATAACATGGTGGATCAACTACGTATTTTTGCTTCAGAAGTTACCCGTGTGGCTCGCGAAGTAGGAACAGAAGGTAAATTAGGTGGTCAAGCTGTTGTGAAAGGTGTAGCTGGTACATGGATGGATCTTACTGATAATGTCAATATGATGGCTGGTAATTTAACCACTCAAGTACGTTCTATTGCTGATGTGACAACTGCTGTAGCAAAAGGTGATCTTTCGAGAAAAATCACTGTGGAAGTTCAAGGTGAAATCTTACAACTGAAGTAAGTTATATATATAAAATCCATTATACATATATATATATATATACTCATTAAAACTATTTTTTTTTTCTTATTTTTTTTTTTTAACCACGATTTTCATAAATCAGAGAAACTGTCAATTCGATGGTAGACCAATTGCGTGTTTTTGCAGCAGAAGTAACTCGTGTTGCACGTGAAGTAGGTACAGAAGGTATACTTGGTGGTCAAGCTACTATTGAAGGCGTTGATGGCACTTGGAAAGATTTAACAGATAATGTAAATCTTATGGCTAGCAATTTAACTGATCAATTGCGTGGCATTGCAACTGTATGTAAGGCTGTAGCTCAAGGTGATTTATCTAAAAAGATTGAAGTAGAAGTACATGGTGAAATAGCAGAATTTAAGAATACAATCAATACCATGGTAGAGCAACTTAGTTCATTTGCTTCTGAAGTAACTCGTGTAGCTCGTGAAGTCGGTACGGAAGGAAAACTAGGTGTACAAGCTCAAGTCATGGATGTAGAAGGGGTGTGGCGTGAAATCACAAGTAATGTCAATACAATGGCATCTAATTTAACTACACAGGTACGTGCTTTTGCTCAAATTTCAGCATCTGCTACTGAAAATGATTTTTCAAGATTAATTACTGTTGAAGCTTCTGGTGAAATGAAATCTTTAAAAACAAAAATCAATCAAATGGTGGGTTCTTTACGTGATGCTATTCAAAAGAATCGACAAGCAAGAGAGGCAGCTGAATTGGCAAATCGATCTAAGAGTGAATTTTTGGCAAACATGTCTCATGAAATTCGTACACCTATGAATGGTATTATTGGTATGACGTCTTTGACTTTGGAAACTGAATTGACCCGTCAACAACGTGAAAATTTAATGATTGTATCTAGCTTGGCCAATAGCCTTTTAACCATCATTGATGATATTTTAGATATTTCCAAAATTGAAGCCGGCCGTATGACTATTGAAGCTATCCCTTTCTCATTAAGATCTGCTATGTTTAGTGTTTTGAAAACATTGGCTGTCAAAGCAAATCAAAAAAAATTAGATCTTCTTTATAGCGTGGATAGTGGCATTCCTGATCAAATCATTGGTGATCCTTTGAGACTAAGACAAGTTATTACTAATTTAATTGGTAATGCAGTCAAGTTTACAACTACTGGTGAAGTAGCTTTACAAACTCGTGTAGTAGAAGTAGATGGTGATTCCGTGAAAATAGAAGTCTGTGTTAGTGATACTGGTATTGGCATTCAAGAAGATAAATTACATATGATTTTTGATACTTTTTGTCAAGCTGATGGTAGTACAACGTAAGTTATAATAACAAATAAATAATAAGTATTCATGTTGATATTTTAAATAATAAAATATAAATTAATGTGTTTATATATTAAATTATATGCACTCATCTGATTTTTTTTATCAATTATATTTACTCATATATTTAGACGTGAATATGGTGGTACTGGTTTAGGGCTTTCTATATCTCGCCATTTAGTCCAACTCATGGGAGGTGATCTCTGGGTAGAATCTAATTATGGTCGTGGATCTCAATTTTACTTTACAATGAATTTGAAACGTTTTGAAATGGATAAAAATGAAATTCTTGAAAAAATGCAACGGTTTAAAGGAAGAAATATATTATTTATGGATAGTTTGACCGATAAAACGGGTGTTATGGATGTGATTACAGACCTTGGATTAAACCCTATTCGTGTTAGTACTATAGAAGAAGTTACTGAATTTAATACTACAATAAACACTAGCAGCAATAATCTTGGCAATCACCCACCACTTATTGATACTGTAATTGTGGATCGTATGTGTTACGCTGAAAAGATTCGTGAAGCTGTTCATTTAAGATATACACCTATTGTTGTTGTCTCTCCTGAACCCCATAAATTAAATATGAAACTTTGTATTGATTTGGGTGTTACCGCTTATATCAACTCACCTGTCAACGCAGCTGACCTGACGCATGCTTTATTACCAGCTCTTGAAAGTCATGCTGCTTTGCCAAACGATTCTGGCAAATCGTTACCCTTGGAAATTTTATTAGCAGAAGATAATATTGTCAATCAAAAATTAGCATTACGAATCTTGGAAAAGTTTGGTCATCGTGTAAAGATTGTTAGTAATGGAAAATTGGCTGTTGATGCCTTTGAACAGCATTCATTTGATTTGATCTTGATGGACGTTCAAATGCCTGTTATGGGTGGTTTTGAAGCTACACAAAAAATTCGCCAACTTGAAATATCTTCTGGAACAAGTACTCGTACTCCTATTATTGCCTTGACGGCTCATGCTATGATAGGTGATAGGGATAAATGTTTACAATCTGGCATGGTAATAATAATAACAATAATAAAAAAAAAACAAAAGAAAAGAGAGAAAAACGAATAAAAATCATTCTAATTCACTATTATCAATTTTTTTAAAAATAGGATGAATATGTGACAAAACCTTTACGATTGCCTGAATTGATCTCTGCCATCAAAAAATTTGCTCCACAGTCTGCGCAGATGATGATGGAGCCAGTAAAAAAATAATGCCATTCACTTATTAAAAAAAAATCATGTTTATTTGAATTCATTTTAATCATCAAAAAGAAAGATGTATATCATGGAAGGAAAAAAATACCATTTATTTATTTATTTTATATATGAATTTATAAATTCATCCCCATATTTTAATAATTATTTTTATATAAATACTTATTATTTACATTTATCAACATTCATACAATAAAATCATTCATCATTTTTGATATATACATATATTTATTTATATTGATAAAAAAACTATAAGCATTTTTAATTTTTTTTAAAGTTAATCTTTAATATACTGCGTAATTTATATTCAAATTAGATTTTACTATTTACACATTATGTATAGAGTTCATAAAAATAAATTCATATACTATAATTTTAAGTATACTTTTCATCGCCTAACAATTAGCCTGAATAGTAAAATCCTTTCAAAACTGATTTTATTAAAAATTTGGTCTGCAATCTATTTTCGGAATTCAAAATTTTTATACAGTAGTAGTCAATTTTTTTCTTTTTTTTTTCTTTTGCTTATTTTTTTATTTTGTTATTGCTATTTTTTTAATATATATTGATATGAATAGTAGATATCGCGAACGAAAATATAATTCTTCGGATAACGATAGGCTATCAAGAATCATTTCTCAACCTGTACAAGCTTGGTAAAATATATATATATATATATATAACAATAATAATTCATTATTATACCTGTTACTTTCAATATTTTTTTAATTATTATTATTATTATTATTTACTTTTTCCTATTTTTATTCAGGGAAAAAAAATGGACAACAAGTACACGTTCAAAGAATTATCAAACTTACAAATGGGTCAAATGTAAGTAAAAATAGAAAATAAACTATTTTAAATTTATAAAAAAATATTAGTATGCCATTTTAATATAAACATATACTAATTTATATAGATGCTCTTTTTTTATATTATTAGCTGATAGAACGATAGTTTTTGAAGATGAAGATAATGAAGAAGAAGAAGAAGAAGAGGAAGAGGAAGAAGAAAAGGATCAAATAATGGATGATAATGAAAAGGTAAAGTAAGATACATTTATATTTCCTATTCATCTTAAAATATATATAAATATATCATAGCCAGCAAATGGAGATAAAGTCTTATAATTTATTTTATATTCTAACGCGATTAAATAACACTGTATATAAATATAAATAAATACATATAGTCCACCATCAAACACGAAAATAATGCTTTAACGGGTAACAGCAAATCTATGAGCAACAGTGAATCAAAACCAACAACGACAGAAACAACAGCAACAACAAATAATGATTCTGAAGATATGACCAAACAAGGTACAGGGTTATTTTCCTCTTCCGCTTCCTCAGGTATTAATAATAAACCATTATCAAACTTAGTGATGGAAGACGATGACAGAACACCCACACCTAAACTTTCAGACGTATCCGATGCAGATCTTGATCAAAATATGGATGATGATGATGATAAAAGTAATGCTGACGATTTAAACGATGCATCTAGACACCCTGCCTATGCGCCTCATGTACACCCACGACTCAATGATGAAGATATTATCGATTCTTTTGATATTTCGGAACAAACTTCAGCTGTGGCGACACCACAAGAGATAGGATATAACAATGATATCATTGCTATTAATGAAAATAATACCAATACATCTACGTCCATTAATACAACTACTACTTCTAATGATAATAATGACAATATGAATACTATTGGAAATGAAAACAATAATAATTCTAATTCTAATAACCAAACTGCCACCACTAACAACTATAACAACGACACTAATAAAAATGACTTAACGGCAGAAAAAAAGGATGATAACAATAATATTTCATCGGTTACTTCGCCTAATATAAATGAATCTACATCATCCAGTAATAATAGTGATCAACAAACACAACAACAACAACCACAACAACAGCAGTCAGTGGTACCAGAATCAATTGAACAAAGATTTCTTGCTGAAATCGATCATATGGATACACCCGGAGATAGAGATACCCCATTATACACTCCGGAAGATCTTCCATTACAAAGAGATATTACAGTAGTAGAAAATGATACAGATATGGAAATGTCAACTATTACACCAACAGAAACTGAAGATACTGATCAAATTCAACCCAATCAGCAATAATCATCTCATTCATAAACAAAATAAAACCAAACTAAACCCAAAAAAAAAAAAAAAAAAGCATTTTATTTTATTATTAGTGATATTTATTATTTATTATTTTATCATTTTTTTTTATTACTATTAATATAAAACATGTATTAATGACTCTTTTTATATTAATTTTATTTTGGATTTCATTTTTATTGGGGTATTATTTTACTTATCGTTTATCCATCCATTCATAAATATGTATTTTTAATAATTGATGGATATTTTACGAAAACAACCTAAATTACAAGAGTTGAAAATTATTAAACCCAGTATACAAATGATTCAGCATTATATTCTTCAATTATGTAAATTTATAATACAACAAACGGTTTATTTTATTCGATTTCAAATTATAATTCATATAATTCTCGCCATTGCCAATATTTTATCAAGTTTGCGGTTTATTACAATTTTTATTATTTCAAATATTACTCACTCCTTTGGCACTATTCTAGTTAGTTTTAGCTGTCTCTTTTTTATAGTTTTTATCTCTATAGGTTTAGTTTTACTCCCTTTTGCATTTTTTTTGATCCTATTATCTATTCTATTTGCTATCACTGTATCATATCTTTATTTTTTTCTTAATTTTATATATATGAAAATTACTTAATATTAATAATCAAATAAAATATAAAACCTTTGATCAAAAGAATTAGCTTTAATTTATATTCCAAATCATTAATTTAATAAACATTATCTTACTTTATAATCGACAGAGGGAATCGAAAATAAAAACAAATTGAAATGATCAAGTAAATCAAAATAATATGAAAATGTCATGTTAAAATAACTTTTTTAGTGATATGTATTAATAATAGCTCTTTATTTATTAACTTACTTTTTTGTTATCCTAAAACTATAAAGGGATTTTTTCATTGTTAATAGTAGAGCCTATTATCATATGAAAAATAAACAATTTTTATATCTTAACTAAAAAAAAATGGTCATCGATTCTTATTTTTTATTTTTTAAATAATATATATGCTCTAATACTAATGATAATTATAGTAGAAATATTTTTATTATTATTATTATTATTATTATAAGATTATAAAAAAAGATTATTAAAAACTAATTATGATGATATATGATTTTTTTAAAAAGGAAATAGACGGACTTTTAACCAACATAAATAAAAAGAGTATGAATTTTTTTCACTTCCCCCTTATTTTTTTTTCTCTCACTCTTTTTCTTATTTTTTATTTTTAATATTCCCTCTCTTTTCACTTTCATTTTATAATAAATATATAAACATATTCATAAGCTTTTACACGTTAGTTCATGTCTTCAGGAAGTTGGCAGGATGTTACAGACTCCATTTATATTGAAAACGAGGAACAAATAAATCAATCACCAACAAACTTATTACTTACAAAGGAAACCGATCACCCCGTGCTCAACTTTGATAGATTTAATAACTTAAATATTGATTATCATTCGGATACCTCTTTTCAAGAAAATAATTCACAGCCTGAACTACCCTTACTTTCTAATTCTACTTTATCTTTACATGACACTGATAAATTATCAATTAGCTCTTCTACTCAATCTAACTCACCTTCATTTCAGCACCAGCATCATCGCACTCCAGACCAAACTTTAAAACCAGATCAACTAAATAATAACATTAAAGAAGAAAAAGAAGAAGTGAAAAAAAAAGATAATGAAAGTATTGTAGAAGAAGAAGAAGACGAAGGCGAAAATGAAGAAGAAGAAGAAGAAGAAGAAAGACAAAAAGAAAGTGAGGAAAATAAAACTGAAATTATAAAAGAAAAAGAAAAAGAGAATAATCAATATGAGCAACATCCCAGCCATATTAGCCATACAATGTTAAATACAATCAATCATAACTATCCTGTACATATTTTACCTCATGCTGATTCATTTGCATCATGGTCACCGTTAAAAAAAGGTGCATCCATCCCATGGCTTTTTACACAAGATATTGACGAGGATCAAGACGTTAATAATACGAATAATCATGATGATAATGATGACGACAATGATATTGACAATGATTCAGTTATACTTCGAAAAAAATGGGAGTCATTGCAACAATTAAAGCTTCAGCAGCAGCAACAACAAAAAGAGAATCACCTTAACAATAAAGCAACAACAATGGAGAATCCATCTCCATTAAATACACCTTCTTCTCCTCCATTAAATTCTATTGCTGATACAGATACCATAAGTTTTATTCATCAATATAAACCTGCATTTAATAATCATCCTTCTTATCATCATTCTAATGATAAAACATTTCAATTTTCATCTGTCATTACTGATCATCATCAAGCAAATGAATCTCTTTTGCTTCATATAAAAGAGTTGGCTCATCAAGATAATGTATATAATACCATTAAAGATTTAGATATAAGTCATCAACAACTGACAGCTGTACAAAATCTGAATACCCTTTTACCTCAATTAGAAAATTTGAACATGTAAGAATGAAATATAATAAATACTTAAATAGTTAATTATTAACATAAATAAATAAATAAATCAGCAAAAGGGCATATATATATATATATATAATATGCATGAATAAAATAACCTTAAAAAAAATATTAATATTGCGTATTATTATTATATAATAATAGATCTTTTAATAAAATTACCAACTTATCTGGATTACCGTTAACCTTAAAAACCCTTAAAGCTAAATCAAACAAGTATGCCAACTCTATTTTTATTTTATTTTATTTTAAAAAGCACATGCATAATACTTATATATCAACATTCTAATTATTTTATATCTATTTGTACCTTGTTTTTAATTAGATTAACAGATATTGAAGGGTTCCGGTTACTATGTAGATTGGAGTATTTGGATGTAAGCGATAATGCACTTGATACATTTGATGGTAATCAATAATAGAAATTTGAACACACACACACACACACACATATATATATATATATATATAAACGTTTTGTATTTATTATATTATGCTACTCTGTTTTTGTTTTATTTTGCTTTATATAATATTAGGAATTGGGACATTGTATTACTTAAAAACTATTTTGGCTGATAATAATAAACTTACAAGTTGTAAATCCTTTGATCAATTGCATGGCTTAGAAACATTATCACTTCATGGAAATTTTATCGAATTTTTAGAGTTCGAAAATGCATCAATGTAAAGACAACTTTTAATATTTATAATACATATTCGATGTTATTATTGTCATTATGATTATGATTATGATCATAATTATTGTTATATTTATCATCCTGTTTATTTCTATTTATTTCTATTAATAGGTATCAACTTCGAAAGCTTGACTTATCTTATAATAGAATTAGATCCATTGAAAAATTAAAAGGTTTACCTAAATTACAAGAATTGAATATATGTAAGTATATATATAGTTAGTTATAGTTACTAGTATATTAATATATTCCTTTTTTATTTGATTTATTTTATATATATATATATATATATATTTAAATAGGCCATAATAGTGTTGAATCCATTGATTTAAATGGACCTTTAAATAGTTTATCTATTCTCAAGATGAGCCACAACAGATTGAAATCCTTTGATGGTCAATTGTTTCCAAATTTAAAGCTTATTTATATCGATAAAAATCAATTGGTTAGTGTGGTGGGTCTATTTTTAATAAATCGTTTGGACACTTTGTCATTACGCGATCAAGGGGATCAATCATTGTAAGTTTAAAAAATAATAATACGATTACAAAATAAAATAAAAACATAAATAAATATATTATAAGGTAATAACTATTATTTCTTTTCTTTCTATTATTGTTATCATTATAGGCAAATTGATATGAAAGATATAAGAGAAGTTCGTAAACTATACTTTTCTGGTAATAATAAATAATAGTAATAAAATATTATAGATTTATTTATTGAATGAAGCTAAGAAAAGATTAATTAATTTTTTTATTTTCTTTTATTTTTAGGGATGCCTATAAAACAATTGAATAGTTTAAAAGAATTTAATAACCTGGAATATTTAGAATTATGTTCAACTCAATTAGAAGAATTACCTAAAAATTTTGCTTCACAAGTTCCTAACCTTGGTGTCCTTTACCTTAGTTACAATTATATCAAGAATATCAGCCCATTAAAAGATTTAAAGTTGTTACAAAAATTAGTGTTAATTGATAACCGAATCAATCGTTTAAATGAACTCGTATCTACTGTTCGTACACTCCCTTCACTTGCTTATTTAGATTTAAGGTATGAAGCATAATTATTTATAAATGTATTTTTTATGTGCTCGCGTACTTGTGTATTTGCTTGCTTGATACCTCTCAATATTAGAATTTTATTTTTATTTTTATTTATTATTTGTTTTATAGGCAAAACCCACTTACATATAAACTTTATGCCAGCGTATATTGTCCTGTTATCTATAAATCTACTATGAATAATTACAAATCACCATTGTCTCGCTATATAGCCCATGAACACGACAACACTTGGGTATCTCGTGATGCCATAACATTTGATAATTTACCAGAACATTGGAAGCAACGTAGAAATACATATCGATCTCTTTTTATCACCGAGTGTAGTTCACTTGGTATTTTGGACAATATTGCAATTACTTTGGATGAAAGAAATAATGCTTTAAATAATGTTGAGAATTATGTCAAAAGATAAAAATTTCAATTTAGTTTATTTTTCTGCTTTTATTTTTTATATCTTCAATAAACTTTTTATATTACATGTATCAACATCAAAAAAAAAAGGGTTCCTTTTTTTCTTATTCTCTATTAATTTCCTTTTTTGAATTGTTCATGTGATGTTTTATTTAAGCACCGCGTAATTTTTTTTGATACATTTTCTATCATTTTTATTTTTTTCCTTTCCTTTTCTTTTTTTTTTTTTTTAATATAAATCAGTATATATATATGTTACGTGCCTTAACACGTTTTAAAAACTCTCGTACAAAAACAACGACAGCAGCAAAAGTTATGGCTTCCACCTTTTCAACCAGTTCTACAACTACTTTATCAACGAAAACCACAACACCACCACCAAAAGAAGCTCTTGAATTTGTCGAGTTTCTTAATGGTTCACCTTCTCCCTTTCATGCTGTTCATGAATCAGCAAAGCGCTTAGAACAAGCAGGATTTAAAAAACTAAGTGAAAAGGCAGATTGGAATCTTGAACGAAAAGGAAAATATTATTTTACTCGTAATGGATCTTCTATTGTTGCTTTTGTAGTGGGTGGTCAATATAAACACGGGAATGGATTTTCTATTGTTGGTGCTCATACTGACTCTCCCTGTCTTAAGGTATACATACATACATACATATATATATATATATATAGGATGCAACATATATTTATATATATTTATATATGTATGTCTATTTATTATGTAGGTTAAACCAATTTCAAAAAAAGAATCTGTTGGTTATTTACAAGTCGGTGTTCAATTATATGGTGGTGGTATATGGTAAATAAATGATTATATATAAAGCAAAAGGATAGTATTAAAAAAAGAAAGGTATCAAAATAAACGAGTAATTAATAAATATATGAAGGCATACATGGTTTGATCGTAATTTAGGTATTGCTGGTAGAGTTATGCTTAGACATAACAATGGCTCTTTTAAACATACTTTAGTTAGAATCCATAAGTAAGTACACATGCAAATATATATATATATATATATTTATAAATATCTTGTTTTATTTAATTATTATTATTATTATTATTATTCTAGACCTATTTTAAACGTTCCCACTTTAGCTATCCATTTGGATCGTTCTGCCAGTAATGACTTTCAATTTAATACTGAAACTCAATTATTACCTATCTTAGCTACCACAGTGAAAAAGTAAAACTATTTATAAATGAATTAATGAATAAACAAAAAAAAAAAAAAAAAATCATCATTTTCGATTTTTAACTTTATTCTTATCCTGTTTTTTAGTGAGCTTAATGCAGTAGATAAAAAAAGTGTATTATCCGATCAAGAACAAAAACATCATCCAGCATTAATTCGCCTTTTAGCTGAAGAACTTGGTGTTGATGGTAATACTAAATAATAATAATAATAATAATAATAATAATAATAATAATAATAATAATAATAGTAAAAGAAAGGGAAAGGGAAAAATATAATTAAGAATAATCAAATGTTAATTATCTATGATTTATTTGTTTATTTATTTTTTAAAAACAGGTCATCAAATCCATGATTTTGAATTATGCTTATACAATATGGAAGAAGCAAAATTTGGTGGAATCAACGATGAGTTTATATTCTCTTCACGTTTAGATAACCTTGGCATGTCTTACTGTTCATTAATGGTAAATTTGATATTATATTGATACTTGGTATTCGTATATATATGTACATATATAAAAAAGGCATTATTATAATGTTTAACGGATCATTCTTATTATCGTAAATTATATATATATATGTATATATATATATATATATATAATTTTTCTTTTATTTTCTTTTTTCTTTTCTTTTCTTTTTTCTTAAAATAATAATAATAATAATATAGGGTCTTATTAATTCAAGTGAAAATATAGATGATGAAACAAATATTAGATTAATATCATTGTTTGATAATGAAGAAGTAGGAAGTACAACAGCCCAAGGGGCCAATTCCAACCTTTTACCTTCTACATTGGAAAGAATCATAGAAACCAAGATTGATAATAACAAGGTACCTAATTGGTTAAATAAAAAAAAGAAGACGACACTTTACTCACATACTTCTTCTAAATCATCTATCGATTATGCTCCATCTTCATGCTTTTCTTTTCCATTTCCAAAACGTCCTCATCATCCCCAGTCTAGTTCCAAAGTATTATTTGAACAAGCCATTCATAAAAGTTTACTTGTCAGTGCTGATATGGCTCATGCAGTCCATCCAAATTATACGTAAGTTTAAAAAACAAAAAGAAAAATTATAAATATGATGGTGAACTTTTATTTAATCTTTTTTTATCCATTATTATTTTTGTTATCATTTAATTTTATTGGAAAATAATAGTGAAAGATACGAAGAAAATCATCGTCCTGCATTACACAAAGGAACTGTTATTAAAATTAATGCTAATCAGGTAACCTAAAGAACGAAAAAAATAAAAAAAGTAATTTTTTTTAAAAAAAATTGAAATTTATATTCATTAACTTGGAAATATATATAATATATTAGAAATACGCTACAACAGCACCAACCAGCTTAATCCTTCGCGAAATTGCTAATAGACGAAATGTTCCAATTCAAGTAATATAAATATTCTAAAAAAAAAAAAAAGAAAAATTGATGTTTGAAAATAAAATAAATGTATATTTACCTATTATTTCATCATTTTTATTTTATTTTATTAGGAATTTGTTGTCCGTAATGACTCTCCTTGTGGCAGCACGATTGGCCCAATGCTTTCTGCTAAACTTGGCCTTCGCACTATTGGTAACTACAAATAATAAAATAATAAAAACAAAAATCAATTAATAATAATGATAATAATCATTATCATAAGATTACACTAATACATATAAAAAACTTTTTTTATTATTTTTTATAACATAGATGTTGGCAATCCACAATTAAGTATGCACTCTATTAGAGAAACGGGTGGGGTTGATGATGTTAAGAATGGTATTGATTTATTGAAAGGCTTTTTTGAATTATTCCCCACGGTTGATGCTCAAGTATTTGTTGATGATGAATAAAATATATTTTTTACTTATTAGTTTTTATTTTTTTTTTTAAAAAAAAGAGCCATGACAACCTTTTTACTACAGTCCTATTCTCGTTTTTATTATATTTTATTTTTTTGCATAAACTTAAATGACTTATTTGAAACCTTTTCTATTAATATATATATAGTATTTTATTTTAATATTTGACATGTTCATATGATGGTTCTTTTTTATAAATAATATTATCATCAGATCACTTTTTATTAGAAATGAAAAACATGTTTAAACCTTGAAATTTTTTTATTTTAAAATTAAAAAAAGTCGCTTGTTTAAAAAATTTATTTTTTATCTTTCTTTCCCTATTTTATCACTTTTATTTTTTATTCTTCCTTCATAAAGCGTTTAATTATATATACACTAGATCCTTTTTTTTTTTTGTTAGCTTTTAATAATCCATTATTTTATTATTCTCATTTAACTAAATCTACCTTAATTTTGATTTCTTTAAAAAAATAATATTGTATAAAAAATGAGGAGAACAAGTAAAAAAAGAAAAATTGTTTCAGGTATGCAAACCAGAAGTTCTACCACCAATAAAGGAAAACAAATTCAGCGTCAAACTGAAAATAGTAACATATCAGAAACTGTAACTACCACAACAGCAACTGCATTCCCTTCTTCTTCTTCACCATCGCCACCGTCAACAACGATGGAAACTAACTTCCGTGTAACGACATCATCTAGTAATGACGGTCTAGCACCTTCAAGAGCCTTAACTCGCAGTCAATCTGGCGATGAATCTTTTGTTAGCAGATCTTCTTATACAACTACAGAATCAAGTTCTTTTGCAGATCAATTACAAAAACCAAGACAGCCAACAAGTGCAAATGATATAGAAAGAAATTTATTAGAAGAATGGTAAGTAAATAAATATACAAAATAACATAAATGTAACTATTATTATTGTTTATGTATCTATTATTAATAGATGATAATTTTTTGTTATTTATTTTTTAACTTTTTTTTTTTGTTTTTGCATAACTGAAATTTCGCCCCGTGTCTATTTTTTATTATTATAATTATCTTATTTAGGATTAGGGATAATTATGAGCCAAAAAAAGACGCTAATGTGCCACGCCAAGGGTTATTTGAGCATTATAAATATTATTGCGCAACCAATGGCATTACACCTATTAACTCTGCTACACTTGGTAAGGTTATTCGAGCTGTTTATCCTGGTGTTGCTACAAGAAGATTAGGAAATCGTGGTCAATCAAAATACCAATATAGTAATCTTCAGCGACGTGGAATGAACTTAGAAATTACTAATAATACTACTACGACTGATACAGACAACAATAACAATAATTATAATAATAGCGATAGCCATCATCAAGTTAATAGTAATAACAGCAATAATATCAGCAGTAATGTTAGAAATGACGCAAATTCATTACCAGCAACATCTTCTTTTTATTCTATCAACGATAATATTACCATGACATCACCTTCCATGTCTACATTAAGGATGGATTCATTAAGATCAGCAAATACGGATTCGACGTCTTTAATTACACCTAATTCTTCTTCAACATCATCTTCATCGTTACAAATTTTACCTCCCTTTCGACTTCCCGACCCTTCCAATCACTCGTTACCTTCTATCCAATTTGCCGATTTTTCATCATCACCACCATTGCCACCTTTCTCTTCCTCTACATCATTAAAAACTTCTCATTCATTAAATAACGATTTAAATACTAGTCATACCAATCCAACTATATATCAATTAAATCAAAGCACATTACCACCACCACAACAACAACAACAGTCATCGCCTGTAGCATATACAACATTACCTCAAGATCAATTCATTACTCTTCCCTCATTAACTTATCCTATGTTTTGTTTGAAAACCAATTCTACTACTTTAGCAAGTATTATTAGTCAATTTTCTATGAAATATGAACATCATTGTCGTTCTCTCTTTCATTATATTTGTACTGGGAAATTTGAAGAGGTAATATATATTGATAAATTATCTATTTATAATTTTATTAATCTTTTTTTTTTTTCTAGCTTCGTACAGTATATGAACAGTTTTATTATCGCTTGCCAAATGATATGAAGAATATGTTACATGAAGTCCCTGAAATGACTGACTCTATCTGGAAATGGGATTGTATATTATATGATGTAAGTTATCCTTCTCTTCCTCTCGCTTTTTTATTTATTTATTGAAAAAAAAAATATCAAATTTGAAAATAGACTTAATAATTTTCTTTTAATAATAATTAAATTAGACCTTGATTATTCAACTTTTACCAAACATTAATACACCAACAAGTGATACGATGATGAGTAACCTTAGGCAGTTCACAAAGGATTTACCCAATTTCTTACAGGATTTATTAAAAGATTATCCTAATGCATTAAGGCTTAGAAAAATAGATGTTGCTAGTATTTTTGTTGCCAAGCTTCGCAGACATTTGACATTAAATCAATACGCATTAACTGTTACAGATATTATAAGACAGCCACATCTTTTGAGAGCTATGAAGGAAATTTGGATAGAATTGGATTTTGGTATCATACTTGATCATGCTCTATGGATATGCGATTGTAAAAATAATGATATGAAAACTATTTGTAAGTTTCTTTTTTTATTATTATTTATTTATTTTTTTTTAAAAAAAAAAAAACATAATGATATGTAAGTTTTTATAATCATCCTTTTAAACTAACTTTATAATATCTTTCTTCATTTTATTATTACTATAATTGATATTAGTGGAAAATGAAATCTTTTATTTGCTATCTCATGGAACTACTTTAGAGCAATGGATGGAATGGGAAGAACAGGTCATTGATAAATATCTTGGACCAACACCAAAGGTAAAATGTATATATACTCAAAGACACATGAAAATATATAAATATAAATTTATATTTACTTAAAATTGTGCACAAATACTAATTTTTCTTTTCTTTTTCAATTTATTTATAGCAACCTAATCTACAAGAAATTGATAAATATATAGCAGCATCTAAACAATTTATATTAAAATGGAATATGTATAGTGGATTGATCACTCAGCAACTGACCATGAAAAAAGTACCCCATTTAGGTAACCAAAAAATAAAATAATAATAATAATAATAATAATAAATAAAAAAATAAATAAATAAAAAAACAATAACAAATAAACAAAATTCAACTTAAAAAAAAGTTATACTAACGATACATGTATATATATAGATTCTTTTAAAGCATTTCAATTCTTTTTTAGCGATTTGATTTTATATCATGTTGAAGAACGAATTGCAGGTATTAATGCTAAATTATCACAACCTTTACCTACTCGAGATACATCATCCTCAGCTTCAAATTCCTCCTCATCGCCAACAAATTATAATATTTTAACTCATTAAAACAACTCTAATATACTAATAACTCAATACTTTACGCATATACATATACATATATATATTTCTCTTTCAATTTATAATTACAGTATCTATAAATATCACACCCATATATCATTTGTATATATTTTATTTTTTATCTTAGGTGGGTAATATACTTTTATATGTATTCCCATTTTTATCATCTTTGTTATATATAAACATATATCTATTCTATATTATTACCCCTTTTTATATATAAAACTTAATATGAACTGCGTTAATGCTTAAATACTAAAAAGTAATAATAAACTAGCTGCCTTTTTTTATTTTATTTTTTTTAAAAAAAGATTCATTCTAATTTATGCTCCGAAGAAAAAAAATTAAGATAAAAAAGCTCCTTTTTTTTCTCTTTTTCAAGTACTTTTATGTATTATTTTTATTATTATAAATATTAGCGATATTATTTTTATTATTATTTTATTATAATTATTATTCATTTATCCATTCATTCATTCATTTATTCGTTCCTTCTTTATAAATATAAACAGTACATTTAAAAAAACTGATTACATGTCAGAACATGTTGATCTTTCCTTTAAACCATTGCCAGAATCAGATACAGCCTCTACAATAACAAGTAATACAGCTGAAAATGAACAACAACAGCAACAACAAGAACACCAGCCATCACTATTACCGACAGCACCATCGAATAAAAAACGCACCACTACTTCAAATTCCATTTATAATAATAAAAAAAAGACAAGTAGTTTAAGATATAAAATGAAACCAACCAATGAACTACATGATAGTTTTGAAACAATGGATTTAAATCATATCCCACCTACTTCACAAAAGAATAAACATATTTCATCTTCATTATCACCAGTACCATATTCTTACATAAATAATAATAACAACAGCAAATGTAATAATAATACTAATAATAAAAAAGAAAAAGAAAAAGAACAGGAAAATCACATTACGGATAACCATGATAATCCTAATATTTCTCTTGATAATAATTATCTATCGCAACGTTATTCACTAAAACAGCCTACGTCAATCGACCAACACACTTCTTCTCCACCATCATCATCAGCAGTAGCTGATTTTCCTCTAGAAGTAAATAATATTCATTCTACTCTTCAGCAACAAAAACAACCAAAACAAGCTTTACGCACGGTTCCAATAAGAAACTATGAACAATTTCCTGGAAATAATGTATTTTTTTGTAATGGCCGTATTTTAACTAATCGTGCTTTTTGGGCTTTTATTATTACTATTATTTTATTATGTGGACCATGTATATTATTTGCTATTTTCGTGTAAGTGTAAAAAATATAAATATTATTATTTTTTTGGGGGGATGTGATGACATATATATATATATATATATAATAGATTCTTATGCATAGATTAATATGGTTCGATTTTTATTTTTAATATTATTTATTTAAATTAGATGCCCGTGGCTATGGTTTAACATTTCGCCAGCAATCCCTATTTTATTTGGCTATACGTTTACTTTATGTTTTGCGTCAATGATTAAAACTTCTTGGACCGATCCTGGAGTAAAATAAATACATAAATTAAATTAATATATCATCACAATTATAATATATATATATATATATATATATATATATATATATATATAATTGTATAAATAAATAATAATATTAATAGTACTAATATTAAAGATTAATTTTTATTAATATTATTATTATCTTTAATGTTTAGATTCTACCTCGAAATTTATATGCACCATCGACCATATCAGCAAAAGATAGATTTGGGCATGCTTATGAATTACAACATGAACCTCCTCCCCCTATACGGGATATTATAATTAAAGGTGAAGTTACCCAATTAAAATACTGTGATACATGTGGTATATACCGACCTCCAAGAGCAAGTCATTGCCGACAATGCAATAACTGTGTTGGTAAGATTTAAAAAATAGATGATAATAATTAAATAAAAACATGCTCAAATAATAACAATAATAATAAATATATTTGAAATAGAACATGAAGATCATCATTGCATTTGGTTAAATAATTGTATTGGAAGAAGAAATTATAGATCTTTTTTCACATTTATTGTCACCGCTTCTATATTATGTGTCTACGTATTTTCCTTTTCTTTGGTTCAATTAGTTTCTTTATATTTAAACAGTGGCGCAAACTCTTTTCAAGTAATCTTATCTGAAACACCCATTAGTTTATTATTAGCTATTCTTTGCTTTTTATTAGCTATCCCAGTGATTAGTTTGACAGGATATCATTGCTTTTTAACAATGCGTGGTGTTACAACTCATGAACAGGTATACAGATAATGAAATAATAATAATAATAATAATAATAATAATAATATTACTATTATTATTAAAAAAGAGCAAATTAATTTCTTTATTAATTTTAATATTTTAATTATTTAATTCATATATATAGTTACGCTATTCAATTGCAATGAAGCCTTTTGAAAAACATCTATTTGATTTTGGAAATCCGTTACTTAATTTTAACTATGCTCTTTGTCGACCAAGGGCCAAAAGGTAATATATACATAAGTATATATTTATATATAAACATTTATCTTCCCATGATTTTTATGATTCATTGTTAATTAATATATTATTACTTTATTATCGTTTGGAATAGCTATTTGGCTCGTAGGAAATATATGCAAGAAAGATATAATATTAACGACGAACTTGATCATAATCAAATCATAGAACCACAAAATACTAACCAGCCTTCCTCCTCTTCCTCATCTCCTCAATTCAATACAAATTAATCTATTGTTATTCATTAACTTATATATATATATATATATATACTTATATTTATATTTATTTTTCTGCTATCTAATATTTTTTTTTTCTTACATATTACATTCTTTAAACTATTTAATATTTATTATTATTACTACTACTACTACTACTTTTTATTATTATATATATATATATATATTTAATTTGTAATTATTTATTCATACTTTTTATTTATATTTAAAAGATTTATTAAAATAATATTTTTTTTTTGGTATAATAACACGATATAAAAAGAGAAAATCATCCTTAAAACAAACTTCTGTTTTATTTTATTATTAAAAAACAATATTTTGCGACAAATAACCTGTTTATACTTTAATCTAGAACTATTGTATATATGTATATATTTTTTTAAATATATAATTACACTTTTAATTAAATAAAAATAAAAAACAATTCATTTTAAAATTTTTAAAATAGTTGATTTTTTTTATAGTCCATTAGAAACTTATATTTAGTAATTAATATATTTTATTATGAAAAAGTATGGCAAAAATAAAAAATCTGGTCGCTATAAGTAAAAAAGAGTTTACTATTCGAAAACCTATTGGGATTTTAAATCGTTCAAAAACCATGAGGTATTCTAGGGTTAGTTTGCTATATCTTAATTTTTCGATATAATCATTATAAAATCATATATTTTAGAATAAAACTTAGGTATTACTGGTTAAAAGGAATTGAATTACATTGTTTTTAATATACTTCCATTATTACAAAAGGTTAAAAAATAGAAATGAAAAAAAAAACATTTTTTATAAACTGAAAGATATTTTCTTCTTCCTCTTTCCCCTTTTTTATTATGTTTTGCATAACTATATGATTCGATAAATAATGATATATTATCTTTCACATTATTTTTTGTACTCCTTAATTAATATAGTATTTTTTTAAATATATATATATATATATATATATATATACGTGTATAAGAGCAAGTAGAATTTATTTAAATAGGCAATTTAAATAATAATAATAAAAAAAAAGGTGATAGTATAATTATAATAGGATACATTAATTTATTGTATTAATTTGTCTTATCTAACAATCTAGTTGAACTTGATATCAATATCAGCATTTCTAGCCATAGTAAGGATGTTAGAGAAGTTAACAGCCTTCTTGGCAGCAATATCAAGATCATCGACGGCAAAGATACGAAGACCTGAATCAGCAATCTAAAAAAAAGAAAAAGAAAAGAAAAGAATAGACTTAATACCTCTGTTTCAAACCACATGAATATATGTATACATAAACCTTTTTTTTTCATTTTTATTTTTATTTTTTTTATTTTTGCTCAACTTACTAATTTTTTAGCTTCATCAACTTTAGTACCCTTAAGACGAACAACTAAAGGAATCTTAATATCAAGATCCTTGGCAGCAGCAATGATACCTTCAGCAATAACATCGCATCTCATGATACCACCGAAAATGTTAACGAAAGCGGATGTGACCTATCATATATGTACATATATATATATATATTAGTGTCCCTATTCCTTATTAGCTTATATATCCTACTTTCTTCAGAAAATAAGATAAAATAAATATAAAAAGTAACTTACATGGGGGTCAGAAGTAATGATTTCAAAAGCGGCCTTGACAGCTTCAGGAGTAGCTAAAAAAAATGAAAAGCATATTTAAATTAATATTTTCTTTTTATTCTATTTCTGTCTTATATATATAAATATTTATATATCTTTACCACCACCACCAACATCTAAGAAATTAGCAGGTTTACCACCATGGAGTTGAATAATATCCATAGTAGCCATAGCTAAACCAGCACCATTGACTATATAAATAAATAAGAATAAAAAAAACAAACCATCAGTATTCACTTTGCATTTTCATATCTCTTTTAAGTTAAATTGATATAATAAATATGTGTATATAAACTAACCTAAACAACCAATGCTTCCGTCTAAACCAATATAATTGAGGTGGTATTTGGCAGCAGCAATTTCACGAGAATCTTCTTGGGAGAAATCACGGAGTTCGAAAACATCTTTTTGTCTGAAGTCAGCATTATCATCAAAGTTTAACTATTGAATAGTAACAATAATATTAATGAAACATTGTTTTAATAATTAGTATACACACTGAATATCATTCGATTATCGATTATTATATAATATATTTAATGTTATTACCTTAGCATCCATACAGAGGACTTTATATGTATAAATATATATATAAAAAATAATTTTTTTTTAAAAAAAAAAGAAAATACAAAATTAGTATATTAAATTACAAAAAAATTATTGCATTCATAATAAAGAGTTAGAAAAAATTACTTTGATGATCGCTGGTTTCTGATAAAGGATTAATTTCAACTTGAGTAGCATCTCTTTCAGTGAAAAGTTTGTATAAGTTCATAAAGGTGTCAGCAGCATCATCTTGAGCAACATCACTGATACCAATCTTCTTGGCTAAAGCCTTAGCATCTTCATGAGAAAGACCTTTATTGATATCGATGGGTAATTTTACAATAGCATCAGGGTTTTCCTTAGCGACAGTTTCAATATCCATACCACCTTCAGAAGAAGCAACGATGACAGGGCCAGCAGCTTGACGATCCATCAAAATAGCAAAGTAGTATTCATTACGAGCATATTTACGTTCACAAATGAAGACGGCGTCACAAGGTTTACCTTCGGCACCAGTTTGCTTGGTGATTAATCTATGACCAAGCATTTTTGAGGCTAAAGTCTTAGCTTCTTCAGGACTATTTAACAAAAGAGAGGAAAATAGGTAAATATATGTCGTAACAAAAAAATGCTTTCCAATTTAGTAATATGTATAAATGGTTATAACAATAAAGAAAATAAAACCAACTTACGTAGAGATAAGCTTAACACCACCTTTATAACCGTTATCGAAATGGCCTTTACCACGACCACCAGCTAAAACTTGAGCCTTAATAACAAGATCATCGGTACCTAAAATAAATATATAAATGTATAAATGAATAAATAAATAATCAATGATAAGAGTATAGCAATAATAATAAAAATAATAATAATTATAATTATAATAAAAAAGTTTTCTAATAATTATTATTTATTTATATAATTATTTTAATCCCCACCAAAGTATTTCCTTTCCGCTGATTTCATATTATGTTATATTTTATACATTTATAAATTTATACCTAATTTCTTAGCAACTTCATAAGCTTCTTCGGGAGTCTTTGCAACTTGACCTTTTGGAGCATTGATACCATACTTTCTCATCATATCAATGGATAAATATTCATGAATATTCAAAAAACGCTTTTGTTGTTGTTGTAAAGAAGGTTGGGCAATCTATAAATAATAATACCGTGTTAATTTGATACATCTTATATAAAACCTTTTTTATTTATATTACACATATTTAATTATATATTTCCTTATTTTCATAATGACTCTCTTATTTATATATATATGAATTTATTATTATTATTTATATAAAACTATTTTTTCTTATTACTTTTGAGGCACGAGTGGCCATACTAGCAACGGAACGAAGAGACTTGTACATGATATCAATCTATATGAAGATGAAAAAATAATAATAAAAATAATAAAAGATATGAGAAAAAAAAAAATTAAAAAAAATACCGTGTTTTTCTTTTTTTATATATACTATTTAATGAAAATAATAATTACCTTTTATATATTAATGAAAATAAAATAAAATATATAAAGAGTTGGGTGGTTTATATATATAAAAGAAAGAAGAAAAAAAAAAAGATCTATATAAAAAAGTTTAAAATATATTGGGAAAAGAAGTGAAAAAAAAAACAATTTCAATTTTTTTTAATGTACGCCCAGTCCTCCCTCGGCCGGCTTAATTCGGAAAGAGTGAGAGAAGAAAAAAAATTTATAAGTGTGCTTTTTTAATTACCGCGATGTCATGGTTAAAAAAGGATCGGCGACGGCCGTCTTTAATAATAAAACCAACATTATTTATTGATATTGTTCATTACATAAATATAATAAAAACCATCTTTTATATAAGGACCTTTTTTTTTAATATCTTTAATACCAGTGTTATATTATTTTAGTTTTTTTAAAAAAAAACAAAAAAATGATTGATACAGGTGAAATTTAAAATACTAAAAAATAAACTGAAGGAAGGTCACAAAAAATTGAAAAATATGGGAATATACATGAAAAAACTATGTATAATCACATAGCAAAAAAAAAACCCGCCGTTTCCTTCGGAATATGAATTGGTTCAATAAGTAAATCAAAGTGAAGTTTTGACCATTTATTGATATAAAACTATATAATAGTCAAACTACATACATAAAAAACTATTTAATACTATACAAGATACAATATACAAGTGATTTGATTATAAAATTAATACTATATTTCTGTAACTATATATTATTTATAATTAAAATACTAGTAGATCCTATAAAATTGAAAATGATTAATATACAACTTATATATAAATAAATAATAATATGATATTAACATTATTTATACCAATTTATTATAAAGTGACAATAAATATTAAATAAAAATGACAATAATAATAATAAAAACAATAACAATAACAACAATAATAGTAATAACAAGAATAATAAGAAAAAGTATCAAGGATTGCTTGCATGAAAAAAAAAAAAATTGTGTTCAAAAAATGGAAGGTTTTCGTGGCTTAAATTTAATTTTAAATTTGAGCTTTTTTTTATCACTTTTTTTTTTTTTCTTCAAATAAAATAGTAATAAATCTTTTTATATATATCTTAAATAATGCCACATAAACGAGCCAAAGCTAGCGTACGTAAAGAGCGTAGTAAGATGTATGTACTTTATTTTATTTAATTTATTTAGACGCATGTTCTCCCTTTATGATTAATTTACTGATCCCATTTTTTAATATGAATCTACTTTATTAGGGTAGATCTACCAGCAACTAAATCAGATATGGGACAAGATGGACCAAAAGGATTAGCACGTTTGCTGAAAATGAAAGATTATATGAAAGAAAATAATAAAAAGAAGCAACAACAAAAAAAGGAAGCAGCAGAAGCTAAAGTATGAACTCTACCAACAATTAATATAATAGTAATAATAATGCGAAGATATAAAATTAGTAGAATGTACTAACTTTGTATACTACTATTTATTTTATTTATTTATTGTAAAATTACTAGAAAGCTTTAACAAAAATCCAACCAGGGGAACGATTAGGTGATTTTGCAAGAAGAGTAGAAAAAGAATATCAATCAGAGATGGTAGCAGCACATAAAGAATCTAAACCTATAACGGAACGAAAGAAAAAGAACCAATTGGCAAGAAAAGAGAAATTAAAAGCAAAAAAACAAAAAATTATAGAAAAATATGGAGGAAAAGATTTTGATGATTTGAAAGACGATGTTAAATTTGGAGAAGTAGTAGATGCTCCCCCTATTTTTAAAAAATTACCTAAAGCTCGTGGTCAAGGTAAACAGGAATTAGAAGCAAAAACTAAAGAATTGTTAGTATCATCATCATCAAAGAAAAGGAAATTGGACCAAGATAATAATGATACAACAACAAATGGATATGAATCGGAAGAAGATGAAAATATGAAACTATTAAAAGCATCACATAAAAGAAAATTAGCCAATATGAGTGCAGCTGCTAAAAAAATATTGGAAGATGAACGTGAAAAGGCTATATCATTATATAGAGAAAAGAAATCAAAAAAGATGGCGGATTCTGGTTTAACTCCTTCTTATAATTTATAATATGTACATCTATCTAGTTTATTTTTTTTTACTACTATTATTTTTTTTTAAATTGTATATTATGTTATATAAATTTTATTTAGATATTTTATCATTAAAAAAATTTTACACCATATGTTCCATGTATCAATTAAACTTAGGTTTATTGTTTGCAGTAAATTGATTATAATGAAGGATTGTAAGAATGGTGATTGCTATATAATAAATAGAGAAGATAGGCAAAAAAATAATAATAATAATCCTCTTTCACTTTCAGCAGCTTGCTCATTTTCCTCGTAAGCTATTTAAAGTAAATATGCAAAATAGTTGAGGAGCTGTTGAGCTGAATTGTTTTAAAATAGGTTAAGAATGATAATCATATGGTAATATAAATATAGCTATATCAAGTGTTTTTAGAATTAATTATTTTGTTGGGTCAACGGCCGTATCCTATTGTTATTATTTTTATTATTATTATTTGACTATTAACGGAAAAATGGAGTTTAAGTGTGTTTTTCACTACTTATTTTTTAATTTTAAAATAGAAAGACAAATATAAAACATGCAAAAACGTTATAGATCAGGTTTGTTCTTATTTTGAGAGCAAGAAAATCTACTCATTATATCATTTTATAATTGATTTCCTAGAAAATTACACTTTTTTATAAAAAAATTGAAATAAACTATTGGTGCTTTTAACCATTTTTTTTTTCAGAGTGTGTATTAAATCCCCTAATAAAATAAACCATAAAGTGTTTTAAAAAAATGGTCAAAAATGTACTATCATTGATAGGCAGAGGGGTATCTACCCGAAAAAAAACTATACAAGTTAAACATACTTTTATACAAAGTATTTGATTAATATTATATATCCCCGTAACTTTTATTTATTATTATTTTATTTTATTTTTTCGAAATTTGAAAAAAAAAAAAAAAAAATTGCATTTAAACAGATGAATTATAATAAGCATATTATATTATAAAAGTATATTATTAGAAATAAAAGTATAAATAAGCAAAATAAAGATATGCGAACTATATGAAAAGTTTACCATTCATATTGATTTTTAACTCTAGAGAGATATAAATAATGGAGCTTCAAGCACAGCTAATGAGCAAATTCATACATTTGTACGTAGGCCAAACGATTGGAATAAATTCGCTTATTAAAATACTATATATAGAAAGATAAAATAAATAAATAAATAATTCATATAAAACTTGTGTGTACTTTTTTTTTTTTAAAAAAAAGGTAAGATTTGCCTTTGTTTTATTAGGTAGAGGAATAACAAAGATGAATATATTCGGTTTTTCAGTAAAAATTACTGGAAGTAAAAAAAAATTAATAATGTTTTTAAAGTAAAATTTTCTTTTGTCTCTCTTTCTCTTATTCTATTATTAATGAAATATATATTCTGTGTTATAATGGGCCAGTATATATGCATATATATATTATTAATGGATTAGATATATTAAATCTATAACTATAACTTTATTATTCTTAGTAGCTTTTTTAATTGCAGTTCAGAATTGTAAACCTACTGGTGTTTAATAATCACACACATATATACATATATATATATATATATATATATATATTGATATTAGTAGACTATCATTCCCACATAAGCAATTACAAATCACTGTCCTTACATTCATCTTCCCTTTCTCATGTAAATTAAATATTGCAAAAATAATATAAATAAAATAAAGTTTTTTTATCTTTTTTTCCTTTTTTGTTCCACCCTAATATATTATAGATTGGGAGATAGTAAAATGAATATAGGTATAAAATCAGAGGTTTGATTTGACTCAAGATGCAAAAATCTACCAATTCCGGATATAATTAAGGATGAACAGATTGAAATCACTTCCTAGATTTTATGAATGGCAGAAGCCACTTCAAAGGATATCATTAGAAGAAAGAAAAATTTTATATACTATACATCTATTTACGATATCAAATGTTATTTTTTTTTTTTATACAATCCAAACTAATAAAGATTTCTATTAATACACTTAAAATATAACAGAAAAAAATTCACAAATAAAAACCTGATATGAAAAATTTAAACTTCTAATACGGAAAATACAAATATTACTGCAATAGGTGCTGTAATTACGAAACAAAACAAAACAAAGCAAAGCAAAAAATAACAATAAAAGACTATGAAAATTTATTTTATTGTCTTTTATTACTAAGTTTATCTTTTTTTTTCTTTTTTTTCCAAATGTCATGCTACCAAAATACTATTCACCTCTCAATCTTGATCTAACAGTTATGACTCAATATTGTTTATACAGAGTAAAAAAAACGCACGCTTTCTAGATTAATAATAGTAAAACTCTTGCTGTTTTAATTTATGTTTGATAAAACAATAACGATTGATCTTTATATTTTTTCTGTATGTATTAATTCTATTTTAAACAAATATATACTGTAGTTATAACTAATTTTACTTATTAATGGTTCAAATCAAAAAAAATTAGAACAAATTCATGAAATTTCACAACTATATTATGAAATCTACGCTATATATAAAAACTGTGATACTATTAGCTTGTTAAAATATCAGAAGGATTGAGCTAATGTCTATAAAGAAATATGAATATTTAGCTCTAGAATTATTCTTTAACTTAATTAGTGAATATTCATGATAATTCTATTAAACATATTATAAATGTCAAAATCAATCGTTTAGTTGACATATTAAAATATCAAGTCAATTGACACATTGTCTGTCAAGCTGAAATTTTGTTTAAGCACTGATTAGTCAGTTTTTTTTAAAAAAAAGATGACATTGCATATAATAAAAAGCTAAAACATCATAGTAAAAGAAATTTACGTATGGGAATTATATCTTATTAATTCTCGAAGTTTCCAAATTATGTATACGTAATAAAAACACTTCTATTTTTAGTCAAGATACGTTTTGAAAATGCTTTATAATTCGTTTTATTAAAAAGACGAGTAGAGCAAGATACATTACTGTAATCATTTTTTAACCTCAATAAATACAAATCAGGATTTTAAATTCCGCTTTTTTAAAAAAAAATTTAAAAATGCAAAATTGATTTTTTTTTCTTTCTCTCTTTATTCTTTTTACACTTACAATCTTCCTTATATCATGATGCGTGCTGTTATTGTTAAACAACCAGGTACATAACAAATATAATATTTAATTTTTTCACTTTATTTTTTAATATTTATTAATATATACTTTTTTGATTAATTTTTTTGTATAAATAAAAAGGTGATGCTTCTCAATTAGTTATTGCTGACTATCCTAAGCCTAGCCCTTCTGATTCTCAAATTCTTGTCAAAGTAACGCGTTCATATTTATTCATCAATAAGA
The DNA here is from genome assembly GCA_017871115.1 of Cunninghamella blakesleeana. NCBI lineage: Eukaryota > Fungi > Mucoromycota > Mucoromycetes > Mucorales > Cunninghamellaceae > Cunninghamella > Cunninghamella blakesleeana. The sequence continues at coordinate 4,384,667 of JAFCIZ010000005.1, forward strand.
TTTTTATTATTATTTAATATAATATCTAATAGATCTGTACGTATATATTTATTTATTTATTCCATTATAGACCAAATGTTTTTGTTTGAATCGTATGGATATTGTTCAAAGAAAAGGATTGTATCCTCCTCCACCAGGAGCTTCAGAGTTACTCGGTGTAGAAATATCTGGTATTGTAGAAGAAGTTGGTAAAAATGGTAAGTGAATACACATATATGCACATAAATACTAGTTGGCTTAATGAATAGCACCTAATAATAATAATCGAAACCTTAAATATTTATAAAACAAACTATTTCATTTCATTTCATTTATATTAGTAACCAAATTTAAGAAAGGAGATGCTGTTTTCGGCTTGATGGGAGGTGGTGGTTATGCTGAGGTATGTAGGAAAAAAAATTATGTAAAATAAGGTGGAGTCTACGACTTTTTTTTTTTTTTTTTTTTGATTAATAATACATGTCAAATTGGATTAATAATATAGTATGCAGTTTTGGAAGAAAGTTTGGCCTTATTAAAACCTGAAAATATTACTTTTGAACAAGCTGCCGCCATTCCTGAAACTTGGTTTACTGCTTATCAAGCCTTGTTTTTAGTTAGCAAACTTCAAAAGGGTGAAGATGTATTAATCCATGCTGGTGCTTCAGGTGTGTCACTTTGTGCAATCCAACTTGCTAAAGCTGCTGGAGCGTAAGTTTTATTTTCAAAAAAAAAAAAAAAAAAAAATAGAATTACAAGTCGAATCATTCCGTTCATTTATCTCATTTTATTTTTTTAATCTATATAGTAAACGTATCTTTGTTACTTGCGGATCTGAAAAAAAGATTGAATTTTGTAAATCACTTGGTGCTACCCATGGTATAAATTATAAAACTCAAGATTGGGCAAAAATTGTAAGTATAAGAATAATACATGATTGTCATTTTTTTTTTCCTTTATATATGTATAATACTTTGTAATTAACCTCATTATTTTTTATTTTTATTTTATTTTATTTATTAGATTGCTGAAGAAACTGGCTCTAAAGGTGTGAATGTTATTGTTGATTATATTGGAAAAAATTACTTTAATCAAAATCTTGAAGTTTTAGGTCTTGATGGTTGTATGGTAATTTTGGCTTTTATGAGTGGTAAGTTAATAAAAAAAAACATAGAAAAAATTTTTTTTTCTATTTAACAATATATATATATAACCGTTACTATTGTTTATTTGTTTTTAAAAAATAGGCCCCATTGTTGAAAATGCTAATATCGGTCCCATTCTTAAAAAACGTCTTCGAGTAAGTTTTATTTATTTATTTGAATATATCTCTAGTAAAAAACAATTTTTACGAATGTAAAATATTTACGATATTTTTATATATACACATTTCTAGATTGAAGGTTCTACTTTAAGAAGTCGTTCAGTTGAATATCAAGCAAATTTATGTCAACAAGTTTATGAACATGCTATTAAAGAACATCTTTGTTCCACTGGTGAAGGCAAATTTAAAGTCATTATTGACAGCGTTTTTGACTGGAAAGATATTGTTAAGGCAACTGAATATATGGAATCTGATCAATCAATGGGTAAAATCGTAATGGTAATTCCATGAATCGCCTTTGATTGATTTCTTTTTTTTAAAATAAAAGTTTTTAAATTATTATCCGTATTACGTGTAAAATTTAATTTAATTCATTAAATAAACTGTTTTAAGAACCAAAATTTTGGGATATAAAAAATCAATACTTTAAGGAATTATATATTTTATATTTTCATTTTAAAAGCAAATCACCATGTACAAAAAAAAACCTTAAGTATGATAAAAGATGGATGAAAAAAAATATATATTAATTTGTATTTATTTCAAAAGAATATAAAAGCATTTATTTTTCCTAATATAACCATTAAAAAAATAAAATAAAAAAGATAAGTATCATGCATGTAAAATAATAATAATAATAAAATATCATATAAACAATTTAAAAAACACTTACAGGAATTTCAACTTCACCAGCATCAATGGCGAGACAGAGATCTCTGGGATTTTGACCATCAACAGTGCAACCAACAGAGTGAGCAGTACCAAGGATTTCCTAGAAAGTGGTAAATAATATTAATAAAAAAACAAAATTTATTAATCATTGATATTCTTTGCATATATACATATGTCTTCCCTTTGATTTGTATGTATAAATTTCTTTTCTCTCCTTTTTGCTGTATAAATAATCTTTTTATTTTATAAAATAAATCATTCCTTTTTTTGTTATATTAATTTGGCTGTTTTCTTTATTTATTACCTTGACAGTTCCGCTAAGTTCACGAGCAAAAGACTTGTAACGCATAGTACGAGCAATTTCAATAACATCATCCAAAGAAATATTACCACTGTGCTTAATGTTCTTTTCCTTCTTACGATCTCTTGGAGGTTCCTTTAAGGCTCTGATGACCAAAGAAGAAGCGGAAGGAACAACGGAAACTTGAGCTTGACGATTTTGGATGGTCAATTGAACAGTAACACGGAGACCTTTCCATTCCTTAGTACCTTTGGCAATATCTTCACCAACTTTCTTAGGAGAAAGACCGAGAGGACCAATCTTAGGGGCTGGATTGATTATATATTTATAAATACATAAAAAAATATTATTATAGATCCATTAGTTACTCATTTGTGTAATTGATGTTACTTATTATTATTAAAGTTGTCTTTTATATATTTATATATCAATAAATGATTGAATAAAATATATTGTTGAAAAATATTATCATGCATATATCCAGTTGGTTTTTTTTAATATCTACAACTTTTTTTAAAAAAAATACGTACCGAGAGCACTAGAAGCACCAACTTCACCACCTATTCATTTTATAAAAAATAATAATAAAAAATACATCTATTCAGTATAATGGTTGACTATTTTATAAATCTGTATTCCTATTATATCAGGTGTTCATTTTTTTACTTTTTTTCCTCATTCTTTTATATCTTTATTGTCCTCTTTTTATTTTATTTTATATTTACCAGTGGCACGAAGGTAAATGATTTTCACCTCACTTGGATCGAATTTAGGAGGCATACTATAAAATAGGTAGTAGTCATTTTATAAATTAATTTTTTTTACTGTCGGAACGATATATATAAATCCATCATTTTTAATTTATTTTATTTTTCTCCAGTATAATTAAAAGATTCAGATGAATATGTTGAATATGTTAAAATAATTTGTTGTGTGAATGGATGGATGGATGGATGGATGGATGATAAATAGGCTGGATGGTGTATAAAGAAAAAATTAAAAATAAAAAAAGCTACATGATCTTACCTTGAAAATGTACAAAAAAAATAGGAAGGATTTATTGGAACTTTAGTTGTTCTTTAAAGATAAAATGTTCAAATTGGTAATTTTGGTTGTCCGCTCCAATCATTTTTCTATATTCAGTCCATATTTGACATTAAACATTTCAAATATTTTATTATTATATATTAATATGTGTTAAGTGTATAATTAGTTTTTATTTTAAAAAAGATGACTATACTAATAATAAATAATATGTATATACAGGTGTAGATTATTATTAATATTCAATTTTTTATTATTTTATTATACTTAATTCTATTATATTTCCTTTTATATTCTATACCTAAATATTTATTGTTCCATTGGGTTATGCATCATGGCCATTCGTGCAGCTTTAAATCGCGATACCTTTTTTGGTTTTTCTATTTCTTCATTGTCTTCATCTTTATTCGTTTGTTCATCTTTTGGTAATGGTAATTCTTCATCGAACACCTATAATTTTTTTAAAAAAATAATAAAAAAATATATAGTTAAATATTACATGAATGATGAATTTAGTAGGTTATATCAATACATTTGTGTAAATTACCTCAATTTCAGGTTTGGTGTCAAATGAAAGTCCACCCATAGTAGCTAATATATTTTGACGTTGGCGCTGGTAACTAGATTTTATCTAAAATATTTATATTAATTATACTATTTTCAATAATACTAGTATTATTTGTATACAAACAATAAAATAAAATAAAACAAGTTATATATATATATATGCACTTACTTCTCTTAAATCCATATCATCTTCAACCTCATCTAAATCCAAAGATTCTATTTCACGTTCTAAAACATTACCACGCATAATGCCAGTATCCATTTTTTTATTTTTTACTTGTGCAGGCTCAATCATGGAAGATGGTTTAAATGGATGAATGGTAGGCAGTTGATCTTCATCCATACCATTTGCTGGTCGAAACATATCTATTGGCTCATTTAATCGAGCTGAGTGAGCCAATTCACGTATATCTGCTTCAGATAAAACTGTAATGTCATCAGTAGTGAGAGTATTATCATCTAAAATAGGATAACCATCTTCATCCGATTTAAAGGTAGGTTGGTTATGCTTTACTAATCTGAAAATATCAGATGGTGATCGAATAGTTGTCTGAATGAATCCTTCATCATTGATATCATTATTCATTGTTGCTGTTGCTGCCGATTTTAATGGTTTATTATAAATTCCTTCCGATTCCTTTGGTGCAGATGTAATATCATGTTCTCGTACACTTGTTGTCATTTCCCAACTCACTTTTTTTTTAGTACTTGATTTTTCTTCATCGGCTACTACAGCGTTGTCATCAAATGTAATTATATCTCTACTTGGGACATGAATAGGTGTGCCTTTTCTAGATTTTGTTTTATTGTTAGCTGTTGATACAGTATTCGATTCGTGCCCCTTTTGTCGTTGTTGTTCTTGATATTGTTTAAATTTGGATACTTTTTTTTTAGCGGGTGGTGGTGATGGTGACGATGGTGTTACATTATCAGACACCTCTCTTATTATTGATTTCATTTCATTGTTATTAATATTATTATTTTCTATTTTTTCCTTTTTTGTGGATACCACTTCGGGTATTGAATTTGATAAAGTTGTAGATGACGATGGTAATGATTGTTCTGTTACTTTCTTTTTACGTTCAGTTGGTATAATTGGTTTAAATTTTCTTGTTTTATTATTGCTAGTTTTTATATCTTCATTTAATGATGGTATTTCATCTCGTTTATCGTTTTTCATTTGCTCAAGTCTAGCCTGTTTAAATTTAGATACCTTTTTATTTGATTGTTCTACAGCTACTGATGATATTGTTGTTTTTGATGTTTTATTTTTAACAGGAATTTCTATGACTTCATTTATTACATTTTTTTCATCCACATTTTGGATCACATCATGGTTGCTGTCGATTTTTTTTTCAAGATGGGTTGTGTTATCATCTTCGTTTTGATTTTCAAGATAGGAGGAAAAATCTTCTTTATCTACAACGCCTTGCGTAGCATATTCTTCATCATCATCAAAATGATCAAACATATTATCAGCAATTTCTGTATCATATAATTCATCATCAATATCTTGATCCTCTAAAAATTGGCTATGACCTTCCTCTTCATCCTCTTCACTTTCCAAATTACATAATGAGAGTTGTTGTTCAATCAATTGTTGTTGTTTTTGAAGTTCTTCCTCCTCTTCTTCTTTTTCCAGTTCATTCAATAAATTCATTAATTCATCATTATCGTTTTTATTACTATTATCACCACTGCTGCTGGTGTCCACTTTTTTTTTATTAATATCATATTGAACGAATGAATTTGATGGTAATGCAGATGATTTGCCTTTATCTATTTTTTTAATCGACTCATTAGATGAGGGTGATGATAAATTTTCTGGTAATTCTTCACGTATTTCCATGATAGGTAAACCTTCTTCATTAAATCCTTCAGAAGATGGGAATACATTAGAATCTGCAGTTTCTGATTTCATTTTAATGGCATTCCATTGAGCTTCTACTAGTCTTAAGTTCTCTTCAATCCCTATTACAAATATTAATTATAAGGAGATATATAAAGAATAGAAATATGTACATTAATCACCATTGTTAATATTTATACCTGCTTATTTATCATTATTATTATTACCTTGTTTTCTATTTTCAATAATACTTAGAGCTTGTTTTGTAGAACGTTCAACATAATATTGATCACCCAAGTAAACCATTATCTCATTTGTATGTATAAATTTCCCGGGCATAAAAGCTAATTTACCAAAAGGAATCTGAATAGAAATGAAAATAAAATATATATTAATAATAACAACAGCTTAATTATATATATAATATGTAGATAACTATTCCCTTCATTAGATTTTATTATACATATAATCATACCATGGCTGGTCTAACAGTTTCATCGGCAAAGGTTTCTAATTGCTTTGATAAACCATTATATTCTTCTATATAACCTTGCCATCGTTCCAATTCAATTTTTAGTTGGTCTTTACTTTGTTCAATATGACTAGACCATTTAGATAATTGTTCAGATAAATCAGTTATAGAACTAGTCATATAAAAAATGAAAGAGAGAAAGAAAGTAAAAAAAAAAAAAGTTAAAGAGCGTGAAGAACAAAAGAAAGCTTAATTTTTTTATGCCCCAATTTCTTTTTTGATCAAGTGAGCAAGAGTGAGAGAAAAACGAAAAATAAGCCACTAAAAAAAATATCTGAGATTTAAATTACTCAGCACATTTTTGGTCATTTCCATTTTCTATTTTTTTTTCTCCTATTCCTCTTTCTTTTTCCTTTTTCTTTCTTTTTTTTTAAACTGTTTCCTTTTTTATTATAACTTTTACGTTTACTACTTTTTGACAAGCTACTACTATAATTGAATTATGCCTCCCATGATGTAAGTTAGCTTAATAAAATAGTATTATTATTATTTATTATATGTCCCTTTTATTATTACTATATTTATTTATTTTTTTTACTTTTTTTTTTGTTTTTGTTTATAAATCGAATTTTGTTATTTTTTATTATGATTATTAAAATAACCCTTTATTGTTTTATTATTATTATTGTTACTTTATTAATCTATTTAGTGTGAAAAACGAAAAGGATATTATTGATCATGATTCAGATGATGACTCTACCGAAACCCCTCGTAAACGTAACAGTGGTCGTCGTAAAATCAAGATTGAGTACATTGAAGATAAGAATCGACGCCACATCACTTTCTCAAAACGTAAGGCCGGTATTATGAAAAAGGTAATAAAATACAAATAGTAACTTGGCAAAATATAGAAATTAAACAGAAAAATACTTCACGCGACAGTTATTTAACTCTTTTTGGGAATAGAAAAGAATACAAATATACATATAAAAGTTTTGTTTTATTAATATTTGATTTATTTTTATTATTTTTCATATATTATTTATTTATTATTATTATTTTTAGGCTTATGAACTTTCAACTTTAACTGGTACTCAGGTATTATTATTGGTTGTAAGTGAAACTGGGTTAGTTTATACTTTTACTACTGTCAAGTTACAACCTATTGTTACAAAACCTGAAGGAAAAAGTTTAATTCAAGCATGTCTTAACGCGCCAGATCCTGGTATGGAAGGTGGGGGTGTTGTAAGTAAAAGTTCCATATTTGGTCGAAGGTTTTTAAAGAGGGGGATTAAAAAAATATTGAAAAAAGGAAAAGACAACAAAAAATCATATAGTATCCATCTATTTTTTTTATTAAATCGCCGCTTACGATTATGAGACAAGTGACCAAAAGTAGATTGACTCATTATTTATTTATATATTTTTATTTATATTAAAAAAATTCTCACATATATAGGAAGAAAATGATACTGCTAGTGTTGGATCTCATAAAACTGCCACCACATCATCTACTGCTGCTCAAAATGCTAATAATGAAAACCGTAATTCACAGGTAAGTCTTTTTTTTTAAAAAATAAAATAAAATAAAATAAAGATAAGGATAAAATCGGTTTAAACTTCACTCTTATATTTTGTTTTATAAATATACTCATTTGTTATCAATATTATTTTTAATATTTTAGGTATCACCTAAACCTGAAGCTACCTCTCCTTCAGTAGTAAGACAACAAGTCCCTCCTCCTGGTTATCCTCAACAACCTTACCCTACAACAAATCAACAAATTCCAGCAATGCCTCATCATCCTCATTATCAACAACAACAACAACAACCACAACAGCAACAAGGTTACCCTCCATATGGTGTTCATCCTCAACAACAACAACAACAGCAACAACCATACCCTACCCATCAACAATATAATCAAATGCCTTATTATTCTAATCAAACCCGAAAGAATTAAAAATCATTACTGGATTATACTTATTTAAAAATAAAAAAAATCTCTAAAAAAAATAAATGATCCCCCCGAAAATCGAAGAATAATAAAAAAAAAAATAACAATACTCTTAATTATATATAATTATTTTATGTTTTGCTGATCACCTTTTTTATTTTTTTTTGTTTTTATATATAAATACATATATATTATGATAAGAAATATGATTATCGTTGGCTTTTTTTTCTTACTTTTTCTTTATCGTTTTGTTATTATTATTACTATTATTAATAATATTATTAATTCTATTAATATTAATATTCATTCACTCATTATATTCTTTATGATTATTTAAAAAATAAAAATAGCTGATATTCATATGATACATACGAAAATAATTTTAAAATGATTACAAAATGACGATCAATCAGTTCCATATTTTTTTTTTTCTTTTGGACAAATTTTGATAAATTCTCCAAAAATAGACAACGCTTCCCCTTAGTTACTAATTGGATGACTATTTATATTCTTAATCAACCCAACCCAACGAAAATCTTTCAAATGTGAAGGGCAATTAAATTAAATGAAAAGGAATAAATAATACACAATCATTAATTTATTCATTTATTAAAAGAAAAAAAATAATAATCATATTTAAGTCAATTACTATGAATTTATGTTTTCATATATTATAGATTGACAAAATAATGCTTTTAAAAAAACAATGTAAAATAAACCTCGAGCTTAAACCAGCCGACCTTTATTACCTTTTTTGTAAGAATAGAAAGATGAAACTTTGTATGTATCTTCAGCATCGAATGTATATGTATAGTAATTAAGTTTAAAAATAAAGCATATGGTATGGGTGATACATAATAAACTAGCTTTTTAATAACGAGTTTATGTTTTTATTATTTATTTTTAATCTTTTAAAAAAAACATTTCAGTTGGTGGCTTTTATTTTCATCGCTAGTGGAATTATTTTATTTTACTTGAAATTCTTTAAATGAATAAACCATTTCACCCGAGAAAAATAAAAATTAAAAAGTGCATATCGTCTTTACTGATTAATAAACACAATATTCATTTAATTCAAAAGTTTTATATAGAGAAATAAGTAAATGAAATTATTCAAACATATATATTTTTTATATAATTATATATTGTTAATGCACTTTTTCTCGATGTTACCTTTTATATGTATAATTCTATTACTGAATTTACGTATCTGAAATGCTTTTTATTAAATATATTATAAGACATTTATAGTTATCATTATGAAATAAAACATTGTAACTCCCGTTTTTACCATTCTTGCCCTTATTAATACCTTTCTCTTATTCAAATTCTTTTAGATGAAGTTTAATTTATTTTCATATCCTACTGATATTATTTTGATTTCATTATCTTGTTTATTGGACTGAAACTATCAATAACTACTATTTTGAAATCTTTCATACATATAAAAAAGTGACTACAAAAAAAAAAAAAAAAAAAACGAAAGAACTATCAATAATAAATACTATAAGCTAAATACTTATTTATCTACACACTTAATAGACCAATTATCTTTACATTTTAATAAATAAATAATATAACTATTCTCTAAATGTTGACTGATTTCCAAAAGACAACCATAAACATTTGGTAATATAATTTATTATTTAATTCCAATATGAATTTTAAAATTAGCCCATAAATATTTAAGCTTATGATCTATTAAAATACCAAAATAATTGGTTAATTATAGATGGTGATATATGAATATTTAGTTTTAAGAACTAGCGTATATACTCAATCCTACTACTATTTTTTATCTTTTATTTTATTTTAAACACACATATAAAACGTAAACTATTCATGTAAATATAAATATATATATATATATATATGAGTGGGTTTAAATTATATATAAATTCATTGGTTTTTTTGATGTTTCAATTTGGGGAAAGAATTTTTACAATGACAGCGACAATGGCAGAATTAATATTTATAGTATATAAATGGAGTATTTTTTTTACATACATATTTATATTTATTTCATGTATAACTACATAAGAAATGAATTAGTTTAATATTTTTATTTTATTAAATGACTTTTTAAATATAAATGAATAAGGATGGTATCAATATATACAATATATACTGGACCTTTTTTTTTTTTAATGAATACAAATCAAATGATGATGGATTTTGATTTAAATATTTCTATAAATTATATATATATATATTTACAAAAGACCAGTAAAGACAGATTTTTTTTTTAAAAAAAGAGAGTGGTAATAATAACTAAGTATTTACAAAGTCTTTTCAAAACGTAAATCCCATCCAATTTTAGGACCAATAGTAGGTAATACTTCAGCAACTGTATGCATATCTTTATCCCCGCGACCAGATAAACAAATCACAATATCTTTATCCTTAGGCATTTCACTAGCTAATTTATGAGCATGATAGATGGCATGAGATGATTCTAAAGCAGGAATAATACCTTCTAATTGAGTTAATTTTCTAAAACCAATAAGAGCTTGAGCATCATCAGCAACGTGATATTCAGCACGGCCGGAATCTTTCATGAAAGCATGTTCAGGACCTACACCAGGATAATCCAATCCAGCAGAAACGGAATGTGTTTCAATGATTTGACCTTTTTCATCTTGTAATAAATAAGTTCTTGTACCATGTAATACACCAGGTGATCCTTTAGTTAATGTAGCTGAATGGAATTCTGTGTCTACGCCATTACCACCAGCTTCTACACCAACAATACGTACAGTAGGATCATTGACAAATGGATAAAACATACCAATAGAATTGGATCCACCTCCTACACAAGCAACTACAGCATCAGGTAATTTGCCAGCTTTTTCTTGTAATTGGCGCTTAGTTTCTTGACCAATCACTGACTGGAATTCTCTAACAATCATAGGGAAAGGATGAGGTCCAATAGCAGAGCCAACTAAATAATGAGTAGTAGAGACATTGGTAACCCAATCACGCATAGCTTCATTAATAGCATCTTTAAGGGTACGTGAACCAGCACAAACAGGGACTACAGTGGCGCCAAGCATACGCATACGGAATACATTTAAGGCTTGACGACGACAATCTTCTTCACCCATATAAACAATGCATTCTAATCCAAACTTAGCACATACTGTGGCTGTAGCAACACCATGTTGACCAGCGCCTGTTTCTGCGATAATACGCTTTTTACCTAATCGTTTGGCTAATAAAATTTGACCGACAGCATTGTTGATTTTATGAGAGCCAGTGTGATTTAAGTCTTCACGCTTTAACCAAATACGAGCACCACCAGCATCTTCTGTTAAACGATTGGCAAATTGAAGTTGAGAAGGACGAGAGATATAATCATAATAAGATTCAAATTCTTTTCTAAATTCAGGATCATTCTTGCAATCAATAAAGACTCTTTCCAATTGTGACAAACAGTCCACTAAAGCTTCAGGAACATAAGCACCACCGAAGTCACCAAATCTAGTTTCTAAATCATAAAAGTTTCTTACAATAGGATCGGCTTTTTGTTCTTGTTGTTCCACTACAACACCTTGGCTAACAGCATCTGTTAATTCAGGAGCAGCAACGGATCCAGTAGTAGTTGAAACAGTAGGTACTTGACGACCAGTGACTTCAGAGGCATATTGCTCTACCACTTGAGCAACATTAGTATTTCCAGAAGATAAAGATTCACGAATTAAATTGATGATACGTGATCCGATCACAACACCTTCAGCATGAGCACCAACTTGGAGAAAGTGTTCACGAGTAGAAACACCGAATCCAACTGCTAAATTAACATCAGTATATTTTTTAATACGAGCAATCATATTTGGTAATTCTTCATTAACAGTCTTTTGTTCACCAGTAACACCCATACGAGAAACTACGTAAATGAAAGAGTCAGCTACTTGAGCAAGTAAGGCCATACGTTTTTCAGTTGTAGTAGGAGCAATTAAAGGTACAAAGGATAATCCATATTGAATACATTTACTACGGAAGCTGTGGGATTCTTCAGGAGGGAGATCAACTAAAATATAACCGTGAACACCAGCTTCTTTACAATCACGTACAAGTTTTTCTTCTCCATAAGCCAATACAGGATTATAATAACCCATGAAGACGATTGGAACTGTTAATCCTTTTTTACGAGCATCACGTACCATTTGAAGGCACATAGTAATATCTGTTCCATGCTTTAATGATTCCTATTAAATAAAAATAATAAAAATAAAAATAAAAATGATAGATATATGTCAGTTTTCTGTGTAACTTTCTTCATGACTCACTTCAACCCTTATTTATCTTTTATTGGTTTAACCTTAACAGATACAAAGCACTGATACCTTTTTATTATTATTATTATTATATATGTATACAATAATAAATATAATAATAGGATAGTATAATTATATCAACTTACAGTATTAGCATATTGAATGACTGGACCATCAGCTAAGGGATCGGTGAAAGGGATACCTATTTTATAATTACAAAAAAGTAATAAAATAAAAAAAATTGGTTAGTTTTTATTTTTACGCGTTTACTTTGATAGTTTTAGTCTTAATATTATATTATCACCATTTTTTTTTTTTTTTTACCTAATTCAATAACATCGGCACCACCTTTTTGTAAACTTAATAAGATATCAACAGTATGGTTAGGGGTAGGATAACCAGCAGTTATAAAAGTAACAAAAGCAGGACGGTCTATGGTAATATGTTTTAAAAAACAGAAATAAATAGGTATATATACGTTAATATGTATTTTATTATATATTATATTTAATACTCAGGCAATAAACATATATTATTATTATTACTTTGTTTTTTAGCATCAGCGAATACTTGACGAAGTTGAGAAGACATTATATTAAATATATTCTTTTTTAAAAAAAAATTAAAAGTGAAGAAGAAAAAAAGCGAAAAAAAAGGAAAGAAATTTATTTTATAATCCGACTGAGTTTTAAAAGATAATCGCTTATTTCCTTTAAATCCTGGTTTAAATCCTGAGGCCGATTTTATTATATTGGTTCTAATATGAGTCAACTCAACTTAATATATATATATACATATATATCACAACCAATATGACAACTATCAAAAATATTACCATATATGTAAATAATATCCTTTATTTTATAAAAATGAAAATAAAATAAACAGATACTTTATATAATTACAATCATTTGTATTTTTTTATCAGCACTGAACTGGTAAAAAAAGAATAACCTTTAAATGGCATTTGCATGCGTTATTAATTGGACAAAGATACATACGTATGCACTATTTATTTATTTTCTTTCCATTCCAGTGATTTACATATATGCTTTTAAAATAATTTGATATAAAATAAACGATAGATTGAAAAAAAAAAAAAAAATAACTATCATCCAAAACATTTATTACTATTTCTTTTTTTTATTAAAATAATAATAGTAATAATAAATAATATGAAGCCATTTTAACTAATAACCTCTTACCACATACTCATTTTATTTATTTTAAATTATTTTTTATAATACATATATTTGAGATTGAAGATAATTATTTTCTTTTTTCTTTTTTTTAAAAAAATGTTGACAAAGATTGATCTAGTTTTACAATATTTAAATCCAGGTTGTTATTAGTATCAGTACTATTGAGATTACTATTTTTAGAGGTGTCAGAGAAATCAAGTATGGATGGGAATAGAGAAGGTAAAATAGGGTGAAAATGCTCAGTCGAAGGAAGAACCGGTATCAAGGCATCAATAGTACTATTATTTGAAAATGATTTTTTTGGAGTAGCCAATTTTCTTAAAATAATATGCCAAGTATATTCTTTTAAACGCTCACTTATTTTATCACCAAAAAATTTATCGTTGGGAATAAAAAACGAAGGCTTGCTATTAATATTTTCTTGTTGGATAAAGGAGACATACTGTTGAGCTGGACAACCTAATATTGTTTCAGTGGCTTCATTATACATGACATAGTTATCATTGGTCCTTGTGGCTGGGTTGTATATTTTTAATTGAAGATTATACATAGGCGTTGTGTTGGACTTTATATGAAGCTGGCAATCAGGACAATAATATTGATTAAGATAACTATAAGGCCGTTTTCGATTTTGTTGAGTTATTATTATTTTTCCGTTGCATTCCCTACATTTATGAAATATCATATAGTGCGTATTGGCTGTAATAATTTTTGCATTATATATTATACTCATATATATATATATGTATATATATAAATAATAGGAAAAGTGAAAAATAAAAAGAACATTGGAAAAAAAATTGGCAAACGTTAAGAATCCGTTTCGGTCGGTGGCTGAATTTTTTTTCCTTTGCTGTATATATGCTGTAATGAATAAGAGCGATGCTTCTTCAACCAATATTGGATTAAGTCATCTTTACACACTATCATTATCAAGATCATTTATTAAAAAAGAGAAATAGCAGTTATTTCATTAAAAAAAGCATGCTTACATATGTTAATCACTAAATATTTTTTATGGATTAATAAATAAAAGTAAAATTATTAGTAAATAACTTTATAACCTAGCGGTATCATGATTTGTGATACGTATATTGCAGCTACTAATGTATTAACAGTAAAAGATTTCAAATTATACAATTTATTTTTTATTTATGGAGTAGATAATAAAAGTGCTTTTACTTTTTAGCATGGTATAAATATATTAAAAGTCGCTCTAATTTTTTGTCCTAACTCTCTAATAACGGCTCATAAAAATTTAAATAGCGACACAATTTTTAGCCTTCAAAATAAAATATTTTTTTATTAAATTTTTTTTTTAATTTACTTATGTATTTTTTGCAATTATTTAAACTATATTTTTCTATACAATCAATACATTATGTTTTATTTATTTACAATTACAAGAACTATCGATCAACGCATAGTCTTGAAAGAAATAGTAACCAATTTGATTTAAATCGAGTTTGAAAAGATAAGCTTTACAAAGAACATGTATGCATTTCTTCAGAAGAGGCTGGAGCAACAGGGGCAGGATGAACCCATGAATTAATGTTAATATAAACTATAAAGAGAAATGAAAAAATATATTAATATTATTATTATTGGTATTGCTGTTATTAATGTTTTTTATTACTGCTATTATTATAATATAAAGCTTACGTGTATAAACCATGACAGCAACACCCCAAATGAATAAAACAACATCTAAGGCTTTATGGACCTTTGACTTTGTAATTTTATAATGAAGGATAGCAGGGAAAATGAAACATAAAGGTGAAGCAGCTACAGAACCTACTAAAGCAACAAACTTATCCAAACCATCGGCGCCTACACCAAAACTAACAGCGGCACAAACAATAGCTACCATAGATCTTGAAAAGTTTTTAAGCCATTTCCATTTTTGACTCACTTGACCACGATGATTGGGTTTATAGAGCCCCTTTTCAATAATAACAAGAGCAGGATAAAGCATAAAGGGTGAGGTGAAAATCATGGCAATAGCATATAATAATTGAACAGTGATAGATAAAGGTTCTGTTGGTAAATTAGCAACAATACTAGGCTTGATTTGATCACCATAGGCAACATAACCAATTGTACCAATCAAAGTAAAGACAACTGTGCAAATCACCATATTAATAGTCAATACTCTTTTAAACTTGCGAGAGTCCTTCATACCTTCAATAATAGGTACAACCATCCCTATACCTTCAAATGAAAAGATACATGTACCAATAGTTAAAGCGAATGTATTACTATTCACCATATTGATATTTTGACCTGGGCCATGTTGATGGATTTGGCTACCAGTATAATAGAGAACACAGATTAAACCAAACATAATGAAAATATCGGCAAGGATAGCAAAGTAACCAAGTCGGCCAATTTTACGTACCCAACAAAGCGGAATAACAATGATTAAAATAATCCAAATGAAGTATTTTGATGCAAAAGGAGAATGACAGTCTGATAAAGCATTAATCACTAATCCAATATTTTCAGAAATGAAAATAAAATAAGCCGCAACAAAACCCATTTGAGAAAGACATAAGAAAAATTGAATACAATATTTGACCCATTTATTGATTAAGGTTTCTGCAACATGGCCATATGTACCACCAACACTTAATTGAGCATCAACAAGACGTTGGAAAGAGAAAAGACAAATGAGTGCCACCACTACCATCAGTACAATAGATAAAATTAATCCACCATTATAAAAGGCCTTAGGAAGGAATAATACACCAGTACCTATGAATGCTTTTAATAACATGAATAATGCTTTTCCCGGTGACGCTGTACCTTCTGGTACATGCTCAATTTGGACTTCGCTTAATGATTTTTCATAATTTGATGTGGGATAATCTTCAGTGTGATATTGAGTTGTATATTTTTGTTCAATATCTTTGCCTTGTATCATTATTAATTATTAATATTATTATTACTATTTATTATTTATTTCTTAATTTGATTGTTTATTTATATATAATAATTTTATTATTTATATTTATAAAAAAAAAAAAATGGTAAATAAAAATTATTGATATTATTATTTTGAAATAAACAATAAAAAAAATTTAGTGGAAAAAGAAGAAAAAAAAAAAACAGTGGAGGATCAAAAAAATTTATATCTTTTTTGATAATCTCCGCCATATTATATGATTGGTTTACATCCGTTTTTCTTGACATTGAGGGACAAGAGTCGTGAGAACGTTTTTTCTTTATATATCTATTATGACATAAATAATACTTTTTTAAAATTAAACACAAAACTTAATCTTTTTAGAATATTTTATTAATAGAAAATATATATTAATTTATATAATTTTTGTATTTACTTCGATAAGCTCTAAACCTTAAAACGTAAAAAGTAAAAAATTAGTCATACTATCTTGAAAAGATAAAACTTATCATTATAGATAGATAGATAAAATAATAGAAAAAAGAATCTTTTATCTAGCACAATTTTTTTATATAAAAAATCCGTTTAATGGACAAAAATGTAAAAAATTAAATCCCCGGTTTTAATTTTTGGATTTTAACTACCGTCTGGTGATATTTTTTTTTTTCCCTCTCCCTTCCCGCTATGTTTAATCTAGCTCATATTGACCAACAAGCGGTAAAATTATTAAGAGCGTAAGAACTATCATGAAGTTATATAAATATTCTATTTTTTTTCCTTTATATTATCTATTCAGCTTGTATTCATATATATTATTTATTTACTTTTAGTTCTGTGGTAATCACAACCCTAGAACAATGTTTAGAAGAATTAATAAAAAATGGTACAAAATGAATGAAATAAAACAATATCAATAATAATGATAAAACCCATACTTATTTTACCTATTGTTCTTTATTTAGCTCTTGACGCAAAAGCTACAAATATCGATATAAAAGTGGATATAGAAAAAACTATGATACAAGTATGTGATAATGGTGTTGGTATTCCTTTGGATCATCTTTTACAAATTGCACAAGCCCATGGTAAGCAATAATATACGCCTATTTATTATAAAACAATAAACACTTGGTAAACACTCATATGTTTATTCATACATTTTCCTCTATTTTATGCACCATTATAATAGTAACTTCAAAATGCCATACTATCAAAGATCTATATGAAACAAAAACATTTGGGTATCGTGGCGAAGGTACCGAGCTTTTACTATTTTTGTTATTATGATTAATATTATTAATTAATTTTACTGTATACTAAATATGTAACTATTTCTATATTTTATTGTCTATTATTTATTAGTTTTAGCGGCTCTGGCAAACATGTCAATATTACAAATCACATCAAAATATCAAGATTCTGCAGAAACACATACAGCGATATGGAAGGTAAACTTTATATTATTTATTATTTTTAAAGATATAAAAAGACAAAAAAATTTTTTTACCATACATATCGGTGGATATTTTTTTATCTAATCAAAATGACATTTATTCTATAAATAGGATGGCTGTTTGATTGAACATTCTATTATTCAAGGAAAACAAAAATCAGGTACTATTGTAACTATTCCATCGTTATTTTGCAAAGTGCGTAAAAAAAAAAAAAATGAAAGTGAGAAACAGAAAATGGAAAATAGAAAAAAATATGCTGTTATGGTGAAAGGTTTTTAATTTATATTATCTTTTATTTTTCATGATTAAGTATCCTGTTCGACGGAAATATAATAATACCAGTTTAGATTCTCTGAAATATACAATCATCCTTTTTGCTTTAATTTTTCCCCAAGTCAGTTTTAATTTGATTAACTCTGCACGTAACATGATCATCCTAACCACCAAAAAGGTACATACATATTTTTTTTTTAAAAAAAAGGTGATGTCTATAAAACATAAACTAAATTATCTATTTCTAGTGCTCAACAAGTTTAGAAATATTCCAACAAATATTTGGTGATCGTTTTTCTCATGTGAGTTTTTCTTTTATTTCTTTGTTTTCCATTTTTTTAATGGCTATCTTTTTTTTTTGATACTCATTCTATTCCACCTTTGCTTTACTATAATAGGAAATCAAGGCACATAGTATTCATGAGAAACAGTTTGAAATACAAGGTTATTTTGGAAACAGGGTACCAACAAAAGTAAGCGCCGTCTTAATACCACATAAAGAAAAGGGTTCGGATTTACATTTTAGGGATCGGAATTTTTCTGACTATATAAGTATTATTTTTAGGTTCATCAATATATTTGTAAGTTACCTTATACATAATAATAATATATATATGTACATTTTAAAAAAAAATAGACTCGTTTTATTAACTCTAAATTATTTAAATTAGATATCAATAACCACTATATATCACCAAATCATAACCTATACAAGTTAGTTTCATCTACACTAAATAATTATTCGGTAATTCTTTTTAAAAAAAATAAAGTGATAATAGAAGTATAGAATAAAAAAAAGGAAAAATATTGTGGAGTAAATATGATTTACTATGTTTTAGGTAAAAACTGATGCCCAAATTAGAAAAGGAAAAGGTATTGTAAAAAAAAAAAAAAAATAACCCCAGGTACCCCAGCTTTTTAAACAAACTTTTTGTTTCATTTTTTTTTTTTTTTTTTTTTTACAGATCACCTTATTTTCTTGATTAGCATCACTTGGGAGACATGTAGTAGCTATGAACTAAGTTATTTAGAAGAAAATGAGGTAAATACTACGCACACATATGTACATATATATATATATATATATATATATATATATATACTTAAATATCTTTATATTATGTAATTAATTATTTACAATTTTGGTTTATTTTATTTATTTTTTTATTTATTTTTAAATAGGCCTATCCAATTTTAGAAGATACATTAAGAAGACTTATTATGAGGTATTTATATGTAGCTGATGGTGTACAACAGCCTAGGGAACTTTCAGCACAAGTAATAAAGAAACAACGACAATTAAAAAAATCAGATAGTTTTATTAAACATCTGGAATCATCAAGTAATTTAACAGCAAATACCCTATCTTCTATTGATCAAAATAATCAAGTGTAAGCAATAAAGTAAAATAACATCTGATAAAGGTTTTTTTTTTTTTGTTATCGATCTATATTAATTGATTTTTTTTTCTCATGAATTTTTTTTTAGGATAAATGAATATACGCCAGGCATGATTGACCATCCACATTTATTAAGACGAAGTACAACATCTGGAGAATCTGTGTTACCTACAATGACTTCATTATCAACACCAACATCATCACCAACCCCACCATCGGCAATCAGTAGTAATGTCGGATTTCATATACCTAATAAATTACAAAGACAAGATTTAATTCCAGCAAAAATAATTGGTCAAGTGGATTGTAAATGGATAGCTTGTTTAACCAACCAGTATATAGTATTAATAGATCAACATGCAGCAGATGAGCGGATTAAATTAGAAAATATGCTAGATAGTACTTTAGATATTCGGTTTTTGGAACCAAATATATACATCAATGTTACAAAACAAGAAATGGAATTAGCAATGAAATATCAATCTGTATTGCGTCGTTGGGGAATCCATGTAGAAATGTCTGAACCATCAAAAACTAATCATCAGCGTTGGCAACGTCAAATATCACCTCATTTTATTAAAACAACTTCACCTCATTTTATAGCAGATAATAATAGTAAAACCTCTTTGCTTCGTGTCACTAGATTACCTCACCTCATAATAGATAGGTGCACAATGTTTCCAAACATTATCAGCCATATTATTTGTGATTATTTACATGCATTGGCCTCTAATACTTTATCAACGTCCTCTTGTCCTCCCGGAATCATTGAAATTTTGAAATCATTAGCCTGTCGAAGTACGTGAGCCTATTATTAAAAAAAAATCTGAAAAGAGGAAATATAAGTAAAAATACAAAAGTGCAAAAGACTGAAATCAATAATATTTATAATGCTACTTATTTTATTTTTATTTCGAAATTAGATGCCATTATGTTTAATGACCCTTTAACTTTAAAACAATGTACACAGTTGATACATCTATTATCTAAAACACGTTTTCCATTTCAATGTGCTCATGGCAGGTAAGAAAATAACTATCTCTTTATATTTTTATATAATATTGATGTTTTGTGTATTTTTTTTAATACAATTATTTCTATTCATTTATTTATGGTAAAAAATAGACCATCTATTGTTCCTTTAATATCACTTAACCACCTTCAGCAGAATAATAGAAAACGCACTATCCATTGGAAGAATTTAGATAAATTATGAAAAACGTGTTATACTTTAAAGCAAGTATAGATGTATAAGTATAAAGAATGTAAGGTATATTTTTTTTAATAAGCGTTTTAAAATTAATTTTATTAAAATCAAAAAAACAATAAAATAATTAAATTTGTAAATATAAAATTAAATGATGAGCTATGATATCAAAAATAAAAAATAAAGCCATTATTTATATTTTTGATCAGCTATAATTAAAATATTGGTGCTCTTAAGTTTTTAATGCTTTGCATGAAAACAGCGGGAATTGAATTACTAAAGGTATCTTGGGCAAAAGTTGTAGATTATTTAGATCATGTTTTTACAGCTTATAAATACAAGTATTTATTGTTTTTTATTTTTTTAATAAGGTTTTATTTTATTTTAATTTTTACAAACGATGGGTTTATTATTATAACAATGAGAATAGAAGAAAAATAAAATAAATGGTTCATATAATGTATTCAGCTTTATTATGCTCAGAATTACTGGTGACTGGTTTCTAAATGATTCAAATTTTAAAAAAAAAATTTCAGTGCCTCAATTTTTTTTTTCTTTTATCTAGCTTTTTTTTTTTATAAAAAAAATAAATTAAAAATCATAGCAAATCAACCATTATATAATAATTGTTTTCTTCTTTTGACACAATATGAAGGAGCAAGTATTAGATAACACACCGAAGAAAATGTATGATGATAATATTAATTAAATAATTAAAACTTCAATTAAACATATACATTTAAAAAAAACACTGGCAATAAAAATGGCTTTCAATAATACATAGAATATAACTACGCCATATTTACATTTTATTATTTTCATTTCATTTTATTTGTATTCTATAGTCGGTATATCCAGTTTGGTGTTTTATCACCTCAGAATATGGTTAAAATATCTGAATTGGAAATTACACAACGTGATCTTTATATGCCTGAAAGTCGTACACCTGTCAAAGGTGGTGTACTCGATCTTCGACTTGTAAGTTTTATTAATAATTTAGAGTGAATACAATAATAGTAGTAATAGTAATATCAAAGAACAATAACAAAGTAGATAATAAAAATGCTTACATATTCATATTTTTATATTCATAATTTTTTTAGGGTACTTCTGTAAAAGCAGCTTCATGTGAAACTTGTGGTAAAGTTATGCAAGATTGTGCTGGACATTGGGGTTATGTAAAACTAGTTCTTCCTATCTTTCATGTGGGATATTTTAGACCAACTATTAATATATTGCAAGAAATTTGTAAGGTATAGATAGATAGATAGATACTTGTACATATTTATGCTTAAATACATAAATGTAAAGTAGATCACACATTTAATTTTTAACTATTTTTATTGTCTTTTGATATTAATATATAGACATGTAGTAGAGTTATGTTAGTAGAAGCTGATAGACGAAAGTATTTGAAAAGATTACGTGGGACTGGCCTTGATAATTTACAACGAACTCGTATTATAAAATCCATCAATGATAAATGTAAAAAGGTTACATATTGTCCTCATTGCAATGCAGTAAATGGTAATTTAATACATGGAAATAATACTAAAAAATAAAATAAAAATGGTACCGTGAATAAATACTAGTGTTCCCCTTGATGATGATTAATTTTAATTTATGTAAACTTAATAGGTGTTGTGAAAAAAGTCGGACCTATGAAGATCACTCATGATAAATATAGATTAAAACGTGTTGCTACAGAGGCTGAAGAGTTTCGTAAAACTTTTGATAACGCTGCTAAAACATTACCTGAATTAAAACCACATATCAATAAAGCCCAAGATGACTTAAATCCACTACGTGTACTTCGGTTATTTCAAAGAATCACCCCAGAGGTAGGATCACTTTTTTTATTTTTATTCTATTTTTTTTTAAAAAAAAAAAGTTTATGTATATGTATAGGAATTATGATAATAATAATAATAATAATCATATATATCACAACTATAAATCATAGGATTGTGAATTATTAGGTCTTAGTGAAGAACATGGCAGACCAGAATGGTATATTTGGCAATATTTACCTGTACCACCTTGTTGTATCCGTCCATCTGTTATGCAAGATGATAATAGTAGTAATGAAGATGATTTAACAGCTAAATTGACAGAAATTATTTTTACAAATGCAATCATACGTGCTGGATTAGAGCGTGGCGTTACAGTAACAAATTTAATGGAACAATGGGAATTTTTACAACTAGCTGCAGCAATGTATATCAATAGTGAGTTACCTGGTGTGCCTAGTGTTAATTCTGGAAAACCTGGTCGTGGGTTATGTCAACGTCTTAAAGGTAAACAAGGTCGTTTCCGTGGTAATTTATCTGGTAAACGTGTGGATTTCTCTGGTCGTACTGTCATTTCTCCCGATCCAAATATGCGTATTGATCAAGTGGCTGTCCCCGAACGTGTGGCAAAAGTGCTAACTTTCCCTGAACGTGTAAATAAACATAATATTGAAAAATTAAGACAAAATGTAATCAATGGTCCTGAAGTACATCCTGGTGCTAATTTTGTTGGTTTTGGAAACGGGTTTAAAAAATACTTAAAATTCTCAGATAGAAAGGCTATTGCAGCAGAGCTTAAAATTGGTGATACAGTTGAACGACATTTATCTGATAATGATGTAGTTCTTTTCAATCGTCAACCTTCCTTACATAGATTATCCATCATGGCTCATTTTGCTAAAGTCATGCCTTGGCGTACTTTCCGTTTCAACGAATGTGTTTGTTCTCCTTATAATGCTGATTTTGATGGTGATGAAATGAATATGCATTTACCGCAAACACAAGAAGCTAAAGCAGAAGCTATTGAATTGATGGGGGTAAGATTTTAATATAAAAGAATATATATATTAGGACAAAGAACTGAAAATAAAAAAATGCTAATACAAATAAATTCTTTTTTCTTTATTTATTTACAGGTAAAAAACAATTTAGTAACTCCACGTAACGGTGAACCTTTGATTGCTGCTACTCAAGATTTCATTACTGCCGCTTATTTACTTTCTCATAAAGATACTTTTTATACCCGAGCCATGTTTTGTCAAGTATGTTCTATGATGTGTGATGCTGAACTTAAGATTGATATTCCACCACCAGCCG
The DNA here is from genome assembly GCA_017871115.1 of Cunninghamella blakesleeana. Classification (NCBI taxonomy): domain Eukaryota; kingdom Fungi; phylum Mucoromycota; class Mucoromycetes; order Mucorales; family Cunninghamellaceae; genus Cunninghamella; species Cunninghamella blakesleeana. Next base: position 4,408,658 of record JAFCIZ010000005.1, read on the forward strand.
TATGGAAGGTAATAATTTCAATAATAATTTATATAATATAAAATAAAACTGTTAAAAAAATTATTAATTTTATTTATATCTAATTTTATCTTTATTTTATATTATTTATTTTTTATTTATTTTTCATGATGATAGCCTCAAAGATTATGGACTGGTAAACAAGTATTTAACGTTCTTTTCCGACCAAATAAACAAAGTAAAGTTCAAGTAAATGTAGAAGCAAAAACCAAATCATATATTAAAGAAGAAGGACGTAAACCAGATCTTTGCCCTAATGATGGTTGGCTTGTGGTTCAAAATAGTGAAATTATGTGTGGTCTTGTGGATAAAGCTATTGTTGGTGATGGTAATAAAAATTCAGTGTTTTATGTTATTCTCCGTGACTATGGACCAATTGAAACCGCAAAATGCATGAATAGGTAAGAATGTATTACATACACACATACACATATATATATATGCAAATATAATTTAATTAATTGATATATTATTATTATTTAAAAAAACTATTATATAAAATTTCATTTAATAGATTAGCAAAACTTTGTGCTCGTTGGTTAGGTATGTTTAATATAAATACAAATTTACATTTTTTTTCTTTTTCCTAACTTATTTTCTTTTCTTTTTCTTATTATAGCCAATCAAGGTTTCTCCATTGGTATTAGTGATGTAACTCCAGGAACTCGACTTCGTGAAATCAAAGATGAATCTGTTAAGATAGCTTATGAAGAATGTGATAATGTAATTGCTAAATATAAAGCTGGTAAATTAGAAACTATGGCTGGTTGTAATGAAGAAGAAACTATGGAGGTAAATAAAATAAAATATCATATTAAAATACAAATATTATTTATAATGCTTATCAATTTTTTTTTTTTTTTTTAAAAAATAAATAAAAAATAAATCCTATAGTCTCTTGTTTCTGGTATTTTATCAGCTGTTCGTGGTGATTTAGGTAAAGTTTGTATGACGGAATTGAATATGTACAACTCTCCTAGTATTATGGCAAGATGTGGTTCTAAAGGTAATAAATAACTATATATGAAAAAAAAATGAAAAAAAAACTTTATGCTTAAACTTTTTGACGATCATTATATATTTATATCCTTTGTTTTTCACTTTATTTTTCTTTATTAGGTTCTCAAATTAACGTTTCTCAAATGGTTGCTTGTGTCGGTCAACAGATTATTAGTGGTACGCGTATTCCTAATGGTTTCCAAGATAGATCATTACCCCATTTCTTGAAACATTGTAAGTGTATCATATCAAGTATTTTATAATATACATGTATTTATAACGATTATTAATTTTAATTATCATTATTATTTCTTTTGTTTTTGAACTTTTTTAGCCAAAAGTCCCCCTGCTAAAGGTTTTGTAAGAAATAGTTTCTATACTGGCCTTAGTCCAACTGAATTCTTATTTCACGCTGTCTCTGGTCGTGAAGGTCTTGTGGATACTGCTGTTAAAACTGCTGAAACAGGTTATATGGCTCGTCGTTTGATGAAGGTATAGAAGATACATATATATAAAGAATAGTTGGCACTTTCAATTATATTTAATATTTATATTTATTTATTTATTTATAGGGTTTTGAAGATTTAACTACTCATTATGATCTATCTGTTAGAAATTCGGAAGGTGCTATATTACAATTTTGTTATGGCGCTGACGGTTTAGATCCAATGACCATTGAAGGTGATGGTATTCCCGTGGAATTTGATCGTAATCTTAAGCATGTTAAGGTACTTCTCCCTACAGGACCTGATGAACCTGGTCTTTTACCTTGGCAAATCAATACTATTACTGAAAAGGAACTTGCAACATCTCTTTGGTCAGAAAACTGTATGCCTTCCTTTATTGAAATAACACGTAAATTTGTATCTGAAAAAATTGCTGGCACCTTGGCTAAAATACGTAAGAGCTATGGATTGCTCCCTGGTTTATCAGTTCCGCATGAAGATTATATGGATATGGATATTGATGAAGATGTGTCAGGTAATATAGTTATAATTATATCTATTTACAAAAAAAAAATAATGAAAGATAATTAAATGAAGCATACATATATTATACTGTTACTAATCTATATTTTTATTTTTATTATTTTTATTATTATAATTTAATTTAGATGAAATGAAAAAAGCAATTCGCAATATATTTATAATTACTGAACGTCAGCTTCGTGGATACTTGAGTATTTGTATATCTAAATATTTGAAGGCTAAAATTGAACCTGGTACAGCTGTTGGTGCTATTGGTGCTCAATCTATTGGTGAACCTGGTACTCAAATGACATTAAAAACTTTCCATTTTGCTGGTGTTGCTAGTATGAATATTACTCTTGGTGTACCTCGTATTAAGGAAATTATTAACGCTGCTAAAATCATTTCTACCCCAATTATCACATGTGAATTACATTCAAATAAAGATATTCGGTCAGCCCGTGTGGTGAAAGGTCGTTTAGAAAAGACAACGCTTGGTGATGTAGCTATGTATATGGAAGAAGTTTATGAACCAAATGAAGCTTATATATTGATACGTATTGATTTGGATGCTATAAATAAGTTACAAGTAATGATAAAAAAATAATGAAAGAAAATTAAGCAGGAAAAGTAATAGGAATACGATTACTTATTTTATATATTTATTTTAAATCTTTTTTAGTTGGAAACTAATCTTTATAGTATTGCAAATGCTATTGAAACTGCTCCAAAATTAAAGATGGGTCAACTGGTAAAAATAAAAAAATAAAGAAAACAAAATTATACAAGAAATATATATTTGCATCACCTAATTATTTTTATCTTATATATGTTTTTTTAGGATGTACAAACAAGTAAACCCGACATAATCCGTGTTTATGTACATGCAAAACAAGATGAATCAGTATATTATAACATGAAAGCACTTAAGCGTGTTTTACCAAAGGTTATTATTACGGTAAGGCAAAAACACCATTAAATATATAAAAATATAAAAATAATTGCAACTAATAAGTTGATATTACATATTTCACTTTTATTTTATTAGGGTCTACCTACAGTTGTACGTGCAGTTATAAGTGAAAAATCGGGTGGTCAAGGTGCAAAACAATTATTTGTTGAAGGATATGGTTTATTAAGAGTTATGACAACAGATGGTATTATTGGAGAAAAAACTACATCTAATCATATTATGGAAGTTGCTGATGTACTTGGTATTGAAGCTGCCAGGTAAACATAAATTTATATGGTCATAATATACCACAACATTATATAATATAATAAGTATACTTATTTACAATGACGTAATTTTTTATAAAATATTATTTATCAACTTAGAAATACAATTATTGCGCAAATTCAAGAAACTATGGAAAGCCACGGTATGACAATTGATCATCGTCACGTATTATTACTTGGTGATTTAATGACAAGCAAAGGTGAAGTTCTTGGTATTACTCGATTTGGTATCGCTAAGATGAAAGATAGTGTTCTTAGTATTGCATCATTTGAAAAAACTACTGATCACTTGTTTGAAGCTGCGTTATATAGTAAAAAAGATGCTATTGTTGGTGTATCAGAACAAATCATTATGGTAATATATATTAAATAATACAGATTTGAAAATAAGGAAACGTAAGTATAAAACATTAACCTGATAATCGTGTTATTATTTTTCTTTAGGGTCTTCCAATGACTATTGGTACTGGTCTTTTCAAATTACTTCACAAGTCCATGCATCCTGTTATTCCTTCACCAAAACCATTATTACTTAGATAAAACGTCTCTTAGTTTACGTCCATTATTTTTTTATTTACTTTAATTTTTTCATAAAAAAAAAATGCTTTTCAATTTTTCATCATCATCATATTAGTTTGTAAAATAATTCATCAAAATTCTTTATTTATAATAATAAAATTATATTCTTTACTTTTTTTTTTTGTTTTAGATAGTTTATTATGCTCATGGTTGATAAAATAACAAATCTGTACGCATTTAGGAATAAGTCCTATAAATTTACCTAGTATGATATGTACTAGAAAAATAAAAATATATCTTACGTATACCTAATTTATACGTTAAATTATGCGAAACCAAGATTGATAATAAATAAATAACAGAAGTTAAATAGTTGAAAAGTTTTTTTGTACTATTTGCTCACAACATAATTTTTTGGTACCCATAAAAGGAAATATATATACTATTCTTTAGATTTTTTATACTGTGGATAGTTTTTTTATTTATTATAGTAAAATGAATATTATATGTATACAAATACATATATTGTTGAATTAATAAAACAGATTTATATTGAGTTGTTCCCATTAATATTTTTTTTTTTAATATTTTGCTAGAAGTTTTATATGGAAAGGATTATTTTACTTTTATATTGACATTGCAATTAGTATTTATAATTGCTGGTCACTCATGTTAATTATTATCACTTTAATCATGGTTTAATAAGGTGTAATGGGGTTCCAGTAGTGAACTCTTCTTTATTACATCTTTATTATTAAATAAACAAATAATTATTTACCTTTTTTTAATGAAGTTTTTAATAACATGACAAAAAAGTATGGATTAAAAAAATGGAAAAGAAAAATAGAAATGAGTTAAAAAATAAAAATAAAAATAATGAATAAATAAAATAGATGATTAGTATTTAGAAAAAGTAATAGAGTGGTATACATTTGATATAAGTGTTTATACAAAAAAAAATATTGGTGATCACCAACATGGTTTTTTTTTTTAAAAAATTACAATTGTTCAGAATGGGCGGGTAATGGAGGAGGAGGACGATTTGCAGGATTCAAAATAGATGAAGATGAATGAGAAGGAGGGGAATTAATGATTTTTTTTCTTTTCCCACGCCAACGACCATGTTCACTACACTTTGCAATGGCTTCTTTTAATAATCGCATACGAGTATGCTGATGAGTTCTGACAGGCTCACAGTCACACTCTTTACCAAATAATAAAGGACATTGATAATTTTTGGAGCTAACAAATGCAATACGAGGAGCTTTTTCAAGTTGAAAAGTTTCTTTAATTTTTTCACAAAGTGTTGTTGACATGTGTGTTTTCCTTAATACCATGGTTTGAGGTTCCTTTGTGTAATCAAATCTTGTGAATACTAATATAACATGATCCCACCAATTATTTGGTTCAATATCTTCCATTAATTTACTAAAAGCTTTCAAAATATTCATTATCACTGTCCTTTTTTTTAAAATATATATATATAAAATAAAAATAAAAGTAAATAAAATGAAATAGAATAGATCAGGATGTAAATTGATATATAATTAGTAAAATTATATATTTCTATTTTACTTTTTTTATTTATTTATTTATTTTTTTAAAAAAATAGAATCTCACTTACTCGGTTGATTTAAACTGAAACACTAACAAAAATGCATCAATGCCAATTCTATCGCTGACATCCAAAATATAATCTTGTATAGCTTTGGTGAAATCACGACCTGCAGAATCAGCAAATCCAGGTGTATCGGCAGCTGTAACAATGGTATTTAATTTATTTACTGTCCAACACCCTGTTCTTTCAACCACCGTATCTGTCACTGACTATTTAATTTTATATTAAAAGGAAAAAAATTATAATATACATATATATTTAGTAACATTTCCATATCATCATCAACATCATAATGAACCTATTATTTTCTATATTAAATTTACCTTTGCAGTCGCTGCAGCTTTAAATTCTTCATATCCAAACATGGAATTCAATAAACTTGATTTTCCATCACCAGTCTTTATGGCCATAAATAAAAAAAAAAAAAGAAGGATGTTAGAACAATAAAATTGAATCAAGTAGCAACAATAATAATATCATAATACCTTGCCAATAGGTAATAAAACATAATGGGGTAGAGTTTCTTGATCAGGTTCCCCGGTACAAACATAGTTACTTTTATATTTATGTTGTTGAGCAAGGTTATTATTATTAATTAAAGACGTATCGAAAATAGGTGTATGCCCCATAACAGGGATCAGTTGATCAAAGGCTGTAGGGTAAGGTGATGCTGTAGATAAAGAGTCATGTGTAGCTATTATATCAGTTTGATGCTTACTTTCATGACGCCTTAATTGTGATTTATAATAAGCTTGCTGATCATTGTCATCTTCTTCTGCTATTTTAGAACAAACACTACGTCCTGATGAATAACTAGCCTCTTGCTTGGACGAAAAACTTCTTGCAGTATAATACGAATTGGTGGATATATTTGTTGGTATACGATGTAAATTGCTTTTTGACATGTTGTTTTTTACATATATATATGGATATGAAATAAAATAATAAAATATAAAGTATAATATATATTTTTAAATAGTACAATTATATTAGATAATAGTAATAATAATAAAGAGAAAGAAAAAAGTAAAAAAAAAAAATTGGCTTTAAAAAAATTTAGGCTTTTTTTAAAAAAAATTATATTTATTGTTACACTGTTTAAAAAAAAAAATTAAAATGATGATGAATTATATATATATAAATAATAAAATAAAAAATAAAGATAGATATAAATTAAACTACAACGACTTTTCCTTTTTCTAAAAATCCATGTTCACCATCACCACCCACAAATGTAGGACATATGTAAAACCGAACAATTCCTGAAGTTTTACCACGAACATCAACCATGGTTTCTTCATCAATTTCTTGAGTCCCTTCATTCATATCCAAAGTCGAAATATCCACTTCTTGACCACGCATAGCAATAGCCAATTTAAAAGCTTTATCTACAATATCCGAGATTTTATAATAATAAGATTTTTCTCCGCTAACTTGACTATCATTTTCACGAATAAAAGGATCATAAATTTCGGTCAAGTCTTTATAAATAAGATCAGTAATACGTTTCTTTTCTTGTTGGACGGCTTGTTGTAATTCACTATCAGGTTTACTCTTTACCAAGATCACAGCCAGTTGCTGTCTTAAACGAACAGAGAATGTTGAATCATGTTCTGTAAACCATCGACTTAAAGCATCATATGCGTTATTAATATCTAAACCTGGATACATAGGGCATTGAAAAATGGATTTCACCAAGTGTTCATGTAATAATTTTTCAGCTAGGAAATTGATATAACTAGGTTCAATTAACTCGCCTTTATCATCAACTAAAGTCAAGTTGGGCCATGTTGCCATGAATTTAGCTTTAGCTTTTTCTTTATCTGCTTTCTTATTTAATGTCATCACCACTCTAGATACATTGTATTTTAATAGCTTTAAGGAATCACGAATAGTGGATAAATCATCATCTGTAGCTCTTACTGCACGTGTTAATTGGAAAAAGTTGTGTTCTATTTTACTATATTCTGTTTCACGTTCTTGATATAATCTTCTTGCTTCTTCTAATTCGTATTGCAACTGTTGTTTTTTTTCCGTTTCTGAAGCTACCTCTTGTTTAACTTTGTTGATGGTATTATTTAATTGGTCAAGTTGGCGTTTTAATTCTTCTGCTTCAGCTGGAATATTATCTTGGTCGTTAGATGAATTTTTTGATGAATTATTAGTAGTGGCTGTGGTTGTATTAGAAGACATGGTATTATTGTTTTGTTTTAGTGATATAGCTTTAAAAAAAGTAGAGTACCGTTTATTGTCTCCAGATGATAAACCTAATAAAAAAAAAAAAATAGTAAAAGAGAAAAAAAAAGAAAGAGAGAGAAAAAAAGGGAGGTTGTTAAAAAAATAAAATAAAAAAAATTTAAACGCCCCTTCCATTATATTTTTTGATACACTCACTCACTACTCTCACACAAATATATACATATACATATATGTAATATAACAGACCAGTATAGTAATTATCTATTCTATTCTTTTTATAAATTTATATGTATATTTACTTTTTTCCATTGGTTGAGAGTCATGGTATGACATTGGTCTTTCCATACTTCTTTCGTTGAAAGAGTTTAAAGAAACCGAAGTTGTCATAGGTGGTCGAGTGTTATTATTATTGTTACTATCTGTTTGTATTTCTCTTTGAATAGATTGGTTATTGTTTTTTTTAAAAAAACCTCGAACTTTAGTACTTACTGTTTTTGATCTTTGTACTGATTTTGGCGAAGCAGGTGATAATGGCGGTTTTTGTTGTTGTTGCTGTTGTTGTTGTAACTCTTGCATATTTTTAGGGGAAGCCATAATATCGTTATTCATTTTTTTTTTTTCTGTTATTATTATTATTATTACTGTTATTGTTATTACTGTTATTACTATTACTATTTTATACCATAAAAATAAAATACACAATAAAATAGAAAATGAGAAAAAAGAAAGAAAGAAAGAAGGTGAAAAAAAAAAATGAATGAAATTAAAAGAAAGAAAAAATTAAATATTGAGCTCTAAAAAAAAAACTATTTGTGCCTGGAAGCAGATTTTATAGCTTTGATTGGTTGAATTTAAAGAATAGATCCATCTAACTATTTTTCATTATTTGAAACATGTTTAAAAATAAATCAAGTATTATATCAAGTAGTAATATATTATTAATTATTTGCATAAGTATTTTCATAATATATATATATTATTTATATATAGTCAATAGTGATAGAAATAGAATAAATATCGATAAAGTTTTTTTTTATTTATTAAGATAAATATGATGATACCCAATTCTAAACCACGACAAATTAATATATATTTATTAAAGGCTACACTGAAAATCGTTTCTAAACATAGCAATAGCAAGATTATGTAAAAATGAAAAAAAATGAATATTTATTGTTATTATTATTATTATAATAATATATGATATTAAATGACATGTAAAAATTAAATGAATGATTGAAAAAAAATAAAAATAAAGATGATAATGAGAAAAAGAGTGAATATATATATATATATATATATATATATATAATTAGTTAATTAAAAATAGAATGTAAAATAAAAAGAAAAAAAGAAAAAAAATAGCCATAGTTCAACAAAATATTTTTTTTAAAGGCGTCTATCTGGAGAATCTTCGCAATCATCCACAATAGCCACTAAAACGCTAATATCATCGGCCTTTCCACCAATAAAAGGAATACCTTCATTCATTGCTCGTTTTTGAAAAGGAGTATCAACCGAACGATTGGATTCGCTGATATTTTTTGCATGAGTAGCGAGGGTATTTGCAATCAATTGAGGTTGTATATATTGTTGATGACGACGGTATAATGATGATGATGACGAGGATGAATAAGGTATTAATTGTTGTTGAATCAAATCAAGAATGTCTCTATCAAAGACATTATCAAATAATCCATCGGTTGCCATAATAATAATATCCCCTTTTTCAATTTTGACAGTAAAAGCATCAGCATGACGAGGTTTATCTCTTGAATGAGTTCCTAATTGATAAGGAAAATTAAAAGCATGCTGTTGTTCTTCACTACGAAATACATATTGTTGATGGCGAATAATAGAGATGCCACAATCACCTAAATTTGCAACTCGTAATTCGTCATTTCTTAAAAGACCAATACAGGCTGTTGATGAACCAATTAATTCTTCATGCTGAGCTTCTTGAGTGGTTTGTTCATAACTATGCTGTAAAATGGTTAATGGGTTGGCGTTTTCATATTCACAAAATAATGGATCTTCAATATTATCGTATCTATCCAATTCAAGGTATGCATGATGCATCAGTTTTCTAGCATATAATGCAGGATGAGCACCTATAAAAAAAAAAGTTGTAAATAAATTTTAATATGAATAATTCTCTATTTATATTATTTTTTTTATCCACTTTATTTTTATTTATTCGTCTTGTCTATTTTTCATTTAAACTTATTTATTACCTTTTGTATTGACCCAACCACCGACACCATCGGCTACGCCAAGACTATCCGATCTACGAAAATAGGCATCTTCCCCTATTTGATGACTACAATAAGCTTGAGATGTTGGTATATTTTTATTTCTACGTTTAGAGAATCCAGCGGCACCTGATTGTAAATGATAAGAAGGTTTGGCTTTTACATTAGCAAAGAAATCGTAAAGTGGTAATGATTTTAAAGTAGAAGTTGTTGATGTAGTTGCTGTAGAAGCAGATGAATAATCATAACTGGAAGAGGTTGATGTTGGTACATCAGCTGATGGTGAACTGGATTGTGTAAACGATCTTAATGAACATAGTAAACCTGCAGTATTATTAGTATTTTTTTTGGTTGTATGATTGAAAGGAATGGAGACTCGGCCAACTGCTGACCGTATGTTCATTTAATATATATATATATATATATGTATGTAATTATTGATATTTTCTTTGTTGAAAGAAAAGAAAAGAAAAGAGAAATAAAAAATTAAGGAGGACAAAATATTTTATATTTAAAAAAAGATAAAAAAAAAATTTTTTTTTTGCGCCCGAAATTCCGACACAACTTAACATGCCTTATCAGATATTTATGGAAACTTAAGATTTCATAATAGATAAAGAAAAAAAAGAAGGCAAAGATACTATATGGTTCTTTTGATAAGCTATGAAATTAACATAATATTCTTAAAATAATAAAAAATAAGAAATATCTATCATGAAAAGTTTATTTTATACGTAAACAAAATTCTAAAAAAGGAAGAGTAGGGTGATGATCTCTATATTCTAAGTATTGAAATAAATAAATATACAAAAATAATAAAAAATAAAATAGTGATGATATACAAAAATTAATGTTTTATTTCTACACGATGACCAGGTGTCCAATCAATAATAGCACGACGGATATTTTCCCAATATTGTAATTGAATAGAATAATCCTTGGCTAAATCTAAATCATTATTGGCAAATGCTCTTGATAAATTGGCTACTGTTTCCTTAATTTTTTCTAAAAAAATAAATAAATTCGAAAATCAAAATATAAATAAAATAAAGTTATGGTCACACACTAAACATTTTTATAAACTATGCCCTATACTTATTTTCCTATATTTTTATTTCTTAAATTTACCATCGTTTTCATTCTTAATTGCTTCTACATCGTTATCCGTTGTAGCCTCTTCTAATTCTTCTCTTACTTCCATGACTTCCATTAGCAATGTAGGATTATGTAATGATTCAGATTCATCGATTTCAACCCCTTTTTGAGCAAGTAAATATTGTGCACGAGCCAAGGGGTCTTTTAATGTATGATAAGCTTTGTTGAGTAAGGATGATTGTATTTCAGCATATTTATGTTCACGCTATGTATATATAAATCATAAGTTTTCGTTCACTTTTTATCTCTATTATTTTATTATTAGGTTGAATAACTTTAACTCTTTTTATTTTCATTTACCTCAGTTGCATTGGAGTAACTATCAGGGTGAGCTACTTGTTGTAGCTTTAAAAATTGGCGTTTTAAAGGTCCAAGTTCAACGTCGAAAGTTGGTGAAGATCTATTATAAATAAATAAGAATAAACAAAAGTCATATAAAGTATAAATAAGTTTACATCAAATAAAATAATGATAATAATAATAAAATTATTATTATATATATATATATATATATAAACATGTTTCACTTACTTATTTTCACCTGTGCCTACACTCAATAATTCATAAAAGTTCAATTCTGGCACTGTAGGTTGAATCACACCACATTCTGTATTTTCACAACTAACAGCTGCACGAGAGGCTATATGATTACATTTCCAACATACTTTATGTAACTTTTCTTTTTCAGAAAAAGTATTTAATTGCTTATTAATAACAGTGGTAGATAAAAAAGAATGTTGCTGTTGTAATAAACGAGTTGGATAGTAAGCTGGTTTTAGTCTGGGTGTATATATCAGCTTGTTAAAAAACCCCCTTTTTGTTATTAATTGTAAATTACGATGCATATTTTTTTTTTTTTACAAAAAAATAATAAAATGAATATGTTTTAAAAAACAAGAAAGTTTAATATAAAGAAAAAGAAAAAAAGAGAGGTGTTTAAAAAAAAATCCATTAATTTTTTTTTAAAAGTACGTCACGTAACTGCGCGCGTTAAAAAACTAAAAAATGTAACCTATTTTTTTTTTTTTTTGCCTTTTTATACTATTTTTATTTTTATAACCATAGCTAATTATATCTATCTATTCTTCAAATTAACTACTTTACAATTAATATGGAAATATCAAGAAAAGATTTTATTAAAAAGGTACCAATTGTAAAAGAAGCAATCGATGAATGTGATTTTATGGCTATTGATACTGAGCTTTCAGGTACTTTGAACGTGTCAATGTGTATTTTTATGCAAACCATAAAATAAAATAAAACAAACACTTTTCATTTTCTTCATTTTATTAATTTTTTTTTTTTTTAAAAAAAAAGGGCTTCATCGTCCATTCAGCAAAAAACGCTTTGATACTTTAGAGAACAGATACAAAGAATATAAAGAAGCAACAGAAAGGTTTGTAGTGATTCAATTTGGACTTTGCACTTTTAAATGGGACAATCCTTCTGGTCGATATATTGCAAAAGCTTTCAACTTTTATATATTTCCAACAAGTATAACAGGGAAATCACAAACAAATCGTATTTTTCAAGTACAAGCTCAAGCCTTTGATTTTTTATCAAAACAAGCCTTCGACTTCAATAAAGTATATTGCATATCTACATCTATATCTATATTTGGAAAAAAAAGAATGTGTATAAATATATTTTGATCCAATAGAGCAATACGTTTTAATTTATTTTATTTTATTCTAGTGGATCTATCAAGGTATTCCTTATCTAACTGCTGCTGAAGAAGAAAGAGTTGTAAAAAATGGGAAAAAATTATTAAATGATGAAATACCTGATATACCAGTTGATGAAAAAGAACTTCCATTTATAACTAAAGCAAAGTAATGATCATATTCATATTAATTTTTTTAGACAATTTTTTTAATTTATTTTATATTATACTAATTTATATATTATTTTATTTTATTTTTTATATAGACAAGATATTCAGAATTGGTTGAATAAAGGAAACTCAAAGGATAAGCACGGTATAAATATTGAAACAAATAATTCATATCAAAGAAGATTGTTATACCAAGAAATACGTAAAAGGTAATACATAAATATACACTACAACTGCTATTATTAAAAAAAAAGAAAAAAAAAGGAAAATCTTGGATTAAATCTCTTCCATCTATCTGTTTATTTACTAAAAAAAAAAGTTTTGAAGGATTAACAGCCGAAGGAAAAAAAGGTTTTATTTGTGTTATGAAATTAACTGAAAAAGAGCAAAAGAAAAGGTCCAAGGAACGTGAAAGAAGTTTTAGGGTAAAAAAAAGAAAAATTATCCATGAATATAGTATCTAGTGAATAAATAAATAATTTTACAAATTAACACATTCTATTTATATCACCTTCCTTTTATTTTTTATCTTTTCGTTAGAATGATCTCGAAACTGCTATTGGGTTCCGTAGAGTAATTGATTTGATATCAGAATCTAAGAAACCACTCATTGGGCACAACATGTTACTTGATATGTGTCATATCATTGGCCAGTTTATACAAGAATTACCAGATACCAGGGAGGAATTTATAAATTTAGCACATCAACTATTCCCTATGTAAGTTTAAAGTATGTATAATGCATATATATATTTAAATCATAACCTTATTTAAATAATTCAATTTCATTTTTGACTTTACATTTTTTTTTATTGAATTTATTTTTACATAGAATGATAGATACTAAATATATAGCAGCTACTACACCGGAAATGAAGGTAATTTTTAGTTGAGTTCAAAAATAAATAAATAAATTTTATTAACGCGTATACATTTATGTAAATGTCATTTAATTTAAATAGAAAGTTGTATTTGGAGCAACTGATTTAGAAAATCTTAGGTATGAAACAAGTCGTGACCCATTTAAAAATCCTAGAATTGGTAATTATTAAATAATTAAAAGCTTTGATGTATTATTTCTCTTTATTATTATTATTATTATTATTATTATTATTATTATTATTATTATTATTTTAACAAACAAATACAAACATATTTATTACTTATGTCCTATATTTAGATATGCACTGGGAATACCCACGATACATTACAGATAAAGCCCATGAAGCCGGCTTCGATGCTTATATTACAGGAACAGTATTCATTAAAATGCTTTCTTATCTAGGTAATCAGTATATGTTCACGGATTTTATTTAAATATATTTACATATCATTACTATTATATGTTTTAGAATCAAAACGAAATCCAAAAAAGGAATCCTTTGACAACGATGATAAGAATAAAGAAGAACAAGAAAAATCTAAAAATAAGGAAAATAAGTATTATAGTTCATGGTCTGACGATGATGATGATGAAGAAAATAAAAAACAAGAAGCAAATTCTAATTGGAATACGACAGAAGAGGAAGTCTACAACTATGGATCAACATTTGTACAATTATTAGACGATAACGGCCACCCTGTTTCAACTTTGGCAAATTTATGTAATAGAGTCGTTATTGCCAAAACGGCTTTTCAATACTTTAGCTTTATGGATCAAGTAGCAGGTAAAAAAAATAAAAAAATCACTTCATATAAAATATATAATAAATACAATAAAATCTCAATATTAAATTCTAACCTATTTGATCACTACTCTTACTATTACCAATCCTTTAGATATTACTAGTCAACCCAATACATTTATTCTTCATGCTAATTATTCAACTATTCAACAGGACATCTTTTCAAATATTGGGACATACAGTTTAGAAAATTTAGGAGACGACAAAACACTCGTTATATTCGATCAATCCTTAATTGATAAAGATTCTATGAAAAGATTATTGATAGATGAATATCAAAGAGTTACAAATCAAGATATTCTTATAGATACCATTACGGATTATTTGAATATTTAGAATTATATATATATGTATATGTATATGTATATGTATATATATAAGTGCATCATTTTAAAAAATTATATATAATATTTCATATTAAAATTACTTATAAAAAATAATGGACTTAATAATTAGTTATTTGATACGCTATATTCTTTTTTTAATAAATATATTAATATACATTTCATACCAGGTATATTTAATTGTAAAAAGTAAAAGTAATAAAAATAATATTATTATTAGTAGCAGACAATGTTGAAATTTAAGGAATCAATTATGCAAGATGAAATCACCCGTCTCTATTCATTATTATAAGGGATAAAATGAATTTTTCAGTTATGAAGAATGAGCAAATAAATATGAACAGTTGCATTATTTCTTTGTTAAAATTATATTAAAAATAAAAAATAAAAAACTTTATTATTATTAGTGTTATTATTGTTTTTATAAACCATAAAATCATTGTTTTTTAGCATTATATGTAGGTCGATTAGATAAATTATTATTAGGTTAATGCTTATATATGTATACGTATGTATGTATATATTTACAATAATAGTATTAAGTTGAGATCACATCATAAAAGAAAAAAATCAGAGAATAAAAAATAAATAAGTAAAGATAAATATTAATAAATAGTAATAGTTTGTAAAATACATAATTATGGCATATTGTATATCGATTAAGAAATATATCTAAAATCAGGATGCTATAAAAACAAGGCAAAGAAAAAAGAAAAAGTTAATGATCTGTTTTATATCTAGCAGTAATAAAAACACATAATAAAATATTAATCACTTACCTTATCACAAAGATCAACACCAGAAGCTTCTTTGGCGTGTTCCTCAGGAGTTAAATTGGCACGGCGTGAATTTTCTTTATTTAACCAATATTTGAAGATAAGTGAGAAAATAACAGCACCAAACATGAGACTCATAGAAATCAAATTGCCACGCATATAAAGTGGAGCATCATCCTGACGATATACCTAAAGAAGAAACAATAATAAAAATAAAATACATATATTAGTATTATATAAAAAAATAAAAAATAAAAATATTAAAAATGATATAAACAAATATATTTATAATTACCTGTGAACCTATGGCACCTCCAACATTACCAATAGAAATAATAAATGCACTTGCTACACCACGTTTAGTATGACCACCCTATATATAAAATAAATAAATTAAAAAATGAGTTTTTATTTTTCTTTAATATCTATATATATATTATATTTTACGTACAATATTATTTGTAAACCATGACAACATGGCAGGAATATGTGCGAATACACCTAAATTATAATAATAGTAATATTATTATTATTATTTTAATAATGATAGAATTAAATATGTTAGTTTATCAACCAATTACATTAATTTTTAAAAAAACAATCATTATTTTATATATTATTGTTACTATTATTATTATTATATATATATATATATATATATATATATATTACCTGTGGTAGTAATACAAGCAGCAATATACATAGCAACTGGACCCTTATGTCTTAAAACAACAAGTAATAAATAGCCAATAGCACCGATAAAAGCAGGGATAGCAATATGTAGACCACGTTCGCGTTTTTTATCAGCATGTAAAGCTACGATGACGGTAAAGAAACAAGCAATTGCATAAGGAGGAGCAGACATGGCTTGAGCGGTTAAATCAGTAAAACCCATACCTTTAATGATACTTGGTAAAAAGAGACTAAGACTGTAAAGAGGGGTGGATCCACAAATATAAATCAATGAATGCATATAGACCTTCCAATCAGAAAAGGCAGCTCGGAATTGAATCCATGAAAAATGACTACGTACAGGTGCATATTAAAAATATAAATAATAAAATATATAGTTGAGGACGATAATTATTATACACCCCATTTTTTAATATATATATATATATACTTACGTTTCAGTTGATGGACCGGCATCAACTTTTAATCGATGGAGAACAAGTTCACGTTCACGTTCATTAATAAATTTAGCACGATGAGGAAGATCTGGAAGAATGAAATAAGTTGCTCCTGATAAAAGAATAGTAGGAAGTGCTTCGATAATGAAAATCCATTGCCAACCTGTTAATCCACCTAAACCATTCATTTGCATGATTCCATAAGCCTAATGGACCATGATAATAGCAATAATTATATTAATATATGTTATTAATCAATCCTTTTTTTTTATTTTTAGTTTTTTTCCACTGCTTTAATTGCTTATTTTGCTTTTTTTCGTTCGCAAAGAAACCTACCAAAACACCGCCAAATGCCTAAAAATGGAAAACAAAAAAAAAAAAGAAAAAAGGAAAAAAGAAAAAGGAAATAAGAAAAACCATTTAACCATAGCCCAATTTCCTTTTTTTATCATTATTAATATTAATATAATATTATTACTTACACCAGCGACTGTAGCACAACTAAAGAAAATAGCAACACGAGTAGCTTGTTCTTGACGAGTATACCAAAGAGATAAATAATAGATGGCACCAGGGAATAAACCAGCCTCTATATATTATTAAATCAAAGTAAATCAACGTGTCATTAAATTAGTAAAATTGAATCACCAAATAAATATATATCAAACTTTGCTTTTGTTGCATTTTTAATAATTATTTTTTGTAATAATAAAAGAGTAGAGGCTACGTACCAGTAATACCCAAAAAGAATCTACTTGCTAAAAGACCAGCAGTATTATGAATAGCAGCCATAGCAGCCATGGTGACACCCCAGCAAATCATTACTATTAATTCCCCCAAATATATGTATTTGCTTAGTTTCAATGACTTTATTTCATATTCACAATTTATGTGCATATATAAATTGAAAGATTATTATTACCTATTGGAATCCATCTATTTGGACCAATTTGTTTTAATAAAAGATTGGAAGGAACCTCGAATAAAATCTAAAAGAAAACGACAATTAAAAAAACTTATAAATATATATAATAATATAAATATATAACTGTAAAATAGCCTTACATAACCAATAAAGAAAATGGATAAAGCCCAATTATAATCAAAGTCTGAAATGCCAATATCCTTTTGAAGGTTGGCTATCTTTGCGTTACCTAGAAGTTTGGTTTATATTATAAATGATAATGTTATTACTAGCGACTTGAATATTATGTTTTTATTAATGCTATTATATTTATTGTCATTACCGATATTAACACGATCCAAGAAAGAACATAAATAAAGAACACCTCTGTTAATTTAAAAATATATAGTTCAATATGTTAGTGATACTAACTTATATAATAATAAGAAAATAGATATAAAAAAAACTTACAACCAAGGCACAATTCTTAAATCCAACTTCCATATAAGCTTTTTCATTTCTTTCTCGTCAGCTGGAATAAAATCGCCTTCTGAAGCACTTATACCAGTGTTTTCTTCTTCTTTAACCCAATCAGTTACTTCTGCTTTTTCTATAACCTGAAGCTCGGCTTTTTCCGTCATTGCTAATGTAATATTTTAAAAAAAAATAAAAATAAAAAATAAAAAATAAAGAGAGGAAGAGAGAGAGAAAGAAAGAAGCTTTGCAAAAATCTTAATAAAATTAAAATTTGGAAACTAAGGAAATTTTTTATTGGGTGGGGAAATTCATAGAAAGTCCGCAATAACTAAGATCATCCAATCATACATAATACTACTACCATTGAAAAGCGATTACTCACACATTAACCAATCTGTTTCATCTATCTTTCATAATCATAATCCTAATTTTTTTTCTCAGGACATAAAATAAGATTCAAGATGTTTATTTATTAAGGTTCAATTTCTTTTATGACATTTTTTATTTCAGTATTATTTGATTTTTCTCATCGTGTCTTTTATTTTTTAAAGCAAAAAATAAAAAGAATAAAGAGAAAGGAAGAAAAATTAATAACCAAATGAAAAGAAACCTTTTTTTTGTCTCTTTTTACATCCAAGACACATCACATGATTCATTAAGCTTGATTTAGGACGACGATCTTCATTTGGATATTAGTTTCCTTTTAAATAAGACCTTTGCTAATAAAATTAAAGTCCAGAAAACTGCTATAAAAGGATTAAAAGACTTCGATGGTTTCCCCTTTTTTATTATTATTATTATTCATTATTTTAAAATAATGTATCGTTTAAAATAAAATGGCTCTATTAACAACATATTTACTTTATATTATAATTAGTATAGATATAATAAAAACATTCCATTTTTTGTTATTTTTTTTGTTTTTTTTATTTCATTCATAAATAATAATAATAATAATACCAATAATGAAAATAATAAGAGCATTATAGATGGTATATATTTACCCAAGTACATAACTTTTTATTTAAAAAAATTGCATTGATCGAAAATAAATTCATAATCAACTATTTACTTTAAATCTGATCCTTCGATTTTATTTACCAAGTTTTTATTATGATGTTTAGAAATTTAGTCCATTTATTAATAAAACTTATATATATTTTTATTTGTTAAGTGCAATGTTAAAAAAGAAGGATTTTTGATTTATTTAAATTTAAAACTTTTTATATATAACTACGTACTGACGACATTTATAACTATAAATTCAACTTTTTTTTTTTTATCCCTTATTAGTTGGACTCCTTCTTATTTTCTTTAAACTACTTAAACTATAATTTAATTATTTTATTTTATTTCTCTTTTTTTTATTTCCTTTCTCTTTTCTTTCGCTTTCTCTTTCTTTCTCTGTTCTCTCTTTAATATATATATATATTTATCTATACTACTTTTTATTTATTTAATTTAATTTTTGTAATAGTACATACCTTTTTTTTTTTTTACTTATTAATTTTTTAAAGCTCCGTATTACTGCCCTTTTTTTTTTTTTTCTGAAAAAGAAAATGAAACCCAGTTCTTTTTCTTTATCTTTTTCTTCTTTACTTGCATTCCTTTTTATTTCTTCTTTTATATTAACAAAAACTCATGGTTTAATTCGACATAAAAAATTGGTTGTTACTGATCCAAAAGTGATTCCTGGTCGCTACATTGTTGAATTCAGTCAACATAATGAATCTCAACCTTTTGCTGATCATTTAAAAGCTGCTTTTCATAACCATGTAGAAATCAATGAACACTTTGACCATCCTTTGTTCCGCGGTATTTCTTTCAATATTGACGATCCTAATTATTCAAGTTTTACTGTATCAAGATATGATGTACAATTAGAAAAAATGTTGGATCAAGATCATATTTCGGCTATATACCCTGTTAATAAATTATCAAGACCTGACTTGACTATGCATACATTTGGTGAAGATAGTGATTATATTGCAGAAGCTTTATCTCCTCATAGGTTAACTCAAGTAGATCGTGTTCATGAAGAATTAAATAATATGGGTGAAGGGATAACTGTAGGCATTATTGATACTGGTAATTGATATATATATATATATATATATTTATTTTTGTTTTTATTTATTTATTTTTTTCCTCTTCTTTTTTTATATAACTATTTTTATATTGAAAAGGTATTGATTATTTTCATCCAGCTCTTGGAAATGGTTTTGGAAAAGGATTTAAGGTATAATTCATACTTTAACAGATTTAAAAAAAGAACCATTATCATCACGTTTTTTTATTTATTTAATTGAATTTTAATTTTGATGCATGATTTTTTATTTTTTATTTTTACTTTATTCATTTTCTTTTCCAGGTCGCTCTTGGGGAAGATTTAGTTGGTAATGAGTACGATAGTAATGACCGTCGTCCTATAATAAAACCAAATCCAACTCCTTTAGATAATTGTGGTGCTGAATCGGGGGCTGAAGGTACAAATAAAGATAAATAAATGAAACTATATCAATATATAATCAGGAGTGTGTGTAGAGGTTTTTGTTGTTGAATTCTGATTCAGGGAGTGGATGATATATTTACAGCAACTTTTTTTTTTTTTTTTTTAAATTAAAAAACACTATTTATAGGGCATGGAACACATGTAGCTGGTATTGTCGCAGGTTATGAAAGCGTAAGTCAGTTTCATAAATATTAAAACAAAGATCATTTTTTAAAATAACGATAAACTAATTTTGATAAACCAATATTGTTATTATAGAATTTTACCGGTGTCGCCCCTAAAGCAACTTTAGGTGTAAGTCTAATAACAATAACAAAAAAAAAAAAGGAAAGGATCATATAGTAACTAATTGTATTATATTATTATTATTATTATTATTATTATTATTATTATTATTTTATACAGATGTGGCGTGTATTTGGTTGTAAAGGTAAATCATTATTGTTATTATTATATCTATTGATGTATTTCTTTATTTATCTAATATATAAATATTTATATCTATTCATTATTCATTCTAGGCTCTACTGGTAACGATATAATCATTAAAGCTCTTTTAAAGGCTTATGATGCTGGGTAAATATGATTTTTTTATAAAAATAATATTTATGATAATAATCGTATAAGGATAACAAATTGATTTATGGGGTTTTTTTATTTTTTTTTTTTTTTTTTTTTAAAAGATGTGACATTATTTCTCTCAGTCTTGGTAACAACAATGGCTGGAGTGAAGGTAAAAAAAAATAAGATAGTAAAAAAATATAATATAGATAATTTATTAATATATATATACATTATTTATTTCCAATTATGTAGGCCCTCATACTGTTGTAGCTAGTCGTATTGTTAAAAAAGGTATACCTGTAGTCATCGCTGCTGGTAATCAAGGTAACTTTCTCTCCTTTTCTTTCTTATTTAAAATACAACAGAATAATATTTTATTTTTTCGTATATTTTAATATAAATATATATGTTTGTTATTTTTAAATTTATAAAATATAGGTGCCAGTGGAGCATTCACTGTTGGGTCACCCTCAACTGGAGAAGGTGTTTTATCAGTTGCATCTTTTGATAATGAAAATAAATTGCTCAACAAGTTCCATACTTCAGGTGCCATAGAAGCTGATATAGGTAATACATATATATATTTGATTTAAATGTATTTATTTTTCATTATTTGTATTTTATTTACTTATTTTGATTTTTTTTATTACACACACACACATATATATATATCTATATTTAGCTTATTTATCTACTAAAGAAGACCTTCCCGAAGATGGTGAAATAGTTATTGGTGATACAAAAGTAGGTGAAGGAAAAGATGCTTGTTCTTCTGAGACTATTCCTGATAATCTTGAAGGAAAATATGCATTGATTCAACGAGGTGATTGTACTTTTGTGGAAAAGGCTAAAAATCTTGCAAAAGCTGGTGCGATAGGTGTAATTGTCTATAATAATGTGGACGATGAAGTCTTTGGTATGACTGTTAATGAAACAACTATTCCTCTTTTTGGTATTGGAGCCAAAGATGGTCAAGAATTAGTTGATGCTATAAATAATAATGAAGACGATGAAGTTTTTGTTTCGTTTGATAGTAAAAAATATCCTGTTCCTTTAGCTACGAGGAATACTGTTTCTGCCTTCTCTAGTGTAGGTGCTTCTTATGAATTAGATCTTCGCCCTAATCTTGCCGGTGTTGGTGGTAATATGTATTCTACTTTACCTAGATATCTTGGAAGGTAATTTTTTTTTTTTAAAAAAAAAAAAAAAAAAAAAAAAAAAAAAAAACATTGATTCCTTTTTTTCTTTTTCTCACCTTTATATATATATATATATATATATTATAGTTATGGTGTCATGAGTGGAACATCCATGGCTACACCTTATGTATCTGGTGCCATTGCTCTATATTTAAAATCATTGGAAGGTAAAACAAGACCTTCACCTCAATTTATCTTTGAACATTTTCAACATTATGCATACAAAACAACTGTAAACAATTCAGTATCAGACCTTGATACACCACTTCGTCAAGGTGCAGGTTTAGGTAAATAATAATAATAATAATAATAATAATAAGAGGATAAATATAGGTCTCAGTTGATCTAATTGATCTGTTTTTTATTCTTTACATTAGTTCAAGTATATGACACAATTACTCAAAAAGTACACCTTACACCTGGTCAAATCAGTTTTAACGATACAGCAACAAGAAGATGTAAAACAGAAATGATCACCATTACCAACAGAGGGGATGAAACGGTAAAATATTCTATCAAGAATAACGTTACACTTAGTATTCGCCCTTATAATCTTAAAAAATCAGGTTATACCTATGTTCAACCTATTAATTATACCACGGATGCGGCTTATTTACGATTTTCAAAAAGATCCATTACGCTTCAACCTGGAGAATCTGCTAAGGTTCAAGTCAGAGTCTATCCTCCCCATACCAACCCTGATGAACATATAATGTATGGAGGCTATATCCAATTCGAATCCGAAGATACCGATACTTCCTTAGATTTAACTGTGCCCTATTTTGGTGTGGTTGGCAAACAAAAGGATTTACCTATCTTTGATCAACCTAATGGGTTCCCTTACCTTAGTAATAAAGAAGATGGGTCGATTATTTTCGACAAAAATGAAACTTTGGTGATTCATCGTGATAGTAAAAAGTATCCACAACAACAATCAGCTTATTTGTTTAGTCGATTTTTGACACCTACTGCTCTTATTGAAACAGAGCTTTTGGATGGTCGTACTGGTAAAGTTCTTGGCCAAGCATTCAAACCTTTCACTTATAATCCTCGCAATACGTTGAATGAAGGTGAACAAACTCAATATGATAAATGGACTGGTAAATATTTCCCATCATCATCTAAATCTTTGACTTCGATCAATGCTCCCGATGGTATATATAAACTTCGTATGAAAGCATTGCATGTGTTTGGTAATCCTCGCGTTGCTTCTGATTATGATATTTGGGTGTCTCCTCTAATTCAAATTAAACCATAAAAAAAATCATCATTATAATCATGATATCACAATTATAATTATATATATTATTATTATTATTATTATTATTATTTTCAATTCCATTTATTTATATTTTATATTTATATATTTATACTGTTTAGGTTTTTATTTATTTTTATCATCTAATTTTTTTTTATTTTTTTATTTATTCATTGTAAGAATAAAGCCTATATTGTAATTTTTTTTTTTAGTTAGTCAGTTAGTTAGTTAGTATATATAATTATATTTAACATAATAATGCTCTCTTATTTCTTTAATTTATCCAACATCATATAAATATATTAAACTTGATTATTTCCTAATAACCGAAATAAATACTTATATTTACCTAGTATAAATGATTCTATGACTGATTTATATAACGAGACCCTATCAAGAATTAAAGAAGCAAAAAAAAAGTTCTAAATATAAATACAATACAAAAAAGAAAAAGGAATTTTTTTTTAAAAGTCCAGCCATTATCTTTATCCAATTGTAATTTATGTATAAATATGATAAAATAGAATAATAAAAAAAAACTAGAATTATTTTTTGTAACAGTTAATAAAAAAAAATACTATTAAATTAATCAATAGTATTTAATTTTTATTTTTTTATTTTTTTAGTAATTCAACACTTTTATAGTAATTATATTCGCTTATGGAAAAGAAAATATAAACTCATCTTACAAATTTGGCAACTTTGAACTTTTATCTCACACTCGAATATAAATCATTTGTTTCCTAATTTTAATATTTATTTGATCAAATAAAAATTTATTGTTAAAGAGCGGTCTTTTAAACTTTGATTTTTAAAATTAAAATATGCTTACCATTAAAAATTCTTTAGAATATATATTTATATAGATTTTTTATGATCATGATCGTTTTCATATTTTTTTTTTTTTTAATAAAAAACACTGATCATGATGATCACCTTGATGATTCATAAACATAATTATATCATCATTCCAAGAATTTCTTTTTTTTATTATTATTGTAATGCTAATAAAAATAAAAAAATAAAACAATTTACCGAGACGTCTCTCTCTTTTTGCTTTCGATCGTTTCACCAAAATGTACCAATTTTTAACAAAAATAAGTAATTTTTTTTAAAATAATAGATTTCTTGGAAATAAAAAAGATTACTGAAAAGAGTAAGGAAAATCACTATTTAACACTATAAAAGGATTTATTGTGTCGCATTTATGCTTTTGCCTGTATAATTAAAATAGTAAATAATTTTATCATTTAGACATTGATTTCCATATTTAATCTTTTTTTTTTTTTTCTACGTGCGTTGAATATTTTTTATTATTTGTAACTTTGTTTCTATTCATAATAATATATATATATATTTTATATTGAGATTAAATTTTTTTTAAAAAAAGTAGTATATAAGGACTTTTTCAATTTATTTGTTTCTTTTTCTCTTTTCTTCTTTTACTTTACTACTACTCTTTTTTTTTATATTGTACCTTTTTTTTTTTTAACCCTTACCTTTCATTTTAAACTTACTTTCCTTTCTTAATTTGTCGGTCTTTTAATTTTCATTTTTTATAATTTTTTAATTTAAAAAAAAAATGAAATCCACTTCCTTCACTCTTTTACCACTTTTTGCTGTGGCTTCATTATTTTTGAATGGTTCTGAAGCTGTTTTACAACATAAAAAATTCAAACCTATTGATAATGCCAATCTTGCCCAAGGTCGTTATATTGTAGAATTCAATACCGATGTTGGCGTTCAATCCTTTTCTCAAGATTTAAAAAAGACTTTTGATGAAAAAGACTATAATATTTTAGAAAAATATAACCACTCTTTATTCAATGGTCTCTCCTTCAAGTTAGATGATCCTAATCCTTCTACTGTTACTGCTTCTAGCTATGATGAAAAATTACAAGCCTTATTAGAAGATGAAAACGTTAAGGCTATTTATCCTGTCAAGATTATCCCAAGACCTGAATTAAAGTCTGTTCCTCTTGAAACTGCTGCTTCCAATGTTGAAGCTCTTTTACCTCACGATTTGACTCAAGTTGATCGTGTTCATAATGAATTGAAAAATACTGGTAAAGGTATCGTTGTTGGTATCTTGGATTCTGGTATTGATTATACCCACCCTGCTTTAGGTGGTGGTTTCGGTAAAGGTTTCAAGGTAAAATGAATCAATATCTTTATAAATATTATTAATACTATCAAAAAATAATAATCTATAACATGTTGACCTTGATCCTTATATATTAATTATTATTATTGTCTTTTTTTTTTTAATGAATGATTTATAATAGGTTGCCTATGGTGAAGATTTAGTTGGTGACGAATATGATGCCAGAGATCCTAATCCTATTGTTAAACCTGGTCCTACTCCTTTAGATAACTGTGGTGCTAAATCTGGTGCTTCAGGTCACGGTACTCACGTTGCTGGTATCATTGCAGGAAAAGACAAGGTGAGTTTAACTTTTATATTTTTATAATTATCATCAATAGTAGGAGAAGAAAAAAAAATTCTTATATATCCAAAACAATATACTTAATTTTTTTTTCTATTCCATTTTATTTTAATAATGCTTAGACTTTCAAAGGTGTTGCTCCTGATGCTACTCTTGGTGTAAGTCAAATAAAAAAATAAGAGAATATTTGATAAAAAATAAATTAAAATAGAATAGAAAAGGAATGGCGAATGGTAGTTAATTCGTATTTTTTTTTTAATTATATAGATGTGGCGTGTATTTGGTTGTAATGGTTCTGTCAATGATGATATTATCATTAAAGCTTTATTAAAGGCTTATGATGCTGGTGTTGATATTATCAACATGAGTTTAGGTAGTTCAAGCGCTTGGGCTTATGGTAGTGAAATCAGCGTCATTGAACAACTTATCAAAAAGGGTGTTACTGTTGTTATCTCTGCCGGAAATGAAGGTAAAAAGGATTAATATATATATATAATGAAAAATAAAATGGCAATGAATAAATATATTTATATTTTTTTTTTTTTAATATTTAACAGGTGCTTCTGGTGCCTTCACCGTTGGTAACCCAGGTGTATCTCCTAACGCTATTACCGTAGCTTCTTACGATAATGCTCGCCAAATTGTTTATCAAGTTAAAGTTAGTGGTGGTTTAGATGCTACTATCAATTACGGTAGTGACTCATCTACCAAGTACCCAACTGGAGAAGTTGTTATTGGTGATAAAAACATTGGAAGCGGTAGAGACGCTTGTGACCCTTCAACTATTCCTGATACCGTCAAAGGTAAATATGCTTTAGTTCAACGTGGTTCTTGTGCCCTTGTTTCCAAAGCTCAAAATGTTGCTGCAAAAGGTGCTATCGGTGTTGTTATCTACAACAATGCTGGTGATAGCGCCTTCGGTGCCGTTTCTGATAATGGAAAGATCCCTGCTCTTGGTGTAGGTGCTAAGGATGGTTTAGCTATACTTGCAGCTATCAAGAAAGGTGCTGTTACTTTAACTTTCGATGGTAAAACTGCTGTTGCTCCTATTTTATCTGCTAAAACCGTTTCTTCCTTCTCCAGTGTTGGTGCTACTTACGAATTAGACCTTCGTCCTAATCTTGGTGGTGTTGGTGGTTTTATCTACTCTACTTTACCCCTTTATAATGGAAATGGAGGAGTAAGTGTTTTTTTTTTTTTTTTTTTTTTTTTTTTTTTTTTTTTTTTATAAAAAAAAGTCGATTTAACGAAATAATACTTATTTAATATTTTTTTTTTATATTAATTAGTTTGGTTTAATGTCTGGTACATCCATGTCTTCTCCTTATGTTGCTGGTTCCGTTGCTCTTTACTTAAAGTCTTTAGAAAACAAGAAGAGACCTAGCCCTAAATTCATTAAAGAACAATTCCAACATTATACTTACAAGGCTCCTTCCGCTAATGGATTAGCCAACATTGATTCTACTCTTCGTCAAGGTGCTGGTCTTGTACAAGTATATGACATTATCACTCAAAAGGTACACATCACTCCTGCTCAAATCAGTTTCAACGATACTTCTTCCAACCAATATAAGACCCACACCCTTACTCTCATTAACAACGGTAAGCAAACTGTTTCTTATCAAATCTCCAACAATGCTACTCTTTCTGTCAACCCTTATAACCGCGCCAAGACCGGATATACCTACACTGAACCCATTACTTATACTAACGATGCTGCTAAATTACGTCTTTCCAAGAAATCCATCAAGGTTGCTCCTGGTAAATCCGTTAAGATTAAGGTATCTGTCATTCCTCCTAAGACCGATCCTAAAGATCATATCATGTATGGTGGTTATGTTCAATTCAAATCCTCCAACCCTAAAGTCGCTTTAGATTTAACTGTTCCTTACTTCGGTGTTGTTGGTAAGCAAAAGGATTTACCTATCTTTGATTCTCAAAATGAATTCCCCTTCCTTAGTGACAAATCTGATGGATCTACTATTTATCAAAAGAATGATACCTTTGTTTTATCTCGCGCTAAGAAGAACTACCCTTACATTTTAACTCGTTTGATCAGCCCTACTGCTCTCTTACAAACTGATTTATTAGATGCTCGTGGTAAAGTCATTGGTCAAGCCATCGAACCTCAAAATTATCTTGCTCGTAATACCTTAACCCCTGAAGAATTATTCTACCCTATCAGATGGGCTGGTTCTTATTACCCTGCTTCAACTAAACCCCATGCTTTAACTGCTAAACCCGTTCCTGAAGGTACTTATCAACTTCGTTTCCGTGCCTTAAAGATTTTCGGTAACCCTAAACGTAAGGCCGATTATGAAACTTGGACTTCTCCTAAGATTAAGATCACTGCTTAATTTATATAATTATTTTTTTATAATTTATTTTAACTTATTTCCTTGTACTCTTAAATATAATATTTTATTGTATTTTTATTTCTAATTTTATACTCTAATAAAATAATAATAATATTTTTTTAAAAAAGTAAAGCAATCTCTTATTTTAATCATAAATGGATATATATATATTAAAAAGTTATGTTGCACTAATTTTTAATTTTTTAATTTTTTTATATAAAATAAATTTTGAGTTTTTTATTTTTGTACTCACTTTTTTAATATATTAATGATAATTCCATAAATGAAATAAAAATACAAATTTTGTTGATCTTTTTTTTTTTATATATATATCTATATTTAAAATAATCCATATCTAATAATAATAAATAGTTTATCGCATTGTTACCTATTTTTTTTTAAAAAAATAAAATAAAAAAAGTTTAGCATTAAATGATCTTTAGAGTCTTATTTTACTATTACTATTTTATATATGTATATATATTAAAATGACATACCAATTCTTCAGCGGCAGTTGGATGGATAGCAACACAGCTATCAAAATCAGCTTTTGTTGCAGAGAGTTTCATCGCTACACCAAAGCCTTGCAAGATTTCATCACTACCTCTACCAAATAAGTGTAAACCGACTACTTTTTCTTCAGGACCAGTAACAATCAATTTATAAGCGGTAGGTTCTTTATGTTCTAACATGGCAAAATACATATTTGTAAATCGAGAAGTATATACCTTGACATTTTCATCACCATATTTATCTCTAGCTTGTTGTTCAGTTAATCCAATTGTGCCAGCGGTTGGATGTGAGAACACAACGGTTGGGATGTTTGTATAATCTAATTTAGAATCTTTGAATTGTGGGCCACCAAATAATCTATCTGATAATTTTCTACCAGCTGCAATAGCCACTATATATACAATAAGAAAGGGAATCAATATATCAGTCTGTAAAATAGTGAACATATATATATATATATATATATATATATATGTCGCTATTCGCTTTTTTTTTACATTGCCATCCATTTTATTATCATTATTATTAACACCTAGTTTTTATGGTCACATTTTCCCTCTCTCTCGTTCATAATAAATTTTTTGCTTATTTTTTTTATTTATTTTTTAATTTTACCTGGTGTTAATTCATGATTACCACTTACATCGCCTAATGCGTAAATACCTTTAACAGAGGTATTTTGATAATCATCCACAGTAATATAACCGCGGTCATTCGTTTGAATACCGGCAACATCCAAATTTAAACCTTTTGTATTAGGTGATCTGCCAGTAGCCCATACCACACAATCCACTTCAAGTGTAGCAGGTTGACCATTAGTTTCATAATGAATAGTGATAGCACCATTTCCATTATTATTTTTCTTTTCTAAAGCCTTGATTTTTGTATGATAAGCAAAATCCACACCAACTGATTGCATTTCTTTTAAAAGATTATCACGAATAATAGGATCAAAAGGTCTTAAAATATGCTGTGTACGAGAAAAGACGGTTGTTTTGGTACCCAAAGTATTAAAAATACCAGCTAATTCAATACCAATATATCCAGTTCCAATTACAGCTACTCTTTCAGGCTGATGTTCCAAATCAAAAAATCCGTCTGAATTAATCACATATTCTCTTCCAGGTAAAGATAAAGGTGGTTCGGTAGGATGACCACCGGGTGCAACTAAAATATGTTTTCCTTGGATTTCTATTTCCTTTCCTTCACCTTGTTTAACTTTGATGGTTTGTTTGTCTTTAAAACTAGCCCAGCCTTGAATATGTTCTACTTTATCGTTGCCTAGATTACGTTCATAGATTCCATTTAATCGTTTAATATAATTATCTCTTTTTTCCTTAAAAGTTTGCCAATCAAATCGAACTGTGCTATTTTCATATTCAAAACCATACTGTCTTGCGTCTCTTAATGCTTCAGCAATAGAGGCTAAATTTATATAAAAGTGATAATAATAATGATAATAATAATAACGTTAATATATTATATTATATATTATAGTATGTTATATTATTATTTACCTGCATTCCACATGACTTTTTTTGGTACACAACCAACGTTGACACAAGTTCCACCTAATTTTGCTTGAGCTTCAATTAAAGCAACTTTAGCGCCATGTATACCACTGGCACGCCTAGCTGAAGCAAGCCCACCAGAACCTCCCCCAATAACTACATAGTCATAAACATTATTTAATATTCTAGAGGACATATGAAATCCTCTTTTTGTAATATAGGCCATTGTTTTATTGATTAATAAGAAAAATAATTAAAAAGAAAGAGAGGGGTGAGGAAAAAAATACTGATTTTTTAAGATTGAAAATTGCGCCATATCGGAGTGTAATTTTTTTAAAAGAAAGATATTGACGGCATCAATGCATTTCACCTTTATACACATAAAATCTATTTTTGATGACTTTTTGATTAATCATTCTTTATATAAATATATTATTATTATTATTATTATTACAAATTATTATGCATTATTAATTATCATTTTTAAAAAAAAATTTAATATTGCTTCTGCAGAGCGTGATATAAAATATAAGAGTAACTACAAGTGGGGTAAAAATCAATTGATTATTAAGACTACTATTGTAATGATTATTTTGTTGATAGTGCCAAAACTCTATTACCTATTATATTTAAAAAATTACATCAGTTATCGTTATATACATATATATTTTTCATAAAAAATATTAAAAGTAGAAATAATAACGTACACTAATAAAATTTATAGTATCTTAATAGTTTACGAAGCTAGTGTTGATAAATGCTCTCTTTTCCAATTAATAAACTATATGAACTAATTACAGTAAAAATAATAATAGACTGATATAGCGGTAATAATCTACAGTAGTAGTGTCACTATAACCACATATTTCATTTGCCTGATGAATTTCTTTTCTAGAGGTGATGCCTATTTATATATATATTATATATATTTACATTATGTATAAATTAGAGTAGAGAAATTATTATATATCTAAAACAAAGTACGTAATGATAATAACCATCTACTTACCTTGTGACTCGTACGTACTACCATAGCCAGTATAGGGACAAGATATTATTCTATAGATACAAAATAGATAAATTCGTACGTACATATTAGAACGTGTGGTTATAATAGTCTATACTAGTGTATTGGTATTGTTTTTTTTTAATTGTTCTATTTTTTTTATATTTTTTTTTCTGATTAATAATATGTAACATCTGATATAAGTAAAGAAAGAGAGAAGAGAAGAAAGAATAAAACCAAGGATATATAATTTACCATTTATTTTCATTGGGAAGAGAATTTTCCAAGTCGCATGATTTTTTTTATATATTAAATAATTAATATAAATGGACTTTTTGATCAAAAGAAAAAAAGTTAAATAAAAATATAAACATAAATATTAAATATATTTATTCTTAAAATAAAGTAGATTATAATATATTTTTTATTATTAGGAAAAAAAAGAATATATTGTTACAAAAGTTATAAATTAATGGATATAAATGGATATAAAAAAAAAATACCTCAATAATAATAAAATAATGAGAACCTTGAGGATTACAAATTATTTTTTTTAAAACCAACTAGAATCTTCTTCTTCATAAACTACATCGCCATTTGCATTAGTAACAGTTTCTATTAGTTAAAAATATATAATAAAAAAATATAACAATCATACATACAAGTTAATATGATCAACTCAGTACGTTTACATATTTATCAATCTATATTTATTTATTTTGTGTATATTTACCGGTAGTAGTATCTTCAAACCAACCATCTTCTTTTGTAATCGTTGTTGTATTACCATATCCATCTGTTTGAATAATAGTTTGTTGATCATTACCAAAGAGTCCGTTATCTTCATTGATGATTGTTGTTGAACCTGCACCTCCATTGAATCCACCGTTATTATCATATCCACCCCTATTATATCTCTCTATCATTTTAAAATAGTTTTTCATCATATTGATAATAATAATAATAATAAAAAAGAGTTTATACGTTAAATTCATCTTTTATATATTTGTATAAAATAATAATAATAAAAAACGTTTCAAAATAAAATAAAAGTGCAAAAAAAAATACAACTACTAGTATATACCATAGAAATAAAAAATAAAACATAGAATAATAATAATAAAAACTACTACCAAAACTCACCATCGTTTTCGTATTCCAATCTTTCAATTCTTTCATCTTCATCCCTTTCATGTTCAATAAATCCACCTAAAGCAAGTCCAGCCACACCGGCCAAAGCAGCTGCTCCTGCAAGTTTAGCTCCATTAGATAATCCTGGTTTTTGTTGTTGTTGTTGTTGTTGTTGTTGTTGTTGTTGTGGAGGTGGTTGAGCATAATAGTTTTGTCTTGAACCATCATAACCTTGCTGTACTTGCTGAGGAGGAGGAGGGTAATTTTGATATTGGTATTGTTGCTGTTGTGGATAAGTAGGTTGATAGTTTTGAGGAGGATAACCGCTGTAGTTTTGAAAAGGTTGTTGCTGTGGATATGGCTGAGAATATGGGGGTTGTTGTGGCTGTTGTTGTTGAGGGTAAGGTTGAGGATATCCAGGTTGTTGAGGAGGATAATTATTATTTGGGTAGTTTTGATATGGTGGTGGTGGTGGTGGTGGATAGCCTAATTTTTTAATATGTAGTAATAAAATATATATTAGTTTAAAATAATAAATACATTAACGGTTCCTTTTTATAAATACTTGGATTTTTTGTATATGTATATTACCTGACATAATTATTAATTTACTTGTGGGTATTTTTATTATTTGTAAAAAAAAGAAAAAAGAAAAAGAAAGAGAAAAAAATTAAAACTTTTTAAAAAAAGAAATCTATTTAAAAAATAAAACCATGCACTAAAACGTTATCCAATGAAAAAGTTACTTAGCTTTTTTTAACTAAATATGGTGAATTTATTTTAATTCACTCATGATTTTTAATAAATAATAGTTGCTTAGTATTTAATATATAATAATAATTATAAAAAATAATAATAATAATAATAAATAAACAGTAAATATGTAGTAATATATTTAAAATTCATATAAATAAACATAAATATACACTTATAATATATATAAATATATGTATAATAAAAAAAATAAAAACATAATATAAAAAAAATAAAAAAGATAATAGGATCTATTGTACATTTTGAAATCTTATAAATTATTATATCATGGAATTTTTACGAGCAGGTCTTTCGACTACGGTCATTAAGGACATTAATCGTTTCAAGCGTTGTAAATTTAACTAAAAAAGTATAATTTATATAAATATATATAAATAAATAATTCTTCTCCGCTCTTTATCTTTTTTTATATCTTTTTATCACTTTTTAAAATCATATTATTATTAGCATTTTTTTTTTTTTTTGAACTTACGAAGGCTGGTAAATAATTAGTAATTTCTATAGTATTTGTTTCAGGTACTTCATAAGGACTATCATCTAATGATACATTGTCTAATAATAAAATATCATTGGCATTTCCACTACTAACTCTTGAAGCGGCTTCACGAAGGACGTCATTACTGATTGGATCCTATAAAATAATAAGATGTAAAAAGGTGCAGTAATTAATATAATGTAATTTGATACATGTGTAATATATATATATTTAGATTATTATTATTTTTAAAAAAACGGAGTATGACAAAATGCCAAGACTGCCAAATTTACAAATATAAAAAAATAATTACCTCATAATCAGCTACATAATAATTTTGTAATAATTTTTGTACTTGAGTAGGAGCCAATAACCAACAGACATCATAGATAGTATTAATGTCATCTGGAGTTTCCTTTTTCAATTGAAGTAATTTGGCAGCTTGCATCAAATGTTCTAATTGTAAAGTAGCATCAGCAATTTCGTGAGATTTACACCATTCTTCTAAACGAGTGATATTATATTGAATTTGCATAGCACGCTTCCAAGAATTATAATTACGTCGCATGATTAAATCATTAAATGTTGAAACACCAATTAATTTCATGAGTTCAGTTAATACTTGTTCAATGACGGAATGGTTGACGTAATAACATTTCATAGCTCGATAAATACGATTTAAAAAGTTAAGTAATTCATCCATAGTGAAAGCAGGTTGATTGGAACCAGCCAAAATCTTGCCAAAGAATCGAGAATTATCTGTTGCTGTAAAACCAGGAAGTGATTGATATTCAATAATTGCTGGTACGGCCATCTTATTTAACCGTTTCTTTAATTCAGTTAACCAATGATGATAAATATTATCTTGTAAACATTGTAATTCATATTTAACGGTGGATACTAACTTTTCAAAATCATGCCATCCAACTGCTCTTCGTCCATTAATAGAATTATAATTCATTTCGCGTTGTAATTCTTGTTCACAAGAGCATAATAAAGATAAAAGTTCATGAGCATTTGACAACCAATAAGCACATGGAACAATAGTATCTTCTCCATTGAATCCCTATAGTGTAAATAAATATATATATATATATATATTAATAAAGAAAAAAAATATAAAAAAATAAAAATATTATTTATATATAATATTATCTTACTAAACAATGTTTTTGAATAGTATCCATAGC
This sequence comes from Cunninghamella blakesleeana, assembly GCA_017871115.1. Classification (NCBI taxonomy): domain Eukaryota; kingdom Fungi; phylum Mucoromycota; class Mucoromycetes; order Mucorales; family Cunninghamellaceae; genus Cunninghamella; species Cunninghamella blakesleeana. The sequence continues at coordinate 4,443,712 of JAFCIZ010000005.1, forward strand.
GGTAAATACGAGTCTTTCAGATTCAGCCAAAAATCCATAACGCCACATTTGTGTAATACACATACCAATATTATGAGCAGGGAATAAAACTTCTTGAGGTTCGGGTAATTGATGGGAATTAGGAGCCACAATCTTGAGATGAACAATTAAACCATCTAAAATTTCTTGTTCCAATTGAGGTTCTTGTAAAATGGTACGAACGGCTTCTTCAGGATTGCCTTCTTCTTTCACAACACGTAAATGGGAATGATCTAAGGACATAGGTCTCATTTGTTCAGGTTCAGCATAAACAATCTTATTACTAATATTTTTCATGGATTCAGGTTCTTCATGGAGGATACCGCCACCATTACGATTGGCAAGAGGACTAGGGAGGCGCTGATAGCCACTTGGTGAATTAGGTGATCTGCCACCACGTTCGGGTGATAATCCCCGTCCAGCACCAGGATTACGTGAAGGTGATAAGTTTCTTGGATAGGGTGAATTAACAGAATTAAGAGATGGTTGACGTTTAGGCTGTTTAAGACTTTGTGATAATTGTGTTTTCAATGCAGCTATTTGGTTCTTTAATTCAATGACATCAGCATTATTGGAACTATCCGTTTGAATACGAGCAGGTCTTGATTTGAGTTGAGTGATTTCATTTTTATGTTTTTCTAAATCCTTATTCAATTTTTCAATCACATCATCACGTTGTTTAATATCATCCTTTGATGTTTGGTAATTTGTTTGAAGTTCGTTGTATTCTATTTGTAATTTTTCAAGTTCAACTTTGGTTTCAGAAGACTGGGCTAAAGTAGTTTCTAATGCTTTTAATTTTACTTCAGTCTTTTCATATTTTTCTTTCCAAACGTTAGCTTGAGATTCCAATTGTGTTACTTTGACTTTAAGTTGTTCTTTTTCAGACTTATGTTGAGTAATACTTTGAGTTAATTCTACAACTTTGCTTTCTAATTTATATGATACTTCTTGAAGATGACTGGCAGATTTAGCTTCTAAACGTAATGATTGAAGTTGTTTTATAGCATAACGACGTCTGATGCATGTTTGTATCTTGGTAACAAATATTCTTTCTCCGTGAACTTTCTTACGAACAGCCCTATTTATAAAAAGCGAATAAAAATAAAAATAAATAGATAAATACATTTTGATCCAGTTATTCCGAAAATATATAATCATATTTTTATTTTATAATTACCATCCACGAACAAGTTTTTGAATTTGTGTGGCAGCATAATTTTCACGGAATTGAGCAAAGTATCGTTTAGCTAACAATCCTCTTGAAGCTAATATATATTAAAAAAAAAAAATGAACAATAATTAATAACTTATTTCCATCCTAACCTTAAATATAATATTATTGTTTTTTTAAAAGAAAAAATAAACGTAGATCTTACCAGCTTGAAGTCGAACAATGAATTCAATGGTTTTCTTTTGTTTTTGTCTAGCCAAGAAACCACGAACAGCTGATTGAATCACTACAGCGGCATTATTTTCACGAATGAGTTCCATTTTACGAATTGCCACCTTCTTTCTAGCTACCTGCTGTAATCTCAACACAACTTCTTTCATTCTAATATAACGAATACGAGTGATAAATCGACGCATATTTTTTTGAAGTAAAACAGTGCATTCGTGCCATCTATCAGAACGTAATTTTTCCATATAAGCCAATTGCCCAGCGCGGAAGAAGATTTTGGTTAGCCCAACTTGATATTTATCTTTATCTTGAATATAAGTATCCAAAATCGTACTACATAACACTTGTAAATCAGGGTTAAGATGAGGATCCCAGTATTTTGAATTGACTAAAGCATAGTATCGATCAGCAAATTCATCAAATGTCCATCTCGTGGGATAACCAGCACAACTGATTCGAATGGTTTCTAAAACACCACAAGCACGTAATTGAGCAAGCACCATAGGGGATTCAAATACCCAGGCTACTTTAGCTTCATTTGGTTTAATACAACGAATATAATGTACATTGGTTTGACCGATAGTATCCATAAGACTAATAAGTGATAATTTGAAAATAGAACCTAAGGTTGGTTTTTTATTGGCAGCACCAGAAGCAGCTCCGCGTTTAAGTGGTCCAGGTTTGGCAGGTGTAGTAGTAGTAGTAGCTGATGAACGGTTAGATTGTGCAGTGGCATTGGCTGCCTCAGTAGCTGTATGTAGCATTTCGACCAAAAATTCGGACTGAGAATTTTGCAACATAGTTAATATTTCATCAGGTACTGTATCTTTATTTTTATCCATAAATCCTTCAGCATCATATTCTACATCGTGGGCATAGTGTACAACTGTGAAAGCTTTGTTTGAGAATCTTGGTTTCTTGAAATAATTTTTATAAGCTGGTGTACTAAAGTTGCTATATAATTTATCGCAAAAGCCTTGATCAGATCCGGAAGGTAAGCGTGATTCCTATTTTTTTAAAAAGTAAATAAATAAAAATAATAAATTTAATTGGTTATTCATTGAATAAATAAATATAAATAAACATTTATGTGAAAAAATATTTTTCAACTTACCTCATCTAATAATGATAAGATACCTAATTTTGCTTCAATCATTTCAATGCACTTTTGATTGTCACTAAATTCAATAAATTGCCAATTGATTTTTTCTCTAACGTATTCTTCTTGTTCCAACTTGAAAACATGTTGATTAAACTATAACAAATAAATATAAAGAAAAAAAAGGAATAGAATATTTAAATTTATGATTATAGTATGAGTACCATATTATCATTCTCTATATGAATAAATACACAATACTTATTTATTAGTTTTATATATTACCTGTTGTTGAAGTTTTTCATTAGCATAATTGATACAGAATTGTTCAAAAGAATTCTTTTTAAAATGTTCAAAACCATAAATATCCAAAACACCAATAAAAGTAGCCACTTCAATACCATCCTTTTCGGCAGATAAACTATGATTAACAATATCTACCAACCAATCGAATAAACTTGCATAAATATATTTGGCCACGGAATCACGTACAACAACAGCTTGAGTAGGGTTAAGATTGGTAACAATACTTTCAGATCGAGTAACAATTTGACGGCGCGTTAGCCATTTCTTAAAATCCATGGGTTTAATACCTAATAAAGAAGTGGCTGTCACTAAAGAAGGTTCATCCGCTGAGAGGGTAGCATCATTACGACCTCCAATTTCAACATTCCCTAAATGTAATAAAGCTGCTAATAAACGGAAGATTTGCCATTGTGTTTGTACCGCAATACCAACTTTTGATAATGATCTTTGAGTGAGTTCAAATTCTTCTATATCATCCACACCTGGAATGGTTCCTGTTCCACTTTGATTTAAATAATGAAACTTTGTCCAATCTTTCAAATCCAAATCTTTACGTTCGTTGATAGGTGCACCAGAGCAAAGCTAAATAAATAATAAAGTAATAAAATAAAAATATAGGTAAATATCATAAATATTTTTTACAGTGTTCATTTTCTTAGTTAATGTAAATCGATTCAAATATGAATATTTACCTGATAAAAAATGTGATAGTTACGTTCTGTTTCAGGTTGGAAAATTAAACGAGATCTTTCTAAAAGATAAGTGCGGATCTTGGCACCCACAATATTACATGATTTGTCGAATTGAATCTAAAAAAATAATTTATATGGAAAAACAAATAAATAAATATAATATAAATTCTCTATATATATTATCAACTTACTTCAATGTACTTTCCGAAACGAGAACTGTTGTCATTTCTTGTAGTTTTAGCATTACCAAAGGCTTCCATGATAGGGTTAGTAGCTAAAGATTATAAAAATAGGTTTGAGTTATTAAATCATATGTTCTAAATATAGTTAAATCCATTTTTTTTTTTATATTTATATTTTTTTTTTAATTTCAACACATACCTAAAATTTGTTCTTCAACTTCTGTCATGCCAGCTCCGTTATCTTTTGCCATTTTTCCAGTTGTTTCTTTATCATCAGCAGTTGCAAAATAACGCATAATAAATTTAGCACTGACTGTTTTACCAGCACCACTATATTTGTTTGTTTAAATGTTTATATGAATATATATATTTTAAAAATAACAATAACAGCAATAATAATGAGTTAAGCAAAGCCCCATATAACAATAAATAAAGTTTATGTTGAGAGCCGTTTTTTTTTTTTGTGTAATCCTTTTATTTTTAAAAGTACTACTCATTTTTTTTTTTTTTGTTTTACCTTTCACCAGAAACGACAATAGTTTGATTTGTTTTTTCACGGATCATACAACGATAAGCATCTTCAGCAATAGCGAACAAGTGAGGTTCTAATTCACCACGTCTTCTACCAGAATACTGTTGAATGATATCGGGCTCATATAAAGGCACTCTATCAAAAGGATTGGCAGCAATCAAGACAATACCAGAGTAAGTATAAATATTTCGTTGAGCATAACGAATTTTAATTGTATTTAACACTATTTAATTTTATGACAACACAATATATTTAAAGTATAAAAAGGGTGAGAAACATATCAAATAAAATGTATTTATATATATATATATATATATATATATATATATAAATGGATTCTTATTTTATTTTACCTGAAGGTTCATTCAAGTGAGATAAGTTAGTCAAGTCATCAATATTTTCCAACTTGGGAGGATTCCGTAATGGTGGTAAAGTCGAGCATTTATTCTTTTCAAGTAAACTTAAAGAGGATTCAAATACATGTTCCTGAAAAATAATATAAATATATACATAAAAAGAATATGAAACACAATATTATGTTTTAAGATGAAAGATGTTAATTTATCCACTTATATTTTTCTTTTTTTCTTTTATGTCTTTGTATATTATTCTTATTCTTATATATAGACATGCTTTTTAAAGAACACTTACTCTTTCAGGATTATCATCGTTTTTAAAAGTTATCTTCACATCAGTATCGGTAACTTCTTTTGATATAACCTCAGCTGATACCCAAGCTTCATTTTCATCCTCGAACCATGCTTTTGTTCCTTTACCATAAACTTCAATAGCCTGAAGTGTATCAGGCGATATTCCATTAGTTGCCATTTTTATTTATTCTTTTTTTTAAAAAAAAAACACAATGTATATGTATCAACTAAGAATAAAAATAAAAATGGCTCACAAAAAAAAAAAGAAAAGGAAAAGATAGAAAAAATTCTAGCTTTTTTTTTTTATTTTAAGCCAAATTTTTTCCAAGCATCTTTTTTTTAACTCCGTTATATTTAAGGTTTTAACCAAAAAAAATTTATCTACCATTTCTTTTCAAACTTTGATCAAATCCATTTAATGGATTTATATATGTTAAATAAAAAGCTTATCGCATTTTTTTTATTATTTAATTCTTTTTTTTTTTTGTATTAGTTCAAGTATAGTATATAATAGCATTATAGAAAGAATTATAAAATTATCCAGTATTTTATTTTGCACTTTCACATGAATTTGATTAATTTTAAGTTTTCTTTTTTTTTTTTTTTTTGAATAGAAATCAATGTATTTAAATTAAGAGTCTCACCCTAATAAACACTATATTTATATATATAATATTATCATCTATTTTTATTTTATTTAATAATAATTTAAAGGTACACATCAATATGATTATTATGAATTTATATAAAAATAAAGGCAAAAAAAATTATATTTTTATATTTTACTATATTATCTCTCTAATTCTTCTACCCTGACATTTTTTGAGTAACCAAGTATTTTTGAACTAGAAAGTGAGCAATTCAATAATTGAGGTCAAAATACTTTTTTGACTATCAATAGTTTCATCTTGTAAGAGAATACTTAATCTTAGCGGGTTGTTATAAGTTAGCAAGATTATAGGTTTTTGATACATTAAAATCTCTATCATATAATATCTTATACTATACACAAGTTAGTGCACTATAGAAGGACTTTTGTTTCTTTCCATCATTACCTTTAATATACACTTTCTTCATGGTTCTAGTTAAAAATTATAATAGTTGCATATATAATTACCATTGTAATAACCATTTCATTGTTTTGTTGATATTTATTCTATTTTCAACTTTTACATGTAAAACCAACACTCTTGTTACAAAAACAGTTTTGCATTACCCAATTAGGAATATTCCTGTAAACCCAAAAGCATTCACAAAAAATGAGAACTAATATTTTTTTTGAAACATATTTATTTCATTTTATACGTGTATACTTATGGTTTTAAAAGATTAGGATCAAATAAAACTTTAAAAAGTAATGGGATTATATATGACAATATATAAGCTATTTTTTTTAAAAGCTGAAAAAATTTAAGCTCCGGATTACAGTTTTTTCGCGAATTTTTTTCTACCTCTCTTTCTGCTATTTCTCTTCCTTTTTTTTTTTCTTATATATACAAATAGTTTGAACCACGCTACTTTTATTTTACTCGTATAAATAATAATAATAATGCAATTTACAACAGAAGACGACACACTTGATTTTGGAGAGTTCGATAATATGGATCCTGAAGAATTAAAAAATATTGATGACCTTAATGGAGAAGACTTTGGCGAAGATTTATTATCCGATTTAGATGAAGAATTGGGTATTGAAGAAACTACTACAACCGCAGTAACTACCACTATAAATCATGAATCTAAAAAAGAGGATAAATCAAACCCTCCAACTTCTTCAGTAATAACAACAAAAGCAAATAAAGACGTGGACAAAGATAAAAAAAAAGAATTTGTCATCAATGATAAAAATAAATCTACTCAAACTACTACCAATACTACCACTACCGCTACCACTACTATAACCTCAAAACCTGTAAATATTAATATAACCAATAATAATAATAACCAATCAAAGACATCAACTGTAACTAAATCCAAATCAACTACACAAAATAATAATTATAACAGCACTTACAATAATAACAATAATGGTACGCAAAGATACAGTCAATCCAGCCCAAGCTATACTTATAATCAATGTGGTGTTCCTTTTAATCCTTATGGCATTTTACCTAATGGGCTTCCTTATAACCAAGGCCATATAAAGTATGTCAATATAACAGGATAAATAACTTTTTTTATTAAAAATATAACAATAATAATATGATAATGGGATATGTATTGTTTTCTTTACTATTTTCTTTTTCATCTTTACCTTTATATACATAAAGAAAGGTCTGATAATACAATATTATTAGCCTTTTATGCTTTTTTTTTTTTTTTTTTTTTTTTTTTGATTATTTCCCCCTTTACACCCCTCCCTTCCCTCTTCTCTTTCTGTTATTTTCTTTATTTTCATATTGGCTACTTTATATATTGCTTGATACTTGTTTTACAAATATTTAATTGGGTTGCTTATAACTAGTATGCCACCTACATTATCTATATTATATAGTCTTAGTTTATATTACATTTATCCTGTTCTTTACCTCTTTAATATTTACATTTTTATATTTTTATACACATTTTATATATTTGATTATTTTTTTTTTTAAAAAAAAAAAGAAAAAAAGATAAAAAGAATAATTGAACAGAAAAAAAAATGTATAAAATAAAGGAGGAAAAAGAAGAAAAAAAAAGAAAAAAAAATGAAGGAAAAGGAAATACTTGTATATAAAAAAAAATAACAAAAAAAAAAAAGAATAGAAAAGAAAAAAGGTTGAAAAGGTTGAAAGAGAAAAGTAAAAGGAATAATACGAAGCAGATGAAGAAAAATCAATTAAAATTGTATAAAAAAATGTGATTAGCCTCTAATTTTCTACTATTATTTTTTATATTTTTATTATTATTATTATTTTACTATTACAGAAATATACCGATGCAAGGAACACAAACAATAGCCTATAATATGAGTGATAATATGAATACCAACATGAATATTAGTATGAACACTGTTCCACCACGACGTATACACATTAATCCAAAGTTTACTGGTGCACGCCTTCCTCAGTTCTCAAACACCAATAATCAATCTTTAAATAATAATAATAATAATAATAAGAATCAATCTTCCAATATCAACCAAGCACTCAACCCTTCTGTTAAACGATCTTCTAATGAAACTTTTATAAATGATAACGAACTTAGCGATAGAGTTCAGAAACAACGTAGAACTAATAATAATAATTATGCATCTACATCTACTTCAAAATCCTTCTCGTCATCCTCACAAATACAACAGCCATCATCATCTTCATCGTTTCAAAATAAATCATTATCATCCTCTACAACAGAAACTGCTCGTATCAAAGATCCTGTTAGAGATAATAAAGAAATGATATTACATCGCCAACGATTATTAGAACAACGACGTACATTTACTACCAGAAGAAACCATAATATAGCTGAAATCACTAGAAAAGCTCGAGAAAAACGAAGAGAATTTTTAAAAACAGAACGTGAAACTCTTGAAAGCGGAGAAGATGTAAATAATAATAAAAATATATGAATGTGTATATGTAAAATGTAAAGATATTAATATATATACTTTTATATATGTTTTTATTATATAGTATGAAAAACCAGTATACAACAATCCTCTTGGATTTCGACATTCAGGTGTTAAGCCGATCCCGTTCACTAAAACTAGCATGCTTTTGATTAGAGGAGCAGCATTAGCAGCAGTTGAATCTATTTCTCCTTCTACTAGCGATAACAACAACAACAGTGACAATAGATCGAATCGATATTCAGGAACTCGCAATGGGGATCCACTTGGAGTTCGACATAATAGTTCATCTAACAATAGAATTACAAAGAATAAAGTACCTATTCAGCAACGTTTAGGAAATATGAATGGAGATATGAACGAAAACAGAATTGGAAATGGAAATGGAAATAATAATAATAAAAATAATCATTCAACCTTATCTTCTCAAAAAAATAATACCAACAGCTCTTCTAATCCTATTCCTATTTCTACAAATGGAAAATCAGCAAAATTAAAGATTAATTATGTTGCTAATGATGTGAAAGATACAAATTTAAGAGCTTTGGAATATGGTTCTAGCATTAAGGTAAATATATAATAATTCCAATAATATTATTAATAAATTATCTCATGCATAAAAAACATATACATAAAACTGATAATATATACGACTTATTTTATTTTATTTCTCTCTTTATCTCTTTCAATTTAGTATATTACATTCAATCGTGAAAGAGGAAATGCTGTGGTCGTATTTAACTCAATTGATAATGCTGTCAATTTCCGTAGAAAATATAATAGGTAAAAAAGTGTACTAAATAATATTAATGGTATATTGAAAAGTATAATAAATATAAAAATTTCATTAACCTTTATACTACTACTACTATTATTATTATTATATATTTATTTATCACTTGATAGATCTCTTCTTTCCGGTAAACATATCTCTATCAACTTTTGCACAGGTTCAGATTAACTTTTTTTTAACCAAACTCTGGTGTTTTAAAACTTAACTGTTTGTCTCCAAAAATAATTACATAGCCTTACTATCCAAATCATTATTTTATCCTTTTTAAATTAATTATAATTGTCTAAAAATTATATTTGTTTCAAAAAAAATACTATTCTCATATTCTCCTATTCTTTATTACTTAACTATATATACATATTTTATAAAAAGCAGTATCTTCATCAGTATTTTTTATTTTTACTTTACAATAAAGATTAGCATTCTCAAAAATAAAATATGGTTATTATATTAAAATTTCATCATTATAAATAAATGAAGTATTGAATATTCTGTCGTAAAAGTGAATTCTTTACATTATTATAATTTTTTTTATCCTTAACTCACATACTGCTTTAGTGGTAGTTCAATGAGACATAATAAAGGTCAATTAGCAACTTACTATTATCTATTAAATAAATTTTATTATTCCTTTTTTTAAATAATAATTATTTATTTTAACATAATTTGTAATGTAATTAAAAATCAAAAATCGTAATACCATTCTTTTTATTACCTCTTTTTTTCTATCCATAGATTTTCTTTTATTAGTTCTAAAGAAAAAGTATGTATCTAGTATATGAATACTGTTACCAAAATATATTACCTAAAGGGAAGGGAAAAATATTTTCTTAATATAGTTGAAAAAGTTTAATGATAAAAAAAGGTAAAAATTATGCATACAGTGTAATTAATTTTATAAACCTGAATCCTTTTTTATTTATTATTTTAAGTCGTATTGTTTTTTATTAATTAATGAATTATGTTTAATAAATTACAATCATAGTTATTATATAATATATACATGTTAAAGGAAAACCATATTTTCGTTTTATTACTATTTTTATTTTTATTATTAGTAAGACAGTTATTTTCGCTCTTTTGATTGAGGTACCCAATCTTCTTCAACAATTAATTTACTGCGAAGGTATCTTACGATATATTCGAACGTATCTTCATAAACATTAAAGTGGCCCAAAGCCATTAATTGATCCGCTAATTCCGTGATTTTTTCTACCTTTTTTTGCTTTTCCAAAGCTTGTTGATCATCTACTGGCTGTTGTGGTTGTTTTTTGTTTTTATTTCTTTTATCTAATAACTTTTGTTTCCAAGCAGGTATTTTACCATGAGCACCTCTCCCTAATGTTGTTAAAGCTTCTTGTACCGTTTCACCAGGTAATAAATAATCAATTAATATTTTATATACATCACCTTCCGTTTGTGGTAAAGTGGATTGTCTTGTAGCTTCTTTCACCTTTTCCATTTGATCGCGTTTAAATTGAGCTTCTTTTGCTTTGACCATTTCCTTACGAGAAATCCCTTCCATCCATCGATCATGGAATGCTTCCGGATCCTTTTCATTTCTAATATAATTTCCTTGAGCGTCAAAGCTACCTTCTTCCATTTCTTGTTTCATATTAAATGCCATCAGTTTGGGTTCTTTCTTTTTTTTACTATCGTCATCTTGTTCATCGTCATCTTCATCATCGCTTTCTTGGTCCTTTGAGCTCATTTCTTGTCCTTCAATATCTTGTAAAGCCAGCTTTTTCTTTTTATTTGGCATCGTATTTTTACTTGCACCTTCTTCTTCATTGTTGGTATCCATTGTTGTAGAAAACATATCAAAATCATCGTCGTCGTCTTGTACTTTTTTTCCTTTTCCCTTTCCTCCATCTTCTTTTCCATTATTAATATTATCATCTTCATCTTCAGAATCACTACTAAAAGTTCCACCACCTACTTCTTCGTCATCACTAACGTAAGCATCTTTAGCAACAGCGCCACGTCTTCTTTTTGCTGGTTCCAACATGGATTCATGATCTATTTCAAATTCGGTACTATCTTCTTTTCTTGGTGGTTTGGTTCGTGCACGTTTACCTGATCCGCTACTACTACCACTTTGATTATAATAATCTTCCTTATCAAATGATACTTTACTTCGTTTATAACTTGACATTATTTTTTTGAATGATTTATTTTTACAAGTTTAGACAAAAAAACTAACGAAAGAGGAATGAATATATTGATTAAAGATTTTTTTTATAAATAATTAAAACGCCGATTTTTTTTTATGGGACTTTTTTTAATGCAAATAACTATACACAAAAAAATAAATACAAAATGAAGATAAAATATAATTAATATGCAAATATTAATAAAAATAAAAAATAAGATAATCAATAATATACAAAATGTTGAATAATAAATACAAAATTTTTATTTTAATTGAGATGTTGAAGAATACTGATAGAAATGAGGAGCTAATTCAGCTAACCATTTTTCATCAATAGTTGTGATATCACGCATATATGGTTTATTTGTTTCCACAACTTCATGAAAGATTACACAAGATGGATTACGATTAAAAAGGACAGATTCAGGATGAATATTAAGTAAAACACCGTCACGAATTGTACGAAACCGACCACTACCATCTGGTTCTGCTCTTGCTGCTTGTGAAAAATACCCACTGACTAAACACTTACGTATCTGTTCTGAAGCCTTTTTTCTTTGTTGATCCTGATCTAAATGGCTAGAATTAGGCGACTGCATAGCACTAACCAAAGGTATATCAAACCGTTTCAAATATTTAATTAACTGTTGACGAATTTTCATGGCTCTTGATAATGCTTTGAAATTTAAGAATCGATCATGGCACCATTTGCCCGATTTACCATTTTGTATGAATCCATTATATACATTCAATAAGCTAAGATGGTCCCCCTCTTCTACCCAAAATTGGCGACGTATTTGCATGATTGTCATTTTATCTATATTACGCGATGATGATGGCTGTATAAATACATTTTGAACAGTTACCATAGCTGCAATAGTTACAATTTCTTGACTACAATGATATTCTCCAGAAGATAATAAGATTTTTCCAAGCATAGGATCTACAGGAAATTCGGCTAGTTTCATTCCAAATGGTAAAGTTAATCTTCCAACATCGTCTAGTGCTTTTAATGAATACAGTAACTCTAATGCTCGAACCATTAATTCTGCTGGTGGTGATGTCAAAAAATCAAACCTTAATACATTGTCTATACCTAACGCTTTAAGTTGCAATATAACAGGTGCCAGATTTGTTCTAGATTATAAAATAATAATAATAATAATAATAATAATAATAATAATAAAATATATGTATTAGTATCTTTTTTTTATATAGATGATATAAAATAAATAAAGTATAATAACAATAATAATAAAATAATTTACCTTTGTATTTCAGGTATACTTGTATCTTTGAGAGTATTATACGTTTCTTCCGTATATAATCGAAATGCTTTACCGGGTTTTACTCTACCAGCACGACCAGCACGCTGTATTGCAGATGCTTTTGATATCGGTGTGACAACTAATGACTCCATTCCCGTTTTAGGATTATATGCTTGAATCTAATCATTAAAAAAAAAAAAAAATAGAGTCCAAAATATCAGAAAACTTATTTATATACATGTATATATAAAAGTATGATATTACCTTCACAAAACCAGAATCTATGACATACACAATTCCTTCACAAGTCAATGATGCTTCAGCTATATTTGTGGATACTATCACCTTACGAGAGTCTCTTGGTGTTGTTTCAAACGCGCGTAATTGTTCTTGTAATGTCAAGCCTGCATATAATGGTAATGGTTCTAAGTTTAAGCTATTCTTGGGTAAACTATATATATATGTATTAATATAAACATTCCTTTTTTAATTACTATCCATAATTTATATCTTTATATATCAACTTACGTTTTTGCACGTTCGTAAAGTTCAGATACAGTTTTATCAATTTCTTCACGACCAGTTAAAAACACCAAGATATCACCACGTGGTTCCTATATATCATTGTTTATATAAACGACAACAATACATATTAATATACATAAATGTAAATATACAAAATACTTTATATATGTATGTTTACCTGAATGTGTATATCAAATACGGTTTGAATGGTATATTCAACATAATCAGCAACAGGTTTATCAACATATAAAATATCTACTGGGTACATTCGGCCTTCTAATGATATAATTGTAGCCGTATCTTTTGTTTTATCTTTTGTTTTGTTGTGATTGAAAAATTTATAAAAACCCTCAGCATCCAAAGTTGCTGATGATATAATTACATGTAAATCAGGTCGTTTTTTTTGAATTCTATTTTTTTTTTAAAAAAAAAAAACAATTTAAAAATAAAGGGGAGTCAGTATCGCTGATATATATATATATATATGTTATTCTTCATCGTTACTTTTTAATAACACCAAGTAATATATCAGTATATAAACTTCTTTCATGCGCTTCATCAATCATAATGACATCATAATTTGTTAAAAGCGGATCGATCATCGTTTCACGAAATAGCATCCCATCCGTCATATATTTTATACGTGTCTTTGAAGATGTTTGATCATCAAATCGAATAAGATAACCAACCTAGTATACAAATAAATTATAACAGTAAGTATAAATAAGTATAAGTAATACTGTACATAAATTATTAAGTATAAAAATATAAAAATATATTCATACCTCTGCACCAAGTTTACAATTTTTTTCATCAGCTACACGTTGAGCAACGGTAGTAGCAGCAATACGGCGTGGTTGAGTACATGCAATTTGTTTCCCATTGTTAGTCCATCCAGCTTCATCAAGATATTGTGGTATTTCTATTAATATATATATATATATATTAGTTATTCTTTTCCTTTATTTGGTACATATGTATATATATTAATCACTTACGTGTTGTTTTTCCACAGCCAGTTTGACCTATCACAATCGTAGTTTGATAAGTCTCTACAGCATATAATAATTCTCTACCTAGTGTTTGTAAGTGATTGATATATTATTTAGTTAGCCAATATATATGTATATATACACTTTAATGTTTATTAAAATTATAATATATTACGAAGTTTAAAGATAGGTAATCTTTCGCGTTGTTGCTTTAAAGTAAGATGTCGATAAAGATGTTCAGAATGAGCTATAACCACTTTGTCACTTTCGTTTTCTGTATCACGATCTACATTACTACCTTAAGGACGATAAAAAATAAGATATATTTTATATAGATATTAATAATAATTTAAACTTTGGTATTCTTTTTTCTAAAAAAATAAAATAAAATAGAATAAAATTGCTATTTTTTTTAAAAAAAAAAAATGAAAAAAATAATTATTGATTATAAAATTTATATAACATTTTACCAGGAGCAATGGCACCTGGCTTCCAAAAAGCCATTCTACTATTATTATATTGATTCTTTTTTTTAAAAAAAAAAGTACAGAACGATGGTATTGAAAAAAGAAAAATTATAATTTTTTCTATTTTTTTAAAACCCCGCTTGCTGCGAGTTTTTTATTCACCTAACCCAAAAATGAATGCTTATAAATTTTTGTACATAATATTTCAAAAATTCAACCATAAATTATAACATAGTTATTATTATTTCTATTTGAAAATAGTAAAGTATTTATTATCTAGTTAAACGAGGGAAAAAAAAATTGAGACAACCTGATTTACTTATTTTCACGTATTTTTTTAATTTTTTTAATAATATCATATGTAAATAAGTTCCACCCGCCCGTACCTAAAAATATTTAGTGGAATTTCATTTTTTTTTTTTTTGAAATTTTTTTTTACCTCTCTTTTTTTTTTTTTTTTTTTTTTTTAATAAATATATACATTAGTAATGGCATCAGATACGGTAAGTTCATCAACCAGAGATCGCCAAGCTGAAATTGATCGATGTTTACAGCTGATTTCGCCAAGTGCTTCGGATGAATCAAAGTTTGTTGGTATGTTAATCTTGCCTCGATTGCTGAATCAAGACGATCTTGAATCTATCCAACGTGTTTTTGAAGGAATGAACTTCAAGTTCATTGAAAGATTATTAAGAACGAGTATGTAATAATATATATTATAGAAATGGATATAAATAAAGAAAAATCGAATATGCTAATAATACTGTATGAATAATATATTTATATATATATGGCAGATAATGAAGTTGGTGGTGAAGTTCCTGATATTGTATATAAAGAAATAGCTGTCAATATATTGGCTTGTTTTGCTCACTATGAAACCATGGCTTCTTCTCAATCCATGGTTGATCGTATTCCTGCTCTTTCTACTACTCTTTCACCAAAGTATTTAAAAATAAGTTAATTAAGATATCAAAAGAAGAAAAAAGGAAAAGAAAAATATTTATATGTATTTGTATTATGTTTTACTAAATAATACAAGCATATTAATTTCTAAAAAATAAAATAAAACATTTATTTATATTTAGTGAAACTTCTGGTATAACAAAAGAAGCTCTTCATATACTTATAAATATATCAGTGACTAAAGAAGGATTGGTTAGGATGCTGGATTTGGATGTTCTTCGAAATATATTTGAAGTTTATTCTGGAACAAAAGATGGTAAGTCTATATATATAATGGAATGTAAATTTATAAAAAAAATAATGTTGAAATAAACATTAATACTAACTTTATTATTATTTATTTTATTTTATTATTTTTAATAAATATAAAAAGATGATGAACGTCAATTATGCACACAGTTAATATTATCCACTTACACAAGATCGTTCCAACTTTTAGAATCCAAAGCAATCCCAAGTCTTAACTCTAGTGTCAAATATTCCTTGCAAAAAACCACCTTACCTATATTGGCATCCTTATTCAACAATGCTCAAGATAAACTTAAAATAGATACTTTGTCCAACCTATATCATTTGTTGATCAGTATACCGGAACCTATCATGAATAATATCAAATCGGACTGGATAAAAAATAGTGATGAATCGACAATGAATAAATTTTTAGACAATATGAGATTGGGATTACAACAAGTCTTATCAACAAAAGTAGGTGATCAAATAAGAGACCAATCCATTACTACTACATCTTGTCTTTTAAGATATTTCGGTCCAGATTGGTTATTTTCATGGTTAAAACAAACTAAAAAAGTAAAACAACAGCTACAACGGCAAGTGGATAAAGGAAAAGGAAAACAAGAAACAATAAATCAAAAGGATATGGATTTTAAAAATGCCAATTTCCCTGTCTTATTAATTCATTTAGTCTCCGTGGAATCAAGGGTGATGATTGATGTTGTACATGATCAATGGTTAAAATCTCGTACCGAAGAAAATAGTAAAAAACTGATGGAGTTGGATGAGGAAAAAGAAGCAAGGCAAAACAATATGATTCCTATTTATTTTGAAATTTTAGAAGCGACTATTGAGTATTTAGCATCTCAATACGATGAAGAAAAAGAAAGTGGTATGGACAGTGAAGTATTACTTAAAATACGAAAAGCTTTAACTGAAGTCATGGATGCAATCATGGAAATGTTACGATTTATGCAAGACACTGCGGAAAATGAAAAGGAATTGGATGATAACATGATTGCTCAGGCAAGTATACGTATTATTTCTGTTTGGTTAGCTGAAGAGGGTTTTGAAATGTAAAGTTTCATTTTTATTTTTTTATTTTTTTTTTTTTAAAAAAAGAACAGAAAAAAACTGTATAAAATAAAAATAGTAAATAGTACGTAATATAACTAATAAAATAGATGGATTAAAAAAAGATTATATTTTTTTAAGAAAAATACACTAAAATAATAAAAAAATTATGTAATGTATATATATTTCTATGTATAAATTCGTCACATGATTCATCGGTAATTATCCGTTCCGTCTATAATAGTATAAAAATGATCATACAAATGTGGATAAAACGTTTACTTTTTTAGTTTTTAAAACGACTACATATTCAACATAAAACAAAATAATAAATTATTTTTAATAGAAAGATTAATAATAGATAGAAAATTGGAAACTTGTTTTATTTAATAAATATGACGTTATAAATAATAATAAAAAAGCACTATTTTCATCTGATTTTAACACATGCCTTATTGATAAAAAAAAAAAAAGACACGAAAAGAAAAAAGGATCATAGGAACATAATATGATAAGTAATAGTAAGATAAAGAATAAAATAAAACATAGGATGCTCAGGTATAAAAAATGTTATTTTTTCAATTAAAAAATAAAATAAAAGAGTAAAAATAAAAAATAAAATAAAAAAAATATATATATACATAATAATAATAATAATAATAATAATGATATTACTATTATTATTAATAATAAAAAGAGAAAATTACTGCTTTGATTTATTCTTCTTCCTCGAGAATAGTTTCCATTGGTAACACATTGGACGAAGCAGTCCATGAAGGTCGATTATTTATTTTTATATCGGTTATAATGGTTGGTTTTTCGATCAGTTCTTGCTGCTGTTTCTGTAATTTTTCAATATTTGTCATAGAATGAATGCGATTACGCTTTTTTTGTTGACTAAAAAAGGATTTAATATTCTGTGGATAAATTTCTGTAAGAAAATGATAATTAGGAGTCACTTGAAAAATAGATTCCATGTTGATATATATTCGTTGTTTATTTATATTATTATTAATAAAAATGAAAAGAAAGAAAGAAATAAAAAGAATTTTTTTTAAAAAAAGCTATAAATATTTCATTGTTTTATGAATTTAGTAATTTATCAAGTGATCAGACCAACTTGGCTTCGTTTTTTTATTGCTACGATATTTCATACACGTTTTTTTTTGTCCTACTTTGAAATGTATTTCGAAAAATAGAATATTAATAATTTCGACAATTAAATATAACTATATATTAATATAAGAAGTTTATAAATCATACGATTGTTTTTATAAATAAATAACACATAAACTTAAGAAGATTAGAAAAGAAAAAAAAATAAAACACAATTATAATGATTAATTAAAAAGCTAAATGAATAATTAAAATTATGAGGATGATCTTTTTTCTCCAGTTCATGATACGATAATTTGGGTTAAAAAAATTTTAAAATCATCATCTTTATTATAATCCATCTTTTCTATTCTTTTATTGTATTAATTAATAAAAAAAAACATCATTACTATCACCTTCTTGTATTAAATTTAATAAAAGGATATAGTTTATAAAGAGGTAAAAAAAGTTCGAAATATATTATGTCTTGCAAGACTTGTATATATATATATATATAAACCAATTTATATATTAATAAAATAAAAACTACACTATTTATATTAAAATATTATATATACCACTATGACGAAAAGATAAAGAGGAAGAAAGAAAGAAAAAGAAAAAGAGTTTGAATAAATTTTTAATGTTTATAAATTTTTATATAATGCGTGCCATAAAAATATCGCAGTTTTAAAAAATTATTTATATGACGTTTTTTTAACGTGTAATATTCAACTCTTTTTCACACTTTTATTTTTATCTTTTCTCTCTCTTCTTCTCTCTCTCTCTCTCTTTTTTTTTTTTTTCTTTCCCTTTTTCTTTTTTTCTTCCTTTCTTTATATTATATAAAGTCTGTTTACATTATAATTTATATTATACTTATATCATATACGCGTTAAATAAAAATGTCGGCACCAATGGATGTAGATGAAGTACCGCCAGTTAATGAACAACAAGATCAAACACCCTCTAATAAAGGAAAAGCTAAAGAAAAAGATACTACAGAAAAACAACGATTCGAGGTTAAAAAGGTACGCCTTAGTTGTTATAAATAAAAGATAATAACAGTAATAATATTTTAATCTATTATTATACTGCCATCTATTTTTCTATTTATTAATCTTCATTTATTTTTGTTTTTCTTTTTCTTTTATAATATAACCGTTGCTATAATTTTTATTAGTGGAACGCAGTAGCTTTATGGGCCTGGGGTACTCTATAATTAAAAACAATGATAATAATAATGTCACGATATACTTGAATGGTATAAAAGTTTCTAACTATATATATATAACATATTTTTATTTTTATTATTGTTACTGTAATTATTAATTTAGATATTGTGGTTGATAACTGTGCCATTTGTAGAAATCATATTATGGATTTATGTATGTATTTTGTAATTAATAATATATTTATTGTTGTTTAAATATATATATTATATTATTATTTATTAAAAAGTCAGGTGGATTCATTTATTTTTCTTATTTATACATTTATATTTTATGATTAATAGGTATCGAATGTCAAGCAAATCAAGCTTCAGCTACATCCGAAGAATGTACAGTAGCTTGGGGTATTTGTAACGTAAGTATCTTAATAATCATATATATATATTTATATAGGGATAAAAGAAAAAGAAATAATAAAAAGAAAAGAAAATACCAAAGGTAAAAAAGAAAAATAACATTATCTTTTTCAATAAATATTTATAGCATGCCTTCCATTTCCATTGCATTTCTCGTTGGTTGAAGAGTCGTCAAGTATGTCCGCTCGATAATCGTGAATGGGAATGGCAAAAGTAAGTTATAAATATACATTTTAAAAAAATTGAGTAACTGAATTGGTGTTTTAGTTATATTTATACTAACTATTTTATTTTATACTTTTATTTAGGTACGGACGATAAATATTTTTATGCGCAGTTTTTTCACATTAATATAATTCATATTTTAATGAAATTTTCACCATTATTATCGCCTTTGTTTGTTTTCAACCTCTCACCTTCTCTCTCTTTTTTTTTCTTTATAATTTTGTTTGGTAACAATTTTTTTTTATATATATATTATCATACTGGACAACAATTATATTAAATAAAATTAAAAACTTTCACGAAAGCTTTTTTTTTAAAAGATCAAGATAATTTTTTATTCAATTGGTATTATTATCATTACCATTAATAACAGTATAATAAGGTATAATAGAAAAATAAAATTATGTAATCATACGAAGATAAGCCAAAAATAATGCACCTAAAAAAAGAATAGATAGTTATAATCAAGAGTGAGTTTTATTTTATTTTAGTTTTTATTTTTATTTTTATAACCATTACCACCACCAGTAAGAACACCAATAAAATATTGAACGATTTGAAACTTGATGGCTTCCATTTGAGTACGTATATTAGCGATATCACTTTCTGTCCTAGTAATGGATTCTTTGATTTTTATTTCCTGATTGCTAAATTCATCTCTAAAGCGACTTTTTTCTATATGCATATCTATCCTTGCGTGTTCTGTCGTTTTCACTATATCTTCGTGTAATTTCTGCCTGATTTTATCTAATTCTAGTTGTAATCGATCATTTTCGGCTTTCATTAATAAATATTCATTTTTTGTTGTAAATTGTAATTCATGTTTTAATTTGGCAAAATCCACTTTACTGGTATAAGTTAACTACGTAGGCATGGTATTCATTTTTATTTTTATTTTTTTATTAAATATATATTTATACAATTGATGATTAAGTATATCGGAAAAACAAGGTAATTAGACTGCTATTTTTTGCTCTATTTTACCTTATCATATTCAATTCTAGTAATTGATGTATCAGTGATATCCTTCATACTAAAGTAATAATAATAATAATATAAGCAACAATATTTTTATCATGTACTTTATTTGCTTTTTTTTTTTTTTATTAAATATCTATCTCTATGTAGAGGCACCGTGTTTATTATTACCTTTCGGATATAACTTTTTGTAAAGCTGACATAATTGCACAACTTTGGTCTCTAGAAAAGCCTTTATTTTCTAAACGTTGTACAAAGTTATAAGAATCAAAGTATTGTTGCTGGGGTTGTTCATTAGGAATAGTATATGAAAAAGAACGACATGAAGAGACACACTTTGGAATCGAAAGTTTATGTTGTATTATTTCTATAAAAAATAAGTAATAATAAAATATATAAATATATATTATAATTATATATTATTAATAATAATAAATAGAATACTAATACAGAGATATTTATATTTATATAAATATATCTTTACTATGACGAATACTATTTATCATCCTTATTATTTTATTTTTATCCATAAATAAAATAAAATAAAATAAAGAGAAATTACAAAAATATAAACAAATAATCAATACAAATTTACCAAAAACGATTGATGTTTTTCAAATCCCGAAGCATAAACAGATTTTTTATTTACAACTATACAACCCGTATATTGAAATTCATATGATAAAGAAAATCAATATCTATATATATACATACCTCTACTAATTTAATATGGCTAAATCAAGGTTTTTTTTTTTTGTTAATCTATCCTATACTATTTTACCCCCAAGAGCCAATATGGTTCCAATCATAATAATCGTTAATAGTAGAAAATGGTGGAGGAGGTTGAAGAGACGGTGGTAAATCTTGCCTTTTCCAATCGTGTGGTAATTGGTATTGGTATTTTTTATTTTTTTTTATTTTGTGATCATCATGATATTGTTTCTGAGATTCTTCATATTTTGCTTGTAGCCATAGATTTAATTCCGGTGGAAAGATCGGTTTTCCTATTTTTAAATATTTATATAATTATATAATGATTACTTATCAAAATTTATATATATTAACTTTTATAATCATTATTATAAATATATATAGTAATGATTTACCGGTGTTATCCCATGTTATATGACTATA
This sequence comes from Cunninghamella blakesleeana, assembly GCA_017871115.1. Classification (NCBI taxonomy): domain Eukaryota; kingdom Fungi; phylum Mucoromycota; class Mucoromycetes; order Mucorales; family Cunninghamellaceae; genus Cunninghamella; species Cunninghamella blakesleeana. The sequence goes on from JAFCIZ010000005.1 coordinate 4,465,628, forward strand.
TTTACAATCCAATTCATATTCACAAAATCCATTATTTCCATATTTTCTACAAGGTGGCTTCTCTATTTGTTCTTTAATAAAGTCATTTGGATCTATATATATATATATATATATAAACAATAAACAATAAAGAGTAAAAAGTGTAATTGAGAGTTTAAAATATTGTACCGTATTACATATATTATTATTATTATTATTATTATTATATAAATGTTACCTTTAAACCAATCGTAATGACGTCGTTTATTATTGATATGAACAAAGCCCTGATTATGTTTTTTACGATTACTTGAATTATTTGGAAAAGAGCAATCACATACTTCACAATAATCTATGAAAGAAATAATTAAACACAGTTTTTAAAGGTAGATGTATATATAATATTATCAGTAGTTTGGATTTATATATAAAAATAGTCAATGTTACATTTTGGCATAACAAACAATAATAAGAAGAATTAGCACACGGTGTTTGTACACAAGGTTGATAGACTAAAAGGTATAAAATATTATGAAAGAGCGGTTTAAAAAAAATATGAAAAAAAGGCGGATGTTAAATTTTTTTTAAATTTTCACATGTCGAATTGCCCCCAATATTTACCATTTTTTTTTAAAAAATCCCTTTTTCTATCTCTTTTTTCTTTTCTTTATCTCGTTTTTTCTTTTTTTCTTCTTTTTTTCATATATATATATATATCCCAATAATAAAATAAAAAAGCATATATCTATATTTTTTATTTTCTTTTAATTTTATTCAATATAACCAATTATAATAACAGTAATAAAAAGAATATACCATCATGACGGAACGATATTCACCAATGTCAATAAATCAATTAATTAACAATAATAATACAACTGATAATGAAAAAATAGAAGCAGATGTTCGACTAGCAGTTGAAGCCTTGGGTGATTTATCAAAAAGTGGCAATGGAGCAGATAAAATCATATTACCTCCATTATCTGTTTATTCTTCAGAACCTTCTACTTCACCAAGTTCACCTTTACCAACACCTTCAAACTTATCAGAAGCATCACGATTTTCTTTTTCAAGTGATTATACAACTTCTTCTATGGAAGAAGAATTACTTCAACAACAGCAATATCAACAACAACAGCAACAACAACAACAACAGCAACAGCAACAACCTTTTATGCATCGAGTATCTAATTTCCCTTTAGTCAATTCTGCTTTACGTGCTTATGAAAAATCAACAGCTCAAAATGTGGTAAAATACGGCACAGATATGGTGGGATCATTTACAGCACCCATTTATGATAAATTTGGAAAAAACACACCTAATGTAAATAGAAATAATAATCACAATAAATATATTTAAAAAAAAAGGCGTGAAAATTTTAATTTTGAATATCAGCACCTTGTGATTTATGAAAAAACTTTAAAAAAAAGTCTAATTTTATTTTTTTTTATTTGGGTAATTTTTATTATTTAAACATATAGATGGAACAAAATGATCATGACGATGAAACAATGGCAGCTGTGAATGCTTTAGCACGCACTACTCTATCTGATGATAATGAAATTAGAAGAAGAAATCGATTAGATGATGAAAGTAAATATATATCTTCATAAATATATAAATAGCTATAGGATAAAAAAAAGCGTAGTAGTACAATATTAATCAAATCTAATATATTTATATATATAATTATTACTTAGATATAAGAAAAAACCGATCCCGACCTCATTCACGCTCTACTTCACCCCATCGCCCCTATAATAAACCTTTAACAAGTACAAGTACTACCACTAATTCTAGACATCATCATTCTACTTCACCCCACCACCGTTCTCAAGTTAATAAAAGTAAATGGCAGCAGATTGTTATGCATGCTGGTTCTGCTGCTGGTACAACTGCTGCTGTCGTCAGTGAAGAGTCTATGAAATGTTTACGTTATTGTCTTCATTGGTTACAAGTAAATAAAATAATACTAGTGATGATAACAGCCTATTAAAAAAACTATACATATTTATTAAGAATTCTTTTATTATTATTATTTTTATTCAAATAGTATGCCACACAACATATTCAACAGCAAATGGATATACTTCGCAACTTTTTAGTATCATTAGCAGTATCATCAAATAGTAATAATAATAATAAACAAAATAATAAAAATACCAAAACTGTATCACGAAAACACCAAACTCATTCAGCCAATACTTTAGCCGCTATTCAAAAAGAAATCATCAATACATTAAGAAAAGTTGTGGAAGTTGTTAGTCGATATGCTGGGGTTGGATTGCCATCTCATGCTAAAGCTAGTGTAAGAAATTTCATTTTACAATTGCCTAGCCGATGGGCTACTTTAAATAATACTACATCATCTCCCTCACCATCTCTCTCATCTGATTTCAATAATGATGATTCTACTATGGATACAGATACTGTTCCTGACCATGTTAAAGAAACTTCAATTAAATTATTAAATTTCGGTGGAGAATCCGTTGAAATGCTAGAATCCGTTTCTGATGTCTTTTCAGATTCTATTGATCGTGCTGAAGTTTGGTTAGATCGTTTAAAAATCATTGGTGTTTCTCCTAATGGTGCATCTACATCAACAAGTTCTATCCATCGAAAAGAATTTGATGTTATGGAATCTTAATTAAAAAAATCAAAAAAAAAAAAAAAAATAACCAAAAAAATCAAATAATTTCCCACATTTTTAGTATCATTTTTTTTTTTTTCTTTTCACTTTTCCCCTCTTATATATATATTTATAAATATATAATATACCTTATTTCTATTTTATTTTTTCTCTTTCCCCCCAAAAAAATTATTTTATTTCTTTGTATTTTTTTCTTATTCTTCTTTTTTTATATATTATCTTTCTTTTTTAGTATTATTGACATCTTTTTTATTTTATTTTATTTTTCCCATTTTATAATATAACATTAATAATAATAATAAAAATATCAGGATATATTATTACAAGTAAATCATTAAACTCTGACATATGACAGGAAAAAATTCTTTACTCAGAAAACTTTATTCCACTTGGCTCATGCATCTGGGTTGAACTTGTCTTACGTAAAGTTTTATAAAGTGCCCTGCTTTTGGGGGAGTGAATTGATGAATAAAGAGTATGCGGGAGGGAAAAAAAAAATAGCCTTGTATGATTTTCTTTTTGAAAAAATATTTTACTCAGCTACACTTCCTCCATGTGAATAAGAATGATTAAAAAACAAAAAAAAAAAAATTATTTCAATAAAATGTTTTTAATAAATTTTGGGGTATAATTATCAAGTTTTTATTATTTTTTAATATATATTTATTCAAAGATGGTTTTTTTTTTAAAAAAAACTAAACTAAAAAATTGATAATAGAAGAAAAAAAAGAATGGAAACAATGCATGAAATAAAATAATAATATAATATATATAGATATATATATTATATATTTAATTAATTCATAGATTGAACCAAGTTGTTGATGAAATGTTCACGATCACCAGCAGCACCACCTTGAATGAAATGATTGAATTTACGTTTAGGCCATAAATTGTTAGGATTGGATAATTTGAAAGGCCATAAAAAGTTTGAAGCTTCCTTGAAATGAGGGCCACAAGTAGCAATTTCATGAATAAGATCTTCAATACAAATAATATTGTATTTACCAAGAGCTTGTTCAATAATAGCATTATCATGAAGAGGAATGCGTTGCTTATCAACCTTAGCATAACCGCGTTTATAAATCAATTCACGAATAGTTTTCAAGTTGGGTTCACCATAAGTAACATAGGGTTCAACTAATTGTAACATTTGAGAAGTAGCCTTATTTAAACGAATAAAAACACCATTGTTGATTTGTAATAAACGTAATAATTGAAGGACTTTACGGGGTTTAGGAGCAATGTTGTTGATACCACGGATACGAACAACGAAGACAATCTTAGGTTGAGCTTCAACGAAGTAATCACCATTGGCCTTGGCTTGACGACGGAGACGGATTTGATTACGTTCGTTGGATTGGTATTCCTTGTGGTACTTAGCAGCACGCTTGAAGATTTCACGACGCTTTTGGATTTTGGCCTTTATAAAATAAAAATAAAAGATTAATATTAAAGTTATTTAATTATTATTATTTTCTAATAGATCATAAATAAATAAATCTCTATGGTTTTTTTATCAGACCCGAAAGATGGTTAATTTTGACAACATTGCCTTAGCTAGCCAAAAGAAAGGATATACCCATTTCATCATGAAAAACCATAGAGAAATATATATTAAAGATTATATTTTACCTTTTTAAGTTCAGCTTTCTTTTCAGCAGTTTGAGTAGCAAGTTTGGCATCAGCCTTTTGCTTTTTTAATAAAGTTTCAGGAACTAATACATCTTGGGTAGTAGGAACGTTGCTATTTTTTTTTAAAAAAAAAAGGATAAAAAATAATATAGAATATAATATTCATAAAAAATAGTTAAGTATAAATCCACAAAATCATTCCCTTTTTTGTTTTTTTCCTCTGTATATATATATATATATATCGTCCCATATACACCCAAATAAAAAAAGTATAATATACAAAGAGTAAATAATAAAAAAAATATCCAAGTCATGATAGCATGTCCAAGGATTTCATCTATAAGAAAAAAAAATATATATATTTTTTCATTTCTATATAGACACTGGAATAATGAAATAATAAATTATTTCCCTGTATTCCATGGTGTATCAAGTCTTCGTAAATAATAATAATAATAAACAAAGAGAAACTTCCGAAGCAAGATACAAATCTCTATAATATGACAAAATATAGCTATGAGATGCATTTAAAATACGAAGACGTATTAAAGACATAACACTCTAATATAATGTATGAACCATATAAAGAGAAGAATATATATATATATAGAGATATGGAAAGAAAGAAAAAAAAGAAAAAGAAAAACTAACTACATAATATGAAAAGGATAATGATAAAATAAAAATAAAATAAAAAAATATATTCTAAATAATGTACATAAGGTAACTTACAAAGCAACCATTTCGAATAAAATATATTGTAAAGAGAAAGAGGAAGAAAAGGAATAGTATTGAAAAAAAAAAAATAAATAATATTTTTAATAAGCCACAGGGCTAAAAAAAATTTTTTATAAAATGAACATCAAATAAAAATGCTCCAAGCGTACTGCTTTAAAAATTATTCGGGATTTAAAAAATAGCGGTTTAAATATCTTTTTTAAACGCGATTCACTTTCTTACTGTATATATTTTACCTAATTCTTTTAACCATTAATATATAAATCATCAATTCAACTCTATATGGCTACTGTTACCGTTGATAATTTAGAAAAAGAAGGATGGTATCTAAGTCCTGAAGGTATTGAATTAGTGAAAGAAGAACTAGAAAATGAAAACTGCACCCTCAAACAATTTATCGATGCTGCCAAAGACGTAAATACATACATACATACACACATACACACATACATATATAAAAGAATAAAGTTTATATAATAATTAAATTAAAAAAACATTTAAATTTTTATTTCAATTTCTTTTATTACTATTATTATTATTTTGAACAGTTTGATTTACGTGATATAGCAGATAAAGGATTTCGGAAAGGTGACACCATAACCAAAGTAACCCAGCTTCCATCACCATTAGTACTACAAATCGTTAGTATACAAAACATTGCTTTACCCAGTATTCAACAATTTATGGAGAAACCAAGATTATTGCGTGTTGTGTTTACGGATGGAAGTAAAAAAAAATGGATAGGTGCAGAAATGATGGGTCAAATAGAATGTATCAATTTACAAACCCCTCCTGGAACCAAAGTTTTAGTAACAAAACCAATTGATATAGTGGATCAAATTGTTCAATTAGGCCCTGGTATGTTGAAATCTTTAGGAGGGCAGGTACAAGATTTAATTCAAGCTTGGAAAGCTGGGAAACAATTTATTCAAAGATCAAAAAGAAAAAATAAATCTTCTTTGGACGGTACAAAAGGTGAAAGCAACGATGATGGTGATGATGATGCTCCTCCTCCCTTTATTCCATTTAAAATAAAGGTAAAAAAAAAAAAAAAAGGTTTATAACTTTATATATAAATATAAACTTTTTTTAGCATTAACATACCAATATATTGCACTATCCTATAATAGGTTGGTGGTACTCCAAAGGAAAGAACAGAAAAACATGAATCAACTAGTCGTAGTGAAAAAAATAAAAAGGATAAAGATAAAGATACCAATAACAAAAACAAAAAGGGCAAAGATAAAACAGATAAGAGTAAAGGAAAAGAAAATCATAGTAGTAATGAAAAAGGAAAAGATAGATCTGATAGCAACAGTAAAGGGAAAATGGACAATAGCAAGAAAGGAAAATCTAAAGACCATTATAACAATAAGAGTGAAAATATATCGGTTAATTCTAAAAAGGAAAAGGAAAACGATATTAAAAAAGCAAATGAAAATAAGAATAATAAGAAAAATACACAACACCATCAGGCTCCTTCATCTTCTTCAAATGTAAATAAGAATGAAAACAAAAACGATAACAACAACAACAATAATAATAAGAGAAATAATAATAACAAATCAAATAATCAAAAAAAAAAAGAAAAAAATGAAACAGGAATAAAGGATGAAAAGAGCAATGATAAAAATAACAAGCAACAAATGAAAAATCAACAACAGCAGCACCAAAATCATCGACAAAATGAAAATAAAAAAGAATCAAAATCATCAGATAACATCAACGAAGGCAAGCCAAATAATGTGAGATCCAAAGATATTCCTAACAAAAAGAAAAGTAATAATAGTAATAACAATAAGTCTTCTAATTCAGATCAATATCATAAAACGAATCAAAATGAATCCTCCCAATCCTCATCAACTATTAACCAAAGTAAAAATGAATCAATAAAAAATAATAATGAACCAAAAACATCAACTTTATCCGCTACATCTAAACCATTCATACCCATGGGAAAAAAAGACGACCAGAACAAGCTTGAAACATCAACACCATCGTCGCATAGAGGTAGCAGAGGGGGTAGAGGTGGTGGTGGTGGTAGAGGCAGCTTTTCAAGAGGAAGAGGGCGCGGAAATCATCATTATCAACAACAACAACAACAACAACAACAACAACAAGAGTAATAAATTATACTTTGTATATCAATGTATGGCTTTTTGTATTTATATCTCATAATTATTATACCCTTTATACCGTTTATATTGTTAAAAAAATAAAGCCCCTTTTCCGTTGTTTAATATTTTTTCTAAATAAATCATTTTAATGCGAGTTATTTATTTATTTTAATTACTTTCTTTTTAATTGTGATTATAGAATAAGCTTTATATAAAAATCCAAAGAAATGGTTAGAAAATAATTATGATGATATTGATAGTTTGAAATAATAGTGTAGGTTATTATTGATTTTTATTTATGAACATCTAAATATTGAAAAATACATAATAAATTTTAAATGTGACACAATTCTAATAATCAAATTAGAAACAAATACAAAAGATTAAAATAACATGAGTAATAAATAATAATAATAAGAATTAAGGTACGTAGGAAATGAATGATAATGTATATAAAATAAATGATAAACTAAAAATAAAAAAAGCTAATTACAAAGAAAGAGGAAGAGAAGCGGATATTAGTTTAAAATAGAATTAAGCTTGAACTTCAGTACGTCGATTTTTTAATAAAGTAGCATGATTCATATTCAATTTAAAGGCACGTTTTCTATGATGAGAAGCAGGAGTTGAGATATAATGATTTTTTTTATTTCCATTTTGTTGTATATTTGCTGAATTAGGTACATGCTGAACATTAGCAAACCCTTTACCATCAAGCGCTAATTTTTCAGCTTTTGCTATTAATTCATCTGTTAATCCATCCGTACGAGGTAAACTTGTACCAAGTGATAAGGTGACATTACTACTTGTGCGTTCATCTGAATTATTTATTAATGTAGATGTATTACTGTTGTTGACAGTGCTATGGCTGCTATTGTTGTGGTTATCTGATAAAGATTCATTATCACCACTTTCATCTTCTGTCCATGACGTTGCATCAGAATCAACTGTTTGTGATGGTTCTTCACCTAAACGGCTAATTGCATCTAGTTAGAAAAGAAAAATAAAATATAAAGTGATTATGTTTAATATAAACTGAATAGAATAGTTTTGTTTATTTTATTTTATTTTATTTTTACTTACAAGTGATATCTAATATTTCCTTTATGGTTCCAAATCCAGGTGTAAATAAGTCTTGTCGTTTTTGATTTTTGCTTAACCCAGGTGTTTTAAGTGGTACTATTATTTCATTCTTTTCTTCTTCTTCTTCTTCTTCTTCATTATCATTGTCATCTTGATTTACACCTTCTTCTGTTTCATCTGTGGTAATAGTGGCTGTCATATTGTTTTCATCTTTTTGTTGCTCTTTATTATCTTGAGAATTTTCTAATTTATCAGATGGTGATTTTTCAATAATATGATTTGTTGTTGATGGTGTTGATGAGGAGGATGGATTAAAGTTAGCAGCAAGCGCAGCATTTTGCATAGCTTGAGCACGTGGATCTTTTCTCCGAGGTAATTTTACATCTTTTTTCCCTTTGTATTGCTGCATCCAAGGGTGTTTAAAAAATTCATCAATAGTATAACGTTCATTTGGATCCACACATAATAAATGAGACACTAAATCCTTTGCTGATTTTGAAATAGGATCCCACCATGGACTTAAGAAAGTATATTGACCTTTGACCACTTTAGAAGTTAACTCACGAATTGATTCATCATAAAAAGGAGGGAAACCACACAACATAGTATATAATACACATCCAATAGCCCACATATCGACTGATTTTGAATATTTTTGGTCACTAACGACTTCAGGTGCTGTATATCCTATTTTTTTTTTAAAAAAAAGTAATAAATAGTAAAGTAAAAATAGAAATAAAAAGAAAAGAAAAAAAGTGAGTGGATATTGGATATATATATATATAAACATGTATATATGTATGTTTTTTATATTTGTTTATTTTATTACCCACTGTTCCACATGGTGTTAATGTATCTGTATCCCATATTACTTTTGATAATCCAAAATCAGCCAACTTAATATTTCCAATACCACCTCCACCTTTCCCGTGAGTAAATTGGCCTTCATCTTCTTTTTGTTCATCTGAGAATATAATAACGGGTTTTTTGGATGGAATAATAGGAATAGGTTCAAATAGAATATTTTCAGGTTTAATATCACTATTAAAAAAATCATAAAAAAATATATACGTATAAATATGATTAGTTTTATTTTTAATTATTTATTCTCTTAAAAAAAAATCAAAAATCTTTACCGATGTACTACACCACATTCTTCATGAAGATGTCTAACGGCTGAAGCAACTTGATAAATTACATGACGAGCCAAGTCTTCACTGAAATAAGTTAACTTAACAATTTGATTGAACAATTCACCACCTTCACATAATTCAAGTACTAAATAATAATAATCTTTTGATTCAGAAAAATGTATTAATTGAACAACGTTGGGATGATTGACACCACGCATGATTTGCACTTCTTTTAAAATATTAGCCCGCTAAATATATATTTATAAAGCTGAAATAAGTATACTGATCTTCATTATTTATTTTCTTTATAAAATTGTTATTGTAACTTAATATACATACCTCTGTAGCTTTCGTTTTTTTCTTTAAACTTGGATGTAAATGAGCGTTACTCTTCTAAAGAATCAATCAAAAATAAACAGAGTTATTAGTCTACTAATCTTTTTTTATTGGTCCTACTATATATTCGCAACCTATATATGTATATATGTATGTATGAATTTCTGACTCACATCTCCTAATTCTCGTTTTTGAGCAACTTTAATAGCAACTAGTTTGCCGGTTTCAGTATCTCGTGCCTTGAATACGTTTGAAAAAGCACCACTATTCATAAACAAACAAACAAAAATGAAAACAAATAAAATATATGAATATATGAAACTTCATCCCATTTATATATATATATATATAATTATCTTTTTTTTTTTTTTTTTTGGAAACCTACTCTCCAATTTTTGATATTAATTCAAATCTTTCAAGGCCTTCATATTGGGGTAACTTTAATTTTCTTTCATTTTGTTCTTGTAAGAGGGTTTTAGCAGCTTTATTGGCTTCTTCTCTTTCTTCAGCTAAATAAAAATAAGTAAGTATATAAAGTAGATTATTACGTTTTATTTTTAATTAGTAAAATATATATTAAATGCATTTCTTGTTATCATCATTATTATTATTTACCTGTTAGTTTTGAAGCTTTTTTATTTTTAAATATATTTTTGAATATGTCAAGCATAGTTTATTAAAGATGTGTTTATAAATTTAGAATAGTAATAATAATAACAAAAATAATTGTAAAAAAATAAAACAATATAGAATTAATAATATAATATACAGTATAAATTTATTCTTTTATCTTTTATAAATAAACAAATATTTATATTATGAATGGGGAAAAAAGAATAAAAGATAAATGGAAAAAGAAGAGAAAAGAAAAGGAAAGAAAAGAAAAAAGAAAAATGCTTATTTAATTTTTTTGAAAATTCATGGTTTCAGTCCCAACCCAAAAAAGGAAATTGCCTTATACGCCAGGTTATCCTTGATTCGCTTTCATTTAAAGTCATTTATACACCCAGAAAAAAAAAAAAATGAAGTAATATTTATATATAGAATATCCATTATTTCATTTATTTTAAACTTAATCTTCATTATCGTTGTTACTTTTTTTTGCCTAGTATCTTTATTATTTCTTTTTTGAGTATAGTTTATACTTTTTCAAGTAATTTTTTTTTTTTTTTCAAAGTTACCTATCAACTACGTAGAAAAGAAAAAGTGTCATTATACAAATTTAGTAACTATTTAGAGTAGCAAAAGGTCATTTGTACATAGTTTTTTTTTTTGTTCGTTCTTTCCCATTTTTTAGTGCATACATACTTTTATCTAAATATACTCAAGATAACTTTATGAAAGTTATCCCACATATGGTAAATGATGACAATACTATTATTTTATTTATTTAATACAAGCTAATAGGTATATTATCCATTGAGATGGGTATATATTTTTAATCATTCTAAAATAAAGTAATAATTACTAAACATTAAAAAAATCATTTGTTTATTAATACCAAAAAAGCTTATTATCAAAAAATCGCATCAATTATTGATATTCCCAGTAAATTCTCGTTTAAATTAGTTTAGCCATACTTGTTTTTTAGATATTTTTTATTTGATGAATAGAAAATATAATTTTAAAATTAGAAGGATGATGGAAAATTGAAAAAGTGAATCAGTGAACAATCTTGTCTTTCTTTCAGCTTCAGATTCTTCTAGGCGTAATATCAATTATATATATATATTTGATTTATTTCATTTCTAGTTTTATTTTAATAATGATTCTTCTTCAGTTTCATATTAATATAAGTAATTCTCCTATTTTATATCCCCATGACTATTTTATTATTATATATTATCTTTATTTTTTCGTATAAATTAATAGTCCTTTACTAAGGTATCGTATAAAATCAAGTTGAGTTTTAAATATATATACATGTATTTTTTTTTTTTTTTTTTTTTTTTTTTTTTTTTTTTTTTTGCATTATCGATCCTTTTATCATCTTCCTTTTTTTACTTTATTTTTAAAAAAAGAGAGAAGGATGACTGATTATATTATTTTTATTTATATTCTAAAAAGTCAATCGGACATTTTCTCGTCTTTAGAAGATAAGGATGATAATTCAGAGGTGCCAAAGGATGTATTAAAGTGAGATTGAAGTAACTGCAGCTGTAAAGTTGACTTATTAAGCATATCATGGCTATGAGTTGATGTAAGAGGTGATAATGGTGGTCTATTAGATCCATGTTCAACATTATTAGAATGATCTAAAGATTTAAATAAATAGTTCCAAATCTATAATAAATAATAATAATGATATAACAATAGCATTAATCATAAAAAGAATCAATACCGAGATCGCCTATTTATCCATCCATATTTATACTCTTTTTAAATATAAATTACCTTGCTGTTATTCCAAATTTCTCTAGTAGCCTCATTATATTTGTCAACAGTTGGTAACATTGAAGCTGAAACTATCTGATTACATCGTGCAAAATTAAGATCAATGGCTTGAAGTGTTAAAGTAATATGCTGTTGTACTTTTTCTAACTTTTCATTAATTTCTTCATCGGTCATAGACATAATTAAATATTTATTTTTATTAACAAAGTGATGATTATAGTATATTATTAGTATTATTAAAATACAAATACGAAAAAAAGGAAATATGAAAAAAAAGAAGGAAACGAAAAATAGACTATACAAAAATTGAAAAACTGAGTCTTAATTTTTTTTACAAATTAGTTTTATCTATTGTAAAAATATCAACTGAGTGATCAAAAAAAAAAGGTAAAGGATACTATGTAATATATTTCAATTTCTTTTCTTTTAAATGGTTTTTTATTAATGAAATAATGGAAACGAAAATTTATAAAAAATTTTCTGCATAGAAAAATAATTCTTATTATATATATTTTTTTGATTATATATGGGTGCAACTAAAGTTTATCATATATATATTAAATTTAGAATGAAGCAAATAAAATATACTATTGTAGCTTTTTAAATCATATTTTCAGTATTATTGGATAAATAAATATATATGTTGCTTAAATCAACATATTCACTTGATATTTTTTTTTTTATTTTGTTTTGCTTTTAAACTTATGGACTAAAACCCTAAATAAAGATAAAAAAATATGCCCAGATTCACAAAAAACCCCTTTTCTTAAATTATTTTCCTATTGTACCTTGTTAAAGCAACTTCATGTGTAAAGCGATAAGTATGATGAAGAACAGAAACGAAAATAATAACGACGACTAAAAAAAAAATCTAATCATACTGACTGAAAGACTGAAAGGCTGAACTTGAGTTAACATCCTCTGAACCTTTCTGCACAATGCTATTCACCATTTAAGATAATGCAGGAAAACCAAGTATCTACATCTAATAATTATATAGTTATTGTTACAGCAAATTCATTAAAGTGTCATATAGATATCCGATAATAAAGTGAGTGCTGTTTTAAATTTTGCTAATTACCATTAGTATTAGATTCATGTACTATAATATTTATATATATATAGCTCTAAGGATATGAAAATTAAAAAAAGAATATAGTTAAATAACACCAGTCAGTTTTTTTTCCTAAGCATCTCACTATAATTATATTATTTTGTTTTATGATATTAGCTTGCCAGCTCTCTTTTCAAAATGAAACTTAACAAATTTGAAGAAAAAAATATTTTATTCTCTTTGTCTAATAAAATTCATAATAAAAAATCATATATGTATAATGGTATAATGGTTTCCATATTTTTATTATGCAGTTTTTTTTTTTTTTTTTTTTTTTTTTTTTTTTTTTTTTTTTTTTTTTTTTTTTTTTTTTTTTCCCAAGAACATATACGTATGAGCGTTTTAAAAAATAAAAATTTATTGGCTATTTATATATACGATTTCAATATTTAAAATAAAAAATAAAATAAAACTTTGTACAATAGGATTAATAATAACAATTATGGTAGATGGTAGTTAACCATATTTAATTATAGTAGTAAATAATATAATATAATATAATATAAAGAAAAGAAAAGAAAACATTGTATGTAACGAAAAAAAAGGGTGACAAAATTATGCGGAATAAAACCTATATAAATAATAAAAAAAGTTAATATGTTGTAATAATAATAATACTCTATTTTTCCTCTTATTTCTCTTTTAAAAAAAATGCATAATATAAACTTACTTTTTATTAATCATATATATCAGTAAATTGACATTCACTTTGACCATGCCATCTAATAATGTCATAGATTGTATTCCTTCAAACTGAGTTTGCAGTAAATGTTCATATTGCACATCCATATAAATAGCTGTTGCGCTCCAATTGGAATAATTTCCTTCAAAGTTAATGATCCCAGCTTCATCCATGGATAATGTAATAGTGATACGATCATAATATTTCTTTTCAACGCCTTCCAAATGAAGAATAATTCCACGATCATGTAACTGTTTTGCCGTATATTTAAAGGAGCCAAATGTAGGAACCATACCTTGTTTATGTAACGTACGCATATGGAAATATTGACGTGAAAATGGCCATACAAATCGCTGTTTTTTACCTCGCTTTTTAGCCATAGTATCCATGGATAATTTTAAATAGTCTTCATAATTCTGTCGTTGCTCAGATAAATAGGTCTTTTTGGTTTGTAAATGAGTTAAAGTTGTGCTAAGTTTACTGATTTCTCGTTGTCTACTTTGTCTTCTTGAATTTTTTCCAGTAATATCTTCAGCAATCATATTAAGAACGCCTTGGTAATTATTTTCACTTGTTATCTCTTCATAATATTTCCCTAAATGGGTCGTTAATCTAAATGCAATAGTTTTAAGTTGAGAAAATGAAAGACTATACACACAAAAAAAAATTAAATATAAAAATTATTAAATTAGTTATATATTTCATCTATTTATCTGAGTATATAAATCACTATATAACTTACTTGTTAATATCTAAAGGAGTATTTCCTAATTTAAGTATACGTCGTTTATTAGCAATGGATTCGTGGCGATTTGAAGAAGAACCAGCATGTACTGAAAATTCATTTTTTTTAACTTCAGTCCACTGATTCTCATGTTCAGCAGTGACAGGTTGTTCGAAGATGTCACCAAGATGACGTCCAGATTGGATTTGAATAACATAAATAACTAGTCTTTTTGTATCAGTAATTAATTGTTGCAATTGTGTGTTTGGATCCTGAGGAATATCTTCATACCGATTGCTTAATTGAAGACATCGTGTTGTTTTAGGAAGCTGAACACCTGGTTGGAAAGAAGAGGGTCCTAAATCTTGCATAATTTCAAACAATGGACCTTTACCATTTGGTACTAAATCATCAATATGCTGTTCTAACATATAATGCAAATGACATAATTCATAAGGTGATATATATACATTGGGTTTAGTGATTCTTGTATGGTCATCCAATGCGTCTCTTTCAAAATGAACTTCGGGTTCTTCAACATCAGTTACTAAAAAAAAGTAAAAAATAAAAAATATATAAAAAACAAGCAAATATTTATTTAATTATTGAATTTGTTTATCATTACTTTTATATTATTTATTATACCTTTTAAAAACCATTGTTCAAATCGATAACCAGCATCAGCAACATAATCATTCAAAGGAGCTAAAAATAAATCATTAGCATCAAATATTTTTCCACTTGAAATCTGTTGTAGCATTCTTGATATCTAATGAAAAAAATGAAATATAAAATATAAAAATAGGATAAATAAAAATGATTATAAACATAAATGAAACATTATATACATTATAGTGTTCTTACTTCAGCCAAATTTTTACGTTGATGAGAGTCAATGTTATGATCAATAACATCATACTGCTCAGGTGATCTATATAATAAAAAAAAATAAAAAAAAAATAAAAAATAGGCATCGCGTTAGTTACTATTTTTGTTTTATTTATTTATTTACCAATTTAATTGTTCGTTTATATATTACACAATAGCAGGATTTAAATATCGATAGTAAATAAAATATGCCAATATTTTTATAATATTTCCAGAAGATTCACTGGGGAACTTTTGTTCAAGTACCAATCTAAGTTCGCGAGCAATCACACGAATACTATAAGGAAGTTCATCAAGCGTAGAAGTAATAGCTGTAACAAATTTTTCTGTGATTTCACGAAGGTTACGTAAATGAGATATGAATTTATTCTTCACTTCTTCATCAGCTAAAGCTTCCTGAGAATTGACTGAATGCTTACGGCGTGATGGAAGGCCTGTACGATCCTCCTCCTCATTGATCACTTTACGATAGATACCAACTGGGTCAGTTTCCAAATCCAAGAATTCGTTATTAATTACTTCATTGATTAAAGGAGTTAAAAGTGTCCTGAAAAATTCATATTCTTTTGCACCACTATGTATATATTAATAAAATAAATACTTAGATAAGATTGATATTCCCTTTTATATTTAGTTCTCATTACTATTATTATTATTATAGTTTTTACCGATTAGTTTGTACAGCTAACTTCATAAATGTATAATTTCCACACATAAATTCCTTTGGACTATTGACTAATTGAATTTCTTCATCAATACAAAACTATATTTAAGAAAAAAAAACCCAAATATAAAATAAAATATTATTAGGTTATGTAATGAGTCTATTATGTTATAAAATGTATCATAATTATTATTACCCGACATAAATTTAAAAGTAAATATTCTTCGCGGGTATTAGTTGCATAACCAAAGAGGGCTAAAATAGTAGACTCAATACGCTTATGACCATCACCATAACCACCAAAATCTTTTCCAGCAGTTAAGGAAACTAATTTAGCAAGATATTTAGGATTCGTTTGTAAAAGATAAACTAATTGTTGATAAAGTTCCAATGTATTGTGATTTTTTTGATTGATACTCTTAAGAGTAAAAGGGTCTATAGCAGTTGATGAAGAGGAAGAAGCTTCTGCTTCAGCTGTAGCAGCAAGTAAACTAAAACGGCGTTGTTGCTCTTTTTTGCGTAATGGACCAGTAACTTTAAGCACTTCTTCAATTGTAATAGCATTACGGACTAACAATGCAATTTTTGTATCAATTGTATTTACGTGAGTATCTAATTGGTTATTTTCACGTATGGTTTGAATGACTTCTTGTCTGATAGATTCCAACTTAAACTCAGTATCGTAATCCAAATCACTATCGTCCAACAAATGTATAAAATTTTTCACAGTTCCAACTGAAGGATTTTTTTGAGCAACTAAATTATAATAATAAATGGTATAAATCAAAAATTAAATTAATTAGAATATAAAATATCTGCATACAAATATATAAAGTAAGATAATAATATTATTAAAAGATATTAATATTAATTACCTAATTCTTGGTGTACATTATGGACGAGTTTGTTCATTGTAAAACCTTCTTTACGAACATTACGATCAATAGAATCCACAAGTTTTTTTAATTTTCTTCTAGATATAAAACCTCGACTAGCTGCTTGCAGCTGTATAATTCAAAAGTAATGATAATAATAATAATAGTAAATTAATATCACATGCATAAATCCTATTGATACCTGTATATATTTATAAACTTACTTTGATAACCCATTTTTCGTCGCAAGTAGTTAATGTTATACGCTTCTTTTCCAATTCACGACGAACTAAAGCACCACGTACACGAGCTTGGAGATGATTGACACTTGATTTCAAATAGGTTGATTGATGTATTTGTTGCATTTGATCGTATTTACGACGAGTAAGCCATTTTCGTACTACAGATTGGCACTTTACTAATTTTTTCACGTTCATTGGTTCTGCCCAATAAGCCTTTTCATCAACTATTAATTATTTCGAAATAAAAATAATTACAATAATATTAATATTTATACTAGTATTGGTTATAAATTATATGATTTTTTTTTTAAAATAATTTAAAAGGAGCTTACCTTCAGGTTGTTTTTCTTGTTGTTGACGAAATATAGGGGAAAAAAATTCAGTTGTTTCTTCTTCCGAATCACTATCTTCCCCTATTAACTCTGGAGAAGATACGAACATATCATCATTCATACCAAATGGGGTCATATCAATTGTTTGAAATTGAAAATCGGAATCCAGAGGAAAGTCCATTTCATCTTCACCTAACTCTTTTCTTAAAGAAGATCCAATGGTAGTGAAGTTTGGCATGATAACGTTATAACCGTCGAGGATTTTTTGTGTAGCTTTTAATTCTTCATCTATTTATAAGTAAAAAAAGAAAAAAGAAAAAGAAAGGAAAGAGAAAGAAATTTAATAGATCAGTTTACAATTTTCAGGCGTGTGGTATATAAAATTAAAAATAATAAAAATGAAATTCATTTTACTAGTAAATTGAAGTTCACCAAAGAGATTTTTAATATTAGGTGCCATATTTCTTCTTGCCAACAAATGACTATATTATTAATACAAAATAAGGCAATAAAATAAAAATATTAATAAATAAGTATTAACGAGTAGGTTCTTTATAAACATATATATAATACCTTAAGGCGTGAATACAATATATAACTTTTGGAATATTTTTTTTGTCGTAGAGATCAGTTAATTCAAACCAGAATATTTGAGGCAGTCTTACAGCTTGCAGAGATTTAAAAAAATAGTTGATATTTTCTGAAAGCAAGAATTTATGCTTAGTGTCCTGGATAAATAGAATAAAAATAATATGAAAGAAAGGATAAGAAAAAAAAAATTTTGATCTCTATATGCAAGTTTTTTAAAATTTAAATTCCGCTTTTTTAATTACACTAATAATTCTCTGAACAATACCAGGAGCAAACCAATGTGCCAGTTTTGCCAAAACGATTCCATCTTTCATTGAATCCTCCAATTTTATAATTGGATCAATAGTTTCTTGTAAACAATTTTCTATCCATCTATATTTTAATTAAATAATGATAAAAATATTATATTACTACACATTTCTTTTACTTGTTTTTTTGGTAAAATGTTAATAATAATCATTACTCTTTGGCTTCACCAATATGACAAAGATATTCATATGCTTGTAAGGTACTTCTTTGTACATCTAATCGTCCACCAGATACATTTTGTAATCGAATACGACCTTTTAAATAAAAATTATATTATTGTTAATTTTATTAAAATTCTAGGTGATAAGTTACTTATATATTGTTATTTATTAGTTATTACCTTGTAAACCTAAAAAAAAAAAATATTTTAATAAATAAAATAAAAATAAAAACCAAACATTAATATTAATGTATAAAAATACATTAAATATGTTTCTAATTAAAATGATCTAATGATTTTTATACCATGTACTGATTCTACTCCTTCGGTGATAGTGGGTATATGTAAATCAGATAAATCTTGCCGCCCGGTCATCACAGACAGTCTTTGTAATGGGGTAGACTGTTTCATCATTTTAATTATATTAAATTAAACTGATATAAAAAAAATAAAGAAAAAGAAAAGAAGAAAATTGAAATTAAAATATACTTTATATATATATATATATATGAAGTAAAATATTTCCTAATTAGGAATACCAGTAAACATCGGTCGCGAAAACATAACCTTTTTTGTTTTTGCTTATGCATATACATTTTACCATAACGATTATATATTTTTTTTTAAAAAAATTTAGATTGCTGCGAAAATTTTCAAGACTACTTTTAGTGTGTACAAATACATCTTTATTTAATCTTGTTTTCTTATGTGCGTGTATATACATAAAAAATCTGTATACAATAACGAAGCCAGGTAGTTATGAAGAGTAAGAAAAGGAAAAAAAGATATCATGAATTATTATAATATGGATGGTTTGGTTAAGTAATATTAATAATATAGCAACCAATAAACAAGAAACTCTAATGGAATTGTTAAGAAATAATACAGTTGATATAAAGTTTATTAATAAGAAAGCCAAAATTATTCAAACTCAACATTTTTTTAAAAGTTAGTGAAGTTTTTTTTGACTCACACTTTCTTTTACTTTTTTTTAATTTTAAAAAAAGTAAAATATTTACCCTGTATTTACTTCGCCATTATTGTAAACCTTTGTGGCATTCTTGTTCACATTTAAATAAACCATTATTAGTTAGACGTTTTATCATGACATCAAGCAGTAAGTGTTTATTTTTTATTTTTTTTATTATCTTAATTGTTTATCGTCAGTTATTTATTTAAACTAATATAAAAGACTAAGTACTTATTTATATTTGCCTGTTTATCTTTTGTTTTACTTTTTTAAACCTGTTTGCATAGTATATTAACTATTTAAATATTATAATTATTTTTATTATTATTAATTTATAATAGTCATTATTGAGCAAACGAATCCGGTCGCACCAAGTAGCTCAGCAATATATAAACTTAATAAGGGAAATGTTTCTTTCACTGACTTTATTCTCTCCTATCCACGAGGTAAGCTTCATATTTATTGTATATATACGTGTAATACAATTAAATAATAATAATAATAATAATAGCAATCAGTATTAACATAGAGTGATTTTGTTCTAGGTGCTTATACTGGTATGCGAACGGTTGGAAAAGGGTCTATTATCGAGTTAAACTCACATATAAAGAGGATAACAACATCTTTGTCATTGATGAAGTTTACTCAAAATGAAAATGAAAATGAATTAGATAATGTCACACAGCAATTACAATCCTTTCGAGACGTTGATTTATTTGAAGAAAAGTTAGTACCAATGATTAGACAAGGGCTTGAATCCTTTTATGAGTATGATCCAACTGTAGAAGAAACAAAAGTAGCTATTATGGTAACTTATTCTTTTGATGTAAGTTGTATATATTTGTGTGTGTGTGTGCTTGTAAAATATTAAAATAATAAAATAAATATGAGACGATTATTAAATTATTATTACTATTATATGTATAGTTACAACAACCATGTTTTGCTGTACATTTTAGCGAATTACAACAGATAAAAGAAAAAAGAGTCAAGGTTGAAACAGTTATTAGAATGCGTACTATGCCAGCAGTCAAAGATTCACAATGGGTTAGGAAAAGAGCTGATTTGGAAAAGAACAAAGATAAAGATACAAACGAAGTTATTTTGTTGGATGAACATGGAAATATTTATGAAGGCATGGCATCTAATTTTTTTGCAGTACGCCAGCGCAGTGAAGAAGAGTTAAAAAAATTCAATGATCCTCATCGGTCAAAGTATGTTGTTGTATGTGCTTCTTTGGAACATATATTATTAGGAACGGCAATGAAAATTGTCATGGCCATATGTGAACGAGAAAAAATCGATATCGAATGGGTCTTTCCCAATATACAAGATGCTAGATCAAATAAATGGGAAGGTTGTTTTTTAACAAGTGTATCAAGATTATTAATACCTATTGGATCTATACATACCAACGATGGCAGGTAATACAGAAATAGTAAATAAAAAAAGATAAATAAAGAGTCAGGGAATGGATCGGGTGATACACAAAATATAAATATAAATAAATAGATCATTTACTCATTTTACTTCTTTTATTGTTTGCTGACTGTTTTAGTTTACCTATTGAGTTTCCACCCTCTGATTTTATTCAACAGCTTCAAGAAAAAGTTTATAATGAAATAACAAATAGAGCATATAAAATTTTATAAATTTATTTAACTAGATCAAATTCAATAATAAAATACACAACAGAATTATCTCTTTTTTTACAAACATATCTTAACGGCTAAAAGAAAATAAAGAAATAAAAAAAAATAGGAAAAAAGGATAAGTAAAAAAAAATAAATAAAATTCAACAATGGAAATTTAATATGGGTTACCTGATCATTATAATATTTTACAGCATCGATTGTAAATCCAGGGATATGAATAGTTCCATTCTAAAAAAAAGAATCAAATTGAAACAACGATGAAAATGATTCATAGATAAAATATAGAATAAAATAAAATACGTCATATATATGTATGATTATTATTATTTATTTTTACCAGCATATCCATGAAACCATTACAAAAATCACCAATCCATAGCATATTTGAACTTATTTTAGAGTGTTGTCTTTGAACTATATTATTAAAAAATGTTTGCCTTTCTTTGGAAGACATGGATTGATTAGCGACGGTTTTACAATTTTCTTCAACAGGTTTATTACACGAAGCTTTATTACAAAAAGATATATTAGAATCGTTGTTGTCAGGAATGTTTACGATTTGTAAATTATTTAGAGTGGTTATAAGAGGGCTAAATGCATAAGGTCGATCTTCATATAAATGTAATTCAAGACCAGGATCTACATACTGTGCAAATTTTGTAGCTACACTGAAGCCAAAAGGTAAAGACAAGCTTTTTTCAAATTCGTTACCAAAAATGATATCGTCGGCTGTTGTATTCTCATTGTCTGAGTCACACAAAAAAAATCCATGAAGGTGAATACAAAAGGTGTTGCCAGTTATATTGAAATAATTTTCATTGTTTGTTAATCCTTTGATTCTTAAATCAATTGTTCCTTTAAAATGGTTCGTATTTAAATACGTTGGTTGTTCGTTAGGATCAATAGGCTTTAATGTTTGGTCAGATTCTCCTATGCGAATTTTTAATTGGAGCATGATTTTTTTCTTATTAAAAAAAAAGTAGAATAAAAAGAGATGAAAATGAATTTTTTGTGCTCCCATTTTTTTTTAATTATTATACGTTTAAATTCAAACTCCGTGTTAACTTTATATCTATTTTTTTTAAAAAAAATAAATTTATTTCTTTCTTTCTTTTCTACTCTTTTTTATTTTAGTTTATTACATTATTATTATACCATTATAGTTATACAATCGACAAATTTATTCAGCATATTGTCCACTTAATAAATCATACAGAAATTAAAAAATAAAAATAAAAAATGGGTGGGGTTTATTTCACCTTCCAGGAACAAAAAGCTCATGAAGCAAATCTTGATCTTAAAGCAATGGGAATACAAATAGGAATCAACCTTGGGATATCCATCTTAGTAGTTACTGGATTTTGTATATTAAGGCCAAAACATAATTTAGTCTATGCTCCAAAATATAAATATTTATCTGAAAAGTAAGTAAAAATTACAAAAAGTAGCAATTAATTTTAATAATAATAAAAAAATAATAATAAATAAGAATTATCTAAATAAAGCAACAGAAATTAAAAAAAAAAAAGGGAATCTATTTTTAATAATCCTCTTGACACCTTTTTAGTAAAAAACCTCCAAAGATTGGTAATGAATATTTTGGTTGGGTGAAAGTTTTATTTAGAGCTAAGGATGATTTTTTATTAGAAAGACTTGGTTATGATGCTATTTTATTTTTAAAATTTTTACGTCTATTAAGAAGAATCTTATTGATCATGTCTATTATTGGCGTTTTTGCTCTTATTCCAATGAATATAGTTGCCACTCGCAATACTGGGTAAAAAAAATTGATTGACGGAGCTTTAAAAATGTACTTTAAAAATTTCTACCTTTCATATCATTCTCATTATTTTTTATTTTTTATTTTTTATTTTTTTAAAAAATATAGCCAATATGAAGTTGGTATCGATGTTCTTACAATATCTGGGATTAACTATTTGAATGGGAAACTTAGTGAAACATCTGATTTACGTTGGTATTGGTCACCTTTTACAGCTACTTGGCTTTTTACTTTAATAATCATGTACTTTATACATTCATTTTCAAATGAATATATTAAATTAAGGCAGCGTTATTTTCGTGAAGAAGGTAATGAAGCGGCAAAAACTGTTTTATTAAGTAATCTCCCACATGATATAAGATCTGATGAAAAACTAAAAGCTTGGGTTGAATCACTTGGTATTATTAAACATAAAATTACTGATTCTTTAATTGGCGTTGCTAATACAAAACTCACTTCATTATATGAAGAGCATGAACTGGCTGTTGAACACTTGGAAATAGCTTTGGCTTCTTATCTTAATGGTAAATAATAAATTTATACATAAATACATACATATATTTATTTAAAATAAGTTTATTAACCATATTCTCTTTGATCTTTAGACGGTAAAAAGATCGCTAAAAACCGACCTACAATGCGCGTTGGTGGATTTTTAGGAATTGGTGGGAAAAAAGTGGATGTGATTGAATATTATACAAAATTGGTAAGTGATTTGGATGCCAAAATTAAAGAGCTCCGTCATTCAACAAAGAAAGCTGGTAATTATGGATGGATCTCATTTCAACAAATAGAACATGCACAAGAAGCTGAAACTATCATCAACAAATACGTTCGTATCAATGGTAAAAAAAATGAACCTCACCTTAATGTAGACGCAAGACCTTCACCTCTTTCTCGTGATTTAATATGGGCCAATCTCTCTTTAGATAAAACAAAGAGACAAGTCAAAAGATGGTCTGGTCGTTTGATTTATTGGGTATTTACTTTTTTATGGATGATTCCTATTGGTGCTTTTGCAGCAACTTCAAATTTAATCAATTTATTGCACTTTATTCCTAATTCTGATGTCTTCATCGAAGATCATGCTGTGTTGATGGGTTTGATTGAATCTTATTTTACACCTATCATTATGTCGCTATTCTTTCTTCTTTTGCCCGCCTTCTTTCGTTTCATTTGTCAACAACAAGCATATCGTACACATACAACTTTGGACAGAAAAGTCTTTCTCAAATTATACGTTTTCTTTATCATTAACAACTTTTTAGTATTTACACTTGTCAATATTTTTATTGGTATTTTTGGTCAAATTCATGCTATCGTCACATCCGGTACGCTTACAGATGAAAATGTGGGAAGTTATGTTGTACAGTTAGCTAAAAATATATCAGATGTATCTACTTTTTGGGTCAATTATGTATGTATGAAAGGACTTGGTCTAACTATGGAGTTATGTCAAGTATTACCGCTTATGATATTAACTATTCGTAAATGGATTTCTAGACCTTCACCTCGTCAATTACGTGAATATGCTCGTCCTCCTCCTTTTGATTATCCTCAAGGCTATAGTTTATTAGTTTTCTTTTTTACCATTGCTCTATTATATTCCGCTATGGCACCTTTGGTTCTTCCATTTGCTTTAATGTACTTTAGTATTGCTTCTCTAGTTTATAAATACATGCTTATGTACATTTTTGTGACAAAATTAGAAACTGGTGGGAAAATGTGGCCTGTTCTTTTCCAAACAATTAATATTGGCTTAATTCTCTTTCAAGTGATCATGATTATTATCCTTAATTTGAAAAGTGGTTATATTCAATCTTATTGTTTGATTCCATTGCCTTTTATTACTTTGGCCTTCCAATGGTTCTACTCTCGCCGCCTTTCGGATACTCATTGTTATAATGTTCAAGTCAATATCAACTGGATGGAACATCAGCCTACAAAACCAACATCTACGGCAAAACAATCGGATAAAAAACAGAATAAAATACATACTCTGAAAAATCAATTCCGTGATCCAGCAATTTATCATAAACTATCAAATCCAATTGTACATGATGACGTAAAACATCTTTTACCTACAGTCTATAAAAACGTTACTCATCCTAAGGAAGCGTTTGAAATGTTAAATGTTCATAAATCACCATTAACTAATAAAAAGAATACTACCATCACCGCCACAAATGAAAACTATATGGATCGCAGAAATAGCAGTATGATCAAAATGGATTTAGATGAAGGTTTAGCTATTAAATTCTCGACCATGACAGAAAATGATGCTATCGAAACAGCAATGGAAGACTATATTTATGAAAATGAGGAAGAAGAAGAACTAAGTGATGATACTACTTCTGCTTATTCAAATAATAATAATAGTAATGTTCAACAACAACAGTATCGAGAACAATTACATTTAATACCTTCAATGCAACTACAAAATATCACTGATTTCAATCGTTCGGATGATGAATTTGATGAAAAGCGTGGTTTATTACAAGATCATGGGGAATGGCAACAACAACAACATCAACAACAACAAGATCATACTTCTTTATATTCATCGACTAGTTATCCCTTTTCATCCACGAATGAAAAGGTTGACTATATTACCGATCAAGAAGTATTCGATTGGAAATTACAAAGAAAAGGCGTAACTTCAGAGTTTGTAGAAATTTATGAAACATTACCTGCTCAATCTACTACTGATTTATCTTATTTGACTTTACAACAAGAATTGGAAAAACAAAAAAGGAAAGATGATTATATGAAAAAAAGAAAGTCAGCACCTTATATCCAAATTAATAACGATAATAAAAATAATAAAAAGGAAGATACCACTCATTCAACATTACCAGAATCATTACCATTACATCGATCTCAATCTATGATTTACGTGAAAAAGAAAAAAAATAAAGAGGAAGGAGCAATCAATAGAAATGAAGAAGAGGATGATGCTGACGCCAATGCTGATGAAAAACAACGACGACGTTTATCACAACCATTCTTTGTTCAATATGGACAACAACTTCAGGCTGCCCCATCAGAACTCATATTAGAAAATAAAGATAATCAAGATAATAGGGATGGTAATCGTCATACAATTTTAAGGCGGCAATCTATCCATATAACTGACCATGTTGAACTTGAACACCAAAGAAGAGGATCATGGATTCATCAATTTGATCAATGGTGGCCACATCGTTATGATCAGCATCAACATCAACAACATCAACGTCTTGGTCGCTCTCATACAATTATGGCTGGTCCAACACAACAATTCAATAATAATACTAGTAATAGAGGGTTGAGAAGAGCACATACATTACATGATAATAATAATAGTAATAGTAGTGATAATAATCAACAAAATAATAATCAGATTTTTAGAATTACATATTATGATGATTTATTAGATAGTCAATAATAATATAACCTTGATGGTTTTCTTTATATATACGAATGTGTACTACTACTTAATAAATTTAATGAAGATAAATATTAATAATAATAACTAAGGTGGTTTTATTACACTTATGTTATAAATGAATATATATGATATATGATTTAATATAAATAAATTAATGGTCTTATAGTTATTTTCTTTATTCACTGGTACTCTTGGTACTTGTACTATAAACCTACACACTTTATCCTTCTTTTATTATTCAATGATAATTAGCAAAAATTAAAATGAGACTTACTGTATGATCAGAGATCTATATGACGCTTTATTGAATTTGTTATAGCGAGAGCCATATAGAAGTATTGGATGAGGATACTTGGTTTTCCTACATTATCTTACATAGTAAATAGCACTGTACAGAAGGGATTAGAGCATGTTAACTCGAGTTCAGCCTTTCAGTCTTTCAGCCAGTTTGATTAGATTTTTTTTTAGTCGTTGTTATTATTTTCGTTTCTGTTTTTCATCATACTTGCCACTTTACATATATAATTGGTTTAACAAAGTAAAAAAAGAAAATATGTAAAAAAAAAAATGGATTCTTATCTTTTTTATCTTTATTCTGAATTTTGGTCCATAAGATTAAAAAAAAATAAAAAAAAAATATCTAATATATAAATTGATTTAAGTAAGATTTATTCTTATTTATCTAATAAAAATGATAGTATATTTAAAAGGTTTACTTGTGCAATTTAAGATCTCTTTCATATATATCTGTATGTTGCTTATATATAAATATAATTAGCACTTGCAGCGAAAAAGTATGGCTATAATTTTTTTTTCTTTTTTAGTATATCTATATATCTACTTTATTTTAATGGCTAATAATTATGCTAGTAATAGTGAAAAGAATACATGTAAAAACAATATAGAAAGGTTTACTAGAAAGTAAAAAATAATGTTTAAACCTAGAAAAAATTTAATTGGCGCGCATTTTCTTTATTCTTTCCTTATTATTTAAAAATTGAAATCTATTTCCTTTTCTTCCCCTTTCCAATTTTTTAAAATACTAATAACTTAAATAAAAATGGAAAATAAAATTGAAAAGTTAACAGACGATGGAAAGGTCACCAAACGTATAATTAAAGAAGGCTATGGCACAAATCCCAACAAAAACAGTAGAGTCACAGGTAAAATATTTTAACTTGAATACTTTTTTTATTTTTATTTTTACTCTCTAAGAATAAAAAAATAAAAATAAAGTGAACACCATAATAGTTATAAATCATAAAGTTAATCAATTCGCATTTTAATGACGTTCTCTCTCTCTCTCTCTTTTTTTTTTTTTTCATGTTTTGATTAATTTTTAGTTCACTACGTTGGCTATCTTCAAAAAACAGGGCATAAATTTGATTCTTCGCGCGATCGAGAACAGAGTTTTACCGTTGAACTTTCCGAAGGTAATATATATATATACGTTTACATGCGCACGAAATATAATATAATGTACAGTGTAAAAAGAATATTGATCTATATATATGCATGTATGTATATATATTATTTTTAGACAAAGTTATCGATGCTTGGATTATTGCTTTACCAACTATGAAAATTGGAGAAATTGCTGAAATTATTACTTCACACAAATATGGTAATGTATATAAAAATATTGATAATAAGGAACTCATATATATATATATATATATATGTGTGTGTGTGTGTGTGTGTATACATGAGTTCATACTAATTAACTTTTCATAAATTTCTTTTTTTATTAGCGTATGGAGAAACTGGGCAATATCCTTTAGTACCTGCCAAAGCCAAACTTCGTTATGAAATAGAATTATTAGCGACTAGTGATGTTGCCCAAACAGTAGAACAAGGTATACAATTAGCTTTAAAGAAAAAAAACGAAGGTACGGAACTTTTGAAAAATAATAAAACTGAGCTGGCATTACATTCTTATTTAGCGGTAAAGGACGAATATGTATATAATATATTTAAATATATATAAATAATATTATCAACTAAAATAATAGCAATAATGACCTTAATCACAATCAATAAATAGTATGTAATTTATAAAGCGTGTATTTTTATTTTATTTTATTTTATTATATATTTAATAGGGTCGTGAATATGTACTTGGTATATGGAATTGTACTTATGAAGAGTTAATGGAATGTAAAAACCTTACTATAGCTTTACAACTGAATATTGGTCTTTGTTATATGAAGTTACGTAAATGGGAAGATGCATTGATTTCCCTTGGTTATGTGTTGGAACGTGATCCTAAAAATGTAAAGGCTTATTATAGATTGGGTCAAGTATATATGGAAACAGCAGAGTATGATAAAGGTATTGAAACTGTAAAAGATGGATTGAAGGTAATCAAGGCAAAAAAAAGAAAAAAAAATAAGGATATAACTGTTTATAATCTAGTATACCTACAAACATATATACTCTTTTATTCACTTTTCATTGCTATTATTGTTTTTATTGTACTTTGATTATTAGCAAGTTGCAGATAATGAAGATTTAAAGAAAATATTGAACACTTTAGAAAAGAAAACAAAAGAATCCGATAAAAATGCAACTGATATATACCGTAAAATGTTTTCTTAAATTCAAATGTATTATAAAATGTAATATTCCCCCCTCTCTCTTTTTTCTTTTAATTATTATTATCCACTAATATCAACTGTAAAAATATAAACATCTTTTATTCCTTTTAATAGCATAGTTATTAGTTAGAGTTCCCTATTTACATACAAAATATAAGATAAAACATATATATAAAACAAAAAAAAATAGAAAAAGTAAAAATAGAAAAATGAAAAATAAAAATCAATACATTGTTGTTACGATTATTATTATTATTATTATTATTTTTTTTTTTTTTTTTTTAAAAAAAAAAAAAAAAGAATTACCATGCTTGATGCATTAATTTTTGAACAGCTTGAAGAGAATAGAATTTGACTTCTTTATCATTATGTGTCATAAGTTCCATAATGCGTTGTTTGGCACCAATTTCTTGAATAATTCTAATAATAATATACATAAAAATATATATAATTAGAATAACTTAATTGATAAACTATTCATATATGACAGGTCATATATATAAAAATAAATGTATACCTTTTTCCTTGTCTTGAAGAGAATTTAATATATTGACCAATGTCATTAGCGGCTACTGATAATATAAGAGTATTGGTTGAAGTACTTAAAATGCGAGCAAGAGATCTATTATTAATTAAAAATATATAATATAAAAATTAATATTAAGTCAAAATAATGAATAAATAAATAGCTTGTAAATAATTAGATCTAAATCTATTTACCTGAGTAATTGAAAATTATTTTCTTCCAACTTGTGTGCGTTTTCTTTCCAGAAGACTTCAGATTTATGAGGTGGTGACCATTCTAATTTACCAGTTTCTACTTCAGATGCATAATGTTCAAAAGTTCTATAGTATTATGAAATATAGTTATAATAAAGGCAGTAATAATATTAGTAACATTATTTAAAGAGTCTGTTTCATTTTTTTGTTTTTGTTTTTGTTTTTGTTTTTTTTTTAAAAAAAAAACCATGTATTTACGTGAGACTTTGGAAATTTTCCTGTAAACGTTCTTTCAAATATTCAAGATCATCTAAAATATCGCTATCTGTCCATTTACGAGTTAAAAGATTTTCGGTAAAAGGTAATAATTTAGCTACCAACATGGCAGCAAGATTTTCAGCTGGAGCTTTTTCAACGAGATTCTATTAATTAATAATAAAAATGGTAAGTTTAATATATTTATATATATAATTATTTTCTTTTTTCTTTTTTCTTTTTTAAAAAAATAAAATACCTTAAGAGTGGCAATAGAAATACGAATAACCTTTTCTTTAACTGAACTCTTGGCTATATCAATTAATGAAGCTATGATGTCAAATTTACTATTAAATTCAATAATAAATAAGTCGAATAAAATAATTTAATTAATTCAATTATATTTATATTTTTTTTTACAAAAATTTTATTTACTCGTTAATTTCGGCAGCAATTTCAGGTTCAAAAGTTAATAGCCATAAACAAAAGATAACTTGATATTGCATTTGAGGAGTAGAAGATTTATCCAAACCATTTACCAAACTGTGTACATATATTCCAATATATAAGTATATAAATAAAGGTAAAAATGAATAACATTTAATAATATATATTCATTTAAGTTTTTAAGGTTTTTTCTATCGCTCTTACTTTTTAGCGGCATTAGGCGTAGTCCAGAAAGGAATTCTATATTCTCGAACGCCCAACAACGATTCCAATTCTTGCACAGCAATATCAATGGCATTAATATTGGAAGTTGCAAGTTGCTGAGATAACCATGTATACAATTCATAAAGGTTAGCTTTATCGGGATGAGGAGAGGATCTAAAATAGGTTTAATCCATCAAAAAAATAAAATAAAATACTTTAGTATATACTTAAAAAGGTGATATATAGGGAACATATATATAAATGGGTATAAATATAGGTATAAAAATATAATTACTTACGTAGCAAGTGTAGTCAAAACTTTAGCAGCTACTAAAGAAGTAAATTCATCATTTAATTGCAATATTCTATAATAAAATTAAAATTAAAATAATGTGAATCAAAAAGAAATGGTTTTGATATTGTTGATATATCGAATCCTCCGTTCTTTTCTTTGTCAAATACTACACGATACTGTAATATAGTATATATATGTATACTTTATATTTACCTAAAAAAAGGACCATAGGGAAGATCTTCATCTTCACTAGTATGAAAACCACGGGCGTTTTGATCGTTAACTAATAAAATTATTATTTTTCGTAAATAAATCATATATATTAATGTTAAAGTATAAATGATGAAGTTATTTTAAAGAGTATGAATTCTGTTTCTATTTAAATAAATATTATCATTATTATAAATATTTTACCAGATAAAATATCATCAGCCAATACACATACATATTGCATAGTATCGGCACGAGAAAGATTTTTCAACAAATAAAGTATCAATGACGCATAGGTTTCTTCTTTTCCTTGAACTGCACTTTGAATTTCTTCAGGGGATTTTTTATCAACACTTTTAATAAGTTCTAATTGATTATGAGTAAGTAAATTGGCACGTTCATAACCCTAATAATATATAATAAATAAAAAAATAATAATAATAAAAAATAACAAGAGCGATAAGTACTAGAAATACGCAGAACACTTTTATGTTTCATATTATATAACTAAAAAAATATTATTTTTATATATAAACATATATATGTATATATTATTTTACCTCCCATAACATTGGTTTTTGTCTAACTTGAGCAGCTTTTTTATCGAGGTATTGATTAGATACCAATGCTAATGGTACTTCTGGTATATCGTCAGCCATATTTTATTTATACAAATAAATAATAATAAATTGATATAAAATAATAATAATAAAAAAAAAGAAAAAGAAAAGGGAAGAGAAAAAAATCTGAGCAACGCCAATTTTTTTTATTTTTAAGTTTCCAACACCGCATTTCCTTTTTGATTTTATTTTTGGAAAGATCTCGGTTGTAACTTCCTATTCTAAATACATTTTATTTTATTTCAAGATAATAATAACAATTATAATAATATATATAAAATTATATGATAACATAGCATAACAATATATTATAAAAAAACAAAAGTTATACAAGGAATGTATAATAATAATAATAAAACAATTAATTGGTAGCTGATTGATTGGTATTTCTTTTTGCATAACGAAGTGATCGAGAGGATACTGATGGGGTAGTTTTATCAATCTGTACAGTTTGGTTTACTTCTACAGTAGCATTTTTTTTACTTTTTTTAGTAGTTTTAACAATGGTGTCAGTTTTTACTTTATTATTATCACCTTCGTCAATCTTATTTTGAATTCGTTTTCTTGATATTTTCTTTACTATAGTGCCACGTAATATTTGTAACGCTGGAACAAAAGCGCTTGTCCTTCCACCCACCTAATATATATATATATACGTTAGTATCAGCATTTATTTCAAGATAATATAGCATATAATATATATATATATATATATATATATATATATTAAAAAAAAAATCTATCATTTACTGTTTCAAAAGCTAATTTGTGGCCATTTGGTAAAACCCCTTTTCCTTTTCCTTTTCCTTTATTCCAACGGTATGTCATTAACCAGTTTTCAGGAAATAATGATTCATCAGCTTCAGCTTCTACAGATATTTTACATACACGAAGCATTTGCTCTCTTAAAGTGTTGCATTCATCCTTTGTTAAAGTATTAGTATATTGAGCTGGATGTATTCGTGAATGATATAATATTTCATCTGCAATCCAATTACCCACACCACTATATAAAAAATATGATATTATTCATATATGAACATTGTCATTGTCATTGCAATTATTATTATTATTATTATTATTATTAAAAAAAAGGATGAATCGCTTACGCTGAAAAGGCTTGATCCAATAAAAGTGCTTTAACTGGCATAGCTCGTTTTGTAACTAAAGAGGCAAATTCAGTTTCATCTGGTAAATTATGCAAAGGATCAAATCCCAATTTGGATATTGGTTCTGAGGTGAATGGGTCATTTTCTACCAGGCGTATTCTGCCTAATCTTCTTGGATCACAAAATGCCATGATCATTGGTTCCTTATCATCTGTAGATTTAGAAAAAGTCAGGATTGTCTTCCAAAATCGAGGTGGCCAAGTATCATTCTCTTTTAGTTCATGTTTAAACTACATCAAGTATATAAAATACGTTAGTATTTTCCATATAGCTATAATTTGTTTTATATTCTTTAGAGTTTAATAAATAAACATATATAAAAGCATATATATATCACATTACTTTTAATGATCCTGTCATGCCAAAATGTGCAACGATATGTCGATCACCGTCGAGTCTAAATAAACAGAGGAATATATATGTATTAGTTTAATAAACTTTTAAATATCAATACCCATATACCTCTTTTCTTATTCATATTCATTATCTATTTCTTTAATACTAATAAAAAAAATAATACTTACAAAAGAATAAAATATTTTCCCCAGCGTTTAGTATCTTTAACGGTTTTCCCTTTCATGTATTTAGCAAAACTATCGGCTGTCATATTACAGAATACCAATTGATCTTCAACCTAAGTATAAAAAGAAATATAGAACATATGAGTTGTATATAATTATAAATATATTATATTTAAACAGAGTATCTAAAACTTACAACTTCTACTTTTGTGATTTTACGAGATAAACAATAAGAATGACATTGTCTTCTTGCGTGTTCTACCTTTTTTAATAATAGTTAAAATAAAATAATTGGAAATGACTAATCAAAATGAGTTTCCAATATATTCAATTATTTTATACTGAATATAAAATCAATAAAAAGAATAACTATATACTTCTGCTATTTCAGGCATTATATTAAAAAAAGACAATCGTAAAATATGAAAGACAAAAAATACGGAAGAGGCAAAGCGAATTTTTTTTTTTATATGAATATAAAAAAAAAAGCAAATTTCAAACTCCATCCTCTTATTTCTTTTTAATTTTTGCTTCAAAATTTTTTAGCTTAATATTTCGATATGAATGTATAAAAAATTAATTGTATATATACTGTGGTTACGACTAATAAAAAACCTTTAGAATTAAATGATTTTTGACTATTTTTTTTAGGTTAATATCTACTTACTGGATGATTATTTTACAATAAAAACAAACCGTCTAAGGAATTTGACTTGGTTGATTTATCTTTAATCATACTTCATATTCATTTTATTCATATTGTCTTACTTTTCATTATGCAGACATTTAATTTTTTTAAGGTTGCTCCGTTCCACTTTTTTTAATTAGCTCATATGTAAATATTATGTTACAACGTGTATAAAAACCATCTAATTGAGAATAACTTTTTTTTAACAAGTAGTAATAATAATTATTTTTATTTAGTATTTCTTGTTTTATAATGCAACCAAAGTTTAATTTTTTTACCTAATTCATAGGTCAATATTAAGCTGCGAGTTAAAAATTATCCTATTCAAAATATTTTTTTTTTTTTAGTTTTGATCAATTTATATGTGGTCACTATTATTATTTTTTTTTTATTTACTAATATTTTAATTATTTATTACAGTACCTTGTTTTTTTCTTTTTTTTATCATTTCATATTCGAATATCAAGTTAATTATGAGAAAAGAAATTTGAAAAAAAGACAGGATGTGGAGTTTAAATATTAGTTTTTTTAAAGTTGGTATTATTTTTTTTTCTCGCTTTTTTTAAAAAACAATAATATTGGTATATTATACAAATATATATAAAATGATACATATGTTAACGAAAAGTCGGTTTATATCAGTTGGAAAAATATGCAACTTCAATTCAGTTAGAGCAATGTCCATTAAATCATTTAATACAGGTGAACCATTTACAGCTAGTAACCGACTTTATTTTGGTAAATACAAAAAAAAAAAAAAAAAAGTAAAATTATGACAGATAGAAATAACCTTATATATACGCTTCTTATTTATCGCCATTATTATTTAATTTTAATTACATTCTTTATTAATGAATTAGAAAATGAAGGAAAAATAATATCACCTTTTCATGATATTCCTCTTTATACTAATGAAACAAAGTCGATTCTTAACATGATTGTTGAAGTGCCACGCTGGACTAATGCCAAAGTTGAAGTAAAACTTTTTTTTTTATACACTCTTCTACTCAGTATTAAAAAAATATAAAATATAAAAGGATATTGAATATATATATACTTGTTTTTTTTTTTTTTTGTTAAATGTATAATAGATAGCAACAAATGAAAAGTACAATCCTATAAAACAAGATATAAAAAAAGGAAAGCTTCGATTTGTGCGTAATTGCTTTCCATACAAAGGATATATTTGGAATTATGGTGCTCTTCCACAAGTAAGAAATGAAAATGTATAAATAGATACAAGAGATGTAAAAAAAAGACTTGTGATTGAAATTATTATTATTACTATTTTATCTAGACTTGGGAAGATCCTACATTAATGAATCATGATACAAAAGCAAAAGGAGACAATGATCCAATTGATGTTTGTGAAATTGGACAATCGATTGGTAAACCCGGAGAAATTAAAAAGGTCAAGGTACTTGGTGTAATGGCATTATTAGATGAAGGTGAAACAGATTGGAAAGTATTAGCCATTGACATAAACGATCCTTTAGCAAATCAACTTAATGGTAATATATATAGTTATGGATTAATACAATTAAATACAATTTTATTAAACTATAAATACATTTAATTAAATGTAGATGTCAATGATATTGATCAGCATTTTCCCGGATTAATTGATGCTACAAGAAGATGGTTTAAAATCTATAAGATACCTGATGGAAAACCTGAAAATCAATTTGCCTTTAATGGAGAATGTAAAAATAAAGTAAGCTATTTTTTTTTTTTTCTTAAAAAAAAAAAGGATAAAAATAAGGGGAAAGTATTGCTACTATTATTATTGCTACTACTTGTACCTAACAAGAATTTAATTTTATTAATTAGGATTATGCATTATCTGTTGTACAAGAAACTCATGAATCGTGGAAAAGACTAGTGAATGGGGAACGTCAGTCCGATATTAAGAATATTCGGTTGTAAGTATACATAAAGCTATATAGCTATTTAAAGTTTTTAATTATTCCATATTCATTTATAAATATATAATTAGAACAAATACAACCGTGGATGGGTCACCTTTTAAATCAACAGAAAATATAAATAGATCACAATTAAAGGTTACTGATGAAAAAGAAGAAAAAGTAGAAGCCGACGAACAATGGTATTATATTCGAGACTAAAATATTCTATAAAAGTATTATTTATATTTTTTTTTTTTTGGTAAATCAATGCATGTATATTAATAAGTTATATAAGGATAAAAAAAAATCAGAATGAGAATAAAAGTAGATTATCAACAATTAGTACGTACACTAAAAATACAAAATGTGGAGATAAAAGTATGCATAACTATTATATACGTATATATACGTATATGCATATGTAAGGGAAGGGGGGAGGAAGGGAAAGAAGTAAAAAGAGATAAAGATAAAAAAGTAAAAGAGGATTTTATTAAAGGTGAAGACAAATACGGGGGAGGGAGAGAGAGAGAGAGAGAGAGAGAGAGAGAGGTGGAGAAAAAAAAAAAGAGAGAGAGAGAAGCAAAGAAGAAAAATAAGAAAGAAAAGGAGCATAAAGATGAAAGCGAAATATAGGAGGAAAACCCTAGGCTAGTTTACATAATATAAGAAGGGGAAGTTGAAATGTATTCACCATTTATAAATATTATTATCATTTTATACGTATCATCGTCATCATCATTATTATACTTATTTTTTTTTTAAAAAAAAAAGAGATCGAAATATACTTTCTAATCCATCTCTACTTTTTTTTTATATCATAATTATTATCGTTATCATAAACAGATGATATAAAAAAAGATTTTTTTTTTATTTTTTATTTTTTATTTTTTTTTTTTTTTGAAAGCTTTATGTAAGTTAAATGATTATGTAATAGGGACGCCTATCTCCTCATTTTTTTTTTTTTAATATTAAAACTATCCTTGGAGATCTTTTTTTTTTGTTTTAGTCTCTATATATATATTTAGAGTTTAGTTTGAGAACATCAAGATTCTTCTCGCACAATAATCCTTCTCCTTGTATAAAACAATTTTTTATACAATTATTATTGTTAGTAAAGGTGGTTAGTATATATGTGTTTAAAGCTATGAGTACATAGCTTATTAAAAAGTAAAAGTGGCGTTTTGGAGTGCATTCATTCAATATAGAGTCTTAATAAATTAAAATACATGAACATATATATAAAAGTAAAGGAATAACGAGATGTATGTGTATAAATAAAATGCAATCTTCAGTGTGAAAATATTATTTATTTATTATTTTCTTCCTAAAAATATAGACAACAATAAAAAAAAAAAAAAATAGATTTATTACATCTATATCGTTCATATTATCGATGAACAATGAAAATATATATTAGGAGAATCAGGTTTATTAGGAGAAATAATAATAATAAAACTTGATCTTTTATAAAAAGATATATCTACAAGATGGGTCGAAAACTATTTTATGCAAAGTCTGTGTTACGAATAAATCTATCGTATTTATATATATCATCTCCCTTTTTATATATAATAATAAAAGTAATAAAATTATATGAAAATGACATGTTTTTTTTTAATGTTGTACAAGCTAAGTACCCCATTCTTTCATCGATGATTAAACAACATAATAAAAAACCAGTTTATACTTGATTCCAGTTTCTTTATTATTATTATTATTATTATTATTATTATTTATATATATATATATATATATATATATATATATATATTTGAAGGATTTTTATTATTGTTTTTATCTTCTCTCACTCCTCTTTCGGGTTATACAACTCCTTGTTTGAAATGTTTATATTTACATGAAAAAAAAAAAAAAAAATCAACGATAAAATGAAATATATACTCTCCTTTTTATATAGAAATTTTTTTATTATCATTTGTTATGTATAATTTCAAGTTTCCAACAAAAATTAATAATGAAAAAAAAAATCCTCCTAATTGTTTCTTATCATGGTAAAAAAAAAAAAAAAAAAAAAAATAGTATAAAAAGCTTTGCAGATCATTATGCGGTTGGGTTTGAATTTACCACGAGCGAAGTTTATTTTTCTTAAAAATAAAAACTAAAGCTACGATTTCACAGCTTATTCATTTTTAATAAAAATAATAATAGTAATAATATTGAAATTGACATAATAATAAAAAAAAAAATATACAAAGATAATTAATATTATGATGATGATGATGAATATTGTTATTTATTATTTATTACTATTTTTTTTTTTTTTTTTTTTTTCAATAAAAAACTATGTATATTATATATAAATTATATATAAAAGAAATAAAGGGGATAAGACATATACAAAAAAAAAAGAAAAAGAAATGGCAGAACATGAATAAAAATAAATAAATAAATATATATATATAAATATATAAAATATATATATATATATATATATAAAACATAATAAAAAAAATTAAAAAGAAATAAAATCAATAAATATAACGATGTCATCCTAGTTAATATAAAGCATAAATTGATTTAAAAACGCGCGTTAAAAAAAATATATATATAATAATTCAATAGATTATATAAAAATGAAAGATGCATACAAAAAGAAAATGAATATAAACATTAAAGATAACATAAAAATTATATATAAAAATAGATTATATATCAAAAAAAAAAAAAAAAAAAAATAAAGAAAAAGGAAAAAAAAAATCAATGAAGGATAGAATCAATAGAGATAGGACTTGGGTATGCAGATGAAGGAGGACTTGGAGGAAGAGATGAAGATGATGAGGTATAAGGTAAACGTAATGGAGGTAAGTTGATTTTATTTTTTGGATAGGAATTAAATGGAGAAGAGGAAGGTGGAGGTAACACAATAGGATGAACATTATTATTATATTGATGTTGATGATAGGAATGGTCCATGGATAAATGGGATGATGACCATGTAGGAGAAGAAGGACATTTATTCATATATTCATAGTTGGAAGAAGAAAAGTGATGATGATCTAGCTCTTCATCCAATTCATCATCATCATCAGTAGTTTCAATAGAAGATAAAGAAGAGCGACGAGATTTTGTTCTTAACGATTGTCTCTTATTTTGAAACCATATTTGAACCGTTCTTGGAGACATGCCTAATTGCTTACCCAATTCAATGCGTAATTCAGTGGATGGGAAATAGGTTTGGTTAAATACTCGATTTAAAACTGATAATTGTGTGGGTGAAGCTCTTTTACGTTTAGCTTTTAATGGTGGATAATAAGATAATTTATTATTATTAATTGTTGTATTTGTAGGTGAAGGTGGGTATGATGCTTGGTGGTGGTGGTGGTTAGATGATACCCGTTCAGGCATATTAAATAAATCAGAAATAGGAGGTAACATACAGGTTGAATTCATTATGCGTTTATGTTTTATATAAAGTTATGCTATAATAATAATATTAATAATAATAATATTTTTAGTTTTTAATATTTAATATTTTCAATTTGACAAGAATAATAAAGAAAAAGAAAAAAAAAAAATTAAAAAAAAAATTCATCTTTTTATTTATATGAAAAAAAAAAACCAACCCTATTTTGGTAGCTTCTCCTTTTTATTCAGGTTGGCTTTGAATTTTTTTTTTTTTCGCATAAATTATAACGTTGTCTTTTTATTTTATATATAAAATGAAATAATCATAATCTTTATGTAATAAATAGGAAAAATAGGATATTATTATTGATAAGCTGTCAAGAAAAAGTATATAAATAATTTATTGATATACCTCCCTTTTTTTGATTCTTTTCCCCACCCCTATATTTATATATATCCACTTCATTTTACTGAAAGGAGGTCAAAAAAAAAAAAAAAAACCGTCAATTCGTCAACTAAATAAAGAGAGATTTGGGGTTAATAAAAAGTTAATTTGTTAACGCCTTGCTTTGGGTTTTTTTTTTTTATGATATCTCTTTTTGAAAATAATAAAAGAGGAGTGGAATCTTTTTTTTTTTTTTATGGGGGAGAATTTTAAACCGAGGATACACCTCTGGGTTTCAAATAAACTATAGATGAAAAAGAACGAAAAAGAGAATCAAAAAGAATCAAAGGGGATATTCGAGGAAGTTACTTTTATAAAAATAAAGACTAAATACCATATTTGATAATATTCATCAGAAAAAAAAAAGTAGGTTTTTATTTTTTAAAAGAAAGGGGAAAATGAAAAAAAAAAAAAATATAGTATAATGGATAATCATTATATATTAATTTATATACACACAGACAATGAATAATAAAAAGTACTATATTTATGTATAAAAAAAAAAAAAAAAATGGGTTGCATTACAT
The DNA here is from genome assembly GCA_017871115.1 of Cunninghamella blakesleeana. Lineage (NCBI taxonomy): Eukaryota > Fungi > Mucoromycota > Mucoromycetes > Mucorales > Cunninghamellaceae > Cunninghamella > Cunninghamella blakesleeana. The sequence continues at coordinate 4,506,078 of JAFCIZ010000005.1, forward strand.
ATCTTCTGTGGACCACGCATGAGCTTCGGCAGCAAACGATTTACGACTATTCTGTTGTAATAAGAATTGATCCTCATAGCCATTTGATCTATCAACCCCATCCCATCTATATCCTGGTGGTATCATATATCGATTGGGTTTCCAAGGTCCCTTATAAGTTGGCCTTGTTGAAATTTTTCCTTTCCGCGATTTACTTGGTTTTTTCTATTAACATTAAAGTCATCAAAGCACATGATTAATGCAAAATTTTTATATATTTTGTTTATGTGTTTGTTTTGATCGCGCTCCTATTTCAACCTTTTTTTTGACATCTTTTGTCCCTTTTTACATATTTATATATATTTATTTTAAAATGCCCTCTTCCTCTTATATAGCTTATTTCACTCTTTAAATAATAATAGTTACTTACAGTTAAAAATCCTGCAGCAGGATCATTCCATCTTTCTTCTTCTTTTAATCCTTGATTATAATCTTCATCATTAGCATATCTGTAAGAATAATATATATATAATAATTATTATAGTAGTATTAGCATAATATTTTTTTTAAGGGAGATTTAACAATTAAGCTATTAATTATACCCCTCTATACTTTAAGTTTATATTATTATATATGAATAACCCCCATGATTCACATCTATTTTTTTTCCTCTCTCTCTCTCTCTTTTTTTTTTTTTCTTATTCTCTCACTCCACCTCTTTATATCATCCTCCTATATATATATATACTATTTTATACTTATTATAAACCCAAAACACACACACTTGTATAATATATATATATATAAATAAAAAAAAAAAATTATAATATTTTTATCATTCCCCTTAGCCAAGTTTCACTTTAGATAATACACACACAAAATAATATATATATATATATATATATCATTATCCTTTTTTCCCCTTCCTTATATCTTGTTTTTTTTTTTTTCTATTCTTTTTTCCAATATAACCAAAACTAATAATCAAATATATATATATATATATATATACACCTCTCTATATTACTTTACCTTGCCAACGGCTTCATTTTCTCCTCTTCCAATTGTTTCCTGAGTTGATCCTGTTCATTTCTTTGTACCAAACCCTTTCCCCATTCCATTTTTCTTTCCTGCTTTTCAATTTCTAATTTCCTTTTTCTTTCCTTTTCGGCTTTAAGAGAATGAGGATCGACCTTTTTTCCAGAAGTATCTCGATATATAGTCTCTTGTTCACCCTGATTGGATTGGGCAGCCAATCTTTCCAAAGCCCTTTGTTCCATTATCCTTGCCCTAGCTGCCTCTTGTTGGATTTCCTTGCTTGTCAATAATCCAGCCTTTTGTCCACTTGACATCCTTGGTCCCTTATCCTTCTTTGTCTTTTGATTTTCTATCATCATTGTTTCATCATTATTATTCATATTCACAACAACTGGTCGATTTTCTTCGTCTTCCTCCTCCTCCTCTTCTTTTTCTTCTTCTTCTTTTCCTCCTATTGGCTTCCATGTCCCCCGAGAGGTCATTGTTGTTGCTGCTGCTGATATATCCATTGGCGAATCTATTTGTTTCTTTTTCTTTTTCTTTTTATTACTACTTGAGGATTCACCCGTTGCCCAACCAAATTCATCTTCATCAATAATACCTATATTGCCCGTTTGATGATGTGATTTCTTTTTCTTTTTCTTTTTTGTTGTATCTTCTGTAGTGGTCAAGTATTTACTAGCAATATAGGACTTGGTGGCGGCATCCCCTGGTGCTCGCGCTAAATATTTTTGTCGAACAAGTGAATCTCTTACTGATTGATCAATTAATTCATCTTCCATTATTTTATTTTTAAGTATATGTATACTATATATAAATATATATATATATTATAACGTTTATAAGTATGTTAATACTATTATTAATATTAAATTAAAATAAATTAAAAAAAAAAAGAGGAAAAAAAAATATCTACTTGCTGTAAAATAAATTTGAAATTTTAAAATAAATTGCGGCATTTCAATTTCCCAATTTTAATTTTGCATATAATAAAAAGCCACCAATTATTTTTTTTCTCTTTTTTTTCTCTATCATTTTTTTTTTTTTCTCTTTTGGATCTATAATACATTTAGAATGGGAAAAAAGAGAGGAGTAGTGTTTAGAGATGGATCTAAAAAAACAAGAAACGATGACGGAAAAATAAATGCTATTAATACCTGGGATGACATTGATCATGATTCTGAAGATGAATGTAATACAAAATATAGATGAATATAATATTTTATAGATCTTTTAACCTTTTTTTTTTTAATATATATAATATAGTTCATGATGCTCGTGGCAATATATTATTAGAAAATCAAGACTCTGATCAAGGTAAGAAATAATAGGAATCAAAAATAGAATAAATATAAATATTTATGGATTTATTTTTTCTTCTATTTACAATTTTTTTTTTTTTTTTGTTTGTTATTTTTATTTTAGATGGACAAATAAGTGATCATGAAATATATGGATTGGATGGAATTGATGAAGAAGATATAGATGAATCGTCTGAAGAAGAGGACGAAGAACAAGAGGATGAAGTAGAAGGTAAAATTATACATAAAAAAGAATGGCATGACCATCTAATTCATCTTACGATGAATATATATTTAATTCTGGTATTCATATTCATCTTCTCTTTTTTTTTATAATTGCTCTACTACTACTATATAGAAACAACATGGGGTCAATCAAAGAAAGCATACTATAATGCAGATGAAGGATCAGATTTAGATGAAATGCGTGAAGAGGAAGAAGAAGCTTTGAAAATTCAAAAACAACGACTTGCTAATATGGATGAAGCTGATTTTGTGGATGATGCATTGTCTGGATGGGGTTTAGGTGCGGATACTAATAAAGATTCAGATAAACAATTATTGGAAAGTGTCACCAAAGATTTAGATGATATTACTTTTGAGTAAGCAGATTAAAATGATAAAAAAATAGTTGGGTTTTGATAAAATAATAATATCGGTAATGTTATATATTTATATTAAACACACACTCACACATACATATATACATACTTGCATTTATATTTTATTATTAGCGTCTCAGCAACTGTAGCAACACATCGTAAAAATTTACCTCTTGCAGAAAAATTAAAAATTCTTCAAAATGAATCACCTGAATTAATGGATTTAATGAATGAATTCAAAGATAAGACTGAAGCATTAAGTTTATTACATGGTATTATTTTACGCATCAACAAAAATCAAAAAAATGATCATCAAGCAGCCAAATTTGTTATATTCCAATACCGTAAGCAAATATATATATATTTATCTTCATTTCTATTTTTTAATAATATACATGATCACTAATCTAATATACTTGTATATTTTTTATTTTTATTTTTACTTCTATCAAAATCATATAGAACTCTTTTTAAATTATTTAACAAACGTCTCATTCTATTTTTCATTAAAAGCATCTGGTACACCCGATATTCGAGAGCATCCTTGCATCAATGCTTTGGTTGAATTACGTGCAACAATTGAAAAGACAGAAAAATTGGAAACAAAGATTAAACCTCAGTTAGAAACCTTTTTAGAAAATTTGGATAAACCTGATACACTTAATAAGGATAATAATAATACATTGAAAACCAAAAAAATCAGTAATAAAACAAAACTTGCCAATAAAAAATCATCTGAAATACAACAACCAGCATATAACGAATATGAAGATGAAGACGAATTTCATGGATTTGATGATGACGATGAGGATAATCAAGAAGAAGATGAAGAAACTGTACCTGATATTGAACAAGAATTTAAGAGTCTTAAAAAGCAAGTTAAAAAGAGAAAACGAGCTCTTGTTAATGACTTTGGCGACTTTGATGCTATGGAAGAAGTTGATATGGAAGACAAAATAATGAAGAAACGTTCCATTCGTGATTATGTTGCCAAAATTGAATCTGTAAGTGATATATATATAATAAATATTTTTTTTATTTTTTATATGTATAGAGTATACTCAATTATTCATCCATTCATTTTATTTAGAAACAAGCTAAACAACAAGCCAAATACCAAGGTGATTCAGATTTACCTTATAGAGATCGTAAAAATCAACAACAAAAGAAGGGTGTTGCTCAACCACAAGATACATCAGCAGATTTGGACGATAAAGATTGGGATGAACAAGATATTAATGATAGTAAAGAAGGTGGTTATGATGATGAAGATGATTATACAGCCATTGTAAAAGAAAAGAAATCACGAAAAGCAATGAAACAAGCTGCTTATGATGCTGAACGAGCACCACTTGTAGATGGTGATTATAAAGTGGACGATGGTGAAAAACGATTAGCTTCTCGCCAAATACTTAAGAATAGAGGTTTGACACCACATCGTAAGAAAGAAAATCGTAACGGTCGTGTAAAGAAGAGACGTCAATACGATCAAAAATTGAAGAAATTATCATCTGTACGTCATATTGCCAAACCATTACAAGGTACTTATGGTGGTGAATTCACTGGTATTAAAGCTAATGTATCTCGTAGTGTTAAATTATAATTTATTTAGTTTAATTTTTTTTATGTAAAATATATCATTTTTCTTTGCCTTCTTTTTATTATTCATTTTTTTTTTTTTCTATCCTTTATTTTTTATATATAATCAATATTCATTTCATTTTTTTTTTTTTACCATATTTTCATACTTCAATTGTACCGTTTCACTTACCACCAATAAACATTATATTATTTAGAACAAATTATTCGACTATTTAATAGACTAGTATATAAATATAAACATTATTTGGAAAATAATTTTTTTATCCCAACTATCGTTAGGAGATATTTTGTTAGGAGGAAATGCTTTCAAATTATGATCATTCACATCTTTAACTTGAATAAAATAACAAAGTAAAAACTTTTAAGTTGAATATTCTTTTATTTTTCATAAATATAAAATCAGTTTGATTGATATTTTAGCACACGAATATAAATAGACCTTGCAACAACCACGGTGGAGATGATAATAAGGCTTGATCACGTACTTTTTTTTTGATCTTTTTTATACTATTTGGGTTAATTGCTAAATTAAATATAAAATTTACATCAATTACCATTTTTATTACTTATTATGCACTTCTTTATTTTATTTTCTTAGTAATAAATTAAAACTAAGATATTAAACGCAACTAAAAAATAATTATATATATTTATATATATAATTTCGGTATTAAAAGTTTCCATCTAATCAAAATGAAGAATTTTCCATACTATTACTATAATTATCACTGCCAAATATTACATAACCTGTCAAAATATATTACCATTCTTGTGATTGGTGTGATTGTGATCATAAAAATAGGAGGAGTTTATTATTTTATTATTATTACTTAGCCGATGCATGTAATATACATATATATATGATACATATATAGAATCCATCATTTCAAAATAATGGAAAATAAAAAGTTGATTCATTATGAATTGATATTATTGACCATATCAATTTAGATAAAAATATTGAACAATATTAATAAGATAGTAGAATTTTTTTTTTAATTTAATGACTACGTTGATTATTCTAAATGAATTAGATTATTAGGGAAAAAAAAAAAAGACGACGATCTTTTGTTTAATCTTATTGTTTACATTTTCATATAAAAATGATTTACTTTATTAAATGACATCATACCTAGCATTTATTTTTCTATTTTTCTTTTCTCTTCTTTTCTTTTCCAATTTTTTTTTCTTTTTTCTTTTAATATATATATATATGAAATCTTATTCCTAAACATTGAACACTTATTTTAAAATAATAATAAATGAAACAAGGCAAGTTATAAAAATTTGTACTTTCTAAATGGAGAAAGTGCAAACCAGAGAGTGTACCTAGATTTGGGAATAAGGATCAAAAAGGAGTTTTTTTCAATATCCGATTTACATTCAACCAACATTTAAGGTATATATAATGAGGCGGGAAGAATAATAAAGAATCGAATGATTGATTATATATAAAATATAAAATAAATGAATAAATATACATATATCTATTATATAATATAATATATCTATTGATATAGATATAAATATAAAAATATTCAATAGATATAACTAATTGAAAAGAAGATATATCATATGAGTTTAACTATCGGATAACGCTCGTATATAGTTCCCACCCAAAACAGTTAGCATGCTGCTAATAACCAAATCGAGATTTAATATTAGCACTCCGAAAAAAAATATTTTTTTTTTTAAGTTATAAAAATTATTGTTCAACAATTTTATTTTTTTTTATCTCTCTTTCTTCCTTTTTTTTTTTTTTTGCCTTAAAAAAAATATACCTTTATATATTTATATAGTTATATATCTATATCTATTCCTATTCCTATCTATTTCTTCCTTTCCTTTTTATTAATATTGTTGTCATTTGTTTTTATTTATTAAATAACTTTTAAAAAAAATTATAAAAATATGACAGCTTCAGCATTACTTTCTCCTATTAAGATTGGTGATCATACCTTAGAACACAGAGTTGTCTTAGCACCATTAACACGTCTTCGTAATGATATGGAAGGTGTTCCACAAGCCCATGCTATCGAATATTATCAACAACGATCTAGTCAAGGTGGATTGTTAATCAGTGAAGCTACTGTTGTAAGTGAATCAGGTGCTGGATACCATTATGCGCCTGGTATCTATACTGATAAGCAAGTCCAAGCTTGGAAAAAGGTAACTGAAAGTGTTCATTCAAAAGGCGCTATTATTTTTAGTCAACTTTGGCACGTTGGTCGTGCTACTTCTTCAAAAGTTTTACCTGGTGACCATGTCCCTATTGCTCCTTCTGCTATTGCCATCAGCGGTAAAAACCTTTTTAACGAAGATTTTGAAGTTCCCCATGCTGTTACTCTTGATGAAATCAAAAATTTAATTCAAGAATTCGTCACTGCTGCTAAAAATGCTATGGATGCTGGCTTTGATGGTAATAATAATAAAAAATAAGTAATACATAGAACAATTAGAAAAAGAAAAAGATATCATATATTGATTATTGATCGATCTACGTATTTATTTACTATTTTAATACCCAGGTGTTGAAATTATGGCTGCTAATGGTTATCTTATCGATCAATTCATTAACTCTTCCAGTAACCATCGTGATGATCAATATGGTGGTTCTATAGAAAACAGAGCAAGATTTGCTTTAGAAATTGTTGATGCTGTTGTCGAAGCTATTGGCGTTAAAAAAGTAGGTATTCGATTCTCTCCTTGGTCTGAATTTCAAGATATGAAAGGTAAATTTAAAATGGATTATGTAATAATAATAAATGGTGTAGTCCCAAAAAAAAAATCAATTTATTCTAAACTTTATTTTTTCTTCCTAACTGGAAAAATAAATAAATATATAAATAGATGATACACCTATTGAAACATGGTCTTATCTTACTCAACAATTACAAGATCGTCATCCTGATTTAGCTTATGTTCATTTTATTGAAGCTCGTGAAAGTGGTCATTTTGATGGTGAAATTGAACATCCTGAATCTTTAGATCCTTATCGTCAAATTTGGAAAGGTCCTTTCATCACTGCCGGTGGTTTTATTAATCCTGAAAAAGCTATTAAATTTGCTGATGAAAATCCTAACAATTTAGTTGCCTTTGGTCGTATTTTTATTGCCAATCCTGATTTACCTAGACGTATTCGTGAAAAATTACCTCTCAATGAATACCACCGCCCTACTTTCTATACCCAAGGCCTTGATGGTTATATTGATTATCCTTTCTATACATCTCCTGATGAACAACAACAACAAGAAAAGAAAGATGAAGAAACTACTACAACTACCGATGTTTCTGCTAGCGTTACTGCTACTGCTACAGCCAATGATGATGTTGCAAGTATTAAATCTTCTTCTTCCAAATCTTCCAAATCTTCCAAATCCTCTAAATCCTCTAAATCTTCAAAGTCCACTAAATCTTCAAACAAACAAGATGAACAACAGGTTACTGAAAAACAAGATGAAGAAGTCTCTAAAAACCAAAACGAACAAGTCTCTGAAAAACAAGATAAAAAATCTAAAAGAAAAACAAAAATTTTCAACAAAGAAAAATGCTTAATCCAATAATAGACTTTTTAAAGCAAATCATATTTAATAATTTATTTTTTTAAAGAAAAAAAAGTATATATAAATATATTTATTTATATATAACTAATTTAACTACTTGCTATTTTTAATTTCTAATTTTTTTTCAATTAATTTTGTAATTTTAAGATATATATATATACACATAATATAGTTTAATAAAATAAATTTAAGTATCTAATAATACACATCTTCTATTATTATTATTATTGTGTGAAAGGAATAAAGCCATCTCCGCGCTTTAAAGTTTTTAGGCAATATAAATCAATGTTTTATACATTTATAGTAATGTTTCCTTCCAAAACATCGAATTAATTTTCTAAAAAAGTACATAATATTTATAGTTTGGTCTTTTATAAATATATATTAGCGTTTTATTTTTATTTTATTTTTTTATATGATGATTATTGATAATAAATTGTAACTATAAAATAATATAATTTAAATACGTATAAAAAGAAAGAAAGAAAGTATATGTATTTATATCATTATTTTTCTTCAAAAAATGATTAAAAAAAAAAGTTTATTGTAATAAATCATCTACTGTTTCTTGTGCTTTAGGTTGATGTTCAACTTCTTCATCTTCTTTTTCTACTTCTTCTTCTTTTTCTTCTTCTACACTTGTATCGATGATTTGTTCTTCTTTTACTACATTAAGATCAGGGAACAAATTGGGATAATCAACAGGATCAGCTAAACTTTCCGCTATTTTCTTTCGATTTTGACTTTCTAAATGAGCTTTCCATAATTTAGTAATCTTTGACATTTGTTGAGGAGCATAAGTTCTGGCAAAAACGGCTGCTTCAGGAATGCGATCTGTTTTAATCAATAAATCAATAACTTGCTCCGTTTCACCTAATTCATACAATGCTGTAAAGGCAATATTATTTTTTCCTTGTGCAGCTATTTTTTTAACAATGAATAAATAAATTTGTGATTAAAATAAGAGATAATATTATATATATAAAAGTATTCTTCAAGGTCACTTTTTTATCTTTTTGCTTTTTGTTTTTTAATACTTACTAGCTTTATCTGCTACTTCACGAAGACCAGATTGATTACCACTAGAAGTATAAAAGAGTAAAAGGCCACTTAAATCATTTGCTTTTTGTAAACATTCTTCGGCCAAAGTAAAATTCCAAGTCTGTAAAGCAACATCACTTAATGTACGCCATTTAGATTCGATATCCACTTGTCGTGCAATATCTACAGCTATATCTAATCGACTTAATTGAAGTGCTAAATCAAACTTTTGTTCTAAATCAGTAGATATTTCTAAAGCAAGCTCTTTCATATCTTGAGTTTCTAAGAAACGAGCAATTCTTCCACGTTGATCTTGAGGAATTTGTGGTAAAAGCTCTTGTGCTGCTTCTACATCGCCTCGTAAAACAGCGGTTTGATATTGAATTACGGATAATGAAAGAGAGTAACTATAAACGCCAACATCACGATCAGCAACATATACCCTGTTATCACGAGGTGCATAACCTAAAAGATACATTGGTCTAATTCATTATAATAGAAAAACAAAATACCAATAATAATAATAATAATAAAGTTATTTGAATGTTAGTCACTCGCCAGTATCCCTTATTACTTCTTTAACTACTTTTATTTTAGTAGTATTTATTTTTATTTTTAACTTACTTGTCAAAGTGACTAATAGTGAAAGTTTCATCACCAACAAGATAATTTAAACGATTGGCACTATTGCTATATATGAAACAGTCTCCAGCCCATGTACCAGTTTTTATACTAATTAATAAAATATAATAATCCAAAATAAAAAGTCAGAAGCGATTACTCTTTCTATACTTTTTATTATTATTATTATATTAAAAACTTACGTTTCAGGTATTTCAGTAATGAATTCAAAAGCATCCTCAACACCTTCTTCACCCACCGTACCACCAGATTCAACAAAATTACTATAAGCTTGAGCATTGTATCTTAAAATATAAAAGGATTCATCACAAGCAATGGCAACCAAATCCCCAGTATCAGACCAAAAGACCAATTTAGAATCCACATCAATACGACGTACAACAAGTCCAGTTTCCCAATCATAGAAATTTAAAAAGCCATTACCACGTACACCTAATAGAGCGCCACCATAAACACCTTCTGCGCTATAATTAAGCTTTGGAATAAGACCAGGTCGTTCTTTAAAGTTTTTAAAGACCTTTACTCTTGAAGAGGACTCATGTACGGCATATATATTCGAATCATCTGCCCAAACAAATCCAATACCACTACCAAAACTCTTATTACGCCATGCTAAAGCGGTATATATAATATATTCCCCATCACCACATACTACTACAAAACGTCCATTAGGAGAATGTTGTAATGTTTGAGGATACACTTCGCAACTACCAAGTTCTTTGATGGGTAAAGCAAGTCGTTCTCCATTTTTAATACTTTCATCTGTATAAATAATAACAATAACAATAATAATAATAATAAAGGAGCTTATTAACTTCCGTTCATTTTCTTAAATATATACTTATATATATATTTATAAAAAAATGAAAATGATAAAAAAACGCTTACCAATACCAGTTTTAACATTTGTAGTAAGAATTTCGGAATGTTTGGCCCAAATAATTTTACCAGAGGTATCCATTGAAATAGCAGGTTCATCTCTACCAAGTTTTATAACCACAGTACCTTCATCAAAACCAAATGCAACATTATTTGTTCCTTTGTGATATGCCATGCACCAAGCACGTTCCAATCCATAATTAAGTGTGTTTTCTAGACGATAAGTATCCGAATGCCAGATACGAACAGTACCATCTTCGGATCCAGAAAGGATAATTGGTAACTCAGGGTGGAATGCTGCAAAGTTAACATTTTGACTATGACCTTCTAAAGTTTGTACACAATTTTTGTTTTGATAATCCCAGATCTTAATTGAACTAGTTTAAAAAAAGAAAGAAAAAAAAGGGAAAAAATTAATATTTTTTTAACGTTTCGCTCCATATATTAATATATATAAACTTACTTATCATCAGCACAAGAGATTAAATAAGGTTTGTCACCACCATGATAATAATCCACAAAGTTAACACCTTTTTCATGTCCTTCTAAAGTAAAGTTGGGAACATTAGAACCCAAAGACCACACTTTTACAACTCCATCTAAACCAGCTGAAGCAAATGTATTTGAATCTTTGGGATTAAAAGTTAAATGCATGACGAAATGAAGATGTCCTTCAAAAACTTGAACACATTTCCAACCTTTTTCCCAATCCCATAAACGAATCGTCATATCATCTGAACCAGAGACTACTAATGGTTGTGTTGGATGTACAGCTAAGCAACGAATATAATCAGGATGACCTTCAAAACTTGCTACTTTTTCATGAGTATTATAATTAAAAACACGGATCTGAGAATCATCAGATCCAGTAATAATCCAATTTTTACGAGCAATGAATTTGGCAGCACGAACTATTTATTTTTAATATATATATATATATATATATTTATATAATAATAATAATAATAAAAATTAATAAAAAAAAAACATATTCTTTGTACTTAACTATACATAATAATAATAATAATATTACCTGGTGTCTCAGAAACTTCAAATGTTTTCACTAAAACCTATAATAAATTATATATATATATATATATATATATATATATAATATTTCAATTAATAAATTGTTCATCTTATTATCAACATATGCTGTTTTGGTTTTTTTCATTAATATTTCTTCCTATTGTTCAAATTTCTTACTTGTGTTTCATAGTTGTATATATAAACATGTCCACTGTATAAACTAGCAAGTACCCAAGGTTCAGTAGGATGAAGATCAACGTTTTTTACTCGATCAGAACGAGAAAGGAGCTTACGCTAAATAATAATAACAATGATAATAATAAATCGAATTATTTTTTTTTGTTAGTGATGATAATCCATATATAAAATATCGTGTGTTGCTATAGGATAAAGTTGTTCATTTATTTTACCTTAACATCTAATCGCATACCCTATTATAATAAATTGAAAAAAGAACAAAATACACATAAAAAATATTAATGAAGATGAATATTAAAACAAAAGGGGTAGCTACGCGTTATTGTCATCTTAATTGTAAACAAAAATTATTTTGTACATTGTTTTATTCTATATTTTATATCTATATATATTTTTATATAGTGTTATAAAAAAACTAAAGAAAGTAAAGTTTTTTTTATAAAGTCTGATTTGCTTACCATTTTGAATCAAGTATAAAATAAATTAAAAAGATGAAAGAGAAATAAAATGAGAAAAAAAAAGTGTTGGCAAAATTTTAAAAAAATGAGCGGTGATTTAAATTTTTCATTTCGTTATATCAACAATTTTATTTTCTAGCCGATTTTTTTTAATTCTTCGGCTACTCTTATTTTTCTATTACTTTTTAATATAAAAATTTATATATATTAAGATAAAATGTTTAATAGATGTCAAAAAAATATTTTTTTGTTTCAACATATTAGATTCAGTTCTAGTCTTTCGTCGGGTAATAATAATAATGATAATGATAATAATAATAATAACAATAGATTGATTTCATGATGTATACAGAAAACAGAATATTTTTTTTTAAAAAAAAGTGATATGCACACATAACATATACTATATTGACAGATTCAAATGATGTTGATTCGTAACCTATATAAAATATCTTATCTTTATTCCTATTATTACCATTACTATTAATTAAATAACGAATAGGAAGAGGGTATGCACACTTATTAAACGATAATAACGACTCTAAAAAATACGCTATATCTTTTTTATCTAGTCAACAACTTGGAAACAATAAAATAATAGACTACCCTGAATTTATTATTGGCTGGACAGCAAATAAAGATAAACTGGACCCAAAAACCTTTTCAAGTAACAATCAATTTATCGATTTTATGACAAAGGCCTTTTCTCAACATATACATGAAGTAAATGATACTACTTTAAAAGGGATGGCTCAATGGCAAAAAGAAGGGTAAATACAACCTATTTTTTCTCTTATTAATCAGTGAAAGGAAGATGGGTGAAAATAAGGTTTTTGATTTTATGTATTAATTTTAAAAATAAAAATAAAAATAGTTGGTTACATGTAGGTGATGAACGTAATCCTGCACCATGGGGTAGAATACCTAAACCTGAAGATATCATTGGTAGTGTATTATTACAAGATGGAAAAATACAACCGGGGACTTATCAAGCTATGCCAGCCTATCGTTTAGTCACAAATAAAGGATTAATGCAATTATCTGAACCATTAGAACAATGTTTAGTGAAGTTAGCAGAACAAAAATTAAAATAATAAAATTATATTTTTTAGACGGCTTTTATTTTTTAATATTAAAAAAATAAATCATTAATGAATACATTAATTTTTTTAAAAAAAAAGAGGGTGTGATGAAACAATTGGATATTAGACTTATACGCATAATGTTGGTCCAAAACAGGGAAATGATATGGAGTAGATTGTATGAAATTTATTTTTTTTGATGCGTGTGGGAAAAAATGACCTATCATTGGCCAATTGATCAATAAATAGGATTTATTATTATTTGTTTGAACCCACTTCTTTTTTTTTGATTTTTAAAAGGAAAGAAATTTTTGAAGCGCCTATCAAATTCAAGCTTTTTTATTTAACGGAATTTCTTTTTCTATCTTTTTTTTTTCTCCCTCTTTCCTTTTTTTTTCTTTTTCCTTCTCTTTCTCTTTTTTTTTTTATCTTCCTCTCTCTTTCTGTTTTTTTTTGATATGAAAGCCATTCATAATAAATCATGTAATATATCAGATTATGAAGATAATCTAGACTTATCTTGGGATCAATTATCAACTCATAGTGCGACTAGTAGCGATAATGAAGACGATTTATTTGAGGATAATAATAATAATAATAATAATAATAATAATAACGATCGTTATTTCGATCCAACCAAAATGGCAACAGCTCTTCCTTTATTACCATTTGATAATCAAGTAGGCGGTCATGCATCTTTGTTTCGATTTTCTAAACGAACTATATGTAAACCAGTTTCCAAGAAAGAACAACTATTTTATGAACACTTGGAAGTACATCAACCTGATCTATTGCAATATATGTGCCAATACCTTGGGGTAATCAATGTGACATATCGTTACCAAAGGTATAAACCTTTACCAGAAGTGGTGTTTGATAAAAACAAGCATTTATTAAGAGATTGGCAAGCTTGTTATGGAAGAGAAAGACGTAGAAGATCATCATCTATGTCATCGGATTCAGCAACAGCTGCAACAGCAACCACTCACCGATCCTTTCAAGATCAAGTTTTACATGAAGTCTTTTCTCCAAAAGCATTACGTGAGAGATTAAAATGGGTTGATCGTTGGCAAAAAAAAAATAGACGTTATTCTGATCACCATCATCATCCAAATAGTGTTCCTCCTCCTCCCCCTCCTGTTTGCTCTTTATCACCCACTAAAGAAAGACCGATCACTTGGCGTCAACGACAACAATCATTTCATGATAATGATGATAATAATAACCAATTATTATTATTAAGTGGTTCAGCACCTGCAAAAAGTCAATTAAACCCTATTTCTTCTTCTTCGACTACTGTTTCTCAATTTGCTATTGATCATATTACATTGGAAACTCGTCGGCCAACTTTAATATCGGATACCACTACCAATTCGGATTCGGATCAACCTTCTCAAGATCTTCATACTAAAATAAATAATAATAATATCAATCTTAATAATAATAATAATAATAATAATAATACTATTAAAAATAATAATAAAAATAATAACCATATTCATCATAGTGATCTTCTTCATGATCAAGATGATACCTTATTTACAATGGATGATATGGATCATATGATTGATTATAATACTAATAATAAAAATAATATTAAAAGTAATGATACAAATGAACTATCCGCTACAACAACTACCACTACCACTCTTCATCACCACCAACTCACAGATTCATTACCAACCACACCAATTCAGCATCCTATATCCACTTCACCTCCTACCCACGTGATTGATTTTGAACCTCCATTAGTGGTTGACGATTCTTCTCTCCGACATGCTCCGACCAATACTTGGGCGACAAGACAAACGCCAGATAATCCATGGTCCTTTCAAATCTATCAAAGAGATTTACAAAAAATTCAACAACATGCCAAAGATTCTTCCATGCTAACAACAACGGGGACAGCAACGGATGATCATATTAAACAATTCATTTTATTAGAAGATTTAACGGATGGGGTTAATTATCCTTGTGTTTTGGATTTAAAAATGGGAACTCGTCAATATGGAACGGATGCTACTGTAAATAAAATGAGAAGTCAAACTTTAAAATGTGAACAATCCACAAGTAAATCTTTGGGTGTACGTGTATGTGGCATGCAGGTAATATATGAATAATAACAGTATTTTTTTAAAAAAAAAATATATAAAATATGGGATTTGGGAAAAATAAAGTTTGCGGTAATTTAAAAAAAAAAAAGAAGGAAATTACCATTCATTAAAAATAAATATTTATATATTTTAATGAATGACATCATTCATCATAAAAATTATATTAAAAAGGCATATTCGTTTATTTAATTATTCTCTCTTGCTTTTTATTTTTTCTACTATTTTAGGTATATAATTCTAAAAAAAATACGTTCTTATTTCAAGACAAATATTACGGACGAACATTAACAGTGGATACATTTCGGGATACATTAGAAGGATATTTAAACAATGGAAACGGTTGTCAAATTCATTATATACCCAGCATATTAAAAAGATTAAGGCATATCGCAAGTATAATAAAAACCATGCATGATTATCGATTCTATACCTCATCTTTATTAATTATTTATGATGGTGATAAAGAAAATGAAAAAAAAGATATTGATTTAAGAATCATTGATTTTGCCCATTGCGTGACGCAAGAAGAAGTTCGAAGACATGGCGCTACTTTTACGTTTCCTCCAAGGCATCAAGGCCCTGATAATGGTTATCTCTTGGGTCTTAAATCTTTGGTCTCTTGTTTTGAATCTATCTTTCTTTCTAATGGTGGTGATATACATTTACTTCATTTAGATGACGATCAAGTTTTTGATGATCTTGGGGAATATTCTACATAAAAAAGAAAAAGAAAAAAAGTAGATAGGTAGTATTGTTTTATCTTTTTTTTTTTTCACATATTTACATACATTTACATATATATATAGTTTTGTTTTTTTGTAATTATAATCATTATTATTACTTTTTGTTAATTTATTTTATTTGTATATTTTTTTTTTCCATGAAAGCATATTATATCTCATTTATTTATTTTATAAAAAAATAAAATTATTTTAAAAACACGGAAGTTTAAATTGTTCCAAAAGTAGGTTATCAAGAGATAGGACAAACAAAAGAGATAAGGTGTTATGTATATTCAAAGTATGTAGTGTTTCTATACTATTATTTTTTATTAAGCTAAAAACTGAAATACGTAAATTGATTATACATTTGTAAATAAAAACATATAAAAGTTCCTTACTAATTTTAATAGCGGATGGGAGTTTATATATGCATAATGATATGTTATCTTTCGTGTGTTGAAAATTGAGCCGTCACTTAGTAAAAAAAATTATTTAAAACTAAAATTTTTTTACAATTAAAATTTTTCTTTTTTCTTTTTCTTCTTTTTGGTTAACTTATAACCCCAAACAAACACTTTACTTTTTTTTTAACAACTACTTATAACATGGACCCTTCAAAGTGGATTGACGTTACTGTTGATAAAAATCATTACTCTCTTGATCATTTTGTTATCCCTCATCATTATACTAAAGATGTCTCAAGCATTTTAATTCCCCACGGTGTTATTATGGTATTTATTTTATATATTGAATATACTATGTATAAAAGGAGATACGATATTATAATAACATTTATAATGATATATTTATTATTATTACTGTTGTAATTTTAGGATCGTGTTCAAAAACTTGCTAGACTTATTGTTGATGAAAACGAAGGTCCTTTAGGTAAATAAGATAATAATAGTAGTAGTAGTAATAGATATTTATAAAAAAAAGAGCCTTATGCAAAAACGTACTGTGAGAAAATCAACAAAATAAAGGGAAACTTTAAATAATAACATTCTTTTTCTTTTTTTATTTTATTTTCCCAAACAGTCGTATGCTGTATTTTAAAAGGCGGTCACCAATACTTTGCTGATTTAGTCAATGCTATCAAGAAACTTACTACAAAAGAAGGTAAAACTGTTCCTTTAAGTTTAGAATTTGTTCGCGTAAAATCATATAAAAATGATCAATCTGTTGGTGTAAATATATCATTAACCGAAGAAGAATTAAAAGAATTCAAGGGAAAGGTAAGAAGGAAGAATGAAATGATAATGTGATATATGAAAGTGATATAAGTGTATGGAAAAAAAAGATGAGTATTTTTTATTATATGTATTTATATATTGATTTCCTTTCTTCTTCTTCTTTTTTTTTTCTTTATGTAGAATATTTTAATTGTTGAAGATATTATTGATACTGGTAAAACCATGGTTGCTTTATTAGAAAAACTCCAAACTTTAGCTCCCAAATCAATTAAAGTAACTAGTTTATTAATCAAGAAAACAGAACGTAGCAATGGTTATATTCCTGATTATGTTGGCTTCGCTATTCCTGATGCTTTTGTTGTAGGCTATGCTTTAGATTATAATGAACATTTCCGTGATCTTGATCATATCTGTGTTATTAGTGTAAGTTGCTCAATTATAATAGAAAAAAAAAAAAAAAAAAAAAAAAACAGAAAAGAGTAAGAGTAAGAGAGTATATTTACAAATCAGCCTTATTCATTTTTCTTTTTCTTTTTTTATTTAATTAGGAACACGGTAAAAATGCTTATGCTATATAGAATTGTTAATTTTGCAATTATCTAGCTTCATTTATATTTATTTATTTATTTATTCATGCACATGGATCAACATGTTGGTATTTTGAAATTAAAGATATATTAAAGAAAAATAATAATAAAAAATCTGCATAATTTTATTTATTTTTTTTAAAAAAAAAGAAATGATTGATGTAAATATGTGTACATATATATATAAATGATTATAACTATAAATATAAATACTTGACCAGCAATTAATATTTTATTATAATTCTATGAATGCTCTATAGTTATTGCAAGTATAAACATATAGGTAATGAATAAATAAAACCATATATAAATAAAAAGGAGATAATTAAAAAAATTAATAATTATAACATAAAGAGAAAATTAGTTAAAGAGATAAAGTCAATACCATGAAAATTCAAATAATTAAAAAAGTAAAGAATCTAATAAAATAAGGAAAGCTTAAAGAATAAAATAAAGGTATGATATAATAAGGAAATAAATAAATAAAAATAAGAAAACATAAAATGAAATAAAATAAAGTGATGTTGGTTTAAAATAAGGAATGTGACCATTTTTTGGTTAATAATAAGTTAAATATCCAGGATTAATGTATTCAAGTGGTTCCATTGGAAGAAAAAGGTCATCACCAGTTATAGGCCATGAATGAGAGTCTAATTGGCAAAAATCATTGTGATTCATATCAAAATCTAAATCTGGAACCAAAGATAATTGACTTGAGTAACAAGAGGAAGAAGGAGAAGAAGAAGAAGAAACTGGAATAAAGTTATTATTATTGCTGTTGTTGCTACCAGAGATCATAAAAATATCATCTATAGTCATCATCGCAGTAGGGGTGCTTGGGTATAATGGTAAGGTAAAAGAGATAAAACTATTGTTTTTTGTTATCATCATGGATGGATTGGTATTGGAATAATTGATTTGGTACATCTCCATAATGGAGTTCGAAGAAGGTGTAGATACAGTTGTAGAGGAAGGTGATAATTTAGTGATATCGATATTGGATAAAGTAGTAGTAGTAGTCATAGTATCATCGTCGACATCGTCATAATCATTGGAATCTTTTTTATATTCAACTTTTACTTTAATGTCTTGATTATACTCTATTTTCTCTTTTTTAACATCATCATCATCAGTAGCATCTTCTTGTAACCATGGTTTTAATAATTTTTTGTTTTCGGCTTCTTTTCTTTTACGTGTCAATAAATCTTGCTTACGATGATAAGGGCGAGTTTGACGCTCAGATTTTCTTTTAGGTGCATATTTATAGTTTGGATATCTATTAAAAATGTAAAAAAAAATAAAAAATAAAAAAAGGTAAAAGGTAAATATACTACAAAGAAAAGACCCTTGATTCTTGATATTGATATTATTATTATTATTATTATTATTTATAAAAAAAAAAACTTACAATTTTTCGTGTTCTAATTTAGCAGTAGCGGCAATTTTACGATAAGGCTCTTTTTCTTGCTCAGTAGCTTCCCTCCACCATTTTGCAATAACTTTTGAAATATCACGATGGTTTAAAGTTGGACTACGTGAAGAGATTTCTCTATATTTATCTAAACGGAAAGCCATAAAACAATTGATTGGTCTTGGAATATTGGTCTTGTTTTTCATGGAATGGGTTTTCTTAATGATAGTACTTTTGGTGGCAGGCATAATTAAATACAAACTAAGTTGATTAAAATAAATAAAAAAATTAAATATACAATAAAAAATATATAAAACAAAGATTATAATAAAATTAAAATAAAGAAAGAATTAAAAAGAAGAAAGAATAAAATGAAATAAAAGTCAACATATATATACACTGATTTATTAATGAAATGATAAAAGTAATAATAATAATAAGGGGTCATGAGAAAAAATAATAATAAAAAATAAAAGAAACGATCAATGATAAATATAATAAAATAAATAAAGAAAAAAACGCACATACGTTACAAATAAAAACAACATAAAAAACGTCTTAATTGTAAGGGATCAGTATAAAATAAACTTCTAAGAGGGGAAAATAAAGTTTGCAGGTTCGATCGGCTGGCCAATCATTACCAAGTTCAACTACGTCTGTTCTCAATACATTTTTTTAAAACCGGTTAATTACTAAATTTGGTCAAACAACGCAATAACATAAAACATCTTTTTTTTAAAATATACATATACGCAACACCATTTCATTATTACATTTATGATAATAACGAAAATAATTTATCATTTTTGGTAAATATAGGTATAATTACTTTGCTATTTTAAACAACAATAAAATAATCAAATAAATAAATCGAAACTGTTGGTTGCGATAGTTGTGTATTCAGTTGGCACTCTTTAGGTAGAGTTTTATTTTTTATAAATTTTATTTTTCAAGTATTTTACGTTATTCTATTCCCCCTGCATTTTTTAATATCATTCATTCATTCATTCATTCAGTATTTTATTAACATTGCAATTATTATCATTGTTATTATTATTATTTATATATAATTTTATTCTATTCGATTCTTTTATTCGTGAGTAAAAATAAAAATTAAGTTTTTTCTTTCACTTTAGGAGTTTTTGTTTTCAAAAAAAAAAAAAATAGGCTTTAGGCGTGCATAGATTATTCTCTCACTCTACTATTTTAAACTTTTTTTTTTTTTTTTGCAACAAACACTCTTCTTACAAGACAATTATAATATAAAAGTCAAAAAATCGGTGAAAGTCTATATTTGTTAGTTCATCGATTGTCATTTATTTATTTATTTTTCTAATCTAATATTTACTCTTTATTCTCTTGGTCACTCTTTATTTTTGTCTGTGCATTTTTTTTTTTTTTGCATATACAAGTTTCTTTATTTTATTTTATTGTTGTTACTTTACACCAATTGTAAATGAGAATCTTGATTGACTTACCTAGTATGATGCCTAATAAAACTATTGGCTAATAAACGATTGCCTTTTGTATTATTTTAAAAATTATTATCATGGTCATTAGGGAGGGATTGTTTCTTTCTTTTTAAAAAAATAGCAATTAATAAGAGCAAGTCATCATCTACGCCATCAACAGCAATCGAGGACCCTGTTTTAAACTCCGATTTACATCATGTTTTTTTTTGTAAATATAGAAAAATTAAGCTATTTGAGAGCTTATTTCGGCGTCGCCATTTTATTTTACTTATTACAGTAAATTATTTTCTTTTTTCTTTTTTAATAGACTTCAGTAATATATTTCCTAATTGTATTTCTAATATTTCTATTTTAAATATTAAATATTTATCATTAATCATATAAAATTGATGTCCTTGTACATTATTTAAAATCCAGAAACATAACAGTGTAACATCAATTGGGAAAAAAGGATAAGTTTGGGGGTAAGCTATTTAAACTATCCCTTTTATATCATCCTCCTTTTCACCTACTAAACCATATCATACAATAACATTTTCTCCTATTGTTTTTTTTTAAAAAAAAATCAATAGCCTCTGTTTTTTATTTTTTTCATCGTCTTTTTTTTTTCATATAAAAGAAAACCATATGGCATAAAATCAGATGTTTTTTTTTACAGTACTTACGTGATACAACATAGATATTCTAGATATATCATATACAGAAAATAAACGTTTTTTGGACATATCGTCAAAATGTAATTTTTTTTTTATGTTGTAAATTTTTTTTGATTTTTCAAATGCCGACTTTTTTTTTTCAGCAGAACTAGTTATTTTTTTTTTTTCCAACCTTTTTTCTTTTCCCTCTGTTTTTTTTTATACATTGAAATAAATCCCTTTTCCCTTCTCTTAAACAACTAATATTAATAATCAACCTCCATTCCTTTAAAATATTGAAATATCCTTTACCATGTCAAATAGTACTATTGATAAATTATTAATTCAACTTTTAGAAGCTGAAAATAAATATATAGAGCACTTAAATCTTATAGATAAAGTAATATATTACATTTACATATAAACATATATATATATAAGAGTATAGTACCTTTTATTTATTTTTCTTTTTCTTTTTTTCTTTTATATTTATTAATGTTTATATTTAGAACCATGAATCATATAAAGAAAGCATATATAACAATTGGTTATCAACAATTAATACTTTATTAGACATACATACCAACTTTTATAAAGTAATAAACACTTGAAAAAATATATCAAAAAGTAGAAGGAAAAAAAAGGCACGTCTCTATATGAAATAAGAAAAAGTATTAATACATACATATATATATATATATATATATATATATATACTTTTATTTTATTTTATATTTTATTTAGAAAATAGATAACATAAACCAAGATTCTCTAATCAAAGCTTTGATTGATTGGGTAAATGAATGTTATATAAGTGTATAAATATAAAAAGGGGAAATTAAAAAGAATAGCCGATTTGATAAAAGGAGGATAGCATAAAGTGGAGAAAAGGGGTATAGATTTTATATATTTATATCTAATATATATATATATATATATATGTATGTATGTATGTATGTAAATATGTCAAAAGAAAATATAATTAATCATATTTTTAAATGATATCTTATGTATATACGTTTTATGTAGGGAAATGTAATAGAGTCACCTTATCAAAACTATATTAAAAATTATAATATTCTTTACCAACAACATCATATAGACCTTCATGCATCAATCAAAAAAGTAATAATCATCATCAATAAAATATAAAAATAAAAATATAATAATATAAAAATAAAAAGTTTACCCCTACAAAACTCTCTTTCTCTCTGATATTGAAAGTTTTATTTTTACTTTTTTTTAAAAAACCTCCTCGTTTTATAATCATATTCATAATAATTATTATCATTCTTTTTATAATTATTTATATATCAATTAGATTTTGTCGTCAAGCTCCTCTTCTATTACTTCAGATGGATTATTGGCTGCACCTTTTGAACAGTTAAAATTATATAAATCTATTTACAAAGTAAGTGATCCAAAAATAAAAATATATATATATATTTTTATATTTTTTTATATATTTTAAAATAAGATTTTTTATTTATATATCATAATAATGATCACTTACCTTTTTTAATTCTTTTTTTTTTATCATTTTTTTTTTTTTTTCTTTCTCTTTCCATTTCTTTTTTATTTTTATTTTTGCTTTGCTTTGCTTTGCTTTGCCTTTTTTTCTTTACTCTATTTTGTTTTTATTTTTTTTTATTTTCTCTCCTTTCCTTTTTATAATATTTTATTTATTTACCATAGACATTATTAAACAACATAGACACCAAGCAACAACAGCATTTTAATCGATACATCAACAATATCAACTATCTTCTTAAACAATCCGATATGGCTGCTTTAGAAACATCATCCAATATTACAGATTTAATGTCCTTTCAACAATTAGTAGATTGTACGGAAGTTATTGATCTTTTTACTGGCACCTCGATGGTAATAATAATAATAATAATAATAATAAAATTTTTTTAAAATAGGATATGTATAAAAACGGAGTTCACAACTTAATTAGGAAAGTCTTTTTTTAAATCTAATATTTAATAATTTTTTTTTTTAATTTTATTTTTAGGATTATGAACTACGACCAAGACCGGGTAAAATCATTTTACAAGATAAATTCGTACTTTTAACTGACAACAACAATGGGCAACCTTTAAGAGTTTACATGATACTTACTTCAGATATGCTCATGATATGCCATCAAAAAAATGAATCAACTGGTCGTTATCAACTTTTATATCCTCCTTTAGCAGTCAATGACATTTATATACAACCAATCATGTTGGATAGAGAGCTCATTGGAGAATATACTTTGGAAATCACTATACTTAATAAAAAATTAACTGTACGTGCTGAGTCAAAAGAAATTCGTAACATTTGGTCCGGTATGCCTTCAACAACAACTGCCAAAAATGCTATTAAAGTTAGTATACCACTTATTCATGTTGTCAATCCTTCTTTAAAATCAACTAATAATAATAAGAATAATAATAATAGCACACCATCTCCAGTCGTCGTCAAATCAGATTTACCACCATCCTCCTTTTATCAAAATAATAATAATAATGATATGTCACCTGTAGATTCGGATGAAGATGACGATGAAGATGATGAAGATTCCGATGCCACTTATCCATCCTCTAATAATTTAAACATATCATCTACTGCTACAGCCCCTCAACCACCAAAGAAAGATAATACCATGAAAAGTTTACCTATGCCAGTTATTAACATTTCTTTACATGATGATGAAAAAATTGTTCAAGGGGATCAAAAACAGAGCCAACCACTCAAACCACGTGTTTCATCTATTCGTGCTCCTTTACCAAATCCTGATTTGAAATCCTCTAAAGTATCACCTCCATCAGCAAATAGCAATAACAACCAACAGATAGAATCAAAACCTTTACCACGTACATCTTCTATTCGTCAGAACAACAAAAATTCATCCCAACAACCTTCTACATCACCGATGATGCAAAGACAACCTTCTAATCCAAACCAACCTCCTTCATCCCATCATCAGCATAGACCTCTTCCTTCTCCTGGTGGTAATAATAATAACAATAACCATAGAGTTTCATCTGTTCCTCGACCCCCTATGCAATATCCTCAACAACAACATAATAATAATAATGCTTCTAATCAACAATATCACCAACGTCCACCTATAAATCAATATCCTCAACCACGTCCTCCTCAACATTATCAACAACGTCCTCCTATGCATTATCCTCAACAACAACAACAGCAACAGCGTCCTTTATCAAATAACTCTTCATTACAACAAAGGTCATCAATGCATCATCCCCAACAACAACAACAACGTCCTCCAGCACATCTTTCACAACAGCAACGCCCTCATTCTAACCAACCACGCCCACCCATGCATTATTCACAACAGCAGCCTCGTCCTCCTTTACAACATTCGAATCAATCACAACCTCGCCCACCTACACATTATCTTCAACAACAACCACGTCCTCACCCTTCTCAACAACAAAGACATCATTCACAGACAACTGGTTTATTAACAAATGCAAATGTATCTAAGCCACTTCCTAATAATACTATACAGTCTCGTCCTCAACCTTCTAAATCCCAAGATTTAAATAATAGTGCTACTACTTCATCGTCACATCGTCCCATGCCTCCTACTCCTCCTCCACAACAAAATCAGTTTAATGCTAAACAGTCTTCTTCTTCTAGCCAATCTTCTACAAATGATTCTTCTTCAACCATCGGTGAAATGGATATGCAACAATCTCCTTTACCTCCAACACCAAATTCAAGTGATTCTTCTTCTGGCTCTTCTTTATTACGTTTATCTCCTGAAGATTTGGCTTCTCCTCCTAGAAGTGTAAGTTATATAATAATATATAATAAAAAAAAAAAAAAAAAACGTTTATAATTTTTAAAAAAGAGGATTATATATAATTAAAAAAATAATAATCTTGAATTAACTTAATTTTCTCTCTCACTCTTTATAATATTATAGCCTAACCCTTATAACAATAATCAAATCAATGGTATTCGACAAGTATTATTCCGTAATGATCAATGTCAGGTGTTCCGTTGGAAGGATGAAACATGGTATGCAGTAGATGGACAGTGTTTACTTGAAGTTCGACAAACCTTCAGTAATAGATCATGTATAGCTATACGAGTACAGAAATCAGGCGAATTATATTTAAATGCATGGATCTTACCACAAACGCAAATTAGAATGGCCTCTACTACTGATATATCTCTAGGTGTAGTCATGGGTCCAAGACATGAAACTTATTTAATTCATTTTGAAAAAACAACAGAAGCTACTGAATTCAACCAAATATTACAGCAAATGCATCATACAGCTATTTTACAAGCCCAACAACAATCGTCATCATCTAATGGCACATTAAGACATTCGCCACCTACTGAATTAAGGGATAATTATGATGATGAAGATGAAAACGATGATGATAATATCATTGCTGGAATGAATGGAATGACGTTTAATAATAATAATAATGGCAATGGATCATCATCAGTCAGACGAACCTTAGTAAGAAGTACATCCTTAATGCAATCAGGACAAGAACCAACACCTATACCACAAACCTTAGAAAAAGTCATGCAATGTAAATGTAAATTATTTTCACAAAATGAACATTCTAACTGGAGTAGTTTTGGTAGTGTTCAATTGATTGTATCTCTTCAAATCCCTAGTCAACGTATGCATATTCAAATCCTTCACGATAAAAAACGTGGATTTAGTAAAATTATTCCTTCTGGTACTAATATTACTTCTTCCTCTGCTCCTTCCAGTCCTTCTCTTTCTACAACAAATCCAAATCAACTAGGTACAAATTCTTCTTCCTCTCTTTCCTCATCATCTGCCTCATTAGCTGCCCCTTCCTCTTCACCAACCGAAACTACATTGGTAAGTGCTACGGTTTATAGTAATAATGTAGAAAGGTTAAATGCAAAAAGAATTACCTTTTTATTGGTTAACGAACGGGAACGTACTGAAAGTATGGTTTACATGGTTCAAGTAAGAGAAGAGGATGCTGGAAATGCTTTGTATGATTATTTGAAAATTAAAAATGCTCAAAATGGATGGTAAAAGATATATATATATATATATCTTTTCCCTTTCCTTCCCATACCTTTCCTTTTCATTCTATTCATGCACTTTTTTTTTTTTTTTTAATATCATTATTTATATTTAACAATTTGCTTTTACTTTTTCTATATATTTTAAAAACACACTTCAATGCATTTTTACATGTATACACATTTCTCTTTCCATTCTTTAATTATTTTCATTTTTTTTTTAAATAATACATTTATTTTCATGGTTTATTATTGTTATTTTATAATCCATTCCTTTCATTTTTTTTAATACATTCTTTAATTTTTTATTATTTTTTAGTTTATTTATTTTATTAATTTCACTCATTTTATATCATAATAAATTTATTATTATTATAATATTATAATCACGATTGAATATATATATATATATATATATTTAATTTATGTATTAAGGTATGAAATAAAAGAAGTTTGCTAAACTCCTCATGGTGTGTATATAAGAAAAAGAAATGAGTAAATGATATCTATTGTTTTTTTTATTATTCAAAGACAAACTTTTGCAAGCCTTAATGAATGTTTTTTTTACGGTTTCTTTTCTTATAAAATGCTTTCTTTTCCTTTTTTAAAGAACTAATTAGCAAATAAATATAAAAAGACATTACTCGATTCATTATATCATTGGTACTTTATACATGTTTTAAAATGCATGATCTGTATTAAAAAGATAAATGAAATAAGGTACAAAAAACAATACGTGTGATACCTCTTTTAAAAATGAAAATCAAGGGGCAGCCTTTTTCAATTTTTTTTACCAGTATATTCTATTTGTTCCTATTTTTTTTATAATATAAACTAAGATATATATACATATTATAATAGTAATATACACCAACAATGTATAAATCAAATATTAATTTTTTTAATACAAAAAAAAAAGAACTGTGTAAAAAAAGTAAAGAAAAAAAAATATATTCATACATATATATATATATATATATATATATATGGTTTATTTGAAGTAATAATATAAACAGTGAATTTTCATTATTAAAAAAAAAAATGAGGTATAGATGATCCTTTTCTTTTTATTTTATTGTAAAAATAATTTACTTTATTGAAAATTTTTTATTATTACTATTCATTAATCGCCAAGTACCTTGTTCCTTTCGCTATATATTCATTTTTATTATCTACTCTTATTATTGATAAATCAATATCAAGCTCTGCTTTAGTTTCCCGTAGTTTTAAGGCCAAAGGTCTCATAGCCTATGTAATAATATGAATTAGAATTTTTTTTAATAATATGATCATTTTTTTTTAAATATGAAAGTTTTAATATTAGAATTGTTAACGTTACCCTTTTCATTGCTTTATTGTACCCTTCTGGAGTTTCATATTCTACTTGAAGTTTTTTAGGAAATAAATCGAGACCGAGTTCCTAAAATAATAATTTAATGTTAGTTTAAAAGACTCAGTTTTTTCTGTATATTTTTGTTTTTAGAAATTAATAAAATAAAATAAAATAATGATATAACGGCAGTTACCTTATTTGTAAGCGAAATAAATATTGATCCACATTTTTCATCGTGGAGTAATTCACAAGTAATATCAAAATAACCAACTAGTGATGATATAGCGGTAGGTCTCAATCCATTGACCTATTTTTTAAATAAAAAAAATACAAACAAAAACAAAAATTGATACAGTATAATTATTACAATATTATCAATATTATCAATATTTCATATTTAATAAATTTCTTCTTTTCTTACCACAACAGTATGAATGCATTTGTCATCGGATATATCAATATTGTTTTTTAAGTCATCTAGTAATTTTTTTAATTCTGTAACAGTAATTATTTTAGTAACAGCACCTGGTGTTGAGTTGTAATCATCCATATCCAAATCAATAATTTCATCGTGAATATCTTGTAGATGATGTTCCTCTTTAATGATGGTAGGAGTTGTTGATTTTGTTGTATTGGAACTAGCTGAAGTATAAAGCGAAGGTATATTATTATTATTATTATTATTATTATTATTATTATTATTATTCATATTTATAGTTTTATTATCATTTTCAGCTGAAACATGGTTATTCACAGGTGTATTAGATGCCAAATGCTTGTATTCTTTTAGTGAAGATGTAGGGCGTGAACTATTGGATATATTTTGATTTGTACTTGCATTGGTAGACTTACTAATGGGTGAAGTATTATTGTTATAATCATTATTACAAATGAATCCATTTACAGCAGTATCATAATCAAGATTAGAATCAATCACACTAGCATCATTGTCATTGGCTATATTCTTTACATTATTATTATTATTAGATGCTATAGTATCTTCATAATCTAAACCCATTTTTTCAAGTTGTTGAGACACTTGTGAGGATCCATCATCATTATATATTGGATTGGAATAATCATCTATTGGATAAGCATAGTTACCATCTACTGAATAAGCATTTTCATCTATTGGAAATTCATCATCATCATCTAAAATTTCTATTAAGTCAGGTCGTTCTGTTTGAGATTCTAATTGTTCAATAGTATCGATATCTTCCATTGTTAAATCATTATCAAATTCATCTATATCTTCATTATGAGGTCTAAAATCGTTCATGTAGCTGCTGTTGTTATTCTTATTA
Organism: Cunninghamella blakesleeana; assembly: GCA_017871115.1. Taxonomy (NCBI): domain Eukaryota; kingdom Fungi; phylum Mucoromycota; class Mucoromycetes; order Mucorales; family Cunninghamellaceae; genus Cunninghamella; species Cunninghamella blakesleeana. Next base: position 4,535,312 of record JAFCIZ010000005.1, read on the forward strand.
TTTGTTGAAACATTAGCTGCTGTTGCCACTTTGTTTTGTGAAGCTAATGTGTTAATTCTTGGAGTCTGTTGATTTATTGGTTCTGGATTTCTATCAGATATTATATTTGAGTTGTCAATATTAGCTGTCAGAGTTAATCTATTTATTTTTAATAATAATAGCAATAATAATATAAATACATATATAATATTAGTTAAACACTAATTTATTTCTAAATATATATATATATATATATAATTCCCAGCATCAATTTATACTCTTTTATCATACCTTTCTTCAAATCTCTTTATTAGCTCCTTTTCCATTGTATCTGTATTAAAAGTTGGAATACTACCGCCTAAGTATTTGATATTTTCAGGTTTTACCAGTAATATACCATTTGCATATATACCATCTGATACCAAAAACTAATATATGTATAACAAAAAATAAAATTAAAATAGGATGATAATTAATACAATAGCATCAAATAAACTTATAATATCGATAATAAAATTAGCAATATAATTTTATATCCATTCTATTACTTTTGATCCAAAAGGTGTCATAATATTAATGGAATGGTTTGGTATCATTTCATATACATAGATATCATATTTTCCATCTGTCAGCAGCCATTTTAGGTTTCCTCGCTTAATGGGTACCCCTTTTTTTAAATCATTTATTAATCCGAATAAAGAATGAGTTGTATCTACTGTATCTTTTAATTGAAGTATCATATTTTTTTGAACACCATTTTGTAAAATGGGCTCACTAGATAATGATATGTCCGTTTTTAAAAATTCAGTATATAAATCCTGTATAAGTTGATCTTGAACCGTAGTATTGGATGACTGATAATTGCTATTACTATATTTTGATTGTTGATACCAATTATCATAATAGTTATTTTTTAAAACGACACTTTTTTTTTTTTGAAGTAATGAAAGTATTTGATCATTATTAAACATATTTTTATTTATATATAAATGTATTTTCTAAAAAAATAAATTTAAAAGGAAATAAAGAAAGTTAAAAAAGTATAAAGCGCGAAAAAAAATTCACGATGAAATGCTTTTTTTTTAAAAAAAATTAAAATTCCGATTTTTTTTTAGCTATCCATTGAACGAGTATATCTTTTTTTTGCATTATTATTTTTACGTTTCGGTTTATAAGCTTTATCAGTATAATCGTCGTCGTCATCATCAGAATCCCATGAAGCTCTTTTCTTTTTTAACTTTTTGCGATATGGTTTTGAATTTTTTCCTTGATCATCTTCATCATCATCTAGGTCATCCATAGTTGATAGGTTTTTCCTTCCATGTTTAGTATGTGTACGAATCATTTTTTGAATTTCTCCATTTTCTGATTTTTTGTCAAATAAATACCGCGCTTTTCCTTTTTCATCTAGTACATAGTTATCGTCATGTATTTCTCCACTTGCAATTAATAATCTATAAAAATTGGAACACTAAAAAAAAATAAAGCAATTAATAAAATTAAAAATTAGTTTTATTTTATTTTTATATGCTTATAAGTTTATACCTGATACCCCACACGCCCAGGTATAGCCATTGAAAAGATTCCCCATTGAGAATTAGCACCTACTTCTTTAAGTCGATTTAAAAATAAAGTTTTTTCATCTGCCGTCCATGGGCCTTTATGTTGCTCTTCACCAGGAGCATTGAATCTATAATAATAACTATTTGGGTTGCTATCAATCATTCTATAGGCACGTAATCGAGCACCAGACCATCCTTCAAACTGTTGTGTTTGGCTATTATTCTCTTGCACTTGCTTTAATGCATCATCTAAAGCTAACCTGCCTACAGATCGAACACGACTACATCAATATACAAATAATATTAATATTAATAGAATAGAGTTAGTTATGCTACTTAAATAGCATTATATAGCAATAAATAATAGTATTCAAAGTAAATTAAATTTACCGTTTTTTTTCTTTTATTTCTAGAGATGGTGATAATGATGTTGGAATAGGAGTGGTTGGTACTGATAAATTATTTATTTCGCCATCATCACTTAACGAGTTATTATTATCAGGAAAAGCGGTTTGTATTGGTTTTACTGGTTTCCTTTTACTGTATTTTCGTTTGGTTTCTGTAGTTTTTTTTGTTGAAGTTATTGATGAAGATAAAGATAGAGATGGCAAAGACGGTGAAGATAAGCACGAAGGTGAAGGTGATGTTTTAATAGAGATGTCTTGTTGAATGGAATAAGGTGGTGATAATGGTTTTATGATTTGTGGATTTATTATTGGATCAATTAAAATAGAATTCATATCTTTTTTCATTGATAACCTATTAATACTATTACTATTATCATTATTATTTATGTCGTTATGATAGCTGTTTTCATTATTACACGTTTTTATTTCTTTGATAGATTCTTTATTAGATGTACTATTACTATTATTTTCTGATGGTGAAACTTCATTCATTGCTGCTTGTTGTTGTAATAAAGATTGAATATAAGGCAAATAGTTTGGCTGAGTGATTAGTCGTAATATAACTTCATCCTACCATATATAAATACTATTTAATTATTACATCCCATCTATTTATTTATATATTTACATATTTATTATTCTTTATGTCCTTTACCTCATTAAAAAAACAGTCTTCCAACATTTTATATATTTCAATATCGCTTACGTAATTAAACATGCTTCTTACTTTTAATACTTTAAAGTTATAAAGAGCTGGATCCATATCATAAGGTATAATAGGTATGACATTGTATACACGCTGATCCATAATATTTTCTGGATTGTATGCTGAACTTTTTGTTTCTTCTTTTGTTATAGCCGTAGCGGCTGTATCTTTCACTTGGGTAACTTGATTTATATTGGTTGTTTTATTTCCTTCTTCCTATAAATAAAAATTAAATATAATAATGAATAAATAATACTTTATTTTTTTCAAACATTTCACTAAATTTTCTATCACCGATATATATATATATATATATATATATGTTTACCTTATCATTATTTAAAGTATCTTTGTTTTATAAAATATGACAGGTTGAAAAAAAAAAATGAAGAGATAAAGGAGCAATTTTTTAAAAAGTTTAAATATAAAGGGGCAGGAAAGAAATAAACACCGCTTATACCTTTTTAGGGATCCATTTTCCTACCTTTTTTTTCTCTTTTTCTGCTTTTTCGAAATTTTTATTTACCTTCTTCCTTTGGTGGTGATATAGGTACTGGAATCTTTGCTTTTTTAGTACGAACCATTTTGATGAAATAAAAATAAAGAAAGAAAAAAAAAGATAGATAGTGAAAATAGGTGGGAATATAAAAAAACAAACAAAACATAAACAAATGGACTGGTTTTCTTGGTTTATTTGTCTCTAATTTCCATATCCAGGTTGACTCTTCATATAAATTACAAGTGGAAACATAAATATTATCTTACATTGCACTATCAAAAAAAATAAAATATTAAATATACCTAAATTTTCTTTATTTGAATTATTCGCTAAAATTATATCAATATGATTTAATCAAAATATATCAATTGCATAAAATTCGAATGCATGAGCTTTTTTTAATATGTATCTTTTGGATTTTACTATGAAAGCACTATGAAAGGTTTTTTTTTTGAAAACTATAAAAGGAAATTCGTATACCATATTGTTTTTATAATTTTATTTAATAAGTTAGGTGGTAAAAAGCAGCGAACCAATATTTAAAATGATATTCAAATATAGTAACTAAGAAAGAACAAAAAAAAAAAAAAAAAAAAAAAAAAAAATCGATTTTTTCAATGCACCTACTTTTTTTATACAGTGTGTGTAGTAAAACTTTTTACAAACTCTCTTATATTTATTTTACAAAAAAAAAAAACTGTCCTATTCTATTTACAAAGTATTAATAATAGTTTTAATATACTGTACAATATTGTTACATACTATTTTATCCTTAAACAATATGAATTAGTGAAAAATAAAATAAAATAAAATATATAAATGTATAATGTTATAATAAATAATGAGTGATCAAATGAAAAATAAAGTAAAAATTAAAACAAATTACTTGCTTGATGGATACACTAATGAATTAGATATGTTTGAAGGTGTAGAATTATTTGATATGTCACCCCTAATAAAAGTTGGATTAGTTTGAGATCCTAAATTATTATTGTATTGTATGTCCTGCATAGAATATTCATAATTAAATGCTGTAGGTTGTTGTTGTTGTTCATTGTAAATGTCTGTTAAATTACTATCATTATTATTGCTATTATAATATGATTGATGAATGTTTGTTTTTGTTGAATAATATGATGTTGATGCTGATGGAGATTCCAAAGGAACTTGGTCTAATATAAATGGAAAAGAAAAAGATGAATTAATAATAGGTGATGTTGGTATGGATGCTTGTTGTTGCTGTTGTTGTTGTTGATGGTGAGTTATATTCACTTTTTGTAATACATTATCAATATCCAAAATTAACTGATATACATTAACATCGTTTTCAAATGGGTAATGTTTAAGCATATTTTGTAAAGATAGTAATTGTTGAACAGCACGATTAGCCATGGATGTGTCATGTTGGTATAAAGCAAGCTCATAAAGTGTATTAAAACTTGGCTCCATGATTGTCAATATATAAAAAATAAGACAAGGGTGGGACTGAGGAACCAAGAGTAAAAGATAATTTGTATATTCCATGACTGCATCAAATCGATTCCGCATGGCAATTAAATCCAAAATGCGTTGATCATTCATATGGAAACTTTCATACACATTCAATTTTAACGTAGTAAATTCACCAAATAAAAGTAACGCAAGTTCAATACCAAATGCACGAGAGGGTACCTCTTGTAATTCAATATCATTTATTTCCACCATTATCTCCTGCATGGTTGTCGCTGTGGTACTAGCATTACTATTACTATTATCATTGATATTATTACTATTATTATTATTATTATTATTATTATTATTCTGCAATTGCTGTTGTTGCCAATAAAAGGGGTTTAATGTTTCAGGTAAACCCGTTAACCAATCTTCTAATTGCTGCTCAATGTATTTTAAATGGTGAATCAGTTGTATTTCCGTAGTTTTGGTTTGTAAACATTGCTTAATGGACCGAGTTAATAACATTAGTTTCACACTATGGATACAGAAATCTAAACAATAACCAATCTCATTTGTTTCGTTTTGTCGTTTTCTAGGCTGTCTTCTAGCATTCAATATATCTGATTCATTTAATAATAGAGGTCGATTAAAATGAATTGATGCGGATACATGGATCCAAACACAGGACCACCACAATCTTCTATCATCTTCACGTATGACTTCATTGACAAGCATTCCTTTTTCTTTATTTAAATTCAGTACTTGTGCCATTCGTATTGCTAAATCGCTATAATGAATTGCTTTCAAGTGATCAGTTGCACTAGTGATTTGGTACATATACATGTGAAGTAAAGATCGTATATTGTTTCTACTGCTGGTCATAAAACATAATTCTAATATTTCTTCTGCTTGTTGAAAGTAAAATTCGCCACGGTTGGTATTAATATGTTTAGATAAAAGATCATCATGTCCGTGGTTAAAATGTTGATGAGAGGCATACTTTTCATGATTATAAATATAGGCTCGGACGGCTTTTGATAATAAAGTTAAATCTAACTTATTTTGACCACGTAAACTATCAATATAAGGCTGTGATATTAATTCTACTAATTTGTCCTTTTCCACCATTTGATATAAAATAAAACAACGAGCATATCGAGTTGTTAAAACCATATCCACCCATGCTAATTCCTCTGTACTTTCTTTATCAAGAATAACATGGCTTAGTTGATGATGAGCATGTTGATTTACTGGGCTTATTTTTTTTAATTGTCGTGTAAAGATAGTATTTGATTTTTCTCGTACAAATGTCGGGTTGATCCCACTAACTAATAACTTGGCAAAATGGTGCGATTCATTTAAACTAGTTGTAATATTGATCTTGTTGTCTTGAAGGGTAATAAGCGGATCGACGAATGGCTGAGCATTATTGTCATCATTGTCATTACTGTTGTTGCTTTTTTTTTTTTTATTAATAGGTGATGTAGTGCTATTGTTTGATATTGTATTGACGCTTTGATGATCATCGTTACCGTCTTTTAAATAAGCTATTAATCGAGTTTCTAACTTTTTTAGTCTTCGTTCAATATCTTTCATATCCACTGGTCCATCGCCTACTTGTGCTTGTATTTGCTGATATTCCGCTTTTAATGTTTTACTAGACATACACTTTGAGCAATCTTGTTTTGACTCTTTTAAATCTTTACAATCTGCACACTTAATAATAACAGTGATATTAATAACAATAGTATTAATAATACAATATAAAAATAAAATAGAATGAAGAAGAAAAAGAAGAAGAATACATTTATTAGTATACAAAGTTCAAGGAGCTTTGTTTATGTTTTTTTAAGAATGAATGGCTGAGTAATCAAAGTATAATAACCCCTAATTATATACTTTAGAGTATACTACTTTTATATTTATAGTATATAAAAAATAAACGGATGCCTTACTTTGATTATACCATTCCCTTGTTTTTGTCGCTTTAAAGGTGGAATATTATCTACCATGAGTAAGTTAAGTCATTCAAATTAAAAACAAAAAAAGACAAAAAAAAAAAAAATAACCAATAGAACAATAAAGAAGAGTTAAAAAAAAAAGAGAAGGAAAGAGGAAAAAGAAAGTTTTTTTTTTTAAAAAAAAAGTAAAAATCTTATAGCCGAACCCGAAAAAGAAAGGTGCGGAGTTTTTTGGTGTGTTATATAAAAATATAAGCACTAATATTAATTTATTAATTTGTTTATTAAAAAGTAAATAATCAAACATATAGCTCCTAGTACTATCTTTATATATATATATATATATATATATATTTAAAAAAAATAGAATTGTAATAGTAATAGGTATAGTTTTTGTCCAAAAATTATTTCAAGTTGCGCGATTAAACTCCAAAAGCAGAACCTGTGTTACTTAAATAATAAAAGAAAGTTTTGTGTTATATTCAATTTTAAATTAAGACACGTCATTGTTTGCAATCCAATATCATAAGCCATCTACATCCTTAACCAAATAGTAATAGACACTCATTTAATGTGAGTGAATATATAAATATATATATATATATATTTATATAAATAAATTATAAATAAATGAACCAATAATTTTTATTATTGATTTTTGCGAATTTTATGTTTAGAAGGAATGATTAACTATCCAGAATGTTATCATTTTTTTTTTTTTTTTTGAGGCTAAAGATGTCAAAGTTGTCATACTTTTCTCAATATAAAGGTTGTTATAGTTTAGTCAAACAGTACCCATAAAATAAAAATAAAGATATAATCCCTTTTATAGTATCACATCATATTTTAGTAAGTTTCAATAAGTGCGTTTTATTTACAAATAAGAGTATAACTTATATAAATATTACAAGTGTACATGATTTCCGTTTTGTTTTACATCATTGGTAGTTAAATCTTCTTCTATCCCCCAGCTTTTATTTAAGATAAAAAGAAAAAAGAAAAAAAAAGGAATGGTTGTTTAATCAAATTAATAAAAACTTTAATTAAACTCTATTTCAATATAAATATTTATATATAATAAAATAAAATAGTACTTACATTCTAATTGTTTTATCATCGCTTGCAGATGCAAACATCCGTGAGTTTGGCTTTGGACACCATACGACGCTATTCACAGTACCTTGATGACCTTGTAATACTTCTAATAAAATTTCCTGTTCTTTGTTCCAAATATAAATGGCATTATCATCACTACCACTAATAACATAGGTTTCTGAGTTATCGTTCCCACCAAAAGTCGATCTAATCACAAATTCAGCCTGCTCTAAGTTTTCATATCGTTTTATAACTATTTGTTCATCTAAATCCCATAAGTGTAGTTTATTATATCTAGGTAAACTTATGAGTGCATATCGACCATCATTAGATAAAGTAAGTGCCCTAAGCTCGCTTTGTTCTTGAATTTCACTATTTGTATTGTATATTATTTATTTATTTTAATATTTTATATTTAGCCTTTTTATGTATTATTTATTTATTTATTTGTAAATTTATATTCATTTATATCATTTTACCTAATTTTAGTAATCATTAAACCACTGACATCATATACCACTATTTTTTGATCATACCCAGTGACCACTAATCTATTGGCTGTTGAATTCAAAGACATGTCTACAACACGTATATCGTTCCATTGTTGAAGTAATTCGCCTTCCCCACTATCTATTCTCTATAAATTGATTGTTAAAATAAATATGTTTTTAATATAATAACACTCTATATATGCATCTGTATATATATATATATATATATTATATTCTTATGTATTTATATTTATTTACCCATAATTTTAATGTTCTATCAAATGATCCAGATATAATATGTGTATTGCTTTGTAACCAAGCACAGCTAGTTACTTGTTCAGTATGGCCGACCAAACTTTGAAGTAATTCGCCTTTCTATAAATATTCAAAAAAAAACGAAAAAAAAATTATTTTTTTTCAGTTATGTGCATAAAATAAAATAAAATAGAATTTTATTTAATATTATATAGCCAAAGATGATAAGCTTGACTTACCTTAGGATCCCATATTAATAAGAGTTTTTCTAACCCACATATCGCTAATTTTGAATCATCTGGAGACCATGCTGAAAACGTTATTTGGGAAGGACAACTTAATACCTTTACACGCTGAAAAGTCTAGAAAATAGAAATAAATAAATAGTTATATCATCAGCTATATTATTATATTAAATTACTTTACATATATAGTATTATTTACTTACTTGCATGTCCCATATAATACAGCTAAAATCTTTAGAACAGGATGCCAAGTATCTTCCACAATGAGAAAAAGAAATATGCCAAACTTCATCAGTATGGCCTTTAAGTATTGATATTGTTTTTGTCGGTAATTGGTTTCTGAAAATAAAAAAAAAATAAAAAATTACTCACATGATACTTCAAATGACTAAAATAACTTGTCATCCATTCAATTTTTTTTTTAGGTTTACCTATCGCAAATATGATCCACAAAGAGAGAAAAATTTGTTGAGCTTTTATCATGATAAGAGCATTTACTAACTTGCCATTGGTATGCTTGGTTTATTAAGGTAATCAATCTGTCACGAGGAATCATCATAGAAGGGTCAATGTAACCTATTAAAAGCAGGTGAGAAAAAAATATCTCAGAAATTCATGCACATTATTTTTTTTTTTTTTCACCATTATAAATATAATTTTTAAGTATTAAATTTACCTTGTAATTCATCCAAAAGCCGATATCTTGATTTACTATTTGCACCATCCCAGTTCATTATTTGTTTTACTTCATCAGCAGAAGAACATAAAATTAAACTATAAATTCATTTGTGAATAAATAATTAAAAGATAAATAAACAGTGCAGCTGCATATTTACTTATTTTATGTATAATATATACCTTGATAATTCATGAAGCCGTTCAGTATTTTCCCCTAGAGGTGATAACTCATTACGTAATACACCTAGAGCTTTCATCACTTCTCTTGCCTCTAATAGCTCCAAAAATTTTTGTTGTCGTATTAAAAATCTCCCTTGGTTTAAAGCTTGATCATATAGTTGATCTTTTTGTTTGTTCAAGATGCAGAGTTTAGATAATAGTAATTCACTCTTTGACCAATGACCTTTTAAAATAGCTTCACGGAATTCGGTGACAGTAGAATTTTCAAATAAGACTCCAGAATCTTGTTCTAACATTTTAGCTACATCACTAGAGAATAATAATAATAGTAATGGTAATAATAATGATAATAATAATAATATTAATAATAATATATATTGCGTTAGCTATATGTCTTTTCATAAAATAAACTCTTATCTATGCCAACGTAATAGATACTTAACTGATAACCCAAACTATACAGAGACTGAATCAATAATCGGATTATTTGATCATTCTTAAAGTTAATTTGCTTATGTGATTCGACAGATTGTGTAGTACTTTTTCCAATACTGGTATCAATATTTTTAGTGATTTGCATATCTATTTTTGTTTTTTTAATTTACTGAATACTGATTTTTAAAAAGGGAATAGAAATAATATAGAATATAAAAATAATTAAAATAAGTGAAAAACTAATATAATAAAAATAGATAAAGTTTCTGATAACTGTATTGTATCTTTAATAGTAAATACAAAAAAGTAGTAATGATAGGTAACAAATAAAAATAAAAATAAAAAGGTGTAAAAGAAAAAAAAAAGATATGTCAAAAGGGAAGAGAAGTAAAAAATTAAAAAAAAAATTCGTAGTTCGAATTTTTATTTTTATTTTTTTGCGTGCTAAAAGTAAAAGCATAGAAAAAGCTGAACCAATTATAATACCGTATAACTAAAACCCATTGTAATGATTTTTCTGTTTACATATAATTTTAGCTTTACAATACATATTTCTAAATACACATTCAAAAATAAATATCGTATAAAAATGTATATTTTTACAACACACACTTTATTTTTAGTCATGAGTGATTGAAAAAGAAATCGGAGGTTTAATTTTCTTTTAAATATCTATAATTTTTTTCGAACCTTTTTTTCCTTTTTCTTCTCTTTCTTTCCATATTTATCATGAAAGAAATAAAAGATTATGGTTCTTGGCCCTCACCTCTTTCTGCCGATTCATTAAGTTCTAGTCGAGGTGCTGCTGATGTATGTATTGATACCGTGACTCAAAGTGTTTATTGGGTTGAAGTTGTTCCTTCTGAAGAAGGTCGCGGTCAAATTTTTAAACAAAGTTTAAACAAGACAGCGGTAGACAAACCCGAACCTTTATTACCTATGGGTTATAGCTGTCGTTCAAGAGTCAATGAATATGGAGGTGGTGCCTTTATTGTTTCCAATGGTAAATTAATATTTTCTAATGACCAAGACTTTTCAGTGTATAGCATTGATGTAACGGAGGCTCAAGTAAAACCTCCTCAACGTGTAACAAAAGAAAATAAGTGGAAGCGATTTGCAGATTTTGCTTTCGACGAAGAACGTGGTTTTATTATTGCTATATGTGAAGAACATTTTGAAAACGAGCAACCTAAAGATGTTAAAACAAGTTTAGTGGCTATCCAAGTATCGACAGGTGATATAAAAACGTTAGAAGAAGGCCATGACTTTTATTCTACTCCTCGATTCTCTCATGATAAAAAACAACTTGCTTATTTGGTTTGGGACAATCCTAACATGCCTTGGGATTATACCCAATTATATCTCGCTGATATCCATTATTCTGAAAATGAATCTGTGGTGATAGACTCTTCTGTCCTTGTTAATCCATCCGTAGAAGAAAGTATTGGGGTAAAGATATACGATATATATATATATATATATATATATATATATAAATTGAAAAATGAAGCAAAAAGATTAATAAAATAATAGTAATAATAAAAGTAATTTTTTTATAATATATTAACAATTAACTTTTACTTTTTCTTTTTTTAATAACTGTCATATAGCAACCTGAATTTGGTATAGATAATAAATTATACTTCGTGTCTGATAGATCTGGATTTTGGAATTTATATCAGTACCATGCTGATACAAAGGAAGTTCAGCTTTTATTACCCTCACCTTTGGAAAAAGAATTTGCAGATGCTTGCTGGCGCTTTAATAATTCATGGTACAAACCTTTCAAATCAGACCCCACTAAACTTGTATGTATCAACAAACCCTCCATTTCAATCTTGGATACAGAAAAAAAGACCTTAACAGATCTTCCAACAGGATATAGCCACTTTAATGAAATTAAAACATATACTGATGTTGAAAATAATAATCAAGAAATAATTATTTTGAATGTTAGTTCAACAACTGAACAAGTGAAATTAGTATCTTATAGTGTATCAGAACAATCCATTCAGCAAATTATCAAAGACTCTCCTTTACCACCTTTGAACCCTGAAGATATATCAATTGGTAAAGAAATTGCTTTCCCTACAACTAATGGCAAAACTGCCTATGGTTACTATTATGAGCCTAAAAATTCAAAATTCAAGGGTCCTGATGGGCAACTTCCTCCTTTACGTGTGTTATCCCACGGTGGTCCTACTGCATTTTCAAGTAATGCTTATTCAAATGAAATTCAATATTGGACAACGCGTGGTTTCGCTATTGTTGACGTTAATTATGGTGGAAGGTATAGCAGAATATAGAGAGAATAACAGAAATATAACAAAACAAAGAAGTTTAAAAAGATTTAAAAAGAATCAAAGGAAAATATAAGGGCTTTTTATTAAATATAACTTTGAAATTGTATTTTATTTTATTTTATTTTTATTTTTATTTTTTTAAAAATAGTACTGGATATGGTCGTGAATACAGAAATCGTTTATTAAAACAATGGGGTATTGTTGATGTAGATGATTGTTGTAATGCTGCTTTATATTTGGCTGAGCAAGGATTTGTGGACCGAAGAAAATTAGCAATTGAAGGTGAGTATATAAATATGTAATATTTTTCTATATATGTATACTTGAATTATATTAGGAATTGTGATACGTTAACTCTAATTATTATTATTATTTTTTCTTTTTATTTTTACATTTATTTTGTTTTAAAATAATAAATAGGCGGTAGTGCTGGGGGATATACTACATTAGCAAGTTTGACATTCCGTGATGTGTTTAATGCTGGTGTTTGCAAATATGGAATCTCTGACATAACTCTTCTAGCCAAGGAGACTCATAAATTTGAAGCAAGATACCCAGGTATGCTGTGAATGAACAAATAAAATATATATGTTTAACCAATAAATCTAATATAACTATTATTATTATTATTATTGTTATTGATATTGATATTGATATTGATATTAATAATTAGATCGGTTGATTGGTGAATATCCAAAGGAAAAGCACATATATGAAGAAAGGTAATAAATAGGTTTTATTGAAATGATTAAATTTATTATGTATAAACTAAATTTATTAATGTAAATATTATCATATTATTATCACTTTATTTATAATAGATCACCACTTTTCAAAGCAGATCAAATTAAATGTCCTGTAATCTTTTTCCATGGTAAAGAAGATAAAGTAGTTCCTCCTAATCAAGCAGAAGTAATGGTCGATGCACTTCGTAAAAATGGATTACCTGTTTCATTTGTACTCTATGATGGTGAAGGTCATGGTACGTATTTTAAAACTTTTTTGTGTGAATATTAGATTTATTTATTTATTATTATTTATTAATATTGTTACTATTTGTATCACTATTTGATTATTTCATTAGGTTTCCGTCGTGCTGAAAACATTAAACGAACTTTGGAAGTAGAACAATGGTTTTTAGGTCAAATATTTGGATTTGAAGTGGATGGCATTGAGGGTGTTCCTATCGAAAATTTTCCTCAAAAAGCCTAATCTGTTTTATTAAATTTTATATAAAAAATAAATGTCTTTATTACTTTTTATTTTATTATCATTATTGCTATCCTTATTATTTTTAATATGAGCATTTAGAATTGACTATTAGCGATTAATTATTTTTAAATATAAAATGTTTATTGGATGTATAAAAAGGTCTAACATAGACAATGAAAGAATTTTAGAACATATATATAAATATATATAATGATTTTTCTACTGAATATGTTAAACGCAATAAAAAGAAAATTGAAAAAAGATTACACATTGTATATCATTAATAGCAATTTAAATTTGCAACGAAGAGAAATGTAAATAATAATAAAGAAAAGAGAATCAAAGAAATAAAGCTAAATGTATGAATAAAGATATATAAGTGTGGAAGAGTAAATCACTGCAAATATATTATAATTTCAATTATTGTTCACTAAAAAAATTATAAAAAATAATAATAGTTATTAGTTATAGGTTTCAAATATTATATTTATATATATTCAAACTTACGTAAAGATAAATAAGTTGTTTGTAGCTGCTACAGCGATAGTATTTTCTTGAGGATGCCATGATGCATGAAGAATCTTCTTATTGAAATCAGTAGCATCTGAACCAACAAGACCACCCTTTCCAGTGTTCCCAGCCATAGCCATTTTATTTTTAGAAGATCCTAATTTTTTAGCCTTGAATGCACTCTTATCAGCTTGAAGTGTGATATCTGATTTACCATCACGATCATATAAATGGAATGTGTTATTATAAGAACCAGTCATTACATGGCTATAATTAAATAATATTAAAATAAAAATTAAATAATTACGAAAATATTATTATTATTACTATTATTATTAAAAGAAGGGCATATATTATTACCTATCATCGCCACTAAAAGTACATTCAAATTTATCGAAAATACAATCATTTTCATATAAATCGCATAATTTAGATCTTAATTGGTCATGAATGTTGATAGTTTGTACGGGTCTAGTGTCCATATTAATATCCCAAATTTTTAAAGTCAAATAATCTCTTGATAAAATATATCTACCATCATGACTAAAACTGATATCAGATACCGAAGATATGATTTCTGAAAAGAATGAACGACTAGCTGGATCTTCTGCTTCTTCAAACACTATATATATATATATATATATATATATATTCAAAATTATTAATAAATATGTATATAGAATTATCTCTTTACATTATATATTTATTTAAATCACATGCATAATATATAATTAAATAAAAAAGAAATATCATTATTACCTTTAGCATGACGGTCACATAACGCAGATTCACGCATATCATTTAATTTGATGGTTCCTTTACTTGAGCTGTATATAAACATGTTGCAATGATATGGATGAAATTCGGCAGCTGTAATAACTTCAGTTAATTCTTCCATATTAGCAGGTTTGATATCCACAATATCTATTGAATTATAATGAAAAAAATAATGTAAAAATAAAAATAAAAATGAAACAAGTTGAAAAATTAAATTATAATTATTTTTAGGATATGGTGTTATTAATTCACTTACTGAAAGATTGGTCCGATATATTCAAGTTCCACAAGTTGATACGTAAATCATCAGCAGAAATATATGTTTCCCCATCAGAGTTAATAGATATAGAGTTGATATGATAGGCATGAGCTAAGAGAAATATAATAATAAAATAATAATAATAATGATAAAATAAAATACTTATTCTGATGATCATTAAAGCCCTTTATATATGAATATACATATTATTTCAATTTTAAATTTACCATTGGCATAAACTTTTCTAGGAGCAGCAGCAATGATAGTATCTTGATGTGCTAATTTTGGTATACGTAAAACATTGTTGGCAGGTTGTTGGGATTGATCATATAAGCTATTTTCAGCTACCACTTTTAATGATTTTTCAAAAACTTTCCATAATTTGATTGTTTTATCTAAAATTAAGTGGAAAGGAAAAAAAAAAAAGAAAAAAATAAGAATATATAATCAACCACCCGATGAATAATTATTATAATCATATTTTTTTTCTTTCTCTTTTTTTACCATTTGTTGAGAGTAAGAAATGAGCTGAATTTTGTCGTTTACACCATTTAATTTTATTGATTTTTTCTTCTATTTCCAAACTCTTGAGGTAATCAAATTCGGCTTCGTGGGATTGAAATTCGGTATGAAATTTATATTCACAGCCTTTTTTCTATATAACAGATATAATATATATACATATACATATATATATATATTTATATATATTTATATATATTTATATATATTTATACATATTTATATATATATATTAGTACGATAATACGATTTTTTTCTAAAAATAAAAATTGAAAAACAATAATTCTTTTTATTATATACTCTATTTTACATACACTATCATTACGTTCAAATAAAACTACGCGTCCACCCTTATCACCAGTAGCAAGGTAGTCACCAGTTTGATCAAATTCAACAGTAGATATAATATCAGCTATTTAAAAAGGTAAAATAAAATAAAATGTATATTTATGTAATCAGTATATATTATTTTTTATTTTTATCAATTACTCAATATGTTTTTTTAAAAAGAGCAATATACAATATCCTTATATTCATACACACATCGATACAATTTTTCAATATGTTATTGTCAGATGAATTATTATTTTCTCTTTTTTAAAAAAATAAACTAAAATAAAATAAACTACCTTCTGTTATATCATCAGACTCTCCTTTATCACCAAAACATTGTGCAAATTTCCAATTATGATCTTCTTTGATATTCATTATAGCTTTTGAAGTTATTAATATTTTTTATTATATTTTTTATTGGTGAAAATTAATAAGTAAAAAAAATACAAAATAAAAAAGCGAGGGAGAGAGAGAAAAAAGTAGAAAAAATTGAACGGATTAAAAAATTCGAAAACTCGTGCGGAATTTTAAAAAATGACATAATCTAAAAATTTACTCTTTAATTGTTATATAAGAAAAGTGTTTATTTATATGTGTATATAGATTACTGTTTTTCGCATGTTGCTATGATTCAATTAGGTAAATTAATTAACTTTATATACACGATTATATATATACATATATATTACCTCTCGTAATATAATGAAATTAAAACGGTAGTTTTATTTATTATTTTATAAAATTAAATACTTTATTTTCAGTTATTTAAAAAAAAATCATGTATAACAAAAAGAATATAAAAATATATATTACTATTATAAATTATATAAACATATAATCTTCGAATAATGGAGATGAATATCTTTTTTTTTGCATTGACTATTCCTCCGTGACCGTAATACAACCCACTGAGAAGAATTATAACCTGCTGAGAAATAAGTTCCTGAGCGGTCACAATTTTTTAAAAAGTACTGAATATTTTTGAATTCCTTCATTTTTTTTTTTGCTCTTTTTTGAATTTTTTTCAAGCTCTATTTTTTTTTAAAAAAATAACTTTTACAGTGAAAAAAGGTTATTCTCAAAGCATAGGACGGAACACCTGTTGTTATAAAAAAATATTAGATTATTTTGTCCTTGCCTTTGTTATTCCTTTTAAATTGGTGACTATCAATGTCAATAACTTCAAATAGCTCAAATGTTTGTCGTCATTTATGGATCAAACGTTTCTGTTACAATATTATAAAGGTACAACATGGACGATCAGTAACGGTAG
Organism: Cunninghamella blakesleeana; assembly: GCA_017871115.1. NCBI lineage: Eukaryota > Fungi > Mucoromycota > Mucoromycetes > Mucorales > Cunninghamellaceae > Cunninghamella > Cunninghamella blakesleeana. Next base: position 4,552,428 of record JAFCIZ010000005.1, read on the forward strand.
CAGCAAAACAAATCAATCAATCAACACATAATAATTTTTTATCGACACCAACTATTTTATCATCGGTCAATAACACTAAAACTATACCAAATAATAATAGTTTCACACAAAAAACATTACAAAAAGCAGTTTCAAACCATGTCAAAGCAAATCAATTTAACGAAGCCCGTCAGCTATTAACAGAATATTATAATACAACAGGTCATATTCCAAGTATTTATTCATATAATACAATAATGAAAGGTTTAGCAAAACAGTTCCAGTATGACTATAGACAACGAGAAGCTCATGCTTTACTTGACGATATGACCAAATATGGCAGACTACCAACGTGCGATACATATATGCAACTATTATTAGGATATGCTGTTCATACAAATCATATTTCTTCAACATCAACCACTACTACTACTTCTTCACCATCGTCAGCTTTAGAAGTATTAAGGAAAATAAAGCAATTATTTCATCTTTTCCTTAAAGTCGAACATCAAAAGGGATATAAAAGGACACACTTTAAAATAAAAAAGCTGATACAAGTCATGTCAGGTTCTGGTCATATAGCTATTCTACCAACAATGATTACTGCTTTAAAAGCTGGAATTAAATTGGATATTCATGTGTGGAATGAATCACTCCAAGGATGTGTTAGAGGAGGGTTTTTAGACGCTGGAGAACAGCTTTTAGAGATTATGCGATCATCTCTACAACAACAACATAATGCCATTATTCCAATACCAAATGCAACATCATATCATATAATTATAAGTGGATATCTTGGTCAAGGAAATAAATTAAATACGGCATCATGTAATATCAATATGGATAAATCAATAGAGTTATTTCAAAAAATGATGGAGGATGGGATTATAGCGAATCATCATATCTATCAGTCATTTATTTATGCATATGCATCATTATCATTATCATCGTCATCGTCATCAGAACAAATATTTAAACATAATAATAATAATAATAATAATAATAACAATAATAACAATAATAATAATAATAATAATAATATCAAAGATAATCCAATAGAAACACTTCAAAAATTATGGCAAGCTATGATTACAACATTAACAAATGATCATAAATTAGACGACCATTTTTTGGCTACATTATTAGATTATTATATAAAACATGAAGGATATTCAGCGATAGAACAAGTTTATTGGGATCTAAGATACCATAAATATAAAATATCAAGAAAATTAATAGGATATTTTAATAATACTATTATTGCATGTGCTCATCAGCAACACCTTATATCAAGCATTGCTATGTTTTACGATATGTTAAGTCATGGGTTTGGAGCAAACAATCGAGCTGTAATGTCTTTATTACATGCTTGCATAGATAGATGTCAACTAGATACCAGCGAACAAATTTTGCAAGTCATGGAAGAAGCGTTACAAAAACCAGCACCTATTCATCAATATACAGTACTCATACGTGGATGTGTACAACAAGGTCAAATAGAAACAGCTAATAATATATTCATAAAACTATTACAGCATTATAAACAAGAAGAAAGGGATAACCTGACACTCTTGTCATCAGCATACACCTACATGATACAAGGATATTTTAAATCAAATCAAATCAATGAGGCTGAATCATTATATCAACAATATAGACAATTCCAATATGAATTATTTTTAAAAAAATACAAATATAAAAATAATAGTGAATATAAAATGAAGGTGAAAGAAGCAGATACTATCAAAAAACCATTGATTAATGCTATGATAGAAGGGTATGGGTTATTAGGGCAAAGTAAAAAATTAAATGAATTTATTAGTCAGAATTATATTGAAAAATTTAAAGATGTTGAAACACTTGCAACGTTAATACAAGCTAAATTACAATATGGTGATGTGAAAGGCGCTGAGCTCCATTTAGAATTTGCATTGAAACGGTATGATGTCAGTGATCTACACTCATCGATAGAAAAAGTATTAGCATCATTTGCTTTAGATGGGAATATTTCTGCTTGTGAACATTGGGCTAAGGTGCTAAAGTCAAGAAATGAGGAAAAAAAGAAAACAGCAATAGCAACAACAACTCCATTGGTTGAAGCTTTACTTGTATGTTATGGTCAAGCTGGCCATTTTGAAAAGCTCAAGGAATTATATAAAGAAGTAAATAGAGATAAAAATATATTATTAGAAACTGGAGTTTATAATAAGATTAATAATGAATGGTTGAAAAATTGTACATAGTAAAGTTTAATTATTGTTATTATTATTATTATTTTTATAATTATATACTTTTTTTTTTTTTTAATATTTCAATTTAAAATTTATATTTATGTTTACGTATATATATATATATATATATATATATGTATATATTTAATTTATATTTATTTATTAGTTGAATTTGTACTATTATTATTATGATTTGGTATATATACCCTAAAAAATACAAAGTTTTAATAAAGAAAAAACTCGTCATGTGATGGTATTAAGCTTTGATAAAATTTCGTTACACTGTTATTTTTTCTTTTTTTGGTAATATATGCTGTCATATTTAAATAAAATTTTTTATTAGTTTTTTTTTATTTTGATTCTTTTTCTTTTCCTTTCATTATTTACTTTTTATTTTTTATTTTTATTCAACTTCATATATATCCCCTTTATACAAATTCTTTTAAAACTCCTTTCTTTTTCAATCCCTCACCCTTAAATAATTCATCTGCTTATAATCTATTACTTTTCTAACTTCTACCTCTTATGATATCATTGATTAGCAAAAAGTGGCAATCTCTTAAAAAACGAATTAAGGACAATATTCACTTTTTACAACTTCATTACTTATATATAGCCTTTATTATTTTTATATTTTCTGGTTTATATTATTGCTCTCCTGGAACCTCTTGGGATTACATCGATGCTCTATATATGGCAGCAACTGGTTGTACCAACACTGGAACAAACACAATACCTTTGTCAGCAATGACATCTTACCAAGTATCCGTATTATATTTTTCCTCTTTGTTTGGCTCTCATGTCATTATATCATTTGTTATTGTTATGGTGCGAAAACATTATTTTTCAAAACGGTTTCAGGAAGTATTATTATTTAATAAAGCTAGAAAAGCAAGGGAAGCTAGAAAACGACGTACTAATTATAGTAACCAAAGACCTAGTATTACTATTTCAACAGCAACTGGTGTAAACAAATATTCTTTGGATAACAACAACTTTCGTAGCTATAATAATAATAATATTAACAAGTTAATAATTAAAGAACCTGATCAACTTCTAGACCCAAGCTCTGGACACACAACAATATCAATATCGACTGATCATAATGAAAATAAAAACATACAGGTATCGCCATCTCAACCATATCCTAAGACAGCTAAGGATGTAATAGAATCGTATAGACAACATGAAAGATTTTTAGAAGCTGAAAATCAAAGTAAACAAACTTTATTTGAGGAAAAAGAAGAAGATGAAAAAGAAAAAGAAGATAAAAAAGAAAAAGAGGATAGAGAAAATGATGCTAAATTTTGTAATGCATCAAAACAACAGTTAACAATTAGTACCTCGAATAACATGATAAATTCTATTGTATCTTCACCTGTCTCAATCACTGGAAATAATAATATTATATTTGCCGATAATGTAAGCGAACAGCGTGAACATGCGCGCCAAAGATTTGAAGCAAAAAAAAAACTGGAAGAGCTAAAAAGAAATGAAAAACTATCATCTCCATCATCTAACCTACACTTTACTAATACCATCATCAACAGCAACAATAATAACAATAATAGTAATAGCATTGATATCAACGATACAGTGGATTATACCAATGAATATGATGCTACAGATATTTTATCGCTTGCTCAAGATCAAATGGAATTGACTAAAGAACAACGTTATCAAATTGGAGGTGCTGAGTACCGTGCTTTAGATTTATTAAGCTATGTGATTCCAATCTATTATTTTGGCTTAATTCTTGGATCAGCTTTTGCTTTTCGAATTTATATTGCCGTCTCACCTTTTGCACAACAAGTGTTATTAACCAGTAATGGCCCTGAAAATCCTATTAATCCATGGTATATGTCCCTCTTTATTACTCTATCTGCCTTCGACAATTTAGGTATTAGTCATTTGGATGCTGGCCTGGTACCATTTCAAAATGCACCATTTCCTTTACTACTTTTAGGATTTCTTATTTTAGCTGGTAATACTGCTTATCCAATCTTTTTAAGATTCATTTTATGGACTATGTATCGTTTAACTCCAAAGTCCTACGCAATGCATCGTGAAACACTTCATTATTTATTAGAAAATCCAAGAAGATGTTACACAACATTATTCCCTTCTCGTCAAACTTGGTGGCTATTTGCTATTTTATTAATGATTACGCTTACTGAATTAGTTGTGTTTGTTGTAACAAATTATTGGTTACCTGTCACCGATGGATTATCTGTTTCTACTCAAATATTAGATGGTTTATTTCAAGGGATTGCAACCAGAAATGGTAAATATTAATTTATTTTATTAAAAAAAATTATTTTTAGAAATAAAAATACGAAAAGCAAAGATATTGCTTACATTATATATGCATTGTATATATTTATATATTACTATTATCATTTTTATTATTATTAATATAGCTGGCTTTTCCGTAATAAATTTAACTCAGGTGAATCCAGGCACAATCATTGTGTATATAGTAGCTATGTACATTAGTGTTTACCCAGTTGCCATTTCTATGCGAAACAGTAATGTCTATCAGGTAATTTTATTAATAGAGATAAAAATAAGAGAAAGTATTACACATATTATGTAATTATAATCTAATAGTTTATTTTATTATATATATATATGTATTAAAAATAGGAACGATCTTTGGGAATGTATCGTACAGGTGAAGATGATATTGAAGACAACGATGATTATAATGAAGAAGGAGGAATTATTTTAAAATTAAAAAGACAACGGACTCTCAACAGTATCATGACAGCCTCTAAAACAATAATTAAGAAACCTGATTTTTTTGTAATCACGCAAATCCAACGACAAATAACAAAAGATATATGTTGGGTCATCATTGGTATATTTCTTATATGTGTGCTAGAGGCTCAATCGATTATATCACCAAAGGATATCACCGTCGTCACAGTCATTTATGAATGTATATCAGCTTTTGGAAATGTTGGATCGTCCATGTCAAATTATGCAACATCACAAAGTGCTCAATATAGAACATTAAGTAAACTGATAATTATCATTCTTATGTATCGTGGACGGCATCGTGCTTTACCAGCTGCTATTGATCGTGCTGTACTTTTACCATCTGAACAATTAAATCGATCTGAATCCCAGCAGCAACAGTTACAACGACTTCATAGAAATTCTGCAAACGTAAATACTGGATTTGATTATATACATAATAGTAACCAACCCAATATCAGAATATATAAACGTTGTGATACCTTTTAAATACCATTTATACTATTTTTATACTCTTTTCTACCTTTTTTATGTAATATGTACTTATTTTATTTTCAAAAAAAAGTAATACAATCGCCAGCATTTAATAAACTAAACATTATTTCCATTTACTTATTACATATTATTCATGAATTGATAAAAAAAAAAGTAGAGCAGAAATTGTAAAAAAATACAGTAACTGAGAAGAAAAAAATGATGATCAAAAAAAAAAAAAAATTGTGTTTACAAAAAAAGGTTTTTGGGAAAAGATTATTTTTATTCATTGAGACAAGCAGTATAAAATGAAATTAAGACAAGTAGAAAAAAGAATGATTATGATCACTTACAATAAAAGGAGGTAATTAGAAAGATGTAGAATAAAAACATTTATTTTCTATAATATCTATTTCTTTTATAAAATATCTGGTAATTATAATATTATTCTATTTATAAAATTATAATTATATAATACACACAAACACATACTAATACATATACTAATAATCTATTCTATTTTTTTTTTTTTTAATCCAAGACATTTAACATGTCATCAATCGAAGTGAATTTTTCTCTTGGTTTACCTAATTTTTTACCAATTTCAAATTCTGCCAATTCAATTTTCTTCCAATCTTTATATGTAACATAACGAATTTGCCGGCGATTCAACAAATGCAACAAGTCGTCGTCATTATTATTATTATTATTTGTAGAGGATAAAAATGGCGCATTGTTTTTAATATCTTCCAAAATCGTATCAGCTGTTTCATAAGCATCAGACATAGTTGACACAATCACACCAGTAGGACCACGTTTTAACCAACCTGCAGTATACTTCCCAGGAAGAATATTTTTATCATGGTCTATGATTCTACCATATGTATTTGGTACTAGCCCTCTTTGATGGTCAAAGGGAATTCCTTCCATAGGTAAACTTTTATAACCAATACTACGTAAAACCAGTCCACATTCTTGTGTTTCAAATTTCCCTGTACCTATAGCTCTCTGCTTTTCAATAGAGCCTTCCAATTGGTTGATTTCATATCGAATCCCTTTTACTATATCTTTATGCTGTTGTTGGTGATGATGAGTTGTTAAAATTTCCACAGGACTTCTTAAAAATTTAAGATGCCATGATTTATCCCCATGATTATCTTTTTTTGTTGTATCCAAAAGAGACATTAATCTTTTTAAAGGACGACTTTTGTTCAAATAATCTTGATGTTGTTGAATTTGCTGATGAATCCACATATGATCCGCTTCAAATCTCACATTTGGTAATTTTAGCTGTTCTCTTAATTCTTTAGCAGTAAAGGAGACTTGTAATGGACCACGTCTACCTACTACATGAACATGCTCGATTCTACTTTTACTGAGTGCTTCCAATGCATATTCAGTGATATCTGTTTTCCTTAATTCATCAATGGGACTTAATAACACACGAGCCACATCTAAAGCAACGTTTCCTTGACCAATAATTACAGCTGTATCTGTATCTTCTAATGGTAATTGTAAATCACGATCTCTAGGTAATCCATTGTACCAACCAACAAATGTACGTGCTGAACTTGACCCATAAGCATCTTCTCCGGGAATTCCTAATTGGCGATCTTCACTGGCACCATATGAAAATAGTATTGCATCGTAAAATTGCTCGAGCTCTTTCACTGTGATAGCCTTTGTTCCATTATTACTATTGTCGCTACTGTTATCACCGCCTCCAATGGTAACATTACCAAAAAAGCGAAATCGATCATCCTCTGCTACCTTGTCAAATGTCGTCATAACGTTCTATCATTATTTTAATAAAATAATAAATAATACAATAATAATAATAATAATAATAATAATAATAATATATTAACAAATGTCAATAAATAAATATATAAACACTTTTTTTATCTAATAACAGTAACAATACTAGTATCTATTTCTATTTCATTTTATAATGCATTTAATTTACCTTTACTTCCGGATGATCAGGGGCTACACCATAACGTACTAAACCATGAGGAATTGGTAAACTGTCAAACATATCAATATGAGTATCTATATGATCTTTTAATAAGCGGTGTGAGGTATAAAATCCAGCGGGACCACTCCCAACCACTGCTAAACGGAAAGGCTTTTTTGCTCCTGATACTGTAGTTAATGCCCTTTTAAACATGTCACATTAATTTATTTAAAAGTAGTAAAAAAATAAAATACTTTAAAAATAATATAAAAAAGCGAATTAAGGAAAGAAAAAAGACAGAAATAAAGGGGTGGAAAAAAACTATATATGAAAAAGGAAAAAAATTATCCGTAGCCGGTGACGACTGGAAAAAAATGGCGGAGTATAAATAAATTTTAAAAAGATTTTTTTTAAATAACCTATTTTTTCACTCTCACTTTATTTGTTTTATATAAGTATTAAACTTTACTTTTATAAATTATGCAACTTGATTTTGACACTCTATCAGAATGGTATGATCAACCATTAGATACTATTACAGAAATAAATGCTTCCAATAAAAATATCACTCATGTTCAAGACATCTCTTCTTGTTCAAAATTAAGAAAATTGAATTTAGCAAACAATGATTTGACAAACGATACTGTCAACTTTTATGGATTAAATAACTTGACCGTTTTGAAACTTAGCCATAATAACTTTAAATCTTTGGAAGGTATAGAACATTTAAAACAACTTAATGGTAAGTTAATTACTTTAAATAATGTATTTTGAATTTTTGGTATATAATAATAATAATATTTTTACCTTTTATATTGATCTAACTTAATTTGCTTTGATCTATTTAATTTATTTTATTCAATTTATTTGTATGATAGTATTACAATTGGATAATAATAATATTGATGTTATGACAGAACATATATCATCCTTGAAAAACTTAAAAGCTCTTATATTAAATCATAATGAAATATCAATGGTGGAACATATACAAGATTTGAAGCAACTTAACACATTAGGTAAAGAAGAAAGAGGTGCATATATACATAACATCAACACACATATACACTTTCTCTCTTTCTCCCAAAGTAATATATATATATATATATATATACATTATTCATTTTGATTATTATTTGTATAATTTTTATTTTTAGTTCTTTCTCACAACAAAATTAAATCATTAAGTGGTGCATTAGTCGGTTTGGAATCCTTGGCTAAAATATCAGTGTCACATAATTCTTTAAGAAGAATACCTGATCTATCAGCTTATGCAACTACCTTAAAATCACTTCGATTAAATGACAATTCAATCAAAGAAGTTTCACCTAGTATAAGAACTTGCCAGGCCATAGAAATTTTGGATTTAGGAAACAATAAAATAAAAAAATGGAGGTAATGTTACTACATAAAGTCATTATATAAATACACTTGTTATAAAAAAACACCTAAGTAATATATAAAAAATTTTCTTTTTTAAAAAATTATAATAATGTAGTGATGTTGCACCATTAGGATCATTATTAAATTTACATGAATTGAATTTGAAAGGCAATGAAATTACGTCAAAAGAAGATTATAGAGAAAAAATTCTTGCTTTAGTTCCTTCCCTTAGAATATTAGATGGTCAACGATTTGATAGTAAATTTTTAGAGCGTAAACAAAAACAAACAACCAATTTAAAATTAATGGAAAAGAAAGATAGATTAAAGCGTGAAAAATTAGAAAAATTAAATCAACTAGAAACAACGGAAAAAGTCAAAAAACCAAGACATAAAAAACTAGTACGTCAAGAATTAGAACAACAACAAAAATTGTCGAAAAAGCAAAAATCTGAAAAGAGGGACGAGACCAACATAAAACTCAAAAAGAATAAAGAAAAAGGAACAGTAGCAAAAGAAGAAATGGATATAGATCATGCTGAAAATAAGGACAAGACTAAAAAAAGAAAAAGAGACCAATTACATAATAATGATGACGATAATGAAATTCAGGATAGAAATGAAATGAAAAGAAAACCTAAATCTGACAAAAAAAAGAAACATGATAGTTTCTTTGATGCGAATGATACAATTGTTGATACAATTGCTAAGGATACGGATCAACCTATTACTAGCATTTCGTCTATTAAACCAAATATAACAACAGAAAGTACTATCACAGCAGAAACGAACTCTAAGTCCAATTCTTCAGAACAAAAACCTAAACAACAACCTCTTAGAAAGAATGAAAGAACAGGAGTATTATCTATTATTGACAAAACAAAAAATATCAAGAAGAAAGCAAAGACCGAAGATATAGTTCAAACCTTGGAAAATTTAAAACAAAAAGAAGATCAAGTATCTACCGGTTTAGGTGCCGATGGTTGGGATTAATGATATATATACAAATATATAGAGCTTAATTAATATAATAAATATTAGAAAAAAAATCAGTGCGTCTTTACCTTTTTTATATTGAACCTTATTTTTATTTTTTTAAATTTTCACACTTGATTTTTTTTGAACCGGAGGTTCAAACTTTTTTATAAACATCAAGAATTTTTCCCTTCATTTTTTCTTTTCTTTCTCTTTTTCTCTTTCATTTACTTTTTTTTTTTTAAAAAAAAAATAGATTTATATACATAAATATACTCTATACTTATTAGTATTCCAAATTTACAATAAAAGAAACTAAATTTATATATATCTACCTTCTCAAGTATCAAGGATACATCTTTTATATACTACCTATACACAGATCTAACCGTCATGACAAATAACACTAAAACTCAAAACTCTTTGTTATCAAAACAACTCTCATATAATAATGTATTTTTATTTATTCCCAATCTCATTGGTAAGTATATATATAAAGAAGTAGAGAAATATATTAAAATAGAGTTGGAAAAAGAATAAATACACATATTTGCGCATGTATGTGTATGTGCATCTTTATACTTATATATATGTATATATTATAAATAGGTTATACACGAATCATACTTGCTTCTATGGCTTTACACTATATGCCCTACCATCCTAAAGTATGTGTCGCCTTATATTGTATTTCTTGCTTGTTAGACGCTGTTGATGGCAATGCTGCTCGTTACTTTAATCAATGTAAATTTTATTATTATTATTATTATTATTCAACACATACACAAAGGGGAAGAGGGAAAAAGAGAGTAAAAAAAAATATAGAAGGAAGCCACTAATATATTGCGTTTGTATATAAATTATTTATAAACAACATTCCATTAATAGCGACTTTATGAATTTTTTAGGTAGTAGATTTGGTGCTGTACTTGATATGGTGACTGATAGGTAATAATATGAATACAAGCGCATACACACATACGTACATATGGATATTTATGAAATAGAGTGAAAGAGTGTTAAAAATAATAATAGGGGATAGAGGGAATAAATGAATGAATGATCAGTATATATATAAATATTAAATCGATTTTTTATGTTATGCTGTTATAAATAGATGCACTACTACTTGTTTACTATGCTTCCTTTCTATTCGAAACCCTGAATGGACCATCCTTTTCCAATTTCTTATTTCTCTTGACTTTGCTTCACACTATATGCATATGTATAGGTAAGTTATAATATATAAAAATAAAAGGAAAAGAATGTATATATCACAAAAAAAAAAAAGATAGTGGATAAAAAAGGATATTCTGTTTTATGAAACATGAAAATAATTTTTTTCTTTTTTTTTCAAAAACTTCAATTATAGTTCTATGACTGAAGGATCATCAAGCCATAAAAAGATTGCCGAAGGTGGTAGCTGGTATCTTCGTCTTTATTATACTAATAATGTAAGTGTAAAACGTGAAAAAACATAATATAAATATATAAACATAAAAAAATGGAGTGTTAATATATAGTAACATGTGTAATTTTATTGGTGTTATTTTTTTAGGTGATTTTGTTTATCATGTGTGCTGGAAATGAATTATTTTTTGTACTTTTATATATCCTAAGTGTTGCTAATGTTGGTCCCTTAAATGGTAATATAGGATAATCAAGGATAAAAAAAAGTATATTCGTATTATATAATATATCAGTATACTTACATGTTTTTTTTTTATTTATTATTATTATTTTTTAAATACATAGTTTTATGGTTAGCTGCTCTTAGTGTTTCAGGATTAATTTGTTTTGCTAAACAATTTATTAACGTAGTTCAAATCGTTAACGCTAGTAAGGTTTTAGTGGCTATTGACATGGAAGATAGAGCAAAAGCTTTGAAAAACCAATAGAGTATTTTTATATCATTTGTATATTTTTTTTATATATATACTTTATATATATTTATAATCATAAAAAATAAAAAAAATTTAAAATATAAATAATATCATATCAGAATTTTAAAATATTCTTTGTAGAAAGCTTATTATTTTTTAATTGATCTGAGTTGAAGATCTTTTAAAAATTATCATATGATATTTTATAGATAAAAAAAATTCATATTCCCGCTTAAGCAAAAAAAAATGTTGGGTTTAACTACTTTCCCCATACTTTTTTATCAGTTTTATTTTACATTAACAAATAACTAAATATGGTAGAAATTTAATCATAGCGTGCTTGTTCTAAAAAAAACTCTTCTTTTTTCTACAAAGAATAGCTCATCGTAATATTAATTAAAGAATATATGATTGTATTTATGTTTGTATAATTCATTTTATTTTATAAATATGTAAAATAATAATAAAATAAAATTAGTTTATGTAATATAAGGGTGACATTATTCCACCCGTTTTTATAAATAATTTAACTCTTATATGACAAATACCAAATTAGGAAAGTGTCATGGCGCTTTGGTCACTTTTAAAAAAGTAAAAATATTTTCATGCTACATGCACCTAAGTACATTGAAATCTTTTCCTTTCAATCCTTTTTTTTAATTGGTAATATTATATACGACTATGTTTATTTTTTTATTTCGTATTTATCTCGATTTTATATTAGATAACTTTGCCTTAAATTTTTTTTACTAGTTTAATTGCCAAGTGTATAAAGAGTTAGTTAATATTTTTATAAATGTATATTGTGAAAATGGCTAAATTATTATTTATTATTTTAATTTTCATTATATAACAATATCTAATATATATATATATCTCACTATCAAATATATCCCAAGCTACAGAAGGTTTCTCTATATATTTTATTTTTTCTAAATCTAGTGATTCATATTCGTTTTGTTGAGTTGGCTATTGGGTGTACTTAATAAGTATATTGTACTTTAATTTACTTCTTGTTTATTTATTTGCTGTTATATAGGTGTCGATAGAATAGTTACATTATTTTCAAGTAAAATTCAATACAAAATAATTGTCATATATCTTTTTCCTAAATCGTTTTTAATATCAAATTGCGATCAGTTTTGATTAAATATATTTGTTTCTAAAGAATACAATATAATAAAATAATAATAATAAAATATATAATATTGTTTACTAGTTTATTGATAAACTATAAACATGCCTCTTTTTAGTATTATTATTATTGTTATTACCACAACCTATAGATATTTATTATACCTATTTTTTTTTATTCTTTTTAAAAAACATCATGATCTAATTTTGAACTTTTATATCTTTCTTTTATTCTTGAAGTTATATAATTAAGGACTCAAATATTTGATCACATTAAATTCAGTTGCATCCTAAAGGACATTTTTTAGATTTTATAGATTGATTGTATATAAATAATGATATAAAGTCTAATTAGAACTTGATTTCTTTGACAATAATATAAGCTACTGTTTCAAAAATTCTTTTTTATATCATTTCTTTAGATTTAAATAATACTTACAGTCATTATAATCAAAATAAAATAAAGTATCAGTATGGTAATGAAAGAAAGGATTATTATTTTATAAAAATAGAGGTAAATAAATAAATAATAAGGTAAGATTTTATTAATTTATTAGAAACAATTAAAAAGAAAAAGTGAAGAAAAGATAAAGATTGTTTTAATTACTTTTTCGTACAAATAAAAAAAAATATACTAGTAATGTAATTATTATAAAATAAAATAATTTGTTTTTTTAGAATTCTCTTTTTCCATTGTAATGCTTTAAACATTTTTTTCTTGTATTCTTTAAAAAAAATCGTATCCCTTCACGGTCATGTAACAATGAAGGGAATTATCTGTGCATTTTACAAGGTCAGAAGATTGATTATAATTAAGGTTTGAGGTATAAACTTTAGAAAGCGGGGGAACAGCTGTCCATTACAAGTCATTTAAAATAAAATGATAAAATAAATAAAATAAAGTACAAATTATTTTATTTTTATTATTATAAAAAATAACAAAAAAAGTAAAAGTGAAATAAAGAAAAGGACAAATAATTATGTTTTTATCTACTGCTTCTTCTTTATTTTTCCTACATGCCTGAATATAACCTAACATTATCAACCGCAAACAGGACAAAAAAAAAGATTGTATGAGTTATTCTTTTATTTATTTATTTTTCTTTTATAAAAAAATTCAAAAAGTATAACCATGCGTTATGATAATTTTTTTATATATAATGACGACAAATATAACAACAAAGATAATCCATATATATAGTTGGTTTTTAGTGTACGTTTTATGTAATGGATTTTTCCATAGATATTGAAATAAAATACAGAAAAAAATGATGCAGTGGATATGATCATACAAATAAATTAAAAAGTAATATTAAATATAAAAATGAAAAAAAAAAATATAAAGTATAAAGTATAAAATATAAAATATAAAATTAAATATATAAAAGTAATAGTAATATAAAGAAGTTAGGTGATTATAATCTAATAGTAGGTTCAATAACTAAGGCGGTATATTCATGATCTTGAACTGTATTATCAAGCATGTTGTATGATAATTGTCGTTCTCTTGGTTGGCGCTGTGGTACAGATTGTGGTTGTATTTGTTGCTGTTGTTTAAGTGCTAATAATTCATCTTTTTCTAAACCAAGGGTATTATCTTCATCTTCATCTTCATCAATTATACTTACATGACCTAATTTATAAAAATAAAAAACATAAAGTAAGTTTATGGTCAGCAACCCATTTTTCCTTTTTGACTTTTTCCAGCAATGACAATAAAATAAATATACTTACTTTGCGTTCTTTTCTCCAACTTAACAATTGATTGAGGAGCGCCATCCATATAATGAATACTATTACGATTACTTCGAGGACGAGACAAATGAGATGCACGAGAAGAGTTGAGAGAAAGATGGCTATAATTATTATTGGTAGGTATCATTGTATTCAAGGTATAAGCATTATATTCAGCAGCAGAAGAAGGAGGGGGAGTAGTATTAGAGATACTATTGTTATTATTATTTTCTTGAGAAGGTGAAAAATTAGGTATGAGAACATTGTTTGCATCGTCATGTTTTGTCCAGAAAACATAATCAAATTCAGATAAAAATAAATTGAAAAGTACAGCAGGGATACCAAGTGTAGCAGAAAAAACAATACCGATGTTTCTTAGGGTCATTTTGTTTACACCAGAATTTTCAACTACACGAATTAAATGAGCTGATAAAGTACGTAATAATGTATAATTTGCTAATGGTAATGTGGATACAAGTCTACCTAATTCATTTGTACGCTCTTGTCGATCATTAATATCTATTATTATTATTATTTTAAAAAGTGAAATAACAATAATAACAATAATAATAATATAGTTAATATACAAATTATTTTAGATCTTGTATAATTTTTAATCTTTATTATAAATATATATTTATATAACTTACCAGCTACACGTAAGAAATCATCCAATAATTCTTCTGTTAAAACACTTCCAGGTAATTCACGGAACCACATTTTTAATAAACCAGCAATAGCGTGAACTTCATAATTATATTCGTCAAGTTCTAAAAGTAAGACATCACCTTCTACACTCGGGATAATTTAATTAAAATAAAATAAATTGAAAGAAAAATGAATAAAACATACTTGAGAATATCTCTTTATATATATGATCTAATACTACTTTTAATCTTATTATTTTACCTTCATTAAATTTTTCTTTCAATTTTCTAATCTTTGCAGCACTTCCACTTAAACGGTAAATACCTTCTTCTTGAGCAGCATCCTTTGCTTCCAAATATTCAATACAACGGTAAACAATAGCTGGTAATTCATATTTTTCAGAGATACGACGCACATTCACAGCTTCTTCTAAAGGAATACCAAATACTTGGTTTGGACCACGTTCACCTATAGGAGTAGGTGTTGTATCTAACAAACCTACTAAACCATTTGAATTCATTAATGCAGTTGCTTGTTCTGGGCTAAGTCCTTGTAAATTAGGTAAAGTAGCTATATTACTATCGTTGGTGGTAGTACCAGCAGATTTCTTTCTTCCCCAAAAATTACGAGATTTTCCACTATTCTTTTCCTCCATTGCAGTATTATCATTTTGATGTTGGTGTTCTGATATTTCTCTCATGACATTTTCATCTAAACTAGATCGTTGGCGAGCATGACGTTGTTGATTGGAATCTTTTCTTTTCTTTTTTAGACTAGAAGCATCGGATCGAGAACGTTGTAAATATTTATTTAATTGTTGACGATAATCGATAGGCTGTTGTTGATTAGATGAGGAAGGCTTTTGACCAAGGTTATCATGATCCACATACTGTTTCATAGCTTCTACCCATTGATCTCGTTCCATATCAGAGTCAGCACATAATACATGTCGATGGATACCATTAGGTGCGGATTTTTTAGGTTCCAAAATTAAAAATGCGTGACGGTAAGCATCTTCAGATCCTGATTGTGTTATTTGACTACCAATTTGTGCATATACCAAATTAATTGAACCAAGATATTGACCTCCTTTCTATATATATAAAATAAAATAGTATAACATAAAAAATATATAATATTAATATGCGGTATTAAAAATGAATAATTATCTTATTTATTTTCTTGTAAAAAAAAGAAACACTTACATTTTCAAAATAATTAAGAACAGGGCCATCTAATACAAAGAATCTCATTTTCCAACCTCCAAAGTTTTTACCACGTTTGGTAAGATATCCATACTTCTTTTTAGGAGGCTATTAAAAAAATAGAAAAGAAAGAAAAAACAATGACATTAGAAAAATACATTTCCCCCCTTATATATTATCACTATAATATATATATTTATAATTACCCCGTTACGTTCTTGTAATACGTTGGAGCATAAGAATTCACATAAATCAGATATATTTTCTAAACGCAAAGTAAGTATATTCTGAAGATAAAGTTCAACCATGGACTATTCGAATTTATTAAATATATATATAATTTATATTAGTACAATTATGAAATATAATTTATACATATATTATTATTATTATTATTATTATTATATTCTAATACAATTATTACCTTTCTTTCATCTACTTTACTTGGAGCACGAGATATAAATAATGATTTATCAGGTAAACGGAATAATAATGAATCAATATTAGGATTCTTAGTTTTGATCTAATTTTTTAAAAAAAATAAAATAAAGAGTTTAAAAGTAAATTAGTATTTTTATATATTTCGTCGTTATATTATTGTTACTATTAAAGTGTCTTTTTTTTTTTTTTACTTTATAATCCAAAGCAATGAAATCCGAAAATAATTTTTCAGCTCTCCATAATTCATCCATTCCTTGAGCATGTACTTGAGAGATTTTACCAACAGCCACTGTAAAAGAAAAGATTTCTTTGCCCTTTTCATTTGTAGTCATATTTGAACTAAGGACTTTGACTGTGATATCTTTTAGCATTGGAGTATCATTATGAGAAGCAGCAGTTGTGTTAGGGTTAGGAGGAGGGGACATGAGCGAACCATCATTACTATGATTTGTAGGTACAGGTATTAAAACATCATCTAAGGAAGGATCAAAATAACCATCTTCATAACGAACGTATTCACCAGAAGCTTTATTGTTATTATTATTATTATTATCAGTAGCATTGATTGTAGAACAGTCTTCCTCTTCTTCCATAAATTTACTAATGGCATAAGACTGTTGTTGCTGCTTCTGTTGTAGTTGATTTTGATGTTGCAATTGTTGCAATTGTTGTATTTCCCGTTGTGAAGAGATTTTATATTCCAAAAAGGAAGAGCGATCAGCAGGTTGGAAAAGAGCAGGAGCCGAGAGTTGGCGATGAGGAGGGGGAGGAGAAGGAGAAGGTCCATGTCTCTGAGGAGGAGGAGGTAAAGGAGAATGAGTAATAAAAGGAGTAATTGGAGTAGAAGAAGATAAAGTAGAAGTAGGAAGAGATTGGCCACCATCTTTTCTTCGTAAAGCTTCGTGATATTTTGCATACAACATAATATCTTTTTCATCCATATCCATATTATTCAAAGTTGTTATATCATTTTTAACCATATCATCCTCCATAGTGGGTGAAACGCTTATATTGGCTGGATTTGCTGTAGTAGGAGTAACCATTGTGTCATTATTAGTATTAATACTATAATTACTATTATTATTGTTAATATTAAGAGGTTTAGGTATATCCGAATTAGATTCATTTGACATGAACATGAAGTCAAAAGCAGAAGAAGAAGTAGAAGGGTTCATAGTATCATTCTTATTGATAGTAATAGCTGCTGTTGTATTAATAGAAGGAATAGGGCTTGAAGTAGAAGTTCTTAAATTAATTGTATTGTTACTATTATTATTATTTTTATTTTCTAAACTAGGATCCACCGCTGGCAAAGGACGGCGAGCATAGTGTTCCGCTTCAGAAGAATCGGATGGTGGCGAGTTAGGTTGGTTGGTCTGTTTGAGTAATAAGTCTCTTTCTAAGGTTACTTGAGATAATTGGTTTTGAAGGTCTTGTATAATAGATCGCTGTTTTTCAATAATTTTCCATAGTTGGTCATTTTGCTGATGAGGAGAAGCTAAAAAGGGGTCAATAGATGAGGCCACTTGAGTGGTCATAATAAATTAATATATTAAAAAAAAAAAAAAAGAAATGGAAAGAGTGAAAAAGGAATGGAGTAAGTGAAAGTATTAAAAATAATAAGAGAAAAATAAAAAAATGAGAGTTGGAAAGAAAAATGAAAAAATGATCGCCTATATTTTTTTTTTTAATTTTAAAGATTTTAAGTTCCACCAGTGGCATATGAAGGTTTGAGAAAAAAAAAATTAAATTTTTTGTAGGTCCGCTTTTCTTCAATTTTAATATAAAAAAAAACTATTAAAAGGATATATTTGATTATTGTTTTTATTATTTGATTATATTTGAATAAATATATGACGGTCATATAAAGAAATTTATTATATTGTCATATTATAAATATATATACATATATACATATATACATATACATATATAATTATATAGACATATTTATATAAATATATGATATTATTGATATGAAGAATATCATTAATATTATGATAATTTTTTTATATTATATTTTTTTAATATTAAAAAAACGAACTCTCTTGATAAAATTAAAAAACTTGGATGATGACACTATGCCTTTCAAAGATAGTATCACAAAGCTTATTTCTGTAAATATGAAATCTACACGTGTTTTCTCTTCATAAAAGTAAATTCAACTTTTTATTAAAAAAAAAAGAGGAAAAAGGCTTGAAGATATATATTAAATGTCACACTCTATACAACTGATTTAACTTTTTTTGAATAAAATATATTTAACGAATAAATAAAACATGAAGCCGTCTTGGTGATAATCTTTTATTCAAATATAAAATCATCATCATCATCATCATCTATTGATATTCTATATTCTTATATATACTTGCATTTAATTATCTTTTTTAACTGTATATATATATATATATTAATAAATAATGAATTGGATAATAATCAAAAGAAAAAAAAGAAAAAGAAAATATATACGTAATTCAGAAAAATTATATAATTACAAAATTCTATTTTCTGGCACTTGGTATTTTTATATTTATGTATTTATATCGGAGAATTAAAAAAAGTTTAATTCCCAGTAATAAATTTAATAATAGAATAAATACTCTCAGTCATCATCATTTTTTTAATTAAAAAGTAAAATAATAAAAAAAGGCGCGGATAAGGTGTTGCAAAGTAAATGATGATGAACTTTTTTGCTTTATTTATTTTAATTAATACGTTATGTTATAAATAATCAAAATAAAGTTATAAAAATTCTTTTTTAAAAGCGAATCTTTTCTATATCCGGAAACATTTTTAAACAAAGAAATAAGAATCATCTTAATTTGGTGATCAAAATGAAAAATAACTAAGCAAGTTTATAAATCATCCTAATTATAATAAAATAATAATAATAGTAGTAATATCAATTGATATATGTATATCTAACATTTTCTCCCTTAAGGAGCTCTCTTCCATTTACATATCTTATGTGTCTTACTGTTTTTATTATTAAAATGCTGATTAAAACCCCGGATAATAAGTTTGGAAGCCTTTTTTTATTATCGCATAAAAATAATAAAGTTCTTGATAATTTTATTTTGCAAGATATTATTCAATTAAATATATCAATTACAAGACGGTATAGGTCAGAAATTATATCAATTACAAAAAAGGAAATTGATTTTTTTTAACAAAAAAATAAAATAAAAAGGTCAGTGTATAATCAACTAATAGAATCCCCTTTTTTTGAAAAAAAAAAAAAAAATCATCCGGGTCTTTTTTTTTGTATATATAGATAGTAATTATTTACATTTTACATGATAAACTTGAAAGGATGACTTTCTAGGGAAACTTTAGGATAGCCCTATTATATATTTTCAACATTTTTCTTTCTTTCTTTTTTTCTTTCCTTTTTTCTTTTTCTTTCTTTCTTTCTTTTTAAGCAAATACCATATTTTATTTATTTATTTTAATGATAATGAATTTATCATTTGTATTTATCATATTTTATTTTATTTTAATCAATAATGTAAGAGGATACCGTATAGGTAGTGGCAAAGGAGACATTACTGCCTCAGTAGTTGAACATTGTTTATTTGGTTATGCGGATTTTAGTCAAATAGGTCAAGGCATACTACAACGAGTTTATGCAAGGGCTTATATTATAGTTGATGATGAGCATGATAATAAACGTCTAGTGTTTGTTAATACCGATACTCAATCCTCTAGCGACATCATTAAATATTTAGTTGTTGAAAAACTAAAAGCTATATACGGTCCGGATTTATACACTCTGCAAAATATAATGATAGCAAGTACTCATACTCATTCAAACGTTGGTGGCTATCTTTCTTATAGTAATATAAAAAAGAAAAAAAAAAGAAAAAAAGCGAAAATGCAACGAAAAGTCGGGGTTTTTCCATTGACCTATTTTAGTTTTTTTTTTAAAAAAACTAATTTTTTTTCTTCCCCTCTTTTTTTTTAAAAAAAATATGAAAATTATAATAATAATGGATAAGCTTTATATGAAATACCTGCAAAAGGATTTATAGAAGAAACTGTACAAACATTAGTCACTGGTATTGTTACAGCTATCACCCGGGCTCATCGTAATCTTGACGATGGAGTACTCACGTTTCATTCAGGTGAACTCTTAAATACCAATATCAATCGCTCACCTGCCGCCTATTTACTCAATAAGGATGCTAATCAATATACCTATGACGTTGATAAAACAATGTCAATACTTGGATTTCATTCTAAACAAAAAGAAACCGATTTAGGTCTAGTTAGTTGGTAAAATAAATAAAAATAAAAATAATGTATATGGGCTTTTTATATATAAAGACACACTCTTTTATATCAATATATTATTATTATTATTATTTAAATAGGTTTGCTGTTCATGGTGTCTCAGTAAATAAAACAAATAGACTTGTTAATGGTGATAATAAAGGGTATGCTTCTTATTATATAGAAAATTTAATCAAGAAGAACAGAACTTCAGCATTTGTAGCTGCTTTTCCGAATGCAAATGAAGGCGATGTTAGTCCAAATACATTAGGTTCCTACTGTACTGGAACAAATCAACCATGTGATGGGACAAAAAATACAAAATGCCCATTTTTTTCTAAATGTCAAGGAAGGTAATCATGGTGAAATATATAGAATTAATTATCACCATCATCACTATATTAAGGTTGCTATATATATTTTATTATTTATATATATATAGAGGACCTGGAGTTGATGACCACTTAGAATCAAATCGGATTATAGGAGAAAATCAAGGAAAGAAAGCAATAGAATTATATGAACAAGCCAAAGAGCATGATGGATACAACATAGATGGTCCTATTGATTATAGACAAGTTTACTGGAATGTCAGTCATTCAAAAATTTTACAATCAGATGGTTCTTATCATTCATTATGTCCTCCTGCAATGGTAAAAAAAAATGATCAAAAATATTTATATATTCATGATTTTATCATAATAATAATAATGTTAGTATTAATATCATATTTATTTAATAATATATATGTTGCTCATTTAAAGGGCTTAGCTTTTGGTAAGAATATATATATATATATTTACGAGTATTGTGCTATTTTATATTCTAATCATTAATCATTTTCATTAGCCGCTGGCACAACCGACGAAGAGCCAAGTATAGGAATTTACCAGGTAAAACAAAAATAAAATAAATTAAAATAAAAGAATAAAAAAAACAAACTATTTAATCAAGTCAAACTGTATTTTCTCACTGTCTTTATTTTTATTATTGTTTTTTCTTGATAGAATGCTACAAAGATGCCGTTTTATTTAAAATTAATTAGATTACTACTTAAAGAACCAAGTAAACAACAAAAAGCCTGTCATGCGCCTAAACCAATTCTTTTAGACACCGGTGAACTTTTTTTCCCTCATTCCTGGCAACCTCATATTTTGGACATACAATTATTCCGCCTTGGTCATGTTTATATTGCTGCTGTGCCTGCTGAATTTACAACTATGAGTGGGAGACGATTACGACAGGCTATCAAGGATACAGTTGTTGAATATGGTTCTAATCCAAATGATACTACTGTCATTATATCTGGTTTAAGCAATGGTTATTCGGTTAGTTATACATATATATAGCAGAGATAAAAAAGGAAATAAATAAATGAATTAAAGTTACAACATGTGATGTATTATATATAATGTCGCATACCTAACTTATTATTATTATTATTTAGTCTTACGTGGCTACATATGAAGAATATCAAATGCAAAGATTTGAAGGCGCATCGGTAATATGATAGAAACAATAACAACAATAAAATATATACTTATAAACATTATATAAATATTTATGTATTATTGTCGTTGTTATATTTGTTATTAATATTAACAGACTGCCTATGGACCATATACTTTAGAAGGATATATACATGTTTTTAAAAAATTAGCTAAATCAATTATCACCCAGCAACCTATTGAACTATCACCAGATGTACCTTTTGAATCTGGTATTACTCCACAGGTTGCCTCTTCTTTCGATTTTACTCCTATTGTTGGTGTAGACCGCCCAAAATTATTTACAAAATTTGGTGATGTATTAAAAGATGTCTCTAGAGTTTATCATCGCCCTACCTCTTCCCAACAAAAGGTCATGATTTCTGCTACTTTCATAGCTGGAAATCCAAGGCATAATACTATGCTTGACAGCACATATTTAACTGTAGAAAAGAAATCAATTGATGGACATTGGAAAATAATTAAAACTGATCATGATTATGACACAAGGTAAAAATCAAAATAAGTAAATAAATAATCATGATATTAGATAAAATGGACGAATAGGATTTATATCGATTATTATTATAATTAGATTTCGATGGCGTAGTATAAGTAAATTATTTGGACAATCGGAGGCTACAATTGAATGGGAAATAAATAATGAAACAGAAGGTAATAATAAAATACGCTTAAAGTAATAGCAACTGAAAAAGTAAATTAAATACATGGGTTAAAATCAATATACACATATGTGCTTTTTTTCTTTGTAGCTGGTACTTTTCGCATTGGTTACTTTGGTCATAATAAAGATTCGTTTTCAAGGTAAATATACATATATATATATATATAGTATTCACATAAAGCGAACAAAAAAAAAAAAAAATGAAGGAAATAAGTAAAAAAATTGTTTTGTCATCCAATCATTTCTTATTATTATTATAATTTTTAAAAAAATGATAGCTCTATCAAAGCTCATTATGGATATTCAAGCGAATTCGTAATTAAATAAAAGATGATTATTCCAAAAGGAAGCAAATTGCTATTATTATTTAGTAAAGGATCACAATTAATAGTAGTTAGCATAATAATAAAAAATATAATATAAATATACATTACTATAATAGTTAGAAATAGACGCGAAAGCGCGAGAAAAAGCGGAGATTAAATATGGAGCATACAAAAAAAAAGGGATTCTGCATTTTATATTGGACGATTATTTTTTATTATACTTTATATATGTTATTTAACATAAAAGAAGCGATTTAAAAACAAAAAAAAAAAAAAGTAAACTATAATAAAATAATAATTTTCTTTAAAAACACAATCAATAACAATTTAAACTTTTTTTTAAATAAAAATCATTCTTGTGATCACAAAAAAAAAAAATGGCTGACGGAATTTAAAATAAATCTCTTACACTTTATTCAAAAAAAAATGGCCAAGGTTTTTTTTCCTCTCTTCTCTTCCTTCTTTTTTTTTTTATTTACTAGTAAATTATAATTTATCTACGTATTTATAAGCTTTTCTTCTTCTTTTAAATTATTTTATTATACATTTTATTATTGCTTTAATAAATACTATTATATTATAATGTCAACCGCAAAAAGTGCATCTTATGATTATCTTATCAAGTTATTATTAATTGGTGATTCTGGTAAAAGAACATAGAAATAATAAATAATAAATAAATAATAATAATATATTTAGTTTATGTAAAAAAAAAAAAAAAAAAAAAAAAAAAAAACCGCAAAAAAAAAGAACAAGAGTCTATATCTTAGTTTGATGAAAAGATTATTTACTAAATATACATGTATATATTATACATAGGTGTTGGAAAAAGTTGTTTACTTTTACGTTTTTCAGATGATTCTTTCACTCCTTCTTTCATTACTACTATTGGTATTGACTTTAAAATCAGAACTATAGAATTAGATGGTAAACGTATTAAGTTGCAAATTTGGGATACAGCTGGTCAAGAACGTTTCCGTACCATCACAACTGGTAATAAACTTGAAAAAAATGAAAAATAAAAAAATGAAAAATAAAAAAATGAAAAATAAAATAACAATATTAATAGTATTTTGTAGCAAGTTATACTATTTATTAATATATTCTATTATTTCCTTTTTCTAATATTCTTTATCTTTTTTTTATTTCTTTAGCTTATTATCGTGGTGCTATGGGTATTCTTTTGGTGTATGACGTTACTGATGAACGTTCCTTTGGAAGTAAATATTAATCATATATATATATATATATATATATATATATATATATAAAGTTTTTTTATTTTTATTTTTTATTTTTTTATTTTATATATATTTATATGTAAAATATCATATATTCATATATTCATATTCGTCTTTTTTTATTATATTATATTATATTTTTTATAAACAGATGTCCGAAACTGGTTTTCTAATATTGAACAACATGCTAACGAAGGTGTTAATAAGATTTTAATTGGAAACAAATGTGATATGGAAGATAAAAGAGTAAGGATAATAATAATAATAATATAATGGATATCGTAAAAAAAGTGTATATACGTATAATGATTTAACAAAAGGAAAGTAAATAAATAAAATCATTCTAAAATCATCATCTTTTTTATCCATCTTATATTTCTATTTATAAGGTTGTTACAAAAGAACAAGGTGAAACTTTAGCTAATGAGTTGGGTATTCAATTCATGGAAACTAGTGCAAAAGCTAACATTGGTGTAGAAGAAGCCTTCTTTGATTTAGCTAGGTAAGAAAATATAATATTTATATACGTATATATTATATATTAATGATAAAGCGTTTCAAAAATAAATAACCTTTTTTTTTTACTTGTACTTTATAAAATGATTAGGGACATTAAAAAACGATTAATTGATACTCAACAAACTCAACAATCTCGCCAAAGAGAAGAAGTTCGTCTTGATAACAATCCAACCACTAATAATAAAACCAACAATATCTGTTGTCAATAGAATCCTAAATTAAATTTGGTAGTAAAAATGATATTTGGATGTAAGTATAATTCTTATATATATATAAATATATATAAATATGTATATACATATATTCTTATTATTTATTCTAAACATACACACCCCCTTTCTCTCCTTTTTATCCCTTTAGGCTTGATATATATATATTTTTAACCTTTTATATTTTTTTATATATACATATATATTTACAATTACATATTCCTTAAAACAACTTCACTTTTTATTTTTTCTCACTCTTATTTATTTTATTCTATATTTTCTTTATGTCTAATCTTATTTTTTTTTTTCTCTTCTTTTATATATATATATATATACTTCTTGATATGTTATTACTTATCTAACTTCTTTTTTTTATATATCGATATGTCTTTCAAAAGAAAAGAAAATACTATTAATAATACTTTTTCTTTTTTTACTTTTTTGATTTCAATTTTGATTTAGTATCTTTTTATTATTTTTTTATCTTTAATACAAAATCTTTAAAAAGAAATAATAAAAAAAAAGACTATATTCCAAATAAGTAGAACGATTAGGGCACGTGATTTTCGGTTTTTAAAAAAATATTCTTGCTTATCATGTATTTTTTTTTCCTTCTTTTTTCTCTTGTTATTTTATTTTCCTCTATTAAAAAAATTATATTAAATTATATATTCATTAAATAAAATATATTAATTCTCCTTTTCTTTTTTTTCCTTATTTTTTTCTTCTTTTCCTCTCTTTTTGTTATATTATTTACTTTTTCGTTTTTTTTCTTTTTTACTTTTTTTATTTTTTTTTAAAAATTCAATCCAAACTTTTTAAATAGTAATGACAGGAAGAAACCAAGATATAACCAACTGCACCACGACTATGAATCATACAGCCACTGACACCTCCTCTTCCTCCTCGATAGTCTCACCATATTATTCTAATAAAAAGTTTGTAGAGAATGTTGGGGATGAATCAGTAGGATCGGATGTATCATTAAACTGGCTTCGGCAACTTTATCTACCCAAGGAAAACAATAAGGATAAAAAAGTATTTGATGATGGTACAGTGCAATATAATATGCAACGAACATATCCACCAGTAAGGCAATTAAGTCCTGCGAAAAGGGAACGGATTTTAGTAACAGGAGGAGCAGGATTTGTTGGATCCCACTTAGTGGATCGATTAATGTGGATGGGGCATGAGGTTATTGTTTTGGATAATTTTTTTACAGGATCCAAAAGAAATGTACAGCATTGGATTGGTCACCCTCATTTTGAATTGGTAAATCATGATGTGGTGGACCCGTTCATGATTGAAGTCTCCCAAATTTATCACTTGGCTTGTCCTGCTTCACCTCCTCACTACCAATACAATCCTACTAAAACAGTGAAAACAAGTGTCATGGGAACCATTAATATGCTGGGTTTGGCTAAAAGAACTAAAGCAAGGTTTTTACTAACTTCTACTTCAGGTAAATGCTTTTAATAATGATAGTAATATAATAAAATCAAATGTAAAAGTAAAAAAATAAGAAAAACAAAAAAAGATAAATAAGGATGATATTAATAAAAAAAAAAACTATGTATAATATACTATTTATCTCTTTTAAAATATAAAGAGGTATATGGCGATCCAGAAGAACATCCACAAAAAGAAACATATTGGGGTCATGTTAATCCAATTGGTCCTCGGGCTTGTTATGATGAAGGAAAACGAATTGCTGAAACATTAACTTATTCGTATATGCGACAAAATGATGTAGATGTTCGAGTAGCAAGAATATTCAAGTAAGAGCTGGAATGACTAAAAATAATAATAATAATAATAATAATATTAAAATAAAAAGAATGTGAAGAAATAGCCATCATAATATATATATATATATATATATCTAATTTTTTTTTTTCTTTTTAATTCCATTTTAGTACATTTGGTATGAAACATATTAGAAGCAATCTTGCTTTGAAAAAAAAAAAAAAATGATCAATATTATATAATATATAATCTAATCTATATACGCATTTTTTTTTATTTGTTAATTTTAATTTATTAGGTCCTCGTATGTCACCAGCTGATGGAAGAGTTGTTAGTAATTTTATTATGCAAGCCCTTCGTGGTGAACCATTAACACTCTATGGCGATGGTGATCAAACCCGATCATTTCAGTATATACATGATCTAGTAGATGGATTAATATTGTTAATGAATAAAAACTACATGGACCCAGTTAATTTAGGCAATACAGAAGAATATACGATTAAAGATTTTGCTTATATGATTAAGGAACAGGTCTTATCCTCACCCGTTAAGCCTGTAGATGATGTAGAGATTAAAATATTACCAGCAGCTATGGATGATCCAAAAAAGAGAAAGCCGGATATTAGTCGCGCTAAAAAATATTTAGGATGGGAACCTAAATTTGCTGTCAAACAAGGTTTACAAGAAACAGTAGATTGGTTTAAATTACAAGTAGAGGAAGGGGCTATTTAAAAAAAAAATAGTGTTATTCATTACTATTTTTCTACACTAAATTTCTTTTTTTTTTTATAGATTAATATATAATTTTTTTTATTTTATCATCTATATATATATATATATTTAATATCATTTTTTAATCTTTTGTCATTTATTATTTTTATTTATTCTCCTTTATTTTTTATGCTTTTCAATATAATTATTAAACCAATAAAATAAAAGATTTTTTTTTTATCTCATTTTCATCAACATAGAATAATAGATGAAACGATACACAAAAAAAACAAAATGAATAATCAAAGATCTGATAAGTTTGAATTTTTTTTTTTTATTTTGATCAAAAAAATCCGGTTAAATTATTTTAAATTCCGGTTTTTATACCTATAGAGCGCATTTTTTTAAATTCATTTTTTATTTCTTTTTTATTTTATTTACTTTCGTTTTCAATTATTTAATAAATATAACAATAATAATAATAACATATATCATTAAAACTTTTATTAAATAAAATAATATAAAAATAATAAAAGTAAAAAAGGTTCGCATTTAACAATGTCCCTTTTAAGAACACACTCTTCATTATTATTTAAAAAAAAGACTTTCCAAGTGTCAGTTACGGCTACAACACAACAACAATCTAAACTATTTATTTTACCTAATGCTTTAATTCAAAAAAGTCTTCGTTATCATGGTTCTCACCATCATCACGGGTCTCATAGTGATCATGTTCATACTGATATCGTTTCTACTTTGAAAACTTCTGGTAGGCTTTTAAATAAATAAATAAATAAAAATAGATAATAATAATAAAATAACATATATTTTTATTATTTTTTGTTTCTTTTTACTTTTGAAGGGAAAAAGGGTATGCAAATTACTCTTGTAGGTTTAGTTGCTAATGTAGGTTTAACAATAAGTAAAGGCATTGGTGGTTGGTAAAAGATATACTTAAGAATAAATATATAAATAAATAAATAGGAGGGAAAGAAATGGACTTATATATATCTTTATCTTTAGGTATATGAACTCAGCTTCTTTATTGGCCGATGCTACTCATTCTCTAAGTGGTAATATATACTTATATATTATAATCATGTGAAAAATATAAAGATAAATATATAAATATTAAAAAGAGACAGAGAGATTATATTTAAATATTGTTATTATTTATTATTATTATTATTATTATTGTAGATTTGTTAAGTGATTTTGTTACATTATATACTTTTAAAATGTCAAGAAAACAACCCGATGAAATATACCCTTATGGTTATGGTAAAAATAAATATGTTGATTAAATAAAAAAAATAAATAAAAAAAATAGAGAACGAAGAGGTTTTAATATATATATATATATAATATACGTTCGTTATCTATAGGTAAATTTGAAACCATTGGATCATTTGCAGTATCAACTTTATTATTATCTGGTGGTGTAGCTATTGGATTACATTCTTTTGAATTATTAACAGCTGTAATAGAATCTGCATCAGCATCAACAGCACCTGCTGTCATGGAAACTGTATCTACTGTTGCCTCTTCCTCTATAGAAACTGCTGCATCTACATCATCAGCTACTTCAGCTTCTACTGCTGCAACCACCGATGCTTCATCCTCTTCTCATTCTCATGGTTCTATCTTTTCGTTTTTAGAACATCATCATCATTCCAATGTACTTGACCCTAATGCTGCTTGGTTTGCTTTAGCAAGTGTCCTTATAAAAGAATGGTTGTATCATGCAAGTAGGTTTATTTTATCTAAAGAAAAAAAGTAAATTTAATAACAATAAAAAAGGGTCAGTATATGAAATTAATCTATCTATACATATAATTTTTAATATTGATTTTAATTAGCAATCAAGGTTGGAAAAAGTGAACATAGTGATGTATTAATAGCAAATGCATGGTAAGTTATAATATATTATATTAGCAAATTATTATATATACAAGGAAGAAGCAATATTAAATAACTATTATTATTATTATTATAATTATATATATATAGGCATCATAGATCAGATGCCTTTTCAAGCGTTATTGCGTTGGTGGCTATTGTTGGAAGTCATTTTGGTTTACCAGTCTTGGATCCTTTAGGTGGATTATTAGTTTCTGGATTAATTGTAAAAAGTGGTGCTAGTATAATGAAAAGCTCGGTACAAGAATTAATGGATAAGGGATTATCAAAACCTGATATTGAAGATATTAAACAAGTGATTGAAAAAGTGAAGGTATTTCTTTACATATATATACATACACACACACAAACACACACACACATATATATATATATATATATGTATATAAAATGTGAAAGACGACCGAAATAACAATACTAATATATACCACCATCATTATTATATATTATAGAAAAATGAACCTCATTTATTAGACTTTTATTATATCCGTGGTAGAAAAGTTGGTCCTTTTAAGCATTTAGATTTGATATTACATTTAGATCCAAAGATTAGTATAGATCAAGCACATGGTATTGAACAAAATGTTCGGTCTTCTGTTAAAAAGGAAGTTCCTATGGTTCAAGAAATTTTGATTCATTTAGATGCAGAAAAGCAACCTCCTCATCATTAACTTGTATAATGTTTTTTATTATTATTATTTTGTATTTTCATATTATTGCTACCTTCTTTTTTATTTTTATTTTTATATTACTATTGGTCATTTTTATATAATTTCAATATATATATATACATACATATATATATATATAGAAGTATATATAACTATATCATTTATTATAGAGAGTTTATTTATTAAAAAAATAATATAGACCATAATTCTTTTTATTTACCTTTATTCTTGATCTTGTCGGTTTGGGTTTTTATATTCCATATTTTTTTTATTTTCAAATAACAAAAGGCATATATATATATATTTACGATTAAAGAGAATAAGAAAGAATAGATAAAATACATCATAAAGAACCTTATTGTGATCCATAAAAAGCAACGCCTTAAAAATAAGGTTTGAAAAATTAAAATTCAGAAAAAAAACATAAGGCGATATATTATTCCCCCTCCCCTTTCTTTTTTTTTTTTTTTTTCCCTCTTTTCTTTCACGTTCCATTTTTTTTAAGAGTAGCTATAATGGCAATTGATAGTCTTCCCATTATTGATTTCAGTCAAGATAAAGAAACCGTTTCTCAGCAAGTTTTGGAAGCTTGTAAAAGTATTGGATTCTTTTATATGATAAATCATGGTTTACCTCAAGAGCACATTGATAGAGCTTTTGAATTGGCAAGTTATTTTATTATTATTATTAAACTATATATATATATATATATATATAGTTATAAATAGAGTGTTTGTATTAAACTGACTATAGACTGTATTATTATTGTTATCGTTCTAATTTTTTTAGAGTAAACAATTTTTTGATTTACCTACTGAAACAAAAAGACAATATTTAATTCAAGAGCACAACCATGGATACTCTGAATTATATAGTGAAACGTAAAGTTGACTCATAAAAATGATATATTTCTCTTTCTTATAAAATACTATTTTATTAAAGATTATTATATATTATATTTTCTTCTCTCTCTTTTTTTTTTTTTTTTAAAAAAAAAAAAACTTGTATTTATACATGTATTAATGATGTAATACAGTTTAGATCCAGAGCATCAGCGTCAAGGTGATCATAAAGAGTAAGTTAAAAATTATACCATCTATATATTATCTAAGCAAAAAATGTATATATAAAAATATAAATTGAAATACAGAGCATCAATTAATCAAAATGGTTCTATTCATACCTATATTTTATTTTAGAGGTTTTAATTTCCGCAACTTTGTTGATGATAAACCTTTTGCACCTTTACCTAAAGTATTTGCTGAAAATGAAGAATTTATTAAATCTTTCTCAAGGGTAAATAATAATAATGAGTATATATATATATATATTAAAAAGGAAACCATTGGCATCCATTAATATGCGTATATATGCTTTCCTTTTTTTTTTAAAAAATAAATCAATCAATCTATCTATAGGCATGCCATGCAACAGGTATGCGTGTATTAGAAGCCTTTGCTATTGCGTTAGACATTCCCGAATCCGAAGGAGGAGCTGAATGGTTTACCAA
Organism: Cunninghamella blakesleeana; assembly: GCA_017871115.1. Taxonomy (NCBI): domain Eukaryota; kingdom Fungi; phylum Mucoromycota; class Mucoromycetes; order Mucorales; family Cunninghamellaceae; genus Cunninghamella; species Cunninghamella blakesleeana. Next base: position 4,584,531 of record JAFCIZ010000005.1, read on the forward strand.
ACGACATAATTATGATACAGAAAGTGGACAAATCTTACGATTATTAAAATATCCACGTGGGGGTGAAACCAGTTATCAAGAACCAATTCGAGCTGGAGCTCATTCGGATTATGGGTCGATCACATTATTATTTCAAAAGGATGTACCTGGTTTAGAAGTTCAAGCAAGTCGAGAAAAATGGATTAGTGCTCCATTAATTGAAAATAGTATTTTGGTAAATGTAGGTGACCAAATGCAAGAATGGAGTGGTGGATTATTTAAATCTACTTTACACCGTGTTACATTTTTACCTGAACATCAACATGTGGATAGATACTCTATGCCCTTTTTCGTTCATCCTGAAGATCAAGTTCCTTTAATTCCTATCCCTAGTCATTTAGTACCCAAATCTGATATCCAAAAAGATGAGCATGGAAATGCTATTACTGCTGGTGAACATTTAAGAAGACGTTTAAATGCTACTTATCAATTTAATAAAGCATAAAAAGCGAAAAAAAAAAAAAAAAGATCATACCAATATTCTTATTCTTATCATTTTATATAATGTAAATATACATACATGTATATATGTAATTATAATAATAAAAATATAGGAATTGGAAACAATTGGGATTTCTTTTTTTTTAAAAATAAATAAATAAACAAATTATTCTTTTATATAAACCAATATATTAAAAATTATATATGTTCCTATTATTATTTTCTCACTTTTATTATTTTGAAAAAAAGATTATACAATCTGTCAATTTTTTAAATCTTTCTATTATTTTTTATTACAATAATAAAAAAAATATAAAAAAACTTTTAATAATTTCTCTTTATTCATGCAAAAATATATTTAAAAAGTACAATAAAAATGTAATAATAAACGTAATCCCCCAAATAAAAAGATTATTAGCAAAATAAAAAATTCTAATGAAGATATGTTGAATTGATAAATAATCGTTCATTATAGAATATATGAACTAGTAAAAAAATATAGTAATGATTATAATTTATAAAAGTGAGGACAAAGTAAAATAGCTATGAAAAAAAAAAAAAAAAGTACTGACTATATTTAATTCTTTTTTCAGGTACGAAAGGTTTTGACATATATTACCATTTAATATATACATAAACGAATAAAATTATTAGGATACACGCGCAAGGTGGTTTATAAACAAAATCAGAATAAATAGAGAATAAATAGAGAATAAATAATAATAATAATAATAATTAAATAGTTATGATTAGATATAAAAATGTTTTTTTTTTTTTTGTCACTTGAAGGACTTGCCACTACTACTCGTGGAAGGGAAGTGACATGGTCGCTAGGATAGTACGAAAATAAAATGAATTATACTAAGCCTTATTTGGAATTGATTTTATTATAAAATACATAAAAATTGATTTTATTTCATAAAAAATATAATAATAAATGTTTATATTTGGAAATCAATGCAAGTTAATTTTTTTAAAAAAAAATAGTCTGTGAAATCAGTGTGTTTAAGTTTTCATTAATTTCTTATCTTAATTGTTTCCATAATTGTTGATATATATATATATATTTGGTGGTATTATTTATTATCAAAAAAAAAAAAAAAAAAAAAAAAAAATTCAAGATCAAATGATATTTTTTTTTTTTATATGAATAATATGTAGCAAATAAAAACAAATGAATTACAATGTTACTATAATGATTACTATTATTGTTATTATTATTATTATTTCAAAAAGGAAAAAAAAACAAAAAGACAAAAAAAGAATCAGAAGGTTGAGTATGTATATATATAAATAAAAAAAAAAAAGCCTATACAAAAAAAAAGGTAATATGGTGATAGAATGAATATGATTTGGGGAATATAATCAAATTAAGCAAATAAATAAAATAAAATAAAAAAAAATCACACACATAAAACACACACAAAAGAGAATAAATAAATAAATTGCCATAGTTGTTGCAATAATAGATAGATGGTGAGAATTGAAATTCATTATTTCCTTTTTTAAGAATCAGAATCAGAATCAGATGAACTACTTGTTTCATTAGAATTAGATATCATCATCGCTACTCTTGGTATAGGTTCTCTATGGTTATTATTGGTAGTTGTAGTGGTAGTAGTATTAGGGGTGGTATTAATTAATGTAGTAGTGTTGGATGAATCTAACATAGTAACGGTGGTATCTATAATAAAATGGTATATAAACGGATAAAATAAAATAAATTTAATATTTTTGTCATACCATAATTATAAAAAAGATTCTGGGATAAAGATAGGTTTATTTTTTTCCTTTTTCCTTTTTTTTACCTCGAGTTACTGAGTTGCTTGTTGCACCTTTTGCTTGTTGTTTCTCCCGCTTGTACATTTCTATCACCTAATAATAGAAATAATCACAATACAAAAAAAGAAGTATAAGAATAAAAATAAATGATTTATGATTGATTTTTTTAACATTTACTTCATCAGCTTCTACGGCAACACTTGCGTCTAAATCAGCATAGCTTCTACACAAAGGGCAAAGGAATCCGGGATGATTTACTAATAAAGGTCTTACACACTTGTAATGAAAAGTGTGAGAACATGGTGCCACAAATAAACTTTGAAAAGGAGCCAAAGCGTATAAACATATACAACATTCTTCAACATGAATATGATCATCTTCTTCCTTTTTATGTTGATGAGTCTTGTTTTCATCCATAGCAGAATCCAAAATACTAACGTTATTTGGTGGTGTTGTCAAATTACGTATTGTTTGAAAAGTATTTAAACTATTTATGAAAAAATATAAAATAAAATGACATCATTTTTTTTTTTAAAAAAAAATAATAATGTATATATATATATATATATATATATATATATATACGATTAGTTTATCTCAAATAATAATCACAAGATCAAAAATAAAAAAAAAATGAATTTTTTGTTTGTTTGTTTATTCTTTTCGTTTTACCTATAAGTTGTTCTTTGTTGTGGAGGACGATTGATTTCTAATCTCATTTTGACACATCTATAGATTTCTATAATAATAATAACAATATATAATAATAATAATGAATATTTCAGTTTTAAATTGATTTTTTTTTTTTATCTAACCTTCTGTTCCACCTTGATAATCAACACCTAATTGTACTACATCACCATCATTTAAAAGAAATGGCCTTGACTCTTGATTAGGAGGACTTAATCTTACATGATTTACAAAGGTACCAGATGATGATTTAGTATCACGAATATAAAACTATATATATATATATTTATAAATAAATCAAAATAATAGCAAACTAATGAGTCAAGGATGATCCCCTTTTCCCTTCCTCCATTTTAATAACCCAATCCATCCCATTCATTATAATCATAATAACAATCATAGGAATAGTAGTTATAATAATGATAATAATAATGACCATAATAATGACCATAACATCCAAAATAAGTTTCACCCCACACAACTATTATTATTACTACTACAAGTTTTTTTTTTTTTTTTTTCTCACTCCTTTTATTATTATTATTTTTCCTTTTTTTTATTATTTTATGACATAAATATAAATATATTAATATCCACATAACCAATTTATTATTATTAAAAAAGAGTTACCTTTCCATTTTTTGCCCATATTTCGGCATGACCACGACTGACAACTTTACTTTTAAAAGTAATACGTGTAGCCGTTAAATATTTATCAGTAAATCTCCCAATCTTGATAACAGTTCCGTCAGGTATATCTCTTTCAATCACATTGAATACTAGGGATCGACTAGTATCCAAGTGTGGTACAATGCGTATATGAGAAAGTGGTAGTGTATCATTATTATTGTTATCAGTGTTATTATCTGTTGTAGTTGTTGCAAAAGGTCTTGAAGTAGATGTTGTATTGGTTAAAGTAGCTGTAAGCATAGTATCTTTTTATATTTATATAAGTTTGTGTGCAAGTATGTATATGTATATATATATTTATATTTATATGTATATATATGTATATATATATAATATAATATAATATAATAAATGAAAAGAAAAAAGAAAAAAAGAATGAAAGGAGAAAGAGTTAGATAAATAAATAAATTATAATGGTAGATTAAAACAGGTATATTTTCTGGGGGAAAAGAATTAAAAAAAAGAAAAAGAAGAAAAAAAGAAGAAAGAGTTGAAAAAATAAGAAGAGTTAGAAATAAATGAAAAATAAGGAGTTTTTTTTTTTTTTTAAAAAAATTTACACTGTCCGTTAAAATGAGGCAATACGAAAAAGGAAATTTTTTTAAAAAAATTTGCTACTAAACAAAAAGTACCTTTTATTGATCTATTTAAGTAAATAATCCATTAACCACGCCAATAAACTTTTTTTTTTTTTTTTTTTTTAAAAAAAAAAAATCTAATGGTTACGTACAACCATTTTTGCCACCCTTCGTATTTCTTTATAACCATATTATTATTATTATCAAACAAAACCAAGTACGTACATATGACTTTATCACATTTCATACCACGTGGCTTGTAAAGATATTTTATACATAAAAGCCTCAAAATGAAAAAAATATAAAATAAAATAAAAAAATCGATGGTTCATATTTAAATATAATAAAATATATTAATATATATTAAAAAAATAATAAAATATAATAAAAAAAACGTCCAAAAAGAAAATAAATGAATGTTTCAAATAAATATAATTATATAATCCAATGGTATAGATAATAATAAATCCATCGGAGATAATTTTTTTTTAAAAAGTATAGTGAATAATTCGTATGAATAAATTAATCATCGGGGACAAAAAAAAAAAAAAAAAAGAGACTCTCGAGGGAAAAATATAAAAATAAGGGTTATATTTCAAATTCAGTTATATTAGGTTGATTAATTATAAAATAAATAAAAATAAAATAAATTATCTGTGCACAGCCTTTTTATACATATATACAATCGTCATTACCATTCTTTTTGTATACATATATACGTATATTCATTGTACCATATTAATTATTAATATATGGTGCAATGGCTCAAAAGAAAGAAACTGTAATGGTCATATCATAATAACAAAAAATAAACATTAGGTTTCGATGTGTAACTTTAAAAATGGGATAATAAAAAGTTAAAAAAAATGATTGTGAGTGGATGAAATCAAATGAAAAAAAAAAAGGGCATAATAAGCTACTTTAAAAGGAGAGTCAAATCATGTCAAAACAAAAAACCCATTATTTTTATATATTATGATCGTATGAACAGAATTAGTAAACGAATGATCGTGGGTGAATACTAAGGTTTATAATATATTTTAGTATCTATATATAAAATATCCCAACGATACGGAAAAGTTTAACTTTGCATGATGGTTTAACTATATGTGCTGAGATAAATTATGGTTTGACAAAAGATGGAGTCTAAATTATTTCATTATATATATCAAAAAAAAAAGAAAAAGAAAAACTAGTTTTTTTAATCTTTTTTCCTCTTTTTTCCCTCTTATTCTTTTTCTCTCTCTCTCTCTCTCTCTCTCTTTCTCTCTTTCTCTTTCATTCTTATTTTTATCTAAAATTGTATATAAATATTAATATATATATATATTTATATATTTATATATTTATATAATTTTAAATAATTTTATTAAGAGGATCAATTTGTTTATATATATATAATTATATATATATAATATAAAATATATTATATTATATTATATATTATATATATATATATATTGTATATAACCTGTATATAATTAATATTGATTTATAATTATATATGTATATTATTATATATATAAAAATATGATCAAATATCGACTATTATTCATCTTTATTTATTTATTATCAACATCATTATATCATGTTTATTGTCAACAAAATACCACTCCAACAACACCAATAAAACCAACTTATAATATTGGTATTTTATATCCAAATGCTTCAGTCATTCGACAAAATGATCCAGCTTTAAAAAATATGATTATAACTAGTGATTTGGCTATTGATTTAGCTAAGCAACATATCATTGAAAAAAATTATTTACCTGGTAATTAATTTCTCTCCTTAAAAAACCCCAAATTCAATTTTTTTAGAGTCCATAATAATAATATATTTTCTTTTTTTTTTTTTTCGTTTGCTCTTTCTTTTTTATCATTTATTTTATAAAGATGTTACACTCAACTTTACGCGTTATTATTCTAACGAATTAATAAGTGGACAAACAGCTTGGGTAGCAGCAAAGATGGTTGATGATGGCATCAAGTAAAATAAATGACTAATAACATAATCTAATAATCCAATAACAACAACAACAATAGTAATAATGACTAATTTATATCTTATTTTCTTTTTTTGAATCTGATAGTGCTGTTATTGGTGACATGATATCTAACCTAACTGAACTATCTGCTGGTGTAACAAGTCTGTTTTATATTCCTCAATGTTCTGGCGCTTCTTCTTCTTTACAACTCTCAGATAAAGTAAACTATCCTTATTTTTTTAGAACTGTTGGTAATGTGGTTGCTTTTGGTGAAGCTCTTATGGAATGGATTCGTCAAATGAACTGGTCCATGTTTGCTTTAGTTTATACGGACGATAATGTTGGACAACAAAGTAATATATACGAATATATATATATAGAAAAAAGGAAAAGATCTATTTATTATATCGTTTTTTTTTTTGTCTAACATAGAGACATACTACTTTTTTTTTTTTTTTTTATCCTTCTCTTTTATAGTATTGACAGCAATGGTAACAAAATCGATACAATATAACATTACAGCCATGACACAAATCCCATTATATGATTTAGAAGAAGCTGCAATACAAGGTAGATATAGTTTGTTATTATTATTGTTATTATATATAGAAGATTTATACAGTCAACTAATATAAAAATGTATACAGAATCACTTAAATCTTTAGGTGAAACTGGTGCTCGTATTATCATTGTTGCTGATTCTAATCCTGATAATCAAATTAAAATATTAAAAATGGCCAGGTAAGTAAATAAATGATGCTATAAAAGCATTGCTCGTATTTTCTTGGTTTATCTGTACTCTCCAATCTTTTATTCATTCTTTCTCTTTGTTTTATGCATCTTAGAACTATGGGCATGTTAACGAAAGGATGGGTATGGATGCTTACAAATGATTTATCGGAAGCGCTGTCAGAATCTGTCGATCCAGAAGATCTAGAAGCATATAATGGACTCATGTTTATTAGCGGATTATGGAATTGTAAAATTTTATTAAAAGAGATAAAAAAAAAAAGAATAATACCATAAGCTTGGTTTTAATTGTTTTTATTCATACATATTTTTTTTGATTTTTTTTTAGTGACTGATGTACCTGCATATAACGATCTTTATAACTTATGGACTCAACAAAAAGTACCCGCAGAATTGTAAATATACATATATATGTATATATTAATGATCTTATTGTTTTTGTTTTTTTTTTTAAAAAAAAAGAATGAGGTTTTAATGAATTAAACTTTTTTAATATTATTTATTGTTAGTGCTAACCCTAATGAATGGAAGACAGCTGGTTTAAGTTATAATGCCCCAAACGCGTATGCATGTGCTGAGTTATTAGCTCTTGGTTTAAATAAGGTATCTAAAAAAATGTATATATATATATATATATTATTCAAGTTTTATATGTATATTAGAGATCCATTAAACTTTTATATATATATATATATATGTATTCTTATTAGGCATTAAATCAGTACCCTGGAGGAAGACAAAAAGGATTACAAGATTTATCAGCAAAAAAATTTGATAGTAAACCAATGACACCTTTATTCTATAATATGAATTATACTGGACCTGCAGGATTAATGTCATTTCAAAAAACTGGCGATCAGGTGACAGGGTAATATATATATTTTTTTTAAAGTTATGGTTATTTATACATCAAATAAGTTTACTTAAAATAGAAACGTGATTTTTTTGTTATAGGCATTTTGAACTTTTATATATGACAAATGGTTCAACCGCTGCCTATGCTAGAGTGAACGATGGAATTTATAAACCGATTCCTGGTGTTCCCATATTATATCTTGGTGATACGTTACAATGGCCTACTGATATGGCAACGAAATCAAGTAATAAAAAATAAATATAAAAATAGGAAAAAAAAAATTTAATAATGATATAATTTATATTAATTATAATATTAATGTTTTTAATTTTGTTATTATTATTATTATTAGTACTTAACCCCAAAACATCAGAACCAGCCGGTCTTGCTATTTATGTGATAGCTTGCTTAGGTATATTAATTTGTATTATTTCATTTGTATTAATTATTTGTTATCGAAACCTTCAAGTGGTACTAGTCTCAAGTCCGATCTTTTTATGTTTACAAATCATTGGTATCTGTCTTTGTTATACTTCTGTGATCTTATATGTAAATGGTGTTACACCTGCAAAATGTATAGTACGACAGCTTTGTTTAGTAATTGGTTTTGTCCTCATGGTTGGCAGTATTATTGCAAAAAACTATCGGTAAGATGGAATAATAATAATAATAATAACAATAATAATAGCAACGCTATATATATTAAAAAATAAAATAAAATAATGATTGAATATTAACCATGTTCTTTTATTATTTTTATCGTCCGACTTTATAGAGTTTATCGAGTGTAAGTATTACTTTGGACATGTGTTTTTATATATATATAAATAAAAATAAAAAATAAAATGAACTTTATTAATGTTATATTGTATATATAGTTTCCAAAATGTCTTTACTTTACAAGCTTCAAAGTTAAAATCAATATATTTGCTGCGTTTTGTTGGTTTATTTGGTACAGTTGCTTTGCTCCCATTAATTATATGGTATGCACTTTACCCAGTGGCAGTTAAAATTGAAATGGTTACTATGAATTCTAGTTGTATGATGTGTGAATACCCAACCTCAAATAAACAATATGATTGGCTTCATTTAAATCTGGCAGAGTTGATTTGCTTAATACTTTGTTATCTTCTCATTTGTGTTGCTGCACTATTAGCGTGGAAGGTAAATATTATATAATTAACAGAATAATTATTGGTAAAAATATAAATAAAAGGGAATTTTTTTTAATCATTCCTATCCTTTTTTTTTATATACACAACTATTTATTAGACAAGAAAAATTAGTAATAAATGGTCAGAATCTCAACAAATAGGCTATGTTAGTTAGTAAGTATCTTTGACCACTCGCTTTTATTTATTTATATAATATATAACATATTAAATCGTTTATTTATTTAAACAAATAGTAATGCTGTATTGGCAGCTATTGTTGCAGCGCCAGCTTTCTTTTTACCCAAGGAACAATTTGTTATTGCCATTTATTTAAAGCTTGCAGCTATTTTATTCAGTGCCAGCTTTACACTCTTAGTATTATTTTTACCAAAGTTGATTCTTATTTTTAAACATATGTCATCCCAATGTTGGATCTCTATCTGGAATCGGTACCCTGGCCAACATCCACATCATCCCATGGACGATCGGTTCGCTAGTTGTAGTGAATTGACAAGCGAATATCGTTTTAAAACACCTGACAATTCTAATGCTCAAGATGCTTTAATTGCTAAAAATTTATTAGATTATACAGTTACAGCACATGAAGGGGTCTTGCCAGTTAAAAAAAGAGCAAGGTTTCATTTTATGTCCATTTGGCAATTAAAACAAGTCATTGTCATTCCATCCAAACAAACTTTTGTATTAGTGCCTACCAACAGCAATTCTAATGGAAGTGAAGCCGAGTATCATCAATATTCTGTATGTCAACCTATGTTGACTACTAGAGGAAGATATATCTTTTGTGTATGGACTGATAAAAATGTTCAATTTTATTTTCAAGTTTATGATCATAATTCTTTAACGAGATGGGTGAATTGGTTTACTGGGAAAGAAATTAATAATAGCAACAATAACAACAATAATAATGCTGGAGAAGATCAAATAGTTCAGCATCATTTAATACAACGTAAAAATCCTAATTTACCATCAACATCTACATTAGCTGGTGGCGGTGCTGATAGTAGTAATAATAATGGTGATAATATAACAAGTGAATTTTCTTCTTTTAATCACAATAATCCTCGTTCCCATCAACTAATGATGTCACCTAATCATCATTTAATTTCTGGTTATACACAAGGTTCATCCATGCACCGATCTAGTCAATATAATATGTATACATCGTCTATTGGAACACCTATATCTTCATTTGATGCAACCAATGCGGCAACTATTAATTTTTACAATCCTCAATTCCTTTATTATCAACAGCAAGGTAGTAGTAACGGCACTTCTACATTTGGGGTCGGTAATGATCAACAGCAATCTTCAAGCGGCAGTCGATCTTATTAAATCCTTTTATTTCTTTTTTTTATTTATTCTCACTCCCATGTAATTTAATTTAACTGATTTTTATTGTTACTATTTATTTATTAATTTTATCTTTATACTTGTTTTATTATTTTATTTTCCTTTTAATTCTACTTTCTTTTAATTACAATTCTTTTTTTTCATTTTTTTTTTAAAAAAATAGAGATGATAAACTGTACATAGATTTTATTTATCATTATTTTATCACAAATTAATAAATAATCTTGGATTAAAAAAATTATTTTTCTTATATACATACTAATTAAACGATAAATAATCAAATCTTTTTATTTATTTTGACACTCATGTACAAAATTATTTATTTTATAAAAATAAATAAAATGATTGTTATAATGATATAAAAATGAAATAAAAAATACTTATTTTAATGGCATGAAATACTACGACTAGCAGTTAATCGACCTTGGCTAAAGAAATAATGTCCAAACCCAGCCCCAGCAATTGTAGCAATCATTAAATACCCATTATAAGTCATAAATACTAACATTAGCCAAAAACTAATTGCCATTAACCCGGCATAAACTATAGATTGAAGTACTTGTTGTTTTTTGCGAGTACTATTAGACATAAAATAAAATAAAAGAATATAAATAAGTATATATATTTAAATTTATATCTATGGATTCTTCCTTTCTCTTTTATTATTATTATTATTAGTTTACTTTGTGAAGTCTCTTTGCTGATTTAATAAAGCATCAGATTCAGAACTTGATGGAGCACCAATGCCACCTACTTGATCTTCTTGCCGTTTGATATCAGCTAATGCCACACCACGATCCAATTCACTCGCCCAAGCACGAATATATTCATATCCAGCACCAATAGCAAAGATAGCTAAACAGGATAAAAACATACCTAAAGGTGTATGAATATGCCACCATTCAAATACAACACATGTATTTTTGATTTGCCAATTAAATATCATCTATTAGATACATATAATAAAAAGACAATATATAGATGTAAAGAATTAATTATTTATATTTCCAAAATTAATTATATAATTTCTTTTTATTTCTATTTACATTCATAGAACACATTTCTGGCATATCATGACCAGGCATGTCATGTCCTGGCATATCATGTCCTGGCATAGTATGACCTTCATGACCAGCAGAAAACATCATACTGTCGCGAAGTGCTCCAGCAGCATGAGGACAGCCTGTATGATCCATTATAATAGCAATGTTTTTTAATTTAAAAAGTAAAAGTAAAATAAAATAAAGGAAAGAAAGGGTTTATTTTAAAAGATTGAAAAGAAAGGAAATGATGTTTTATACAAGATGAAAGAAAGAAAAGGAGAAAGTGAAAATAAAATAAAAGCAAGGAGAGAAAAAGAAGTGAAATGAGCATTTTTTGCTTCAATAAAAATTTAAACCGCAAAAAATGCTTGAAAATCGAATTTAATCCCCGACCATTAAATTTCACGTTTTTTTACGCGTACTCTATTTTTTTACTCTCTTTTTCTTTTTTTCTCTATCTTAATTACTTTAATATAGATCATCCATCTACGCTCATCCATCCATCCAATTATATTATATTAGAATTAATCATAATTATAGATCAATAATAATAAAATATTAATAATAGTGATATTTAAAAAAAATGACTACAACTATTGATAGACCAGAAAATATTCAAACTTTAATTGATGGAGTAGAACGATATAATCCTGAAAACGTTACTGTACTTGAAGAATACCTTGAATCACAATGTCAATCAGGTTCATATGATTTAATGGCTAATCTCGCTATTTTAAAATTGTAAGCAAATTTTCGCCTATTTTTTATATTTTATTTTATTTTATTCTACACATACCATCATACATCATCTATAATATATATATATATATGTGTGTGTGTGTGTATATCTATAATTTTTGTACAACATAAATGAGCATATATGGGAATTATTTTTATCAACACATTATTTATATGATTTCTTTTATTATTATTAGGTATCAATTCAATCCTACTAAAGCAAAAGAATCAGTCATTATTAATATTCTTGCTAAATCATTAACAGCTGTACCTGCTCCTGATTTTAATCTTTGTCTTTATTTATTAAGCGAACGTTCAGTAAGTTAGATCAAAATAACATTATATCAGATATATATATATATATAATGGAAAAAAGATAATAAAGGAATTGTATTAATTATATGTAAATATATATTATACGTATTATTATTTTTATAATAGGAAGACGTTGAAAAATTAACCACCTTACAACAATTATTAGAACAATCCAACTATGTGAAATTTTGGGAAACATATAAGGATAATAACTATCAAAAATTAACAACCGGAATTAAAGGATTTGAAGATGCCATTCGTCAATTAATTGCTAAAGTCATCACCATGTCTCATCAATCCATTAATGCTTCTGTCGTTCAATCTTATCTTGCTTTAGATAGCGCTGCTTTCGGTCCTTTCTGTGAACAACAACAATGGTCTCAACAAGGTGATGTCGTAACCATTCCTTTGAATAAAGATAACGAAGCTAAAGCTATAGTTGTACGGGAAAATATTAAATTTGACCAATTAACTAAAGTTATTGGTTATTCTAATGAAATGTAAAAAATAATAATAATTATTTATTTATTTATACATATATATCACCTTTTTTTTACACACACATATACACACCCTCTCTCCAATATTATTATCAACCATCATCGTCCTATGCTATTTTATATATTTTAAAAATACATTACTATCATTTTATTATTATTACTTTTTTTTATTTTTTTTTTTTATAATAATTCTCAATCAAACATAAAAATTTCATTGTAATTTTTTTAATGATATTTAGTTATTCCCTTTAAAAATTGTATAAAGTCTCAATATATTATTATTATTTTATTTTTTCATTTATTATTTTTAAATATACCCAATTTACTAGTTATAATTTTAAACCATTGATTTATTATTCTCAAGTTTTTGATTTTCTTATAAATATATATATATATATATATATATGTTGATCTTAAAAGATATTTTCTTTGGAGAATATTTTTTTTTATCCACAGGTTTAGAACAATAGCATAAATGAATTTTGGGGTAGGAATCTATCATAAAATTATGTATATATTGTTGAAATCATAAGATTTTTTTTTATTGAAATGGTTATTTAAAGATTTATGATCAAGTATATCAATCATCACTAGAAAAAAATCCTACATGAATAATTTTATGTTTTTTTAGTTCTCTAACAAATACAATGTATTTTTAATTTTTATTTTTAAAATTATGGATTGATAAATAATATACACAAATAAATAATATAAAAATGTAGCAAAGTAATTAATGATAAATAAAATGATATCTTGAATAAATAATTTTTTTCTTTTTCTTCTTTTTGTCTTTTTAATAGTTTTTCCTTTCTTATTTATGACCTTAAAGTTGACTTTAAATATCTTAAAAATTCTTTTGGACCTTCCCATAAATTATGATCCACTAAAGTCCATTCTACTTTCCATGGAGTTCCATCTTTCATTTGCATAACATCAGCCCAATCTGTAAAGACAGGTGTTTCATCTAAAGGAACGTTCCTACCTTTATCTGTGGTGATCTTTGTAATTTTCCTTGTTTTGTAAGTGGCAACAATTTGAATACGAGAGGCTAATTGTTTCCCGGTATCAGTAGGATGAACACGAATCCATACACGTGTATCCTCTATTACACTTGGAACAGTAATATGGCGATGATCGGGATTGGATTTAGGTAATGTTGGTAAAGCTTTATCGATCGCTTCTTCAATGGTTTCTGCTTCATCCACCTCTTCCTTTTCTCCCCCAGGTTTTGTTATATCATATTGATAATAACCAAATTCATTGGATGGTACTATAAAATAATAATAAAAAAAAAAAGGTATATATATGCATTAATAAAAACCATCCTAGTTTTTAATATATATATATATATATATATATGTGTGTGTGTGTGTGTGTGCGCATATGTATATATATCTGTTATCTTTTTTTTTTTTTTAATTAATTACCTTCAGCTGTTACTTGATTAATCATAGATTGTAAATGAGGAGGAGCACCGGCACGTACTGTATTTGTAGGTGCAACATATTGAATTTCATTACTATCCAAAGTAACTAATTCATCATCATCATCATTATTATTATTATTTGTATTATAAACTGGATGATGAAAAACGGAAGCTGGACGTGGAATGGTTGAACCTATAGAAGGTGTTGCAGCTTGGTGGCCATTCATAGTAATATTAGATGATGAATAAGAAGGGGTAGACCATGGGAGTGTTGATACAGGTCTTGATGGCCTTGATGATAGACCAGATGTATTAGATAAAGGAGGATTACTTTTTGTAAAGGAAGGTGTAGATGAGGCAATGGAAGCAGAAGCAGCAGCAGCAGCAGCACTAGCAGCAGTAGCACGCATAAGTAAAGGATCATGAACCATAGCAATAGTAGGAGCATTTGTATTCATTTGGAATGGTTTAGGTTCAATATTGCCAAGAGATTTAGATCTTCCATGTTCCATAAAAGGCTGACGTGGGTCTACTTTAGTCATAGATTCAACGGCAAAGCTATCAGTAAATGGATTATTTGATGATGTTTCTAATTGGTGTTCAGGATCATCATGATGATGATGGACGGATATTTTTGTATTTTTTCTACTGAGCTGATGATGAGTGGTAGGACTAGTTGGATTACTGTTATGATGTCGAATAACCACTGTGTCGTTTGCATTAATATCAAATGGATCAATAGCTTGATCACCATGTTGATTATCGTCTTCTTCATCACTTTGATAATTATCAGAATCAAACTCTTCATCATTATTATTATTAATATGACCTCTTCCTTCATTTTCATGTTTTTCATTTTCTCCACCATTTCTATTAAATACTGTAGTAGTTGTCATTGGTTGATTCATCATCATACGTCCATCATTCCTTTCAAATACCAATGAATTGTTTTCATCATTATCTATATCATCATTCTTAGTGCTTTTATTACCCTCTCTATTGCTTTCATTTTCCCATTTTGTATCTGGTTTCATTGTATTGACTGAAGTTGTAGATATGGATGATTTCATTTTTGGGGATATATGAGTTACTGTAGATGCTTTATTCATTATGGTTGAAGTAGGAGGAGGGATGCTACTTGTCATTTTTGGTGAAATATGTGTCACCGATGATGTGGATGGAGGTGTTTTTGCTGTAGACGGTGGTATATTATTTTTTAATTTTGGTGAAACATGAGTAACTGTCCCTGGATAAGATGTAGGTTCATTAGATGATGAAGAAGGAGTAGATGTATTAATACGTTGATTATTGGATATTGGCTGTAATGGAGTATGTGTATTATTTATATGATGAGGATCAAATGATGGTTGATTGTGGAAAAATTGTTGACTTTGACGATGTTGCTGTTGTTTTAATTGTTCATGATATTGATGTTGATTGTTATTATTACTATTGTAGTTATTATTATTCATATTAGAATTATTATAGTTATTGCTTTGATTATTACTGTTTTTATAAGGGTTATTGCTATGATTATTATTGTGACTACTATTATTGTTATTATCATTATTATAATTAAGTGCATGCATATTCATTGGTAAATTAGAAGCTGAAGGAGAAGTTGGTATAGTATGTGGATAAACATGATTTTTTGGAGGTGAATGTTGATTTTCCTTTTGTGGAGGTATGATTAACATAGCAGGATCACGCCTTGGAAGATTAAATGTAGACGAGGAACCAGAGTTAGAGCTTGATTGAGCTTGAAGAGGAGGGCGATCAGCATAATTATTTGTTGGAGGGTATAAATTAGTTGATGAGGAGGAAGGATGTGGTAAACTATTGTTGACTTGAGGTGTATTAGAACGAGGAGGTGGATAAACTTCTTGAGGTTGTGCTACAGGTGTACCTGGATAATAATTTTGATAGCTTAAAAATTGGTGACTAATACCTGGAGTCATAGCAGTATTTAATGAGGAATGATATGAATTTGGGTGGTGATGTGAAGTATTAGGATGGTTAGATACATTGTTATTGATGACCATAGGTGAAGGCATAAAGGCTGATACTTGTGATGCAGTTCTTTCACGTGGTGGCAATGGAGGTTGATTAGCCACATAAGAAGGAGGTGGAAAATTGGGTTGACTACTTGAAGAAGCAATATTATTTTGTTGAGGATTATTTGAAGTCCCAAAAGAACCTATATTGTGTATATATATTATATTTTTATAATAAATATAAAGATAATCAGTTCATACTCTATTTAATCAATTCCTATTTATACCATAAAGAAAAAAAAAAATAAGGTTTACCTGAATTATAAGCGGCAGGCTTTGAAGGCAATGGAGGAGGAACATTATTAGTAGGTGAAGATACAATAGGTATAGTAGTAGGAAAAGTTTGAACTGGTGAAGTAAATAAAGGTGAAGGAGCAGAAGCAACAGGAGAAGTTGGTGGTATCGAAAAAGGACTAGTAATTATTATAGGCGATGATTGCGATACACTTTGAGGACTATTATTTTGAGAACTACTATTATTATTATTATTTCTCTCTTCCAATTCTAATTGAGCTTGAAGTTCACGAGCTAAAGCAGCATCTTTTTCTTCTTGTTCTAAACGTTTTTGTAAATCTTCTTGATATTTTTTATCTTCTTCTAATTGTAGTTTTTTAACTAGTTTTAGAGATTTTTGTTCTTTATGTTCCTTTCCAAACAAATGACGCATTTTTTATAAATCAAACAAAAGTATTGTAATAATAATATTGAAAAACTATTATTACTATAATTTATATATATATATATAAATAAATAAAGATAACAAAATATTATAACAATATAATTATAATAAATAAGAAGAAAAAGGAAAAGAAAAAGAAAAACTGTGCCTCAAAAAAATAAAAGAAAATTATTATACTTGATATATTTAACCTCCGACTTTTTTGACCTTGACTGAGCTTTGTCTTGGCCACCACCAGGTCTAATAAAAAAAGACCATTTGAATTAAAAATAGATTATTATTATTTTATTATAAA
Organism: Cunninghamella blakesleeana; assembly: GCA_017871115.1. Taxonomy (NCBI): domain Eukaryota; kingdom Fungi; phylum Mucoromycota; class Mucoromycetes; order Mucorales; family Cunninghamellaceae; genus Cunninghamella; species Cunninghamella blakesleeana. The sequence continues at coordinate 4,601,919 of JAFCIZ010000005.1, forward strand.
AGAAGATAATTATTTTAATTAGAGTTTACTCAACGAGATATTTTCTCCCTTTTTTTTATATAAACATATATTTATATAACATCAAAGTAAACGTCATCTACTTTTCCAAAGATGATCGTTTTCCAAGTTGTGTAACTATTTAAGGTAATTTTATTTTATTTTATTTTATTTTATTTTATTTTATTTTATTTTTATATAATGTGAGAGTACGTTCATTAATAAATACCAATAATAAAAATAATATATATATATATATATATTTACTTTTCCAAAATTAAGTTACCCAAGAAACATAAAAACTTTTGATATTTTCTTTGTACATATGGTGGTAAATCAAATAGTAGATTTTAATGAAACTTGCAAAAAAACTGTTTATTGATAAATAAGCCCCATCTTGGCATGTATTTTCTTTTATTATTACTATTATAATTATAATTATATTTTCAGTTTAAAATGATAATGAAACCACTTTAAATAATTTAGTTTTTTTTTTCTCTTGGCTATAACTTTTTTTGAAATAGTCATAATAAGAAAAAAAAATAATTTAACCCCCGAGGATTCATGCGATTTGGAATTTCCTGTCACTTTATACAAACCCAAGTTTAATAAAAAAATATTCTCACCATGTTTTTCTTTTTCTTTCTTTTTCTCTTTCTTTTCTTCAAATATTAAAAATATGAATGAAATTAAAGAACAAAACATTGATAAACAAGATCAAGATATAAATCATTCTCACCAAGAACAAGCATCTTTATCGTCTAATTTAACCCAAGAAGCCTCTCCACTTCGTGAACAAAGACAACGGCGTAATTTAAGATTGCCTGGTAATGTTGACGTTGAAAGTGTGGGTGGTACAAAATATTCTTTAAAAGATAATCGTAGAGAATCATGGATTGATCGTATGAATCAAGCTGCTAAAAATGGTACGTAAAAAAAGAAAAACATTAATGAAAAAAGTAGAGAGAAGGGAAAATTCAAAATTATGTGAATCATTATTATTTACTTGTACTAATTATATACATATATACATATGTTTTTATTTTTATATTTATTTATTCTTACCTATTTGTCGGATATATACACGTATCATTATAATAATAATGATAAAAATGTATTAATAATTATATTTTTTAAAAAAAGCAATAAAGAGATCATCTTATATTGCAACAGAAACTGATAGACCTTTAATAGATAAAATAGCTGATTCCATGAATAAATACGACAATGAAGATGATGAGCCTGAAAAAGAAACTTGGTCAGACAAAATTATGAATTTATTATTTCCTTCCTTGCAACATCCGCCATCCAAAGTGGAACCTGAAATAATAAAAGAGGAAACAAGAACTACAGAAGCAATTACACCAGAAATCATTCCTTCGGATGACCATTATGATGATGTACAGCAAAGTACTAATGATACAATAAAAACATCATGGACAAAAGAAGCAACCAACTTGGCCCAAGAAGTAGATAAGCATGCTTTAAATCGACATCCTGATAAAAAAGTTTCTATTGAAAGTTCAGATGATATTTATGATGATGCACAAGCGGAATTACCTGACCCTTCCATTTTGGAAACCTTAACCAATGATGCTAATCGACCTTATGTCTCTGAAAAAAATAAAAATAGACCTCGTAGTAAATCCTTGATGACAGATCATCAATTACAACGTTTAAAAGATCAAAAAATGGAATTAGAAAATCAACCTCCTCCTCAATTTCGCTCTCACCCTCCTTATGATGTAATCGATAATAAAAAAGAAAGACATCGTCTTCGTAAACAAAAATTGGTAGAAGAACAAGACATTTTGGGGAAACAATCTCATTTTGATAATGATTTTGAAAATTGGACTGCAAGACCAAGACAATTATAAAAATAAAAATAAACTCATTTTTTTTTAATAAAAACTTTACAATAAAAAAATAAATATAAACTGTTATTTTATAATAAATATTATTTATTTATTTTTTAACTTGAAAAAAAAAAGAACGGTAATATTAATAATGGATGAATAAATAATTACATACAACTTCTTTTAAAATAAAAATAATAATAAAAAAACTGGAAATGAGTTGAAAAAAAAAGTTGATCACAAAAATAGTTGACAAAAGGTTGTTGTGTACATTAAATGAATGAGAATAATAATAATATTTATATGTTGATGAAGATTGAAAATAAAATGATTGCTGCTAAAAAAAACATCCATTAAATTTCATGTTCGGCTAATAACATATTAGGAATACCATCCTTAATATTGTAAATATGTTGGCATCCATTGCAAACCATTCTTCCTTGTTGAATATGAGTCTATATAGAATAATAATATGTTCCATTTAATTTAAATCCATATATATATATATATATATATATATATACCTATTCTTCCTTTTATTTTATTTTCTTTTCTTTTGTTATTTACCTCGAGTAAAATACTATGAAGAGTTTTCAAAAATTCTTCATTTTCTGCAGCGTTTTCTGGAACTTCACTTGGAACGTTATTTATACCTAACTAATAATAATATAAATGTAAATGTATGTAATAATGTTTTATAAGAAAAATAAAAAATAACCATTCTATGATTAATAATTTATCACAAACACACACACATGTGCTCTCTCTATCTCTCCCTTATTTTTTTTAATAATAATAAAACTATTGTTATTAACTTTACTTGAAGAGCAGTTGTAGCAAGAGCGTTCCATTCAATCTTTGGTAAAATATTGATTAAGAATTCAGGATTAAAATCAGCTTCAATAAGTTCGACTTCGGCGTCTTCAAAACGAAGAGGAAAGTTGTTATTATTACAACCTTTAACGTGGCATTGTAACATGTTATGAGTGATAAGTCTCATTTTTAGAGTAATATATATATATAGTATACAAAAAAAAAAAGGATGAAAGAGTTAAAAAGTCAGACGGATTTTTTTTTAAAATTTTAAAAAGCCACGATTTATTTATGATATAAAAAAAAGGTCACTGATTTTATGCACTGTGTTTGAATTGATATTTTTACTATGGCTATCATTCTTCCACTATTTTCATTGTCATAATATACAAATGAATTATATATAAACCATATACTCTATATATTATATGATTAATCTAATTAGGATTTCATTTAAAAAAGAAAAAAAGAAAAAAGAAATACTAGCATGAATTTTTTAAATTACTAAATTGTCCCTGAAAAACAAAAAAATCATAAAAAAACGTCAAACGTGAAAAATATTCAACTTTATAAAAATAAAAAAATGCATAAAGTTAATAAAAATAATAAAAACTAATAAATATTATATTTTACGTATGTATCCATTTATTTAAATTGTTTAATATATATTTATTTACTAGAGAATGATATAAAGCACATGATGAATCAATTGGCTCAATGAAAAAATTTTTTACTGGATTTAAATTTTTCTAATAAAATACGGGAAAAATTTTTTTCATTTGTGTTTTTCTTTTTCTTTTTTTCTTCTTCACTACAGATAAATAATATTATTCAAAAATGGAACGTACTTATGTTATGGTAAAGCCCGATGGTGTCCAACGTGGTTTAGTTGGTGAAGTCCTCAAGCGTTTCGAAACCCGTGGTTATCAACTCCTTGCTCTTGAATTAATTCACCCTACTCGTGAACTTCTTGAACAACACGTAAGTTTTATTTACTTATAAAGAAAAAGAAAAAAAAAATAGTTACGCGAAAGTTTTTTTTATTTATATATTCTTATTCTTGTTTTACAACAGTATCACGAATTAAAGGATAAGGGTTTCTTCCCCGCTCTTGTTGAATATATGTTATCTGGTCCCGTTGTTGGTATGGTCTTTGCCGGTTTAGAAGCTGTCAAAGTTGGTCGTTTGGTAAATAAAAATCAAAAGAAAAGGATTAAAAATAAAAGGGAACAAAGTGAAATATAAATGTACTGGTATTATAAAATTAATTTGTATTTACTTTATTTATTTATCTTTTAGATGGTTGGTGCTACTAACCCCTTACAATCTGCTCCTGGTACCATCAGAGCTGATTTCTGTATCCAAGTGTAAGTTACTAATTGAATTCTTTTATATATGTATGAATATGAATGTATGTATTAACTTTTATTTTATATTTTATTTTTTTTAATAGTGGTCGTAACATCGTCCACGCTTCCGATACCGTCGAAAATGCTTTACGTGAAATCGATTTATGGTTCCCCAGAGGTGTTAAGGAAGTTACTAACCCTCTTATCCAAGGTTTCATCTACGAATAAATTTATTTTTAAATTGAAATTTCTTTTTTTAATAAACAAATAAATAAAAAAAGTTGTCAACCATAAAAGCACTAAATGTTTTTTAAGGATATAAAAGTGAAAATATAAATATAAAAGAGTGTTCTATATTTGGTTTTTTATAGTTTAATAATTATGTATTTTAATTATATATGTAGACTCCAAAGATCTTGGTAAAATCACCAATTACAAGTCCAAATTATTTGATACTCCAGTGATTAAAGATTATCCACCCATGAAAAATCTAATCATGAAATATAAATTATCTAAAAAATAAAAGGTATTTGCTTTACTATATTTATATATTCACAACATATGTAAACTTGGATTCTCAAAAACTTACAGAAACACCATAATATTTTAATGAAGGAAGATGGGTTTTTGAACGAATATATACAAATGTATATATTCGAAATTAACATTACTAAAAAATGTATATATTTTCTTAATATGAAAATATAGAGATATCCAGAGAAATCAATTAAAATAAGCATGTTTATATAAATAGAGAACATATATAATCTTACGTGGCTATACTTAATTTTATTACTATTAATATTATCACTACTATTATACATTACTTCATTGCTTATTAGTATTATATTATTGAAAAAAAAAATAAACATAAAATATATTTTTATAAAAATAAACTTTTTTTAGCTTACATTCATGCTTTTATCAAAATAAGATTAAAGAAAAAAAAAGTGGAGTTTAAATTAGTAATAGAGATATTTTTTTTTTTTATCTGTTCTCACTTTTCCCTTCTTTTCCCTTTTCCCTTCCCTATTCCCTTATTATTTTTATTAATATTTTTTAATAAAAGTTATATAATATATTATTTTAATATTTTATGACACAATCTAATACATATGCATTTGATACAGTTATAAGAATGGAGAATTCATTCATAGAAAATCAATATGGTTTACGGCCTTTATCAATTGAACAATCAGCTATTGTTGATGCTACTAAACTATCCTCGGAAGTAGAGCTGGTAATAAAAATATATAATATCAACAATTTATTTATTTCTTTATTATATATATATATTTACAGTAAAAAATGCATAATACAAAATATATTAACTATATATTATCATTTATATCTATTAATTAGGCAAATGGTCAATGTATATGTTGTAATTGGTAAGAGCAGCTCAAGAATGTCACAATAAACATGATTGTTAAAGTAATTCAGTTATATACCTTTTTATTCTTTTTTCTTAAAAAAAAAAATTCTATATCTATATCTATATCTATATATCCTTCTATCTATTTATATATACTAAAGTGAATTACGTTATCCAGAGTCGGCTGTTCGATTCCGTTGTCCAGTTTGTAGCACAGTAAATGATTTAAAACCGTCTTTGGAACATAAGAGTCAGTATACCCCGTTAACATTACGATATCTCAAAAAGCTAATAAGTGAGTGTAAAAAGAAAGAAAAGGCAGATACTCTTGGAACCTGTAAAGAATCTTTCTATCAGCCTGTGGAAGAATTGATCAATAATACCTTTAGAAATTGGAAATGTTTAAATGAAAGTTTTCCTAATGTAAGTCAATAAAAAATATCTATAGATGTAGAAATATATCAAGTTGATGGTCGGGGAATATTAAAAATCATCATCGTATACATACTAATAATAAATAGGGTAATAAAACAACGACAGAAGAATCAGGAGTAGATTTAGACGATGTTCGAAAAATGTATAGATGCCTTCTACATTTGGTAATACTTACATATTATGTACTATTAGATTATGCTTTATTATTCGTCCAATTATGTATTTTTTTTTTTTTTTTTTTGTTAAAAAAAGTAATCAACTCATTTTACCCTTTTTATTTTAATTTAATTGTATAGCCAGTAAATGTTATAAGAGCCATGATGAAGGCAACTGATAAATTATTAAAACGCCCTACAGTACCACTTCTTCGCATGAGCGACATTAAATTTTTATTAGTTATATTAGAGGTAAAAAATAAATATAAAAATTAAGAATAAAAAAAAGAGGGCTATGTGTATTTAGACAAAGAATGAGTGGCTAAATTTGTTTTATTATTCTTATTTTTTTTTTTTAATCTATAGAACCCAATATTAGCACAACAAGATTTTCCTGCAGAAACAAAATACCATCATAATATACTTCAACATGTGTTTGGACTCCTTAGTTGTCTTAACAATGAATGTCACCATGCATTAGTCAATTGGTTTTCAAAGTAATGTAAACTATTACACAATTATATTATTAGAAAAAATAAAAATCATAATAATACTATAAATTATTAATTATATTATATAATATTATATATATGTGTTGTATTTTTTTTATAGATACCCAGAAAATATATTCATCAAACATATAGAATTAGTTCAAAAATTTATGGTTTACCGTATAAATCGTGCATTAAGAAGTAAACGAAATTTACCTATGGCATATGAATCAGATTGGAAAATAATAAGTGCAGCTCGCGTTATGGCATTATACTGTAATGATTCATCATTAAAAACAGTAATTTTAAAAAAAATACTCATACATATTAGAAAAATATTTTTCTTATCCTTATTTTATTTACTGTATTTATGTATAGTTGCATCTAATCAACAAGTTAATAGAGCAGTTTTATCAAGTTTTTATATTACAATGATAGATTGTATTGATTTAATGGCAGATTTTGAATCGTGGCAATCTGGTTCTGGGTAATTTAATGATTTTACTGAAAAGATAAAAATAGCAATATATTTTTTTTTCTAATATGAATTGTAACTAATCATTTTCCTCGTTATATTCTTTGTATTATATTTTGTTTTTATATTATTTATATTTTATTAGCAAGTTTGCCTTTTGTCAATATCCATTTTTAATTAGTATGGGTGCAAAAATGCAAATTATGGAATCTGATGCTAAACAACAAATGGAAATAAAAAGACGTGAGGCTTTTTTTAATATGTTATTTCATCAACGTGCATCTTTACCTTATCTCATGCTAAGTATTCGAAGACAGTATTTAATTGAAGATTCTTTGCGACAAGTAAAAATAAAAAATAATTAAAAAGAAGGGGCAGGGATTATTATTTTTTTTAAAAAAAAAATAGAAATAAATATTTAACAATTTACATATTATATATTTATATTTATTTTATTTTTTATAGTTAGTACAGCATGAATTAGATTTAAAAAAATCATTACGTATAGAATTTGTTGGTGAAGAAGGAGTAGATGCAGGTGGATTAAGGAAAGAATGGTTTTTGTTACTAGTACGGTCATTATTTGATCCACAATACGGAATGTTTACTTATGACCAAGATAGTGGTCTTTGTTGGTTTAATCCTGGTAGTTTCGAAAATGAGGATCAATTCTTTTTGGTTGGACTTGTTCTTGGTTTAGCTATTTATAATTCGATTATTTTGGATATTCATTTACCATTAGCCTGTTATAAGAAATTATTGGGTCAAAATGTTGAACTTTGTGATCTTGCTGTTTTCCAGCCTTCTTTAGCAAATGGATTAACTCAATTATTACACTTTAATGGTAGTGATGGTGATGATGTTGAATCAACTTTTTGCCGTTCCTTTACAGTGGAATTAGATATCTATGGAGAAAGAAAATGCTATCCTTTAGTTGAAAATGGTGAACATATTATGGTAAATAATGAAAATCGTCAAGAATTTGTCGATCTCTATGTAGATTATATGCTTAATAAAAGTGTGGAACATCAATTTGGAGCTTTTAAACGTGGATTTTATCATATGTGTGGTGGTAATGCGCTATCGGTAATTACTTTCATTATATATATTTATAAATGGATAATAATGTTGATAATATATAAAAGGATGTAATATTCTATTCATTATAATATTAATTTATATTTTTAATGTTTTTATTTAGTTATTTCGACCTGAAGAAATTGAATTACTTGTAAGAGGAAGTGAGGAGCCATTAAATGTTGAATTATTACAAAGTAGAACTGAATATCATGGATTTGAAAGTAACGATCAAACAATTATGTAAGTATTTTATCTTTTTTTTTGTTATCAAATGTTATGATTCTTACTATTTAATTTTATTAAACGATATTTTTTTAATATTTATTTTTTAAAGTTATTTTTGGGATATCGTGAAAAATATGATTCCATCTATGCAAAGAAAGTTATTAATGTTTGTTACAGCATGTGATAGAATTCCTGTTACTGGATCCAATCAAATATTATTTCAAATTACTTGCGGTGGGGAGGATATTGGTAGATTACCATCAGCACATACATGTTTTAACCAACTTATATTATATCGTTATAAAACTCAAGAAAAATTACAAAAGTTATTAGAAATGGCAGTTTTAGAAAGTCAAGGGTTTTATGTTAAATAATCATAAAAAAATGAACTTACAAAAAGAAATTTAACAAGCGATTTTTTTTACTAAAAAAATAAATTTCAGTTTTTTCCCGTTTTTTTTCTCTCTTTTTTTCTTCTATTTTTTTTTTATCATTATTATTTCTGTGGTTATAAATAATAATAATAATTACAATGGCAAATATTACATATGGATTATCACATATTGTTATACCCTCTCCAACAGAAGAAAGTTTTAATAAAACAATAGACTTTTATAATCATTTGGGTTATGAAAAAGTAATTGGGAATGAAGAAAGTGAAAATTTGAATGATATTCGTCAAGCTTGGCTCCAACTTTGTTGTCATAAAGAGGAAAAAGCTAGTTCTATGATTATTAAAGTGGTGTTGAATGAAAATACCAAATTGCCTTATGATGAAAAGAAAAAAGATCTGACTGATAGTATGGAAGATACCTTTGCTGTATTAAAAGTAAATAGTCTTGATCAAGTAAAGCATGTATTAAAAGAAAATAACTATACCTATCAAGAAACAGAGGCCTCTATTATTACTCAAGATCCTAATAATAACGTGTTAGTGTTAACTACAACTACAAACTCTTTCTTTGAACATAAACAAAACATAGAAGATAAAGAAAGTAATAATAGTACGACACCAGCAGTAACTCAGCAAAGAAAGAAACTCGCGGTTTTAACTTCTGGAGGGGATGCCAGTGGAATGAATGCTTGTGTACGTGCTGTAGTAAGATATGGTATTTCTAAGGGTTGTGATGTATATGCAGTTTATGAAGGCTATCAAGGTAAGTTGCCAATATTATTATTGCTATTATCATTACATCAAACATATATATATATTATGGATACACCCCCAAAAAAATATTTTGTTATCTATAGCATTATCGGAGATCTGATCTTAGATTTTTTATAAAATAGGTTTAGTGGATGGTGGTGAATATATCAAGAAAATGGATTGGAGAAGCGTAACAAGATATTTAACTATTGTAAGTTTTATGCTATTTTTATTTTTATTTTTTATACACAGAGTATTATTTATTTTATTTTATTTTATTTATTATTAATGGATGACTGATCTTTTGGTATTCTATTTTTTTTTTAAAAAAAAAAATTAGGGTGGGACTCTTATTGGAACTGCTAGATGTATGCCATTTAAAACACGTGAAGGTCGTTTACAAGCAGCATATAATCTTGTCAAAAATGGAATTGATTCAATTATAGTATGTGGAGGGGATGGCTCGTTAACAGGAGCAGATGTATTTAGATCAGAATACGGCGGATTAATTGAAGAATTAAGAGCAACAAATCGTATTACAGAAGAAGAAGCTATTCGATTTAAACATTTAACCATTGTTGGATTAGTTGGATCTATTGATAACGATATGTCAAGTACAGATATCACTATCGGTGCTGTGACATCATTACATCGTATTTGTGAAGCCATTGATTCGGTGAATACAACCGCCTTATCTCATTCTCGTGCCTTTGTGATTGAAGTGATGGGTCGTCATTGTGGTTGGCTTGCTTTAATGGCTGGAATTGCTACTGGTGCTGATTTTATTTTTATTCCTGAATGTCCCCCCAAAGAAGATGATTGGGAAACAGCTATGTGTACTATTACAAAACGTCATCGTGATCTTGGAAAAAGAAAAACTATCATTATTGTTGCTGAAGGTGCCCTTGATCGCCAATTGAATCCTATCAAAGTAGATCATATCAAAGATGTATTAACGGAAAGACTTGGATTAGATACACGTGTCACTATTCTTGGCCATACTCAACGTGGTGGAACGCCTTGTGCTTTTGATCGTATCTTAGCTACTGTTCAATCTGTGGATGCTGTAGATGCAGTTTTAGCTTCTACTCCTGAAACACCTAGTCCTATGATTGGTATGAATAATAATAAAGTTACTACAAAACCATTGATGGATGCTGTAAAGTTAACCCACGAAGTAGCTACTGCCATTGGCAATCGTGATTTTGATCGCGCTATGGCATTACGTGATCCCCAATTTATCGATGAATTTAGTGCATTTAACCGCACTACTATTTTGGATGATCAAAGTCTTCTTTTGCCTGAACATGAAAGATTAAATATTGCCATTTTAAATATTGGTGCACCTGCCGCTGGAATGGATGCTGCTGCAAGAGCTATTGTTCGTTATGGTATTAATCGCGGCCATACTATTTATGGCGTTGCCAATGGGTTTTCAGGTCTTGTAAGGGGTTGTTTCGAACATTTGGGTTGGATGGATGTGGATGGATGGACTGCTTCAGGTGGATCTCATTTAGGTACCAATCGTGCTGTTCCTGGTAAAGATGTGGATATGGGTAAAGTGGCATTTTACTTACAAAAATATAAAATCCAGTCTTTGGTGCTTGTTGGTGGGTTTGAAGCATTTACTTCTTTAGTACAATTATCAAAAGCTAGAACTGAATATCCTTCCTTATGTATTCCTGTTTCATTAATTCCTGCTACTATTTCCAATAATGTCCCAGGTACTGATTTTTCTCTTGGTTGTGATACATCTTTAAATGCGATTGTTGATTCTTGCGATGCTATTGTACAGTCCGCCCAATCGTCACGACGTCGTGTCTTTGTGGTAGAAGTGCAAGGGGGTAGATCAGGCTATTTAGCCGTTGAAGGTGGTTTAGCTGTCGGAGCATGTGCTATTTATATCCCTGAAGAAGGTATCAATCTACCTCGATTACAAAGTGATGTGGAATTTTTAAAACATTTATATGATACAGATAATCCAGAAAAATCAGAAGGAAGAGTTATTTTACGTACAGAAGCTGTCAGTAATACTTATACAACCGAAGTCATTTCCAATATTTTGGAAGATGAAGGAGGTGCTCGATTTGATTCACGTACAGCCGTCTTAGGCCATATTCAACAAGGTGGTACACCTTCTCCTTTAGATCGCATTCGTGCTACACGTTTGGCAGTACATAGTGTTGAGTTTGCTGAACAACATACACGTGAAGCTTTGATCGATGCTCATTTCAATCAACAATCATCATCTTCTCCTATTGCATTATCCACCTCAAGTGATTCATTAGCTGTTATCGGTTTAAGTGGAACAGATGTTCACGCTCAATCTGTTTTAGACTTGTTACCTACTACTGATATGAAAAACCGTAAACCTCTTCATGCTTGGTGGCAACGTGATAGATCTTTAGTTGATACATTATCTGGACGTAACGATTATTCAAATATTTAATCATATTTATTATACGTCATTACCGTTATAAAAATAATAAAAACCGAAAAAAAAAAACTGTAATTATAGAAACTAAATATGTAGATTTTTTTTTTAAACTAATAAAAACAATGTATTACTAAGAATGAAAATAGAAAAACAGCAACAGTGATTAATAGTAATCAAATTAATTAAAATATCATTATTCTTAATTTGGAGAAGATATATATAAAGGTTGAAAATTAAAATGAAAGTAAGTTGAAATAAAAAATACGTAAATAAATAATACGATTTAGAGTAGATCACATGATAGAAAAAATATATAATTGAAATGAATATATTAGAAAAAGTATTGTATATTATCATAGAAAAAAAAATAGTTTTTATTATTACCATTAGTATTAAATTGGAAAAGGTGCTGATACAAAAAATGAAAGTGAAATGAAATAGAAAGAGTGAATTTAAACCTAAAAAAATGAATAAAAGTAAACAACACTTCTATCATTTTGTTTACGGAAGGAGAATATAAATGGCAGATATAATTAGTTAATTTTTTATTGTTGTCATTATTTTTATTATTATTAAATTGGAGAAGGTATCGATAAAAAAAAAAGTGAAAGTGAAAGTGAATTAAAATGGATAAATTAAATTTGTTTTCAAAGCATAAAATCTAAAAACAAAAGCTTGTGGTCAAGAGCAAACAACACCTCTATCATTTTCATTAATAGGTTTAACAGAGGTTGAGGTTGGACTAGTAGTAGTATTAAGGGGTGATGATGACATATATGCAGGAGATTCAGATGAAGGTGAAGATGAGGACAAGGATGATGTGGATGTAGAAGTGGGCGATAAAGAAGTAGGGGTGGTAGTGGTAGGTGTGGGTGTTGAAGATTGCTTTATAATGGCAGCATGCTCAAAGCCTTGATTACTATGAATAACAGCATCACGAACATGAACTCCCAAAACAGGTGCAACAGGTTCTTGACAAATTTGTTCGTACCAATCTTCTAATATTCTTTGGGCTAATCTTTTTGAACTTGGTTCTACTTGTTTATCCATATATGGTGTAATTAGGGAACATATCACTTGATGTATTTCATTTTTTTTATAAGGTTGTCTACGTAATTGTGTATTGATAAGTAATGGTTTTAGTATACGTAGATAGGCATCACGAAGCTAAACAATGATAATATAATAAATGAAAATGAATAATATAAATGAATGACATTATAGCTATATATAAATTTGAGTGTGTGTGGATGTGTGGTTTTTTTTTATTTTTTTAAAAAAATAAACTTACAGTTTCTGACTCCTTATCATCACCTAGGTCACAAACTTCCCTTAATATGATATCAACTAATACATATAAATCATTTGTATAAAAATACTCATATAGTTTTGGTTCCGTAAAAATACTATACAAAAGTTTAAGAATTAAAAGTTGGTTACAAGTATCATCTATTAAATGGTAATAAAAAAAATAACAAAATTTGTCATTATTAGTAAAATTTTATTACAAACTCTGTTCTAATTATATAGTTTTTATTGTTATTATTATTATTATATTTACTTGATCTATTAAGCATGAAAATTAAATTTTCACCAAAAGTAGCAGTTGATTCTATTCCTTTTACTAAAGCCTCCACTAACCAATTGATTTGATTTTTTGCCATCATAAATTGTTCATTAAACACCAGTAATAATTGAATAATATCATAATTAAAAGATTCATCACTATCATTTCTTGTAGACTCCACCAGATCAAGTAAAAAATTGATTTTATCTAAACTTATAAGGGCTAAAAATAAATAATAAATGGATAAATGTAATAATTATAATAAAGTTATTTAAATCTCCTTTGAATTTAAAAATAGTTTGGATTTATTTGCTATATTTATATTTATATTTATATTTATTTGATTTACCAATATCATTTTTACGGAATTTAGCAACCTTTCCCATTTCAAAAGCAAGAGATAAAGCAACACTCATTAATAATCGATTATCCATCAAAGAAGTGAGTTCATCCATGATTTTACAGAGTAGCCTATTCCTTTTTTGTAAAGTAGCTTCAGAAACTATGTATTGCATCCAACGAGCGTCTTCCTTTCCAGCATATAGTAATAAAGAGTAAGTAATATATCGTGGAGAGTCTTCCATAGATGGTAAAGCAAAGTTTTTTAAAATATCGCTTAAAATAGTTGTACTGTGTTCTAAATAAAAGGTGGAATCTATTAACTTGTATGCAACCAGAGCCATATGTTTGTGATCTGTAATAAAGTCCTCTACATATAGAGAATAAAATAATAGTAATATAATAAAAATATATCAGTTATTACTTGTATAATATATTTGACTTCTTTACTTATATTATTTATTCTTTTTTACATGTATGTTTTAAATTTAATTCCTTATTTACTTTGAAATCGAACTAACAACTGTATATATTGTGAAGTGATATGGTGAACTCTATCTTCGGTATCATAAGGTTGTTTGATAACATCACTTAATTCTATTTTAAAAAACATTATATTATATAATATTAATATAAGTGTTAGTGTTAGTATTAGTATTTATATTAGTGCTAATATTAGTACTATTAGTATATATATTTATATATATTTGTACGTAGATCATAAAACTATTTTTTAAATAATTAATAATATTTACCAGCATAAAAACTATCAATGTCATCAAAAAAATAGTCGATTGCATTATAATCCATAAGTAATAAAATGACAATAAGTACTGTGGGTATATATGATAATAAGAGTGTAGTGGTGTGATAACAATCTATATATATATATTAAGAAGAAGAAAAAGGCTAGAAAAGAAAAAAGAAGGAAAAAATAAGTTAAAAATTTCATTTTTCTCATTTTATAATTTTTATTGGATAGTTTCATGCTCCGCATTTTTTTTTTTATAATCACCCAATTAATTTTTTTTCTTCTCTCTTTCTTTTTTTTTACTCTCTCACCTTTTTTTTTAAAAAAAATAAAATAAGATATACACATATATAATATAATATATTATAATATATAAAAATACATATATTAGATAAATCACATCATGAATAATACACATTCACCCTATTTAATACAACAGCTAAAAAATAGTATACCAAATGAAGTACCTGATATATGGTCATATGAAATTATGGCACTTTGGGTTCCAATAGTTGTTTATTGGGTTCAGTGTACTATCTTTGAAGTTCTTATGTATCTTAAAATACCTTTTTTTGAAAAGTATCGTATTCATACTTCTGAAGAACTACTTAATAAAAATCGTGTCACCTTTGGAAAAGTGCTTGCTATGGTTGCCTTTCAACACTTTATTCAAATAATATTTGGTTATATGCTTGTTAAAGTAGAAGACCCTTTGGTTAGTGACATGAAGGCTACTCTAGCTATTCAAAATACAAGCCAATTTGTTTTATCATATTTGGATAATGAACAGCTTGCTTATTATATATCATGGACTATTCATAATATATTAATACCTACTATTCAATTTGTTGCTGCTATGTAATAAAAAAGAAAAAAGAGAAAAAAGAAAAGAATATATATAAAATGTCATCAATAAAAGAAAAAAAAAAAAATGATATGATTTTTTATACTCATTTTTTTTTTATCATTATTCTTATTGTGATTATGATTATTCAATTTTTTATTGTTATATAGGTTTATTATCGACACTCATCAATATATGTTACACCGTTTAGGACATACTTCAAAATTCTTGTATAAACATTTTCATTCCCATCATCACAGATTATATGTTCCTTATGCATTTGGTGCCTTGTACAACCACCCTGTAGAAGGATTTTTTTTAGATACACTTGGTGCTGGTTTAGCTTATGAATTGACAAGAATGACACCCTTCCTTGGAATGATTTTGTTCACTTTTTCAAACTTGAAAACAAGTAAGTAATAAAATGATTATAAAAAAAATAATGATTAATAATATTTAGTAGTAAAGTTGTGTCATTTTACTTTTTTTTATTTTATTTTTTTATGTTTAATCTAATCCCCTTTTTTATTTTCCTTTAAAAAAAATAGTTAATGATCATTGTGGTTATGAGTTTCCATGGGACCCACTTAATATATGTTTTGGAAATAATGGTATTTAGTAAGTCTTGTACCTGACCATTTTTTAAATTTATATCTATATATATGTATCCATATATGTTAAAAGATAAATATAATTTAAATATATTTATTTATTTATTTATTTATTTTATTTTAATTACTATTATTGTTTTTTTATCTAGTCATGACATTCATCATCAACCTTGGGGTATTAAGAAAAACTTTGGGCAGCCTTTCTTTACATATTGGGATAGATATTTAGGAACAGAATTTGATCAAAAAGATTTAGAAAAATATCGAGCCAAAGCCAAAAAAAATTAATATTTTCAACTTTATCATTTAATTATTTTATATATTTATATATTATTACATTTTTAATACTATTGTTTTATATTTGTTTCATTATTTTTAATACTTTATATTATTTTATTCCATTTCATTCCATTTTATTTTATTTTAATCCTCCCTTCTCTATAATATATTACACTTTAATATTCACAAAATAATAAAAAAAAGATTTTGATTTGATCAAAAAATTATGATCGGGATTTAAAATCAGGGGAAGAAATATAAGTTTTTTTTCTCAGTTTTTTTTTTCTTCCTCTTTTCATACCTATTTTTTATATACATAGAATTAAATTTGTTTTTTTACTATCTTTCTCTTTCTTTTTTTTTTTTCTTTACCAATTGTTATTATTATTATTATCGTTATTATTTATTACTAATTTTTTATTCATTATATAATTATTCATCCCAGTTACATAATATATACATATATATCTATCAATGGGTAGTAGTCCAATGTCAATATCTTCTATCCAACTATCATCCCCTTTACCTTCACCGTCAGCCACACCTAATCAGCCCAATGTTGATACTCATCGCTCACAAACCAATCATATATCTATTAAAACAGACTCAAGTTCTCAAACGACCAATATAGATACTGAAAATACCATTTATTTACCACCTCTTGTAATAAATCCTCCTCAACATACAAGTACTTCAATATACCCTCTTGTGGATACACCAACTCCACCTGAATTAAAACGAATATTATTTACTATTGATAATAAAAAATCAAGTTTATTTGAAGAAATCGAAACTTATGAAGCCTTTGATCATAGTTCGGATCACTTCATTTCTCCATCTACTACAAGAATGTATAATATACCTCCTCCTTCTTCTCCCCATTGTGATAATAATAATAATATAACAACTCAAAGAAAACGTTCAGCTTCTACTTATCTCGATAACTTACGTACTTCTACTACTACCAATAATAATAATGAAAATAATAATAATACTGATACTGATACAACTTGGTCTCCAGTTAGACGAAAACGACATTCTGATTATCATCAAGAGCATAATAGTATGATTGACTCTGAACAAATGGATAGCCATATTATTAAATCGGAATCTTTGGACTTTAATTCCTCGGTATCAACATTAAATACAATATCAACTTCTAATATGTCAACATCTTCTATCAATGCTACTAATCCCGGTTCTACAGCAAATAATGCTTCTTCATCTTCGTCATCATCTATTTTAATGAACTCTATCGCCAATCAATCTTTAGTTTCTTTATTACCTGAATTTGCAGCCCATTTACCAACAACAGCAACAACAAATGATATGATTGAATCTAATATCGCAGATAGTCCTAATTCAGCTTTGCCTTCACCAGTTTCGGATATAGACCCAAATGAGCCTAATTGGCATTCTGCTACCTCGCTTGATATGCAAACAACACACTCTCTTCAACACCATCCCAGTTTAGAAATGAATTCTTCTATAACTAATACGAATTTAGGTGCTTCTAATCCACATTCTGATGACAGCAATATTAATAATATAACTACTGCTACTACTACTGCTACTACGGCTAATATGATGGATATTGTACATGAAACGGATTCACTTACAGATGAAGATATGGACGGTAATAGTACCAATAGTAGTAACAATAATAGTGATGGTGGTGGTATCAACTCTTTATTGCGTACCTATGATGCTCTTCCTTCCAATATTCAAGATTATTTAATGTTTCAATTATTAAGACGTTCGCCTATGGCTTCTTTAAGATTTTCAAGTGATTTGATTATGCAAGCATTAAGAACAGATTTTATATCTGCATTACCTAGACAATTATCACAACATATTTTATTATATTTAGATGCTAAATCTTTATGTCGTGCAGCTGGTGTATCAAAATACTGGAAAAAAGTAATTGATGGCGACAGCCAATTATGGAAAGCTAAAATTATTGAAGCTGGATTTATTGTAACAACTAATGAAGTAGAAAGCTACCATTCTTCGTCGTCTTTGTCATCTTTATCTTTAGCAGCACCAATCAAAACAGAAATAATTACACCGATATCATCCTCTTCCATACCCGTTCATTTTAATAATAGTAATAATAATAACAGTGAGCAGCAATCAAATCATCCTTTAACAACAGTAACATCATCATCACCTACATCCATCACTTCACCTTATTTATCTTCTATTAAAGAAATGATCCATGATGGCGTATATAATTCATTTTTGGATAAACCTTTATTCGATCATTCTTTATTATCGGCTACCTCTGAAAACTCATTATCATATCATCACCAACAACAACAACAAAAAATGGCTTCGTCTAATTTAAATGATAATAATGATAGCAATAGTAATGGCAATAATAACTTACAGCAACATAATGATTTTAAATGGCAGCCTGATTTTGATCATCCATATAAGAAAATCTATCGTCGGCACCATATTATGCGGCTTAACTGGAAACGGAACCGAGCAGAAAAAAAACAAATCACTGGATCTGGCGAAGTTGTTACCTGTTTACAATTTGATGATGATAAAATCATTACTGGGTTTGATAATAATAATATTCATATCTACGATATCAAAACAGGTGAATTAAGACGTGTTTTAAAAGACCATGAAGGTGGTGTATGGGCATTGCAATATGTTGGGAATACTTTGGTAACAGGGTCAACGGATCGTACCTTAAGAGTGTGGGATATTGAACGTGGTGTATGTAGATATGTCTTTCGTGGTCACGGTAGTACAGTAAGATGTCTCTATATTGCGATGCCAACACCTGTACAAGTAGGACCTGGGAAACACGATGTTGTGATTCAACCATCTCAACCTTTAATAGTCAGTGGCTCAAGAGATTCCTTTTTACGTGTATGGAAACTTCCTTATTTATCAACAAGACATAGTCAACAACAAAAACACTTTCAAGATTCTTCTCATAATGCCTTTGATCGACAGTATAATACCAATTCAACCGGTAATAGTAAAAAATATACAAATAATAATAAAAATAATAATGTACTCTATTTATACTAATTAATATTTTTATTTTTATTATTTTATTATTATTAATAGTATTGCAACATCCTTTAGGTCCAACAGCTTCTACAACAGCTACTTCCCATTTATCGTCATATACTCAACAACAATTTTTTCAAAATCAACAAAAATCACAAGAACATGGATATAATCCATTCTTTATTCATCTTTTACAAGGCCATAGCCAATCAGTACGTGCTTTAGCAGCTCATGGTAATACATTGGTGAGCGGTAGTTATGATACAACAGTAAAAGTATGGGATTTAGAAAAAGGGAAATTAAGACATACATTAGAAGGTCATCAACAAAAAGTATATTCTGTGGCTATTGATGCTCAACGTAATCGATGTATTAGTGGAAGTTTAGATTCAACGATACGTATTTGGAATTTGGCTGATGGTAGCTGTGAAAGAGTGTTAAGAGGTAAAAATATATATATTTATATACATTTTATTTTTAAAATATATATATATATATATTTATGTATTTATGTATTTTTTATATATATTCTATTATGTGTATATTATTATTATTATTATTATTATTATTATTATTATTTAAAAAAAAAAAAAACTTTATTTAGGTCATACTATTCTAGTAGGTTTACTTGGATTAACGGAAAGATATTTAGTAAGTGCCGCCGCTGATGCCTCTTTACGTATATGGTCATCAGAATCGGGTGAATGTCAACATGTATTATCCGGCCATAAGGGTGCTATTACTTCATTTCAACATGATGATTATAAAGTTATTTCTGGTTCTGAAGGTGGATTGAAAATGTGGGATATTAAAACAGGTCAATTATTACATGATATAATTACTGATATTAATGGTGTTTGGAGAGTTGCGTTTGATGAAAGACGATGTGTAGCTGCTGTTAAAAGGTAATACAAGTATTTAAATATAATAGAATATAGCAAAATAAAATAAAATTTTATAGCCCATATATTTATTATGATTATTATTATTATTAATTATATATATATAGTAGTGACGATGTAACTAGAATTGAAATATTGGATTATGGTGCAACAATTGAAGACGAATAATATTTTTTTGTGTTGTAATTCTTTTTTATATTATTTTTTTAAAAAAGAATATATTATAAACCAAAATACTATTAAGTAATAAAAACAATACGTATTTGATTTGAAATATTTTTTATTATTTAAATTTAAATATAAACATATATGTTATGAAGATGGTATATATCATTATCTATTTTAACTTGCTTAACTCTTTGTTATTTAGAATATTTATTGTAGATCAATGGTTATTATTATAATGTTTATCTACTTTTACTATTTGTAAATATCCTATGATGTAATTTTTGTTTCCACATACATATAGTGAAGTACAATACGTACGTAAATATGGTTTCTTTATATATATCATTATTATTTTTATCGTGGAAAAAAAGTTATCTCTTACCATTGGTTAAATGCTAGGCTATTACCTTATTTTCTTTTTTCTCACTTGCTAAAGAGAAATTAAGAAAAAAAAAAAAATAGATGATAAAACCTAATCTATCGAATTTTCAAATCGATAAAGTTTCCTTTTTGATCCATAAATAAATATGATTCGATAAACTGTCATTAAAAAAAAAAAACGAGTGATAAATACTTATTATAGCCTTTTTTTTATCAGTTTTTATTTTTTTTTTAAAAAAAAAAAAAGGTACGTAATCGTAAAATTGTAAAAAAAAAAAAAAAAAGATATTAATCAATTATCATGCTTTTTCTTTTTCTTTTTTCACACGAAAAAAAATAAAAAAAGTGTATAATGAGAAAAAAAAAAAACTTTATTTATTTTTATTAAATATATTACAATAGAAGAATTTCAGACTCAGTTTTTTGATCTTAATAAAAATGGTGACAATATTCTTTCTTGACTAGTTTCTCCAATAATTCCTTTTGGTAATAATTCTTCAATGATCATGTGAACTTTTTCAAGTTGAAATAAGAGATCTAATTCGGTCTTTTTTTTATAATTATTATTAAAAAGCAATATGAGTAAAACTTTAATTTAATCCTTGGTAATAAAAACGTATGATGCCTAGAAAAAAATATACATTTTTTTCTTACCACTCGATCAAAATAAGTATCCATTGTTTCTATTAAAATTTAAAACAAAAGAAAAAAAAAATCAAATCAAGAAATAAATTTTGATATATATATATATATATATATATAGTATTTAATTAATTTACCAACAAAAAGCTGTATCCATTCTAATATACTGAATTCGTTCTAAAATATCATTAACAAAGAGAAAATAAAAGTATCATTGTTTATATAGAAACATGATAAATTTAACTATTTTTGGTTCATTTTTTATTATTACCTCTTGTTTCGTAGATCCTACGATGATGTATAATGATGCATAATTTCGATATACTTTTGAAATAAAATTAAAAAAAAGAGAGATATGAAACGTTAAATCATAATTTTTCACACACTATTTTTTCATTGAAGAATAAAATGGCTCTTTTACCTATATTCAATCCTTCATATTTGAAAAATAAGGTCTAAACCATAAGTTTTTTATATTTTTTAAGTTAATAAACCAAGGGAAAAAAAAAACTTTATCCTTATGTATACATATAATATCATATTATTACGTGATGAGGTGGCCTATTTACGCATAGATTTGCCAATTCATATTCGAAATGAATATCATTTTTTAAAGGAATAATATCAAAATACCTAGAATATCTAGTTTGACATTTTTTATTAACAATGAGTATAAAGGAAACCATTTCTAAATATTCAATTTATTATATACTAGTTCTTTTTATTAAAAAAAAAAAAGGTAAGGTGTACGTGGAATGGAGTGAAAAAAATAAAAAAGGGAGGGAAAAAGAGTAATTTTTTTAATACACCGCCATTGATCACTTTTTTTAACTCAGCTTTATCATCTAAAAAAGGAAGGTTGGGTGTGAATTCCTGATTAGGAAGGAAAGGAACGATAAGATTTTGTGCGTGTGACTAATAATATAAAGTTTTTATTATCTTCTTAAAATTCTTTTTCCTTTTCGTTTTCTAATTATTTTTATTTCACTCACCTTTCTTAATTTTTTTTTCTCTTTCTTTCTGTCATTCATTTTTTTTTATTTATTTAAATATATATATAGAAATGTTTAATAAAAAAGAGGAAAAGAGTGAAGCTTACGTTACTGATCAGATAGGCGATAAAACAGAGATTTACGATGATTCTGAAGCTAAAGTGGCAGATCTTGAAAAAAATGATTTCCAAACCGAAACCAAACGTGGTTTAAAGACAAGAATGGTAAAACTGAAAAAAAATAAAACAAAAAAACAAAAAAATAAAAATAAGAAGCAACTGTATTATGGATGAATTTTTTTTGAATATTAAAGAAAATATCAATATATATATAAATCAGCTATTTATTCATTTTTCCTTCATATTAAAAAAAAATATAATATATATATAAATTGATCTTTCTATTATTTTCTTTATGTTTTTTTTTATCACTTAGATTACTATGATATCCTTGGGTGGCTGTATCGGTACAGGGTTGTTCTTAAATATGGGTACAAACGTTGCCACTGCTGGTCCTGCTGGTGCAGTAAGTGATCATCTTTTTCTAAAAAGATTAAATATATACAAATCAGATTTTTTTTAATTATAGTTTATTATATTTATATTTTAAATTACATTATATATTATTATTTTATAGTTGATTGCCTATATTGTCAGTAAGTACTAATGAATCATGAAATTTATATACATTAGTCATATAAATTTTATATTAATTTCTTTTATTATTGTTATTATTATTACTATTTCTTTTTCTTTTTTTTAGTTGGTTTCATGGTTTATTGTATTATGACAACTTTGGCTGAAATGGCTGCTTTTATTCCTGTAAGCTACATATAAATATATAATTTTAAAAACCCTCTATACTTGGTAAATTAATTATATCATTATTATACTAATCATTACTATTATTTTCATATTTTTTTTTTTTTTTTTTTCATATTAGGTATCCGGTTCTTTCAATCATTATGCTACTAGATTTGTTGACCCATCCTTAGGTTTTGCTTTAGGTTGGAATTATTGGTACTTAAAGAAAAATATACAACATACACAAAAAAAAAAAAGAAACCATTACAAATAATTATAATAAATTAACCTATTATTTATCTTTTATTTAGGTTCTCGGTATGTAATAAGTTATGAAATTAATGATAATACTCTATTATTTTCTAACCTTTTTTTAATACATATATTTATTTATTTATTTATTCTGATCACATCATATGCCGTTTTTTATTTTTTAGTGGGTAAGTCATTTATAGTAAATAATAAATAAAAGGAATAAATTTCTTTTTCTGATTATTAACTATTTATTATTATTTATTTATTTATTTTTATCTATAGAGTGTCACTATCGCCACAGGTATATATTTTTTAATTTTTTTTATCCTATATTATTGAATTAAAAAAGGAAATCGACTCATATTAATTTTATCATATTTATTTTTATTTATATTTTTATACATTTTACAAATATAGAACTTGCCGCATGTGCTACTATTATAAATTGGTGGAGTCCTATTGCTCCAGATGCTGTATGGAGTTTTGTCGCCTTAATATTGATTGTTGCTTTGAATTTATGTAGTGTTAAGTACGTAATCATCGCTTTATATAATAATAATAATAATAACAATAACAATCATATATATATATATATATATTTACTCGTATAATATTCTTTTTTTATTCCCAATTTTAGATTATTTGGTGAAATCGAATATTACTTTGCCATGGTCAAGATTCTTATTGTTATCGTATTCATTATCATGGGTAATTATATATATATATATATAATTATAACTTTATAACACTACCAAGTTACTAATCATTTATTATTTTTTATTTTCTTTCTTTATAATAGCTATTTTGGTAACTGCTGGTGCTGCTGGAAATAATGGCCCTATTGGTTTCAGGTACTTAAATAAAATACAAACAAATAAAAAGAATAATTACATTAGTATTATTCTTCTCTATGAATTGATGATTAACAATTATATATATTTATATGCTCATTTTAGATACTGGCGTGAACCTGGTGCTTTTGTAGATGGTGCCGTTGGAACTATTAGTGTACTCTTATCTGCTGGTTTCTCTTATCAAGGAACAGAAGTTGGTAAATATTTTTTTTTTCCTTTTATAAAACAAAATATATTATTATAGATATAAAACTACTTTTTTTTTTCCCACATTAAAAAAAAACAACCTAATATGATTAAAACAAATACTTACTTTATTTTGTTTTATTTTATTTCTATATTATCTATATAGTTGGTATCACTGCTGGTGAAGCTACTAACCCCGTCAAAGCCATTCCTCGCGCCATCCGTAATACTTTCTGGCGTATTCTTATTTTCTATGTCTTAACTATTTTCTTGATTGGTCTCTGTCTTTCTTCTGATAATGATAAATTAGTCAATTCTGATGGAGGTCCTGGTACTGCTGCTTTCACTTTGGTTTTTGAACTTGCTGGTATTGAAGCTGGTGCTCATGTCATTAATGCTATTGTTTTAACTAGTGTGTTATCTGCTGCCAATTCATCCGTTTATACCACTTCTAGAACTTTACTTGGTTTGGCTAAGGATGGAAACGCTCCTCGCTTTTTTAGTAAAACCAATCGTTTCGGCTCACCTTGGATTGCTATCCTTTTCTCTTCTTTAGCTGGTTTCGCCTGTTGTTTCGTTAGTATCTATAGTGCTTCTGTTGCCTTTGTTTGGTTCTTAAGTATCACTGCCGTCTCTGGTTTTATCTCTTGGTGGGGAATTGGTTTTGTTCACCTTCGTTTCAGACGCGCTTATGTCAAACAAGGTCGTGATGTCAATGAATTACCTTATATAAGTAGCTGGTATCCTTTCAGTGGTATCTTCTCAAGCGTTCTCTGTGTTTTGATTATTCTTGGACAAGGTAATATATATAGAAGAAAAAAAGAATCGTCATCATAGAAAAAATAAGATAATGATCATTAATTTTTTTTTTATCAACTCATAGGTTATACTGCATTCACTCCTGAATTTGATGGTGTCAAATTTGTAGCAAATTATCTTGGTATTGTACCTGCTATTATTTGTTATATTTGTCATAAGTTTATTAAAAGAACCAAGATTATACCAATGGATGAAATTGACTTTGAAACTGGTCGGGTTACTAGATATGATATTGATCGAGCTAATGAAAAAGATGCTTCCTTACCTTGGTATAAACGCGCTGTTAAATACATCACTTAAAAAATTAACAACAAAAAAAAACCATAATAATTATAATTATAATAATCAACTATGTATTTTATTGTCACTATACTATTAATCTATCAATTTATTTATATGTTTTAATCTATTTATTCTTTAACTAGTTATTAATTTATATATATATATATATATATATATATATATATATATATCAATTTCATATAAAAATAATAATAATTTATCATTCTGTTTGTTTTTTCTTTTTATTTTTTTTCCTTTGTATGTGTGTTTTAATATCAAATTGTATTACAAAAATAAATTATTATACATGTCGCACGAAGTATGACATCAAATTATTATTTTTTTAAGTTTGATGATTCATTTACTGATTTTCCTTGAGTACAATCACCGAAAAAAAAAAAAAAAAAAAAAAAAAAAAAAAAAAAAAAAAAAAAAAAAAAGATAAATAAGAATATTTGATCATGACATAATCAAAAAATGTTCAATTATTTTAACTCGATCAGGACACAATAAATAAAACTTTTTTTTTCAATGTTTGACTTTTTGTAACAAAAGAACGGACTTTTGTTTTCCTCTCCTTTTTTAATATTAACAAGTAAACATAATCAAAAAGTAGTATAAGTTTATTCATAACCTAAAGTCTTGAATATCATTTTAATGTAAATAACTTTATTATAAATAAATGGATATGTATATAAGATAAAAACATAACAATAAATCAAAAACCGTAAAAGAGTTTTTTTTCTTTTTACTTTACCAACTCATGTAAAAACCGCCATCAAAAAAAAATAAAAATAAAAAAGATTTACACGTGCCATGGGATATTTTGACTATTCATATAAGAAAATGATCACACTACGTACGAATCATTTTTCCATAAGCTATTTCATATAATAAAAATTTAATCACTTTCATATATATATATATATATCATAAATATATACAAGTAAATTTACTTGAGATGCGTGTTTCTCTTAGAAAACAAAGAATAAGCCCTTAAAAAATAAATTTTAGGTAATTTTTTTTAATATTATAATAGTGTACTTTTTTTTTGAACATTCATTTATTTTATTTATTTAATCAATTACATATTTAAAAGCAACTTTTTCATTCTTTTTATTTATTATTTATTTATGGTTTCAAAAAAATATAATAAATTAAAACCATGAATAGGGAATATCGATATTAAAATAATAATAATGATAGTGATTATAATTCGTCATGGAATCTATCACTATCATCATCTTCCAAGTCATTTTGTTCAAATTCAGCTGCTCTATTTACTAAATCTTCATCCTTTTCTTTTTCTTCTGGGGTTTTTTCATCAGCTTCTTTTACTTTAACTTCGGCTTCAGCTTCTAAATTAACTCCAACTCCTTTACGAACAATGGTTTCAACCCGTTTAGTAAACCCAATCACATCTTCCAATTGATATCCACTACGAATAGCTGTTGTTTCATAGAGAACAGTGACCAATTCAGACATATCTTCATCTACTTCTTCATTTTCTACCTTTTCTAATAATGTTTGAATTACTGGATGAGAGGGATTGATTTCCAAAGTCTTCTTTTGTAATTTCATCATATTTAACATCATATCTTGTTGTGCTTTACTTTCAGCACCTTGTGCAGCCATTAAACGTTCCATATGGCCAGTTAAACCATGATCACTAGCAACAATGGCCATGGGTGATTTAGTGAGACGTTTGGAGGTGGTAACTTTATCAACGTGTTGTTTCAAGACATCCTTAAGCCAAGTGAATAAAGGTTGATATTTTTGAGTATTATCCAATTCATCTTGTTCTAATCCATCTTCATCACCGAAATTTAACATACCTTTTGCAATATTAACAAACATTTTTCCATTATAACCAGGCATATTTTGAATTAACATTTCATCAATGGGATCCACCATATACAAAACTTCATACCCACGAGCTAAAAGGCGTTCCAAATAAGGAGAGTTTTCAATTTCAGCAATGGACATACCAGTAAGGTAAAAGAGATTTTTTTGGTTTTTCTTCATACGAGAAATATAACTATCTAAACTAACCGTAGGGGAAGTAGGATCATAAGAAGATGAAAATCTTAATAAGGAAGCAATTCTTTTACGATGAGCGTTGGATTCAATAGCACCAAATTTAAGAGCATTGCCAAATTGTTTAAAGAAAGTAGCATATTTATCTTCATCTTGTTTAGCTAATTGTGAAAACATATCCAATGCTTTCTTCACTAAATGTTTAGAGATGACACGTAAAGAACGATGTTTTTGTAAAGTTTCACGAGAAACATTTAATGGGAGATCATCTGCATCCACTACACCTTTAAGGAAAGAAAGCCATTTAGGGAATAATTCAAATTCATCCGTAATAAAGACACGTTTAACAAAAAGTTTAACATTATGAGCTTTTTGAGCCAAGTTTTGGAAAAAGTTTGGATCAGCAGTAGTAGGGACATAAATGATAGATCTAAATTCAACATCACCTTCACCTTTATAATGAGACCATGTAATTGCTTCACCAGATGGGTTCTTTGTAAAGGATTTATAAAATTCAGTATATTCTTCATCTGTAATATCTTTAGGATTGCGCATCCAAATTGGTTTTAAAGTATTAACACGTTCCCATGAATAAACTGTTCTAATTTCTTCCTTTTTTTCTTCTTCATCATCTTTTTTTTCATCATCTAAAGATTCTTCAACAATATCATCATCTTCACTATCCTTATTTTCTTTTTCTTTAGTTGATTCTTTGGTTGTTGTAATAGTTTCATTACGAGCTGTCCAAATCATAATAGGGAAATTGATGAATTCAGAATACTTAGTGACTAAACCTTTAAGGATATCTTGATTCAAATATTGTAAAGCATTTTCTTTTAAATGTAAAGTGATTTGAGTACCACGGCCTAAGGTATTACCACGAGGGTCTTTAGCAATAACAAAATCATCCACAGCTTCACTCATCCATACATGTTGGTCAGGATCATCATTTGATTTAGAAGCAACAGTTACTTTATCAGCAACTAAAAAGACAGAGTAAAACCCAACACCAAACTGACCAATTTGTGTGACATCTCCTTTAGCTGTTTCTAATTTTTCTAAAAATTCAGATGTACCAGACTTTGCAATAGTACCCAAGTTTTTCATTAATTGTTCGCGAGTCATACCAATCCCAGTATCAGTAATAATTAAAGAATTGGATGCTGGATCAGCAGCAATAGAGATGGTTAAATCTTCTTGTGTTGATAAAGCAGAAGGATCAGTTAAAGCCAAAAAACGAATCTTGTCAATAGCATCAGAAGCATTAGAGATCAATTCACGTAAAAAGATTTCTCTTGATTTGTATAAAGAATTAATGATCAAACTCATCAAACGTGATATTTCAGTCTATAATCAAAATAGTAATAAAATAAAAAGAATAATAATCATATTAATAAATGAGGTACGCGTTTATTATTTATTATTTTTATATACTTTTATTATACTTTTATTTTATTTTTAGTACACTATTAATCTTTTATATTTTCAATCTTTTAATCTATTATTATTATAATTAATATTATTATTACTATTATTATTATTATTACTATTATTCTAAAGAGTCTTTCTCTATCACAGCTATTCATTTTATTTCATTTTTAATAAACACTTACTTGGAAAGTAAACTTTTCAGTTTCCAATTGTTCAATTTGATCAGCAGCTAAACCTTGAGTACGACCTTCAGGTTGATCTTTAAAAACAGTTTGTTGTTGTACATCAGCTGTTACAGAAGGTATAGAAATACCTAATAATCCTATAATAAGGAATATTAAAAGATAATGAACTTTGGCTGGCTTCATTTTTCCTACAGGAGGGAAAAAATAAAAAATAAAGAACAAGAGAAAAAAGAAAAAGAAGAATTGGGAATTCAAAAGAAAAATTTATATCTCCCACTAAAAATATTTGGCGTATGACTATTGGCCCACTTCTAATTGGCTGGATTAACTTTAATTTTTTTAAAAAAAATTAATAAATATATTTTTAAAATCATGCAAAACGTAAATAAATAATGATACTATTATAATAGTTGGTATAATTTATTATTAAAATTAAATAAGATAAAATAAATAAACATTATAATAACATGTAATTCGAGGAAGAACAGAATAATAATAATTGTAATAATTGTAATTATAATACTATTTTTATTCTGAAATCTTCTATTTTTTCGCTACTTATTTACGTAGAACTTGAAGGACCAGTGTAGGTGGAAGTGTTGATAGCATTGATGGCAGCTTGAACATTTTTTGTTAAACGTTCCTTTTCTTGGAAAAATCCATTTACAGATTCTACAGCTTCAGAAGTTCTAGTTGATAGATTACGAATAGGCTGCTGAGGCTGGGAATCGCCAGGAGCTGTACCAGATAGACTTAATAAACCGCTAGTTTTGGCATGATTTTCTAAAGATTTTAATGAACTAAATAAATGCTCAAAATCATCTATGAAAATAAATAAATAAAATAAATAGTTAAGCACGAATATATTACAATTATTTATTATTTCATTATATATATATGTATTACAATACTATGTGTTCATATATTTATTCTTCTACTTTCTTTGTTCTTTTTGTTTTACTTTGTGCGGCAACTGGCTCATAGGATATATTTGCTGACTTTTCACTAATATATTATAAACTTATTCTTTAATATATAATAATATTATCTATCTATTATATTCTTCTTATTGTTTCTATATTACATTTTATCAAAAAATTCATTTCCTTTGCTTTCTATTTCAGATAACTGTGAAATAAGAGTAATAAAAGATGATCTATATTCTTGAGTTGCTTTTGAGGTCATTTTAAATGTTAAAATTGTATATATGTATATATATAAATATATATATTATTTTATTTATTTAATAGTAGTAAAAAAATAAAGTAAAAAAAAAAAAAATAACTAAGGAAGAAACAAAAAATTCAGTTCCAGCCACTTTTTTTTAAATTTTTTAGGTCCAATTTTTTTTAAATTTTCTCTTCATTTTTTTTCTCTCTCCTTCATTTTTTAACATATAATATATATATATATATATATATATATATATCGATTCATCAAAATGAAAGAAGTAGATCCAGTTGCAGTAAGTACCATTAGTTAATTAAAAATAATAAGTACTATATAATAAAAAGATGTACAATAAATGAAAATCTAATATATATATGGCTGTATTATTTTCTTTTTTTATTAGTTTACTGTCGAGTTAGGCAAGATGTACGAATTATCCAAAAAGAAAGGCAATGTCTCTGTCACCATGAAACGAAGTAAATTACAATAATACACGATGAAAAGTGTAAAAGGAGAATAAGAATAAAAAACATATACACATGCACTCATATATATATACATGTACATATTCATCTTTATTTATGATATATACATTTTTATTGTTATTACTATTATTTTTCTTCTAGTGAATTCTCTTAGATTAAAACACTTAAGAAGCGTAACAAAGTCATTACCAAAAGGTGGTGAAGCAGTTATTAATAAAGAATCTGATGAATATCCAACTTTAGTTAGAGCAACTTATAAAGATACACGTATTAGCACTATTGTAATAATAATAATAGATATAGTCATTATATATACAATCTAAGTAGGAAAGGGTGAAAATAACTTTTTTATTTATGTAATGATTTCTTTTTCTTTATATTTTTAGGTATCACCTGAAGAATTTAACAAATTTCAAAACTCATATGCTACCGTTATTCGTGCATATATGGATAATCTTAAAAAGAAGGAACGTAACAAGAAGGCAAAAAATTCTAAAGCTCAAAAATCCAAATCTAAATAGATATATATACATTGTATAAGAAAAATCAATTTATTCACACTTTTGCTATTTTATATATATAAAAAATGAAATTAAAAAATGAAATAAAAATTAAAAATTTATGACATATATATATATATATATATATATATATACATATCAAATATACAGAAGATATATTAGTTTATTTAAACTGAATATAACAGCTATGAAATAATAATAATAATATATAATGTTAGTAAAAGAAAGATTATGTGATATTTAAAATTAAATAAAGTAACAAAAAGAGTATATATATATATATATATATATAAAGTAGATTAATAAGATAATTTGGAAAATATAAATTACAATTATAAAAGTTTTTTAATGTCAAACTAGCCATTTCAATTATTAGTTTCCACCAAACCAACTTTGCCAAGTATTTCGATTGCTTGTTTCTTCGGCTTCTTCATTAGAATTTAATAAATCTGATACTTTTGTTACAGTAGACGATGAAGGGGAAGAAGGTGTTGGATTTAATATATCACGAACAGGACCAGATGGAGGTAATGGGCGATTGCTATTTGAAACAGGAGTAAAAGATGATGTTGGTGGATGAGAATGAGGTGGTGGTGAATCTGAGTAATAGTTTGAAGTAGGAATAATTGGCGATTGAGTAGATCTTGCTGGGGGCGAGAAATAATTAGCTCGATCAGCAGGTGAATAAACTGAGGGTTGAGTTGGTGGCATTGATGATGATGATGGTGATGATGATATATGTTCTACATTAGCTGGATAAATATATGGCGAAGAAGAGGAAGATGCCGTGGTTGGTGGAGGAGGGGAAGGATGATAAAAGGGTGATCTCCCTGTTTGTTGAGGAATTTGTTGTCTTGGTGGTAATGGACCCTGTCTTATGACTGATGGCGAAGATGGGCTAACTTCATATGAAGCTCCTATTGGTGGCATGGAATGTTTTTGATCTATAGCGGCAGTATTATATTTACTATATTGAGGTTGAGAAGATGATGATGGTAATGTATTAGGTTGATTGGCTTCATGACGCTGTATTATTTTACTTAATTGCATTTTTTCTTCATTATTTTGATAAAAATTACGAACTTGAATAGCTGTTTTTGATTTCATGGCATTAGCAACCTTAGTCCAATCTCTACCATATATTTCCAAGTATTGTACAAATTCTCCACGTTCTGATACTGACCAATAAGATGAATTAGATCCTCTTTTCAATTCTGCTGTATTTTTCTTATTTATAGTATTGCCACCAGTACGTCCTGTTGAAACAGTTGTATCATCTGCTGACCATCCTTCATTTAATCCAATTGTATCAAATTTTCCTGATGTTGTCCTTACACGTCGACGATTTTTTTGTTGTTGTAATTCTGTTGTAGGCGTTGATGGGTTAGGTGATGGTGTTGCTGTTGCTGTTGCTGTTGTTGTTTCCTTAATAATATCACGGTTAGCACCCATTTGAAACATTCCTACTAAAGCTGCAGCAGCATCTTCTTCTTCTGCTTTGAGATCTGTTCGTCCTGTTTCAGAGGTTACTAGTTGTTTTGGTGAAGTAGGTGATGAGGAAACAATATTTGAAATAGATGTTACTTTAGCTGACGATGGTAACGAAGTATCATTCATATTTGTAGATGCGGTTGGGGTTGCTACCATTTCAGATATTGATTCTTTTCCACTTTCATTAAATGCATTAGGTCCATACTTTCGTTTATGATTAAAGTAAAAGTTACGGCATTGTTCATCCGTCTTTGTTCCAACTTTAGCGGATACTTTAACAAAATCACGCCCATATAATCTAAAAGCTTCTACAGCTGCTTGTTTATCTTGATCATTCCATTTTGCAGTCGATACACTAAGTGAATTGGATGATGTACTATCAGGAGTTCCATCACGTATTATATTTCCAGTTGTAGGTGTTTGTCGTTGTTTAGTAGTAGGTGTTGCAATATTATTATTATTAGTATTATTATTATTATTATTAGAAGTAATAGAGGTAGTAGAAGTAGTAGAAGTAAGAGCAGTGTTATTATTATTAACGTTGCTAATATTATTAGGAGTTATAGGTGTTACTGTTGATACAATAGCTGATGATGTTGATAATGCTGGAGTGGAAGGCGCTGTTGATCCTGCTTCATCTGCAGAATCTTCCGGAAAAATAAGGCTTGGATCAGGTACACTAGTTACTGAAGACCGTGGTGATCGTCCTTTTCTTCTATTCACTTTTCGTCTAGCTATGGATGATGATGCTTCACTATTTAAATTTAAATGATCATCCGCATTAGTTGCTGTTGTATTTAATGTCGACGTCAATATTGATGATGATGATGATGAAGTAGTTGTTGTGGTTGCTGTTGTGTTAGTGGAGTTTGCGTTTGAAGTAGGACGTTTTGATTTACGACGTTCAGCTACACTTTCCCAATAAGCATTAGCTTCTTCCAATTCACGTAGTTCTTTACTTTTACCTTCAGAATCTTTTTCTTTTGCTTTTCTAGAAACCTGCGCTTGACCAATATCTGCCATAAGCGCTGACCCCTTACTTTTACCTTTACGAGTTATTGCTGAAGTATCACTTGTAGCTCGTCGTATAGCTGCAGCTAATCGATCGCGTTTTTTATTTTTACCACGACGTCCTTTACGCATCAAGGCTTTAAAATCAATTTTTGTTTTTTTACGATAATAAAATAAAACACATTGAGGAGCTGTTTTGGTTTGTACAGATGCTGATATTTTATCAAACTGTTTAGGGTATTGCATATAACTTTCCATAAAAGCTGTCATTTCTTGTTGTGTCCATACATCTTCTGTTTCTGTACCAGTATGATAATAAGTTAGAGGATCTTCAATCAATCCACTTCGATCATTATATGTTCTTGATCTTTCCTTGACATCCAAAATCATAGCTGGAATGGTTGCTGTAGTTTTTGCTGCTCTTAATTCAGGATTTCTCATTTCTGCACTTTCTAAAGATTGAATGATTTCTAATAATTCCGCTTCAGATCTTGCAGCATCCGATGTCCATGCACTTTTGCCACCACTTCTTCCATTACCGCCACCGCCACCAAAAGGGGTTGCATTGCCATCCATATTAAATCGTAAAGCGTCATGATTACCAGTAAATATAATACCATCCAAGTACTCTTCAGGTTCTTCATCTACAACTGCACTAGTATTACTACTACCACCACCACGTCCACTACGCCTACCTGATGATCTTGTGCTGCCACTACTATTATAACGATCAGATCCTCTACGTTCTTGATCCCTCATTCTATCCAAAGCCATATTTTTATTTTTCCATTGGTTATATATTTCTTTATATTCTCGTTTAAGTCGTCGTTCTTTTTGTTTAAGTAATTTTGAATTGTTCGCCAAATAGTGAGCCATGGGTAACTTGGTTTTTTTAAAATTATCAATATTTTGATTGTAACATGGGTAGTCTTGGATATTTTTATAAAGAGGTGCATACCATTTTTCTTCGTCTGACCAATCTGAACCATCATCAGGTTTACCTTGCCACCCATTTAATAAACGAGAATTTTCTTTAGCAATTTCTTTATTTTTTGATATGATCATCTTGGAGAGTGCCTCATCAATATCATCATCTTGAGTTCTTATTTGATTGATTAATATTTGTGGTCGTCGTCGCATAACTGGTGATTCATTAAATGGCAAATTTTGAATATCTGTCATAGGTTGACTATTTTCACTAATTGCCTGTAATGCTTTTTGTTTGGCTTCTTCTTGTTCATTTTCATTCTCTTCATCATCATCTTC
Source organism: Cunninghamella blakesleeana (assembly GCA_017871115.1). Classification (NCBI taxonomy): domain Eukaryota; kingdom Fungi; phylum Mucoromycota; class Mucoromycetes; order Mucorales; family Cunninghamellaceae; genus Cunninghamella; species Cunninghamella blakesleeana. Next base: position 4,637,059 of record JAFCIZ010000005.1, read on the forward strand.
TTCTTTTATGTCAATAGGAGATCCAGCTTCCATATTTACATTTTGTTTTTCTTCCTTCTGTTGTTGTAGTTCTGACTCCCTTTTAGCTGCTTGTTCTAACATTTCTTCATACATTGATATATCATTTTCAATTTCATCAATTCTAGAAACTATTTGTTGTTGAGTCATTTCCGGTTTTATATAATCTTTATTATCTGATTCAGGATTTGAGTTTTCTTTATTTTCATCGACAGATATTGATTTTTCACTATCTTCTTTTTTTACAACTGAATCGCTATCCATTTTTACAACGTCATTATTATCATTAGGTAAAGAGAATACTGATTGTTTTTCCTCCTCTTCCTCTTCTTCCACTTCTTTTTTAATGCTATCGTCATTACTATTATTATTATCGTTTGTTAATTTAGATGTTTCTGGTATTAATTCGGTTTTAATTATTGAATGATCTATATTTGATACATTGGGTGCACTTGCTGATGATAGAGTTGTTGTAACTTGATTATCATTATTTGTAAGATTCAAAGAGGGAGAGGATATAGAATTACCTTTTTGTAAATTAATAGACGCTGAAGATTGTACAGGTACTTGTGTTGAAGATGATGTAGGTGAGTCAATATCCATTTGATTATCTGATACTGTACTACGCGGTAATATTTCAATTTTCAATTTTTTCTTTGTTTTATCAACTATATTTTCTGACCGTTCTGGTGGAATAAAATTTGTTTTATTTTTTGGTTCTATAAAAATGACAATAAAATTATTATATTTTATTTATTAATTTTATTTAATTAGTTATTTATAATTATTGTTATTAATACTTATCATTTTATTTACCTTCACTTTTAATATTCTCTTCTTTGATTTCTGTATCATCGTTTACTTTATCATCTAATAAAAAGAGTAATATAAATAATAAAATAAAAATTAAAGATTAATAAAAACGTAATTTTAAACCTAATTCTTTTTTTCTATTCTTTTTTTTTTCTTTCTTACCATGTGAAGACTGTGAGAGCGATGACGAAGGTAATTGATCATAAGCTGAGCCTGTCTTAGCTATATCTACAAAAAAAAAAAAAAAAAAAAAAAAATAGCGTTATTTAATATGCCATTGTGGCAAAAAAAAAAAAAAAAAAAAAAAAAAAAAGAAAATAAAACAATTATCATACCATCATTAATTTTAGTATTACCAGAAACAGAGGGTATAGAAGATTTTTCGTTCGAATCCATATCATCCAATCTTGTAGTATGCGATTTAATATCATCCTTTGAAGAAGATGAAACAGAAGATCCATAATTTGTTTTACCAGAAACATCTTTTTCTCTTTCACTGCCACCACCACTACGTTCACGACTTGAAGTACGCCAAGAAGAGGAGGATGCATTTCTATCTACTGTATTATTTGTATTAGAAGATGAATTTGGCCTTGGACGATTACGATATCTATCAAAATCCATAGAAGGACCTCTTGATATAGGTCTATAGAATTCACGATCATCAAATCTATCTCTACCATCACGATCATAATAAGGGTGTGCTCCAGGTGATGCCGGTTCACGATCTCTACCACCAGGTCGATAAGAATCACCACCAAACGGAGGAGGAGGATAGCCGGATGTTGAAGAACTTGGATATGATGAATTATCATATCTAATATTATACCTATTATAAATAATAAAATTTGTGTAAATAAAAAAAAATAGTATACACTCATATTAATAATCTACATATATATATATACTCATAACTACTATATTTTAATATATATATATATATATGTTTCATTTATTTATTAATTACCCATCCCGATTTCTTCGATCATAATCCCGTCTACGATCATCGTCTCTATACCTACGATCTCTATCTCGATCTCTATCACGCCAATCGTTATATCTTGAAGGATAAATTTCAGTTGGAGTTGTTGGTTTCATTGTATCATCTTTAGACTTTGTAGATATTGCCGGCTGTCTATCTACATTGCCTATATTTTGAGAATTAGTCATTTACAAAATAAAATAAAAGGAAAATAAACGAAAGCTTGTTAACAATAAATATGTACATTTTATCAATATTTTTTTTAATTATTGTTTTTGTTGTTTAGTGTTTTATTTTTAACAATGTTCTATTTGTATAACGTACTTTCTAATCGTGCCGTTGACGAAGAAGGTTTATTTGGTTCTCTTGGTAAGTTTGTATTTGATTGATAATGATGTGAAGCTGAGAGATCATCACGATAGTATGGTGGAAATCTATCATCCCTATATAATTATAATATAATGAATAATACATTTATTAATAATAAAATAATATTATACAATATCATTGTATCTGTTTTTATTATTCTATTTTATATTATTGCTGTTTCTATATAAATAATAATTATAAATAAATAAAAATATTAATAAATGTAAGAACTATTTCATTACCTTCCACGTATATATCTATCATCACGCATAAGCATCATTGAACGATCTCTATCACGATCCCTTTCTCTATCCCTTTCCCTATCTCCTCTATCTCGTATTTCCCAATAATCGTCTATTTGTGCTGACATATTTCTAGGTCGATAGCCATATGAATCATAACGTGAAGAATATCTAGGTGGATAACGTCCATCGCTATAAGGTGGTGATCGAGAACGAGACGGTGAACGTGAATGTGCTGTTCCACGAGAGGATGTTGAGCCTGATGCACTCATATGAATAGTTAAAAATAAGTTATAAATTTATTATTTTAATATAAATAATAAATGTATTAAAAATTAGAAAAAAAAAAATGAGAGAAAAGAAAAAAAATGAGACCAAAAAAAATCAACTTTAAAAAAAACAATAACGGACATTAAATTATTTTTTGGATTTCTAAAAAAGGAATAAGTGTTATTTACGTATATGTTCGTTTGATCATCAAACCAAGATATAAAAATAATCATATAAAATACTTGGCGATAATATAATAACCAATATATTTAACACAAATGATGACTTTTTTTATACGTAGTTATTTTTTTTTTTGTATCATCCTCGGCAAAATAAGAAGAAAAAAAGAATATAAATATTAATATATTTAAACTAACATATAAATATATATGTATAAATATATAAAATTGCCATTTTTATTTTCTTCATGCTATATAATAATCAGTTTGGTAAGAAGAATAAAAAGGTGGGTAAAAATAATAAAAAAAAAGAAAGGATGGTTGGATTGTTATTTAATATAGATATAAAAAAATAAAATAATTATAAATATAAAGAGTCACACGAAACTAGATTTACAATTCATCGAATTGACGAGCAAGTTCATCCAATTCATTCTTGGAAGAGTTGTACTTTTCAACAAGTTCTTCATGTTTGGATTCCATTTCTTCTAATTCCTTTTCCAAACCGTTTACCTTACGTTCAGCTTCTTCAGCCTTAAGGTCGGCTTCATTAAAACTAAAGATAGTCATAAACATAAAAATAATAATTATAATGACAAATGATAAAAAAATAACAAATAATAAAATCATCGTTAGTTATATGAATAGCTTACGTATTATCCTTTTATATTTATATAAAAAACAAGTATAACAATAATAATAATAATAATAATAATAAATCTTTTCCCCTTCATACACCTCGTTTTTTAACTATTCAGCTTTTAGTTCAAGCTTTTACCTTTTTTTTTTTTCTCCTCTCCTTTCTCTTTTCTTCATATTCCCCCTTTTTTTTCCTTTTGAAAAAATAAAAATTGAATAAAAAACTTACTCGGTAGAAGTCTTTTTCAATTTAGCTTCGGTCTTTTCTAATTGTTCTTCCAAGTTCTTTACACGGATTTGAAGAGAAAGAAGTTCATGGTCCTTTGAAGTATGTTCAGATTCCAATTGTTTAACCTTTTGTTCGAGTTCATCAGCACGAGCAGCGGCTTCATCAGCTTCGGCACGAAGGTTGTTAAGTTTCTAAGTAATAATAAATAAATAAATAATATTAGTTTATGTTTCATGTTGATGCGCTTTTATATTTAAATACATATATATCAGCCCCAGTATTTTATTTTTTTATGATGATAAAAAAATAAAATAAAAATAGTAGTAATGATAGAATAAAATATAATAGGAATATATATTTTTATACATTATCAATCATTACATCATTATTATTTTAATTAAAATATTTTTTCCTTTCTTTTAAAGAAAAACATAATAAATACTTACTTCCTTGAATTTTTCCATTTTGTATTATAAAAGAGATGAGAATAAAGAAAAAGAAGAGAAGAGAAAAAAATTGAAAAGCCCAAAAAATAAAAGGCAGCTGAAAAAAAAAACAAGGGCAAATAAAAAATAGAATCCAATCAAATTTAAACTTGCGATTGAAATTGAAATTGCTTCACTCTTATTACACGTGACCTTGTTCTATATAAATATGTACACGAGTTTTAATGACTGGTTCATCCCTAAGTTAAAAAAAATGAAAGCGACCTTTTTTTTAAAACACTAGTGTATGTATTTATAAGAAAAAAAAAATAAGGGAAACATAAGAATAAAAAAAAAAAAGAAGAATCCAGGGTAAAATGCTATTTATTTCTTTAATAAATAAAAAATATAAAATAGGACCACAATTTTTTTATTTTATGCATATCGAGGGTTACCAAACTTAGAAAACAAATATAAGTAATAATAATATAGCACATGCTTCTTTTGATAAACACTTATATAAACGTGATATATATATGTGTGTATATATGTCAAGGAAAAATTAAAATATGGAAATCGAAAAAGATGGAATATATTCATATTTTACATATGTAGGTATTTTTTTTATATATATAAAAATCAATATTCTTTGATTTTAGCTCATATTACTCTAACTAATTGTTTTTAACTATTATTTTATTGAAAAAGAAAAGTTGATCCCAAGCTTCCTCGTTAATAAGATTGAAACTTTAACGCGTAAAATCAATGTCCGCTTCAAAAAATTAATGCATGAAAAAAAAAATTATTGGGTATAATAAATATAATCCAAGAACTCTTTATATATTTTTTATGATGATGCTGTTATTGACCTTTATCTATGTTATATATACATATGTATATACATACATACATATATAAATACATATATATATATATATATATATATATATATATATATATAACAGCTTTGTTAATATAGCAATGGTAATTTTCATATTATTATTTATTTGGTCAAGTGGCCATATAATTACTATATTAGTATATTATTTACCCTTGTTTTCGATAAACATGGTATTATTCTTTTAAACTACAATAGTAATACTAGCTAATTTAACAAAATACTAATACCCTTTTATTTAAAAATAATAATAACAGTGAAATTATACCAATAAAATATTAAAAAGGATATATATATAAGTAAAAAAAGTATTTATTGTTTGACGGGATTTATAATTTTAGTTTGATAATGATTTTTAGTTTTTATTCTCCATATTCTTTTTTTTAAAAAATTCTTTTCTTTTTTAAAACACCCATCTTTCTTTTTTCTATTTTATGTCATGTTTAAAATACTAATATTATATACATTATTTCAAACGTTGTTATGTCAAGATGGCATATCAACACCACCAATGGGATGGTAATTATGAAATAGAGATCATTTATACATGTCAAAACTGATTTTTTAACGAAGAAGGAATATATTTTAAATAACATATATAGGAATACTTGGAATAAATATAATTGTAAAATAAATGAACAACTGATTAAGGGTATGGCAGATACTATGGTGAATAAAGGTACTGTTTTGGAAATAGATTTATTTATATACTTGTCGAGTTGATATATTATAATATTATATATCTAATTAATCATTATTTCATTTATTTATTGCTGGTGTATTTTATAGGTTACCAAGAAGCTGGATACAATTTTCTTAATATAGACGATTGTTGGCAATCAAACGACAGAACAAGAGACGGATATATTATTGTTGATAATGTTTCTTTTCCTAATGGATTACACACAGTTGCAAAATATGTTCATGATAAAGGTAAATCGTATATATATTAATATATATGTATGTATGTATGTATATATGTATGTAACCTTATCCTATTCTTTTTTATTTGTTTTTGTTTTTCTTTATTCGTTTCAAAAGGATTAAAGTTTGGGATCTATTCTAGTGCTGGGCGACAAACCTGTGCAGGTAAAATAAAAATAAAAACAGAAAAAATTATAAGAATTATTATAACAATAATAATAAAAAATCAATGTTTTAATTAAAATTTTATTTAACAATAGGTAGAATGGCTTCTAGTGGATATGAACGTCAAGATGCTGAAACTTATGCAAAAATAGGTGTGGACTATTTAAAAGTAAACTATAAACTAGTTAAATATATATATATATATCGCCAAAAAAAAAAAAAAAAAAAAAAAGTGTAACGCTTCAATTCACTTTTCCTTTTTTTATATAATTTATTTAGTATGATAATTGTAATTATGATGAGGGAATAAGTGGTAAAACCAGATATCAAACTATGTATGAGGCCATCGAAGCAACTGGAAAAGATATGTTTATTTCTGTTTGTAATTGGGGAACTGGTAATATTATATACATATAATAAACCGATTATAATATATATATACGTATTTATTTTTTATTTTATTGTTATTTATTTTCGAAAATTAGAAAATACCTGGGAATGGGCTAATAAATTTGGACATAGCTATCGAACACACGATGATATTTATAATGGCTGGAAATCCATTGTTGAAATACTTAATGTGCATGCTACTGTATTAGATCAAAGTGGGCCAGGAAATTGGGCTGATCCTGGTACATAGTGTTTTAATTTATTTTTTATTTCTTTTATTTATTTAAAAAACATAATATGTTGCTTTTAAATGTTTTTTTACTTATATACTTTATTTCTTTTTTACTTATATTTTTGGTAGATATGTTAGAGGTAAATATTAAAAAGAAAAGAAACAAAAAAAAAGCAAAAAACAAATTTAATATACTATTTTACTAGAAATTAGTTTACTAATTATTTTTATTATTTCAAAAATAAGATTGGAAATGGTAAATTGACAGTAGATGAATCTAAAACGCATTTTTCACTTTGGGCTGCTATGAAATCACCATTGATTCTTGGGAATGATTTATCCGATATGCCTGATGATCTGTATAAGATTGTTACTAATGAACATGTTATTAAAGTCAATGTAAGTTATATATTATATATTATATTATAAAATATACAATTATCTATGTACGAGTTGCATATTTATCTAGAAGTGAATATTAATATAATTATTTATAGCAAGATAAATTAGGGCAACCAGCTAGCCGAATCATACATATACCTCATCAATTTGATATTTGGACAGGTGAATTATCGGAACAAAATATGGTCATGGTGATTGTTAATTATTTAAATCAAGAGCAAATGTTCAAAAATATTAATATAAAGGACTTTGGGTATAAAGGTTCTCATGTAGTTGGCCTTGATCTTTGGAATGATGCCTCGCCAATCCCTCTCTACGATAAAACGTAATAATATATAAATAAATAATCTTCACTTAATCCCTATTTTATTTGTATCTATGATATTTATTTTCATTTATATATATATAAATATATAGAATAATCAAGAAATTAATATTACCTGCACATGGTGTAGCAATGTATAAATTCACGAATGGAACTATTGATAACTATCTGACTATTGAAGAAATAAGGTCAATCTATCAAATTAGTAATAATTATAACAATGATAATCGAATAAAATATCAACAAAAAAAGTCAATCCAACGATATGAAGCAGAGGATATAAATAATACAGTGTATGGATTAGCTCGTAGAAAAGGATGTTTATCATGTTCTGGTGGTGCATATGTGATAGCTGTAGGAAAAGTCAATGATCCACAAACTGGGACTCTTCAATTTAACAATATTCAAATCAAAGACACTGGCCACTATACCTTAACGATCCGTTACTTGGATTGTTTTAGTTGGGCTCCCTGTAGTAATTTTTGGACAAAACGATGGAAATTAAGAATACGTGTGGATAATAATATTAAAAAACAGCCATTAATGATCTCTTTAAGGTCACATAATAAAGTTGAAAAGAGTGGCGAGTTTACTGTTGGTGTTATATTAAAAAGAGGGACTCATAATATATTTTTAGATAATCCATATGGTTTTGGTAAGCATAAATATATAAAATATAAAAACTAAAATTAAAAATATGCATGTTACTAAAGAAGAAACAACAACAGCAACAACAAAAGCAATAATAATAATAATAATTAAATAAATATAATACTTATAAACATACATATTTTTATAGGACCAAGTATAGATTATATTGAACTAGAAAGAAAAGATGAAAAAACATTAAATGATGATGAACTATCTCAGCATGCGTATGCTTATTTATTACCATTCTGGGAAAGCAATGATCCATTCGCGGCTGAATATATGTGGTTGCCTAGATTAATTGTTGATTATTTATGGGAATGGATGGCTTTAGTGATGATAATTACTTGTTTGATTTATTCTGGGATCTTTTTACATCGCTATTTAATTCAACGAAATAGATATAGCCCTATTCTTTCTTCTAGTTCAAGTATCAGCAGTATTAACTCTACAGCCAGTATACCTGGTAAAATAAAAAGAAAAGATATAGAAAAAAAATTGTTTTATTTATTTAAAAATGAGAAAGATGATCTTTCAATTTATTTACTAATTTATATTATTATTATATTGCTATTCTAGAAAATTAATCAGGTATTTTTTTTCTCTATTTTAAAGACTTCAGCATCTTTTTTATATTAAAAAAATATATTTACATATATTTAATTTGAGATTAATCATCCCTTGTATATAATTACATATTTATATTATCATACATTGATATTTAAAACACATACACATTTATATATATATATATATATATTATTATTATTATTATTATTATTATTATTATTATTATTATTATTAGCATTATATAGTTTAAATGAAATAAATAAATCCGTTTAGTACATGTACTTTTTTTTTTTTTGTTTCAATAACTGAAAACTATATAAACTATACAGAGCTTCAGCTATCATCTGAAATCTAAAATTATAGAGAAAAAATAATGTTAAATAAAAAAGTTTTAAAAGAGGTTATTATGATAAATTTTTATTTATTGATATTAAAATAATTATGTGTCTAGGGTTGATTTGAATATCAGGGGTAATATTATGCAATTTTTTTTTTTTTTTTTCAATCATTTCTTTTTTTATGAATTGATCCATTTAGTAATTATTATTGAAAAAAAAAAAAATACGACGCAAGCGAAGAATGTTGAAGGTCGTCTTTTTTATTATATGTTATATTATTTTATTTTTTTTGAAAAAAAAATAATAAAAAAAATATGATATATATGATAGTGATATAATAATAATAATATAAAAAAACTATAATAAATGATGATATATATATAAGATTATTTTAAAAAAAATTAAATGAATGAGATAAGATAATAATATAAAAAAGGCTATAATAATAATAATAATAATAATAATAATAATAATAATAATAATAAATAAATAAAAATGATAACTATTGGTAATTATATAAAGAAAATGATCAATTAAAATGTATTTTTTTTTAAAAAAATAAAAAATATAAAAAATATTAAAACATATAGATACATCTATATTTTAAGAAAAATCAGCAAACAAATCCCCATAAAGTTCTTTTTCATCTTGATCCCCTTGGCGATGATCTATATCTAATTCATCTGCATATTTTTCAAAATTATTTGTATCTCCAGGATGTCGATATTGTGGTATAATGGGTGGTCGTACTGTTTTTTCTAATAATCCTATCCAATCCACACCTCTAAACCATTTATGTCTTTTCACATCTTCAGATCCATGCTAATAATTAAAAATAAATAAACATAAATAGATTTATATTGAAATAAAACAGACATTAATAAAAATAAAAATAAATTGATACATTTATGTATCCCTTGATTTTTTTATCTTTATATTTTTCTTTGTACATTACCATTAAATTTCCAAGGCGTTTATGTCGATCACCAACTAAAAGACGTTTTAATAAATCTTTTGCTAAGAGATCAAAATGGGCCGGGAATTGGACTTTACCAACCAAAATTTTTTCGTATATACCAAAGGAATTATCATCAAAAAATGGAGGATAACTATTGATTGATTATAGTTAAAAATATTATTTTATCTATGAGTTTATTTGTTATTTATTACTATTCTTATTATTATAAAAAATAAATAAATAAATAATATATTTACCCAGCCAACATTTCAAATATTAAAATACCAAGAGACCACCAATCAACCGCTTTTCCATGACCTTTACTTTGTATTATTTCTGGAGCAAGATATTCCGGTGTACCACATAATGTCCACGTTCTAATAATAATTATAATACATATATATATATATATATATATATATATATATAAATTAAAAATAAAGATCAATTTAATATATATATATAGCGCACCCCTTTTGATTATTATAATTGTTATAATTAAATATATATAATATTCTCTTTTTATATATGTATTTTTATTTATTTATTTTATTTTTTCCCCTTACTGATCCCTCACCGTTTTTGCAAAACCGAAATCTGTAATTTTGATATGACCCTGGTTATCAATAAGTAAATTTTCAGGCTTCAAGTCTCTATAATAATAGGATTTTCGTATGATTAGGAAATAATAAATATATTTAAATATTAATATTTTTTTAAATAATTTGTATAATGACATTATTTATTTATTTATTTATTATTTAATATTTTAGTATTCTTCTATTTTATTTTACCTATAAATGATATTTTTATTATGTAAGTATTCAATGGCCAATACAATTTCAGAAGCATAAAACCTTGTCATATCATTTGTAAAGCGACCAGCGCGGCGCAAATGAGTAAATAATTCACCACCAACGACATATTCCAACAGCATGTGAAGATGATGGTCGTCTTGAAAAGTGCAATATCTATATATATATAAAGAGGAATATTGGATTTGTATTAGGCTAATAGTAATCAACAATTTATATAAATATTACCTATTTACTTACAAATCGACAATAAATGGAAATCTTATACTTGATAATATTTTTTTTTCGTTTAAAATGTGTTCTACCTGTTTTAATCGAATGATTTCTGATTTTTTTAATACCTTCATAGCATAATATTTATTTGTTGTTTTAAATTTTGTTAGCATGACTTTGCCAAACGTGCCAGTACCTTTATAAAATTAATAAATAATATAAAAGAAAAAGAAAAATATATGAATAATATATACATTAATAAAAATAACAAAATAATACTAAAAAGATATATATATATATATTACCAAGTACTTCCAATAATTCAAACTCTTTTAAACCAAAAGTAGGACTATTAACAAATACGGGACGTTGGTTATGAAACTTTAATAACCGAGCTTGCTGTTGTTGTTGGTATAAGGCTGAAGCAGTTGTTAATTCAGGGTATTGTTTATTATTACTATATCTTGTCATAGTATTATTATTACTATTGGTAGTAGTGGTGGTACTGGCAGTATTGGAGTTAGTGGTATTAGTGGTAATATTATGTGGTGTTGTATAATAGTTGGATACTACTTCTGTTTCCGAAATAGAATCTAAACTAGATTCAACCGATGTATGATTTGCTTGGTAATTATTAATATTTTCATATTTTATCATTGAGATGCTTTAATATATTTATATTTTATTAATTGTTGTGCGTAGTTGGCTGTTGCTACTATATTATACTAATAGAATAAGAATATAATAATAACAATAATAATAGCAATAATAATAAGAAGAATAAAATGGAAAGAAATAGAAAGAAAAGGAATGGAAAGAAAGCAGTTTTTTTTTTTGAAAACAAATAAAAGAGAGAGAAAAAGAAATCTTTCGACTCCTTTGGTTTTTTATTTTTTTTTAAGGGATAAAAGGGCCTATTTATGCAATAATAAAAAGTGATCCAACCAAGTCTTTTTTTTTCTTCACTCCTTTTATCATCCGACCCTAATGGAATATAATGGGATTTTTTTTTAAAAAAGGAAATTACATTATAGACAAATATAACTATATTAATTTTCCTTTTATTTTAAACAATAAGAATGGTTTTTTATTAAAAAACGGATGAATAGAAAAGAGTTACGATGGCCTTTTTTGTTTTTGTTTTTAGATTGGTTTTAAACTCCGTTCTTAAATATTAAATTTTATGCGCTTTTTTTATATTTCTTTCTTGATTCCTTCTTAAACTACATGTACTCGTATAAATATCAAGTTTCTTTCTATTAAACATAATTTTAATATTAATGATGAAAAATAAAATATTAATAATAAAAATAATAGACAGTTGATATATAAAAAGCATCATTTTTATATTTTATTATCATTGGATTTACTAAAAGTGTTCGCGTTAATCAATCTCATTTTATTCGTCAAACTATCAGAGAACTAAAGATAGCTTATAGAATTAATGGAGGAAAAAAATTATTCTGTTGTATTTGGCTTTTAAGCTTAGTAAATTGCGCAATATATAGGTGCAATATATATATATATATATGTGTGTGTGTGTCTGTGTGTGTATGTGTGTAGATATAGCAATGATAACATTTTTGTTATCATCTGGAGGGTGTAGCCTTTGTATAACACTGAAATATATTTTGACTAAAAATGTCGAAATGGATCCTCTTTTAATCTAGTAAAATTCGATATGGAAAAGGATTGAAACATTGCTGTCAAATATAGCGTAAAGAAATAATAAAAATCAAAATTAACTGATTTTATTTTTATTTAATTAATGAATAGCTGTTAGTTTATTTATTTGCTTATATTTAATAGATTAGCTCTATACCAACTGTAATTAATTTTAATAATGGAAAAAAGGTTGGTAAAAATTGCGGTACGCCTAATGATCCTCGAATGGAACTACTTTTTCAAGGAATTGGTGGTAGTAGTTAGATCCGTTTTAAATTTTATCCTGTACTCTCTTTCTTTGTATGTTTATAATATTTTAAACCCAGTTTTTAATAATTTAATTTTATAGCATTCGATTTTCTTTTTCTTTTTCTTTTACTCTTAAATTATATTTAAATTATATAAAAAAATGAACGCTCTTCGTATTTCAACAAGATCCCTTCCTATTAAAAGTGTGTTTTATTTCAATTATATTTATACTAATAATAATGAAGATAAATAACTAATATATATATATATATATTATTACTATTATTTTAATTTATATTTTTTTTTTTATAGGTTTTACCAGAGGTTTCCATGTTAATCGACCTTGTTTTACTGGCAAAACTATCGAAGCTACTTCAGATAACTTTAAACAATTAGTAAATGACGCCGATCACCCCGTTATTGTTGATTTTTATGCCGAGTAAGTTGTTAGATTATAATATATATAAGAAAATATATAAACTTTCAATAATAAGAATATTAATAATATTTTTTTTTTTTTGTTTATTATAGTTGGTGCGGCCCTTGTAAAATGTTGACACCTCTCTTAACTAAATCTGTTGAAAAAAATCCTGCTGTCACTTTAGTGAAAATCAATGTGGATGATCATAATGATATTGCAGCCAAATATAAGGTAAAGAAATATGAAAAAAAAGAGAGAGGAAAAAACACGACTCTTGGTTAATAATATATATTTATTGATGATTGATAAATGGTGATGATGATGATGATTTTATTACTATTCAATAGATTGCATCTTTACCAACTGTTATTGCTTTCAATAAAGGAGAAGAAGTCGATAAATTTATTGGTTTACTTAGTGGTCCTAAGGTGGAAAGTTTTGTTCAAGCTCATGCTGGACGTAAATAGATCCCTATTTAATTTTATCATCATTTTATTTTGAAAAAATAATGATACTTTTTTTTTTAACATATATAAAAGTTTATAGTAAAATAAAACAAGAGATTAAAAAATGTATATATATGTATATTTAAAATAAAATAAAAAACAAAGTGTATGGTATCCAAAATTAGGTCTGTTTTATAAAGCTTTTTAAAAAAGATGATTTTTTTAGTATATAGATTTATTATAGATAAAATAAAAAATTTTAAAATAAAAAAAAACGAATGAATGTGCAAAAATAAAAATTAAATTATAAAAAGAAATGGATTGTCTAAATTAAAAAAAAAAGTGTATATATGTTTGTATATTAAAAATAAAATGTATGGTATCCAAGAATCAAGTCTATATATTATTTATATATATATTAATTTCTATTGTTTTATTTATTTATTTAAGCCCATACATCTTCTTGATAGCGGCCTGCCTTTCTTAATTCTTTTACAAAGTTCAAAGCAGCTTCTTCATCATCATATTGGCCATATTGTTTAGCAAGATCCACCACTGTTTTAGTAATATCTTTAGCCATATGTTTAGCATCCCCACAAACGTAAAGGTATCCACCTTCCTTAGCTAATAAACGCCATACTTCTTCTCCGCATTCTTTTACTCTATGTTGTACATACACCTTTTGATCTGTTTCTCTTGAAAAGGCAGTGATGATTCTTGATCCGTTATTATTATCATTTAATTGATTAAATAATTCTGGCCATTCATCGGAATATAAGAAATCTTCATTGGAACGGCGGCAACCAAAGAAAAGTAAAGTGGTACCAACTTTTTGTTGTTGTTGCTTTTGATAAACACGTTCACGTACAAATCCACGGAAAGGAGCGACACCTGTACCAGGACCAACCATAATAACAGGAACACTGGAATCTGCAGGTAAACGGAAACCAGATTGTCTAATGTGAACAGGAAGTTTGGATACTATACTTTGATCATCATTGATTTTAAAATAACTTTGATGAGGTCCTTCAATGGCATAAGCAGGATGGTTAGGACTATTATCACTGGCTACAAGAGAAGGATATAATTTTTGATAAATAGACCAAAGATAATTGGTATTGACACCATAAACAATACGATCAGGAGTAGGGTTATACTGTAAAGTAACAGCCGTAGCAGTAACAATGGATTTGGATTCACTTGATGATGAGGAAATGGAATAATATCTAGGTTGAAGACGAGTATAACACTCTAATACAACATGAATAGGAACCTTTTCAAAAGCAGCTTCGATATCACCATCACCACCGGTGGTGGTTTTTAAAAGGTAGGCTAATGCTTGACCTAAATTACGTACTTCATCCACTACAACTTGGCGATAAACTTCTTTATCATCAATGAATTGTTGTAAACCAGCTTTGATGTTATCATTGGTGATATAAGGAACCAATAATTCAAAAACAGACTTTGAAGGAATAGAAGCAATATCTAAATAGTGACGAAGAGCAGTTCTTAATGTAGTAGGTTGGGGGAATGGAGGCTTACCGGTTGGATCTGTAGGTGTTACTGTGATGACTTTATCTAAAAGATTATTTTTTTCCCAGCCAAAAAGACTTGATACTAAATTAACTTCCAATTCATTATTGATTGGCCATACACCAAGATGATCCCCTGTTGTATAAGTTAATCCACTATCAGCTAAATCAACATCAATATGTAAACAATGGCGCTCTTGTAAAGTAGGTGTTAAATCACGGATTTGAATGGTGGCTGGGTAAGGGTTTTTAGCATTATATAATTTTTGGGTAGCATTACGTTGTTCATTGAGCTCACCACGGTAATAAAAGGGATCAGATTCTAAATCAGCATCACTGACTTCATAAGCATGTTGTGAACCACTATTACCCTCTTCTTGATTATCATCATGTATTTCACTAATTACTTGACCAAAAAGTGGCCAAAAAGATTCTTGCCATTGAGCAAAATCATCATCTAAACATCCATCATCATCCCCAGTTCCTACTTGACCTAATCTTGTAGCACCTAATCTTGTTAATTGTTTATCTAAACCAAGTACAGCAGCATTAAAATGTTCATAAGTACTGTTACCAAGACCAAAAGCAAAATAACGAAGTTGTTTTAAAGGCTGACTATCGCCATCACATTTAGAAAAGTTGGGTTGGTCTTTATGAATTAATTCCCAGAAGTTAATAGCACTATCAGTAGGATCGCCTTCACCGTAAGTAGATACAACAAAGACCACAATATTATCTTGAGTTAACAAATCCAAGTATTTTAAATCATAGGTTTCGATATCAGCTACCATAGGTTGGATATTGAATCGCTTTTTACATTCTTTACTTAATTGATAGCAATAATTTTCTGCATTTCCTGTTTGTGACCCATAAAAAAAGATGATTTTACGATTCTATTATTTTTAAAAAATAAAAAGAAAAAAAGAATTGATTAGTGGAAGAAAAAAAAAAAAAAAAGATTATCGCCGTTTTAAAAAAAAATTCCAAATTAAGATTATTTAACACCTTGTCATAAACCTTTTTTTAAATCAATCGTACCCCTTGTTTTTTTTATATATATATACATATATATTGTATATTTTTTTTATCTCTATTATTAAATAATCTTTACCTGCTTTTCCATTATTTTAACAAAATTATTAACTTCATCAGCTTGTTCTTCTTCTTGTTTTTTTTTATCCAAAAGTTTAGTATCAGAGAAAGATTTTTCATTATTAGAAGATTGGGTAAACAAATAATCCTTTGCTACCCATAAAAGTCCACCAGTACCTAAAGCACCTAGTAAAACTAACATCAGTTGATGTTCAAAAACTTGATTGTTCGATTTTATCATGGAATATAAAAATAAAGTGATATTACTGTTATTTTATTTTTTAAAAAAAGTAATAAATTAAAAAATTGGGAAAAAAGAGGAAAAAGAAGAAAAAAAAATAATCTACTTTTATAATAATAATAAAAAAAATGCTAAGTATTAAAATATATTCGGAGGCAAGTTTTTCCAATATGGATAAACCAATGGGAGAAGGCGCCGCATACCCATTTAGAGTTATGACATATATTTTATTTAGCCGAAAAAGGAGAAGGGTTTCTTAAAAACATTTTTTCTTATTTTCTATTTGAACAGAGCAAAACATATCTGATAAAATAACACCAACCATTTATTAATATGATTACACGATCACATATCTATTTTTCTTTTTTCACTTTTTAATTTTTCTTTTTTGAATTAATTTTACCCGAATTTTTTTTCTAATCATTATTATTGTGATAATTGCCATTAAAATATAAGTGTTATTTTTAAAAAAATGATTGACCAGCGGCAAGCGAAAAAAAAAATAGGGTCATTAATGGAAAAAAATGCTGGGTAACGAAAAAAAAAATACTGCCCTGGACATTAGAAAGGTCATAGGTTACTATCGCTAATATATATATAAGCTAAGTAAAATAGAAAAATAAATATATACTTGGCTGCTAAAAAAAAATTATGGATTTGACTATTGCATATTACTCTATTTATATCTTAATATATATATATATATAGCTTATAGTAAAGCTTTTTGGTTATTATTTTATTTAGCAATATTAGTGGTAGCTGCGGGGTATTCCGATTCAAGTGACTCGATTTCCGAGACTTTTCTGTCTCGTTCTCCTCTTCCTCTCTCCCTCTTTTTTTTTTAGAAAAAAAGTTATTAGGTTATGAAACTAACCATTGATAAACCTAGAAGGAGAGTGAGCACGTTATGGTCTATATTTGGTAAATATATCGATTGATAGATTGATTTTATTTGTTTAATAATAATAGTAGTAGTAGCAATAGTAATGGTAATAACACATATTTTATAACGTGTATTTGATATTCCATTGTCCCTTTTCTTTTCTTTATATACAGATCAACTGAAGCGTGGCATGATAAAACTTGTAATAATAATAATAAAAAAATAGATCAGAATAAAGGATATATATATTTGTATGACTATAATGATAAATTATAAACATATTTTATTATTATTATTATTATTATATAAATATATTAAATATATTAAATAGGATGCGCCCTATCAACGTGATATTGTTTGGAGCCAACACAAGATGTCTATGCTGATTGATTCGATTTTAAATAATTATTATATTCCACCATTAATATTTTCTGTTCGCCCATCAGCAGAAGGCAACATACGTTATTGTATTGATGGAAAGCAACGCTTGTCATCTATTTGGAAGTAAGTAAAAGTCCTTTTAATTGATATATATATATATATGAGTGGATATTTATATATCTATGTATATGTATATTCATAAAATAGGTTTATGCGAAATGAAATACCTTTTATAGATGAATCAGGTGAAAGAGACGAATATTTATATTTTGATCCATCAGGAACTCAAGATGTTTTAGAAGGTACAACAAATAGAAAATATATTTCAGATTCAGAAAAAGAACGATTTAATGATTTGGAATTTACAATGAGTAAGTAAAATATACAATTGAGAGAATAATAGGATGAATATTTAAATAATAATCATAAAAATGAAGTAATGTGTTTGATTTTTTTTTCTTATATGATTTTTTTAATAAATATATAGTTGAATATAACAATTTGAATGAAGACGAGGAAGTAAGTTTATATATATATATATATATATATATATATATATATATATATATATATCTTTTTTAAATAATGATAAAACTTAAAATATGAATAGTAAAATCACAATCACCATCAATACTGACCTCCATATATATACATTACTTATTTTTAAATACAGCTGGAGATATTCTCTCGTGTGCAATTGGGTATGGCTCTAACGTTTGGAGAGACATTAAATGCATTTAATAATGAAGCATCTCGTCTTTGTAAAGAAATAAAAGTAAAATATGATTTAAAAAAGCTTTTAGGCAAAGATACTCGCGGTAGTCTATTAAAATATATATCCCAACTTGTCTATATACTTTATGAAAACAATAGTGACAGCAATACAACAGTTAACGCCTACTCGATAAACAATGATAATATAAAAAAATTTTCAAAAGATCCTACCATAAGAATCAGCGACTCTTTTAAAAATAAAGTTCTTCATGTTTTTGCAACATTTGAAAAAATATCTGACGATCCACAAGGAAAAAAAGTTCTGAATAATACTTCACCTTTAAAGAAACAAAAATTACCTCTTATTCAATACATTATCTTTGGTTTATATATTTTCCGTCATTCTAATCTCGCTTTAAAGCAATATATCACTGATTTACAACATTTAAGAACTCATTTCGACCTCAATTATAACGCAAACCCCGTAATGGGGAATCCTTGTTTCCAAGAAGGTATCAGATGGATGGATATTATTCACCAAGAACGCGAAGCAGAAAAACAACAACAGCAACAACAACAACAATTGCAATTACATTTACAACAACAACTTAATAATAACAATAATAATTACAATAATAATTACAATAATAATAATAATAATAATAACAGCATCACATTCTCAACATCAACGTCATCATCTTTTACATCAAGAACAAATAATAATAATAGTAATAGTAATAATAATAATATTTTAATAGATTCTAGTGATGATGATGAAAGTCAATTTACAGAAGAGTCAGATGATGATATTGCTACAAACAACAATACTAAGAGATATTTGGGACCGATGACCAAGACTTCGCCATCATTAAAAAGATTAAAAACGGCACACAATAATAAATTGGTATTAAATCGCGAATTAAATATATCTGATTCTCCTTCTATAAATCCTTCCAGAGTACCATCATCCATGGGTCAAACAAGTCGATCTGGGCAACCAATGGCTAGAAGAGGTGGTCATAGAAAATAACGTAAATGTATGTATATAAATATAAATATAAATATCCCCTTCCCTTTTGTTTTTTTTTTTTTTTTTTGTTAAAAAAAAAGAATAAAAGAAAAATTGGTTAATGCATAATATGTCATTCTTTCATTATTATTATTAATTTAATTTTTTTATAACCTTGTAATAAAGCGTAAATGTAATCAA
Organism: Cunninghamella blakesleeana; assembly: GCA_017871115.1. Lineage (NCBI taxonomy): Eukaryota > Fungi > Mucoromycota > Mucoromycetes > Mucorales > Cunninghamellaceae > Cunninghamella > Cunninghamella blakesleeana. Next base: position 4,656,940 of record JAFCIZ010000005.1, read on the forward strand.
CGATCATATATATATAATATTATTATTAATTTGCTTAATTCATTCGTAATTTTTTTTTAATAAATATGTATAAATATATTAATTTCTAAATAAATAAATTGGGGCAAAATATTAACATTGTATATTTATAGTAGAGTATGTGCAACCTTTCATTTCTATCATCATGAAAATAATTGATGTGAATATATAATACAAATATTTGTATTCCCTTTTTATTATTAGTATTGTTATTATTTTTATTATTGATGATTACGTATTTTATTATTATTTCTATTGTGATTATGATTATTAAAATAAAAGAATTATTTATATTCTAATCCATTTTATATAATTTCAATTATAGCAGATCAATAATAAAATAGTATAGTAATGATGATCGCTGAACCTATTTTTTTTTTTTTTTTATTGTACTCTACCTATCATATGAAAAAAAATGACGGGGTTTAATTTAATTTCATATAAAACACTAACTTTAATTTTTTTAAAGAAACCAAATTCTTTTTCCTATTTCTTTCTCACCTTTTTATTTTATTTTATTATTACAATATATTATCTTATTTTAAATGGATATATTTGATTCACCTTCGACCATAATAACAGAAAATGCAAAGTCTACCACCACCACTAATTCTATTCTATCCATTCCATCTTCCATCTTTTATGGTATTCTCTATTATATCATTTATCCAATAGGCACGGTTATTTATTTTGGTTTAAAAGTGTTATTATACCCTATTTATTTATTCCTTTCATTATTCTTAATTCAGCCTATAAAACTTTTGATTCATATTTGCGAAATCTTTTATCCCGTATTTATATATTTATTTGCAGCTGTGGTCATTGGAGTAGTAATAGGCATATGTGCTGGATTTACCTCTGAAGCTTTAATTACTATTATTCGTAACGCTACTTGGGGACCTCCAAAAGAACAAGAAAAACAACAATACATTATGATGGATGATGAAAATGATTATTATGAAGAAGAAGGAGATATGTATCAACATAATGATTATTATGAAAGTGAAGACGAAATTAACCATTTAATCGATCAAAAACAACAACAAAGATTAAAGGAAAACTATGCATCCTATTATAAAAACAATAATAATAACAGATTTGATTCAAGTGGTGGTAGCAGTAATAGTGATCAAAATGATGACCAGCAACAGAAATATATGGATGGCTTTTATCAATCTTTTATGAAAAAAAATAAAAAGAAAACAACAGCTAATACTAGTACTTTATCAGAGAAAAAAAAAGGAAAACTACCAATGAATAATAATAATATAGATCAACTAGCTGATAAAGAAAAGAAAAAGAATAGACGGAATAGCTTGATTTTAACATCTCAAAATGCACAATATTCTATCTCACCATTTGAAGAAGAAGATGAAGAAGATGAAGAATATAAAAATAAATTATATCATACATCTCTATCATCATCAAAAGAAAAGGATAACTGGAATTGGGCCGAAAGTGAAGAGGAAGAGGATACAAATTGGTTTGAAAATAAAGCATATTTAAGCCAGCCTGTTTCATCCTAATTTTATATGTTTCTTTATTTCTTTATTATTTACTATAAAAAAACTATGTATATTCTATCTTTATTTTATTATATATTACCATATTATAATATTATATATATATATATATATATACAATTATTTTAATATATGATTGTTATTATTATCACCATTATTTTACTGCATTTATTTTTTGCTCAATAAATAAAAAAAATTAAAAGTCAGCGCGCAAAAAAATTTGTTTTTATAATTTCTCTTTACTCCTTTTATTTTTTTATTTCTCTTTCTTTTATTTTTAAAAAATAATACATATATAAATTAATTATATATATATATATATACATATATATATTTATATATATATATTTATATATGTATGTAAATAAATATATGAATATATATATAATTAAATAAGTATTTAGTTTGCGTATTTTTTTATAATAATAAAGGAAATGAGTCAGCAAGTGATAGTAAACTCTTTTGGAGGTATAGGACCTATTTGCATACTATTAGATACAACTACTCAACAAACGATTCTTGATTTAAAAAAACATGTTACTCAAAGAACAAGTATTCCTACTACATTACAATGTATTAAAAATTTGTCTGGCCGATCATTAAAAGATCAAGATGCTATATTTATGAATGATAAAGAAAAAGGACCTATTGTATTTAATATAAAAATCATTACTTCTTGGAAACCAGCCTATGCAGCAACAACAACAGTAAATAATAACAATAATAACAATGGTTTATTAACAGAACAACAGCAAGATCAACAATTACAACGTATTAGTAAATATATTCGACATGATATTGATACTTTAAATCAAAATATTAGTAGTAGTTTAAATAATAATAATAATACAACAACACTGACTTTTCGTGCTGCTACAATGATTATTAACACTAATGACGATTACCCATTACATACACCCTCAATAAAAGGGAAATCAAAAGAAACACGAAAAAGAAAATCTTGTGAATAATAAAAAAAGATATAGTTTATTTTCTATTTTTTTATTTTTTTACATCAGCTGCTCTTTACTAATATAGCTATTCCCATTGTTTGTTATTTATTCCTATTATTATTATTACTATTATTATTATTAAACTTCAAAATTATTTATCTAGTATTCTCTTTTTATTTATTTTTTTGGGTATTATATTATACGTTTAGTATGTTTATTTTATTTTATCTCATTTTTTGTTGTACATATTTATTTTATTTTATTTAACATGATATATTTGAAATAAATAATATATTTTTGTTAATTGCCTTTTTTTTTAATTTCTTGGAATCGCAAGAACCGAACTGTGCCATCCGCCTACATAAAAAACAAAAAATAAAAATATGTACATATATATTGATTAATTCCGGTTAAAAATTAAATTAATGATAATTATTTTAAAAAGTAATGCATTAAGTACTTACCAAAGCCAATAGCAAATACATACATATCTTTCAAAGCCTCTACTTCTTTTGGATAATCAAGCTCTACATTTTCTTCTCCTTCAGGAACTTCTCCATGCCCTAAAGCCCCAGCACTAAATGCACCCCAAGTCAATAAACTACCTTGATTTGTTAATGCACCATAATGGTAACTATCGTCAATATATTATAAAAATAATAAAAAAAAGGTATAAAAATTTAGTATATACGTAATTATTTACCATCTATTATATTTTCCTTTTCCTTTTTTATTACTATACTATTTCCTTTCTACTTTTTTTTTTTAAAAAAATAAACAGATAAAAAATACGTAATACTTACTCTCCAAAAGACATTTTACAAATTCCCTGATTCTCTAATTTTTTAGGATATTCATCAAAACTGTGATCCTGCTTTCCAATTAAGACTTGTCCGTCCAACGTGTAAACAGCAAAAGTACGGAAGGTGGCCGAAATAAATCGAGATAATTTTGATCGTTCATTATTTTCATTTTGATTTTCTTTTGCACCAAAATGAATATATTCAATGGTATGTTGACAAGGAGAAAAGGTTAATGCATCAGCTACAGAAGTATCGATTTTATAAATACGACCAAATCGAGATAAAGCCAATGTTTCACTTTCCATTCCTGCAATTTGTACAATAGTATCCCCCTCTAAAATAGGCCTTGGTAATTTAGTTGCTGATGAGGATGTTGATGAGGATCGATACAATTGGTCATTTTGGGCAATAGACGGTAAACTGACCTTTTTTATAGACGCTTCATCTAAAACTAAATCTTCAGATATTAATTCCCCTCCTCCTTCTTCACCACCTGCACGCGTAGTGGTTGCAGTTACTGGTAAAGGTACAATGATGACTTCCCCACGATTAGTTAAAATAGAAGATTGACTCCAATTGGCCGTTACTTGAATAATGGTATAATCATTATTTTTGTTGATCGTAGAGGGTGGTAATCGAACACGTTGTGGTTGCCAAATATTTTTCCAATGCCATACATTGCCATCGCGATCTAAAGCTATGGCATGTGACCTTCCACAAGAAATAGACGCGATTTTAACATCATCGGGTAAATTAACACGGGTAGGTTGTCTTACTAAATCTGACCCTCTTGTTCTATGTCTCCAATGAGCTTCTTTATCTAACTATTTTTAAAAAAAAAATATAATATAGAAAAAAAAGAATAGAATATTGAATTTATTTCAATGAATTAGACCCACTTATTTTATCTTTTTCTCTTAAAAAACTTTATATGAATAAATTTGCTATTTAATAAAAACTTACAATTCCCCACATCCATACACCACCATATCTATCCAAAGCATGGAATGACCATCCACCAGCAGCTATATCAATAATATTTTTACCTCGTAAAAAAGTGATTTCATGAGGATTGGCCACTGAAACAGAATTACTATTTTTCGCATATAAATAAAAATAAAAATAGATAGATAAATATGTTAATAAAAAACAGAAATAAAATCAAGAAGGCAGTAATAGCAAAAAAAATAAAAATAAAAATAGCTACTACTATTATTATTTACTACTTACAAGAATCGGTGAACACCAATAATACGTGACCCAGCCCTAGTATCGTCCAAACCAAGTCGATGATCAACATTTTCACCCCAAGTATATACACGAGAATCACTTAGACGTTGATAAAGTTTTTTCCAGCCCATTTGACGAAAACTAGCATCGAGAGGAATATGAAAATCCCTCATGACTAAATGTTTCCATACAAGTTCATCATCGCCAAGTTGAGCAAATTGTCGAGATGTTGAAGAAAACTGAACTAAAGATAAAGCATCAAGTTGACCTAATACATTATCTAATAAAATATCGGTTGGCAATTGTGAAATATGTTTACAAGACATGCCAAGTATATATTTTTGTTTAATAGATAAAATAAATAATTAAATAAAGAGAGAGAAAGGAAAAGAAGAAAGGAAAAATAAAAAAAAAGAAAAAGATAAAAAAAAATTAGCCAAGAAAAAAAAAATGCATATTGAAATAAAATAGTAAAAAGGCGGGTCTTAAATTCTTTTAGCTTGATTTATAGCAAAAAAATAATAAAATTAAAGTCAGATAAGAGGGTTAGAGTCCAAATAAATAGGAATATGTAGTTTAGCGATATTATGAGATTAAAATAAAAGTTATGACAAAAGTTTTTAAAACAAGAAAAAGCTTCGTCTTTATTAAATTAGAATTAAAACTGAATTTATACATTTTTTGAAGATACACAAAAGATCATTAAAGTTATGAACCAAAAAAAATAATGAAAGTTATAATAAATCGCTATGGGCAAATTGATAAAACAGTGAATAAGAATTATTTCATTCTCAGATCAAGCTGAATTAACCAATTTTTTATTTTTATTCTCTTTTCCCTTTTCCTTTTTTATTTTATTCTACTTTATATATTCTATATTTTTGTATTTTAACCATAATAAATTAATTCATTATCAGTGATGAGTTCATTAAAAATATTATCTGTAGTTGGTTTAGTAATAGCTATTATTTTAAGTAATCGGTCCTCACCTCAAAAAAAGACGTTATCTTCTTTATATGTGAATCCTTCTGATATTTATACACCTGATTTTTATGAAGGTGGCCAGGATTTAGTTTTACCAGCTGGTAGAATGCGTTATTGGGAATTTGGCCCAAAGGATGGAAAAAAAGTAATATTAATTCATGGTATTTCTAGTGGAGCCTCTGTATATAATAAAGTGGCTCGCGATCTTGTAAGTTGAAATAAAATAATTCAATATATATATATATATATATATATGCGTGTGTGTGTGTGTTTGTATACCTTGTTAAAAAAAAATAAAAGTAATTCAGATGACAAATAGAAAATATTAGTAAACTTATTCTATTTTTTAAAAAATCATCTTTTATTCTCCAAATATAGGCAAATAATGGTCATAGAGTATTGATTTTTGACCTTTGGGGTCGTGGCTACAGTGATGCTCCTTATACTTATTATGATGAAACGCTTTATACAACACAAGTAGCTCTTCTTTTGCAAAAAGTTGGATGGACAAAAACTAATGTTGTGGGCGTATCTTTAGGTGGTAAGTATATAATTATAATAAAAATATAAAGAAGAAAGGAAAGAAAAAAGAAACCTTGATCATTCCTTTTGTTTGTATATAATATGTATATAAATATACTTATTGTAGTCTATTTTTAATAATGGTGATATTTTAATTAGGTGGTATTGCTACATCTTTTGCTTCATTTTACCCTGAGATGGTTGATAAATTAGTTCTTCTTGCACCTACTGGATTGATGTCAGAAAAAGACATTCCTTTTACTGGTAAAATAGCTCGTTTACCTTTTATTCGTCACATCATGTTACATCCTATTATTCGACCTATTGCCATTCTTGGTGTTACCCGGTTTTTCAAATCTACTCGAAAAGAGCCCTTTGATCAAGAAACTGAAAAAATTGCTAAAGCAGTTTTACATCAATTTCAACATCATCCTGGATTTGTTCGTGCCTTTTTAGGTACTGTCATGGATTTTCCCTTTTTTGGACTTCAACCAAGATATGAAAGTATTGGAAAAAATGAATCGAAACAAGTATTTGTTATTTGGGGTGATGCTGATAAGGTAAATAAATAATAACATATATAATAATAAAAGATTAAATATAATAAATATGAAAAAAAATAAAAAGAATAATATAAAAAAATAAAAAAAATGACCGAGAAATATTTTTTTTCTTTTCAATCATGGACTGATTATATCATGTACATATATTAAAATTAGACTGTACCTTTTGAAAATGTTCACCTATTGAAAAAATATATTCCTCAAGCTGAAATTAAAGTTTTCCCTGGTGGTGGTCATGATGTATTAGTTAGTAAAGCCAAACAAGTTGCTGAAGACATTAATCAATTCCTTACTAAGTAAAAAGGGTTATGCGCCATTAATGCAGCCTTCTCCCTCCTTATTTTATTATTATTATTATTATTATTATTTATTTTTTTAAAACCTCCCTTTTACACTCTCACACACACATATATACATATACACTTAATCCCATTTAAACTAGTTAGAAATTCTTTTTATTTCTTTTTTTTTTTTTCCTTTATTCATTTCTACCTTTCTATTCTGTATTAAAAAACCATCAATTTTTTATCATCATTTTTTTTTCATGTTATTTATTATAATAATATTATTATTACATTGTACATTATATGGCACTACAGCAATATCAACTTACGATACTTCATATTTTATAACCAAAATGAATGAACAATATAATCATGAAAATAACATTGATGAAACCAGTATAGATGACGATGATTATGAACCACTACCAAGTGATCATTACCCGTTAGGGACAGGTTCACAAGACAACACTTTACCAAAATCACTTGTCAACTCAACAGCCTTAAAAGCGAACGTTAGTGATTTTATTACTGTAGAACTTTTATGTGTAATTGATGATATCTATTGTAATAAAGTATTGATGGCTCTAAAAGATGCAGCTCAAGAATTAGCTCATGTTCTTTATTTAAAAGATAACATATTGTAAGGTTTTTTTTATTATTATTTTTTTTATTTTTTTGAATAAGTATATAAAATTGGGATTTCTACGGTAAATCATTAAATAGTTAAAAATAAAAACTAATATATAAAAAACAGCATAAAATAATATGAATATTATATTATATTTTATTTATTTATAGAATTCGGGCTGCTTATTATGAATTTTGTGATCATAGCTGTGCCAATAATACATTTGGTTTAGGAGCTCCTTCTTCCCAAGTAAATTGTCTATTTATTTTTATTTTCATATTTTATTTCTAACAAGACAACAACTAATATATCTATATATATTTATCTATTTATATATGACACATTTCTATTTTAGTTTACTCTTCCTTTTAAAGATGATGACATGGATTTTCTTTATCCTCAAGCCTTGGCCAAACAGCTATCACCTTATAAGCATCCAAGTGCCTGGGCAACACATGATATAGTGATTGAGTTAAACCATGACCCTTATATGAATGCAATTATAAATACGGAAACTGTACAACATGACAATAATAACAACAACAACAACGGAACCGGTATTCCTCCATTTGGTAAATATTGGTTTAAGAAAGATCCAGATATTAAACCCTATCAAATTGATTTTCAATATATTATATTACACGAAATACTTCATGGGTTAGGATTCATTAGTTCATGGGCAGCTTACTTTTCTAACGATATATCGCCTTTTCGGACACTTTTAAATAACATTTTTCATCCTACCGATCTACAATATGTCACACCAAGTCTTTATTGGACAGTTCAGGCGCCTTCCGGGCCAACTTTTGTTACAGGATTTCAACCTACCATGATTTTTGATAAATTTTTATACGTTAATACAGATCAACAACAACAACAGCAAGATTTACCTAATAATGAAGAGGGTGATCATCATCAAAATCACCATAAAAATAAGTCAGCACTATCATCAATAACAGAATCATCATTAAAATCTAACCATATATCATTAATGGAACTGGGATTTAATATGCAAGATTATTGTGTTCAAGGATATGAAGCATTTATCATTAATTTTGTACAATCGTTCAAAAAATCCAATCAATCTCAGCAATCCCATCAACTTTATTCCATGTTAAACGAAGGACGTAAACTTACTTTTGAATTCGGATTACCAAATACAACTACTTCCCCTTCATTTCCTCTGTCTTCTAATTCATCCGCTTTTTCTCTCAATACGACATTTAACGCCAACTCTAATTCCTCTGTGAATAGTACATTTGAATTGAATAGCTATTTAAGCTCCACTTATACACATATGCCACTGCTTACTGGAAGCCAAGTTTTAAATTCATTAAACCATCATGAACAAACTGGCAGATTATTTCGCCCTGGGATTATGATAGCTCATATGGATGATGCATTGCAGACAACACCTGATTTTATTATGACGTCTACATATCAACAAGGGAAAACATTAGATCATATAGTGAATGAAGTTTACAAAAAGGTACCAGAAATTAATTATCATGAAATAATAAATAAAACAACATCTGTGGAACGCGTCTATCAGTCATCGATTGGACCTGGGATCTTACGTATATTAGATATGATGGGATATACAACAGTTTTAAGCGATGTCAATGATATTTTATTGATCATAAATGATCAGCAACAACAGCAACAACAATCAACATCATCACAGCAACCACAACAACAATCTTATAATCATCGTAATAAGAAAAAAACCTACAATAATCATCGAAATGTATGTGATGATATGCATTCAACTTTACTTGGATTAAGGTCAACAAAACAATCTGATATCATTGGCGGAACTTCTAATACTTGCTCCCAAAAAAAAAACTTATCAATAACAATAACAATAATATGGATTGTTATTATAGGGTTTATGTGAAACTAATAGAATTTATATATATATATATTATTATTATTATTATTATTATTATTATTTTAATTTCATTTCTATTTATTTATTTATTTATAATAATACTTATTATTTGTTTTGTTTTGTATTCATATAATATTCTAATTTTTTTAATTCCTTATGATTTTCATTATTTTAGGTTTTTCCTTTTTTAAATGATTTATTCCTTTTTATTTGTTTTTAGATTACTTTTTTGTTGTTTTTTGTGTATTCACACGAATTTTATTTCAAAAATTTCATTTCCGCTTTATTTATATATTCCAATTTTACAATAAAATATAAACACACACACACACACACACACGCACACACACGCGCATATATATATATATATATTATATTATAACACAACACATATAAAAAATTCAAGCACCCAACACATAAAAATAGCGTGAATGTTGTTATACAAACATCTATTTATTTATTTTCGATCTCCGTATCTACTTTTTTTTAAGCCCATGACCTAGCATTATTTACTTTTTTAATTGTTTACACCTTTTTTATATATAACGATATATTAGCATAATTCCAAATATAATAAGAATCATAATAATAACAATAATAAAAAGGAGATGGATTGAAAAAGAAAGAAAGAAAAAAAATTTTTATTTGTTTTAGATTATTTTTTTTCTCTATTTCACTCTCTCTTATTATTTTTATTTTTTATATACTAATTTTTTAATCTGTAACAAAATATGAAGTAATAAAAAAAAATGTCAATTATAAAACCATAGCAACAATTCATTAAATATGGAAAATCATGCATCTATTTTCGAGTTTCTTTCGATCTCCTTTTGAACTTTGTTTTTCTTTCTCCTGCTCCGCCTCCTCCGCCTGGTTCTCCCCTAAAAAAAAAAATAAAAAAAATTGCATATAAATAAATAATAGTTGCCACCTCTTTTTTTCGTTTTTCTCTCTTTCTTTTTCTTTTCCTTTTCTCTCTTTTTTTTTTTTTTTCTCTCGATTTAATTTATTATTTTTTACTTTTATATCCACAACAATGAGAAATTCAGCATGTATTAAAGCTAAATGGACCACTTTTAAATCATGGATTATTCCATCACCAATAATATTATTACAACAAAAAAGAAAACAATATAATAATAAAAAAAAGCAACAACAAGAATTAAAAGAAAAACAAGAACATTGTATTCAACAGCAAAGAAGACCATCTCATTGCACAAGCTGTTGTAGCCATACTTCATCTTTACAGCATCAAAAAAACTATAATACTACTACTACTACTACAGCAGATGATCGTACTAGCTATTCATTTTTTAAACGCCGGCCTTCATCGTGTTCAGAAATGTCAGTGGCTGATCTTCACCGGGAGGCTGAAAAATTATATGATCTATTTTTATTAGCCTTAGATGAGGTAAGAATAAAAGAAAAATAAGGAAAAAGGAAAAATTAATATATGTAAATAAATAAATATATAAATATTCATGATAATTTATTTTATTTTATTTTTTATATATAAATAGTTAAATTATGCGGGAGACTCACAAGGTACATTTTATTATATCAATGACCGCGTAAGTGCTAAAGAGGCTATTGAAAATTTCACAAATGCATCTATGCAATTATTAAATCAAGCACATGATCAACAATTTAAATCTCAATTACAAGAATTGATATATCCAAGATTATATTTATTACAAAATAAATTCGATGCATTGCCCGATGATCCTAAACCACCTACTACAACTCAACCTTATTATTCTTGTCTATAAAAAAAAAGATAAAAATATAAGAGCTAAAAAACTTTAAAAAAAAAATTCATACTCATATCATATATACATATTACATCATATAAAATTCACTCTCTCATTTTTTTAATATACCCCCCCCCAAAGAAAAAAAACCAACTTTTTTTTTTTTTTTTTTACTCATCATCATCATCCACCCCCTTATCTATATTCTTTTCTCGTTTATATAATTATTTATTACCATCATCATCCTTTATACATATAAAAAGTAAAATAAAATAATATACCTATTGTAAATATTTTTATTATAATTATTATTCAAAGAAACTTCCGAAACTAAAAAGAAGGTGAATAGAAAAATTTAAAACGCCTATTTTTCTTTTTCTTTTTTTTCTTTTTTTTTTTTTTTTTGAAAAAAATAGTACGATGTTTGGCTGTATTAAATTTAGAATCTTTTATAAAAAACATGCATTATTAATAAGAAACTGTTACCCTTTAAAAGAAGATCATGATATACCTCGATCGGCCGAACTTAGTTATTTAACTTTTTATGCTAGTTCCAGACCAGCGAAATTAACTAAAGTAGGTGCTTATTTATGTAAAAAAGTGAAACGGGATATTCGTAAAGGTAGAAAAAGGTATTCTTTTTTACATAATAAAGTTATTGAAAAGCGAAATAGGAAAAGGTTATTAATAGATATATATATATATCTATTTTATTTTATTTTATAGTAATAATAAAGTATCCCTACATATTCTCAAAGCATTAATACAATCTTGCCATCATGATATCAGTTTATTTGGACGATCCGTTATATTCATTCTTATAATCATATTGGATACAAGAGATATTGAACTTATTGACTTAGCTTGTGATACGGTAATAATAAATAAATAAAATAATGAAATACTATCCATCTGTTTACTTATTTACCAACCATATTCTTTAGTTTTGTGTGTTTTGTAGCAATTATGAAAAATCTAGCCTTAGTGTTGATTCCGTTTTTATAAACGAGTATGATCATCTTTTACAGCGGTTTAGTCAATTTGCAGTATATCCTAATGATGATTTGGAGCTTGGTTTAAAAATGAAATATTGTGGTCATCGTGCCCTTGCCGCTATCGCCCAATCATTAATCCTCTCTTCCATACATACTAAAAAACAATATACCATTATTTTACCTCCTCTTTTATCTACCATTTCATCATCAACATTATCAATAAAAGAGTTGATGGAAAGGTAAAATAAAATAAAGATATATAGTGAAAACTATAAATATATATATATATATATATAATAATATTATAATGGGTTTATTTATATGTATATATTATTATTCTTAGTAACCCTGTTATCCACCATCATGCATCTGTATTTTCGATCGATCATCTATCTTTAGAATGGATTCAAAAATTAGCCGTGAAAACTTTATCAACTTTATTTAGTCAATCAAATGGACCTGGTGTTAAAATGTTGTTTGATCCATGTAAGGAGTACGTATCATCATATATTTATATCTTTGATAAATGAAAACGCGATAAAAAAAAAAAAAAAGAGAGAGAGAGAGAAGGAGAAATATAGATATATATATATGCATAATGAGGGATGGGATGAGATGGGGGAATGGAAAGAGAAAGAAAATATGAGCTATGAAAATTTTACCATTTATTTTTATTTATTCCATTATATTATATTATTTCATAATATTATTAGATATTTTGATGTATCCAATCGATGGTGGCCAACTGATTTTTGTGTATCTATTATGGAATTAATGTTGGAATCATTACAGGTAAGGAAAATAAAATAAAATAAATGAATTACATTTATTAAATGAAAACAGAAAACAATAGCTGGAAAAACTAAGAATATATTATTGTTTTTACTCTTTAATTTTTTTTTAAAAAAAAAATCTAATTAGTCAAAGCATCGCTATTTATTACTTTCCTACGCCCTTTATTCTCTCGATCAACCATTAGAAAAAAATAATACTTCACAATTGGATCAATTCGCCGGTTTTATAGGAATAATAACCATGATTTTAACCTCTCCCACATCACTAATGGGCATATCTACTCTGGAATTATTAAATGCATTATACAATTTAATGTCAAAATCAATCCATGCTTGTGGAAAATTATATATCGATGATGGTGATCATGAACAACATCAACAACTACAAATTGAAGAAAACCATGAAAAAGAAAAACAAATGAATGATCAAAAACACCATTATATACAAAAAAGTCTTTTTAATAGTGCTGTTGGATTTGGATCTCAATTTTATTATTCAAATCAATGGAGTGATATTGTTGGTTACATTATTACAAAAATACAAACTAATTCTATTTCGTCAACATTAACAGCATCAACTACGGATCATAATACACTTTTAAGATTAGCATCTATTCATTATTTAGATCGGTTTCAAAAAAATGCATCCCATTCCATCAATCAAGATTCACCCATCACTACTACTAACACTACTACTTCTGATAACAACAATACCAGTATAGAATTTTCTGTGGATCCTTGGATTCCTGGATTGAATATATTAACAGATTTAAATCCTGGTAATTTTTTTCATTGTTATTTTATTTATATACTTAAAAAATAAGGGAGTACAAGTATTTAATTTATATATACATACTTTTCGACTGATTGATTATTGTTTTTATAGATATTCGTATTGCATTTGCCGACACATTGATATATTTCCTTAGCACATCGCTTTCCCAGATGAATTTAGAAATTCAGTAAGTTTTTATTTTTCTCTAACTACTATATATACATTTTTATTATTTTTTATTATATTGTATCTTTGTTAAATATAAAGTGCATAAAATATACTAATATATTCATCTTATCTCTTTTTCTTTTTCCCTTTCTCTATTTAGTCATCATAGTAATGTTAAATTCATTGATCATTTATTAAAAACAATCAAGGTATGGATTCAATTGGATAACTTGAATGACAAAGATATGATGGCCATTTATCAGTTATTATATTGTACCTCCACTCAATTCAAAAGCTATGGATTTATCCGAACTATACCATTCATCTTTACACTTCAAGATATTGCTCAAGGGAAAGATTCCATTCACTTAACCTTAAGTCAACAACGTGGTTTAGCTTTTGTTACATTATATTGGATGGTCACTGTAGCTAAAAAGTTATCCTTGAATCAGTTATTACATTATGTAAATGGGGTTAATGAAAAACGACGTGAATTACAACAAGTATCCACCATCGACTTTACGATCCAACCTATCTCTAAATTGCATTCTATTCATGAAGTCATTATAGATGAAAAGGATCAAGAAGATATTATCATTACCGAATGGATGGATCGAAATACTGCTATTGAAGCAATATTAAATGATCAGAAAATGAAATCAGATAATAATAATATAACTAGTTCCGATTTATTATCAAAGCTTTCTTTAAATTATGGATCAGATAATTATGGTAAATTTAATATGAAAAGGATGAATAAGGGAAAACAAATTAAAAATAAGAAAAGAATAATAAACATCGAATCTTTAAATATAAATCATATTATTATGTTATTGCATTTACTATAGAAAATGAAGAAAAAGCCTTTAGAATTCAAACTAATTTAGATGTCCCATTAACACCAAAAATCACACCTTCACTGACTCCTAAACTAATGAAAGTAAGTATTGTTAATTTTTTAAAAAAAAAAATGGGATAAAATAAAATAAAGACAATACTACTTTTTTTAATGCATATATGACTAATTAAGGTTTTTCTAACTTTGTATTGTAGCATAAACAACAACAAAGTGAGAAACAGGTTATTAATGTGGAAAATCTTAAAGGAGCGCTGGGTATGTAGAGAAAAAAGGAAATTCTA
Organism: Cunninghamella blakesleeana; assembly: GCA_017871115.1. Taxonomy (NCBI): domain Eukaryota; kingdom Fungi; phylum Mucoromycota; class Mucoromycetes; order Mucorales; family Cunninghamellaceae; genus Cunninghamella; species Cunninghamella blakesleeana. The sequence goes on from JAFCIZ010000005.1 coordinate 4,671,962, forward strand.
TAAAAAAAAAAAATTAAAAGAAACTATTTTTAAATGATGCATCAATATTATTATATTTTGTTTTTTTAAAAAAAAAAATAGCTGCTCAGTTATTAGGCAATGAATTACCTGGAGAAATGCATCAAATAAGAGATACATCTGAAGTAAAAGTTGAATTAAATAATTTATTATCAGAATTACATTTGTCACATCCAAAAGATTCTTTAACAACAGACTTTAATCAGCCTAATGATGATAAGGATAATAATGAAAAAGAATCGCACCTCTCTTTAGTCAATCCTCCATATGTATAGTATATATAATTACATTATTTGTAAATAAAGTATGTATCATTTATATGCATCTTCCCCCACATTCTCTTCAACTTTAAAAAAAAATAATGATAATAATGATAAAAAAAATACCAATAATATTTATAAAGAATAAAATAAAATAAAACAAAAATAGGATAACGGCCGATTCACCACATACATAATTCTTTTGATTTATTTAATTTATACATATATATATGGGGGAGAGAGAGAGAGAGAGAGAAAGAGGTATTTTTTTTAATATAGATTGAAATTTTTATGCAAAAGTATAATTTATCCTTAACCAAAAAAAAATCATAAACTTATGTTTCTTGGTAGTTTTTTTTTTTTTTTTACTAGCAAGACACAAGTTAACTATATTTTTAGAATGAAAAATAAAAATAACGAAAATAAAAAAAGAGTAAATGATATGCACACATTAAATAAATCTATAGAGTATAGCTTCGCTGTTTGTATTTATTATTTTTTATTCTCTACTTAATGAATCATTGAATGGACTCACAATAAAAAAATGTATAAAACGATTATACAGACTAGCTATATTATTACACACACACATATATATATATATCAGATAGTTATTATAAAACATAATGCTTATTATAATAAAGAATTACTATTTATAAAAAAATAAAAGCATTGATGAAAAATAAAAGTAAAAATAAAAATAATAAAAAAAGCTTCAAATTTTATAAACTGATAACAGCAGCAGCTTTATTAGAAAGAAGACCTTCACTGATGCCTTTTATTGAAATCGTTTCCCAACAAATAGGTTTACCATTACTTTCAATTCAGTATGTGTTGCAATAATCCCATGTTGATCAAGTAATAAAGTACCCATACCAAAATATAAATACTTTCTTTTATTTTCCTCTTTAAAAGTAATTTGAATGTTCTCTTCGGATGTATAATAAAATTCTTCAATTCCCGTTCCTGATACAATACAAATTGTTATTCCTAAAAATACTATATTATTATATTCTGATGGTGATGGAAAAGGATAAGCAATATGCATAAATGTTTTAGTTTGGTATTTTTTCAGAGTAAAGGAGTATGATAGAAGATAATATAAATTAATATAACAATCAGCACGCGTGGTGGTATATATATATATTATTATCTGTAGAAAATAAAAATAAAAAGACTAGGCAACTCAGCATTACCATCATGATATATCGATGGTGATGGTGATGGTAAATAAATACCTTGTTGATCATCTGATAAATTAGTGTATGTGGTATAATATCTAGAAATAGTCTTATCTTTACCATTATTATCATTATCTCTATTAACCGTAAATTTGATCATAAATGAGTTATGCCTACATTCTAAAATACTTGATACTTGAACAACCACCTTAGGGAAAGTAGCAGAATATAAAAGGTGTTCATCTATATTATACTAGTTCACATTATCCAAACTGAATACCAAAGTACCAAGAACATGATTAAGAACACATAAATTATACCTTTTATCAGAATTCAATTTATATTTATTGGTGTTACATAGATTCATGGCACCAGTATCATTACCAAACATGTAACCAAACGTAGCTCCCCTTGATAGGTAAATATTAAAGAATTAACTGTACAGATCCTTTCACATACCTGTAACATTTTAAGTACCCTATTCTTTTTTTAAAAAAAATAAAATAAAATAATATATATATATTATTATTATTATTACTATTATCATGTTTTAATAAAAAAAAGAAAAACACTTACATTATGATTATACCAATCAGATCACCCATTTGCATGATGATATATTTTTTCATTATTTTTTGATTGCTCTTCTATCTTCGATATAAGTGACATAGGTATCCCATAAAAGTTTTTCGGCATTATTACCATGATCTGTCCATATTTTGACTAAATGCAAAGATTCATTTGCAATGATACGTTTTCCCTTGATATCTTTATAAATTTCAAATGTATTTAAATTAAAATCAGCCTTAAAATAAGTATAACCATAATGTTCTGATAATGATCCTAAATAGATAATATTATTGTTGATATCACGAAAATGAGTATAACCACTTGATTGAATGTACCCTTTTTCACTACTGTGATTAAAAATAGCACCACCTCTAAATAAATGAATATATGAAAAATATTATAAAAGATAATCAGTAACTACTATTAATTTACTTTTACTCTTTACGTCTTATTTTTTTTAAAAAAGAAAATCATATTCCGTACTATCTCTATCTTACACGTACTCTCCTTTTTTTTTCGAGTATTGTTATATATTTATTTTACATTACTTTTGAAATATTTGTTGAGCACACCAAACAATTGACTTTCTGATGGTACCAATCATATTATCCTTATGAAGCTCTCCTGTTTGAGACCAGCTTTGGTACCCATTTGCTACCATTTTTAAGTTGGAAAAGTCAACTAGATACTTAATTTCAAAGTGTTCAAGTTCAATATCAATAAGAGGTTTTAAAATGAAAGTAATAATATAACCACCCTGATGCTGTTGAGGTTTGTTTTTATTTATAACATCTTCTTTTGCTTCTTTGATACTAGGTGTAATGATTATTTGATTATCTAAAGTTACAGTAACTTCAGGGCGAACAATATAAGAATGTGATTTTATTTCTGATGAATCAAGTAACCTGTAACTAATATTTATATAAGATACTGTATCCTTAAAAAAAATACAACTAAACTCGCTCATATTTTAAAAAAAATAATGAAGATTAAAATAAAATTAAGAATAAATAAAATACATTTTGAGTAAAAAAAAATGGAGATGTGGTTTAAATATCTATATATTGATCTGAGAATGAAATAATTCTTATTCACTATTTTATCAATTTGCCCATAGCGATTTATTATAACTCTCATTATTTTTTTGGTTCATAACTTTAATGATATTTTGTGTATCTTAAAAAAATGTATAAATTCAATTTTAATTCCAATTCAATAAAGACCAGGCTTTTTCTTGTTTTAAAAACTTTTGTCATAACTTTTATTTTATTTTGATAATATCGCTAAACTACATATTCCTATTTATTGGAACTCTAACCCTCTTATCTGACTTTAATTTTATTATTTTTTTGCTATAAATCAATATATATAAATTTAAATACCGCCGCATTTTTTTTATTATTATAAAATTTTTGTTTAAATATACTTAATATAAAACTATGATGTATTTATAAATTTACATATGCATATATATATGTTTTGTTTTTTATTATACTATTTATACATAAAATATTATAATGATAATAATAATCACAAAGAAAAAAGAAGATAAAATTAAAAAAAACAATAGTTGCTATTTGGAAATAATAACTATTTTTTACTATTAGTAGATATTTCCCAAGTATTGTTGATATTAATAAGGGAGAAAAAAAACACTTTTTATTTTTTATATTAGTGGCTGAAAAGTGGGAAAAAATACTCGGTCTTTAAAATTAAAACAATTAAAAATAATGACAATGCGCTTTTTTATTTTTCCTTTCTTTCTTTCTTCTTTCTTTCACTTTCTCTTCCTTTAATTTGCTTTTTCTTAAATAGAATGAACTCCGAAGCAATGTTTTCTGTTAATAAAATGACTAATAAAAAACGGAAAAATAGTATGGTAAAAATAATTCCCTATATTACTATTATAGTTTTTATTCATTTTTATCAAAAAAAGAAAAAAAAGTGATTAAAATTCATATTAATATATTATTTAATAGGAAGAAGAAGAAGAAAGTGATACTAGCTTACCATTTAATGCTAATAAAAGAACGCACACTGGCTATGATTCACCAGAATCCATGTTAATAGATGAACAAAAACAACAGCAAGAGGAAGTGATGGAAAATATATCATCGATTACACCAAATTATTTTAATCCTCTAAATCAAGATGAATTAGCATCATTCATGCAACCACCACCAAGATCAACCACTCCACCTTTAAGTATGACTTTGGCACATTATAATGAATCCTCTGGTGGATATACACCTTCCATGGTTAAAACAACTAACGAAGTTTCTTCTTCTATTTGCACTGCTATGACACCGGCTTATCGTAGTCCAATGGAACGGTTTGGTTCTTGTTTAATTTAATTAAAATCTTTGGCTGGATCAAAGGAATAAAAATATATTATTTATTTTATTTATTTGAAAAATAAAAAATAAAAACAAAATAATGAAGGAGGTTATTATTTATGTTAACTTGTGCAACCATTACTACTATTTTTGTATAGGATCACCCATATAGTCATACCTATTTATTCTCCTTAAAAAATAAAAAAAAAAATCAACCATAATAAAATATATATATATATATATAACAGTAAATGATTTGATATTTATTAAAATGAAAATGGTATTTTATATGCGAAAGATATATATATATATTAACAAAAAAAAATAAAAAAAAAATAAATAAATGATTATAAATATACGTATAAATATATAAAAAGAATGAAAATAAATTGCAGTATTATTAAAAGAGAAAGGATGTATAAGAAATTAAGATTAAATATATATTATGTAAAGTATGTGTATAAGTTATGTATAAAGTCTATAAAAAATAACAATAATGATTAAACAACAACAGGATTTGAATCGATAGTAGTATTATGATTATTAGGGTTAGGATGGTTATAAGTAGGTACAGGAGGTAATTGTTCTATAGATTGATCATAACCAGGAGGAGCTTCGGTAGCCATGGTTCTGTAGGAAGGGGGGCTAGGCATATGACCTTCCCAAGCGTTTTCACGAGAAGTAACAACTAAAGGAATTTCAAGAGTACAGGTAGTAGTATTTTTTTGTTGTTGATGTAGATGTTTATTTGCTTTATGCTCTAATTTTAATAAATCGTCATGAATATGTTTTAAAGAAAAAATAGAAGCAATAGATGAGGAGGAGGAGGAACGACTAAGTGTGGGTGAATTAGCACGCGAAGCGGGAGTAGGTGAAGTAGGACGAGACATAGGTGGAGTCATTGTATTGCCATGAGAAGAAGTTGGTGAAGTAGGTGCTGATAAAAATGGGTGATTGGATGAAGAGGAGGCGGTTGGTAAAGAGAAATAATCGTCATGCTGTTGTGATTGGGGTGATTGTATTTGATGTTGTAATCTTGTTTTATGATCGTCCATATGATCGGGTGCCCAAGAGTGATAATCTGAATCGTCGTGTTGATGTGTTGATGAAGCTGAAGAAGTAGGTTGCTGTTGATCATCTTCTGCATCTGAAAAGTCAAAAGGGTCTTCTTGGTCGTCATTATTTATTTTTTCCACAATGATATTCACGACCAAAGAATGAGTTACTTTAACTAAACGGCTATTGGTATCAGCATTCACGCGAGGTATAAGACGAAAAATAGCATTATAATCTTGATGCTTAGTTGGATCATAGTCAGGGTCTTGTTCAGGATAAAAAGTACTGTAACCAAGAGGGAACAGATCATCTGATCTTGAAAAAAGAGTTTGAGATTGCGAATCCGTAGTTCTGTATTGAATTCGTTCACGTAAAGCACACGTTACAGATTTTACTTGATGTATATCTGGATGTAATAACTCCATAGCCACATTTAATCGAACCAATCCACCTTCACGGTAAGCCATGTTAGGTGCTGTAGCGCTATAGCGCAATTTTTGTAAATGTTTTTTTCCATAAACTGTTTCAAACCGATCACTAATAGGAGTAAGATCATTCATTAAGCTTCTTTTTATAGTGACATCTGTCGACGTGCGTAAATCATGAGAAAACATGGGTCTAAATATAGCACCTGTCAATCTGTAACGAATATAGCCTCGTTTACCTTGAAAGCTTGCAGGTAAATGTGATGGCAATTCAAATTCAAAGGGAAACAAATGTTTACCAGGTTGTAAAGTAGTGATATGTCCATCTTGTCCTAAAAAGTGTTGTTGACGACTATATAATGACCTTGTTTCGCTGATTTCTGGTGTTGAGACGACATTATAGGTGCTTGACTTTTTTAAATTGACCTTGCACCTTCCTTCAAAATAAACCATAAGTCGTCTTACTTTCATTACTCTATGAACATCCACTACAAAGTTTCCTGTTAAAGTGCAGCCTTCAGATTCATCGTTGGCTTCACCGTGCATAATTCCCGTAAAATCTTTACTAACTTCAAAAGTGATTGTTGCATCTTCACCTTTTGAATGAGGCATTTAGAATGTATAAATAGATATATAAAAAAAAGAAGGAAATAATAAAAAGAATAAAGAGTAATAAAAATAATTGGAATAATAATATTAACAAGTGAAGATAAAAAAAAAAAAAAAGAAAGAGAGAGAAAGAAAGAAAAAATGCGATAACAATAAAAAAAAACTGTTTGTATTAAAAAAAAATTCGGATCTGTGATTTTATCAATTGATATGGTTTATTTATTCGTTCGCCGCATAAAAGATAATAATAAAAAATTTTTTAATAAAAAAAAAAGATATACATTTATTAAAAACCTAAACATTTATCCATTCATTTATAATTGATTTCTTTCCATAATTTCTGTCACTTGTTGAATTAATTGAGGTTTATTTCCTTTAGGTGTAATTGCTTTAGATCCTAGCCATTGCTTTAATACAGTAATAGTACACTATAGATATATAAAAATAAATAGTTAAATATATATTTATGTATATTTACAAAAAGATAAAATAAATTATATATTTAATTAGAATATATTTTATGATAAAGTGATGAAAAGATTGATAAGTAAAATAAATAAATAAATAAATAAATAATAACCATTAAAAATGATAATATATACAAATATAATGAGTACATGTTGAGATTAGTGTCTTTTTTATTACCTTATCCAACTGCTGATCTTGCCATGCTTCTTCAACACTCAGCTGTGTAGCCTTTCTTTTTGAACTTCTTGAATCGCCGATATCCTAATCAATGCAAATCAGTGCAATTTAGCCAATGATCTTAATTAAATTTGGAATGATTTGTCTTACTTCGTTTTCACGTTTAAGGGACATTTTGCTAAGTTCATCTATTGGAAGAAGATTTCTAAACATTTCGATATCATCGCCAAGTTGCTAAAAATAAATATATATTTATATATATATATATAAAAAGATAAATAAAATGATTAGATAATATTCTAAGAGCGGTAATCCCTTTTCTTATTCTATAAATTATTTTATATCAGCTTTTTTTTTTATATATGTGCATGCTTCTACTTACTTGATCAATATTTTCAAACTGCGGTATCGTTTTATCTATAGTTTCTTCAATAGGTTCATCCAATGCTATTGCTTGCAAGGTTGCATAATGTCTTTGAAGGCCTATTTTTGGAAAGTAAGACATGAAAACCTTATCGTATTAGTAAAACTTTACTTTTTTAACAGTGACAAAGCTATTATTAATACGCTATTTTTATTTTCTAATATTACTTGGGTTTTCAAAGGCTTGAGGATCATATTTCCCTTGGATAAATAACTTATTCATCATTTTTTTCATAAAGTCAACTTGATAATCAGTAGCTATGTTTCATTATGAACAAAATAAAAATAGAAATGAAAAAAAAAAAAAAAAATGATAATCATTAATATCAATATATATATATGTTTGGTCAATAATTGTAAATTGTGTTACCTTGTGGTGTCGATTCAATAGGTATGCTTCGGATATCATCAGCATAAGGTAAGGCTATCATTTGAAAACCAGGGGGAGTTAACTGCGTACCATCATCGCCTAAACTTTCCTTCTAAATAAGTTGTATTAAAAATAAAAAAAACCGTAAGATAAATACTGAGATATAAAAATAACAACAGTTATTTATTTTTTTAAAAAAAAAAAAAAAGAGATAATAAATGATAACTCACCTGAGGAATTAGAGCCATTATCCTTGGTAAGGAAACATTACGAAATAATCCACAGATAGCTATCTTATCTTGTTCAAACACAGCATCCAATAATGCAGCAAATGTACGTGTGCTACCATCGTAATCCTAAATAATCGAATATATATAGACATAAATGTATATGTATATGTATATATATATATAAAAATTAATGCATTTTTTACCGTTTCTGTTGGATAAATGAAAGTTGAAGGTTTTATATTGTAATAAAGTTGAAGTGTTGATGAAGGTTTAAATCCGAATAGAACTAGCCCTATCATTGATATGATGATAATTTAATATAATAGTAAATGAATATAAATTGATGTTGTAAAATGAGTAAATATATATATATATTATTTTACTTGAAGGGCCAAAGTCTTTCATGCCAGTTAATTCTTCTTTTGAGAAAACGACTTTTTCTCCACCAAATTCATAACAATATTTTAAATCAGCCTCAGTAAGATATTCACCAGTATCCTATTATTATTTTGTTTAAAAAAAAAGCATGATAAATATGCATATATATTCAAGTAATTATATTTATCTATATGTATAAAAAACTTACGAGACATTTATATGCTGTAATTGATTCCACCTCTTGAATTTTAGAACCACTTGTAGTTACTTTTTTATATGTTCCTCGTTTTTGTTCCAAAGTCAACTTGTATCTAAAATGTTATATTTCAAAAACATCAAAAAAAAAAAAAAAAATAGCAATCACTTAATATATATTTATAAATATATAATCATAACAATGTAAATTTTACCCTTGAATACCGATAGTTAAATTTGGAGTAATCATAAATGGAATACTAAATTGAGATCTTTTTTTATTTTCTTTTCTACGTATACGAGTTAACAATGCATCAATTTTATTGTCTGTTGCAACGGAAGTAAAGCTGCTGTTTAATTGAGATTCACTATCTGATAATAGAATATCCTATATTATTAATATAATAATATTAATAATAATAAAATATAATGAATAACTTGGAAATCAACATTTATATATATAATCAAATTGTAGATTTTTTTTTTCTTTTTTGAATCTTTACTTGATAAAAGTACTTGTTGTTAAATACATGATTCAATCGATCCAAACCGAAAAGTTCAATATGAATATTTAAATTTAACAAATCCTATTATAAAATAAACGATTTTTTTATAAGTAATCGATAGATATATAATATAACATATATATATATTAACATATAAACCTAATACTTTTGCACGTTGTAAGGCAGCCTGCTGTAAACTGCTATTGTCACTATGAGGATTATCTTGGTTTGTGATTAAAAATATACGTTTGGTTCCTTTTACTTTTGAACTGTAATATATATTTTTAAAAAAAAAAAAAAATTAAATAAAATTGATGTGTTCTACTATTTTTAATATTTGCTTACTGTGCAAACATATCGGAACACACAGCAAAAACATTGGCAAGTGGTATTTCATTATGAGTTGAACCATATTCTTTTTCAAAATAAGTTTCGTCAGAACATAGGCTTTCGGCTTCTCTTATACGATCAATATCAGGAATATCAAGATCATGTAAAGCATATATATGGTCAAAGTTGGAGGTATTCTTTTTATTCACCTATTTTTATTTTAAAATAGCAGTAATATATAACAATAATAAAAGTTAGCTATGCTATTAATGATAAAACTAGTTTTATCATTATTACCGTTCCATAGAGTAATACACCCACTAAATCTGACGCGCTGTTAAATATTCTATTGAGTAATACTGACTGAACACACTGAAAAGCTACTTTAACAGGAATATTACCAGCATCGTCGAGGGATTTCATTTTTTCTGAACAATCGAGGACAAATAATATAGTGTCTCGAGAATCAAATTTATTCTATTAAATAAATAATATAAGAGTATATATATGTTAAAAAAAAAAAAGATAAATAAAAACAATACTATTTTCAGATTCTATTTTATTTTATTTTAAAAAAAAATAATATTTAAAAAAAAATACATCAAGTACTGCTTGATCATCATCTTCCTCAACGAAAAAATAACTATTAAATGAGTCAATATTTGACATATTTTATTTAATATCAATAACTATATATAGTTATAAAAAAAGAATGGTGAACAAAAGACAAAAAAAAATAAAAAACTGTATTTAATTTTTTTAAAAAAATAATTAAATTCCCGCCTCTTGTCCTTTTGGACTTTTTAACTAATTTCCTTTTTGAGTAAAATCAACCATTAACATAAAACCATTCTTGAATTTATTTTTCTTTATTATATTTTCACAATTATTTATTTATTTATTTTTAAAAATAAAAATTAAAATTATATAAAATTTTATTTTATTTTATTTTATACTTTCATAACCAGCCCCAATTTTAAAAGGGTTGAAAAGTTTTATAAAGAGATTCATGCACAAATTAAAACATTATTAATGGAAACAAATAATAATTTGATTATGTTTGTATTTCAATAGCTAAATAACATATCCATTGTTACATATAGGTTAGATTGAACAAGATTATCATAAATACCTCTTGTTTTTATTTTTCTATTAATATTATTATTGCTATAATTAATAAGTATATTCATTTTATTGTTATTTTTATTTAACATTATAAAAACCATTATTTATTATAATTAATATTATTTTAATATTTATATATAGGATCAACAATGGCGAACAAAATAGCTTATTTTATAATTCAAATAAGGCTTCAGTCATTTTGGGTCGCTGAGAAAAAAAAAAGATTCGCGTGAGAAAAAAAGATTGAAAAAATATATATCCCTTTTTTTTTTATTTCTTCCCTCTTTCCTTTTTTCTTTTTTTTTAAAAAAAAAAGTTTATTTTTATTATTTATAAGCATACTACATAATTATATATAACAAAGATGTTGTCTACTTTTCGCCAATCACGTCTACTTAATCCTTTATATTATCAAGCAAGATGCTTATCTTCTTTAGGTATATATAATAATAATAATAATAATAATAATAGAAAAAATAGAACGCGTTATAGAATATTCTTTGGTCTCTTTTTTTTTTAAAAAAAAAAAAAACTATTATTTATTTATCACTATTGTTATTATTATTATTATTTAGCTGAAAAAGAACGTCAATCAGCTGTTGGTCTTATTGGTCTTGGACAAATGGTAATATATAAATAGAGAGTTATATAGATATATTGGAAAATATAGCAATTTATATAGAGTTACTTAGAAAGGGGTATATATATAAGGTTGCATAGTGACATATAGTAGTTTATTTTATAAATATATATATATATATATAATTACATTTACTATTTTAAAAAAAGTTATTCTAATACGGTATATATATTAAATAGGGACAAGGTATGGCAAAAAACTTGGCAGAAAAAAGTAAAGGTACAGTTATAGTTTATGATGTCAATGCGGCCTCCGTACAATCCATTGTTGAAAAATACCCACATGTTAAAGCAGCTAAATCAGCAGAAGAAGTAGCAGAAAAGGCATCTACAGTTGTAACCATGTTACCAGCCTCAGCACATGTTGAACAAGTCTATAAAACCTTGGAAAAGGTAATTGAAAAAGATCATTTATTGATTGACTCCAGTACCATCGATGCCCAAGTTGCTCAACACGTTGCCTCAACCATTTTGTCCAAAAATGCTCTTGCTTTTGATGCTCCCGTAAGTGGTGGAACTGTTGGTGCTACCAATGGTACTTTAACATTTATGGTAGGTGCACCTACCGAAGAAGCTTTTGAAAAAACTAAACCAGTTCTTTCCTTGATGGGTAAAAATGTTATTTATTGTGGTAAAAATGGCTCAGGGCAAATTGCAAAATTATGTAATAATATGCTATTGGGAATCTCTATGGTTGGTGTAGCTGAAACAATGTTATTGGGTGCAAAATTAGGCATGGATCCTCTTTTATTGGCTTCTATCATTAACAATTCTACTGGCCGTTGTTGGAGTTCTGAAATAAATAATCCTTACCCTGGTGTGGTCCCTACTGCTCCTTCTGGTCGTGGTTACCAAGGCGGATTTAGTAATAAATTAATGGCAAAAGATTTAGGCTTGGCTATGCAAGCAGCCCAAAATGCTAATACAAACCCCGCTCTGGGCACTTCTGTGGCTCAACTATATGCTCTTTTATCTACCACAAAGGATTTTGAATCTTTAGATTTCTCAAGTGTCTATAAGGTAATTTATATATTCATCTATCTATATATATATCTATATATCTATATATATAAAAGATATATAGAAAATGAAAAAGATCATCATTTATTAATTTCTTTATTTTTTTTTTTATAATTATTACATTAATTGTTTTATTTTTATATAGTATCTTGCTGAAAAATCAAATACCACCGAAAAAAATTAAAATAAACCATTTATATAATAAAATATACATACTAGGTTTTTTTTTTCTAAAAAAAAAGAAAGCTTTTTAATCTCTACAAACAAAATAAAATAATATAAAATATAGAATTATCTTATCAACCAAGTTGCATAATATTGCATCTTAATCCTATATTTACATTATCATATGATATTCGGTAAATGGAAGAGGGGAAAAAAAAGAAAGGATAAAGGATAATAGAAAAAAAAAAAAATGAAAAGAAAAGAAAAAAATAATAATATACGAACTAAAGAAAGAAAAAAGATTAAGAATCAAGATGGTGATTATGATAACAATGATAAATGGCGAATGATTACTTTCAAGATAAAAAAAATTTTTTATTTGTTATCCTTTTTTGAAAAGATTATTAAAGATCAATATTTATACTCAGTTGCTTTAATATTTATTTATTTTGATATATCAGGAGTACCAAAAAAAAAATTATGACGTTCCCTAATATCTTAAAACATACAAAAATTATGTCCAACTTTAAAAAAGGATCAAAAAATTATTCTTTATTTATTAATATTTGTTTTTTTTTGTTCTTTTCATATGAATGAATATAATAAAATATCTATAAGTAAACTATATATATGCTCTAGATAACATATTGCTTATTATTATCTTTAAAAAAATATATAATAATAATAAAAAAAAATAAAAATAAAAAGATTATAATAATAATAATAAAATAAAACTATATACAAGATGTTAAAAAAATAAGGGGAATACATAAAAAAGATTACAATACAAGGTTTTGATATGTTTTAGCATGGTGTTGATTTTTTTTGTTTTTTTTTTTTGTTTTTTTTTGGTTGGGGGTGTGTAAAAAGAGAAAAAGATTATCGGGAATTAGCGGCAATAGAAAATAATCATAATCATAATCATCAAGTTCTTTTTTTTTGGTGAGACAAGAAATTCAAATGACAAATAATAAAACATATTAAAAAAGAGTTTAAGTTGATTGGCACATGATTTGAACTGAATTGAAATGAATGATTATGTTGAAAATTATAATTATTTTTTAGAGAGGTATCAAATTAGTTGTAGTTGTTGACGATGATTGTTGCTGTTGTTGGTCATTAAGAGAAGAAGTACGCATCAACCATTTAAAGTATTCATAAACACTCCAACTAATAGCAGCGCTTGGCATATGCGTTAATACTCTTGGTTTAAATCCTCTAAAGAATCCACTTATACCATAACGTTCTTTAATAATAGTAACTGCATCCATAAAACCATTAGCATTACGAATACGAGCATCATGACTTTGACCACGAGTTTGTAATAACGTTTTAACAACATCCAAAGGTGTTGTTACAGAAGAAGCTACAGCACCAGCTAAACCACCAGCAATCATATGTGTTCGAGGATCATACCCACCGTTTGGATTAAAATATTGTCGAAAGAATTCATAAGTAGCAAATTGTACAGATTGAAATGGGACAGACATGGCTAAAGTGGTTGGTAAGGATATATAAAATGCAGTAATTCCTTCTTTTGCAAATACACTACGAGCACATTCTCTAACCGATCGATATGTTGAATCATTAAGTTGCATACGTTGTTTTATTACTATTATTGGTTATTAAATAAATATATAAATAAAAAGTAAAACATGAATAAAGGTTTGTGTGTGATTAATTTTTTTTTTCCTTCTTAAAAATCTGATAATTCTTTATTTAGATTCATTTATTTATTTATTTGTTTGTATTTCTTTTTTTTTTTTTTTTTTTTCCACTCCTTCCTCTCTCCCCGCCAACATCTCAACTTTTTTATTTATTTATTATTTTCTTGAACATCTTTTTCATCCTTTTTATTATTTTATATCTTACTTACCATCGAAAGGATTCATTAAAGTATCATGAGCAAGAGTAGCTGTGGCACCAGCGGCAGCAGAAGCTAAAGGATGATGACCTTGTTGACTAGCACCATATACATCTTTACAGTATTCATAGGTAGCAAAATGTAAAGCATGAGCAGGTCCAGCACCTAACACTACTGAATTTACCCCACGCCAAAGATTACGAGAAGTGACTCTAAATTGATCATTAATAGCTATAGTAGGAGCAGCAGAAGATGTTGATGCTGTTTGAATAACTTGCATCCGTGTCTAGAAACACAAATAAATATAAATATACGATAATTATTAATATTGTTATTATACATATTATAATAAAATAACATAACTTTTTTTAATTCTACTCACCTTAATACTATCTACAGGATACATAGCACAATGTTCAGCAATACCAGCTAAAGCACCAGCTAAAGCATTTTGCGACATTGTTGAGTTTTCTCCAAGAGATTCATAATCATATTCTTCAGTCATTATATTATATATTTATAAATATATTTATTAATCTATTATTACAAATAAGAAGAGGAGAGGGGTTATATAAAAATATAAATATAATGAAATAAAATATAAGAAAGTTTAAAAAAAAAAAAGGTAATAAAGAGAAGAAAAGAAAAAAAAAAAGAGAGAGATTAAAAAAATTGAATTCAAATAAATAAAAAAAATTAGGGAGAATTGTCTGGGGGATTAAAATAAAGGTTTGTCATACTTTAAATTGAAAGGGCCAATCAAATTACATCTGATAAACAGTGATGAGACTTCCCGATTGGCTAAGATAAGTTTCATCAGCACGGAGTTACTTAATTAACTAAATTCAAAATCTGATAACAATTTTGTGCTTCACTTCCTTTTTTTTTTTCCTTTAAAAAAATATATGTCACCCACTATAAAAAAACCTTTTTTCTTTTCAACCCTTTTTTTTTATATTTTTGAATAAAAAATTAAAGTGATATAAAATTAAAATAAATTAAATAGTTTGAATAAAATAATAATAAATATAATAATATAAAAAAATAAAATAAAATAAATGTTCTTGTTTACTTCGGTAAATTTATAACCGATAAAAAAAGCCACATTTCATTTAATAGTATTTATAATTTTTGTTTATAAAAGTGATCATTTGGGTAAGAAGTGGAGACAATAGTAGGTGAAGTCGTGGTTGGTGAATAAATAACTTTTTCATTTGTATATAAAACTTGATCATCATTATTATTATTAATGGAAGAAACCATTTCTTGATGAGAAAATTGAGTAATTCTCATATCTTCTTCATCATATTCTATATCTTCATCACCTTCATTATCATTTGTATTTCGTCCATATTTCAGTTGTTTTATGATCAGATAAGACGCCAGGTACCCTAAATAAAAAAATAAATAAATAATAAATAATGAAAAAAATATAAAAAATATTACAAATAATTTCTTTATTAAGAAACATTTATTTATCAAACATCAATATTTTATTTCCACTCCTCCCCGCTTTTAATCCTTTTTTTTTTTTTTCCTCCCCCCATAAAATAAATAAAAATGAAAAATTAAACTTACAGTCAATGGTATATAAAATTGGTGTACTTCCACCTATAATACGATAAAACATACAAATCCCAGTTACTATATTTGAAATACATGCCCCGAAACTAATTCCCATATTAAAAAAAAAAAAATAAGAGTTGAGATTCATTTTGACAAAAGTTTATTTTTTTAAAAAGTGATTGATTGATTGATTGATGATCGATTCATCTTTATTTTTTCATTTTATTTTTTGCTTTATATACCAATAAATTAAACCTTCTTTAATTAATGTTTTTTGAATACTTGAACCCAAGACACGATAATGGCGATAAATAACAAGCAAAAAACAACCAGATAAAAACGTATTTGAAAAAAAATCTAAAACAGCTTTCACTATAACAATATAATCAGCTGAAATAAATAAGAATAAAAAAATAAGAATAAATGTTTAATGAAAAAAATAATTTGCATCACATGAATGGAGAGCTTTTTTATACAATGTGATGACATTACGATAAATGGTTGCACAGACACCTTCCAAATAAAACGTTTCTGATTTACCAACCGTAATATTTAATGCAATAAAAGATAATATACCAATCAATGGGGTTATACCAATATATAAAATGATTTTGGATCGATTGTTGCCTAAATATGCTTTCCATAATAAAATAAACTGTAATGAAATGTCACCTAAATTCACTCCTATGACGGAAAAGAGTAACCTCTTTTTAAGAAAATAATGTATATGTACAGTACATAAAACAATCATCATTTAAATTTTTTAAAAAAAATAAAACAATCATCATTTAAATTTTTTAAAAAAAATAAACTAGTAATTATTATATTTTTTAAAACAAAACTTTATTCTACTTACAAAAGTACAATCTATTGGCATTAAAGAAGTTAATAAAGTAACAATGGTAACTGCAATACCAAGAATAGTTTGTGAAAAAACCAACCCGAAAATCGCTTTACGAGCTTTATAAAATAACCACCCACTTTCAAAAGCTTGCCATATAAAACAACTTAGACCTATACTCACAAACATAATAGAAAAATTCATTTCTAACATAGTTTCTGTAAAAGGTTCATGAATACTTTTTTTTTTATCCATTGAATCCATGATTATATATATAAATAGAATATAATAATGATAATAATAACAAATACAGATGAAAATAATAGTAGTAAAAATAATAAAAAAGAGAGAAAGAGAGAAAAAAAAAAAATGACAACGACAATGATGCATAATAATATTGCTGAGGTTATATTATGAATTTTTATTGGCTGAAACCGTCAATGGGTTATAGTTAAGGAGCATTGTAAAAGAATGAGATATTGCCCTTCTATTCAGCAAATAAAGCAAATTTATTGGTTAATCATGATTGCTTTTTTTTTTTTAATTGTTCTTTTCTTTCTCTTTCCCTTTCTCTTCCTCTTTTTAAATTTTTAATTTTTTAATCTTAAAAAATATTATAATAATGAAAACCACACCTTTTTTTTTTTCGATTGTATATGTCTAAGAGTATTATAATGTGATTATCTAATAACGTTTTATTTTCAGTGTATATTTATTCACAGTTAAAAGTAACCATATAATAATTATTGTTTTATTTTGTGTTTCGCCCGTGTAACAGCTCGTTTTTTTTTTCCTATTTATATAATAGTCATAGTTTTATTAAAAATATTTTTATATTATTAAAAAAATAAAAATATAAACTGGGATACAAAAAAGAATTAAAAAGTAATAACAATATATCTTTTATTATTCATGGCAATTGTTATTCTTTTTTAAATATTAACAGTTTATATTTATAATAGTCAAATAAAATATACAGATATATCTGTATAATCTATATTAAAATAATATAAATATATGTAACTATCGAGGAACATATGTACGTTCCTCGACGTGATATTCTTTTTTGGTCTCACAATGATTTTTGAATTTCAAATTCCGAAATATTTTTTTTCGATAAACTCCTTTGCTCATTTTTTTTCTTTTTCTCTCTTCTTTCTCTATTTTTCATTCTCCCCTATATATATTTATATATATATAGAATTTTTAAACTGTTTTTTCGATTTTCTTCTTTTTTTTTATAAATTTTAAATCATCTCTTAGTTTATAATAATTCTGTAAGATAATAAATATATATTTATATCTCCATCTTTTTTTTCATTTATTGGATGAATAAAATATTATATTTTTTTATTTAAAAAATACCAAGACAAACAACATATCTAAATATATAAATATCTATATAAATATCTCAACTAAACTGTGCCTTTTTTTTTTTTCATCATATTTTTATATGAATGTATTTTTTTTTTATTAACTTAGAATTCTTTTAAACCATGCAAACTATCAAATGTGTTGTCGTAGGCGATGGTGCTGTTGGGTAAAGAAAACAACAATAATAATAAAAATATTACCTAGACTCTATCTCTTTTTATATAGAACTCTTTAGTAACAACTAATCTGATATTTTTAACATATATATACATATATATATGTATATATTATTATTATTATTATTATTATTATTAAAATATATATAGGAGTATGTACCTTATATTTAAACAACAATGATAAAAAGTTTTTTTTTTTTTTTTTCGATATTATCCTGACACTAACCTCTAAATATATATTTTTTTTATTATTTATATATTTATATTCGTATTCAACAATACACTTCAACCTTTTTTTTACAATTATTTTTTATAGAAGTATGTTCAATATATATATATATTAAAAAAAGAAAGAAAATAAGCCAAATAAAATGGATTTATATTAGCCAAAGGAGTGAAAGGATTGGAATAGATTGACGTGGAAGAGGAAGGGGAAAAAAATAATAATAAAAAATGATAGGATGATTTCATATATACTTGTATAAATATATTATTAACCTATTTTATTAATTTTTTTTTTTATCTTGATCATCTCTTGATGATTTATCTTATTCTATCTAGACTTGTCTTTTAATTTCTTACACCACAAATAAATTTCCATCTGAATATGTTCCTACAGTAATTTTCAAAAAAAAGACACTATTTTATAAAATTCATAAAAAAACAAAACATTCAGTAACATATCGACCTCTAATTTTTTTCTTTTTATTTAGGTTTTTGATAATTATGCAGTAACAGTGATGATTGGTATAAAAAAATAATGATATAAGAGAAAAGAAGAAATATTTATGTGGATACGATAATAATATAAAATATATTACTTTATTATAACAATGTTTTTATTAGGTGATGAACCTTATACCTTAGGCCTTTTTGATACTGCTGGTAAAATACTGATATATATATATATTAATAAATAGCAATAATAAAAATAATAAAAATGAACTTTTCATTTTTATTAATATATCCACTTTCTCTATTTTTCCCTTTGTTTTTTCTTTTTTAATAAAAATAACCAATAGGTCAAGAAGATTATGATCGACTTCGCCCATTATCCTATCCTCAAACTGATGTCTTCCTTGTCTGTTTTTCCGTCACCTCACCAGCCTCTTTTGAAAACGTAAAAGAAAAATGGTTCCCTGAAGTTCATCACCATTGCCCTGGTGTCCCTTGTTTAATTGTAGGTACTCAAATCGATTTACGTGATGACCCTAATGTAAATGAAAAATTATCAAGACAAAGACAACGTCCTATTAGTTTTGATGCTGGTGAACGTTTAGCAAGAGAATTAGGTGCTGTGAAATATGTAGAATGTTCCGCTTTGACACAAAAAGGTTTAAAAAATGTATTTGACGAAGCTATCGTGGCTGCTTTGGAACCCCCTGTTAAGAAAAAGTCTAAAAAATGCTCTATATTGTAGATTCGGTAATTATATAACTTCGTGTGCTTGTGCGTGTTCATTTCTTTTCCTCTCTTTTTACATTATAATATTATTATTATTATTTTATTATTATTTTTATTATTATTACGTATTATTACAATTTCCCTTTTCTTTTTTTTTTTTTAATCATTTTCTTTTTATATTATTATGTCTTTCTATAACGCTTGTCAACTACAATCTTTTTTTTGTCACCCTCTCAATTGTTTTTTTAGCCTGATTATACTTCATTTTTATTATTATTAAAAATTGATTCCAGCATGAAGTTTATAATATTTTTTTATTACAATTATAAACCTTATTTTATAATATACTTGGTCCCTTGTTTTAGATCGGATTAAAATAAAATAAAAAAAAATGAAATGAAATGATATAATAAAATGTTAATGTATTTTTATTTGAGTCAGTAAGTAATAATGAATCATAACTAGAAATTTTATTCTATAATATACACTTTTTTCTTTATATTGATCTGATTTGATTTGATCAAAATAAAATATAATAAAATAAAACGATACTAATACATTTATATAAATATATATTCATTTATTTATTTATGTTAATAACAATAAATCATAATCATAAACATATTTTTATAAAAAGTAGTTTCCTCCTGCCGGTCCAGCCGAATATGAAGTATTACCTTGAAACTCATTTTCCATAAATATTTTAAAATCTGATTCAATAACATTAGGTCTTTCGTCTGATATATTAAGTATAGCTGCCTTATTTCCACATCGATAACAATAATTAGGTGCCGACCATAATGTTACTAGATTTTTATTGGGGAATGGAAAATTATAACCTTCATCCACTAGTTGATGGCTTCTTACAATCAAACCTACCCCATTGTTATGACAAAACTAAATAAATAGAGGTAAAAAAAAAAAATGAAAAAATGAAGGTAAAAGTTATGATTAATAAGATTATTTTATTTTAATTTTAGTATAACCATATTAACTTTGATTTATTATTATTATTAATACTTACTGCATCTGTTGGTAAATGACCAAAGAGAAAACCACCACCACGAGGACTAATGGCCCAAGATTCTACTTGAGATTCAGGATCAGACCACAATAAATCTATATATATAATAGATGAATGAGTGAACATTAAACAAAATTGTCTTTTTATTATTATTCTCATTTATTACCGCATGTCCCACCAGTTTGAGGTAATTCTTGCATTCGAAATATGGTTCTATAAAGTAGTTTTTTTTAAAAAAAAAGAAAGTATATCTTTAGCTTCAATAAAACAATATGTACATATATTTCCTCTTTTTTTTTTTGTTTTTGTTTTGTTTTGTTTTTTTTTTGTTTTTTGAATCTTAAAAATAATAACCATAATAATAATTTTACCTTATTGAGTCAATAGAAGGTAATTCAGGAGAAAGACCACCATGAACACAAAATACTGAGCCATCAATTATCTGTTATATAATGCAATATGTACATATATATATAGTTAATAAACAAATGCATCAAGTGTCAAAATAGCAATGCATCATCATCATCATCATTTTATTTCCTGTCAACTTACAGCAGCCAATGGTAAATAATCAAATACTGTGCAACACCATTCCCAAACTTTTGAACTTTGATACTTCGTTAAACATTCATCTAATTGTGTAATAATAATAAAAGTATCACATTAAATGTTATATTTATTTTTATTTTTTTTAATATATATATAAGAATATTATTTTATTACCATAAAATCCATATACTCTAGTAACTTGGCGTGATTCATGATTTCCTCTTATTAAAGTAATTCGATCAGGGTATCTAAGCATTTTTTAAAATAAAAATAAATAAATTAAATTAATAAATTAATCCAATAGCCATATATCTAGGCAGTTATTTTTTTATATTTTTATATTGATAACATACTTGACTTTTAATAAAAGCAGTAAAGTGAGTGTCTCTAAGGAATAACGACCTCTATCTACAAAATCACCCTAGAGTTAAACAAATAGTTATATATAAATATATATTTAAAAAAATTAAAAGCCTCGATATTTTATCTATTTTTTTTTTTTTTTTTTTTTTTTGGTGTTGTTTATTTATAGTTCCCCTTTTTTATATATAAGTTCTTTAAATATATCCTGTAAGACTTACCATAAATATATAAGAAGTATTTGGGATATCGCCTCCAACTTCAAATAGTTTTAATAAGTCATAAAATTGGCCATGAATATCACCACATAAAGTAACTGGAGAATGTACAGGTACAACAGTTGATTCTTCGGCCAATATTTCTTTTAACTAGTATATATAAAGCAGTGGTTGGTGGATAATAGAAAAAATAATATATTTATTAAAGGTTTCATAAAAAAGTATTTCTTTTACATTAAATGGTGATAATAAAGACGTAAATATATAAAAATATACATTACCTTATTACATAATTGTCGCATATCATTTTCAGGAAGATATTTACAATCCTTTATAGATTCGATGCAAGCATCAATATCCATCATGAAGGTTTAGTAATATAGAATATTGAATAAAAAGAAAAAGAAAAAAAAAAAAAGAAAGAACTGAAACAGGGGAAAGATAAAAAATAAAATGGTCGTGTTTTATAAAGATAAAATGAATATAAAAAAATAATGATAATAATAAAGATAATGAAAGAATTACTCTTTAACTATCTTTATCTTGTATTATTATTATTATTATTAATAATATGGTAAGGTAAATAAATAAAAAGAGTCCAAAAAAAAAGGTGAATGAAGGAAAAAAGACAAAATTTTTATTTATTAAAAAAAATGCTTTATATTTATTTTTAAAAGTCCGTCTTTTCAAAAATTATAAATTTTTTTACTTCGGCACCATTTTATTATTTCTTTTTTTCTATTCTCTACACTTTTTTTTAGTGTGTGTGTATTATAATAATATGCCAGCTATTACTCCTGCACAACTTTTAACTTTACAAAAAAATAATAAAAATATTAGAAATATATGTATTCTTGCTCATGTTGATCATGGTAAAACAACTTTATCTGATTCTTTATTAGCCACCAATGGTATTATTTCTTCAAAAATGGCTGGTAAAGTACGTTATTTGGATTCAAGAGAAGACGAACAAGAACGTGGTATTACAATGGAATCAAGTGCTATTAGTTTATATTTTAAATTAGTAAAAGCTGTACATAATGAAAATCAAGGTATTAATAAAAATTATTATTATTATTATAATTATAATTATTATTATTGTTATTGTTATTTACTGAAGTTAAAAAAAATGACATTTTTATTTTTTTTTTTTTATTTTTTTTTTTACATATTTCTTTTCTATTTTTATGCTTAATTAATAGAACCTACACAAATAACTAATGAATATTTAATCAATTTAATTGATTCACCTGGCCATGTCGATTTCTCTTCCGAAGTTTCTACAGCGTCTCGTCTTTGTGATGGCGGTTTAGTCTTGATCGATGTAGTTGAGGGTGTTTGTACACAAACCATTTCCGTACTGCGACAGGCTTGGATTGATAAAGTCCGACCTATTTTAGTTTTTAATAAAATGGATCGTTTGATTACTGAATTGCAATTAACTCCTCTTGAAGCTTATACTCATTTAAATAAAATATTGGAACAAGTAAATGCCATCATGGCTACTTTTTTCACCGGCGATTGGATGGAACATGAAGCTCGTAAACTATCATCATCGGCTAATAATAATAACAATACTACTACTATGGATCAAGAAGAAACAAATCAAACATATGATTGGAGTGTAGATGATCGTGATGATTCTGATATTTATTTTGATCCTGCTAAAGGAAACGTCATTTTTTCAAGCGCTATTGATGGTTGGGCTTTTAGGTAAATCAAATGATAGTATATATACATATACTAAAAAGAAAAAAAAATGCTGTATTTATTTTTCGTTTACTTTTTATATTACTATAGAATTCAACAATTTGCTATTATTTATGCTAAAAAACTTGGTGTTAGAGATGGTATTTTACAGAAATGTTTATGGGGTGATTTTTATTTTGACCCAAAAACAAAACGTGTTATTCAACAAAAACATTTAAAAGGAAGGCCATTAAAACCAATGTTTGTACAATTTGTTCTTGAAAACATATGGGCCGTCTATGATAGTGTGGTTGTACGACAGTAAGTATAGAAAAAATAAAAAAGGGAAAATGAAGAAAATGAAAAAAAATACTCAAGATTTATTTATTTTTATTATTATTTATAATATAGAGATCGTGAACGTACAGAAAAGATTGTATCAGCATTAAATATTAAAGTTTTACCAAGAGACCTTAGATCTCGTGATACTCAAACATTACTTTCAGCCATCTTTTCTCAATGGTTACCCTTATCCACATGTGTCTTATTAACAATTGTTGGTCAATTACCACCACCTGCTGACGCTCAAAAGCTTCGATTACCCAAAATGCTTCATCCTGATATAGAACAATTAGATAAAGAAGATATCGAACCTAAAAATGAAGTAGAAAAAGCGCTATATTCATGTGATATATCTGATGAAGCTCCTGTTGTAGCCTATGTTAGTAAGATGTTTGCCGTACCATCCGACCTTTTACCTGAAAATAAGAGAAAACAGATGACAGCTGAAGAAATGCGTGAACGTGGACGTCAACAAAGATTATTAAGGCAACAAATCAAACAATTACAGCAACAGCAAGACGATGAATCGGGTATTCCTTTACAACCTGATCAATTAGCAGCTTTGCAGCAAAAAACCTCAGAGTTAGAACTTAATCAAGAAAACGATGATAACGAAAATGATGAAGATAGTAATAAAAAGTCTGAACATTTAATTGGTTTTGCTCGTTTATATTCTGGTACAATTCGTGTTGGACAAACCTTATATGTGATGGGTCCCAAATATAATCCTGAAGAACCCGATAAACATTGCATAGAATTTACGGTTACTTCCTTGTATTTAATCATGGGAAGAGAATTGGAAGGTTTAAATGAAGTCAGTGCTGGGAATGTATTTGGTATTGGTGGATTAGAAGGTTATTTATTAAAGAACGGTACTTTGGCAAGTACCAAGACCAATGTTAAAAACATGGCTGGTGTAGCAATGGATTCACAACCTATTTTACGTGTCGCTTTAGAACCAGAAGATCCAACAGAAATGGATAAATTGGTTGAAGGATTACGCTTATTAAATCAAGCTGATCCTTGTGTTCAGGTCATGGTTCAAGAAACTGGGGAGCATGTCATTTTAACTGCTGGCGAATTACATTTAGAAAGATGCTTGAAAGATTTAAAAGAACGATTTGCTAAGATTGAAATCCATGTTTCGCCCCCAATTGTTCCTTTCCGCGAAAGCATTGTAATTAATCAAGATATGCCAATGATGAAAGAAGTCAAACCTGATGGTAATGGCGATGGCGATAGCACTATCACTACTGCAACAACCATACCTCGTGGAAGCTTTTCTATCACTACATCAAATAAGCTAATTACTCTTAAAGTACGTACCGTTCCTTTACCAAACAATATAACTGATTTATTAATTAAACATTCAGCTACCATTACTTCGATTGTGGATAAAAAATTAGCAAAAAAGAAAACTTTAACAAAAATGAATCATGATGATATGGACGATCAACAACAAAAGAAAGATGGTTTGGATATTGGCAATACTGGAACTGAAAAAGTCCTTGACGGTAAGGAATTACGTGATCTTTTGTATAAAGAATTCGAACAAGTTAAAAAGAAAGGTGGTCCTTTGGCTTCCGTATGGGAAAACATTGTAGATGAGTAAGTATATGTATTTTTTAAAAAACAAAAAATAAAAAATAAAAAAAAAATGAAAAAGAAAAAGGATATACTAGTATAGAAAAAAAACCGCATAGATTAACCTTTTAATGTTTTTTACTTCATTCTTTTAAAAAGCATTTGGGCATTTGGTCCTCGCCGTATTGGATCTAATTTATTGATTAACCGTGTTCCAGGTTATATTCGAAAACCATTCTTTGATGATATTGATAAAGTTACAACCACCAACTCTACTACAGCAACATCAACCGAAAATCAAGATGTCATAGAAGGAACAAATATTACTATAGATCATGCAGATGAAGTTATTAAAGTGGAACAACAAGATGATAATACTTTATCCAAAACATTATCTATATTAGATATTGATTTTCATATACATACTGGTTTCCAACTGTCAACATTAACTGGTCCATTATGTGCTGAACCTTTAACTGGCGTATGTTATATTGTACAAGATGTTATTATCAATAAAGAAGCAGTGGCTAATGAATCAAGTGATGGTAATACATATATATATATATATATATATATATATGGGTAAATGGATTTAAACATTTTTATATAAAACTAACCTATAATTGTCATTATTTTATTATTATTATTATCCATACAGTACGGTCTAAATTAGGTCTCATCCAAGGGCAAGTCATTACAAGTATGAAAGATGCATGCCGTCAAGGTTTCTTGGATTGGTCACCACGACTTTTATTAGCTATGTATACATGTGACATTCAAGCTTCAGGTAATAAAACAAAAACATAACGATGATTTATTTTAAAAAAAAAAGAAAAAGAAATCAAATTAAATATATATATCAATTTTTTTATTATTATTTTTTTAGCCGATGTGCTTGGACGTGTTTACGGTGTTATTTCAAAACGAAAAGGAAAAATTGTATTTGAAGATTTAAAAGATGGTACACCATTTTGGCAAATCAGAGCTTTACTTCCAGTTGTCGAGAGTTTTGGGTTTTCTGACGAAATTCGTAAACGTACCTCAGGCGCAGCAAGTCCTCAACTCGTGTTTAGTGGGTAAGTAAAATTAAAAACACGATCAATAAAAATAAAAAAAGGTATACTAATATTAATTATACATCATATTATATAACATTCATTTATATATTTATTTATATAGATTTGAATTATTAGATCAAGATCCTTTCTGGGTACCAACAACTGAAGAAGAATTAGAAGATTTAGGTGATAAAGCTGATAAGGAAAACATTGCAAGAAAATACATGGATACTGTACGAAAACGAAAAGGAATGTTTGTAGAAAAGAAATTAGTAGAACATGCCGAAAAACAAAGAACACTAAAAAAAAATTAGATATAGCATCGTATATATTCACTCCCCATTTTCATTTTATAATTATTATTATGCATTTTTATTACTATTTTATTATAATCAAAAAGAATTCATATTCCGCCATTTGTCTTATAATTTTTTTTAAATTCATATTCCCTTTTTCTCTTTTTCTTTCCTTTTCCTTTTTTTTTATATAATTAATACTAATAAAATATATATATATATAATGTGTGGACGTTTTTGTTTATGTACAGTTAACTTGGAAACAAAGTTAAAAGAAATTGGCATTGGCGTTGACAATCAGTGGATTGATAAAGATAAACATAAACCTCGATATAACTGTGCACCGCGATCTTATATTCCTGTAATTCGTAAAAGCGATAAAGAAAATTCAACAATTTTACAGTCTATGGTAAAAAAAAAAAAAAAAGGAAGAAGAAGAAGAGTGTGAGAAAGATAAAGGAATATATATAAAAATATAGATACTCTTTATCTGCAATTTTAGATAATTTTTTGTTCTATATACTACATAGGTGTGGGGGTTTGTACCTTATTTTGCTCAAAAAATGCCAGATACACAGGTAATATAAAAGAAGCAAACCATGTCTATATTTTATTGCATCATATTGTATTTCCTGATACTCGCTTACACAACATATATATATATGTTATATTTATAGCCAATCAATGCTAGAGATGACACATTAATTGGGAGCTCACCAGTATTTGATAAATCAAAGAATCAACGTCGTTGTATTGTAGTTGCTGATGGGTAAAACGAATAAAATAAAAGAATTTTACCTTTTTTTTTTAAAAAAAAAAAAAGCAAGTATATGGGTTTCTAACCATAGTATAAATATATATTTGCCTTCTATATTTATCGATTATTTAAACATGTATGTATATGTATATATATATATATATAGATTTTATGAATGGAAAAAATTAAGCAATGGAAAAAAGATACCTTATTATACAAAAAGAAAAGATGGACAACTAATGTTATTTGCAGGAATATATGATGAAGCCCAGCCAAACGATTGGAAAGGATCAGCTACACTTTGCACTACAGCAATTATTACAACATCAGCTTCTCCCTTTTTTTCTTTTTTACATGATCGTATGCCAGTTATTTTAGAAGTAGATCAAGTCGAGCATTGGTTAAATAAATCGTCATCATGGTCCACCGATTTAACCAAGTTAATGAAACCGTTTGAAGGGCAATTGGATTGGTAATTCAATTCATACATATATTCACTTACAAAAGAGGAAAAGAAAAAAAATGAATAAATACATATAAAAAAAGAGAGCGGAAAAGAATGGTACTTAAACATTATTATTTTATGTTTTTAAAAAAATAGTTATCAAGTAACAGATAAAGTTGGATCAACATCGAACGAATCTCCAGATTTTATTGTTCCCGTAGATTCCTTAAAGTCTTCTATATCAAGTTTTTTCACAAAATCTTCATCACCAACGCAACTACCTAAAACCATATTATCAGACAAACTTAAATCATCATCGTCTTTAGCAACACCACCATTTCCATCACCTAAAAAAGAATCGAAAACGTTTTCTTCGACTACAGGTATAAAACGATCTAATGATGAAAAAACCAATTCAGATAGTCAAAAATTAAAAAGAGTGAAACAAGAACCAGCAACAAATAATATAAAACAATTTTTTCATGCTAAATCAAAATAATATATTCATCTGTAACTATATTATTATTGTTGTTGTTATTATTATTATCACTATTCCAAATAATAACGAAAAGTACCAAGGAATCGTCGTTTTATTATTTTATAAACAAAAAGAAAAGAAATATTTTGTACTATACAGGTGTTTTTTTTGTTTTATATGTATAAACGTATATTATTATAAAAAAATAGCCAAAGTGAATGATCCATGGGGTTTGATAGCAATTTTCCTATTTCATTTTATTTTTAATAAAAAAAATAATTTATTCAGTATATTTTCTAATATCTATATATATATATATATATATATATATATATATATATATATATATTGATCTCTATCTATTTAGCTTACATATTTTCAAAGTCTACAGTAACAGTTGGGTATTCATTTTTGGATTCCAATTCATGCTGTTCTTGAAGCGAACGAGTAGCATTTGCTATTGAGGTTATAAAAGCTGCGTTTTCAGTTTTGGCAATACCACGAACTATTATATATATATATATAAAGATAAGTTACATATTAATATGAATCATTGTATTATTACACCCTCTTTTTATATATTTATATAATGCTATATATATCTCGAAAAATAGAAAATAAAAAGTACATACCACCAAGACATAAACCCATTTCATCTGTGATCAATACCCCCTTCACACCTTCTTTGTTTGCTCTACAATATATATATATATAACACGAGTAAAAGAAAGAATAAGTCAAAAGATAAATGATATAAATTTATTAAACATATAAAAACGCATTTCTTATTATTACATATTATCTAATTTGCTGTTAAGATCCGTATCCATTTTAAATAAAAAAATATATTTTTAGCCTAAATAAAAGAAAAAGCAAGGAAAAGAATGGAATGAAAAAAGACTATTATTATTTTAAAAAAAATCGGAGCTTAAATCACTGGTAAAAAAAGGATATTAAGTTAAACTTTTATCTTTAATCAAATATAAAACCCATTTCTTTATAGAAATAATAATAATAATAATCAAAAAGAAAATCTTTAATATTATATAATATATATATATACGTTTGTAAGTATAACTTGCTTTCCTTTTTTTTTGTATTTTTAATAAATCGAAAAAAAGTGCATGAGTCTGGGTTTCAAATAGATACCATATATAAATAAAAAAAGGATCTACACTTTGATTCTGTAAAATAATGGTGAACATAATGACTTATTTTTTGCTTTAGTATTTTTTGTATTTAATTTTATTTAATAGATTAATATTAATATTAATATTAATTATTATTATTTATGAAAATATATACTTTTTGTTTTATTTCATTTTATTTGAAAATAATACTATTATTTGATCAATATAATATGAAAAAGGATTTATTTTATATTGAAATCAAAATATGCTAAATGATAATAATATAATAAGAATATTATTATTATTCTCCCTTTTATAATCGAGTTAATATTATTTATTTATTTATCCATTAACCCCTTATTTTATTTTTTATGTATATAAATTTCATCCCAATTTTTTAAATTTTTTTTTTTCACTCTCTTTCTCTTTTTTTTTATATATATTGAAAAATAAATAAAAAAAAAAAAATGGACGATTCGCGACCGACTAGTTTTTCTTCAGATAACAATCCAATAAGTTTAGATCAACTTTCAATAACACACGAAGCATTTCATGAATCAGCCATTTTAAATACAAGGGATGACATATCAACTGATAGTGAAGGTAGTAGTACAGATGGGAACGAACAAGCTTATGATCTTCAGCTTGTTGTTAAAGCTTTAAAAACAACTTTACAACAACGTAAACAACAAGAACATCCACCTCTTGACGTAACTGATAATACAAGTGACCGTTCTTCTTCTTCGTCTTCTTCTTCTGCATCCTTAAATACACTATCTATTACTGATGCTATTGATGAAGAACAATTACAAAGGCTCAATATTGCTAACCCTTCTAATCAACAACAAGTTGTTATTAATGAAGGGCAAGATGATTTTATAACAGAAAATAATAATAATAACATTGCACAAAAGGAAACTCTTTCAAATTCAGGCTCTTGGGCAAATTGGATTCAATTACCGCCAAGCAAATCAAACGCTTTGCCTCCTAATTTACTTAATGTTGCAGATCAAGAAAAACAAGGTTAGATAATATCATATGTATTAAATTTTGGCATTACAGACCAGCTTTTTTGTTTAACTATAAATATTGATCGATTATTTGTTTGTTTTCTTTTATATATTAATTAATAATACTAAAAAATAGATGAAACTGCTACTCTTGCTATGGAATATTTTTTTAATAATCAATTTATGAAAGCTAAACAATTATTTGAAAAACATGCATCAAGGTATATATTAGTATTTATAAAAACAACTGCCATTACCATCACCATAATTAACTTTTTTTATCATTATTATTATAATTATTTACATTAAAATAGCGACCCTTTACATTCACTTGGTTTAAGCTCAATGATATTCTTAAAAGGTATTCATAATAAAAAAATTATTAAATAATAGATTAAATTTTAAAAATAAATGAAAAAAAAAAAAAGTAATTAACCTTTCATTACTATTATTTACTAATTAACTATTAAAAAAATAATATATACACTTACATATATAGCTGTCATGGTAAAGCAATATTAATTATAAAAACATTAAAAAAATAATCAGAGTAATAAATAATAATCAACATATACATATATATATTTATATATATATCAATAGACAAATGATCCTGGATTAAGAAAAGAAGGCTTAAAAACATTATTACATACCTATGATCTTGCTACGAGCCAATTAGAAGCAACAACAAAGCAACAGGGCATGCTTGGAAATTCTGTTTTTCAATACTTTCACTATTGTTATAATTATATAAAATGTGGTAATCACCATTTAGCAGCTCATCCTACACCCCGTCGTCATCGTGGCATAGAAAATGATCAAACAATTCCTAATGGTATTCTCCGTGCCCATATTATTAAAGCTGAATGCTGTTTACAAATGGCTCTTTTACATCTTTTACAAGGTACTTATACTGGCTATGTTCAATGCGGCCTTAATATTAGAAGAGGTATGTATACATACATGCGTATAAATAAATAAATATATAATAATGATCCATATATTAATATATATGTATCATCTTTTTTTTATCTATTCACTCTATATTTATATATATATATATATATATATATATATATATATATAAATACTCTATTTAGCTTATTCTAGTTATTACTTTGTATGGCAGGAACATCAAAGAATGGGTCAATTTTATGCCGGTCATATTGATCAAGATACTCTCTCCGGCCTTCAATTTGGGTAATAATAATAATTAAATAAATAAATTTTAATAGTCATATTCATAAAACCAATATTTCTTTCTTTCTTCTTTATTCTTAGTATTGGAGCCGTTCATTTAATATTAGACGCATTACCTTTAAAAATAAGAAAAATTGTATCTTCATTTAGTTGGCAACCTGAAAAACAACTAGGAATGGCTTTAATACACCTAAGTAAAGAAAACAAACGAATAAGATCACCTTGGGCTTCCTTATTGTAAGTTTTTTTAAGCTTTAATCATATTGTATATTTATTTTTTAAATATATATATATATATAAACATACGCTAATATTAATTTATATATAATTGCCATTGTTACTATTGTTTTTATTATTTATCTATATTAGATTACTGGCCTATTATTCAATTTTAACGTCAAGCTGCCCCGAAATACTAATGATAGAATATACACAACCTGCTATTAAAGTAAGTTAAGTTTTTTATTTATTGTTTAATGTACACGTATGCTTTCATATGTGTATTTATTATATATTATCATTATTATTATCATAGATTTTATTAGAAGCACAACAATCATATCCTCATTCAGCTTTTTTTCTTCACTTCGCTGGTCGAATATCAAGAATTGGACGTAATTTCACCTTATCGACGCAATCATTTCTTTATGCTATTGAAATTAGTAAAAGTGATTGGGCCGAATTAGATATCTTCCATTTATGTAGCTATGAAATCGGTATGAATGCAATGATGCAAATGGATTGGCATGAAGCAATGAAAATCTTTGAACTTTTATATGAACAAGAATATTGGTCACGTGGGGTATTACGTTACTTACATGGTGCCTGTTGTGCAATGCTTAAATTAGATACTGATGCCATTTTACATTTTGCTCAAGTACCCAATTTAATTACTCAAACATCTACTTTTTATAAAGATGAATATAAAACCGTCCATACTACCGTTAAAGCTATTCCAGCCAACATGAAAGATATAGAAAAATACGTATTAGAAAAGGTTCAATTCTTTGAAAGCAATGGCTATCAAGATTGTAGTTTATCTTTATGTGCTTTGGAATTCGTTTGTTTAACCAACGGTATCCGATTATTGGATACAGCCACTTTGGAACATTATTTAACTTTGATTGATGGTACTTTACAACATATTATTGATACGGAACAAATGGAATACGCTATTCGTGAGAATGAAGTGGACCCTGATACACCTTTACCTTGTTATGTAAACCAACGTTCTGTCTTGCTATGGATGAAATCCTGTATATTTAATACAATTGGTCAATATGATGATGCCGTTGTACATTTGAATTGGATTGCAGATCATGCTGAAAATATTGAAGTAGACCGATGGGTTATTCCATATACGTTTTGGTATGTTTTTTGAAATGCATATATACTTTTTTTTTAAAAAAAATAAAAAAGTTGCATTAGTTTACTAATTTTTATTTCCTACACTTTGTACTCCTATAGGGAAGCTGGTGTCACCGCTTGGAATCTTGATGACCGAACAAAAGGAAGAGAATTTTGGGAAAAAGCTGCTAGATATAAAAACTATACTTTCGAAAATCAAATGACAATGGTAAATAATAATAAAGGATATGATAAAAATAGTCAAAAACTAATTTCTTTATTTTTTTATGGATATACTTTATTTAATTTATTGTGACCTTTAATAGAAAATTCATATAGCATTAAATAAAGCAGATGAATTAGGTATACCAAGCTCTCGAGAAATAAGTTTTCAACTAGGCCGATCCGATTTCAAATCAATATCTTTATCATCTTAATTCTTTGCTGTAATATATATATTTATAAACTGACATCTATAAACTTTATTTTTTAAAAATACTATTTATTTCAATTATATACTATATCACTTTTTTATTAATAAATACACTTATAATATCACTATCATTATCATAAAAAAAGTCACGTAATAGTTGTCAAGCACCAAAATTATTTTTATTAAAAATAAATTAGAGGTAGATATTAAAAATAGATGAAAAAATTATTAAAATTAATAATAGTGGATCTAAAAAATAAGCGAACTATTTATTTACAAAATCAAAGATTGTTTATTATTATTAATTATATAAAGTATACAATAAACTAAATTATTTTTTGATAATTGCCATAATTACTATTAAAAATTTACAAACTATTCATGCATCACTATTTTGCCGCCCAAAAATGTCGATGTTTAAAAAATGGAATTAAAAAAAGAAAAAAATTATTATTATTCTTTCTTTTTTTTAAATAATAATAATATATAATTGCATATGATTATCATTGATGTACTATTATATATATGCTTTCAACTATTTATGTTCAATTTTTGTTCTAAAGCAATAGCGAAACTACTATTAAAAGATTACATACCACCCAATCTGACTCAATTTAATAATCCTTTATATTGGCCACAAATAATTCTTGCTTTAACCTCTAGTTCAGCCTGCAGTTTATTTTTATTAGTCTTTGGTGAAATCGTTAATATATTTTCTAAAGGGTAAATATAATATATATATATTATCAGCATCAGTATCATCTAGGATATTTTTTTCATTCAGCTATTAACTATATAAATTATTTTATTTCTATTTTAGTGTACGTTGGCAATATTGGCAATTAAATCTAACTTTACTTTTACTCTTGGTAATTATATTTATTCCTTGGTATCAAGTTTATGTTTTTCTACGTCAAGTTAGAGGTATTAGAACTATATATAAACATATACATATGCACCAATGTTCCGATAATAGATTGATAATATATATATATATATATTATCTAATTATTTATTATTTAGGGTGGAAACGAAAAACAGCACTTTATATCACTACTTTTGTTTGGTTTATATATTTATACCTTTTCAATATGGCAAACACCATGATAGATTTAGGTACATAAATATTTATATTAAAAAAAAATGGAAAAAAATAATTAAAAATAGAATATGGAAAGAAAGCTGAAACTAATATATATACTATATAATAAACAGATAAACAACAAAATAATAAAAATTACAGCTGGATAGAAATTGGTATTTTTAGAGTTAGCGTTATTGGCATCACAATCACTTCCATTCTTTCCGGTTTTGGTGTTATTAATACATCCTATACTACTTGGTTAACATATACACAGTTGCGTATGCTTTTATATATTAAAATTTAAATCTATAATGATTAAAAAAGGGGAAAAAAACTAACATATGTATATGTATATTGATTATTAAATAGACATGTTAGTGAATCAGAATATATGGTTGCTCAACAAGCTTATGAAAATATACTACTATCTATCCAAGAAAAAAAATCAACGCTAACCTCTTTAAAAGATAATCAAAGCCAGTCTAATACTAGAAATCATCAAAAAGTAAATTATAAATATATGTATCAACTGATTAAAATAATGATAATAATTTTATTTTTATTTTATGGGATAGTCTCAAGGTATATTTGATCGTTTTATCACATCAATAGTAGGTGGAAATAATCAAGAAGGTATTAAAAAACTAATAATGAAATTAATAATAATATTAACATTAAAAACAATTAACCAATATGATAAGCAAATCGAGTTCTAAGCAATAATATTAAATTCAATAGAATCTAAAATGCTGGAAATAGAAATTCAACAATTGGAGTACCTGGCCATAAGCATGAAATCAGATCTTGACGAACTTAATAGAGGAAAATTAAGAAGTCAATATTCAAGAACATGGAGAGGAAAATGTCAAAATGGTATCAATTTTATTTTTACGATATACTGTATATATAAGCTATTAGTAGTAAGTGAAAAAATAAAAAATAATAAATAATATAATAATACAATACCCTAACAATACTTTTATAAATACTATTATTTTATTTGTTTATTTTTTTTAATATTTTATCATAATAGACATCAATTAATGTATTATTGCAACGCACTGGAAGTGGAGATCCAATTAGCAACACATTATCGCTTATGCTAAGTCATTTTGGAAACGATACTAATATTGACACAAAATTTTGGTCACAACAATTAAGTTTTTGGTTTGCTGGAATTATTGTGTTTGGTTCAGTCCGTGGTTTACTAAACTTATTATCAAAGGTATTTCAAAAATATAAATATAAATATAAAATAATAATAATAAAAATAAAAAAAAATAAAAAAAAACTGATAAAGTAAATCTTTTTTAATAAATCAACGATAATAATAGATTTTACGCTCATTCTCTCACAAAATATCCATCTCAACTAGCAACATATTATTATTTATAGCACATATGATGGGAATGTATTTTCTTAGCTCAGTACTGATGATGCAAATCAACTTACCACCAAATTATCGTTATTTAATTTCATCAACTCTAGGACATATTGAGTTCACTTTTTTTCAACGATGGTCTGATATTATTTTTGTTATATCATCTTTGGCAACATCAGCTATTTTATATGTCCTTCATCAAACAAAAGATGCAAAAAGCTTGGCTACCGACTATGCTGACATGCAACAATTATCACTGGAAAGTGGTGTATTAATGAATTCAAAGTATTTAAATTAAAATGCTTAGATAATTAAATTAGAAGGAATTTAGATGTATAATATATATAAGGATATCATTTGGAAATAAATGGGATGAAGTGTATATATGAACAATAAGAATGATCATGAAAAAAAAATTAGTTTTTTTAAAGCGAGACATTTTTTTTTTATTATTAATTTTAAAGAAATGCTATTGGTGATGATATAGATTACAATACTAATAAAAAACAGTAAAGGGTGTAAAAAAAAATCTTTAAAAGAATATGAAGTATATATATGCATAAAATAAAAGAATGAAAGTAAAAATAAAGAAAAAAGATATATATTATTATTTATTTAATAACTCTAATAAAAGTTTAGCACCCACATTATCTTCTTCTGAAGCAGCTTGAATCTCTTTTTTGTATTTTTTCAATTCCTTTTTGACTTCTTCCTCAGTGGAAGGAACTTCAGCAAGAGCAACCACTACAAAAGATCCAAAGTTTGTTGCAAAGTGACCAAGATGAGGACGAATAACTTTTAATAATTTAGGTGCGAATTCTAAAGGTTCAACAGCTATTTATAACAAAAATAAAAAAAAATAAAAAAAAATAGATGATTATCAATATATATATGTATATTTATTTATCTATATATTATTTTTTAAATTTCATTGTTTATTTTATTTATTTACCTTTATCATTATCTGAATCTGCTGAATCTGCTTTAATCATAGTTTTAATAACGCGATTGGCATATCGATGTTCAATAACGTGATTTTCTTTTTCAATATTTTCACCAGCTAAATCTAAAATTGCTTGGATTGCTTCCGATTTATCACCTTTATATATGAAAAAAAGCAAATATAGAGAATAAAATCCAGGTTAAAAAATGAGAAAATAAAAATAAAGTAAAAAAATAT
Organism: Cunninghamella blakesleeana; assembly: GCA_017871115.1. Taxonomy (NCBI): domain Eukaryota; kingdom Fungi; phylum Mucoromycota; class Mucoromycetes; order Mucorales; family Cunninghamellaceae; genus Cunninghamella; species Cunninghamella blakesleeana. Next base: position 4,709,233 of record JAFCIZ010000005.1, read on the forward strand.
TCTTATGTTTTAATTTTTTTTTTTTTTTTTTTTTGTTATTTTATTATATTTTACCAACAGCATGAAGCATAATTTCTTGTACAACTTGAGATGATAATTTTTCACGAATCAACAAACCAGCATTTTCTGCTACCATTTTGATTAATTGTGGTGAAGAAGCATTTAATAATTCTTGGGCTTTGGTTTTTAAATCCTTTTTACTTGTACTGTATTCATCACCGGCTACTAAAAGTTTAACTGTATCTGTAGATAAATATTTTGTATTACGTCCAACTAATATATATAAGAATACACGACGTCCAAATTTATCGGATACTAATTCTTTAGCATTTTTGCAAAGTTCCTATATAAATATTAAAAAAACCCATAATAATAAGTATACAAGTATAAATATTTACATATAATTATATTACTACTATAATTATTATTATATTACCGATATAATAGCTTTTGAAACTAAAACTGTATCATCTGTATCATCCAATAAACGTAATAAGACAAGATAGCCATATTCATCTTGGGCGATTTTGGTAAGGAAAGGTTTGAAACTCTTGATAATAGCTTTTTTATCCTTTGGTGTAGAAGAGGTAACACAAATCATAGCAACACGAGATCCTTCACGAGTATGTACAATATCTTGTAAACTATCTCTTAATAATGATAAAAGTTCCATTTTTCCCTTTTCATCAGCATATGTAAAGTATTCCAATAATGCCTTGTGAACAATACTATGTACTAAAGTGCCTTTATCTAAACATCCCTTTAATGTTTCTTGCATAAAATTCAAGACTGGTTGTTTTTTAGCAGGTAAAGCTTCAAATAATGCTTCTAATGTTTGTGCTCCACCTCCTTGATTAAATAATGTCATTTCAGGTCCATAAAATGAAGCTAATAAGATTTGTCGTTGAGCAGCTGTAGAGAATTGAGCATAAAATCCTTCAATGACAGTGGATGCATCTTTGTGTCGAATTAATTTACGAATATGCGATTTGAGTTCTGATAAAATACTATCTCTTTGCCAATGACTATTATTATTATCATATATAAAAAAGAAGAAGAAAAATAAGAGCTAAAGGTTAGAATAGATCATAAACATCATATAACTAATTTTCATTATTTATTATTATTTTTTTAAAAAAAATCCCCTTCTGGATATTATATATATGGATCTCTTACCAATATTCCAGTGCCTTTAAAACAATGAATTTTCCATACATAGATTTTGCTAATATTACATATTTTCCTTTTAATTCTTCAGTGATTTGATTACGTTGTTCTCCATTTCCTTTCTTTAAACAAGTTTGAATAATACGAGAAGCGTCATGTTTAAAGATAACCTATTATTTTTTTAATAAACAAAAAAGAAAAGGAACAATAGAGGAAGAAGAAAAACATAAATAAGTTTAATATATAATAATAATATCGATAAAGATATATTTATTTTTTTTTTATAAAAATTGGATTTAAACTTACGTCTTGTACACGACCTTGAATAATAGACATCATTTGTTCCATAAGTTGTTTTTGTTCTTCACGTCTAGTATCACCACGACGTAATCGCTCCCATACTTTTTTAGCCTCAATGATCATTTCATATCCTTGAGATTGAGACTTTCTTTCTAACTTTGTATTCTTTTGTTCTCTACGAGATTCTATATGTTATCAAGTTGAGGAATTAAAATAAAAAAAGAGCATCATTTCATTTAGCTTACATAGATCCAATAAAAACTAATAATAATAAAATATATTATATATGATTCGTTTGCTCATTAATTTTTTTTTACCAGTTTTAGATTTCTTTGCTGGGGGTGCATGATTATTATAATCTTCTTTTCTTTTATTATCAAACGTTTGATTGGCCATATTATTAGATTTTATTTATTTTTTAAAAAGCAATATAAAAAAAAGAAAAAAAGAGTAAGAGGAGAGAGAGAAAAATCAAGCTCAAAAAAAATTAGAATTTTATAAAAATCTCAGCCACAAAAATAAGCCGTCTTTGAATTGAATTTTTTCTCGCATAAATTATTTTATGTGATTTTAAAGCCAAACTTGATATAGTATACTAAACTTATTCACGTTGAAAAAAATATCGCTTTCAGTTATTATTATGTAAATATTATTATAATAGTAAATTGACTGACCATCTACCGATATAAAATTAATATAAATATACTATTATCGATATAATAATGATTAGATTATTCTAACATATAATTGTATATTTTTGCATGAAAATTAGAATATTTTGATAATACGATTAAGAACTACTACTGTAATATCTCATTTTATTTTATAATATTCCTTTTTTAATAATATAATAAAATATTACATGTAAATAAATGAAATTGATCGACGTAATCATAGGTGATAGAATTACTTTATCAAATTACATATATAAATAAAATTATTGTTATTTTAATTTTATTTTATATTATCATGTATATTTCACTTGCTAATCACCATCATCTAAAATAAAATAGAAAAATAATCAGAGAGAAAAAAATAATATTAGTTAATAAATATATAAAAAAAAAAAATTTTATTACTCTTTTACCTATATAAACAATAAGCATTTCATTAACGTTTACTACCATATTAAGGGTTAAAGTTAACTGCTGTAAATTAATGGTATTTATTTCAACACTATCATCTATTGTATGATTATCATATGTTGAAAATTATATTATTCTTTTTAATCCTTTATGTTTTTTGATTCAATTGATCATTTACTGTGCCATATATAATTTTCGGTTTCCATTGATGTTGACCTTGTGTAATAATAATATTTGGTGTTATATTAAATATGCAGCAATAAATCTCTAGTATTTTTTTAAAAAAAAAAACTTATTTTATTATTATAATTATTATTATTATTATATTCCGTTTTTCTTTGAATTTATTTACCACTTAGGGACCATCAGAATCATAAGTAGAAGTAGGTAATTGTCACACTTCTTCAAAAATAAATAACTTATTGTCTAGATCATCTATAATAAATCTATGTCATATGTGCAAAAGTACTGTTATGTTAGCTTGAGAAACGTGTTTAATTTTATTATTTTATTTATTTACTTATTTAAAACAATCCACTTACATTATTTCTATCTACACTGTTAAATACAAGTAAGTACATTTAATTCCATGTTTCCTGAAAAAGATTATTTTAATATATTAACAACCGAGATTGTTCTCATACCATTAGAAAATATTATTTAAAAAAAAAAAGAAAAAGAGAAAAAAGAACTATACCATAAAAAAGCAGCGGAACTTAAAAACAACTATCTCTAAGATGTTATATTTTTTATTTATAACTACTTAATTGATAATTATTTACAGTTTTATTTAAAAAAAAGAAAAATATTATTCTTTTCAAGCTAATTATTTTTAAAAATCAAATTTAAATTGTATTTTACAAAATTAAAAGCAAAAAAATAAAAAAATAAACTAAAAAATATTTTCTAAGTTACAAATAGGAATAATTAACCCCTATTACAAGATCGTGGGGGGATAGCACAATTGGTAGTGCGTTGGATTCCAGATCCAAAGGTTGGGCGTTCGATTCGCTCTCTCCTCATGAGATTTTTTTGGCTCTTTTTTATGGGTAATATATTACCCGTGATGATGTCATAATGTCGGTACGATTAGCGGAATTTTAAAAAGCATTTTCCTTTTTTAACCTTTTTCATTTAAACCTTTAGTCTCCTATCATACTTTTAATTAATGTGATAAACCTCGCGAATAATTAATATTATTCTATTTTAATATTAACTAATAGTATTGTAAAAATATAAATAACGACATTTGAATGAAAAGGAAATAAAGATTATCTTTTTACTTTTGTTTTTAATATTATTTTTGATTTAAAGAATTAAAGTCAGAATATCCAAACTGACAATTGGTAGCTGAACTCAAAAGATCTCTGCGAATAACCTTATACGCTTCTTTGTGAACCGTTGCCGTTGGCTAAAAGAATATATATATATACATATTGGATACTCTGGTGTTATCTTAATTGTGAACTTGCTTATTTATTTAATTACTTAGCTGTTATCTGGTTCTTCTGTTTCCTTCCGTCTCGTTTTACCGTTCCTTTTCATTACTCAATTTATTTATTTTTTTTCATTTTATTTTATTTTCGTCTCTATCTTATTTCAATTTTATTTTATTTTATTTTTTCATTTCACGATTAATTACTATGTTTCCTGCATCACAACCACAAGATCAAGCATCAACTAATAATAATCAGGATTTGGGGGTAATTATTATCCAACTTATGGAAAAAATGGCTGAAACACAAGCTACCCAAACAGCTATTCTAGAAAATAACAATACCAATCTTCCCCGAGGTATTAGGCTCAGTACACCTGATCTATTCCATGGCGAACGTACTACAGTTGCTATTGAAAATTGGATTTACATGTTAAACAATTATTTTCATTTACTTACACTGGATGACAGTCAAAAAATTGCTTTTGCAGTTAATCTATTAAGAGGAGCTGCTCTTCTTTGGTGGAAACAATTGACCAGCGATAAATCTGAACACACACCTAGAACCTGGGTTGACTTCTGTAAAACTATTCGAGAAGAATACAAACCAGGTAATGCTGAGTCAATTGCTAGACAACAGATTAGACAACTTACCCAAAAGGGATCTATTGCAGAATACATAACACAATTCAGAAGAATTATGATGGATGTTCCTACTATGCATGATAATGACGCCAAGTCCTATTTTATCCAAGGATTACAATATGATGCTAAATATCAAATCTTGATGAGAGAACCATCTACATTATTAGAAGCATATAAACAGGCTGAATATTTTGAAATGATACAAGAAGAGGCTCGTGGACCAACTAAGCATGATCCCTTTACCAAGCAGTCCAACAATGATTATCCTAATAATAATAACTATTCCAATAATAGTAATCAACTTAATAATAATGCAGCACCTATGGATTTAGATATGATGAAATTACAAATTAACGCAATACAACAACAATTAAATTATCAAAAACCATTCCATAGACAATCATATAGTAATAACAATAATAAAAATAATAATAAGAATATTGTTTGTTTCTACTGTAATAAACCTGGTCACGTCAAAAGACATTGCAAAAAAAGATTGGCAGCAATTAGGGAACTTGACAATAAACAACGGGATTTTCAAGACGTGTAACTGCATCCAGAGGTCAGTTACACAGTATTACAAATTCCTCTACAAATACTAACGATGAATACTCTAGTAATACTAATGCCCCTAACAATATTGGTTCCTTTGATACTTTTGATTTCGTTGATCCTTCTGAATCTTCCAGTACTGGTAGTAATTCTTCTAATAACGATAATAGTATAGTAATTAATAACAATAACCCATTCTTTAATAAAAATCCTGATATTGAACCATATGCTATTGATGATATTAATGTTGATGATAAACATTTAGCTGGACTGTACACTGTAAACCCAACTACTCTACCGTTGTATAAAGTTAAAGTACAAAATGATGAATTTAAAGCCATGATTGATAGTGGTGCTAGTGAAAATTATGTATCATCCAAATTGATCCCATACGCTGAAAACATTCAATCAGTAAAAAATAGATGCATTGAAGTAGCTAATGGAACCACTATTAACATAGATAAAGCAATAAATATCAGGCTAAACATAAATGGATACACCAATTTAATTAAGGCCAATGTATTTGATAGTAAATTTGACATTATATTGGGTAGAACATGGTTACAACAGGAAAAACCTATACCTGATTGGACAAAAGATCAATGGACCCTTCAACAATACAATTCTACTTACACAATGTCCCCTATTTATTCTTCAAATGATGTTCCCCAATTAAACTATTTGATATCAGCTAAACAAGCTGAACGTTTAGTTAAAAACGACCATGTAGAATGTTTTCTGGTACACATGAAGCAGCCTGATGATTTAAACAATAAATTAATATTAAATCATGAGTGGTCAACTTTAGTTAATGATTTTAAAGAAGTATTTCAAGACAATTTACCTGGCCTACCACCTAATAGAGACGTACAACATGTTATTAACACTGGCGATGCCCGACCCATTAATAGACCTCCATATAAAATGAGTCCTCTAGAACTTGATGAACTACGCAGACAATTGGACGAATTACTTAGAATGGGATTGATTAGACCGAGCGCCTCTTCTTGGGGTGCACCTGTTTTATTTGTCAAGAAAAAGGACGGATCAATGAGAATGTGTATAGATTATCGTTCACTAAATAAAGTTACCATCCGCAATAATTATCCATTACCAAGAATTGATGAATGTCTGGAACAGCTGAAAGGTGCCAAATATTTTACTAGTCTCGACCTTAAAAGCGGATATCACCAAGTAAGAATACAACCATCTGATATTCCAAAAACAGCATTCAACACTAGATACGGACAGTATGAATTCCTAGTATTACCTTTTGGCTTAACCAACGCACCGCCTAGTTTCCAAAGTTTAATGAATTCGGTTCTAGGTCCTTGTTTAGATAATTTTGCACTAGTTTATTTAGATGATATTTTAATATACAGTAAGACACCACAAGAACATATTAAACATGTTCATGAAATCTTGAGCCGTTTACGTCAAAATAAAATGATTGTTAACTTAAAAAAATGTGAATTTAATAAAGCCAAACTAACCTTTGTTGGTTTCGAGGTATCTGCTGAAGGTATACGTCCAGATGATAAGAAGATCACTGCAGTAAAGAATTGGCCAATCCCTACCAATGTCCATGAAGTAAGGCAATTTAATGGTCTAGCACAACATTATCGAAGATTTATACCATCTTTCGCTAGTATTGCTGCACCTTTAACAGACTTAACACAAGGAAATGGCCCAAAGAATCGCCCTATCACATGGTCAGACAAATGTCAAAAAGCCTTTGACGAATTAAAATCTAAACTAATACAATCACCCGTCCTTATGTTACCCGATGATAGCAAACCTTTTATAATCGAAACTGACGCTTCTGATTATGGTATAGGGGCTGTTCTACTGCAAAAAGGCGATGACGATAAACTACATCCAATTGCTTATGAATCAAAAAAACTACAACCAGCCGAACAAAAATATCCAACACAAGAAAGGGAACTACTGGCCATACTACATGCAATACGAACATGGCGTTGTTTTATCGAAGGAAGGACATATACAGTATACACCGATCATAATCCACTAAAGTACCTTCGATCTAAACAAAAACCCACACCAAGATTAACAAGATGGTTAAATGAAATTGAATTATACGATCCCATTATTGAATATAAACCTGGTAAGGAAAACGGTGCATCTGATGCTTTATCACGCTGTATGTTACCGCTTAATAAAGAAGATCCACTCAAATTAATGAAACCCGAATATTTATACACCATACCATCTGGTAATACACTTGCCACAGAACCAGGACATTCCTCTGATTGGCCGTTGTATTATAAATTACCTCCATCAAGAATACCTAGCGAAGCTAAAACCATCTTAGATAAAAATAAAACAAACTATTTCATTAACTACAATAACCAAGTTATGTATAGACATAGGAGTAAAGACGGAAAAATTAAAGATATACCTTTTATACCATTCACTAACCGTGCCAATATAATACAACAATATCATGAGAGTTTTGGACACCTAGGAATAACTTCATTACTACCCCTACTATTAGAACGTGTTCACTGGCCGACAATAAAGAAGGATTTAACTGATTGGATAACTACATGCAAACCCTGTCAGATAGCTACTAAACCACGCCGTAACCGTCATATGGCCCCTATGATACCACTAGATGTACCTCTTCCTTTTGCTCGTTGGCATTTAGACTTCATTGGTGAACTACCTACCACGAATAAAGGAAACAAATGGTTATTAGTAGTGGTTGATTACGCAACTAACTGGCCTATCTTAAAAGCGTTACCTGAAGCTACTGGTCCTGCTATCGCTAAGGTCATTTATGAAGAGATTGTATTAAAATTCGGTTGTCCTAAGGAAATTCTTACAGACCGAGGTGCTAATTTCATGTCTCTAATAATCCAACATTATAACCGGTTAGTAAAAATTCATCATAAATTAACATCAGCCTTCCATCCGCGGACTAATGGTAAATGCGAAAGACTGAATGGTGTAATAAAAGATATGTTACGAAAATATACTGAAGGCGACATATACAGTTGGGATAAATATATACAAAGAATAGAATGGGCTTGTCGTATAAGAACACATAGCACTACTGGATGTAGTCCATTCTTTATGACATATGGTGTACATCCTTGTCTTCCAGGTGATAATATCCATCCACACTTATTATCTGAAAACGAACTTGAAGACAGGCAAGCTGAAATTAATACTTTAAATAGTAAAAGGTGGTCCCAGCTTGAAAAAATAAGAATAAAAGCTAAACAAGATACTATCAAGCAACAGGAATATGACAAAAAAAGATGGGATGCAACTAGTAGATTACAAACATTCAATGTTGGTGATGCTGTCTTGTTACGACACGAAAATCCCTTCAGTTTAGAACCTAAGTGGTTTGGTCCTTTCATCATAGACAAATGTAATTATCAACAAAATATATATTATGTAAAAGAATTACAAGATGGAAGACCGTATAAATCGTGGGTTCACACTGATCGTTTAAAAAAGGCAGTATCAAATTCTACTATCGAATCCACATGGTATCACCCAACGATTAAACGAGCTTCATTCCCTACACCACAAAAATAATAACAAAAATATATTTATTTTTGTTGTTTTGTTTAAAAAAAAAAAAAAAAAAAAAAAAAAAAAAAGTATTTCGTCTTTCCTCGACCTCGGCACAAATTTAATCTCAGAAAATCGCGGTCGATTATTTTTTTTTGCGGGGGGCTAATGTCGGTACGATTAGCGGAATTTTAAAAAGCATTTTCCTTTTTTAACCTTTTTCATTTAAACCTTTAGTCTCCTATCATACTTTTAATTAATGTGATAAACCTCGCGAATAATTAATATTATTCTATTTTAATATTAACTAATAGTATTGTAAAAATATAAATAACGACATTTGAATGAAAAGGAAATAAAGATTATCTTTTTACTTTTGTTTTTAATATTATTTTTGATTTAAAGAATTAAAGTCAGAATATCCAAACTGACAATAATATTTCAACAGAAACATTGACAAAAATTCCTAATAAGGCGATTTACTTAAGTTTTTTTTGTTTATAAAAACATTGATACTTTATTTTTTTAAAAAAAATAAAGTATAATTGAATTGCATGATTTCAAGAAGTAAATACATGAAAATCTTTTAAAATAATTATAATAATATAACATTATAGATAAATAGTTTTCTTTGTCAGTTTAATTATCGAGATGATTGATAAAAGTTGTTTTTTGTTTTTTAATAAAAATTTCTCGATAGTAAATAACAATAAACACAAGTATTTACTTTATGAATTAGCTTTCTTTAGTTTTAGAATGAAAAATAATAATAATAATTAAATTCTACTTTTGTAGTTTTACTTTAATAAAAAAATAAAATCAGGAACATTTTTTCTAAAAATAAGATATGTAATCTAATCTAATATTGACAGTCAACCATTTATTAAATTTAAGTACTATTACTTTTTTTAAAAATAAATACAATAATCATTAAATATGCATTTATTGTTTAAATAATATATGTATACATGTATATAGTGTGTGTATGTATATATTTAGATATGTCTAAAGACTTGAAAAATGATCTGTCGAAAAAAAACCATAGCGGACTTTAAATCATGACGTAAAATTTACACCAGGTTATAAAAAAAATTTATTATCTCGTTCCTTTATTTTGTTTTTTTTAACTTGTATTATTTTTTATTATTAAAATGGCTTCTCGTGCTCTTTTCAATAACCAATTGATCCAAACCGTTAAGCGTTCAGGTGTTCGTTTCTCTTCTACTGCCACCGCTGTCGAACAAGAAGCTATTAAATCTCATGCTGCCAGTAAAGTCTTTTATTTTTATTTTTTGCAATATGAATATACTGTATTTTATGTAGATTGATTCTCATCGTTTTATTATTACTATTATTATTGTTATTAATTTGTTTACTTAGAATCTGCCGATACCTGGAAGAAGATCTCCATCTTTGTCTGTATCCCTGCGTAAGTTAATGATTAGATAATAAAATTATAATTATACTAACAATTAAAATAGTAATGACAATAATAATAATAGACAGCTATACTAACGTACCTATTACTTATTTAAAATTAAATTACTTTAGCCTCGCTGCTGCCAGTTTAAACGCTTACAACTTATACGAAAAACATCATGAACATCAATTACACCATCCTAAGGAATGGGTTAAATATGAATATATCAACCTCCGTGTTAGAGTAAGTTAATTTTTTATTTGTTTATTTATTTATTTGTTTATTTCATATGAAAGTGATTTTCTATTTATTTACAATACATACATACATACATACATATATTTATTGATTCATGAACTTTTTTTCTTTCTTTTTCTAGCCTTTCTTCTGGGGTAAGGAATCTTTATTCTTCAATCCTAAAGTCAACTTATCCGCTGATGCTTAAATATAGATATATACATATATATTATCTTTAAAAGAAACCTTGTAAGAGTCAAGATCATTTGGATAATTATGTATTTTTTATTTTTTTATTTTTTGTATAAGTATTAGATCTGCTTTTTTTACATATACACATTTATTTATAGTTATATACATTTATAAAAAAAGAAAGAAAAACTAATTATACTCATTTCTTCTTTTGTTCAATAATATTAATAAAAAAAAGTTTAAAAAAAAATATTTAATGTTGAAATGTTATCCAAATAATTTATCATCCACATTCCATTTAAAAAAAAAAATATCCTTCTTTATTATCATCATTATTTTATATTTTTATTTTTCCTACTCTTTTTTTTTTATATTCTTCTTTTTCGTTCTTTTTCTTTTTCAAACAATTATTTATTTATTTATTTATTTTATTTATTAATGTATATAATCGATTCAATCACAACGTCAACCTCAGTTTTACAATGGAGATTATCAGATTCAATAGACGGTATAATGGTTTTTCCAATAATTGAACATCCATTTGATTTATCTCATTATTTTATGGTTTTGATCTGTATTATCATGATATTGGATATTTTACCGCCTCATATGTCTTTAAAGGTATATATACAAGTCAGTGATAATAAAATAGGTTGGTTTATATATTAAAAAAGTAGCATATGTATTTTCTTTTTTTTTTTTTTTACTATATATCAAGTCATTATTAGGTATAAACCTCGTTATCATGTTAATACAATTAATAAATTATACATATCTAATTTCCAACCGATACTTATATATTCAAGAACAATTAAATGAAACATGGCAAAGAAGTTTTGAAAATGATCCTTGGTTCATTCAAGAATTAGAAGATGACTGGCAATGTAGAGGGTTTCACAATAGTTATGATCGTAATATTCATGATGACCATTCTCTTTATACAAATAAAGGATGTTTTTATTTCATGAATCAACAGTTTGGTAACAAAATTTATAGATTTGCTTTAATTTTATGGTTTATCAAGTGGTTACAGGTAATATAATTAAATATTTGTATGGGGTATATGGAGAAAGAGAGAAAATAGATGAATTTTGTATTAATTAGCTTTATCCAATTTTTTAATATATATATAATCGATAGATATTTGCTGGGTTACTTTTTTTTACGTTATATGATTATTATTTTAAAAAAGAAAATGATCATAAAGACTTGGAAGTATCCGTAGATCTAAAAAACATTGTTTAAAATTCCGCCGAATTTTTAAAAAAAGGTAGAAAATTTTTTCCTTATTCCCCTTTTTTCTTACTCTTCCTCTATCGTTCTTTTTTTTTTTTTATACAAATCTATTTTTATTTTATTTAATAATAGAATAAAAAAAAAAAAAAGAATTGCATTTATATAATTAAAGCTATTATTTCTAAATACGTATATATATCTATATAGAATAATAATAATAATAATAATAATAAATAAATAAAAAAAAATGTATAATATTATTATTATTCAATCCAACAAATAAATGATTCCTGATTCACTTGTACCATCTTTAATCAATTATACACGTATATTCAATGAAGCCCGTTCACCCCGTGTGGCCATATGGACCAGACATTTCATCAATCAGTGTGTGGATTGGTGTTTAATGATAGAAGCGGAACTTGCTGTTTTATCTGATGAAGACATTCAAAAGTGTCAAATGTTGGCTCAACAACAATTATCAACAGATTGGCAGCTAACTTTACCTTCTTTGCCAATTTTATTAGATGCTTTTCATCAATTTTATTTATGCCTTATTCAAAATATGTATTTACCTCAAGAAACATATCATTATTTGTTATCAACGTATCAATTTTTGAATTCTTCGGATTCTATACGTGAAAATATAACGCAGGTAAATTAATTGTATTTTTAAACAAAGAATAAATATAAAAGAATGATGGGTATACGCGTGTATCTGTATATGAATCCTTTTTTATTTATGTTTTATGTATTTCATGACAGATTGTTAATATGTACATATTAATCACACCATTTTTTTTATTTTTATTTTTATAATTTAAGGATCTTACTATTTTAGCTAATAATGCAGCTACTTGTAAAATTTTAAATGATATGGAAAAAATATTATTAGAAGACGATGATGATAAATCAACGAATTAGAACTATATAAGCATAATAAAAATCAGTTGGTTTGTAATGTAAACATGCATCTATTTTTATGATTTGTATTTATTTTAAAAGAAAAAAAAAGCAAATAATACAGGAATTAATGTTACAAAAGAGTGATGTGAATGATGATATAATAATATTAATAATAGTAAAAATAAAAAGAAGCAATAATACAAGAAAATCAAAAAATTGAATGAATGATGATGTAATAATAAAAAAGAGTATTGTAGTGTATAAATATGAGATAGAGATGGATAGAGAGAAGGGAAGAAAAGAGAAGAAATAAAATAGGTTTTTTTTTTATCTATATGTATCCAATGTATATATATATATATATACATTAATGTCTACCATCTTCTAATAAACGAAGTTGTGTACAAGTTTTAAGAGCTTTTTCATAAACGCCTAAAAAGATACTGCCACCAATAGAGATCCACATAACACGGGGTCCAATACCTGATAATAATACTCTAGGACCTTCTTCTGCAACGATTCGTTTCATTGTTGATAAAATACCAGTATATTGTTTTGTAGATTGATTCTATTTTAAATTAAAAATAATAGATGAAAAAGTAAATAAATATGAATATACAGAAATCATATAAATATATTTTTTCCCTATCTTAGAAATTTTTTCCTTTTGTATATATTATTCTTTTACCTTATTTGAAAGCATGATTCTAGTTTTACAAACATCTAAAGGCGTAGTAATAGCGGCAGCAATACCACCGGCTAAAGAGCCACATAGAGCAGCTTGGTAAGGTTCAGCTTCCTGACTATATTGTTTAAAATATAACTTTTTAAAGAATTCATACAAAGGAAATTGAATACAAGCAAAAGGAATTTCTCTTGCTACAGTAGACAAAAAGCCACGATAGAGACCAAGAATCCCTTCAGTTCGAATCACATTTGATACTGTTGATGATACTGAATTGAATTGTTTAGTTTGCATACGTTGTTTAATGATTTCAGTTGGGACACGGACTGTACAAGCCGTCTATATATATATATATATTTGTTTTTAATAAAAAGGGAAAAAGTAGAATGAGTATAAATAAATAAAATAATCATCTTATCCACGATTCTCTCTCTCTCTCTCTTTTTTTTTTTTTTTTTTTTTTGATATATATATATGATTAACTTACCACTTCACCGCATGATGCAGCTACCATATGAATAAAAGGTGCATAATTTGGATCAATGGATGCGCCTAATACTCTTTTACTTGCTTCATATGTGACAAAAAATAAAGATGCTGCATAATGAAAAAATAATAAACAGACATAGATAGGTATGTATTAATATATATATATATATATACTTGTATACAATGAACCATTTTTATTTATTATTTTTACCACTTGGAGCACTTCCAATGACAGCAGCTAAAAGACCTGAATAAACACCTTTTAATCCACCTGAAGCCATAAATCCAGCTTGTGATTGTAACCGTGTTTTAATGGTGTCTATTATATAAATATATATATATGAATAATAGTAATAATAATAATAATAATAACAATAATAATAATATTTAAATAATTATAATATATATCTTTCTAAATTTATAATAACCTGTCATTTTGTTATTATTATTATTAATATTTACAATATTAATTTATTATTACCTAAAGGAAACAAAACAGTGTCAACAGCTGTACCAGCAATAGCGCCTGAGAGTAAAGCAGCTTTTAAATTACGTGGTCCTTGATGGATTTCAAATGCTTCTACTTCAGTACTATTACTCATTTTTATATAATCTATTTTTAAGATATTCTATTATTTAATAATAATAATAATAATAAAAGGAAAGAAGAGAAAGGGAGGAAGGGAAAAAAAAAAAAAAAAATAGAGACAAGAAAATTTTTGAAAAAAGTGATCATTTTTGAAAACCCCGACCGGTTTTTTTGATATTTTTTTTTTTCTCCCTCTTATATTTATACTCTTTCAGCCACTCACACTACTATTCAACCACCAATTTTTTTTAATACTCTTCATAAATATAAAAAGGACCCTTTTGATAATTATTGGTAAGAATGTATTTATAATAAACTATAGAACATATGATATAAATAAACTTTAAACAAATGATCAGTTACTATTTTGATATAATAAGTCAGTTGAATGATCTATAGTTAGCTACAGCGATGGCTATTTATTTCTTAAATACAGTTAGATATAGCAAAAAAGGAAAGAAAAAGTTGGTTACCTTTTTAGTTTATAACTTAAAATATGAAACAAGATGATAAGGCTTAGTGGGTTTTTATTTTATTATTTTTATTATTATAAAAAATAAATAAACATGAAGAAGTTAAAAAAAAAAGTATGTATAGATATATATAAATGTATATATAAGAAAGAATAAAAAAAAAAAATATAATTATAAAAATGGGTTTGATTTTTTAAAAAAGGGAATACGAATGATTTATAAAAGTATATTTATAGTAATGATAAATGATGAAGTGATGATTGTAAGTATTTTTTTTTTTTTTTTTTTTTTTTTTGAAATAGTATATATATTATATATACACACAAGTGTATTAAGGCCATTGTAAAATTTCAGCTTTAATATGATCATCCCAACCAGTACAATGAGTACTTGCGTTATCCCCTTTACAAATAGATTTTAAATCTTGTTTAGCCCAAATATCCAAAGACCGTATGGTATTACTAACCAATCGATTAGCATAATCTATTACCGCTACGCCATCCGTCATGGAACCTGCTCCGTAATGTACCATAACACTGTGTAAGGATTTTTTAATATTTTGTACAAGACTATGAACTAACAATCCGTTATCAAATGTTGCATGATCTGTTAATTGACTTTCAATTCTACCAAGAATACGTCCTTTTACCTAAAAAAGAATTCATACATATAAAAAAAAAAATTCATTTAATATATGCATACGTATTTTATTAAACTCTCTTTTTAATTATTTCTTTTTTATTTTACCATTTCTAAATGATAGCAAATAGAAGGAGGGTTACCACAAATATAATCCATTTTACTACCTATTTAAATAAAGAAAAAAAGTAAGGTTAGAGATTATCCCCTTTTCCAGCTATATATATATAAATATATAAATATATAAATATATAAATATATAAATATATAAATATATAATTATATAAATATATAGTTATATATATATATATATATACATATACATATGCATATACAACTAAAAGTATCTTACATTCTTCAAGAGTCCAAGAAACACCAGGGGGAGGCATCTTTCTTTCTAAACGTTTAGGATTATTACAATCACCTTTAAAAGGATCTTGTTCTTGGAACATGACACTAAATATTCCATCTTCTAATTGTTTTTCAGTTGCACGATAAGCGAATTCTTTTAAAGTCTTTTGAGTTGTAGATATAATATTTTCATGAATGGCTTTCACAGGGACTACGTTGCTTATTTCTTCTGGTACATCTTCATCTTTGGTAAATAAATTTTCTTTTAATATTACTTGTAATCGATCTACTGTATCATACACAACTGGTTTATAACTTTCTGCAAATGCTTTGGCTACTCCATGTCGACACTCGGGTTCACAACTATATACTAAACTGGTCAAGAGGGTAAGGATGGTTAAACTTTTCTTTAGTAACATAATGATATTAGTATGTGTATATGTAGTAATGAATGTAAAAAAAAGACTTGAAATAAAAAAGAAAAAGAAAGAAAGAAAGAAAGAAAGAAAGAAAAAAAAAGGGGATTTATATAAATAGGAGAATCTAAAAAGTCAAAAAAAAAAGAGAGGAGATTAAAAGAACCAATGGTTTTTATTGGCTGATTATTTATAAATTAAAACCACCACCTAAAAAGACCTTAAAAAGGAATAAAAAAGTGAAAAAGAACTGTATTATATATTTACCCTGTTGTGGGACAAAAAGGTTGAGTTAGTGATCATGTCCTGGCTTTGAAAATAAAATAAAATAATAAAAATACCTCTAGTTTCATATATAATATACTTTATGGCTTTTATTTGTTTTTATATGTTTTTTTTTAAAAAAAAAAAACTTAGCCCAACTCTTGTTTTGATATGTATATCAAAATAGTAACTTATCAGTTTATAGTATTTTTTATATTTATATTTATATATTTTTTATTTTTTATTTTTATATATAAAAGTAATGATATGTATAAAAAATGAAAGTTATATAAAGATAAAATAAAATAAGAGAGGATACACAAAAAATTAATGAATAAAATATAAAAAAAGCTAATAAAAAAGTGATATCAGTACTCGATTCCCTATTTTTTTTTATAATAATAAAAAAAAAATTAGCCAAATAAAGATTAATTATAAATAAATAAAGAAAAAAAAAAAAAAAAAATTGAAATGATGTAACCAATGCTTTTTTTTTTTTTTTTTTCTTCTAGACTCCATTTCCAAAACAAGCTAAAATTATTATTATATATATTATATAATCTATCTTATATTTATTATATTTATATTAACTTACATTTTCTTGACAATGGCGTTGAACATTTTCAAATACTTTTAATAATTTACGCCTAGCACCTATTGTATTTACTCCAGCATCAATCATATCTTGATCACTCATTTTAATAACTTGTTGCCATTGTAATCCAATAAAAGCATGTCCATATTTGTGTAGCCTTAAACTTCTTAACCAATTTTGTACATCTTTCAATTAAAAATGAAATTAAATTAATATAATATAATAAAAACAAAACAGAAAATTTCATATTCGTTTTTCATAATTCTATTTATGTTTTTCTTTACCTTTCATTAACTCAAAATCAACTGTTTCAGCGGCAATTTTATCTTTAAGAGCTCTTGCTGCCGAGGATCGTTTTCTTCTACGAGCTGTTCCGGTTAATACAGGCGAATCATCTTTTCCACTGTTATTGTTGTTATCATCACTTTGATCACTTTGATTATCTGTACCAGTAGAATGGGATATTTCTAATACTTCATTTTCATAAACTGTAGGTGGAGGTGCTAAAAAGGAGGAATTTGGAATGGTTGAAGTAGAAGAAGTGAGGGTTGGTGGAGGAAGTTGAGAAGGTGAAGGGGATTGGGAAGTGGTTGTTGAAGAAGTAGAAGGTGATAATAATAACGAAGAAGGTCCAGATGAAACATCTTTTTTAATACTAGTTGTAGTAAGAGAAGGTGATGATGATAAAGTATTATTATTATTATTATTATTATTATTATTATTGGATAAAGTAGGTGATGTCGTAGATAAAGAAGGGGTTGGTAATGGTGAAGTAAAAGTTGATTTTTTATTTATGCTTAAATCAAGTTTGGTGTTAGTATTATTATTATTATTATTAGGTAATGTTGTGCTACCACCAATAGTTGAATAGGTGCCTTTATTATTATTATTATTGTTATTTTTATTTGTTAATAAACTCGATAGATTTGCTGCTGCTGTACTAATAGAGGATGGGGTTGTTAACCCATTCCCTTGTGAAGAATGGTTGGATATCAATAAAGTATGATGATTATTTTGTTGATGATTATTATTATTGTTGTTATGAATGATGATATTGTTGTTGTTATGTAGATGATGATTACTATTTATGTTATTGTTGTTATGATTATTATTATTATTATGGGAATGAAGAGCTGTCTGTTGTTTTGACCAATTTCTATTAACATTAGAAGTTTCCGCTCTTAAACGAGCTTGGGCTTGTTCCAAAGTACTTAGACTATTATGTAATGAATGGGAGGAAGTAGAAGAAAGAACCGATTTTTTAGGAGAAGGCGGTAGTTTTGATAAATCTTCCATTGATGAATTAGTAGATGATTCATGTTCTTCTTTAATCGTGCCACTTTTTCTATTACTGCTTGTCCAAGAATGAAGTTCCATTAATTCCTTCTTCTTTTTAGATAATGAACCAAACGACCATGTATCATCAAGTGTAGTGGATGCTTTACTTGAGGAAGTTGTTGAACGATGATCACCAATACGACCTACAAGCGCGGATCGATCCCTATTTTGTCTTGTAAATGGGAATGGCCAGTCTGTTCCAAAAAGTGAAGAATGTTGACGTTGAAGTGAATCTAAAGAAGAAAGTGTAGTATTATTTCCACTATTTCCACTACTGCTATTATTATTATTATTATTATTATTGCTATTATCTAAAGAATTTGTATTATTGGTTGGGGTGGAAGTAGTGGCTGATAAAATAGGTTGTAGTCTACTGCCATTTCGATTGGCTGTTGCTAAACTTGAAGTTGTACTGGATTGAGATGATGCTGAGGTTGTTGTTTTAGTAGTAGTATTACGGTGATTATGCATGGCTTGAAGTTGAGCTCTAGCAGCTAATGCCTTTTCATATAATAACCCTTGTTGACTAAGTGTGCTATTACCAAGAGGAGGAGGGGTGTTTTCATTTGCTAAAGATGATCTACCAATACTAAATAAATCCCGATTTCTACGTCTTAAATCATCGGGTTCACTAGAAGCTGAAGTGATACGTATAGGCGATCGGTTGTTATTATTATGTTGGTGGTGAGGATGGTGATGGTGATTTATTCCATTACTACCATTCCCTCTTCTATGCGATGATGATGAATAAAGTTGTCTTTTTCTTCTTTCATATTCAGATTCTGTTGAAATTACTGATCCAGCAACCGGTAAAATGATGGAGTCTAAATATATAAAGGAAAAAAAGAAAACAAAGAAAAATTAATATAGGTCAATAATTATAGTTGTATATTTATATATATATATATATATATATATATATATATATATATTTATTTATTTATCTCAATTAAAAATCATCATCACCATCATCACCACCACCATTTTATTACCTTTGTCTTGGCCATTAGAAGTAAGTAAGCTACCAATAGGTTCTTGATTTGATAATTGCTGTAATACCATGATTAAAAAACGCATTTGAATTTGAGAAGCATTTTGGATAACAGAATATAAAGCAGCCGTTCTTTCTGCATCAGAGCGACATCTAAACCATTGATTGACATGTTGTAATTCATCTTTGAACGTTTGATCTAAACTAGCAGCTGCTACTTCTTCCAACATTAATTCATATCTTTGAATGTTTTCAAACCATTGATCAATAGCTTCGGCTAATGAATAATAATGTTATATAAAATAAAATAATCATCAGATTATATATATATATTTATATATTTTAAAAAAAATGGTTTCCTTTTTTTTTTTTATCCCCTTTTTTTTTATTATTATTTTTTTCACTTTAGTGATTATAATTTATGGGTACACACACATATACTCATCCATTCATATATGTAATACATTGTAAGCTCCTTATTTTCTATCCTATATTCCATATATCCCCTTACCTTCAGTTGTATGAGTGGTTGTATTACTATTGTTATTTCCATTAAAAATATGAGAATGTAATATATCAGAAGCTGGTCTATCTCTTGCCAAACGTTGTTGTTGTTGTTGTTGTGAAGGATGAGAAGTACCTGGTAATAAACCTATTAATTCGGAAGCTGTCAAAGAAGGAAAAGATGATATACTGGCATTTGAAGAAGGCATAGGTGTATGTCTTTGAAACTTGTTGAATAAATTTTCTTCCATAGTTCGTTGTACGTCGTGAGTTGTTGTCATTAGATTTAAAAAGAAATTTGTATTATTGTTTTTACTTTTATTTATAATAAAAAGAAGGATGAATTGGCATATATAATAATAATAATAATAAAAGATAAGAGTTTAAAGTTTATATGTATCAAAAAAAAAAATTGGTGGTGGGTATATATTAGTTCAAATAAATTATATTTATATATTTTACTCTTAAATAAACTTGATCAAAATAAAAATAAAAAAGAACGAATGAATAATTATTATTTTTAAATAAAGGCAAAGAATAAAAAAGAGGAAGTAAAGGAAAAAAAAAAAAGAATGAGTGAATAGGAAGGGTAAGGATAGAAAGATAATAAAAAAAAAAAAAAGTGAAAGAAAGAAAAAAAAAAAGAGTGAGAGAAAAAAAAAATTGAGTGTGGAAAAAAAATTAAAAGGGTATTATAATAAACTTAAGTCTCCGACAATAGCCAAAGACAACAGTGCTAAATAGGGCCATGTGTTTATATTATTTTATTGTGTGGCAAGTTAAAAAATAAATATAAATATATATATCTCTTACGCCTCCTCTTAACTCTCTAGTGTCACCATTTTATTGTTTAGGAGGAAAAACCGGCCTTCATTCCTTTTGGTAACCAACCTATAAACTAGTTTTTATGTTTTTTTTAAAAAAAAACAATAATTATCATCTTCGTACCACCATCACTATAAAAAATCAGGGGTGATCATTTTTATTTTATTTTATTTTTGACTTTTTTTTCAATGATTTTTATATATAAACAGATATTATTTAAAACTGATAAAATAAAATACTTTATTATAATACGTAATATAAATGCTTATTATTATGACTAAAAGAATTATGTAAATATTTTTTTAAAAAAGATATTGCTTAAAAGATATAACTTGAAGCGGAGATTATTTAATTTATAATTACCATCACCATCAATTATTATGAGAATTTAAAGTTTTTTAAGCATTGATGACAGTTCCCCCATTAGGATGGATGACTTGACCAGTGATAAATGAAGAGTCATCTGCAGCCAAAAAGACAAAAGCAGCGGCCACTTCACAAGGTTGAGCTGGTCGTTTAAATGGAGGGAATGATCCAAAGTTATGAATTTCTTCTTCTGAAAAAGTATTGGGGATCAAAGGAGTCCATACGGGTCCAGGAGCAACAGCATTCACACGGATACGTCTAGGTGCTAATTGTTGAGATAAAGCACGTGTAAATGATACAACAGCGCCTTTAGTAGCAGAATAATCCACCAAGACATCCATTCCTCGATAAGCTGCAATAGATGCTGTATTAATAATAACCCCTCCGGCTTTAAGATGATTACATACCAATTTAGTCATAAATATAGGGCCAAAAACTATCGGAATATATATAATAGAAAGAAAATGGGTCAATAAATTATTAATATTATAATTATAGGAGAATCAAATATATATAGTATATAAATAATAATCATTTTTAATTTCCCTTTTATATATTTATTTTAATTAGTAAACTTTACCATTAGTTCTGAAAGTTCGTTCTACTGTATCACAATTTAAATCTTCTACTTTTAATACTTTATGTTGTTCAGCTGCATTATTGACCAAAATGTCGATTCTACCAAATGCACTTAAATGGCAATCCAAAATTTCTTGACAGTTTTTTTCATACCCAACATCCCTAGCAATAAGGTTTACTTTACATTGACTCTGTCCTTCAATCATATTTTTTGTATAAATGGCATCAGCATCTTCCGATTCATCACGATAAACTATAGTGATCCCAGCTAATCCTTCCAAAGCATAGAGTGTTGCCACAGATCGTCCAATACCACTATCAGCACCAGTAATCAAAGCATACTTTCCTTTTAATTTATCACTTCCTTGATATGGTTTAAAACATGGTGTACCAGTTGCTGGATCAAAGGATGGTAAATGTTGAGTAACGGGGGCTGGCTTTAAAATCGATGCAATGCCGGATTTTTTGTTGTAACTTAATTTCTTACGAATTTCATTAAATTCATATACATCTTGAGGAAGATCTTCATCAAAGCCAAGAGTCATTTTTAATAATAGGAGTTTTTTTTTATTGGAATAATATTAATACTAATGATAGTATAAAGTAAAAAGAAAAAAAAAAAAAGATGAAAATAAAAAGATATCAAAGAGTATTTATAGTTATCCTTTTTCATTTGTTTGTTTAAGGAATGAATAAAAAAAAAGCTCGTATAATTTTTTATAATCAACCTATTTTAATTTTTACCAATAGATTCATTATTTATTTACATTTTATTTTTTAAATCCCAATTGTTGTCAAAAAACAAAAAATTAATATTATTTTATTTAATTTTCTGCATGAATGAATGAAATGAAACCCTATTTAAATCGTTTGCGAGATCTAGTAAAAAAAAGGAAAAAGGAAGGGGTCGGCTATTACATGATTATAAGTAGGTTTCATATTATGTATTTTAAAGCATGGTTTTATTCCCTAGCACTTATAATTTCTTTATTTTTTTCTTTTTCCTTTTTTTTTCATTCTTTCTTTTATCATTTATTTATATAACTTATTTATTTGTTTATAATTCCTTTATTTATAGAATTAATAATAAGAATCCATTATGTCAACAACACTTACGGATTACCAATCGAGAAACCAAGAAAAGAATTATGGAAGTGCTAAACAATTACCCCATTTACCAAAAGGTGTACGTATCCCAAGGTTACATGGTCATGAAGAAAAACCTTTACCTTCACATAGATATAATGATGATGATAATGATGATGATGGTGGGGGTGGTGACAATAATATGCAAATGATGGCACCAGGTCAAGACTTTCATAATCGTCGAGAATTACAACCATATCATGCTTCCAATGCTTTACAGCCTTATAATAATAATAATCAGGTTCCTCCACCAGTTTTTGCTTCATTGCCTAAGAAAAGATTTAGTATTCGACGTCCAACCCATGTCCAACAGCATATTTATCGTATGTCTGGAGGCATTGAACCTGTTGATTTATTATGTGATCGTTTAAGTGTATGGCGTTTGGCTATTAGAGATTTGGTAAATAAAAAAATAGTTTAAATGTTTAAAATAAGTAGAACGATTGGCCCATATTATTATTATAGTCATCTATTTATTTGTTTATATTCTATATATATTCAAATTAACTATAATTTTTCCTTTTAAAACTTATTTTTTTTTTTTTTTCATTTCGCAGATTGACCTGTTTAAAAATATTATTGATATTGAAGCACGTGCTGCCAATTCTTATGCTGTTAGTAACAAACCATTAAATATTCCTTTTAGAGAATCAAATAATCAATTTTTAGAAGTCGGTGGAATTCAAGATGTATGGGCTGCTTTTCGTAATTATACTATTGAAAAGAGTGTGATGCATCATGAATATATCAACTATTTAAGATCGTCAGTAGTGCCCAGTTTGAAAAACTTGAAGGATGATATCAAGACGTTTATTAAATCCATTAATAAAGATCCAAGATTAAGAAGTTCTATTTTATATAATAGTCGTCAAGCCGCTGATGATATGGTGAATCGTTTGGATACAGCTATTAAATATGTTTATCATTCTCCAGATCTAGTTCCACCTTCAGAAGATCCTACATTATTAAATTTAGGTATGCATTAAAAAAATTGAATGCAAAAAGAAAAAGCCGGAATTTGAATTTTTTGAATTTAAACATTTAAAAATCGCTTTTTTTTTTTTTTGTATTATATTTTTATATAGGCGTTATTCAAGCCTTTAAAAAGTTATATGATGAAGAAAATACTTTGCATGAAAACGTAGTTCAACTACAGCGCGAAGTTGCTACGGTAGAGCAACGGATTTTTGGCAGTTTAAATATCATTACCAAAAATTGGGAACAGTTTTGTATTCATCATCGTATGGATTATCAGCCTATTATTGGCAAAATCACTGCCACTTTTGATAATATTCAAGCCAATGCTGACTGGAATGAATTTGTACGTCGAAATCAGTTTCAACTTGTTAATGAAAAAGCTAGTTACAAGTCGGATAAGCAACTTAAATATGCTAATCAACAAAATGATTTATGTATCCCTACTAAAGTCAACTTTTTGAATAAAAAGAATCTTTTACGTAAATGGCAAGAAGGCCTTTATGTTTTGACACCAGGTAAATATGTATAAATACATATATAATGTTCGTTAGACAGCAAGTTACTGACCATTTCTATATAAATTATTTTCTTTTTCCTTTTTTTTGTTTATCAGCTGGATATTTACACGGGTTTAAATCAGCCAAACATTTTGAAACAGACCCATTATCACCTGAAATCTCCATCTTTTTGCCACATACAGAGGTTTCTTCAACAGAACATCAAGCTGATGAATATGCATTCCAAATCAGTAGTCGCAGAAAAGGAATTACTCATATGGATAAAAAATTCGTATTTCAAGCTAATGATCACGACGATTTAGCTGATTGGTATCAACAGGCATCTACTTTATCTACTCGTAATTCCATATATCAACCTTTATCTATGGAAGCTATTCTTCCTGCTC
Organism: Cunninghamella blakesleeana; assembly: GCA_017871115.1. NCBI lineage: Eukaryota > Fungi > Mucoromycota > Mucoromycetes > Mucorales > Cunninghamellaceae > Cunninghamella > Cunninghamella blakesleeana. The sequence continues at coordinate 4,734,086 of JAFCIZ010000005.1, forward strand.
TTCCTGGTATGGAAGCCAGTGAACGTGATTATAGCAATCAGCAAAATCAACAACAAATAGAACAAGATGATGAACGTCAAAGATTAATGGATGTACCATCTACTTCTACTTCTCCTGCTAATGCTAATAATGCTAATTATAATGGTATTGACCAACAAAATGGATTGAATAAAGAAGATAAAACAGAAAATGAAAATGAAAATGAAAATGAAAACGAAAACGAAAATGAAAATGATGATTATAATGATAATAATCAAGGAGATACAACAGCACCTCTTTCTACAGCTTCTGTTTTACCTGATAATATGATTCACCAACCATCTCCTACCTCAACACCGCCACCAACAGCAGCAACATCACCACCACCATCATCAACAAATGAGAAATATAATGCACCTGTTTTCCGTTCACAATTTAATGAAGTGCTTGACGATAAAGGAAAAGGAATAGCTATTCCTTCTTCTATGTATGAGCGATCCAATACAGCTAGTCCAAAAATCAACTCTTCTTCTCCATTAACAAATAGCAATAGCAATAACAACAATAATAATTATAATAATTATAATACTAGTACTAATACTAATACTAATGCTAATAATAATAATGATAATAATAATAATAATAATAATAATGATAGTCGTAGTCGTAATAATAGTTTTCCAGCTTCTTATAACATAACTGGTAATCCAACACCCGCTACTTCAGATGGTAGAGGGCTTCAAGGTGGACTTAGCGGCCTTAATAAGAATATTATTAGCGATACTCTTCCTGATATGAATTATCATCGAGATTCTGGATATGAAGCCTCAAAATAATAGTTCAAATTTATTATTATAATTTTTTATTTTTTTATTTTTTATATTTTAATACATCTATCTATCTATTTATATTTATTTATTTTATATGATTTATTATTTTTTTTTCTCAACATATTTATAAAAAAATAACATTTAATAAATGCTTATAATAATAATATTTTACATTTAATAAATCTCGTGAATATCAAATGTTGCCAGTGTAATAAATTAATTCGTATTATTCACCATGTTACCCAATGATCTCATGATATATATAAGAAAGTTGCATGAAAAAAAAAATTAAGGTCGACGCCATCTCAACTAAAAAAATACATGATAAAATTGATCATTTTTATTTATTTATTTTATTAGTAATTATATATTTATATATAACAATAAACAATGAATAAGGAATAAAAAATAAGAATAATATAAATCACATATTCAAGAAAAAAAAGAAAAAAAAAAGAGTAAAATAGAAAGAGAGGGAAAGAAATTAAGAAACAAGCAGGGGTATGAGGAATGCAAAATTACAAAAAAAAAATAGCTTAAAAAAGAGAATCAAGGTTTAGGAATACGAAGAGTTTTACTAATCATCAAAGTACCACTAATAGCATAAAGCAAAACCAAAGGATGAAGTTCCCAACCTTCACAGAATGTAACAAGTTGACCAGGTAAAGTTTCCAAATAACGATCGTGTAAAACAAAATAAGCAAGAATAGCTACCAAAGTTAAAGAAGTAGGGATAGGTGTGCCTTCAAAATAACGGACTTTACCAGTTGTATCTTTTGGTGCTAAAGCAACGGTTGCATTGAATCGAGCTAATCTTGCAATACCACAACATATGAAGTAGGTCAATACCACAGTGTCCAAATAAGTACGCATACCAACTAATAATAATAAAAATAGAAATCGATAAATAAATGACTATCACAAGTAAAATGATTGATACCCATCAATAAAATCAAAACATCATCTATCACTCTTCTTATTTCTTTCTCTCCTTATTATCTTATTCTTTTTTTATCCTTCCACTCTTTCCTTTATAACCCATCCTATACCCATCATTTTTTTTTTCCCACTTGTGACCAAATCCCATGAAATAATAATAATAATAATCATAGTAACTATATATAGTTCTATTCACCCATTATAATAATAATAAAATAAAATAAAACTTACTAGCAAAGGCAAGTGAAGCAGGAGCAAGACCAAATGAAATCTAAATATAATGAATAAAGCATATGTATATATAATATGAATATAGAGTGATACACATGTATATTGAAAAAATCGAAAATATAGAGACACTTACCAAATCTGCCAAACTATCTAATTCTTGACCTAATAAGGAAGAGTTGTTTCTCCAACGAGCTACTCTACCGTCCATAAAATCAAAAAATAAACCAAAAGGCATATACATCATAGCAGAGTGAAGATCTTTTATGTCATTGGATACAAGATATCTCATGGAAGCAAAGACTGACTGAGCACCACAAACACCATTTAATAAAGTAATCATATCTGCTATGTAAAAATTACTATAAATAATAAAAGTAAATACATATAAATATATATAGGTATTTATATTTAGTGATATTCTTATTATTATTTTGTATACATATTAAAAACATGTTATATTTATTTTACCGAACAAGAGAAAAGTGTTTTGGATTGCCTTGCTTTTTATTATCGTCGTTTCCCATTATGTTGTTTTATATGTAACCGTGTTTTTAAAAAAATGTATAAAAAATATAAAGTAGTTTTTTAAATTATATATGTAAATATCTATATATACAATTATCTATCAATATATGAACAAGAGTTTGTTATATATGTATTGCACAAAGTGTATAAATGTATAAATATGCCTTTAATAAGACAAATAATAATAACAATAAAAAAAGGTTGAAGAAGAAGAAAAAGAGAGAAAGGAAAAAAAAAAAGTGCCAAGTATATATATTATTAGCCACAATACTTTTAAAATTCCGCGCACTATTTTTTTTTACTTGCTCTAGTAAAAAATGATTTTGAGCTTAGCAGTGATTAAAAAAAGATCAATTGGTCTTACACATATATTTAAAGAGATAATAAAATTTATTAAAATCAAAAAAGTCAATACAAAAAAAGTAAACAAGATAAAGATAGGGAATCAAAATATGAAATAAATATTAAATATATATAAATATATAAAGATGAATAAAATAGTAGTAGTAGTAATAGTAATAGTAATAGTAGTAATAGTAGTAGTGAAAATAATAATAAAGAGAAGTAAAAAGTCAAATAGATGAAAAAAAAATATATCACATGGTACTTTTTTAGAAACATTAGTTAAAAAAATAAAACAAGAATAAAAACTAAATAACAAATAAAACAAAACAGCTAAAAAAATCATACGTACCCCATTTCCGGAAATGGTGTATATATAAATGTATACTAATGGTTAGGCCGTATTAAAGTAACTAAATGATACAAATTAAAAATAAAATATGATGTATTAGATTTCTATCAGTGATTGATTTTGTTTTTCTGCCTTCCTTTATATATATATATGTTCTTACCAGAATTAAAATCAGCGAATAAATCATCATTATAATCTATATTATTATGACCATCCACTATCAACGACTTTTTGTTTTTGTTCATTTCTTCTTCATTCTTTTTCTTTTTTACATCTTCATCGCTCTCTTCATTATTATCATTATTATCATTATTATCCAAAGTTACTTGATCATCAGATTCCAATTCAAAACTATCACTTTCTTTAACGTGTTTAAAATGAACTGCATCAATAGGTTTAGCCTTTTGAGCAGGCAAAATAGGTGGACGCATGTGACGAAGTAATGCAAAATTGATAGGTTTAAAAAAGGCATGCGATTTGACTTCACTAGCACCTGCACGGGCGCCTAGGCGTTTGTTTTCGTTCTTGTGCAACAGTTTTCGAATACAGGATTTGCATGTTGTGGTAATTTCGGGGCCTTTATAATAGGGATTATTAGCAAAATTAGGAAAGTCTAATGTTTGAGAGGTGATTCGATCAAATGTATCATTTCGATTATTGCCTTTAAATGGTGTATAGGCATACTGAGGTATAAGAAAATAAAACAAGAAGGGAGAAAAAGGTGAAGAACTGAGCTTATCATTCCAATCGTCATTATCGTCGATTTTTTTTTATATTTTTTTATATATAATATATATTTATCTATAACTTACGAGCATTTCGAATAATAATATACCCAATGTCCACCAATCTACTGTGCTTGAATGACCATTTCCTTGTATCACTTCAGGAGCTAAATATTCTTCTGTCCCTACAAATGAGTTGGTGCGTACATTGGAACATGATCTTGTATTTAATAATGGTTGTTGCTATATGCATTAAATGTAGAATTATAAATAATAAGAGGGAAAAAATAAGATCAAGGTATATATATATATATATATATATATATATATTATTACTTACTGAAAATAAAATGTTGGAATTGGATTGGACAATGGTTGGCGTTCCAGACGTAGGAGAATGAACTGACAGATCAAAATCAGATAACATTAAATGCCCACTTTGATGTAATAAAATATCTAAAATAAATAAATAAATAATGTATTAAATAAAAAAACAAAGATTAGTAAAAGAAATTCTATTATATTTTATGTATTTATGCAGTCATTATTTTGTTATTATTATTTGCTTACTTTCAGGTTTTAAATCCCTATTTTTTAAAATAAAGTTCAATAATTAAAGAAAATGAAAATTTAATAATATGTGCAACAATGGACGATCATAAGATTCCCAATATATTTTATTTTTTGGGTTACCTACCTATATATCAAACCATGCAAATGAAGATATTCCAAAGCTGCGATGACTTCAGCAGCATAAAATCTTGCTTCATGCTCTTTTAATACTCTCCCAGGTCTTTGTTGTAATGCTATTGTTTTTTAAAAAAAGGAAGAAAAAAAAATAGTACCACGATCATTAGTTTTAGTTAGTTTTTTTTTATATTTTTAATAGTAAGAGAATGTTGTCATATTTCATTTATTTTACCCATAAAGAATTCCCCGCCACTACAGTAAGTTAAACAGAAATATAAATAATCTTTGCTTTGAAAAGAATGATGTAAAGGGACAATAAAAGGATGATGAGCCATAGAAAGGATCGATTGTTCAGCTAACACTCTTTTGATTTTATTTCGTTTTATCATTTCTTTCTTATTTAAAACTAATTATATATATAAAGTTAAGGTTAATTTAGTTACTACTGTTTTTTTATTTATATATATTATAAATTAACTATATATATATAAATATATATATATATATATATATATATATTTACCTTTCAAAGCATATAGTTGTTTTGTATCTTTTTCTTCTACAAGATAAACTCTACCTACATCCCCTTTACCAAGTAAGCGAATCTTTTTAAAATGAGAAGGGCTGACAGCAACGTTTTGTTTTTCTATAGTATAAGAAGCTTTAATACTATTAGTGGATGAAGAAGAGGTAGAAGTAGAAGTAGATGAGGATGAAGAAAGGGATGCAGAAGAAGTAGAATGTGGTTGAGGAGTAGATTGTGACATTTTTTGTTGAATTACTGTTGATGTATCTGGAGCTGAAGCAACTCTTCTTAAAGGTACTAATGGAGAAGAAACATGACTTGAAGGTACATTAAGTAATGACACTTTACTTTTATAATTATTGGTTATAGTGGATTGATAACAAGGTGCTGGCGATGAAGGAATGGAGGTAGTAGATAACATTTTTTATATTTTTATTATATATAATAAATAAATAATATAAACTAGTTTTTTTTAAAAAAGTTTTGAATAAGAGAAAAAAAAAAAGGTCGAGGAAAAAAGAAATCGAAAAAGAAATTAAAATAGATTTTTTGACCGAAATAGAAATTGCGCTATATTTTAAAAAATCTTTGTGTCACCAATCAAAAATCAAATAAAAAATAAATATGTAGTTTTTTTATTCATTCATCTGGATTAAATGATAAAGTCAATGGTTGTTGTTTCTTTTTCTTTTTTTGTTTCTTTACGCTTTTTTCATCATCTTTTTTTTTATGACTATCAATAATATCTTGTAACTGTCTTTTAGCTGAAGATTTCTTTTTTGATCGGAATAATATTCGTCCATTTTCATCCACTACTGGTCTATTATCTTCTTCTTCTTCTTTTTCACTCTTATTATCTTTTGATTCTTTATCGTTTTCTTCATCTTCATTTTTTGTTTCTATATCTTTATGTATTTCTAAAAATAAAGAATGATAATAATAATAATAATAATAAAAAAAACCAGAATAAAAAATTCAAATAGAATAGGATCCTTTTTATTACTCTCTCTGTTTTTTTCCCCCTTTGATTGCTTCCCTCATATTGTTTATATCTTTATCATTTTTCTTAAAAAAGTAAAAGAATACCTTTTCCGTTACGATCTAATTCAACAACTTGAGCACCATCTAATTCGTCATAATCCTCATCGTCTTGTCCATCGATATAATTTTCAAACTTTTGTTTTGCTTGTTCTTGGGCTTTATTTACCCCTTTTAACTTTGCTAAAAAAGCTGGTTCCTTATGTATATAAGTTAAGCCTTGAGATATCTGGTGAGGCGTGAATTCTTTTTTTGGTGGCATATTATTAATAACAAAAAAAAAAAGAGAGAAGGATTACAAAAAAAAATATTTTAACTGCAAAAGAAAAAAAAAAGCTGCGTTGTTTAAATTTTCTTTCAGAATCAAAAAAAGGCTTTAACGAATTTATTGATTTAGAAATTTCATTTATGTACCTATAAGGTAGTCGTGGATGATATGGATCCTTAAAGAAAATTTGATGATAAAAATATGCTTTATTATATATTCTAGTATAATAAAATATGGATTTATTTTTGCTAATAATTATTAATTATTCTTATATAGCAAAAATAAAAAATAATGCAACAGAAAATAGTTGGAGCTTTTTAAATGATGGTATAGTGTGTATATCTTGTACGAACTCTTTTATTTTTTATGATTTACTCATTTTTTAAACGCCAATTTACATAATCATCGAATAATACAGGCCCTAATTATCAAATAAAAGAATTTTTTATTAATTAGTCAACCCATTGAATTATAATTATTATCTAGAGTATGATTATTTAACAAAATAAAATAAAAATAAAAATCTTACATGATAATTGATTATCATAACCTTCAAGATTAAAAGGAACTTCATGGATGAAATCTAATAGACTATACCATTGATCTAATAATAATAATAATAGTAATCATATATATATATGTATTAATAATAATATAATATATACATATACATATATATATATATATATATATATATATAGACTTATTATTCTCTAATCTAATTTACCTTTTGTAATTGTATTAACTGGTTTTTTTTCCTAAATAAAATAATATAAAATAAATAAAATTATATATATTAGAGCTAATATTTTATATTTTTCATATATATTTTTGCTTATTTAGTACTTTTAAAAATTGAATTAACATGGGAATGTGATTTGATTTTTCTTCCAATAAAACTTTCCATAAGTCTATAGCATGATCTACATTCATAGCCCTTTGTCCTGATGTTTTAGCATAACCGAAAGTATATAAATACATTTGTTTAAACGCTTCAGCTTTCTCAATTTCCTTGATCCAAAGAGGTAACTTTTCTTTTAGTTGGTCAAAAGAATTTATCCTAAAAGGATAAAAGTAAGGATTGATTATCAGAATATATACTATATTATTAGCAAAATCTTTATCGTTATTTTTTTTATTTATTTACTTTAATGATTGTATTCCTTTGAGCCATTCTTCTTTAGAAAATGATCCTAGTAAAAATACAAAGGTAAATACAGAAATCAGTATACATATACATATATATATAAATGTATAGAAAATAATATATGTTTAAATTTATATGTACGTTATGAATATAATTGTTACCCATTTCGCTTGCGTTGAGTTTCCAGCTGATTAAAATTGGATATACCTTTTTTAAGAAAAAAAAAAAGAACGCATCAGCAAAGAGAGTCCACCGTATTTTTCTATTTTTTTTTTTTTATAAGTTTGATATATATATACAGTATCTATCTATTTACACTTTCAAGTGACACGTCTAGATCATCAAATAATTGCATAACACCCTCAATTGCTATATTTTCTTCCATGTCTTGATATTTTTTATACCATAGTTCATTAGATTGATTGGAAGTCTATATATATAAAAGAAAAAGGGAAAGAAAGAAGAAAAGTTAAAATATGTGTTAGTCAGTAATAATAAAAGATATATATATATATATAGGAAATATTTATATTTTTATATATTACACTAGGTCCAGATCTACTTTATGATTATTAACATTTATATGCATAAAATAAGAGAAAATAAGAATATAGTTAATAAAACTGACTGGCCACGAATTTGTTTATCAATATCAAAATATCGATTATTTACCTGGTAATGATTTGGTTGTTTTTTTTTCTAATGGTAGTTGTCTTGGCACGTTTTTTATTTTTTGAATTAGATTCAGCTTGGGCTCTTTTCTTTGGTGGCATCTTGTAATATAAAAAAATAAAAGATCTATCTTAAATAAAGAGGGAAGAAAAAAAAAATTGAAAAAAAAAGTGTAAAAAAGAAGTTAAATCGGCGCCCTTTCTTTTTTTGGAAAATTTTGTCCAAGTCGAAAAGAAATTTAAAGTACAGAAATTTTTTATAGTAGTATTTGCCATTTACCACGGGCAATTTTCTTTTAATTTCTTTCTTTTCTTTCTTCTTTGTAATTGTTATTTGTTCTTAAACTTCATAGTAATGTCTTCGCCTAGCGATCAAGAAGACGAAGGTTACTATTATGAGGTAGAAAAAATTCTAGACGATAAAAAAATCGATGGTGTGGTCAAATACTTGATAAAATGGAAAAATTACGATAAAGAGTGGTAATAATTAATAAATAGATTAATAAACGATTTTATTATCAATAAGCAAGTTGATGCCTTGATCGCTAATTATTCCTTTTTATTTATTTATATACTTATAGAGTTTTATAGCCGTACAATTATATATTTATACTTGAATGAAACTTTTCAGCGTTAATTTACTTTACCATTTATTTTTTATTTTAATAGATTTAATACCTGGGAGCCAGAGGAAAATCTCAGCTGCCCTGAAATATTACAGGAATATCTTCAAAGACAAAAAAAAAGACGTAGAGAGTCATCCCCAACTGTAACTAAAAAAAAGAAAAAGTCAGCAAGTGAAAAAAAAGCAGGATCTTCAACTTTAACTTCAATTTCTTCTACTAATACTACTACTAAAAAGTCCGGATCTATTTCTTCAGAACCACTTTCAATACACCATACAATGCAATCTGTATTAACAGCACCTATTAATAATAATAATAATAATAATAATAATAATAATAATAATAATAATAATAATAATAATAATAATAATAATAATAATAATAATAATAATAATAATAATAATAATAATAATAATGATAATGATAATGATAGTAATAAAAATAATAATGATAATAATAATAATAATAGTAATGTTTCAACAATAAATTATAATAATAATGCTCCAATAATAAATACTAACAATGAAATCTCAGCAACAAACAGCAAAAATTATAATATGGTTAATAATAAATCGGATGAAATGTTAAAAAATTCTTCCACTATTTACTTCTCAACAAATAATAAATCACCAATTTCAACAAAGCCAATAAATGATAAATCACCTATTACAACAAAACCAATAAACGGTAAACCAGCTATCACAACAAAATCAGTGGAAAAAAAACAATCTATTCTTGCATTGACAGACGAACCCTCCCATCCAATCCAAGGGTTCGGAAAAAAGCGACCACACCAAGGTAAGTAATAAACAATTCTAAAAAAGTATATAGTTATATGTGTGTATTCATGTATATGTATTCATGTGATTTTTTTTCATTCTCTTTTCCTTTTATTTTTCTTGATAGCTCATAATGAGTTAAGTTTAATGGATCTTGTTCAAAAAATAGAAGGTAAACAATCGTCAAAGTCACCTTTTCAATCAACCAACAAGCAGCCATTGACAAAGCGCCCAATGATAATACAAAGATCAATTGACAATGATAATACCAAAAGGGTAAGAACAGAAAGTTCAGGACTTATTACTTCATCTCCACATTCGAAATATAAAACAACAAGTACCTATACATCAGCGCCTACATCAACAACAGTAACATCTTCATCGTCATCTACCCGTGATTCTGTTTCACTTACGCATATTAATTCGCCGCCTAGTTATAATATTACTACTACACCTAATCATAGATCTGTTTCATCAATTCCTCAAACGGCAGCCCATTCAACATCAACCCCTTCAGCGTCAATTCCTTCAACATCAGTGCCTTCAACATCAGTGCCTTCAACATCAATTTCTACACCATCATTTTCATCATCTTCAACCTCAATTATTGGACATAAACAAGATACTATACCAAATCGACCTTCTATATGGCAGGGTTCCATTCGAAAAAAAGCTAAACCGTATATTGAAGTAAAATTGGAATTAGTTTATGACCCTTGGAAATTGGCTAATGATGCAAAGTAAGTAGAGCACATATGAATATAGGTACATTGTTTAATATTATTATTATTATTATTATTATTTAATATAGATCATTTTTAAAAACTTGTGAATTACAAATTGAAACATACTTATCATTTGAAAGGTTATATCATACAATGAAACCAGAAAGTTATTGTGTAATGGAAGCAACTGCATTAGATAATAATAGATATGTCAATTGGAGTAAACTCAGAAAGTTTTTAGTTGTTAACCATTGCGTAAGTTATATACATATAGGAAAAAATAAAATAAAAGAAAAAGAATAGTGAAAAAGAGTTATTTTAAATGGGTGTATTGTTTTTTCTGTATATATCCATAGACAGGTATAATTCGATCTGATAAACGACCGAGAGAAATCCTTGCAGTGGCGGTAACATCTGGAATTAAAGGACATGCTTTTAAAGATCAACAAAAAGGACTGTGTGTAATATATTTAAGTGGATTAATACCTGATTGTGCACCAAAAGCGACTCAGCTCCGTTTCAGCAATGATACTAATCTTAATTCTAATTGGAAAACACTGGCTGGACTATTGACTTTTCCTAAACAATTTGAAAACTTGGCACAGCAAACGGATGTTCGTTTTGAAGTTTATGGATCCACTGAATTTGCATCATGGCTTAGAGTAGCAATAAGATCTTTACCTTCTTTTTCAACTAAATTTATAAATAAACGTGTTATGCTAGTAAGTTTAAAGCTTTGCCCATCGTAAAAAAAATAAAGAAATAGAAATATTTTATGCTAATGAATGTACCTTATTATTATTATATATTTAGTTTGATCGATATGGCGATGAATTATTCCAAAAAAAGTTAACCTCTGAAAAATTTGCCAGTGATACGTGGATTTATGAATTTGGAGTTTATGATATAACAGAAAAAACAATTACACCCATGGCAGAAGTATATCCAAAATCTACTGGTAAGAAATAAAAATAAAAAAAATAAAAATAACGATTTATATGTAGTTATTGGTATTGTTTTCTAATATACATGCATATTATTTGCATATTATATAGGTGGATTTATTACAACGGATATCAATAACATTTTAAACAATCCAGATATATTAGACCGTATGATAGAAGCTGTAAATAAGGTATTAAAATATACATTCTTTTTATTATTATTATTGATACGGTTTTATATTTATTTAGCATAATATATATATAATTTATTTATTCATTTATTTTTCTAGTTCAAATCAACCTATCAATTTAGTGAGTGGCGAATAGTTTTACACAATGATTTTTTAAATCAAATCAAGCACTTTCCTTCAAGAAGCAGGTAGGCATTAATTCGTGATATACATATGAATATGTACGTGCATATCTGATTGTTTTTTATATATTTATAAATATGTTTCGAAAAAAGAACTAGCACTATAGATACTATTACCAAATTATTAATTTTATTGAACACTAGTCAAATTTATATAATGGAATCATATGACGTTAATGTAAGAAATTAAATATACATATAAAGAAAAACGCGGTTTTCTCAACAATGATGACAATAATAGTAACCACAATAATTTATGTATAATATTAGGCAACACCATCGGATGATCCTAGGAAGGCTACAATGAAATGGTTCAGTGATATAATTCAAGCTTACTTCAGTGAATATCAAGGGTTTTTATATGTTGATGATTTAACTACAGATAATACATATCAAAATTTATATCCATCCATTGATTTCGTTAATTCTAAAAACATCTATATGATTTAATGTTTAACATCTTTGTGATTTTTATTTTATTTTATGTAATGTACTTTAAAAAATAAAAAACAAAAGCAAAAACAGAAAAATCATAAATATACGAAGGTTATTTTTTGAATGTTTATTTCATGTTAAAAAACTCGATATATAATATAAAAAATTTAAATTTGTTGGTTACCGAAGTATTTTTCACTTTTTTTTACAACTCACTTGAATAAAATTACTATTGTCAATGATGAGGTTATATATATATATTTCCCATATGTGTTATATAATAATAAGTATCACATCTTTATTAAGATTTCATAGCATACTATAGAATTTAATAAATCATATAAATATATAAATAAATTAATATTTAACCGTATATTCTATATATATATACATATATGTATAAGTATATATGTATGCTTACCTTTGCTACATATTGTTTAGCAGTTTCATTAAATTTGTCACGGTTGGACTTATATACTTCAGCGATGGAGGAGACTAAAGCATCATCAGGATTAGGGTGTTCAAGTAACATTCTTAAAGCTTCCATAACTAAAAATTAAAGATCACAAGTAAAAATAAAAAATATGTATATACATACGCATATAAATGAATATATATTAAAAAAAGATGAAGTCAAATATTAACATACTATTTTTTTTTTTTTTTTTTGGAAAATAAATATTACCATTGGCTAGTTTTGTAGAGGGTTTCCAATGATCTTGCTTTAATATGTCCAAACAAATAGAGCCATCTTCATCAATATTTGGATGATAAACTTTGGTTATAAATTTTACCTATTCAAATATTATAATATATGCATATAAGTATGTATAAAGTGTGTGTATTAGTTTTATTAGATAGATATAACCATAATATTTATAATAATAACTAAACAGAATAAAAAAAGATATCATTAATTGTTTTTTTTTTTACCTTTGGAGGTTTGAAAGGATAATCGGCTGAGATTACCAAATCCACTTCAAAAAATCCTCCTTTGTATGGGCCATCATCCTATATACAAAAAAACAGTAATATATAAAAGAAGTATATTTGATATTTCAACAGCTTTTCATTTATTCTTCAATATACCATGATCCCATTTTACTTTTTTTTTTTTATTTTTTCGTTTTGTTTCATTATATGAACTTACAGGTCCTTTGAATCCGCCTATGTATGAGTAGAAATAAAAATAAGACGTAATATGATGAGTTTATTCATTTAATAGATCTAATGTAGTTTTTTGATTATTATTATTATTATTGTTATTATTATTAATCTACGTTTGTTAATTACCTTTCCAATGGAATAAATCTTCGTCCACAGGTGAAACTATACAATGTTGGGGAGGATCCGTACGTAAAAGGGTATATTCCTTTTTATAATTGTTTTAATAAAATATATTTTAGATGTAATACATAAACCAGTTTTTTTTTTCCTTTTTTCTTCTTTTTTTTTCAATAATATAAAATGAAGTATAATAGAATATATTTTTTTACTTTGCTAAGACGTTTTAAAGCCATTATAAACCAATTTTTATATACAGATATGAAAAACAAAAAGAAAAGCACAAAGAAAGAAACAAAAAAATTCAAGTTTCGTCGCCGTTTATAATAATAAAAAACCTGAGTTTGATTTTATTTTCTTTTTAATAAAAAAAAAGATCAAAAAAGATTATAAATTAATATATAGATGCATAAAAGTAAAATAAAATAAAGACAATGAATACAAATTAATATGTAGTAATAGTAGTAATAATGATAATAATAATAATAATAAAATAATAATAGTATATACAATAAAAATAATATTTAAAATTAATAAAAAGGTAAGTATAATATATTAAGACAATAAGTCTTGTATTTGACGTTCTATTTCAGAATCAAAATCATTTTTTTGATGATAGGTTTTATTAGTGGAAGAGTGTGAACGTTTATATGTGACAGGAGCGCGTATCGTATTCTCAGGTATATAACGAGGTCGCTGTTGTTCTTCTTGTTCTGGTTGCTGATGGTCATTCGCGTCATTTAACCCTGAAGAAGGAAATTCTAATAATAGATCGGCTGGATTGAATGCATTTATAAATTCTTCCCCAAATTCTGATCGTAATAATTCTTCAATATCTCTTTCCATTTTTTGATTATAATTAGTTGTTTGTGATTTATTTTCTGTATATAATTGAGATGAAAAAGATAAAGAAGATGAAGGTGCTTGCTGTTTATTTGATAATATAGCCGTATCGTTTTGCTGTTGATAAAGTTCATTATCGTTATCGTACAATCGTAACCCATTGGATGGTTCATTACATACACCATCTGCACTTTTAAGTCGAGAAACTAAACTTTTTTTTTGCTGTGGTTGTTTTTTAATATTAGTCAATAAAGTTGATTTTGGTTTATTATTGATAATATTATTAAGATGTGTTATTGATGATTTAGATGAAGACGAAGTGGAAGTTGATAATAGTGGTACGTTTGTATAGATTGTATTTGAATTTTCGATCATTAAATCTTGAGGTGCTGATTTTGTTCTTAAAAAGGTAGGTCTTTTTGGTTTGGTTAAAGCTATTTTTTTGTGTTGAAGTTCATTACCATTTGTTACTTTTTCTATTGATCTTTTATTATTATTATTATTGTTATTGCTATTGTTATGATGGTGATTATTATTATAATTGTTATTGTTATTGTTAGTATTATTATTGTGGTTATTTGTATGGAAAGTAGAGGCTACTCTTATTTCCACTTGTGAGTTGGTATTATCTTCGTCAGGAAAATCAAAAACATCCTTTTTTGATGCTTGTGTTATAGCTGGATTTATTTTTGGTATATTATGATTCTTCTGTTTTAATATATTGTTATTGATATTATTTTCTTTTTCTTGATTATTTAAATAAATATCACTTTTAATGGTATCTGCTGAAAAATTATTCACCGTATAACTTGAAAAGGTTTGTTTACGCTTGTAGGTTATAATAGGTGGTTTACGAATATAAAAGTTTGAAAAAATATCTACTTCATCCGTCATTCTTTATTGATAAATAATATATATATGTATATATGTTTATAAATAAATAAATAAATAAAAAATAGAAAAGATAAAAAAAGTATGGTTAATAAACAAGATAAAAAAATTGGGAAGAGAAAAAAAAATTAGGCACGAATTAATTTTAAAAAAAAAGAGCGTGTTTAAAAAAAAAGTGACTTTTTAACCTTGTGCGTCATATTCCTAAAATGGTGAGGATAGCCAGGCCAATTTTTTTCATATAGGCGGATATTAAATTGAAGGAAAAAAACAAGAGCGAGTTATTTTTTACCCTCTTTTTTTTTTTTTTTGTTTTCTTACCTTCAATAATTTTTAAAAAAAAATAATCTTATTGGAAAGAGACTTTCCTTTCTTTTTTCTTTCTTTCTTCTTTTTAGTTTCTTTATCATTAATATTTATCTCCCTACTCTTTTTTTTTCGTTGAAGTGTTCAGTATCATGTTAAGATCAATTGCAACTAAACGAGGTAATAAATCAATTTGTCAACAACAACAATGATATAAAATAATAAATAAATATATCAACAAGTTATAAAAAACACAACAACACAAGAGATACAAGTTATTAATGCATTCACTTTTATTTTATATAAATATCATTTTATTATTATCATTATAATTTTTATTCTCCTCTTTTTTCTTTTTTCTTTTTCTTTATATAAAAATAGCTCTTACACCTGTAACGAATAATTTACGTACTGTACCTAGCGCTATTCGATCTTTTGCAACAGAAGCCGATCCTAATGCTAATCCTATCACTGGAAAAACAACTTTTGGAGGTTTATCTGATGAAGATCGTATTTTCACCAATTTATATTTGAAACATGATTATAAACTTAAAGGTGCATTAAAACGTGGTGATTGGTACAAAACTAAAGAACTTGTTTTAAAAGGTCACGAATGGATTATTAAAGAAATTAAAGAATCTGGCCTTCGTGGTCGTGGTGGTGCTGGTTTCCCTTCTGGTTTAAAATGGAGTTTCATGAATAAACCTTTAGATGGCCGGTAAGATATATATTTATATTGGATTCTAATGGATAATAATGATTTAATGATTTTCTTTTTTACAAACTTTAACTGTGGTATACTTATCATTACTCTTCATTGTCATTTTTTTTTTTTTTTTATTTATATGTGTAATTATTAAATATTATATAATTTAGTCCTCGTTATTTAGTTATCAATGCTGATGAAGGTGAACCTGGTACTTGTAAAGATCGTGAAATTTTACGTGGTGACCCTCATAAACTTATTGAAGGTTGTTTATTAGCTGGTTCTGCTATGAAGGCTAATGCTGGTACGTAGATAGCAATATCAAATATAAGCAAAAGAAAGAAAAATGGTTATAATTTAAAACAATAGATTGTAATAATTTTTTTTAAAAAAAAGATGATTATAATTTTAAAAGAAAATCTATATTTAAAAAAGAAAGATGATGATAATTAGAAAAAAAAATAGAGAATAAATATTAACATTTATGTATTTTTTTTTATTGTCATTATTATTTATAGCTTATATTTATATTCGTGGTGAATTCTATCAAGAAGCCTCTCACCTTCAAGAAGCCATCAATGAAGCTTATGCTGCTGGTTTAATAGGCAAGAATGCTTGTGGATCTGGTTATGACTTTGATGTTTATATTCATCGTGGTGCTGGTGCTTACATTTGTGGTGAAGAAACTAGTTTAATAGAATCCATTGAAGGTAAGCAAGGTAAGCCTAGACTTAAGCCTCCATTCCCTGCTGATGTTGGTTTATTCGGTTGTCCCACCACTGTTACCAATGTAGAAACTGTTGCTGTTGCTCCTACTATTCTTAGACGGTAATGATATATATATATATATACTTTAAATATATAATAATAATATATTATAATAATAATAGTAAAATATAAAATTAGATAAATATGATTATCAAGTAGAATTATATTAAATTAATATATAATTTTTATTTATTTTTTAAATATATAAAGTGGTGGTTCTTGGTTCGCTAGTTTTGGTCGCCCTCGTAACAGCGGTACCAAATTATTCTGTGTCTCTGGTCATGTCAACAATCCTTGTACAGTTGAAGAAGAAATGTCTATTCCTTTGAAAGAATTAATTGAAAAACATTGTGGTGGTGTACGAGGTGGATGGGATAACTTATTAGGTATTATTCCTGGTGGTTGTTCCGTTCCTGTTATTCCCAAAGATATCTGTGAAGATGTATTGATGGATTTCGATGCTCTTCGTGATGTTAATTCCGGTCTTGGTACTGCTGCTGTAATTGTAATGGATAAATCAACTGATATTGTACGTGCTATTTCTAGATTTGCTAAATTCTATCGTCATGAATCTTGTGGTCAATGTACCCCATGTCGTGAAGGTACCAAATGGCTCGAAACCATGATGGATCGTTTCGAAGATGGCCGTGGTCATCCTGAAGAAATTGATCAAATCTGGGAATTAACCAAGCAAATTGAAGGTCATACTATTTGTGCTCTTGGAGATGCTGCTGCTTGGCCCGTACAAGGTTTGATCCGTCATTTCCGTCCCGAACTTGAATCTCGTATGGCTGCTTTCCAAAAATCATTGGCTGCCTCTGCAACTGCTTAGAATTTTGATACTTGAAAAATAAACTTTAAAATAATAATAGTAATAGTAATAATAAATAAAATATATAAACAAATAAAAAAGCATAAAAACATATAAAATGTTAATATTACATATACATATGCATACACACACACACACACACACACAAATATATATTATTATTATTATTATTATTATTATTATTATTATTATTATTATTATGATTATTATGATTATTATGGTTATATCTGGATTTCTTTATATGGGTTATAATTCGAATTAAAAATGACTATCTAATATAAGTAATCATAAAAAATGTAATGAATAGGAATTAATATTTTTTTATTAAATCGAATGCTGTATATTATCAAAGATGCATTAAAATAAAATGTTTTTAAAAAAAGGATAAAGGTTGAGTACATTTTTTTTTAAAAAAAACTGGAAGGGAATCTAATTTTTTAAGTTACTTTATCTTTAAATTAATCAGCTAATTTTTAAGATCTTTGTATGAATGTTCGTCAATATATATAGAGTGATTATATTATTAATTTGATAATGCATTGAGCCAGTTGATTTATTATTTTTGAATGTAAATAAAAGTTTTCATTTTTTTATTATCATTTTACATTTGAAATGAACCTCCTCTTTGATTCTTTACTTATACTCTAGTATTACTATTATTATTATTAATTATATATGAAATGACAGTAATAATAAATATGGAAACGAATTTTTTTATAATATAATACTTTTCTAAAATTGATTATTAGTTATAAAAATCATGCATTTTCTTAGTGTTTCAGTTTATTAAAGTAAAATATACTTGATAATTTTAAACCCCGTCTATTTTTTAATATTTATGAAAAATGTATTGATTTTTTCCTTTTCTTTTCCTCTCCTTTCCTTTTTTTATTATATAATTATTTTCATTATCTAATGCAAATATTTTATTATTTTATATTTTAATATTTTGTAAAATAATATTTCATACTTTTATAAATTTATTGGTGTTTTATTTTTATTTTATGTTGATTAATATGACTATAGCCGTTAATTAATTCTAAAAAATAAATTGTAATAAAAGTGCTTTTGAAACTGTAACTTGTAACATTGCCAGGGGAGTTAGGCTTCAATCTAACTTTAACTAGATATTTATAAATAATCATTTTATAATGGAAAGAAAGAGAAAAACTTTAAAATATGATTAAGTTTATTGGAATTGGATATCTGAAGCTCTAAATACCTTTGAAAGTAATTAAAGAGAAATAAATTAAAAACCAAATTTATATTAAGCCCTCTCTCTCTCTATATATAGAGTATAATGTTAATAATAAAAAATAGTTATTAGTAACTTTTGAAAACAAACAAATAAAACTATTGCTTTATTATGTTTATTTTATTATTTAGAACTGAACTCGTTTGATGAAACTGGTGACAATTTAATGCTAAGAAGGATCTGGAAAAGTGTTTTATAACAAAAAATTGTATTAAAATTTACCTAAAGGTAATATGAATATTAATATTAAAATCCACTTGACAACAAATAAATAAAAAAAGGTAGGTTAAAGAATTCTGAACATGCTAAATAAAAAAATATTAAGTCAAAAGTAACGAATCAACGATTACAATCAACAAGCAGCTTGAAATATATATAAAAGAATAAATCAATTATTACATTTGAATTAGAATTATTATGGAAAAATAAACAGAAAGATGTTGTTTTTCAATTTATCTCTTCCTTTTTAAATGGTCGTGGCTATTAACGAACGGATTTTATTTTAAAAATAAGAAAGACAAACTATTATGTTAAGTGAAATAGATTTCTTCATTAATATGTTGCTATCTTTTCTTGAATTTGCTATAGTTTTCTGTTTTTTGCTTTTTTATAATTTCAATGGCACAAACTTGATTAATTGCTAATAGATAAATACAGGTACAAAACCTTTTAGTAAGTAATCAATTTAATATACAATATGAAAAGATTAATGTCTTGAACAAAAAAAGTATTCAATAAAAAAAAGCGAATATCTTGAGTATAGAAAGAACATTATATCTAATAAAAAAAAGTATTCAGGAAATGAAAAGTGAACTAAATATTATAAAATATTGATCAAAAATCTAAAAGAATTAACTAAATATTATAAAGTGCCAACATGAGAAACGTTAGTAAAAACAAAAATAAGAGTGTATACCTGGAATAAATAACTACCCAGAAATTAACAAAGGTCACCCCCAGGAAATAAAAGATTGGTGCTACCAAGGGTAACAATAATAGCGCCATCAGGAATAAATGTTAAAAGGACTCACCGACAATTAAAATAGTCAACCAAAAAAAAAACATAAAGCACCAGCACTAGTAAATATAAAAGCTAACCGAGGGAAATAATAAAAAGTCAACAAGAAATCATGAGCGATAAAAATACCACTAAATAAATTTTGTTACATCAAAAAAATATATTTACATAATAGTATAATTGTATAGCAATATATATATATATATAACAAGAATAATATTTTTAGTATAAAAGAAAGAGCTCATATAAAGAACTAAAAACTATCGCCAGAACAATATACTAATATATATGACCAAATGAAATTATTTTATCAATTCAATAAATAAATAAATAAATATAGATAATGTATTTGCAATATACCATAATATATATATAAATATACATAAATACAAAATAAAAAACAATATCATTTATAACAAAAAACATGCCTTCAGTATAAAATATATTAGGTAAAAAAAAAAAACTGAAGTGCAGGATAAAGTAAAATTAAAAATACTTGATACTTTTTTTTTTTTTTAATTTATCTGTTTGAATCTATTATTTGATTAACCAGAGTTTATATTATACAACAGCTTTATTAATATAAATAAATTAATTTATATTAAATACATATGGAAAATATCATTTATTGTTTATTAAAAAAATCAACAGACTGTAAAAAATTTAATACAATAATGCTTAGAAATGGGTTTTTTTTCAATGTATTTTTATTTAACTTTTTTAAAAAAAAGATATAAAAGAAAAGAGTTGTACGACTTTTTTTTTTCTTTTGTTTTTTAATTTTAATTTTATTCAAAATTCAACTCATTTCAACACTGAAATGGTATGAAATATGATTCTTCGGAGATTGAGCTTGATTTTCTAGATGAGCAATATGGATCAAGTTCTATAAAGAGAAAAAAAAAAAGGAAAGAAAAAAAAAAATAGAGCCTTTTTACATTTATTTTTTTTTTTTTTTTTGAATAGTATAATTATAATAATATATTTAGATTATATACTTTAAAATAGGCTAGAGGTAAAGGTCAGTAAACTATGTATAAAGAGAAACATAAGTATTATAAGACAATCGATATTTAGAATCTAGGTCGTTCCCCACAAAACTTAATTTTTAAATGATAAACTTTTTCTTTACTTTTTTTAATGTTTGCCTTTTTAAAATAACAGTAAAATAAATTAAATCTATTCATACATCATATTAATTATTAGTTACATTTTAGCGATTTATATTCGGCCCCAAACTTATACGATTAAAACAATCAAACTACTAACTGGTGATGGTTTATTATAAAAGTAGCAAATAGTAATGATAATAATAAAATAAATTATATTGATTATTTATACTTATTTACTTAAATATATGCGCACTATAGTGTTCATTCATGAAAATAACATTGTATCTCCTTTCTTTTAAATATATGAAGCTGCCTTTATTTGTGGTGTTAACTTAGAAATACTATTTCAACAAGTAGATAAATTAGAAAATAGTAAAAATAATTCATGTTATGTATACTTGCAAAACCATATCATACTTGTATTGAACCAAAGGTCACTTTATTACGCTATTGGTAGTAAAAGTAAAAAAAGCAACTTGTATTTATACATCATTATACATTTAATAATAATAATAAGAGTAGAAACAGTAAAGATTAACTTAGGTTGTCATCATTATATCTATATATAATATATCTTCTTTTAAACTTATCTTGAAGAATTCAAAATAAAAGCTATTACAGTATAGATTTACAACAAAAACACGGTCATGAAGAGTGAATAATAAGTATAATGAAAAATAAAAAAATGTTTCAGAAAAACAATAGCGATAGTATTGAATAGAAGGATTTGATGGAATAATAGAGTTACATGTATTTTCGCTAATAAAAATATATAGCTATCGTTTAGATGACTAATATTTAAAATAGTTTTTAGGATTATATACATATACACGTATATATATATTTAATTAAAATGGAATTTCCACAACAGTATGATGAAGCTGGATTAATATAACAGTATTACTTAGCTTGGTGCTTGATAGTATTTGTTTTTACTAGTATATCATTAGCTTTATATATTGATAGTAAAATAAAAAAACTTTTGGTTATCATTTGATTGGATAACTGAAAATGAATCAACATGAAAAGAATAAAGGAAATAAAAGAGTTCGGTATATATATATAACTTTCTAATAAAGATTAAAGTTTTGTTTTTGAAAAACAGAGTATCAATTAATATATTTTTATATATTAATAAGTCACATTCAGATGAAATATATTTTGATGTATTCTTTTTATTATGGACGGAATCAGTATTTCCTCTTTTGCCAATTATTTTAATCGTTATTTCTACTTTTCATTTAACTAGATCAAACTATTTTTATGAAGTTACAAACCTTATTTTTTTTTTTAATAAAAAAAAAGTTGAAATTAAAAAGTTAATATGTGCTTAGTATCTTTAGAAAAGTAAAAGGTTAGTGCTAAAATAGCCTGAGTAATAAAATGAAACGAGAAGAACGAAATTAATAAAAGTGGTGACACATAGCTTTCATGTATATTTTTATTATTTTTTTTTTAAAAAAAACTTTGGCAAGTCTCGTATATTGAATACCAAAAGCGAAATCAACAGAAATTCATCCAAATTAGGTATTTCAATGTAAGCTCTTTTTCTAAATAAAGCTAGAATTTATTATGCTTCAATCCCACTGTTTTTTAATTTAAAATCAATTTCTATGTGAATTTCATATAGTCAAACTTTGATCTAACTGGTAATAAGCATCTCACTTTTTGTATAAAAATGATTTTTTTTAAAATACATCTCTTTTCTTTATCATTCTTTTTATTTTATTTTTTATAATAAAAATATAGAATAAATCACACTCTTTACACTTTCCACTCTTTATTTAATATATAGTTTCCTTCCATTCCTTCATTTTTACTGGTGGATCAATAATTACAAACACCGCTTGATTTTTTTTAAAAAAAAGGAAAAAAAATGAAGTTTCAAACCGTTTCTTTCTTTTTACCTTTATTTTCCATTTCCACTTTATTCTTAACTGGTTCTGAAGGTGTTCTTCAACACAAAAAATTGAAACAATTAAAGCATACCTCAGATATTATTCCTGGTAGATACATTATTGAATTCAATACTGAAAACAAAGTAAAATCCTTTTCAAAATCGTTACTTGATTTATTTGATAATGATATTCAACTTGGTGAAGAATACAATGCTCCTATTTTTAATGGGCTCTCTTTTCATTTAAAAGATCCCAATCCTTCTAGCGCCTCTGCTTCAAGTTATGATTCGAAACTTAGCTCTTTATTTGATCAAGACGATATTAAATCAGTTTATCCTGTTGTACATATCAAACGCCCTGAAGTTACTTATTCTTTTGTTAATCCTAATACAAATGGTAATAATAACGAAACATTCTCCCCTCACCATTTGACTCAAGTTGATCGCGTTCATAAAGAGTTAAAAAATACTGGTAAAGGTATTGTCATTGGTATCATTGATTCAGGTAAAGTTAAATATATATATATATATATAATATGCTATTCTATTTATTCTATTTATTTATTTGTTTGTTCTTTGTATTCATTTTTGTTTATTTATTAGGTGTTGACTATAATCATGAAGCTTTAGGTGGTGGATTTGGTAAAGGTTATAAGGTAACCAACTATATATATATATATATATATTAAAAAATAAAGCAAGTATATAAATAAGTTTAATATACTTATTGCTATTTTATTTTATTTTATTTTATTTTATTTTATTTATTTTATATATATAGGTTGCTTATGGTGAAGATTTAGTTGGTGATGCTTATGGCTCACTCTCACCTCTCCCAGTTTATATTCCTGGTACACCTCCTCTTGATAAATGTGGGAAAGCCACTGGAGCTAATGGTACGAGCAAAAATAAACTTGAAAAGATATTTTTTGATTGATTTTAATTAATGAGTGAATGACATTATAACATCTTTTTCATTTTTTTAAAAAATTATCTGCAGGCCATGGAACTCATGTTGCTGGTATCATTGCTGGAAAATCTACTGTAAGTTTTTTATTGTTTTCTTGTAAAAGAACAAACAAAATTAAAAGTTACACATTATTTCACATTTATAGATTGTTTTTAATTTATTCTTTTGTGATCTTTTTTTTATTTATTCTTATTAAAAATAGAATTTTACTGGTGTTGCACCAGATGCTACATTGGGTGTAAGTTTAATCAACAAGAAAAAAGTCAACTATTAACAATAATTAAAAAAAGATAATCACTAGTAACTAAATATATTTTATTTTTATTTTTATTTTTTTTATTTTATATAGATGTGGCGTGTCTTTGGGTGTACAGGTAAATTATAATTAGCATCATTATCATCGTTATTTATATATATGAAATTCATTTTTTATTTATTTATTATAAACGTATACTTATTGTTTATTTATTTATTTATTCTAGGTGGTTCTGCTTCTGATGTAATTATCAAAGCTATGCTTAAAGCTTTTGAAGCCGGTTGTGATGTTATTTCCCTCAGTCTTGGAAGCAGCAATGCTTGGTGTATGTTTAATATTTTAATATAATAGAAAATTAAAATAGAATATAAATAACTTATTATTTTATTAACTTTTTTTTAATTAAATCTATTTATTATATTATATAGCCGAATCTGTTTATTCTGATATTGTAGCTCGTATTTCTAACCAAGGTGTACCTGGTAAGAATGAATATTGATCGTTATATATATATATATGTATATTCGTCTTATATTAAATACTAATTTATCGTTATTATTATTGTTTACAGTTATTATTGCAGCTGGTAACGAAGGTAATTTTTTTCTTCTTTTTTTTTAAAAAAAATCATATTATTAATTTATTAAGTGTTCTAATTTAATACATATTTATATATATAAATATTTTAATTTTAAAAAAATAGGTTCAACGGGTGCAATGAGCGTTGGAAGCCCTTCAGTTAGCTATGGAGCCTTGAGTATTGCTTCATTTGATAATGAAAAAAGATTGGCTGCTGTATTCAAAGCTACTGGATCCATAAATTCTGATTTTGGTAGGTTAATTTTATAAATAGACATGTTATTTTTGAATTTTATTTTAATGCTTATTTATATTTCCTTTTATACCTTTTTTTTTTTTTTTTTACAGAATATTTATCTACTACGGATGATATTCCAAAAGAAGGTGCGCTTGTTATTGGTGATAAAAATATAGGTAGTGGTCAAGATGCTTGTTCTGCTTCAACTGTTGCTAGCGATGTTAAAGGAAACTTCGCTATTGTTCAACGCGGAGCATGTACTTTTGAAGAAAAAGCTACTGTTCTTTCTGACGCTGGTGCCATCGGAGCTATTGTTTACAATAATGCTGGTGATGACGTCTTTGGTATGTCTGCTCCTAATTCTAAAATTCCTCTCATTGGTATTGGACAAAGTAATGGTAAAGCTTTAGTAGATGCTATTAAGAAAGGCAAAGTATCTGTCATATTTGATGGTAAATCTATTGTTCAAGCTATTCCTACTGCTAAAACTGTCTCTTACTTTTCAAGTGTTGGTGCTTCTTATGAATTAGATCTTCGCCCTAATGTTGGTGGTATTGGTGGTTCTGTTTATTCTACTTTACCTAGCTATCTTGGAAGGTAATAGAAAAAACCTTATTGATAGATATATATATTTTTTTTAAAAAAAACAATGATAAAAAAAAAAATAACCATTTATGTGGTATTCATTTTTTCTTTCCTTTTTTCTTTCTATTCCATAGTTATGGATTTATGTCAGGTACTTCTATGGCTACACCTTATGTATCTGGATCCGTTGCTCTTTATTTGAAATCATTAGAAAAAGGAAAGAAACCCAATACCCAATTTATTTATGAACAATTCCAACATTATTCTTATAAAGCTCCCTCTGTCAATGGTCAAAAGAATATTGATTCACCTCTTCGCCAAGGTGCCGGTCTTGTACAAGTATATGATATTATTACTCAAAAAGTTCATGTTTCTCCTAGTCAAATCAGTTTTAATGACACAGCCTCTTCTACTCAATATAAAACGCATACGCTTAAAATCACTAACCATGGAGCTGAAACTGTTTCTTATCAAATCCTTAACAATGTTACGCTCAGTGTTAAACCTTATAATCTTAAAAAATCTGGCTACACTTACACTGAACCTATTGGTTATTCAAATGATGCTGCTAAATTACGTATTTCTAAGAAAACCATCAAAGTGGCACCTGGTAAAACCATCAACGTTAAAGTAACAGTGATTCCACCCAAGACTGATCCTAAAGAACATATTATGTATGGCGGCTATGTTCAATTTAAATCCTCCAATAAGAAAGTAGCTTTAGATCTAACTGTCCCTTATTTTGGGGTAGTGGGTCGTCAAAAAGATTTACCTATTTTCGATAACTTTAGTGGTTTCCCCTTCCTTAGTGATAAAGAAGATGGATCTACCAAGTATGAAAAGAATGATACACTTGTTTTACGTCGATTAACTGGATCTGCCTATTTCTTTACTCGATTTGTTTCACCTACTGCTCATTTTGTAAGAGAATTGGTCGACGTAAAAACTGGTAAGGTGATTGGTGAACCTTTACCATCAGGTACTTATCTTGCTCGTCATACTTTGACACCTGGTAATCAATATATCGCTGAAAAATGGACCGGTACTTATCGTCCAACTTCCATTCCTTTATTAAATCTTCTTCCTACTGGTATCCCTGTTGGTTCTGGTACTTATAAAATTAGATTCAAGGCTCTTAGAATCTTTGGAGATCCTAAAAAATCCGGAGATTATGATGTTTGGGAATCTCCTAATATTCAGGTGAAAGGTTTACTCTAATGATATTTATATAATTTAATGTATTATTATTATTTGATCAAGCTATTTATTTGCCATCTTTTTTTGCTTATTTATTTTTAATTGTATTTTTTAAAAAACAAATAAAAACACATTTTTGGTTTCTTTTAATAATAAAAAGACCAATATCAATAATAAAAAAAATTAAATAATGTAACCCATTTTACTCTAAATGAGCAAGAGCATATTATTATAAAATTTTTTTTATTAAATGCGTCTGAGATTCTAAATTAAGGTTTGAAGGCGTTATCATTTGAAATTGATCTTCGGATCATGCTATTAAAATTAATCAAAAAGGTATATAAAATAAATTACAAAAAGTAAAAAAAGAAAACAAAATACGACAAAGATATAATCTTTTATCAAAAATACTTGGATTCATAATCATAATCATCTTTATTTTATATTTATTTTTTTATATAATAAAGATTAGGTAGAGCAAAATGGATAAAGGAGAGAGTAATTATTGAATTATACAAAATTACTTTTATGGTAAATGATATACATAATTTAAAGTAGTCTAATACAAAAAGAATTAAACCTGTATCACTTTAACCCTACTTTATTTTTTTTTTAAAGTATACACATGTTTTAAAGGAGTTTATAATAAAATAGCAACTGCTTTGAAATATTCTTTATAAAAAATATAAATCATTTTTTCATTTTATTTTATTTTGTATACCTTTTCTTTTCTTGATTCATTTCTTTTTTTTTAATAATAAAGAAAAAATTTCACTTCCTTTCCTTTATTTTTTTTAACTTTATTCTTTCCTTTATTTTTAAAACGCCGCTGTGGGGAAAATCTGAAAAATGAAATTTCTTTCTTTTTCAATTTTACCACTCTTTTCCATTGCCACTTTTTTTTTAACTGGATCAGAAGCTCTTCTTCAGCATGAAAAGTATAAAGTGCATAATAATAATGATATTGTTCCTGGACGTTATATTATAGAATATAAACAGATGGATAAAGATCACTCATTAGTACCATCGTTAAAATCAGTTTTCAATTTAGACATTGTTAATTTACACCCTATTACTCACAACTTATTTAATGGTTTTATCTTTGATTTGAACGATCCTAATCCTTCTACATC
Organism: Cunninghamella blakesleeana; assembly: GCA_017871115.1. Lineage (NCBI taxonomy): Eukaryota > Fungi > Mucoromycota > Mucoromycetes > Mucorales > Cunninghamellaceae > Cunninghamella > Cunninghamella blakesleeana. The sequence goes on from JAFCIZ010000005.1 coordinate 4,762,101, forward strand.
TTCTGATAAACCTTCTGAATATGAAAAGAAATTACAATCATTTTTAGATAATAAAAATATCAAAGCAGTTTATCCAGTTGAAACATTTGAACTTGCTGATACAGCTCCTGTTGACAATGATTTTAAAACGAAAGCACTTGATAGTAATGATCAATCAGTTGCCGGACTTATTTTACCACATCGTTTAACTCAAGTAGATCGTGTTCATAAAGAATTAAATAATACTGGTAAAGGTATTATTGTTGGTGTTATTGACACAGGTATCGATTATTTGCATCCTGCTTTGGGTGGAGGATTTGGTCCTGGTTTTAAAGTAAATAAAATAGTTGGATATATAGTTTGATGTATACATGTACATGCATATATATACACGCACACACACGCATATATATATATATATATATATATATAATATGTAATTAAGCAAATGTTTATTTTTTATTTTTTCTTCTTCTTTTTATTATTATTAGGTTGCTTATGGTGGCGATTTAGTTGGTAATAAGATTGATAGAAGTAAACCTACTCCTTCTCCTTCTGCTGAATTACCTCCTCCTTTAGATAACTGTAGTCCAGATTCTCATGCAACAGGTACGAACAATGACGAATAAAATAAAATAAAAATACTTGAAAATAAACTTTTTGATGAATACTAACCAAGTGAATAAATGATATATACTTATGACAACTTTTTGTTTTTAAAACAATGTTTTCAGGTCATGGAACTCATGTTTCTGGTATTATTGCCGGAAAATCTGATGTAAGTTATATATATTTTATTTTAAACGTAAATTGATCATGCTCTCATTTTATTCGAAAGAAATAATTGACCTTTACAATATATTCTTTTTATATATAGAATTTTACTGGCGTTGCCCCTGAAGCTACTCTTGCAGTTTGGAGAATATACGATTGTGACAAAAAATCTGGTACTGACACAATTTTAAGCGCTTTAATGCGTGCTTATGATACCAAATGTGACGTTGTCAGTTTAAGTTTAGGATCATCCAACAAAGCTGCTATCCAACCTATTGCTGGTATTCTCTCTAAGTTAGTTAATGAAGGAATCCATGGTATGTATAAATATATAATATCAAGGGTGTAAAACCTTTTTTTTTTTTTAAATGCAATTTTTTTTCTAATTATATACATGTCATTTGTGTATTTTATTATAGTTGTTGGCTCTGGTGGTAATTCAGGTACCGACGGTGCTTTTACAATAGAATACCCAGGTAGTTTTCCAGGAATTGGGTCAATTGGATCATTTGATAATGAATATCAATATATTTATGACTTCCAAACGAGTGGATCTTTGGATGCAAATATTTATTATGCTACAGAAAACCAAATACCTCAAGACTTACCTAAAGGAGAATTGATTATTGGTGATTCTAATGTTGTTGGCTGTACTGTTGATGGTATTCCTGATGATATTAAAGGAAAATATGGTTTATTGAAGCGTGGAAATTGTACAATTTTAAAAAAAATCGAAAATCTTGCTTCAAAAGGTGCTATTGGTGTTGTTCTCTATGATAATGTCAGTAATGATCCTGAAGGTGCACGTAATGGAACTATTCCTTCTATGGGCATCGGGCTTGACGATGGTTTAAAATTAACGGAAGCTATTAAAAAGGGTCCTCTCTCTATCTCATTCACTGGTAAACATGTTGCTGCTCCTGGTTCTTCTGGTAATCTTGTTTCTGCTTTCTCTAGTATTGGTTCCAATATTGATTTAGAACTTCGCCCTAATCTCGCTGGTGTTGGTGGTAACATTTATTCAACAATGCCTTCTTATCGTGGAAATGTAAAGAAAAAATAATAATGGTATCCCTATATATTTAAAAAAAGATGAAAAGTAATAATAATAGCACTTACTCATTGTTCCTTTTTATGATTATTATAATTATTTAAATATTTATTGTAGTGGGGAGTCATGAGTGGAACATCTATGTCTACACCTTATATTGCTGGATCTATTGCCCTTTATTTGAAATCGTTAGAAAGCGATAAACGAACTGGACCTAAATTCACATTGGAACATCTTCAACACTATGCTTATAAAGCTCCTACTAAAAAGGGTGGAAAGGATCTTGACCATCCACTTCGTCAAGGTGCAGGTTTAGTCCAACTTTATGATACCATCACACAAAAAGTCCATATTACACCTGGTCAACTTGAATTTAACGATACCTCCATTGCTTCTTCAGTTTATAAAACACAAACACTTACTATCACCAATAATGGAAAACAAGCCGTTACTTATCAAGTTAGTAATAATGTATCACTTAGTATTCAACCTTATGATTTGGAAAAATCCGGCTATGCTTTTACACAACCTATTCAATTTAGTAAAACCCCTGATTCTGCTGAATTAACTTTTTCACAAACAACTATTGAACTTGCTCCTGGTAAATCTGCTAATATTACTGTCACGGTTGTTCCTCCTACTACCGATCCTAGAGAACACATTATGTATGGTGGTTATGTTCAATTCAAATCAAGCAATACAGACACTGCTTTAGATTTAACTGTACCTTACTTTGGTGTAGTAGGTAATCAAAAGGATATTCCTATTTTTGATAAGGATTACCCTTATGTTAGCGATAAGGTTGATGGAGAGACAAGATACAACGAAAGCCAAACTTACCAATTCGGAAATGGATTTGGTAAAAAGGACGTTTATTTTATCTCAAGAACTATTTATCCCTCAGGTTATTTGAAATACGAATTGCTTAATGGTGCCACTGAAGAAGTGATTGGTATTCCTTTGAAGCCTAAAAAATTTGTGCCTCGTAATAGTTTGAATAATGGTGATATTTTCAGCCCTTATCAATGGGTTGGTACTTATCAACCTAATGGTGGTACTGATTTTATTCCTACACCTGATGGTATTTATAAGGTTCGTATATCTGCATTAAAAGTATTTGGTAATCCTGAACTTGCAACCGATTATGTTACCTGGACTTCAAATAATATTGAAATTAAAAACTAATATGTATGAAAATAATAATAATAATAATTGAAACACTCATTATTTTATTTAAACGTATTAACACCATTAGACTACAATTACTATCATTTTATATTTTTAATTTAATACTCTTATGTATGATTATTTTTATTTTTATTTTTATTTTTATTTTTATTTTTATTTTTACTTTTTTAAAAATAAATTAACCGTATAATCTAATTCATTTGTTATTTTTATAAATACATATTTAAAGTTTACTGATTATTTTTGAAAACCTCGAGATTGATTTTAAGTTAATGGATTATTTTATTTATTATATTTAAAGAAACAAATTAAAATATTATGTATTTATATATATATATATATATATATAAATTGGCAGGCCGAATTGATTTGTGCAGTAAAGGTTAAGAATAAAAATGAGCATTGACGTTAAAATATAGTGTACAAACTAATGTATTACATTAAAATAAATATAAAAAGCATGTAAAAAGATGATTATTATACTTTTTAGATTATTTCCGCTAATCAAATTAGATAATTATTAAACATCAGTTATGATCTCCGGGTAAAAAATCAAATATATCTCGTTTCTTTAAATAAAATAGAGTTAAGTATATATTTAAAGCAAAATGATGAAAAAAAAAAAAAGTATATATTTCGCTTTCTTCCTTTTTCTTTTTACTTTCTCTTTCTTTTTTTTCTCTCTCTTTTTTCTTTTTTTTTTTTTTTTTTTTTTATAAAAAATAATCTTTTGAACCCTTTCCTTTCCTTTCCTTTTTTGTCATTCCTTTTATTTAATTCCGCCTTTTTTTTTTTTTTTTTTTTTTAACTTAAGTTGAAAAAATGAAGTCCTCTTCTTTTTTTCTTTTACCATTGTTTTCTATTGCAAGTTTTTTTTTAACCGGATCAGAAGCTCTTATTCAACATAAAAAATTCAAAGCAACTGGTGATAATAATGTTGTTCCTGGAAGATATATAGTGGAATTCAATACACAAGATAATGTACAATCTTTTTCTGATTCTTTAAAGTCAACGTTTGAAGACGATCTTGATGTTGTAGAAAAATATAATCACCATTTATTTGATGGACTTGTTTTTAACATAAACGATCCCGATCCTTCCTTAGTTACAGCTTCAAGTTATGATAAAAAATTGGAAAAAATATTTGATCATGATACGGTTCATGCCGTTTATCCTGTTCGATCTATTCCAAGACCTAAAGTATTCGTAACAAAAGGAAAGACACAAAGTAACGCAGAAGCTGTTTCTCCTCACCATTTAACTCAAGTCAATCGTGTTCATAATGAATTAAAAAATAAGGGTAAAGGGATTATTGTTGGTATTATTGATTCTGGTATTGATTATTATCATGAAGCCTTTGGAGGTGGATTTGGAAAAGGCTACAAGGTATGTGCTAAAAATAAATATAAATAAAGTTATATAAAATTAGATGATTTTTTATATTATCATGCATATATATATATATATATATATATATATATAAATTATTTATTTATTTAAATATTAATAAATTATAATCTTATTTATTATTGTGATAGGTGGCTGTCGGTGAAGATTTAGTTGGTAATGATTTTGACGGTAGTTCCCCTCCAAAAGTAAAAAAAGGTACTCCTCCTCTTGATAATTGTGGTGCTGATTCCGGAGCCAATGGTACGAATAAATAACAATAAAAAAAAACTTGTGATTTTTTTTTGGCTGAATATTGATTGAGAAAGTGGTTTATTTACGACGAATTTTTTTTAAAAAAAACTTGTATATATTATTGATGATAGGTCACGGAACACATGTAGCTGGTATCATTGCTGGGAAATCTGCTGTAAGTTATCATCGTAATCACTTTACTTTTTAAAATATATATGTAATAATAACAGTAAATTGCCAAAATGTGAATGTTAATTATTTATTTTTATTTTTACTATTATTATTTTTTAATTTTACTAATAGAACTTTACTGGTGTTGCTCCTGAGGCCAAGCTTCATGTATGGAGAGTATTTGGTTGTGATGGATCCACTACAAATGACGTGATTGTTAAAGCAATGCTTGCAGCATATGATTCAGGTGTCAATGTATTATCAATGTCACTTGGAAACAATAACGGATGGAGTGAAACTTTTGAATCTATTGTAGCTAGTCGAATTGTTAAAAAAGGTGTACCTGGTAAGTATTATTTTATTTACCTATTTTTAATGAAAAGAAAAAATGAACAAAATCTAATAATCTTTCTCCGTTTTTTTTTTTTTTCGTGTTCTATAGTCATAGTAGCAGCTGGAAATAGTGGAGAATCAGGCGCTTTTACTGTTGGAGCACCATCTACTGGAAAAGATGTATTAAGCGTAGCTTCTTTTGATAACGAAAACGAATTAACTGACAAATTTTATGCAAGCGGAGCTTTAAAAACTTCTATTGGTAAGACTTTTATAATATTCATAGGTTTTTTTTTTTGTTACTAATAATTTCTTTTTATATATTATTATTATTATTATTATTATTATTATATTAGCTTTCACTTATTCAACCAAAAAAATACCTCAAATTGGACAACTTGTAAATGGTGATAAGTATCCTGAAGATAATTCTAAAAAGGATTGTTCTATTCCAAGTGGTAGCATGAAGGGAAAATTTGCATTGGTAAAGTACGGACCTTGTTCTATGGAGAAAAAGGCAGATGATATAGCAAAAGCTGGTGGTGTTGGAATAATTATTTATAATGATTATGGAGAAGATGAAGTGTTTGATGGTGTAGATCTTAAATCCAAGATTCCTGTGATTGGTATTAGTCTAAAGAACGGTAAAACTTTGGTGAATGCTATTAAAAAAGGAAAGCAAACCGTAACTTTTAATGGAAAATTGTCTCCTAACCGTATTTCTACTGCTAAAACTGTCTCTTACTTTTCAAGTGTTGGTGCTTCTTATGAATTAGACCTTCGTCCTAATCTTGCTGGCATTGGTGGAAATGTTTATTCTACTTTACCCAGATACCTCGGAAAGGTAAGAACAATATATATATATAATTGCATAATGTTTTTTTTTTTTTTTTTTTTTTTGAAAAATAAAAAAAATATTAATTATTCATTATTCCTTTTTTTATATATATTTCTAATTTTTCTTTTTTTAAAAAAAAATAAAAACTGATTTTTATAGTATGGTTTTATGTCAGGTACTTCTATGGCTACACCTTATGTATCTGGATCCATTGCTCTTTATTTAAAATCATTAGAAAAGGAAAAAAAGCCAACCCCTCAATTTATTTATGAACAATTCCAAAACTTTGCATACAAAGCTCCTGTTACTGCTGGTAAAAAAGGACTTGACAACCCACTTCGTCAAGGTGCAGGTTTGGTACAAGTTTATGACACCATTCAGCAAAAAGTGCACATTACTCCTGGCCAAATTAGTTTCAATGATACTTCTTCAGCCACCAAATATAAAACTCATACACTTAAAATCACCAATCGTGGAAAACAAACAGCTTCTTATCAAATTATCAACAACGTCACACTCAGTGTTAAACCTTATGATCTTAAAGAAAGTGGATATAATTTCAGACAACCTATTACTTATACTACCGATGCTGCTACATTACGTATTTCTAAAAAGACTATCAAAGTGGCACCTGGTAAAACTATTAGTGTTAAAGTAACAGTAATCCCTCCCAAGACTAATCCTAAAGAACATGTTATGTATGGTGGCTATGTTCAATTTAAATCTTCCAATAAAAAATCATCCTTAGATTTAACCGTTCCTTATTTTGGTGTAGTTGGCAAACAAAAAGATTTACCCATCTTTGATAGATCATCCGATTTCCCCCTTCTTAGTAGTAAAGATGATGGCTCTGTAGTTTATAAAAAAGGCGAAACATTAGTATTAAGCCGTAAAAATAGAAATGCAGCAGCTTATTTCTTTACTCGTCTTCTTTATGGTACAGCCTTGATCAAGACAGAAGTAATTAATGTAAAAACTGGAAAAGTTATTGGTGAAGCTTTTGAACCTATTACCTACCTTGCTCGTAATACATTCGATTTGGATAATTATGTTAATTCTTTTAAATGGACTGGTCAATATTACCCTCTTTCAAAATTATCTTTATTACGTACAGCAGTTCCCGTTCCTTATGGTACTTATCAAATTCGTTTTAGTGCTCTTAAAGTATTTGGTGACCGTAAAAATTCAAAAGATTTTGATACTTGGGTCTCACCTAAAATTAAAGTACAAGCTTAGAAAAAAAAAAAAAAGTAACCCAATATTTATTTATTTTGTATTATTATTATTATTAATATTATTATTATTACTCAATGTAATGTATGTATGATCTTTTTACTCTTTATTTAAAAAAATAATAATAATCAAACTTTCTTAATTTATTATAATAAAAACAATTTTAATTAACTTTATTATAATAATGGCAATAATAACATAATAATAATCATTTTCAAACCGTAGTTACTCTTTCCTTTTCTTTTTAATTAAATTATTAAAATATACACATAACCATAAAATTCGTAAATCCGGAGAGAAATAAAAGTTTAAAAACCACTTCTCCTCATTATATATAGTAGTAAAAAAGAAAAAGCCCTCTTCTTTTTTCTTTTACCCTCTCCTTTAAGATATACTAATATCGAAGAAAGTCTATTTTATATATATATTAAAGTTAAATAAATAAAGACATGTGTTGTGAGCTGTAAGGAGAAAATCATATTCGCCAATTATATCCATTAGGATATGATTATCTTTCTTTCTGCATATATATGAATGTTTCTATGTAACTTGATCTAAAATAAAAAATCAAAAAAAACATACTCACATACCATATAAGGTAACCATAAGGAAGTTCGAATATCCAAAACAAGAAGATCTGGTTGTAAAAAAGGGGCCGTAAGAGAAAGAAAGAAAGTAAGAGGTCTTTATTTTTATTTTTTACTTACTCCTTCTAATGTAAACCATTATTACTAACTATATATATATTTTTTTATTATTATTATTATAAATTCTTCTATTTTATATTCTTTATTTTTCTTTTTCTCTTTCTTTTTATTCTTTTTATTTTTATAAGCTCTTGCTCTCTTTCTCTTTTATATCATTTTTATATATACATATATACATAATAAAAAAAAACCAGCTAAAAGACCCACCATATATAGAAAAAAAGTATAAAGTTAAAATACAAATAAATGAAACCCCGCCAGCATTTTCCCTTCTCTTCTGCTTTACTCTTTTTTATTGTTATTATTGCTTGTGCTGACACCATTCAAGCATATATTCAACATGAAAAGCTAAAAGGAGTTTATGATGATAAAGATACAGCTATTCTCCCTGGAAGGTATATTGTAGAATTATACGATAATGTTAATCAATCACAACAATCATTAAAAAATAAACCTAGTTTTGCTCAGTCTCTAAAAACAACTTATCATAAAGATGTACAAATGCGTGATACCTTTGACCACCCTTTTTTTAAAGGAATGACATTTGACTTTAACGATCCTAACCCTAATAACTACGAAGCTACTTTAAAAGAACTTTTAGATCACCATCAAGTAAAACAAGTTTATCCTATTAAATCAATTGCTCGACCTCAAGTTGAACCTGCCATTATGACTGACAATGTTAAATCTAATGATGTTGCTGTTCTTTCTCCTCACCACTTGACACAAGTAGATCGTGTTCATAAAGAATTAAAAAATACTGGTCAAGGAGTTACTGTTTGTATTCTTGATACTGGTAAAAATGGATAAATAAATAACTGTATATAAAGTTAATTTAATTTTATTATATATTCGTTTATACTCAATTTTTTCTTTTATCTTTTTTTTTTTTTATATTAATAGGTATTGATTATAATCATCCGGCTTTAGGAGGTGGCTTTGGAGAAAAGTTTAAAGTATGAAGATAATGAGAACCATAATAGGATGGCTCTTTTATTTTAAAAATAAATAAATAAATAAATAAATTACAACTACATAAATCATGTTTTTAACTTTTTTTTTTTTTTTAATCATTACTATTATAAACAGGTTATTGTCGGAGAAGATTTAGTTGGTGATGATTTTGATGGTACAAATGCTAACCCAAAGGTTAAAAAAGGGACACCTCCTTTAGATAATTGTGGTGAAAAAGCTGAATCTGGAGGTATATACTATATTTTATAAATTTAAGGAGAGGGAGGCGGAGGCGGGATGTAATAAACAACATTTTAAAAATAAAATAAAATTATACTAACTTCTTTTATATATCTACATATCTATCTCTTTAATTTTTTTTATTTGTATTCATTAAACATAGGCCATGGGACACATGTCGCAGGTATCATTGCTGGGAAGCTTGATGTAAGTTCTTATTATTATGGTCGTTAATTATTAAACAAAAAATAAAAATAGAATGAAAGATAGTTCATTTTTATTTATTTGGTATTTTTCTATATTTGTATTTATTTAATAGAACTATATTGGTGTTGCTCCCGATGCAAAACTTGGTGTAAGTCAATTCAAAATCAAGAAAAGACAAATGGAAATTGAATTAATAAAGAAGATTAATAGTAACATAATTATATTATATTCATTTTTTTTTCTTTTCTTTTATTCTATTATAATTAGATGTGGCGTGTGTTTGGGTGTTCAGGTAAAATCGTTATTGTATACCTATATATAAATCTAATAGTCTCTCCAACTTTTTACTTATTATATCAATATCAATATTATTTATTCATTAATTCATTCTAGGTACAACGTCTACTGACGTTATTATAAAAGGTTTATTAGCTGCTGCCGATGCTGGATGTGATGTAATCAATTTATCTCTAGGATCAACAAATTCTTGGAGTGGTGGTGCTGAAAGTGATGTACTTAATAATATTGTTAAAAGTGGTATTCCAGGTAATATGTCTATATCTATATATATACATATGTATATGTATATAAATCATATTTGGTATTATTATTTTATTTTTTTATATTAATCATGATGATTTACTAATGGTATAATATTGTTTATGTATTATATTATTATAGTTGTGGGGGCAGCAGGTAATGATGGTGCAACTGGGGCATTTACTATTGCAAGTCCTGGGTCTGCTAAATATGGTATATCAGTTAGTTCTTTTAATAATGAAAATCTACTAGTTTATTATGCTAATGTTACTGGAGCATCTATTCCAATGTTGGGTAATAATAATAATAATAATAATAATAATATTAATCACCACCACGTGTTTCAAAAAAAATATCAAAAGTTACTAATTTTTTTTTTTCATATATATTATTATTATTATTATTATTATTATTATTATTATTATTGATATTATTAGTTTTTGGGTCTGACTCTGCTCCTGAAAACTTTCCATCAGCTGGCGTAGCTATTGGTAGTAAGAATATTGAAGGGAATGAACAAGCTTGCGGGCTAACTGATGTACCTGATAATGTGAGAGGAAAATATGCTATTGTAAAGCGAGGTGGATGTCTCTTTCAAATAAAAGCTAATAATGTAAAACTTAAAGGTGCTATTGGTATCATTATTTATAATAATCCTGAAGAAGATCCTTTCCCAGCTGGCTCCGGTAGTGCTGGCATTCCTTTTCTTGGTATTGGCAAAAAAGATGGTATTGCTTTGGTCGAGTCTATAAAAAAAAATAGTGGAGAAGTCACCATCACTATTAATAAAGGTGTCACTCCTTATCATTTGTCTGTTGCTAATGTAGTTTCTTCCTTTTCTGGTGTTGGGCCCACTTATGGTATGGATCTTCGCCCTAATCTTGCTGGTATTGGTGGATATGTATATTCAACTTTACCTCAATATATGGGTTCCTGGGGAACGCTTTCTGTAAGTTTTTTTTTTTTAAAAAATAAAATAAAATATAGGCGTTTTGTTTTATATTTTATTTTATTAAACCTATATTTATTTTATTTTATTTTTATCTGTTTATTTATTTATAGGGTACTTCCATGGCTACACCTTATTTAGCTGGAACTATAGCACTTTATTTGAAATCATTAAAAGATGGTGGAAAGAATAAAAATGAATTGAAAGTAGATTATCTTTTAGAACAATTTCAACATTATGCATATAAGGCGCCATCAGTTAACGGTCAGCAAAATATTGATACACCCCTTCGTCAAGGAGCAGGGTTGGTTCAGATTTATGATACAATTACTCAAAAGATACACATCACTCCTGGGCAAATTAGTTTTAATGATACCTCATCTAATAAATTTAAAAAGCATACACTTACACTTACCAATCATGGAGATCAGATCGTTTCCTATAGCCTCATTAACAATGTATCACTTAGTGTCAAGCCTTATGACCTTGCTACTTCTGGATATACATTTACTGAACCTATTGGATATACCAATGAAGCTGCTAAATTACGATTTTCCACAACCAATATTCGATTATCACCTGGCCAATCTGTTCGCATCACTGTATCAGTCTTGCCACCAAGGACAAACCCTAAGGAGCATATTATGTATGGGGGCTATATTCAATTCAAATCGGGCAATACTAATGTCGCTTTAGATGTTGCAGTACCTTATTTTGGTATAGTTGGCAACCAAAAGGAATTACCTATTTTTGAAACGAAGCCATATGGGCTTTACCTTAGTAGTTTACCCGACGGATCAACCAGAATAGAAAAACAGCAAATGTATACCTTACAACAACAACAACCTGTTGATAATAATAAAAATGAACAAACCAATTCCGTAGTGTATTTAATATATCGATTATTAACAGGAACAGCTAAATTAACTATTGAAATTGTAAATACTTCAACGAACAAAGTCGTTGGATACGCAGCTCCTCCTTTCTCGAATTTGCCTCGTAATTCATTGGCTGCAGATAAAGCTGCTTATAGTCAAATGTGGGATGGAACTTATTTAACTAATGTGGATACATTAAAAACAAAACCTCTTCCTAAGGGTATTTATGTTTTACAAGTTAAGGCTTTACGTCAGTTCGGTGATTTAAATAATGATAAAGATTATGAAACGTGGATATCTCCAAGGATAAAAATTGAGTAAAATAATATATATATTATATCCTTTTTATTATTATTATTATTATTATTATTATTTTATGTATGTGTTGGAGAAAAATCTTTATTATTTTTACTAGTATTATTATTATTTTTATTATTATTATTGTCATTTATTGCCAGAGTATTTTTTTTTTTATCATTTTATTTTTACTTTTTTAATAAATAATAGTGATTTATAAACGAAATTCTGGATCAATTGTTTTTTTTAGAAATCACTGAGTTTCAAAATTATCAACCAATCTTTTTTATAAAAAAAACGATACAATGAAAAAAAAAAAAACGAATGATAATGATAAAAGAAAGAAAAAAAGAAGGCTAAGTAATAATAGATAAAACGTGGTTTAGTTTATTTTTTTTTTTTTAAAAAAAACTGTCAAAAGTATAAATATATTGATTACAGTCGTGTAATATTAAACTACATATTTTATATGAATGAGATCAAATTAAGTAAATTACCATATTTATTATAAATTATCATGGGTAAAAATAAAAAAAATCAAGGGGAAAAGAGTCTTTTTTATTAATTTATTATAACATAAAATGTTTATTTGATAATAAGAGCATTCTTTTAAGAAAACGGCAAATCTAGAAAATTTTTAATATTCGGAGATGAATATAAAAAAATAATAATCTTATTATAGTAAACTTCATGATGATTACGTATATTATATATATATATAAATGTTTCTAAACAATAGAAAAAAAGAAAAAAAAATTAAATACAATAAAAATGGTCATATAATGGCAAGTATACAAAAGGTTGTTCTTTTTTTTTTTCATAGATCTTTATTTTCGATTGTGGTGCCGAAAGATACACACAAAGGAATCATGTGACTTTAAAAACACCAATAAAAAAAATGAAATTTATTTATTTAAAATGCACTGACAAAATATCTTTATTTGTAAAAAAAAAAGGGTTCAAAATTTTTTTTTGAAAATACCAGGTATAATATTGGATTGGTTAAAAAAAAAAGTTCTCTAAATAATCTTTTATGCTTTTTAAAATATCACGTTTTTAAATGATTGGTTGATATTTATTAACGTTGATATCACAAGGCCCATTTTCATTCAATTGACTACTGAGCTTAAAAATAAAAAATAAAAAAAATAATCTGATAATAATAATAGACAATTAATAAGTTGGAAAAACTAATATTTTTAAAAATGGGAATAAAATGGGGGGGAAAAATATTGATGGAGTCACAAAATGGAATCTTTGGAAAGAAAAGAAAAAAAAAGAAAAAAAAAAAATTAAGAGCATTAAAAAATAACATTTTTTTTATTTTTATAATTCATTACTTCTTTCTTTTCTTTATTTTTATTTTTTAGATAACTTTAAAAACCACTATATTTATATATAATGCATCATAGACGTACATCATCCAATACATCCAATCAAAGCGGTAGTATGAATTATCCATTATTTGATTCAACTACTTCTATGTCATCGGTTACTTCATCCTCTCCACCTTATTACCACCAACCTAACCATTTATTAACTGTCCAACAACCTACTGCTAAATCATCTAATTCAAACACTTTTGTCCATAAATTATACAAGTAAGTAAAAAGGAAAACAAATAAATAATTACTATTGTTATTATTATTACGTAAAAAAAGATCAGCTGTATGTATGTCAGTCTATTTATCGTAGATTTTTTCTTTTTTTTTAAAAAAAAAATAGTATGGTATTAGATGATCAATATCAACATTTAATAGCTTGGAGTTATACAGGGTCATCATTTATTGTATGTAATATAATGGAATTCTCAAGAGATGTTTTACCGAAACATTTTAAACATAATAATTTTTCAAGTTTTGTTCGTCAACTTAATATGTAAGTGGGGAATAATAAAATAAAATAAATAATAATAATCAATTCGGATAAAAGGCAAATCAAAAAAAGGGGAGTAAATCAAGATTTGAGTGCAAAAAAAAAAAATAGCATTGTAACGGACGGAATTTAAAAAATGATACGCTTTTCTTTTATACTGACTTATTCTATTTTATATATATATATATACATGTCTATTTTAAATAGGTATGGGTTTCATAAGGTAAATAAATCACCAAGAGGTCATCGAACATTAGCCGAAAACCAAATATGGGAATTTTCACACCCAAAATTCCTAAGAGGTAGATCTGAATTATTAGACGAAATTAAACGAAAAACCATGGATACCAATGATCACCAACAAAGACAAATGAATCAAGATGTACAAACCCATATGAATATGATTCAATCATCGCAAACAGAAATGATGCAACAGTTATCTTCGTTATTCGAAAATTTTAACCATGTTGTAAAAGAATTGAATGAAACAAAGAGAAAGCAGGAATCTCAAGAAGTTTTATTGAAAAATATGATGCATTATTTATGTCAAAAAAATGAAGGTCAATTACCAACAGAATTAAGTCATTTAAATCAACACAATACCTTTTCATTAGATCATCATCAACATAATTCATTTAAAAGCGCTAATAATAATGAACAACAAAAACAACCTCCTTCTATTTTTATTACAACACCTCATTTATCCTCTTCTACATCCTCTTCATCATCATCATCTACCACGTCTCAACATCACCAAGCCATGTTAAATATGAATGACATCACACCTATTACACCTACTTCTCTTGGTCCCAAATCCCCTCATCACCACTTGACCAATTATTTACCTCCTTCTCCTAGTAATAGTACCATGTTGTCATCCGATGATGATTTAGAAAAACATCACCATCAGCAATCCAATACCAACTCTTCCTCTTCTTTATCAAACTCTCTTTATTCCCCTTCTCCATATCATCATCATCGTCGTCATTTATCCACCGGTTCTATGCCCAATCCTATTTCTACAAGTCCTGTCCATTTTAGTCAACCTTCTTCTCCACAACCTATTTTATCAAATGATAATACCACTCCTAGCTTCGATTTTATTAATCCTCATGATTCTTTAACCCATTAATTTATATATATATATATACTTTTTTATTTCTTTTTTTCCCTTAAATTATTATTTTTATTGTTGTATTTTTGTAATTTTATCCATATTGAAAAAAAAAGATATAAATCATCATCATCATTCATTTTTTTTATTATATATATATATATACACTTTTTTTTTTTTATTATATATACTTTTTTATATTTTTTTATTTTTATGATCATTATATTATATTTATTATTGTCCTTATATATTATATATATATATATATATTTATGTATTCCTCTTTTTATGTAACATTATGTTTTTTTTTTTTTTTTTTTTTAATAAAAAAAAGTAAAGCTTACGTATTATTATTTATTATTATGATTAGGATGAATTTGATTAAGAATTATGAAGTACAAAATGATAATATATATATAATAAATGATGAAAAGATTAAATTTGTGCGTGGTCTGGTATTTTTTTTTTCTAAAAGGGGGTAGGGGGTGGGTTAGTTGGCGGGGAGATTGAGAATAAAATGATTATGGGGGGAGAGAGAGAGAGAGGGAGAAATAAAGAAGTAATGGTAGTAATGACAATGTGTATAGTCAAGATATATTTGTATATATATATGTATATATATTATAAAAAAAGAAAAGGAATAGAATGGAATAGAATAGAATAGATATATAATACAAAATGGGAATAAATGGGATAAATCTAAAAATAAAATAGAAAAAAAAAAAAAGCCTTGTCTACTACTTTTTTTTTTTTTAGAATGTTAAAATACAAAATAATAACACCATAGCAAAAGCAGCAATATGTCCGTTATGATGAATTCCTTCTGATGTCGAACTACCATTATTTATTTGTAATAAACCATTAGTATCTCTTCCTTGTCCTTCTTGTTCTTGTCTTTTCATAAATAAAGGTGTCATATTATTATTATTATTATTATTACTTGATAAAAGTTGTGAAGATGATAAAGTTGGACGTGTAGCTGGTATCATGTATTGTATACTATTTGTTAGTTTATTATAATAAGGTATTGCCTGTTTAATAGTTATATTGATTATATTTTCATTAGATGAGGTGGATGTTGTAGTTAATATGGAAGAAGACTAAAATATAAAGTTGGCTATTTAAAAAAAGAACATCACTTTTGTCAAATAAAAAAAAGAAATGATATATTATTATTTACCTTTGAAAAAAATGAAGCGTTAGCTTGTATAATAAATAAACTTGTACATAATAACAAAACAATTGGAATACGCATTTAATATAATCAATATAGTATAGAAAAGTTGAATATTAAAAAATAAAAAAGAAAAAAGAAGTAAAGAAAAAAAAATTTTTGAAAGCCTCTATTTTGATCTAATTTTTTAAGCGACCGAAACCTTAAATTTTAGCACAAAAAAATTTTTTTAAGCCCACTTTGTTTGTTTGATGTTTATTATCGACTATTTTTTTAATTGATCAATAAATAATAAAAAAAAAGAAATGTTCTTTATATATGTTTTATGTTGTTTTTTTAAAAATGAAAGAAAATGAAAAAAATAAAGGTAGTAAAATCAAGTTTAGATAGTATCTAAGATAATATAATGTTGTGTTACTTTTTTTGATTTACAATATTTTTAATAAAAAAAAATATATAATAGGCTATTAAAAAACCTTAAAAAAATAGAACGAAAATTTATTCAAATGTTCTATATATATATTTGTAAAATGATGAAATTGATTTTGATTTTGATATTAGATATATTTATATATGAATCTATATATCTATATCTCTAACTTTATCCATATATCCATTTAGTAAACGTTAACATGATTTATGCTTTTTTTTTTTGATCGAATCCTTTTCAATTATCAAATTAAAAATGAAACGGAGATATAAACATCTTTTTTTTTATATCGTCTTTTGATGATAACTAATAAGAAATAGTCATCTTAGTGTGCTTGATTGAGTCAAAAATAAAAAAATAATAATATGGAAATAGCTTATCAATAGTAATAATAATAATAATAACAATAATAATAGTAGTAGTAATAATAATAATAATTTTATTTGTAATAATAAAAAGAATCAAGTAATTAATGAATGATCGACCATCAATTGGTTTATAAAATAGTAGTAGTAATGTAGTAGTCGTCCTCCTTAGTTTAATTCATTATAGTTGATGGTAAGATAAAAAAAAACTATAGTGTCGGCATTTAAACTTATATTACAATCAATAATAATAATAAAAAAAAAAAGGGAGTTCATTTTATTTTCACTCCTCTTTCTTTATTTTTATTATTATTTAATAGAGTTATTATATATAAAAGAAATATAAATATAATATATATATATATATATATATTTGTTTATTTATTTATAATAATATATTATCTATCTATCTATTTTATTTTATTAAACTATATCATTATTTGTATTAATACCATTATTATTATTCGCACTCGTACCCTAACTTACATTATAAATACATAAAACACGTTAATACAAAAACAAAATACATTTTATTTAAACCATGTCCTTTTTCAACAAGATAATTGATAAAGCAAAACATCATCACGATAATAATAATAATAACAATAATAATAACACTAGCAATAATGATAACTCAAGTAATGGTTCTTTAAAAGGTAATAGTACTAATCAACAAGTTATTGAAACGCCTACAAGAATGAGTATTGATAAACCTGGTAAATAAGTTATAATATGAATAAAACACAAAAAGAATAAGGCTAGTGGCGTATTTATATAAAGATGAGGCAAAATAAATGTATATATACGTATCATTGGAAAGAGGAAGGGGTAAATGAAAAAAAAAAAGCTCAATCATTTTATTCTTTTTCTTTCTCTTATCATTATTAGAAAATACTTCTACATATGAAAAAATGGATACACAAAGTTCTGATATTGGTAAAATAATAATAATAATAATAATAATAATAATAATAATAATAATAATAATAATAATAATAATAATAATAATAATATAAAAATAAAGGCTTAATAGACAATGATCAAATAACTAATAAATAAAATAAAAACTCATTATAATTATACATCTTTTTCATTTTTTAATCATAGAAACAGCTTCTACAGCCGTATCAATTAACACACCCGAAAAAAAACATGAAGAAAAAGGAGCAAATGGACATACAACTACCACAATAAACAATAGTACCAATCAACAACAACAAGGCTATTCAAGATCTACTCTTACTTCTGTATTTAATGATCAATCCATTTTACAACAAAGACAAAATCGTCCAAAATTAAAATTATCAGATTTTCAAATGTTACGGACTTTGGGTACTGGTTCCTTCGGAAGAGTACACTTGGTTCAATCACGTGTCAATGCTCGTTATTATGCTATTAAAGTATTAAAAAAGACAGAAGTGGTTCGTTTAAAACAAGTAGAGCATACTAATAATGAAAAACATATCTTGGAATCTGTTGCTCATCCTTTCTTGGTCAATATGTGGGGTACCTTCCAAGATACAGTTAATTTATATATGGTTTTAGATTATGTATGTGGTGGGGAAATGTTTTCTATTTTAAGAAGAAGTCAAGTAAGTAGTCATATATATAATGAGAAAAAAGTTGGATTAGAAGGACGTGAATATATAAAGAAAAAATATATACAAGATACTTATTTTTTTTTTTATAGCGATTCCCTGATCATGTTGCTAAATTTTATGCTGGTGAAGTGGTATTAGCTATTGAATATCTTCATTCAAAAGATATTATTTACAGGTAATAATATATATTAATATATAATAGTATATAATAGGAGGATGGTTAACCTATATACGTATACATATACATATACTTATTAATTATATCTCTCTATCTATCTTTTAATTTATTTATAATCCTTTAGAGATTTAAAACCTGAAAATATTTTATTGGATGCTCAAGGACATATTAAGATTACTGATTTTGGATTTGCAAAACATGTTCCTGATGTTACTTGGACTTTATGTGGTACTCCTGATTATTTGGCACCTGAAGTCATTCAATCAAGAGGTTATGGGAAAGGTATATAAATAAAGAAATAATAATAATATTAAGATTAATATATATATTATAAAAAAAGAAAGGGTAAAGAAGATGTATATATATACAAAAAATGATAGTGTCATTTATATAGTTACAAATATTTACTCATTTTTTTTTTTATTATATGGTTATTGATTCTTTTTTTAGCTGTGGATTGGTGGAGTTTGGGTATTTTAATATTTGAAATGTTGGCTGGGTAAGAAAATATGGATATAGATATAAATATAGAATATAAAAAATTTATATTCATTTTTTATTACTATCATCATTATTTATTTATTTACAATTCTTTATTTTATTTTATTTATATAGCCACCCACCTTTCTTTGATGATGACCATTTGAAATTATATGAAAAAATTCTTGCAGGACGTATAAAATGGCCCACCTATTTTGATCCTAATGGCAAAGATTTATTGAAAAGATTATTAACAGCTGATTTATCTAAACGATTTGGTAATCTTAAAGGAGGTAGTGAAGATATCAAACGTCATCCATGGTTTGATGGTGTGGATTTCAATCGTTTATTAGCTCGTCAAATTCGTCCTCCTTATGTACCTACTATTCGTGGTGATGGTGATGCTTCTCATTTTGATAGATATCCAGAATCAAATGAGCAATATGGTATTCAAACGGCTAACGATATTTATTACCATTTCTTCTCTGATTTCTAAAAAAAAAAAAAAAAACATTATCTTTATCGTATAGTTGTGTGTGTATATATGGTTTCTTTTATATATATATATATATATTAAAAAAAAAAAAAAAACGATTGTTTTTTTTTTTTTTTTTTTTCTTTTTCTTTTTTTTTTATTTGAGGGAATTGACTGGTTTATCTGTTTAATAGTATTTTAAAATAAAAAATAACGAAAATAAAAATAAAAACCTCTAAAAGCTTGATTAAAATAATAGTTTACAACAATACTAATTTAAACTAAACATACATATATATATAATGTTAAATATATCTTTTTTGAAAAAATAATAAACTTGTCATTTTTATGACTTTTTATTTATTATCATTCCTTTTTATAAAAACAAGATTATTTTTTTTTGCATGAATTCTCGATAGAAATGATATTATTTCAAAGATACCTTGCAAGCTCGTAATCAAAAAAAAAAAAAAAAAGCAAAATAAAAACCCATCCTCAAGTTGAATTTTACTAAAACCAATATACATGTCATTCTATTAACTATATAATAAATATTTTTACAAGTATTTGTATTTATTTTTAATTATATATATATTTATATTTTAATAGTGCTTCCCAAAAAGGAACTTCTTGATGCCCATTAATGAATCCATTTTGTCTTTCATATTAAACAGAAAAAAATAAGTGTTAAAAAATAGTAATACTCTTTTTAAAATTTTCTTTTAAAAAATAATTTAATAATAATGATTATAATTCAATCTATACATGTATTTATAAATAATTCAAAAAATAAAATAAAAAGTAGTAATAATAAACAAATAAATAATCTATGATGCATGATTTTTAAAGTATTGGGTCATATTTTCATATACTAAAAAGGTAATACATGTTCCAGGAAGTACACGAATGACATTTGGCGCCAGGCCTTTATAAAATCCAACGAAACCTTCTGCTGATTTGATTTTTTTAATACAATCTATTACTCCACGGTATTCATCTCTTGTTTCCCGATTCTATAAATAAATAATAGTTTGAATTCAATGACCATTCATTTTTTTGTTTTTTTGAACCACCATCATTTTATAAATACATTTGTTTTTTTATTAAGCCATCCTTGCTATTTATTTTATTTTATTACCTGTAATCGACTTCTTAAAACTTGATATGGGTAAGTGGTAACTGCTGCAGTTACTTTAGAAGACATGGCCATCAATAAATATTCACTTGTACTTAATTTAGCATTTAATTCATCTTTAGGAATTTCACCTTGTGCATATTTTATATCATTTCTCCATTTTTTCATTTCTTCATAAGCCATGAATTGAATAGCACCATGCGAAACACCAAATAAGGCTGGCACCATCCCACGATATAATCCACGGATCCCTTCTTCTTTAGTTAATCGTATCAACCCATCTATTAATCCTTTATAAGCATCTGGTGTATATCTTGTTGTTGTACACATTCTAGTTTTTATCACCCATAATGGATTAGTCATAACAGCTGTGACAGCACCTAATAATATTATACACAGTAAACAATAATAATAATGATCATCAATATATATATATATATGTCACTTTTATTATTTTATTTTTATTTTTTGTACATTATCTTTACCTGCTTCAGCTGACGCTAATAGATGTTGAAAAGCTGATAATTTTCCTTGATCATCCTTTTTCATATGCTTTTTAATAAGACTGTACCTAAAAAAATAAAAAAAATAAAACATCCCCGTGAGAAAAAAAATCCTTATGTCTACTTGTCAAAATATTAAAATAAGCTAATAATTATCCTATTTTTCTTCTACTTACCACCAAAAATAAAATCCCCAGCTTGCAGTAGCACCAGCTACACTTGGTGTTACACCTCTATATAACCCTCTGCTTATACCTTCTTGCTGTACGATATCTTTGAATGATTTTATAGTTCCTCCAATAAGTGGTCGTTTGGTTGAAGTTTTGGCAGCATCCACTATATATATCCATATTTTCAACAATAATAATAATAAAAAGATATATGTAAAATAATGAAATTAGTTTCAGTATCTTTTAACCCTTGACTTTTGTTGTTGTGCCTGATAATAACTATTGTTATTATTTTTGACATAAATCCTTTTTTTTATTTTTTTTTATTTTCTTTCTTTTATCACTAATATCACTTTTTCTTCCTTTTTTCAAAATAATAGTACTCTCTATTACCTTGAAATCTAATTTTAATAACGTCTAATGGATGTAAAATAGCAGTTGACACTAAACCAGCTCCAAAACCGGCTAAAGCTTGATCCTAGTTAATATAATAATAGAATAGAATAGAATAGAATAATAAAAAAGGTCAAATTAGAGATTTATCCTTTTTTTAAAAATACCATTATTCATACAAGTAATAATAATTTTAATCATAAGTAGCTTTTATTCATTTTATTTCATTTTATTTTTACTTTGTATCCTTTACCGTATGAGGTGATCCTGTAAAAGATTTAGTCATTATTATTTAAAAGTTGATAATAAAAAAAGAGAAAAAAAAAAAAGTATTAAGAAAAAAAAAATTCAAAAAGCCTTTTTTTAAAAAGCGGAGTTTTTTTGCAAACCTTAATTTTTTCTTTTCGCAAAAAAAGGTTTAAATTTTTCTTTTTTTAAAATAAAAGTCGCTATGTTCCGCTTTCCTTCGAGTAAAAGTAAGAAAAAAATGAGAATTTAGTCTATATTTTATTAGTAAAAATTAAACCATTATACTTATTTAAAATATATATATTGAAAATACAAGCTATTCTGTAAGTATCATTGTTTTTAAGCGAAGCAGTTTCATCACTAATATTTCTGGGAAGTACTTCAGGCACACAATACTTTTTTTTTTGTAATAAAAATGCATATTTAAGTTATTTATGCTTCTTCAATTTCATTAACCAATATCTAATATTAGTCAATCTACTGAAAATTCTGGTCAGCTGTTTTATTATTTATAAATTTATTTGAATATTTAGTTTGAATATGATTCTTAAAAAATTATCCTCATATGTCGATGATCATTTCATGAAATTTACATTACATATAAAAATTGACAGTATCATTGATCGATTAAAATTTCATATCAATTGATCTGTTGTTTATGGAGATAGATAAAAAATTTAATTTAGACAAGGTTCTTTAAATTAATCCACAGTTATCTATGATTATTTTATGGGAAATTAAACTGTATATAGAGATAAGGCAGTTTATTATTATTATTTCAAGTTATTTTTTTAACTCTACAAAGTAAAAATAAAATAAAATAAACTATTTGGCAATACAGTTAAAAAAAATGAAAAATTAAAACATATTGTATTATTGTACATAGATAAAAATAGAATATTATTCAATTCCCATTGTTTTATATTAATTTATTAAAAGCTATTATATATATAAAGCTTTTAAAAAGCAATTGCAATCGTATAATAAAGTTCATAATAATTGGTTTTTAAAAAAAGATAATATTAACGTTGAATATTTCCATTATATTCAACGCCCATTGCATATTTCATGATTTCATTCTATTGAATATATATATATATATATATATTAGTAATTAATGATTATATATACATACTTCTTTTATACTATTTATATTCTTCATTTAGTTTACCTTAACAAAACTCATATTATTCACTGTTGAAAGACCTAAAGATCTTATCCAAGTGACAGGTCCAATATCATTACTGAATAATCGATGCATTTTATCACAAGCACTAATCATGACAATATTACGAATATATCGATCTGCTGCGTAATTCTTTAATAAATGAATGCTACCAATGTCTTGTCCTTCTTGTACACCCTTTACTAACACGTTAGTTAATGATTCAATATCTAATAAGCCTTGATTTAACCCTTGTCCAGCCAATGGGTGTGTCGTGTGAGCTGCATCTCTATTCAAAATGTATACACATATATATATGTGTAAGTATAAGTTTTTCTTTTTCATTTTCATTTTTTACTATTTTTTTCTTGTTTGATTGTCATTCTTCAATTGTATATACTTTACCCTACAAGAGCAACACGGTCATAAATATATTTTTCAGAATTTCTTAATCGAAGAGGAAAACTTGCCCGACTTGACGCTTGAATTCCAGTTACTTTGGGGGGTAAAAGAATAGAAGAAGATTGGTTCATAACTTGGTCCCGCCATTCAACTTCTGAAGCCAATGCTGGGAATTCATTATCACTCAATTGTTTATAAAAATAATCTAAATCAACATGGCTTAATCGAAAAGCAGCGTTGACTAATTGTACAAAATCATTTTCTGATACATTTTTAAGTAATTTGGCTAAATGTGGTTTTGTTGACCATACCATGGATGCATATCCTTCGCCCATCTATAAAAAAAAATAATGAGTACTTTTTTTTAAAAAAATATCATTATTGTTATTGTATGTATATAAATATTTACTGGTAACATTGCAATTGGGCCTGTTGGTAAAAATCGCTGCCAAGCTGTGTGATGTTCTAATGAATCTAATTTTAAAGTTGCCACTACACCTTGAGCATCATAATCCCAGCCTAGTGATTCTATGTTAGCATAAGTTCTTACAGGGCTGTTCGCTCCATCAGCGCCAATCTATTAATATAAATGTAAATAAATATTTTATATTTAGAAGAACAATTAATTATATATGTATATATGTATATGTGAATATGTGTATATATCGTCTTATATTTCCTTTCTTTTCGTTTTTCTCTCTATTTATTTTTTATTTTTTTATTTACCAATAACTTGGCTCTAAGTTCAGTTCCATTTTCAAGTTGAATGGCTGGCCAATCAGATAAATCCAATGTATGCTCATTATCGTTATTATCGCTGGTTACAGATTTCTCTTGTATAGATGATACGCGTGCTTTTTGTAAAATATCTACTTGAGCTCCATTTGTACGACATTGCTCCAATCTTTTTAATAAAGCATGTTGTAAATGAGTATTTTCTATCATATAGGCAATAGTTGTTGTATCATCGTTTATATTAGTGTTGTTGTGATTATAACCCATTAATTCTTGAGAATCAAAATGAATACTGGCGCCAGTAACACCGTCCCATACTTGCATATTACTATATGGATTTGTTCTATCATTATATAAATGTTCCTTAACACCAATGCCTTGATATATAAAGTAAAAATAGTAAATAGTAAGTATAATAGTTAATAGGTATATATAATTATATATCTCTCTCTTATCGATTATATATATATATATATATACATATATTATAATTACTATCATTACTTACTATCTAAAAATCGCATAGATCCAGGTGTCAAAGATACAGTACGATTAGAATATATATCCTTTTGTGGTGTCCAATTTAAAGTTGAAGTCAAATCCATAGCTTCTACCAAAGCGACACGTTGATGTTGTAAAATAGGATTACTAGCTATGATATAGTATTAAATATATAATATCCATTTATATACGCTTGAACAAAAAAAGAATTTATATATATATGCTTTTTTATTATCATAATATATACAACTTATTATTTTATACGAGTACCTATAGAACAAGCAAGGGCTGTACCAGCAATACCTCCGCCAACAATAATGACATCGTAAGCATTTTTTAAATCAGTTTCTATCGAATAAAAACGTCTGTTTTTAAAGAGAATATTTTTTTTTGATATGGTCGATAAACGATTTATTCTTAAAAACATGACTTTTCTATATATTTTTTTAATTAAAAAAAAAGGAAGAAAAAAAGGAAGGACAACAAAAAAAAAAATACTAGCATAAGTTAAAAGCCAGCATTTTTTATTTAAAAATCTATAAAAAAAAAAAATTCACGCGAACCGCAGCTTTTTTATATCACTTTGCTTTTTTTTTTTTTTTTTTTTTTTCGTTCTTTTCTACTTTATCTTTTTTTTTATTGTTATTGTTACCTTTATTATTCTATTTAAAAGCATATGAAAATAGAATATGGTAGATCAAACTATGGATTCAATCGAAGAACAATTTTCTTCACAAATTATTGAAGAAGAAGATTTATTTTTTGATGATCCTTCTTTTATGGAAAGCGACGACGATGAATCTACAGCTCTTTTTGAAGAAGCGGTTGCTCAACATAATAGAATAAACGATCATCAGCAAGATAGTAATGATTCTCAAAATGATACTTTACGTTCACGTTTAGCTGGGCCCTCTGCACATAAAGTAATATAATTATCATTATTATCATTATATTTATCAAATAAAAACATGGTTAAATCGAAAATAAAACATGTTACTAACCAGTGTTTATATCATTATTTATTATTTCGTGTGAATAGGCTGGTTTGGATACTATAGATAAAAATGAAGTAAATCGCATTATTTATGAAGCCTCAAAGGTAGTTTATTTGTATTTATATCTATCTTTATTTATATATAAAAGAAAAATAAAATTATATTTGGTTTACAAAAAAAAAAAAACTATAATTAAAGTTTTCATTGTTAGGGATCGGCCTTTTTTGAAAATGAAAGAAAACGTGATGAGGCCCTGACAAAAAGAATTGATGAAATGTTGAAACGATATGATAAAATAAAAAATTTGGATTTATCATTTGAAAAAAAAGTTGTAGATCATAAAGTAGGTTACAGTTTTAATTATAAATTTTTATAATAATGATAATACTCCAATTGTAATGAATGAATTTACTTTTTATATATATTTACATTATAAATTAGATAAAGGAAATGGAGTCAAGTAGGGATTTAACGCAATGTATATGTCATATAGATATGGATGCCTTTTATGCTTCTGTAGAAGAATTAGATGACCCATCCTTAAAAGAAATTCCAATGGCTGTAGGTGGTATGTCTATGTTATGTACAAGTAATTATTTAGCGAGAAAAAAAGGTGTTCGATCGGTAAGACTAAAAGAAATAAAAAGACAGGTTTCATTATTTAATAAAGTGTATTAAATTTATTTATTTATTTATAAGGGTATGCCTGGGTTTATTGGATTGAAGTTATGTCCTGAATTAAAGCTGATTCCGTTGCATTTCCCAAAATATAGAGCTGCATCTAATAAAGTCAGAGCTATCTTTGCAAAATATGATCCTGATTTTTTACCATTGAGTTTAGATGAAGTAATTCACGAGATATAATACATATATATGTGCCTTTGTATCTGCTTGTGTTTGATATTAATTTGTTTATTTATTTGATTTTTTTTTTATTTTCTATAGGCTTACTTGAATTTAACAAAGGTAAGGTCAGAACGAATGTAGTTGTGAAGCTAATAATAGAATTTTTATATGTATATGTAATTTTTATTATTTGTATTTATTATTATAATTTATCATTTTATAGTATCTTACAACTACTACTCTATCGCCTTCTGAAGTAGTTCAAAATATTCGCGATGAAATTTTTGCTGAAACACAATTAACTGCTAGTGCTGGTAAAATAAATAATACGAATTTAATGCTCCCTCTCTCTCTCTCTATATATATATATATAATATAATGATAAAATTTACGTTAATAGAATCAATCATTCCCATTTGTTTTTATTATTATAATAATAATTTTAGGAATTGCTTCTAATAAGATGCTTGCCAAAATATGTAGTGATATGAATAAGCCAAATGGGCAGTACTTTTTACCAATGGACCGTGCTAGTATTATGGCATTTACAAAAGATCTTCATTTAAGAAAGGTATTGAGAATAATATGAATGATATAGCTTAGTATAAATATATAATTAAATCTTTATTAATTTATAAATATATATTCATTTTGTTTTTTTTTTACTTATTTTTTAATTACAACTATCATATTAAAAGGTATCTGGAATTGGTCGTGTTACTGAACGAGTTCTAGAATCACTAGATGTAATAACTTGTGGAGATGTTTATAATAGACGAGCTATGCTTTATAAACTCTTGAGCCCAATCAGTTTTAAATTTATGATTAAATGCTATCTTGGAATTGGATCTACTTTTTTAAATAATGAATCTGAACGTAAAAGTATTAGCGTGGAAAGGTAAATAAAGATACAATATATAAATATATATATAATAGAATAAAACAGAATGTACAACTAATCAATTCATTTCTTTCTTTTTTCTTCTTTTTGTATCAATTTAAAATAGAACATTTTCACCAATTTCTGATAAAATTACATTATATAATAAAGTAGATGAATTGTCAAAATTATTAGCAGAAGATTTATTAAAATACAACTTAAAAGGGAAAACAGTTGGTATTAAATTAAAACTAGATACATTTGCGGTAAGAGCAAGGGCAAAAACGTTTCCACATTATATCAGTGACAGTAAAGAGATTGCAAAGATTGCCAAAAAGGTACATATATTGATAATGAAATAATAATAATCTTAAAAATAAATAAATAAATACATTATAGCCATCACGCTGAATTTTTTTTTTTTAAAAAAGTTATTAGACAACGAGCTACCTATATCGATAAGGCTTATGGGAATTCGTATGTCCACATTAAAACCAAAAGCCAATGATGATTATGGGGTGAAGAAAGTAACTATTTTATTTTTAATCTTTTTTCATGAAGAGTGAATATATATACATGTAATCTTATTTATTAACCATCAATGTTATTATTATTATTATTAATAATATTATTTTTATTTAGTATTTCACCAAAATCACATCCGATAATGAAGTAAGCACCTTACCCAGTAAACGAAAAAATGATGATATAAATGACACCGTGACAGAATCGATCCCATCATCATCATCATCATCATCATCATCATCATCAACTATACCAGCCTACTTGTGTCCAATATGCAATAGGACCCTTCAATTAGATAATAAAAAAATGAACGACCATATTGATGATTGTTTAACAAAGATTGAAGTCAAGGAAATATTAAAAGAACAAAATAATAGTATTCCCAACAATGATTTTATCGATAACAATAACAGCGATCATAGTAATAGTAATAAAAAAAAGAAAATTAATGATGGGAATAAAATAAAATCATTATTTGATTACTATAAAGATAAACCTACTTAGATTAAGATGAAACTAGATTTAATTTGATGAATAAAGTTTTTTTCCAACATTTTTTTTTTACCCCATTTTTTTCCAGCTTTTTCTCCGAATTGACTTTAAATCTCCACTTTTTAGTAGAAACTCTAATTCGTTCAAAGGATAAAAGTTTTTTTTTTTTTTTTTTCTCTCTTTCTTTTATTATTATTTATTATTTTTTACTTATATAGATATATATCATGGTTAGTACACAATACAATAGAAAACCTGTCCCTATATTTATTGTTATGGGTGTAGCTGGTTGTGGAAAAACAAGTGTTGCCGAAGAACTTCAATTACTTTTGAATTGTGATTATGTTGAAGGTGATTCTCTTCATCCTAAAGAAAACGTTGATAAAATGACTTCAGGTAAGAAAATAAAAAAAAAAAAAAATATGAGAGATAAAGAGAGATTAAGATGTATATGCTTTATATATATATATATTCTAAAAAAAAAAAAAAAAAGATGAGAATATTAAGCGTTTGTGTAATAAAAAAAGAACATGTCATCCTATAAAAGGAATGATCACTTATGTCTAATTTTTTTTATTCATTATACTGATTTTATTATTTTTTTTTTTAAAAAAAATAACAGGTATACCATTACAAGATGATGATAGATGGCCATGGTTAAGAAAGATCCGAGATACTATTGAAGCTCATGCTAAAACATTATATGACCAAGAAGAAGAAAAAGGAAGAGCTTTAGTTGTAACTTGTTCGTCTTTAAAAAAAGTATATAGAGACATATTATGTGATGTACCTAAAGAATTGGCTACAGTGACGTTTGTTTATTTGAAGGGAACTACTGATTTATTAGCAGAAAGAATTGGAAATCGCCAAAGTCATTTCATGTCAGCCTCTATGCTTCAATCTCAATTAGATACCTTAGAAGAACCCGATCCAAAAACGGAAAATGTCATTATTACTTGTATTACACCTGAACCAAAAATCATTGCCGCTGATGTTTTAAAACAGCTTAAACATTAAAAAAATAGACAGTTTGTATAAATAATAATAACAGTAATGGTAATACATTATATATATATATATATATATTAATATATATTTATTTATAGTTTATATAGCCTTTTTATTTATTTGTAATATTGTAAATAAAAACATTATAATGCCTCTTGGCAACTTAATTTTTTAAAATCAGCCATAATTATTTTTAGACATAAAAAAATATATATTTTTTCAGTTTTTTAATCTTTTTTCCTGACTCTTTCTCTTTCATATTTTTGTTACTTTACACTTTATTTTTATTTTCATTATTATTATTTTATACCAAATAACATTCCTTTCAATACCCTTTATATATTTATTTTGAACCAATGACTTCAGCAGAGATTAACAGTGAACAAGTAAAAGAATTATTAGGCTGGACAGAAAAGTTGCCTAAAAAAAAGAAAGTTATATTTCAACGATTAAAAGAATATCAAAAAATACTTGAAGCAAAACAAAAAAGAACCCAAATTTATGAATGGACCGTGTTAGCACTTGAAAGACAATATCAACGACGCTTATGTGAAGACCGATTTTTAATATCTCATCAACAACAACAAAGCCATATTCAAAGTATTCAATTAAATATACAGCACTGTGAAAAAAAGTTGGAGCAATTAAAACAAGATTTACAAAAGCAGCAACCTCAACTTCAGGCAGCCAGACTTTATGCAACAAATAGAAATGATAAATATAAAAAGCGTCAAAAACAGTTTCATAATTATAGTAAATTGCCTATTATGAAAACAGTCTATAAAAAAAAATATCTAAGAGCTCAAGCGAAAAATCAACAAGCTGAATCACAAGTTAGTGAATTACTTCATAAAATTGATACTATTAAAGCAAATCAAGCACAAGTATCACAACAAATGCGTAGCTATCAGCAAGAACTTAATGAATTCCAACATAAAATACATCTAATCCAGGAACGAATACAAAAAAATGAACAGTTATTAACAAAATGGTTAAAAGGATTTAGTTATTGGCGTGAAGTTATGGGCCCTATATATTTAACAGTAGAACAACGAATTGTAGCGGTACAGCACCTTGTTCAACAACAAAATAATAATAATAAAAGTGGGTCATCATCAAAACAACAACAGCAATTAAATGCTACTTTAAAAGCATTTCAATTGATTTGTAAAGAGTATGAAGAAAAAGAATCGTTCGGGAATCAGCAATTTTCTTTAGATAAAGTAGATTTTGATTGTGCAAAATGTATGCAATTCATTGAACAAGGGAAACCATTACCTGATAAATCCAATACAGCAGATATTCTTTGTGAAGCTTGTTATCAACAGCATCGTACCACCATGATTATTAAAAAGAAATTAGGCTTTTTACAATCCAACCCATCCAAATCATTATCAGATACCTCATTTTCTTCAATCTCTACCACTTCTTCTTCTTCTACCGCTTCTTTAATAACCCCACCTACTTCAAGACAACCTTCTTTTGTTCATGATCCTTCTTCACTATCATCTCCTCCACCCCCTCCATCAGTACCTCCTAAAGATCATCATCATCATCATCATCATCTTGAACCTTCTCCTTCTGCTCCATCTAAACTTGAATTATTAGATAAGCGTATCACTGCATAATTTATTTATTTTTTAAGAAAAATATGATAAAAATAAAAATAGTATATATGTATAAAGCCGTTTTTATTATAGTTTGAATGAATGATAAATGATATTGTTGTACATATTTACAAATGATTTTTAAATAAAATAAATTAAAATGATAATATTAATTTTCAGACAAGTCTTCTTTTTTCTTGATAGATTTTTTCTTTTTTTTAAGATTAGATTTATCATGTTGTTGATCTTTATCTTTTTTTACTGTACTTTGTTGATTCTTTTTATTATCCTGTTGGTTATTTTTTATTTTACGTTGCTTTTTTATACTTTGGTAATCAAAACAATCATCTGGATGTAGAAAAATACATTTTTTACCAAAAGGGCATGATTTTCCATTTCTATAAATAAATAATATATAATTTAATAATAGAATAGACTTGTAATTAATAATATAAATAAAAATAAAAAATACCTATTTTTTTAATTTTGGTTTTAATTTTCTCCTTATAATTATTAAATTGATACGTGGAATCATTTACCTACAGTTCATGAATGGGTGATAGTATTTACAGTGATTATTTGTACAGCCAGGCCAAAATTCACATCTTGATTTATAACTAGGTATATAAGGTTGTTTTTGCTGATGAATGATCTCTGAACGTGTCATTGAACTTTTAGTAATAGTATGGTGGTTATTGCTTTTAATTGCTAATGTTGAAGAAGTTGGAGATGATCTTGTTGTTCTTTTAGAATTATTCTCTTTCATACTGGGTATATCATTACTTGCGTTATTTCCCTTTTCAATAATTGATTTGGTAACTTTATTTTTATTACTGATACTAACTGTATGATTATTATTATTGATGGTGGTGATGCAGGTGATATTTTTCTTTAAACTGATATAATTATTATTTCTATTGTCATGATGGATAATATTATTTTCTTCTTTGTCTTCATTGATAGTTGATGATTCTTTTAAGGAATTATGATTTAAATCGATTTTATTATTATTATTATTATTATTATTATTATCACTACCGATACGGCTATTGTTAGAATTGGTAATAGTTGATAGTTCTCTTGTAATGTCTTGAGTTAAGTGAGTGGCAATGTTGTTATTGTTAATAGGTGCATATATATGGTGCGCATCTGTAATGATATTATTTCTAGTTGATAAAGGCTGAGTTTTTGATTCTTCTTTTTTAATTTGACTTATACTAACCGTTGTCTTTTCATTATTATTATTATTATTACTATTGTTACTTTCTAAAATAGTGATTGGTTGTTTCTCTTTTTTTCTTAGTTGTGTATTTTTTAATAAATAATATAAAACAAAAGCGATGATTACGAATGAAATAATTATAATGGTATATTTAGTAATAAAAAAATAAGCTAAACTATTTACTTTGGTAAAAAAACGAATCAACATGATAAATATAATAAATAAAAAAGAAAGAAAGAGAGTGTAAAAAAAAAAGTGTATTAAAAAAATATATCCATATAATACAAAAAATGGCGGCGGCGTTTAAATTTTTATTTCAACATTTTAAAAAAATAATTTCGGCTGGGAATAGATAGAACTTCCTCTTTCTTTTTTTTATTATTTAAAAATGGGTAAACTATATATATATATTTACTTAAAACTCATTATAACTTCATTATTATGGAATGGTTGATGACGACTATAATGGACATTATTACTATTCAATGGATGGATGGATGGATGGATGGATAAATGGATAAACTAGAAAAAGAAAAAAAAATCGTTATATTGGATGGATACAATAGGAACAAAATAATCTATTTTAATATATATATACACCTCAGCACTTTATTATATATTATATTACGCCGTTTTCTATTTACTTGATAGTATTATTATTCAGTTGTCAACCATTCCATTTTAAAAAAAAAAAAAAAAAAACGAAGACCTTTTTTTGTTTAATTACGCATATATATAAAGATAAAAAATATGTATAAAATATATACTGATATAATTACCATTATATATATATATTATTTTATTCTATTCCTTTAAGGTCAACCTTCTGGTTTGAATGCCGCTCGTAAGTTGCGTAACCACCGTCGTGAACAACGATGGGCCGATAAGCAATACAAGAAGCGTGCTTTAGGTACTGCTTTCCGTTCTAATCCTTTCGGTGGTGCTTCTCACGCCAAAGGTATTGTTCTTGAAAAGATGTAAGTTAATATAATATATCACAATATAATAAAGAAAAAATAAAGAGAGAAAGGAAAGGAAAAAGATATCGATATCGATGATTTGACATGAATATTGATTATTTTTTTTAAAAAAATTCCTTTTTTTAAAAATATAGTGGTGTTGAAGCTAAACAACCTAACTCTGCTATTCGTAAGTGTGTTCGTGTTCAATTAATCAAGAATGGTAAGAAGGTCACTGCTTTCGTTCCTAATGATGGTTGTTTGAATTACGTTGATGAAAACGACGAAGTTTTAATTGCTGGTTTCGGTCGTAAAGGTCGCGCTATTGGTGATATTCCTGGTGTTCGTTTCAAGATTGTCAAGGTTGCTGGTGTCTCCCTTCTCGCTTTATACAAGGAAAAGAAGGAAAAGCCCAGATCTTAAACTCCTTTTATCCTTATTGTTTTATTTTATATATATTGGTTGTGTGTCGTTTTCGCTTTTTTATGAAAAATATATATATTCAATAAATATTTTATTTTTGACATGATCCACTATTTTTTTAATATGTATTTTATGTATGTATATAAAGATAAATGTTAATATGACTTATTAAAAAGAAAATAACAATAGCAGCCGTAATTTTTTCATTCATTGCCTAAGAAAAAATAAGAGAATATTACAGAATGGAAAAAGTAAAAGGATAAACACATTCATTATTTTATTAGTAGCTGAAATAAAAATAAAAATAGTAATAGCAATTGTGATTTTTTATAATTAATAATTAAATAAATATATATTTTTAAACAAAAAATTATATTTTATAGTACAAGATGGTTAATGTAATTTTTCGAAAAAAATTATAAAGGCATTGTAAATGATCATCCAATGAATATCCTAAAAAGCTGTCGGAATGTTAAATTTTCACTACAAATTTCTGGCACATTCTTTAAAAAAATTATAAAGTGCCAGCATTTTTTTTTTTGCACACCTTCCTTTCTCTTCTCTTTTTGTTTTTGTTTTTATTTTTTACTGCCATACTTCTTTTTTGTAAAAATAATAATAACTAGCACATATATAAAATTATATTAATCTAACAATGGGAAAGAACTATTATGATATTCTTGGTGTATCAAAAAGTGCCGATGAAAACGAAATAAAGAAAGCCTATAGAAAACAAGGTAAGAATTAGTATATATATATTTTTATAAATAAATAAATTAAAACACATTGTATACAAGTATAAGAATACTAATATATATAAATTATTATATATTCATTCCTCTTCTTTTAGCACTTAAATGGCATCCTGACCGTAACAAAGATAATGAAAAAAAAGCTAAAGAAAAGTTCCAAGAAGTATCTGAAGCCTTTGAAGTATTAAGCGATAAAAACAGACGAGCCATATATGATCAATTTGGAGAAGAAGGGCTCAAAGGTGGAGGCGGCGGTGGAGGTGGACCTTCTGGTTTTAGTAGTGGCGGATTCCCAGGTGGAGCAGGTGGATTCCCAAGTGGTTTTGGATTCCCAGGTGGAGGTGGAAGTACATTTACATTTACTTCAGGTGGACCCGGTGCTGGTGGTATGCCTCATTTTCAAGGATTCCAACCCTCATCTGCTGATGATATATTTAAGCAATTCTTTTCTTCCTTTGGTGGAGGTGGTGGATCAGGTATGGATGACCTTTTTGGAAGTAGCAATGACATGCCTGGTAGTTTTGGTAGTGGATTTGGTGGCTCACCTCGTTCAAATGGTATGCCTCATGGATTTGGTACCGGGAGATCTTCCTCTCATCAACACCAATCATCTTCGTCTCAACAAGATAATAAACCTCCAGCTATTAAACGTCCTTTACCTGTTGCATTAGAAGATTTATACACTGGTACAACTAAAAAATTAAAAGTAACACGTAAAATTCAAACTGGAGCAACTACCGATAAAATATTAGTGATTAATGTTAAACCAGGATGGAAAGCCGGTACAAAAATTCGTTTCCCTGGTGAGGGTGATGTCATGGAAAATGGTCAAGCACAAGATATTGAATTCATTTTGGAAGAAAAACCTCACCCTGTATTTAAACGAGATGGTGATGATCTTTTAGCCAATGTCAAAATTACTTTAGCAGAAGCTCTTAATGGATTCTCCAAATCAATCACTTTATTAGACAAGTCCACCTTACCTTTATCTTCAACAGGTGTTACACAGCCAGGACACAAAGCACGAATAAGCAAAATGGGTATGCCTAATTCAAAAACCGGTGGTCGCGGGGATCTAATTATTACCTATCAGGTGGAATTACCTACCAATTTATCAACAGCTCAAAAAAATAATGTCATTCAAGCTTTATCATAATTAATATATATATAATTATTATTATCATCATTTTATTCATCGTATATCTATCTACTTAAAAGTACATATGTATATAGTTTGTATTTTATTTTTATTCTTACCATTTTTTTAATTTATTATATATCCATTTTTTTAAATATACTTGATTGTTATTTTTTTCTCATTAACTTAAAAATTAAAATAAAAAAGTTATAACTTATTGACTATTTTCATTCTTTAATGTTTCTTATATTATTATTTTATATATACGTATAAATGTATATATTAAAAGAAATGATTAACTTGGAAGAGTTTATATACATATTTTTTTTCAATTGGTTTATTGTAATAAATTGTCACAAAGCTGAAATAATAATTAGAATTTCTAACGTACACGTTCAAATATATTTATAATTACAAGAACATACTTCTATAGTACTTTATTTCTATAAAGTATACTGTGTTTATGTGTTTATATGTTTTTATATACTTTTGCAAATGGTGATAGAAAAGGCAAAGCCTAATTGGGAAGTAGGTGACCACAAAAAAAAAAAAATTATTAAAATAGACTTTTTTTAAAAAAGATTCTTTTATTTTTCACTTTGGTATTTTTTCTAGCTCTATTTTTTTTTTTTCCTTTTTATAATGAATAATATACCTAATGAAATCATTCAAAATATATTATTACTATTATCATCAAGACATGCTCTACAGTGTTCATTAGCATGCAGGAGTTTTTATTTAGCATCCCGTAATCCTATACTATATCATACAATAGAGCTTTATTCTCGCAGCCAACTGGAAAAGTTTATAAAACTAGCAACTACAATAAAAATATGTGAAAAACCAATTGGTCATTGGGTACGTCGCGTTAAACTAGTCTATCCTTTTTATAAATATAAACCAACTTTTGAAGATAGCAAATTGATACATGTAACCTGTCCTTATATAATCTACATTGAGCAAGATTTACTTTTTCCGTATATGGATTATTTAACGGGATATAAATATTATAACAACAACAATGAGGGCAATAATGAAAAGTAATGGATAGACTATATTTATGATAATTCAGTTTCACTACAAATAATGCTTTCATTCGATGATGATCCTACTCTTTATATTGAAACAGATGAACATGAACAATGGCACAAAGAACTTATAGGTACATTTAATGATAATGTGGAAGAATTAATAAATAAAGGAAATGATATAGAGTATTATGGAAAAAAAATTGGATTTACAAGAACATTTTATCAATTGAAAGAACTTTGTTTGGATTTTGACATCTTCAAATACGATTTTACTTATGAATTGGATGAACGTACTTTGGAAGCCATCCATACATCTTGCCCTTTATTGGAAACTTTATGTTTATCTGGATTTATAATGAATATCTCAGCTTTTTATAACTCATTACCGCAGTCATCACCGTTTCTACTATCATCTGATAAAAATCAACATCATTCGACTAGGTTTATGCCCCTCCCTTTACTTAAATCATTAAAACTAGATGAAGTAACCTTATTACAAGTTGAGTGTTTTGATTATTTAAACTTAAAATACCCACAACTAGAATCGTTGGATATATATTTAGAATGGGATGATCTATTTTATCGCGATAAGGATCGCTACATAAAGGCACTATTTAGTCTGATCACCAATCACAAATATTTAAAAAACTTAACTATTAACGATATGTTACTTGCGAATCAATTTCCGTACAATATGCTAATACAATGGCTTACTTTCAATCCCACTCAACTCGAGAAATTGGAATTATATTCCACCGATATAGTATTCATAGATGAGCAATACAAAAAGCAACAAATACAACAGAATTTAATAAAGTCGAATCTTGGTGATGATCATATCATGAAGGAGCTCCATTTAAGACAGGATTATTTGGACCATTTAACAGATATTAATATACAAGTCAGATCACCTATTAGTACATTGGATTATTTTTTAAGGGAAGGAAAACGTACAACAGCTTCTTTATCAATAAATAAAATACAGCTTACTGGTAATTATTGTACTTTGGATTATTTTTATTTTTATGATTGGTTGGATGCTTTTCCTAATTTAAAAAAACTATCATTAAAAAACATCTGCGTTATTGGAAATGAAAATGAAAAAGGCAACAAAAAACCTTATGTGCTACAAGAGCTTGGTTTACATCAATCAAATGTTAGGCTAAAAAAGAATATAACTGAAATCTGTCAAGCTTGTCCGCTATTACGTTTTTTGGAATTGGATGATATAGGGTATGTAGATGCTTCAACACCTTTATCATTAATACATCGCCAACCTTTATTAGATGATGACTCCTTTAAACCAATCAATGAATTGGTACTTATAGATGCTCCTCAATTAAAATTAGATAGATTATATATTAACAATATTCAATATGGATCTTTTAAGCCGGATATTCCAATAGAACCATCAATACAGCAATATGCAACCCAAAAATTAGTTGTAAATGAAATTGGATTAAATAATACATTTCATATTATAAAAAGATATAAAGCGGCTTTTTTCAACTGTATCAAAGTAAACTGCCATTCGATCGATGTATTGGTTTTTGAAGAAAACTTTTAGTGTGAATATTTTAAATTTTTTCTCAGTTATTCTCTTTATATACTTATCCGCTTTTTCATAAAGCACATTGTATTTTTTTTATAAAGTACCATAAATTATATAATTATTTTAGCATTAATTAAATTATTAAAACTCTGCATAAAAAACCCCTTTATATAGGCAAAGATCAATTATATATTTGAATGATTTTTTGTTTACTATGAAATTTTACTCTTCAATTTTATCACTTAACATATTTTTTAGCTGTAATTATATATTTGTTTTTTTTTTTTTTTTTTTTTTTTTTTTTTTAAATATTATCTTTTATCTCCACAGCTTTTTTGCCTCTATAACAAAATAACTAGATGTAAAATTATTTGTCATCTTTTTTTTTTTAACTAATAATAATAATAATACATAGTAATGCATAATAATGATAAAATTGCTAATCATTATTACAGTTTCCACCTCTTTATTTTTTATTTTTATATTCAATATTGCTAAGCTTTTTATTTCATTTTATTCTACTCTGCTACTACCCTTTTGTATATTTTTTATGTCGAAAGAAGGTTTGCTTTACCTTTTTTTAAAGATACAACTAAAAGCATACTGTTTTTTTTTAAAAAAAAAGATATTGCAAGTAAAAAAATGATCAGGAAAAATGATATACATTGCATGATCAGGTTTTATAATACGAGATAAAAAAATGATCAAAATACAACTTTAATAGAAGTCAAATTTTAAAAATAGTCATTAATTTATTTTTCAAATTAAAAAGTAATTGAATAAAAAATAGAAAACGAATAATAATGATAATGATAATAATAAAAGGGGAGAAGAAAAAATACAAATATACAAAATGTGATCAAAAAAAGAAAAAAAATTAATATTTAATAATAAAACCGAGTGGGAGGAAAAGAAATTATATATCTAAAAAGGGAAGGATATATACATAGATTGAAAATAATAATAATAATAATAGTAATAGTAAATATGATATATAAATTATGTATATATAATATAAGATAACGGATATTATGTAAAGTGACTAAAAGTAAGACGGTGATCATTATTGGAGGAGGGGTCTTCTTCTCTTGGTTCTAATTTAAGACTTCTATTATAAAATGCTTGTTCATCTTTTTCTACGGTTTCCAAACAGATGGTTAAATAACGTTGGATTTCTTCTACTTCTAAAAATTTATAAGGGATTTGGAATTCATGAATGGCGTTTAAAATTTTTGTTGTTTTAATATATTTATCAAAATTAATCAATGGTTTTTTAGAAGGTGTATAACGGAAATCATTATTTCCATCATCTATAAAGGTCATATCTGTTAAATAAACACCAAGGAAAGGAAGACAAGGTGCAACGGATGATTTTAATCGAGTACGATATTCTGCAAAATTACGTGATGAATCAGTTGAACTATAAATGGGTTCTAACATTGTTTTATATTTTGATGATAAATAATCCCAAGTTTTCTTTAATCGTCGAATACTGGTTGAATCTAATGCTGATCGAATGGCCATAAGGGTATTATAATTATTTAATTGAAGACAGCACTATTTGTTTTTTTAAGAAAAGAAAAAAATAATAGAAAAGACAAGAAAATGAGTAAAATTGAACTATTATTATAATTATAATTATTTTGCAGGATACTATTCTTATTCTTATTATTCTTGGTTTTGTTTTATTTTACTTTTTTATTTTTTTAAAAAAAAATACTTACATCAGCCACTTTGATCCAAAATTTAATCATTTGAGAACGACGTTTAGGTTCATTTTCACGAAGGATAGAATTGGTGATCCAACTTGTAATTTGAGTACTTTTTTGAATCATAGCTTTAACATGAATGGCAGCGCTTTGGCCAACTTTTTTCTTGAATTCTTGACCTACCATTTCATAAGGTTTGATTTGGCAAAATAGAGCACTTTCCATAAGGGTGAACTGTCTAGCTAATTCCATACAATCAAAATCGTTGATATGTACTGTATGAACAGAGTTGTTTTGTAATGCTTTACGTAAAGTATTGCGTAAAGAACGTGTAAGATTGATGGGTGGATAATTGTATTGGTCTGTTAAAGTGGATGAAGAGGAGAAGCTATTATTGTCACTGCTGAAAATGGAAAAATCAGGAATAAGAGTAGAACCAGAACTGATAGATAAATGGCTAGAGGAATTTTTAGAATAAAGGGGTGGTCGTGTAGGTTGCTGTTGCATTTCATTCAAAGAGAGGCTACTATTATTGCTAGTACCATATAAACCTGATAAATGAGAAGTAGCTGAGTTTTTGCTTAAGGTCATCCTATTATTTGATCCACTATTATCAAACTATTAATATAAAACAATCAATAATAATAATAATTATAAAAGAGTTGAGTTAGACCATGTAATAATAATAATAATAATAATAATAATAATAGCAATGATAATAATAATTTTTAATAATGATTTACCGTTTGTTGAATTAATTTAATTAATCTTGGAGCAACTTCAGGTGTATGTTGTTGAACATCTTGGGTAGCAAAAGCTAAAAGTTGAGATTCAACATCATCTTGACCAGGATGAAAGTATTTTTCCAACCAAATTTTAATTAAATTAAATACACGTAATCGTACAAGAGCTAATACATTTGTTTTCCATAACTCTAAATCTTCACTGCATAATTCAGGTTCAGAAGGTGGTGCAAGATGGAATCGCTGGATTAATAAATTTACAAATGCACTTGGTGTGGTGAATAATCGGAAATTGCTTAAGAAAGCTCTAGTAAATACATGATCTATTAAAATAAATGTATAACAAATTAGTATATATGGGATGTTGTATATATATGTTTAAAAAAAATCTTTCAGCCCTTTTTATCCATTTATTTTTTTATTTACCTGGTGCTTTTTTATGTAAGGTAAAATTTTCTATTAAAGCTTCAATTGTTGCACCAGTAATCTGTCCATCTGCATTATATATAATTTCATCTTCCGAAAATATTCTTTGCTTCAAAAACCAAGGTTCAAGGTTGTACTACATGAACAACAATAATAAAAAAAAAGTGAGTTTACAGGTAATACATTATTATTTATTACTTATTATTATTACTTATTATTTATTATTTTTATTTTATTTTTATTTTACCTTGCTATCGCTATAAGAATTATTACCACTGGAAGCAATAGAAGAAAGAGAAGAAGTTCGATTGATGGATTTAACCACTTCATTATTTTCCTTAGGAAGTGATGCATTAGAATTGCGATGATCATCATAGCGTTGTTTAATAGATAATCTAAGAGCATTTACACTCATTCCACGTGGGCGACGAGTTTTATTTGCTGTTGGTTGATCATTGGTTGGAGTTGATTTGCTACTTATTAATTGTAAATCAGGTGGTGGATCCATAGGAGAAGATGGTATAGGAGGTAAAGGTAATCTTTGTGAGGCCATTAAAGAAGAGGATGGAGGAGGAGGAGGAGGAGGTAATGGTTGTGATGATGATGACGAATTTGTATTTGCTGCTACATTAGATGAATGATTAATAATAGATTGTCTAGCTAAAGCATTA
Source organism: Cunninghamella blakesleeana (assembly GCA_017871115.1). Lineage (NCBI taxonomy): Eukaryota > Fungi > Mucoromycota > Mucoromycetes > Mucorales > Cunninghamellaceae > Cunninghamella > Cunninghamella blakesleeana. The sequence continues at coordinate 4,804,005 of JAFCIZ010000005.1, forward strand.
ATGGATGAAGATCTTTGTCTTGTTAATTTAGGCGCGGGTTCTATTTTAACAGAAGAAGACTGTTGTCCAATTGGTATATCATCTTCATATTCATTAACAGGACTCATTGCTTCTGGTGTAGTAAGAGGCGTCATATTAAAAGTATCTACTGAACATTGATCTGAGAATGGTCTACTAGCCATACCGCCACTACTAGAGGTTGTCATAATGGAGGATCGCATAGTTGCATGAGATCTACGTAAACTAGAGGAGGAAGTATCTGATTTAGAGATTTTATTATGGAATGACCGAGTAGACCTAGTGCTATAAGAGAATTGAGATTGACTACTATCTGATAACATGGATGGTGTGCTTTTTGTACAATGTCTAGTATATCCTTCTAAAACATCAGTGGCTGCAGTGGAAGAGGAGGATGGCTCTGAGGATGAAGTAATAGGATGTCTTTTTATGTTCAAACTATCAACTGCTTCTTCAAAAGATGGATTATAACTGTTGTCAGATGTTAAATGATCATGGCTCATTTCATTTCTATTGTTGTTGTCGTTACCATGATCATGATTATTATTATCGGATGATACGGATGATAATGGTTTATTCATTTTTGATGAAGTTGAATAGTAATTTTCAATTTCGTGGTTTATGTTTGAATTGGCTGCTAATGGCTGATCGTCTTCATCATCACCTTCTTCCCCTTCATCACTAAATTCATATTCATATTTACGTTGTAACACATTGAGACTAGTTGCTTTACGACCCAAAATACTGAGTGTTTGGTTACGTCTTGAATCCACCGAATCTTCTAATTGATGTCGCATTTCTATCAAGTCAGAATCATCCATTGATTTTGATAAATCTGTTGAAGAGTTATCGTTATTGTTATTGTAGTGATTATTGCTATCATTATTTTCATGATCTTCACAAAGGCAAGCACGTACACAAGAGACACATTTACTTGATGTTGTCAAAACTATATCACAACTAACTTTTAAATGATATAATTCATCTTCTGTGTTACTTTCTTCGTCTTTAGGGCCCGTTAAAGTGCGTACAGCAGTAACTAAATTTGTGATAGAAGTATACACAGCTTCTTTTGCTAATACTAATTCAATAACATGTCGATCCTTAGGAATCATGGAAAAGTGGCGATAATCAACGTCCCCTACATTGGAACATACATGTTCAACCACTGTTAAAAAAGTTCTTACAGCTTCTACAGCTTTTCTTGTCATCACCAACATTTCAGTAGCACGTTGTTTTGATCCCAAAAAGTGTTCCACAGCAATAATCAAAGCACCAATTAATTTTTCAATGGTTAATTGATGATCTAATATGGTTTTCATGATTTGTTGAGTATCCGCAACAGCATTTGCAATAAGGTACTCACTTGATACATTATTTCCTACGAGTTGTTGTCGTAATGAACTGATTGAATCAAAAGAACATAATGTGTTAGATGTATTATTATAATCATTTAATTTTTGAATTAAAAGGTTAGATGAAGGATGGTTATCTATGCTGACACTGTTGTTGTTGCTATGATGAATAGGTTGAATGTTATTATGATCGTCCACTTCATTATCATCACTACTAATACTATTGCTGCTACTATTGGTACTACTGTCGTCGTCGTCATCATCATCCTCATTCCCGTTGCCGTTATTATTGTTGATAAGATAAAATTGGGAAGATTCAAATACGGATCGTAATAAATTTTCAAATAATCCAATTTCCATTATTAATTGATTTGCTAAAGTTGGTATATCATGTTGTACTTTTTCACGAGTGGTGCCATTAGTCATATCGTAAGAAAGAGCGTCTAATTCTTTCCCTTTCAGTACTAGTTTACTAAGTGCTTCCAAGACACCTCTTCGTTGACGAGCTAAAGCAGGGAATGTTTTTAATAAAGGGCTTGTTTTTTCTACAGTGTTCGCTACCAGTAAAACAGATCGAATGGCTGATACGACTTGAAAGATAACGAGTTGGATATTACTATATACATTTTTTTCACTACAATCTTCAATAAGATCAGAGATACGATTGTTAACATCTTCTAATAAATAATTTAAACTTGATGTATTGTTTTTATTTTGTTTAACCATTTGTTGTTGTTGATGGGATGAATGGTTATCATGCTGGTAATATAATTCAGATTTTTGTCTATCTTCATCTAATAAGGCTTTTGCTCTTTCATGTCTATTTGGTGATGGTGTAATGGAATTTTCTGATGATTGAGAATAACTGGTTTGTAACTAATATATATAAAAAGATAATCATTTTTATTTTTTTTAATAAAAAAAAAAAAAAGATGGTAATATATAATAATATATATAATTAGATCATGTTGACATAAAAAATAAAAGGTACTAGACCACGCTATTTTTAATGGTAGCACCAACCCAATTTTTATTTTTATCATTTTAAAAATACTTGATATATTTTATTTATTTATTTTTTACCATGACATCGGTGACATCTGTAACGTGGTTTGGAGAATGTGGTAACACAGATATGTCTTGAGATTCATCTATATTGATCGCATTATTATTGCTTAACAATAATGAATGATGTTTCCAGGATTCATATTCTTGATATTGTAAAGTATTTTGTTGTATATCATCATAGTCAGCAGATTGTCGTCTTAATTCACCTAATCTACCAACGTAATTTGAGGGAAACCAACCTCGTATGCCATCTGTTACACCATCCCACCATCCAGATTCGTCACGATTGTAAACTTCAATAATAGCACCACGTTGAAAAAAAAGGCAAGCTGAGGCATTATCTGCTGGTGCATTACAAGGGAAAAAATCATGTAAAGCTTGAACAAAATGAGATTCTAATTGAGGTGAAGTAGGTGGTTCATGCATAATAGGTGATGATGGAAGTATAGATGCTGTTGTCATCATGACGTTAATAAATATATATATATATATATATATGTATGTATATAATGAGTATATAATAAAAGTATGTAATAAAGTATGAGTTGAAAGGGAGTGAAGTGGGTGAGTGAGTGAGTGAGTGAATGAGAGAAAAAAAAAAAAAAAAGGTACTCCAAAAAATTGTAAGAAAAACAATTCTTTTTTTTTTTACTATTGATCTATTTTTTTTTTTTTTTAATAAAATAAAATAAATATGGCAATCATATAACTTTTAAGATATAATATATAAAAGAATAATGAAAAAGAGTTATATATATATATATAAAAAAATAGAAGAAAGAAAGAAAGAAAGAAAGAAAGAAAGAAGGAAGGAAGGAAAAAAAAATAATCAAATAAAAAAAAATTGATAATGGAGTTTGAAAATCAAAATGCTTTAATTCTTTGCTATCACATATAAGAGTAAAATAATAATAATAATATAATAATAATATTATAAGAGTAGTAATAATAATAATAAAATAAGGGGGAATGGGGTAGAATAAACAAATAAAATAACTATTTTCACTGCTACTATTTGTTATTTATTTATTTTTATGACTATTACAAAAAACTTACCCCTAATCTTTTTTATATATAAATATATATTAAGGTACGGGTCAACCCTTGATATAAAAACCTATCTACTCTCCCTTTAACCATGATCATCATTTTACTATTTTTTTTTATTATTTCAATAAAATAAATATAATTTATATTATTTTAATCGTTACTTTTTATGGTATTCAATCTATTTTAGATGATCATTTTTTATATTATGAAAAAGATGGGTGGCGTTTCATCTATCATATCTTTTTTTTTTTTTTTTTTAATTTAAAATTAATTTAATAATATATATATATATATATATATATGTATGTATATATCTTTATATTATATATATATTATATATTATATATATTATATATATTATATAATATTATATGTAATATTGTTATATCGCTTATTACCGTAAAACTCTTTCCATCCATTCATATACTAATTTAGAAATAATGTAAATAAATATAAATACAATAATAATAATTAGTGGATTTCTATTTTTTTAAACTTTAGCCTATATATTAAACTACCGAATTATACATATTATTTTGAGAATCCGTTTGTTAAATAGGCTCTAATTGATTAAATTTAGTCTTTTTTTGGAAACTTACTCTATTTTATTGGGTGTAAAGAAATGAAATTAATTTAAACAATAAAAAAAATTTTCTTTTATAAAAAGCAATATTTTTCGCCGTTGACTTTACGTACTCCCTCTTTTTATTATTCACTATCCTCACAAGCATTTGGTATCATTGTCATTAAAATATATACGTATATATTATTTTTTATGGAAACTTTTGATAGCTTTTATCCAAGGATACTGGAGAAAAAATAAAATAAAAATAAGATAGTATGTAACAATTATTGCTGCATTCATTTATTTTCCTATTTAAACTTAGTGATCGGAGGGCAATCTTATCTTTTTTTTTTTTTTTTGTTACATATTAACCAGTCTCTCTATACGTATCATCCGTATTCTCTTTAAATTTTATAAGGAAAATGTAAATTATATGTATGCAGTTTTTATTATAAATAAGTATAAAGAAAGAAAGAAAGGGAACAAAAAAAATATACAACAGTTTTTTTTAATGATTTTAGGAGAAAAATGATCACACCAAAATAAACATTTTATCTCGAGATTTTAACTCAAAAATTAACTTTTTTTTTAAAAAAAACATGTCTACATAATAGTTTTATTAATTAAAAAAAAAAAGATGCGTATTATAAGATTTCTTTTTTTTGTTTCAAATAATAAATATAAATATAGAAATTAGATAGAATCTGCTTTTTTAAAAATAAAATAAATAAAAAATAATATATACACCACCTAAAAAATTAACTATTTATATTACCAAAAATGGTATATCATATCTTTTAGTGATTGGCATTGTATAATACAACTTGTTTTCGATGCTCATTAATTATTTCAATAAATAGACCAAATAATTTTAAGGGCTGGTTTTTCTTTAGAAAAATCCTTTATGTTTGCACAATTAAATTTTTAATCGAAAGATCTATTATGGTCGAAGATTGGTCACTTTATTATTACTATAATTATTTTATATATACAATAAAATAATTATAAATTATTTATTTAAATATTGTCTAATAGAATCAACAATGACACCATGGTCTTCCTATTGAATGTATAATAATAAAATTAAAAAAGAACCACATATGTATTAATAAATATGAAAAAAATAAAAATAAAGATATGTGTGTAGTTCATAAAAAATTTACCCATTGCTTTAATCCAGTAACAGTAATATGGCCAACAGTACCAGCAACATTTTTAATAATGATTGGGAAACTACCACCATGGGATGCATAATCTTTTCCAGATAACTAGTTAAATAATAATATTATTATTACTATTCAATTTATTTATTATATATATATATATATATAATTAAACAATCCTCTATATTGATATTAGTATATTTTATTTCCAATTACCAAATAAGCTTCTTCTAATGTTTTGCCTTTTACTTGTAAAGTATTTCCTAACCAATACGATGAATGTCCAAACCATTTGACAGAATTGCTATATATAATAAAATAGAACATAAATGTTTGACCCATCCAAAAAAAAAAAAAAAAAAAAAAATACATATATATTTATACATACTTGTATTATGATGATGATTTTTTCTTTTATTATTACCTTTTACGTCTAATCCAATTTTCGTTATCAAGGGTAGCTCCATCCATCATATGGCGGAAAAGCTGAAGGTTATTTACTGTAATATCAATAGCAACAGATTTTTTATAGTTTTTTTTAACATTATCTAATATCAATAAGCCTAATTGTAAAGCATCTTCACTTGTAAATTTTGTGAATTGAAGCTCTTGTTCTTGAAGTAAAATTTCATCAATAAGTTCTTGAGCAGACATGGTATTGATTTATTTAATATATATGTACGTGTATGTGTACGTGTGTGTATATAAATTAACAAGAAGAAAAAAGTAAAAAATAAAAAAGTAGAAAGGAAAATAAAAACGAAAAATAGGCGCGCTATTTAAATCCCTTTTTTTTTTTTTCCATTTTTCCCAGATTTTTCAATATTAAAAAATATATGTTTTATTGTAACCTTTTATATAAATAGCAATGTATTATTAATCCAAATAATTATATTTCTAATGTCTATGGGCTTCTATTAAATCTAACTGACCCTGTTTTCCATTTAAAAATTGGTGTTTGACTTTATCCTTATACATTCTTAAATCTTGTCCCATAATAGTGATTTTCATTTCAATATCTTTACTTTGGGTCAAGGTTTCAGGATGTTCTACAGGGTTTAATGTGAATCTTCCAAAAGCATGATTTAATATATAAAGTGTTCCTTCTGTATCCAATCGTACAAACCCCTTAACGCGATAAATATCATCCTTTGGTAACGTATTTAACCATGCTTCAAATGCTTCAGTGCTTAGGTGTTGTTGTTCATCAAAAGGTATTATGACTTGGATCAAATCAACTTCATTAGCTTGATGGTTTGGATCAAATACCATTTCTTCCATGTTTCCTGAACGTTGATAGGCTACTTTAAATAATTCTGTATCTAATCCAAACACAAGGTCAGGAGAGATTCCATTTTTATCGCATTTCACTTTTGGTGTGTCTGTATTTAATTCGTTTACTCGATCGATTACTAAATCTAATTCTCGTTCTGACACCTAGGTGATAAAAATTAAAATAAAATAAAGAAATAAAATAGACCATATATGATTAGCTACTATCATGAATCTTTCTATTTCTATATTTGTATTTTTATATTACCAATTCATGTTTGTTGAGTAAAATAACATCACTATATTGTGCTTGAAGTTTGGCTGTATAACTAGTATCTTCGTATCCTCTAAAATTGACACAATCTACAACTGTTATAATTGAATCCAATGTAAATCCTTCTGATTTCAGTTCACGAATTTGCCAAGCAATAGGTGCGGGAAAAGCTGATCCACTATCATTATATATATATAAATATAAATATAATGAATAACACACTCTTCATTATTTGGTATATATATATATATATATTATGTATTTTTTTATTTTATTTATTTACCTAGTTTCAACAATAATACGGTCAGGATTGTATTTTTCTATAGATAATAATAAGTAATAATAAAGTTAAAAAATGTCAAAATAATATATACATGACCAAATTTTTCAAAATACTTTTTTTATTTTTATATACCTTTTAGTTCTTGTAGAGCTAATTTCATTTGACCAACAAGAACACAGCATAAACAACCATTCATCATTTCTTGTACACCGATATTTGTTTCTTTGGCAAGTTGACTGTCCACTAAATAAAATAAAATAAAATAAATATGACTCATATATAAATCATAATGATAGTAATACCAATAATATCAATACTAATAATATTTTATAATGCTAGTAATTTGAATATCTTACCAGCAATATCACCAAATTCATTTTTTAATAAGCAAGTATTGTATCCTTCGGGAAGCTGTTTTAATAGAGATAATATAGTTGTTGTTTTACCTATAAGTTAAAAAGTAAAAATAGATATAAATATATATATATATAAGTTGATGTATATATTTAAAAAATGCTTTCGTATTTATTTATTGTTATTATAAGCTCATAAAACAGTTATCACTGACATATCTACTGACCACTTCCAAGGTAGCCTGTGAAAACAGTGATTGGAATATCTTTCTTTTGATCCATGGTATTTTTTTTTATAATTTAGTGAAAGAGAAAAAAAAAGAGTACGAAAAAATTTAGACCTTTTTTAAAAATCTGAGTTTTAATGAATTTTTTTGGTGATCATGTCAATTTGATTTTTTTATTTGTATATATAATTTAATGAATGAGTATATAAACTTTTATTATTGTAATTGTTATTATTGATATTATTATTATTTTATACAATTTTTGAAAATCATTGCCTTACTGAGAGAAAAAAAAAATAGATAAAAAAAAATAAAGATGTATATGTATAGATATAGACTTTCCAATTAATATAAATATGAGTGTGTTTCTTAATTACGCAAGAATTTGCCAACAATATGTAAACCAAATACACTAGCAATAAAGGTAAGGGATAAAACTAAAACAACTACAGGGTCACTATATATGCGTATAAGTATTTAAATAAATAATTTGGTTAGATGATTCCTTTTCCTTTTTCTTTTGCAAATGATACATATACATATGTTTGTGTGTGATGTGTGTTTATTTATTTATTTTTAACAAATGATTACTTACACTCGAAGACCAGGGGAATCATCAGAATAAATACGCATCATACTAGAAGTGCTGCCACCAGGCATAGGACCACGAGAAGCGGTTTGATTTGAGCGAGAAGTAACTCGTTTTCTATTTTTTTAAACATAAATAGGAAATCGTTAATATTAAATATATTTGTATTTTATATTCCCTTTACTCTTTTCTTCTTTGCCTTTTTTTTTCTTTCTCCTTATTTAATTATATTTATTTTCCAATAGCAATAAATGCATATATGTTATATGTATTTTTTTCCAATAGTAATAAGTTTTCTCTATCTTATTTCCAATAATAATATTTATGATAATAGTATTTATCGGTATAATTCTTTTTATCACAGCAGTAATAATATAAATATATATATACGTTTCTTTTCAACCCATAACGTAACCTTTTTTATTTATTACGATCAGCTAAGATATATATTCACATAAAATAACATTTACCTGATAGTTCCTTTAGGAGTAGAAGATGAAGAAGATTCGGCCTATAGGATAAAATAAATAAAAGAAAAGAAATTATGAGGATTAATATAAATATTCATTTTTATATTATATATTTATATACTAAATATATAATAATAATACAAAACATTAATAAAAATAGTTTATTCGAATAAATAATCATATTACTTACCATGATGTGTGTGAAGGATGGAATAAAAAATAAAACGAAAGGAAAAAAAAAAAAAGTTTTTGGAATTGAAATTCTTTTTTTTTTTATTTAGAACGCGAACAAATATAATAAAAGAATTAGTGTGGGTTGATTTTATTGGATGATATGAAATCTCATTCAAATTCCGTTAATTTTTTTAAAGAATTAAATTTGTTTTTCATTGCCCATTTTCTTTCTCTTTCTTTAATCATTACCTGTTACTATAGGGAGTGTGCCAGTTTATTTTTTAATTTTTTAACAAGTTCTTCTCTTCAGAAAATGCTCTTTTATCTTTTCAGTACTTTATTTTGTTTATCAATGCTTCAATATGTCTTCTGTTACGCAGATTGCAATGACATCCAAAAAAATAGTTGTTTGAAGCTGTGGTTTGATACAGGTATTGAAAGCTGTGAAAGAATGGCTTTGAGAAATGTATGTTCAACAACAGGTAGTTTTTGTAATGCTGAACAGGCTAATCTTTGCAATGCTTTTATGAAGGAACACATAAATATTGTATATTGTGGTTCAGATAAATGTGAAGTCAAATGACATGTGTAGTGGTAATAATATTCTTATGTATATAAATAATATATATATATATATGTCTTTATATAATAAAAATTTCTCTATATTATATATGTATAGTATAGTGATACTTATATGGACACTTTTATATTACTGTTAATTTATTTTTATACAGTTTTTTTTTTAATTAAATTAATGTTAATGAATAAAGAATATATGATGGATTTTAAACGAAGATAATAAAAAATAAAAAAAATATATGAAATGAATAAAGAAATATCTACAGCCTAATATAACATGCGAGTTTTGATATTGGCAGGTGTAGCAGTGATAGCATCATAAAGCGAGTGGAGTTGATCTTCAGTAACGTTAGAAATATCAGCCATTACATAAGCAATATCGCCTTTTGAATCAGAATATTGTTTTTCAACATTATGATCAGCAAAAATTTCATTAATAGCCTAATATAAATAAATAAACAAAAACATGTTTGATTATTATTATGATTAGTATCATCCGTATTATTATAATTATGTATTTTTTTATTTTATTTTCATTTTATTTTACCCGAAGTACACCAGGAATATTTTTGTGAACATATAAAACACGAACAGTATTAGCATCTTCTTCACGGATAGCACGTAAATCAACTTCAGGAAAGTTGACAGCACCAATAGAAGTACCTTCATTGATAAATTTGGCTAAAGCAGTAGAGACTTCAATGCCTATCATTCTTTGAGCTTCTTCAGTAGATCCACCAATATGAGGTGTTAAAATTAAATTAGAACAAGCAAGCAAATCAGGATAATCTTTGAAATGAGGACCATTGGAAGCAGGTTCCTTAGGGTAAACATCAATGGCAGCGCCACCAAGATGACCTGATTGTAGGCCATGGACAAGAGCAGGGATTTGTACTACAGTACCTCTTGCATTGTTTAATAAATAAGCACCCTTTTTCATCATTTTAATTTCTCTTTCACCTATCATGTTTTTGGTTTCTTCCAATTCTGGGACATGTAATGTAACAAAGTCAGCCATGGCTAATAATTCTTCTAAAGTTTCTGTTTGTTTGGCGGTTCCCAAGGGCATGATTTGTAATACATCATAAAAATATACTGTCATTCCCATGGATTCAGCTAACACTGATAATTGTGATCCAATATGTCCATACCCAACAATACCCAAGATTTTGCCTCGAATTTCATAACATTGCTTAGAAACCTTATTCCATACACCATTATGCATTTCTATATTACGATCTCCTAATTGGCGTGCTAATGTAATTACTTCTCCAATAACTAATTCGGCTACCGATCGAGAATTACTAAATGGTGAATTAAATACAGCGATCTATAAATAAATCAGTCGTTCAGTAAAAAGGATAAAAAGAATAAAAAGTCAACATCATCATTAGTAATTTAAACCCAATAAAATCATTCTTTGATTGCCTTTTTTAGCTGATCGATTGATAAAAAAAAACAAACCCATCCACCATCACACAGAAACATATGTTTATCACGTCCTATTTTTTTTTTTTTCCTATTTCTCTTAATACTATTGCTATTTATTTTATTTTAATTTACCCCATTTTTTGCAGCAGCTTGAAGGTCAACTTGATTTGTACCAATACAGAAACAACCAATTGCTAATAAATTTTTAGCTTGATCCAATACTTCTTTTGTTAATTTAGTTTTTGATCTAATACCAATAACGTGAGCGTCACGAATCTTTTCTATTAATTCATCACCTACTAAAGCTTTAGCATAAGTTTCTACCTATATATATATATATATAAAATAGATGAGTATATGAATAAGGCATGTGTATAAATATCAAATATCAATAAAAAAAATATTTTTTATTTGCTTTCTTATTTTTATTTACTTGATAGCCTTCTTTTTTGAAAGCGTTGACAGCTGTTTCGTTGATATTTTCTAATAATAAAATCTTAACTTCTTTAGAAGTAAATGGGCGAAGCGTTTTAGCTTTAACTTGAGGTAAAGAACTACGTCTAGGTTGCGTATCAGCCATATTTATAAAAAAAATAGTTTATATATATATTTTATTATTATAATAAAAATAACAAAAGTGGAAAGAAAAAAAAAAAAGATCGAGAATGAAAAATAAGCAAGGCATGTTTAAAAAAAAGATGCGGGATTCAAAATTTTAAAAAATTGTGCAATTTTTTATCATCAGAGTTTTCATTGGCTGTTGGATTTTTTTTATAATGCTATTCAACCTTTTTTCTTTTTTTTGTTCCTTTTCCCTCTCTTTTTATTCTTTATCTTTTTTCATTTTATTCTACATATATATATATTTATAAATATATATATATATATATACATATTTATAAGCATATATTTATTTATACATACATAGTAAATTAAATAATAATTCATGTACGAAACATTTAAAACAGTAGAAGGTTTGCCAGCACCTTTAGTCAAAAATAAATTAGTCAATCTAATTCCTGATCAGAATATTACTGTTATACCTGAATTCACTTTAGAATCAGGTGTACAAATAAAAGACGTGCCTGTTGCTTGGAAAGCTTGGGGAAAATTGAATGAAAAAGGTGATAACTGTATGATTATATGTCATGCTTTAACAGGAAGTGCCGATGTAGAAGATTGGTAAGTTTGTAGTTTTTTCCATATATATACATCTATATAATACAAAAGTAATTATAATGATAAATATAAATATATACAAAAAGGGTGGTCTTTTAAAAAAAAGGGATCGCTATTGTAAAAAAGACGATTAATATAAAATAAAAATAGAATAATGCATTAATCATGGGTACAGAGAGAGAGACATATGATATATTATATATATAATAGGGTAATCAAGTTTTAAATATATATATATATATAAATATATAAACTTTAATTTTATTTTTATTTTATTTTATCTATTATAAATTATATATATAAATATAGGTGGGGACCATTGATGGGACCCCGTAAAGCTTTTGATACCACCAAGTTTTTTATTATATGTTGTAACGTAACTGGATCACCTTATGGATCAGCGTCACCATTAACTATCAATAAAGAAACCGGAGAAAAATTCGGACCTGAATTTCCATTAGCAAGTGTTCGTGATGATGTTCGACTTCATCGTTTAGTTTTAGACCAATTAGGTGTGAAACAAGTGGCTATATGTATAGGTGGTTCAATGGGTGGTATGCAAGTTTTAGAGTGGGCTTTTATGGGAAAAGACTATGTACGTACAATTGTTCCTATTGCTACCTCCGGTCGTCATTCTGCTTGGGGTATTAGTTGGGGTGAAGCTCAACGTCAATCCATTTACAGTGATCCATTTTATGGTAAGTTTTTATTATGATCATAACTATTATCCTTTTTTTTTAATTTTTATTTATCATGAATAGGATTCATATATATATATATATATATATATATATATATACATCTTCAAAAAAAAAAAAAAAAAAATATCTAATACACTTTGTATATATTTTATTTATTGATATATTTTTTTTAAAAAAAAATAGTGGATGGATACTATACTGATGATCAACCTCCTAATGTTGGATTATCTGCAGCTCGTATGTCAGCTTTATTAACTTATAGATCAAGAGATTCGTTTGAATCCCGGTTTGGAAGAAAATCTGCAGATATGAAAAAATATGGCAATCAGCAAAGACCAACTTCTCCTCGTGAAGCCAACCGTTTAATTCATAATGATGGACATAAAAGTAAAACCGGCACTTCACCTCCATCATCATTACAACAAATTGAAAATCATGAAGACCAAAGTCATACTCATGTAACAATCAATGATCCTCCTATGCCTACACCATTTGTATTTTCTGCGCAATCATACTTACGTTACCAAGGTGATAAATTTATTAATCGTTTCGATGCTAATTGCTATATTGCTTTAACCCGTAAAATGGATACCCATGACTTGTCTCGTAATCGTGGTAATTACGATGATGTTTTAACTACTATTCATCAACCTACTCTTGTTATTGGTAATAGATGAATTTTTTTTTAAAAGAAAAAAAAAATGGAAAAGAGAGATATGATTATATAAAATTAAATTAAAAAAAAGAAAGTTAAAAAAAATAGATGGGGTAAAAAATAATTGGGTTTTAATTTAATTTTATAATTTTACATTTATTTTTCTAATAGGTATTGAAACGGATGGATTATTTACTATATCAGAACAATATGAATTAGCAGACGGTATTCCTGGAGCAAAAATGATTGTGATTCAATCATCCGATGGCCATGATGGCTTTTTATTAGAATTTGATCAAATCAACAAACATATATTAGAATTTCAAAAAGAAGTTCTACCTGATATTTTTGATACAAATGTTATTAGTTTAGAAGAAGCTGAACGTCAAGAAGAATTAAAGGCTACTAAAACAAGTTTATTTGGGGAAGCTGAAGTGGATATCACCCAATGGTGATTGTCCTATATTTGGTTAATTGATATCACTGTCAACAAGATTATTACGGTTATGGTATAAAGTATATTACATATTCAAGCGGAGGTTATAATGTATGCTGTTCCTATTTTTTTATTTATCTCTTCTTTCTTCTATAATATATATTTATACCTATATGTATTGATAAATAATTAAATAAAGTTATAATATAGAAATCTTTTCACCAATCATCATTTATTTATTATTTTTAATGTGCGGGGTAACTAAAAAATATCTAATTCATGTGATGTGTTATCATTTGTTAGTTTTTTATGTCAATAAAAATCAACTATGATCGATAACTCCGATATCTTCTTCATGTGAATATGATGCTTATTGAAAAAAAAAAAAAGATATAAAAAAAAGATGATTGCTCAACAATTTTTTATTCTTTTTTTTTCTTTATTCATTTTATTTTATAAAAAATCTATTAATTTAATTAACTATGTCTGATATTGTTGTTCCCGGTTTCAAAGGTTCTGAACTCATTGCTGAATTAAGCAAAGTCTTCGACGGTTACTCTGCTGAAGAAAAGGCCAAATTAATCAAGCAAGTCAATGGTGTTTTCCAATTTGTTTTAAAGGCTGATGGTAAACAAGAAATTTTCACCGTTGATTGTAAGAAGGAAGGTAATGTCGTTAGAGGAAAGGGTAATGCTAAGGCCGATGCTGTTATCGTAAGTATTTCATTTTATTTTTATTTATTTTTTAAGATAATAATAATAATAATAATAATTAACATTTTTTAATTTAATTATTATTAGACTCTTGCTGATAAAGACTTCGTTGACTTAGCTCAAGGTAAACTTAATGGTCAAAAGGCTTATATGTCTGGTAAACTTAAGATTAAGGGTCAAATCATGCTTGCCATGGTAAGTTTACATGTTAAAAAATAAAAAATAATGGGATCAATTTATAGCAAGATTAAAAAAGTAAAGGAGTAGGTTGATCCATAAACTAATCATGATTCATTTTATTTTTTAATAGAAACTTGACAGCGTCTTCAAGTCCATCAACCCTACTGCCAAACTCTAAACAATTTATTTATTATTATAGAAACAAGCATATATTAAAGTATATCAATGTATGTGTTTGTATGTATGTGTGTGTGTGCGATTTTAAACGTGTGTATATGTAGAATAAATTATTATACCTTTTTAATAATAAATTTCATATTTTTTTAAAAAATGACTTTTTTTCTTGATATAAATTATATTATTTTGATTTTCGAGTATAAAACGTTAATTTTTTATATAAATACTATATATAATTAATTAATGAATATGTATAATAGCAATAATATATAGTATCAATTTAAGGGTAAGAAAAAAAAAATCTTTGAAGAAACTAGATGGTTTTAGTTATATTTAAATATTAAAAAAAAAAAAAAGGTTAAATAAAAACATGACTTTAGGTTTTTTCTTTTTAAAAAAACCAGTTTGTTTAGTATATGATAAATTAAATATTATTGAAAGTTTGTAAAATAAATAAAATTTTTGACTATAATATATAGTTTGATAATTAAAATATTAATAAGAAGGTTAAAAAAAGTTTTTAAAAAAGGAAAGGATATGTACGATGGTTGACTATGTATATATGTATATATAAATATATAATAAAAAGAAAAAAAGAGAAAAATAATGTAGGTATAGAATGGATATGGTACTTATATATATATATATATAATGGATTTAAAAAAATAAATAAAAAGAAAGAAATGTACATTTTTAAGGGTGTTCAGAAATTACAAACATTGGTAATTCTGTGTTTTTTAAATTTTCTTGTTTATCGTTTGAAGGTGGTGAGGATGAAGATACAGTCGATGATGAATTGATTGAATTGTTTGTTGATTTACGTTTTGAAAAAAGAGTAGGTAGCCATCTAGGGCTGAATGTTTTTGCATTTTTTCGAAGACGTAAAATATAAAAAGTGCCTAGCCCGCATATAATTAATCCAAATAAACCCAGACCAATTCCAAGTCCTTCTTTTAAAGCTGTATTATCATTGATATAAGGATTGGATACTACCGTTGGGTCGTAAGGTAAACCATTCCCATTAAATCCATTTCCATCATTATCATTAGGAGTATTTGGCATATCAAATCGACATCCAGGATATACTGGATTTGAAGTTGTATGTATATTATCAGGAAGTCGTTGAATCCAAGTCCAGGTTGTTAAATCTAAAATGGCTATATCGTTTGCATATGTAAGTTCATGTGTAGTACTGCTAACATTTGTAATTCCTATTTCATTTATTTATTTAAAAAAAAAAAAAATGCATGTTATTATTATTAGTATATATAAATATACATGTATAAAATTATATTTGAATATTCAACAATCTTAATTAATTATGTATACCTCCTATTATAATCATGAAATTCCCATATGTAACTGCTTCATGTCCTGCACGTGCCGTTGGTGGTGATCCATGAATAGTAGGTGTTGACCATGATAGAGTACAAGTATCAAGTACATGAATATCATTTGTAGGAATGAATGTTGATAAGTTGTTTGCAATTTTTCCTCCAAACATAACAATCGACCTACCGTCAGGTGCTAAAATAGTAAATATATAAATATATAAATAAATATAAGTACTGTATTCTGTAATCCATGTTGCTATATATGTATGTATGTATGTATGTATTTGTAAATATATAAATAATACCATTTATAGTTGAGTATCTATTAATAAATAAAAATAACAAAAAAATAATTAATTCAGAAAAAATATAATTATATATTAAAAATAAAAATAGTTTACTTGATATTTTTTCAACTTACCTTGCTAAACCTTCTGGAATATCACCAATAGTTGCCATACTAATAGAATGCCCAGTTAAAGTATCAAACACTATAATTATATATATATATACATATACATAGACTAATGTTAGAACCATGATTTTCTAGAAATATATTTATATATATAATATTAAAAAAGATACCTAAGACACTTTGAAAATCTGCGATATTAATTATCCAACTATTATCTGTCATGTTCATAATTGCCGTTTTTCCACCGAGAATAAATAATTGTCCATTTCTATTCAAAACAATAACAATAATAATGTAATAAAATTAATCCTTTTTCTTTTTTCGAATAAATTTTGAAACAATGCTTATAAGTTATCTTACATTAAATTTGTGCTATGACCATATCTAGCTGGTCTGATCCCACCTGAATAGTAAATGTGAGGCCAATTCCAAGTATTGGTTGTTGTATCCAAGTAATAAAAATCATTATACTGAATAAAGATAAAAATTTAAAATATATATGTATACATTAATATGATTTATATTAAATATATGAAACGTGTATATATATGTTGTTGTTATTATCTTTTTTCATCTTCCATTATTTTATTTTTTTGCTTTACATAAGTAAAATTATTAGCTGCTTGTTGATTTTTTGTACTTCGTCCTCCATAATACCAGGCTTGATTAGTTGTTTGATTTAAAGTTGCTGTCATTTCAGATCTAATATCAGGTGCTGATCCATTAATACGAGCTATTATTTTTTATGAAAAGAAAAAAGATATAAATATAAATTTTTAATATACTTTTGTTAGTTTTTTATATATTTATTAACATTGCTAATCTATCAATATTATTACAATCATTATTATTTACCAATATCCCAGGATTTTGTTTTTAAATTAAAAAGTACACCAGATTCCATAATAGGTGTTCCACCATCTCCAGATTGTATAAATATATCATTATTATTTGTTTTAAAAGCAACACCGTACATGTAAGGCTGTATAAATGAAGTTGCTTGTTGAAAATCGGTCCATGGTAAACAATGTGTTAAATCTAATCCATTTGTTAAATTCAGTGCCCAAACATTTGAAGAAACCTACATGTGTATATAATAAAATGAAATGAAATAAAATAAATAAATGTTATATATTACAAGAAAATGTAAACAAGAAAAAGAAAAAGAGGATATCTGTTTCTTACAGGATTTCCTCCAGTTAAATAAAGGACAGAATCTATCTGTACTATAGTAAAATCCGAAAAACTGTGAGGGCCCGTATTGATACATGTATCTTGACCATTTATATAAGTTATAAAATATAATAAATGATATATTATAAATAATAAATTTAACATTATAACAATAAATATATATAAAAATAAAAAGAAAAAGAAAAAAGAAAAGAAAAGAGAAACTCAAGAAAAAAAAAAAAATAGTTTCATTCCTTTTTTTAATTGTCAGGAGACTTAAGATGATCAGCTTTAAAGCTCCGCTCTTTTAATGGTCTTTTGATGTGAATATAACTTTTCTAAATTTGCTTTTTCTATAGTTTTACTAGTTCCTATGAATAAATATAAAATTATAACATACATGCAAATCATCCATTTCAACGCCTTTTTTTTTTTTTTTTTTTTTTTTTTTTTTACCAGTAGCTTATAAAGATTTTCCTATATCTATTTTGGAAAATATTCCAACTTTATATTATAAAATAATATATAAATTTATAAAAATATAAATTATTTTTTTTTTTCACTATTCTTTTTTTGATTAATATCTACATAAATGTTTTTTTGTGCTCAATTAATACTTTTTAAAAAGTATTTTTAATTTTAAATATTTGTATAAATTAAATATAGGTGTTGGCCAAAATCGATTATACAAAATATATATTAAACATGTGATATATATATTAAATCACTTTTAATACATTTACTCCCTCGAAAAGTACCAATTGAATAAAAAACAAAAAATAATAAAAAAGAAAGACTGATAACTACTGGTATAGAATGAAAAATAAAAATTAAATAAAAAAAATAGAAAATTTTAAAAAAGATGTCAAAAAAGACCATAAATTAAAAAAGGACCATGGATTTTATTAAGCTATATCCATTTTAAATTATCAATGATTTATAAAGCCTACACTATTTTTTGCTACCATTATTTTCTTTTACTCAGTTTTTTCATTACCTAAAGCCTACATATTACATTCTATACATTTAACTATCCCTAATAATGGTAATGATAAGAATAGTACTGTTAAATGGGATATTAAACAAACATAGTAGAAACTAAATATCATTGTAACTTGATTAATTACTATATCATACTAGTTGGTTTATTTTTGGTATTTTGAACGCTTTTAGATAAAAGATACTTGCCCTCTTATATATACATACATATATATATATATATATACTGTTTATTAATATTATTTTTGATTGATTGTATCTGGGTTATATTTCGTGCCAGTATACTTTAAAAAAATATATCCAAGCTCATTAACTTGTTTTTAATATCGGTAAATAATATAATTATCTAAAATATAATAATACTAGCAACAAATATATAAATTTTAAACATATTTTAAATACTTTAAATGGTTAAAATGTTGTATGATCAATATATTTTTTTATTAATAAATTTTGTGAAATTAAAATTGAATAAAACTTAATTAGAACTAGATGATATAGAATATTAGAAAATCCAGCTCTTTTTTACTACAATAATATGTAATATACTAAAAAAGGTTATCAAGAGTTGCCGTGTTTAACGAGTACAAGAAAGCCGAGCAACGTGTAAAAAAGGAAAGCTAAAAAAATGAAAGTGAAAAATGGGTTGTAAATATAATAAAATAATCATGAATTATATGTTTTTAATTATTTTGTTAGCTTATGTAATTTATACTATTCTCATTTTCATTTTTTCTTATATTTTAGTATTTAAATCATCCAAAATTCCACAAATTACTTGCTGTCCTTGTAACAGCTCCTGATAAAAAAAATAAAAAAAAAAAAAAAACACGAATTATTTTATTTAACATCAATAAGGCTTTTCAAGGGTTTGCCATATTCAACCAAGGATATAGAAAGGTTGCTATACTTGTTTAAACAATATAATAGTGTATAGGGATGAAAAAAGTTTGTCCACGTAAAAAGCATTCATTTAATGGAATAAGTAATATTGATTTTTAGTCTTATTGTTGGTGTAAATGTTAAAGCTACATAATATGTGGAATACTAATCATTAAATATATAAAATCGTCCTATTTTTAAATTTTTTTATTTATGCTGTGATTATTTTTAAACCTCGCCAGATTTTTTTTTATTAAGATTACTACCCCAAGTTAAATATTCTGTATTCCATAGATAATATATCAACTAATAGCTCAGCGACATAATTGATATCTATATATGGGTTTGTTTTCACACCACCTACATAACTATACTTTATTCAAAATTTATTAATAAAATATATATAATTGTCATTTTTATCCTATGTCGACCAGCACCCATAATCTACACGCTATTTTTTCAGGTACCGTGTCAAAACTACCCTGCGTATATGTAGGTTCAGCCATATCATGGTATTTTTTTTTTCTTTCTTTTTAAAACCATCATCATCAAGGCATATTAACTTTACCATTCTTTTTTTTTTTTTTTCAAAAAAAATAAATATATAAATCAAAGAAGATAGAAGAAAACAATTATAAATTAAAAAAAAGGTGCTTTATATAATAAATTAAAAATAGATCCAAAGACAATAGATTTATTTATTTTTTGGGGGTGGAGTTGAAATACCTAATCATATAATTTAAAATAAAAGAAAAAACAAAGTAATCCGAGGAAAATTACAAAAAGTCTAGCGCAAGGATTAAAAAACGATTACAAAAAATAATAATTTTTTTTTTTTTATCAAATCGTAGATCAATAAGGATCTTCGTTTGAGAACTAAATTCGTTTATGTACTTTCTTAGTGGAATTCTCTTTGGCATATCGTTTTTTTTTTTTCACCCTTCTTTAATTTTTAAACCCAGTTTTCTTTTATAAACAAAATCTACAATTTGGTCTAAAATTGGCTATAAAAAGGACCTAAAAATAGACAGGTACAAAAAAGTCGAGACCCAATTAATTACTCCAAGAAAAACCATTAAAAATATAGTTTATCTATTTTTTACAAGTCTATATGTTTATACATAATTTACATATAAACACCATCAATCATACACTCTTATAATTATAAAAAGGTATATATTATTATAATAATAATAGTTAAATAGTTATTATATTTATAAACGAAAGAGAATAAGAAGCAAATATATAATGACTTGCATAATTACAATAGAAAATTTGATTGAGCCTATTTTAGTCTCCGCTTCTTTTTTTAAAAAAAGATAAATTTTTTCATTATTTTAAATTTAATATATATCTCTTTTTCTTTTTATTCTTTTTTTTTTAAACACACACACATATATATATATATATTATATCAAACTTTTTATTTAATTATATATATATATATATTATATTATATTTATTATTATGAAATTTATATTAATATTTATTATATTTACTTTTCAATGTATTGCTCTAAGTGATTCGCAAGCGCTTGATCTACCACCTACTGGTAGTGTAGATCCTTCCCCTAATCCTAATCCAAACCCTTCTCCTACGCCTACACAAAACCCTGTACCTTCGGATAAACCAACACAACCTTCTTCTGATCCTACCACAAACAATCCTCCGCCTACTACTACCCAACCTTCTAACCCTCAAACTACTGCTACCGATAAACCTCAACAAACAACTGATAATAATAATAATGGTAATAATAATCCAACCCCAACTAAAAGTAATGGTAATAATAACAATAATAATAACAATAATCAACCTACAAATAATAATTCTAATGGATCTCAGCCTACTAATTCTGATTCTGGAACCTCACCTAATAATTCAAAACCAAATGGCCCCGCTTCTTCTGATACCAATAATGGCTCTCAAGCTAGTAATGGAAAAGGAGGTGGTAATGGTGGAAATAGAGACAATCAAAATACTGCTGATATTGCAGGTGGTGTTGTTGGTGGTATTGGTAAGTAAATAGAATGTAGAGATTTTTTTTTTTTTATCATTTTTTATTAGTATTATTATTATTATGCTTTTACGTACTTTTTGTACCATGAGCACCTAACCTAATATGGTTAATGTACATATTTATCATCTTTTAATTGTTTTTTCTTACTTTTTTCTTTTTTATCGGTTTATAGTTGGCTTGGCATTGATTGGTGGACTTTTAACCTGGTTAAATAGACGCGGCGGGTGTGCAAGTAGAACAAAGGATCGCCGTCGCCACGAAACATATAATGATTTCAACGTAAATAACCACCAAGATCTTGAAAGTAATAAAATGGGCTATCATCATCAAGATAATACCTCTTCTCCTCATATCAATAATAATAATTCAATGGTTAACAGTAATAACAATAATTCAGGCGCCTCACCTTTATCACCTTTCCAACGTAGATTAGTGCCTGCTACAGGCCAAACAACTGGGTATATGAATTTAGGAGATGACGATTATTCCGAAACATCCAGTGGTGTAATGAATCAAAATCAACCAGTCTATCCTGCCACTACACAACCAGGCATTTACGATTACTCAAAAACAGAATATAATAGCTATGAAATGGATGCATGGCAACATCAACAACAGCAACAACATCACCATCAACCACAACAGCAATATTATAATACAGCCCCATCCCCACATATACAAAATATGGCACAAATGAAACCCGATACTATAGACCATAAACCAAATGAAATATAGAGCCCTTTATTCATTTACTTATTAATCATCCAAATTATCTATTCCTTGTATCATTCATTTTTTATTTTATTCTTTTCACTCTTTTTAATTCATTATTTATACATCTTTTTATTTTTTATTTGCATTATTAGAAATAAATAAATAAATTCATAATAATAAACAATAATAATAATAATAACAATAGTAAAAAAAAAGAGCGTTTTACTTCAAGTTTATTATCATACAGGCAATATACATAAATTACATTGATATTTTACAATTCAACATCCTTTAATATTAAAACCAGAGGTACATGATCGCTTGCCCCCCATAATTCATGTCGTATTTTACTCGTAACCATTTTAGTTAAAAGATCAGGTGTTATACAAAAATAATCTAAACGCCATCCAATAAGCTTTTCTCTACATTTAAACCGATAGGAATAATATGTATAATGTCCTTTTTGTTCTGTATTTAAATGTCGCCATGAATCAATTAGCCCAGGAATGGTTGGATCTTCTTCAGAAGGCGATAATAATTTTGTAAAATCTGTTCTTTCTTCAATAGTAAACCCAGCTGATCTTTGATTGGTATCAGGTCGAGCAATATCGTTGGCAGTATGAGCTACATTTAAATCACTAAAACATTATAAATAAATAATATATAAATATAGTTTAATCCATCATCTTTCATACTATATATATCCTTTGTATACATTTCATTTATTCTATTCTTTTTATAAAAGTTGTCTTACCCACACAAAATCACGGATATACTTTCTTTTTGTAACCCACGAATATATTTTTCCATATGATCATTAAAGACACGTCGTTCAGGTAATCGTACAAGTTCGCTTCCAGCATTAGGTACATATGTTCCAATTAATGTAAAAGAAGGAAAAGTTAAGGAGATTACACGCCCTTTTGATTGACTTTCATAGTTAGGTAATCCATATGTGATTTTACTAGGTTTATATTTTGAAAAAATAGCAACACCACCTATTTATTTATTTTTTATTAAAAAAACATAACAGTAATAACGACAATAATAATATTAATAATAATATATAAGTTTCTATATTTATTTCATATCGTTTTATGTTATATTATTTTATTTTATTTATTTTGTTTTATATATGCATATACAGTTGCTTACCATATCCTTTCTTTTCTTCAAAAGCCCAATAACGATATTTATAAACCTTATCGTCAACAGCTGTTGACACAGGGGCATTGACTTTAGTTTCTTGAATACATAAAATATCAGCATTTTCTGCTTTAACATAATCATGAAAACCCTTTTTCATACTAGCTTGTAAGCCAGCAACGTTAAAAGAGGCAATTGTAATAGTATTTTCTGCCTTTTCTTTATCTTGATCAGTTATAACTACTTTTTCAGGAAACTTTAAATTATTAGGTAAGCTTGGATCAAAAGGTGTCCATGAAGCTTTTGATTTTTTAGTAGTAACTGATTCATTATTTTTATCAGTTGTTTTGCGTTTTGGCGGCATACTTGAATAATTTATGATAAATCTATTTTTTAAAATAAAAAATGAAGAACGAAAGAAAAATGGTGAAAAAGAAACGCGACGCATTTTTTTTTTTTTTTTCAAAAAAATGAAAAGGAAAAAAATCCGGAGTTTATAAAAATTTTCAATTTTTAAGAAATACTTTACCCTATTGTTTTACACTCATTAACCTATCCAATCCTTTTTCTTGTTTTTTACTCCATGTATTACTAATAAACGTATAAATATCTTTTTTAAAATTTATTATAGTTCATTCAAAATTTTCATATTAATAAAAAACATATAATAACGATAAAAAGTTTTACATTATAATTCCATTAGAGTATTTTTTTTAAAAAAATAAAATATAATAAAGGTAAAGCTATGATACAGTAAAAGAGTTTTTAATAAAAAGCATACAAGTTTAATTTTTAAACTCAGTCCTTGGTAATTTACATGACTCAAATTTTTTTTTCCTCTTTCTTTTATTCTTTTTTTTTTTTTAATTTTAATTTTTTTCCTCTTTCCTGACCTTGTTTATTTTAAATTTATAAACAAACAAATAAATAATAGTAATAATGACCACACCTAAATCTATTCTTCATGGTGGATATCATCACTCTCTTAGTAGAAGCTGGCAAGCTGAAAGAACACTTAATAAAAGTATGTTGATGTACCCTATCTTTATTACTGATGACCCACAAGCTTTAGAACCTTTAGCTGCTTTACCAGAACAATATCGTATTGGTATCAATCGTTTAGAAGATTTCTTAGCACCTTTAGTGAAAAAGGGACTTGGTTCAGTTATTCTTTTTGGTGTACCATTAAAAGAAGGTGTTAAAGATCCCGAAGGTAGTAAAGCAGAAGATCCTGAAGGCCCTACTATCCAAGCTGTAAAATTAATTCGTAAAGTATTCCCTGATGTCTTTGTTGCTTGTGATGTCTGTCTTTGTGAATATACTTCTCATGGTCACTGTGGTATTTTACGTGAAGACGGTACTTTAAATAATGATTTATCTATTGAACGTATGAAAAATGTTGCTGTTGCTTATGCTAAAGCCGGCGCTCATTGTGTAGCTCCATCGGATATGATGGACGGTCGTATTGGTGCTATCAAACAAGGTTTAATGGAAGCTGGATATGCTCATAAAGTTATGTTAATGTCTTATGCTGCTAAATTTGCTGGGGCTTTTTACGGTCCTTTCCGTGAAGCCGCTAATTCTGCCCCTTCCTTCGGTGATCGTCGCTGTTATCAATTACCTCCTAATGCTCGTGGTTTGGCTCGTCGTGCCGTTTTACGTGACATGGATGAAGGTGCAGATGCTATCATGGTTAAGCCTGGTACACCTTATTTAGATATTTTACGTGAAACAGCTGATTTAGCAAAAGATTATCCTATTGCCGTATATCAAGTCTCTGGCGAATACTCTATGCTCTACCAAGCTGCTAAGGCCGGTGTCTTTGACCTTAAAGCTGCTGTATTGGAAACAATGACCGGTTTTACTCGTGCTGGTGCTACTTTAATCTTAACTTACTATACCCCTCGCTTATTGGATTGGTTAGATGAATAGATTATATATATATGTATTGAAAGAAAGAAAAAAAAGAAGAAAAAAAAGAATAGAAAAGTTGATGTAGTTTTATAAAAAAAAATAAAGTGTATTTTTTGTAAAAAGTTTAAATCGGCATATCCGGGATAACGGAAAATTTATATTCCCTTTTTGTACCTTATAAAAAAATATCAGAATTTTTTTTTGTTTTTTTTTACTTTCTTTCCATTTTTCTGTAAAAGTCATATTTTATAAATGTGTAAGTGATAATAATAAACTAATTTTTGTAAAATAAAATTATAGATATAATATATATATATATATGTTCGTGTGTGTGGTGTGTATGTGATCACATAATTTATGCTAATTATTTTATTATAATTTATTATTATCATTTTTTTATATATAGATATTAAAAGTCATTTGGGTCAACATCTACTGGTACAAAAATAAATAAAAATGAATAATCAATTTTTATCTGTTAGTCAACAAGAGGAAATGCCTTTCACTGAAAGGAGTCATTCACTGCCATTAATAAACAAGCGGCAAAATAAATTTTACGATAATTCAATTCTGGATAAATTCAAAAAAAAAATTAGTGCGACCTTTAGAACTTCGGCGGATAAACGATTAAATTCGGATGACGATTTAAAAGAATTTTTACTTGATGAAAATAAAGAAGATGGTGATGAAGATGAAGCAACAATTTTTGAATTAGATCATGATATTTTAAATAAATATGGGAATAAAAATAAACATGGGAGGATCAAAAAATATAAACGGATTTGTTTGTGGAGTATATTTTGCTGTATTGGTTTACCTATTGGATTCTTTTTATTGATGACGATTGTTTATGCAATTCTTTTTTATCAACCTACACATATACCTGGATCCATGGCAATGATAAATAAAACAAATTTAACAGTACCTGCAAGAGTATTGACTTTTAATATATTTATGCGACCGCTTGGTGTGAATAATAATGGCGATGATTACAAGGATGAACGTTTGCAATATATTATTAAGGATATATTACCAAATTATGATATTATTGCCTTTCAGGAAGCTTTCGCCTTTGGAAACCATAGAATAGATAGATTGATTCAGGAAGCGCAACAAAATTATGGGTTTGATTATATAATGTCACCAAGGCATCAACTTTGGCATTTTGCAGCAGATGGTGGACTATTACTTTTATCAAAATACCGTATTGTTACGTCTAATACTTTGGAGTTTCCTAGAGGGATTCATTCAGATCATTTTGCTTATAAAGGTGCTTTACATGGATTAATTGAATTGGATGCTACAACAAAAACAATGGTGCATGTTTTTACTTCTCATCTACAAAGCTCTTACCTTAAAAATGGGCAACGAAGTAAAGAAGATGTGTTAGTACGATTGGAACAATTTTCAAGATTACATCAATTTATACATCAAACGACTCAGGATAATGATAATAATAATAGAAACAAGGAAAACGATACAATGGATATTCCAGTTGTTGTTATGGGCGATTTTAATATTGATAGTGCTATACATACTGATTCTATAACTGTTCATTCAAAAAATAGCTCACAGGCTTATACAATGATGATGGATGTTTTAATAGGAAATGGAATTCAATCTTCTTATTTTACTGATGATAACGAAAATAATGAAAAATGGTTTATGGATAAGGATTGGAAACTACCTTTAATGGATGTCGTTTATGAAACTTATGGTTATCATCCTATCACTTACGCAGATTACAAAATAGATAAAAACAGCGGCTCTATTATTCCGGCCGAAGTGGCGCTGACAAGTCATGATCAGCTTTTGACGGGACAAAGTATTGATCAATTATTGTGGCTGCCACCATCACCAGTATCTACTAAGAATACATCAAGTGTATTGTTATTATCTAATGTAACTATAGAACATTTTTTTGTTGCTAACGAATCTTTTACTCAATTATCTGACCATTACGGAATTAGCTGCCTTTTATCTGTGTAATTAATACATGTATTCATTTTATTTATATAAAAGGTGAAGTAATTTGCTTTAAATGTGATTATTAAAGTATTTATTAAGTTGATTTATACTTGAATCAATAATTTTTATCATTCTGTTATGTTTTTTAATTATTATAATAAAGTAGAGCAAAAAGTAATAATAAAAAAAAAATGAAAAAAATTATATAAAAGAAAAATATGCTTAAAAAAGACAAAAAGAAATCGCTATAACAAAGACAAAGAACTATAACATACTTCCTATTTTATTATAATTTTAATATTTTTTTTTTTACTATGTATTATGTGTGTGTAGATTTCCTTTTATGGATTCAAAAAATCTACATAATTTACAAGTTATACACAAAAAATTGATCAGCAATGATAGTAAATTAATAAAAATAAAATAAAACAAAAATAAAAACAAAAGTACCCAAATTTTTTAATATTGGTTAAAAAGAATAATTATTAAATAAAACAAAAACTACAAATAAAAAATATCAATGAATAGCGTTGAATTAAATAAATAATGTTCAGTTACATATAATGAAGGCTTCAAACCTTAATATTAATGGAGTTTAAAAAAGTGACTCCAATAATCACGAAATTTTTTATTTTTTAAAAAAATATCTTGTTCGCGCATGTCTTTAGCCTCTTCCTTTATTATATATTTTTTTTTTATTATATAAAAAAAAAGTTATAATAATAGATATATTTCTCTATCATGGCTGCATTAAAACCTCTTTCTATCCCTGTTAATTATGATGAAGATAAAGGTAAATCCAATCAATCAGCTACTATTATTATTATTATTTTTATTTTTTTAAAAAAAGTATATAGATATAATATAAATTTATTTATTTATTCGCCTTTTCGATTCTTATTTATATTATTACAGATGCATTAAAAGAATTTTTTACCAGTTACAAATGTAAATCAGCTGATATTGAAGATATGGATCTTGATGCAGAAAGTTTAAAATATATGGATTTAATGGTACGTTTAAATCAGTATTTTTTTATTTTTTTTTTTTTTATAAAAAATAATATATTTTTGAAAATAAAAACTAAATATATTAATCTTTTATTTATTCCTTGTATTTCACTCTATAGCAAAAAATTTTAGATAGAAAAGAATCTATTATCACTCTTGAACTTGACGATCTTGCTAAAGTAATATAATAACTTTTGAAATATATTCATATATCCATGTGTATACATATATACTTTATTATTCGTATTTATATTAAAAACGACTACGACAATATGCTCTTTTATTTAAAAATAATAGTTTGAAGATTCACGACACAAAACTGTAGCTCATATTATCAAAAACACAAAACATTATATCCAACTCTTATGTGAAGTTATCGATGATATTTTGAAAACGCTAACACCTAGTAATCCTGAACTCAGCTATAAAGATAGTGTATTAGATGTTATTATCAGTCAACGAAGGATTCGTGATGAAAATCGTGTTGGTGATACCGAAGAACTCTTCCCCCCTTCCTTAACTCGTCGATAGTAAGTCAAATAAAAGAAAGAAAGATCATTTATTTTCATAAAAAGAATAAAATAAAAAAATTTTGTACGATAATACTCATTATTTCTTTTTTTGTTTTTAATTTTTTATGATAATGATTCAATTTGTTTTATAGTGAAGTATTCATTAAACCATTATCGAATGAAACTGGAGCAGCTGTTCGTGATATAAACGGTTCTAAATTAGGTCAACTCGTTGTTTTAAGAGGTATTGTTACTCGTGTTACAGATGTGAAACCATTTTTACAAGTCAATACTTATAGTTGTGATTCTTGTGGTCATGAAATTTTCCAAGAAATTAAACAAAGACAATTTACTCCACTTACTGAATGTCCTTCTGAAGAATGTAGAAATAATGGTATTCGTGGTAATTTATACATGCAAACTCGTGCTAGTAAATTTTTAGCTTTTCAAGAAGTCAAAGTTCAAGAATTGGTAATTATATATATATATTCAAGTATAATATTTATTGAATGTTATGTATAGTTTTATTAATAATAATAATAATTTTTTTTTCAAGACTGATCAAGTACCTGTTGGCCATATTCCTCGTACAATGACAGTTCATATGTATGGTGCTATGTGTCGACAATTAACACCTGGTGATGTTTGTAATGTGTCTGGTATTTTCTTACCTATGCCTTATACAGGATTTCGTGCACTTCGAGCAGGTTTATTAACTGATACCTATTTAGAAGCTCAATATGTTTATCGATTAAAAAAACAATACGATCAAATTGAATTATCTTTAGAAGACGCTAGAAAGGTAGAACAACTTCAACAAGATCCCAACATTTATTCTAACTTAGCAAGAAGTATTGCCCCTGAAATTTATGGGCATGATGATGTTAAAAAGGTACTTTTATTGCTTCTTGTTGGCGGTGTCACAAAGAATGTCCAAGATGGTATGAAAATTCGTGGTGATATCAATGTTTGCTTGATGGGTGATCCTGGTGTGGCTAAATCTCAATTACTTAAATTTATCGCTAAGGTAGCTCCTCGTGGTGTTTATACAACAGGTCGTGGTAGTTCTGGGGTTGGTCTTACTGCTGCTGTCATGCGTGATCCTGTAACTGATGAAATGACTCTTGGTAAAATAAATATATAAAAAGAGTAGAAAATAAAAAATGGTATATATGTACATATATAAATGATAATAACGACGAAATTATATATTTACTATTATTATTATTATTATATCTATTTAAATAGAGGGTGGTGCACTTGTACTTGCCGATAATGGTATTTGTTGCATTGATGAATTTGATAAAATGGATGAATCAGATAGAACAGCAATTCACGAAGTGATGGAACAGCAAACAATTAGTATTTCGAAAGCAGGTATTAACACAACATTGAATGCTCGTACATCTATTCTCGCGGCTGCTAATCCTTTATATGGTCGTTACAACACTCGTATCTCACCTACACAAAATATTAATTTACCTGCAGCTTTACTATCACGTTTCGATATTCTTTATTTAATTTTGGATAAACCTAATGATGAAATGGATCGATTATTAGCAGAGCATGTTACTTATGTTCATACACATAATCAACACCCTACTTTAGACTTTGACGTTTTAGAGCCAGAAGTTATTCGGTAAATATTGTATAGAATTTATAAATAGATGTAACTATTATTTTTAATTTTATTACTAATTAATTCATTTTGATTTTTCATTTTATTTTCTCTCTCTTTTTTATTTTCTTTTTATTAGACATTATGTTGCTCAAGCACGTAGTAAACGACCTGTCTTAAGTCCTGAAGTATCTGGGTATATAACTAGTGCTTATGTTCAGCTCCGTCGTCAGTATAAACAAGATGAAGAACGAGAACAACAATTTACTTATGCATCCGCTCGTACATTATTGGGTATTATACGTATGGCTCAAGCTATTGCACGTATTCGATTCTCAGATATTGTAGAAACTGCTGATGTAGATGAGGCATTAAGATTAATAGATGTATCTAAATCTTCATTAATGACTGATGATAGCCGGCAAGACCGTGGACGTGATCGTACCTTCTTAACATCCATTTATAATACAGTCAATGAAATTCGTATGTCACAGGGCGACGATCCTATTTCAATTAATGCTCTTAAAGAGCGTGTATTTGCTAGAGGATATAATGAAACACAATTAAATGAAACTATTAATGTATATTGCGAGTTGAATGTATGGCAAAGAGCTGGTAATGGAACTCGCCTTGTAGTTGTTAGACAGTAAAATAAATTATCCACTTTACTATTTTTTCCTTTAAAAAGGAACATATTTCTTATACACAATTTTTTATTTTTGCTCATACTTTAATCATTTTTTTTTTAAATTATATATATATAAACAGAAAACAAAACAACAAAAAAACTGTTAATAAATATATTAATCAACGCAGATTGTAAATACCATAAATCATTATTTTAGAGTTTTTTTTAAAAAAACGGGGTTTTAAAAAAAAACAAGGGCAAAAATTTTATACAATAGTTTTTTGACAGCCTCTTTTTTTATTATTTCTTTCTTTTTCACTTTTTAATATATATATATATCTACATATATATATATATAATAATAATAATATTAACGCATTCCTAAATTTGTTCATAATCATGTTTAAAGTAAATATATAATGAAAAGGATATATAAATGTACTATACTTTATTAATTCAATTGCATTAACTTTTACATTATATTTTTTTATGTACATATAATAGAGAGCCTTTACAACACAAGCTACAAAGCAAAAAATTATATTATCAGGTATTCAACCAACGGGATCACCTCACTTGGGAAATTATTTGGGTGCTTTGAACAATTGGTCTAAATTGCAAGAACAAAAGGATACATTAAATTATTATATGGTAGTTGATTTACATGCTATTACTATGCCTCAAGATCCAAAAGTATTAAGACAATCAAAACACGATATGGCCGCTGCTTTATTAGCTTGT
Source organism: Cunninghamella blakesleeana (assembly GCA_017871115.1). NCBI lineage: Eukaryota > Fungi > Mucoromycota > Mucoromycetes > Mucorales > Cunninghamellaceae > Cunninghamella > Cunninghamella blakesleeana. Next base: position 4,835,991 of record JAFCIZ010000005.1, read on the forward strand.
GGTATTGATCCGGAAAGAAGTGTATTATTTGAACAAAGTAAAGTACGTGGGCACGCTGAATTGGCCTGGATTTTTAATTGTTTAACACCTGTAGGTTGGTTAGGTAGAATGACACAATGGAAATCGAAAATGGATAAAACTATTACTACTTCTCATGCACAAGTTTTAATGGATACAACTACATCTACGTCAAGTCTTAAAATGGGCTTATTTGATTATCCGGTATTACAAGCTGCTGATATATTGATTTATAGGTAATATTTACATGATTATTACTTTTTTTTATATAATTATTAGTTATACCAACATATTTATATATTTGTAACTTCTTTTTTATTTTTCTTCGAATTAATAGAGCCACTCATGTCCCCGTTGGAGATGATCAATTACAGCATTTAGAATTAGCCCGTGATATTGCAAAGCTATTTAACTCTACATACAAACAAAATTATTTTATTAAACCTGAAGTCATCACTCGTAATTATATAAGATAACATAAAAGAAAATATTCAAGTAAAAAAGAGTTGAATGGGTAAATAAAAATCGCGACGAAGGGGAAAAAAATAAAATTAATTTATTAATCATTATCATCATTATATACCATTTTGTCCTATCTGTTTAAATGTTTATTTAGCACCATCAACAAAAAGAGTCATGTCTTTAAGGGAGCCAACAAATAAAATGTCTAAAAGCGATCCATCAGATGCAAGCCGAATTAACCTTTTTGACCCACCTAAATTAATTCAACAAAAAATTCGCAAAGCAGTAACTGATAGTCAGCGTGATATTAGTTTTGACCCTCAATCACGACCTGGTGTATCTAATTTGATTAATATATATTCAGCCATACGAGATATATCTATAGAAGATGCTTTAGAGGATTTAAAACAAGCCAACAGCTCACAACAACTTAAAGAAATGATATCAGATGCTATCATTACCAGGATTGAACCTATTCAAAAAGAATATGTTAAATTACAGGCGGATCCTATATATGTACAACAAATTTTGAAAAAGGGGGCTGAAAAGGCACAAGTAGCTGCAAGTCAAACAATGGATCAAGTTTATAAAATTATTGGGTTTAATTAATAACTCGTTTGGGATAGATACTGATTAATTGTAATTTGACTACCTTTGATTATTATATTAAAAAAAGAGTACAATAGGTGATGATTCATTTACTTAGTTATTATTATTTATTCCATCTGTGAGTAGTTAGACTATTGTATTTTTAAATAATAATAAAAGCGTTGAAGTTATTTTATGGAGTTTGAAAAATCGGCTATTTTTTTATTTTTGCAGAAATAATCTAATCGCCTATGCATCAATACTTGATTCATATTTTAAAAACCGTTAATTCATAAAGAAAAAAAATTGGATTAAAAAGAAAAGTTATATAAAAACAGTATACTTTTAATTAATTATAACGTATTATTTATTAATTTTCTATCTACGTTTTATAACATCATCATAACTGATGATGAAAAATTACAATAGACTATTTTATTTTATTTTTGATCTCAGAAAATAAATTAAAATGATCGTCTTGACCACATAATAAGTAATGATAATCTATATGAATAAAATGTTGTACAGGTTAAAGATTAGTATTTATAGTAATAACAATTTATCAATTCATCTATTTTTTGAAAAGTAATATAATGTGTATATTAATTGAAACTATAAATGGAAGAAAGGATTACCTTATTGGATTAAAATATCATAGTTTAAAAAATTGTATAAACTTAAAAAATATTATTTGTGTGTGTGTGTAACGACTTTCAAAAATTATAATTTTTTCGCTCTTTGCTACTTTGCTTCCCTATTTTTTTTTTTTTTCTTTCTCTCTTTCTCTCTTTCCCTCTCACTTTTTTTATTTTTTTATTTTTGTACTCTCCCTTTACTTCTCCATTCCTTTCCTTTTAATTAGTCCTAAGAGACTCTCTCTTTTTATTCTTTGCTTTTTTTTTCTTTTCTTTTTAATATATAAAAATATATATATTATTATTTTTTTGTCATCTTATGAAATAGTTTCCTAATGTTTTCTTCCATCTTTAAAACACGAAAAAAATTCTTTAAAGTCGTTTTAATACTTTTATTTATTCTTACTTTAACGTCATGGTTAACATCAATCTATCTCAGTACTAGTATGCAAGCCAGTAATGAAAGTATTATTCCAACACCTCCAGCACCTCCTTTTGAACTATCAAAAACAACCGACTTTTCATATTCGACTATTTGGAACAAAGGTATAGCTATATATTATTTTAAAAAGACATCAGGAATTTTTATAAATATACATAATTCTTCTTTTTTTCTAGTTATTAATATATATTATTCATTTTTTTATTTTATTTTAGTTTATTGGATCCAAAAGCGACAATATAATCTTAATATTCAAAATAGTCAACCTGAACAATCTTTTTTACAACAATTACAAAGTTATGAAGTTTCTGGCCACAATACAGAAGAATTAAATAAACTTTTAAATCAATTACCGCCACAAACTATAAATAGTAACAACAACAATAATAATAATACTATTACAGCTATTACTCATATAACTAATAAGCAGTCGATAGAAAAACAGCTCAATTCATTATTATCACAAACAATGTCTTTAAAAGAAATATGGGTTATATGCTTCGCTGATTTATATTCAACAATGGATTTATACGCTGATAAGTATCGATCATCCAACTTGAAAATCCAAATATTTATTGAAAAGGATCATCAAAAAAAGACAACAACAACTTATCCTACTCATAGTGCAGGGGCAACAGATTGGCTCTATTATTTATCTCAAGTAAAAACAGATTATGTGTGGATATTAGAAGATGGTATTATTCCAAGTAATGATTATCTTAAAACAATTTATAGTCTTTTACAAACGGATCAATACAAAAATGCTCTGCTTGGATCTCATGCTTCGCTTTTACCTTCTAATATTTACAATACTGATAATGGCAATGATAAAGATTCATCCATGGCTTCTATTCATTGTTTGCCATTTGCTTTTCATTTTTTACCAAAGGTAACTCAAAATGTAGATATGATTCATCATACTTGGTTTTTGCGTTCTTCATGGATTCCTTATTTACTGATGGATAAACGGTCGGACGCATTATCATCTCCTTTATCTTATTATATAAGCCAATCATTATATATCTATGCAAGCATTCCATCAATTGTGATTCCCCCAATGGATTTGGCACCACCTTCATTCTCATCGTCGTCATCATCTTCTCTCAATACAACACCACTTTTATCTATCAAAAAATTATCAAATGTTATTTCATGTAATAGCATCACAGATATTTACCGACATTCAACTTCATGGAAACGTATTCTATCCTTACGCTCAAACCCTACAGCTTATGATCATCGATTACGTACACTCATGTCACCAAATGGATCACCATCGGTTTTATTTTTTATTAATGGACTTTTGGAAGCGAAGACTTTATTCCCTTTAATATGTCGATTTGATAAAAAAATACCAGTACACGTTGTCGTAACGGGAGAAAAAAAAGGTTTATCTGGTGATATGTTATCAACTATACTAAAAACATCCAACTGTACCTCCGACACTATTATTCATGATCTTGATTTATACACTGTGATGAATTCATTGGAATTATCCAACCATGTATCTCTTACTTTAGAGCCCATCATTCAAGCAATACAACCACGTTTATTTTTCCATTTGAGAGATGATGCACCTTTATTCAATTCCTTGGATACAATGGCAAAAATACATCATTTGACAACAATTCAATTACATTCCAAGGATGTACAGCACGCATTATGGATAACTAAGTTACCTATAGAGGCATTACAATGTAAGTTTATATCTATTGTTTATATAGTTTATATTATTTTTGTTATCTACATAAGTGTGTAAAAAGTTATAAAAAGTGTAGTATTTATACTTGGTTTAACCTTAATTTTATTTTCGAAATTGTTCTTACTAGACTGGAATAGGGTTAATATTAATTTAATAGCTATTACTGATCGTCGTCCCCATTCATTATCTCGATTATTTAACTCGCTTAACCATGCAACTTATTTTGATGATAAAGTGGATATAACAATACATATGGAGCAAACAGCTGATCGTGTAACAAAATTGTTCGTCAACAGTTTTAATTGGAAATATGGTTTAAAATCAGTTCGTCATCGTATCCGTAAAGGCGGTTTGATGCCCGCTATTATTGAATCTTGGTATCCTAGCGATAACCACAGTTACGGGGTATTGTTAGAAGATGATATTGAAGTGTCACCATTATTTTATGCTTGGATTAAATACAATATATTACATTACCGTTACAGTGTAAAAAATGTGAAAGGGTCTCAATGGATATATGGAATCAGTCTTTACTCACCAAGAAACTTGGAATTATTACCAGATGGAAGAAAGGAATTTGATCCTAATGAAGTACTATTAAAATCGTTCCCTCCACGTACCCCTTATGCTAGTCAAGTACCTTGTAGTTGGGGTGCTGTTTATTTCCCTGAACATTGGCGCGAATTCCATCAATATTTAACTAGTCGTCTCTTGGATTTAAATTCACCCTCACCACGTCTTAAAATTACCGTACCCAAAAGTAGATCATCCCGATGGAAAAAATCGTGGAAGAAGTATTTTATTGAAATGGTTTATTTACGCGCTTATGTTATGATTTATCCTAATTTTCAAGACTTTGAATCCTTTTCCACCAACCATTTAGAATTTGGTACACATATTAAACATGAAAGAGCACAAATGGCGATTAATTCTTTTGTTGTGCCTCTAATGCAACGTGATACAATTATGGATCAATTGCCTCATCATCAATTACCTGATTTTAAAGAATTACCATTCATGGATTTATGGGGAAATTTGAAAACCCACCGCGAATTGGATCAAATAGGTGAAGAATGGCATCGTCATGTCTCTTCTTGTATTCGACAGCCTGGGAAATATAATCCTCAAGATTTACTCTGTCCGTTATATCGTGGAAATAGTACAATAAACAATAATAATAATAATAATCAGCTTAAACTTAAATCACCACTTCCTATAAATAATCAAGCATCAATGGCTGGTATAGCCATAAAGAATGATGATGGTGATTATGAAAAAATGAAAAATGATAATGTCAACAACAGAGATAATAATAATAAAAATATACTTGATACGGATGGAGGGGAAGATATGTCAATTTCTTTGGACGTAGCAAAAATGACAACCATTGCTATTGATCATGACAATGAAGATGATGAAATGAAAGATCTTGAAGCAAGCTGGGAAGTTTTGACTCAATTAGGGAAGCAGCTTCAATCTCACTTCTAAATATGTTTTTGACTATTTTTCTCGTTATAGATATACGTACATACTTATTAATATTTTTTTTTTTCTCATTTTTTTTAATACATGCATATATTTTTTTTATTATCATTATACTTTATTTTTAAAAGAAATTGTATTTATCTTTATTATTATTTTATCAAATATTTTTTGTTTACCCTATTTTTATTTTTTATTTTTTATTTCATATATATATATATAAGTTTATTTTTCCTTTTTTTCTAGTAACCAACCTGTTTTTTTAAAAAAATAAGCATAATTTTTGTATATTTTACTATTTTAATTCTTAATATATTACTGCTAACTCAAATGATCTAATAAAACATGCTCTCAAAAAAAAATAACTCCGATTTTTTTTTTTTTCTAGTCAATTTAATTCCTCATTTTTTTTTTCTTTTTTCCTTTTTCTCTTTCCGTTTTATAATTATTTTTTACCCATATTATTTATCTAGTAATATATCATGGCAACTTTATCAAGGTAAATCCATTTATTTATTTTTACTAAATTAATACTTTTAAAATGAGTATTTATTATTACTATTATTTTTTAAAAAAAATATACGAAAAGATTGTGATTATAATATAGTAAACAACACTATATTATTTGTGTAAAATGATCATAGATTAAAAAGAAAATATATAAATAAATAAACATCACTAATCATATATAATTTTATATATTTTTATTCGTTTATTATATTTCAACAGTTTATTACCTAAGCCAAGACATTCAATAAACACAACAACTAATGACAATATCAGTAAATCAAATGGAAAATCACAGTTAAATCAATTAGTCAGTACTCGATCAGTCACTATTCCTCCATATGGTCAACGAAGTACATTTAAACCTCGATTTCCTGAAGATTTTGGTAATGGTGGTGCTTTCCCCGAAATCAATATAGTACAATACCCATTAGACATGGGGCGTAAAAAATCTAAAGCAACAGAAACAAAAGGTGGTACATTAACTTTACAAGTAGATAGAGATGGCAATGTAGCCTATGATGATATAGCTAGACAAGGACATAAAGAAGATCGTATTGTACATACTTCACTCAAAGATTTAATACCAATGAAAGAAAGAAAGGATATGGATGTGGATAAATTAGTAATGGATCGACCTAGTGAAGAAGAAGTATTATCTGTAGCAGAAAAAACAAAACAAGCTTTAGAAAAAATTGTTCAAGGCAAAATCAAAGCGGCTCAACCAAAAAATGTTGTTTCTACAAGTGGTGGCACCAATAAAGATCCTACTTATATTCGTTATACACCCTCTCAAGTCCAAGGTAACGATTCACTTAATTCTGGTGCTAAACAACGTATTATTCGTATGGTAGATGCTCCTGTGGACCCAATGGCACCTCCAAGTTTTCTACATAAAAAGGTTCCTCGTGGCCCTCCTTCTCCACCTGCTCCCGTCATGCATTCTCCTCCTCGTAAATTATCAGCTAAAGAACAAGCAGAATGGGTCATTCCTCCATGTATTTCCAATTGGAAAAATACTAAAGGGTATACTATTCCTTTGGACAAACGTCTTGCTGCTGATGGTCGTGGGTTACAAGAATTAACTATTAATGATAACTTTGCTAAATTTTCAGAAGCCTTATATGCTGCTGATCGTCATGCTCGTGAAGAAGTACGCCAACGGAACTTGATGCAACAAAAATTGGCTCAAAAGGAAAAAGATGCTGAAGAAGAAAAATTACGTCAATTAGCTCAAAAAGCTAGAGAAGAAAGGTAAAAAAAAAAAAAGATAAAAGGAAAAAATCGACATACCAGCAGTCTATTCTGTTACAAATATTTGTTAGCTAATTATTATTATTATTATTATTATTATATAAAATAGATCTGGTTTTAAATCATCGACTACAGCAGAACCTTCTTCACCAACAGTACCTTCTAATCGACCCACAGCAGCTTCACTTATGCCTGATTATGATTCTTCTGATTCCTCTGATGCATCTGATAGTGAGAATGATAGTGATGATGATAAAAAATCAAGCTCTAAAATTGATAAAAGTCTTAGAGAAGAAGATGAAAAACAAGCTCGTGAACGTGAACGTATTAGACGAGAACGCCAAAAACAACGTGAACGTGAAATGAGAATGAAACATATGGGTACAGAAGCTAAAGCAAAACATTTAGCCAAGTAAGTAGTAGAATTCATCACATTATGACTGATATAACAAAAAAATATCTATTTATTTATTTTTACTTGATATTATTATTAGGGAACATGGACGTGATATATCTGAAAAGATTGCTCTTGGGCTTGCAAAACCATCTGCTAGTAAAGAAAGCATGTATGACGCAAGATTATTTAATCAATCTGAAGGCATATCATCTGGGTTTAAGAGTGACGAATCATATAGTTTATATGACAAACCATTATTTAATCAAACATCATCTTCCATTTATAAATTCAAAGGCAATCAAAACGATGATGATATTCTTGGCAGTACAGATGTAAATCAATTAGAAAAAGCCATTCATCATGATAAATTTGGTGTCAAACGTGGATTTAAAGGTGCTGAAGGTGGATCTGGATCTTCAAGTGGACCTGTTGAATTTGAAAGAGAAACTGTGAAAGCAGCACCTCGGGCCAATAAGGATGCTGATAAAGATGTTTTTGGTTTAGATACATTTTTGAATAAGGCAAAGAAAGGAAAACGTGCTAGGGATAGTGGTGATGAAGACGATGAAAGACGAAAGCGATAAAATGAACATATGTAAATCTGCTTATTACTCTATTATAAATACTATCATTTTTTTTTATTTTTTGTTAATTTTATTTTTTTATTTTATTTAAACTTTATATATATATATATATATATATATATATATATATATATATATATATTGTCATGAACGCTATTTTTTTTAGTACATTTTCAATATTTTAAGAATAAAAGTCAAATCATATAACTCATAAAAATCGTATTTTTATATGTTTGCAGATATCAAAAAAAAAAAAAATCGGCATTTAAAAAATAATTAAAGATTATTTTATTTATGGAAACTTTTTTTTGTTACTCTCTCTCACTTTTTTATAAAAATAAAATAAAAAATAAAGTAATACTAACAATAGCGATAGTAATATACATACACATATACATATATATATATACACTGAATACCTATATAAATTATGCCTACTATTGGAATTCAAACGATTGATGATCAAAATACAAAAGAAGATTCTTCTAAAGTAGTTCGAAGGCGAGAATACAGACATACACGTTCTGATAGCCATGATGCTTGTCCAATATGCTACTCAAGACAAGGTTTACCTTTGGTACCTCCATTAAATTTTGCTATGGTTGCGCCTGGTGTTTATCGATCTGGCCATCCAAACAAACAAAACTTCTCTTTTCTTAGAAAACTGGGACTAAAAACAATAATGTAAGAATGTATTCACATCAATACCAAGTTGTATTTTTTTCTAAAAAAAATCAAATAGAGCAAAAAATAAAATATTAATATATATACATTAGCAATTAATCAACTAATCTATATACTTATTAGGTATTTTGCAAAAGAGGATTATCCGCCCGAAATGAAACACTTTGTTGAACATGAAGGGATAGAAGTTTTTCATTTTCGTATGGAAGGAAATAAAGAACCTTTTTTAGAAGTGAATAAAGATGATATTTCATTGGCCTTAGTAAAACTTTTAGATCAGCGTAATCATCCAGGTAAGATGCATTTTTAATAATAAAAGAAGCCGTAATTTTTTTCTACATTCATGATATTTATAATCCATTTTTATTTTTTTATTTTTATTTTTATTTTTTTAAAAAAATAAGTGTTAATTCATTGTCTAAAAGGAAAACACCGCATTGGTTGTCTTGTTGGTTGTCTTCGAAAAATTCAAAAATGGTCAATGACTTGTATATTTGATGAATATAGAAAGTTTGCTGGCACTAAAGTGCTCGCTGATCAAGAGGTAATTATTAAAAAAATGATAATAATAATTGTAATAATATATTAATAAAAAATATAATAGTGAATAAATTTGAATGCCTATATCTAACATAATTATATATATTTATAGTTCATTGAAATATTTGACCATGAAAGTGTTCCTTATGATTTATTATATCAGCCAGAATGGTTATAAATGTACTATACTTGATGGTAAAAAAAAAAAAAAAAATGTACATACAGTTTAGAAAGAATATTGATTACCATTGCATTTGTTTTTATTTTCATTTTTATTATTAAAAAACATCTAATCACAAACATCACTTATTTAATATGTGGAATAAATTATTTTGGAAATAAAAAAATAACTTTACATATATGAGATAAACTATATATACCATAGATAATTATACTAAATGTATATGTATATTTAATTTAATAATAATAATAATAGAATTAGAAAATATTTTTTGTTTTTTATTATTAATGGAATCAAAAAAAAAAAAAAAAAAAAAAAAAAAAAAAAGCCAAAAAATTCATGCAAAACATAAAGGGAAGCATATTTTTTTAATTGATTAGATTTTTTTTAGAATGTAATATAGCAAATTTATATCACTCTATTTTTTATAATGAAAGCTATAAGCATATCTCTAAAATAAATGAGCGTAATAAAAATATTTGAAGAAGAAAAAAAATTATTATAATTTATTCCAGCTATATTATAAGTAGTAACATTGAATTTTATATTACAAAAACGAAAATAACTAATAACTAATATAACGACGGCCATTGTTTTTATCCTGTATAATATTTCTTTTGTAAATAAAATTTTTGATTTATTGGATAATCGTATTCATTCGGTTTATAGATGGCACTATCATTGATTATATTGTGATAATACTGTGGTTGATGATCGTTATTTGCTACTGTAAGCATAGTTTGATTATTTTTAACATAATTTAACTTATAAAATGAAGTATCTTGTTGATGATCTAGCTTTTCAGTTCCTTGATTTTCTTTTTTTTGTCGAAACGAGTTTCTCAGAATAAAAATGATACCTCCACTTAACTTTTTTTTTAAAAGCGGAATAAATGAAAAACATTAAGGTAAATATTAAAGAATAAATTGCACGTATAATCTTACATAGCTATTGAGAGATACTTACTAGAACAGTTACACCACTTATAATTCCTGCAATAATACCTACATTTAAACTTTGAGGTGAATTATTTTGATTTGGACTATCAACATTATTTGTTCCAGAAGGTAAATTTTGACCTGCAATCGAAATACAATTATAATATTAATAATAATAGTGAGGATGAGTATACGTTTTTTTAAAATAATTGCATTTTAATATACTTATATTTATATTTATATGAATGTATATATTTCTTTGTATTTAGTTTACCAGTTGTAGATATATTATTATTTGAAAGCCAATTCAAATTTGGGGTATATGTTGAAATCCATTGCCATTTAGCTATATTTAAAATATTTACATCATTATATCCAACCCCTTCTTCATCTAATCCAAATGTAACTATCATGAGATGGTCCATAAGATTAGCTATATTGATAAACCATTATATTATTTAGTGAATAAAAGGATAAATGCATAAATACACTTTTTTTTATAAATCATAATAATTATATTAATTTTACCTTGATGATATTTCCTTGGCTTTGGTGCAACGCCTATTACAGTAGGTGACTCCCATTCCATTTTATAAAGTTGCAATACAAATACATCATTAAGTAAATGCTTGTTGTCGTCTAAAATAAAAAATAAATAACAATGCTACTGTCATCATCGCCAGTATTATTATTATTATTATATATATAAAGTATAGTGTTTATAACTTGCCTTGTATACCACCACCAAATATAATTATATTTTTATTGCCATGGTCTGAATCTAATTTTTTTTAAAAAAAATAAAAAATAAAAAATACAGTTTTATAAATTATTTCAAAATATTAAAATTGGTTATATTTATAAGTAAATATTTATAACTTAATATATATTACGTAAAGTAGCTGTATAGCCATAACGATTGACTGGAATATTACCGCCTGCAGTCTCATTTCTCCATATACCATTTACAGTGTTATATATATTAAGTTGATTCATTGATACTGGAAGTAAAGCTAATGCACCAGATGGATCAGTTACATTTTTACTATAAATAAGTCCACCCATAACAAGTATTTCTTGATTCGAAATTAATGTGGCAGTATGGTCAATTCTCGGAGATGGATTATTTGCAATAGCACCAGGTGTATTATATGAGAATGTCTAACCAAATAATAATAATAATAATTATGGCAAATAAATAAATACATCTTCATTTTTTTATTTTTTTATTTTTTTTATTTTTATTTTATATATATCCCTGTATCTATTTTTACAATTTACATTTATGTTTAAAGAAATCCAAGTATTATGATATATAGTTTCAGTACTATCACGAGTCGATATATCACTATAGAAACGAAATGTAACAAATATTAATATATATAGTTAATATTTTAATATTAGTGCTATTTTTTTTACATACATGTCACTTATAATTTTACCTGACACCGCCCCATATCCATATATAGCCTTTATTATCCAATGTAGTTGTATGTTTTTTTCTAATTTTTTATAAATTATATGTTAAACAAACCAAAACCATTGCATTAACACTGTATTTTTATTTACATTTTACATTTTATATTTTATAATCTGAATTTTTACCTTTGTAGTTGACTAGATCTATTTAGAGGCATAGTATCCCATATATTATTTTGTGTATCAAACATATGAGTAGAATCTTGGGAATTAGATTGGTTATTTTTTAAACCACCATTGATAATGACTGATTGCCCCTGATGAACAGCCCCAAAAAAGGCATTCGCTATTGAATTATTGACTTGGACAAGAGCCCATAAAGGGTCTGAAGTATCCCAAGAATTGGCTAAATCCAGTTTATAAATATCACTTGATACTATACCGCTTGATTGCTCGCCTCCAATACATATTAAAGAACTTGATGCGATATTACAGCCTACGTTATAATATATATATAAATATTATATTTTAAATATACATTATATTTTTATTATTTTTATCATTATTATTATATTATTATTATTATTGTCGTTTAATTATTTAGTTTATTACTATTTGCCCATCGTGGTATTGGTTTTAATGAATTTACATAATAATCATATTCGTGTATTAAAAGAACTAATATTAAACAAATGAAAAAAGAATATAGTGATACCATTGCATATTCTTTTTAATATTATCGTTCTATCTAGTTGAACAATTAAATATTAGACAAACGAATAATGACAATATATTTAAAAAATACGTAAAATAAAAGTGAAAATAAAAAAGAAAGGGAAGAAAAGGTAACTGTAGCATTTCAAATATTATATTCATTTTATAGTTATTTAAAAAAGGAAAAAAAAACGGGTAGGCTTCGGCATTTTTTTTGTTTTTATTTTTTTTTACTATTTAGAGGCACCTCTTTTCATCAAAATGCCATGTAACTGTTAGCTTCACAATGAGTTATTTTAGGGTGAGTTTGCAAAAACCTTTTACATATCTTAGAACTTACTTCACTAAGAGGATATACGTTATCAACAACATATGCACAGCTTTAAGAACTATAATAATAGTGGCAAGTTGGGTTCTTTGCGAACTCTCTATCAACATAGCTACCAAGCACAAATCTACCTAGTAAATTTTTGCAATAATTCTGTTGAATGACAGACTTATATTTATATGCAACCTCTATTAAATTTACATTTTTGACTATTGACAATATTTATACAGAAAACAATAAGAATTTTAGATAACTTCATTTTATTACAAATAGACTTACATACCATATAGTAGAAGAAGAAAAAAATATAAAAATATAAAAAAATAAAAAATAAAATATAGGGAGATCTTTGCATAAGATTTTTTAAAAAAAAATCGGGATTTTAAAAAATGATACTTTGCCCTCATATATACACCTATCATGTATAATTTATTTTGTCAAATAATTATTTGCTTTCTTTTTCATTTTTTTTTTTATTCGGATGAAGAATTATTTTAGAAATGTTTTAACTTTCGATAAGCCAGAGCAAACAGTCAGTAAAATGATACAACGTTCAAGATATTTGCTTTTTTTTAAAAACTCCTTCCTTTATTTTTAAAAAAAATAATAAAAGTTTTCATTATAATATGAACGAAGAAAGTTGATCATTAAGTAGCTGTCTATAATCATTTCAGCATAAAACTAATAAAAATAAGAAACAGAAGAGAAAAAATAACATTAGTAAAGATAAAAATTTTTTAGCTATTCATCCATAATTTTAATGCGGAGATTATATCCTAAATAAATAATCTTATCGTTTTAATACAAAAAAAATTTTATTAGGCTCTCGCTGCTTATTTTTTTTTATAATTTAATGAATCAATCTGATACTTCAACACCTATCATAACGCCAGTTGAAGAAAAACTAAAAATATCATGGCATAAAGAATTATCGAAATTTTTGAAAGCAGTAGGATTAAATGAAACAAGTCAAAGTCTTGATACAGAAATTTTAGTTTTATCTCATTATCACCAAGCACAATTACCCGACGCCTTAGAAACGTTGGTTGGACAACTTCTATTAGCTTTAGAACAACATGTGAATGCAAAAGAAAAATTACTAGACACTAGTATTAATACTAATACTACTAATACTTCTATCAGTAATAGTAATGAGCATAATAATAGCAACAATAATAACGATACAACTACCAAAACAACAGACGGATTACTTTATTCAATAAACAAAAAAAGAAAGTATCCATCCACTTCCTTTGATATAACCAACAATGTTAACGAAAATAGTGATAATGATAGTGACATAGAAAATAGAGAGCGTGCCAAGCGTATGGATCCAAATCAGGTACAAATTCGTGCAAGTAATAATGAAGTTCAGCAAAGAATCGACACATATATCCAAGCAAAACAGCAAGATATTGATACAAGTAATAGAGCAGAATTTTTAAGCCGATCGGATCCTAAAGGAGAAGATATTACTTGTGCTAGAGCGGATGCTCGTGAAATCAATCGTAATATTCAAATGAAATTTGATATAGTAAATAATGAAGATGGACCTATTGCCAGGTCACTTGTTTCAAACACTACACAATCATCGTCATCAAGTCATACCAATAATAATAATAATAATAATATAATGAATAATCATATTATTGTAGATGAACGATTAAAAAATATAGAATCACATTTAAATGTACAATTTGAAAGAAATACAAATGAACCTTTTACTTGTATGGAACGAATAAAAATATTAGAGGATACTTTGATGGATATAGAACGAAAATATCCTAAATGGGCCGCTGTGCATTTTAATCAACCAAATAGATCTTATCCACCACCTCCCTCTGTCACATATGTTGCTCGATCTGCATTATCATCGTCATTACCTTCCTCACCAATTAAAAATAATAGTACTAGTAATTCATAATAATGAATTACACTTACGTAATAACTATAATTACTCATCATCATAATCATCATTAAGTAATATCATAATAAAACAATTTACAATTTCCAGTGATTTTTTTATTATTATTAGTATTTTCCTCTAAGTATATATGTATAATATATATAACTGATAATAAAGGTATTTATAATATGTATAAATGAAAGAATGTATAAAATCATTGTAAAAAAAAAAAAAAAAAAAAAGTACAAAGAAAAAGAAGGATGATTATAACTATAATAATGATACGTTGTATAATAAAAAAATAAAAAATATTGAAAGATACATGTAATGGATTTGATTTTATAAAAAAAAAGTATAAATGTATATATTTATATATAAAGAAAAAAAAAAGAAAACCCAAATAATATTAAATCATTTTTTTTAAAACTTGAATAATAATAAAAATACCAATTATATATATATATATATATATATAAATAAATTATAAGATATATTTATTTTTTTAAGCTTCCATCTTGAAAGTGAAATAATCAGGATCAAAGTGATGTACACGTACATAACCATCTTCTCCACCACTAGAATAACTCTTACCATCAGGATGAACAGCAATAGTGTTAATAGGACCAAAATGACCACGTACACGGCCAACTTCTTCTTCTAAAATTTTATGATAAAAGCGACTTTCAAATTTACCAGCTCTAGCAGAGGTTGTAGTAACGTTCATAGCATCTTGACCACCACCAACAATAACAAATTCTTGATATTTAGGAGTTAAGGAAGCAGAATTTAAAGGAGTATCTGTAGTGAAACACTTCTTTTGTTCTAATGTATCGACATCAAAAATTTTAGCTACTTTATCTTTAGAAGAAGTAATAAGGTAAGTACGATCAGGACTAAATTGTAAATCGGAAATGTGACCTTCATGAGCTTTGACAGAGTTTAATTTGGTTTTTGATTTCCAATCCCATTGACAAAGAGTACCATCTTCATGACCACTGATAATATACTTGTTAAGGTAAGACCAGCCTGCTACGACTGCTTTAGCGTTACCTTGTTGATTTACCAATTGAGCAAGTGGTTCTGAGGATTGTTGAGCATTGACATCAGGATTGACTGGTAATACTGTAATGGTACCTAAATGACCCATACGTTCTTCGGTAACGCATAATACCATTGTATCGTCTTCGCTGAACTCTACACGTTTCACTGCTGTATTAAATTCCCAAGTTTTAAGACACTTTCCTGTTTGAACTTCCCATAATTTAGCTGTATTATCTGCTGATCCTGTTACAATCATTGTAGAGGTGGCTGGATTAATAAATAATAATAGAAATAAAATTAAAAATAAAATTAAAAGTAATAATATGTAAGGTTAATAAACAATTAATTATCAGCAATAGTAAAGCTATCACTTTTATTTAATGATGATATAATATTATTATTGACAATAAAAATAATAAACTTACAATTTACATCAACAGTCCATACACTACCAACGTGTCCATTATAGGTACCGAGACGTTCACCATTATGAGAATACCATACATTACAAACTTTATCTTTAGATACTGAAAATAATAAATCACCTTCGCGATTATATTTGATTTGGGTCAAAGAACGAGTATGACCTTGTAATAAAATGGGTCTCATTTTTGATATATTATAATTTTTTAAAAAAAAAAAAGAGAAAGAGAAAAAAAAAGAGACCTATTGAAATAAACAAACACAGCAAAAAAAAAAATTTAAACTTCCGTAATTTACTTACCAGTCACGAATAGCATTTTTGATACTGTAGCTGTTTGATTTAAAAAAAATGATTTGGTATTTCAAATAGCATTTTATTTTATACAAATAGATTAACTTATTAGTTTTTATAATACAAAAACAAAGTTAATAACAACATTATATTTATACCAAAAAATTTTAGGGACCTTAAAAAGAAGCTCTTTCCTTTTTAAGATTATCGGAGTCTTCTACACTATTTTTCTCTATGAATTACTTTTTGATCCAACCTTTCATTTAATACAACAAATTATTACTATTTTTTTTAATGCATGGATATTTTATTAATATGATAGAGTCATAAACTTTTTTTTGTCTAAACTTTAAAAAAGAAAAAGTTTTTTTTTTTGTAGAAAGCAGTAAATAGATACAATCAAATAAAGAAAAAATAAATATAATAAAAAAATACTAACAATAAGAATATAACAAAAATAAATAGTAAATAATAAAAAATAAAGAAAAGTGATGCAGATTATAAAAAATTCATTTTAAAAAAAAATATATGTATAATAATAAAAATAAAATGACTGCCATATATGATATTCTTTTTTTTTTAAATTGCTTTCAATTAAGAGGTTTCTTCATTTCCATTTGCTTTTGTATTTTCAGCAGCCTTACGTTTTTCTTCAGCTTCTTTATATTTAGCTTCACGTTCTTTTCTTTTTGCAAGTTCTTCTTTTTCATATTCATATAATTCAGTTAATTCATCTTTAGCAGAAGCAGCATCTTTCTTACGACCGCGGATAGTAATGGCATTAGGATTATTGCCTGGAACAGGACTTTCGTCACCATTTACAGAAGAGCCTTTAGGGAATTTAACAAAAACGCTATACTTATCTTCTAACTTCTTGACGTATCTACCACTAGGACCAATAAGGAAACGGTGGAATTCCTTGGGAATATTCAAACTTAAAGTAACTTGATCGGCTAAATTAGCGACTAAGGCAGAGACACGATCTTTGGCAGCTTCGACATTTGTTTTAATACCTTGAATAACTACCTTAACCTGTTGATCTTTCTTTTTGGTCTTTACAGCTTCAAATCCACCTTCCAATTTATTGTTGTTATCTCCAATGTCGATCTTAACTCCTAAATCTTCTTTTAATTTGTTAATATTAGCACCAGCTTTACCAATAACATGAGCAGAATAAGCAGCAGGGATTGTGAATTCAACACTATAAGAGTTTACGAACTAGAATGGTAGTAAAAAAATTGAATTAATATTCAAGTCACGCATAGAAAAAAGTCAAATTACTTTTCAATCACACACATAAAAATAGAAAAAGTTGTATATATACTATGATTATTATTATTTACCTCTTCATGTTTGGCGGCTTCATAAATTTTTTTGATTTCTTCAATAACATGTTTAACTTCATTATTTAAACCACGGACAGTAACATCATCTTCACTCTTTCCACCAAAACGTACAGTAACAGTAGAATCATCACCACCAATGATAGCATTTAATGTTGTACCTTTAGGACCATTGATAACAGAATGGTATTTATTAGGAATAGAAATAACTTTACTAACAATATCTGAAGAGTCGCTGGCAATCTTTTGTAATTCGGCTGCAACAGAATTTAATACTTCTTGAGGCTTAACATCAGATTCACCATCTTTCTTTGAGTTTTCATAAACAACAAGTACTGAAGATGAATCATCCTTTTCATCAGGGAAAATAATAGCTACATCATAACGAGATTTAATACGTTGGATTTGCTTGGCAAGACGAAGATTAATATGACGATGAAGATGGGATTCAATGCTGACAATAGTAACGCATTCAGTACCCAAAGCAGAACATAATTCATAAGCAGCTTTACAGGCTGCAGATACATCCTTTTCGTTTTTACTGACAAATTCTAATTTAGCTTCACCACGAGGAATGCTGATTTGCACTTGATGATCAGATTCCAATTTTTTCAAAATACCTTTATGAACTAAATAAGTAATCAAATGTTGACCATGTTCTAAAGATTTGTGTAAATCGCC
Organism: Cunninghamella blakesleeana; assembly: GCA_017871115.1. Lineage (NCBI taxonomy): Eukaryota > Fungi > Mucoromycota > Mucoromycetes > Mucorales > Cunninghamellaceae > Cunninghamella > Cunninghamella blakesleeana. Next base: position 4,854,552 of record JAFCIZ010000005.1, read on the forward strand.
TAATTTAATATCCATAACATGGAATTCACGGGCCTTTTCCATTATTGCTGTAAGGCCATTGATCAAACGTTCTTCAGGACCACGAATGGTGACATTATCGGAGGGATCGTTGAGAGAAGGTAATTCAACGGTACATCCAGTTTGTTCCAAGATTTCGCGTACGGTAGATCCATTTTTACCAAAGAGGAATTTATGTTGAGCTTTAGGAACACCAATTGTCACAGTTCTGAGTGTTTTTTGTACTTCAGCATAACGTGTTTCTAAGGCTTGTTTAGCTAAGAGTACTTTTTCTTTATCACCAGTAACAGTAATGGTATTGGTGATTTTAGTACCCTTTTCAATTTCCTGAGTATTAACAAGTGGAGGCATTTGAATCTTTACATTGAACTCTTCTTCCAAAGCATTAATAGCGTTATTTTGGGCACCAGAAATGAAGAGATTGAAGTTAGGATCAAAATTATCAATCTTGATAGTTTGTTTAGCAGCCTATGACAAAACAAGCATATAATAAATAATAATATTCATAATAATAATGAAGCAAGAAATTTTTTCTCTTTCTTTATTAATATCTATTTTTATCTCCACTATTTATTTTATTTTATTTTATTATTATTATACCTTTTCGCCAACAATTTTTTCAATTTCAGCCTTAGCAATCTTAATACCAGCAACATCCCCGACAATTGAAATATTGACAGATTCTTCATTTTCTTCATCCTTTACTTCGTCATCTTTACGAGGAGGAACATTGATACGGGTGCCAGAAAGTTGTTCAATTTGTTGAAGAGTCTTGCCCTTGGTACCAATGATAAAACGTCTAGTGGAAGCAGGAACAGCAAGTTCAACAGTACGCTATATAAAATAGAAAATAGTAATAAAGTTTTACATATATATTAATTATCATCATAGTTACACATACACATAATTGTTTTTTTTAAATATGTATATCATCAATAACTTTTCCTTTTTTTTTTTCCTTTTTTAAAATACAAATAATTAAAACATCTAAATATATACATATATATATGTTGACTTACTTTAACTACCAAACCGGTAACTAAATCTTTTTTAGCTTTAGCAACATTAGCGGGAAGACCTTGGATTAAAAAGGTAGTAGTACCAGAGCGGTTAGTAGAGGCAATGATATTAGCACCAGTTTTAGCAGTGACTTGGTTAATAACATCAGCAGCACTCTTGAAACCTAAAGGCTTGTTGGGTTGATTAGCTATTTGTTGATTAGCGGGCAATTCCAAAACATCAGTAACAGAGGCAGCAGAAGTAGATGAACCAGAAGCAGGGGCGCGCTTCTTTTGTTGTTGTTGAGAAGAGACTTGGTTACCAACAGGACGAGCTTTTACACGAGAAGCAGCAGATGACCAACCAGATGAGATGACTGGAGGACGAGGAGAGCCAGAAGATAAAGTGGGAAAAGCAGATTCAGATGATAAATCTAATTTATTATCTTTTTTCTTTGGAGCAGGGGCCACTTCGGGTAATTTCTTAATAGGTTGGCCAATAGGTGTAGGATGATCACCAGCAATAAGAGGTACAAAACTATCTTCTACAACGGGATCATCTTGACTAGGGACAACGGGTTCTTCGATAGTATTGTTTTCAGTTTTAGCTTGAGCATGTAAAAGAGCTAATTGAGCTGAAGGGGGAAGATCGTTAACAGACAATTGTTCAGTGGAATCCATTAGTTAAAAATATAATTTATAAATAAACCGAAACCAAAAGTAAAAAAAAAAGGGGAAGGAAAGAGAATGTCAAAAAAAAAACAATAAAAAGAAAGACTAGCTAAATGAGTCTACAAAAAGTATATTCAATTATTAATAATATTAATATTAATAATAAAAAATAATAATACAAGAAAGAGATAATTTATAAATAAATATAAAATAAAAAAAAGATGATCTTTTTCTAATTTAACTCTTTTATGAAGAAGAAAGAAAAAAAAAGAAGGAAAGGAAAAAAAAAAGAGAAAAAAAAAAGTTAGAAGAGTTATACGACAAAAAAAGTTATTGGCCATTTCAATTTAAAAATTTAAAATTCCGATATATTTTTTTTAAAAATATTCAAGGCAAAAAAAACCCAACCCCTTTTCATTCCATTTTTTTTTTCTGAATAAAAAAATAAACTTTATGCCCAGTGCCTTATTTATACATACAGTATCATTAGCTGTCATAACTAATGTAGTTAATAAAGTAGTTACAACTCCATATATGGTAAGTATATAATAATAATAATAATAATAATAAAGATATATAACACAATATCAATAATATATATATAAAAAATGGATATTGTTTTTTAGGATGAAATATTTCACGTACCTCAAGCGCAAAGATATTGTTATGGCGATTATACAACCTGGGATCCAAAATTGACAACACCACCAGGTTTGTAAGTTAAAAGTACTACATATTAATAATAATATTATTAATAATGGTTATAATTATGGATTGAGGATAAAATAATATGTATTCATATTTTTGCCTTTATTTTTAATATTATCAATTATTATTTTAAATAGATACGTGATAAGCATTGGTTTAAAAGCTATTGGTGACATCTTTGATTATAAAAACTTATGCACACTTCAAACTCTACGCGTTACGAATACCCTTATAGCCTTCTTACTTTATTTAACTATTTTTAAAATATGTACAACAATACACCCTACAATATCCTCGCAACGACTATCTTACTATGCACTTATTTTATCATCCTTTCCTGTACTATTCTTTTATTACTCTTTGTATTACACTGATGCTGGCTCCACTCTATTTGTTTTATTGTCATACCTTGGTGTCAAATCCAATCGCTATTTTTTAGCTGGTTTGGTAATAATTATAATAATGAATGAAAGAATGGTGACAGTTGACAAAGTAATGCTTATTATTATTATTTATTATACAGATGGGTGCTGTTGCTGTAACATTTCGACAAACTAATATTATATGGGTATTTTATTTTATGATACTATCGATGATTCAACTTATTCAATCGCGCACCAAACAAAAAAATACATCCAAAACAGCGTCAACATTATATAATCCAATTTGTAATAGAGTTCATTTACCATCAGATATTTTTCAAAGCATATTTAGTTTTATTAAATATACATTGATGAACTTTTTTTATATTTTACCACGAATCCTTACATTTGTGTTAACATTAATCGCTTTTGGAGTATTTTTATTATGGAATGGAAGCATAGTACTAGGGGACAAATCAAATCATATGGCTGGTATTCACATACCTCAGTTATTCTACTTCACATCATTTTTATCTTTTTTCACTGCGCCTCTTTATTTACATTGGAAACATGGATCTGATATATTAAGATATATATATTATTCAAATATTAAAAGGTAAATAAAATAGAAGATAAGAGAAAATGAAAATGAATATAATAATAGTAATAAAAATTATTATTAATTTTTCTTCTTGTCTGTACTTTTTTTTTAGAATTTTAACTTTAATATGCTTCTTGTTATTCATGTATTATGCAGTTGATTTTCATACGTAAGGGATTTATACATATATATATATATATATATATAAATTAGTATATACAAGATGAAAGGAAAAAAACACATTGTGTGTGGTGATATTAACCTCCATTATCTCTATTATTCATTTTAAAAAAAAATAAATAGATATGAACATCCATTTTTACTTAGTGATAATAGGCATTATAGTTTTTACGTTTGGAAAAACATTTATCGCCGCCATTGGTCAATAAAATATGCACTAATACCAGCCTATGCCATTAGTATATTTATAAATATCAATATATTAGGTAATATATATATTAATATGAAATATAAAGTGTGATTAAATATAAAACATATAATATCATTAACCTGTTTAACATGTGTATTTTTATTTTATCTTATTTTACTTTTTTGTATCTTTATTATTTAGGTCCTAATATTTCAATATTATGGATGTTTGGCTATATCATGACTTTAATATTAACTTTGGTACCCTCACCTTTACTAGAATTTCGCTATTTCATATTACCTCTCTTATTTTATTGTCTTCATATTCCACCTCCTAAAAACAACTTACGTATTTTAATTACCTTTGTATTTTATACCGCTATTAATAGTATTACTTTGTATATATTTTTATATCACCCATTTTTATGGCCACAAGAACCAAACCAATCTCAACGTTTTATGTGGTGAAATACATATATATACAATAAAAAAACAGCTTTTGTTGTTTGTCTCCGTGTATTAATTAAAAATAAAAATATAAAAGTTAATGACTATATTCTATTGATTAAATATATATACATATGCGCGTGTGTGCAATAAAAACATACTTTGCCTTTTTGAAATATATATATATATATATATATATATACTTATTGTGCATAAATTTTATTATAGAATTGTTTGGATTAATGTCTATTACTCTTTTTTGTATGTACGTATATTTATTTTTTATATATTTTTTCCACAAAATGATGATTTCATATAAAATGTTATATTATATATAGCTTTTTCGTTTTTTACATATCATTATTACTATTATTAACCTATTAGTTTATTTATTTTTTATCTTTAAAAAACTCATTAAAACAAAAAGAATACATAAATAGCTATTTGATTGTTTTAAAAAGAAAAATGAAAACGTTTAAAAATCAAAAAAAAAAGTCTACATAGTGTGTTTTTAGTATAGCTCTTGTATTCTAATTAAACGTAGTTTTTCCTTTTACTGTCCTCCTTTATTTCAAATAATAATAAAAATAATATAATAAATACAGAATAAAACTAATAAATAAAATAAAATAAAATAAAATAAAATAAAATAAAATAAAATAAAATAAAATAAAATAAATCGCTATTTATTATAGCTTTTATATTTAAATGGATAAACCTTCATAGCCTTGAATTTTTTCTTTGAGTATATTTTCGCTATATTCCCAAAGCTCTTTGGCATTTTTATCTGATTTTGAAGGAGAACAAGGGTTACTTTCTTCAGCAAAAGGTACCTAGTATATAGTATAAAAGTATATATATAAAAGAAGTTAGATATGGAAATAAACTTTTGTTTTGTTTTTGTTTTGTTATCGGCTTATTTTCAACTTACATAGTATTTTCCTTTGATTTTTTTATCTTCTACTTCAGGACTTGTGGCTAAATATAATTGAGTTAATGCACCATCTTCAGTAGTAATTGTAAAAGCTTTATTATAAACTGAAGTGAGAAAAGAAGTTGTACTGAACAAATGACGGGTAAGCTCACTTCGAACAACACCAGGATGATTACAGTTTACATAAACATTCTAGATGAATATATGTATATTTAAACGAATTTTTAATAACAGAATTATCTCTTTTTCATTCCTTTTTTTATTATTATTTTACTATCCATTTTCCTTTCACTTTCTCTATCTATATATCTCTCTATTTCTATTCGCTTTTCTTATTTTGTTACCTCGACTCCCTTTTTTTCTAGGCGTTTGGCTAATTCACGAGTAAAGAGAATGTTGGCAGCCTAAAAACGTTATGGTGACAATAAGTAATATTAATATTGTTAAAAAATACTCCCCTTGATCATTATATTGTTTTTAATTTATTTATGTTAAGCCATGCAGTATCGTTGATCATACTTACCTTTGTTTTACTGTATTGATAAAAGCGGTTATAATGTTTTGGATCATTGATGTTTTCTAATCCAAGTGTTTTATATACACCCATATGGCCTAATGAACTAACATTAACAATTCTACTAGGAGCGTTTTCTTCTAATATAGGTAATAATTCAGTTGTAAGATAAAAATGGCCAAGATGGTTTGTTGCGAATTGACTTTCGATACCTTTTTTTTAAAAAAAAAACCATTTAATAAATAATAAATAAAATGTTAGTAAATGACATTTAACTTAATATTGATTAAAATATATATTTAGAATAATTATATAACTACCATCTTCAGACAGAGCAAAAGCGGGAAACATGATACCACTAGAGAATTTATATTATATTATAAAATAAAATAAATATCAAAAAACCGTTCCTCTTTAATAACTATTATTCACTCTTACTATTATTATTACTATTATCATTAATTTACCTGTTATTCATTAATATATTCACTTTTTCTTTACGTTCCTTGACTGTTTCAATAAACTTTTTAACTGACTGTAGAGAAAGTAAATCTATTTTAATGAATTCTAATTTATCATTTCCAGTTTCTTTTCTAATTTCTTCCATAACAGGCAAAGTTTTTTCTTCGTTTCGACAAGCAAAAATACTATAATATAAGAAAAATTGATATAGAAATAAGTATGCTACTCATAAATATATCGATATATACTATCTTGATTCATTCTTTATTATTAGTACTACTATTTCTACGCACATTTTACAGCCCTTTCTTGCCATTTCAAGAGCACATACTTTACCAATCTATATATACAATAAAAATGGAAATGTAAGTTGAATACTAGTACTGAATTTAGCAATTGTTTAATATAAAATAATAATTTAATACTTACACCAGCACTTGCACCAGTAATAATGGCGGTTTTGCCAGTAAGATCAGGTATATCTTTAAATTCAAAGTGTTTATTTGACCAAAACATAGTTTGTTATATTATTATACTATTAGTATTTATTATTTATTTTAATAAAAAAAAAAAGAAAAAGAAAAAGAAAAAGAAAGGGGAGAGATAAAAAAGAAATTGTATATATATATTTTTTTTTGTTGCCAGACCACCTAAAATAAAAAATTGCGCGGATTGCCAAATATAGAAGTGTCAAAAAAAATTCACGTGTTTCGTTGATCTCAATTTTTATAATTTATTATTATGTATACATTTTATTACCAATTTTATATAGGTTACTATTTTACTATTATTTTTATTGATGCTATTGTTAATTAATTTACACTTCGTTATTCCTATCGAGAGAAAGTAAATGTTCGGCTTCAATCCATTCTTTCTCTTTTCCAATGTGATCTCGACGTATTATTTATTATAATTTCAATTTTGCAGTGTAACCTTTACGTTCCCTAAAAAAAGTTGTTTTTCCATAAAAAAATTATCCCCAATAATAAAAATTATGTTTTATGGTATAACAAACTTAAGATACACTTTAATTAAACAACGATAATAATAACAATAGTAGTAAAGATAATAATAATTATAATGATAGTAATAATGATAATAATAATTATAACAATAGTAATAAAAATAATGGTAACAAGAACAATAAAAATAAAGTAACACTAATGACTTAATGAAAAAAAAATCCACTGATTTAAATAATCTTTATACTTAAATGGAAGATTATTTTTAATTTCTGATTTTTTCCTTGAGAGATTTTTTTTATTGTAAACTCAAAGTTTTTTAGCTTTATCAACAGACCTTGCACTACTTTCACAGTTGCTTCTTTTCTATAAGGTATCTAAAAGATATACAAAATTTAACACCAAAATTGTAAATCATCGATAATTTTATAATTATTTTAGCATTACTGTTATTTTTTAAAAAATTCTGTCTTTTTAAACTTATATTATTCTTTGATATTTTTATTCTCTACTTCAAAACTTGTAGCTAAATATAATTGAATTAATGCACCATCTTCAGCAGTTATTGTTATAGTTTTTTTGATTAAATGTAGTAAGGATAAAAGTTTTATTAATCATATGGCGAGTAAGTTCGCTCCAAATAATATCATAATGGTTACAGTTAGCATATTAATTCTATGAATACATACATATATATATGTACAAATAAATGTTTAACAGTAATAATTTTTTTTTACTCCACTTTATTTCATTCCTTTTCTTTTCTTTTCGTTTCAACAAGCAAAAATGTTGGAAAATAATAACAATATTAAATACACCTGTATTTGCTACAGTAATACTAGCAGTTTTTCATGTAAAATCAGGAATATCCTTTAATTCAAAGTGCTTATTGGGAAAAAATATGGTTATGATATATTTTATTATCAGTGTTTATTATTGAGCATACTTTCATTTTTTCAATAAACGGAATCAAAAAAATGGATGTCAAAAAAGGAAACTGTATACGTATATATATTTTTTTTAATGCGATTAATATTACTTGATAAAGGAATATTTGTTGACGGACTACAAATATACGTAATTTTCCTTTTTTTACAAATTATACGCAAGTCTACACTATTAAAGTAAAAAATTAACGTCATGACTAGTTCTAAACAGTTAAGGCATATTAATATCTATAAATCAGATTGAGAAGTAATATCTATATTTTAATTTATACATGTAAGCTTTTTATTGAAAAGTTGTTAAGTATTATGCAACTACAGTTTTATATTAGTTCTATATTGTATATAAAACAAATAGAAAAAACAAAAATCTTATAAGCATACTATGTAAAAGAAGACACCATTGCCCTGAAAGAATAGATATAATATTTATCATGAATGAAATATTATTGAGTGATCCAGTTCAAGTGTATTTTTATATATGAGATGACTGAGAATTTATTACATGTTTTACTTGTAATCTTTTATTCTACTAAAATAGTGAAAAAAAAAGTGGAGGAAAAATGCATATATATATATATATATTATATGCGTGTGTGTACTATAATTCTACTTTTATAATTTTATTAAAATTTATTATTCAAAGTAATTAATTGAGAAAAAAAAAGCATATATATATAAGTTGATTATTCTGAATCTACATCTGAATCAGAGTCTTCAATAATAGCCTTGCTACGGAATTTCTATAATAATAATAATGATAAAATTAATGATAAAATTAATGATAAAATTAATATATATGTATATATATAAAATAAGAAAATAAAAGCTATAAATGGGGTTCTTTTTTTAATGCATTTATATATGGTTTCTTACTTTATTTTTTCGCCTTGACATATCAGGTTCATCATCTAAAATGTCATCTTGTTGATTGCTGTATCGATCTTCACCTTCATCTTCATCTTCATCATCATTTATGATGCCATCATCTTCGTTTTTGTTTTTTCGTTTTTTAGCTCTTGTTTTCTTTGGTTGCTGATCATTTTCATCATCGTCATTCATTTCCATTTCTCTTTGTGACATTAGCAAATTATCTTCACGTACTTTTTCCATTAATTTACGACGATTTTCTTCTAATTGTAAACGTTCTTCTTCTTCCTTTTTAATACGATCCAATTCTTCTTGTCTTCGTTTGGCTTCTCTTTCTTCTTGTTTTAATCTAACATCTTTCAATTTGGATTCTCTTTGTTCTTCATATTGTACTTGCTCCAACATCTTACGATCCATTTGGGTCCTTAAAGTTTCACCATAACGTTCACGTTGTTCAGCCATTTTGCGATCATAATACACATGTTCACTTTCAGGTACATTGATAAGCATTTTAAATAATTCTTGACTGTGATCTAAATCTTGAATGGCTTTACGCATCATGTCAGAGCTTCGTGTTTCTATAGGTTGGTCAGATATTAATTGTGCATATTGTTGTTCTACTAAAGCAACATTATAGGTGATGGATTTATCATTTGGTTGAATTTCTTGGGCTTTTTTGGTGTTAAGAAGGGATTCATACATTATATCAGGTTTCTTTTCATTTTTAGCCATCATAAATTGTGCTCGAGCTAAACATAATAATATATTTGAATCTCCATCTTTGTAAAATCGTTTTAATACATTTTCATACTATATAATTATTTTTAGAAAATAAAGTACAATATAATAAATATTAAGATTGATTAGGTCTTTATCTAATATATCTCATTATTTTATTTTTTATATTTATATTTATTATTATTTACCATAGTGATTGCATGATTATATTGTTTTAACTCAACGAATACATGAGCTAAATTAATCCAGGCAGAAGAATTATCAGGCGAAGCTTCGCGAACTTGAGTAAATATATCTTTTGCTTGATCAATATGATTGTTTTCGGCAAGTACAATAGCAAGACCATTAGCAGCATATGAATTTTTTGGATCACGTTTTAAAGCTTGTGCGTAAAAATTAACAGCCAATTTATAGGAATCTTGACGCTAGATGGAGAAAAAGAGAGAGAGAAAATGAATAAAGTTTTATATGAGTATATATTTGTATTTAATGTTAAAAACAATGATAACGATAATTTGTATTATAACTTGTTTTCTGATATTATCGTATTTACCTGGCCCGATTGTTTTTCGTTTTTCATTTCTCTTGCACTGGAAGCGTGGTAATTTCCAAGAGCTACATGAGTATACAAATCGTCCTTATCGCATGATTTGAGTACTTTTTCAAAAGATCTTTTACATATTTTATCATTATTTTCAGCTTGAGCTTGGCCGATCATAATCCAAGCTTTAGTATCATTTTCATTTGTATTAAATGCTTGTTTATAAAAATCAATAGCTTCTTCGGTACGACCATTTATTTGCTGCATATAACCAAGACGGAAGTATGCTAATTTGTTATTTATATCATTACATATTATTATTATTTTTAAAAAAATAAATAAATAAAATTTAGTAAATTTGGGTTTTTTTTTTCTCTTGTCTTCATATTATCATAATATTAGCATTTTATAATATAAAAAAAAATTTACCATCAAAGTAAGATGGATAATCTTCAGTAATCTTTTCAAAAATGGCGGTTGCTTTGCCCAATTCTTTTCGATCTTCATATAAACGGCCAAGGTTATAAGTTATAGTCAATTTAGAGTATTGTATATTATCACTACTACTATTATTTTGTTGAGAGCCATCATTAGATTTATCCCACGCTTCTATAGCAAGACTATAATATTGCTCAGCTTTATCCAAGTCATCTAAAATAAAAGTAAATATATGAAATAAAAATCAATTTTTGAATATATTAGTCCTATAGAAAAATTAATCACATTTACGACAAGTATTTATTTTTATTATTGTTGTATTGTTACTTTGTCGATGATACATTGCACCAATATTGTTAAGTAACTGTGGCCGTATATTAGTTAAATCTTTATCTTCTTCTTCCTGTTTATCTAATAAATCCAAGGCTTGATGATAATCTAATACAATATAAATAAATAAATTTTATGATTACTATTAAAACAATCCACATTATCATATATATATAACCTTTTGTAGAAACTGAACTTACATTCCAATGATTTTGTTACGTTTTTTTCTTCATATAGTGATGCTAATTCTATTAAAAGATATGTATCAGGTACAAATTTTTCTAAAACTTTTGTAAATAATGCTAAAGCTTGCTGTTTTTTATCAATTATTGAGTAAATAGACCCTAAAATCTATTAAATGCGAAATAAAAATAGAAAATAAAAAATAGTTGATTTTTTTAATAAAATGCATTATACTGAACATATATGTAAAAATAACTCTTACCTTCATTGCTTCAATACATTGAGGTTCTTTTTCTAAAATATTTTCAAATACTTCTGTTGCCAAATTGTATTCCTCTATAGTATATATAAATATATATATTTAAATATGTTTAATCCAAAATTCATTTCGTGTTGTCTTTAATTCTCTTAAAATATTACCTTTCTTTAAGTGCATTTGCCCTATACCAAATTGAGCCAAGATGTGATTATTATTCGCTTGTAAACATTGTCGATAATATTTTACTGCTTCATCATAATGATTCTAAAATATAATATAATAAAAGTGCATATATTTAGATTAACTTTACTATCAAACAAAACTACACACATATATATAAGTGTTTTAATATGCTGTTAATATAAATTATTACCATTTTATGATGGATTCGACCTAATTGGTATAAAGATTCAGCTTTGATGGATGTATGACTAGCGTTCTTTAAAGCTTTTGATGCTGTTCGTATTGCCTAATATATGATAATTTTATATGTTTGAAAAATATATATGATAAAAAAAAAAGGTTTGCATTAATATTTTATACTCTATTATAATTAAATACACACATATATATATATATATACCTTGTCTTGGTCATCCACGTAAAAGAAGAAATTAGATAACATATTTAATGTGACAGGGTTCTGCTTATCTGAATAATGTGATTGTTGCATATTTTGTAAAGAGGATTTCATTAAAGCTTTTTGATGATTTGGTCCATCTGTTACTTTTTTTGATTCATTTTGTTCAATAATGGATAATAATATTAATGCTGTTGCGCTAGTACCATCTTTCTACAAATAAAAAGTAAAGGAATATATATGAAAGAAATCGTCAATATAATTATATGAAAACAGTCGTATATATATATATATATATATATTTATATTATATAAACATACTTTATCTATACATGACTGTAAGGCAACTTTAGCTTGTTCATACATTCCTAACTGTGCATAACATTGAGCGATACCTAATCTAGTTTCCGAAGCAGCTGCATCACCTTGAGCAAACATAAGGCATTTTTGAAAAGTTTTCAAAGCGCCTTTAAAATCCTTGGTATGATATAAAATTTTTGCTTTACTGATTAATGCTGGAATACAGTTGGGTCTCTTTTCTAAAACCATATCAAAAGATCTTGTTGCTTCTTTAATATCTTGATTTAACAAATAAAGATTGCCTTTTACAATAAACGTTTGTTCATATTGACTATGGATGCGATCTGCTTCATTGATTGCTTGTGCTGCATTATTTAACTGTGTTTGACGTTCTGTTGTATTATCGATTCTTTTAGCAAGTCGCATATAAAGTGTAGCGAGTAACGTTAATAAAGGTAACTTTTGTCTTGGTTGAGTATGAGGTGTCTGACTTGCAACTGTTAAACCTGCTTGTATAACTGAAATACTTTCTTTAATTTTGTTTTGTTCATAATACTCAATCTATTTTGTTTTTGAATAAATATATAAAAGGCATATAATAAACAAATATAAAGTTATTAGATCTATAAGACAATTAAAATATATTATCTTTTTTTTGTTAACTTTATCAAAGATGAAAAAAATTTACAGCTAATAATCTATAATAAGTCAAAGCAACACCTTCTTGTCTAAAGATATCTGTTAATTCAATAGGGTTAGAAGGAAGATCATTACATACAACTTCTAACACTTGTTCATGTTGTAATGGAACTTCGATAGTTTTAGGTATTGACGCGTACCCAAAATTTGAAGTGGCCATTAAAGTCAAGAATAATAAATAAAAGTTATATGTATTTAGAAATTAGAGGAAAAGAAAAAAAAAAGGTAGGCAGAGAAAAAAATTTAAAAAAATTTCAATATTATAATTTTTTAAAATTCCGCCGGATTTTATTTTTAAAGCGGGCAGCGTACGTCATTTAAAATTTCATTTCTTCTTTCACTTTTTTTCACCGACTCTTTTTTCTTTTTTATTATACGCGTGTTCTTTTTTTTTCTTTTTCTCCTTTCTTTTTCTCTTTTCTCTTATTTTTTTTAACTTCAATTTTATAAAACATATCAATACAATGGCAACCTTTACTTCAGCTAGTATGTATATAAAATAGATTGGATTATTGCTATTTTTTTTTTTTGAAATAAAAATTTCGATAACAAAACTTTGCGATGCTTCAATAATCGATTAAAATATCTTCTTTTTCTTCTTCTTTTTTATAGGTGGCGTGGTTGCATTATTAGATGAACAACAGCCTGAATTGAAAGTATATGCTTTACAACAATTAAATTCCTTAATAAACGAATTTTGGGCAGAAATAGCTGACTCTGTAGCAAAAATGTAATAGTTGATATATGTCCTGGAGAAAAAAATAAAAAATAATAGTTTACATATAATTTAAAATCGTTTTTTTCCCCTTCTCTAATTTTTATATAGTGAAATATTATATGAAGATTCTGAATTCCCTGATATCGAATTAGCTGCTTTAGTTGCTTCAAAGGTAATGATAATAACATTATTTATTTTAAAAGTATACATCTGGTAAACTCAATATCATATATTCATGTATATATATATATATATATATATATATAGGTTTATTATTATTTAGGTGAATTGGAAGACTCATTAACTTTTGCTCTTGGTGCTGGAAAAAGATTTGATTTGTCCGATAAGTCTGAATACGTGTCAACAATTATCTGTAAGTTAAGAGTATACTAAATAGATGTATAATATGTATATATATATATATATATATATATCTTGTGATTATATATAAATAAATAATAGTAACGTGCAACAAATATTTATTTCTCGTTTTTTTATTTTTATTTTTACTATTATTTTATTATTATTTTTATTATTATAGCCAAATGCATTGATAAATATATTCATCTTCGACAACAAGAACCTAGCTCAGATGGTATGGCCGAAGACATTGATCCAAGACTTCAAGATATTGTTGAACGTATGTTTCAACGTTGTGCAAATGATGGTGAATATGAACAAGCTATTGGTATTGCATTGGAATCCAGACGATTAGATGTAGTTAAAGCTATGATTCAGCAAGGAAATTCAACTAAACTTCTTCCTTATGTTTTGGAAGTATCAATGACATTAGTTCAGCATCTAGAATTCAGAAATCAAGTAAATACAATAATATATACAAAAATGGATACCATTATTTTTTAATATATATATATAAATTTAATATTAATATTAATACTTTATTATTTGTTTTATTTATTTATTTATTTATATAGGTATTACAAACATTGGTAGAATTATATCAAAATCTTGAAGAACCTGACTATATCTCTATTAGTCAATGTCTTGTCCACTTGAATGATTCCCAAGCTGCTGCCAAATTATTATTAGGATTAATTGAAAAAAAGAATGAGGTAATTAATATATTGGTATATAAATATACATAAAATTTTATCATTATATAAAAATAAATAATGAAAAAAAAGAAAAAAGAAACTCATCGAAAAGCTTTTATTTATTAAACTATACCATTCATTAGCTTATGGCATACCAAATTTCCTTTGATTTGGAAGATAATGCAACCCAAGACTTTTTATCTAAAGTATCAGCTAGTTTACCAAAACCTGATACTCAGGATGATAGTGAAAATGCCACACAAGAAAATGATGACCCTATTAAGAAGATTTTATCCATTTTATCTGGTGAAGAATCTATTAGATTGTATTTAGAATTCTTATATCGTAACAACCATACTGATTTAATGATTCTTAAGAATACTAAGGTAAAAAGAAAAAGAAAACGATTGATCCATGGCGTATTTATTATTTACTTTTATTATTTTTTCATTTATATAGAATGCATTGGAATCTAGACACTCGATTTATCATTCTGCTCTTACTTTTGCAAATGCTTTTATGCACGCCGGTACTACAAGTGATGAATTTTTAAGACAAAACCTTGAATGGCTTTCAAGAGCTACTAATTGGACAAAATTCAGTGCAACAGCTGCTCTTGGTGTTATTCATAAGGTAACGTATATATATATATATATCATTAAATAAACAATGAATATGTATATTCATACGTAAGCATCAGATTGATTTATTTTGTTTATATTAATATGAATATTGTTTGTTATTATACTTTTTTTTTCATATAGGGTCAATTAGCGCAATCAATGAATCTTTTAGCTCCTTATTTACCTCAAGAAGGTGCACAAGGTGGTAGTGAATATTCAGAAGGTGGATCCTTATACGCTCTTGGTCTTATTAATGCAAATCACGGTAAAGATGTATTAAGTTTTTTGAAGAAGGCATTAAAAGATACTGAAAAGGAAGTGATCCAACATGGTGCAAGTTTAGGTCTTGGTGTTGCTGGTATGGCAACTGATAATGAAGGTAAATTCTATTTTTTTTTTTAAAAAAAAAAAAATACATAAAAACAAATAATAACGGATAAACTATATTTATTTTACTCTTTTATTTTTATTTATAGATATATATAATGAATTAAAGAATGTGTTATTCAGTGATAGTGCTGTAGCTGGTGAAGCTGCTGGTCTTGCTATGGGTTTAATCATGCTTGGTACTGCTTCTGAAACAGCTGTTGAAGAAATGCTTCAATACGCTCATGAAACTCAACATGAAAAAATTATTCGTGGATTGGCTGTTGGTATCTCTCTTATTATGTATGGTAAAGAAGAACAAGCCGATGTATTAATCGATCAATTGTTAGATGATAAGGTAAAATTAAAAGAAAGGCAATACAAATTGAATAACACTAAAGATAATATATATATATAGAAAAAACATGTATTCACTGACATATATATATATATTCTCTTATATTCTTTATTTTCTTTAGGATCCCATCCTTCGCTATGGTGGTATTTATACAATTGCTATGGCCTATAGTGGAACTGACAATAATAAAGCTATTCGCCGCCTCCTTCATGTTGCTGTTAGTGATGTTAATGATGATGTTCGTCGTGCTGCAGTTACCTCTCTAGGTTTTATTCTTTTGAAAAATCCAAAACAAGTTCCTCGTCTTGTCCAACTTTTAACTGAAAGTTATAATCCTCATGTTAGATATGGTGCTACACTTGCATTAGGTATTTCTTGTGCTGGTACTGGTTATTTAGTAAGTTTTTTTTTTATATATATATTTTATATAAATATAAGATTAAAGTATTAATAATTGATGGAAATTTACCAACTAACCATGTGTATATTTTATAATGAACAGGATGCATTAGATCTTTTAGAGCCTATGACCAAAGACCCTGTAGATTTTGTTCGTCAAGGTGCTTTGATTGCCCAGTCCATGATCCTTATTCAACAAACTGAAAACACCAATCCTAAAGTAGCTGGTGTACGTAAATTATACGAAAAGATTATATCAGATAAACATGAAGACCCTATGTCCAAGTTTGGTGCTGTATTAGCTCAAGGTATTATTGATGCTGGTGGACGCAATGTAACTATTTCATTAGTGTCTCGTTCTGGTAACGTTAATATGCCCGCTATTGTTGGTATGGCTGTATTTACTCAATTCTGGTACTGGCATCCTTTGACACATATGCTTAGTTTGGCTTTCACTCCTACTGCTATCATTGGTTTGAATAAGAACTTACAGGTACGTTAAAAATATTATTGAATATATAGATTCATGTGTTTATTGATGATGCTAATTGTTTATTATTTTATTTTATTTTATTTTTTTTATTAAAAACTGTAGACACCCAAATTCGAATTTATTTCAAATGCAAAACCATCATTATTTGCCTATCCTCCTGCATTGAAACCACCATCTGCTGCTGTTGTTGAAAAGGTAAATTCATGTGTATTTATCTTGAATTAATAAATAAAATAAAAGGACATTTACTTATCTATTTTATTATTATTGTTATTATATATCTAATAGGTTGCTACTGCAGTATTATCTACCACAGCCAAACAAAGAGCACGAGCAAAGAAAACTGAAAAGGAAAAGGGTGACCAAATGGATGTAGATAAAGAACCTATTAAAGAGGAAGAAGTAACTAAAGAAGAAGAAATAGAAACCTCCAAGGATGAACAAAAGCGCAAATCCAAGAAAAAGAAAGAAGAAAACTTTGATGTATTAGAAAATCTTGCCAGAGTAGTACCAGCTCAATTGAAACGAATAACATTTAAAGAAGACTGTCGATATGTTCCTATTAAAACTGGTATTGTAAATGGTATTATTTTAATGAAAGACCGAAGACCTGAAGAAGAAGAAGAATTAATTGAACCTAGTGCACCAACATCAGGTAAAACAAGAAAAAAAAAATAGAAGGAAAGAATGAAAAAAGTGTTACAATGAAATGAATATTTATGTAACTATTTATTTTTTTAACAATAGGTGAAGGACAAGAAGCTAATAATGCTGATGAAGAAGCAGCACCATTTGAACCATTCGAATATCCATTTGATTCTAATTAATATAATGAAATAACTATCAAGTAGAAGCTCTTTTTTTTAATCAATTATTTTATATATACATATCTTTTTTTTTTTTAAAAAAAAAAAAAAAAAAAAAAGCAAAATCAAGTAAATAAATATCAAAAATCCATTGAATTTTTTTTTTTTCTCTTTTACTACTTGGATTGATATTACACCAAGTTATATATTATTTTTAAGTAAAAAGAGTAATCAACAGATCCAGATTTATAATTACGAATTATTTATTATTGTTTCACAACCTAGTTGACTATTATAGTTTGCATGATAAGGCTTCTCATATTCATAATTATGGTAATATAAATATTGTTTTGATCATCCCCCTTGATTGATTATTAATCAGATTTGATTTGCATAGCTTGTTTCTCAATGTTTTTTTTTTTATTTATTTATTATTTTTTGCGGATATATCAATTATTTTTTATATAAAAAAGTAATTCCATAAAGAATATTTATATATATATATATATATATACACTACCTTGAAACAGAATTATTATTATTATCAAAAGCGGAACATAAATCAATCATTATTATTTTTTTGTGGAGCGGGGAGGATCACATCTCCAAATTTCTTTTTTCATATTATTTTTACTATAAACGATAAACTGAATTTTAATTCTCATACGCACTATTTGAACCGCAGTACATCAATAACGATATAATAAAAATAATAATGAAATATGTGGGAAAGAAATATCTTAAAATCAAATAAAGCCAAATAATACAATATACTATAATGTTTTTTAAATATTTGTGGTTACTTTATTTTCAGTTTTATTAAATTTAAAAAATGAAAATTGCTAGAATGGTAAAATTATCTTCCGTATATCCTAAAAGCGCACGTGAGTCAACTGTACCGGGTTGGAATTTTTTAAATTTAAAGTTCAATGATTGGTGCTTATTATTGTTTCTTTTTCGTTTTTTAATTTAGATTTTTTTTTTCCGTTAATAGATTTTTATTTTTGTAAATAATGGAAAACTCAATTTTTTTTTTTCAGTCTCCCTCTTTTTCTCTCTCTCTCTCTCTCTCTTTCTTTCTCTTTCTCTTTCCTTTTTTTTTCTTTTCCTTATGCTTTTCTATATTTTTTTTATCATTGAAAAAATATAAATGGGTACAGCTGGAAGACAACAACGTTCTACACGAAAAACGCCTTCCAGTAAAAAAAAGTCAACAACCATTTTATCAGAAGAAGATAAAGCTGCTAGTTTAGAATTAAAATCACAACAACATGAAATAGAGGCTCTACAAATAACTTTTTATGAAATCGAATCATGGATTGAAAAAACCACACCCGTCTTAAACCGTATGACAAAGGAACTAGATAAAGCTTCTGTAAAATTTGAAGAAAGACGATGTAAACAAACCAATCATGATAATAACAACAATCATAATAATCACTATTCTTTGAATAATAGCACTGTATCATTACCACCACACCCACCATCATTACCCTATTCAGAAATAACGCCTATAACTACAACTTCTTCATCATCAACAGCAACAACAACAATTAATACAACAAATGCAACAGCATCGCCTTTTATTCATTTACCACAAAGCATTCCTGAGAGTCAACAGCATCATGATACGTCTTTGCTAGACCCATTTAATCCATTAAAATGGACAATGTCTTTCCAACCCAATAGTTCCTTACGATTGGAAACAAATATTAAATCGGTAGATCAACTTGTGGAAGCTGTACAGAAAATTCAGCTTTTAACTGATCCAAACCATGTAAATAACAATCCTCATTCCCACTCTCATTTACAACAAGATGATTTTTACCAAGACGAGTCCATTACTATCACAGCAAATGGTTTAGTTTATCAATCTTCCAATACTGCATCACCTTCCTATTTTTCATCCATTCTTAATGATAATAATAACTCTAGTGACGACAATGCCTTTTCTAGAATGGTTGATACTTCCACAGAATATTGGTCAAATGCTATTGGAAGACGGCCACGGATATGTTTAGAAAAATATAAGCATTGTAATATGAATCTTAGTTGTTTAACCAAGGATTTATCACCTTCCATGACGGAATATATATGCCATCTATATTGGGATTGTCTTCACCCAAAGTTCTCATCGGATTGGGCTTCGTTTTGGGATAGATGTAATGATCCACAATTAAATCAAATGTGCATTGATTCTGGATTGGCTATGGTCTTTTTGCACGGAACAAGACATCATAAAGATATCTGTGCCAACATGTCGGATATTGCATTTTTTTATTATGATCGTGCAAGAGATAGCCTTATGGAATTTTTTGATACACCCCATTGTGCTATATTGGAAACGTTAATGAATTTATCCATGTTTTGTATTTTATGTAAACGGCATTCACAATCAAGAATTTACATTGGTCTTGGATTAAGGATGATGTTTGATATGGGAATGCATAAAAGAGCTTCTTTACCACAACATGATATTAAACTACGTAAAAAGTATTTGAAATTTTTTACCACCCTTTATTATAATGATATTCAAAGTGCACTGTATTCTGGTGAACCTCCTTTATTAAATGATACCGAGTGCGACATTGATTTTTATGAAATAATTGATTTAAACAAACGAATTCAAGAATTGAAATTGGCTAATTACGATGATAAAATGATTGAAAAGGAAACGTTTTATGTTCATCTCATGGCTTTAGCAAAAATTGGAAAAAAAACCTTACAATTAGTGAATGAATATCAACAACAGTATCCTCAACCACGTAAGTTTATACTAATGTTTTTTTATTTTATTTTATTTTTTTAAAAAAAAAAAAGAATTTTTTATACAATCAAATGCTTTTTATTATTCAAACCCCCCCCCCTCCCAATTTATCATTATTTATTTTTATTTATCTTTTTTCTCTTCTTTTATTTTTCCTACTTTTTCTTAAAATAGATCGTGTTCAAAATGATCTTCCTTATCGATGGGCAAAAAGACTACAAGCATTGGAAATAGAATTAGCTCAATGGTATGATAAGTTACCTGATTATTATCGAGTGAATCTTCAACCTAAAATGCCACCTAGTAATTTTAAACAGCCTTCTCGTTCTAATTTTCCAACAAATGAATGTTCACCATCCTCTATGAATTCAAATGAATTAAGAGCTCAGTCAGCACTTTTATTAATGTTACAATATCAAACACAATGGATTATTTTACATAAAACATTTTATAATAATGCAACTTCAAAGAGATGCTCACCAGAAACAACTAGCTCATCTGTTTTTACACCTACCAGTCCTCATCCACCTACATTATTCAATATACCACCACCAATATCATCATCTACTAATACTACTACTACCAACAGCAATAATAATAAAGATAATGATGTTTCAGCATCTATATGGAATACCAATGGGACAATATATCAATGGCAACGACAATGTACAGATCGATCAGAAGCTATATGTATTGACGCAGCCAATCGTATCGTTGTCATAACAGAAGAAATCACTGAAGCCTACGGATGGTGTGTTTGTCAACAATTTTTAAGTTGTATTTACCAAGCCTCTACGATTTATTGTCGACATATTATCGCAGCCAATAATAATAATAATAATAATAATAATGACTGTTTAGAAGCTCAAAAACAACATGCAAATGCTATGCTTCAAAGAATTGTGAAAACACTTGCAGTGAGCACTATTCATTACGAAGGTTTACCGGATGATTTGACCGTATGTTTAAAAGAATTATTAACAGAGCATGGAGTTTTAACATCTTCTTCATCACCACTATCTTCCTTATTTTCAATGGCGGTCAATAAGAATTCTAACAACGGCAACGACAATAGCAATAATAATAATAATAATTCGGCAGCATTAAACACTTTATCACATGATTCTAATGACATGCACGTAGATCAAGTGGAACATCAACAACAACAGCAAAACGAAGATGAAGAAGAAAAAGTGAAGACCAAGTTTGAAAATATGGATTACTTTACAATGGATACATCTACGCCAACCTCACTTCCATCTTCTATCTCATCGCCACTTATTTCATCTAATCTAGAGCCACCTTCATCATCATCATCTTTTGAAACGTCCAACTCTTTACCTTCCTCTTTGTCTTCATCCTCATCATTATCTGCAACAACAGCAACATCAACATGTACGAAATCAAATCAACAACAGCAACATCATCATCAAACTATATTAGATTCACCGTTATTAGAAAATACATTATTTGCATTTAATGATGCATTACCTAATTCACCTGATATGTTTCAACGTTGTTTAAATCAACCTCGTATTCAAAAAACAAATAATAATACTCAATATAGATCTTTACTTGCTGGTCAATCTCCAACAGAAGCTATGTTATCTATTAAATTAAAAGATCCCGTTATTGATGAAGCTATGGCTATGGAGAAGTCAAATGAATCATTTTCAAATTGGAGGTATATAACAATAATAATAATAATAATAAAAGAAATGAATATAGATATATCCTATTTTATTTTTATAAACTGATTATTGATATATATATATATATATATATACATATATTTACATTTATATTATAGACAAAAGTTTTCATCTCCATATGTTGCCATAGGAAATCAAAGAATTATTTAGAATCATTATATTGTTATGTATATCCTATTTTAGTACTATCTTTTGTAATATTTTCAGTTAATTTATTTATTTATTTATTAGACATATTTTTTTTCTTTCCTCTCTCTTCTTTTTATTTTATATTTTTTTCTTTTTCAGTTTGTTTATAATATATCTTTATTATTACTATTATTATATTTAAATATGTGCATATATCATTTTAATAAATACTTTTGCAAGTTTTTTTTTGTTTTATTTGAATATATGAAACTTAATAGATAAATGATTTGATTATGTTTCAGCATTCATACATTGACATTATTTGTGTTTATGGGCACAAAACTTTATATTTTTAAAAAAGAGTACCAATCCAAATATGGTAATTGTAAAAAAAAGCGGAGTGTAATTTCAATTTATTATATTTTTTTTTCCTCTTCCATTTTCCTTTTTTCTTTTTTCTTTCCAACTATTTTGTTTTTCTCTCTTTCAATTGAAAGCGAACCCTTTTATATATTACTCTATTACTTTTCCTTTTTCTCGCTATATATATTGATTATTCTATATATTTTATAAAAAAGATATATATAATATTTAATATATAATTTATCCTCTCTCTTTCATTCTTTTGAAAAATATTGAATAAATGACTCACAAAGATTCGACCCCTTTTGAATTTGCCCAATCTGCAGCCTACAATAACTTTAAATTACCAGGTAAAAAAAATAAAAATAAACAACAGTGACACCGACAAAAAAAAGCAATCGGGAAAACATAGATTTTGATGTAATAGATCTATGGGTAATAATAAGAATAATATTAATAAGGACAACCTGATTTAAAAAAAAAATAAAACAGAGGGAAGAATGGGAAAAAAAAATAAAAAAAAATAAAAAAAAAAAAAGAGGAGCGTGATAATTTATAAAGCACATTGTATTATTGAAAAAGGGAATAAGAGTGTATATAATAATAGATGAAGAATTCATTTATAATGTATATAAAAAGAAAGAATATCTATAAATGCATTACTCTTTGGAAAAGTCGAAAATACTCGGAATGAAGAAGCAGTGGTAGTAGAAGAAGAATAAAGTGGATAAATAAATAGAGGTTATACTGATTAAAACTATTTAAAAAAGAGGGGAGGAAAAGTAGTGTAAAAATATATATATATAGATATTTATATATACTATTACAGGTAACTCACTCATATTATTATTATATTATTATTATTATCTTCTTTACTTTTATATATATATATATATATTAATAATAAATAGGTGAACATGATTCAACACGGGTATTAACAATGCCTGCTAAAGATGGAAGGACTGGTCAAGATATACAACTACAATATACGAATCAAAAAGTAATAGGTAATGGTTCTTTTGGTGTAGTTTATCAAGCTAAATTAGTATCAAATGGTGAAGAAGTAGCTATTAAAAAAGTATTACAAGATAAACGATTTAAGGTAATGTATATAATAAAATATTATAGGCAACATTGGTTTAGCGTATCATTTATAAATAATAAAACAAAACAAAGCGAAAAAATGGTCATTAACCATATCCACTTTTTTATTATTTCTTACTTTCTTTTCATATTATATAGAATCGTGAATTACAAATTATGAAATTAATGAGTCACCGAAATGTGTGTGGATTAAAAGCATATTTTTATTCTAAAAGTGATCACAAGGTAAATATATACACACACGCATATATATATATATATAAAGAATAGAAAAGAAAAAAAAAGAAAGTGTGTGTGTGTTTATTGACTTTTATATATCTTTATTCTTATATTCTTATATATATATATAGACTGATGAACTTTACTTGAATTTAGTATTGGAATATGTACCTGAAACAGTTTATCGTATTACTCGACATTATGCAAAAATTAAACAACCTATTCCAACTTTATTAGTTAAACTTTACATGTACCAACTCTTCCGTGCTTTAGCTTATACACATGCTCTTGGAATTTGCCATCGTGATATTAAACCACAAAATTTATTATTGAACCCTATTACTGGTGTATTAAAATTATGTGATTTTGGAAGGTATATTAAAAAAGTTAAAAAAAATCTAGATACTTACTTGGATTTTCATATAATACAATAGAGAAAAAGAAAGGGAAAAAAAAAAGAGTGATTATCATTTTATTAATTGCTCTATTTATTTATATTTATATTTTTTATTTATATTTATATTTTAGTGCAAAGATATTAACTGAAGGTGAACCCAACGTATCTTATATTTGTTCACGTTATTATCGTGCCCCTGAACTTATTTTTGGTGCTACACTTTATACAACTAAAATTGATCAATGGTCTGCCGGATGTGTTATGGCGGAATTATTATTAGGACAACCTCTTTTCCCTGGTGAAAGTAGTATTGATCAATTAGTAGAAATTATTAAAGTCTTGGGTACTCCTTCTAAAGAACAAATCATGATGATGAATCCTCATTATACCGACCATAAATTCCCTCTTATTAAACCACATCCATTTTCAAAGGTAAATTTAATATAAGGATATGAATATAATTATAGGTGTATATGTATAAATATTTATAAATAGAAAATAAGTATACTAATAGTAATTATATTCATTATTATTTTATGTATATGTATGTATATGTGTTTTATAGGTATTCAGATCTCGAACTCCACCTGAAGCAATCGATTTATTATCCCATATTTTACAGTACGATCCCCAATTAAGACCAACAGCTAGTGAAGCATTGGTACACCCATTCTTTGATGAATTACGTAACCCAGAAACAAAAATGGCCAATGGAAGAGATTTACCTATATTATTTGATTTTACAAAAGAAGGTATTTTTTTTTTTTTTTTTTTTGCTATATACATAAATATATATATATACATATATATATGTATATTAATAGTAGGATGTCTATAATTATTTAACTAATAACTATATATGTTATTTTATTTTTTATAATTAGAATTATCCATCCGTCCTGATTTTATACATAAACTCGTACCTCCACATTGTCATACAGAACTAGCTTCAAGAGGAATAGATATAAATCATTTTGAGCCTGTCCAAGTAGATAAAGTAGATGCTCCATCTTTGGAATAAAGTAAATAAAAATATAACTATATATAAAATATAAATTGTCTTGTTTGTATTCTTGTTTTTTAATAATATATATAAATATAATAATGATAATAAAATGAGTTCAAGTATATATACATATAATCAAACAACTAAATAATCAATTGATTTATCTCTGTAAAAATATAAAATAAAATAAAATTGTATCACGTGCGTATATAAACTTAATTGGTTTTTTTTAAAAAAAAAAAGGTATAAACTTTGAAAACTTCTAAATAATGAATAGCATATTGTGTAACTATAAATTAGCCAATATAAAATGGTTGGACCACATGTTGTCTTTTCAACCATTTTCATTGATAAGAAAAAAAATTGAAAAATTTATATGTAATAATGTTTTTTATTAAAACAGAGAATGAATGTTTTTTTTTTTTTTTTAAAAAAAAAAGTCATAGTGCGTATATAAAAAAAAATACATCAAATATTAAGCATTATTTTTTGTTTTTTCTCTATGAAAAAGAAAAAAGAAAAAATGAGTATATATAAATATATATATAGAAAATGTATATGGGCAAAAAAAAAAAGGATAAAAATAAATTATTTTAAAAAGAAGTAAATGATATATATATATGTTATTATAAAAAAGAAAAGAAAAGGAGAAAAGATAAATAATAAACGGAACGGAGATCTATATTTATGGTTATACTAATCGCTCCTTTTGTTGAATTTGTTCATCTTCTTTGGTCCAAAAAGGATCATTTTGAAGTCCACGTGCATGCTCATTATTACTTGGTTGGTTGTAATAGTGTTGAGCTTGTACTTGTTCATGGTCGCTAGAAAGTGGAGAAGGTTGTCTTGGTTGTTGATTATGATCATTATGGTTATTATTATTATTTGAATTTAATCGATCCATTTCAATCTTTACTTGGTTATCATAATCATCTTGTTCACCTTGGCGTTTAATATCTGCTGCTAATTCAGTACCAATACCTATTTTTTTTTTTAGAAAAAAAGAGAAAAATATATAGAAAATAAATAAATAAATAAGGTTATTATTTTTTTTTCTTTGCCAAATATAGTTTCCGGTTTCTATTTTAAAATAAATTAATTTTTTTTTTTTTTTTTAAATAAACTTACCAGCACGAGTACCCCAAGCGGTAACATGTAAAGTAAAAAGAGCGTAGATTTTCATAATAGCGAAGTAATAATTAAAAATCAACCAACAAGGTAAAACCCAAATATCTTGAGGGCGTTTTAAAAAGTGGGGGAATAGTTTAAGAGCACGAGTGACCATTAACCAACAAATATAAGAAACAGCAATATTCCAAGCAGGTAAAGGAGGATTGGTAGGACCGGCTCTAGCTTCTTGTAAAGAAGCAAATGTTGCTACGAGAACAGGACCAGCTAATAAAGTCAAAGGATTGAAAAGTTTATCCACCATGGTGAAAGCAACATAAGGGTGACGACGCCATATATATCTTTCAGTGAAAAGAGAACGGAAATCAGAACGCCATGTATTTCTAGTCCATCGAAGGACTTGTTTCAAGAAACGCCAATTGTTTTTAAAAGTAGAGAATAATTCCGCTTCTTTACATACTTGAGCGTAGGTATTCCAACCATGAGAATGCATCCATCGTGTTAAAAATTTATCATCACCGGAATTTAATGGGTATTTACCACGCCATAAATCGTTAGTAAAACAATATTGGAAAGCAGGGTCTTTTAAGATCAAAGTACGATAAGCAGCAGTACGACCAGATAAACAACAAATACCACCATCAATATGGGTGGAAGCAGCAATTTCAATATTACGAGATGTTAAACGATAACCGGCAAGGATTTCCCATAAGGTTTGATGACCGTTAGGGTCTACAGCATGAACAGTTTGTGAAGTACCAACACCACCCATTTGTAAATCTTCAAAACAAGCTAAAATATAATCCAACATAGTAGGTTTCCAAATGGCATCATCATCAGCAAATACCAAGATTTCTGTGGTTGTAGCATTTACACCTTCAACCATTTGTAATCGTTTGTTGGCCTTGGGTACAGTTCTAACAGAGATACGTTGAGGATCTACTTCATCAGCAAGTTGTTGTAATGGTTCTCTCATATTTGTTTCTGTAATAATAATAATTTCTTTAGGATTACATGCTATTAAAAAAGATATGAAAAAATGATAAGTATAAGTTGATCATTCTTTTTCATTTTAAAATATCCCCCTTCATCTATTTCCTTTTCTCCCTTCTTCCCCTTTCTTCATATATATATATATATGTTTTTTTTTTTCATTGATATATTTATATATTATTAGTATAATGATGATAATCATGATAAAAAAAATAGTATTTTATAATGATTCATTATAGTATACATGTTTTTTTTTTTTTTTTAAAAAAAAAAAAAATAGCATTTAACTATATTTGTTCCTATTTTAACTTTATATAAATATATAAACATATATTTTTTTGTTCCTTTCCCCTTTTTTTTTTTTTTTACATATATTTGTTACAGTCTCCTAATAATTGGGTATATATTTTATAGTAACATACCTAACCAACTACGAGCAGCGATTTTAAATTCTTCCCCAGCATCAATAGTAGGTACAATGATTGTAACGTCTTTTTCAGGTAAATAAGTAGGGTTTTTCTTTGGTCTTCTAGGTTTATATACAAGGTAGGCTACTAGTTTAATGAAGAACCATAAATATCGATAAAAACCAATAATCCCAAAAGGTAAAAAAAAGGGTAATAACCCTATATCATCCGTCAAATATAACATGGATCAAAATAAAATCTAATCTTCTAGTCGTTGATGATAAACTTTATATATGTATATATGTTGACTGATTATAAGGATAGATGTATTTATGTGTATTTATATATATATGTGTGTTTGTATGTTTGAATTATAAAAGCGTATTAATTAATTAATCAAATAAATGAATGGAATATATATATATAAAATAATAAAATTACAAATAAATATAAAGTGAAAATGGAAAGAAAGAGAAACGAAATCAAAAAAAAATATCTGCCCTTTTTTTTTTTTTTCTTGAGTTGAAAAAAAAAAATTCATTTTGTAACACAAAAATTTTAAAAATAGTTATATCCTGAGTTATTATTAGATTATGTGAGATATTATATATTAGCTTGTTTTTTATTTATATTCTGATTTTTCTTATTATTCTTATCTATTCATTTCACTTCATTTTATATATTTTTAAAGCTTGATTTTATCAAAAGCAAAAGCAAGTTCTTCTACACTAAGATTACGAATAGTAGGTTTTTTGGCAACACCATTATCATAAAAGACAAAATGTCGACAAAGAGTAGATTTGGGATACTTGGATAATAACGTATCATTATTATTATCCTTATTTAAAGAGGATTGATATGGATATTGAAATATATAATTAGCAACATTATCTTGATATTTAAGTTTATCCAAATAATCTTTGATATAGATTAATTCATTTTCACCACCACTACTATCACCTTCTTTTTTTTGAAAGGATTGATCAAGATGATTAAACTCCGAAATAATTACATGATTAAAAGGTTGAAGGATGGTTTTTTTAGGAGAATCATCTAATAAAATGGTATTGGTAGCATTAAATTGGGGCAAATGTTGCCAAATTTTTCTTAAATCTTTAATGGTAATGGTTTTTGAATTGTATTCCTCTTCTGTTAAATCAAAATTTTTTCGTGTCCATATCAACTGTAATTTAGTCTCATATTTTCCAAATATTTTACACATTTTTGCGACGTTGTGTGGCTGTGCTATTTTAAAAATAAAAAATAAAAACATGGATATGAAAAAACACATATTTTATAAAAAATAACCATCATTTTTTTTTAAAATCTGTTATATATATATATATATATATATACAACATCAGCGAAAAAAATAATCATTCTTTTTTTAGTACCTGAACTCCATACAATGACATAAAAATGAGAAAAAATATAATCAAAAAAGTATTCATCATAAGGACGAACATATAAACCCGTTTTACCCGTTCTTGATACCAAAGTACCATTCAAATCCAAAATGAGCAATTGTTTATCATTATCAATAGGTGTTTCTAAGGTATTAGAAAGTTGTTCTTTACTAATTTTTAAATATTCTTCAGTAGGCTCTTTCTCTTTTATTTTAGAGGATAAATAATTATTTTTTTCACTCTTATTCAAAGTCATTTTTTTTATTATATAATTTAATTTAATATTTTTAAATATATATATATATATATGTAGATGTATATATTTATATTTATATATATATATATATATATAAAAGTGACTGGAAAAAAAAAAGTAAGAGTAAAAGGATAAAGAATAATAAAAAAGGAAAGGAGAATGAAAGAAAAAACATAAAAATATTAAGACTGTTGAAAATAAAACGGCAAAATCAGGATCGCTGTTTAAAATGGCGCACTATAAACAGTCTGGTTTACTGGTCCCTTTTTTTTTTTTTACTTAAAGTTTATATTCTAGTTGTATAATAGAAAACTGTAACTGGGAAATATAGACTATATAATAAATATATATATTGAGAATGAAAGAAAGATACATTGATGAGAAAAAAAAAAAAAGATAAAAGTTCACATAAACATGCTTTTATTAGTCGTAGACATATATAGTAAAATAATATGATTAATATTACGACATGTATATATGAATGATCTTGTGGTTTTTATTGTTAATATTTTCGCTCTCTAAGGCCATTGAGTTTGAATAAAATATCCCTTTAAGATATACGTTACATTTTTTTAAATAAGGTTATACAAATTAAAAAAAAAGACTTCGATCACTTGGGGTCGTTTGATTTATTTTTCTCGGTCGAAATTTTAAAAAAAACATTCAATAAAATAATATAACAACATAAAATATACATATAAATTTAAAAATAAATAATAAAAAATGAACATGATCACTACCTTAATTAAAGAATCGTCAAGAAAAAGGAGAAATATGTTTCTTTTTCATGAAAAAATGGAAATAGTATTATTCATCGAATTTCAATTATTTTGGTGCTGATTGGTGGTGGGACGAGTTTGAAAAAAAAAAAAAAAAAATTGTTATCTAAAATTGGGAATTTTATACCAAATTGACTTTTGTACCATTACCGATTCCTTCCCACAATGCTATAAATTAATAGGAAGGTATTTCTTTTTATTATTACTATCTACAATATAGGGTTTTTGATAGGTTTTCCTATTATAATTATATTATATATACATATATATATAAATTTGTGATAATGAAAAATAAAATAAACTAAGATAAAGAAAAATTATCTTTTCTATATTAGGTATTTACTTCTTGAAAAAACATACATTTAATATATAAAGCAATATTAAGAAGTACAAAAATATAATATTTCATCGGACGTTATATCCTAATTATACAAAAGTTTATTTATTTATTTATTTATGTTTTGATTTAGTATTCCAATGGCAAAAAAAAGTGGAGTTTCAAAAAAAAAATTAAAAAGGTTATATAAATCAATTGTTCATTTTTTTTTTCTCCACTTTTTCTTTCTCTTCCTCTCTCTTTTTTTTTTATTCCTTGTTTTTTTTTTTAATCCCTTTTTTATTTTATTATATTATTATTTTATTCCCGTGTATATACTGTGTGAATAGATATAATTTATAAAAATAATATTATATAAAAGAAAACTAATTAATAATTAATATAAAATGGATTCAACAAAGGAAACGACCACATACCAAACAACTTATGTTGTAGAAGAAGAAGAAAAACGTGATTACCATGAAGGTACTTCAAGTGAACATAAGCACTCTGCTGAATTAAAAAAGGCTGATATTGTGGAATATAATTACAACTTAAATAAAGAAGAAGAAGAAGAATCAAAACCTAGTTTTATAAGCAAGCAATATCAAAAGCATAGAAAGGTTTATTTGTAATGAAATAATCATAATAATAATATAATTACAAGTAGGAGGCAATTTTATCATTATTATTTATTTACTTACTTTTCTTTTTCTTGTTATTCTTTTTTATTTATATTTAAAAAGAGTCCTTATGTGGTTGATCTTCACTGGTTTTCTTTCAGCTGCATATGCATTACAGGTGCCTAAAGGATATAATCAAGAAAACTTAATTTTGGGTTTAATCTATGCTTGGCATAGTATTTACGTTCTTTTTTGTTTTGTTCCTACCACTATTGTTACCAAACCTTGGATGTTTTTAGTTCGTACTGTGTATAAACCCATTAGCGGCCTTAGTAGTCGTGTTCGCTCTCTTATTTTTGCTGCTTTAGTCGTAGCTGTGATTGTGATTACTGTTTTTACTTTACCTGAAACGGAACAATCTACCCGTGTTCAACGTTTAATTGCTATGGTTGGTTTATTCCTTTTCCTTGCTGGCACTTTTGCTGCTTCAAATGTAAAAAAAGAAAAAAGAAAAAAAGGAAAAAAATATAGATAACTATTGGGTTTAAATTTTTTTTTTTTACTTATCTATAAATTTTCCTTTTTTATACAATTTTTTTTTATAAGAATCACCGTGCTGTTCAATGGAATACTGTATCTGCTGCTATCCTTATTCAATTCTTACTAGGTGTATTTGTATTCCGTTCTCAAGCTGGTTTTAATATTTTCAATTGGTTAAGTGGTTTTGTCAAAGGTTATTTGGGTAAAGCTACGAAGGCTTTGGAGTTCTTATTAAATGAAAAAATCGTTGCAATAGGTATGTTTGCGACTGGTGTCTTCCCTGCAGTTATTTTCTTTGCTGCTACTGTTCAAATTCTTTATTATATTGGCGCCTTACAATGGTGTCTTGCAAAAAGTGCTGTAGTTTTTGTCCATATATTAAATATTTCTGGTGCTGAAGCAGTGGTAGCCGTTGCTAGCCCTTGGTTAGGTCAATCTGAAAATGCTTTATTGATTAAACCTTTCTTGCCTCATATGACCAACGCTGAATTCCATCAAATCATGACTTCTGGTTTTGCTACCGTCTCTGGTTCCGTCTTGTATGGTTATATTTCCATTGGTGTTGATCCTGTTTCTTTACTTACTTCTTGTGTCATGTCTATTCCTTGTAGTATTGCTATTTCTAAACTCAGGTAATATAAATATTTAAAAAATTAATGAATAGAGATATATAACTAATTAACTAACTGTTTATATATTAGATACCCTGAAACCGAAGAACCTCTTACTAAAGGTGAAGTTCGTGTACCTCAAAGCGAAGAAAAATTAGAAGGGATTGTCCACGCCGCTGGTATTGGTAAGTTTCTATTTAAATATATATATTACTTTTACCAATTACTTTCCCTTCTAACATTATCATTTTTTAACTAATATAGGTGCTGCTACCGGTATTCAAATTTGTTTATTAATTGCTGCTAATATTATTGCATTATTGGCCTTATTATATGCTGTCAACTCTGGTTTAACCTGGATTGGTAACTTCCTTACTATCCATGAATTAACTCTTCAGTTAATAACTGGCTATATTCTTGTTCCAGTAGCTTTCTTCATCGGTGCTGATAAAAAAGATCTTGTTACTGTTGGACAATTAATTGCTACTAAGTTATGGGCTAATGAATTTGTTGCTTATATCGATGTAAGTAATATGCATTTCATTAAATTAAACTACTCATTTTATATTTGTACTTGTACTGATGATAATCATATTCATTTTCATTTATTTTATATTATATTTTTTTTTAAAAAAACAGATGATTGCTCTTAAAGAAACATTATCTCCTCGTTCTCTCTCTGTTACTACATACGCCTTATGCGGTTTTGCCAATTTGGGAAGTATAGGTAAATATTAAAACTACTTTTTATCAAAGAAGAATAGGATATAAAAACGTTTAGTTATTATATATGAATATGTATCAACAATTTTAAAAAATAAATTATTAAATGCCGTTTGCTTGTTTGTTAATTATAGGTATGCAAGTAGGTGTATTAACTGCTTTAGCTCCCAACAAATCAAAAGAAATTACTCAAGTTGCTGTGTAAGTTTATGATCATATATAATTTAGTTAGTATCTTATTTTTAAAAAAAACTTATTCATTGTTAACTTATTATTTCTCTTTCTCTTTTTTATAATAGGTCCGCAATGATTTGTGGTGCTATCAGTACTTTTGTCAGCGCATCTTTGGCTGGTATGCTTTTTTCCAAAATTCCTGCATAATATATATATATATATCTAATTTTATTTATTTTATTCTATTTATTTATTTTTTCGTTATTATTTAATCCTTAATATTATTTATTACTTGTTATTAGTATTTTTTTTTTTTTTAATATCTGTATTTCTATATATATATATAATATAAATAAAATGTTAATATTATTATTATTATACTTATTATTAAATATAAAATACACAAGTTTTTTTTAGAGTGAGGCAATGGGGAATGCTACTTTGTATATACTTTATATTTTTTTTTAAAAAAAATTTCCATTCTAATATAAAAGCAAAACAACTTTATTTTTAAACTTTTGATAGTTTTGGAGAATATAAGTCAAAGTTCCTATTTAAATCCTCTCTTACAATAAGTAAAAATTTTGTTTTATGTATCCATAACTATTTTTTTAAAAAAAAATGAATACAAGTATAAAGGAATTTAGGGAAAAAAGCAAAATTTAAAATTTTATTTTTTTAAAAAAAGTTTCTATATAGTCTTTTTTCTTCTACTTTTTTTTTTTCTAACATGCATCTTCTAAATGTATTAAACACTCTACTCTTAATAATAAGATGGATTCCTATATTCAACTATATATTAAAAATAACTAAGTAATAATGAACTTATATTTGATACATTATATAAATAAGTAATTTGATAAAACTTTATTTTAGCAGTATACTTATTTCCTTTGTTTTATTCATCGTTTCCTATATAATACATGTCTGTATTGTATTTCTATGTTGCTATTTCTCTTTTATAATTTTTATTTTATGAAGTTATCACTAGCTTTTAAAAACAGCACTAAAATGAAACAAAAGAACATTACATTTTATTGCTGTCCTTCTCGATTCTCTACGTATTAAATGATATTACACTTTATGAATGAGTCTAGCTCGCGAAACCAATAAAGTTGCTTCTGTTATACTTGTAAAATAATAACAATTATAATATGTGTTATTAAAATAATTTGGATAGAAAGCAAAAAATGAAAATAAAATGTAAGCTAACAAATGCTGAATCCATTATTAGTATTATTATTATTAAAGGATGAAAATAAAATAATTATTAAACAACATGTACATACAATATTAGAATAAAATTTTAATATCGAAAAACTTGCTTTATCAGTCGTACCCATTTTATGAAACTTGATACTGTGTTGGTTATTCGAAGTAAATAACAAACTATATATAAATCTTTTTTAATGAAAACGATAAAATTAGGACTAATCATTCAATATACCTGCATACATGTTATTTTTTAAATATATAGAACACTCTAACTTTATAGATATAGTTTAAAGAATAACAGTGGTCTTACTATCTTGCGATCATCTAAATTTTTCCTGTTTTGATGCTTCTAAAAAGCTACTAATGTTGACTATCACTTTTTGCTTAAATAAAAAGTAATAAAATACTGAAATTCAAAGAAAAAACAATATAAATAGAAAAAGAAAAAGTGTGTTTATGTATTAAAAATACATGTTTAATTTTTAGATGCAATAATTATATATGTTAATTATGTTAATAACGATTACCCAAAAGCTAATTCACTAGCTTAGCAACATAGTTCTAGATCAAGGTTTTATATTGAAGCTTGTGATACCTATTTTTTTTTAGAAACATAAAAAAAAATGAGTTACCAAAATTGGAAGAAGAAAATCAAGTTTGACTTTATGTAGCTCTGGAGATCCTGAATTGAAAATCAAAGTCTCTGTATACTGTAGATAGTGAAAGCGTCTAGATTTATAACTTTTTAGTAAATTGATCATTTCTACATTTGGTATTGAGTATTTTACTTTAACTTGGGTCTATTGGAACAATCATTTAAATGTTACCAAAATATATTACCCATCTATATACCCATGTTGATGCTAAGTCTCGTTTGGAATGATAATTTTACTACGCATGTACATACGGCAACAGATTAATTATTTATCCTTATTTTAGTGGCCAATCTGGGGGGATACTAAGCAGTCTACATAAATAGCCCATGAAGAATATCTGAATCATTATATCAGTAAATGAATTAAGAAATCAAGATACTAATATATACTAGCTTTTTTTTTAAAAAAAAAAAACAAACAAATAATGAATTAACTTTTGGTTTTCAATAATATACCCAAAACCTTAGTTCAAATTTAAATTTAAAATATCCTTTTCAAAACTTCTGCCAGTGTTCATGAAGATTTTTACAGGTACTGGAAAGTGAACTATAGGGAATATAATACTCACTCACGGTTATGTATTAAAGAATATAATTTAGAGTTTATGTTGAATGTATTTATCTTTATTGCTTTTTTAACAACTATTGTATCTATATTTCCTAGCATTTTACTTCCTCTTTTTAATCAGTTTTTCATTAGCCTTTCATCAACCTAAATATACCTCAGCATGATGAAATGAAAATCAGCTACGCCCTTCGTATGTATAAATATAAAAATCATAAAGAAGGGATAAACAAAATAAGATTCAGTTACATCATAATGATAAATATATGAGATCAAAAATTGACTCATTTTCGGCACCCGTAGCATCGAAAATATGAAAAAGATCAACGTTATCAGATATTAATAAAATTAAATATCAGCTGCAAAACAGCCAACGGAATGAAATTTAAACGAAAAACGGCTGGGGATTTACGGATTTACTTATATTAAATTTAAGGATGACTTTTAATAATAGCTCGGCTTTTTAGAAAATAATTTATCCGTAAAATGCTAAAAAAAAAAAAAAAATGAAAATATAAAGTTTAAATTCTGTCAACTTTCTTTTTTCTTTTTTCTAGTTTTTTAAATCATACAATAAAATAAAAAAATATGCAATTAAATTCTATACTTTTACTTGGTATTATTTATAGTACTTTTACTCTAGTTTACTCACTTCAACTTGCTCCAACTTTTAGAACAGCCAAAAATATTGGTTTTGTCGTTCCATTACCAGGTAGTTCACATATTACATATCTTCTTCCAAGTTTGAACGAGTTATATTTAAGAGGCCATAATATTACATTAATTTCTACGGTAAAAAAATAAATGTTATTATTTATAAAACAATATAATAAAATAGAAATATATATTAATTTAATGATATATATACTGATACACTCTTAATGCTACTGTTATTTTATTTCTATTATAAAATATAGGAGGAAAACCAAAAATATCTTAATAATTACAATGGAATCAACTTTTATTCCCTTGGTAAATCCACTATACATGCTGATAAAATGATGAGTCCTACAAGCAGTCATCCTGATTTGATTAAAATACTTCCTGTATTAATAAAACATTCTACATCGAGATGGGAAATAGGTAATATATATATTTATGAATAAGAAAACAGTGACTTTCCAATTATATTTATTTGAATTTTTACTGACTTTTATTATTATTTTATTGTTATTTCATTTTTTATATAGAATACAATACCTTTCTTAATTTTATCAAGGAATCAAATGTTGATTTAATGATTTGTGATCATTTTAGCACATCTTGTTTTGATGCTGCTGCTACTGCAAAAATACCTTCCGTAATGTCTGCCACTACTCTTACAACTTCAGGTAAACTTATATATATTATGTTTATACATTCATTTTGATAATTATTATTATAATGTGTTAATAATTATATACTTATTATCTTTTTTTATTTTATTTTATTTTCTAAAAGATGGGAGTGCTAACTATATTAACAACGACTTAACTACTATGGATGATTTTACCACCCAATATCAAAGCATCCAAAAAAGATTTTATAACAAATTTATTGCTCCTATTCAATTATTATTCTCAATCAAAGATGATTTGGCCATTTTAGCTGAACAAAAACGTAAATCTGGTTTATTGGATGCAAAAACATTGGAAGATCCTGAATTAAATATAAAACATTCATTAAAACTTATTGGAAATTCATTTGGTTTGGAAGCAGCTCGTCCTGTAGGTCCTTTAGTGGAATTTATCGGCCTTGGTGTTTCAGAAACTTATCCAAATTTTGATTCAAACATGGGCAATTATTTGAACAACCACAAAAAAGTAGTTTATGTTGCTTTTGGTCAACATGCAATGCCTATCGTTGATGATGTCACCTACATTTTAACAAGTTTAATCATTCAATGGGAAAAGGGTCATATTGATGGTATTATTTGGTCTTCAAAAGTAGCAAGTAAAAAACGATTCCCCGAATTTATTACTTCTCCTTATACTGGAAAATCATATGCCATGGCTCCGCTCTTCGATATCAATAGAGGTCAAACAAATTACGATACAAATGGAAAGAATTATGTCCATGATATTTATGTCGCTAATTGGTCCTCTCAAGTAGCCATTTTACTCCATTCATCTGTGGAAGTCTTTATTACTCATGGAGGTGCTAATTCTCTTATGGAAGGATTATACTGCGGT
This sequence comes from Cunninghamella blakesleeana, assembly GCA_017871115.1. Lineage (NCBI taxonomy): Eukaryota > Fungi > Mucoromycota > Mucoromycetes > Mucorales > Cunninghamellaceae > Cunninghamella > Cunninghamella blakesleeana. The sequence goes on from JAFCIZ010000005.1 coordinate 4,892,558, forward strand.
AAAAGATTAATTGTGTACCCATTCTTTGGTGACCAAGGGGGCAATGCTAAACAACTTACAAGAGCAGGTGTTGCAGAAACATTTGACCATAATACAAAACAGGAAACTAGAAATCAACTTGTTGAAAAAATTATTTTGGATAAAGATGGCAGTTATCAAGAAAACACTAAAAAATTCCAAGCCTTGGTTCAAATTAGAAGTAAAAATGCACATATTAAAGCAGCTGATGCGATTGAAGAAGTGTTATTTACTAGTACAGGACAGTTGTTAAAACACAGAGAGGATGTTGGTAGATCATTATCTTTTATCAAACGAAATAATTTGGACCTTTATGGTGTTGCATTAGTTATTGTTGTTTCATTCTTATCTATTCTTGTATTCAGTTTAAAGAAACTTGGATATTACACTTATAATTATATTAAAATGCAAAAGAAACTTAAAACAAACTAAATCCTCATATACATAATTATACATTATTACTCTTGTATTAAATATCCTTTTAGAAATAAATAAATAAATAGCCATTTACATACGTCCAATACGTATTTTTTTTTTTTTTTTTTGAGAAAAAAATATTTGCATTATATTATTAGTATATCTAGCAAACTATATTAAATAAAAATAAGACTAAAAAAAATTGCATTTTTGTATAAAATTAAACAGGTTTATGCTGATAGTTTAATTAAGGCACACATCCGTGTAATCAATACTTCCATATATAGTTTAAATATACCAATGACCAAAAACAAATCAGTATAAACAAAACAAATGTATACTATATTTTTTTTTAAGATAGGAGGAGCACCGATTTCATTAAGATCTCATATAAAATATAAAATTCCATTAAATATTTACTTACGTATCTTGCCAAATCAATAGCTCTGATCCGGAGACAGATATATAAAGGTAAAAGAAAATTCATATTTGTATTTTTGTTTTTTCTCTTAAGGATATTCTTTTTTTTAACACATTTATTTACTAATAAAAAAATACAATAGTGATATCTTAATGTTTGAGCATCAAAAATATCATCTATCTTGATCACTGGTTTTCTTTTTTTTGGGTATCCTTCACCAAAATATCTGCATGAATGCGGAGAATCAACTAACCAAAGAGGTAGATAGAGAGGGAGAAAGAGAGAAAATGGCATGAAATGTCGTTCGTCAAGTTGACCGATTATAAAAAGGTGATCATCATTTTTTTTTAAAAAATAATAAAATAAAATAAAATATTAATAATAAAAATAAATTCCATTACTTTTTCTTTTCTGTAGGTTGTTTCCTTCCTTTTTTTATTCAATATCACATAAAATCAATAAATAAACTAACATTCTTAAACATTTTATAAATTGTATAGTTTTATTTTAATTTATATAGAAATGCTTCATTAAAAAATAAATTATAAATTATAATCAAACAATAGTATCACGTCTATAATATACAATTGTATATATATTTATATTAGCAAATTTTACCTAGTATTATGATAGTTTATTTTTTATAGGCTAGTTATCTTTTTCAGAGAATATTTCCGTATAAAACCTATTAATAAAATAATGAAAATAGTTGTATGAGCCGTTTATCAATAACAATAACAATAATAATAATAATATATACATCCTTATTTATATTCATATTTATATATTTGTATTATATAATTACTCTGATATAGAAAGTTTAATTCGATGCTTTGCCGATAACTCTTCAATATATTGCTTTCGAACAACATAAGGACGAGTATATGAATCTGTTACTACACGGCAAGCTTGATGCGCTGATATAGCTGTATTTCGCACCATTGCACCTAAAGCATGACGACTGACGATAGTACCATCTACCAATGGTCCAAATATCTATAAAATAGATTAATTAGTAAAACAGATTAATAAAAAGTTATTGTCATCTTCATCACCGTCACCATTATTATTATTATTATTATTTATTTATTTATTTTAATTTTTTTTTTACCAGTGCATTATCGTGTAATCGTTGACTAGCAGCGATAGATGTAGGTGTATTACCAAGTGATGGAATTAAAATACGTATCCAGTATAATCCATTAGCTGTATTAGATAGAGGATGGATAAAGATATAGACCATAATTTTAGACGACGATGAGCTAGATGATTTAATACGTTTGGCTAATGATGTGTAATTGACTATTTGATCGATCCAAATGATACAAACGCGATCTTCTGAAGTAACGTATTCATGAATTTTATTGATTGTAAGGGTACCTTCCATAAGGTCATCTGGTAATTTGTTATCCGCATTCTTATTTAATGAGTATAACTGTGAAGTTGATGAAGGTAATGATAAAAAGTAAGGAACGTTGATTAAAAATTCTACATTACGATCTTCATAATAAGATGCCGTTTGACAAATTTCACTATTAAGCTTTCCCATAAATCCAGAGTGGTGTTTTAATTGTACCTAATTATCATTAAAAAAAAAGAAAAGAAAAAAAAAGGCATTAGGCCAATAAATAATACAATAATATTAAGTATATGTAAATATTTACCGGCCACCCAATACAATTAAGGAACTGTAGAAATGATTCACTTATATTTTTAGGGCCGTCAACCAATTCATTCCAAGATGTATTTCCAGATTGAGCATAGTAGACTGAAATAGATATACATTCACGGCTATTTTATATTTACAAAATAAAAATATAAACTTAATTCTACATATACACATTACATTATTATTATTATGAATGCGTATATATTTGATATGTACTTACGCATTCAATTTATCCAATCTTTCTAATTCAGTGAGTAAATTATCGTTTAGACGAAGAGGTGTAATATGGTGGCGATTTTGAGGTAGCATATATCCAATCTGTGATAAAATTAATCTGAAAGCCTTGGCACTATTTCATGATTTCAAATATATATATATTAAAAAATTACTGTTAGTAATTTTTTTTTTAATGTATATATATATAATTTTATTCTCTTACCTATCAGTATCAATATTAGGACCAGTAGGTACACAGTTATAAGAATCAAAAGGCTTGTCGAGTTTATTCCTCAAAGATTTTTGCTCTGCTTCTTGTTGATTTTCTGCTAACTTTTTGATAGCCATCCATTGTTTCCAATTTTCTGATTTTTTATCAAATATATAATCCAAGTGTGGAATATCTTCATTATTTACGGCAACAGCTGAAGGTGTGGATACTTGAGAAAAGCATATTTTTGAATCAGTAGATGATGTAGATATATTGAATGGTCGATGGAAGTAATCTGTTTGTTCAATTGATGCAATAGATTGTGGAGAAGCTACAAACTGAGGTAGAGAGGTGGATGATGGTGAACGAGTCATGGCATTATTCGTATGTGAATTTGAGGAAGGTGATAAAGGCGATAAAGGAGGCGGTGCCAGATGATCAGTAATCTGGCTCCGTGTTATTTGTTGATATTGCTGTCTAGGATCTATATATTGTGTTTGCATTGACCAAATATATTTACCAGTTGTATCCCGAATAATACAAATAAGTGAAGGTGTATTACGTGTAGACGATGATGAATCATTGTTATTTTTTCCATGGGTATCAGAAGAAGAGTAATTGAAAGTGGCTGGTGTTTGTATTTCTAAATGGTTATCGCTTTTATCATCTTTATATTTAGTTATATCAATAATGGTTAAAATAAGTTTGTTGTCTAATAAAAAGTATCGTAGTTGATTACAAAGTTCTATATTATTATTATTATTATTATTATTAGAATTAAGTTCTGGTGTTTCTATTGTAGGTGTAGAAGCTGCTGAAGATTTATTATTTTGATGTTGACGAAGAAGTTGTAAATCGTCCATGATGATCGACCAGCGAGTATCACGAAAAGTTAATTTATTTCCAAAAGGCGACCTTCCAAGATGATTAACAAATTGGGACATACAATATTCCGCTGCCATACGTATTGCTATTTCTTCTTTCCTATGTAGTTGTTGCGTACTATTATTATTACTATTATTTTGTTGTGATGAAGATGACGATGGTGTCGATGATGTTGATGATGTTGATGATGATGCAGCTCTATTAGCTTTTGGTTGTAGTTGGAAAAGTTGTTTTGTAGGTGTAAAAGTGGTATCACGTCTCTTTTTTTTCTCTGAAGGTGGAGTTGCAGTATCTACTGATTTTTCAAAAATAGTAATACCTTTACTAAGAGTGGCAATAACAGCTTGGTAACAATCTTTATCATCAATAATCCATTGGCTAACAAGAACCCATTTTATCATGCAATCATAGGCTTGAACAATTAAAGGATAAGATTGTGTCTAATTATAATATTATAATATTTCGATATTAATCATCCTTTCTTAATAAATAAAATATTCTATTTATATACAAATATATATGTTTGTTTTTTTACCCATCTTTTTGCATTGATTAAAGTATCTACATAAGTACTGAGTGCTAACACCAATTCCCTTGCAAAGTTCTATTTTTTTTTTTTTTTTCAATAAAGTAATATAAAAAAAAGAAAGAAAAAAGAATATTATAGTTAATAGAGTTTAAATTATTATGTAATACAAGTTTATATAAAACTAAACTTATTTTTTTTTGCATATCATAATATTATTTACTTACTTTGCTATCCCTTTTAACGTACTCAAATAGATCCACAAAATCCATTAGAACATCAAACGCTACCAAGGTTACTTCTGAAGGTAGTTGCATCGTAAGAATCTAATAATTATTTACTAATGAGATATATATTTCAATATAGTCGTCTTATTCATTTTATATATTACCTTATCCTGAATGAGCTTAACTACCATTCCAACTAAACCAGGGCAGAATGGGACATCTTCTACAACATATATATTAATTAAATGCAAAATATATCGCATATTATAGGACGATGATTCAGTTCTAAAGGCCATAATTAATAATTCCAAAATATAAAATTTCAACTATAAAAAAAAGTATTGAAAAAAAGGTAAGAAAAATAATATTTGTAATAAAATATATACACCATTAATTAGCTAATTTGTAAAACTTACTTTTGTGTAAGGCCGTTCAACGTCATTGCCAATTTGATCTTCATACAACAATCTAATCTTTTTTTAAAAAATAAACAAAAATAAAATACAATTATTATTTTTAACCGTTAAGTTATAAAATATATATTCCTTTGAAATTTTTTAAAAAAAACCTGTATATATTGTATATCTTACCAGCTTTGAAACAAGCTGATCCTGGTCATCTAATGTTGTTGTATTTTCAGGAGAGCATTGCATATCCCATTCCCAACCTTCTTTCAAAGTTACATTTTCATAGTGATTTGGTAAACACATAATAGTGGCAATAATTTTTAAAGTAGAAAGACGTAAAACATCCACAGGCACTTGAGAAGCTTTCACATCAATTTTTAATTTTGGTATAATCATTTTAGAAGCAGCAATAAAATCAGGAACAAGCATACGAATTCCTTCAAGATCGGTTACGAAAAGCTCTGTTCCATTAACTAAAATAGTAGAAAGACAGATATCAGATTTTAGACCTAGACTTAGAGCCGCATAAAATCGTTCAAGATAGGTCCTTAAAAATGGATTTCTTCTTTGAGGTCGACAGAATATTTTACATAATATTTTAAATGATTCAGCACATCCAATTTGTCTATCTATATCATCAATTGCTGTTGTTAATGCTACCGAATCAAAAATCATAGTTCCAAACATGTTTAATATGGTATTTCCATCTGGTGGTTCAACATCCGTCCACATAGCATCAATTGTCGAGCTAAATGACCCATCATTGTTGCTATTGCTGCTGCTATTACTATTATTAACCGCATTATGAATATTTAAGTAGGATGTAGTGGTTGTCTTTGGTACCGATGCAGCATGATCTCCAATTGAATGATGTAATCCCACTGTATTAAGTACATCTATAACTTTACCAACCCCTTTCATTGCTAATACAAAATTGGATGAAGATAATTGGGCTGGATTCTGTAGTAAATAAAGTATACGATGCCAGGCATATTTAACAATATCTTGCGGAAGATCAAGTTTAATGCTATTTGTGCCTGCTGTGAGTAAAACTGTACTTGTCCCTTCTTCTTTTCCATATAAAATGTTGATTATACGGTTTGTCAGCGATAGTGATGTTGAGCTCCAATATCTTATGACCTCCATTCTATGAGTCCAACGAGAAAAACATTTCTATTAATGCCCTCACCAAAGGTAATAAACAAAAAAGAAGGAAAAAAAATATAATTAATTTTAAATCGTGGTTTCTCAAAAATAAAAATATTTTTCTATATGTATTTATAAAGTATAACTTACACTTAACATATCCCACATGTCAATTTCTATATTTCTTGATCTAAGCCATAGTTCAAATAATACCTATAACAATTAAAAAATAAATAATAAAAAAAAAGCTTTTAAATCATATAATTATATAATCATATTTATTTATTTTAGAATTATATAGAACATAAAAGCTTAGTGTTTACTTACCCGTAACAATGGTTCACATAATTCATCAGACATATTTTTTACACCAGGTATTGGGGGTTCACCTGAAGGTTCTTTCAATAAAGAATCTGTTATTCCAAGCATCACTTTTAATAAAGCTGTCCAAGTTTCAGATGACAGCTGAAGACTACGGCCGGCTGTTGATATTACGGTTAATGTTTTTTTACATAGATCAATATGTCTTTGAACTAGAGTAGCAATATTATCTTTTGATATATTGGATTGATGATGCTGAGAACTATTTTGTATAGAAGAAACAGTAGTTTGAGGAGCTGAAGTTAAGTGAATAGGTAATGAAAATGGCATAACATTATTATGAACGTTGACAGGTAATGTAGATAAGTGTAAGTTATTATTTAATACATTATGCTGAGTATGCGTGGTATGGCTTGAATCATTAGTAGAATGATCAATATTAGAATTAGCCTTAAGTTGCTCCAGTTGTTGTTGTGAAAAGGATATTGAATCGCTCTCGCTATCATATGCTGTTGTTGTAGTTGTATTAATGTTTTTTAATTGTGAACTTTGATACTGTGGAATATTATAAATATTAACAGGTCTAAATACCCTTGATTCAAATAAAAGTGAATATTGATGGAATATGATTTGGAAAAACTCTTGCTCAAGACCCTCTGCACTAACAATAGTTGGACGCATAGCTGGTTCCAATAGCCATTGTGAATAAATAGATATATCATCGTTTGTTATATGCATATCTTCTAAAGGCAAACTAAAACCTTGTCCAATGACTTCCATATACCATTTTACGTGAGCTGGCGATGAAAATATTGTTGGATCAGGAGGATGTTTGACATTAGTAGGGTGAAGAAAAGTAGTTATTTCAGATATTAAAGTGCGTCTTATAGATAAAGGAAGTGACTCTAAAATATTAGTTTCTACAATGGCATGATTATATATATAATTGTTTAAATGAGTAAACATAAAAATGAATATTTTTTATAGTGTAATATATAGTAATAGTATTATTATTGTATTAACTTTACGAGAGTCATGTTGTAGCAGTTCTAACTGTGCTATCCAATCTAAAAACATGAATGTTTTTTATAATATATATAAATATATGTATATATATAAGTTTATATACACGTAAGTAAAATTAAAAAAAAAAAAAAAAGAATGTAATAAATGATAAAAGGGAAAGGATTAATATATATGTGTTGAAAAAAAGGAAAGAAAGAAAAGAAAAGAAAAGGAATTAAAAAGCGTGTTCCCATTTTTAAAAAAAATGGCGGTATTTAAAATTTTCTCCTATCGAAAAATTGAATTTTTTTTTTTCAAGCTCTTGCTTTTCTACTTTTTTTAAGCTTAATATATTTTTTAAAATGAAAAGTATATCTATTTATGGTAAACAATATTTTTATTTTATTATACATATATTTGTTGTAGTGTAAGAAAATCATACATACAAATATATATATATATATATATATATATATTTATTGAAATAATGAAATAGAATTATTTAGGCTCATATTAATATATCTATTATTCCTAGCTCTGCTTTTAATTCCTGTAAAGTAGGCGCTCTTTCATTTTATGCTAAAATACTCTATTTTTGTTGTATCTTGGAACTAACTATGTTACCGGAATTAATAAAATAGATTCTATTATGATTTCTATGTGCTTAATTTAATTGCTAGTATTTGCCTTTTACTATTTTTTCCCCGAAAGTGTAGTCTATACTAATTGCTGATACTTTTGTTTTATGATACCTCTTAGTTGCTAATTATAATTTCTAGTCCTGGACTGTTGCTACTTATATTTATGCTAGCCTCTTATTACCTCCGTTGTTATTGAGGTTTTATTCTTAGTTCTAATCTCTATTGATTTTTGATTAGTCTTTTATTTCAGTTTTTATCTTTTATTTTTATTCAAAGAGTTCGCTTTTTTGCTTATTATTTAAGAAGTTAGTCTTTTTTATTCAAACGATACTACCATTTTTATTCAAGATGGAATTTTGGTTTATTCAAGGTATTCTTCTTTTTTGTTATAAATAACATTGTGAATCCATTCAAAATTATCCTTTTTTTTAAAATTATGACTCTCTTTTGTTGTTTTTATCTGCTTCTTGGCGCATAGACTATACTATCTAGCCCATTTGCCAATTCCCTACCACAGGTAAAGGTATAGAATTAGAAGCTGCATTTTTAATATACAGACATCCAAGGTGAAAAAGATACGAAAAAAAAAAATTACATAAAAATACTGGAGCAAAGGAAAAAAAAAAGTATAAAATAGTACAATAAGTGAATGAAGGGAAATGTGATTATATAAGTACTAAACTATGATTATATACGTTGTTGTGGTTTATATAGATTGGATATAAATTTGCTTGAGGCTGATTTATCATAATTCATACCATATGATTTGGATACTTATCTATTTTGAAAAGAGCCGTAAGTATTAAAATTAAAATGTGAATTCAGTGATGATTTGATATATTTGTAAGTACAATGAGAAGCTATTCAGCTGTACATTAATCTTGTTGATTAGACAATATACTATATGGTAGTGATGGATGTAATTTTTAAGAAGATTGGCAAGTTTTTCAACACCATCATGTACCAACTGGTAATTGTAGAGGTGATGATAGACTAACATGATTATATAATTACAACTACATCCATATTAGTGGGAAGTGTAGTAGAGATCTACTAAATCTTTATTTAGATGATTAGATTACTTATTTGATTATTCAAGGAAAACAAAGGGTAGGAACAATTTCAGGTTTTGTATTTTGACATAGTTGTTTGGTACTTTTTTTTATTGAATTCTTCAAACCTCGCTATATGTTTGGATCTTTTATAGTTATCAGCATTATGTTTTTGTTCAGCTTGTGAAGGCAGGTCAATGTTGAAGCTATAAGTTGACCCGGTTGCGGGGATCCCTGTAACGGGCAATTAATCCAGGGTAATTTTAATCGAAAGCGATAGACTTTAGTGATGACATGTTATATTATAAAAGTAAAGCCTTTTATTATTAATTTTTCTTATTATATGTTGCCATTTTAATGACAATTAAACGAGGGTAGTGGTCTCAATAACATATTTATTATTTTAATTTGAATTTTTAAAAACAAACTTATAGTTATTTATCTCTTATTTTTAATGCATTATTTAATCATATTATTAATGGATAAAAATATTTAAAGTTTGAGTCAGGAGGTAATCAATAAAGACAGCTTAGATAATTAAGATAATTACTTTACATTAAACTCTGTTTACCTTGTTTTTGTTCACTTTTTAATATATGATCAATTTTTTTTTAAAATCCCTATGTATATCCTTTGCCAAAGTTTAATTATTTTTATTTTCTATCGCTAATATTTTTCAATAATATATACTTTAAAAAGGAAAGAAAAAAAAATATTTATTATAACAAAATCGAAAAATCAAAATCGTAGTACCTTTCTTTTTCTTCACTTTGTTTCCTTTTATGGATGCCAAAAAAATTCCAAGTTGTTTTGTATGTAATACACCCAAAAAAAATGGAGCAAGATAACTATCAAAAATTGAAGTAATTGAAAACAAAATAATTATTATGTCCACATATAATACGATTTTATGTTTTTTGGAATAATATTTAAACAAGTAAATAAATAGGATGCATGTTATGAATTAAATTTATTATATTATTAACACGACTCTAGTATTTTAAAAAATTGGAGTATAGATTGGATTAAGGATGTCTGGGTCAGGATATTTTAAAAAAAAATCGGAGCTTTAAAACTTTTTTTTTTAAAAGTGGAAGGTTCTAAATTTTTTTTTTCTCTTTTTTTTACCTATTTTTTTTCGTTTTATCTCTTTTTTTTATTTTTTCAGACATAATTAACCATTCAAATAATATTATTTTTTAATTTACTTGTTATGAGTAAACAAACACCATCTACGGTTGAATTAAAAGAGATATTTCCAAATAATAATGTATCAATCAAATCACCTTCAACAGTGGGTTCATTAATCAACTCTATCAAACAGGAAACTTCTACTCCAACAAATAATAATCAATCTCTTGTTAATACAAATCAATCACCACGACCCACAGCTATGCAAAAGAATGTAGCTCCATTTTTAAATAAAGTTTATGGGTAAAATATATAATAAAAAATATAATTTACTTTTTTATTATTATCCTACAACAAAGAAAATTTTTATACTAACTTTGCCACTCTTTTTCTTTACAAACAAATATATATACACATGTATATATTCAAAACAACCTCTCATTCTTTATATATGGTTTAATACCTTTATTATTATACTATTAAATAAAAGTATGGTGAATGATCCAAGCACAGATGATCTTATACGTTGGTCCGAAGATGGTAAGTCTTTTTTTGTGGTTAGACATGAAGATTTTGCAAGAACAGTTTTACCAAGGTTTTTTAAACACAGTAACTTTTCTTCCTTTGTGCGCCAGTTAAATATGTATGGTTTCCACAAAGTACCTCATCTTCAACATGGTGTACTTCACTCAGATTCAGATTCAGAGCAATGGGAATTTAGTAATCCACACTTTCAACGAAACCAACCTGATTTGTTATTATTAGTCACTAGGAAAAAAGGTAGGGATAGTGATGAAAAAGAACAATCAACTACATCTAATAATATTGATTTACATCATATTTTGGAGGAAATTCAAGTGATCAAACAACATCAATTAAATATTAGCTCACAATTGAAAAATATTCAAAATGATAATTCGGTATTATGGCAGGAAACAATTTTGGCCCGCGATAGATACCAGCGCCATCAAGAAACAATTGATAAAATTTTACGATTTTTAGCTTCTGTATTTTCTAATGATAAATCAATGGCAATCCCACGTAAAAGACGATACCTACTGGAGGCGCCTGATTCAGATAAAAGTAACCAAAACAATCATCACGATAATAATAATAGTGATAATAACAACAGTACTACCACTTCCACCTCCTCTAATAATAACGGTAAAAGAAAAAATAATGAACCATCGCCACCATCAAAAATTCAAAAAGTGTCTGGTAAAACACCTGAATTTAAATTAGAAGACTATGTGAGTCCATCAAATGAATACAATAGTAATTCTGATTTTTCCTCCTTTTCATCATCACTACCTCAATCTGCTATATCATCGAATCCATCTTCAGAACTTGCTGATGCAATTGCTTTAAACGACAAATCAAAACAAGGCACATGTAAGTTTTTATATTTTTTTAGAGATACTATGGTTAATAATATATATATTTGTATATATTAAATATCATAATGAGTCATGTATTTATTTTTAATTAAATGTTTTTTTTTTAAAAAAAAAAATTAGCAATAGCGTCCCTTCGATCATCATTACCTCCAGATTTATCACATGTAATAAGTAATCAACAACTTCAAGGACTTCAAAAATTAATCAGTCTTGCGCAATCTAATCCAGCTTTATTAAATCAATTAACGGATGCATTTAATTCCTACCATCAAGTGAACAACAATAGCAACAGTAACCTCAATAATAACATGAACGGTAGTATACCTTCAGCCATATCGTCCAATCCAACCAATTTAACACCAATGACAGATTATTCCCAAATAGCCCAATTATTTGATGCAAATACACTTAATATGCTCAGCAATAGTATGGCAACTATCCCTTCATCTTTGTCTTCCACTTCCAACCCATATACAGTAACCTCACCAACCATACCGCCACCAACGTCTCCTTCTACTATTTCAACAATTTCTTTTAATGATTTTTCAAATCCTATTAGTTCAATAGCAGGTCAACAAGATTTGGATTCAAGCATATTACCTTACCCAGAAATTAATGAAATTCCTTTATCAAATCCAATTTCATCCACGACAACGGCAGCAACTACACCAACATCAGTTCCACTGTCATCTAATAATAATAACAATAATACATCCATTCCCGTATTACCTACTTTACAATTAACTTCAACACCCGATTCCAATAATAATAATAACCATGATAATAATAGCAGTGACTTGACAACATCAACGAATTTAAATTCGCTTTCAAGTAATCATAATCCTTCTTTACAACAAGTAACATCGGATATTCAATCAGTGATAAAAGAAAATGACAGTGTTAATAATAATATTGATAATGTTGTAAATGATATATTTGGGTTTTTGAATACAGACTTTTTAGAGTAATGTTAACACTTCTACTCCTTTCCTTTTTCAGTATCGCCATTTATTTTATTTTATATTATGCATTGGAAAAAATTATTATATATATATATATATATATATATATATATATATTATTTTACATTATACTTTTTATTTCATTTTACATATATATTTAAACGCATTGCTTTTTATTTTTCGTATTATATCCATTGCCTTTTTTAATTTTTTCTAAAAGGCGGAGTTTTGAATAGAAAAAAATAAAGTGAAATCATTTTTTACATTTTAATTTTTCTTCTTTATTCATTTTCCAATTTTTATTCTACGTTGTTCTATTTTGTTCTTTCAATTTCTATGCAAAATAGTAAAAAATATGATTTATTTTATTTTAGCAATCTTGAATGTATTCATTATATGAAATAAAGATGCTTATTTCTTTTTCTTTTTTTAAAAAATATCCTGACATTAAGGCGTACCTAATAGGTTAATTTTTTTAAAGCCAACCTTTTTAGGAAAATCTTTTTTTTCTCTCTTTCCCTATCTTTATTTATTTATTTGCTTATTAAAAAAAAAAAAATATGGCGACTGAACAAGATTCTTTGGAGGCTCGTATTTTACGCGTTGCGGCAACAAATAATGACAACTTACCTGATTTCCCTAACGATAAAAACGATATGCCTTTGGACTATGAGGAAGAAGAAGAAGAAGAAATAGAAGAAGTAGAAGAAATCACTGAAAACGACTTGCTAAAATATCTGGATCAACAAGAAAATCCTTTGAGCATAGCCCAACGGCTATTTTATCACGAAGTCAACACTCTTTCAGCACAAAAACATGAACATGACTGGAAATTGAAATGCTTACCAAATAAATCTATTGAAGATCTCTACGCCCACGGTTGGACACAGCTTGACACCCTTCTTGATTTAGATACTGTTAAAGGTAAATATATATATATATATATTATTTAAATAACAATGGTAAAAAGGAAAAAAAGAAAGAACATAGAGGTTTGAACTTACGGAAATAATATCAAACTGTTATTTATATAGGTGTTAGGCTCGAAGCTCAAGATATGTTGGATAGAGGAATATTTACACAAGCTAGCCAGCTTAAAAACCATGATGATGATCCATATCGTGACGTGAACGCGCGTGATGATTCTATTGTTTGGTAAACTAAATATATAAATACACATACTAGCCATTTTTAAAAATAATGATGTAAAATTAATATTATTGACACGAAAATATTTTTTTATTATATAAGTATATATTCACATTACTATCTGTTTTTTTTATCTATTTTTTTATTTATTTAGGTTAGATCCAGAAAATAAAGATACAAATTCACCGCATATTCAAAAAGTATTAGATTTCTTTAGTGGACCACTTCATGATGATTTAGCATCTATGATTCGATTAAATGGAAAAGTAGAATATCAGTTGGCTTACTACCACCCACAAAATGCTAGATATGAAAAGCATCGAGATGCTTTACCAACAGATGATCCTGAAGACACTTCTCAGCGTCGTGTCACAGCTATTCTTTATTTAAATCCAGGTATTACAAATGCAGATGGAGGTGAATTGAAAATATTTGGTATTCCTAATTCATTTGGTCATTCAGAATCAGCGGATAGATCGATTCCTCCTCTACTTGGTCGTATTGTTATATTTTTAAGTGGGGTAATTGATCATGCTGTGATGCCTGCTAAAAAAGAACGGTTTGCTTTGACAGCTTGGATGCGATAAACGAAAATAAAAGCCAATTCCAACTATTTATTATTTAACTATTTATTGATTCAGCTATCTATTAATGCAATTATTTATTAATACAACAATTTATTTATAAAATAAAATAAAATAAATATATAGTCTTATATTTTTTAAAAAAAGTAGAGTGTGAAAAAATAAAAAACAAAAAATAGACAAGATAATATTATTATACCTGATTTATTTCAAAAGGAAGTAAACATATTAGTATACCGATTATTATGTTTCTAGGTATGTATTAATATCTCAGCCTGCAAAAAAAAAGTAAAAGAGGTAAATGTTGGCACCTAGCTTTTTTTTTGAAACACAAACCCAGCTTTTAAAAAAATCATGCGATATTTAAAAATTCTTTTTTTATTTCTTTTTCTTTTTCACCTTTTTTTTTTTATTTTTTTTATTTTTTATTATACATACATTTGTATAAATATAAACCTATACATATTATTATTACTATGTCCGAATCATCTAAAGATACTACTGTTAACAAAGACAATTTAAAACCACTAATGCAAGATCAGGAAGTTCACCATTCTACTTCCGGAAGTAATACTCCTTTATCAAGAGTAGTCTGCGTTTGTCTTGATAGTACTTCGGGTAAAGATGCTTTTAACTGGGCAGTAAATAGTTTTATTCAACCTTCAACGGATTTGGTAAAGACTATATACTATATATCCATATGTATTATTATGATTATGATTATGATTATATTATTATTATTATTATTATAATTATTAAAATCATATTATATTTTTTTATTCAAAAATTTGAAGGTGATACTATTACATGTTCGACAAATTGATTTACCTATTGCACCTTATATTAATGCCACTGGATATTTGGATGAAGTTGGAGAAGAATTACGTGAAGAGAGTCATCAACTTTTAAGACATTATGCCGGTAAATTGGTTAAAAAACATGTAAGATTACATAAAATAAGAGCGGATATTATTTTTTATTAGGCCCTTTCATTTTTCTTTTCTTTTTTCATCATCATCTTATTAATATTATTATAATGAATATTGCTATTGTTACTACTACTACTATTATTATTATAGGTTGCTTGTAAAGCAATATCAATGATTGGTGACCCAAAAACTGAAATTGTACGAAAGATAAAAGAAGTAAAAGCTGATGCAGTCATAGTAGGATCAAGAAATTATGGATTAGTTAAAAGGTAATTTAATTTTTATATTAAATTAATAAAATAAAATAAATATATATGACTAATAGATAGATAACTAATGAACATTTTTAAATAAATTTATAGGACATTGTTAGGAAGTGTTAGGTAAGAAGTATATTTGTAAATATATATGTAAATATGATTATTTTTTATTTTCTTTTGACTCTCTTTATATATTATTATTATTATTAGTGATCATATTGCTCATCATAGTCCTTGCACCGTTATTATTGCAAAACCAAATGCGTTAAACAAAAGTGAAGAATAAATGGTTTGAAAAAATCATTATACAAAATATAAATAGCATTGTATACACTGGCTCCTAAAAAAGGTATTTTATTTTATTTTTCTCACTCCAATTTTTTTTCGTATATATTTTTATCTTTTTTATAAATATAAAATAATGTCTTTTAAATAAATAGGATAATGATATAATATTTCATTATATAGTAATTGATGGTTAAAAAAATCCTCGCTTTTTTAAAAAAAGACTAGCATAATTATTTTTAAATACTTGGCATGTATTTTTAAGTTTATTTTTTTTTATTTTCGTCTAAACTTTTAAAAATTATATTTAAAAGTTTTAAACAAATACAATAACTACCTTTTCTATTTTTTTTTAAAAATAATGCATTACTTTTTACTATGTACGTACTTGAAAATAAAATATAAGAAAAATATATTATATGGGAAGATTATAATGTTGCCGCTGTTGCTGCTGCTGCTGTTGTTGTTGTTTCATATAGTGTTTTAATAGACGGCATTTGCATCTATATTGTATATAAATATAAATATATTAATATTTTTTACATACTGTACTTTTTTTTTTAAAAAAAAAAAATATCTCTTACTTTGAGTGTATAGTGAGTTGATTTTTTAGTTGTTGAACTTCTTGTTCTAGTTCAAAAAGCTTCCGCCTTAATACTTTATTTTTTTTTAATCGTTCTTCGTAAGTTTTTGTCAATTCTTCTATCCATATTTTTTTACGTTCTCGACATTTTAAAGCTATGAATGTATATATATTTATAAATAATGATAATAAAAGGTATATATTAATATTTTTTCTTTTATTTTAATTTTCAAGAATAAATTATATGTATATATACATACTTCTTTTAAAAAGTAAAGATAAAATATTAAATAAATCAACATAATTTACCTGCAATTCGATTTTTTTCTAGTGTACAGGACTTTTTTTTTTCTCGATCTACAGGTTGATTTTGAAAATCTATTGTCTTCCTTGGTACATTTTTAGTAACAATAGATTCTTCAATAAAGGGTTGGTAGTTATATTGATTTTTAACAGGTGGTGTGGATGATGTAAATTCAGGTGGATATAATATATTGGGTTGATTATATATATAATAGGATGAAGTTGATGATCTTAATGGGATTGGTGTTGATGTAGTCATTCTTTTTTCTCTTTTTAAAAATAAAAATAAAATAAAAAATATAAAAGAAAGAAAAATATTGATGTTGATAGAAATAGAAAAGATAAATAATATATTTTATAATTTATTTTTTGATTAAAATGGAAATAACGTGTGATTAGCATCATGGTTGTACCTTGAAACATAATTTTTCATTTTCGGATTTCTTTTTACATGTTCATTCACACTCACATACGCAATTTATTCATCTTAAACAATATGGTAGCTCCAATAATATATAGATTTTTTTTTATTAAAAAAACAGCTTTTCATATTTTACCAACAAAATATATAATATATCATAATACAAATGTTGGTATAAATCAGGGATATATAGTGGGTATATGATTACATTAATTGTGAGAATAATTTTTTTTTCTTTTTTTTTTTGGTGTATTCAATTATGATTTGTTAATATATAAGATTGATCTCCTTTAAGCTATGAATTGATTCAGTTTCACTACTATTTTTATATTTTTTTAAAATTCCAAATATTTCTTTTTTATTCTTCTATAAAAAAGAAAGTTTATATACTATAGAAAGACATAGAAACTTCTATACATAAACCAATCTATTCAAATCCATTTATTTTTTTTTATTTCATATATATATATATATATAGGTGTGTGTATTATATGTATGTATAAATCTACTATTCTTCGACAGGTTTCATAGCAGGGAATAATAATACTTCCTTAATATTATTGGAATTAGTCAAGAACATTGTTAAACGATCCAAACCCATACCCCAACCACCAGTAGGAGGTAATCCAAATTCTAAAGCTTGACAGAAGTTTTCATCAATAACTTGAGCTTCATCATCTCCAGCATCCTTATCGGCAGCTTGTTGAGCGAAACGTTCACGTTGATCGAAAGGATCATTCAATTCTGTGTAAGCGTTACATACTTCCTTGGTAGCAACAAATAATTCGAAACGTTCACAGAGACCATTACGATCGCGATGCTTCTTAGCTAAAGGAGACATCATCATAGGGTGGCCAGTAATGAAAGTAGGGGAGATACAGCTGACTTCAATAAATTCACCAACCAATTTATCTAACATACGAGCATTTGTACGAGGAGCAGAACAATCAATGTTATGCTTGATTAAGAGCTGATCTAAGAACTTGTTAGTTTCATCAGTGTGTAATTGATCACCAGGAGGGAAGGTTACATTCAATTTTTCTTCTAAAGTACCAATCATATCTAATCTCTTGAAGGGAGGGGTGAAGTCAATATCTAAAGCAGGAGCGTCAGGGCCATGAGGATGATATTGAATCTTATAAGTACCAAATAAGCTATGTACCATTCCAGATAATAATTCTTCAGTCATGTTCATTAAATCATACATGTCAGCATAGGCCATATAGAATTCACAAGTAGTGAATTCAGGATTGTGAGTTAAATCGATACCTTCATTACGGAATTGTCTACCAATTTCATATACACGATCCAATCCACCTACGGTAAGCATCTTAAGGTATAATTCAGGAGCAATACGCATAAACATATCTAACTTCAAATCATTATGATGGGTAACAAAAGGTTTAGCTGTGGCACCGCCAGCAATCATATTCATCATGGGTGTTTCTACTTCTAAAAATCCTTGCTTGTCTAAATAATTACGAAGATAGCTAATAATCTTTGATCTTGTAATAAACTTGTCACGTACATAACTGTTCATAATTAAATCCAAATAACGTTGACGATAACGTAATTCTTGATCCTTAAAACCATAGTTGGACTTGGGTAACATACGTAAACAAGGTGATAATAATTGAATTTGTTTGGGGAAAATAGATAATTCACCACGCTTGGTCTTACCAGGCTTACCACGAACACCAACAATATCACCACGGCGAAGTAAATCATGAATGGCAGCATAATCACCTTCTTCATTATCAGCGGCAGAAGCCATGATTTGAATCTTGACACCTTCACCATGTAAATCATAGAATCGAAGTTTAGCTCCAGAGGCACGCTTGTTGTGAATACGACCAGCAACAGTAATAACGTCATCAGATTGTTCTCCAGATTCTAATTTGCTATATTTTTCAATAAATTCAGGAAGACTGACTTCTACTTGGAACTTGTGTGGATAAGGGTTAGGTTGTTGGTTATCACGTAATTGACGAATAGACTTGCTACGTAATTCAAAGTATTGCTAATATGAAAAAAGAATTTATAAACAATAGTAATAATTAGTAAAAGGATATAAATGTGCATAAAAAAATAGAACGCTATAACGCTATAACACTTTTCTCTTTCTAGCATCTCTCTCTATCCACGTATTTATTTGTATTTATTTATCTTGATATCACGTATTTTATACTATTTATTTTACTCACGTTAGGATTTAATTCTTCTTCACCTTCTTCAGCACTCTTTGGCTTTTCTTCAGTAGCAGGAGCAGAAGCAGCCTTAGCAGCCTTAGCAGCTTCCTTTTCACGTTGCTTAGTACGGCGCTTTAATTCACTATATGAAAAGAAGATAAAAATAATAAAAATAATAAAAATTAAAGATATATATTATATACATATGTCAGTATATCACATTTTTATATATTCAAAGTATAATATAATAATAATAATAATAAATAGAATAAATAAAATACTACTTACGACTTGGAAATCATTTCCCCAGTAACGGGATCCTTTTGAAGGTTCTTTTCATTAATAGCAGCAGCGG
The DNA here is from genome assembly GCA_017871115.1 of Cunninghamella blakesleeana. Lineage (NCBI taxonomy): Eukaryota > Fungi > Mucoromycota > Mucoromycetes > Mucorales > Cunninghamellaceae > Cunninghamella > Cunninghamella blakesleeana. The sequence continues at coordinate 4,912,268 of JAFCIZ010000005.1, forward strand.
CGGCGTCAGACATAATATTAATTATTTATAAAAAAAAAATATGAGGAAGAAAGAGAAAATGAGGGAGAAAGAAAATTTTTTTTATATAATTCAAAAAAAAAAAAATTCAAAAAATTTAAAACCCGCCCTCCCACAGATATTATGTTAGTCACTTATGTCAAATATTATGGCTTGTGTAGTTAAGTTGAAGCATATTAAATTCTAAATTTGGTATATAATTTTAGATTGAAATCATTTTTGTATATAAAAAACTGATCTGCCTTTAATTTTATTTATGCGAAAAAAAAAAAAAAGGGTCATAGGATATATTTGTATATATAATGACAGGTTTTTTATCTTTATTTATCGTTTTTATTGATTTCCCTTTATTCAATTATTTTTTTTCTAAAGCATCGAGTAACTTCATCAACTAAATCCCACATACATTCTTCTACCATATATTCCTTATAACGTTCACACATAGGTTTCCAAGGAGCAGCATCAGTTGGAGGATATTGAAAATCAGGACCAAAATTACAAGTAACTACGCCACCTTTATATACACTGACAGCAGGATAATAGCCTAATGTACCATCATCCACAAGAGGAGGATCGTCATTCCATTGTTGATGTCTAGAATTACCATCAAAATCTTCATCGTCCAATAAATTGATAGCGGAAGCTGTTGTTGATGAAGTAGGTGTTGATGCTGATGAATTATTATTATCTTTTTTACTATTATATTTTCTTTTCTTCTTTTGGTGTTGAGCCAAAATCATTTCAGGCAAACTTCCAAAATCTTCATAGTCCGTTAAATCTTTATACATGACACCAAGACAGACTCCATTTTTATATATGGTAATATAAGATCCTTCTAATTTTTTGGGTTCATATAATTTTTCATCTTCTTTTCTGTACCGATCAGCCAAGGCTTCCATTTCTTTACTTTGTCGGTAATCCTTTTCTTCAAACCATAATGTGTCTTTGAATAAAATGGGTATACGCTTTCTTGTTGGGCTTTTAAATTTCATTCCATCTTTATTATTTGTTGATGTATCCTTTCTTTTATATCTTGGTGGTAGAGATATATAAAGACCAATCACATCACCAGTTTCAAATGGTTCGCCATAGCTTTCTAACCGAGAGCAAAAAACTTTTTCACCTGTTTTATCACGATAACCATAACTATAAGCATCATATCCTACAGGTGCATTTAAACATGCTAAATAAAATAAAGATGAATATATATATATATATATGTGTGTGTATGTGTTCTTTTTTTATATTATTTATTCACTTTGATATACATATCACCTGTTTAATTTATCTTTATTTATTTATTTATCCTAATAAATATATATTTACCTTCACGTCTTGCCCAACCAATCCTAACATGGCCACCGGAATCATCATTACCTTTTAAAATCGTAGCTTCCCAATACCAATTCCCTTCTCTAACGCCTACATTAGTGCGACACATACGAAATCCTTTATCGGTTGTAATTGTCAATCCATCATTCGCCACTGATACGTATGAGCTTTTATCTGGTACACTAAGCATACAGCCACTTCCTTCTGTATTTTCTGTTTGTCGATAAGCAATATGGGGTAACAAAAGTGTCTTTTCACATGGTATGTATTTAAATCCAAATCGATTAAATGGATGATCGGTATTATTAGAACTACTAAACATTGCAGGTGTAATAGATGGGGTGACCTGAGGGGAGGACGATCTTGGTGAAGGTGTATTAGATGCTACCCATTTTTCAATATGACTCTGACTATGGTTATTATTATTATTATTATTATTATTACTATTATTATTATTATTATTATTATTATTACTATTTATATTAAATGGCTGTTGTATTTGCTTATGTAATAATGAAGTTGAAGGTGACATTGTAGTAGAGTTTGATTCAGAATGGTAAGCATTTATATCATCCGACTTTCTTTTTTCCCTTGGCCTTGAGGTTGTAGAATATGATTTTGTACCTGACTGTCAAAAATAAAAAAATAAATAGAAGAGAAAGAATTAGAAGATAAATAAATATAAAAAAGAAAATACACACCCATATACATATGTAGAACATCATATTATTTTACCAAAACAGGACGAATATGCCATAAATTTGGATCAGATAAAACAAATTCCGAAGAAGCGGATCGTTGTCTTTCATCCTTGGCTACGAATGTATCTTTAGAAGAGTATAAACAACTACCTAAAGTTGCCCACCTATTTAAAGAAGTAGAGAAAAATAATCGTGCACATAAAATGATAAATAAAAAGAAAAGAAAGGCATACAAATCATGTTAGTTATTTTATATTACCTATATTACTATTATTATTGATTATATATATATATATATATATATATATATGTTTTTATTATTATTAGTTATTAGCTGTTTTTATTTATATATATATATATATTTACCAAGTAGTAGTTCTAGCGCGTTCTGTACAAATTTGGTCCCAGTGTTTATCCACAAAAGGTATAATTTGTTTTTTATAAAAATGATATCTTTCAGGGTGCCACTGTTTCATTAAATTAGCATTTTTACTATCAAATAAATCTTTATTATAATCACCTAATCTGTATTCAATTTCTTCCAGAGCTAAATTTGCTATAGTTGTCACGCATATATCTTTCCAGCCAGCTGTTGTACGTTCAAAAGTTTCACTTTTATTAGGGTTACAGTTACGGCAAACAAATATATAATTGATGGTAAATAATAAAGTAGGTGGATTTTTCACTGAAGTACATTCTGAATGAAACCAGTTTCGACATTCTAAAATAGAAAAGAGAGAGGAGAGGTAAAGCAGTTAATATTATTAGTTTTAATAAAATAAATTCAAAAAAACAATTATCATTATTTTTATTATTATTATTATTATTTCTATTTACGTTTGCACTGTAATGAAATTTCTAAAAGGTTACGATCCCGTTGACAATAGCAATATTTATGTTGTGAATTAATAGTATGAGTTTCATTCCATATTAATTCAGACATGACCTTAATAGTATTCCTTATTTTATTAGAATGAAAAAAAATGTGTCAGAACAAAAAAGAAAAATGGTAAAAAAATTCGAGCCTTTTTTTAAAAAAAAGGCGGAATTTTAACTTCAATTTTAAAATATTTTTTTTTGATCATCCTTTTTTTTTCATTTTCATTTAATAAAAATAAAAACTTATAACTATGCCAAAATCAACTAAACAAACCAAGACTAGATCAACGCCATATAATAAATCTAATCAAACACAAACCAAATCACATGTTAAATTAAATAAAAAACCTATAACAAAATCAGAAAAACTTAGAAATGCAGATCTTACTGATAAACTCAATATTCTTATTGAAGATCTTTCAAGTGAATTGAAGACTAAAAAGAAAAATAAGAAGGATAAATCTACTATAGAAAATGAAAAGGTATATATATATATATAACATATTATTTTAAAAAAGTTTAGGAAAAAAATCGTTTATATTTTTTTATTTTATTTCTATGTTTAGATCAAGAAACAAAAAGAAATAGAACTCGAACAACAGCAGTATGAAAAAACACAAAACGATTTGGACGACGCTCTTGGTTTATTGACTCGGCTATAATTTAGAAATATATTAAACTTTATATATTGTATATATATGATAACCCTTCTAGAAAAGAATAACAATAATCATGACATTCTCATAATAAACTCATTTTTCGAAAGCCATTTTTTAAAAAAAAAATTGTTCCAAAAAAAAAAATGTTATCTTTTTTTTTTTATTAAGACTAGAAGCATTTAAGATAAAAAGGGAGATAAAAAAAAGATGGATTTGTAGGTGTAAAACCAATATAGGAAAGGAATAACTATGATATAATTATTATTTAAGCTATTTCAAACCTTTTTTTTTAATAGAAGAATAAAAAATTTGATAAATAATAAAACGGAAGAATAAAAATATTATATAAATATTAAAAAACTTAGAAACACTTTCTGTGGACAATGGAAGGACCACTTTCGTCGTATTCTTGCTTGGAGATCCACATTTGTTGGAAAGTAGAAAGAGAGGCCAAGATGGAACCACCAATCCAGACAGAGTATTTACGTTCAGGAGGAGCAACAATCTTAATCTTCATGGAGCTAGGAGCAAGAGCAGTGATTTCCTTTTGCATACGGTCAGCAATACCAGGATACATAGTAGTACCACCAGACTATTATGAAAAGAAAAACAAAAATAAAAAATTACATATTAATACTAATTAAAAAAAGCCTGTATATATTATCATAAATATATAAATATATATATATATATATATTACCATAACAATGTTGGAGTATAAATCTTTACGGATATCAACATCACACTTCATGATAGAGTTATAAGTAGTTTCATGAATACCAGCAGATTCAAGACCAAGGAAGGAAGGTTGGAAGAGAGCTTCAGGGGCACGGAAACGTTCATTACCAACAGTGATAACTTGACCATCAGGTAATTCATAGGATTTTTCAAGAGCTGAAGATTGAGCAGCAGTTTGCATTTCTTGTTCGAAATCAAGAGCAACGTAGCAGAGTTTTTCCTTAATATCACGAACAATTTCACGTTCAGCAGTAGTGGTGAAAGAGTGACCACGTTCAGCTAAGATACGCATCAAGTAATCAGTTAAATCACGACCAGCCATATCTAAACGTAAGATAGCGTGGGGTAAAGCGTAACCTTCATAAATAGGGACAGTGTGGGTAACACCATCACCAGAATCAAGAACGATACCAGTGGTACGACCAGAGGCGTAAAGAGATAAGACGGCTTGAATAGCAACATAGAAAGCAGGAGCATTGAAAGTTTCAAACATGATTTGAGTCATCTTTTCACGATTGGATTTAGGATTCAAAGGAGCTTCAGTTAATAAAACAGGGTGTTCTTCAGGAGCAACACGAAGTTCGTTATAGAAAGTATGATGCCAGATCTTTTCCATATCGTCCCAGTTGGTAACAATACCGTGTTCAATAGGATAACGAAGAGTTAAGATACCACGCTTGGATTGAGCTTCATCACCAACATAAGAATCTTTTTGACCCATACCAACCATAATACCTTGGTGACGAGGACGACCAACGATAGAGGGGAATACCTATTATCATTCATTATAATAAATAATTAAAAAAAAAAAAAAAATATATAATATGGGTTAGTTGATATGATCATTAAAATTGTGATATAATAGTGATAAAATAAATATGTATGTATAGTTTATTATTAAGCTAAGCCAAAATGATAAAATTATAAACTATAATTCTTTAACCCCAAACACGCGCTCATATAAATTAGCTTCCTTGCACCTTATATACATGTATATATTTAAAAAAACATGTTTTTATATTGCTTTATTCTTGTGTCCCACCCCTTTACCCTTCTTTAACCCCTACACAACCCCACTACTCTAAATACATATATAAATATATTCGAAAACACGGTTTTTTTTTTTAAAAAAAAAAAAACATATATATAAAAAAATTAGGAAACTTACAGCACGAGGAGCATCATCACCAGCGAAACCGGCCTTACACATACCGGAACCATTGTCAATAACTAACTATATAAGAGAAAAAAGAAAAAAGAAAAGAAAATATATTAGTTATAGTTGTTAAAAAAATAAATATGAAACATTTATAATTAAAAAAAAGATGATGTATAAATACGAAAACTTTGTTTTTATTTTTTTTTCCCAGATGAAAAAAAAAATATAACAATATAAAATATATTCATTAAACCAAAAGCTACGAGTATTTATACACCATGAAGAAAATAATAAAAACTAGTTTCTAATAACTAACTAATACTTACAGCAGCGATTTCGTCTTCCATTTTAATAATTTGTTTTTTGTCTAAAAAAGATGATGAAAAAGAAAAAGAGAAGAAGAAAAAAAAAAAGGGAGTTCACGTCCAGCTGGGTTATATTTAAGGACAAAAAAAAATAAAATTGCGAGTGAAAAAAAATAAAAAATAGCAGTGACGCATCCAATCCCCTTTGGATAATTTTGAATCGTCTTCTAAAATCTGAGTTCCAAAAAATAATCAAATTATATTTTCTCTCTCTCTCTTTCTCTCTCTTTTACTCTTTTATTTACCAAGCAAACTATGACTCCGCCTCAATCTTTAAAAACTATATTTTTTTTTGGGCTGTCATGATCATCATGACTTTTTTACATTCTTGGCAAGTAAAAGGATATTTCATAAAAAAAAAACGAGGATGATCAAAATTTAGTAGTGATTCATTATATAAAATGTCCATGTTTTTTTAAAAAAACATCATGTTATGGCTCACCGTTTTTTTTCTCTTAACTCCTTGGCAGTTATTTAAATTACTTGCTTTATATTATTATCATCGTCATCATTTTCTACTTTTATCATCATATACCGCAGCTCATATCTACTTGGCGACCATTCTTTTATTTTAATTCATTCGTTTAATTTTAATTAATTAGACGAGGGAAAAAAAATGTATCATTCATATCTTCTTGGTTTTTTTTCTTTGTATTTTTTATGGACAAGAGAGAAAGAAATGATGAGGAATACCATTTGCGTTGTTTAAACATCATTCATTTCTTTTTCGAAATTAACTATTTATAGATTCATTATTCAAATTCAGCTGATAAAAAAATGGAGCACAAGAGAAATAAAAATTTTTTGTAGTAAAATGAAAGGATATGCTTTATTGATATGATATAATTATAAAATAATATGATCTAGGGATTGTAAACTAATAAAAGTAATACTAGTAATAATAATGATGCAAATTAAAATAATAATAAAAAAAGGATTATATATATATTATATATAATAGAATAGAATAAAAAAAAATATGAATATGCTAAAATATTAAAAAAGGAACGCACACACACACACACAAAGAGAGAGATATACAAATAATAGGATGATAATTATACTTCTAAAAAAAAATCTATTGAAACAATTATTTCTTTTTTCCATTTTGAGTAGATAAAGATTTCATTAATTTGATTTGTTCCTTGGTTAATTTTTCCAAATAATGCTCAAGTTCGGAAGGTGGTAAAGAGGATTTATCGACATATTCTTGCTGTAACTGGTAGAGTATTTGCTTTGAGGAGTCTAATACTTGTCTTAATTCATCCAGAGTTAATCGAAGTTGAGTTTTCTTGGGTATATGGCTAGGATGAAAACAATTATTAGAAGGTGTAGTAAAAGGTACTGAAGAAGGTGTCACTATGAATTCAGGGTGTAAAGGAGTTGTTGTTGAAGGATTGGTTGTATTAGGAGAAATAGTTGTGGAAGATGTTAATACAGAGGCATATCTACAATGGTGTAAAGCTGGTTTATAAATGGTTGTAAGGGTTGAAAGTAACATTTTATTAATAACTATTGTTTTAGGAAATATATATATATTTATGTATATATTTATATATATATAAAAAGGAGAGTGGGGAGAGAAAGACTTGTAAAATATTAAAATATATAAAAAGAGAAGAAAAAAGAGAAGAGAAGAAAAAAATTAGACTTATTTTAAAATAAAAGAAAAAAATTAAAGCCCGCAAAAAAATATTTTAATTGGTCTAGCGGAAAACCATTTATTTATATTTCTTTTGATTTTATGTGGTGTTGATTTTAAAGATTAATCAAAGCCTTTTTAAGATTATTTAAATGATGCAACTTGATTATGATGTCGTTTTTTTTTTCCAAGGGCACGGGGTGTAATGACATATCTTAATCTCAACCTTTCTCTTTATATATAATTAGTTCCCGGTAATCTCCATATTTAAGTGATCCTTTTTTATTATATTCATTTTTATTTAGTTTAATTAACTTTTATAATGTATATATTGATTTTATAATGATTCTTTTTTTTTATCATGGTTTATATGTATTAAATAGCATAGCAAAATATAATAGTATATAAAGTGTATTATGACTTTACAATGAAACCCGTGATTACGGATCAATCATGCAAAAGGTAACCATGAAATTCCGTCTTCTTCCAATATAGCCGGAAATACAATCTAGTTCAAAAAAGGAAAATCAAACATTTTTTTAAAAAAATAAAATCCATTCTTTTTTAAAACAAGTCTAAACTTTCACCAAGAAACATAAATTGATCGTTGGATATATGTGTTATATACGTAATAATAACAATAACAATAACAATAACAATAATAATAATAATAATAATAATAATAATAAATATAACCAAACGGTATTTTTTTTTTTAATAGACTTTGAATTTTTTCCTCTCTCTCCTACTTTCTTTTTTTTCCCTATCTCTTATTTTAATAAAAATGAATTGCATACCTTTTATGCTTTTATATACCATATTACTGTAGTATTCAGGACAAAATGGTCTAAATCAATCAATACTTGAATTATCAAAATAATTTAAAGACCTATTTCTTTATGAAAAGAAACTTACGACGTGCGAAAATAATTCCAAGTATTAATAAAATGCTTATAAATATGGTGATAAAAGCAATTATTTTTAGTATTACTTAACAAAAGTAAAAGTCAGGGGAAAAACACTACTAAACACTTGAAATTAAAGATTCACTTAGTTACACCACAGAAAATAAATAAATAAATTGGCTTAATAATAACCTATTTATGATGTAGAGAAGGAATATTATAAATGCATTTAAAATGGTTGTAAATATATATACACGAACAACCATTGCGATAGTTGTATTTATTTATTTATTTATTTATTTTTTTAAAAAAAAGTAGCATTTGATGTATTAAATTATTTGCATTTGTATATTTATGACCTTATTGATACGAACTTTCTTTTTTATGCTACTGTGTCGGAATTTCAATTACATTGTAAAAATAGGTAGCTGATTGTTTGGTTCCTTTTTTTTTTACAGAGAAAAGTATTTGTATAGTCAATGTAATTTCGATATCAAAATAATAGTAAAATCCATAATAATACTAATAGTACTGATAATACTAATAATAATAATATATTATATAAACGGTTATTTATTTAATCTATTTAAAAAAAATATAAATTTATATTTTGGGTTGCGGTTAACTCATTTCTGATCTGATTTATTTATATTTATATTTTAGTTTTTATTTTTATTTACAGGAAATGTATATCAGATAATAACAAATAATTGAAAACATCCCATAAAAAACGGAACAAAAGCCAAGATATATTAAGCAGTCCATTTATTATTCCATACCAGTTAAGTTATCCAAAAAGAAAAATGATTAACTTTTTAAGGTGATGTCTAGCCAAATAACAAGATCCAAAAAAGGAAATATACAACAAAAAGATCGACTTTACAAAAAAAAAAGGCTCTGATCATGAAAGGCAAGTGCAAAACAATAGATATATATATTTTTATATCATGTTTTTGTATTTTTTTTCTTTTTTTTTATTTCATTCTTCTTTTTTTTTCTTTTTTCTTTTACCTATATTTAATAACAAAAAAGAAACAATGAGAGTATTAAATGTACTTATTATAACCCTTTTATTAAATATATTTAGCCATGCATATGTCATTCCATCACCTACCCCAATCAGCCTGTTACCTTCTAAATCAATAAATATAAAACCAACAGATCCTCCTCAGCATCATAATCTTAAAAAAGTATTAGGGAAACGTGAACTTCAAGCTACTTTAAGTCTATATCAATTTTGGGCAAACGTATGTAATGGAAGAAATGATAATAATAAAGATGTACAAGTCTCTGCTGGTGTTAGTGTTGATCCAAATATTCGTCAATTCTGGAAAACGGTGACTGAAACTGTTAATTGTGGTAATGGCAAGATTAAAACAGTGACTACAACGATTACTGCTACTGCTACCGCTACTGCTACGGTAACTGATCCTGGTTATAATAAACCTCCTGAATGTGATTCACAATGTTGGAGTGATTATTTATGGCGTAAGTCTATATATATATATATATATATATATATCATTTTTTATAATTCTTTAATTTTTATTAATTTATTTATATTCTATAATATTTATTATTTCATTTTTTATAGATACGTATGGTTATGGTATTAGTGTTGCTCAAGCTTTTACAGGTATTGTCTGTATGCTTATCGGTATTTATTTTATGGTCTTTGGTTATCATTTCTTCCGTCCTACTTTAGGTTTAACTGGATTTGTATTCTTTGGTAAATCATATATATATTAATATGAAACCTATTTTTTTTTTAAAAAAAATCATTCGCATGTTTACATATACTAATGATTAATTGGTTTTGTTTTTGTTTTAGCTGTTATGACATGGATCGGATTAACAAATAATGAACCTGCTACAGGATATCAACATACTGAAATATTATACATTTGTGTTAGTGCCGGCCTTGGTCTTTTAGGTATATATAATTATACATATATAAAGATATAAAGAATTTAAATTATTTTATTTTTATTTAAAATATGCTAACATCTATATATATAAAACTCAGGTGCTGGTATGGGTATGTTCTTCTTCAATGTTACAATTTATTTGATTGGTGCTCTTGCTGGATTTTATTTAAGCGTTTGGCTATTATCATGGAAGGCGAGCTTATTGATAACTGTGGTAAATACATACATACATACATACATATATATATATATATATATATATATATATGCATTCTTTTTTTTTAAAATTTTTAATTTTTAAAAAGGAATATCATCATTGAATCTTTTTACTAATCGTCTATTTATTATTATTATTATTATTACTTTAATGGTACTAATAGAAAGTAGCTCAGATATGTTTCATTATTGGGGTTGGAGCTGTTGCAGGTGTCTCTGTTTATTTACTAGAAACATATATCATTATACTTGCAACGTCATTTACAGGTGCTTATCTTGTTTTATTCGGGTTGGATTTCTTTGCTCATACTGGAATGTTGAATGCTTGGTTATTAATATTTGATGCAAATCCTAATCATTATAACGCCTACATGATCCAGAAGCCAGTGTTAGTAATGTTATCATTTGTCGCTGTATTTTTCTTGGCTGCTACGGGCTGGCAATATTACTGGAATCAAATTCGTCATAAACGTAACTTTGGTGTAAACTTGGCTCCAAAAAAAGAAGAGAAATAATAAAATAATAGATTTTTTTTTCTTTTTTTATATTATTATTATTTTTTAAAAAAAAATATTTCTGTACGTATTATATATAACTTTTCTTTATATCTGATACCTTTATTTCAGCATTTATTTATTTACTATTTTAAATATTTATATTTATTTATATTTAAATATCATTTTAACATTATTTCATAAAAATTCAAACATATATATATATATATATATATATATATACATTATTTATTATTCTTTTACTATTATTAAAGATGAATATTATTAAATTAATCATTTTTTTATCTTATGAATTAAAATTTTTAACCAAAAGTTTCGGTTCGATACTGAAAAGAGAACTCAGTAGCAAGCTCGATTTCACTAATAATACACAATCTCTTCCTATTTCCCAATACATCTCGTTTAATCACTACATATGTAAAGTGGAAACGATAGTAAGGAAACGGAAACGGAAGCAAAAAGTAAAATAAAATAAAATCTTACTTGCAAGACAATGAATATAACATTGCTAAAACTGATAAACTATATATTATATTAGTATTATATCGTAAAATTCAATGGAAGATATATATTTGTTTATATATTTATTATTTTAAATATGATAATTGTTAATTTTTTTTAGTTTTTAATCATTTATTTTTTATTTTCTAATAATACAAACTAATATTTTACATAAAATCTGACGAAATATCACCTGATCCATCAATAATATCATCTATTTCTTCCATTTCTTCTTCGTTATCACCCGCTTCTTCTTCAATTATTTCCATAGTAATTTCATCATCATCTTCAATACCTAGCTTTTCCCATTTTTCAGTATCTATCCTATCTAACCATCCTTTCTTTTTATGGTTATTACTTGGCTGTAGTAAACTATTTCGATAAATAGCTAAATCATTTGATCTTTGGAAATGTTTTGATGTTGTAGGGGTTGCTGATGACATTACTGGTGATTGGCGAAGTTCGTTATATAAAATACTACTGCCGTCTCTCAGTTCTGAGCTTCCATCGTAGATAAAGGATTCCATAAGACTTGAATCTTCATCTAAAAGATCATCTTCATCACCTGTTCGTATGCCATCATCACTACGTTCCGCTTCCATATCCAAAAAGGGATTAGCCGACCATTCAGTGTTATTTCTTGATTTTCTTTTATGTTGATTTCTATTAGTATTGCTGTGATGCTGGTTTTTATTTTCGTCGGCATCGTCGGCATCAGCATCAGCATCGGCGCCGACGTCGCCATCGTCATCGGCATCGTCATCGTCGTCTTCCTCTATAATTCGTTTTTTCAAACGTGTTGGACGTTTTATTATAATATCTTCTAAACTGTTATCATTTTCACCGTCAGTTTCATCAAAAATTTTCTTTTTTAATTTATTACTTTGTATAATAGGTGATGATGGTTGACTATCATCTGATATTATAAATAAATTGGAGTTACTACTGCCTTTAACATGGTTCGATATTTCATTAATAAGTAAGCTATTTGGTGAATTTATTTTATTAGAATTATTAGAGTTTGGAACAATTGCTGTCTTAGTATGCATTGTATTTTCAATATTGCTGTCATTGTTTTTATGAGATATATCTTGTACTTCAATATTATCCAAAGGAGGAATTTTATAGCTCTCACTATTTATGTTAAAAAGAATATCAAAAATATACATGTGGAAATAAAAATAAATAAAATGATTAATATTGATAGCACTTTATAATTTTTTTTTTTTCTTTAGAAAAATGATATTTATAAATTACCTTAATGTTTCTATATCATTATTTTGTTGGTGATTATTTATAGTGTCCTTTTGTCCAGCATTAGGAGCAATGTGGTTATGTTGCTTAGAATTATTTACAGAGTTTTCTTGATTTGTAATTACATTAGATTTGGTTATTGTTTTATGTGACTCTTCATTAAGAGTTGTAAATGATTGAGATGACGATGATGTTGACAACGAGGAAGTTTTGTTTTTTTCTTGTATATTTTCAGTTATATCATCTAAGTCATCCAAGGATGATGTATCAAAATCCAGTAATTCCAAATCGTGGATTTCTATATCATTCACGTCAATTTCTTTAATAAATGAGTTCTTTTTTTTAGTGGTATTCGTCTCATGTATACTAGATGTACTATTTTGAACTTGATTATTATGATTTACTGGAGGTAGGGATGAATGCGGTGATCGCGACGTATTTAAAATAAGTTGAGAATCTAATATATCATCCAAAGCATCTATATCAATATCATCATCAAAGGATGGAGACTGCGGTGGTAGTGATGGTAGTGAAGGTAATAACGGAGGAGGAGATAATGGTGGTGATTTTTTTTTTGTAGTAATATCCTTAGAAGTTTTTCTTGAACTACAATAAGATAATATTTTACCAAGTAATTGATGCGTATCTTTATTTTTCAGCTTTTCCAACACGTATGTTTTTGCTTCTTCACTAAATACTGGAGAGTCTGTTGTCCAAGAGAACGTTTTGAAAAAATCATAATTAGCTACAGTTACGAATGCTTCACTAATATGAATAGGTGGGGGTTCATCATCAAAGTTAAAAATAGACTTGTTGGTTGTAAAATGTGGTGATTTTGATATACCATCTTCCTTTATTTCAATTGCGTCAAATTCATCATTGTCAAAAAAATCATTCCCCAAGTCATCAAATTCATCATTGTTGTTTATATTATTCATGTATTCTTTTTTTTTTTCTACAAATGAAGGTATGGCAACTTTATTTACATTATTAGAGACTATTGATGCTTGTTTAGAACTGGTTAATGTGTTTACATTCGGGTTAATAGTTTTATTATCTATCATCGATTTATTTTTCACTGTAGTTGACTTATTATTATTGTTGATAATGTCCCTATAATGATATTTTTCTTTTTCATCTTCGTTCTTTTTATAAACATTGGCTTTATTATGATCGTTTACATTAAGTAATGCTGAGACTTGCTGTATACTGTCAAAATTATAATCAAAATCGTTCATTCCTCCCATTTCATCATCAATATCATCATCACCCATAACCCCTTTAGTAATTAATGGTCCCATCATCATATCTGAATCGTCACTCATATCATATAAATCAATTGGTTCATTATCGTTATTTTTGTTATTATGTTGCAAATTGTCTTCTGAAGTTATACCAGTAGTTAGTAGTGTACCCATAAAATTATCTTCATCTTCATTATTGTGATCGCTCTTTCTTTGTGCTTGTGGTAATGTTGCATTGCTAGTGATTGGATTTTTCCTTTTTTGAGGTAATTTTAATTCTGTTGTTTGAGTTTTTTTTGGAAATATTAATGCACTACTAGCTGAAGGTATGTTGATGCTTGTTATAGCTTCATCCTGGTTTTGTGAATTTATAACTGAACCATTAAGAATTTGTTGTTCTATGAGTTGAATTAAAGATGTAAATTGCTTTGTTCTTTGAGAATGTGGAATTCGCTTCGTAGTTGTTAATTCTTTTTGAAAAGGAAGGTATTTCATAGTGCCATTTAATGGATGAGCAGTTGGCCAGTAGTAATCATGTAAGTGATTAATATCGGTAAAAGTGTGATTATTGTCAGAGAACGAATCTAAAAAATCTTGAGCTGATGCAGTAGTCAAAGTCCCATCTTTGTTGAAGTCATCACCTTGTCGTTTTCTTTTTCCACTTAGAAGTGCTGATGGCATATACGAAGCAATGTTAAAATGCTTCCGTTGTAAAACTGGCTGATATGAATTTGGAAGAACAGATGGGCAATTTTCATAGTACTGTATTGAGTTTCTGTCACTAATTTGTCTTTGTACACGTTTATAAGTATCATTGGCATTATTGTATTTACGTTCCTCTTGTTCTGTCATTAACATAACACAGTGTCCTTGACGTTTACGTCCAGTTCTTCCTATACGTTGAAGCTATCATACGAAATATTTTTTTTAAAATATATAAATAAATATATATGAATTTGAATATACTTCCATGAATAAACATATAAAAAAATAAATAAAATAAAAATGTTTGAATTACCATTCTAATAGGTGAACTTTGAGAATCATAGCATACAATTAAATCAACTTCACCAATATCTAAGCCTTCTTCGCCAATACTTGTTGCTACAATTACATTGATTTCACCTTTTTTCAACTTTTGAATTGTCTAAAAAGAAAGAAAAAGCAGAAAAGGAAAAATAAATTTAGTTTAATAGTATTGAGTAGTTAATTAATGGCGATATAATATTATATAAATAATCATACCTCATGTTGTTCTTTTTGATTCATCCCTTTTCCACCACCTTTATCACTGCCTTGACCAATAAAAGGAGCACATCTTATTAATGGTTTGTGAATAGATAAATGTTTTGTGATCATTTCTACTGAATTACGTAAAGAAGAAAATATAATAATACGAGTTGAAGATGTAGTTGAATTATTGTCGTCATCATGGTCTGTTAAGTGACGAATGATAATAGATGTTAAGTTATCTAATTTAGGATGACTAACAAAACTGGGTGATTCCATCTGTTGTCGCAATCGGTCCAATAATTGATTTAATCCAATATGATTCAATATCTTATATTGTTCTTTAGATAGATTCTTCCCTCCATTGATTTTTTCTCTAAATCCTTGTAAAATACCCTCGACTGTTTCTACAAAAGATCCAATGCCATACGTGCATAGATTTTCATAAGCACGACTAAAACTATGGGCAATTGAGAAGTCTTGAAATACCATATTTTTTACTGCTTGGGGAACGTTTTTGGCAGTAGCTTGATAGAGTCTTTGGTTACTAAGTAAAGCATAAGGTGACCATCTTTCAGGTTGAGCATCAGGAATGAATTGGCGTTTTTTTAAACGTTCTAATACTGGTATGAATAATTGTTCACAAAATGTTCGAGCTGTTTGAGGAACAATCCCTGTAGCGCCTGCTGTATAATCTAGTCGTATGACAATCCGCTGTATTTTTTTACCAAAATTAAATTCTTGTACATCCATAGAATCTTCTGTACGTATCTCTATATTATTGATCCTTAAATTGGTAACCACAGATTGAACTTGTTCCAATCTAGAACCTGGTGTTGCTGATAAGGCCAAAATACGATAATGAGAATGAATCCTTGCTAATTTTTGTATCACTTCAGTATAAGCATAACCACCAGTTGCTCTGTGTGCTTCATCCACGACTAATAAGACAATCTTATGAGAAGGACAGATTCCACTTGCAATATCATTTCTAACAATTTGAGGTGTTGCATAAAAGACACGTTTCGAAGCCCATAACCCTGCTCGTTTTTTTGCATCCGTTTTACCCATTAATATTTCTGTTTGATTTTGAGGAATACCACATACTTTATAACAAGCTTCAATTTGTTGTTCAACTAAAGGTCGAGTAGGTGCCATAAAAATCATAATAGAATCGGGAAACCATCGATAGTAATTGTACATGACCACAGCTGCAATTAAAGTTTTCCCTAAACCTGTTGGTAAAGCAACTAGGGTATTGTTGAAAAGAGCTTTTTTAACGATATTGAATTGATACCCACGAATAGGGTAATTTGTAGGATAGATCCAAGTTGGTATAGTTGATCGATCAAAGGTATGGTATGTTCTAGTATCAGGAGGTGGAGGTGGAGGTGGAGTAGGATCTATTTGATCAATAGGTAATCCAAAAGTAATTCTACCATTGTTATTGTTATTATTATTATTAGACGAAGATGCTATTGTTGACCTTTGATTATTATTATTATTATTATTAGAGACCGATGACTGATTAAATATTGAATAATTAGAGGTAGTATTTACATTAATTGAATTGCCCTGTTTTTCGACCATATCTGCTGCTGTCATAATTGCATTAATATCGTCAAGTTCAAAAGAATCAAAATCGTCATCGTTATTATTGTTTAAGTCGCGGTGGTCGGATTGATTTACTGTAGTATTAGATTGTTGTTTTGATTTTTCGGCTTCTTCTACAAAGGCCAGTAAAGATGACATATCCATTCCAAAGCTGTCATCATCATCACTCATAGTGATATATATTTTTTTGGAAGCGGTAAAAAAAAAAAAAGAAACGAAGAAAAAGGGAAAAAAAAAACTGCGCATTGAATTTTTTTAAAAAATATTTTTTTTAAGGGCGTTTTTTTCTCCGCCCTTTTTTTTTTATCCACCATTTTTTTTTTTACCCTATTTTTACTCTTCTTACTTTCCTCACCTTTTTTTCTCCATTCCCTTTGCATAAATTATGAAAAAAAGTGAAAAAAATAAATCAACACCAGTAATTGATGTAGAAGCTCATCAAAAGCACTTGAAACGCCAACTTGATTCACTTGAATATGACAATCATCAGTCTCTCAACGATGTAGAAGGTTTAATAAGCATGGCTCTAGCTGTTCAAGAGCAGAATGAAGAAGGTAAATATATATACATATACATATTTTATCGCAAATCCAACTATCCTTTTTTATTTATTGAATCTAATTGACTTTTTTTAATATTATATATATATGTCAATTTTCAATCTAGGACTAGTTCCACGAAAGTCAAGGCAAAAAAAATCTAGGACAAGTATTTATTCATCAAAAACGAATCTAAATTCATTACTGGAAGAAGATGAAAGGATAAAAGTAGGTATATGTACAAAGAATTATTTTATTTAGTGAATATATCATACGATTATGGTTGATATATTTATACATGTATTTATATATAAATATTATAGCTTTTAGATAACTCTCCACCTGATACACCATCTTATTTTACATGTGTTGCAGCGCCTTCTAAATATCCATCAAGAAATTTTTGCTCTGTTTGTGGGTTTTGTAGTACCTATAAATGTTTAAGATGTGGAATGAAATACTGTACAGTTAAATGTTTAAACACTCATAAAGAAACAAGGTAAAAAAATGATCATCATTTGTATATATATATATATATAACCATCAATGTATCAAAGTATTATTTTAATCATATAATCCAATAATTGATTTTTTGTCCATTTATTTTTATTTTATTTTTAAAAAAATAGATGCTTAAAGTGGACAGCATAAGTGTAATCCCTGATAATTGCACCATTTTTAATTTATTTTATTTGTGTAAATTGTAAATAATAATAATAAAATGAAATAGGTAGATATATTTCAATAGTAGTTTATTCGATAAAATCTTGATGAACTACACTTAGAGCATTTTTAATATTTATAATGAATGGAGAATTACGATAGATATGATACATATTAGAACGTTGAATAACAAAAAATAATTTTAACAAAATATCGAACGTTTTTTCTTTTATTTTTTTATGGGATAATTGTAACAAATACAATTGAGAGTTGGTTGCCAAATAAATAGAATGTAATGCTGGAAAACAATAACAGTCAAAAAAATCACGATCTTCTGCCCATAAATAAAGTAATTCTACCATGACTTGAGAATGTTGTATGATACGTATACATTGTAATGAAATAGAAGTCGTATGTATAGGAGGTAATATAACTTGATATAAATAGAGCCATGCTCCATGCCATTCTGCTAAAAAATGATATCGTAATCGTCGCATCCATACTTCAGTTAAGTTTCGTTGACATACAGGATGAACTTCTTTTGTATTACTAAGATGTTGATGATATTGCTGATGGTTATCTTCTAATTTTATATGGTTAATTCCAATTGTACTATTTACCCATTGAGGTAGAATATTATATAATTCCCATAACTCATCTTCTAATCCCTTAATATCACGTCCATCAACTGAAGTAGCCTCCATTCCATAGCATGTTTTAGATATTTTTTCCATAATGACTGTTAATCTACAACGGTAATAAATATAATCTGCTCTAATTTGATCTGTTATATTCAGGTCCGCAATTTTTGATCGTTGTTTCTCTAAATCCATATAAAAAGCATTGATTATTTTCTTTGGTATACGAATAGAATGATTAGAAGTGGTGTCTGACATAAATATAGCCCAAATAAGTTGTGCAAAGACAGTTAATTGCCAAGGGGAGAAGGTATGGCTGCGATCATGTAATTCTGAGATCATCGCATCCATATTTAATCTTGATTGTATTGCTTCTTGATGATATCCATTTTCATTTTCGAATAGCATAAAATTATATATGGTATGAAGAGCTAATATATCATATTTATTTTCAGAGATATATTGCTGGTAAAGCTGATGACCATGGCGATAAAACGTCTTGGAAAGTGCTTCGTGATGATCAATATGAAATCGGTGAAGATTAGAAGTATGTGATATCATTAAACAAAGTACGGAAGAAGTAAGCATTTGAAGAAGAGGATCATCATGAAAATCAGAACATAAATAAGTCGGTAAGCTGGTGAAGATAAAGCAATCGTTGTATAGATTAACCAACATTTTCAATTCTTCTTTAGATATAAGTGCAGTAGCCACATCAATAGGAATCATCGTTTCATTATCATCTACTGTAGCTAATTTATTTATACTGTCATTATTAATGCTATTATCATTATTATTTTTATTATTTGATACTGATGTTGTCGGTACAGTTTGATTAAACCTTTCGACTTCCGAATAATAATTTCTTTTCAAGATAGACTGATTTTTTTTAAATACTCTCCAAAAAACTGTGTCCAACTCACTCCGGCCTTCCATTAAAAGAGTGTGCTGTGAAATATAGGATTTTAAATCATATTCTATATGCCAATGATATCTTGAAAGTAGAGTAATATGATTTGTTTTTTGTTGTTGTACCTGAGATAGTCCTTCAATATATTGATCCAAAATATTTAATTTTATTCTTGAATGATTAAGTAAACCTTCGAGCAAAACTAGTTGCTGATATTCAGTCAATTTATCCAGGGGAGTGTCTTTTGAATAAAGGCACACTTTTGAGGAATCATAACAAGACTTACAGGGATCATCTTTATTACAATGGATATGTAAAGTTCTACATCTGTTTTATATACATATAAAATAAGAGTAATAGCAATAACATTAAATATTTAAAAATAACACTATAGTTTAAATATTATTAAAAACAAATAAAATATATTTATTATGATAATATATTATTGTTTACCGTATACAAGAGGAAGAGTTTTTGAATTTCTTTGAAGATGTTGGTGAAAGCATACATAACGTTGCTTAAAAATAAATTAAATATAATAAATAAAAAATAGAGAAATGAGTAATCTTTTTTTTTTTTTTTGGGTTTAGTAAATTTTAATTTCAAATGCAGCCAGTCATATAGATCAAACGGTAATTGTATTAAAAAATAATGCTGAACTAAGTTAAAAAATTAAACCGTTATAATATGAAATGTTTTTTATGATAATTCATTTTCATAAATATTTATTATATTTATATTATTTAATAGAATTAAAAAGTATTAAATAATTTCTGTAGTATCAATAAGTTTGAAACATTAATTTAAAACATGATCTTTAATTTTTGATATAAGTTACACTTTTCATTTTTTTTAGTATTGTTTTATATAGCAGTTGCATTTATATCTGTAAATAATGAAATGGTAAATGAATATTATAATTATACTATGAAAATTTATTTGATTTGATTTGATTTCATTTTAAATTTTTATTGTTTTTTTTTTTTTTTTTTTTTTTTTTTTAAAAAAAAAAAATATTATACTAGAGTCTTCTTTTTTCTACCAGGTCGATCTTTTGTAATTGGTACTGTTGATTTTTTATCCATGGTAAAGTTATTTTTATTTTCAATATTATGTACATTGTCATGACCATCCTCTTTTTTATTATTTTCGCTTAATTTATTTTCATTTATATTTTCAATTAAAGAGGGTGATTGTTGCTGCTCTTGTTCTTGATCATGATCTTCATCTATGGAGGTATTATCCGAGCTTTCTACAAAGTTATCATTATTATTATTATTATCATTGTCATTATCAGGCTGGTTATCATGAGCACGTAAAATATGATACACTAAACCTTCTCTTGTGGAAAATTTTTTAGGATGAGTACAATGATCATATACACATTGAAAGCATTCTTCTCCAGAATGATAAGTTACCAAATGCTTCACTACGTTTGTCTTTCTTTTAAATCCAGTTTGACAAGAAGGACATTTTAATGGGTTGTATTTTTCTGCTAATAATGTTTTGGATTGAAGTGAAAGAACCGCTTTTTTCTTTTCAGGAAATGAATCATTCTGAGGAATCACTTGTTGTACTAATCGAAATACTTTGGGTGAATTGCTTTTAGTAGGTGAAGTTGTTTCTGCTGTAATTGTGTTTGATGTTGGTATCGATGTTGACCCTAGATTTTTAATAGATAGCGAAGAGGTAAGAGAACTATGCTTTATAGTTGATGTATCAGTAGATAAAGAATGAGGCGATATGTCATTTTTAAAGTGTGGAATAATTGATGTTACTTCATTACTGTTTTTTTCTGATAATGTCGATTCTGTCATTATATTATTTTCTACAGTGGAAGGGGGTGACAATGATGATAGTGGATGATCTGAATTCATGATTGTAGCTATGGATGATTTTTGTTTTGAATAGGAGATATCATTATTATTATTAATGTTTTTATTATGAAGAATAGGAATTTTGGGCGGACGACCTCTACGTTTAGGTTGGTTATTATTTATATCCAATTGCATAGAAGGAGAAGGTGTAGGTGTAGAAGAATCATTCGATAATCCAGGCGAAGATGACGTTTTAACTAAAAATACAGATTGTTGCTCTGAGTCAATTGTATTGTTAATTTCTTTTTTTGTTCTTCTTTGCCATTTTCTTTTTTGTGGTACTACCATAACCGAGGATATACTCGAAGAAGAAGGAGAAGGGCTAGCAATAGGGGTGATGGATTCAAAATAAGAGGAAGTAGGAGCATATAAAAGATATAACGGATCAGATTTAGGTACTTGTTTTTTATCAATGACATGAGTTCTGGCAATATGGAATCGTAAACTTGCACGAGATTTAAATGACTTTGTACAGTGAGGATGTAAACATAAATAACGTTTTGAGGTGTTATGATGTGTTGCTATATGATTGTCTACTTCTGTAAGATCTGGTAGAGTCATATTACAAATAAAACACATAGTAGGTGGGTAAACCGCGTCCAATAAAGAAAGTAAAGTGCCATGTCGATTTTCTATTGTCAAAGGATTGGAATAGCTATCTTGATGGGTTGAATAAAATGCTGTATTATTAGGAGGTAAAGGAAGGGTATCGACCCATTGCTCTTTCATTATTGAATCTTCCTGATTATTTAAGGAAGCTAACATATTATGTATATGTCTTTTTTTTTTTTTTTGTATGGCTGCTTAATTGTTAGCTTAACTTAAAATAAAAAAATAAAAGTTTGAAATATGAGTATAACAGAGAATACAAAAAGTAAACGAAAATAACGAAATAAAATAAAAATAAGAAGAAAAATAAGAAGAAAGAGAAAGAGAGAGAGAAAAATGAAAAATTAAAATATTTTTTTTTTATAATAAAAAAAAAGTGACTTTTGACCTTTGAAAGTTCTACACCCTCCAAAAATGGAAATAGAAATTCTTTTTGAAGACATGATCTAAGGAAAATAGAGTTTTATTATCTATATAATAAAATAAAGCAATCATAGCGATAGCCATATAATTTTTACTATTTTTAAGCTTGAAATTTTTAGATAGTATTATTCGCGTATTCGTAAGAAAAAAAAAAAGTAAATATACTTCTATAGACAAACGAAATAAACTATACATAAGAAAAACTAGGTTGGTACAGATCAAAAATAGTAAATTTATTAAAATAATACATAAAAAAAGCATATATATCGTTTGGATTATCTGGTAGCCCCTTCAGTTGAAAGTAAACCGTTATAACCATAGCCCTGTAAAAAATATCATTATTACGTATTATTATTACTATTTAGTATATTTCTTTTTTAATACAGTCGATAAAAGTAATGGGGGAAGAAATATTATAATAAAAATTTATTACCTTTGGACCAAATAATGATGCATAACAACCTCTACAATAAATATCAGAATTACGATCTTGCATATTGGTAGAGTTAAGTAGTTTTCCACACTCAGTACATTTCAAACAATACTTATGATATTTATTACCAGCACCTAAAACTAAAATAATAATGATAAAGTAAAAAAAATAAAGAGAAAAAGTTGATATTATGATAAATATACAATTTATAAATAGTCGTTGAATAAAATAAAATAAAAATATAATTTTTTTTATTTTATTACTTACTTAATTCGGCTGCATAAACTGCCTTTCTACACTTTGTACAGATATCATTTTGAACTGTAAAATTGAATTTTTTTGGGACATAACTAGTTTGATTAATAATATAGCTCTTTTTTGTTGGAGATAATGGTGTAGTAGAACGAGGGGGTAGGTTAGGTTTTGAAATAACGGGTTCATTCTTTATAAATGATACATTATTGATGTGATCTTCCTCTTTTTCTTTTATTTCTACTTCATTTTTTTGGACAGATCGATCTGGGATAGGTGGAGGTGGAGAGTTGACAGTTGTAGTATTATTAATCGTAGGTCGTGCAGGTAAATTAGGGCGAGATGGTAATGCAGGTTTTGTTGGTAATTGAGGGCGTGATAGTGACGATGGTAAAGCAGGCGGAGGTGGAGGTGTTGAGCTGACTTCCATTTGAGATGATGAAATAGTTGATGATGATAATAAATTTTGACTTTCTAAAATTTCTCTTGGTAATTTATCTTCAGTACTTAAAAAAGAAGCTCCTCCAGCAAATCCATATCCTTTAGCGCCCCATTGTCTAGTATAACACGTTTTACAGTAAGCCTAAGAATAATTATTTTGGTTTGTTAGTACTTTTTTTAATATATATAACTGATACTCTATTGGTTTACCTCTCCATTACGCTCGGTTAAAGTTGTTGAATCCAAACGTTTATTGCATTCCTACAAAATATAATATAATAAATTGCACAACGAGTTAGTATAACAACTCACGATACGTATTTTAATTTATTTTAATTATTCTACTTTACTTTATTTATTTTACCTTACAAGTCAAGCAGTTTTTGTGCCAAGCGCCTCCAGGGCCTATCACCTAAAAATTAATATTATAAATGAAGTAAATAAATTAAAAAGAAGAAGGTAGAAAAAATTAATAAAACATCTTACTTACTTTTTCTGCCATATAAACCGCTGAGAATAATCATGAAAATAAAATAAAAATAGTATTAATAATAAAAATAATAAGATTCAGTTTATCGTCTCGTATGAATTATGAAATTCATAAACTTTACCTTTATTACAGCGGATGCAATTAGGTGAACCTCCCAGAACTGGTGCAGCAAACGCCATTAATAATTTATTTTCTAAAAAATTTAAAAGGTAAAGAGAAAAATTAAAAATAGACGCAAAGTTTAAGAAAAAAACGGAAATTGAAAATTTTTAAATTTTCATCCGGCTCTTTTTTACATACTTTCTTTCTTCCTAACTTTACTTTTATCATATCCTATTCAATTTAATTACTATGGCTAATAATTTTAATAGCCCAGCTCCCGTAGAGGATCAAGCAAGATTATTAGATGAAGTATTAAATGTAGTACGAATTCAAGCTCACCAAATGAATAATTGCTTAGTATGTTTTTATTATTATTATGACCAATATAAATATATATACATTTATTATATAATAGAATACTTCTTTATATTATTTTATATTTGCTCTATATACTAATTCCTTTATTTTATTTATAGGAAAATAATAAATTAATGGATGGGCTTAAACACTGTTCTAATATGTTGGCTGAGTTAAGAACCTCTTCTCTTACACCAAAAACTTATTATGAATTATGTAACTATCGCTTTTATAACAATATATATATATATATATATATATATAATATAACAATAAAAGAACTTATTCACTAAAGGATTATTGTTATTATTATTATTGTATATATAGATATGACTGTATTCGATGCCCTTCGTCATCTCACCATGTATCTTACTGAAGCTCATCAATCTGGCCGTCATCATCTTGCCGATTTATATGAATTAGTTCAATATGCAGGTAATATTGTTCCTCGACTTTATCTTATGATTACTGTTGGTGCTGCCTATATGGGTATGCCTGATGCTCCGGTACGTGAAATTATGCGGGATATGATGGAAATGACTCGAGGTGTTCAACATCCTACACGTGGTTTATTTTTAAGACATTATCTTAGTGGTATGACTCGAGATTATCTTCCTGTTGGTGAAAGTACCGGGTAATATTAATTGAAAAGAAAAAGGATAAATATGTATATTTACGAAAGGATTTTTCTAATACTATATATATGCGTGTAATTGTGTGTACTTTATTATTATATTATTATTGTTGTTGTTTTTAGACAAGAAGGAAACATTCACGATTCTATTCAATTTGTTTTGACTAACTTTACTGAAATGAATAAACTTTGGGTACGTTTACAACATCAAGGACATTCTCGCGACAGGGAAAAGAGAGAAGCGGAGCGCCAAGAGTTGAAAATTCTTGTAGGAACAAATTTAGTCCGACTTAGTCAGTTAGAAGGTGTTGATCTTAATATTTATAAATCTGTAAGAATCGTTTGTAAAAAATGAATTA
Organism: Cunninghamella blakesleeana; assembly: GCA_017871115.1. Lineage (NCBI taxonomy): Eukaryota > Fungi > Mucoromycota > Mucoromycetes > Mucorales > Cunninghamellaceae > Cunninghamella > Cunninghamella blakesleeana. Next base: position 4,937,895 of record JAFCIZ010000005.1, read on the forward strand.
TATTAAATATTGATACCTAACTCTTTGGTTGTTAAATTTATATATACGTTTATAGGACATTTTACCTGGCATTCTTGATCAAGTTGTTAGTTGTCGTGATGTTATTGCTCAAGAATATCTTATGGAAGTTATTACTCAAGTAAGCTTTTTATTTTTATTTTTAGAATATATAATAGTAATGTTTGATGTATAGTAACGATTTATTTATTTTATTTTTATTTTATATTAAATGGAATAGGTATTCCCAGATGAATTTCATTTACGTACTCTCCAACCATTTCTTTCAGCTACTGCTCAACTTCATCCAAAAGTAGATGTAAAGCAAATTATTATTGCATTAATTGATCGTCTCGCCGCATATGCCGCCCGTGAAGCCGAAGGTGAAGAATTTGAAACAACTAATACTCAACCTGCACAACAACAACCAGCTAAAAAAACAGATGATGATAATGTACAAAATGAATCCGAATCTAAAGCTAAAGATGAAGGTGAAGAAGGTGAAGAAGAAAAGAATGACGAAAATGGGGAAAAGGTTGACAATGATGAAAATATTGATAACAGCGATAGTCTTACAACTGAAAAAGATGAAAAGAAACCCGACGTTGATAATAATGAAACACAAAATGAAACACCAGTTCAAAATAATGAAATCAAAAAAGTACGTGGTATTCCTCAAGATGTTGAATTATTTGTTGTATTTTGGGAACAAATTGTTGAATTAGTCAAGGTAAAAAAAATAAAATAATATTAAATATATAATATTATTAGATTAAATTTTAATAATCAAAATATTACAAACCATATATATATAGGCTCGACCTGACCTTGGCATTCAAGATTTAATGGCACTTTTAGTATCTTTAATCAACTTATCCTTATCTTGTTATCCTGATAAATTAGACTATGTAGATAAAATTTTAGAATATGCCAAAGGAAAAATGACAGAATTTTCAGATTCACCTGATCTTCACTCTAAAGTTACAGAAAATAATCTTTTACGACTTCTTCAAGCACCTATCACACAATATCCTTCAGTTCTTACATTGTTATCTTTAGATAGTTACCAACCATTGTTATCTTTACAACCATTTAATACTCGTCGTGCCATTGCTCATTCTGTTGTAGAAAGCATTCGTCGTAATGAAACAATTATTAGTACGCCGGATGAAGTCAACGGTATATTGGACTTGTGTAATGTGTTATTGCGTGATCAAAAGGACACTCCTCTTGCACCAACATCAAATGGCCGTACTCGAAATGACTTTGGCTCTATAGATAATGATGACTTTAAGGAAGAACAAGGGTTAATTGCTCGTATTGTACACTTATTTCAATCTAAAAATGAAGATACTCAGTTTTTGGTAATGATAAATAATTATTATTAAGATAATGATAAGAATGGAAAAATCAACAGTAACAATAATAATAATAATAATGTGGAATAAATTTCAAATTCAAACTTTTTATTTATTTATTTAGTTGCTTTCTGCTGCTCGAAAACAATTTGGTGATGGTGGTGCTCGCATTAGATATACATTCCCTCCTTTAATTGTATCAGCTGTCAAGTTAGCTAGAAGATATAGAATTCAAAATGAACAGGTAATAAATGCTGTGATATAAGAAAAAATAAGTAAAAAGCAAAAAAGATAAAAGAGAATGAAGTAATTATAACGATAGTGTAAAAAAAAAGATAAAAAGAACTAAAAAATATTAAATACGCATTTTTTTTCTTTTTCTACTTTCCTTTTTCGTAGGACGATATATGGGAAAAAAAAACATCAACTCTTTTCAGATTTATCCATCAAGTGATTTCTACTTTAAACCATAAATGTGATTGCCCAGATATTTGTTTACACCTTTTCTTGTTAGCTGGACAAAGTGCTGATGAACTTGGATTTGAAGAAATTGCCTATGAATTCTTTGTAGAAGCATTTAGTATATATGAAGAATCCATTTCTGAATCTAAAGCACAATATCAAGCTCTAACCTGTATTATTGGTGCACTTCAACAGTCTCAAGTTTTCTCAGCTGATAACTATGATACTTTGATTACCAAGGCAGCTTTACATAGCGCAAGATTATTGAAAAAACCAGATCAATGCCGCGCACTTTATTCTGCATCTCATCTTTGGTGGAATGCTACTGATCAACAGCAACAACAAAATGGTGGTGATGGTACTGAAGAGAATGAAAATAAACCCATTTTCCGCGAAGGAAAACGTGCCTTGGAATGTTTGCAAAAGGCTTTAAAAATTGCTGATAGCTGTATGGATTCTGTTACCAATGTGGAATTGTTTGTAGAAATTTTGAATCAGTACATTTATTACTTTGAAAAAGGAAACGAAGCAGTAAGGATATAATTAAAAATATCTGTTCATTAAATTATTTATAAATGAGCAACTTATATTCATTTCTATTCATTTTTTATTTTATTATGTTCATTAGGTCACCGTTAAATATCTTAATGGATTGATTGATTTAATCCATACTAACTTGAATAATATGGATGATCCTGACCAACACCCACCAACGTCCAATTCATCGTCTTTAGTACAACATGAAGGACCTTTAGCAGATTATGTACGTTCTCATTTCCATGCAACACTTGCTCATCTTCAAGATAGAAAAAACAATGAAGCTGTTAATGAATGGGGTGCAAAATATGATGAAGTGGATTTAGGTGATTTTTAGAAAAGAAAAGCTAAATAAAATAAAATAAAGATTGTAAAAGTGTTGTTGTTATTATCGCTGATCATATATACAATATTAATATTCATATATGTAATTTGAAATTCTATTATTATTATTATAATAATATTAATTTTATTAAAACTAATAAATAAGGTATACTGTAATTTATCACTATTCTTATCATCGAATGATTTTTTTTATATGTAAACGTGATTTTTTTAAAAGGATGGATGGAGAAGATTGGGAATAGCATTTTCTTTTTTTTATTCTTTTAATTCATATTTTTTATAAAAATTTGAAATAAATAATAATAATATTATTATATATATTCAAAAGTATAAAAACTAATTGTTTAAGCAGCGGCAATATCGAATGTATTTATATAATCGACTCTGTATTTATTATCATCAGCTTCGGGACCTATAGAAAAAATTAGTAAAAAAAAAAAAAAAGGTTACATTAAAAATTCGCCATATTATATTCTTTTTACGTGATGATGAGTTTTATATGAAGAAAAAAGAAATCTTACGATTAATAGGAGTCCAAACAGGATCTTCTTTAAATAAACGCATGGCTTTAAGATAGTTATTAGAATCTGTAGTGAAACGATGATAGATACCAGCAGGCTATTTAAAAGAAGAAAAAAGAAAAATAGGAAAAAAAATTAGATTCATCACTCATTTTTTCCAAGTTTTTTTTTCTTTTTCTTTTCTTTTTTTTTACCAAAATGATTAAATCTCCCTTTTCCATAGCAATACGAATCCACTTATCATTCTTATCACGGACATCAAAATACCCAGTACCATCCAAAATATATCTAATTTCTTCGTCTTCATGAAGATGTCTATGTTATTTTTATATTTTTTTTTTAAAAAAAAAGACACACATACACACACATATATATATATATATTAGATGTTGATTTTTATTATTATTTATATTGCATATATATTTATGACTTACTCGGCAAAGAAAGTCTTTACTTTATCTTCATAAATGGCTCCTAAAGCATCAGGTGATACTGTAATCTAAGTATATGTATTTATATTTACATATATATATGTTTTTTTTTAAAAAAAAAAAAAAAACAAAAGAATAAGTAAATGTTTCATATGGTATGATGTGATATGCTATATATATAACATTCCAAATCCTGCTATTATTAATATTATTTTTTTTAAAAAATAAATAAAACCTACTTGGTCTCTGTTTTTATAACTACGTTCAATAGATAATTCGTCAATTTGTTTTAAAGCATCAGGACCATCAAACTTCCAATATAAAACACCAACTGCTTTTAAAATATCAAGATCAGCTTCAATACCACTGTCATGAGGTTCTCTTTGATCAAGATCACTTTCTTCAAAATAATAAGCACGCATATTTATTTATTTAACAATGTAAGTAAAGTATAAAAAAAAAGAAAAAAAAAAGAAAAAAAAAGGTTTTTTTTATTTTTAAGATTTTTTAAAAAAATGAATTCCCGCTAAGCTAACTCTTAACCTTATTTGGACATCTATTTTACAAAGAAAAAAAATGAAGTTTAGAAAAGTAGTTACATAAAAGGAATGATTGCGCTATTATTTTTATTTTTATTGTTTGTTTACTTACCATCATTTTAACAAATTCTTCGTAATTAATTCGATCATCTCCATCCACGTCAGCTTCACGAATCATTTCTTCAACTTCTTCTTCCGTTAATCTTTCACCTATTTATTTAAAAATAAAAATAATACATATATATATATATATATATATATATAAATTATCCCAAAAAGGTCACTATTATCACTTTTTATTATCCTTTTTTTCGCTGTTATCATCTTTTATGATTCTTTTTACCTAAAGATGTCATCACATGGCGTAATTCAGCAGCAGAAATATATCCATTACCATCTTTATCAAATACCTAGTATAAAAAGAAAGAGAATGAACGGATAAGCAAATAATTTCTTTATTGGTTCCAAAGCTGAATATTTCATAAATAAAGTCAGAATGTATGTATATAAACTTACTTTGAAAGCTTCTTGGATTTCTTCTGGAGAATCTGTATCTTTTAATTTTCTATAATATATATAATATATGTTATTAAAAAAAGTAAAAACACGAAATTATCGAGAATCATCAAGAATCCCAATATCCTCTTGATCAATTATATACATATAGATATATATATATATATTACTTTGATACCAAAGTAACAAATTCATTAAAATCAATAATGCCATTTCCATCTTTATCAACTTCCATTATCTTTGTTTTTAAAAATAGAAAAGAAAATAAATAAAAAAAAGGATTATTATTATTATTATTGTAGTTACTTTTTTCTTCTCTCTCTTTTTTATTTTTTTACTTTAAATAATTATATATAGACTTACCATATCTTGAAGTTCAGCTTCCGTGGGATTCATATTTAAAGAACGCATAGCAGTTCCCAGCTCTTTAGAAGAAATAGAACCATCGTTATCCTTTATACATAAAATAAAATAAAACAGAATGTCTAGAATGAATATAATAGATATACATCTAGAAATATATAAAGGGATACTTATTATTAAAACAAAGTAATATACATACTTTATCGAATAAGTTGAAGGCTTCTCTGATTTCATCAATTTGCTCTTGGGTAAGTTGGTCGGCCTAAAAAAATGAAAAAGAAAGAGGCAATATTCAGTAAAGAATTATCGTGTTTCAATAATGATATACAAATATAAAATGAATATAAAGGAGATGAAAAAGGGAGTCAATAAACAAGGAGGTTCTTTTTTTTAGAAAATACAAAAATATATACCCAATTACCATGATGTTTTATTATTTAATATTAATATAAGATGTAAAAAAAAAAAAAATGAAAAAATGAGAATGATGAAAAGAATAAATCGCGTATTATTCTTTTTTATCTTAATCCATTTTTTAAATGCCGATAAACATATAAACTCTTCACGTAATGGATTTTATTTTAATACAATAAATAGTTTAATATAAAATTACAAAAAATAAATAAAAATAAAAAGCTTATTTTTTATATTATTTTTTTATACAAGCAAAGGGCTATCTATAACTGCAAAACCAGCAGCAACCCCTCCTTCCTTAGTTTCATTTCCTTTAGTACGTAATAAATGCCCACCTATTTCATTGATCACTTCTTGTTTTCCATCACTATTTTAAAAAAAAAAAAAAAAGGGAGAAGGTAAAGTTAATTATCATCTTCAACTTAATAAAACTCGTTTTCCCTCCTTTTATTATTCTCTCCCCTATAGTTACTTTCTCCCTTTCCCTCTCTTCCCCCCTTTTTCTTTTATTTTCTTACTTTAAATAAACACCATAAATACCAAGTTCACTAATAACTTGACCATGAATAATAGCACCTTCTCTTAACATTAAATTATCCAAAGGAGGAGTACGAATCAATTCCATTAAAATATAAGCATTACGCTCATCTTGAGATAATTCATTTAATACTTTTAAAATGTCTTGACCATAAACATTATTCCCACCACCTTCACGTTGAGGTTTTAAAACGAATCGTTCAGAATGCTCAAGTGCCATTTCATAAGCTTGTAGTCCTTCCTTTGATCCATCCAAGGGGTATAATCCAGTAAATGATTCACGGAGTCGAGCTGCCGTGGCGCCATCCATATATCTTTCTAATCTACCTGGGATTGATAATACTTGTTGTACTTTTTTTGCACCAACTAATTGATACGCCACAGTAGGACATTTAATAGATAAGGATCTTTCGATCATTAATCTTGCCTCCCATTCCTTATAATAATTAAAAAAAAAAAAAAGTATATTCCTTGTGTAAGTAAACAAAGAAAGCACAGACGCTTTAATTTATCTTTTTTAATTTTATTATTACCTTTTCAGAATGATAATCTTCAGGTCCATAACCAGCTCGAAAGTAAGTTACTGCTACTTCTATGTCATCTCTAGAAATAATAGAAATATAAAGATTAAAAAAATGATTTAATATATATTTATATATACGTGAATTTATTTTTATGAAGCTTACACAAAAAGAGCCTTTGTAGTAGGATCTAATTTACCATTGTCTATCACTTGATCTAAAGATCGACGTATAAGGCGTACATTATGACTATTTTTTAAAAAAGAATAAGTATACTAATATACGTTTTGTTTTTTTTGTTTTTTTTTCCAAAATAAATGATTTTATATATTTTTCATTACTTTTTTAATAAGGTATATTCAATCCATCGTTGATCAAAAGCATTTCTTTCATTTGATTGTACAATCATCATGACACGGGCACTAATAATAAAAATAAAATAAAAAAGAAAAATAGAAAGAGAGGCCGCTGAGTAAATATATTGATTTCATGAGATGTATATAAATCTTTTTTTTTTATTTTTACATATTTTTACTTTTTATTTCCATAAAGGTTCCAAGCGCTTGCAATACCTTTAGCAATAGTTTCGACAGTATGGTTTTCAGGAAGTTGATCTTGATTAATTTGTCCAGAACCATAATTATCAAAAGAAGATAAAAGATACCTATGATATACATTATTAGTATTATTATATATTTTAAAAAAAAAGAATAGCTCTATATATTTATCCCAAAAACTTACTTGTGTAATTCTGTTGTACGCGTACTTAGACTACCAAAACTAGAAGCAATAGTGTTAAATTCTACTTGTTGAATTTTAGCCGTATTGATATCTGAGCCAATGTCTGCATGAAGTAAATAATCACAACGATGGATTCCCAACGTTGCTGACTAATAGAAAGAGAGAAAGAGAGAGTCACTTGGATGAATAAGCACGCCATATTTATTATTATTATTATTATCCATCCGCATCAATTTTATTTTATTATTATTAATCATTCATTATTACCTGAGCAATACCTTCATGGTTTACTTTAATATAAATATCATATAAGCGCTTCATAAAGTCATCTACTTGTGCCAAACTAGAAATAAAATAAATAGATTGATATATTTTATTATTATTTGTTACATTTGTATATAATTATATTAAACATACTTACTTTTCCATTATTTCCTTGATTAAAAGGTCATCCCTACTCATATGATGAATAAGGGTATTCCAGGGTACTTGCAATTCTTTTGCTTTATAAAATTCAGCACGTGGAAATGGAGTAGGGTAGAGAGATAAGGGGGCATGGATAACAGCGGCGTTCTTTTCAAAATATTGTTGTTTTTCAAAAGTAGGACGCACAATAAGACCATGACTTAAAGCCCAATCAATGACTTCCAACTTTAGCTGTTCTAATTCTATTGGCGATACCTTTGGTGGATAAGAGGTAGTCATATCTATATTTATTGTTATTTAAAATAAAAATGAAATGAAATGGAAAAAAGAGAGAGAGAAAGAAAAAAATTCACCCTTTTTTTTCCCAGCTTGGAAAATAAGAAGTGCGGTGATTGAAATTTCTTGATCACAGTTAAAAGTCTATTTGGCTCCAAAACCATATACTCTTTTGACATCAGAGTGTTTACTAAAATAAAAAATAAAAATCACTATTTTTTATTTTATCTTTTTCTTATACTCCCTTTATTAAGGAGGATTATCAATGGAAGGAGAAGTTGAGGAGAATAAAAAAAAAGAGAGATGACGAGAAATGACATGAGTTTTTTATAATATATAAACTTTAAAGATCGACACTTTTTACTCCTGTCAAAAAATGATTATTTAATATGTTTTGGAGACTTTTCATTCTCCTTGTTTTATATATATATATATATATATATATAAGGAGATCAATATGGAGATGCAGGAGAGGGGGTAATTTAAGTGGAGGAGAAAGAGAAAAAGAAAGAGTGGAGGAAGTATAATCATTATCATCTTAAGCGTATATATGTATGCTTATAATATATTATTATTATATGATATTTTATTTATTCTTATGTTTTATTATGTTTTATTATTAGGAGAAAGAGATATTATTTGAATTTGATCTCACATTAGACTTTCTTTCAATATAACCAAATTTAGTTAACCAACACATTTGATACACTTATTTATTACAGAAAAAAAAAAAAAAAAAAAAAAAAAAAAAAAAAAACGTATTTTTATATATAAGTATAAATTTTTAAAAAAAAAATAAAAAGTTCAATTTTTTTTTTCTTCCCTTCTTCTTCTTCTTTCTTCTTTTTCTTCTTTTTTTCTCCTTTTTCTTTCTTCCTTTCTTTTTTAATCATCATATAAAATGGATAACACTACCACTACAAATCAATATTATTTTTCACGTCCTTCACCCACAGCACAACATGATGATCAAGTCTTATCACCACCTTTAACTCCGTCTTTATCACCTTATAAAAGAGAAATGGATTATAGAAGAGCTTCAATGAACGAATATCATCATCAACAAACAAATACTTATTGGATGAATTATCCTCCTCCTCATTCTTCTTCCTCTCATCACCCTTATCAACAACAACAACAACAGAGATCCTTATCTTTATCTTCTGATGAGCCTCCTTCTTCTTCATCAAGAAAAAAACCAACTAAACAAAATAAGCATGTTTGTAATTATCCTAAATGCGGTTGGAGTTTTAAACGTTTTGAACATTTAAAACGTCATTTAATGGTTCATTCTGGTGAAAGGTAAATACATAGAGTAAAAAAATAAAAAAAATAGGTATATATCATTAACAATTGTATTTTTTAATATTTTAGACCATTTGGTTGTACTTTCCCAGGATGCGGTAAAAGATTTAGTCGTTCTGATAATTTTCATGCTCATTATCGTACTCATACAAAAAAGGCACTTCAGAATAATAATAACAATAACAATAATAATAAATCCAATGATTTTATTCATCCTACTCCTTTACCACCTCCTACCCCAACTTTACCTACACCAATTTACCATAACCCCTCATCCACTCATCCTTTATCATTAAATAGTAATAATAATAATAATAATAATAATTATAATTACCATCACCAACAAACATCACCTAGATCAACAACCTTTCAACCCATTTTAACAAACGATCATTCTCATTCATCGGCATCTCATTTTCAACAACAAACATCATCTTTACCTTTACACCATCATCATCATCATCCACAACAACAACATCATCATCAACCACCACCTCCACAACCATCCAATAACCAATATGATGACGAAAAACAACATGTTTGTACATATCACCAATGCCAAAGAAGATTCAAACGATTAGAGCATTTAAAAAGACATTTAAGAATCCACACAGCCGAAAAACCTTTTCAATGTACTTTTCCTGGGTGTCAAAAAGCATTTTCTAGATCGGATAATTTAACACAACATATGAAAACTCATGAGAGAAGAAATTCAAGAAATAATGATTATTCTATTCATGATCATCATCCTCTTCCTCACCATACTAATAACAATACATTACCACCACCTCCAACTCTACCTACTCCCCCACCATCTACTTCTCCATCCTCTTCTTCTCATTCACACCCTCTTGATCACCCTCCCCCTGCATCTTTACCCCTTACCTTTACAGATTATATTCGTCCTACTCCTACTTTTAATAATAATAATAAATCTTCAAGACAAGACCCTTCTTCTTCACCTTCTACCACATCACCTTCCTCATCATCTAATTTACATTCAATGATCCATTGGCAACAACATACTGGGAATGCTACAAGTGGTATTAATTGTTGATTAGTTTTATTTTATTCATTTCATCATATCATTATTTCATCTTATTTTTATTTTTTATTTATATATTCTAATAATAATTTAATATTTTAATCATTTATTTTATTCTTTATTTTTTACTATAATAATTATCATTTCTTTTTTAATAATAATACCAATAATCTTTTTTCATCCCATTTTATTTTATTTTATTTATTTTTTTAACCCCTTATTTTAATTTCTACTATAAAACAAATAAAGATGCATATACAATCATATATTATTATTATTATATTTATTATTATTATAAAAAATAATAATAAATAATAAATAATAATCATATTAAAAAAAAAAGTTCCATTGTGTGTATATGTATATGTGTGTGTAGCCTTTTGCTGCGTTTATTTTACTTTATTTTACTAATATATACAAAAAAAAAAAAGATTGATTTTGATTTTGATTTTGATTTAATCATTCTTTGACTGATCCATCCCTAGGTCGATAATCTATTCCACGTCTTTCCAATTCATCTTCTACATCTTCAGGTATCCTTCCATAAACTCGAATAGCATATATCCCTCTTGTGAATTTTTCTATTTAAATATGAATATATATATTTATAAGTTGATTGTTCATAATATCATTATCCTTTTTCTTTGATTATTTCTCTTTTTTTTTCTTTATCTTTACCAATACGTTGCCACCTAGCTACCCAACTTTCAGCAGGTTGCATCATAGATATAACACTAAACAATAACAATAGTAATAAAGGTATATATTTATGTTAAAGATTTTATAAATTTATTTTACAAGTATATATCTATTACTCTTCGCTTAATATATATATAGTTTTATTTTATTTTTACCCTTCAAACTTTGAACTAGTACATTCCATTACACGATCTGTACTTCCACGCATTTGCAATACATCTTCACAGTTTTCACAACCATCTTGTCTAAACTGACTTGCATTCTAATAAATAAATATCATTCAAGTATTATTAATAATAATACGACATGAATCATAAAAAAAAAGGATTTATGATAAATATTATATATACAGATGTTGATGTAAATACGTAAAAAGAATAAAGATAGATTTACCTTTACTAAAGAACATAATAAACAAGCTCGTAATTGTTTTTTATCTTGAGGTAGTACTTGTGACATTATTTATTTTTGATATATAATAATAATAATAATAATAATACAGATAAATCAATTAGATCTATTTATTTAAAACAAATAATATGAATGAAAGAGAAAAAAGAAAAATGAAAGTTGGAAAAAAAAAAAAACATTTTTAAAAATTGATCAATTTCAAAATCGATTTAAATTCCGCCGTTCTAAAAAAGGAAACAATTCAAAAAAAATTAAGAGGCACTGTTTCACTACAGCTTTTTAGTGCTTTATTTTATCTATACTATTGTTATTATTATATATGTATTAAAAAATCAAAAATACATAAATCATATACATGTTTTTTTTAAAAAATAAACCAATATACTTTAAATAACATAGTAACTCATAAAATAAATAATATTTAAAAGCTATGAATAAATGTATACCAGTTGGTTCGATTAAAGGCGAACGATGTCAAACTGGATATGTATATATCTATTTATCTTGATAAATGGTCAACCGATTAATTTGATATTTAAATATACCAATGGCATAATCACCATCTACATGGAGGAATGATTCACATACAATAAACACTCTTGGATAAATTGATTAATTAAATTAAAGAGTCACATTCAAAATAGGTATCTGTTTTTTCTATGGAATAACAAACTATTTAACTGTAAATTGTAATAAATTAATAGAATCGCCATTCTCTTTAATTTTAGTAAATTTTCACACAACAATCTCAATTATTAGTTGATTTAATTAATGGCTTATACTCAAGCTAAATATTCATATCCTTTCATAAATAACAAATCAATTGGCTTGAAATTTTGGTATAAATTCAAAAATAAATGTAGAATAAATAAAAATAGTAAAATTATGGTATTGGTAAATATACACACACAAAAGAAAATAGGCGAGGATATCATCAATGTAGTTTAATATTCACGTATGGCCAGATACAAAAATTGCGTACGATTATCTTTAAAAAGGTAAAGATGAAGGCAAAATTAAATAATAAAATAAAAATAATCACATATAATACGATCACCAAAAGAGAAATATATAGATGATTCAATTTATTGCTTTTTTATATTCTTTAGTAGATAAACTAAATAAATATTAATCACTGTTTATTAAAAAATATTCATTTGCTAATATCAAACAATAGTTTAATTAGTTAGTGAAATGGAAAGGGATAAGAGCTATAAACATATAATAATAATGATCATAATAATAATAAAAATAGTATGTATAAAATGTTAGTATATTATTTCAAATAAATTTATCCGCTCCTATTTTATTTTCTATATAAAATAATAAACTAAATTTACCTTGATAAAGATCCCTATCTTTAACTGAATAAGCACAAAAAACAACTTTTTTCACCTATAAAAAACATAAATAAATAATATATATATAAACGTATGAATAATTATATATATATATATGGATATTATTATTATTTTATATTTACCTTTGAATTAGGGTCTAAAGCTTCCTTCTCTAAATATTCACGTACGATTGTTAATGCAATATTAGCCGCTCGTTCGGGGTTATAACCTTGAACACCTGTGCCGATCATTGGAAACGCGATAGATTCTTTATATTGGCCAGAAAATTGTGATAAACAACTACGGAAACATTCTTTTAATTTTTCTTCACCTGAACTTGAATGTGGCACAGCCACATGAATCACGTCTATTATTAAAATAATACAAATGATTTAAAAATAAATTAAAATAAAATATATTATATATATTGTTATTTATTTATTATTAGATTGCATTTTTATAATCAAAAAAAAAAAAAATATAGCACGGATATTTATACATGTATATATTACTTACAATTACAAGGTAATTTGTAACTTGGTGTGACAATAGCTTGCTGCGTGGTGACATTCAAAAAAAAAACGAAACTAAATACATCTTATTTTAAATGACTATATCCTTTATTTCTCACTTACACCGTAATCAACTGGACTTCGTTTAGATAAATCATTAACAAGGCCTGATCCAGCAGCTTTTAAAATAGCATGGCTTGCAGTGTTTGGTCCACCAGCTAAAAAATTGGGGTTTGTAGGGTTTACTATGCAAATATGAAATAAGAAAAAGAAATAGATAAATATTATGTACAGAAATACATACATACATACATACATAACTATATGTGTGTATATACAAATGCACGCGTATACACATACATATATGCATTAATACTTACCAATAGCATCGACATGTAAAGTAGTTAAATCGGCCAAACTGTACATTTAAAAATAAAATATAATAAAATAGCGGATATATAAATAAGTAAATTTATTAAAATAAAATGATAAAACTATAACTTTTTTACTTACACTACTGAAACTTTATCTCTTAAACGATTTCCACTAGGTTGAGGAAGGTAGCCCATTTTATATTTATATATATTATTTAATTTTATATGAAAGAAGAAAGAAAAAGCTGTTTTGTACCGCAGAGCATATTTTTTTTGATTTTTATATGAAAAAAAAGAAGCGGGGTGTTAAATTTTTTAAATTTTTTGTGCAACTATATATAGACATTTTTAATTTTATTCCCCTCACTCTTTTTTTATTTTTTCTTCCCTCTCTTCTTATTTTTTATTGTTCACGTTTCTTTATATTCATTTTGCATCATCTATATTAAAATTATAATTATCATACTCTTTTTTTTCTTCTTCTTCTTTCTTTTCTTTTTTGTTCAATAAATCTAATTTCTATATGTGTATTTAATATTTATAAAACATAATAATTAAAAACGTATATTTATATGAAAGAAGTAAAAACTGACAGACACAATAGTGATAAAGTAACGTGGGATAAAAGATATTTTTTTAAAAAAAATCTTTATAAAACTAATTTATAATTAATGTGTTTTTATTGATTTATTTATTTATTTTATTAGAGGCATAGTCGACAGCCTATTTGGCGATCTGTTAAATTTGTCGCAACTGTATGTTTATTATTTTTATTACGATTATTATTTAGTTTGTTGTTTTAGATAGAATTTTGGAAAAAAAGAAGGAAACTGAAAAACTTTATTTTTATTATTACAATTCTTATTATTCTTATTATAGTTACCTGTTGAAGCAAATACAAATACAAATAATAATAATAATAATAATAATAATAAATACCCTGCGATACCTGAACATGAACCTATAGAAGATATTTATAATCAACAGCCATCTACACCTAGCTCCATTCATACCATTGATCGACAAAAATCACGGCTTTCCAATTGGTTAAGTCATCAAGTACAAGAACATGATCATTATTCACCCCATACTTGGATAGATCATGATGATAATGCAACTACTATATCCAATTTATCTGTTGTTTCTCATGTATCGACTGATATGATGACCACTATTACACCCTCATCTTTACCTATTAAAACTATAACAAGAGAAAGATCCTCAAGTTTACCTATCAACACTTCCATCCCTGATACCTCCTCTCATTATTTAATAAAAAAAAACCATGCACCAAATAATTCTACAGATGTTGCACAACCTATTTTATTATTACCGACTCTTAATAATAATAACAATAATAATAATAATAATAATAATACCTTAAGTAAAGAAAAAAATGTAATAAATCATAAAAATAATACAATAATCAATAACAATAACGAAGAAGACACAGATGACGATGATGATACTTTCGAAACAGCTAGTGGATCTAGCTATATATCAACTAGTGATAATAACAATGATAATGATATCGATGATCTGTTGGATGAAGTAAATGATAGCTCCAGTAATAGCCTTTTATATACTCAACATGATGACTATGATGACAGCCTTGATGATGATGACGATAATATAATGAATGAAACTGCTATAAAAATAACTATACAAAGAGATTTTAATACTAATACTAAAACTAATTATAACAATAATACTATCAATAATAAAATCAATAATAATTATCTTAATACCCAAAATTATACATCAAATCAAACTGAACAACAACATACTACTAATAGTGTAAATATGGATCCCGAAGTAGCTCAAATCTTATTGGAATGGAGAAGAAAATCTTTATTGAAAATTGACTGGTCAAATATGTTTTCCGTTAAATCTGATCTTTGGCGCTCTTCTAATATTTTTAATATACATCAACCTACTACTACAGCTACTACCGCTTCTAATACTACTCGTTCACATCATTCTATTGCAACAAGTATCATTAGTTTGGATTTTACATCAATTCCATTGGATAAAGCTTTTAGGTATTAATAACGATAACAGCAATGATATTTTATTTATTTAATATATATACCATTAAAATAAAATAAAAAGTATTTACTCTAATACATAAATACATATTTATATTATAGATCCTATAGTAGTAAGCTTGATTTTAGTAAAGCAACAATAACAGAAATTGATCAAGCCTTACAAATGTTTGCTCAATTATATTGGGAACATAATCCAAGTAAACTTTTAGGGTGTGCTGGTAAAATATATATATTAATATATATAAAGATGATATAGATGAATTAAGTTGTAAATATTATTTTTATTATTTTTTACTAAAAATAAAAATATCGTATTCTTTTTTTTAAAAAAAAAAAATAGAGGTCATATATATAGTCATCCACTCATTGATGAAGCTTAATACGGATGTTCATGCAGGTCATGACCGTATTGATACTATTGAATATTTTTGTAAAAGCACTATTGATCTAATTCTTGGTCATCAATCATCTATTCCTACAATATTATTTGATAATTATGATGAAAAAAACTGGTTGGATCAAATGACTAATTATCTTGAAGTATGAAAAAAAAAGTCTTATATATACAACGATGATCTTTAGAAAAAGAAAAAACTAACTTTATACTTTATTTATTTTGTTTTTAATATCCATTTTATTCATATTATATAGACTTTGTATAAGTCTGTTAAACGTTCAAGTTTAATCCATATAGAAAAACACCAAGAAGAGCAGCAACAAGAAAAAGTGATAAAAAATAAAGAAAGAAAAACGATACAAATCGAGGTAAATTATTGTTGGGGAAAATAAGTTATGTGTATATATTTATACTATCAACGGTGGGAATTTTTTTTTATTAATTTTATTCATTATCTTTTTTTTTTGTGATATGTTTTTTATTTTAGACTGCATTCAAAGATTTATTTATCAGTATACCTGAAACACATGGTGAATCAACAACCACAGCTACTAATCGATCTAAAGAAAAGGCATCATCCTCTCAAAGGAAAAAAAAACAACGCTCTAAATCAGTGTATTCAACGTCTTCTTGGACCATTGTACGTCGACGTGATACAACCAAAGTGAAAGAAGGGCCATATAAGGAAGGGCCATTATCATGTCAGTGGAATGGGGATGAATGGCATATGTGTTGGGTCATTTTACATCTTGGTCATTTACATATTTATTATCGTGAAGGATCTAATACCTCATCATTATCACCGCGACCATCACCACCATCACCACTTAAAATTAATCAACCTTCTTCTTCTACAACGTCAGTTTCATCTGATATAACAACAATAGCAAAAAAAAAAGCTAAAAAGAAATTTATGCACTTAACTTCATCCTCTTCAATTCAAACAAATAATTATCAAGGCGACAATAGCAACAATAATAATAATGGTCTTGGTAAAAGTCAGGTGAAGAAGGTAGTACCATCTTTTTTTTATAAACGCACATATATATTTTTTTTTTTACATAAAAGCATAAAATTTATAGATTATCAATATAAAAAAGGAAATGTTCATCAATTAACCTGTACCTTTTTTGGGATATTTTCTTTTTTGGATTTTTTTTTTATTTATTTATAATTTTTTTTATGTAAGGAACCATATCAAGAATTGAATATTTACTTGGGCAATACATTTTGTGAAAGACTTAATACACATGCTTTTATACTACAATTAGCAAATGGTAATACCTATGTTTTTGATGGTGGGTCAGAATCTCACGTTACAGGATGGATACATGATTGTAATTATTGGGCAGCCATCGAAACAAAAATAGTTCCTACACCGCCTATTGTTTTATTTAATTCATCCAACTCTCTATCCGAACTACCAACTACAGTAGCAACAGCGAATAGTCAATGGAAAAAACCACCTCTTCCAGCAGGTTCAAGTGTTTTAAATAAACAGGAACAACAAAAAGCAATTGATCAACATATCTTATATCTACAAGAAGAATTAACTTATCATTTAAAGCAAGAAAACGACTGGGTTCATCATCATATATGGCATGATAAAAAATTATATTTAGAATTGGAAATTAAAAAATTTTTATATTATCAACAGATTCTTCTTTCTTAATTGAACAACGATAACAACGACAATTACAATAATTACAGCATTTTAATAATAATATATAATATAATAACAACTTATAATAGTAATATATAATAATAATAATAATAAAGAATTATAGAATAGAATTAAAGAGTAAAAAATAATATTTTTTTATTCTCACGCACTATAAAAAGTAATCAAAATGAATAGTAAAAAAAATGAATGTGATTTAAAAAAAAAAAATTGGAATATACCAAATCAGAAAATGTCAAAATTCGTGCCTTTGAAGAAATGCTATTGGCTAATGGATTATACTAAAATATATATGTTAATCGATTGAATAAGGATGATAATAGATGATGTGTGGGAACCAACTGTGTGAAAAAAAAAAATTTATATGCTTCTCCGCTTCACTACACGTGATGTGATATATAATGACCAGTGCGTTGGAATAAAAAACGGAGTTGAGTTTTTTTTTTTTTTTTTCCCTCTTCTATTTTATAATTTATTTTTATTTCCACTCAATTTTTTTTTCTCTCTTTCTCTCTTTTACTTTTTCTTTTTTTTAATTTTTTATTTTCTTTCTTCTTGCTTTTTTTTTTTTTTTTTGTTTGTTTGTTTTTAACTTTTATATTCAATATAATATAATATGGATTCTTCTCATGATAATTCACACCATGAATCGCATATCATTTCACAACAAGTATTCGGTTCTAGTAAAAAATTACAGTTTATTGGTATTTCACCTATGGATTCTTTATTAACTGCTATTGACCAACAAACACAACAGACTAAACCTACTACACATCAAACTATGTCTATAGAATCTTTATTAGATAGTAATGGTGAAACTTCTAATAAACGTCATTATAATAACTTGGTAGAAGATAATGGACATATAAAATCAGCCAAACGTAAACTTATCAATAATAATAATATTAATTATACAACCACAGCTACAGTAAAACCACAGCTATTACAATCATCTATAAATAATAATAAAAGCAATCGTTCACAAACTTTGCCTCATTTAACATCACAAATGACTACGATTACTTGTTATCATGCTGCTGTTGCTCAAAAGTCATATGGTTCAGAAAAAAGATTTTTATGTCCACCTCCTATAGTACAGGTTCAATCACCTAATAGTAATATTTCTTCATCATGCCGTTTAGCTATGGCAGTTGTATCAGAAAATGGTGAAAATCCTTTAGAGCAACAAGGCACCTTGGAAGATCAACAATGCACTTTTAAATATTTACATGTTACTGGAACTGCTAAAGCCAAACAATTTTCACTTCGAGTTAATATTTCATCTACTACTACACCTGATAATAATAGTAATATAGAAGAAATAGATCATTTAAAAACAGCATCACCCCTTTATGCTACCTTTTTATCAAACCCTATTTCTATTATTTCTAAACCTTCCAAAAAAACCTCTAAAGCAAGAAATGTATCTACTTGTGTTCTCGCCAATCAACCTGTTTCTTTATTTAATCGAATTAACTCTCAAACAGTACGTACAAAATACATGACTTCCGATGATAAAAAGTTATGTGCTAAAAACTCAAGCTGGTCCCCTTTTGAAATTATTGTACTACATCAACCTACTCAATATCAACATTTAACACAACAACGACCTTCATCTACTACTACTTCCTCCACTTCATCACCATCACCATCTAACAATAATAATAATATTCAACCTTTAATTTATGGGTCAGAAATTATTCTTAAAGATACTAAAACAAATATATGTTCCCAACCAGTGATTATTCGTAAAGTAGATAAAGGTAGAATTATTCCTGGGGCCTATGGACCTGTTAGTCAAATGCAAAAGATTGCTTTACAATTATCTTCTACCTCCACATCATCACCATTACTATACCTAAGTGCTATTAGTGCATCTGAAACAAATGATACAGGGGTTGTACCAGCTCATTCTCCTCATGCTTCTATACTGGATTTTGCTCCTTCAAGAATCATTCCTGATGGCCTAGAAAGTTATGAAAAAGTTGAAGATTATCTTTGCTGGACAATTGTTGGTATATCTACTTTTGAATACAGTTTTTATGATAATCAAGCTCAACCATCAACGATGAATCGTTCATCATCTTCATCATCATCGGCCTCTTTAACCTCATCATCATCCTCACCTTCACCTTCTTTATCCTCTTCAACTACTACATCATCTAATTTATGTTCGCTCTCTTCTAGTCCTATCCCAAGTCCTTCATTAAATCATCGCCACCACCTCCAACAACACCATTCATATAATAATAATAGTAAATCATTCGCATCTTCATTATTACCTTCCTCTTCATCATCCTTAACTCTAGATTCAACAAATAATAACAATCATTCTAAACGATGTATTACACCCTTTCCTATCATTACTTCCATTCAATATAAACCATTAACACATTCATTAGATATTATTGGTCAACATTTAATGCAGGCTGTGCCATCACCTAAATTATTACAATTATGGTTAGGTTCACACCATGAACCATTACCTATCACTTTACAACCTCAACCCCCCCAACCTCATCAAACCCATTTACTAGTGGACTTACCTTCAACACAAGACTTAATTGTCGCAAATCATGATCGATTAAAATCATCAACAGAAAATAATACAGGAAAAAGAACATTAGAATTACCATTGTACTTTGTTCGTGAAGATGGCGTAGTATATCATTCTGGAAAAGCTTTAATTTGTGAATTACTTATGACAACTGATGCTGGTCGTTGGTCGATTGTTGATGTTAGGCAATAAATATATATATATATATATACATATGAAAATATTTTTTTTTATTTTTTATATTTTATTAGTTTAATTTTTAAACATTAGTATATATTATTCTCATTCCTTTTTTTTTATATTTTTATATCTTATATCTCATCATTATTCTCTTTTTATTAAATATAAATATAAATACATCATTATTAATATGGCTATATGATATTGTGTATATATCTTATATATACTTAATTCCCCTCTCTTTAAAAAAATATAAAATAAAAATCATTATGAGTCTAATTTATTTTATATACAATCACTGATTATCTGTAAAAAATGGATGAAAAAAATGAGTGGATGAAAAATACTATGAATCATGCATAGTAGTCATTTTTGATTGGACAAATTTGAAAAAAAAAATTTAACAAATGATCTATTTTATTTAATATGATTAGTTGAGGCAAATACGTGAGAAAACTGTGAGGGAAAAAAAAAAATTAAACTACCTCTTTTTCACACATTAGGAAAGCGAGAGATTTTCTGTTTTTTTAAAAAAATTCCTTTTTCTGACATGTATATATTTTTATTTGTTTTTTATGCAAAAAGGTCTGTGCACTTTATATCATTTGCTTCCTTAAACGTTCTTTTATAATATTTTATATTGATTTATTTAATTTTTTTTAAAAAAAATATAAATCTTTGAACAATAAATATTAACATTTAAAAATAATAAAAAATAATCAACAATGATCAAACATATAAAATAAACAATTGATAGCTTTTTAGGAGTTGAAATATAATTTATTACTGAATTACTTTAAAGTCCCGCTTTTTTAAACGTAAAAAACTCTTGACATTTATTTTAAACGCGTTTCTTTCTTTTTTTTTCTATACCAGTTTATATATTATTACCAATATACATCAACATAATATAAATATATAATACGATAAAGAATATAATCTATTCACGACAATATATATAGTTCTAGCTTAATGACACAATAACAAAAACAGAATAAGAAATATAGATGATTTAACTGTGTAATCAATATAAAAATATAAAAAAGCTTGAGAAAAAAAATATTTTATATATAAAATAAAAAAATATATAGTAACCGAACTCATTCTTTTATTTATTTATCAATATCGAAAAAAATTCACTATAACTACAAAGTTGGCAATTATATAATAAAAACCATCCTTAATTATCAACAATGAAACTGTTAGAATAAAAAAAAGCAAATAAACAATATATTTATATAATACTTTTTATTTTTTTATTAATATATACATATCATTTTTGAATTCTAACCTAAATGTAATAATTTATGATTCTATTCTTTTTTTTTTCGATAAAGCAAAGATAACATAAAGTCTGTTACCAACTTACAATATTGAATGCCCAATTAAATTATCTGAATATTGTCGACTCGCTATGAAATTAATGGTGTATTTTGAATAATCCTCTCAAACTGGCCTATCAGCTCTTATTAAAAGATTTAAAATAGCAGGACTAATACAGTCGATACATTTTTAGTACTACTGATGGATCTAGTAAGTAAAGTAGCTTTCTTTTATTTGAGAAAGGGATTAAAAGATTTTTTATCGTTATATCTTATAAAAAGAAGATATTGTCATGTTTAACCTGAGTAAATTGTATCTCAGCCTAATTTAGTAAGGAAGAAATAATTACTATATAAGAAAGAAAAGGCTATAAGTAAGAGATGATATATCTATTCAATCACTAATATATTATTATTATTATTATTATTATTATTACTGTTAATATATTAACAATTAAGTTTTACTCTATGTTTTTTATTTAATTTAATTTAATTTAATTTAATATAATTTATGAAGCTGAATTTCATATCCTGTTTTAAAAAATTATTCAATTGCTTATATGCGACTATGAAAAAATACACTTTATTTGGTAGTAATGAGTGAGAATATATTGGGAGCTGATTTTATAAATAAAAAGGCAGTACTTGGTTATATATATATATTAATTAGTATTTAAAAAAAAAAAGATCCATATCCAAGGGTAGCCGCTATAAGTACCTAAATAGAATAAACAGTATTATAATTAAATTGTAAGTTGTTTGCATAAACCTGTAATATATTATTACTATTTATTCTATTTTATAGTTATGTTTTTTTCTATACTTATTTTTTAAGTCAAATAAGTAGCTAAAACTAATAATAAGTTTAGATGTTCATGTAATAACCAAATATAAATGTTAGATACATCAACCTAAGGATCTAAAATGTTTGTAAATTTTATAAATTATTAATACAAAATTCATAATTCTATTACATTTAAATGCTTATAGTTAAAATAATCTCACTCACATACCACGCACATTATATTTTTTTTTTTTAGTTTTGACACCTTACACAGACTACAAATCAAAAAAAATCAAGTTTTATTAAAATTTAAAAAAAATAAGCGCTGATATCTTTATTAAATACAAAAAAATAATTTTAAAAATACATGAAAAAAAATGAAGATTAAAATATATAATACAAAATAAATAAATTAATTGAGAGAGAGGAAGAGTTATTATTCATACACATCAACACCATCCCAATTAGCTAAAGCTAAAGGACATTGATCAACGGATGGATCATTTCCCCACCAAGTTGGGAAACTAACTTCAGAATAATGGAAAGCAAAGAAAATAATAATAGCAGCAATGGCAACACCAGAATCTAAAGCAGCTGATAAAACATAATTATATTTCTTCCACCAAGCATTATATCTTCTTTTAACATAGAAATTAAATACAAAACCGACAAATGCCCAAGTTGGAGCCACATTAGTAGGAGCTAAGTAAGAAAAAAGAAAAATAAAAAAATTAATACCAGATACCAAAATAAAACTAATCATATATAACTAAAAATAAAGTAAAATAAATGACATACCAGGAGGATAAGGTGTAGGACCAAGCATGAATACAGGAATAGAGATATGTCTCACCCAAGAATTTGGATAACGACGAGCTAATAGCCAAAAAGGTATAGGTAAGAAGAATCCAATAAGCAAGAAATAAGGAATAGCTTCATATAATGTATGTTGTTGGAAGAATCTACCGGGTCCAACTAAACCCCATACAACAGAACTAGCACCGAATAAGTTCATATTAGGACATGTCCAAGGATAAGCACCTCTACTACAAATACCTTTAATTGAATTCATCAAGTACTGAGTTGTACCAAAAGAAACAAAAGATGCAATAATTGTACCAACAATTTGGAAAGTAAACATTTCTCTAGGTGGAATCTTCATATATTGTCTATTTTTTTTTTTAAAAAAAAAAAAAGAAAATGTTATGGCAATTAGTTATACGGATACATAAAATAAATAAATAAAAAAAATAATCAATTAATACTATGTATAGTTACCCAAGTTTTAAATCTTGTGCAAATAAAAGAGCTTGACGGACAGTGATATAACCATAAGTTTTAAAAATCATATTACCAATAGCATCACCAGGGAACATAGCTCCATATACCCACTATTGCAGATAAAATAAAATAAAATAAAATAAAATAAATATAAGTAAATATAAAAAGTTTTACACATGTATCTTCCTTTTTCTTTTTTCTTACCTCAGTAATCATAGAAATAGTAGGAGATTGAGAAGTGATAGCAGTAACAATTCCAATAGGCAATAACCAAATAAATGCCAAAACAACGGCTATGATAAGAGCCCACCAAGGCATACCAGCGGGATAAACAACAATGGTAGCAAAACTAGCAGCCAATGTACAGACAAATAAGGCAATATACCACCATTCAGGTACAGGTTTATAATGATCCATTAATTTAGCGTGAATATCATCTGAATCTTGACGTGCACTTTTAATACGATTCCAAATATCTTTACCATTGTATAATATTGTATGTGTGACGATAGCTCCAAGTGCACATAAACCTTGTGAGTAACAAATAGCAAAAAAGGAAGTAATACGAACAGGTGAATAGGCTTCATATGCTGTAGTATTCAAATATTGATTTGGCGTCATTACACTAGAGAGATTATATTTGTTGCCATATACATCATATTGATTTGTGTTGTAAAAAGGAAATTTCTTGGCTTCCCATGTATTGGTATAGTAAAAAATAGGTACAAGAATATAAATAAAGAAGATGAAACCAGCCAACATATTAGCTTCAACAACCCATGGAATAGCTAATGCACTTGGATACCATGCACTAAGTGAAGACCAATCCAATGTAAAACTAAACAAACCAAGTCCATGTAATCCACTACCAATTTGTGATACTAAGACTGAATCTTTTTTAATCCAACTACAAAATAGAAGAAGATTAATATTTATAAAATAATCCTTTTGACTGATATGAATGATTATTGCTATTGTTACGCTTTTATTTTTATTTTATTTATTATTTATTTTACCAAATCCATGAAATAGAAGTTAAAATAGGCATCATATAACCAGGAAAGAAATACCAAACAAAAGAACAAGTGGCAGCAATTAAAAAGAATTTATTTCTTGTCATGGATAACCCAGGAGAGAGAGCTTCAGCATCTCTTACTTCTTTAGGAACTTCCTTGTGCAACGTATGGAAGAGGGTAGCATTTACTAAATTAATTGGCCATACCTATTTTATTTTAATTAATATAGATAAGAGTCATTTAGATAAGAAAAAAAATTCATTTCAGTATATATATATACACTATAACTTACCATAGCAGCAGGTCGTACTAAAAATCGATATAATAATCCACCAGCAAAACCAAAACCCAATAAACTTGTTGTCAAGACTAATAAAATACCACCAAAACCCCAATCTTGACCATAATACATTTTTTGAACCACAATAATATCAATAGCATCAAAGGAAGTAGCAGCTGCATTGGCCATTACGGTAATTAAAGTATGTTCTTTGATTCCAAATTTCCCAGGATTTAAATTAAAACGAAATGAACCCAATCCAAATTCCCGATTCGGTAAGATCTTTTCAAATAATCTACCAGCTGGAAAAGCAAGTAATTGAACGACAATAACTTTAATAGTTAAAGGATTTGCACGAAACCAAAAGAACTGTATTGAAATAATAATAAGAAAAAAAGAGTAAGTGAATAAGTATTACAATATATTATTTTTATTATTATTATTATTATTATTGGTATGTAAAGATTACTTGATTTTTATTTTTATATAATAAAATAATTTACCTGATTTGTAAAAGAAATAGCTATAGAGAAAACAATACCCCAAAACCAAGCACGAAAAGTAGCAGTTGGCAAAGAAGGATCATCAGTGGGTGGAATACTTGCTCTAACCTCTTCTATAGGTGAATCTTCTATAATACTTGCATCTTCTTCTGTTTTATTAATTCCTTTCTCTGTAGTATAAAGGTCTTCTGTTAGTGATTCTTTTATATCTAATCCTTTTGTTTTTTCTATCGCATCCATATTATTATTTTTCAATATATATATATATATATATGGCTATATTTTATGAATGGATAAAAAATTTAAAAAAAAAAAAAGATCAATGGTATAAAAAAATTATTTGTATTGTATAAAAAAGGAAGAAAAGGGAAGAAATAGAAAAAAATAGGGTTCCTTTTTATTAAAAAATTTGGAAAATCCAAAAAAAAAAAAAAAAAAGTTGAGTTTAAATAATTTCCTTTTTTGTCTACACAGCCAATAAAACCAATGGTACACTACTATGGCATCATTTCCTGCAAATGAAAATCATGTAAAATAAAAAAAAAAAATTTTTTTGAAAGAAAAAAAAATGGAATACATTATATACTAAAAAGAATCGTGAACTTTATCTTGTGATTAATAATGATTACACCATTTTATCATTAATGATGTTCATTAATACCTTAAATAAATTTATTCACGTAATTTTAAGCGTGAAAATGTTTTTTTATTTTTATTTTATTTTTATTTAAACACTAACTTTTTATTATAAAAAATGATTATATAATAAGCTGTATGTAACTTTATTTATAAATGAAGCATGGATCTGGCACTTATTAGATCACTTTAGATTACTTTTTATATTATAAAATTTTAAAATAATAATCAAATATAAAAACTATGTATATTTCTGGCGCGAACATATTTGAAAAAAAAAAAAAAAAAGAATTTTAAGCTATAGATTTATCTATATTGAATGGTAATTTATTATTTTTATTTTTATTGTTACAACTAATTTTATAATAGCGTTAATTTAAAATAATTTTATTTGCTGATTAATTAATAAAAAAGACAATCACAGCATAAATAAAAAAGATTTAGCCTACTCACTATGAATGAATATATAATATATTAAAGTTAAAATAAAATTGGTTTAGACAAATTAAATATTTATTATTAAAATATCATTTAATGATTTGACAAAAAGAGGGTAGTATTGTTAAAAAATAAATAATAAAAAAAAAAAAAGTAAAAAAGAGAAAGAGAAAAAATATTATATCTTTTATTAAAACATAATCAATACATGCACAGTTCATAAAATGATATAGGTAAACGGTTGTTGGAATAAACATGAAAAAAGGTATTAAGGAGAGGGTGTATGACTGTCGAAAATGTGTAGTTGAAAGGTTATAGAAAAAAAATTGTAACACGATCAGTTTTATTGTTACAAATGACAATTAACAATGGATTACCTAATAAATACATATTTAAAAATAAGAAAATATAATTATCAACTCTAAATATATATTGATACTACTAAATAATACTATTCTTATTTTCATGTGTAAATTCCTTCCATATAACTATGAAATGTTAATAATAAATCCATCAATTAACCCAACAGTAAAAACATAAAGAACCTTTATTTAATTATAAGATCCATTTAGTTTACCACGATTTTCCCATTTATTTTTTCTTATCTGCAAATCTTTATTTTTATATTTTTTTTTTTTATAAAACCGGATTTATTACAGTTTTCATCAATAAAAAATATAAATATAAAGAAAGGTAAAAGAAATAAAAGTAGGGATAAAAAGATAAAATAATAAATGGGTTGATTAAATCGCCAAAAGTTTTGTGTTTAAGTCTATCAAAAATTTAAACATACAGAATTTTGACATTGACTATTGTGTTCAGGAAAATTTTTAAATTCAACCTTAGTAACGAATGACTGTGATGTAGTAATTAATGTTTCGATCATCCAAGTAAGAATAAGATCTTCAATCGCATGGTTTATAATAAAAGCATATTATAAACGTATTTACATGTGCTCTATAATTAAAATTTAAAATCGATGATGACAGTAATAGGTGACGATATGTTAAATTTTAGTGCTATTTATCATATTTGTCTTTTTGGATTGGAAAATACAAGCACTGCAGCTGATGTTTTTTTATATTTTGACAGAGTCGGGATTATACGTATTTGCCTTCATTTGATTTATATATATATATATATATATATATATATATATATACGAATATGCGAAGTTCATTTTTAATAAGATATCTTTTAACAAGGTATATATGTATATAAAGAAGAATAATCGAAAAAGAGAGTTGATGAAATCATCAATAGTGTACTTTAGGAGCGTGACCTTATTAATCATTTTTTTTGGACTTAATAAAGTAAGTGGGTTAAAATATTAAAATGATGCACTAATTACATGTTTTATAAACAAATATTTGTTATATTAAATAAAATAAGATGTGTAATATATCTTTTTTTTAAAAAAAAAATTGACTTTAAAAAAATTCATTTTTTCTTCCCTAGTGTCCTTTTTCCTATTTTTAAAATAGTAAAGGATCAAAAGAAAATTTATATATAAATATATATTGCTTGACAAAATATTTCATGTATCTTTTTTTTTCTCGTTTTTTTTTTTTTTTTTTTTTTTTTTTTTTTTTTTTTTTTTTGCTGGATCACTATATAGATACATATATGTATGTTCAAAACTTATTCCTTTAATATAATCAATATATTTGAAGATTACTGATTATAGTAAAGAATAGTATATTAATAATAAAAAAAAAATATATTTATTTGGCAATTCTAATAAACTTTGCTCATGATTATTATAGATCAGATATGTAGTAAAATCATTTAATATATTAGTTTGAAAATATATGTATATAGTTATTTAGTAAAGGAAAAGGAAAAGAGTGTATTATTTTATTTTATTAAAAAAAAAAATATATAGTAAAATATGTAGACGATGATTCTAATTTTATTTTTATGCTCACTTTTAATCACAACCTATTTTTTTTTTTTTTACAATAATTTAAAAAAATGATCTAGCGAGGATACCCCCTTCTCTTTTTTTAAAAAATAAAATAAAATAGTATGATGGTTATATTTTCGGTAATGACTATTTTTTAATTATAAAAAAAATGCACCTTTTTGTCAGGTATACATAAAATTTTGTGCTACTTGTTACTATATATGAAAATGATATCATCGCCAACTATTTTTATAGATTATGCTTTACTATAATTTTTTTATTTATTTATTAAATAGTTGAATAGTTAAATAGTATTATTTGATTCATTAAATAATAATAATAATTATAATAATTATAATAAGCGTAAGTTTAATTTTTTTTTTTTAATTGGAATGAAAAACGGGAAACTGAATATCGGAAATTAGTGGATTGGAAACTGTCAAATCACATGTAAGATGTTTCTTTTGTTTAAAAATATATGGTAACCTCGGTTCAGGGCAGCTGAGAAATAAAAAAATGATAAACATAAAATATATATTTATAATAATAATAATAATAATATATATATATATATATAAATATAAATATAAATATAAATATATAAATATATATATACATAGGTTGTATATGTTTAAATGATTATATTGTTATATGTATAATCTATTGATTCATAATAACAATAATAATACACTCTTTTAAATTAATAGCAAGGGGTAGCTTTCATTTAAGTTTAAACGATTAAAGTTAATATTCATGACGTTTTTGTGTTTTTAAATAAAAAAAAAAAAAGGTCAACAGTTGCGGGGATAAAAAATAAAGAGACGTGGAGAAAATAAGGTTTAGTATAATATACTTTATTTGTAAATTATTTTTTTACTATTTAATTCAAATCATTTTATTTTTATTTTTCTCACTCTTTCTCTTTCTTTTTTATTTTTATAAACAATTATACACAATGATGAGAATGAATTTAACACCTATTTTTGCAACTTATGGTTCTCCACCCACCTCCTCTTATTTAAATGATCAATCTATACCAACTTATATCGCTATTGTGAATAAAAAAGATGGAACCACTATTACAAAATGTTTAAATCCTACTTCTAAAAGAAGAAGATCCTCATCCTCATCAGCTTATCCTTTAAAAAAACAATTTTCTTCTACCGCCTTTTTTTTACCAAAACTTGGTTTATATAATAAAAAAAGAAAAAGACAACCAAGTGTCGAATCCAATCATATTAATGAAAAAGGTAAATAATATAAACAAAAAACTATAAAAAAATGATAAGGAGTAAATATATATGTAATTGTGGGAGTGTGAATTTTTTATTTTCATTTTTAAAATGGAACTAATTTTTTTTTTTCTCTCTCTTTCTTTTTTTTTTTTTTTCCTCTCTCTATATTTATATTTTATTATAATATGTATAGTTTTATATAATTTACCGGTCGAAATCATACAAACTATTTTATACCACCTTGATTATCAATCTATTCTTACCCTGTCTTCTACTTGTAAATATGTCCAGCACTTGTGTAAAGATGGCTATATATGGTATACACAATTCCAACATGATTTTCATACACCCAAAACATTATTTTCACCAAATCAATATTTAACTTTGTACCAAAATCATTATCTATTGACGAATCGGTGGTTGGAAGGAAAAATGAAAACTCAGTATTTACAAGGTCATCAAGGAAGTGTTTATTGTTTAACGAGATTGAATGCAACTCAATTTATTAGTGGTAGTCGTGATCGAACCCTTCGTGTATGGCAAATGAAACAAGAGCAAGAACAGGAGCAACATGATAATACCAAACCAATCATTACTAAAAAAACGATACATCAAGGTAGCATTCTATGTTTAAAAGTATCATCCAACCTCATGATTACTGGGTCATCTGATGCAACCTGTGCTCTTTGGGATACAAGAACTTTGACTTTACTAACTACTTTTAAAGAGCATCATCACGGTGTATTGGATGTTTGCTTTTTATCATCATCACCATTAAATGATTTTGAAAATGAACAAGACAACGATATAGTTTATTTTGCAAGTGC
This sequence comes from Cunninghamella blakesleeana, assembly GCA_017871115.1. Lineage (NCBI taxonomy): Eukaryota > Fungi > Mucoromycota > Mucoromycetes > Mucorales > Cunninghamellaceae > Cunninghamella > Cunninghamella blakesleeana. The sequence goes on from JAFCIZ010000005.1 coordinate 4,968,659, forward strand.
TTCAAGAGATCATACTATTTGCATTTGGACGTATCATCGTAAGACCCAGCAAGGAAAATTAAAACATCGTTTACTTGGTCATGTAGGGCCTGTGAATGCTTTGGATAAATTTGATCAAGATCATGTATTATCAGCTTCAGCCGATGGGACTTTAAAATTATGGAATATTCATTCTGGTGTATGTATTCAAACTTATTCATCAACACATTCTACTTTATTAAATAATAATAATACCCAACAACAGCAACCGGAATCAGTAAATGGGTTAGCTTGTTTAAAATATGATAAAACAAATCAAATGATTTATGGTGGAGGTCAAGATGGAAAATTAAGAATATGGAAAAAAGATTCAAAAAATTGTATAGCAACCTTATCAGGTCATCAAGGATTGATTCGTACAATGGATTTAATGAAAGGTGGAAAAATTCTCGTTACTGGAAGCTATGATAAATCCATTCGTGTCTGGGATATTCAAAAACAACAATGTTTACTTAGTATTCAAAGTGGTCATTCAAGCTGGATCTTTAATTTAATGGTCACAAGGTCAAAAATCATTAGTGCTGGTCAAGATCACCAAATTATGATGTTGGATTTTGCCCATGAACTTGGTTTGATTGATGATTAGAAAATTTACTATTTAATATTTCAATTATATACCCTTCTACTGTCTATTTTATTTATTTAATAAATCAATTTATAATATATATTACTTTAAAATGAAAAATGAATAGAGAGAGAGAGAGAAAGTAAGTGTATGTATGTGGATATAGGGATTTTGGATAAAATAAGTAAAATGGGTCACAAAAAAAAAGGATTTTTGGAGACTATAAAAGGATATTCAAACATTGTGATTTTTTTTTTTTTTCTGTTATTCATTCTTACCCATCATATATCGGATATGTCTTTATATACATATTATTTGTTCATCTTCTGTTTATTTAATTGTTATTGTGTTAAATAATAAAATCAATATATAGCAAAGAGTAATATGAAGTACAGTGGCGAATATAAAAAAATTGAGCAGTATTATTTAAATTTTTTTTTTCAAACGAATTATATTATTTATACTAAAGACTTCTTCTTTTATGCTAAATATTATTTTTTTTTTATTCTAGTAAAATATATAAACATGATTCATGATATAAAAATCTATTTTTATTTTCGAATTATTAAAATAGGTTTATTCGGCCATATAATTATTAGTAAATTGTATCTTGAGATGTTTTTTTTAGAAATATCTTTTTTATATTAAAATAATATTTTTTTTTATATAGTGAAGCCAATTCAAACATTCATTTTGCTTAAATTAATAAAATAAAGTAATACATTATCCCCGGTTGATCTTGTTATGGTTTCTAAAAGTAATCCTTTATTTTGTTTTATTTAGTATGCTATTGTTTTTTTATTCGTAGATGCTCTTTAAAATCTTGATTGATCACAAAAAAAAAAAAATGAAATAAAGAAAATGAAAGTAGGATAACTTTACCATATTTATTTTATTGATGTTTTTCTTGTTTTTGCAAATGTAAAATATCAACTAAACCTTATTTTTCCATTTGTTTCCACCCGTTTTTTTATTGCTTGTTATAAAACCAGCATTGAAAAAAATGTTACACTAACTCTAGGGTAAATAAACACCCATTCTATTCATGCTTACATTTTATTTTTATTTTTTGATCAAATTAAATTTATATATATTTTATACAAGATATATTTTTTATTATATAATGTTATAATGTTTTTTTTTGCTAAAAAAAAAATGAAATAAAATGAAATAAAAAGGAATCAAAAAAAATGTACACATATGAATATATTGCTATATTATCAATAAACAATTAATTATTTTTTTTTATTCGCTTTCCCAAAGTGCAGCCATACCCTATTAAAGAAAAGGAACAAAACAAAATAAAATAAAAAAAAATAGCCATTAATATCTTTTCATATGATTTTCATTTTATTTTATTTTTCTAATCACTTACCATGCCTGAACCAATACACATAGAAGTAACACCAAGTCTTTTTCCTTCACGTTTTAAGATGGGGAATAAAGTAGCAACTTGGCGAGCACCAGTGCATCCAAGAGGATGACCAAGAGCAATGGCACCACCGTTCTTGTTAACCTTAGTAGCATCTAAACCAAGGACACGAACGGTATAAAGAGCTTGAGAAGCAAAAGCTTCATTGATTTCATAAATATCAATATCTTCTAATTTTAATCCAGCGCGATCAACGACAACGGGAATAGCATATGCAGGTCTAAAAAAAATAAAAATAAAATGATGATAATATATATTTTAGTCATATTATTTCCATTTTAATATATAAATTTATTCTATTTTCCATTTTTTTTTTATAATTTTACCCAACACCCATAATTTTAGGAGGAACACCAACAGCAGCAGCAGTAACATATTTACCAAGAATAGGTAAACCTAATTTTTGGGCAACTTTACGTTTCATTAAAAGGACGGCAGCAGCACCATCAGAGATTTGAGAAGCATTACCAGCGGTAGTAGAACCATCAGCAGTGAAAGCAGGTTTTAATTTACCTAAACTTTCAACACTAGAGTTAGCACGAATACCTTCATCTTGATCAATAACGACTTCTTTAGCATTTTCGCCATTTTTATCTAATACAGTAACCTTTAAAGGAACAATTTCTTCTTTGAAATAACCAGCGGCTTGGGCAGCAGCAGCCTTTTTATGTGATTCTACAGAGAAAGCATCTTGATCTTGACGGGATATATTATATTCTTTAGCAACAGCTTCTGAAGTAAGACTATATATATATGTATATGTATTAGTATAACATCCTCTTCTCTATCCGCATCCCTCTCTCACTTTTTATTATTATTATTATTTATTCATTTATCTATATATAGCTATTTATTTATATATTTTTAACGTACCCCATAGGAATTTTACAATCGGCAGCTGGTTGGTTTTCCTTTGCAATTTTTTCAGAAACCTTGACATCACGAGAGAAGTAATCTGAAGTCATGGATTCTACACCAGCACCAATACCTACATCGATCAAACCAGCTTGAATAGCAGAAGCAATTTGAACACAAGCTTGTAAACCAGAAGAACATTGGCGATTACAGGTACTAACAGAGGTGGATTCTGGGAAACCAGCATGTAAAGCAGCCATACGAGCAGGAGTAGCTAAACCACCTTTAGCAGCAACGTTACCAACAACAATATCTTGAACTAAAGAAGGATCAATACCAGTACGTGTAATAGTAGCTTTTAAAACACCAGATAATAATTCTTTATAGAATAGATAAAATATATAATTATAAATAGTTTTAGTAAATAAATAAATGAAAACATAGTAGATAACATTCCTTCTATTACTATCATGTATTATCATTTATATTTCCCAACTTACCATCAGCTAAAGTGTCCTTGAATCCACCTTTACGACCTTTAGCCATAGCAGTACGAACAGCAGATACAACAACGACATCTTCAGGTGATTTTACACCAACTTTAGTAACTTGTTCATTTTGAAGAGAAGGTAAACGAATAGGACAAGGTAAAGAGACCATTTTATATATGTATGTATTTTATAATTGTATTTTTTTAAAAAAAAAATGAAAAGAAGAAGAAAAAAAATGGAGGGTGGAAAAAAAAATTTAAAATTTAAATTCCCTTTTTTTTTCTTTTGAATTTATTATGACTAAAGTAAAAATGGTTTTCCCCCGCTTTTTTTTTTTTATGCTAATCAGTTTTTTAGCTGGGAATTAACCAAACTTTAATTATTCTATATTATATAATATTATAAAAAATAGGATTTCTTCATTTTTGACATATAAAAACATAAAAAAATTATAAACATTTATCTAAAAAATGAATGATTTATTTTTATCTTTATTTATAATATATCTTTATTTAATAAAAAATAGGTGATGGATGGTGTTGTATAAAAAAGGAAAAAGGATAATAATGTTTTTACAAAATAAGTGAATATCTTATTTTTTTTTTTACTTTTCTTTTTAAATATGTATATGTATTTTAATTAAAAAAATATAAAAAAATAACAATTAAAAATAAAACAAAACAAAAGATCATAATAAAAAATTATATATAAAAATAATAAAAAAAATGTTTATAAATGATAATAATAACGATGATTACGGATACTTACAATCTAATCAATATCCATTTCATCCTTCTTTTCTTCTTGCTTTTCTTCATCCTTCTTTTCATCAGATTCAGCCATAGGGGAATCAGTAGATGTTTCTTCAGGTTTAGGAATAGGCTTAGGTTTATTTAAGATGGGTGTAGCGAAAGCATAAAGAGCATCTTCTTCTTTAGTAATATCACGAACATATAACAAAGGAGTTTCATGTTTAGGTAATTTATCTTGCTTAGCCAATTGTTCATCTAACCAACGACCAGCACGTTCAGCACGTTCAACAATATCTTGTTTGTCGGTAGCAGCAATGTGAGAATATTTATCATCACCGCTCATGGCTTGTTTAGTTAATTGTTGGATAGCATCACGGAGAGAAGCAGCAGCACGAGGGCGACCTTCAGCTTCACGGAAACGTTCTACAACAGGGTTACCAATGACTTTAAGACCATCTAATTTTTCAACATAAACAGATTTAGGTTGATCATCACCTTCATCATAAATCCAATCTACAACTTGATTCAAATCTTCAGCAAATTTATCTTTAAGAGAAGGATCAATGTATTCAGAATAAGGACCCATGACCTTATCACGCATATCATAACCATATTCTTCAAGGGAGTTCTTGGCAGCTTCGGTAGCGATAATAAGTTTATCAGTAGCACTCATTTGGCTTTCCTTTTCAGTATAAGTGTTGATAAGGTTGGAAGGAATGTTGATGTTACCAGAGACAATAGGAAGATCAGCGGTCTTGACAGTCTTTTTGGTCTTTTTAATTTCTTTTTCGCCATCTTTATTGGTTACTTCTTCTTCTACTAATTTTTCTTCTACAGTATAAGCACTTTCAACAGATAAAATACCATGGATATTAAGTCTGACCTTTACTTTAACTTCGGCAGGTTTACCATCTTCAGTGGGTTTAACATCTTTAATAGTGAATTGACCTAACCAAGGGTTGGTACCACGAGGTAAACGTTCGGGTTCAGCATAAGAGGCTTCCAAAACGAAAGGTGCGCTGCGATTGAAAGTTAATAATTTAGTGGAGGGAATGTTATTGTTACTATCAAAGACAACGATTTCAGTTTCATCTTCTTCTTTATCTTCAGGAGCCTTTTCCCATTTGAATTTGATAGGATAACCGCAGACATCAGAGACACGGAAATCACGTACCTTGAAAACAGGAGATAACATGGCACATTGAAGAGCAGCACCACGAGCAACAGCTTCATCTTGGTTAAGAGTAGTAGAAATGGTCTTACCAAAGAAGTTGGAAATAGTGGTCTTGATAGCAGGGATACGACTAGAACCACCAACAAGTTCAACAGCATCAATTTCTTCAACAGTTAAACCAGCTCTTTCAACAGCTTTACGTAAAGTATCTTCAGTACGGGTGAATAAATGAGCAGCCCATTCTTCAAAGTCGGTACGGTTAACAATAGTTTGTACATCACGATCGTTCATGATGGATTCAATATTGACAGGAGCTTGAGGATTAGCAGATAATACTTTCTTACAACGTTCAGCAGCAACCATAAGACGGATCAAAGCCTTTTGGTTGGTATAGACATCAATCTTGAATTTTTCTTTGAATTCAGCAGCAAGATGTTCGACAATAACTTGATCAAAGTTACGACCACCAAAGTGTTGATCATAGGCAGAACCGCGAACGGTTAAATGACCTTTGACAAAGGAAACAATGGAGACGGAATAACCAGAATGACCTACATCTACGAAAGCAACATTACGAGGCTTATCTTCAGGTAAGTCAGTCTTTGTAATACCATAACCAAGAGCAGCAGCAGTTAAATCATTGACTAAACGTAAACAGTTTAATCCAGCAATTTCAGCAGCAGTAAGGATGGCGCGACGTTGAGATTCAGTAAACCAACCAGGGACAGTGATGACACAGTCAGAGACGGGAGAAGTAATTTCATTAGCAGTAATGTCCTTAAGTTTATTCAAGTACATGGCAATCAATTGGACGTTAGAGAAAGTTTGAGTTTCACCAAGATAGTTTACCTAAAAAAGAAAAGTATACATACATATTAATACATCAATATATATAAAAAGTTTATATGATGATAACCTAATGTTATTTTACCTTAACACCAACTTGACCATCAACATCAGCTAATTCAGCAGCAATGAATTGTTTTTCATGTTCTTGAATTTCAGGATCAGCAAGAGTACGACCAGCAAGACGTTTTAAACTACCAACGGTGTTTTTAAAGTTACTGATTTCTTGAGTTTTAGCGGCTTCACCAAGGAAACGTTGCTTGGGGCCAAAAGAAACAAGAGAACTATAAATATAGTAAACAAATATATAAATAATGGTTCATTTTTTATCACAATATTACTATTTTTATTTTTAACACTATTTTCTTTAAATTCGATTTTCTATTTTCATTTCTATTACTACTATCACCAATACCTTCACCACCTTCTTTTTTCCTTTCCTTTCTCTCTTTCCCTCTCTTATTATTATTTTTATATTTTTTTCTTTTTCTTTTTCGGATTTACTTTTATTCTTTTTTAAAAACCTTTTATATATTTTTAATAAAATAATCATCTCTATATTTATTTTCATAACACTTACGGAGTGGCACGGTTGGATACTTCGTTGCAAATAACGTCGATACCACGGTTTCTAGCAACAGCAATGACAGATTGAAGATTACCTAAATCAAAACCCTGTCATAAAAAAAAATACAATACAATAAAAAAAAGACAAAGAAAAAAAAATACTGAATGAGTTATATTGGTTTGAAAATAATATTATGTTGTATGTAATAGATGATGTTTAATAAATATCAATTGATGTATTACCACTACAGACATGTTTTATATATGTTTTTTTTTTTTTTACTGAAAAAAAAAAGAGTAGAAAGAGAAAGAGAAAATGATAAGGCTAGCTTTTTTTTATTTTATGAAAAAAAAAAAAAAAAATGGTTTATAGATTTTTAAAAATCCGCCCGCTAGTAAGAATTTTGGTGACTCGTATTAAGAATTAAGAACATTCTGGAGGCATCGCCAAACAGTTTAAAAAAGCCACTTTGGTTGGTTAATATAAATAACAGCTTTAAAGGTATATTTTAAAAAATAAATATATATTTTATGTATAATTATATATACATATATATATAAACTTTTTTTTTCAATCCGAATAAAGTCTTTTTTTATTCATCAAAGAATACTCTTAATTTTTTTAATAAAACCTCATCCTTTTTTTTAGAATACAATCAACAGCTTTTCTACAATTTGATGATATATATTTATAGTACGTATCTCGATTTAAAAAAAAAAATATTTATATATGCCAACTGAGTTTGTATTACATTATTTCGGTAAGTTACACCACCTAATGACCAACCTTACTATAATGATTTCTTTAAAACCAAAATTTCTCATTCCATATCATTTCTATATGATTATAATTCTTAACAGTAATCATAAAATCAATAATTAACACACTTTTTAATTGGTTTTATTTTATATTAAGTAACTAAAGAAAAAAAAGTGATAAATATATTATATCGCAGTGCCATTTACTTTTTTTGAAATGCCCAAATTTAGCCATTCGTTTTTTATTTATTGAACCACATCAAGTATCATAAAATAATGATTATAGTAAATAAAATAAAGCATTTTTAATATATGTGTATATTATTGGACTTTTGGTTAATAAAAAAACGATGTTTTTATTTCTTTTTATTCCATATCTATACCTATATTTATTTGATATAGATATTAATGTATATATAATAATAGTTATTAGAATATAAAATTAAAGTGACTTATTCTTAAGAAAATAAAAAAAAAAGAATTCCTCGGATTAAGTATTAATTTACTATAATAAAATAATAGTCGAAAAAATGAAATTTTAACTATTCAGTGACATAGCTATTTTCTACCAGTAAACTAATATGATCATATATAACAACCTGTATAAACTAACATTAGGTTTTAATATTAATTCTTAATATAAGAATCGAGTTTTATGAAAGGTTATTATACTATATGAGAATTTGGATGATTGAATAATTCAGTAGATATTCACAATCACCATATGAAAATTAGCCTACTTATAGAGAATGATGATATTAATAATTTGTTAAAATTGCAATCCAATTGGATCATTTGTTTGAATAATTAAATTTTAATTGAATATGAATTCTTAAATAAACCAGTCAATATACAAGATCATTTTATTAAAATTAGTTTACATTTAGAGAGTAATTATACCGATGATATTCTAAAATTTCAAATCAATTGGTTTATTATTTATGGAAGTAAGTAAATTTTCAACTTTGAGTGAGATTTTTTAAATATTTTTTTCAATAAATAAATGATTACTTTATGCTCCTGTAACAATTTATTATTTTAATTTATTTTTAATATAAAAAAAAAAAACAAAGTTAAAAAAATGAATATAGTTATAAATTAAAACAAGTAAAATACACAAATACTTTATTAATCATATATACAATATACAAATGTATATATGTTTATATCTTTCGAACACAAATCTATTATATGCGAGACCCAAATTAGGAAAAAAGTGAAGCGCGACGGAGGTTCGATGATTTTAATGATTCTTCTTTTAAAATATTAGTTTATTATTTACTATATAAAAATATATTTATATTTTCAACTAATTTATTGAGTTTTTGTCTTTATATTAATTTTAAAAAACATGAATTGTTGTATTCAATAAACGATTTTTTTGTATTTAGTTGATAAAGAATTTTCAATTAATATATATATATATATATATATATATCTTGAAAACAAACAAGATCAGAGTACAGCCTAAGCTAGATCTAAATAAATAAAGAAAAAAAAATAAAGGAAACAAAAGATAATAAAATAATAATAATAATAATAATAATAATAATAATAATAATAATAATAATAATAATAATAAAAGCGCGTCAAATAAATGGGACTCTACATATTAGATATAAAACAAAATACTAATCATTAAATGATTTTGGAAAAAAAAAAAAAGATAAATTAAAGCATGAGGATTATTATGGTAAAAGTATAGATAAATGTTTATCAATTACTGGGTTATTAATATTTAATTTTTCCATCAGCATTTATATACGCGACAGACACCTAACGACTAACTTTAGAAATATTGATATATTATTTTGCACGAATAAAAAAAAATGATTTTATATACAAACTAAAAAGAATGTTTTATTAAATATAATATGAAAATTAAAAAATAATATAAGATTGGTATATTATATATATATATATATATATGTATGTATGTATGTTTTTATATTCATAAATGTATTATTATTGTAATATAAATATATATATATATATATATATATATCAGTTGATATTTATAATGATAAGGGGTAATATTGGGCAAAATTAATGTGAGCATAAACTAGCTATAGATATTGGATTACTAAGTGGAGTAGAAGAGGAAGAGGAAGCCATACTATTTGTTGAAGATGATTTAATAGGTGTGGATACCGAATTAGTTGCAGGTAAAATATAACTTGGCTTTTTTACTTTTTTAATATGTTGGCATATTAATTCATATGTAGTATCTGTCAACTATTTTTTTTTTTTTTTTTTTTTTTTTTTTTAAAAAAAAAAGGACGTTCATATGAATAAATAAATCGCTTGTATATCTATATCTATTTTTCTTTTTTCTTTTTTTTTTTTTTCTTAATTAGCTTTACATCTTCAATTCTTGGCCTAGTCATCATATCTTGAAAAAGAATAATGATTTTATCAAACCGAGTAATAATACCATTGATTCTTTGACCTAATTTTCGATATCTTATTAATCTTCTTTTAATTTGGTTTTCATCCCCTTCAACAAATACTATATATATAAATAAAAAAAAAGAAAAGGTAAGTTAACGCAATTTATTTACATACATACATATACACTCATATGTATATATTTATATCCCTACAATGTTTTGTTTCATTTAATAATTGTGTACAAGTCATGCCGTATTGGTGTTGAAGATGATTATAATAAACAAAGAAATTGTTATAATAAATAGTTTTTTTTAGTCTGGAAAAATAATTCAATTTTCCCTGTAAATGTTGAATAAAATTTAAACTTTGTAACATGGATTCAATGATGACTACGCGTTGGTGATGACTGTTATTATTGGAAGAAGTAGAGGTTGGAGGTGAAGCTTGATGATACACAATTGAAGTTGGATCAATAATTAATTGGGTATTTACGTAACGTTGATGATTGATTGGGATCTTTTCTAACAACTGTTGGATATTGACTTCATCATTATTAAATATGCTTTCAAACTCTAAAAAAAAAATAAAAATAAAAAGATGAATAATAATGCTTAAGATTTCTCCTTCTCTTCTCTTCATTTTATCTCTCTCTTTTATTATTATTATTATTATTATTATTATTATTATTATTATTGTTACTATTATAGATATTTTACCTTGTATAAATGCTTGGTACATTGATTTTTGTTTTATATTTAATTGGTTTAATTCTTCTGATGGATAGTAAGCATTCTCTTTGGTTTTATTCATATGATGATGATATTGACTATCATTATCATCTTCATCCATGGATTCATGACCTAGATTTTGTTGAAAGGACGGATCTTCATTTATTTTATCCCAAGCATCTTTTACTTCGAAAAAACTAACTTTTTGTAAGATAGCTAAAAAATGATATAATAAAAGCAGTAATTTTTTTTTTAAAAAAAGAACATTAAATATACATTAATTACTTGCATTTTATTTTATTTTATTTTATTTCATTCATTTTTTTTTTTTTTTGTTTTATTTTACGTACAAGGTGGAGCAACATTTGGAAGATCAGCAAAAAATTTGTTAATGATATCTCTTTGTCCTAAATAGGCAGTCATCCATTTTATCGAAGAATATAAAAAACAGAATACATTAGTCTCTCATTTACTTTTTTTAAGATCATTCATTATGTATCTTACCAAACATTTAATTTAATGGATTATACTTTTTTAAATTAAAAAAAATAAACAAAAGGTAGAAAAATAAAAAAAAAAAAAAAAAAGAGGGAAAAAAAGAGAAAGAAGGAAGGAAAGAAAAAGGAAAAAAAAATTATTTACTTTTTTAATTTTTCATCCTCTTTTCTTTCTTTCATTTTTTTTTTTTTATTGTGATGCGTATATATATGTATTATAATAAATAAAGGAGGAAAATTCAGCAAATAACGAAGATGTTACATCCGAGACTCAGATGCATTTTTTCCCTAAAGTAAGGATAATCCAAAAAAAAATCCCCTTTAGATTGCATGATGCTTATTGTATATATATATTTATTTAATATATATTATTAGGTTATTACATGCATCCACTACCCTTTTTTTTACTATGAATACTTCATGCATTTTTTTAATACCTTTTTTTCCTAAAACGTTGTTTAGGGATTACTGTTTAGAAAAGGAAACTATGTCATTTTTTCTTTCTTCCTCCAAGGGTTTTCATTTTTTTTTTTCATTACGATGATCTTTTTTATTTTTTTGTTTTTTTATATAAAAATAATAAAACAAGATCATCATCGTCTCATCAGATCATCATTTTATTATTATTGTGTTTTACTTTTTTATTTTATTTTTTATTTACGGGTAAATATTTATATAGATGTATTTTTATCTACTTTTTTTTATATACTTTCATGCGTAGCTATGCATTGAACGTAATAATAAAAATTTTATCTTATGATATTGAAATATTATATATATATAACAAAAAAAAAAAGAAGAGATAGTGGTTTACATAATGCACATTAAAAAAAATAATAAAAATAATAAATAAATAAATAAATCATTATTTTTTATACATAATACTGCCTATATTTTACATTGAATGGCTGTTTTAATAAAATATCATTTAAAATTTCTAAAACAAAACGAATGACAATCCCTCGGAATCGAATCTACCATAAATAGATTCTAACATAACATAACGACAAAATATTATAATCTTGATATTATTAATGAAAAACAAAATTTTTTTTCTCCACTTTTCTACTGGATTAGAAAGAAAAGGGTATATAACTTGATAGATATATATTATCATCTTCCCTCCATAATTTCTTTTATATATGTTTTATAAATCATAAACATATCGGAGGAACTTTTTTTTTTATTGCGGAGTAATAAATAAAGACCTATTTTAATTTCAGTAGTTGTTTTATTTATTTTATTTTATTAAGAAAATTAGAATAGTAACAAGTAAAAGGGATATATAAATAATAATAATAATGATAATAACAATAAAACTATATACAAGATTTTTTTTTAATATACGCGTGATAATAAATAGTTAGGAGGAGGGGTAAAAAAAAAATACATAAATTGGGCTTGACTTTTTTTTTTTTCCAAGATATACACCAAATTAGTTAATGCTTTTTTTTTTTATAAAGGGAAATATGTATAAGGTTGCACCATGTGGTTAAAATGTGATTATGTTGAATTTTTTCTTTTTAATCGAAAGAAGCGCTTTAATTTTGATGATACAGGTAAATCCACAGATGATGAAGATGATGAAGATGATGATGAAAAAGAAGATGACAATTCTTCAAAAGATTTATAATTCGGTGATGATTCTTCGGAAAAAATAGATGCTTTTGAAGTTGACCATGATGAAGTTTGAGATACTTGATAATTTATATTAAAATGCTCGGTGAATCTTGAACTATGCATAACACAAGTTGATGATGATGATGATGATGACATGATTTATATAAAATTGATTTGATTTAATTTGTTATAGTACTTGAAGTTTTTTTTAAAAAATAAAAAAAAAAAGAATTGAATTGATCTAGTAATGTGTTAAGATATTATAATAATAAAAGGAAGAAAGAAATGATCAAAATAATATTCATGTTTAAATAAATATAATTTTTTTATCAAGTTTTAAAATCATGACCAATAATAAAAGAGTTTTAGAAAAAAAGGTTTGTTATTTTTTCAAACTCAATATTCGTGGGTATCCCATTATATCTTGTTCCCCTTTTTTTTTAATGTTACATCTACTTTTTTAAAGTTTACATTTTTTGTATTTTTTTTTAGCATCAAGAGCGAGAAAGGCAGACAGAGACAGACCGAGGAAAAGAATAATACATCTTTGTAAAAAAAAAAAATTTTTTTCATGAAATCACGAGAGAATAATAATGTTAATAAAAAGGAAATATCGTTTTCATTTTCATTTTCTCAATCTTTTATATATTTATATATGTATATATATATATATATATATATATATTTTAACCTAACAACAAAACAAATAGAATATATAAAGAAATGATTTACAACAAATAAGTGTTCTATATACATATATAAAAAAAGAGAAACAGAGAGAGCGAGAGAAAGTCGATCTCTCTAAATAACAAATATTGGGTTTTCATTTTTTAGCCAATAAAACAAGTTTAAATAAATCAAGAACTGCCCTCAAAAAGTTAGCTTTTTTTTCTGGGTTTGAATTTTCAGTAAATTTTTTTTAATTACAACTCTTTTTTTCATTCCGTTTTTATTTTTATTTTTATTTTTATCAAAAAACAATCATATATATACATAATTTAATGATGCAGCCTAGTTCAAAGATCTTTGTTATTTCTGGTCCTTCAGGATCTGGTAAATCCACTTTATTAAAACGTCTTTTTGCTGATTATCCTTCTATTTTTGGTTTCAGTGTTTCTCGTAAGTTTATACCATTATATAACAGAAGTTTATTTTTTATAATATATATATATATTATTTGGTAATAACAACATATATATAAATGTTTAAACAGACACTACTCGTGGACCTCGTCCTGGTGAAATAGATGGTAAAGATTATCATTTTGTTGATAAATCTGTTATGGAAGCCGAAGTAGCTGAAGGAAAGTTTATTGAAAGTGCCACTTTTTCTGGAAATATGTATGGTAAAGTAGTTGTATAAAATAGAGTAAAAAGATATAACATAATGTAATAAACTAAATGGAGAATAAAATAAAATAAAGGAAAAGAGAGAGAATAGAATAATAAGAAAAAAGGGTATATGTATACGTGTATATGTGTGTATACATTTATTAATATACATTCTTCCTATTTTTTCTATTTTACTTTATTTATTTAGGTACTTCTATTAAAGCTGTTCAAGATGTAGTGGATTCTGGCCGAGTATGCATATTAGATATTGATATGCAAGGTGTCCAATCAGTAAAAAAAACTGAATTAAAACCAAAATATATCTTTATTCAACCTCCCAGCATGGAGATCTTGGAACAACGTTTACGTGGAAGAGGAACTGAAAAGGAAGAAGCTATTATTGCTCGTTTAGCTGCTGCTCATTCAGAATTGGAATATGCTAAGGATCCAAACGCTTATCATCATATTATTATTAATGATGATAAAGATGTTGCTTATGAATCTTTACGTGCCGCTATCTTCGATCATTAATTTTTTTTATCTATTTAAATAATATACCTTTTTTTTTTTAAAAAAAAAAAAAAAAAAACTGTTAGGTTTCCTTATTTAGACGTATTTTAATTCATTTTTATTTTATTTTAAAAAAACATTCATTCATTATTAGTATAGAAGAAGATAAAAAGAATATCAATCATTATATAAAGTATATCATTTTTATTATTATTTGCTAATCTATTAATTTATTTCAATGTAAAGTTAGAAAAATTGAAAACTCAGGAGTTTGGCTAAACTTTTTACGTATTTATCGAACCACTTTTTATTATTTATTTATTTGTTTGTTTATTTTTGTTCTATGGCAATGAGTTTAGTTCGAAAAAAAGAAAGAAAAAGGAAAACAGAAATAAAAATAGAAAAATCATTGATTTATTATTATTATACTAATTTACTAAATAAAGTTTTCTTTTTTTCTTTTTTTTTTTTTTGGAAAATAAAAATAAAAAAAAAAGCCTGGTGCATGTATTTATAATGATGATTAATATAATTAAATTTACTGATTCTATAATGATAAAAATAATATATGTAAAATAAAAATAATATATTATTACAATGTAAAGAATAAAAAAATTAATTTTGTTTAGTGTCTTGTTGTAAAAGATCATGTTGAGATGTTGTACAAATTAATGTTCTGTCTGAACTTTGTTCATTAATGATGGTGGTTGTGGTGGGTATACTTGGTGATTGATTTTCATTTTCTTCTTCTCTAAGATGGATAGATGATACCTCTGTATGATGATATTGTGAATGTCTATGAGGATGTGGATCATTATAATGTTGATGATGTTGTAAAGGTGTATCGTTGAAATCTAATGTGTCTAGTGTAATGGAACTTTGACGGTTCGATTCAGTCATATCCGTTAATAAGTGTTGACATGTTAATCCAGAATCAAGATTTACTTTATTATTAGGATGATGGCCTGATAAAATGGATTCTCTATGATGCGCTGTTGTTGTTGCTGACGTTGATTCTTTTGTACTTTTTTTACGTAAAAAGGAAAAAACGGCATTTTGTTCTGATTCATGTTGTTTTTTACTGTTAAACCATGTATACCATTGTTGCAAATCTTGTTCATTTTTAACTTGAATGAATATGTCTGTTAATCCATACCCATGTACTTTAAGCAAGTATGCTTCTCGTTTAGAAGAATGGATGGTTGCATGTGAGTAACGAAAGATACTTCCAGTAAATGACTGTTCCTATAATATTTTCAAATAAAAAGAAATAATGTGTGCATATAAGCATATGTTAGTTTATGAAGGGTGTTTTGGATATAATGTTAATATGACGTATTTTATACTTTATATTTTTTTTATGACTTACGGAAAAGTAACTAAAATAGGATGCGTCAGGTAGTAACACAATTTGTTGCATATTCCAAGTGGATAAAAAAGGAAAATATCGAAACACGCGTTGTAAAGGCATATGACCTTCATATCCATCTACAATGCCACCTTCTTGTAAAATAGGTTGTAAAGAATCTGGATTTGTTGTTTGGATACGATGATACAATTGACGATGATGTAAATGGTACTGAGAATCTTGCTGTGCGAGAGATGGTTGGGTTATAGGTTGATGTGTTTTACCATCCAAATGTAAATCTGTATTTAAAATTCCGTTTAAACTTAAAAGTTCTCCAAAACTTTGTTGCTGCATTCTATTATTACTGTTACTACTGCTGCTATTATCATGGTGACTTCTTGAATAATAATTGGAATATTCTTTTCCACTTCCTGATATATCTGATACTTTATTTTTACTGTTGTTAGTATTATGTTGATGATCTTTACGGTGATTAGAATGCCAGAAAAAGTTGATGATCTTTGGTGAAAATAATGCAAAAAAGCAAAAACTGGTAGACCATACTATCATTGAAGCTGTAATATAATGCCTTGTATAATAATCAACAGACGGTAAAAAAAATATAATTGTTCCAATTAAAGCCGATAAAACAATATTACTATTGTAAATTGAATAAAAAGAAAAGAAAATAGTATCCATTTAATAAATGATAAAAATTAGTATATATATAAATTTATATTGATAAAAGGGAGTTTTTTTTTTTTTTTTTTTTTACTTACTATACTGAAAGTCCAATTTGTTTATATTCACTATACTTTGAATAAGATTTGCCTATACCTCTTGTTTTGAATGCCAAAAAAGTAGCGAAAGCCAATTCAGAAGCTGCCAAAATACATAAAACAATAACAGAGCCTGTATGTGTAAGTCCATTGTATGTGCATCCAACGTAATATGCGTTTCGAGAGACTGGTATATCTGTAGCTTTTGTATCGCATAAACTGAACCATATAATAAAAATGATCATTTCAAAAAATATTAAGCTTCCAGAAAATTTTAATAGTTGATAATCCTTGACACCTGTATGCTGAATGAATATATTATTAAAAATTCGGTATATTCGATAATTTTTAGCAATTAGATTCCTAAATATAAAAAAAATAATAAATAAAATAGTTTGTTTAGTATAAGGTTTATAGGTTGATCATTTACTATATATATATATGCATGTGTGTATTACCCTAATACTAATGAATAACCAATATTGAAAGAGATAGGTATAGCATAACAAATAATATCAGAACGATAGCCAATAAAAAGAATAGAGGAGATAAAACATAATATAAATCCCAGTAGTTCTAATACACAAAAGAGTGGACTATGAAAAAAAAAAATTAGATATAATCAATATTCGAGTCATAAACATTAATGATAAAAGTATATATATTATTACTATTATTATTATTACCTTGATGCTCTAAATATTTCATACTTTCTATATCTGATCACTATAATAATACTAAGGAAAGCAAGCAAAACTCCAACTGATGAAATGGTAACTAATACAATAGATAAAGGGGATGAATAACCAGGATTGAGAAATACTCTTGGGGGTATACCGGGTGGAACCTATTAGCAATTAATAAGAATAAAAAATAAAGTTATATTATCTGTATTTCATTCTATGTATCGTTATTTGAGTTGTTTTATTTTAATTTTTTTTTACATTTGTTGTTCCATCATGAAAAATCGGTTTGGATATAAAGTTCAATTCACCAGCAATTAAGCTTCCAATCCTTTCACTAGTTCCATTCCGAATATTATACATATAAAAATTTCTAATAATAAAAAAAATAAGTTATATAAGTAATCAGCATTATTTTGTTTTTTTTTTATTTAATTATCCTTATATATATATATTACCCCATCGTCATATCACCGCTTTGATCTAGAATAATTGGGCCTTCAGGGCCAGTGTAGTTTGTATTAAACGTTAAAGGTGACAAATCAACATCTGATTGACCGCGAGATAATCGATTTAAAGCAAGAGTTGCATTAGTATTATTATTGATGATACTGCTAAATCCGTGTCCAAGAGTCATCATACAAGAATAAGCCATTCTATTATAATATTTATGAAATATATATATATAATTAGAAAAAAAAATAAATGCTTCTTTTTATCATATAAATTTCAAAGATTAACGAATTCATACCCTTCATTACCACTGATAATATTACGATGCCCACCATATGGATATCTATATAAAGCAATGAATAATGACAAAATAGTAACCATTATAAATTAGTATATATATATCCTTGTATAGTTATTTATTATTTATATTTGCAAATATATATATATATATATATATATTACAAAGTTGGATCTAGCATAGACCATTTTTCTAAAAATTGTTCAAAGGGAGGATAGCCAGGAATAGCATTAGCAGCACCAAAGGAAAATATACCGCCAGCAAAGGAAGTATTGTATTGTATAGGTGTCAAATCATTTGTGTTTCTTGCTGCATAAACAATCGGGTCAATTTTTGACATGGCTTTTTTATCATTTGTATTGATATCAGGTAAAGGTGGTAATTGAGTATTATTTTTTCTTAAAGCTAATATGTCATTGAATTTAGTAACAGATGAATGTAATATAGCTGTATCAATACCGGGGGTAATCCACACATTATCATTATTCATGTATCCTAGATGAGCTGCTAATATCAATGATGTAATTAAGGCATCATTATCTGTTGATGCTAAAGTAATAATACGTGCACCAGTAGCCATGATTGCATCAAGAGATGTTTTGATATCACTAACTGGCCCAAGGTCATAAAATGGTTGGTATCCTTTAATGATAATATTATTTTTTTTAGCTTGCAAAACGAGTTCTTCAGATACTATTTATAGTTAAAAATAAAAGTATGTATATATATATTATTACCATTATCATTACTAAATTTATTTTTAATCTATCATTTATTATAATTTTTTTTATTTACATTGATCACTAGCATCATCACTAGAATATAAAATTCCAATCATTGGCCATTCTTGGCTTTGTACAAATGATATCATAGCATTGGCATAAATTAATTCTGTTGGAATAGTGCGAAAAAAATATCCATATTGTGCTTTATCAGATAATGAAGCTAAAAAAATCAAAAAATCAAAAAATCAAAAAAACAAATATCAAATACCAGAATTCCAAAACAAAAAAAAAAAAAAAAAGTTAATACATCATTATTTTTTTTAATATAATTCCATCATTATTTTTATATATTCATTATTTACTTGCTACAGCAGAAAAGGAGCATTGTGGGATTTGTAAAGTACTTGTCATTAGAGCAGATAAAGCAGTCCAAGAAGAAGATAAATCCCCAATAATAGCAATCACACCTTCATGAATTAATGATACAGCAGAATAAACTGCTTGACTTACGGCCGCTTGACCTTCAACGTATTTTGGAAATGAATCTTGCTCTATTAATGTAATATAAGCACCCTTTATTAATTGTTTAGTATTGATTTCCGCAACAGCCATTCTAATAGCTGATATCCCGCTATTTTTTTAAAAGGAAAAAGAACATATATATAAATAGTTAGTAATAATAATATATATTAATTTTTATTACACCCCTTTCTTTCCTTTTTATTTTTATTATTATTATTATTATTATATATTTTTGCTGTCAGTGTTATACCTTAAAGTAATAATCTGAGTCCAATTACTATCTTGTTGATGAATAGGTAGCAAAACACCAATCTTTAATTCTACTAAACCAGTTGTATTTAAAGGTGATATATAAGCAGTGCCATTTTTACGTGTTAGAGTAAAAGTATAGTCATTAGCAGAATCATGAAAACTCTGTTTTATTATATCTTTGTTGTCAGCATCTAATGTAAATAAAGTAGTAGTAGTATTAAATTGAGAAGACGGATTCATGAATAGGAAAGAAAATAATGATAATAAGAAAAAGTATTCACAAAAAGAAAGAGTTTTGGAATTAAAAGCATGAGGAGAAAGAAAAAAGAAGAAAAAAAGATTAATATAATATAATACAAAAGTGGGTTAATAAAGGAGAAAGAAAGAAAAAAATAACCTAAAGGGGTTATGAAAATCAAAAAAATTGCTTTAAAGCTGTTTATACGGAGTTTTAATTTTTATTTATAACCTAACTTTATAATAAAATAAAAAGGGGATATATATGTCAATTTATTATATATATTTTTATTTTAACGTTAGATTATTATTTTAGGAGGGAAACTATAAAGGAGTTATATAGTAAAAAGAGTGTTTTTTTCTCTTATAGTTATGGGATTTTTATTATTTTTAAAAGTAGATAAATAGGTTTAATCATATAAATAAATTTAGTGTATAAGTATTGGGGTATTTTGTTTAAAAAAGCATAAAGTATATAATGTCTAATTTTTCGAGTTTTTGTCTTTAGGTTTGTTTGTTTTTTTATAAAAAAATAATTTAAAAAATATAATGTGTTGACTTTTTGTAATGTTTTTTAAATGGGATGAAAATTATCGAGTTGATTTTACATTGTTAGCATTATTATTACATAAGGAACTGTTAATTGATGAGGATAAAGTGGATAATGTATCATTATTACTGGAACAAGCTGAATGGATTGAAGTAAAAGAAGGGCGTTTAGGTAAAGAAGGGCGAGGAAAGTCTGTCAATTCTGGATACGTGTAACCAAGAAGTGGGTTATTTCGTAAAGAATCATCGTATAAGCATTTTTCGCTGCAATAGAGTGAATCCTATGATAATCATGATTTTATTATTGTTGTTATTATTGTTATTGATATTATTATTGAAATAAAAATATTATAGATAGAGAAAAAGTTTAGTTAATTGATTTTGATTTTTTTTATATATACTTTATTTTTATATATAGCATTTTAATTTTTATTTACCGAATAAGGATTAATGGATCTATCACAACTAATACACCAAGATAAATCACTCATTTTGGTATATAAGCATTAAAGATGATTGATAAGGTTAATTCGAGTTATGAGGGTAAGGAATGGAATTGATATAAAAATCGAAAGCTAAATTATAAAAGAAAAAGAAAAGAAGAAGAGGAAAATAAAAAGGTACATAAATGAATGTTTTATCTTTTTTTTTTTGCTCACACGCTCTCATTTTTTTTTTTTTTTCATCATATCTGGTAGTTATTATTTTTTTTTCCTACTAAAAAAAAAAAACCATCATCACCAAGTCAGCAAGTCAGCGTGAATCACATGAACGGATAGTTATTATTTTTTGGGACTTCTTCTGGGTATTAAAACAAAGTTTGGTGGGAAATTATATATTTTCAATACCGTCTTTTTTTTTATTTTGCAGTGTTTTTATTTGTACAGGAGGTTGCTCGCTTTTAAAATAATCTTTGTTGTACACAGAGTGAACGAAATAAACGGGGGGCCTGAGCACCAATCATCATCGGTGTTTTAAGAAATGCTACCTTCTCTTCTTTTTATTTTTAAGATTGAGATTTAAAAATCTCTTTTTTCTTTTTGATTTTTTTTTATTATTATTATTTTTTGTTTCAAAGTAATAAATAATAAATACAAAATAGTATTAGTGATAAAAAAAGGTTTAATGATAATATATTGGTATCCTGATAATAAATTGATAAGAGATTATTTTTTTTGTCGAAAATTGATAAAGTGCTTTGACATGAACGTGTATAAGCGCGATAATTATTTTCAAATAGTTTTATTTTTTTAATTTTATCAAGTGTGATAGATAATAGTTTTACCGCCAGTATAAAATAGGCATTTGATCTTTTTATTTTTCTTACGTAAAAAAATAATGAAAAAGAAAACAAGTAGCAAAAGGTTAAAAAAATAAAAAAAAAAGATGATATATATATAAAAAAAATGATTGAACGTATAATGTGCTTGAATAATATATTTTTTTTGTAATCTTTCTTTATATATACAAAAGTAATCAAAACATATTTATAAAAATTTCAAATCACGATCATTCTTCCATTTTATCTCCTTGATCACCACTGTTATTATTTGTTGCATAAATATGACTAGCCTATTTAAATTCATATATATATATATATATTAGTAAATCATTCAATAGATAATAAAGTAATCTTATTTTATTTTACCATTTGCCAAACTTGAACAATATTATCTTCAGCTGTGCTTGCTAAATTCCATGGCTGTGAAGGGTTCCATCCGAAATCTGATACCTTATTTGTGTGTCCACCATGCATAAACTTTATAAAAAATAATAATAATAGCAATAAACAAAATAATAAAATAAATAAGACGTAACGAACATATAAGTAACCATATATATATATATATATATATTTGATTTTACCAATAATTCAGGAGGACCATCTTCTATATCTTCAGGAGTCTGTTCTTCGCCGATTTTAGAAATATCCCATACTAAAATTCTTCTATCGTTACTTGCTGTAGCTAATACGGATTCGTGGTGAGGTGACCAAGCCAATTGAAGAATTTCAGATTGATGACTAACCAAAGTATGAACTCGCTCTTTAAGGTTTCGTAAATCCCAAATAGCAGCTGTCTATACATATAAATAAAATAATGAATTGGGAAGAAATCAGTGAACTTTATATATAAATATATATGTTCACTTTTTTATATACGTATATGTACACATATTTTTTATTTTTATTTACTTTATCACCAGAACCGGTAGCAAGTATCCATTCACTCTGAGGAGCAAAAGCAACACAATTGACTTCAGCATCATGAGCCAATATGTTATGTACTGGTCTTTCTTTTGTTGAATCTCTAGTATCCCAGCTATTATAATAAATATTTGTTGAATTAATAAAAAATATTAAAATAATAGATAAATATAAACTATGTAACCGATATATATATATATCCCATAAAGCTTACATCATTAAACGTTTATCATCACCAACCGAAGCAAATAAATGATCGTATCGCATGTGCCATGCTACATCCTAAATAAACCATTGCATAATATATATATATTAATATAGTTATATTCTACGCATGTCTTTTTTTGATCTTGCCATTTATATATATATATAAATGTATTATTACCTCAACACCTGCAGTATGACCTTTATAAGTTCTTAATGGTTGAATTTCTTTGTTTTCTTGTGTTGTACCACTGATGTCCCATTCACAAATAATAGAATCAAATCCAGCACTTAATAAATGATTTACTTTACCATTGTGAGGGTTCCATGCTAATCCATACCTAAATAGTTATAAATATAGTAATAACAATAAAAGATTGATAAAATTAAAAATAATTCTTTCTTTATATTTATGTATATTTTACGCATATATATATATATATAAATTTATTCCTTTTACCCTTCTTTTTCATGACCTTTTAAAGTTAAAGTTGGGTTGAATTTTTCATCTTTCTTTGGTTCGGCATCATAAGTAGAACAATCAAAAATATATACATCCCCACTTCTAGATTTAGTAGCAATAATATCTGAGTGTTCAATTTGATAGCGAGCACGATTCACTTCTCCATTATGTAAAATCCTTTGTGTAATTTTAATATGTGTATCATTTTCATCCAGTTCTAAATATACAAATCATATATATATTTATATACAGGTTAATTCATCGTATTTTTTTTCCTTATCCTATCTTATTATTATAATAATTATTTTTATTAATCATTTGTATATGTTTATATATTTTTATCACCTTTCATAGATTCTTCATATTGTTTAACATCAGAAGTTTCTGGTAATCGTACAGAAGCTATTTGTAAATAATTTGGATCTTCATCGTTCGTATGTGTACCCAATAATAATCGCTGAATCTTATAACCTTTATCAGGGACACTATAGTAATAAAAATAATAGTAATGCGAGATGTTGCGTTAAAAGAGATAATAGTAATAAAATATCATTTCTATATATTTTTTTTTATTTTTTACCTCTCAACATCAGGAAGCCATTGACACGTTAAACTTGGCCATTTAAGCGCGTGGGTGATAACTAAATCGTATAGGAATGGTGAATTTTTTTTCCATAGTTTATATTCTTCATTAATTATTTTTTCATTTTCTTCCTCAGTTCGTGGTGGAACTAAATCGTGTTAGTATATATATATATATAAGTAAATAAATAAATATAAATGAGAAATAACAAAAATTTATATATTAGTTGACGATAAATAAATAAATAATAATGATATCTTTTTTAAATAATAGTGCTTCGCTATAAAATTATATATATATATATATATATATTCGAATTCACATAAGAATTACCGTTTTCCATATTATTATTTTTCTATATCTAAGTATACTTATTTTTTTTTTTTAAAAAAAAAAGAAGTGCGAGGAAAACAAAAACGAAGCAAAAAAAATATTATAAAAGACTGAAACAAAACTCCGCCAGTCCCGATTTGGGAAAGCATTGATATTAGACTTTTCGACTTGAATAATAATACTAATCTTGAAAAAAAAATACTATGTGGTATTTATTTCTAATGCACATATATTAAAAAGAATGAAAATAAAATAATTCAAAAAAAAAAAAAAAAATCAACACATTCGAGAAAATATATAATAAAAGCATAATTCTATTTAAGTAAAGCTTTGATATTTCCAACCCAAGAAATTAGTGTCATCCTTTTTTACTTCCCAAGTAGGCCAGTATCTTAAGTCCAAACGAAGCATACTAATTTTGGTAACATTATTTTTTGAAACGTATTTCACTCTTACATGGGTAGATGAGTCTGTATTTTTTAATTTTTCACCATCAGATTTGGATAGTAGCCATTCAGTAATATTTTTATCGTTATTTTTATTGTGTAATAAATCAAGGTGGTGATGATTGATAGATGTGTCTTGGGGTCTTTCTCTTCTTTCAAATACTTTTTGCTGTTCAATTGAATTGTTTGGATCATTTTTGGATTTGTTATTGCTATTGCCGTTAATTTTTTTAGTAATTACATCCAAAAAAGCGTCTAAGGTAGGAACAGGAATTTGATTAATTTCAGTTATCCATACGCCAACTTCAATAGATACGTGGGCAGGTGAACCAAATAAACAACATGATACATAAACACCTTCTGGTACTTTTTCACGCATTTGTTCTTTAGCTGCTTGATATGCTTCTTGTATATACATACCTTGCCATCCTATCACCCTAGTGGTTTCTTGCCCATCATATTTTGTTGTTAATACTTTTAAATTCATTTCTTGTCCATCGCGGAATATGACCTTTTTTTTTTATAAAATAAAAATAAAAACAAAAAATAAAATAAAAAGGAAGATGTTAATGCTATTATTATATTATAATTAATTATTAAAAGCAAATATATTCAAGAATAATTTTACAATTACCATTGTCAATGATTCTTCTTGATCATATTTATTTAAATCTGATACATTAAACATTGTATCACCATTAATACTAAGTACCAAATCACCAACTTTTAATACTTTAGCACAAGGGCTAGAAGGATTTGTAAAACCAAGAATATATAATACATGAGGGTATTCTGATTCATTAAATATAGTCAACCATTTTTCTGATAAATTCAAAAGCCTTGCATGCGCCAGTTGCATTGTCCAAAATTCAATATCCAAACCATATATAGAAGGACAACGAAGACTTTTACGTTCAACAAAAGCACTGTTTTCATTGCTACAGCGGTTATATTGTATCATTTTTGTTAAAGTAGGTTTCCAAAGTTTCGTTGCTATACCACCCATTATATTAACAGTTTCTTTTTCCTCATTTTCCGTTGAAAAATTCATCCAAAGTGCTTGAATACGACCCTCATTATCTGCTAAGATGCCACCTTGACCTGATAAAGATTCCCCAGCTTTTAATACTTCGGAGTTAATAGCTCTCCATCGTGGCGGTGTACATTCTTTAGTTTGCATAATGCGAATGGCAGCAATAGACGTTTTTTTAATAACTGGTAGAGAATCGCCTAGACAGCCAAAATAAATAGCAAATAAAAATAATAAGGTTATATTAATGCTAATAAATTAATATACATGTATTTTTTTTTTTTTTCAATATGTATATATATATATATATATATTGTAAATTTACCACCAAGTCCAACATAATTGGTCTTATCACCACGACGAAGCTCGATATCACTGATTTCTGCTGCGTAATATTCTGTTTCACTGGATGATACTTTTTTTGGATCAAAAGATAATAATGCAAAATTATAAAAAGGGTGTAAAAATTCTAATTGAGCATTGATAGAGATAGAATTATTAAATGTTAAAAAGATGTTGCCAACGGCTGAAGAGACAGTATCACGATCACAAATAACCAAAGGAGGATTTAAAGAAACAATGACGCCAGCACCAAAAGTATGAGATGATTGTAACCCATCGATGACAAATGGTGCATAGCAATCAATGGATACTAAACTTTTTGATAGTTTAATTAATGGGTCAGTTAGTGCTTGTTCACTTATTTTAGATGGCTTGTTATTTACTGTTAGTGTAGGTTTAGATGGTGATAAAGTTGGTAATATAAATTTAGTATCGCTAAGCGATTCATAATCCCAATGACCTGTTTGATCTGCGTATGATACATATAGAATAAAATGAAATAAATAAAAAGGCAATCAGAAAAAAACTAAATATTCAATGATTTCATTTTAATATATAGGTATATCTTTTCTTATTTACCATTCCGTGTAGCTTTAGAGAATTGGTGCCACCGTCTATCTACATGAAGAAGCATCATTTTGTCTTTTAATGGACGATGTAGTGAATAAAAACGTATAGGTACATGACTACCATGAGGTATTTCTTTCATAATGTCTATAAAATCATTTAAATGACGTATTGGCTTGTTATCAATACTTTTAATGATAGATTTTCTTAGTGCATATGCCGACCCCATAATATAGCCAGAAGCGGCAATATAAACACCTGGATTATTGAGAGATATTCCATAGGAATGAGCCATTTGATAAGATAAGTCATGCATGATACCACCACCAAACTCAACATATTCATGAGGTGTAATCGTATGTAAATCTTGAACAGTCATTTTCAATTCTTTTAATTCGCCTGCACGAGATATCACTAAGCAAATGGATTGACCAACATTGTTATCTAAAAGGTCTTCTAATTCAATAAACGTGGCTATTACAACACCATTCCCGGTTAGAAGAATATCGCCAGGTTCTAAATATGAATCGGCTGGCCCACCAGGCAATAAAGATTTCACTACTAAAAGGCCTTGATGATCCTGTTCATGGTTTAATTGAAATCGGTTTAAAGATCGTAATTTATGCTCTATATGTTGACCTAGTCCTAATTGAAGCAATTCATCATAAGATTTGTAAATGAATTCAGTTTGAAGAGTACCACGTGGTATTTCTCTTTGATTTTGAATACAATGAAGAGCACGTTTAATACGATAGAGGGGTAAATAATAGCTTGATGAGGACCGACTTGCGCCACCAGCGTTCAAAGCAATAGCACGACCATTTAAATCAAGAACAGGACTTCCACTTGAACCGGCACTTGTACTTGAAGCAGCCTGATAATAGAAAGTATTAAAATCATTATATTCACCAATACCATATTCAGGAGCATCTCTATCTAATCTTGCTAAAGTGCCAGACAATATACTTAATTTTTCGCCAGCATCATTACTATTATCGGCATAAAATAGAAAAATAAAAAAAATAAGTATATTAGGTACCAAAATTCTTTTTTTTTTTTTTTTTTTTTTTTTTTTTTTAAAAAAAATAATAATAATAATAGTAATAGTAATAATAATTCTATTTTATTCTTACGTACCCAACTACTTTAATTTCTTGTCCAACTCGAGCGCCTTCAGGGAATAATTCTATAGCTGACATATTTAAGAATCTAACTTTTGTGGGATCATATTGAAAAAAACCAAAATCATGAATAGGGTCTCTATAGATAGGCTTAAGATCAATTTCTTCATAGTTACATAAAACAGCTTGTGCTACAAGAGGTGAGACTGAGACAACATGTCGGTTTGATAAAATAATACCACGTTCTGCATCTACGACAAATCCAGTTGCTGAAAAAACACAAGGAATTTCTGTATCTAAACATCTAACCCGTGTTGCTTTTATAGAGACAATACTTTTAATGCATTTTTCTAACGTGGTTTCCCATGTGGGCAGTGGTGCGGATGCTGCTATTTTTTTATTTGATTCAGTTTCTTGCAATGCTGATGGCATGTGTTGATTTGCTTGTATTCGTTGATTATTAGCATATAGTGGTTTTTCGTTAGGACTTAAAACTAACTGTTGATTATATAATGGATCTCTATCATTAACCAATTCTAAAAGTTTGGACATTGTGAAATCTATATATTTTACAAATAGAAAAATAAAAAAAACAGAAAGAAAAAGAAGAGATTAGTAAGTGTAAGGAAATAAAATGAATATAAATAATAAATAAAATAATATACATAAAAAAAGGTCCCGAATAGTTCATTTTTCAATGCATTAACATATTTCCACTTTTCTAACTAGTTACTGCTAAATGATATTAAAACTTACTCTAAGAGAAACTTTATGTACAAAATAGGTTACTACATTTTTTTTTTCTAAAATTATTCTAAAATTATTCTAAAACGCATGACTTTTTATATTGTATTTCAGATTTAAATTGATAAAAATATTATAACCGCATCAACCTAGGAAAATAATAATTTTCTTAAGTTCCGCATGCGTGTAATCTTTATTTTTTTTTCTATTGTTAATATAATATACCTTAAATAATGCTATAGTATTTTTATCACAAGACTAATCAGTTTAATGTAAAACTTATACACTGAGTACCATGATAGCTAGTTCAAGAAAGTAATAATCAAAGAATATACACATATTGTATTGATTAAAACACCCATTTATCATTTTTTATTATAATTATTATTATTGTTTTTATAGGTCGTGTCACTCATTTTTTTTTTTTAAAAAAAAAGGGTAGATTATTAGTTTAAAAATTGATTTGGATCAATGTTGAACCGATGACAAATACCTTCTAATACACGCCATATATCCCAGTAACCATATAAGGAAGCAATATTGTATATTTTATTTATTAGTTTTTCAAGTTGCTCTTTATTTTGTGATACTTGATATTGTTGACAGCAATTTAATATTTCAACTGGATAATCTGACCAAGTATCAAAATCTACTGAAGGTATTGAATTAAAAGATAAAGGATTGTAACTTGGTGTACTTGTAGAGAATATCAAAGAAGCATCTACCACTTGTAAAATAAGTGTATCTTGACGCTGTGAAACACTAGATACAATACCAAGTAATTTTTCTGTATCAGTAGATAAAGGTTCTAATAAAATAATACCATATATATTTGTACGATCTTGTGAATTGGATGAAAGCGATTTTGAAAATAAGTGAAAGAGTTCTCCTTCTGCCGATTCTGCTGTTGATTTTAATTTTATAATATGTTTGCTTAATACTGGCAAATGTTCAGGTAGTTGTTTAATAAAATGAGTAATAGATAAGCTGCTTCCATTTTTCCATCTTATATTATCATAGTTTGTAATCTGATTGTAAACGCTATGTACTATTTCTACAGGAACAGTTAAATAGCCTAATACAAGAGTAACATTAATCATCATACATTAATAAGAGGTAGAAGTAAAAATGGACAGATAAAGGAAAAGAAAAGTTTGATCACCAAAAAAAAAATTTTAGAAATTCAAGCAAAAAAACCGGGACTTGAATTTTTTTTTAAAAAAATGGTTCTCTTTTTTTTTTGCTTTTTGTACTTTCTTTTTCTTATTTTATTTTGTTTAATAATATTATATATAAATGACCGAGCTAACGTCTCTAACTATTAGTAAGTAATTAAAAAATTGAATTAAATATAAGTAATTTACGTTTATTTAGATAATAAAGTAGCTTGCATATATAAAAATCTATTCATTAATATTATTATTTTATTTTACCGTAACTATTTTATTTTAGACAAAAACTCAAAAGGTTTTACACCCAAAGTAAAGAAACGCCAACCAAAGAAATCTTCTTTATTATCCATTCATGATTCTATTTTAAATAATAAGGAAGATCTTACTGAAGAAAAACCCAAGATGTCTACTTTTTTTATAAAAAAATCGACCGCACCTCAATTAGCTTCGTCAACTACAACGACAGGTATTACAACAAAAAATGTGAGCAATAAAAATAATGTGACACCTTCGGTAAAAAGACAACGAGAAAACGATGGGTCGATAATTTCTTTGACGTCTGGGCAAAAAAATAATAATTTGGATTTAATAACAGTGGGGTCCAGAGATACAAGTAAAAAGAAAGGTAAATCGATTTCAATACCAATAATCAATAATATTCCTACAGATAATAATATGGAAAAAAAAAAGAATGGTGAATTAAATGAACAACAAATAAATGACAAAGTTGATTTGAACCAAATAACAAAACCAACACCAAAAAATAATGCGACAAATACTATAGAGAATAAAAATAATGATCAAACTACCGTTTCAACTTCTGAATTACTTAACTCATTACAAAATAATAATAATGATGACCATTCTGATCCATCATTTATTAATATCTCTATACCCTCATCATCTACACCGAATCATCAGCAATCTTTGAATGATGGTAATAATAATAAGAATAGTCAAAATACGAATAATAAAGCAGCCAATACGGAATATAGTTTTATTGCGTATAATGGTATATCAATGAATGAGAGTTCTGTGCCTGCACAAAAAAAACGTTTACTACAGTACATTGCTGACATACCGTATGCTGCATCTTCCAAAAATGTCAATAGACAAACTCAAGATAATATTAATACTAATGGAAATACTAAAGATAATTTTGAAGAAAATAATTATAATCTCAACGATACTACGGATTATAACAATGATATCAATTCTATTGATGAGGATAAACACGAGGAAGGAAATATTATACAACAAGAGCAGCCTATTTTACAAGAATGGTAAAAATAAAAGGATCTGCTCTTAATAATAATCTATATATTTATTATTATCATTGTCATGATCAAAACTGGACATATTTTAATCTTTTTTTAATTTACTATTATCAATTTTTTGAGTAGTTCAAACGCTCCGCAGCTTCGTATCGTTAATGGAGAAATTGTTTTAGATGCATCATCTTTATATATAGAAAGCAATAATATGTCCACTAACAACGGTACTACAGAAAGGCCAGATTATGAATACATAGAGGAAGATGAAAGGTCCAGAATCCTTAATAGTCAGACACATCGTGGACCTAAAACAAAAGCAAAAAGATGGACAAAGGAGGAAACAGATTTATTTTACCAAGGTTTAAGGCGCCATGGTACTGATTTTGAAACAATAGCGAAAATGATTCCTTCAAGAAATAGACTTGAGATAAAAAATATGTTCAATCGTCAGGAAAAAATAAATCCATGGAAAATCACCGATGCCGTACTTTGTAAAAATTCATCCAATTAAAATAATAAGCATATCAATATTTCATGAACCATACCAACATTATCATTGCTATTATCACTATTTATCATCTATACCACCACTATTATTATTATTATTATTACCATATCAGCATTATCATCATAAAAGCATATAACAATTATCTTTTTTTTTTCGAAAATTTTTAAGCATAATACTTCATTTTACTTTTTTAAATATTACATTCACACTAACTGATAAATTCATAATCATTTACTGTCATCAAAAATTAACAAATAAATAATTTTTTTTTATCAAATTCTAGCCATTAAATAAATAAATAATACATTTGCGCTTTTATTTTTTTGCATATATTAAGTTTTTATTTCATAACCAAATAAATAAATTTATAAACCATGCTCTTAAAATAAAAATAGTAATAAATACATTCCTTTTGTTTATTTTATTATGTTTTTTTCAGGTTCTAAGCATTAAATAAATAAAATCTATATTCTTTATTTATGTTCTAACCACCAAGTTATCCAAGTATTTTGACCATTTAGCACGAGAAGCCGCATTTTTCCTTGTAATGGATCTAGTAAAATTCAACCAGCTTGCTAATGATAAATCCTTCATTTCATAATCTTTATCAGTTTCGTATTCAATTTTGAATTCAGGTTTTGTTGTAGGATCCAATTCATATTGATCATTCCAATAATCCAAATCTGTATACCATTGTGTATATTTTGTCCACATACCATAATCTGAAGAAGAAGCGTCTTTGTTATATTCATTGACACGAAAAGTAGGGTTATAAACAGGTAAAATAGGTGGTGCCACATGAATAAAAGTAAGATCATTTTCCACATCATATTTTTTAAGACTACGTCTATATTGTTTTCGAAGTTTATGAGCAATTTTTTTTCCACCAACCACTACATCATGATCATCACCATAATACCCATTTCCAATTTCATAAGCATCATTACTATTATCATCATCATCATCATCATCACCATCACAGCCATCATCCTCTTCATCTTGATCTTCATGATCTTCTATAGGTTGTTTATCAATATAACGATGAAGAATTTGAAAATGATCCATGTTCATATGACCGTATAAATGGGCTTGAATGACATCTTTATACTTTAAAGCCATATTAGAATATTCATGTAAACAATCTGGCTTAAAAGTTTTTGTTGTAGGAGGAATATGGCCCATAATATATACTTTTACACCTTCTTGACGAGCTTCATCTAATTGTTGTTCTATCCATCGCATATGATCCCATCCAGGTTCTCCAACATCTTTACATTCATCCACATAATCATTATTATTTGAAAAATAAAGTGTATTTAATGATAAAACGCGGATTTTGGGTGCTACATCCATAGCAAAATATCCACCATGACGGAAGGTAAGAACTTGATCTTGTGGGATTAAATCGCTCCATATTTTACTATAAATAATCAACTGTGTATTATCTTCCCAACGCCCAGGACCTCTTAACTTGTTATGAGGATGTACATCATTGTTACCAAGGCAAGGAATCAAGGGAATACTTGTATTATCAGACCGTTTGAATTTACGTTGTAATAATTCAGATATTCTTATATTATAGTTTAAGATTTCTTCACCAGATCTTCTAATTTTATCAGGTTCTGTATCATGTCTACGTGTTTATTTTTTATAAATTAAAAAAAAAAAAAAAAAGAAAAAGATGGAAAAAAATGAGTTTAAAAAAATTCACTGACTCAAAAAGAAATAATCTATCCTAGTTTTTTCATTTTCATCTTCGTTTTATTATTATGAATATTTACCTAGCATTATCACCAGTCCATATAACAAAATCAATTTTATCTTTCCATTCATTAGCAATCCAATCGAGGGTATGATATACCATATGAGGAGCAGCATCACATTCAGTATCGGGTGCACCCCAATGACCAGCTATTTTTCCTTTACGATTTTTTTCTTCTTTATTATGTTTTGGGTCACGATGACAGAATGATTTAATGGTTGCTCCAGGCTCATAATGATCATCGATCTAAAGTTATTATTTATAAAAATAAAAATCAATTCAATTTTTAATTTGATCCGAAAATAAAGACTATTATTCTATTTCTTACATGAATATCAGTTAAATGTATAAATCTACCATGCTGTTGTTGATCTATTGTATTAGTTGACGGTAATGAAGGCCATTGAAAAGGTATTTGATGTGGTAAACCTTGAGTATTTTTATTAATAAATAAAAGTATAAATACACTTATATTTATATAATTTAAATACATCTTATTATTATGAATATTATGATTTAAAAAAAAAAAAAGAGTATAAAAAGAAAAAGAGAAAAGAAAAAGAAAAAGAGAAAAAAAAAATTTAAAAACGCATATATAAAATAAAAAATACTGTACAACCAAGAGCCATAAATGTATTTTAAAACTGGAGATTTCAATCACAGTGGCCTATTCAGTTGGCGAATATTTACAACGTGTTTTGCTTAGTTTGAAAAAAATAAAAAAAACAAACAAAATTTTTTGATTTTTTATTTACGGAAAAAAAAAGGCAGTAGTAAAAATTTTTGAAAAATTTTATTTTATCTATAATAACAATGATGTAATAAAGAAAAGCATAATATTATTCGTCACGTGGTGTGAGTATAAAGAAAAAAAAAAAAAAATAGGTAAATATAAATATAAATATAAATATAAATAAAAAAGATCTATTTTTTTTTTTTATCAATGTATATGTTTTATAAATATCTAAGTCTGTTCTTATTTTTTTACTATTACTTTTAATTAATAGCTTCATAATCAAAAGTCATATCAGGTGAACGGATACCTAACCATTTTTTTACAATAGAAGAAAAGATGATACATTCTAAAACGATCAATATATCGATGGTCAATTGAATAATCCCACAAATGATGAATTGAAAAGGAGCTGAAGTAAATATATAATAAAACACTTTAAAACTATCCCCAATAAACTAGTGTTTAAAAAAATCAAATAAAAACAAATAAAATTTAAGGTGTTAATAACGTTATTATTTATTATTATGTACGTATTTATTTATTTTATTTAATTTACCCAGGATAATAAAACCAAAAGGCTGAAACCTTCAATGGAACGATTTTTAAAGTTTGAGATGCATTGAGGAAAGGGTAAAGTGCTTTCTATACCCAGACTGATGATTCCGATGATATCGAACAAATAAGGAACTTGATGTAAACAGATGAACAAAACTGCACAGCCGGTGGTGAACGCTAACAAAAAATTAAGATAATCCATAAAATCAGGCCAATTCCAAAATGTTTTACGTTTATGCCAGGCACGTACCCAAGGATGATCTATATCTCCCTCATAAGTAATGGAGGATGTTGTACTACTTGAATCATCATTGTATAAAAGACTTGTTGTTTCAATAGGACGATATCGAATAACAATTTCTAATAAAATTAATTGGGATATGATCATTACGATGGACTGAAATAATAATGTTTTGTCAAATCTTTTTCCAAACCTATAATATTTTTTTTTTAAAAAAATTAAAGATCCGAAGATATAAATTAAGAATCACGTTCAGATTTTAATTTTTTCTCTTTTCTTTTCTTATTGTACTTTTTTATTTTATTTATGATTTACCAAAAAAATATACGTAGAATACTATTTGAAGAATACATAATAATAATAACAGTAATAGTAATAATAAGAAAAGGATAAATATGAATATAAATATGCTAGTTTTCATATTGTATTATATAATATTTCTTTTTAAGTAACCTACTTGGCTATTAAAAGAATTCCGCAAGTTTTGGGATTGAAACCTTCGCTGGTTTTAGACTGATATATGATACGATACTAAAAAATGTCGTATATATAGAAATAGAAGAATATTTATAAATAACACCATCGTTTTTATCATATATTTATATTTATAAATATGAATTTTAGATAATATATACAAACCTGATCAATATACCCTAATACTGGCGCAAACACCATTACAGACGATAATAATATATCAGCAACATTTGAATTCATTATTTATATAATATTATTTTTAACAAAAAAAAAAAAAAGAAAAAGGAAGGAAGGAAGGAAGGAATAAATAATAATAAAAAAAAAGAGTGACTAGTAAATTAAAGAAAAAGATCAAATTGAATGAGTGTAGAGAATAACAAGAGCAAGTGAGTGAATGAGAGGGTAGGTGAAAAGAGAGTAGATAAAAAAAAATTATTAAAAATTAAAAAATTAAAAAACGAAAAGAAAGAGGGGGAAAAGAAAAAAGAGATAATAATTTCCTTTTACGTATATCCGAGAAAAAAAAAATTGAGTCAGCAGCTTGAAATGCTTGCACAAATATATAAGATAATATTATTTATTAATAACGAGCGTGAAAAAAAAAAAAAAAAAAAAAAAAAAAAAATTAAACCATAAAAAAAAGATATCGGGCATAAAAATAATGAAATAGTAATATACGGTAATAATAAATATTAAGTAATTTGTAGTAGTAATAGTAATTGTAATAGTAATAGTAATAGTAATTATAATTGTAGATGTAATAAAAAGATAAGGAATTATAAAAAGAGGTTAAATAATAATCATTAAATAAAAATAAATAAAATAGATATATCATACACAAATAAGAATAATGGTAATAAGTAAAAAAAAAAAAAAGAAATAAAAAATCATATACCTATACGTAAAAATAGTAAATATATATATATATGTATATATATATGACTTCTTTCTATATTGGATCCTTTTCAGTATTGAGACCTTTTGCCCGCTCTTTACCTTTTTTTGAAACTATTTTAGAAGGTTGACAACCTAACCAATAAGTAAAACGCTTTGCCGTTTTTGTCCAATTTGTAAAAGAAGGGTGGTGATTTTGGTTAGAAGAAGGAATAGGTTGTATGTCAGATTCACTTGATCTTCTTCTATGTCTAGAGGATGGAGGAGGAGGAGGAGATGAAGTTGAATCGTGAACTAATTTAAATAATGGCAATGATCTACGATAATGATGTGATTTTGTAATTGTATCTTTTTGTATATCTCTTGATTGAATATCAACAATAGATGATTGTCTATTATCAGTTGTCGGGCTTATTTTTTTTTCAACATCATTATCAGAAATAGGGTGAACGGGAGAATATTTTAATGGTCGTGGAGGATATTGCGTAATTATAGGTGGCTGGACAGGTGTATATTGGTATTGTTGATGTGAAGGAGGAGGAGGTATTAAAACAGTGGTATTCACAGCTATTTTTTTAGGAGGTAAAGAAGTAGAAGAAGAAAATGAGGAAGAGGAAAGAGAACCAATGGCTGAGGATGATAAGTGTACATTATTGTTTATTTCCTTTTCATTTATATTATTGTTATTGTTATTATTTTGATGATCAGTGATTTCAATATGTGGTGTTAATGATTTGTTGTTTTTATTTTTTTTAGATATTGACCATGATCTAAAAACAGATCTAGTTTGTTGTTGTAGCTGTTCTGCTTGTTCTTCATCATCATTACCACCATTATCAGCAACATCATCATCTTCTTCAGGAGGGGGAGCCATGTCTTGATGATCTTGTTGTTTTAATCCTTTATACGCTTCAAACTTTGCCCTTAAATAAGCTGATGATCTTCTTAATAGATCTCCTGCTGATCTTCTCCGTATATTTATTGAAGCAGTATCATCTTTATTATTTACTGTTGTTGTTATAATTTGTGGCACTTCAGGGTGTGGTGTTAATTCTGGTGTTTTAGTTCTACGAGATAAGCAGGAATCACTTGATATGGAGATATTCTATATTAATAAAAGTAAAAAAAAAAAAAAAAAAGAAAGTTTAATAGATAATTTATTAATATTAATATATAATATATATAACAATAGCTTTATTATAGTTCAACTTTACATCGCCAGCCATTTCCGCTTGTAATCTAGATCGTTTTTTATCAAACTGTTTTATGAGATCTCTTGAAAAAGAATCATCGCTTGTTACTATATTACTTAATGTCGGTAACCAGTGATGTTGTATTGGTAGTGTATCGATTGTTACTGTCATATAGTTGAAAAAAATAAAATAAAGGCGTGTTTCTTTTTATTATCTTTATAATAAGAATACAGTTTTGTTAAATAATAAATAAAATACAAGAAAGAAAAAGAAAGAGGTTGGTTTTTTTTTTTTTGTATGTTTAATTTATGTATAATAAATTTAAAAAACCGCGTCTTGATTTATTGAAACTTTTTATAATTTCCCCCTTAAAAATAAAAGGTATTATATGTTTAAATAGTATTTAAGTAAACAATAAACAATAAATAATAATAATAATATATAGAAAGAAGAAAGAAGCGAGAAAAGGAACACAAAATAATAAAAATAATAAAATATTAAGAGAACATCCTAGGGCTATTTTTGTTCACTAAGCACGTGTATCACATTAACTTTTTATATAATCTGATCACTGTATTCAATCTTTCTTTTTATTAGCTTATAGATCTTTTTTTTAAAAAAGTTAGGATAAAAAATAATCATAATAGATCTGCAAGGCTCCTATCATTCTTTTAATATTACTACTGCTTTATTTTGTCATTTTGGGGTGCTTTTAATATAATCAAATCAATCCATATATATATACATATATAATAATAATAAAAAAAAGTGCTACGATTTCTATTTTTGGATTTATTGTGACAAATCAAAATAGCTTATTTTTATAATATACCTTAACATAACGATTTTTATAGGATAAAAAAAAAAACGGGTTTGATTTTTATTATGTATTTTATTATTATAAAGAGACGAAATTGATTTGATCCAAAATTAAACAAAGAAAGGAAGGAAGGAAGGAAGGAAGGGTATGGAAAAATGATAATAAAAAACAAGAAAGATGAGTAGAAATATTAAACTTGTTTTTACAAATCATATAATTAAATAATAAAATAGAATAAAAAAAAATATTAATAAATTAATAATAATAATAACAAAGTATATATAAAAAATAAAAAATAAAAATCTAAACTCTTGTCTTTAATCAATTTAAAAACCTAAACGATGAATGGTTTCAACATCCTTTTCTTGTTCAATATTATCAATGTTAGCCCACCATTTGAATAAGAAAGTGTTGCAAATCAATTTGAACCAAGGAGTCATAGGAACACTTGAGTCTTCAAACATGGCACGGAGTTCTTCAGGGGTAACATACTTGTAGTCTCTGATTTCATTTGCATTAATGTTCAAATCAACGTTAGCCTTAATAAAGAAAATATAGTCAACTAGAATAATAAAAATAAAAAATACATAAAAATGAATAAATCATGATCCTCATCTTATTTTCTTTTTATTATTATCATTTATTAAATTCTTACTTTCATGTTCACCCCATAAACCATCGCTGGGAGCAAGATAATGAATACGAGTTAAATAATTGAAATTGTCCAATGGTACTTGTTCTGGTTTAATACCAAGTTCATGCTCTAATTTACGTTGAGCAGCAGTACGAGCACCTAAATAAATAAATAAATAGAAAATAGATTCGATCCAGTTTAAATACTCTATACACTTGTATTTCTTTTTATTTTCACTTATTAAACTATTTATTTACCAAGTTGGTTTTCTTCAACTAATTCATCGGGAGTGTTCAAAGGATGAGAACAGCAAGTATTGGTCCACATGTCAGGGAAGGTGATCTTTTCACTAGCACGTTGTTGAAGTAAAAGTCTGTTTTGAGAATCAAATAAGAATACACTGAAAGCACGATGTAAAAGACCATTGTTAATGTTATCCATAAGGTGACCTATATAATACATATGTAAACATATTTGACAAGATGATATAGTTTAATATATACTAGTGTTTATAATTACTATTATTTTAACTATATATTAAACTAAAACTTACAAGTTTTCTTAGAATCAGCACCAATACGTTTATCATTTTCATCAATTACAATACACATTTCAGCCATAAGGCGAACTTGTTCTTCATCATATTCTTTTAAATCAGGAGCCATTATAGTTTAGAGTGGGGAGAGAGACAGACAATCAGAAAAATGAAAAGAAAAAAAAGAGAGAGAAAGAAAGAAAGAAAATTTTATTGGGTGAAAAAATTTATTTTTAAAAAAATTAGCGCGGAGTTTAAATTTTTAATCTTAAAATATTTCTTGGTCAACTTCTCCGCTTTTTTACTTTCTCTGTTTTTTTTTATATATATATAATAATTACCCTTTTTCAGTATGACATCACCTCATAAAGCCATTATATTTTATAATTTTAATCAAAGTAAACAACATAATGATACCTTTACAAACCTTGATAGAGTAGTAAAGTTAGGTTGCTCTGGGCGTATTATATTAGAAAATCTCAATCAAGGTACTTTTTTTATTTTTATTTTTTACATTTCTTACTCCAATTCCTCTCTGAAAATAAACTTACCAGTACTACTATGCAACAACTAACTATTCATATTTATTATTTATTATTAATAGATTTATCTAGAGTAAATGATATTAAACAATTATTAGGCATGTCTGGGTACTCCAGTTCTGAAGAGGTAAACCACTTGATTTAGTATACTATAAGTGCTATATGAAGTTTATGGAAACTAATACATAGCATATAAAATTCCTTAAACAGATGAGACAGTGTATAAAGGATAGGTAAAAGGAAAAACAAAAAAGAAAAAAAGAAACTATATGTATATGGAAAAAGAGAAAGAAAGAAGAACTTATCTATATATATGTATGAATTTTGGCATTATATATATATATATGTATATGTATATATATTATTTATTTATCTATTTATTAAAGGTTTGGAAAAATGAAACTAGGAATTCTATCTACTTGTTCACAAATTGTTTCAATGGGAACAGAGGCTGGATTCAATATTTCCTATTTAATAAAACCGGATACAACAATAGAATCATTACAATCATTAATCCAACAATTATTGAAAGAAGATCAAGTTGATTGTTTATTTATAGACTTGACGGTAGAAGATAAAGATAGTAATACCTTTTTATCATCTTGGAAATGGATGGATACACTAATGAAAGAGTGGGTGGATGCACCAACTATATTAAAATGTATAGTAACAAAATGTATCGACAATAATAATAATAATAGTGAACATCAGCAACAGCAGAATGATAGTAGTAAGAATAATAATAAAAAATCTGCCAAGTATTACATGGATGATATTATTCCTCCTCCACAAAGCTATGAATATAAAAACGGAATAAGAGTCAAGATCATCAAGGATGTCAGTTATGTCTGTGCGTATTACCATACTGAAACTACACGTGCTGATTTGGTGGAAAAATTTAATGTAAAAGATATGGAGAAATTAGGTTGTAATGGATCAATTCTTTCATGGCATTACTTGGCTGAAATTGGAAATAAATTGGGGTATGTACCAAAATATGGTGCATAAAAAATAATAAATTAATAAAATAGAATGGCTTAACCAATAGCATATATAACAATAATAAATATATTTCTGTATTTTATTGTAATACATTTATTTAAATAAATATATAAAAGTAAACCGTTTCATATGACAAATTTATTATATATTAAAATGAAAAAGAGAAATAAAGTTTCAAGGCATCTTATATATGTCTATGCATTATGTTTTTAATCTCCGTATAGCTATTTTAACATATATTAAAATGAAACTTAGAGGCTATATGCGTAATATAAATAAACTTTGGGTAAAATAATCCTGAATATTAAGCCATAATATATATTTAAAAATTCATATTTATTTTCGATTTTTATTTTATGATCAACATTTTTTTTAATTACACCTTTATCTCAGTGTTTTTACAAAGTAGTTCTATCCTATTGTAACATTTATAAATATCATTCTTTTCTAAAGTCTTTTTTTTACTTTTCTTTTCCTATACTTTGTTACAAAAAGAAAGAGCTTAAATACTAATACCTTATATATATAAGAATACTATTATAAGGTAGAGGATAAAATATTGGGTAACATTAGTTAATTTTTTTTTACGCACACTTTCATTCAATTGTTTTTATTGTTTTTATAACAAAGAGTTCTCTTTTATGGTAAATAATGGCATCATCATTATTATTAGCTGATGCTTAACATTTTCTAGCTTGCGATTATCTTTAATAATAACCATGCTGGTCTTTTATGGTTTCTCTCGGTTTCTTTTTATAATTACTAGAGTTTCAAATTTGCTTGGCTTTTTTTTTATAATTATTAGTACTGGCACTTTATTTTTCTTGATGATTTTTTTCTATATAGTACACAAATGTTTTTTTTATTTTTTTATATGTTTTAAAGAAGTACGTATATATATATATGTATTACAATATAGTGGCTATTTATTATTCAGGATGATTAGTTTTATTTTTTTACTCATAGAAATCATTATCTTATTTTGTTCAAAAAAATTGATATGGTTTTATTATTTACGATAATTGTCTTTTTCTTTTTTTCTTTTTTTTTTTTTTTTAAAAAAAAGAGTTATATCAATTGTATATGCTGATAAATTAAAATACCGTTTAATAGATATTAATAATATAATGCATTTAGCTTTACATAAAAAACAAAAAATAAAATAATTACCTTTTTTGAAGGAAAGATGAAAATTTAAACAGCGCCATTCAATTTTTTTTGACTTAATGCCAATTTTTTTTTCCAACACTTTTTCTTTTTTTCATTCTTTATATTTATCATTTTGATATTTTTACTTTTTATTTTTATTTTATTTTTTTTAAAAAGTAGTAATAGCGATAAAATAAAAATGGGTGAACATAAATCAAAGTCAAAGGATAGTAAAAAAAAATCATCAAAAAAGGATCATAAAGAACATAAAAGAGAGCATAGAAAACATAAAAGATCGTCACCAAAACAAGATGAAAGTCAAATGGATTTTGATTATTCAGATCCTTCATTATGGGAAGAAAAGCCTGAACATGAAAATACAATCACAAAAATACCAGATTCCTTAACGTCATCAGAGGCTGCGGCTGTATCTCATGATGATCAACAGCAAGAACAACAAAAAGAACAAGAACAATCTCGACACGGATGGATGTTGGATTCTTCTTTTAATTTTGGTGACTTTGGATCAAACAAAGCAAAACCTGTTGAAAATAAACCACATCCCGATGAGGTATATATATTATATTACAAGATGCTATATTGGATTTCTCTTATTTATTTGT
Source organism: Cunninghamella blakesleeana (assembly GCA_017871115.1). Classification (NCBI taxonomy): domain Eukaryota; kingdom Fungi; phylum Mucoromycota; class Mucoromycetes; order Mucorales; family Cunninghamellaceae; genus Cunninghamella; species Cunninghamella blakesleeana. The sequence goes on from JAFCIZ010000005.1 coordinate 5,011,215, forward strand.
TTTTATTTAAAAAAAAGATAGTAAAATATAATATAAAGTTATTAATTTAATTATTTTTTACTCTACTATTATTAATATTATAATTAGCTCAAAGTAAGCCACCGTGAACTTAATGTACACTTAAAAAGTGGAAAGTCTGTTGATGAATATCCTGAAGAAAAAAAACCAACAATCAAGTATGGGGATGCTGGATCCAATTGGCGTATGATGAAGTTAAAACGTGTATTTGAACAAGCAGAGGATGAAAAGCGCTCTGTTGAAGAAGTTGGTCTTGAAAGATATGGGGTAAGTAGAAGTACAAAAGTAGAATGGATACATACATATATGTATGTATGTATGTCGAATAAAAAGGTAATAATGATCTTTTATCAATTTTCTTACGTCGTTTTTACTTTTTTAAAAATAATAATAATATTATAAATCTAGTCAAAAGAAAAATTCCAAGAAGCTTTAGATGAAAGAAAATATTTAGATCAACGAAAACATAAAAAAGGAAAATATGACGACCAATCTTCAAGAAATGAAAAGGAACATAGAAAATCATCACATCATCACCACCATCATCATTCTAGTAGTAGATCAAAATATGTATTTACGGATACTAAAGAATCTACATCATCATCGTCATCACGAAGTCAATTTAAAATGCCTTCAACGTCATCTTCATCATCAAAACATTCTGATCGTGAAAGACGTAAGCGTTCTTTAACACCACCTCCTTCACCATATCGTGTTCAACGTTCAAGACATATAGAATCACCATCGGCACAATTACCTTCTTTAAATAATTCGGATAATCAACCTTCAACACCATTAGTTGTGACACCACATGAAATGACTATTGATACTACCGCTGCAATATCTGAACCTATATTAACTAGAGATGAGTTAAATAAATTAAATTCTAAGTTAGTAAAAGCTAAAATCATGGGAGATGAAAGTGAAGTTAATGCTCTTGAAGAAGAATATAAAAGACAATTGGAACGTTATGAAGCAGCAGAAAATGGAACAAGTCACGTAACTCAGGTAAATATGGTATATAATGAATTGGTAATTATTTAGGTACATTGAATATATTTGTATATTGATGGTTCTCCTCTTTCTTTTCCTTCTTCTTTTCATCCTTTTTGTATATATATAGTCAAACACTGGAAAATCTGTATCAGTATTACCAACGGTCGATAGTGAAGGAAAATTATATGATTATGCACTGTCAAAAGGAAAGGTACAAGAAAAAGGAAATATCAAGGGTAAACAACTTTATAAAGGAACCCACGATAAAGTAACTGGCGAAAGAATAAGATATAGTGCAACGGATGATTCATTATCGTTAATGGATATGGTACGACAAGAAAGAGCTGGAGGCCGTAGAGGAAATAACATGGATTTAGAATTTGCCAATAGAATTGTAACGGATGCTTCATTCGAAGTAAGTTGCTATATGTTTATATCATACATATCAAGGAAATAGTGGTATTTTTATGATTATTCTAACAATGAATTTGTATATTCATTTTTGTAGAACAATTTAGATTATATGGATGATAAAGCAGATGTTATGGCTGCAAAGAAAGGCGTATCAGAAGAAAAAATGATGAGGTTTGCTATTAATGGTAAATATAATATGTATAAATTAGAAAATATAAACATAATTATGAATCATGCATAAAAAAACTTTTATTTAATTATGGATATAAGAAATAACAATAATATACGATATTACTTTCTTTTTTTTCTTTCTATAACTCAGATCATAAAAGAACTCAGCAAATTTTGGATACATGTCGATATTGTTATCATGATGATACTCCACCACAATTAGCAATGATCTCATTGGCAACTCAAACTTATCTTGCTTTACCAAATACTCAAGAACTTACACCTGGACACTGCCTAATTGTACCTTTGCAACACGTTGGTTCCACTTTGGAATGTGATGATGATGTGTGGACTGAAATAAGAGTAAAAAATAAAATTAAATTTGAAATAATAATAGCGATAAAAAGTAATTAGTAAAAAATACCAGTTCTTAATTTTATTCTTTATTTTTCTTACTATCCTTTTACTTTTTTGTTTTATTTTATATTGCTTAGAATTTTCAAAAGTGTTTATTAAGAATGTTTGATGAACAGAATTGTGGGGTAGTATTTATGGAAACTGTCACCAATCTTCGATCTAAACGTCATACTGTCATTGAAGCCATTCCTATTCCTTATGGAGTTTATGAAGATGCGCCTGCTTATTTTAAAGTAAAAAAAAAAAGAAAAGAAAAAAATACATAATGGTGTATTTATTTATTAAAAAAAAGCTGAATTTATCAATATTAAAAAAAATACTTGTATTTTTTATTTTTTAGGAAGCTATTATGGAAGCAGGTGAAGAGTGGTCTCAGCATAAAAAAGTAATCGATACAGCAACAGATAGAGGGTTTAGAAATTCTATGGTAAAGAACCTACCATATTTTCATGTATGGTGTGGTTTAGACAAAGGTTATGGTCATGTCATTGAAAATGAAAAAGATTTTCCTTATTGGTTCGGAAAGGTAAAAATATAATATATACAAAGATATAAAGATAAAAATAAAAATTATCAAAACATATGCATAGATCGATTCATTATATATTTCTTTATCTTTTTTATATTTCTTTATTTCAAAAAATAACAGGAAGTAATAGGCGGTATGTTAGATATTAGTCCTGAACAATGGAGAAAACCAAAATATCATCATAAAAATGAAAATAAGAAAAGACAACAAGCATTTATGAAAAATTGGTCAAAATGGGATTGGACCCTATCCTTGCCATCTTAATACTATAAAAAAAGCATCCCCTTTCGTTTTTAAAATATAATACTATTGTATAAAAATAAATATAACATTTTTTCTTTCTTTTTTTGAAAAAGTTTTTAAATAATTATATTCTTAATATTATATATTATTATGTGCTTTTTTTTTTTTTGTATTTACGTATTGATATATGTTTTTGTTGAGATACAGATATAAAAAAATGAAACGAATAGAGGAGTATCGAAAATGGAAAATTTATTTTAAAGGAGTTTTAAATATTAATTTTTTGAAGATTTTCTTTGCGCCATTTTTTTTTTCTCTTTCCTTTTTATTTTAACAACAAATTAAAAAAATAAAATAATCATAAAACGGTTTTTATAAATGGTAACTAATAGTACCACGAGTAAATTACCTTTTGGTGTTTGCCATGTCATCTTTGCCTGTGAAGATGCGCCTGGGTTACCAGTCCATAATGCCAAATCACCCACGGGCTTAATACTTCAATTAGTATTATGTAGCTCAGTTGGTTTCGTTTGCTTTTTACTTTTTTGTTACTTGCGGGTTCGGTAGGAGCTTTTCTCTTTATCTATATTTTTTTTTTAATACCTATGTATATATTCATATAAATGTACATAATGCTAATACAATATATTATTATTTTTTCTTTTTTTTATTATTATTATCAAGTTGGCCATCTATGTACGCACCAAGACTTAGTATGAAAAAGTAAATAGATATAAATAAAAAAAAAATTCAGGTGTAAAAGTGTTTGAGGTTATTTATAGTAATATACTAATTTATAGCTATTTTTTTTTAGGCATGCACCTCAACCACTTCCAACCTCTTTCCTTGGCTGGATATTGCCCGTACTAAAAACTCCAAATACTGTAGTATTAGAGAAAGTTGGATTGGATGCTGTTATTGTAAGCTATTATCATATAATTATATTTATCGTTATACACTTTTACGAATGACCAGGCATATAAACATATTTTCTTTTTCTTTTTTATAGATGTTACAATTTTTATTGATGGGTGTCAAGTTATTTGCTTTATGTGGGTTTTTTGGAACAGTCGTATTATATCCTATTAGTCGAATGGGTGGTGATTTATTAAACTCAACAAATCCAAATGATACGCATAGAAATACATCATTATATGAAACGGTTATCACTGATCCAGCAACTTCTTCCAATTCATTTTTATGGGTATATCTTTTTTTCACTTACTTTTTTTGTTTGGCTACTTTTTATTTCACATTTTTAAATTATCGTGATTACGTTCGGTTTCGACAAGAATTCATGCTTCGAATCGGTAAAAGTATTCCTTCGCGAACAGTCCTTGTCACTGGGATTCCACCTTCTTTAAGAACGGATCAAAAATTAGCAGAATATTTTGAACAATTGGGTATTGGAGTAGTAGAATCAGTGCATATTATTAAACATGTCAGTCGATTAATGGATTTGATTAAAGAGCGAGCGAAATATCTACGTTTACTTGAAAATGCTTATACAAGATATTGGGGGAATCCTTGTAATGATCCTTCATATGATCCTGACTTTTTACTTGCTGAAGCCGAACAAGATCAGCGTCTTCGTGCATTAAGCTGGTCGGCTGCAAGCTCAATTCTACAACAACAACAGCGAAAAAAAAATCAAAACAATCCAGCAATAATATCAACTTCTCCTTCTTCCTCTTTAACCTCTTCAATCTCCTCTTTAAAATCGGATGATGAAGATGAAGATGACAACAATAGTGAAAATGAAGACGATATTAGACAGCCATTATTACCAACACATAATCACCATCATCAGCATTCGAAATTAAAACAAAAACAACATAAATTATTTTCTAAAATGAAAAAAAAGGCAAAGGAACCGCTGAGACCTCTGGCAAAAGATGGGTTTTTAGGCATGGTTGGAAAAAATGTAGATGCTATTGAATATTTTACTGAAAAATATAATCAATTGGATACTAAAGTCTTTAAAGCTCGTCGATATGGCAAGTTCTTACCTACTAGCGTTGGATTTGTCACTTTTGAAGAACCTATGAGTGCTGTAAGTATAAATGATATTAGTTATAATGATTTTTATTATTATTTATTAAAAAAAGTTGAAACGTTTATTTATCTAAATGCTAATAATATTCTTTTTCTTAATATTTTAATCCCTATTCGCATGTGTATATATATATTAGACTATCACCTCTCAAGTATTAATTGATTCTACTCCATTTAGATTAAATGCTCAACAAGCGCCCGAACCTCGAGATGTTCTTTGGGAAAATATTGCTATGCATGGTAGAGAACGATTGATTCGTAAAGGGTTAATTTTTGGTATTCAAATTCTTTTAGTGTTCTTTTGGGTCATTCCTATCTCTTTCTTTTCAGCTCTTACAAGTGAAAATTCTTTAAAATATTATTTCCCCTGGCTTATGGATTTGGCTTCTAAAAATAAAATTTTACAGCAAGTTATACAATCTTTCTTACCAACCCTTGGTGTTGTCATTTTTACGGCTTTTCTTCCTATGATTCTTCATGGTAATCCTAATAATAATACTAACAATAATAATATATAAATGAATAATGAATTATAATGCTGATACTCATATTGCCATTCTTTTTTATTTTTATTTATTATATATATATATAAATATAGCATTAAGTATTATAGAAGGTTTTCCTACACGAAGTGAAGCTGAAGAATCAACATTTAGCAAGTAAGGATAATGATATTAATAATGCTGTTTTACTTTCATTTTTTCATAACTAACAACAATTGTATAATCACATTATGTAGGCACTTTTTCTTTTTACTATTTAATGTATTGCTTGTATTTACGCTTTCAAGTACTTTATTCAAGACACTCCATGACATATTGGAAGATCCTACTCAATTGGCAAATATTTTAGCTATTAACCTACCTAAGGTTGCTCCTTTTTTTGTGAATTATATTGTAATGCATGGAATGATGTTGTAAGTGCTTATTTTTATTTTTAAGGTTTTTATTCTTTTTTAAAAAAACAGTTTAATTATGTTACTAAGCAAACTAAAATCAATTTTTCTTTTTTCTTTTTTCTATTATATATAGATTACCTATTCAACTTTTACAAATTGGTCCAGTTATATTACAGTTGTTCCATCGTGTTTTTACTTGTAGGACACCACGTGATTATGCTGAAGTGTTAGCTCCTCGTATGTATAATTATGGATGGGGATACCCAATACCAGTATTTGTCTTTGTAGTTCTTTTAGTATATTCAACAATCACTCCTCTTATATTGGTCTTTGGAGCTTTATATTTTTGTTTATCTTATCTAGTATTCAAATATCAATTACTTTATGGTAAAAACATGGCTGAATAATATGCTATTTTTTTTTTTTTTTTTTTTTTACAAGAGTATCTAGTTAATCACTCATCAATTTATTTATTTCATTTCTATGATTAGTTTATTTCCATCCTTATGAAGTAGCAGGACGTATGTGGCCATTAGTATTTTCAAGAATTATTGTTGGGTTACTTATTTTTGAAGTATTAGCAGCAGGCTTATTTGTATTGAACAAAGCATATACTTTGGCAGTACTTTGTACACCATTAGTAGGATTAACAATTCTATTTAATTTTGGTATGGATAGAGCTTATCAAAGCAGCACACAGCATATACCTATAAAATTACTATCTCAACGATTTGGACCACTTAAATCAACAGTAACAAGACCTCCTTCACCTGTATTTGCTAATGAAACAAATCCAGAGCAACCCATTACAACAACAGCAACATCAATGAATAATAATAATGCAGCATATGTTTCCATTGGTCGTAGACGAAGAGCTGTGTTGGATGAAGATGATTTTGAAGCAGAAGGAAGAAAATACACTAATTTTAAAGAACCACCTATGACATTATTGGATGGTATATTAAATACTGGTATGAAACGTTATGCTCACCCTGCTTTTCTTGGAGTACTTCCCTCATTATGGTTACCAAATAAAGCAAAAAAAAAGAATTCATTCGTTGATGCAAATGACCAAGCACCTCTTCATATCGATCCAAATGGAGTTATTCAACCTACAGAAGATGCAAATGAACCAACTATAGTCAGCAGTCCCATAGAAAATACGAATAGAGATTTATTAGCCATTAAAGAAGAAGAAGAACATGAAGAAATGGAAAGTCAACAAAATAAAGCATCGTCTAGTACTAGTCCTACTACAAAGAATCAACCTATACCCACCAGAAATATATCTCAACAACGACATGGCTCTATTAATGACATGCCTTCTGATGATGATGAGGATGATAGTTTAGAAGATGGCTTAACTTACTATCATCATCCTGAAAGAAAGTTATCTAGATCAGTAAGTAAATCGTATGGTTCTACTGGTAAACCTTAAAGAATAGTTTAATTCATAATTTATATTAATTTATATAAATGATTTTTTTTTTTTTTTTTGTTAATTTTATTTATTTTCATATAAAAAAAAAATAAAATAAAATCGTGTATTATTACCATTAATAATCATTTTATTTTTACAACTCCTTATGACCCTTATTTTATTTTTTTTTACTAAACAATATATATTTTAACCAAGTGTCATATGGAACTGTATTGACATTTTTGCTGTTTTTCCTTTTCCTTTTTTAAAAAATTTTCCCGTACGTATCCTTATTTTTAATTTTGTTTTCCTATTTAATATGATATTTTATTTTATTTCTTTTGATTTCTTTTGATTTCTTTTGATTTTCGGTTTTTTTTTTTTTTCATTTCATTTTTATTATTGTTGTTTTTGAACTATATTACCATTATTATTATTATTATTATTATTATTTACCCCTTTCTTTTTATGTTCTATTAGAATTTATTATATTATATTATTATTATTATTTATTTATTTATTTTCATTTCTCCTTTTCCTTTTTCTCTTATTTTCTTTTGGTATTTAATATCTTTTTTATTTTTTAACCTCTCTCATTTTTTATTTTTATTATTATTTTTGTAAAAAAAAGATAAAAAAAAAAACACATATACCATGACTCAAGATATATACTGTCCCAGTAAACACGACGAAAACAGTATTACTGAGCAAATTATTCATAAAGAATACGATCATTATTTAAATAATAATAAAAATAATGAAGACCAAGAAGATATTCCAACAGATGATGATGATGATAATGATGATGAAGAAGATGAAGGAGAAGAAGACGAAGAAGAAGAAGAAGAGGATGATATCGAAAGTATTATTTCATCTCCACCTAGTATTATTGACGAAAATATCGATTTTGATTTAGTTTACGCTTTACATACATTCATTGCTGTGGTAGAAGGCCAAGCTACCGTTTTTAAAGGGGATGCCTTAATATTAATGGATGATTCAAATTCTTATTGGTGGCTCATTGAAGTACTTAAAACTAGAGAATTAGGCTATATTCCTGCAGAAAATATTGAGGTATGTAAAAAAAATTAAACACCGCATTTTTTTTTTTTTTTTTTTTTTTTTTTTTTGGTTAAAAAACTTAATTTTTTTATACTCTCTCTTCATTCTTTTTTTTTATTAAACATATCTCGCACATATATAATAGACACCATTTGAACGACTAGCAAGATTAAATAAACACCGTAATGTTGAAATATCGGCACCTGGATCGAACGATCTATTACAGTCATTTAAACAAAAGAAGAATCCCAGCAAATCAGTTACTTTAGGCCCTGAAGATGAATATATGATTATGACTTTTGAAACGGAAAGCACTTCATCATACGAGGACAATGCATTCTTTATGGATTCTTTAGCAATTGATTTAATAAACTCTTCTGATCATGAGTATACAAATGATGATGATAGTAATAGTGACGATATTATTGAACAAATAACTAAAACCTCAGTCAATAATAATAATATACTTGATAGCGATGAAGAGGATGAAATGGATCATATTACAAATGAAGAACACGCGGAAATAGATGAATTTGAAGACGCCAAACCGGATTTGGATGATCATCACTTTCAACAACGACAATCTAATACAATGCACCATGATAATTTTAATCAACGTGATATGATTCATCCTACAGCAATGAATAGAGCAGCTCTCAATGATTCTAACAATATACCTATAAATAATAATAATTATGATAACAATAATAGTAATAACACTAATACTAATACTAATAATAATAATAATTATAATAATGTAAATATGGATTCAGAAACAGCAAATATAAATTATAACACAATAACAACACTCGGTAAAAGTAAACAAACCTCAGATATGGAAGAAATACGTGTATTTAAAGGCAATATACCTCATAGTTCAGAATATATGACATTTGAAATTGGAGTATCTACTACGGCAAATGAATTATTACAATTGGCAACAAAACGATTTGGTCTTGATATAGATTCTGAGACAATGGAATATTATATCAGTGTACAAGGCCCAGATGGAGGTAATGTACAAGCCTATTATTTCTATTTTTGAATGAATGTATTTATTTATAACAATATAAAGAATGATTAAATTAAGCATTCCTCTTTACTATTTCTCTCTCTCTCTCTCTCTCTCTCTCTCTTTTTTTTTTTTTTTTTTTTTTTTTTTTTTTTTTTTTTTTTTTAAAAAAAAATATATATATATATTTCATAGATGTCTACATTTTACTTTCTCAAGATAAACCGGTTCCAATTTTCCGTACACTTACAGCATCATTAACAACACCTTTACCACGATCCTCAATGGAACAACAGCAACAAATAGCAGTTACTAAAAAACGATCTAGCAACAGAAGACGATCAAGTAGTTTTAGCAGTTTTGATCAATCTTATTACAATGAAGACGCCGTGACACGTTTTTATTTACATCAAAGGATGAAACGAGGAAGAGAAGGGTTGGTCTATATTAAGGTTTGTTTATGTCCTAAAGGATCTCTCTCGCAACAAAAGGCAAAAAAGAAGAAGAAGGGAAAAGAAGTAGATCGGATGGATAAAATTATGGCAATTCAGGCTGATATGCAAGTAGGCACAGTGATCAATAATGCTTTAGAAAAGTTTCATGTACCCAATGCAACGGCTGAACACTTTTTTGGTGGCCTTGGCGATGTACGTACATTTACAAAGTATAGAATGTCTGTGCGTATTAATTATAATGATTTAGGTAAAAATGACAGATAATGAAATAAAGTATTAAAATCTTAATTGTATAAATAAAAATAAACTCAAATCGATTGCTAATAATAATGCATCCTGTACCTTATTTTTTTTTTCCTATATATAAATAGAAATGCCTTTACAAGCAACTCAAGATATATCCTCTATATTTAATGAATTACAACTTAATTGGTCTGGTGATGGTACACTCTTAATTAGTGATTTACTATTTTTACTATACCCTTCAAGTCGTAAGAAAAAGCAACGGCATATGGCTCCTATATTACACCGAAAGAATTCATCCAACCTTTCATCATTAGAGACTTTCCAACAACAGCAACAGCAACAACGAAGACCCAGTATTCTGGATATTTTAATGGATGCACCAAGTAATAATGATCAATTCTCTAATAATCATTCTCAGCAACAAGATTATCATAGTCAAGGTAAAATATTAAATATATAAAAATATGAATATAAATTCCTTTTTATTTTATTTTATTTAAATATAAATATATATAAATATATATTTAATTAATTATACATTTTAATTATATATTTTTCATATTTTACTCGTATATTTTTTATTTCTATTTTTTAACTATGTATTACTATTTGTAGATGAAGGAGTAGGAATCCTTAAACCACCCCCTAATTCAGGACAAAAAAGTTCAAGTGGTATCAAAAATGATTCCATTTTAGCTTCTTCTTCTTTAGATTCATTTCAAAATCATCAAACTTCAATTGATTCCTCTGAAAGCAATTCTTATAAACCAGCCGAAGATAAAGTGGATGATTATCTAGCCATGGATAGTACTAAAGCACATATGTATCATCATAACAAACCTAATTCTATCAAACAACAGTTCAAACGATGGGTTGGATGGGGATCTTCATCATCAAAACCAACTAAAAGAAATCAAGTTGAAAATCAAAATTACTTTTTTGCCATCCCAACAATTGAAGATGCCATTAATAAAGATTCATCCATCGTTGTCACTAAATGCAATCATGTCAATGGCACTTGCCCTATTGTTAAAAACAATCAATTAATGCATGGCTATCCTGCCACTGTTAATAGTAATGAAGCATCATCTTCTAATCATTACAGTTCTAATTTTGTAACTGAAGATTTGCCAAATGCTTCCAGTGTTGATTCTGCCATCGACAAACATACTTTACAAAAAGAAACTATACCAAGAAAAGCTTCTATTAATACGGTTGATTCCATTATCACACAACGTTCTTCTAGTATAACAAATCAAAATGAAATGGTAGTCCCATTAACCTCATCGTTATCTTCATCGTCAACTTCTACTCATTCTTCAAATAATAAAATGGTCGTAATAGATCATTCACAATCTCATCAAGAATTAAATATCAATGAAACTACTTCAAACTCAAGTTTAAAGACATCATCTATACAAACCAATATTATTACTACTAGAAGTATTGATAAAACTGAAAAGTTGGACACAATGACATCGTTTGTATCAGCATTAGATCAAGATTTTCAAAATAATGATTTGCGTACTTTATCAAATATATCGGATAAATCCTCTTTAGTTGACGGTTCTGAAACTTCCTCTATCAACAGTGAAATTGAGCATGCTATTGTTAATCAAATGGAATCGCTTGGCTGTGTTGATGATGATGATGACAGTACTACTGAAAGCGAATATGAAGGTTTGACTAATATTGGTTATCAAGCGCTAAAAAATATATCTGAAAAGAACATGAGGGAAGTATATAATACATCTAATGAATTAGATAATAATAATAATAACAGTAACAATGCCAGTGAAAATGATAACGCTATAATGGATTCAAAATCGACGGTTCATCACCATTCACCTACTACTACGTGGCAGCCTAATCACCAATCTTCTTCTTCAACATCATCAACAGAGCTTTATGTACATACATCATTGAATAATAATAATAATAATATTAATTATAATAATAATATTGAAGCCAATTATTTAGGACAACATCAACAACAACAACAACAACAACAAAAGCAAGTTCTTAATGGCAATCATGATAATCCTATTCGATCCTCCTTTCAATTACGTTCATCGCTTGATATGGATACTCTTTTATTATTAACCCATGGTGTAGAATATTTAAATCATTTGGAAAATTCTAATTGGGAAGAAAATGAATCACTTTTTAATAGTATTCATCATAACGACCCTTATGTTATTCATCCATGGAACAGTAATAAATCACATCAAAAACAAGACGATTCATTACAATTACAAAGCTCAGATCTTGATACAATAAATGAAGGTAATAATTAAAAAAAAAGAATTGTTATTATTTTTTATTTTCTCTGCTATTGATATAATAATTAATTTACTAAATTATTGTATATATTATATTTTTTTTTTTTTTTTTTATTTCTCTTCAGAAAAAGAAAAAAATAATCCTGTAATTAATACTGATGAAGTTCAAAATCAACCAAATATAAAGCAAGTAACTAAAATATCCGAGCAAAATGATACAAAGGATGGTATAGATGAGGTAAATAATAAATAAAAATCATGATGTTAAGGGGATTTATATATATTTAATTATAAGCATTATTTTTCTCATTTATTAATCCTGATTTTTATTTTAATAGGAACTGCATAGAATAATCACTACACATATTGTTTTTTAATAAATGAAATAATACAATATAATAATAATACCAACAACAACAGCAACAAATATCAAAATAATTATAATATTAAAAAAATTTTAATAACATGAATTAAATAATACATTAATATATTAAATAATACATTAATCTATTAAATAATAAAAGCCTTAATATAAAAAAATGATCTATTGATAAAAAAAATTGAAAAATTGAGGTCTAAAGATGAAATAGAGATAGTAAAATGCAAAAATGAAAATAATAATGATAATAATAGCAATAAATGCTTAAAAATATAATAACAACAGTAAAAATACAAACATCAAATACAAATATGTCATCCATCTATATCGGTCTTAACACATGAGCTTCAATATCATCATTGTCGCTATTTAAATCTTCAAAATCATCCATTAAAGCCCTTTGATCCTTAGCTATTTTTGTTCCACCCTGTCTTCTTATACGTTCTTTTCTCGTTGTCCATGCATAATCCATTAAAAATGCTATAAGTAATCCAATACTACTTCCACTTATATTAGCCAAGATGTCATACCAATCGAATGTACGATACTATATTTATAAATGAATATTTATAGAATTAAATAAATAAATAAATAAACAAATCGATCATTTATATGCATATATGCTATTGTGTTATTATGCCATTATTGCTTATATTATCACTTTATATATGTATTTATTTCTACTATACTTACTGGTAATAATCCTTGTACAAATTCACTACCAAAACTTATAACAAAGAGAATAGCAGAAGCTAAAATAAAATTCCTTCGATATGAAAGATTCCATAAATAATATAGACAGATCCCAAGTATGCAAAAAGTTGAGAAATGAAGCAATTTATCATTGATATATTCATGAACACTAATAGGCGCAAACCCAAGTATGCCCATTATACATAGTAAAAAGAAGAGTACAATAAGTACACCTACTCTCATAAAAATATATAAAAATGTGAAAGGAAATAAAAAAAAAATTCTACATAGTAGAAAGAAAAAGAAATAAGAGCCAATTAAAAATAAAAGAATATTTTAAAAAATGTAAACTCCGCATTACTTTTTTTTTCAATAACATATGATTTAAATTTTTTTTCTCTCTTTTACTTTTATTTTTTTTTTTTTCCCCTCTTAATTTTTTTTATCATATACTCTTAAGAAATATACTATCAATATGGTGAAAACAACTATTATTGCACGTGTATCAGATGGTTTACCGTTAGCTGCTAGTATGGATGATGAACAAGTAATATGAATATGGATATATAATTGTATACAAATTTTAAGAAGGTAGAATAAACCGAATAACCTTTTTATTAACATTTTTTCATCGTGGTTGTTTTTTACAGGTTGAAATGGAATTGGTTGAATATAAAAGTCATGCCAAAACTTTATTTAAAAAACTTAATTTTAATTCTGAACCAAGATGTTCTATTGAATCAGGAAACTATGTATTCCAGTAAGTTTAATATACAAATGTTATTTTAGTCGAGTCTTTTATTATTATTATTATTGTTGTTGTTATTAACCTTGCATTTATATATATGTGTGTGTGTGTGTGTGTGTGTTTTTACTATTTTTTTCAAGTTATATTATAGAGGGAAGTGTATGTTACCTGTGTATTTGTGATAGATCATATCCACGAAAACTTGCATTCAGTTATTTGGAAGAACTTTCAAAGGAATTCAATGTTAGTTATGGAAACGAAGTAGATAAACCTGGATTAAGACCTTATGCTTTTGTTAAATTTGGTAAGTTAAAGAGGGAAAAATGAAAATAATGTAAATAACAATAGTAATAATAATGAAACGATCATATTAAATGGATGAGTTATATATATATATATATATATATATATATATTATTGTTATTGAATAGACACTTTTATGCAAAAAACAAAGCGAATTTATCAAGATACTCGAACTCAAAGTAATTTGACAAAGTTGAATGAAGATTTACAGGATGTTACACGTATTATGACAAAAAATATGGAAGATTTATTATGGCGAGGGGACAGTTTAGACAGTAAGTGAAAATAAAATTCAAAAAGCTTTTATTACATTCTATTTAATATGTATGTTTTTCATTAAACTTGCATTATTATTATTATTATGATTACTTTTTGGTTTTTATTTTAGAAATGAGTCATATTTCAAGCGAATTAAAGGATAGCGCTCAAATATATAAAGATAAAGCTCGTTATCTTAACTTACAAGCATTATATCGAAAATATGGACCACCCGTTGCCATTGCTTCAGTGATATTATTTGTTATTTTATTACGTTATTATTATTTTTAAATAAAGTAAATAAAGTAAAATAAAATGATTATAAAAATAAAAAAAGTATAATAAAGTATATTTATTATGATTTTTTTTATTTCTTTTTTAAATGTATTTTATTTTATTTAGTATTTGAAACAAGTCAACCAAGAATTTACCAATGATTTTCGCCCAATTCATGCAATTTATTAAACTCCTATAAATTTTTATAAACCCTTCCCACATTTTTTTAACCTTCCCACCATTTTTTTTTTCTCTCTCTTTTTCTCTCTCTTTTCTCACTTTTATTTTATATATATATATATATTTTATATACTACCCATTTTTTTTTATTATACACTTACTCTTTTTTCCCATGGACTATAATTATGGAGATTATTTGGAACAACAAAATTATACAAGCGACGATTGTAATTCTATAGGTGAAAATACAAAATATAATAGTTATCATACAGTACCATTTCATAAAATAAAATCTCGTTTTAAATATGACCACCAACAACGTGAACCTTCCATGTCTTCTTCTTGTTCACCAAAACCTATTATGGATTATAGACAAAGGAAACCCTCAAAAAATATACCTCTCACCCCACCCCACCATTCTATCTCGCCTTTACTACCTGACTCTCCTTCTCCAAGTCAACATGTATATAAAATATATTTATATATCTACTTTTTATTTAAATATAAAATAAACTATTTCTTTTTTTTAAAATTAACTTTATTTTTTTTTTGTTATCTTATCTTTCTATTTTTTATAGTTATTACAAAAAATGACCAAAAACATCTGTCAAACTTATGAAAACTGCAATTCAAACTTTCAATATGATGCAAATAATAATCCAAAAAGAGTATTAACTAAACCAAGTAGTCCAGTAAAAAATGGTGGTTTTGATAATGAAAATTCCGATTATATATTATATGTAAATGGTGAAATTGGTGGCAAGTAAGTTTATTATTATTTTTATTTTAAAAAATAAATAAATAAATAAAATTTAAATTATTTAATGATCATATCATCACTAAAATACTTTATTTTAACCTCCCTTTTTTATATTTTCTATTTTGTTTCATTTTTTTTTTTTTTTTTTTTCTAGGTATAGAGTAATTGAATTGTTAGGAAGTGGTACTTTCGGTCAAGTTGCAAAATGTAAAAACGTATTAACCGGGGAGCTTGTTGCTATTAAAGTCATTAAAAATAAACCTGCCTATTTAAAGCAAAGTTCAATTGAAGTGGAAATTCTTAAATTGGTATGTAAACTCTAAAAAAATAATATATAAATATAAAATATATACAATAATAATAATACTATTAATAATAATGGTAATTTAAACTTGTTTTTCTTTTTTCTTTTCTTTTTTTCTTTTTTTCTTTTTTTATTCATAGTTAAATAGAGATTATGACCCTAATGATGAACATCATATCTTAAGGTTATTGGAATATTTTATGCACAAGCATCATCTATGCCTCGTCTTTGAATTATTATCTGTTAACTTATACGACTTGATCAAACAAAACTCGTTCAAAGGCCTCTCAACAAAGTTAATTCACACTTTTACAATACAAATTTTGGATGTTTTGGCCCTTTTAAAGGAAGCTAATATTATTCATTGTGACCTAAAGCCTGAAAATATTTTATTATTAAAGTACGAGTATACATTTATATATAATTCTTTATTTAAAAAAACTACAAATGTTGATAAAAATATACTTTTTCTAAATATAAATTTTGATGAATATACACTTCTTTTTTATTTATTCATCTCCTATTTAATTGACTAGCATTGATTCCCCTGTCATAAAAGTAGTGGACTTTGGTTCAGCTTGTAAAATATCACATAAAATGTATTCCTATATTCAATCAAGATTTTATCGATCACCAGAAGTTTTAATTGGGTTAAATTATACAGCAGATATTGATATGTGGTCACTGGGATGTATTGTTGCTGAGCTATTTCTTGGTCTACCTATATTTCCTGGCTCATCAGAATACAACCAATTATCGAGAATAATAGATACTTGTGGGTAAAGCTTTAATTTTTCTTTCTTAGTATATATATATTAAAGATATGCACTACACAATATACAAAAGTGATTAAAAAGAATATCATTTTTTTATTATCGTTTTTTTAATATTATAGAATGCCTCCAGATTATATGATTGACCAAGGAAAAAATGGGAATCGTTATTTTAATATAACAACAAATGAAAACAATGGGCACATGATCTATACATTAAAATCAAGACGACAATATGCCTCAGAACAAAGAAGACAAGAAAAACCTGGAAAACAATACTTCAAAACGAACGATTTAGATGATCTTATTTTGAATTATCGTATGCCAAAAGATGATATGAGCAAAGAAGATATTGATATTGGTAAAATTGATATAAATATAAACTATCTTTTATTTATTTATTTATTTGTAAATTGAACATTTTATTTATGTTTTTATTTTTTATTTTTTTATAGAAAAGGAAAATCGAATATTGCTTTTAGATTTTTTAAAACATGTATTAACGGTTGATCCAAATGAAAGACTTACACCTGAAGAAGCGTTACAACACCCGTTTATAACGCAATGTAAAGATCAAAAGCAGGATCAAGAGCAACTGCTTAAACTAGAAAAATTGTTATAATCTATATTCCATATTTAACAATAGCATCATATTCTTTCTTTTTCCCTTTTTTTCTCTCTCTATCTTTCTGTCTGTACATTATATATATAGTATTTCATAAAACATTCATAGCATTATTTATTTATTCATTTTTAATATTACCTCATGTTTTTTTATTAAGTTCAAAAATAAATACTTGCGAGGTGATATAATTTATAGCTCAGTTATTTTCTCTCACGGTATTTAGCCAATCAGATACTTTTTTATTTTAATTATCTGATTTATTAAGAAAAAAAGAAAGGTTTTTTTATTTCTTTCTTTCTTTTTTTTTTATTTCACCCATTTATATATATTTATTCATTCGTAATAGAATTATTTATTATTAATTAAAATTAACGCATAATAGAGTCGACCATGGAAAGTCAATCAACACATGGCAGCGGTTATGGATATGTCAAAAATGTTTATGCAGAAAAAAATGAACAAATGATTAAAGTTTGTGCTTATCTTGAGCAACTTGGGTTTCTTCCAAAAGAATTGGTGAAAAATGAAGTTCAGTGGTTCTACAGGTAAATATTGTTTTTTATATACTTAATATTATTAATACTCTTACTATTAAGCACTTATTTTCATTGATTAATTTTTTATTGCTATTTTTATATATCTTTTTACAAAAAATTATTATTGCTTTTATTATTATTATCGCTATTAATGTTAATATAGTAACTTGAATATAGATGATTATTATTTCGCGTTGGAATCTGTTGAAACTATTGCCAATCATATTATGTCTCTCTATGGTGCAAAAATAACGGCATACACTAATAATGATAAAGTATTAAATATTAATCTTCAAAAAGAAGCTGAGGATTCATCTGTATTTATCCACTCTTCACTTCCCGGTATATCCCAAGTTAAAGGCCCAGAACATGAAAGAAGGTAATTTTTATTATTGATGTTAGTAAAAATAATAGTTGATAAACGGCACTTTTTTTTAATATTATTATTTTTCATGGGGATATATATATTTACTTAGAATCGATGAACTTTATTTAGACGGATCAACCCCTGCTAAAGCATATCGAGTAGAATCTTTTCGATCTTCTGGGTCAACCGACCAAACTCACTCACCACCTCTTCGTAGTTATTTTATCACTAAATGTCAATTTGTCAACCCAAAACCTTCAGCTTCGGAAGAAATGGATATTCATCAAGTTTCAGACCAAATTTTCCTCAAAAAGGCCACTGAGCATACTTTAACTATTTATTCTAATGTGATGCGTAGTGCTTTACAAAGAACCGGTCCTGTCATTGAAATGTTTCAAGTTCAAGGTAGTCGCGAATGCAGACTTATTATTGGATATCGTCAAAGAAGTACAAAAAGCTTCTTTAGTGCAATGTCTGATTTGTATCATTATTATGATCTTTATTCTGTACGAAAATATGTCGGTATGTAAAAAAAAAAAAAAAAAAAAAAAGTATTTTTTCCCCTCTCTTTCGCATTATTTTATTATTTTTATTATTACTACAATTATATTATTTGTTGTCATTCTTTTTATGAAGATGTTTACAATATATTATTTATTAATATTACTATTAATATCAATATAAATTGCTTATTATATAGAACAATTTTCAAACGGCTGCACTATTATGAGTTTCTATCTTAAAGAAGTTCCAAACACAAGAACTATCCCTATTGAACGATCCATTTATCAAGTTATTAAAGAAATGTCTTTATTATACTGTTTGCCTCAGACACCTTTGCAACACTTTTTCCAAACTGGGAAATTATCTGTACAGGAAACCATTTACAGTTATGTAGTTTGGATATTTGCTCAACACTTTTTAAATCGTCTTGGAAAAGAGTACCTTAGTCTAACAGATATTTTGGATACAAGTAACCCAATTCATGAAGAAGTGTTGACCAAAATGAAGAAAAGGCTTCGTCAAGAAACATTCACACGTGAATATATCTTAGATATCATTAAACAATATCCTGACCTTATTAAACTATTATATGCCAATTTTGCTCATCATCACTATGTCAATCAACGAGAAGCCACCTTACAACCCACTATCTCTTTTCAACGTTTAGTCAATCAAGAAAATTTATCAGAGGATGAATTATATAAAAAAATAACCAACGTTACCTCCAATGCTCATGAACAACTTGTCTTTGAATCATTTTTAACGTTTAACAAACATGTACTGAAAACAAATTTTTATCAATCCACTAAAGTTGCCCTTTCTTTCCGTTTGGATCCAAAATTTTTACCTGAAATTGAATATCCTAATAAACTTTATGGTATGTTCCTTGTGGTTGGTTCTGAATTTAGGTAATTATATTTTATTATTTTTATGTATATTAAAAAAAATAGAGATAATAATAATCATTTATTTATACATACATTTACTCAATATTTATCTTCCTTTCTTTCCTTTTCCTTTCTTTTTTTTTTTTTTTTAAAAAAATAAATAAATAAATAGAGGATTTCATCTTCGTTTTCGTGATGTAGCTCGCGGTGGTATTCGTATTATACGTTCCCGTAACCGTGAAGCTTACTCTATCAATCAACGTACACTTTTTGATGAAAATTATGCATTAGCAGCTACTCAGCAACGTAAAAATAAAGATATTCCTGAAGGTGGGTCAAAGGGAACTATTTTATTAGATATTGATCAACAAGATAAGCCATTAGTCGCTTTTGAAAAATATGTGGATAGTATTTTAGATTTATTAATCGTTGGAGAAACACCAGGTATTAAAGAAAAGTTGGTGGATCGGGTAGGAAAACGTGAAATATTATTCTTTGGCCCTGATGAAGGCACAGCAGATTATATGGATTGGGCCTCTCAACATGCACGTAGAAGAGGTGCTACATTTTGGAAGGCTTTCACTACTGGTAAGAGTCAATCCCTTGGTGGTATTCCTCATGATACATATGGTATGACAACGCGATCCGTTCATCAATACGTACTTGGTATTTATCGATCGTTTGGATTAAAAGAAGAAGAATGTACAAAATTACAAACTGGTGGTCCTGATGGTGATTTAGGCTCAAATGAAATCAAAATCTCGAAAGATAAAACAATTGCTATTGTGGACGGTTCAGGTGTACTTTATGATCCAATTGGAATTGATCGTAGCGAATTAACACGTTTGGCAAACCAACGTTTGATGATCAGTAATTTTAATATGTCATTTTTATCCCCCTCTGGATTTAGAATTTTGGTTGATGAAAATAGTGTTCGTCTTCCAAATGGTACTTTTGTCGAAAATGGTTTACAGTTCCGTAATACATTCCATACAAATCCATTAGCGGCTTCAACAGTCTTTGTTCCATGTGGCGGCCGACCTGAATCAGTAGACTTAACCAATGTACATAAATTAATATTAGAAGATGGATCACCTTTATTCCAATATATTGTTGAAGGTGCCAATTTATTCTTTACACAAGAAGCCCGATTACGATTAGAAAAACAAGGAATTGTGATTTTTAAAGATGCATCAGCAAATAAAGGTGGTGTAACCTCTTCCTCATTGGAAGTACTGGCAGCTTTAGCATTTAATGACGAAGAATTTGATCAGCATATGTGTGTGAAAGGAGATCAAGTACCTGAATTTTATGAAGCTTATGTGAAAGAAGTTCAAGAAATCATTGAAAGAAATGCTCGAATAGAATTTGAAGCTTTATGGCGTGAACATAAAAAGACAAACCAACCTATATCTATTTTATCTGATGAGCTTTCCATTGCTATTGTACAACTCCAAGAACAATTACAAGAAGCAGGGTTATGGTCCAATCATTCTTTACGTCAATCTGTTCTACTTCGTGCTTTCCCTAAATTATTATTAGAAAAACTCGGGCTAGAAACTTTATTAAAACGTATTCCAGAAAATTATGTAAAGGCTATCTTTGGTGCTTATCTATCTTCTCAATTTGTTTATAAATATGGTGCTCAACCAGATCATTTTGCTTTCTTTGAATTTATGCGTCAAAACTATTATCAAAACTCAAACGATTCTAAATAAAATAAAATAAAAAAAGTGAACATTTTTTTATAGTTCGTATATATTTTATAATAAATTTTATTATTTTTATTATTGCTTTTATTACTATTTTGTTCAAAATATTAATCTATTTTTTAGTCTATTTTATTTTTTTTAATTATTACTGTTGGTTTTATTATACTAGTTTTCCATTTTAGGATTGATATCTAAGTTCTATTGTACAAATGGGTGATTCAAATTTGGATAATATATCAAAAAAAAAAAGAAAAAAAAAACTGTAATTTTTTTCATACTTTCATTTAAATACTATAAAAAATAGAATGCAATTGGATAGCATATTATTTATAGTATTCTATTCACTCATTTTATGTTCTCACAACGAAATTTATGAAAAAAAGATTAAGAGCTGTGTTGCACTTTTTTTTTTTTTTTAAAAAAAAAAAATTAAATTTCTGAGATTCTCCACTACTCTTTCACCATACCGATTTCTCTTTTTGAATGGAGGTTAATTATATGAAGTTTCCATTATAAGTATCATGTTTGATATACACCAATTGTATATTTATATATATATATGTATATAATTACACTGATTACGTTTTTAATATTAACAAAAAAAATTTAATTACACTTTTATTTTATTTTTATAAATAATTTTATTTTTTCTTTATTTTTATTTTAATTATGATTATTTTTTTATTTTCTTTTAATTAGCAAGACGAGCAGCACGTCTAGCTTGTACACCTTTTCTTAATATATCGAGTGTGCTTACAGTATCATCCCAGTTAATACAAGCATCAGTAATAGATTGACCATATGTTAAACGATGAGGACCTTCGCTAGGGATATCTTGTCTACCTTCTTGTAAATGAGATTCAATCATGACACCAGTAATATTATCACCAGTTTCTTTAGGATTAGCTAATTGATCAGCCTAAAATAAATAAACACACAAGTGTAAATAAATGAAAATGTATAAATAAATGAAGGAAAAAAAAAAATCATATGTATAGCTTTCTTTCATTTTTTTTTCCTTTTTTTTAAAAATAGATAAATAATACTTACGATATTTTGAGCTACAATAGGTTGACGTTTATGATTTTTACTACTATTACCATGACTACAATCAATCATGACATGGCTTGGTAATTTATTCTTTTCTAAAGCTTCAGCAGTCTTTTTCACATCTTCGGCTTCATAATTAGGTCCACTCTTACCACCACGTAAAATAACATGACAAGCATCATTACCTTCTGTTTGTACAATGGCTGATAATCCTTGTTTTGTAACTGATAAAAAGTGGTGACCATTACTGGCGGCTTTAATGGCATCCATAGCTACTGTAATTCCACCATCAGTACCTATAAATTAATAATATTTTATTTTTTTTAAAAAATAAAATGAATAATAATAAATAGTGATTAGTAAATATATATATACATACTCTTTTTTATTTATCTATATTATATATGGCGGTTACTATTTACCATTCTTAAAACCAACAGGACAAGATAAACCAGAAGCTAATTCACGATGAACTTGAGATTCAGTAGTTCTAGCGCCAATAGCACCCCATGATACAAGATCACCAGTGTATTGAGGAGAAATCTAAAATAGTATTACTCTATTTAGTGTTCATTCTTCTTTCTCTCCATTTATAATAGCAATGATTCTCTTTTTAAAAAATAAATAAATTACTTACAGTATCTAAGAATTCGCAACCAGTAGGAATACCCATTTCATTCTATGTACAATATTTATATATATTAGACTAATTTTAAAAAAACCTATCACATTCTACTGTTATATATGGATTAAATATCCCTATTAATTACCAAATCTAATAATAATTGACGAGAAATACGAAGACCTTTGTTGATTTCATAACTATGTAAAAGTAATAATAATTATAATAATATTCACTCTATCAATATACATCCTCCCTTTACTCTATCTTTTCGTATATATGTATAAATTTAATTGCGTTTTTATTTTTACCTATTATTAAGATAAGGATCATTGATTAAACCTTTCCAACCAACTGTAGTTCTTGGCTTTTCAAAGTAAACACGCATAATAATTAATAAATCATCTTTAGCAGTTTCGGCATATTCAATTAATCGGGTAGCTATTATAATAAATATAGAGAGTATATATATTAATAAAAGATGTATATTTATATTAATCTTTTCAAAGATCTAAGCATGTGATTCTTTTTTGATTTGGTGATTGGATCATATCTTTTTTATTTGACATAAATAAATACGTTTTTTTTTTTGTCTTACCATATTCTTTAGCGGCCTTTACATCATGAATAGAACAGGGTCCAACTACAACTAATAAACGATCGTCGCTACCTTTAATAACATTTTCAGCAGCTTTACGACCTTCAACAATAGTTTGAGCAGCTTTAAGAGTTAAAGGAATATCTTCCATAAGAATTTGTGGAGGGATCAATGGCTTAATACATTTAATACGCTTGTCATCGAGTTCGTTAAGTGCTGAAGCCATTGTGTAAATAATATAAAGTGGATTGAATGTAAGAGTAAGAAGTTGAAGAGTAGAAAAAAAATATAAATATATATATCAAAAGAAGAAAAGAAGAAAAGAGTGAAAGAGAAAAAAAATTTAGAAAATAGAAAATATATTTTAAATAAAAAACGCGGTAACAGAAAAAAAATTTTTTTTAATATATATTCACTTTTTACCTTCTGTATAGATAGTGCGAGTAGCCATGTTTTGTTATATAGATATAAAATATTTTTTTAAAAATAAAAAAAAGAGAGAGGAGAAACCGTGAATTTGGGTTTCATTGGAAACTTTTTTCTTTTTTTAGCGAATGGCGGAGATTGAGTTTAATCATGACTCACTTTGATATATATTTTTTTTTTTTTCAATAGGCCTTAATTTTTTTTTTTCATTCCAATTCTTTTTTTTTATTAAACTTTTTTTTTTTGTACTATATTAAAAAATTATGCCATATTCTTTTCATAGTCATTCAGGACAGTTTTGTCATCATGGATATGGTGAATTAGAACAAGTGGTACAACAAGCTATTAAAAAAGGATTTAAAATATACGGTTTAACAGAACATATGCCACGCTATGAATATAAAGAACTTTATCCCGAAGAAATCGAAGTATAAATATATACATATTAATAAATATATATTTATATACATAAAAAAAAAATAAGGTGCTAAACTCCTTATTACCTTTTAACTCAGCTATAATTTTTATTACTATTTACTTTACATAATAAATGAATCTTTCCTTTTATAGGCTCAATGTACACCAACCACTTTGACCGAAACATTTGATGATTATATAAAAGAAGCCAACAGGTTAAAAACCAAATACCAAGACCAAATCCAAATCATTATAGGAAGTGAATTAGAGTTTATTCATCCAGAATACAAAACTTATATTCAACAATTAAAAAAGAAATGGCAATTGGATTATGTGATTGGATCATTACATCATACTGGAGGTATACCTATAGATTATTCCCCTGAATTATATCAACAAGCTTTAACCGATCTGGCTCAAGATAATATTATTACTTTATTTGAATTATACTTTGATGAACAATGGAAAATGTTACAAACTGTACAACCTCAAGTTATTGGCCATTTTGATTTGATTCGCATTTTTGCCACCAAAGATCAATCTTTGCTAGCTTTTCAATCTTCTACTGTTTGGCAGAGAATCGAACGAAATATAGATTACATTATTGAATATGGTGGTTTATTTGAATTAAATTCAAGAGCTTGGAAAAAAGGTTTATTAGATGCTTATCCCCAACGTGA
Organism: Cunninghamella blakesleeana; assembly: GCA_017871115.1. Classification (NCBI taxonomy): domain Eukaryota; kingdom Fungi; phylum Mucoromycota; class Mucoromycetes; order Mucorales; family Cunninghamellaceae; genus Cunninghamella; species Cunninghamella blakesleeana. Next base: position 5,036,531 of record JAFCIZ010000005.1, read on the forward strand.
TATTATCAAGGTGCATGTTTATTTACTTTTTAAAAAAATTAAAAAAATTATACATAAAGGGATTGATTTGTTATATTTATGGTTATTAATATCATTATTATTATTTATACGTAGATGATTCTTGAAAAAGGTGGAAAATTAACTTTGTCGGATGATTGTCATGGACCTAATGATGTTGGTATGCATTATGATAAATTATATGGTTATTTAAAAGAATTAAATATCCAATCTATTTATTATTTAACAATGGATAACAATAATCAATTAATTGTAAAAGAACATCAAAATATATTGAATGATTCATTTTGGGATCAATTTAAAAAATAAAAAAATATTTATTTATTTTTATTTAATATATATGTAATAAATAGAATAGATAATCATAACATTAATAAAAAAAAATATCACATCATTTAAAAAAGCGAATGGGCATCCCTTTAATTTTTTTCATGCGGTTATAGTTACATCCTATTTTTCGACGTTGACCTTTTTTTTTTCCCTCCAATATCCAAACTTCACTATTATCCAAAGAAAGTGATATTCCAAATACATATATAAATCCAATAGTTCTTCATAAACCTATAATAACTATAAATAAAAGAAAAAGAAAAAAAAGAGCATACACATAATACTAACACACTCATCCAACACACATGCATATTCAACTATTTATTATTTTTTACTTTAATCACTCCATATCACTTTCTTTTATGTTTTTTCCTCTCCCTTCCTTTTTTATTTTTTATTTTTTTAAAGGTCATTTATTTATTGTCGAGGGTATTTTCACGTCGCAGGTACTAACCTTATCCGCTATTGAGGGTATGATCTCAGCCTGGTAATGCTTTACCTGGCACCCCTTTATTCCTCAGACAAAAATATGGCCTTTTTTACATTATTTAATTATTCTTTTATTATTATTATTTCACCTATCTTTACCTTTTTTATATGTTGTTATAAATAAATTAATAAATTACCTAGGATTAGTGATTAAAAAAAGTACACGTATATAATAAATAGTTGTTGATTCCTTTTCTTCAAACGGCTAATTTGTTATCATCGTAAGAAGGATTGCCCAATTTATCAGAGACAAAACCGACTTTGGAATTAAATAAACTATCAATTTCTTCCAAAGAACGACCTTTAGTTTCGGGCAACATGACGAGTGTTCCAATCAAGAGAATGGTACAGGTTCCACCAAAGAAATAATAACCACCATAAATTGTGTTATTCATAAAGATAGGCATGACAAAAGTCATAAAGATAGAAATAGCCCAATTTAAACCATAAGCCAAAGATAACCCTTTTGAACGTGTGCGTTGATTTAAAATTTCAGCAGGATAAATATATCCAATAGGGCCAAAACTATAATAATAGGCAAATTGGAAAATAAAAACCATAGCAATTACGGTATTTCGAGCATTAGTATTAGATAAGCCGAGTGTTCCTTCATCATCCATAATAGTATGATAACCTTGAAAGAGACCACCACATATGAACATACTAGCCGCCATGAAAAATGCGCCACTACTTAATGCAAGTTTACGCCCAATATGATCAATATAGATTAGTGTAAAAATACTGGCCACTAAGGATACTATATTTGAAGCGCCACTAGCTACTAAAGATACCCCGGTATCATTTAATCCTGCTTGTTTCATGATAAGTGGGGAATAATAGGTGATGGCAGTAGTTCCTATATAATGTATATATATAAAAAAATGAATATATTAATGAGTAGATATTCTCTTTTATTATTATTATTATAATTGCTTTATATATATAATTACCTGTAAAAGCGGCGCCATTGCCTACAAAAAGGGCATAAAAAGTACGACGACAGTTTGTTCCTTTAAATAATTCCATATATGTTCTATTTCCAAAAGAGCGTTCATGTTCTAATTCAGAAACAATAACATTATATTCTTCTTCTACAATAGGATCATCTAAAGATGAGCATTGATATAATTGAGCCAAGACTTGACGTGCTTCCTTCGTACGACCTTTATCAATTAACCATCTTGGACTAAAAGGCAACCAAACGGTTGTCAAGACAATCAAACAGAATCCCAAATGAATTAAAAAGGGAGCTCTCCAACTCCAATCATTTACAAGATAATTAGTACCAAATGTAACAAAATATCCTATAATGACACCAATTCCAGCTGCAACACTAAATGTAGTAATCAATCTTCCTCGAATAGCAGGTGGAGAAATTTCTGTATGCTAATGAGGAAAAAAAAAAAAAAAAAAACATGTATATGTATCTATATTAGTCATCTATAAATGATGTTTATTTATATATCATTTTATTATTGAAATTCTTACATATAAAGGGATTGCGTTTGTTAAAAAACCTTCTCCAAATCCAACAAATAATCTTCCAGCTAACATCATACCAAAATTATACCCAATTGTTTCGAGTAAACAGCCAATAGCAAATAAAGCAGCGCCTAATAAAATAGTATACTTTCTACTTATCTTATCTATTAAATAAAAATATATTTCTATCTGGTTAGATCATCCATGTAAAAATAATAATAATAAAGAGACTAATGATGTGCATATGATATAAAAATATATGTGTATATATTTACCACAAACATCTCCAGAAAATAAACCACCCAATGTAGCAGTTAATAACATTAAAGATACCAACAGACTAGAACGGTAAGTGCTATCAACGTATAAAAAACGATCAATAAAAGGCTGGACCATCATAGCAGAACTAACAGCGCCAAAATCATACCCAATACTAACAGCCCCAACAGCCGCTAAAGTAGAATACCAATATAATCCTTTGTTCATTTTAAACTTTTTAGGATCGGTTGTAGACATATTTTTTAATATGTGTATATATATATAAATATATTGAATAAAAAAAGTGAAAGAAAGAAAGAAAAATTAAATACAAGAAAAAAAAAATCATCTAAAAAATCATTTTTAAATCCAGTCCCGAGATTGCTTTTTTTTTTTTGTATTACCTTTGATTGATCGATCAATTGTGATCTCATTTTATACATTTTCTTAAATAAATCTACCTTTCCGTATCCTATACAATTCATTTATATGACTATATATATAAAATTACCCATACTATAAAGTAACATATGACCTTTATTGTTATCATTATTCCTTTTTAAAATAAGAAATGAATAACATATGGTTTTTTTTTTTTTTTTACAAGATCAATAATTGTTACACATCTATACTGAGATATAATGTTATCATCTATTTTTTTTTTTTTGTTTATGATATATATGACTGTTTAAGGACAACAATATATAATATTTAAGAATAAAAAAGATAAATTATACCCTCGAATATAAAATAACATTAATAAAAAGTGTTTTGGAGAATAATCTTTTTTTTTTTTAAAAAAAAAATGCTTCCTTTTTTTTAAAGTATTACTATTGTTATTATCATTATTACTTTTTTTTTTTAAAAAAAAAAAAAAAACCAAGTATCAAGCGAGTAGGCAGAGCGAAAAAAGAAACAGGTTTGTATGGGTGGGTTTAGAGCATAAAAAAAGTATGAGTGGCAAATAACGTAAGAAAAAGCCGTCAAAATTCTCAAGGTTCAAAAAGCGGAGTTTTATTACTATTTATTTTTTTAAAAAAATAAAATTAGCGTGTTTTTTTTTTCCTACTCTTTTATTTTTTCTCTTATATTTTTTTTTCTCTTATATATATATACACAAAATCAATTTATAAAACAATATGGTAAAACTTGAAGAAGTATCCGTTGACCAATACGAAGAAAAGATTGAAGATATTGTCAGTGATAATGAATCTGAATACAGTGATGAAGATGATTTCGATGAAGATGACGAAGACGAATCCATTTTAGATCGTCTTGCTGCTTTAAAAGATATCATTCCTTTAAAGCATCGTAACAACTTTTCTTCCGGTGTCCAATCTTTAACTTCCTGGGGAAAAACAGGAGCTACCTTTGTCGGTAAAAGTGCTTGGGTATTAACTACATCCATGTTATTATTGGTATTGCCTCTTGCTTTGGAAATTGAAAAAGAACAAGCTTTGGTGGCTTATGAACAAGAAGCTATGCAACAACAACAAGGTGCTCAACAAGTAAGTGAGATTATCGATGATGAAAAGAAAAAGTAATAATGATGAAAAAACAAACTGAATATGTAATTTTTAATTTTATTTTTTAAAAAAATAGATGATGGGTTCTCCTATGTATCCAACTGGTCAATTACCTCAACAACCTCAACAACCTCAACAAAAACAATAAACAATCATAATAATAATAAAAAAAAATAACAACATGTATGATTTTTTATTTTTTGTATATTCCAATATGAACTCCACCAATCCCAACACATATTTACTTGAAAAAATAAATAAAAAGAATAATAATCAACAAATGTTTATATAACACTCCAAGTCATCACCAGCATCATCATCCTATTCCGGTCTTTCTTCCTCTCTCTATATATTTATATATAAAAAGAACAATGTATATTTGATATTTATTATAATTCCTTTTTATTAGTATTATTATTATTATTTTTTAAATTAGATGAAAATAAAAGAAGACAAAAAAAAAAAAAGAATAATGAATGCATTCGTATTTATTATATATATTTTATTAAATGATGTCAAATGATTAAGAATAAAAGATAATATAAATAGGTATATTATATAATTATATTTACAAAAGAAAATTATTTATGACAAATGATTGTAAAAAGAAGAGATAGCACAATAGATAAGGAAACGGAATAAAATACGGAACTATGTGAAAAAAGTAAAAAGAGAAAGGAGGAAGAGAGGAAAGAAGGAGAAGTGGGGGGAGAGAGAGAGAGAGGAGAGAGTTACAAAAAAGAAAATAATAATAATAATTAAAGGGGGGGGGGAGAGGGATGAATGAACGGTGCTAATATATATATTAATTATTTAAACTAAATACAGTATTTTAAAGGGCTTGGTTGACAAGGTAAAAATGGGTCATTTCTTTCTAATAAAACAGCCCTAGGGCGTAAAGGTGAAATGATTTTATTAGCACGCATCATATTAACTTCAGCAACAATCATACGTAAATGATCTGGATTGGCACGTAAAGAGCGAACATGATAAGGTGGTGGTGGGAAATATATATCGTTAGTATTCGCCGTAGGTAAAGTTATTGTATCATCAACCTCAGGTGGAGTCATCCATGTTAAAGAGTTAGTAGAGGTATCTACAAGAAAGGACTGGAACTGTCGGAAAGTTTCTAATAGGCTATTTTTTTTATTATTATGTTGTATTATTTCTTCTTCTATGGATGTAGCTAATTCTAATTTGGATGATAAAGATTCAATTAATTCGTCATTAACGATGGTATCAGTTGGAGATATAGGTGATAGTATATCTGAAAAACAAGAAGAAGAAGAAGATGTGGAAGATGTGGAGGATGATAAAGATAGAGAAGAAGAAGTGGAAAGCGGTGATGCACATTCAAAGAAGGTATGACTTAAACTATCCAGAGATGATGAGGAAGTGTAGGTGTTTTTAGATGCGTCATACCGTGAAGGTGGCACACTAATAGGCGATGTAATGATTAATGGAGATAGAGGTTCGACGTCAGATGATGTAGTAATAGATACTGGTAAAGAGCCTTGTATAGATGATTTTCTTCTTTGTGGTTGATGATGATTTTTTTGCTGTAATTTAAAAATATCTAATATTGACGTAAGCATTATAATTATGATTAAGTATATAAATTATATATATATATATATATATAGTTATATTTTAAAAAGAAAAATGAATAAACGAATAAATGTACTTTTTTTTTACAAGAGTAAATGTAAAGAGGTTAATTTTTTTTAATGTAAAAAAAATTAAACAATTAAAAATAAGCAGTAAAGTAATATAAAAAAAAAGAAAAGAAAGAAAGAAAAGGAAGAGAAGGAAAAAAAAAAAAAAAAAAATCAGAACAATGGAAAAAAGAGATGCTATATATATAAAAAAGAGAAAAAAAAAAAAGCACGGGTATATAATTTTGGGATTACTTAAAAAGGCAAACTTTTCTGTTATCAAAACCAATGACTTTCATTATCTCATCCTGAAAAAGTAAAATAATTCTATCAAAAAAGCTTTTTTTTATCAACAGATAGAATTTCCTTTCATTCCCCCCCTTTTTTTTAAATCTCCATCGTTATATAAACACCACTTTTTACTAAAGCCGACATTTTTTACCTTTTTTTGTGATTTTATTTTATTTACTTTCCTTATTTGAAGTATTTTTCACACGAAAGGAAATACCATCTTTATTATACTTGTTTATAATAATTTGATAATAAATAAATAAAATAACCATTCTGTCGTACAAAAAATAATGAAGAATATAATAACTAATGTTAAAGATTAAACAAGCATATAAGTCAAGAATGATCATATATGATTTTGTAATTTATTTTTTTAGTACGTAACTGAAATATCAAGGTTTTTTTTTTTTTTATATTATTATTTGGAATAATGATTATTAGAGGTTATGATGTCATGAATGAGATCAGATGTACAAAAAAAAAAAAAAGGTTCTTGAATTCTAATTGACAAGCTATTAATGAAAAAAAAAAAAGAATGAATAAATGGTGGTGGATGATCTCAGTTACCGTTATTATATTCTATTTAGATAATTGATCATTTATTTTTCTTTTTCTTTTCCCACAAATATGCCAGAGATGCCGACGGTAAAAGCCACACCACCCCATAATTTGATTTTTCGGTTTTTTCAATCATTATTTTTTTCTTTCTTTCCTTATTCTCTTTCTTTCCCTTTTCCCTTTTTATATATAAAACATCATTTTTTCTTTTATTTTTTAAAAAATAGTATACATATAATAATATGCAAAGTTAAATTGAATTAGTATAAGAATTCAATTCAGATAAAGTATTCAACCCCGCATTTTTTTTTTTTTTTTGATATAGTTAAAGGCATAAATGAGTTTCATCTTTTTTTTTTCTTTTTTTTCTTTCATCTTTTTTTTTTTTTTTTTTTTTTGATGGGGGTACTGGACGGGAAGGGTATTGCATTATTATTATTATTATTATTTAAAAGTAAAAACCTTAAACATCAAAACCAAAGTTTATAAAGAATGTTTGTTGATAAAGAAACCTATATAGTGCTTTTAGTACTGAGGTAGGGGGAAAAAACACATTTTTCGTTTTTTTTTTTAAAAAAATCACATAGTCAGTAGTATAAAGTAATATATAAAGTTTGAATAAAAAAGTATGTGCAAGTGTATGGGAAAATAAATAGAGTTCTCTATTTTATTTTAACATGTTTTTTATTAATCAAAATATTTTAAAATTGGGTGAGAGAAAATAAAAAAAATAACCTTGGGTGAATTAAATATTCTTTTAGTAAAAAATGGATTTATTAACCAATCAAATTAAAAGAAAAGAACAGAAAAAAAAAATCTTGCTCAAATATATAAACTATCAAAATAAATGATTAGTTTATATTATATTAGAATGTCTTTTTTATTGGTGAATATAAAGTAATAACAACATTATAAAAATGTTTCAAATAGGTGCATACATGTTGAGAGTATGTATTTATATATATTTTAGACATGTCAAATTTTCTACTTGGCCGGCACGTGAGCCGTTCTGACACACTTTCTGGATAATTTTTTAAAACTCCTCCGCCGTCATATTTTTGAATTTTTTTCGTCATTGTTATTTTTTCCTTTTTCTTTCTTTTCCTTTTCTTTTTCTATAAACAAAAAAAAGTTGGAACTTTTACATCAAGCTCACTTACATTCATCCATACACTTTATAATATAGTTATAATTATAAATATTTTTTTATTTATAAATATATTATAAATAAAAAATAAGTTATATATTATAATAAAAAGGAAATAGTTTATTTTAAAGACAAGTTAAAAAAAAAAAAAGCAACCTCTTCTTTTTTTTAAATTCTTTATATTTTGCAAGCCCATCTATCCACTTTACTTTCTTTTTTTCTAGTTGTTTAGGGCGTTTTTAGGTATTTATCTATTTATATACTATGAAATCATTTTTATTTTCATTTAATCAATCAATCAATCAATCAATCGATATATTTATTCATACTCTATATTATATTATTATTATTATTATTATTAATAATAATAATTATGATTTTTTTTTATTCTAGAAAAAAACGCTCGCTGGAAAATATATTAGCACTGGACAATACACTCATAATCTTTCTTTTCTCTTCCAACTCCATCTTATCCAAGGCTACCAAGGAAAGCAATTTCGCTTTTAGTAGTAGTAGTAGTAGTATAAATAGTAGTAGTAGTAGTAGTAGTAATAACAATAATAATAGTAATAATAGTAATATAATTTCACCATGATTATTGTCAAACAACTTAAAAAGAATATATCCATACCTCTTGAAACTTTCCCTATCGGCTTGAATGGTAACAAGACTTCTTCTTCTCCTTCTATTTCATCCACTTTACCACCGTCTAGTGAAACCGACATTAAAGATGCAAATTCAATCACTTTATCTAAAAGATCTGGTAAGTTGAGATGGAAATTAATTATTAAATCTAATAATAGAAAGTAACCATGTAGATATATTAGTATTAATAATAATCATCACCATTCCCCTTTTCTATTATTATTATTATTATTATTAGATGGTGATTTTATTAATACTGTGTTTCCTACAAACTCTAATATAAACAAGATTGATGAAATTCTCTCCATTGTTACTACTACTTCACCTGGTCTTACTTATCAGCAACGAACTCTTCAATGTCAAGCATTTATTTACAATGAAACCATTTTTCTTTCTTCCCCTTTTATAGGTAATCATTCGGGTCGTTCGGTAAATTGGAGATCAGGCGAATTTCAAGCATGGTAAATATATAAATCTTTTATATATGAAATTTGATGGTTTACTATTATATGATGATTAATATTTTTTTATTTTTATTTTAAAAAAAAACTCTAGTATTAATCACTTGATTGAAATGGCAGAAAGTAAAGCAAATTGCAATGCAATGATTGTAGCTATTGACAAACAAGATACTAATGAATGTAAGTCTTTTTTTTTTTTTGTATCATTTCATTGATATTGATGTAATATATAATTAACTCGATATATACATATTTATATTTATAGTAAATACTATTTTACGTGCTTTTATGTATCTTGGTTTTGAAATGGTGAATCCTTCTATTTATAATCACGATTCTTCTTATATCTTAGTTGGTTATGAATTTTAATATTTATATAAATACTTTTGTATTTATATAAATATATTAATTTTATTTAATATCATGTATAAATTTATACATAATATATTTATTTATTATAATTTTTTTTTTAATCTCGATTTTTTTTTGTATTTAAAAAAATAAATATTAATAAAAATCAACTTTATTGCTTTGTCAACAGAATAGATAAAAAATCAGACACCTAAAAAAACAACTTTTGGGGGAGTTTCAAGTGTGTTTATTTAATTTTTTTTTCGCAATTTTTTTTTTTTTTTCTTCTTTCTCTTTACCACTCCTTTATATATATATATATATATATATATATTAATATAACTCCTTTCTACTTATAAGACCTATTTTGGTTTTTATTTTTATTTTATCCTATTCTTTTATTTCTTTTCTTTTGAATCTTTCTTTTAAAAATAAATAAATATATATCATGAAGATTACTATTACTTCGCGTAATCCTAAATCCACAAAGTTTCCTCTTACTTTAGAATTAAACGGAGACCCCAGCTCTTTAAAGTTAAGTGATATTAACGCGGCTATTCATAAAAAGTTCCCAACCTATACACCTGAAAGACAACGTATTACTACCGAAGATAAAAAGTCTTTGGATAGTGAAAAAACTTTGGCTGAATTAGGTTTAGTTGACGGTGCTACTCTTCAATTCAAAGATCTTGGTAAGAAAAAAAAGAAAAAAACATACATGGAAAATAAAAAAGATATATATACATATAAATATAAAGAAAGAGAAAGAGAAAGAGAATAGATAAAAAGATAATATATAGTTAAAACAATAACGGAATATTATTATTCTTTTATTTATTTATTTTTCTTTTCGTTTCATATATATCCAACTGTTTATTTATTTATAATTTATTTTTATATATACATAGGTCCTCAAATTGGCTGGCGTACTGTCTTTTTAATTGAATATGCTGGTCCTATTTTAATCCATCCACTCTTTTATTTCTTTCAACATACAATTTATCGTGGTGGAAGTTTTGAACATTCTCCTATGCAAAAATGGACTTTTGCTTTGGTGATTCTTCATTTCTTGAAACGTGAATTGGAAACCCTCTTTGTTCATCGTTTCTCTCATGGTACCATGCCTTTCTTTAATGTCTTTAAAAACTCTGCTCATTATTGGTTCTTATCTGGTATTAATTTAGCCTTTTGGGTTTATGGTCCTTGGTTTTCTCAAGGTCAAAAATTATCTGTTCGTAGTGATGTCTGGCTTTATGGATGTGTTGCTGTTTGGGCTGTAAGTATATAGTATATATATATAAAGGATTTTTTATTTTTATTTTTTTAAATAATAATAATCATATTAATATGAGAATAATATTATATACATATATCAAACTCACTATTCATTTTTAAATATATATATATATATTTATATATATTATAGTGGGCTGAATTTTCTAATTTACTTACTCATATCACTTTACGTAATTTAAGACCTGCTGGTACACGTCGTCGTGCTATCCCTTATGGTTATGGCTTTGATTTAGTCTCTTGCCCTAACTATTTCTTTGAAACCATGGCTTGGACTGCTGTATGCTTTTTAACTACAAGTTGGAGTGGTAAGTAGATGATAATGATAATCATACGTATTAAAAAGATTAATAGTTTGATGGGTTTATAATAACCATTATTACTTCTTTATGATCTTTTAGCTTTCCTCTTCAATATTGTTGCTACTGGTCAAATGTACTTATGGGCTGTTAAAAAACATAAGAATTACAGAAAAGAATTCACCAACTATCCTCGTAACAGAAGAGCTATGTTCCCTTTTGTTGCTTAATTTCAGTTTTTTAAATATATTTTACGTATATTTCAATTTCTCTTTACTGCTTAATAAAATCTGCATTATTCTTTTTTTTTAAAAAAAAAAACTTTTAAATTCCGAAAATAAACCAAAATCTTATTGATTATGTTTTTAACTATTTTCATGTATACTGTTTATTCATATTATTATTTAATAGAACGTAATAAAGGCATAAATATATTACGCGTATTAATACTGTTGATTTTTTATAATTACATTTGCTATTGGTAATTTTTACAAAAATAACATAATCCATCCAGAACATAAATAATAATCTTTTTCTTTTTGAAAAATAATTCAAAATATACATAAGAATATAGAACATATATTAATAATAATAAAATATAAAAAGAATGAATAGCCAAAGTATAACTTATAAAATAGTATAAAAGTCTGTATATGATAATATCCTACTTTTTATTCAGGCAAAAAAAATCGGAACTTGAAATATATATATAAATATATATTTTGTTAATTTTTTTTTTTTCTTTTTCATTCTTTTACTTTATTTATTAAAACAGAATTGGTCATTCATAATGGTTAGAGCAATTTCTATTGCTCTTTCTATTATTGCTACTGCTGCCTTAGTAAAAAGTAATGAACATCCCTCTCCTCCCGTGGAATTAAGTTTGATTACGCCTTGGGTCGCTTCCGATTCTCTTATAGAAATCGCGTAAGTTCTTAAAATAATATATATGTATACCATTAAAAAAAAAAAAAAAAAGTATATACAAGAAAATAATTATAGAGATGAACCGTTAATTTATTTATAAATATATCCTTACACATATCCTTTTCTTTTAGAGAAACTTTTGGAAAACAACATGATAATGTTATTGAATATATATCAGACCTTCTTACTATTACATCTTCAGAACCCCATCTTCAATATAAAGAAGCTTTAGAATTAGCAAAGAAATATTTAGATACAGAACAGCTAGACATTTTAAAGTTACAGCTTTCCACTCATTCAGCTGCACCTATTATAGAAGCACATCATCAATACTACAATCAAATTGTTCTTCCTACTATTACCAACTATGATCCCGACTGTAAAGTATGGGCACAAGTAGGTTCTTATCAAGCTTGTACTTTAAATGATCTTCAACACTATTTGGCATCCATGAATTTTGAAAAAAAACAAGGCCATACCAAATTAGAACATATCTATTGTCCTCAGTCTTGCCACCAAGATCTACCACAGGTTAATGTTTATACTTCTTCGATCGGTCCTGAATTTAATGCTTTTCATCAATATCTTTTGAATACAATTCAAGAACAAGGATCACTTAAATATTCACTTCGTTTTAAACCTTCTTCTTCTCATCAACAACAGCAACATGGTCATCCACTTTATCTGACAGGTTATGGGGTAGAGTTGACATTGAAAAATACGGATTATCTTGTCATTGATGATCGAACAACAAAGGAAAATATAGAAGATAAAACTAAAGCCGATTCATCACCCATTTCTAATCAATCATTGAAATATAATAATAAAAAAGGAAATCAAGTATTATTTGAATCGAATCAAGTGCCAACTATTGAACCTTTAACACAGGATGAAATTAAACGTAAGTAAGCCATGTATTAAAATACTAACAATGGGATTAAGACTATGAATAAGAATAAAAATAATAATTAGGATAATAAAATTAACATATGTGTTTATTTCCTATTAAAAAATATAGCACTTGGCTTGCAAGCGACTCAGTTCATTGTATCGTCAGAAAATCCATTGTCAGCATTAACTCATTTATCTCAAGATTTTCCAAAATATGCTAAAAAAATGACGACTATTGAAATAGATAAAGATTTGGAACAAGAAATAGCCTTCAACCAACATCATTATGTACAAGCTGGTACTAATGTTTTATGGATAAATGGGATCAAATTAGAAGACGATGAAGTGAATCCATTTTTGTAAGCCTATATAAAAAGAAAAATAGTATGAAGAAATGGGATTTTTTTTTTCTTGACCAAGCTCATAAATATATTCCTCCTATTCCTCTTTTTTTTTTTTTTTTCTTGTAATTATAATCATTATTATATAGCTTATCCCGTGCTTTACAAAAAGAAAAATCTCTATTAAAATCATTAGTTCAGCTTGGTGGCAATAGAAAACAAGCGTTAGACTTATTATCTAGTAATTTACTTGCAGCTGATTCATCAAACAAAGAGCAAGAAGCTATACAAGGAGTGTATGATGTACGTGATAAATCGGACGAACCTTCAGTTATATGGTGGAATGATATTGAAACTGATTCTAAATATAAACAATGGAGTTCTGATTTAACAGGTGTAAGTAACAGAAATATTGTTAGTTCTTAAAGATTAGATACTAATTTTTAATGTACATCTTCTTTTCTTTTTATATAGTTATTAAGACCAACCTATCCTGGACAACTACGACCTATTCGACGAAACTTATTTAATCTTATTTTTGTAGAAGATTTAGCAAATCTCAAATCGCTTCAGCGTCTAACTAACGATGTAAAAAATATGGTAAGACAAGGTACACCTCTTCGATTTGGTCTACTTACGTATCTTGGTGAATACAATAGCCCTTGTAAGTATTTGATATAGCTACTATTTTTTTATATAATTGTATGCTTATAGAATACACCTTCATTTTTTACTCATTTTATATTTTAGCTTCACTTGCATCAAAGGCTTTAAGGTATTTTGAAAATCAACACGGAAAGCTTACAGCTATGACATTTTTGGAAGAGGTAAAATAAAAATAAATATAAAAAGTAAATATTTTTGATGATCTTATACTAAAAAAAATGTATTATTTTTTATTTTAATAGATTGCGAATGAATTATCCTCTAAAGGTGAAAGTTATGCAACAGAAGAAATTATATCAACAGCTTTTAATAATGCACAAGCATCTATAACAAAATCCAAGACTCATGAAAAATTACAATGGTCAGATATTAAAGAATTAAAACATTCAACTAGCGTAGAAGATTTATTAAAACGTATGGGATTACAACAATTAAATAAAGATGATGGCGTTCTTTTCCTTAATGGTCAATATTTGGAATACAATGATGAAAATGTAAGCAATCATATTTGTAATAATAGCTTTTTTTTAGAAAAAAAAATTCAAAATTATAACGCTAATTATGTATATATATATCATTTTTTAATAGCCATGGAGTCGTGTTTTAATGGGAGCTATAAACTTACAAACTCATATTTTAGCTAAAAGTGTAGGTTTTTATCGTTATATATGCATAAATATATATATATATATATATATATATGTGTGTGTGTGTGTTCATTTATATATGTAAATTTATATCCTAACTCTCTATCTTTATATATATTAGGTATATATGGGAGAACTTCATGACAATGATAATGTTTACGACTTCCTTTTAAATCAAAATTATGTATCTTCATCAAGAAATCCTTACATTGCTATTACTGAAAACAAACCTTTAACAATGCTTGATTTTAGTAATGAAATTAACAGTGATATCTCTAATCAAATTCCATACTATCACAATGGTAATATATATATATATAAACTAATATAATAAAATACTGAATCATTGAAATATTATTATATATAAATAATACAGTATGTTTATATCTAACCCATATTTATATGCATATACTATAGGTAAAAACAGTACAATTACCACAAATTTATGGGTTGTTGGAAACATGAATGCTCCTTCTGGTATTAAGTTGGCTTTAAATGCTATAGAATATATTGTAAGTTTGGAAATGTATTCACTTATATAAATATAATTTTATAATATTAAAGAATGACTGGTCTCTTAATTATTTTTTATTTTTTTTTGCTACTCTTTGCCTTTATAGGAAAGTAATGAAGAAGTTCGTTTATCTATTATTCACTCTCCTTCAAATGAACCTCCTGTAGAAAATCAATCTCAATTTTCAGAAATACTTTATCAAGCCCTATATGTAAACAACGTTGATTTAGAAACTTTAAAATCCATTTTAAATGCAGAATTACAACATTGGCAAGATTATAAAAATGAGAATATTCAATTCAATAAAAATTCAGAAATTAAACCATTAGCACCAGGCTCACCTATTGTTGAATCCAGTACAAAAAAAAATGCAGAAAATCAATGGATCTCATTATCAAGTGTATTTTATTATGAAGAAAATGATCAAAAGTTAAGACATCTTTCAAGTGGAAATGGTCTAGTCATTAACGGACGGGTAATATAAATAAAACTGTTATATACATCTAAACTGTATATACTAACTATTGCTATTATTATATTTATTCATATATTTATTTCCATTTTTTTTTTTTTTTAAAAAAAAAAAAAAAAAAATAGGTAATTGGACCATTTGATGACGATGTTGAATTTAATTTTGATGATTTTACTCAATTATGGGAATTAGAAAATGAGGACCGTATAACACCAATGGTAGAAGCTTTAAAACAAGTTAATTGGCCAATCTCTTCTAATGTCAAAGATAACAGTCTTCCTAATATCATTACCAATATTAGATCTATCTTAGAAAAAAATAAAAGCAACAATGAACGCAATATTTTATTAAGTCAAGAGAGCGATCCTACTCGTGAAAAATATTATGAAAAGTTAATTGATAAACATAGTCGTATTCATATTGATAAACATAGCAGCAGTGATAGTGATGGTGCATATGCTGAAGTCGTTGTTTTACTTGATCCTCTCAGCGAGAAAGCACAAAAATGGTCGGTAATATTGAATGTCTTATCTGAATTGAAAGGTGTAACAGTAGATATTTATTTAAATCCTCAACCTCGTCTTGAAGAGCTTCCTCTTAAACGATTTTACAGATATGTTTTAGATTTTGGATGGCAATTTGATGAAGAAGAATATGATCATCGTCAACGTATTCCAACAGCTTATTTTGATGATTTACCCGTTGATGTACTTTATACCCTTGGTGTAGAAACAATTGAACCATGGCATGTTACCGTTAGAGAAGCTAACGTAGATCTTGATAATATTCAACTTGCCTCATTAATGAAAAAAGATCCATTATTTATACAAAAAGGTGGTGTTTCAGCTGTATATGAGTTGGAAAGAATATTAATAGAAGGGCATTGTGTAGATGGGCAACATCCTCCACGTGGACTACAATTTGTTCTTGGTACGGAATCACAACCTGCTACTACTGATACCATTGTCATGGCCAATCTCGGTTATTTTCAATTGAAAGCCCAGCCTGGTATTTGGCAATTACAATTACGACCTGGACGATCAAGTGAAGTTTATAAAGTTGAAAGCATTGGTTTGGAAGGAAAATGGGTCAAGTCATCACCATCTGAAAAAGTAGGAAATGAAAAGGCTACCACTTCTACTAGTCAAATTATTTTAGATAGCTTTGAAGGATTAAGATTATTTGTTTCTGTCAAAAAGAATCATGATATGGAAAATGAAGATGTGCTAGAAACTGGTTCTACTCAAGATCATGGAAAAGAAGGTATCTTTTCAGCCATTACACAAAAGTAAGTAATTAGTATAAATACAAATTATATATCTTTTTTTTAGAAAAAAAAATTTTGCGTTCAATTTTATTCATTCCTTCTCTTTTTCTATTTTTTTTCTTTCTTTCAAATTTTCTAATTAGAATATTCGGCAAAAAAGATGATAGCTCAAAACCATTAATCACTAAAAAACCTCAAGCTGATATCAATATTTTTTCAGTTGCTTCTGGACATTTATATGAACGCTTTTTAGCAATTATGATGGCTTCTGTTATGGAACATACAGATAGCTCAGTCAAGTTTTGGTTCATTGAAAACTTTTTATCACCATCGTTCAAGGTAAATATTCACAAATATACATATACCATTAATGCAATAAAAGGTATACTTTTTAACAAACTAATTTTAACATAATATATATATATATATAATTAGGATTTCGTACCAGAATTATCAAAGAAATTTGGTTTTGAATATGAAATGGTTACATATAAATGGCCCTCATGGTTGAATGCGCAAAAAGAAAAGCAACGTACTATATGGGGCTATAAAATTTTATTTTTGGATGTACTTTTCCCATTGGATTTAGACAAAGTCATATTTGTTGATGCTGATCAGGTAAATTAAATTAAATTAAATTAAATTTAAATAAATAAATAAATAAAATAAAAATATATTTATAATTAATCAATTTAATTTTTTTTATTTGGTTATTAAAAAAAATAGATTGTGCGTACTGATTTACAAGAGTTAGTAGATCTTGATTTACATGGAGCACCATATGGTTATACACCATTCTGTAGTGATCGGCATGAAATGGATGGGTTCCGATTTTGGAATCAAGGCTATTGGAAAGAGCATTTAAGAGGAAGACCTTACCATATTAGGTATAGTAGTAAATAATTATCATTGTTAGTTTTAAAGAAGTATAATGATAAAAAAAAAAAGGTTTTAACCATATATATTTTTTTAGTGCATTATATGTAGTTGACTTAGTACGATTTAGACAATTAGCAGCAGGTGATCGTCTACGTGCTCAATACCAACAACTTAGTGCTGATCCACATTCTTTAGCCAATTTAGATCAAGATTTACCTAACAATATGATTCATTCAGTGCCTATTTATTCTTTACCTCAAGAATGGTTATGGTGTGAAACTTGGTGTAGCGATGAAAGCTTGAAAAAAGCCAAAACTATTGACTTGGTAATAATTAAAATAAACTAATTAAAAAAAAGATTATCATTTTACATTTTTTTGACAATGAATTAATTAAAAAATAATGCTTTATTTTATTTTAAAAAAAATATATAGTGTAACAATCCATTAACAAAAGAACCAAAATTAGATCGAGCTCGCCGACAAGTACCAGAATGGGAAGCATATGATACGAAAATTGAAACCATTCGACAGCAATTTATACATAATCAACAACAAAAACACGATGAACAAAAAGATGATACAATTAAAACACCAACACCAGAACCTTCCAATTTTGAACATATAAAGGATGAATTATAATATACTTTTAAATAATTTTTTTTCTTTTTCTTTTTTTTTTTTGTTTTATTAAATTTATTTATTTATTTTTGAACAATAAAAAACAAATTTAGTTTAAACTTTTCCCAATGCATGGATTTAAACATACAAAATAACGAGTAAATAAAAAGGGTACCGCACTAGCAACTAATGTTTGCATTTATTAAAAATAAAAATAAAAATGGAATCAGAAAGATATACTCGCCATAAAAATAAAACATAATAGCATGTTATACAAAGTTTAATACAAGAGCAGATGAGGGTACTAAGTCTAAAAAATAAAAAACAGAAAAAATATTAAACAAATGATATTTATCATATTAATCACATTATTTGGCTATATATTTGTATAGTTATCTTACTTAATTCTTTTAGTGTTTTTTGTTGATCATCATCACCAAAGGTTTTTCTAATTATTGATTGAAAAATAAATATTTAGATAACTATTATTTTGAAAAGAAAAAAAAAATATCCACTAACATCTTAAAATTTTTTTAAAAAAACTTTTTACCTTGGAAAAGTAGTAGAAAGTGTAAATGGATTAATACAACCTGAATTATTTTTCAAATAATCCACGACATCAGCCAAAGTTGAATCTGCTGGGAAGGTATTTGTAACGGGTGCTACACCTGGAATACGAATCTAAAAAATAGTTGAATATAAATACAATAATTGAATAAAGATTAACAATGACATATGATTCTTGTTTATTGTTTTGTATTATTTAAGAGAAACATACCTGTAATCGAGCATCGGTATAATCCGAAGATTTAATTGGTTTATTGACACTAGCAGCAGAAGTAGCTGTAGTATTAGGTATTGATGATTGACCTTCAGCTTGTCTTTTAGCAGCTTCACGCTAGAATAAGTAAATTAATAATGTGAATAACTACCATCAAATACTACTTTTTCTATTTTTTTTATTATACCATTATTTATAATATTATATTTTAATTACCTTAGCTTGGCGTTCCAATTTATCTTGTTCAATTTGAGCTTTAATTTTAGCTTTAGCTATACGATCCATTTCTTTTTCCTTTTTTTTTGCTTCAAATGCCTTTTTAATTTCTTTAGATTCCAATTCTTCTTTTACTGCAGTCAAGTCTTGGCCAGCTTTACGACGAATTCTTTCCGCTTGTTTTTGTTCTTCTATACTTTCTTTGGCTTGGAGGGCTCTTTTTTCTGCTAATCTTGCTTTAAGTTCTGCCAATTTTTGTTTTTTTTCTTCTTCTGTCAAAGGTTTAATCACTTCAGTACTTTCAGAAAAATCCTGATGTTCAGTTTTCATAGCATGTCGTTGAGCAGAAGCAGCTTTATATGTATTATATAAATAATAGTAGTAAAAAATTAAAATAAAATAAGGGATGATCAGTTTTTTTTTTTTCTCATACACCCTTTTTTTTATCTAACCAATATGTCTCATCATCATTCACATTATTATTATTATTATTATTATTATCCTTTATCTAGTTTAATTCCCTCTGTCAACTTACCATCTCTAAATAACTTTTTACACTCATTACATATTAAACTTTGAGCTGTTTGTTCACCATCCTTAATTTCACCTAAATCATAAAATAGATATATTTGTTTTTTTATTAATAATGCTAATTATAGTAAATTTATGCACCACAATCCCTTTTTTTTTTTTACCCTCTTCATTCTCTGTTTTCATAGTTGCTGTTGCTGTTGTATCAGCTAAAGATTGTCCCTTATTTTCTTCTTCTTCAGGTTCATCAGTGACTTCGGGATGATTAAGAAGCCTATTAGATTATTATCATCATCGATGATTAAATCAGAATACCAAGAGAAAAAAATAATAATGATAATATAAGAAAAGTAGAACAGCCAAGAATTTTTTTATTTTTGTGATATGACGCGTCGTTTGAAAATAATAATAATAACCAAAAAAGTAGAAAAGTATCCGTTTTTTTCTATATCTTACCAATCCATTGCAGGTTGAAGGCCAGCTCCATTGACGGCTTTCCAGGCTTTTAAACTATTCAAAAAGAGAAAAAAAAAGAAAGAAAAAAGTAGTTTGATGAGTTTAGTGACATGAGGATAAAATAAAAATGTAAAATGAACATAAAAAAAACTTGATCAGTTTATTAATCTATTATATATATATATACATATATTTATAAATAATGAGTATAATGGTATAATAAAATAAATATATTAAATTTACACTTTGCCACGAGAAAATCCCATTTCCACTAAAGTATCAATATCACCGGACATTATAAATTATTATTATTATTATTATTAAAGTTTTACGTATAATTTTTCAACTACGTAAAAAAAAGAAAGAAAAAGGGTTTTTATTTTTAAAAAAATTTGACTTAATATAAAAAGAAAGCTCCGATTTCTAATTCTTTTTTTAGATTTTGAGAATAATAATATAATAAAATAAATATCTTATAACAATAGTGTTAAAAATTATAGTAAAGAAATTAAAATCAATAAACCATTATTTTTAAAGTTTTAGGATAAAAGTTAAGTTTAACTATATAATGATAAAACTAGTACAACTACTACGTAGTTTATTACGTCGTTTTTTTTTTTTATGGATGTCATATTTTTAGTAAATGCTGATTTTAAAATACCGATCAAAAAAAATTAAAATTTAAAAAGGCATATGAATATTTAAGTTTTTTTTTTTTTTCTTTCTTCCTTCTATCTTTTTTTTTTGTTTTTCTTTTTTTTTTAATAAAAAAAAATAATAATAAAAATAATATAGATATATATTATATGAACATAAAAAAGAAATATTTATATTAATAATGTCACAAAAACCACCACCATCATCTACTAATACAAGTAGTAAATCTATACCAACTTCATCTCAAGAAAAGAAACTACGAACGATACCACCACTTGTTTTATTATCCTTTGCTCTACTACATTCACAAGTGTATTGGTTATATTCTGTTATTTATCATATATGCAATAATATACCTGATCGTCCTTTAGACTTGTCTTTTGATGATTCTTTTTTACCTTCTTTACAGTCTGGTAGAGCTCGTGCTCTTTCTGAACCTCAATCTTCTTCTTCTGCTGTTGTTCAACATCGCCATCAAAGTGTAACAACAGTAACAAAGCAATCAGACAATAATAATAACAATAATCAATCAATAAAAAGAAGACCTAGAAGTAAGTATTTGTATAAATGTGTAAATATGTATATGTCCCCTCAAAAAATCAACAAAAAAAAAAAAAGTTGTGGTATTTCTCCTAAATTTATTTTTCAAATTCAAATTCAAACTCTTTTATTTATATTAATTTAATATCTAATTTTTTTTTTTTTTTTGTAACGATTTTATTAAGGTACAACTATTAGTGCAACCACCGTTGATGCTGATTATCCACTCCGACGACAACAATGGGTTAAACAATTATATGATTGCCTTGATGATGAACAAAAAAAAGTAGACAACAATATAGATTTGGCAATGATGAAAAGACAACTACCATTGACGAATAGTCCTTCTCCCCCATCTTATATTCTAGATGAAAAATTAGGTAGAACTAAACCTCCACGTTGGTGGCAAATAACAAAAAAACATTTGGTCCGTACCATTCATTCTCATCATGATCAGGATATCACTTCTTCAACTTCTTCATCAGACAATGATGATTTAGTATATAATCATCACCAACCTTCGTCTTCTGGTAGTGGAGTTTTATCAGCTATTACTTTACCAACACATCATTCAAAAAAATTAATAGAATCCATCACTACCCCATCTTCATCCACCACTACTTCAACCACTGTTTCTTCCTCTACTAATAACAATAACAAAAGTAATAATAATACAAAACTCTCTACTACCATCACAAATCATCTTCCTTTTGTACTACCATCATCCTCAAACTTAAAATCAAATGACCAATCGTCTCAAAAATTAATTACAGAAGATAAAACATCAACAAAGAAATTAATACCGATGATAAAATCATTATCTACTTCTACAACGCATTCATCCTCTTCCTCTACAAATAACCATCATCAAAATGAAAACAAGATTTCCTTAAAAAAAGTATTATCAAATGATAAACAACATGAAACTGTCCCTGATAATGCCATCTCCGCTACCAACACTGTTGCTACGACAAATGAAGATTTATTGAATACCAACATTAAACAAAAAAGAGCTTTAAATAGAATTAAATCTGTCTTTGTTAAATCTCAAATAGAGTCTGAATTATCACATCAAGATCAACAACATCGTGATTTATCACCAAAAAGAAAAACAATTCTTGGTATTCCATCACGCTGGAAATCTCAAGTTTCATCCACCACATCTTTATCACAACAAGAAAAAGAAGGTGAAAATGAAAATCAAGAAAATGAATCGTTCACTCAACCCATCGCGCCATCATCTAAAATTCAAAATCCTCCATGTATCAATGAACCTATCATGACTGATTCTGATTTAACTTTAACAAATACCAAAAAACGTATGTTTAATTCATTACCGGTATGGAAACGTAAATCGTATCGATAGTTTTTTATTTATATTTATATTTACCTATGATTTTTAACCCTAATTTGGGATATATCTTTTTTGTACATAATTTTTATTATTATTATTATTATTCTTTTTTTTTTTTAATAATAATAATAATAATAACCATATCCAACCTATAGATTTTTTCATGCACTACGTTTATCATTTATTTATTTTTTTCATTTTTGCCATTTACAGTTTTTTTTTTTTTTTTTTTTTTTTTTTTTTGCCAAACAAAAACTTTATATAAATATATGTTATCATTCTTTTATAAATTATTTGTATTAATATTTAATTGATGTATAATTTTCCAAAGTGTATAATTAAATTATTATATATATATATATATATATATAAAGATATAGATTAATTGATCAAAATATTAAAGTTATAATTAAAAAAAAAAAAAGTGAGAGAAAGAAAGCGTTAAGCTGAATAAAAAGAAAAAAAATTATTGAATTATTGAGAAATAATAATAAAAATAAAAAAAATATAGATAAGAAAATAGTGGTTACAAATAAAAATAAAAAAAGGAAAGGATATAATGTATAGGTAATGATAATAATGTGAATAATTATACTAAAAATAATAAATGATAATGATAATAAAAGTAATAAAAAAAATAATAGTAATAATAATAAAAATAAATATTGAATAATATATATATATATATATATATATATGTATGTATGTATGTGTATATATGTATATGTATATCATTAAAATAAGAAAAAAAGAAAGGGTAGAAAATAAATAGGGATCTATTGATAAAAAGGGATCATTTTTTCTTTTTTAATCAGTGATTACTACACATATACGCATATATATATATATATATATATATATACATAAATATATAAAATATATAAAATATATAAATTATTTTTGCCCTTTTCCTTTTTTAATAAGCCATTGTAAAGTAACATCGATATTCACTTGATTTTTTGCTGAAATAGAATAACAAGATACTTCACGGTTGGTAATAGATTTCAATTTTCTAATATATACATATATAAAAAAGGAAAAAGAAAGGGATCAATATCTATACCATTTTATTTTATTTATTCGTTCTAAATATCCATACATCACAATATCTTTACATTTTCACTTATTTACTCTATATTTTATTTGATACTTACAATACATCAATCAACTGTTCTGCTGTTAAAGCATCGTCCAAATCATTTTTATTTCCAAGTACAAGCATAGGAATATTAGCTAACTGAGGTTTTTCTAATAAAGCTTTTAATTCACTATAAGCTGCATCTAATTTTGAATGGTCAGCTGCATCCACTACGAACCTATTTTTATAAGACATGATAATATTAATAAACCAATATATGTAAATTTACTAGGATTTTTTTTATTTTATCAAACTATAAACCATCATCATCTATTAATATTATATTTATTATCACTTACACAATAGCATTCACACCTCGACAATATCTTTCCCACATACTTCTAAAACGAGGTTGTCCTCCGATATCCCATAATTTCATTGTTACGTTGCCTTTTGTTACTTTTCTCATATTAAATCCGACTGTTGGAATAGTGTCTTCTACAAATTGTCCAGACTAATGTACATGTATAAACATAAAAAAGAAAAAAATAAAAAAAAAGAAAACAATAAAGTAAGTTATTTTAGTTCGTACACTATTATTATTTTTTAGTTGTCTTAGTATAATTTTAATATTTAAAATATTTCATTTTTTTTTTTCATCTTGCAACTCCTCAATTGTAATAAACTAGTTTTTTTATTTATTTATTATTATTGTCAATATATAAATCAAATTACCGCAATCACATTAACCAAGGTTGTTTTTCCACTATTTTGAAGTCCAACAAGTGTCAATTCCATTTCAGTCTTTAAAAAAAAAAATTATTATTAATATTGTAAATAAAATAAATAATATATCTAATGATAAAGTTCAGTATTAGTTTTACCTTAAAGAAAAGACTACGCAACCATTCAAGGATTGAATTAATAATACTAGCCATTTTAGAATAAAAAATAAACTATGAAAGTAATATTATAATACTCGAAATATATATGTATATATAATAATTTAATTTATAAATAGGAAGGAGAGAAAAAAAATTTTAAAAAAAGGTAGAAAGAGAAGTGAAAAAATAAAAAAATAGAAGGAGAGGAAAATAAAATAAAAAAAATGTGAGTCCAAATAGAGAAAAGCTCACATGACGTTGCCTCATTTTTTATATGGATACTCTCTCGCTCTCGCTCTTTATTTTGAATAAACACTATTATTCCAGCTTGATTATTTTTTTATTTATGTTTATTTATTTAATATTCTTTTCAAAAAGTTAAATATAGTATCATTATTTTATCTATTAACTAATAAATAACATAGTTTTCCTTTTTTATAATGTATATATAAATATGATTGCACCATTCCCAACAATGACCTCACTCTTGATTAATTTCTGCTAATTTATAATTCAAACCCTATGAACAATTCACAAAAAAAAGAAAAAAACATTCTCTTCCGAGAACTATTCTTAATATATATGTATGCGCTCTTCCTTTTTTATATATACATATTTATATATAGTTAATATATAAAATAAGCTTATATTTAGTGTAAATAAACGCGACTTTCCTAAGGATAAAAAAAAACTGGGAAAGGATCTAACTTGTACATAAGACGTTGTACATACATATAATAGTTTGGTTATTGGGTTGTTATATTCGATAATATTGTAGGACGAATATTATATTCTTTAATAAGCACTGAGTTAAAAAAAAAAAAAAAAAGAAAGAGAGAGAAAAAAATGGAAATAAAGATATTGAAGTTGAAAATAAATATTTATAAATTCAAATTTTCTTCCTTTTTTAACAAGTATACTCTATAGTAGTAATATACTTTTTTTATTTCCATTATATTGAACCTTTCATATTATATATGAATTACTACTTTTTTTCTTTTCTTTACACCAATTTAATGCGGTTATTTAAAATAATGTAACGCTCCACTTTTTCCATGCTTTGAATTATACCTTTTTTTAGTAAAACGTTGATCTTTAATTATTTATCTATTTAATATACTTTTTTTTCCATTTTTAAATTTTATACCGGTCGTTTTATGTTATATATATAAAAGATCATCTTTCATATTTGGAAATAACAATTAAAATTGATAGCTACGCATTCTTTTTTTTTTTAAAAAAAAAAAAAAAGAAAAATAAAAGGGTACAAAGCTTAGAATTAATATATTTTAACTGGTTTAATATAACTATGGTTCGGACGTGCTTTAGAATTTTTTATTTTCCCAAGCTGTAGTTAGAGTATATGCTATTAATATATATATTTTATTACTTGAGCGTTTTCTTTTTGTTAAACTACTTTGTTTCATTTTTTTTATTTTGCAAATATCTTGATATTTTACTATGAAATTCTATGTCAATTTTTTTTATCAGCTTAAAAGCAAATAATAAGCTACAAGAAAGAAAACTATCATTCAGTTAGAATTGTTATTATTCTATAGTGTGATCATCTGACTTGGAAAAAAAAGTTGTCAAATTGCTTTTCAAAGATAAAATTATTTACTGTTGACATTTTTTTTTTGTTTCTCTTTCTTTTAATTATTTTTATTATATAACGGTAACCATTGAAATAAAAAATAAAAGTTTTATTTTATAAAATTTATATTTTCTAGTTTATTTAAAAAAAAAGAGGCTGAATAGTATTTCATTTATTTATTTAATTTTTTATTAAAAAGCATAATAATAATAATAATAATTCCTCGTATTTATTCATCACCTTAATATTGGTTCTTTATTTTTAAAGGCTATATTCAGGTATTCCATAAACAGAATAAATTCCTCTTTACCAAAAAAAAAAAAAAAAAAAAAAAAAAAATTTATATGTATGCATTTCAATTTTTTTGAAATTAATACATCGTTATTCCCGGCACAAAAAATAAATGTCAACGCATTATTCATCCAATTGTATAATAATTAAACATCCTATGTTACTTGGCTTTCTTTTTCACATAATATTTATAATGCTTATTTGCCAGTTTATCTGTTTATGCTATTAATTTGGAAAAGTTGTTTCAATACTATGATAAAATGAAAATATTACCAATAAAAGAAAATATAAATTGGCTAGATTTCGAAAGAATAACTTCTATTTCATAAAATTAAACGAAATAAATTTCTGATATCGAGCGAATATTATATTTATTATTAAATATGATTTATGGAGTTCATCCTTTTCATTTTTTTTTTTTTTTTTTTTTTTGAAAAACGGGTGGCAAATTTATAAAAATGGAAATTAAGATTTTGTGTGCAACCAAGTACCAATAAGAAAATGAAATTTGAATATTCATGAATGACGACCTTTTATTTTATTCTTATTCTATTTAGTTTAATGTATTAAAAATGTTTTTCTCTAACTTTATAAAAATAGAGACTTTTTACACAGTATGAATGTTAAACTTACTATTAATTTTTTTTAATTTATGGCAGAAGATAGTCATAATAGTTGTTTTAGTTTAGTTTTAAAAAAAGGTAAATATTACTATAAATGAAATTTTTTTTTATGCAAGAATAAAAAATACTCCCTGATAATTTTAATCTTGGACTGGTAATTTTATAAAATGATTTCATCTGGTTACTTTTTATAATTTTAAAAACAATAGTAATGAAAAGGGTGGATATACACTTTTTCATCTAGACGACAACTTGGCTGAAATGATGATATTTTTTCTTAATGGAACCAATATTTTTAAAGTTTCGGTATATTGGTGGTAATCTTTAAAGGCATAATATATGATAAATAAAAATGAAAGGATGAAAAAAAAAAAAAAACAACTATTTAACTATTCTGATTTTCTTTTTTTCTTTTCTTTTTTTCCTTTTCCTTTTTATTTTTTGTTATAGAACCGAAAATATATAATGACAGAAAAGCCAAATAGCCAAAACGATGCGGACGTACCAGATGGAATAGCACCTATGGCAGTAGGAGGTATATATATATATATATATATATTATAGAAAAGCTGTGTTATTACAACATTTTTATTAATTAAAAAAATAAATCGCTTTTTTCTATTTTATTTGTTAGATCAAAAAATGTCTCGACATATTACATTCTTTGGTGGTACCATGTTTACTAGTAAGCAACATTCTTATTTTATTTTTGTTTTTTATTCAATATAAATACTTGCTAGCATAAAGCTAACTTTTAACTATCTGTTTTCTATATCCTTATAAAAACAGTTGGAGGTATTATTGGGACGGGTATTTTTAGTAACTCATCATATATATTACAAAGTACTGGATCAGGCGGTATGATGTTATTAATGTGGGCTATTGGTGCTTTATTTGCATGCTGTGGATTAGCTACTTATTTAGAATTAGGAACAATGGTAAAGATAAGAAAACAGTAAAAAAGAAAAAACGTATAAGCTCTTCATTTATTAATATAACTACCATTATTATTAATGCTTTGTTATATATTTATAGCTTCCAAGAAGTGGTAAATAGAAAAGGAATATGAATGTTACTTTAAAATATTATTATATATATCTGGTAAAAATAATTCATATTTATCTACTATATCTATATATAAATAGGAGCGGAAAAGGAATATCTTAGTTATATATACCCTCATCCTCGTCAATTAGTTCCATTTATTTATATGATTATCTGTGGTGTATTAGTTCGTTGTGGAGAATTAGCCCAAGCGTCTATAGTATTTGGTGAAAATATTATTTATTCAATGCATAATGGTCAACAAATGAATCAATGGGCAGCTCAGGGATTTGGTGGTAAATAAAATAATATAATACAGGAATTAAAATGTTTATTTTTTTAGTCATTTTCTCACCATCTCTTTAATTTTTTTGCTCTTTTTTCTTATATTAATGTAGTTTTTTGTATAACGTTTTGGATTACTGTTAATATTTTTTCTTACAAAGTAATTAAAATAATATAAATATTTGAATAAATACTGATACACACACACACTTATATATATATATATATATATATACAAACTAATAGTAGTAACTAATAAATGTATTAATTACTTTATTTTATTTGTAATGTTGTGATAGTGTGCCGTTCGTTTTAACAATTTTTTTTCCATGTTAAAAATTGCTCTACTTGTTTTATTAGTCTGCATTGGTTTTGCTGGTTTAGCAGGAAGACTACCTAAACAACCTAATTTAAAAGAAAACTTTTCATTCAATGGTACTTTGACCAACTTGGGCTCATACGCTAATGGTATATATTTTGTGATCTTTTCTTATAGCGGTTATTATTCTGTCCAAACTGTCACTGATGAATTAAAGGATCCTATTCGAAATTTACCCCGTATTGGTGTTACTTCTATTTTTTTTGTCACTGTTATTTATATTTTGGCTAACGTTGCTTACCTTGCAGTCTTACCTTTAGATGTTATTCGTGAATCAAAATTAACTGTGGCTGCTGACTTGTAAGTATAATAATAATTATATCGATCATCACTAAATAAATAATTATATAAAGAAAAAATATAATATTAATCACCATTTTTTAATATATAGGTTTAGCGCTGCCTTTGGTGGTGTTTTTGGAACTCGTGTCTTACCTATCTTTGTAGGGTTATCATCTTTTGGATTTGTTGGTATTAGTACTTATGCTGGGTCAAGAGTAGTTTTAGAATTTTCAAGACAAGGGCATCTACCTTTTGACCGGTTTTTTTCAAAATTACATCCTACTTTACAAACTCCTATCCGGTCTTTAATGCTTATATATGTCATCACATTGATTTTTATGCTTGGTCTTCCACCAGGCACTGCTTTTGAATTTATCATGTCTTTTGTTATCTATGGTGAACATATTTTCGGTAAATTATTATTATTATCAATATATATAAGAATTGAACCAAACATAAAACTAAGCAAATTTGTTATTTACTTTTTATTTTATTAATCAATAGCTACTTTATGTGCCATTGGTGTATTAATTCTTCGTCGTCGTGAGCCAAATACAAAAAGACCTATACGCGCACCTGTTATTGCTGTTTTAGTTTATAGTGGTATTTGTATTTTCACCAATGTATTTGTATTTATCACTCCAAAAACATTACCACCTTATCCTTATTATGGTAAATCAATATACATAAATACATATGTATATGTTTATACTATTTTTTATATATTAATTTATAGTAAATGTTAATTATTTTTTTTTAATTCTATTTTAATTACCATTTTTATTATTTATAGCTCCATATCTTTGTACAGTTGGATTTATATTTATTTGTGTTGGTTTATGGGTATGTAACAGCATATATATACAAAAAACAAAAAAGAGCATAAATTTATTTATTTATTGTGCTTTTTATTATTATTATTATAGTATATTAAAATGTATCGCTATAATGGCTTGGAAAATTCATACAATAATTCCATCAAAAAGGAAGGTCAGCTTCAACTTGCAAATGAACTCAAACAAAATAACTCAATGGATACATTATCAGCTTCTGAATCACAAGCCAGATATGATTTGGATAAGTTGAATTCTACTACAACTATAGTAACTTAAAATCCGACCTTCTTGTTGTTATCTTACGGCTATATCCTTTTAAATATGTAATATCATTTTATTGTTTATTTTTTTAACAAAACATTTTTTAATTTAATTGACATATTTTTATATGCACCTTAATATCAATTACTATTCTATTTCACTAAAGCAATAAAACTTTTCGCATAATTTATTACTTTTTTTAAAAAAGAAAAAAAATTAACTCAGCTCTCTTTTTCTATTATTTGAAAAATATTTTTTTTTTTTGTTCACTCTTTCTATACTTTTTAAGAACAAAATAATTAAAATAATAAATAATAAAGATATGCCAATTTTACACAGTTACCCTGATTTTGAATTACCAAAGGGATATTCAGACATACCAACTTATATAAATGATTTATGTTCATTTATAAATAAATATAAATTTATGATTGATATTCACATTGTTGATTTTTTAACAAAAGATCAGTGGACTTTAATCGATCCAGAATGGAGACAAGCTTTATTACCTGATAATATTGATAATGAAGACAAATGGTGGTCTACTTTAATTCATATATCTACGGCTGCTGATATATCAAAAGTAATATATAAATTCTTATATTACTTTTATTTTATTCTTTTACTTATTATATATATATTATCCTATTTATTTATATAAAACTGTCAAAACAAGGATTTTGAAGTACAAGCTCACTGGCCACATTCTTTATGTGAATATATTCAAACCACGCGTTCATTATCTATAGCAAGATATTCTGACCTTGGAGGTAAATAATATATGTATTTATATGTATCATGAAAAAAAAAAAAAAAAAAAAAAAAAAAAGGATTTTTATTTAAGTCTATTTTTTTTTTTTTTACATTATATATTATAGAAAATATAAAACAGCCCATTGATGTGCATATTAAGCCAGGAATGACAGAAAAAAAAATACATGAGGTACTATGATTTTTATATGTATTTATATCTATTTATGTATGCATATATATGTTTATATAAATATTCATCTGATATATATATATATATATATATATATATATATAAAGGTAGAAAGAATGGGTGCATTGATTTCGAATATAGGAAAAGATGAAGATATAAACTCAGTAATTGATTTAGGGGCAGGACAAGGTTATTTATCACGTACAATGGCTTACCAGTATGATTTTCAAGTAATTGCAGTGGATGAATCTGAAGTACAAACATGTGGAGCAAAAAGGTTTGATAATATTGCTGTTAAAGGATATAAGCATAAAGAAACTTTATTACATCATGTCAAGGATCGATTTACAAACGAAAATGCTGCTATGATTTTATCGGGTTTACAGCAAAAACAACACTCATTTTGTTCAGTATCATCAAAATCCATATCAAGTAAAGAAAATAAAGAAGACGAAAAAGAGAATGAAAAAAATCAGCCTTGGTTAATATGTGGATTACATGCATGCGGAGATCTTTCATCAATTATGTTACGACTATTTATCCAACAGCCTGATATTCAAGCCATTGTGAATGTAGGGTGTTGTTATCATTTTTTAACTCATGATGATGTATTACCTGGTTTTCCAATGAGTCAAACTGTTCAAGTGCTTGATTTTAAACTTGGTTCAATTGCTTCCATGTTGGCTTGTCAAACACCTTCTAGATGGTTAGATCAAAGAGATTCTAGCATTAAGGCTTTTGAACACCATTTTTTTAGAGCTTTACTTCAAGTAATATACATATATGTAAATAAATACTCACATTACTTACTTTTATTTAATATAATTTTTTATATTTATTTTATCAGTGGATCATGGTTAAAAAGGGACTGATATCAGCAACTGAAAAAGCTCCTATTATTGGAAGGTTAAATAAGAAAAAGGATTTTGATTCATTTCCTATATATGTAAAAGCAGCACTTCATAAGTTAAAAATGGACCCTGATGTAATTTCAATGGAAGAATCAAAAAGCTATTATGAGCGATTTAAATCAAAATCTAAAATAGACAAAAGAATAGGCGTTCTATGGACAATAAGAGGTAAAACTATACTTTTTTGGGATTTATTATTATTTATGGTCAAATGATTCTTATTAAACCGGATTTTTTTTTATTCTCAACTCTTCCCCCCCTCCTTTTTTTTTACGTATTTTAAATAATAGCACTACTGGGTCCAGTTATTGAAAGTTTAATTCTTGTAGATAGATACCTTTATTTATATGAAAATATACCTTCAAGTAATACAAAAAAAGTATGGCTACAACCTTTATTTGATCCTATTTTATCACCTCGAAATATGGTCATTATGGCAACTAAATGAAGAACAAGTGTTAACAAATAAAATAGATCTTTCTAGTACTCATATATATTCTTTTTACTTCATTTTGTTTTGTTTTTTTTAAAAAAAGAGATCAACATACCCTATTTTTTTTTTTAATTTAGATAAAAGTATCCCATAATTTTGAAAGCTGTCAATTATTAATTATATATAGTGATCTGCCTGAAAATGTACAAAATAAAAATAAAAATATAAAATAATGACAAAGTAAAAAGAAAAAAAGGAGAAAGGTTACAAACTTTTGGGTCCAAGTATGGATCAAATGATTGTTACCCAGAGTTTGGAACGCTCTATGTAATTCATATCTGTTGAACACCCCTCTATTTTTTTTATTATTACTATAAGCAGTAAACTTTGTTTTGTTTATTTGACCCTAAAAAAAGTGTATATCATTAAAAATATGATTTACATTTGACATTCTAAAAAATTATTGGTCAATGAGAACAAAAGAGCAAAAATTACATAGTCTATAAAAGAAGGATCTTGTATAATTTTCTGGTTTAAGTAGTTATTTATTAAATATTATATATTTATGCATAGTTAGGTTTAAATAGTTGTTAAAATAAACATAAAAATTTTGGCTTGTTACCAGTTTTGGATTTTTTTTTAATATATATATTAAAATCCCAGGAGTTTATCAAAACTAATATTAAATTGATAAAAAAAAAAAATCATGGTATTATTATAAAATGATAATTATATAAATATATAAAAGGAGAAATAAAGATAAAATAAACTAAAATAATAATAAAAATAATAAAAATAATAATAAAAAGAGCCTATATAATATAGAAATAAATAAACGTATTTATATTTTATATTTATAATTATATATATATATATATATATAATACTAATCAATAAATCAAGAACAAAAAATAAAAAAATTGTGTAAATTATATATATAAAAGAAATAGGAAAAGAAAAAAAGAGAGTGAAAGGGAAAGAGAGAGTAAAAGGGAATGAGAAGGTGAGTAATTAAATGAATGAATATATGAATAAAAATAAAAAAAAAAAAAGAATAATAAAAAAAAGAGAAAAGACTAAGAGTTTAATAATACTACACCTATTGCTTCTCATCGATTAAATTGTAAATCTCTTTCCAGTTTTTCAGTTCTTAAACGTTGTTCTTCAATTATTTTTTTCGCTTTGTTTAATTCAGCTGTATAATAGGTATGCATTTGGCGATAAGAGTACTGTAACCGAAGAATTTGAGCTTTAAGCTCGTCTTCCATAAAAGATGAATTTGTTGATGTAATGGATCCTTGTCTTTGTTGTTGTTGATGGTGATGAGGATGAGAATGTTGTTGTTGTTGGTGATCTAACATTGGGTGATATATTGATGATGAATTTTGACCGAAAGAATGCATCGTAGATGGAGATTGTGAATTACCTGCAAATTCCATTAATATTGAATTATTACTGTTATTATTATTGTTGTTATTGTTATGTGCATCGTTATTATTTTCATTGTTGACATTGGTGTTGTTATTTCCAATTAATAAATTGGTGGGTAATTCAGATTGATCGATTTTTATTGGCATTATACTATTATTGTTATTGTTATTGGTGGTGTTATTACTATTGCCCATTAATAAATTAGTAGATAATTCGGGTTGATTTTCTATTTTTATAGGTCCCATATTGTTATTGCTATTATTGTTATTATTATTATTATCATGATGATGGTGATGGTGGTGATGATGATGATGGTGATTAGATTGTTGTTGATCATTTTGCAATGATATCTGTTGATATGGGTGATTATGATACGGCTGCTGTAGTTGAGAAGGGGAAATAACAGTTGGTGTATGATCTAGTAAACTATGATCAGAACCTATCAGATCTTGAATAGGTGAAAATAATGAATGATTTGTAGTCATAGTAGTAGTTGTAGGAAAAGTAGATATAGTTGTATTCATTGTTGCTTCTGGAGATGTGGAATGAGAAAATTGATCACTATTATTATCCTCATTGTCGTGATCCGATTCATCATTTGATACTTGAGTGCTTTCATTTTCAACATCCAGTTTAGTCTGTCGTTTCCTTGAATATCTTGGTGCTCTACGTCTTATTAAATGAAACAGATCACGTCGTTCAGGTCGAAAATATTCATGATACCACCTACATGTTGATCTATCTCTACTGTCTTTAGATTTTCTTGCGTCTGTATCACGTTGGAATCCATAGATCTATTTTTATAAAATAAAATAAAATAAAAAAGAGGTATATTTTAAATAAATGATTATTGATTTCCTTATTAATAAAATATTACTTTATATTCAAACAAACTTACATTAAGCTGACGTACGAAGGATGCAAATTTAGAGTGTTTAAAAAGCTTAGGCAAAACAAGTTGAGCAAATTCTAAAAAAAAAAAAGGTAAAAAATTAAATAAATATTACACACAATAAATATTGAAGTACACACATAATATATAATTATAAATAAGCAATTAATTATATAACTTTTTCCTGAGTTTTTATTTATTTATTTATTTATTATTTTACTTACTTGGTATACAATCAATTACAAACATGTCTTTCCCATTATGCTTACACCATCGTGCATATTTTTCATTTATATCATTATCCTCCAAATACCTATTTTATATACATACATATATTAGAGTGGTTGCGGAGAAAGAATCGTATATAAATATAAAAAAAAAAGGGGGGGGAGGTAAGACATCTGCTTATTTTATATTATTTTATATTATATTTATATGTATATATTGAAAAAAGATACTTACTGATATAATTTACATACAAATCCAGCAACACCGCGTTCAGGTAAAGGAGAGAACAAATCGTCTTCACTTGGCAAGAGAGGATAGCTATTCATGGGATGTAATAAAGAAGTAGTAGTGGCGGTAGTTGCGGAGGTAGAAGAAGGTGTATTTTGGTTATTATGCCATGAAGTAAATTGCAGTGAATGGTTCAAAGTCATATCGGATGAAGGATCACGTTGTTGTTGTATAGGATGGGTTGTATCTAAGGGGTAAGTATCAATAATAGTTGTTGTCGTGTCCGATGCATTATTAGAATATACTATTACGGAAGGTGTAGTACCGTTGGAATAATAAGTTACCGGATTTCCTGATGTGGTCGCTGGAGCGGACATCATATTTTGTTGCTGCTGATGGTGTGGATGAAAATAAGTTGGATGATTTATTGTTGAATTAGCTTGAGTAGAAGTAGTAGTAGAGTATGGATGATAATTCATAGTAATAATTGTAATAGTAGAATTTTATATATATATATATATTTTAAATAATTATTAGTTTAAAAAAGGATTGTTGGTTTTTTTTTAATATAAATAAATAAAAAAAAAGTTGAACTCAGCTGTGAGGTAGAAAAAGAAGAAGAATATATAAAACAATTACATAAAAAGAATAAAATGTTATATATAATACAATAAATAAATTAAAATCACCAAGTATCAATAAAGAAGTTGAATAATTTTAACTTTTTTAAAAAAGAATTATATATAAAATATTATATAGATGTATAAGGGGTGATTGTGTATTATTATTATTATTATTTGGCTTGGTTGCTTTTTATAAATTAAAAGCGGGAATATGAAAAGAAAGAAAAAAAGAATACAAAAGAAATGGGTATTTAATAAGTGAAAAAAAAAAAAAAAAAAAAAAGAGAAAGAAGGAAAGAAAGAAAAAAAAAAGGGAAAAAGTACTTTTCTATTAAATGGTACTTTATATATATTAAAATGAGGAAAAAAAAAAGGTGAAAGAAAAAAAATATGGAGGAGTAAGAAAGGGAAGAGAATAAAAAAAAAAAAAAAAAGGGAGTGAAATTATTTTTATGGGATTAATCGGAGATATAAAATATATATTTTTTATTCAATCGTGTGTCATTTCATCAAAAATACGTTTAAACTTCTTTTTACTTGTTCTGATTTGGTTATAACCATTGCCTTGATGATGCCGCCCTTTTTTAAATAAATAAGTAATTTGACTAGCAAGTGGTATACATATAAATTTTTCATATATCCAACCAATACTAAAGTTAATGGTGACCAAAAAGAGAAGACATACTCTAAATCCAAATGGTAAAAGTTCAAGCTCTAACATATCCATTAGAAAATCATTGGGAAATAATAAACATAACGTTGTAAACATAACTAAAATAACAAGAGTCAACATGAACCGTCCTAAAAAAAATAAAAATAAAAATAAAGTTAATAATTTTTTTATTTTTTTGCTTTTGTGATACCATTATTATATAATATTTTTAAATATAAATAACGATAAAAATTTATATATAATATATAAATCCACATTACCATTTGTATATAAAGGTTGACGATAAGGTGGCCCAACACTAAAAACAACTGCAACAAGTATATATTGGTAACTAGATATTAAAAACAGAACAGTATTTTCGTAACATGATATATTTTCACCGTCGGGATCAAATTCAGGGGGAGTATACCTGTATATATAAAATAATATAATAAATAATAAATAATAAATATAATCGATTCATATGAAAATACCCTGCTTTTCTTTTCTTTTTTGCTCTATTTTTTATTTTTTTTGTATATATTATTTGATTTTACCATGATTGTTGATGTACTACCCAATAACCAATGAGTTGGAATCCTGAATTAATAATAATATGACCAAATAAGGATGTTAAAACCTTTTTTGAAACAAGGCTCGCTGTAGGGCGTTTATGATAAAGATGAGGCCATGCTTCCGTGTAACCCACTATTAAAAAATTTAAAAAAAAACAAGAAAATGTTAGATGCTTTTTTTAGGAGAATCAAAAAGGCAGGATATTATTAAAAAAATTAAGAGAGACTTACTATAAACGGCAATAGGTAAAATTAAGAATAAATCAATGTATAAAAATTGGAAATCACCAAGATTACTACCAAAAGCATACAGTAATGTAACAGAAGTGAACTGAATTAAACTATATAAAGCCATATATTTAAAACAACTAAAACTAGTGACCAAAGCAGCTCTACCTTCTTTGATAACATCTATAACACATTCGATATCCATGGTATTACTTGTGAATGGTGCAGCAACAGATGCTTCCGCTTCAGATAAAGAGATACCAATATCGCCAGCCTTAAGAGCACCACAATCATTTGCACCATCACCACAAAATCCAACACAATAATCAATTTCTTGTAATGCTACAACTAATTCTTGTTTTTCATCAGGTGACATTCTGGCGTATATACCTCCTTTTATAAGCATACGACCAAGTAACTCTGTTGATGCGTAATCAATCATCCAACGAAAAGCTTCACCTGTAACGGCAAGATAATATTGTGAATGACCACCAAAAGGGTGATCATAATAACCTGATTCATTTTGTATTGGCTATTCAAAAAATAAAAAGTAAAAAATAAATACTCATATAAATTAAAGTGGGATAGTTTTTTTTAAAAAAAACTTCTTTCATTAGCGTTTTTTAAAAAATAATATAAAATGACTCACCATTAATGTGTTTGGATCTAACTTTTGACCTTCATTGACTACACTTTCCCATGATAATATAGAATTAGGTTCAGTAGATGATCCTTGTATAAATTTAGGTATATATATTTCAGCATGTTGCTCTACAAGTCCACATTCTCTTGATACGCTAACTGCGGTTAAAACATTATCGCCTATTTTGAAACAAACACAACATCCATGTTTTAATTAATTAATAATAATGATAAAAATGACAAAAACATAAACATTAACATTACCTGTACACATGATTTGACGGATATTTGCATTTCTCAATGTTGTTAATGCTGATGTTGTTCTTAACTTTAATTTATTTTCAAAGATAATAAACCCAAGAAAAGTCAAATTACATTCTACTTCATTTCTATATAAATACAAATTTATATGATACATTCCCATTAGTCCATAGTTATATATATACATTTATTTATTATTTATTTATTTATTTAGTTGTTGCTTATTTATTCTACGCACCTTTTTAATTTATGGAGTTTATGCCATTTAATATCATTTAATTTTCTAGAAGCACAAGCAATAACCCTATATCCACGATGTGTATACCAATAGAGCTGTTCTTGATAATCCCTAGGTACTATTTTTTTTTTTTTTTTTGTAAAAAAAAAAAAAACCCAAAAAATGAATAAATATCCGTGCTTACCATAAAAAATTAAATTGTGATATAATATATCTTTATTTTTCCTTTTTTTTTTTTAAAAAAAAAAATTATCCTTAACAATATAACCCCTTTACTTTATTTTAATGTACATAATAAACTTTAATACTCCTTTTTATTATTATTTCTCTATAACTTACAAGATTCAGGTAGACATATATCCATCATCACTTCTGGTGCACCTTTTACGAAGACTTCCATATAGGCGTTTGTTAATTGTCGTACAATAACACTCATTCTTCTTAAAGACGACACAAATTCAAATGAATGTATTATACCAAATTCAATAGGAGTTTCTTGACCCTATAGATACATATCACATAATTTTTTAAAAGTTAAAAAAAAAGATAAATTAATAATGAGTACCTATTAATTAACACGTGTATATACAAAAAAATAAATATATAAAAAGAGGTATTACTGATTGTAATGAAAGGAGATCTTGTTTATTTCCACCAGGAGGCCTTACTACAGTTGGCATGATCCCAACTTTGGCACTTTTTTTAACTTGAGAAGCAACAAGATCATTATTTGATTTCAATCCAATGGAAGAGACACCACTACTTTCTTCAAGTTCCCATTTCGTAAATTCAAACATTTTAAGATCTAATGGGTCACCGACTAATTCATTATTAACGATTTTAAGAGCATGGCAGGTAGTCATGGCACATAACATTTTAGAATCCGTTGAAGTTGGTTCAATATCATCATCATGTTGATGTAATGTAGGAACTTGTAATGATTCTGATCCAAATACATTGATACCATCTTCATTTGTATTCACCATTCTTATGCCATGTATATCAAGCCCATCTTCAGTTAATGTTCCAGTTTTATCAAAACACATACAATCTACTTTTCCCCCAATAATAACTCTTGGTGGGGAAATACAAAATATACCTATACGTTTTAATCTATGAATTGCAAAACTAGTTCCAATAGACATGGTTGCTGGAAGGGCTGGTGGTACTACAATAGTAATTAAATCTAGGGCACGAAGAATCATTGTTGAAGTATCAATACCCAGACGAATAAAATTAACAGAAGAGATTAAAAATCCAAAGATAGCTATATATTATGCATTTATATATATATATTAAATAAAATAGAAAAAATATTAAAAAAATTAGATTAGTAAATGGTGAATATTTATTATTTTAGCTTTAATTTTTAAGAAAAAAATAAAGAGTTATAACAATACCTATAATAGACAAAACACCAATAAATCTAAAAGAGTCACGATAGAATTTAAAGTTATTTGGTTTAGGAAAAAGCATACTGCGGACTAAAGCACCTTTGGCAGTATTGAACCCAGTTCTGACAACGATAGCTGTTGCGGAGATATTATTATCACTACGAACGCGAACGACCTTTGTACCATTAAAAAGAAAGTATTTACTTACTTCAGAAGGGATTGTAGGTTCAGAAAGGTTTAACATACGAAGTGTTGCATCATTTAAAGCTTGCTTCGATACGGGCACAGATTCACCAGTAAGCATGGATTCATTTAAAATACAATCACCAGATATTAACATTGCATCACATGGAACGGTATGTAAGTCACCAATATCAATAAGATCTCCAGGAACAAGGTCTACAGAGCTAATCACTCTCCCTATTAAATTAAAGTTTAAATATACTATTAGTTATTGTTTTTTTTTTATGTCTTTTTTTTCTCATATTAAAAAAAAATAGTATATTACTATTTATTACTTACATGAGCCATTCCTAAAAGTACGTACCATGCATTCAAACCTAGACATATCCCTCATACGTTTCATTGTCTAAAAAAAGA
Source organism: Cunninghamella blakesleeana (assembly GCA_017871115.1). Lineage (NCBI taxonomy): Eukaryota > Fungi > Mucoromycota > Mucoromycetes > Mucorales > Cunninghamellaceae > Cunninghamella > Cunninghamella blakesleeana. The sequence continues at coordinate 5,076,929 of JAFCIZ010000005.1, forward strand.
TTGTTTATACCATGTTAATTATTACTACTTTTAAATTTTTTTAAATGAATAAATGACGCACTTTTCATATTTTACCTGCTTTGTTTCAATTAGGGTACTTATGATACTGAATGCACTAATCAAGAAGATACAAAATGCATAATAATAGTAATCATCCAAACTCCATAATATAATACTGCCAATTTGAAAGACATAGAATGGGTTAAGCACCTATTGTATGTGATATTATATAATAAATAGTTGATTCATTTAATAAAATATCTACATTTTATCTACATATATATATTGTGTCTATTTTAGTTTTATTTACCTCTTCTGTTAATAATTTTGTTATTGGCTTTTCATGAATATTGATAAGGTTGGGTCCAAATACTGATAATCGTTCAATATACTTTCCTGTTGACAATCCTAATTTAAGGTTTTTAATAGATACCCATTGGTGATCTTTCCAAAAACTAAAAAAAAAAAGAAAGAAAAATGAACAAATCATCATCATTTTATGCATTGCAATACATTTTTTTTATCCTAAAAAAAATTACCCAATAATAAGGTACTTATCAAATAAAGGATGATAAGCAAGTCGGACATAACGATATTCCACTAATGTCAGGTGCTGCAGCTGTGAATTCATATCTAAAAAGGTTATACATGACTGTGGGTCTATATTCGATTTTAGTAATTCATTTTTAATTTGTTGTAAAGAAAAGATTGAACCAATGGATCCATTATAAAATTCTCTTTGAGGTCGTATGATTTCAATTTGGTTATATTGATTCTATTTGTATAGAGATAGTAATAATAATAACAATAATAGTAAAGAATAGGGCTATTATTAGATACATAGTTGATCATTGCTGTTTTTTAAATATTAATATCTGTACCATTTTATTTTCATCTTTATTTTTTATATTATTTTTTATATATTTTTTACCTTGAAAACCAACCAATTAGCATCTTTAAGAGGAACTGGTTCACCGATCCAACGTATCCACCATTCTGGCACCCATCGGCCAATTAACCATACTATCCCCAAAGTCAAAACACATAAAGTTCTATATATTAAATAACGTAAACCATTGTATCGATAACCATATAGGTTAACCTCCACATCCTCTTCTTCCAAATGCAAAAGTTGTTGAAATCGATACCCATGTGATGATTGTTCGTCTATGTTGTCTATATTTACATGATGATGCTGTGTCCCATTATTGTTATTATTATTATTATTAATATATATATTGCCATTATTATTGCTATGTAAACCTTGATAATCAATAAATGCATGTTCGTCATATTCTTCTTCATCTTCATCGTCCGAAGATCCACTTTCATCACTAGTATTTACTTCCATATCGGTTTTTTTATTTTTATTGTTGTTATCTTTATTATTAGATAAATCTTGTAGAGGCTTTCTTCTCTGATGTAGTTGTTGCTATGTAAGTAATAATAATAAAGAATTGGTTTGATTTAAATAAATAAAATACTATTACCATTATCAACAAAATATATTTTCATTTTTTTTTTTTTCAGGCTGTTACATATTTTACTTACTGAATAATTTCTAGAAGAGTTTTGTGTAGTTGAAGAGGAAGGAGAAGGGATAGGTGGTGTATGAATTAAAGGCGCAGTGGAATCACGTCTTTGTTTGGAAGCATTGCCATTATTATTATCTTGTGTTAAGGATGAATTTGAAAGCGAAGAGGCGGAGGTACCATAGATTGCGCGTGACTTCGTCGATGATAAATTCGACATTCGTGTACACAAGGATGCATATAAAAAGGGAAAGGGAAATAAAAAAAAAAATGAAAGAGAAAAAAAAAAAGTTTTAAAAAAAAGAAAAGAAAAAGAAAGAAAAAGGAAATAATCTACAAAAAAAGGTCGCATTTATAAAAAATTTTTTGTCGGACTTGAACCCTCATTCTATTTTTTTTACTAGCTTCACTTTATATTTTAAACTATTGATTTAATTTATTATATTAAATATGATATTTGTACGTATATAATATAGGTATGATTGTATATATGTATGTATAACATTAATTGAATTAGTTTATTAATAATTAAATAAATTCAAAAGAATATACTATGATTATCTTCTAAAATGAAATTCTCAAATAAAGAGAGATAATACTGCGACAGTTCAAAAGACAAATATAAACATATAAATATATAAATATAGCAATTGCTTTGTAATATTGTGATCTATTTAAGTACTAATTTGTAGATCTTTTATTATAAAACAAAATAGTGTTGTACAACTTTAAAATTTTAACCCGTTCGTTTTATTTTATCTTTTTCCCTTCCTTTCTCTCAAAAAAGTAAATATGCATTGAACCTCTTTTTTTTTTTATCAAAAAAACGGTAATATATTTTTATTACATAGCATGCATTTTATTATTTTTTTTATAACACTATGAATACCAATCCAAAAATAAAAGTACAAAACTGGCACCCAATAAAAAGGCCAGCATGAATTTCCGAGTACCACGATTTCTTTCTCTTGCTTGTTGTAATTGTAAATTCCCTTGTTCTACCTTTTCATTTGTTGCTAATGAATCACCATATAATTGATCCGTTTGCATGGTTTGAACCGCCAGATGATTTGTCAATTGAGTTTGTAGAGCAGATATTTCTAGCAATGCCTTTTCTGCTTGCTTAACCTGATTCAACGTTCCATTCATTTCTTCCAGCATAGTTTCATTTTCTTTTTCTAATAATTGAATTTGTTCTTGGGATAGCTGTTGTTCAAAAGCATCCATATCATCATGAGCATATATAAGCTCTTGATCTTGTGGAGGAATGGCAGATAATGGTATATTATTATTGTTATTATTTTTATTATTTATAGATGTTGTTGATGTAGCGGTTGATTTGGTAGGTTTCCAATTAATACCTAAAGGCGATGATGACAATGTGTTGTTCATTGATGAAGGGATATCCTTTTTCATAGAGGAAGAGGGAGCAGTGCTATTAAAAAGATGATTTTCAGACTTTTCTAATTCTCTTGTTAAACGGATTTCTTGTTGGTCTCTTTGAAGTTTTGATACATCCGTTAATAATTTATTTAACAACCAAATAATATTACTATGGTGTATTGATAAAATATCTTCAGTCTCCATATGAAATTGGGCAGCACCAGGTATGACTTGGTTTAAAAAACTTGCCAATCGATGGGTTGTGGTGGTTTTGATTTGGCTTTTTCTTACTAGCTCAGCATCTTCTAATTCTTTAATACGATCCATACATTTACGAATAATAAGTTTGGCTTGAAAATCAATTTCATCACGTTCATTATCAGTAAGATGAGTAATATTAGTTGGAAACATGGAAAACAAAGAAGTAGCTGTAGTAGCTGATATATTTTTACTATTATTATGAGTGGATGGTAAGTGACGCGATTTGCGTGTTGTATTATGAAGGTAGGCTCGTCTTATAGATAATAAAAAACGATGCAAACTATCTATATGTTGATAAATGCGGTAAGCTTCTTTAGTAAACATATCATAGTTTTCATTATTATTGCTACCGTTTTTCTTTTTTGGTGAATATTTTTTCGAATCTTGCGTTTTTAATGAAGTAGATTTGGCATTGATGATATTATGAAATTCAGATGTTATATTAGACATGTAGAAATTTCCTTTTCTTCTTTTTATTAAGAAAAAAAAAAAGTGGAGTAAGAAATAAAAGAAAAAATAGAAGTGTGTAAAAAAAAAAAAAAAAAAAAATCTTGGCTAGATTTAAACGCCGATTTTTTTTTTGAAAAAGGCACCAGCTGTTCTGTTCCAATAAAAAAAAACATTTTTTTATTTTTTATGAAAATATGTAGGGAGTAAATGTATATTTAAAAATATATCTATGACCTCATTAAAGAAATCATAATATATTGTTGTATTTCCAAATATTCTATTTTATTATTAATATTTAATAAAGAAGTGAAAAAAAAAGTAATATTAAAATATATAAATAGCACATGATTTTTTATAAGATCATTTTTACCATGGAAAGTCTATTTTGTTATTTTTTTGATTATTATATATTAAAAAAGTCTAAAGCTGGTAAAAAGGAAAAATTGAAACAGTTTATTTACGGAATTTGAATTTTTTTTGGATAATTTGTTAAACAATAAAAATAAATCGCCCACAGCGCCGGAGAACTTTTTTATAAATTTGTCAAAAAAAATTTTTTTTTAAACTTCTCTTTCTTTTTCTTTTTCTTAATTTAATAAAAAACTATTTACAAATACATGAATATTCTCGGTTTATCTAAAAAAGCTAAAAAGCGATTTAGTTCCTATAAAAATGATCGTGGTATGAGAAGATGTAAATCAACTGGTAATATATATTCTAATGCTCAAGTAGCCAACAGTGATTCAAGTATAAGTAGTAATGAAAGTGACAATGAAGACAAAATGAAGATAACTCAAAAAATAAAAGACTTGAAAGTGGCTGACAATAGTAAGGAACCTTCTGTTGAAAATAATAAAAAAAAAGTATTATTATCGGATCCAAAACCTCAATCTATATTAAATACCGCTACAAGTACAACCACTGCTACTACTACTACTACTACACCTACTAAACCTAATAATTATACTAGTTCAAAAAACCCTGGTATTACTATAAGTACGGAAGAAGAAAAAGTTACACCAAAGGTCTCTAGTTGTCCTACCTCACCTATTATTAATAATAATAATAATATGAAATTATTATCAGCAACAACAACAACAAATATTCAACAAGATGATTTGGATGCTTTATTATCATTAGAGGCTCAAGAAAGAATGGATGCCCAGTTAAATCGTGATCAAAATGAAATAAACAACAAACCATTAAGACCTACCACACTTAAATTCGCTTTACCAGAACCACCCGTTAGAACCATTAGCAGGTCCAAATCACCAATCGTTTATCCTCGTGCTCGCCCTTATCGATCTCGTTCCGCTGAATCCGTAGATCGTTCTTCACAACTACAACAACGTCGTCATGTATCACCAAGTCGGAAAAAGGCAAATAAAAGACACTCTCGTTGGTCAAGATTAATGGGATCAGATAGTGATGAATCGGATTCTGATAGTGATGATGCAAATATAATTAAACTACAAATCGGTACTAAAGTTAATTTATTCAAGAGACCTTTACCAACCGTGGGATATATTCGTTATATAGGTCCTGTTGATAATGAAATTGGACAATGGATTGGTGTTGAATTAGATCATCGTGGTAAGTTAAAATTAAATATATATATGAAGATGTGTTTTTGTAAAAAAAATAAATAAATAAATAAATAGTGAATTAATTAATGGTATTTACTTTATTTTGTTTTTCTATATTTATTTAAAAATTATAGTTGGTAATTGCGATGGGTCTATTAAAGGCAAATCTTATTTCAAGACTGGTCCTCAACGTGGTATTTTTTTAAAAGAGGCTGATATAGAACCTATAAATTAAAAAAATAGAAAAAAATAGAAAAAGGCAATCGAAAATCAAAAAAAAAATAACACTTATGCATTTATATAAATCATCTTTCTTCAGTTCTATACCCCTATTATACACAACCCTTCTCATAGTTCATTTTTTTACATATTATTTATTCAATCTTTTTGTAACATTATAATAAACAAAGCATCCTCATTTATTTATTTATATTAAAAAAAACCTAATATTAGACTTAAATATTTACTCATTTATTTATTTAAAAAGTGGTATAATCCATTATATATACATAATTATAAAGCTATTTTTTTCTTTTTTTTAATATTATACAAGATGATGAAGAGGTTTTATATATTATATTTGAAAACAAAACGTGTCAAATTTTGGTGGAGTATATTTTGTAGTTGTAGTTGTTGGAGGATGACTTTCATCGGAGCTAGAAGTATCTGATTCTGAAGTAAAATGATGTTCATCTTCCGGTGTTGTTGTTATTGAAGACGATGAAGAAGGAAGTGGTGGAAGAGGAATGGTAGAAAAATCTGACATTAATGGGTTATTGAGACGTAATTTTAATGAATTATTTTCTTGTTGAATAAATCGAATATAATCTATAGCTTGGCGTAGTATTTTAGCTCGGTGACATTTTTCTCTTCCATTTTCATCCAAGGATGGGAGCGTTTGGGCTAATTCATTCACAAGATTATTCTATAATTATAGATAAAAATAAAAATAAAATAGTATAAATATAGACATTTCTTTTTTAAAAAAAATAAAATAAAAATAAAACACACATATATGGCGAATATTTTTAAGTCATTATTATTTCTTTTTTTTTTTTTTCAATTACAAGCTTATCCCGACGACGGCGTTCTACCCGATTATGAGTTTCTCTTCGCTGCTTAATACGATGCATTAGCGTATCACTATCAATACTTGTTTTGTTTAGTATATTGATACCATTCATGATTAATTTACTTTGATTTTTTTCTTGGTCACTGAATTTTCTAGCCATTGTATCTGGTTTATAAATTTTTAATCTTTCTTGTAAAGGGTAAGAGGCTCGTCTTTCCGATATACTGATTTTTTTGACATGGCCATTATCGCTAGAAGTGCTTTGTGGCATAATGACTGTATTTATATTATAAAAAAGGAAAATAAATAAATAAATAAATAAAAAAAGAGAAAGAGAGAGAATCAAGAAGTAAGAAATTGAAAATTCTTGGATTTTATATAGTTTTTTTATTTTAAGCTTTTTATTCTCTCCAATGAGGGAATTTGAGTTTTTTATTGATTTGATTAGAAAATACCAAAAGTGTGTAACAAGTGTTTACCCTAGGAATTTTGCTATTGGTCCAGAGTTTAAAAATAAGTCTTTTTTTTTGAAGTGAATGAACTGAGCATAATATAAAAAAGAATTATAAGAATCCAAAAGGGCTCATCGAAGTTTGGTAAACAAAAAAAAATTGATGTCGGGATTAAAAAAGCACATATAAATTGAAATGATAGAATATCTCATCGTTATGCAAATAGTTCATATAAGTATAGATGATCATAAGATCAGTTGTTACTATATTTTGCATGCCTTGTAATGAATTAAATAATATACTACATATACACACTATCAAATACTATTTTATATCCTACAGACTGATTGTGTTCGAAAGAATTTGATCAAATGATTTTTTAAATCCTTTTAGCCATTCCTTTATAAATTATAAATAATCGAAAATGCTAATTTTTTAACATAAGAATTGGTTGTTTTTATTAATCTTCTTATTTTGTTTTATTAAATATATGTAAATGTATACATATATACATATATACATATATAAATGTACAAGTTTTATATTAATTTAACTATATAATCAATTTTATTTAAAAAATTTCGTCAAAATTCCAAATTGGGAATTTAACTTGAAAAAAAATTTAAAGAACGATATTTTTCTCTTTTGTTGTCTTTTTTTTTTTTTTTAAAAAAAAAAAAATTATATATTTTTTATATTTCACAGTTTATTTTGTACTTGTACCTTATTAATGAATGATATACTAGATACTTCTGATTCTTCTTCTGAAAGGTAAAAAAAAAGAATATATATCTATAAAAAATAGATAAGCCTGATTGATAATGTAATATACATCTATATAATTATCGTTACTATTACTGATTATTACAGCTGTTAATTTTATTATTATTATTATTATTATTAATACTTTTATATATTACCATTCAAGTTCATTAGAAGTACCTTTATTAGAGTCTCAACAAAACTTTATTAATCAACTTCAACAAAGCAATAATAATAATAATAATAATAATAATAATAATAATAATAATCTACGAGACGATCTTGATGATAAAATAAGTTTAAAGTAATTTGAAAAAAATAAATACTATTATACAAATATTAATATATGATATAAAACTTGCTTTAATGATTGATTTATCAAATCTTTTTCTACCTTATCAATAGTACACCAAGATCTAATAAGGAGATTGAAGCTAAGGCCAACTATCTTAATTTATTACTTACTGCCCAAGGATACCCAGTGCCGATTATATTTAAAGATAAAAATGACCAAGATACATTAAAGCTACTTGGTTGTTTTCAAACTGTGCTTCAAGATATTAAAGTAAGTGTGATACAAATCAATTATGCATTCATACGCATATACATACACATATAAGCATAATATATTTATCAAAATACACTATTTTATTTTTTATTCATTTTTTAAATAGAAATATCAAGATGAACGCGATCACCTAAACGAGATAATCATAGAATTAAGGCAGGAACAACAGAATACACAAAAACAACTGGTATGGATATTTAATATATACATGTGCATTTATACAATGATAAATAAACATACATTAATAACCATTATCATTATAACTGCTTACAAAATATTTACTGTATGTTTAGGACCAGTATATGACTGACCTTGATAACAAAGAACGCGAATTAGCCAAAGCAAAGCTTAAGATTGAGTAATATTTTTATAATTTTATGTCATTATAGACAATGAAACAAATGTATAAATTAAAATGAGTATTAATTTTAATTTTAAATCTTTTATGCACATTAAATTTTAGATCAACCAATCAGCAATTAAAAAAGGAAATTGAAAATAATAGACGTATTAAAGAAGAGCTTTCAAAAACAAAAAATAATATGCAATATATGAAATCACAATATGCTGTAAGTTGATAAAACAAAATAAAGTATTTATAGTTTCATTAAATAAATACTGATTAGTGGAAAAAAAAATTATATATACATTTTAATATTACTATTCGTAGCATGAAACTCGAAAACATGAACAAGAGCATGCAAAAACCCGTGAACGATTGAATAAATTAATGAATGAAAAAATAAAAACCAACGTGATAACAATGTCTATTAATACCAAATCAGCTATAATGGAATTAGATATGGAACCTGAAAGAAAAGCTATTGAAGATGTAAGTAGTATAAATTAAAAAATTTTGATTTAGTATATGTGTATAGATTATGTTAATAAAAATAAGAAAATGGCTCGTTAATGAAATTATATTTTTAAAACCACTAACATAGGAACGGTCTATGCAAAAAGATCTAATTGAAAAATGTACTAATCGTGAACGAAAAGCAATTAAAGAAAGTGAACAATTAAAAACAGTAGTGGTCAAAATATTTAATTCAGTACGTCGACTATTAGAAAATCAGTTGGAATCTTATGAAGAAAGTTTTGGGAATATAGAGGTAATAATATATATATATATATTAATGATAGTAAACGAATATTGATATATATATATTATTTTTTAGAGTCAAAAACAAGTAAACCAAGAAATTGCAAAATACTCTTTACCTACTGAATTTAACGGAGATTATATAATCAATCAAGTCAACGACCTGCTGGACAGGCTACAACAAGAATGGGGTCGTCAAATCACTGATAGAAAACTCTATACTGAAGAAGATATTCAAGAAAAAGACCAATTGATAGAAAACTATCAATCACAATTAGTGCGGTTAGAAGAAACAATAGGTAAAGCGAATACATATTCATATGTGTAGAGGTGTACAAATGCATATATATACACTAATATAATATTGTTTTTATTAATATTAATATTACTGTTATTATCTTTATCATTATCATTATTTTAATATATAGAAAATATACAACAAGAATATGAACAAAAAGAAAAAGTATATCTTCGATTTGTTAAAGGTGGATTTTTTGACGAAATAGTTACATCACACGCTTTAGATTTATCAGAGTAAATATATTTTATATTATAAATTATATAATATTATATCTACGTATACCTAACCAAATACATATATTATATGATTCAATATATATATAGTTCAGAAGATTCCGTAGCTGAAGATGAATCTACTACGTTACGATTACAACATTTTTATAATAAAGCAAAAAGGGAACAACAAAAAGTGACAGAAAATGCGATTAAGTTAGGAAATGAAAGGACTAAGCTTGAGGTAATATATATACATATATAAATTTCATATTTTTATAAAAGATGGATGTATATATATAAATATATTAACTAACTTTTTATTTTACCTATATATATTTTATTGGATTAGGCTGAAAAATGGGCATTTGAAGAAGTAAAACGGCAAGAAAAACTAACAGAAATTATGAATGATATACCGACATCATTAAATCAAAATAAAAGACGGAAATATTCATGAAGTTCAACCATTAGCTTCAATATTTATATATATTCATACTTTCATTTTCTTTTTCTATTCAACTTTGCAAAATCTTTTAATATTATGATACAATTAATATTATATATATAAATACATCTTTATTATTAATTCAATAATCTTTATCCAATTTCATCCACACATTTCATTTTTTGTAAAAAAATTGGTGTAACAATATAACTTCTGAGGATAAAATAGGGTAGAGAAATATTTTCATGAAAAAAAAGAAAAAATCAAAACATGAGCAAGTAATTTTTATGCAAAAACAAAAAATACCATTTTATTTTTCTAATGAATGAGAGACAAGAATTCAAAACAGAACAGTTATCAGCAAGCATGGTTATGTTTATATTCAAGAGAAAAATTACATTATATTTCTATTACGCATTATCAGCTTTGGATAACAATTTAGCTGCTATGTAGTTCAAAAAAAAAAAAAAAAAACAAGAAATATATAATGCATCTCGTTGAAGTTTAAGTGAAAATAGCTAAATAGATTATATGAACGGTAACAAATTGGTTATAAAATATAAAAACTCAACCAATGGAATTGGCTTAAGTCGGAATTTGAAATGTACCTTTATTTTTTAGTTTATTTTTTTCTTTCAATCATTTTTTCTCTTTTTTATATATATAAGAAAAAATATTCCCTCTTTTTTATATTTGACTTTTATTTACTCTATTTTATTTCATATTCACACCTTACTTTTATTATATATACATATATATTTATCATTAACGACTAAAAAAAAAAATAAAGATGCTAACCTCTATTGCTACATCTCATGTACCTGAAAATCACACTCTCGAATCACAAACGTCATTAGAAGCAACAGCAACAGACGTTTATAATAAAAAAAAACAAAAGCCGAGAAACAGTAATAAAATAACAGAAGCTGCGGGTAAAATGGCAACTAGAAAAAGTAGTAATTTAATACCAAATAATGATCCAGATATTCTCCATACTACCGAAATTCAATTACTACCAACAAATGATAAAATAACAGCAAATACAGAACAACAAGAAGAAGTTAAAGAAGTTAATGAAAAAGAAAATATCAATCAAGAAGACACGTGTACCAAAGATAACTTTGTTATGAATTCCAATGAAACAGATAAACCTTCAACTTCATTGGATATTCATTCTTCAACAAATCAAATAATGGATACAGATAATATATTACCTTCACCTATTTCACAAAAGTCAGAATCTGTAAACTTGACAGAAACTAATATATCCAAGGACGAGGACCATGTCATGACTGACAAAGGTAAATGTAAATAAACATATAGATAAAGCTTTATTATTATATATAATTATATCAATATAATAATATAGTTATAAATAAAACAACATTGATTATACGCCTTTTCCTTATTTATTAATATTATTATTATTATTTAATTTTTTTTACTATTTATATAAATAACAATATGTAAAATAGATAGCGAGCAGTTTCACCAAGAAGCTTTGCAAGCGTTAACTCGGATTGAGGTTCAGTTTGCTAAATTACGACAAAAGTAATATAACCAAAATCAAAATCATAAGTTTTTATAATCCTCGTTGTTTTTATTTAATATGTTACTCATTTTTTTTATATTTTACATATTTCTCTTATTTTTATTAGAGTCTTTGAAGAAAAAATGAAAGAATTACAGAATGAACTTATTATGATTGAAAATGGTAAATAAATAAAATTGGAAAAAAAAAAAAAATAGAAATCACCCACCCCCTTACATATTGCATAGGAAAAGGAAATCTTAAATTTTATATTCTTTGTTTTATTCTTATTATTATTTATTTAAAGGTACACACCCCGATCAAATAGCCATGATGCAAGAAATTGATAATAAAAGAGAATGCAAGATTAAACGAGCCAAAGCAAAAAGGGAAATCCAACTTTTATCTCATAAAAAAAAATATGAAGCATCTGTTCATCAAGCTAATGTCACGTTCAAAGTAAGTTAGTTATTTATTATTCATCTATACATTTTAAAACTCTGATTAAAAATATTTATATATTCCATCATATTCATCTTATATATTATATTTTATTTATTTTTTATATTAGTTTGAAAAGAATTCTCTTAGAAGTAAATTAAACGATAGATTAAATATGAAACGTTGTCGAATAAAAGATGAACATTTAAAAATCACATCACCAAGTAAGTTTTATATATATATAAATCACAAAGAGAAAAATGATCGGAAAATGAAATTATATTTAACATTATTTATGTATTGTATTTAATATCTATTAGAAAAACCTCATATGAATATACCACTAAAATTAAGATACCAATCATCAAATTCAAAAGAGTTGGATTATATCAATAAACATATTGGGTTTCCTCGAGCTACTTCAACAAATGGATTATCAAATCAAGATATCAATGATGACTTATTAGAAATTAAGGTATGTTATCATTTTTTTTTTTAAAAAAAATGTCTATTGAGTATATATATATATGATTATTTTGTTATTGCAAGGTAAAGTTTTCATTTTCATTTTTATCTTTCTTTTAATATTACATATATATTTAATAGGCACAGCTATCAAAAAATGATCACCATTATTCACATTATACAGCACCCTCTATGACCTCTTCCTCCTCCTCATCTACAAGTTCATTTTTACCTTCAACCCCAATAACACCAAGTGTATCAAATTCATCACTACCTCATCCTTTTACCTCTTCACCAGAAGAAAATCTCATGTATTCCATTGGTGATATTCATATGTCAAAATGAAAGTGAAAAAAAGTTACTCTTTTGAAATAATATATAAGAGACCTATACCGTATATAATAATTTTTATTGTTATAAATATAATCTGTCATTTAGTACCCTTTTTATTTATTTAAATTAATTATATACACATGTTTTTTTATTTTTATTTTATATATCATTCAATTGTTAGGTACAACATATTTATATAAAATTTAACTAAAATAAAGCTAGCCTATAAAAATAAAAATAAAGAAAAGATATTTTTTGGAATACGTAAAAATGTACCTTTCTTTTTTTTTTAGGTTTTCATTATTTAGCATTTAATAAAAGTCCATCCCAAAAATGGAAATAAAATAATAAAAATAATGATAGCTATCCAAAACACTTGACGAAAACTTATTTTTAAAAAAAAGGAATAAAATAAATAAAGGAGCACTGATTCATAACCTAAAGGAAGTACTGAATGGTAGCTTTCTGATGATAAAATAAAAGGGTGCTGCGGCGGATAATGAGGTTGTTGCGGTATAAAATATGTAACAGTTTCCCATTCATTGAGTACTGGTGGTGATACTACGGTTGATGTCGTTGCAAAAGAGGATGTTAAATGAAAGTTTTTGTTGTCTTTTGTGAGAATTATATCGATATTTTTGGCTATTATTTTTATTTTTATTATACATCATGATATTGCTGTTGCTGTTGTTATTGCTGTTTATTTAATACTGATAATTGTTGGTATTAAGATCGGTGCTGTGGATAAACTGAATTGGCAGCAAAGTTATTAGATGTTGATAAATTAGATTCTATTATAGTAAGATGTTTTATAAAATTTTGCTCTTCTGCAACTAGATGAGGATGGAAAGTGGGTGAAGGTACAGTGGTAGTACTCTGGTGATAATTTTGTTGGTAATAATTATTTATGAATACACTTCCCTATGATTTAATTGATTATGATTTAGTATGGTCATTAAAAGAAGAATGTATATATGTTTTAGGAGAATATTTTTGGAGTGTTGCAACGCGTGCATAGTGAGGATCTTGATGTTGTTGTTCTCGATGTAGTTCTTGCTGATTTTTCTGATTTTTCTGATTTTACTATTCATCTTTCTCATGTTACTGACGTTATTAATTCTTGGGTAGACTATTTTGAAGTTTTATATCATTGTTAATACTTTTTACCTGTCAACATGATAAATTCTATAAGCAAAAGAAAAAGAAAAGAGAAAAGAAAAAACAAAAATTTTAAAAAAAAAAATTATTAGAAAACGAAGAATACTTGATAATAGAATGCATTGTTTTACATTTTGAAAAGAATTCAGTGAATATAGATCAGTCTTTTTACGAATAGTGTTAAAAATTTTTGTAACTTCGTCTTGAATGAGAGGTGAGTGATTATGTGTAATTAATATCAAAAGTCATTTGAGAAGAGGTATCAGTTTATAATTATTTAGAAAACTCGCTCCTGCAAATACTAGATTAGCAACTAGAAATTCAATAATATATTTATTTATTAATATTATTATTTATTAGTTTATTATTTTTTAATATTATTATTTGTTAATTATATTTATTTCTATTTTATATAAGGAAATATTTATTGCTTTTTCTAATTGTATCATTTGACCCCAGTGCAGATGGTGTACAATTATTAAACAATTCAAGTCTTGATTTTGATTTTTTTTAGACGAAGACTATTTTATTATATTTTGTAAAATATAGACAATTAACATTTATACTTTTATTATATTACTAGTTTATTTAATAGATATATATTATTTTTATATATTACGATAATATTATTTATCCTAACATTTGACGAAGTGCAAGTCTATTTATGAGAAAAAAAAGGCAAATAATCGATCATTACTCTCTTTCAATTTTATATTATATTATATTATATATTGTATGATTATATTCTAAACTAAGTTTACCTTTAGTAATGTAAATATTAGTTCGTGAAGTGCCTTTTCAATACTTTTATCTTTATTTTTTAACAGTTTGTATATATATATATATTATTAACAGTAACTTTTACTTTGATTTATGATTATATTTAGAAGCGTTAATATATAGCATATTAGACTCATATAGAGGCAGTGGTGATTTAATACTAAATTTTTTATTATTAGTAGTAAGGGTTTGGATAGAAAAATAGTTTTTCATGATTAATTGCTCTTGATAACTATAATCAGACTGTCTCTGATCTTTCAAATATTCTAATAAGCGTAGAAATTGAGTTTCACTATTATCATGATACCTTTTATCTTTTGTAATTTCATTGTTCATATGCTTTTTTCTTTCCGTTATATGTTTTTCTATAATTCAAAGTAAAAAACACAATATAATATATATATATTAATATTAAAATATTAAATGAAGGGAGAAAAAAGAGGGTAAAGACAGAGAGATTATTATTAACTTAAAAAACATTTAGTGTCGTTGTTTAAATTTTTTACAAAAAAGGAAATTCTGTTTTTTAACTTCTTTTTTAGTAGAGCTCATTAGGTAATCATTTTATTGATTTAATAAAATAAATTATACCATAGCTTTTTTAATACATATTATAACTATAAATGCTGTTTTTTTTAATATATGTATTAGCATCCTTACTGTTAAAGAGAGGTAATATCCTATAAAAATGTTGATCGAGTGATCACAAATGGGTCGTAGATTAATTTAAAATTACATAATTTGTATTTAAATTAATATTCATCCATTTCCACAGATATAAATCAATTGACTTGAAATTATAACGAATTATTAATATTGTAATACTCTGTATATTGACCAACTTTTATACTATTACTTTAAATAGTTGATGGTTTATTCAAGTATATGTGTAATTCGTTAAAAAAAAGTAAAAATAAAAAAAAGAAAAGTGATCTAATACTGTTTTAAATGATTTTTAAATCTATTCTGGTTATTTTCTTAACAAAAATATAAAAAAGACATAGGACTAAAATGGCTTTTATTCTATTTTATTTTCTTTAATAAACAATATACGACAAATACCTAATATTTCTTCACTTCCTCGGGATGGTTACCCCCAGTGAGTAACCAATCTACCTACACTTTTATTTCTGATCAATTAACTTTAAAAAGCCGACTTCGGGAACTGAAATGTTTTGTAAGGTGTGAATTTTTAAAAAAATTAATTACCTCCTCTTTTTTTCTTCTCTTTATTTCTTTTTTCTCCACAAAATTTTGTTTTTAAAAAAATGTCTAGTAATAACAATAATAGCATTAAAAGTGAAAGTTTAAACCATCCAACTTCTTTACCTTTGTTAAATAATAATAATAATGGAACTTCCTCTTCGTCACCATCAACTTCTTCCTCTTCTTCTAATTCCTCGTCTAATAACACAGCACAAACATCTTCACTAAATAATAATAAAAGAAGTTTACAAGAGGAAAACGATACACCTGCACCCGCTAAAGAAAGAAAAAGTCGAAAAGCACCTCATGAATTATTAACAGAAGCTGAGAAAAAAGCAAACCACATTGCTTCTGAACAAAAAAGAAGACAAAATATTCGTTTAGGATTTGATCAGCTTATTGAAATTGTGCCAGCTTTAAATACTGGAAATAGAAGTGAAGCTCTTATTTTACAAAAATGTAATACTTGTTTATATATATATATATATATATATATATATATATATATATATAATAGAAAATAATAGTAAATTTGGTGTTGATTTATTGATTTTTTATTTTATTGTATTTTAATTATATATAAATATTAGCTGTAGATCATATTAAACAATTAATATCAGTAAAAAATGATTTAAAAGACCAAATCCGTGATCTTCAAGCCCTTTTAGGTGAATCGTAAGTGTGAAAAATAACAATAATAACAATATTAAAAATGCGGGGCATACATATGAAATTTATAATACATATTTGGTATATGTATTCGAAAAAAGAAAAAAATATATAATAATAGTAACGTCTATTTATTAATATTATTATTATTATTATTATTATTATTATTATTATTATTATTATTATTTTATGATGAAACAGACCTTATGATGAAGATGTGAGTATTTTTAAATATATAATACTGATAACAAAAAAAAACAAATGTTTTATTTTCTTTTTAACTAATTAAATATATGTGGTGTTTTTTTTAATAGTCTTCTGAGGATGATTTAACTTATTCCGCTTTTTAGACTTAATATATAGCTCATTCTTTTTCATCACTATTCCTTTTTATTTCTTGTTATTTATCATTCATTTTTATAATATTTAATACCTTTTTTTTCATTTTTATATTTATATTCAATTAGGTTTATTATAATGTATTAATATTCCTTCCTTATATATATATATATATATATATATATAATATAGCTTTTTTGTTTAATATTATTATCACTTAAATTTTTTTTTTTTGTTTTGTTTTACTTTATAAATTCATATATATATTCTCTATATCACCCAAAACATTTGATTATTATTTATTTAATATATATCAAATATTTATAATTATTTTATTGAATGATATATATAAATATATATTTTAATAAAATAAAAAAACTTATAAACTGTGACAAAAAAATACTAGGAGTTATAAAATATGTAGGAGAAGTTTAAAAAATAAAAAAGTTTACAGATATATTATAATAATGATAAGGAATAGGAGAGAAATAAAGTTTTTTTTTTTCTACATGTATGTTTTCTTAATTTTTTTTTTAAAAAAAAAGTAAAAGAAGTATTGAATGGGATATATATATATATGATTTAAGATAATGATGATAATGATGTGTTTGTTGTCATTGTTGTTGTTGTCATAGACTTGGATAGTTGCTTTTGAATGGAGCGATTTCGCTGAGTGATATAAGCAGAAAAAGTACTTTGTAAGGTGGGTACAAAAAAGGAAGCCCTAGATGCGATTTCAGCATCAATCAAAGGCAAAAACACGCTACCTTTTGTAGTATGTACGACAGGATCATGTTGATGGTGATGATCTATTAAAGGAGGTGATAAGTTTAGTGTATCTTGTATTATATCTTGAAAGTCATCCAAAGCAAATAAACATAAGAACTCATCATATAAATGGGATAACGTTTCATGAGGAGAAGAGGCATCAGTGGTCATGTAGATTAAACTGAATCGATGATGTAAATGATGAGGATAATTTAATTGTTGTAAATGTAAACAGAATTTTAATCGCTCTTCTGTTTGATTTTTATTATATTTATCACTGTTTTGATGGGGGTGATGAGAGTGATGATAATTGTTTTTTAATGATATAGCTTGTTGAAGAATTGCTGGGTCTAATTGAAAGGTAGTTTTTTCTTTTTCTTCTTCCATCCGTTGTCGTTGAATCAACTGCTGTCGTACCTTTTCCATAGTTTCTTCCATTATTTTTTTAAATATTCCATCACCCATTCGTAAATGAACACTCATGAAATTTCCTTGTCCACCTAAGCGATTCATTACAATCTCACTTGCTTTTAATACCCATGGGTGATGTACTATCATACCTTCCCGAATTTGTTGTTGAATAGATTGCCAAAAGGGATCATTTAGAATCAATCGTGTAGACCCGAATAAGGAATTAAATAATAAAAATGGCTGTTCAATTTGATTTAATTGCTGAAAGGTATATTGTGTGGTGTATTTGGTGAATTTTTTTTTATTATTGGTGTTAAGGGTGTCTACTATTTGATAAGCATACCGATCAAGATCATCAACTTGGTAAACTAAAGTTTGATTGCTTTCATCTTGGGGAATTGACCAATATCTTTCGTAGTAATCTAATTTCATATCTCTTCGTTGAATGATCTTAATATTCAATGCTTTTGCTATAGACATAATATCAAATATACGATTCACTTCCATAGGTAAATAGTTTCTATAGTCGAAGCACATTGATTTCCAATAGGCTCTATTGTTTTCTTTTAAACGTCTTGTTTGGTCATTTTCTTCATAATATTCTTCACCACATGCGTCTAAACGTTTAGGTAAAATATTGGATGGACGCCAATAAGTTGCGGTTCCAAGATTGACTTCAGGGACAATTAATGTACGATTCAATGCCTTGGCTAAAAGAATACTGTTGGTAAGAGCAATACGTTGGTTGTGTAACCCCGAGTGTGGTAAATAAGAAACATATTTTTCCTGAGCTGGTTGCGTAGCTTCTAATTGTTGTTGGGATTCATTTTCCGTCGTATCGTCATTCTCGGTTTTAACTATTGTTTATATATTAATAGATAAGCAATGAATTACATGGATTTTTTTTTTTTTTTTTTTCGTTTTCCTTTTACTTACAAATAGTTTCATCCAAAGGTTCCTTTCCTAATTCGAATTCAAATCCAATATGGATGACAAATATGAAAAGTAGTATAGCGATTAATCCAATAGATGTTGATCTTGATAATGGAGACATAATAATTTAATACATGTATTGATGAGTTTAAGATATATTATAGGCGTTGTATGCTGATATGCTTGTATGCTGATGAAATATGTATGTAAAAGTAACAGTAATGATGATGTTGGGGGTTAAAACAAAAAAAAAAAAAAGAGTAAGAAATAGGAGAAAGAAAGGCGAAAAAAGTAAAAAAGTAAAAAACAAAAAAAAAGATCTTCATTTAAAAAAGTTAGACTTATATTCACTAAATTAGGTAAAAATAATTAAGTCGGTGCCAGAACTTTTGTTTCTATTATTAAGTTGTACAAAGTGGATCATAATTGATAGTTCAATTTTTATTATTTAGTGAGGTAAAATAGTTTATATTAGGAATGGACTAAATAAAAATAATAAATAATAGATAAATATATATGTATTCCCCTATTAAATTAGCTTAAAATATAAATAAATAAATAAAATAAGATAAAAAAGAGTTAAATAAAAATACTTTTATATATATATTTATTAAATAAATTAATAAAATTAACCATTTTTCTTTTTTTGCTGTATTTTTTATTTCTTTTACCTTTTAATTAACATTTTATTATTTTTGTTATTATCATTTTTATTGTTTATTATTTCATTTCAATATCTTCTAATTTTAATGGGAGTATTTCATCATCTATAGAAGGTAAAGTTGATGGACTTGAATTTATATCATCCAAAGAGGTTGGAATAGTGATTATGGCTGGATCATCATCATTATTATCCAATATACTTTTGTTGTCATTTTGAATAGTAGTTGACGATGACACTTCTTTTTTTATGGTTACTATATCGCTCGTTGTCAAAGAGGAAGACGATGGTTCATTTGTATTATTATTATTTCCATGATTATCAAGATCAACATCGTTTATATTATTATTTGTTGCAGTAGTATCTGCTGTCGTTGTTGTTGTTGAAGTGGTCGGTGGTGTCGTAGTATTTAGCTGCCCCATGCCTAATTTAGCATTTAATTCTTCGACTTCTTTCATTAATCGATAACTTTCTGTACCTTGCATAGTTAGATTTAATTTATTATTAGCATCTTCTAATTGTTTTCTTAAGGATTCATTCTCTTTTTCTAATCTTGAGATTTTTTCTTCCATATCTTGAATATATTGTTTCTTTTTCTTTCGACATTCTTTAGCTGCAATACGATTTCTTAGTAACCTTCGTTGTCTTCGCTCATCGTTACTCATATTTCTTGCCGCTGCTGCAACAGCCGTTAATGTAGCTGTATCATGAGGCGGAGAATGATTTGTTGTAGGTTCATGAGTTGTATTATTATTATCCAATGATGTTGATACGTTATTGTTATTGTTATTGTTATTATTTAGCTGTTGCTGATGATGATCATGTTGACTTTCATTACTATTATCTTTATTGTCTTTATTGTCTTTATTATTGTTATTTATTGATAAAGATGTTATTTGTGGCGATGATGATTCGTTTTTAGTTGAAGTATCTAATTGAGAATGATGTTGAAAATGCGGTTGTTGGTGATGGTTATTATTTAAAAGATCAGCAGGAGGACCAGGTAAAGCAGTGATAATATTACTACCTTGCAGTTGCTGTAAAAGATGCAATCCAGGTACAGAGATAGGTGTCACCATAACTTGAGCTAAAGAAGAAGCGGTGAGTTGAGCTAAATCTTGGCCACTTGCTTGAGCATAGGTTTGTAAAAAGTGTTGCTGTTGCTGTTCTGTTAAAAGAGATGATAAAGCTGCTGCTGCTACAGCCCCATTAGGATGACCTTGTAATAAAGCTGTAATATCAAAGGGTGATGGTGGTGGTATATTATTATTACTATTACTATTATTACTACTGTTATTATTATTATTATTATTATTGTTATTATTATTATTGGTATTATTATTAGAAGTTGAAGCTTTGATACTGTTATTTTCTTTTAAACTTTCATCGGAATGAGAATCATCTTTTAAAGTTGAATCATTTTCTGTACTAGATGATGTTAAGGTTATATCCTCTTTTTTATCGATAACCTTTTGCGATTTATTGTTGTTAAGATCATCAACATCTTCTATGGATTTCCTTTTATTGTTATTAATAGTGTTAATACTATTATTGTCATTATTAATTTCATTGGAAGTAGTAGTAGAAGAAAGAGGGTTGGTATTAATTGCATCCGTCATTTTTTTTCCTTAAAAAGTCTTTTGAAAAAAAAAAAAAAAAAAGTTATGACGTCGTTAAAAAATATAATACAATATAATTATTATTATGAAAAAATGGTAAAGAAGAAAGAAAGAGGATTTTTCAAAAAAAAAAAAATCAGCAATAAATTTTTTTAAAAAAATTTTTGACCGACTGACCTTTTAAAATAAAAATCATATACATAGTATATTTCTTTTATATAATAAACCTTTCATTTTATTTAATTTTTTATGCTACAAGACTTTTATGCTAAATGAAAAAGTTTTTGCTTCCGCCACTTTTTTTTTTTTTTTTGATGACGAAGGTGGTTTTTCATATCTACGTAGTTATAAAAGAAAAGATGACGACAAAACTCTTTCATAAACAAAAAGGTTAAAAAATTTTTTAGTGGGAGAATTATAAATGAATATGATTGGCTAATCCAAATAAATAAAAAATAAAATAATTTTGATAATTTTAATACCCAGTTCGAACAAATCTTAAATATATTTATGCATAAAATAAGGAAAAAGAAAAAAAAAAAAAACTAAACATTCCTTTTAAAATACCTCTTCTCCTCTCTTATTATATGAATCAGGTTAAAGAAATATGATATATTAATTTTAAAATGTATGATTATCTTGAAAAAAAAGAAATAGAGAGTAAGAAAAAGAATAATAATAGGTGTAAAAAGAATGATTTCGATAAAGAACTTACTCCATTTGGAATTGGCACTTTATAAAAAAAAACTTGTACCTGTAGGAGGAAAACTTGTTCATCCCTTTCAAAAGCTTTTTTTTTTTCGCCTTTCCTTTTTCTTTTTTGTTTCTCTTCTTCTTCTTCTTTTTTTTTCAATACATAATACATACATACATATATATATTTATACATACGGCTATCTTACTTTTTACCATTATCAATACTATAAACTTAATACATATAATATATTTAAAAATAAAAATAAAAAAAATATTTTTGTACATATAATCTTTTTTTTGAAATATAAAAAAATATATTTATAATTTTTTTAAAAATAATAAAATGTCATCAACAAAAAATGTACTAAAAACATCACCAACGGCAAAACATCCAAGTAAACCCATTCACCATCCTCTTTCCCTTCACCATAAAGAGATAAATACAATAATTAATTCATATCCAGCACCGACTTCAATCCCTTCCAATTTATTATCATCGATAAATCACCAAGATAATTTCTCAACTTCATTATCGCCTGCGTTAACAACATCAGCCGTAAATAATGTTAATAATAAAGAATTGCCAGCACCAACACCTGTACTTGAACAGCAACCACAAGGGCAGCAGCAAAAAGATAAAAATGATACACCCCTTATAGGAGGGATCGTTGGAGGGATTATTTTTATTCTAATATCTATTTTTACAATGATATACTTTATTCGAAAACAAAAAAAGAAAAAGAGACCCAACCCTCATTCCTCGTCTTCGTCCTCCAATCAATTATTAAAAGAGTGGCAATATAATAATAAGAAAAAGAACAATACAAAAAGCTGGTCAAGTTTTGATTCATCCAACTCATCATTAAATAAGAATAATAGTCCAAAAAACTCAATCATTGATCCTCCTCCACCTGCTTATTATGCTTTATCCATGGATAGTAATACAGTGACATCTAAATCATTAAAACGTTTAACTTATGATTCCAATATATCCAAACCCTCTTCTATAACAAAACAATATCATCCCCAACTGGCTTATAGTCCAAGTGATCATTCTATTTTACAAATGGATCATCCTACTCATCATCAGAATCACAATAATGGAAATATATCACCTAGCAATACTCTAGTCGATACTACTAATTCTTGGTTATATCATAAAGAGAATCATGACCATGATCAAGACGATAATGATGATTTTGTTTCGTTTAAAGACGAAGATGAAGGTGATGATCTGCAACAGGATGAACAACAAAGGCGATCCATTCAACCATACCAAGCCCAATTAGATTACTCTTCCCCTATTTCTGATGCACTTATCCCCCCTTGTTCTTATGCGGATACTTTACTCCATACCAATCATTCAAATTCCTCTTGAAAAAAAAAAAGTACATATATACAATCCTATTTTATTTTCCTTATTTCCTTTTTTTTTTTTTCTTAAAAATAATAATAATTTCGTATAAATATAATTCTTTATATTTTAACAATTTATTTATCCTTAAAAAAAGAAAATCCAGTTTATTTACTACTCTTACTCTTATTTTTATTAATATTATTATCTAAATGCGATTTATTTTCTACTTTTTTATTATTCTTTTTTAGCGTACCTTGCTTATTTATTTATTTATAAACAATAAAAATAAAAATAAATAAATAAATAAACTAAATACAATCTTGAAGTTGATTTATTGTCAGTGGTAAAGTAGATCGATCGATTGGCTGAAGATAAAGCTGTTTGATGAGAATAGCAACGGTTGTTACATCATTTTCATTGACATCAAATAGTAACCACCATTCATTTCCTTTTTCGGTTGGTAATTTGATTTGTTGATCCCGACATGAAATCCATATAGATGCTACTGCTATGACTTGTGGTGGATAAACTACGTGAACTATCGTTCTTAAACTATGTCATCATAATAAAAAAAAATTAAAAATAAAGGGGGTGGAGTGAGAGAGATGAATAAATCATTACTAAAAGGAATATAAATGGTAAAATGATGAAGAGTATATGTACATTTCTATTTACCTGTCATTTAAATAATTCCATGCCAAAGTTGGAATGGTTTTGTCATCTTCTAAACCCAATATACGTAAATAATTAATCATCAAACTATATGGAAGTTGCACTTGTACATTGAACCCGAGTCGTTTTAATATTTGCATTTCGGCTGTGATGGTCATTGATTTTAAATCATAGGCTCTCTATTACAAATTTAAAATATATATGTATTTATTTATAAAAAGAAATAAATTAATAAAGAGTAGTAATGAGAGCATACTGAATCATATTCGACTCTATAACCCGTTTATCTGTCAATCTGCATATATAAGTATATATTTTACTTACTTGGGAAAAAGGATCCAAAGGGGGCATAGTTGATTGTTTTTGTGTTCTTCTAATTAGATGGTCGTATACAGTTATTAAATGAGTTAATCGTACAGTTGATTCTTCTACTTTAGTTGCTAAAAATAAGGCACCCAGACCTATTTCCTAATAATAATAACAATATAAAATAATACTAAATATTATTAATATTAATATTGATATGATTACTACTATGATTATTATTATTATTATTAAATAAATCATGTTTATATATGTATATTAATAAATATACATTATTATTTACATTACCACTATATCAAAATCTTTTAAACTAGCCATAAAAAAGAATCGTTGAAAAAGTACTTGAGCAGTACCCATAGCTACTTGTGGTCTAAATATTTTATATAAATAAAAATATAAGAGAAAAAAGTAAAGGTATCATTGAATAAACATAATACAACCACATAATGATTTTTGATTTTATATTATTTTATTTTTACAGTTTTAATAAAATGCCAGCGGATTGAATCAACTCTGCACCAAGATTACGTAAATCCTCTTCCAATTGTTTAGATATACCATGTTGACGTGAAGGTGTATTAACTAATTGATCAATTGATGCTAAAGGATTTTGTAAAACTTTTGACATCTATTTAATTTTATGAGAAAAAGTGAGAAAAAAAGAGAACACGAAAGAAAAAAAATCGCTTTTTTTAACATTTAAAGAAAAGTTTCAAGTCCAGCAGGAAAAAAAAATGCGCCATTATTTTTTTTTTTTTTTTTTTTGACTTAGGATAGTAATTGTATCTAGTTTTCCACAACATATTTATTGAATTGAGCATTATTATTATTTTCTTTTCAAATAAAATAGTTCAAAACATTTTATTATAGTTGAATTATAAATCTTTTAACAAATCAAAACTGTATATTATATATATATATATATATATATATATTTATTTATTTATTTTAAAAAAATGCATATTTATTAAATTATTATATGTCAATAATATTTATTGCATGATTGTATTTCTTGAATTTATATATGTATCTTAATTAGATTATACCTACATAACATACATCTTTTATTCAGTTCAAACAAGAGAAAAATGTGCTGACTCTTTTTTTATTTTTACATATATATATAAACAAATATACTTGTGATACCATCATATGATTATAAAAGTATTAATTTTAATATAATAATAAAAAAGTTTTATAAAATCTGCAAGTTAAATAGTATTTAGATTTAATAAAACGCTCAAGAATCTTTTTCCAAGAGTACATAGATTTATGGTTCAAGTGTTTACTATTAGAATTATATTTTATACTTGTTATTGAACTATGTAATAACAACAATAACATTATTATTATTATTATTAGATATTAATAAATAATAAATTAAAAACTATTTAATACCTATTTTAGATAATTGCAATGCTTTTCTCCTACTAATTATAAATTTATATGTATAGTAATATTATTCTTTTATATTATATGTACATATATATATATATATATGTATATATACTTTAATACGATTATAAAAGCAAAAGTAAAAGGATGGTAATACGTATGAATATAAAAAATAGAGGTTAGCCTACAATATCTTTTTTTATTAAGGTTATGATTTAAAAAAGTATAATAAGGGAGTATTGAGGATTACCTTAGTGTAACCAAATGATTTTTTATATCCTCCTAATTTGGGTCTCTTTTTTTTTTTTAACTCTCTTTCTCTCTCAATTCTTTTTTTTTTTTGCCCCTTTTTCCTTTTTCTTCATATATATTTTATTTTATCTTTTAAATATACCCGTTCTTTTTTTTTCTCTCTCTCACTTTTTTTTCTTTTCTTCGACTTTCTTTTTTTTTTTACATTTACCTTTAGTTTATTTGTTACTTGTTATTCTTTTATTTTATTTCTCTTATCAATCTTCATGTTAACACAAATAGTGTTATTTTAATATATCCTTTTTATTCATCAACTTTTCTCTCTCTCTTCCTTATTGTTGTCTCTCCCTCTCTTAAAAGTAGATCAATCTCTTATTTATCCCTTATTATTATTATATATATATATAAACAACAATGTAAATATAAAAAAAATAATAATACAAAATAATACCTGTATGAAAAAATCCTAGTCTTATTCAATATATACCTATATCTTTTCTTTTCTTCTTTTTACCTTTTTTTTTTTATCTGAATAGTGTACATATTTTTATTTTTTTATTTTTGTGTGTGTGAATGGATATTAAAATAGATAAAACAATGCAAACAACAATATTAGAACCAATACAAAATGGAATAACAAACAAAACTAACTGGACTTCTGAACTTGAGGATATAAATACTATTGAAAAAGAACTTGATCTATTAATGAATCAGTATGAACAGTTATCAACACCTCTTTTACTTGAAAAATTCAATTCCATTAAAAAAAACATATCTCATTGGATGGAACAAGCTCATTTGACTGTATTTAAATTGGAACAGCAATTAAAGGATGGTATACCTGTTATGTTCAATAATGATAATAATCATGGATTTTCTTTTATGATGATGGATCGTATGGATACTCTAATGTCAAACTTACTAGATATGAATGATATAATTGTCAATGAAAAACTAAATGATCAATACGAAGATGAAGAAAGTGAAACATCAACAAAAATGGCTTTTAAAATGTCAATTACCAAAACACAATCTGAATGGTCAGGTTTACAACATTTTATCTCATCCGTATCTAAAAAAATAGAATCTGTTAATGAAAAACGTGAACTTTTAATCATGATGGAAAATATCTTATTGGAAATTGATCAGCTAACTTCTATAATTTTTAAATACCAAGAAAAAAGACAGTATGATTTAATCCCGTCCTCTTCACCTTCAGCTATTGAATCAACGGCAACAACAGGTGATATCAATGAAGCAACTCTTATGGCTGATATAGATAGAAGAGTGGATCCTGTTTTTCTACTAGTTGAAAAACTATATGGTAGAATGACTTCATCCAGACCTCCTTATGATGAATCCGGTATACTGGTTAAAAAGCATCGAAAGGTACAAGAAAAATGGGAATGTTTAAGGATTGAGATCGATGAATTAAAAGACGATTTAAAAGAAGATAGATGGCTGGCTGTATTTAAACAAGTGGCAGATCAGGTGGACCCTATGATTGATGGATTGGATAAAACAGTACAGCAGTGTTACCAAACAATTCACCAAATTATAGAATGGCATGATTTAGTACAACAGTATCAACAGCAATTACAGCAACAACATCACAATACTGGCTTACAAAGTCCTCATTCACCGAGCGCCTTTGATAAAATTACTAAAACGTTCTTAAGGTCTTTTCCAAAAGCATCCCATCACTCTTCTTCTGTATCTTCTACTTCCTCCTCCTCTGTGTCAACATCAACGCTCCCACCTCCACCTCCACCTCCTCCTATGGATCGTGAAAAATTTAAAGCAATGGAAAAGAATTTTGAAGCTAAATATAAATACTATACTCCTTCTATAGATCGTATGTTAAATATGTTAGGAAATGGTATTGCTTCCAGAGTCAATAAAGATACTTCAACTTGCAAACGACATACAACTATGGTAAATAGATGGCAACAATTAAAAACAATGATGGATGATTTGAGGATTCACGATTTGGTCGATGCGGAGCGATATTTAATTGAAACACCTCTTAGTCCTGCTAATTCGATGCAAAGTGATCGTAGTAGTCATGGAATGTGGAAAAGTATTCGCAGACGTACTTCTGAACAAGATACCAATTCTGAATATTCTTACAATAGTAATAACAGTAGTAGGAAAAAAGGTCCGTCTACTCCTCAATACGATGATTTTAGAAGAGTAAGAAGTGTCACTCCAAGTAGTGGAAATTATATCTATACTAGTAACAATCGTCAACGTACTGCTAGTCCTATGAATTTATCACAGCAACATTATAATCATCAACATTTTTCACATTACAATAACAATAATAGCAATAGAATCATTCGTCCAAGCACATCAGATACTTCTTCTGTTGAATCTACTTCACCAAAACAGCGACCTTATATTACTGGAAGGAAATCATTAACACCAAATAGTCATCGTCCTGCATGGAATGCAAATATCAAATCAGATAAACAAGAATTTTCAACTTTGGAACCATTGTGGAAAACCGAAAGCCGTGCAGCAGCTTCTTCATCTTCTTTTATTACCAACAGTAATAATGATCCTACATCCTCACCTCCTCAAAATAAAAAAAGTCATATACCTAGACCTCCATCAAGACAACAACAAACATCAAAAGAAGCTTCCTTTATGAAGCCGACCAAAAGTACATTATTAAGAAAACGATCTCAAAGTGTTGAACCACGTGATATGATGCGACCCAAAACACCCGTTAAATCACTAGGTAAATCGTCTCATCAACATAACAGTAATAATACATTACAAACTCCAACCATTGTTACAAGTGGAGGAAGGCGTACAAAGACACCTTTAACTACATCAACCCAATCACCATACCAATTACCACCTAGACCTAAAAGTAGCCTTGCAAGACAAGAAACCCATGACACATTACCTTATGTTGATCGCGAACGTATAAATGGATCCAAATCACCTTTATTAACTACACATCGTTCAAATACACCTTCTTTAATACCTAGACCTAAGACGCCTACATCTAATGGAAAAGATTATTTAAGATCCTCTTCACCTAGTTTAATACCTCGCCCAAGATCGGCTTTACGTTATTATCAACAGCAACAGCAAGATGATGATGATGATCGCGATTATGAAGGAAATTATATTCCCCCAGTTCCACCTTTACCATCTAATTTAGAAAGGCCGTCCATTCATTTATTGAAAGTAGGCAAATTGAATAAACAAGACATTTATAGTGATGTTAGTGATGATGATAATGATAACGATGAGCATGATAATTATGTAACGCCAGGCTCATTTTTATCTGTTCCTCCTCTTTTTGATAGCAATAACCGTTCTCAAAGTCCATCTCAAGAAAAACATTATTATCATAGTAATAATAATAATAATAATAATATAAATAATTACCATAGCCATACTAATAATAATCAACAACTACAACAACAGCAACAGCAGCTTAAAAAACAACAACAAAAAAGGGAATTGTTAAAAAAAAGGTCAATGCCAGCACTTGCCATGCGACGTTCCAATTCACCTTCCTCATTCACAAATAATAATAATAACAACAGCATAACGATAACACAATCACCATTATCACCATCAACAAATGGAAGAAGAAGGAAAAATAGAGTTGGCTACTTTTCAGAGGATGAAGACGAAGAAACTTATTACCATCAACATAATAATAATGATAATGAATTAACACGTGGAGTAAAAATTGCCTTTCAAGAACATCCTATCTATACTGGCGACCCAAGAGATCCTTTAGATATGGAAGTAGCCACTATATTGAATGCAAGTCCTATCTCTATTCAATGTCAAAAGAGTCCAAAAGGCGATGGGAAATATTATTTTGGAAATGAATTAAATCCTACTTTAGGTGGTGGTAAAAAATTATATACTTGTAAATTGATTAATTATAGTGATCGTCCTCCAAGAAGGCAAACATCTTCCTCTTCAACAACAACAACAAAGCAACATCAACCTTTAGTAAGGAATAAAGTATTAGTAAGAGTAGGTGGAGGTTGGCAAGATTTAGAAATGTTTTTGTTAGAACATGCTAGTTTAATGACAAGCGATGTAGTTGTAAGATCATTTATTCATTAAAAAATTATATATTGTTTATTATCTCTTTATATTTTCATATCTATATATATATTATCATCATCATTTTATTATTATTATTTTTATTATTATTATTATTATTATTATTATTATTATATATATCATCCTAATTCATTAAAAAATTAAAAAATACAAATAAAAATAATAATTAATATTTACAACACAGTCATCATTATTATCGTCATTGTCATCAACTTCATTGTCACCATCATCACCCATTTTCATTATTTTTAATATACATATACATATATATATTTGGTTATGTTTTATTTATTGTTTATTCATTAGTCATATACATATGTAAATAATTCACTTATTCATCATCACCAAAACTTTTCCATACAGCTTCTTTATCATCCTCTTCAACAGCAACAGGTTGTTCTTTTTCATATTGTGATGCATCCACTGACACGTCCCCTTCTTCCATATATTTAGCATCTGATAATGCCAATGATTTATCTTGTTCAAATAATTGTCTTCCTATAAAGCATATATATAATACATTATCATATTAATATATCATACAATTGTTTTTCTCATTTTTTTTTTTTTTAAAAAAAAAAATACTCGACCCTGTTTTATTTTATTTTTACCTGTTAATTTATTTTTTAATTCTTTTGCTCTTGCTAATTTTGCTTGATCTTCTAAAGCTTCCATTTCTTTATCAAATGCCTTTTTCCAAGCTAAAAATCGTTCAATCGTGACTTGTGTACCATGGAATTTTGCATTTTCTACTTCTTCTATTTTACGTTTTCTTTCTTCTTCTGCCTCTTCACGAATACGTTGTACTCCCATGACCATTTCGTTTAATGCTTCTTTTAATAATGATGCCATTGTAAAAATCATTGCCATACCTAATGATTCTTCCCCCTAAAGATAAAATTATATATACGTTATATATATTAGTGATTTGGTTATTTCTTTCATTTCTTTTATTTAATTCTTTTTAATTTTATTCTATTTACCGCAGTCCTTAAATCTTCCATCATTTTTTTAAGTTGTGTACTGGATATATCCCCTTCAATAACATCAATTTCAAATTCTGGTAATTCATCAGGGTAGTTAGGTGTATAGGTAATATGAAGAGATAATCCACCTATATATATACATATGTGTATAAGTCATCCATATTTATTATCATCCCCTCTTCCTCCATGGTCCATATTATTATTATTATTATTATTATTATTATTATTATTATGTCATTTACATTGAACTTCTTCATCTTGTTCGTCTGGATAAATGGTAATACGAAATTCAGAATCACTAATGGCTATATATATATAAATAGATAGATAGATAGATAGATAGATAGATATTTAGTTTCACTATATTGTGATAAATACATTTATATACAAAATAAATAATAAAGTATTTAAACTATAACATACGTTCATATTCATCAGGATAAATGGATTCAAGAGCTTCAAGTTCCATTTGTCTTTCTTCTGCGTAGTCTATTTAAAATAATAATAATAAAAATAAAAGGAAAATATAAATACAGCTAATTAACTTGAAGTCAAATTTATTTTGGTTTATATTTTTTAAAAAATAAATGTATATGATGGTTTACCAGTCATGTTTATATAAAATATTGAAGTTGTGCCTGATCAAGAAGGAAAATATATAAATATATATAAAATGAAGAGAAGTTTAAATTTTTATTGTACCCAATTTTTTAATATTTTTTTTCTTCTTCAATAGCCCACCTGTGACCGCCAACCTAAAAACCACCCAAATATGGAAGAATCAACCTTTATACGTACTCTTTTTTTATAAAAATATAATTTATATATATATACAACCTTTTTATGATCTCATTCTATAATAATAAAATAAAAATAGATTTAATCGATGTTATTATGTCATATTTCATATTAAATGTC
The DNA here is from genome assembly GCA_017871115.1 of Cunninghamella blakesleeana. Classification (NCBI taxonomy): domain Eukaryota; kingdom Fungi; phylum Mucoromycota; class Mucoromycetes; order Mucorales; family Cunninghamellaceae; genus Cunninghamella; species Cunninghamella blakesleeana. Next base: position 5,109,076 of record JAFCIZ010000005.1, read on the forward strand.
ATATTTGGTTAAAGATTGTTCTTTTTTCTAAAAGGTGATCGAACACGTAGAATGATTTAAGGCATGATGATGATCATTTAACAAATGAGCAATTGTTTAAAAAAATATGAACAGGTACATACATATAAATATTCTTGTCACAAGTAATAATTTCAATAAATTAATGATATAATGTATATATATACTTGAATTATGATCATTATTTAATACGAAATAGTAACTTTTTTAATAAAAATGATGTAAAAAATAAAAATAAAAATAAAAATAATGCAACTGGATCAATTTTCCTTTGTATCACCTGATTTTGAATTTTTTTAGTATATTTAAGCTATTATTTTTTTTACTTCTCTTTTACTTTTTTTTTTTTTTCTATTTCCACCACTAACTTATTTTTCTCTATATTATATTCATATTTTTAACCGACATGTCTAACGATTTAATACCCAACACAATTACATCAAGTTTACAATGGATTTCGCAAATGAATGTCAATATTGAACCTAGTACAGTAAGAAAGTCAAGTATTATTGGTACAATAGGTAAACACCTTTTCTATTTTTATACATACATAAATTTATTTATAAAACTTGAACATAAAAAATAATATTTACTATATTTTAACTTTCTTTTTCTTTTTTTTCTCTTTTTTTCTTTTTTTAAGGCCCTAAATCAAATAGTGTTCAAGTTATTACGCAACTAAGAAATGCTGGGTACATATGTTTTTATTATGAGTTTTGATTTTTTTATTTTTATTTTTTAGATACATTTACAATTATATATATTTATTCTAATAGGATAATTATATAAATAAATTATTATTATTATTAATAGGCTTAATATTATAAGAATGAATTTTTCTCATGGATCTCATAGTGTAAAATAATAAATAATATAAAAAATTAAAGAAAATTATATCAAGATTATTAATACACAGCATTATACTCATTAATTTCTCATATTTTTTTATTGTATATTTTTAATTCATTTAGTATCATCAATCAGTTATAGATAATACTAGAAAAAGTGTAGAGTGTAAGTTAAATAGTATAGAACCAAGAATATAAAAAATAATAGAGATTGTTCGTATTTTAATATATATATATATATATATGTGTGTGTGTGTGTTTTTAAATAGTATACCCAGGATTACCTGTAGCAATAGCATTGGATACTAAAGGTCCTGAAATTAGAACCGGAAACATGAGAGATAATTTAGAAGTAATACTATAATATAAAACAAAATAAAGATAACAAAGGATATGATATATAATTAATAAACGTACTCATATATATTATTCTTTTTTTTATATTTTATTTTAATATATAGATAAACATAAATAAAGGCCATGAAATGATATTTAGCGTTAATGAGCAAGATAAAGATAATGGAGATGAAAAAAAAATTTATATTGATTACACCAACCTACCCAACGTAATTGATATTGGTAAAAGGATATATATTGATGATGGTATATTAATGTTTGAAGTCATGGGGACCAAATTGGATCAAATACATGTGCGTGCTTTAAATGATGGAATCTTGGCCTCGCATAAAGGAGTCAATTTACCTGGAACCAATGTGGATTTACCTGCTCTTTCTCCAAAAGATGAGCAAGATTTATTATTCGGGGTTCAAAATAAAGTAGATATGATCTTTGCTTCATTTATTCGGTGTGCTCAAGATATTAAAGATATTCGCCAAGTATTAGGTTATGAAGGTAGGCATATCAAGATCATCGCTAAGATTGAAAATCATCAAGGTAGCGTATTGAATTTTGATGAGATTTTACAAGAAACTGATGGTGTGATGGTGGCTCGCGGGGTAAAATAAAATAATAAATTAATAAAAAATAAATATAACATTTGCATAATATATGACATATAAAAAAAGATATAAAAAAATTGATGTAAAGATGATTTTAATTTTTAAAATGATCATCTATGTTTATTTGTATATATATATATATAGGATATGGGTATTGAAATTCCTTTGGAGCGTGTTTTCATTGCTCAAAAAAAGATCATTGCTAAATGTAACCTTTTAGGAAAGCCGGTTATTTGGTAATATAATAATATTTATATTTATATTTATTTTAATATAAAGTAATGTTTGTATTTTAAAGTAAAGCGAATTAATTATTATTCTTTTACATAGTGCTACTCAAATGCTTGAATCTATGACGGTATGTGATTAAATAAATACTATTTAATATTTTAAAAAAGATTCATTTCAGTATATATATATATATATATATATATATATATATATTATCTACTTATTGATTTGTTTTTTTAACTTCATCATCATTATCATTATTATTTTTAAATAATAGAATAATCCTAGACCTACTCGCGCAGAAGTCTCTGATGTAGCCAATGCCATATTAGATGGAGCTGATTGTGTCATGCTTTCTGGAGAAACAGCCAAAGGTAATTATCCTATAGAAACGGTTCGAACCATGCATGAAGTATGCCTCCTTGCTGAATCTGTCTTATGTTACAATATGCTCTTTCATCAAATTCGATCATTAACTCCATTGCCTACAGATACAACTGAAACCATAGCTTGCTCAGCAGTAGATGCAGCACATCAACGTCGTGCGGGTGCTATCCTTGTCTTAACCGTTAGTGGTGAAACAGCTAGGTTAGTCTCCAAATATCATCCTTCTGCTCCTATTATTGTTGTCACAAGGCATCCTATCTGTGCTCGTCAATGCCATTTATATCGTGGTTGCTTTCCTTTTATTTATCCAAGGCCTCCTCCTCTTTCTTCTCAACCCTTCTCCTCTTCCTCATCTATAGTAATCAAAAATAATCAAAGGGGTTACCCTTCTCCATTTATTAGTCCCCAATATTTAAGTCCGATGGAAAATGTTCTTTGGCAAGAAGATGTGGATAACAGAATTATGTGGGGTAAATATTATTATTATAATAATAATAATAATAATAATATATATATATATATATATATATATATGGTGATACGTACTTTATTTGTATAAAATAAAGATTAAAAAAAATAAAGTTTATATCTAATCTAATCATGTTTTGTTTTTATTTTTACTTTATTTATATTTATAAAAGGTATGGAACAAGCTATAAAATATGGGTAAGTATATATAATAGATTCATTGTTTTTATAAAAAAATATTTTAAAAAATAAAATTTATTGTTATTAACTGTCAGTCTTTTTTTTTTAAAAGTATCTTAGACCGTGGAAAGTCTGTTGTAGCAATTCAAGGTTGGCGTGGTGGATTAGGAAATACAAATTCCTTTAGAATTATTGTCGCTCCCTGAATGGAAAATGTAAAAGAAAAAAAAAATATATTTTACTTTTATATTAAATTATATTTTATATTATATATGTATACCATAAAATTTTTTTATATAGCTCATTTTAATTTTATAATAATAATAACAGTAATAATAATAAAAGATCTTAATCATTTGTTATATATATTACTAATATTGAAATTCAGTACAACAGTCCAAAAAATGATATTGAATTGGTCATAAAATTTTGATCCATCAAAGATCATTTGCTTTAACTCCGCCATCGCGAATTTTTTTATATTTAGAAATTTTTTTTTTTCTTCTCTTTCTCTTTCTTTTTTTTTAACCTTTATATATATATAATATATCTTTTTTTTATTTTTATTCGTTTTTATATAAAAGTAATACTGTATAATCATGTCAGCAACTACACCATACGTACTTAATTTTGGTGCTGGTCCAGCAAAGATGTAAGAAAAAATAATCAATAGACTTCAAAAAATAAAAAAATAAAAGAGTGCTATATATTTATTTTATTTTATTTTATTTACTTATACATCTCTTTATAATTTATATTATTTGGTCTTCTTTTTATTTATTTATCCAATCAACTTGCTATTAATGTACATATATAGCCCAGCGCCGGTTTTAAAACGAGCCCAAGCAGAATTATTGAATTTTGATAATAGTGGTATGTCTATTATGGAATTGTCCCATCGGTCTAAAACTTTTGGTAAAGTTTTGGCTCATACAAAGGATACTTTAACCCAATTAATGGATATACCTGACAACTATGAAATCTTATTTATGCAAGGAGGAGCCACCACACAATTTTCAGCTATTTTCTACAATTTGGTAGCAGCTAAACAACAACAACAAATTAAAGAAGGAAAAGAAGATGAAGAAATTTATGTGGATTATATTGTTTCCGGTGGATGGTCAAGTAAGGCAGCTCAAGAAGCTGATCGGTTAATTAAAGGTGAAAATAATAAAGTCATAGTGAATCGTGTAACCGATAGTAAAAAGCATTATGGAAAATATGGACAAATGCAACCTTCATCTGAATGGCAGTTCTCTCCAGCTGAAAAGACAGCCTATGTTTATTATTGTGATAATGAAACGGTTCATGGTGTTGAATTTTTCGACGTACCTAAAGTGGACCCTCGAGTACCATTAGTAGCTGATGTCTCCTCTAATTTCTTATCAAAGCCTATCGATGTCAAAAAATTTGGTGTCATTTATGGTGGCGCACAAAAGAATTTAGGCCCCGCCGGTGTTTCCATAGTGATTGTGCGTAAAGACTTATTGGCAGATATTAATATTGGACCCTTACGACCTTTAATGTTGGACTTTAAAACTGTAGCTGATAACGATTCTATGTATAACACCCCACCTACATTTGCTATTTATATGGTTGGGCTTGTTTTGGATTATTTAGTAGAACAAGGTGGATTACACCAAATAGAACAGGCAAATAAAAAAAAGGCAGAGAAATTATATAAAGTGATTCAGGAAAGTCCAATGTATTCATCTCCTGTGGACCCTTCTTGCCAAAGTCGTATGAATGTAGTCTTTCGTTTAAAATCTGAAGATTTAGAAAAGGAATTTTTGGAGGGTGCTGAAAAAAAGCATATGGTTCAATTGAAAGGTCATCGTTCGGTTGGTGGAATCCGTGCATCCATTTATAATTCTATGCCCGAAGAAGATGTCGATCAACTTATTGCATATATGCTAGATTTTGAAAAGGAACATCCAATCAATTAACATAAACAATAATTAGGTAGGTTATGATAATATGAAATAAACAATCCTTCTCCTATTTTTCATATTAAAAAATAAAAAGATCGTTGTGTAACATATTAATGAATGTTTTTCTTTCTTTTAAAATAGATGCAATTATTTATGCACATACTTTATGCCTTTTTTTTTTTATATGAAAACTTTAATATTTCATTATTCTTAATTATATATATATTTACTATTTTATATATATTTATAAAATATTATTGGTGAATACTTTTTATTATTGCTATGAAGATGATTATTATTATTAAAAAAAATGCTAAAAGAAAAATGAGTTTATATAAAGACGAATGAATAAAATTAGTGTATATATACAGAATTCAAAAAAGGATTATAAACAAGATAAACAAATAATAATTAATAGAGATTAGATTGCTATTTTTTAGCATCATGAAGCATAACGCAAACGTTTAATTTTGATTTTAACTTTTGACATTCAGGACTTAAAGGAGCGACTTGATTAAAATGAGCCAAAGTCTCTTGAGCCAGATTAAATACCGAAGGGTGAATCGTGCTAGATGAATCGGTTTGCAATTTATCAATTAATTTATTTTGTAAATTGGTTGAAGAAGAAGAAGACAATGACGAAGATTCAACTAGATATAATAATGTATCTTTTGCCAATTGATTTAATGCTACTTCATTTTCTGTTTTTTCCCTTATTTCTCCATTATTTTCATTGTCAATAAAAGAAATGGATTGTCTATATCTGCCTGGAGACCTCCTCTGGGTTGGCAAAGGTCGATCATGAAAGTAATCAGTGTAATGATGGATTGAGTCATTTAATTTATTATTTTTTGTTTTATCACAAGCACTAAGGGTTGGAGAAGGTGGTAATTTTGATTTTAAAAAAGGGTTCGTTTTGGAAGATGTAGAAGAAGACGATCGAATGGTAGAAAAAGAAGAAATGGAGTTTGAAGGCGACAAAGTGAAATTATTTTCATTATATACATCATCATCATAATCATCATCATCATCGTCATCATTTGATGTAATATAAGAAGAGGGTGGGGATGGTAATGCTTTATTATAATAGTTACTATTGTTATTTTTTTGTTTCATTATAGATTTTGCTCGATTTGAAAAACGGGAAAACCATGTTGTTTGTTTTTGATGATAAATATTATCTAAAGTGTTCATTTTTTTTAATTTTTTTAATGACTATATAAAATAAAAGGAAAGGAAAGAGTATATATATAATTATATATAAAAGGGTATGTATAAACAAGTTTAAAGATGAAAAAAAAGAAGAGAAAAAAGGGTTTTTATTTTTTTTTTTTTTACCTTTTATATAAAAACGAATATGCGAATTAGAACTCAGTTTACTTTGACCCCCCTCAATTTATATTTTATTTTGCGTGGCGAATAAATGATTAAAGACGATAGATAGACAACGTTATTTTATACTATTCTTTTATTGATGAAACTTTGATAATATGAATAATGGATTATTATTATTATTATTATTAAGATAAATGATCAATAAAACATATTTTACTTGTCTCCTCCCCCTTCCCTCGATAGAAAAAAACCAAAAGTAATGGGTTTAGTAAATCTCTCTCCTTTTGTTTCTTTTATTTTTTTTATTTTATTTTTAAAATCAGATTTGGTAATCATATACTAACGTCGATTTTGAAATAGGTATTATTTTTTTTATATATATAAAAAAGGGACTCGTGCCTATTTTCTTGAAAAAGTGTTTTTAGGGAGACTTGAAGATTTATTATTTATTTATATATTATTATTATTATTATTATATGATGATTTATTTATTATTATTATTATTTAATTCATAAATAAAAGGGAGAAAAAGAGTATCCAATCGTATTTTATATATTTTGCTATGGTTTTTACCTACCTCGTTTAAAAATTCTATTTTTATTTAATATGTCAATTTATTATGAAATTGCATGAATTTTGCTCTGTTTGCTTTTTTTTAAAAAATAAAATACTTGAATGCTTCTTCTCTTCTTTATTATTTGATAAAATAAAAAACTCACTTATTTGAATTCAAAAACCCAATAAAAATAAAAAAAAAAAGCGGGGTTAAAAAAATTTAAGTATGAAATGAAAAAAAAAAATTTGCGTGCCTTTATCTTTCCTTCCCTTTCTTTTTTTTTTTTTTTTTTTTTTTTCTTTCTTTCTCTTTTCCTTCTTTTTCTTCTTTCTCTCTTCTATAACTTTTTGTTTCACACTTTTTTTCTACTTCATTCGCTCTTTTTTTTTTACTTTTTTTTAAAATGTAATTTCAAAAAATAAATAAATATAATATTTTTATAATTTACAGGCTTTTATTAATCATTCTAATATGTATTTATATTTTAAGTAGACATTTTTTCTTTTTATTGCTTTAGTGATTTTAAACTATAAATCTTATATTACAAATATAAGCTATCTTATTATCAAACAAGAATAATTGTTCAAGATTGTTTCAAAGAAAGAAATCAAAAACAACTTTATGAAAGACAGAGGATCTGGTAATTTTATAATATTATGTATACAATATATTTAGTATATATATATAAAGATAGACTATTTTATACTAAAAAAATAATATAAATACTATTATTCTTGTACTAAATTATGTAGCTGCCAAACAATTGGAAACAGACTCAAATATTAATTTGGACTGCTTGATTGAAAGGTAATGAATCAATATCATTATTCTTGGAGGGGGAGGAGGGGGAGGGGGAGGGGAGGGGAATAGAATTATTATTTATTAGTATGTATGAATTACTAAACTCTTTTTGTATATATACTTTGATCACCATTATATTTACTAGTTCAATGAAAGATGAAATAGATAATCTAGCTTCAGAAGGATTAATTCGATTACGAGAACATGGACATCAAGAAATAAAACATGATCATAAAAAAGAAAACGAAGGAAAAGAAGCATCATCATCATCATCATCAACCTCTACCCCTACTACCTCTACTACTCATTTATTTCCCCAAGATTCACTTCATAGTTTTCGATTTACATCCACATCTTCAACTGATTTAGTAGAATTAAGAAAGCGTGTCATGACTCGATCCATTGATTTTATGAAACATTCCGTTCAAGGGTGGAAAGCCCCAGATAACCTCTCTAGTCATTATTCCACAATGTCTTTATTGGCATCCATGGAAAAAAAAAGAAGAAATAAAGCTAAAAGTGCAGGTTATACTAGACCAACAAGATTATTCGATATAGATTATTTAACAACTTATGCGCCTTCATCATCATCAACGACATTAAAAAAACAAAATAGAAAGTTAAGACGCAATTCTTTATCTGACATTGTTGAAGATAATAGTAATATTAATGATATAAATCTTCACCATCATCATCAGTTGTCATCATCCTCTACTTCATCTGCTTCAACAAATGATACAGCTCATTCTTCTTCAACAGGTACAACATCTCCTGCAGTAGGTAATTCTCAGTCTCTTATTGATTTAAACGAAGAAGAAAATAAAAAGCAACAAGAAAATGATGGAGAAGAAAATGAAGATGAAGAACACGACAGTGCTGACGGAAAAAATCATTCTTTAACTCCACAATCTCCATCATTAGCCCTCTTTCCTCATCCAGCGTTACACAACCCAACAAGGTTCTTACCACAAAATCAGGCTATATTGACGACTTATGGTGATTGGAAAATTATTTTGTCAAATAATATTGCTTCATTTGTATTAGTGGGTAGCAGTAGTAGTAGTGGTAATGGTATTATCAATGGAAGGTCGCCTTCTTTAGTTGGGAGATCGGTTTTGGAATATATTGATGAGTCGTTTAGGGCAAGATTACAAGCTATGATTGATAAACGTAGGCAAGAATTGGCTCATTTAGAAGATAGTGCTGGTGGGATGGTACTTGTTTGTGGCAATGTGGTAAGTAATGATTTTTAAAATGTAGAAAAATAAAAATAAAAAAAATAAAAAGTATAAAAAGAAAAAAAAAATGATAATGACATTAACCATATTATATATATATATACATTTATTTTTATCTCAAATAGTTACCCATTATAAAAGATGATGGAACAAAATCGGCTGCTTCACTTTGGTTAAAAGAAAAACGTAACGATTCCGGTTCTTCTGTTTATATATGGATTTTTGAAGAAGTTTTCGAGACTGTCACTCATGTGTCCATTGATGCAAAGGTATTAAAAACAATTTTTATTTTTATTTTTATTTTTTCTCGGTTGTGCAAAAAAAGAAGCTTTTGTGTGACGAAGAAAAAAAAAAAAACTTTTTTCTATTCCGTGGATCAATTTTTTTTTCTAACGCTTTTTTATTTACTTTTTTTTTTTAATTTATTTATTTCTTAAATTAAAATAGGGTACCATTTGCTACGCTGATAAAGGGATAAAAGGATTATTAGATTATGAACCTAATTTTTTAATGGGCAAACCTATTGACATACTGATTCCATCGCTGGCGAAGGATGATAATACATGGCGTAATATTAATCAATTAAAATACTTTGGTTGTCGAACAAGATTAGGGGCCAATTTACCAATCATTACCAAATTATTGGATGCATCCACCAATGAACCCTCGTCATTTCAACATCATCATCATGTTCATCAACCTACCCCTCCTCTTTCTCAACATTATACACTTCGTATCACTTCTATTCCAATGATCGCTGGCTTAATTACAATAAGACAAGATGGTATAATTGATGGCTGTAATGATGTTTTTGTAAAATACATGTTTGGGTATTCACAGGAAGAATTAGTCCTTGGCAAAAAATCAATATCAGATTTAATACCATACTTACCTCATATCTTGAAAAGTCTTCGTGATGATGATTTATTACAACATGGGATTATTATTAATAACCTTATATGTAGGAAATTAATAGCTGAACTTGTTAACGACGATAATAATAATAATAGTAATGATATGGATTTTTCTGAACAATCGTACTACGCTTCCTCCTCTACTTCTACTACTACTTCCTCTTCCTCAAATATGAATAGTAATCAAAGTGGACGACGGCTTACTTCTACACCTAATGGGCAAGTACTTCCTGTATTAACTGGTGTACATCGTGATGGGACTCAATTTGAAATTCAATTGCAATTAAAATTAGTAGAAGAATCGGATGATGGTGTTTGTGCTTTATGGATAACATTTGATCGTGATACAGCCTTTTCTAGAGTGGGACATGTAATGGATGGTCCGGCTTTGGAAATAAAACAACACGATGGATTGGGTTTACCTACAGCAAAGCGTAATGATTTTAATGTAGGCAATCAAACCAATGGTCATGATCTTGATATTGATAACGATGCCGATGATGACGATATGAGGGATACTGCTGATAATGAGCAATCTCAACAAATAATATCTACGTCATTTATAAATAAAAATAATACTAATAATAATAATAATAATAATAATATTAATAATGGTACAATGATTACTCAAGAGAAACATGAACATAATAACAATAACATAATATCCGTATATAATGCATCAACCATCACTGAACATAATAATATTAATAATAATAATAATTCACTTCCTATACCAATTCCTAATAACATTGCATCAACAATCAACTCAGACTATTCATCTACTTCAGACAACAGATCGCTGTCGGTCAGCCGTCCCTCTTGTGACACAAAACCTCGCGTGATTACTTCTTTTTCTAGACCTACATTCACTACATTTACTCAACGACAAGAACAAGCCTCTCCCATCTCTCCATCAACTCCGATTTCACCATCCTCCATGACCGTTAATAGACCCAGAGCCATTTCTGCTGCATCAGTTACCATGCCTGAATATTCTGCCCAAACAAATGCTGTATGCATTGACGATTTTGAAATTTTGGATGAAATTGGTCAAGGTGCTTATGGTTTAGTTAAATTGGCAGTACTAAAATCGGATGAAACTAAGGTAAAAACAATGATTTTAGGGTTCATGTGAAATTTTTTGGGAAAAAAATGTTTTATGTGATACAAACAAGCAAAGAAAATAATGATTGATAAAATAAGATCCTTTATTATTATTATTTTTTTATCAGTTGATTAACATTATTATTTATTTATTTATTTATATTATAGAAAAAAGTGGTAATCAAATATGTTATTAAATCTCGTATTTTAGTAGATTGTTGGACTCGAGATCGGAAATTGGGAATGGTACCTGCCGAAATCCATATTTTGCATACGTTACGCAAAATCCCTCATGATAACTGTGGTGATATGAGTAAGTAGATTATAAATATATGTAGATATGCTTTATTTTATTATTATTGCTATTATTATAATTATTTTTCGGGATGACTTATTTCTTAAACAATGTTCTTTTTATTTATTTATTATAGTGGATTATTTTGAAGATGATGATTATTATTACATTGTAATGGAATTACATGGTGCAGGAATGGACTTATTCGATTATATTGAACTAAAAGATACAATGCATGAATCGGAAATCAAGGTTATATTTAAACAAATTGCATTAGCCGTCCAACATCTTCATAAACATAAAATTGTACATAGGGATATTAAAGATGAAAATGTAGTCATGGATCATCGAGGTGGAATTCGATTAATTGATTATGGTAGTGCAGCTTATATTAAATCTGGTAGAAGGTACGAAACATTTGTTGGGACATTGGATTATGCTGCCCCTGAAATCTTGAAAGGTCATACTTATGAAGGTCCCCCACAAGATGTTTGGGCTCTAGGTATTTTATTATATACTTTGATTTATCGGGAAAATCCTTTTTATGATATTGATGAAATCATGGCAAGTGAATTAAGAGTTCCTTTTATATTTTCTGATGGTAAAAATAAAAATAAAAAAATAAGTTGAAAAAATACATAATAAATACTTTATTACTATTTCCATATCCGTCATCTTTTTTTTTCTCACTTACTTTTTATTTTTATATTTAGGTTTATCTGTTGACCTCGTTCAAAAAATGTTGGAACGTGATGTTTCAAAACGATTATCTATTAATGAAGTACTCGAGCATGAATGGCTTGCATCATAAAAAACATTTTCAATTATATATATATATATATATATTATTTTATTCTATTTTATTTGAATTTTTAACATCTACCATAATAATTTGTTTCTAATGCAATATATTTTTATTTTTACAATTACATATTTCTTATATATATTTAAATAGTTATACTCATAAAATCCATCTTTTAATATTTATACAAACTCCATGTAGATTATTTATTATCTTTCACTTTTTTTTTTTTAAAAAAAAAAGAATAACAAGAAAAAACATATATTTAGGTTAGTTTTATTCTCTATTCTATTTTTTTTTATGTAAACATTTTTCATTATTATTCGTAATTACCTTCATCGATTTCAACAATTATATATATATTTAATAAATAAATAAATAAAAAGTTGATAAAAAAAAGTCATATATCCAGTACATAGTTTGACTTTTGAAAGCTTTTTTTTTATCAATAGTAATAGTATGTGTATTATTTTATGTACATGTTAAGAATAAAATATAAATCTATATTTATATTCATGTATAGTTATTTTTTTTATCTTTACCAGAGGTTAGAATTCATTTATTAGGTGTAGCAATTTTAGACAAGTTTTTAACATATATTTAACTATGATGTAAAAGTTAGGTATAAGAAAATAATATAAATACCACAATGATGAAAAAAATAAAATAAAACAAAATTAATAGGGTAAAGGGAAAGCGGGACTATACAAGTTCTAAGATATATTCGAATATGTGAGATTTATACAGGCCGAAAATGATTCCACCTGGAACAGATCCACCAGGAAATAAGCCAAGTGAGTTTGGGTATCTGAAAAGGGTTTTCAGTATTAAGGCCCAAACGTGAATCCAGAGATAATTTAGATTACCTATAAATGGTAATAAAATATTATTTAATTATGTATAATCACGCTGATTAGAGGAACCGGTGTATGATGGTAATGAATGAATTTTTTTAAATAGATAGCTGAGCCTTGAAAAATCATCTCGTACCAGACGGTAGTTTTATTAATAATGATGGAGTGATATAAATAGCTACCACAATTACACTCAAAATTAGTGCGAAATGTAGTCAAAAATTTGTTGAGTCATCATTTGTTTTAATTATATTCTTTCTCTGGATATACAAGAGGGTTAGCAGATGTGATCAATTTCAAGTATCGCATCTTTACGTAAACGTTTAATAATTTTCTTAGGTTCTTAAAATCTTGCTATATATTTGAATTTTTTATAATCGTCAATATGATAGTCTTTTTAAGTTCCTGAGGTGAACTGTATTGAACTTTTAAGTTACCTTAATTGAGTAAAGTTTGATGCGAAGAGTTCTTTATACTTGAACTGTATCTGATACTTATGGGGCATACCTCTAGATGCCATTAATTGTTCACTCTTAAAAAAAGATAAGATTAGCGGAAATGAAAACTCCGGTTTTTTTTAAAGTGCTTTTCTCGATTTTTTTTCTTTTTCTTATTTTTTTTCATTCGTATTATTAAAAAAATACAGACCTTTGTTCCTATTCATGTCTCTACCTTTTTCAGTTGGTATTATCACTGGTTAGTTTGTAATACATATATAATTAAAGATTTATTTATCAACGATTGATATATAAAAAAAATATTAATATTAATATAAATATATGTTTATATTTATTTTTCTGTCATGATATTATTATACTTTATATAATTCTATTTCTTTATTTTATTTTATTTTTAAAAAAAAATAAGTTAGTGATACATCATACGAAGATAATAGTAAAGATAAAAGTGGACCTTTATTGAAAGAATTAGTATCAGGCTCGTCTTCTCCAACCAATGAATCTCTATACAGCGTCACCCAGCAAATCATACTTCCAGATGAAAAGGATCAAATAGAAACCACGGTAAAGTACTGGAGTGATGTCAACAAATTGGAAGTTATTTTCTTAACTGGCGGAACTGGATTTGCCGAAAGAGATGTGACACCCGATACAGTAGAACCATTATTAACTCGCCTTACACCCGGTATTACTCATTTGTTATTATCTACTTCACTAAACAAAACACCTTTTGCAGCACTATCTCGTTTGATTACAGGATTTCGTGATAAAACACTAATCGTCACTCTACCTGGTAGCCCAAAAGCTTGTCGTGAAAATATGGATGCTCTTTTACCTATTTTGCCTCATGCTCTTCAGTTGGTACGTAATCAGCGTGGAGCAGTACAAAAAACACATTCTCAATTACAATCAAATGATATAGCTGCAACTACTACTACATCATCCATTTCAACACCACCCGTTGGCACACACACTTGTATTCATCATCACCACCATCACCATCACCACGATAATAAACAAAAAGAAACACGTACTTTAGATTTAAATACACCTGGTAAAATATTTATTATTAAAATTAAAGATCAAAATGAAAAAGTTTGCATAAAATAGGAGTTTTTTTTTTTTTTTTTCAAGCGGGGTATATTGATGTTTATTCATTTTTTTTATTTTTTATTTTATTTTAATTAGTATCACACCGAGCTAGAACATCACCATTTCCTATGATTACAGTTGAAGAAGCTCATGATATAATATCGCAATATGCCCTACCTCTTGATATTATTGAAAAGCCTTTATCATCGGATTTAATTGGTTATGTATTAGCAGAAGATGTACAAGCTAAAGAGTCGGTTCCTGCCTATCGAGCTTCTATTGTAGATGGTTATGCAGTACATGGTAATTTAAAAACAAATAAGCAAGATAACATATATATAGCAATAAACCTATTTATTGACCATTTATGTATTAATTTTATTTTATTTTATTTTATTTTTTTTTAAACAAAATAGCTGAGGATGGACCAGGTATTTATCCAGTCGTTTATGTATCAGTAGCAAAAAGTCAACATACAGAAGGGCAACCATTTGTATTAAAAAGAGGGGAAATAGCTCGTGTAGCAACTGGAGGAATGGTACCTGAAGGGGCCAATGCAGTTGTCATGGTAGAAGATACAAAATTAATAGAAACAACAGAGGATGGAAAAGAAGAACTTAAAGTTGAAATTTTAGTTGAATCCAAAGAACATGGTATGATCAGACCTATAGGAAGTGATTGCAAAAAAGGGGATGTAGTTTGTGAAAAAGGAACCTTGATTACAGCAATAGGCGGTGAATTAGGAATTCTTGCTTCTGTAGGTATTACCCATGTCAAAGTACATCGTAAACCCAAGATTGGTGTTCTCTCATCTGGAAATGAAGTCAAAGATATTCATGGTCAACAAGACGTAGTATCATTATTACCAGGGGAAATCAGAGATAGTAACCGATTAAGTTTATTGGCTGCTCTTCAACAACAAGGAATGGAAGTAGTTGATTTAGGCATTATCAAAGATGATATTGATAGTATGGAATCCAGTTTAAAACAAGCACTCTCTAAAGTAGATGTAATTATTTCCACAGGTGGAGTATCTATGGGAGAAGCGGATTATATGAAACCTTTATTAGAACAAAAGTTAAATGCTACCATTCATTTTGGCCGTGTTCATATGAAACCTGGTAAACCAACTACTTTTGCAACAGTTGATTCTTCTAAACTTATATTTGCATTACCTGGTAATCCTGTTTCAGCTATGGTGACTTTTTATCTTTTTGTTTTACCAGCTTTGCGTAAAATGGCAGCTTTTGAACAATATAAAAATGTTGTTTTACCAGTTAAGGTAATTTTTTTTATTAAAAAAAAAAAGGAATGAAAAAAAAAAAAAAAAAAACAAAAAGTGCTACTATTTTTAAACTTGTTTTATTTATTTATTTACTTTGCTTATGTATGTCTGTATTATGTATATCAATTTGTATTAGTTGACACATGATATTTATTTGGATCCTAGACCCGAATACCATCGAGTCCGTGTCTATGTCAATAATGGATCTTTAGAAGCAACATCAACCGGAAATCAGCAAAGTAGCCGTATGATTAGTATGCTTTCGGCTAATGGGTTATTAAAATTACCAAAGAAAACGAATGATATAATTGCATTAAAGAAGGGGGAATCAGTATCATGTTTAATTTTAGGTTCACTTTATCAAATGTAGTAATTTAATATTTCATATCCTATATTATTTTTTATATATACTTTATTGGAAATATAACATAAATGAAAAAAGAAAAGAAAAAGTTTATTCTTCATGTTCCAACTATATTTAAATTAAAATAAACAAAGAAGAACATTTAATATAAATAATATATAAATATATATCCTCACAAAATAATAATTGTAAAAAAAAATATACGAAATACTTGTAAAATAAATTTTCCATGATCATATAAATATATATATATATCTGTATATGGCTTTCTTTTTAACCAATGAAAATAATCATCGTGTATTTAAAGTCCGGTGAGATTGGACCGATTTTGTATATGCTTGGCGGCCAATTTTTTTTTTTTCTCTTCTTCCTTATCTTTCCTACTTTAAAATATAATGAACTTTATAACTTTATTATCCGTACTATTAATCTTTTTTATGATTAATGTTTTTGCAGGTAATATATATAAATGTTATTATTAAATTAGATTCGTATTATTATTAGCATTCTATTTTTACTTTTATATTAAGCAAACGATGTATTTTATTAAAAAGAAAAAGAAATATAAGAAAGAAAAAAAAAGGAATTATGGATATATTGTTAACTATAGCTATAAAAAAAGAAATACAAATATCAATAACTTTAAAAAAGAACTTATTTTGGGGTATATTTTTATAAGGGGGTGGTGGTAATTGATAGTGGTGGTGGTAATAGTGAATGAACATATATATATATGGTTTTTTATATTCTATTTATAAGAGTACGTGCGTTTTTGTATATTATTTATGTGGCAAAAAAAGTAAAAAAATGTCATCAAAAATTTATATATTATAATTTAAATGCTAATAATAATATGGATGATGCATAACTCAAAATATATTATATAGTTACTTTTTTTTTTTTACTCCTTACTCATATATTCATATTTATATATTTTTTTATTTTATTATGATTTAGATACTACTTATATAATGGGTATAAAAAAAGACCAGTCTAACAAAGAAACTCTTGAAAAAGCTAAACAAGATATTCAAGCAGCTCATGGTGAAATCTTACATGAGTTTAAGGCTGGGATGAAAGGTTATATTATTTCAATGCCCGATGATCAATTTAGTGCATTAGAGGCAAAAGATTATGTTGACTTTATTGAAGCTGATCAAGAAGGTAAAAATAAAGATAACCATTATAAATAAATAAATAAATAAATAAATAAATAAATAATGTATACTAAGAACTAATCGTCAATCATTTTATTTATTTATTTATTTATTTATATATAGTACATATTCTATAAAAGGTCAAGCACAAGGTTTTTTTTTAAAAATCTCTTATTGACAAATGGATTCTTAATCGTCTTCATATAGTTCATATTTAAAAAATAATCAAAGTAAATAAAAATAAATATCAATAAATGAATGAATGAATGAATGAATGAATGATTGAATAATCTAATATTATTAAAGTTAATAATATATATATAGTTATATGTATATATATATATATATATATATATATATTTATATATATACATATAAAAATGAAAAAAATAAAAAAGAAAATATATGTATATATATATAAAAATAAAAAAATAAAAAAAAAAAAGTAAAACAAAATGAAATCTTTATTCTAAAATACATTTTAATATGTTTTTTCTCTTTTCCTCCTCATCTTACTCTTTTCCCCTTAAATAATTGTATTTCAACTTCCTCTCTCTCTCTCTCTCCTTCCCCTTCCTAATCTTATTATTTAAAATACACTGATACTTTTTTAGCTCATAACCCCTTTAAACATTGATATATAAATTTGCCTATAAGTAATCCTTTTTTTTATATATTTTCTTTTTTCTTTCTTTCTTTCTTTCAACCTTTTCACTCTAATCCTCCCCTTATTTCCTTATTATATTTTTCTGCATCTTCTTATATTTCTTTTTTATATAAATTTTATTTTTTTAAAAAAAAGATATAAATTTGTGTTTTTTTACTTTTCTTTCTCTTTTTTATTTTATTTTTTTATAATACTTGAAAAAATAAAGAATATATACATATATATATATAAAGTATATATAATACATTATAAAAAAAACTAAAAAGGTACATAAAAAAAAAAAAAAATAAAAAAAAAAAATCAATTTATTCATTACATACATACATAAATTCATTCATACATACATACATTTACATCATATACATTATATATTAACTATTTTTTTTTTTTTTTTTGTAGATAGATATATATTATATATATATATATATATATTTAGAATATAGAAAATTATAATATATATATATAGCAATATATATTTTAAAATAAAGTAAAACAAAATTAATTCATGGAATCAGTATCTGATACAGTATCATCCAGCTCAACACGTAGACAAAGTAACGCTCTTAGTGATATGCCAACACCCAAAATGGAAGTTTATGAAGAAAAAATCCAACAAGACGATAGTGGCCTTTCACCTTCAGTCATTACACATACTCATCACCAACAACAAGAATATTTAGAAATAGAGCATGTAACCACCACTCATAATGCAAATGACCCTCACCATCATGACTCAAGATCAATGAAATCATCTTTTAAATCACAAAGAGCTGAGCCTACCTTTTGGGGCGGATTTAAAGAAATCATGTTTACTTCTTATTTAAATGCTTTATTGATCTTTATTCCCTTTGGTATTGTTTCCCATTTCTTTTGGGGTTCAACTGCCACTTTTGTATTAAATTTCATTGCTATTATTCCTTTGGCCAAATTATTAGGTGATGTTACTGAAGACATTTCTTTACGTACAGGAGAGGTAAAATATGATAAAAAAATTTGCTCGATTAGGTTTTTTATTTCTCCTTTTTTTATTTTATTTCTATTTTGGCATTAAAAAATTATTCTAATCTCCGTTACTATGCATGATTATTTATATAGGTGATAGGTGGTTTATTAAATGCAACTTTTGGTAATGCTGTAGAATTGATTATTTCTATTATCGCTCTTAGCCAAAATTTGGTGGTGATTGTACAAAGTTCCATGTTGGGATCCATTCTTTCCAATTTATTATTAGTCCTTGGTATGTGCTTCTGTTTGGGTGGTTATAAATATAAGGAGCAGGTCTTTAATGTTACCGTAGCTCAAACTTCTGCTTCCTTACTTTTTATTGCTACTGCTTCTCTTTTATTACCCGCCGCCTTTTATGGTTCTACGATTCAAGCCGTGGATTCTGCTCAAGAAGTACATGATATTTTAGCCATTTCAAGAGCGACTTCAGTTTTATTATTGATTATTTATGCTTCTTATCTTTTCTTCCAGGTAAATAATAATAATAATAATAACAATAGTATATATCTATCTAGGAGATAGGAAGAGCATGATGATATACATATTACGATTTTTATACATACATATATACGTGTGATATGCGTTATTAAGAAATTCTGGGGATTTTTGTTTATATATACACAAAAAGTCACTACCAAAAAAAGTGTATTATGTCAAAAAAAGAGAATTGGTTTATAGAGGCGGTATATATATCTATATATTTACTTCTTTTTTTATCCCTCCCTAATCATCAATTCTCCCTCATTTCTCCTAATCTGTACATTTTGCCTATTCTCCTATTTTCTTTTTAAATCTATACATATATGTTATTTTTTTTTTTTTAAAAAAAAAAAAAAAAACTTTAATTTTATAATACCATCTAATTCCAATACTTTTTTTTTTTTTTTTTTATAAATACAATGGATAAACCAATGTTAATAGCTCAAGACACATAAACAATTGGTAAGTCAATCAATATTGAAATAATAATAGTAAAGGTTTATAAAAAAACGAATGATTAATGGATTATATATATATATATATATATATTTCATTTTTTTTTCTTTAGTTTTTAGCCCCACCTCCCGAAGCATTCCGTTTTTCCCGAAGTAATTCAAGAGCACGTATCACTGACCCTGAAAGAACTAGCGCCACAACTTCTGGTGAAGACGAAGATGAAGAAGAATACCCTATTATGCCCAAATTTTTAGGTATTTTTATGTAAGTAACTGTTTTTATTTAAATACATTTATATCTGTTATAATTTATTTATTTTATTAATATGTATTTCTATATATTACTTCTTTTATAAAGGTTATTTATGATAACTGTCTTTGTTGCTATTTGTGCCGAATTCCTTGTTTCTGCTATTGAAGATGTTGTTAAACAATGGAATATTAGCGAAACTTTTGTTGGGCTTATTTTATTACCTATTATCGGTAATGCTGCTGAACATTGGACCGCTGTTAGTGTTGCTATGAAAAATAAGGTAAATATAATTTTTTGAAAAAAAAAAAATATAAACACTAAAAAATGATCTTGATAATTTACTTTGTTTATTTTATTTTAAATATATATAAAGATGGATCTTGCTTTGGGTGTCGCCGTTGGAAGTAGTATGCAAATTGCTTTATTAGTTACACCAATTATGGTTATCCTTGGATGGATTTTGAAAGTCAATATGAGTCTTTATTTCAATATGTATGAAACTGCCATTATGTTTATTTGTGTAGTCATGGTCAATTATCTTATCATGGACGGAAGAAGTAATTGGTTGGAAGGTTTAATGTTAAATAGTGTTTATTTAATTGTTGCTATTTCCTTCTTTTATTACCCTGATGCTGCTGCTAATGATTTGGATACTGGTGTTGCTACTGGAAATGCTTTGGCCACTGCTCCAAATGCCCCTCGTCATTAATTTTATTTTTTAATATATATATATATATATATATATATATATATCTTATAATACCTTTCTTCACTTATTCTTTTTTTTAATATTATATAATTCTTTTTTTAAAAAAAAGGAATATGTAAAACTAACATAATCTTTGATTAATATTATTTATTTATTTATTCTCTGAACAAAAGATTATATATATATATATTACTATATATAATATGTAGATAATTATTACTTTTTTTTTTTTTTTAAATTTTATCCTTTTCTACAATTTAATATTTTTTTATTATTAGTATTATTATTATTATACAATACATTGGAAAAAAAAAAAAAAAAAAAAAAAAAAAAAAAATACTTTTACATAAATTTAAATAAAGCTTCTTTTTTTAAACATAATATCTATTGTTAATAAATATAATTTATTTACATTTTACTTTTTTTTAAAAGCATTTAAACCTTTTAACGACTTTATCAATTATATGTGTATATTTAAATTATTGAAAATTGAAAAGGGAAAAATATCATTCGCATTAAAATTTCGCTGGAGCGTGATCACTGACTTTAAATTTTTTTTAATTTTTAAAAATGTGCTTTTTTTTAACTTGCTGTTTCTTTTTTTTTTTCCTTCACTTTTTTTATTCATATTTTCTTACCATTTCATTTTTTTATTTTTATTCTTGATATTTTACTAATATTAATATTATATATATATATATATACATATATCGAAGTCATTATTACCCATTTAATTAATTTATTCTGTTGACTTTGGTTATAATATTAAAAAATACTTTTACATCTTTATAAATAATAAAAGTTTTGATGAGCGGATTAACGGCTTTTCTGCAAACAGAACTACTTTCTCTATCAAGTGAAGCGCGTAGAAAACATCCTGAAATTAAAGAAGTAAAATATATTATTACTATTATTTTTTATTGAAATATATATAGTAACTTTATTATTAATTTCATCAATTTTTTATTTTCTTTTTATAGGCTGCTGAACGATTAAGTGCAATATTACGAAGTTTTAAAGAACGGCCTGGATATAATATATCTAATGGTATATACAAAATAATAAAAATAATGTTATTATAATAAGGAAAAAAAAACTTTAGTGAGAGAAAAACTCAATAAATCTATATTATTATTATTATTGTATTTATTTAGAACTCTCTAAATCAGAAGATGCTCTACGTCCTTTTGTACTGGCCTGTGAAACCAAACAAATAAAGCTTGTCACCATTGCTATAGGTTGCATCCAAAGGCTAATATCTTTTCATGCAATACCAGAAGTTAGTATTATGAAAAAAAAATTTTTTTATATAAAAGGTTTACTTTTAAACAAACTGAAATATTAATAAAAAAAATATTATTATTTTTTGGATAGACTTCGGTTAGAACAGTATTAAGAACTTTAACGGATGTTAGTGTACATGGAGTGGATATTCAACTTAAAATACTTCAAACAGTACTTCCATTATTAACAAATTATAAAAGTGTGCATGATGATATCCTTGCCGAAGTAAGTAGACAAAGTAGAATGGAAGGATGTATAAATCGGTTGAATACAGATAAAAAGAAAAAAGAAAGCTGGAATCATGGGATTCATTTTTCTTTTTTTTCTTTTTTCTAATTTGCCATAGGCGTTATTGATTTGTTTTCGATTACAAGATTCAAAAGTTATTGTAGTAAATAATACAGCTGCAGCTACATTGCGTCAATTAGTTATATATGTATTTGATAAAGTAACAGAAGAAGACAAACAACAACTTTCTTCGGATAATGCTAGTCATTGTAAGTGAATTTTGATAATATTAACAAAAAAAAAAAAAGGCTTGATATTTAAAAATTTAATATGATTTATTTAACATTTCTATTTCTCTCTATCTTTCTTTATTTTAATTTATATAGCTATTCGATTAGCTGATGAATCTACTGTTAAATTACATCCTTGTGCCAAAGATGCTTATTATTTGTTTCAAGATTTATGTTTACTAACTAATAATGAACCACCCCAATATCTTCGCCTTGGTCGTTTATCTGATACTTTTGGCCTTGAGTTAATTGAAAGTGTCCTTACCAATCATTATGCTCTGTTTAAGGAGGTAGAGTAAATTAAAGACATATATGTATATTCATATTCATTATGTAATTCGTCATATTTTCGAAGGAAAAATATAAAAAGGTAAAAAGAAAAAAGTAATAATCTCTATTGTTATTATTATTTTATTTCATTTAGCATAAAGAGCTCAGCTCTTTGTTACGTGAACGTGTATGCCCTATGATTATCAAAACCTTTTCTGAAAAACATGATTTCCCTCAAACAATGCGGCTTACAAGAGTAGTATATATTTTAATTAAACAATTTAGTGAATTGTTGGTATGTATTATCATTTACTTTATTATTATATTGTATATAGCAGTGTATATACTAATTTTAGCCTCCTTTTTTTTTTTTTAAAAAAAAAAAATATAGGTAACCCAATGTGAAATATTTTTATCAATGTTTATAAAAATATTGGAACCAGAAAATCCTTTATGGCAACGTGTTTTAGCTATGGAGATATTTAGAGGTGTTTGTGGTAATCCCTTATTATTATGTTCTATTTATGATTGGTACGATTGTCAGAATAATTCAACGGATATATTTCGTGATATGGTAACAGCATTTGGAAGATTAGCTACAGAAAAACCAAATTTATTAGGTGCCCATCAAGGTGGACGTGAAAGTATTGATTTAACGCCAGGTGCTACATCATCTCATCATATATCTCAAACTTATAATACTTCAACAGCTGAAAGTGGGCAGGCAAGTCTTAGTAGTGTTGGTTCAACAATAAGGATTCAATGGTAAATTGGATTTTTTTTTTTTTTAAAAAAAAAAAAACAAATAAAAATAATATTAAGAATAACACGATTGATAGTTAATGCTGTCGTTAACTTTTTTATAATTGTTCTTATTACTTTTTTATTTTAAAAATATAACAATATAGTATTGATCAACTGGATAAAGCAGAACCACCACCTATCCCAGAAACATATATTTTTTATTTAGCATTATTATGTTTAAATTCAATTGCTGATGGTTTAGCTGGAATTACATTACCAAGATTTTCACCAAATAATAATAATAATAATCAAGGTACAACATCTTTTATTATTAGAAACGACAGTGAAGGTTCAAAACAGCAACCATACAACGCCAAAAACGATTTAGAATTAGTTACAAATTTAGCAAATGATGCTTGGCCAGGGTTACTCGCAGCCATGTCCTTTTTTATTACAGCCAACTTAGACGAGGATTTGTTCCAAAGTACAATGAGATCTTATCAAAATTTCACAAATGTATGTGGTATTTTGGGATTAATTGTACCACGTGATGCCTTTCTTACCAACTTATGTAAAAATGCCATTCCATCTATACCTACTATATCATCTACCTTTTTACACAATAAAAACTCAAATCTGTCAACATCAACTTCGTCATCTAATAATAATATATCAGTCGGAATTGCTTATTCAGATTTAACTGTACAACAGCAGCAAATCATATCTAATATTACACTAAGCGATAAAAATTTATATAGCCTTCGTGTTTTATTAAATATTACTATGTTTTTGGGTAGTGTATTAGGAACTTCCTGGTTTTTAGTGCTAGAAACTTTACAACAGGCTGATTTTCTTTTATATAATCGCCCATCGCCAAAAGGATCGTCTAATATACCAACGTATAACCCGCCTGGTCTTCGTAGAACATTAACTGGATCTTCTATTTCAAGTGGGACAACAATTGCTAGTCCCTCAGGTATAATTATTATTACTATTTTTTTTATTAATATACATACATACATACATACATACATAACATATTAAAAAGAATTCATGTATTGATTTATTACTAATACCTATATTATTTTTTATTTATTTTTAATAGCACAACCAAGTTTATCTCAAATGATGGATGCCGATCATACTGCTATTATTCTTACTTCCTTGAATAGATTGTTTGAAAATAGTCAATATTTAGATGATGATGCTTTTATTGATTTTATATCTGCTCTCTGTCGATTAAACGCCGAATATAGTGGTGTACCTTATAATAATGGTGAGCAAGAATCTAATAATAAATCATCTCGTGCGGTAATAATATTCACAATTGTTTTATTATATATATTAAAAAAAAATAGAAAAAGAAAATAATTATTTTATTGTTATTGTTTTTTATTTTCAATAGAGGATTTTTAATAACAAATCATTTGCAATTGAAAAACTTCATGAAATGGCACTATTGAATATGAAACGATTAATGAATATAGAATATAAATTTGTAGCTTGGGACTTTATCATGTCACATTTGATTGCAACAGTTAATTGTATTAATACACCATCACCTATTAGAATGCAAAGTTGTGATGCCATCTCTGAAATTATTATAGCAGCTATGAATTATATATTAACAGAGCAAAAAATACCAAGTGAGTTAACACAAAATCGACTTTTACAAGCACTTAATGAATGTATCAATGGTGCTGCTTTTGCTGAAAAAGATAAAGAAAATAGTAAAATATATGGCACTTTTATTGAAGTACAACGTATGGGGTTAGAGACACTAAACAACTTATTACAAACATCAGGGCATTCTTTTACTTGCGGATGGAGTTTGATTTTTGACATGCTCTATCATATTACAGTTAGCACTGGAATATCAGCTGGTGATATTACTCATCACAATAATAGTTTATCGAACGATAATGAGCCTATGGATAAACATGACAATAATGATACAAAAGATCGATCAAGTATAGACACAGCACATTCTTCCATAATGATATCAAATTCTACAAGTATCAGTGTGGCCCACTCAACTGCAAATGGTAAACTTTTTGGTGCATTAATCAAAATTGCATTTTCAAGTCTTCAATTAATATGTACAGACTTTTTATCACAGCTATCACCTGATTGTTTACGACAATGTATTGCAACACTCGGTGCCTTTGGAACACAACGTGAAGATTTAAATATTAGCTTAACAGCGGTAGGGTTATTATGGAATGTATCGGATTTTATTCAAACTAGACGTCTTACATTAATAAATGAATCAGACTCAAAAGATAATATGGATTTGAATGATGAGATCATCAGCAAAGATACTATGACAATTGATAGCACCATTGTAGACAATGAATCACCACAAGTATTAAATACTTTATGGATGCTACTTTTACTTCAATTATCACGTATTTGTATCGACTCACGTCCAGAAATTAGGAATGGTGCAATTCAAACTCTTTTTAGAACAATCATCATGAATGGAAATATCCTTGGACCTCGTTTATGGCAAGCATACTTATGGGAAGTACTCTTTCCTTTATTGAATTCTGTAAAGATGGCTTCTATTCGCGCAATTAAAGCTGAAGAAGAAGCAAAATTAACCAATTCACCTTCAATGAACAATGATCGTGACGCATCAGGATTTTTAATTCACCATTCTAGAGACACGGCGGATAAGCAATGGGATGAAACAAAAGTACTTGTACTAACAGGCATATCCAATATTTACCGTGACTTTTTATTGAAACTATATCAATTACCAACCTTCCAACAGGCTTGGCAGTTATTATTATTACACTTGGAGGATTCATGTCTTCGTTCTAGTCAAGAAGTAGCTCTAGCAGCCATGAAAAGTTTAAAAAATTTAATTGCATTACCTGATGATACAAAGCAAGATGACCGTATTATATCATTATGGAAATTATGCTGGTGTTCTTGGGTTCGTATAGGTGCTATCATGCTTCAAGCAACCTTGGATGATGATGATAATGCAACTTTAAATGAACATAAAATAAAAGATAACAACCACAATGGTGAATATGTCCAAGATCAAGATCAAGATCACATACAAAATGATTTCACTACACCTCAATCACTTTTAGATGTAAACTTAACACCTGTCTCTATGGATATAACACAGGATACGCTTACAGTTTATGTAAATATGTTTTCAGACTTGTATAAAGTCATCTCTGGCAACTTTGGTATCAGTGATGTAAAACAACTTTTAGTTATTTTAAACAATGTGTTGGTCTATTCAACAAGTCCTCAGTATCGACCTGACATAGATCATCTTTCTCCTTTACAAGAAGCAGTATTAAATATGATCAAAATAATAGATTTAAATGCAAAAGGGATAGCGCCACTTGTATTAATGGATTTATGTGAATACATGACATTGGCATTTTTAAATCCTCAACAACAACAACAATCTAATAAAACAGCTTTAGAAAAAAATAATAATACAGCATCAGCTACTTTATCAAATCAATCTAAATTCAATACAGTGACCTATATTGCCTTAAATAAATGTTGTAGTACCATGGTCGCTGATATATTTAAACTTCATGTTAAAACACTAGAAATGTATACAGATGGTGTCTTTGAAAGAATCCTGAGTTCCTATGGTGTATCTATGAAATTAAAATACGACTGTCCTCCTTCTCATAAGCATGGCGATGATAAAACTCCCTTGTGGAAAATTGCTAGCAATGGCTTTTTAGACGTATTATGTACTGGTTTAGAAACTTTACATAACTTTGGTGATGGTAAATAATATAATATATATAAATATTTATTGCTATATAGTACTCTAGATAGTGATTTTTAGGTATACTTGTACTAATTTTATTTTATTTATATATTTATTTTTTAAATAATGATAATAATCGATAGATGTACCTCTTGATAGATTTATTGGAGTTTGGAGAACATTAGTAGATATATTCGAAGGCAATCTTTTATCGACAAGGTAATTAATATAAAGCTTTTTTTAAAAAATAAATAACTATATAAAATAATTATAAAATTTGGGTATATATATGTGTGTGTATATGTAAATACTAATTTTTTTTTCTTAAACCCTCTCTTTTTTTATAGCACACCACCGTCAACATTATCAATTGAAGAACTTGATGTAGATGAACATTTTGATATATCAATTCTCAGTTTAATTCAAAATGATATTGTCTTATACCTAGGACAACCACGTGTTCCAATGGATATTATTGAAAAGTTAGTACATATTATACACGAATGTTCAAGATTATATTATGTGGATGAACATGAACCATCCCATCGCGGTGAAATCAACGATAGCAGCCATTCAGAAAAATCAATATCGAATAAACCTAGTATTTTTCATGGTCGCACAAGTGATCTTGTTAGTACAGCTGGTACTATAGTTCCTGTCATGAAAGAATCCTTTGCTTATGCTGCCTTAAAATTATTATTTACATTATGCTCATCGGAGAAACAAGGTAATGTACATAATTATATTAATGTTTTTATTTGTGTTCATTTCAATTCACTAATTATGTTTTTTTGTATATTATTTTTTTATATTACATATGGGTTTATTTAGATCATCTCGAAGTTAGAAAAAGAATTGCTCAAGCAACTATTCCTGTATTAGTAGAAAGATGTGAAACAATATTGCGAAACTATTCAACAGATGAACCATTACGTGGTAGATGCCCATTTCCAAGGTATTTAATGGGGTGAGGAGGAAAATATACTTTGGAGGAGATTCGAAATAATAATAATAATAATGTATTTCTAAGATATTAATTAAAATATATATCTTTTTATTTTATTTTATTTTATCTAAAAAAAAACCATTCTATTAGGGTTCGAAAAGAAGAAATATTATTTTGTTTGCAACAATCTATTAAATTAAAATTACAGCAAGACATTTTAGAAACTGAAGAAAAAGGTATATTATCATACATATTATAAATAAATGATTTTTTTTTAAAAAAACAAAAAAAAACAAAAAAAAAAATGACTGACCCGATGTAAATGTATTTATAATTCTATCCCTTCTAGATACTATAAAAGGATTATTACTATCATGTCCTCGTGCCCATTTATTCTACTTATACCCATCGCTGTGTCGTATGTTAACTTGTGAAGATCAAGCTGTAGTGGAATTAATAAGAGAATGTCTTCGTGTAGCAGGTATCGAAATGGGCTTGGAACGAAATATTTAATATTCAATATATATATATTTCATATATTTCCAATTCTTATAGATAATATATATATATATATATATATATGTAATATTTTTTAATAATCTTGTAAAATAAAAATAATTAGAAAAATCTTTCTTTAATATACATTTGATTAATTGTTTATGTTTTCTGACGAAACAAAATTATCATATGACATTTGTTTTGTATAATAATATCATTGTTTTCATGACGACAAGTTTCGTGAATAAATATCATTTGAAGTAACTGTGCCCAATGTTAAAAAAAACTGATCTAATGACTTAATTTATATTTATATATATGTATATGTATATGTATATATATATATATATATTCTTTTATTAAAAAGTATTCTTTAAATAAATAATAGTAGTATTAATAGTAAATAACAAAAATAAATAAATATTACATAGAAGAATGTATAAATAAATAAATACATATATTTAAAATAAATAATATAATTAATATAATAAATTGATACAGTAAAATATATTTAACAAAGTGAAAATAAATAAATAATAAAAAAAATAAAATTCAAAAAGAATCTAAACTATCATTTTCCTCATGATCAAAATATGTATCAAAATCATTTTGTAAAATATTTGTAGTAGAAGTATTTTTTTCAAAATCTGAGGAACTTATTTTATCAATTAATACACTATCATCATTTTTGTTCTTACTACTACCATTAGTAGAAGGTGGTGGTGATGATAAAGAAGAAGTAGGAGGAGAAAAAGAGGAAGAATGTATGAATTTAGGGTGATACTGATGTTGATGATGGCAATCTCTATTATATTTCTCAATATAACGATTCAACATTTTTTTTGCCATTATTTTTCCACGTAAATGATCATTCATTGATTTTAATTGTTGATTTTCCAAACGTAAATCCATAACCTGTCGTTTTAATAGCTTTTCATTTTCAGTTAATGTATCAATTAATTTTTTCATTTCCATTTGCTGTCGACTTTTCTTTTGTCGATATTTTGCTGAAGCATTTTTATTACGCTGACGTCTTTCCAAAAGTGTTAATTCCCCAGTATGATTTTCATTACGTTGATGTATAGTAATAGTAGTGGAATCATCATCATCATCATCGTCTTCAGTATTATTAGTATTGCTGATCATTTTTTTATATTGTTCTATATACGTTGATGATGACGACGACGACGATGACACTGCTACTTTTTGTTTTGATGTAAAACTAAATCCATTCGAGGAAAATGAAGAGGAGGAGGAAGAGGAGGACATTGGTGAAGATGGTAGGTATGAATGGTCTATTAATGGTGTTTCTAATTCAAGTGGATAACGATATTGAGTTCCTTTTTTTATTGTTTTATCTTTTTCAACATCCATCATGACAAATGAGAGTGACATAGGTTTTTCAAAATGTTGGGTCATTGTGTATGTATAGTATATATTTTAATTAGTAAAAATAGCGATGATGGGCTATTATTATTATCTTTTATAAAATTAATGTTGTAAGAAAAAGAAGAAAAAAGTAAGAAAGAAGAGTTTTTGTTCAATTCCAGGTGAGAATTTATTTATGTTTGTGATTAATACTTTGTTTGGTAATATTAAATTGGAAGGTGTACTTTTTCAGTTACATGTACAATAAAAATCTCAGATCTTTTTCAATTGTCCCATGATTTTTATTTTTTTTTAT
Organism: Cunninghamella blakesleeana; assembly: GCA_017871115.1. Classification (NCBI taxonomy): domain Eukaryota; kingdom Fungi; phylum Mucoromycota; class Mucoromycetes; order Mucorales; family Cunninghamellaceae; genus Cunninghamella; species Cunninghamella blakesleeana. The sequence continues at coordinate 5,139,620 of JAFCIZ010000005.1, forward strand.
TTTTTAATTAAACAATGGTGTTTCATCCTGATTCTTTTATTTGCCCATTAATATAACACCTGGGTGATATTAAATATTCATTGTTTAACTTCTGATAATCGTGTTTTATTGTTATTTATTTTGATTTCCATTTTGCTTATTATCGTCAACTTTATTTTATAGATAAGAACTATAATAATAAGCAAAAAAAGAAAAAAGAAAAACCATAATATATTAAGTTTAATATATTATTGTATTATTTATCAATGAATACATATAAAATATATTACGCATTTTTTAAAGGGAAACTGTATCAACGAATGTTACAGTAATATTGCACTGATCATTTACCAAATGTTGCTACTAATAAGTTGTACAGTATACCCCATCACCATACCTTTATTATTATTATTGTAAATATGCTATTTGTGTAATGTATATATTTTTTTTATTATAATTATTCCATAGTGTAGTCATTAGTAAATTCATTAGCTTTTATAAGAAAAGTGTTCCGCGAAATAGAAACTTTTTTTTAGATTGTGGAATCATATATTTCAGAGCGCGTTTGCCTACACTGTAGATTCAACATCTGTTTTTAAAAACTTTGTTAGTATTTTTAATAAAAAATATATCAAATTAATACTATGAATTCTATTATGTATGAAAATTAATATTAATATGATTTATTAGCTTTATAAATAAAAAAGTACAATAAATATAATAGAAATTATATAGTAATAAAAAAAAGTGAAATGAAGAAAAAGGAGAGAAAAAAAAGAGAAAAGAATATCTAAAAAATTTTCATAGGTGGATTCAAAATTAAAAATAAAAAATCAGCTTAAAATTTTAAAATTCGTTCTTTTCCTTCTTTTTTTTTTCCCCATTTATTATATATTAATTGATATTATTTTAAATTTTTATAATATAAAAATATATATGTATATTAATATAAATGGATAATAATACAGGTATCATAAATGCCAGATCATTTCATTTTAAACAAAATCCACAGCTACGTGACAAACCCATTCGTAATAATGTGAAGAAAATAAAAAAAAGAAAGATTACACTGCATACCACACAACAACTAAAACAAGAACAACAACGAACAGAAGATGAAAGTTTACCATTTGATCCTTCCACCATACTACAAGGATTAACTATTTATGTTGATAAATCAATAGAGAATCGTGGTAGATTAACCAGCTTAGCGCGCGCTCTCGCAGCAAACGTTGTGGATGATTGGAATCTCTCAGTGACACATGTTATTCATGGATATTATAAACCATCCTCAGATACTAAGCGCCATATAACACCACGTATTATTACAAAATCATTGAGTAAACAAATGAGAGTGGTTTCTCCAACTTGGTTGTTAGCATGTTATGATGAAAAAAAACTTTTGAACGAAACTTTTTATCCTTATGAAATGGAATCTAATGAGCGTATAGCACCACTTAAAATGGAACCTAGCAATACAAATTCAGTATTAGATGATAATCCATTTGGCTTGGACCCTGATGAATATGCCGATACAGATAACGAAACGGAAGATGATAATGACCTCCATTGCGATAATAATAGAAAATTGACTGAATTCTTTCAACGTAACGATAGTAATAGCAATAGTAATGACAATAGCAATAACGATCAACAATATTCAGTATATAGTAATGATGTAGACTACGATAACAACAACAACAATGCTAGAATTAATAATGGTAATGATAATAATCAAGAAAATAACAATGTTAACGACAATATATCTGTTCATTTTCCATCCATGGATGGTGCCTCACAAGGCCACTCACATTCTCCTCCCATGTTTGACTCGGCTTCAATAGATGATACGATCACTAATCCTGAAATAGAAACTATAACCGAGATTTCCGATAAAACAACACCAAACAGATCATGGACACCTGAAGTGATGCTGGACATGCTTAATGCTATGAATGCATCAAGACGAGAAAAAACAAAATTGGAAAAGAATAAGCATGATAACAATAATAATAATAGCGATCAGGATAATAGTACAAATAGTAATAATAATGGAACTACTAATGATGATGACCACTTCTTACAAATTTTACCTGATTTGGATCCAGCTATTCAACCCAAAAAGACATTAGGGCGTGAGGAAAGGTTTACTATTTGGTATGCTGAGCATACTTCGGATAAAGGTAATAATAATAAATCGGCAAATGGAAACAATACGTTAGCTCAAGCCCATTCATCTCTTAAAAAATCATCCTCAACGAAAAAAAAGAAACTTTCGACCTCAAAAAACTCGTAGAAAAAAAAATAAGCCAATAATAATTCATATAATTACATTTATCATTTTAAAAACTCATTATTTAATACTATATTAATTATAATGATATATGTGAATTATTTTTGATTTTCATTTATTATTGTAATCATTGATATCTTTCTTTTTACAATTATAGATATGTATATAAATATACTGCATAATTAATATATAATTCCTTTTTTTTTCCTTTTTTTTTTTTTTTTTTTTTTGCTTCCTTTCTATACTCATTATATTATTAAATAACAAAATTAATAAAACTTCCATTGATTCAATTTAAATTGATTGATAAAAAAAGTTGCTGAATTCAAAAAATTGGAATTTTTTAAAGTTGAATTTTTTTCTCTTTCTTTTTTATTCTTTCTTATTTTTTACCTCAGTATTATTAAGATACATTATAGCGTTATAGATTAATTTTACCTTGTTTTGTCCATTGCATAATAAATTGATTTAAAGCAACCCTCTTAAAGGTAATCTTTTTATGGAATACAGCGTAGAATGTACAATATTAGACTCATTCTTTTTTTTCTCCTTTGATCTAAATAGATTTAAATATCGACACAATATTAAACATAAAACCAATAACATATATCTACTTACCCAAAAGACAGCCCAGTATATTGACAATCTGTTTGTAAATCTCACCAATAATATAAATATATGAAATTAAAAAAAATATACAATACATGAAATACTAATACTATGACATTTTTTATTTATATTTTATATATTTGCTTCGGATGAAACTCCAACTAATCAAACATTTTCTCGATCAAAAGCTCAAGTTAAAGGAAAAAAAAAGTAACTATTCTAATGATTTTTATCTAAATTATTATTTGAATTGATTTATGTTTTATTTTTATATTTTTTATTAGATATTCGAATCCTTTTTTTAATTTTTATATACATTAAATGGTTTCCACATCTAGAAGAAGGAGTACAAGAAAATCTACTGTACCTCAGCAAGATACACTAGATGAAAAGAAGTAATATAAAAAATAACAAAAGCATTTTCCTAAACAACAAGGAAAATATTATTGCAATGATTAAAAAATTATGATGAAGATGGTGATAATTCATTTATACTTTTTTTTATAATTTGTAATTTTTATTGTAGTGCGTTGGTTAAAAATAAAAAAACTGTAAAAGCAAGCAAAACTAATAGTAAATTCACAGACGATAATGCCAAAGTAAATTTTAATTATTACTACCACTATTATTATTTTCATTATTTTTATAATTATTATCACTAGTAAGCATAGTATTGATTATTTTATTAGTTTTGTTACTAATATGCACTTTTTTATTTATTTTATTTAAATTAATATATAGAACCACGATCTTTGTGATGCTTGTAATAGAGAGGGCATATTTCTTTGCTGTGATTCTTGCCCAAATGCATTTCATTTTGCTTGTGTTGATCCACCAATGAATAGTATTGAAGTACGTGATTGGAAAGGTCCTTGGTATTGTAATGAATGCTTATATAAAAGAAAACGTAAAAGGGTATGCTTTTTTAATTACAACATAATCAATGAAATTTTTTTGTGTTAGTTTTTTAAAACATATTTTTTTTCCTTCTATCTCTAATTTTCTAGTCTCTAGGTAAAAACAAGAAAGTTAAAACTGAATTATTTGATAATTTATTAAACGATCTGGAGACAAGAAACCCAGTTGCCTTTGCTTTACCTGAACATATCCGTAACTATTTTGAAGGAGGTATAATAATATTAATAATGTACACACACACACACACACACACATATATATATATATATATATATATATATATATATATATATAACGATGTTAATTGTGTTCTATTTTATTCGATTTAATTTTTTATCAACGATAGTTTCTACGGGTAAAAATGGTATTTATGTTGACGCCACAACCGTCAAAGCTGCTAAATTAAAGTAAATATTACTCCTATTTTGATGGCAAATACCAGCATATATATATATTTTTTAAAAAAAAAATAGCCAATATACTTACTTATTATTTGTTTATTTTTTTATATTTTAAAGGAACGGACATTATGAAAAGCAAGATTATTTCCAATTGAAAGATGATCACAACAATTATTTTTTTTGTTATCATTGTCGTAAAACAGCTTATAAAAAGCCTATGATTGCTTGCGATTTTTGTAATTTACGTTGGCACCTTGATTGTTTAACTCCTCCAATGACTATTCCACCTCATCCCACCAAAAAATGGATGTGCCCTTGTCATGCAGAACATGCGGAAAAAGTAGTTAAAAAAACCAAATATATATATATATTTAAATTTGAATAACACTTTAACTCTTTTATTTATTAACTTTAATTGTATATTTTTATATTATTTTATTTTATCTACTTCATAAATTTGTAAACAGATATACCATCGAATACCAAGACAACCTAGAACAGATCAAAACAATACCTCTCATTCTACATCTTTAACATCATCACCATCAACATCGACAACTACTACTACTTCCACTAATATCTCTACAGAAATATCTGATATCCCAACTCTCAACAGTTTGCATACTCAGTTATCTAATATTAATAATAGCGCTCATTACAAAAATAACCCTTTACATGATAAATCCCAGCTTTTATATTTATCTGACGCTATTAAATTAAATTTTATTAGTATTAAGAATAATAATAATTAATATAGAGTGTATATTAAAAAAAATCTAAAATACTTCATCTATGTCAACACTGATAATATTTTGAAATAATCATTATAATAATAATTGCAATACGTAATAGTAAACCATTGTAGATTAGTTTTAAAAATCACAATTATATATATATATATATATATATATTTGACTTGTAAATAAAGACTACGTATTATAGAAATAGTGTTTTATTCCTTTATTTTTTTTAATTACATAAAATATGAACAAAAATATCGGTATTGGAAATAAAAATAAAATGCAAAAAAAACTAAAAATAAGTAACAGTGTGAAATAAAGGGAATGATGGGTTCTCTTTAGAAAAAGTTTCGATAATTGTATCAATTTCAGAATCAATATCTTTTGCATCTTCAATCAATTGTGCTAGTTTCAATATTGCTTGGCCACCTAAAGATGCATCTTCATGATTATCTTTAATTTCAACATTAATCACGTGTGTACTTGTGTTATGAATTTGTCCACGGTTTGATAAGTCTAATAAGAATAAAATAAAAATAAAAAATAAAAAATAAAATAAAAAAAAATAAAGATAAAAAAAAAAAATTAGTACAAAATGTAATATCCTCTTTTATTATTATTGCTGTCGTTTAACAAATAATTACATTTTTAATTAACCTTCTACTACAGCATCAAAACATCGTTCCTCGCAAGTAATAATCACATCATACATCGACTCTGATTCTTGCCAGCGTTGAGGAGCTTCTTTAATATTTCTATTTCTATCCAACATATTTAAAAGACCATTTTTGGTATATCTATTTTGACCACAATCGCCACAATAAATAAATACATTAAATATTTCGTTAAAATCAACTCGTTTCCTTTACTTTTTTTTTTTTTTCTTTTTAATTACAAAGTAGGATCGCGTTCTTTTAGTTGTTGGTAAACTTCATCATAAGGTGTCCCAAATGGATAAATATTAGGTTTGTTAGCAGCAGGTCCGGGTAATCTTACCATAGTGCCAGTTCCATATGACGCTACATTATATCCATTCTTCCTAAACAACAAATATTGTTTGTATTTAATAGCCCAATTTCTTTATTTTCTTTATTTTACTAATATAAGTTTAAATCAATTTATAATATTACTTTAAAACATTGTGTGCTTCCATAGATCTATTTTGATTACTTGCACAAATAACTGCATATTTTACCATTTTGCTATTTTAAATAAAGTATAATCTTTAAAAAAGAAAAATAGGTTAAAAGAGAAAAAAATTCTTTTGGGTGAAATAATTTTTACAATAATTAAACTCCGATTTTTTAAAGAAGGAAATTCCAATTCTTTCTCTTTCAAAAAAATGGCTTACTATTTTTTTTCTTGTCTTTATTTAAAAATATTTATGTAAATGTACTAAACTTATTCATAGTAAAACAACCTTTTTTATCATATTTTATTTTGAGCTATACTTATTTTCTTCTTTTAAAATAATAAAGTAAAATAAAATTATTGTGTATAAAAGTACGAAGCATTTCTTTTTATGGAAAAACCATTTATAATGATAGGTGTACTACCATTGGTGGTTGAAACTGGTACGGATAAAGAAGTTCCTCCTCTATTACTTTAATAATATGTGAATATATCACAGTATCGTTTTTTAAAATCAGTATATATAAAATAAATAACTTTATACTTATTGTTTATAACATTTTTTTATAAAGTGACTAAACTGCTTTTTTCTGCCAAATTAAATGACCCATTACAGGTAATGCACATCCAATATTAGTTCAATTATTAGCTAGTGGTTATGATAGTGATAAATCACTTGTGAATATTTGTATATATAACAATCTAAAATTGATATAATTCATTAAAGTACTATTGTTTAAATAATCTTTTCACTAAATAAAATATTATTTTATACTCTTATACCTATTTTTTATTTCTATATAATTTTATATTAAAATTATATAGATATAAAAAAATCTGTATCCTTGGACTATTTTTATCTAAGAAAGTAGTAAAAATGAGAATAATTTTTTTGAAAAAAAAATAGTAATAGAAAGATATTTTATACTTAATAAATAAATAATATTTTTATTTATTATATGAAAAAAATATAGTTATTACTAACATATTATAATAAAAAAACGTGAAAAAACTTATGCCAGAACATTGTGTGCAATTTTATTCTACGACTGAGTTTTAAATTTTTTGAAAAAATAAAAAAAACGAATCTATTTTTTTCTTCTCTCTTTACTTCTACTCTCTATTTATTTTCTATTTAGTAAACTATATATTTAAAACATAACGATGACTACTATTAAAGAAATTGGAAATGCTACTATATTTCAGCAGCTCATTAATGGTGTTCATGCTGATAAATTAGTTGTAATTGATTTTTACGCAACTTGGTGGTAAATTCTTAATTATTTAAATTTGTTTTAAAACACGTTATTATTATTATTACTATTATTATTATTATACAAATTTATTTAGTATTACTATTGTTATCATTTTTATTTATTTATATTTACATGTCATTATCTTTAGTGGTCCCTGTAAAATGATATCTCCTTTTATTGCTAAATTAGCTTCTCAATATCGCCATGTTCAATTTGCCAAGGTATACACGAAAAAAAAATAGTAAAAATAGTGATTATCTTTCCTAAATACTCATCTTTCTATATATTTATATTTATTCAATAGATTGATGTCGATAAAGTTCCTGTAAGTAAATGATATATTGGATAAAATAGAACAATAATGAAGAAACAAATTAAGATCATACTATAAAACACAAAGAGAAAAAAATGTACCTGAAACTCCAGCGATTTTTATATTTAATTTTATATTTAAATATCAATCATATAGGACGTTGCTGCTCAATGTCAAGTATCATCCATGTGAGAAAAAAAGAAAAAAATGCCTCCGAATATATATATACATCAATTATATAAATAATAATATTGATAAAAAATAAGATTATATTTATTGAGAGTTTCTTTTCTGTTTTAACTTTTCTTTAGGCCAACTTTTCAATTTTATAAAGGTGGTAAAAAAGTAGCAGAATTAAAGGGAGCAAATCCTACTCAATTAGAATTACTTGTTAAAGAACATCAAGGCGGACAAATTGGGGAATCTTCTGGCAGTAACAATAGCTTTGCCAGTGCTCCGGGACATGTAATCATTTAAATAATACTATATATTACGATGATTCTTCATGTGTTCTATATTCTAAATATGTAACTTTATATATATATATATATTCATATTAGGTTGATTTAACAGATATTATCACTCCTAACCAAATGGACGCTCTTAATCAGCAGGAAGATAACAATGTTAAAAATATCTTTAAAAATGATGCTTCCTTTTTGGAAAGTGATGTGGATGAACAATTGATTATTAGTGTACCATTTAATCAACGTAAGGGGATAAGAAAATGGCAAATACGTATACATAAAAAAAGTTCTTTATTTAGTAAATTACGTAATGCTAAAATGTTTATCTTTTTTTATTTTATTTTTTATCTATTTTTATACTAACAGCTGTCAAACTCCATTCTTTAAAATTCAAAGTAGCTAATATTGGTAATTAATGACAAATATTTTTTTTAAAAAAAATACATACATGCATATATATGTGTATATAAAAAAAATAAGTTAATATTGATTCAGGTGTTAACCATTTATTATTATTATTATTGTTTATAGCAAAGGCTCCTAAAACAGTTAAAATTTATGCTAATAGACAAAATCTTGGATTTGATGACACTGATTCTATCAAAGAAACTCAAACTATTACACTTGAACCCAAAGACTTCGAAGAAGATGCTATCGTCAATTTACGATTCGTTAAGTTTCAAAACATTGTGAATGTTGTGGTAAAAAAAAATCATCCTCATATTAAATATAAAAATGATGTTTAAGGGTATATAATTTAATATCTGATTGATTATTTATTCTTTTCTTTTTCTTTTATTTTGAAATAGTTATTCATTGCTGATAATCAAGAAGATGAAGAAACAACTGCTTTACAACAATTGATTTTCATCGGGTAATAAAAATAACGTAACATAGCAAAGTTTTAATTTACACGTGTCAAATAATGTACTCATGTATTTTTTTTCTCTCTTCAATATTTTATATTCGCTTTTAAATATAATAGATCAACTGTAGAAGTAAGTTTTGATAATAATGATAAATGATATATATATATATATATATATATCATTTAAATCATATCCCTAACTCTAACTCTTTATTTTTTATATATTTTTTATTTTATTTTTTAGTCAACAAATATGGGTGACTTAAAAAAGTTGGGTGACGAATAAGGTTCCAAGATATTCATATCTGTTTAATATTTATAATAATAAAAATAAAGAGGATTTTTATTTTTCAATTATCCATTTATATTATATATAATATTATATTAAAAAAAATCTATTTATAATAATTATGTCTACAATGTACGTGAAGGTAATCCAACTGATGGAAGTTGAGGAAAGATACCAAGATACTATAATAAGAAAAAAAAATAGGAAATAGAATATATATTAATAATAATCATAAATATCATACATAAATATATATATATATATATATATAATATTAAAAATTATATATATATATTACCAACAAAGCCCATCCAAAGATACCAAAGAAAGTTCCAGATAACAATTCAAAATGGCCATGGAAATAAACAGAAGTCATTACTAACATCCACCACCATAAACCAAGTAAAGATAATACAGAAATGACTGATCGCCATGCAGAAGGGTGAGAGTATTTTAATTGAGTAAAAGAAGGGATAGAGTAATAAAGCCAAGAAAGTTCCTCCCATAAAAAGAGACTAGCATGGATTAACAAAACACAATGGCCTGATACATCATGACCACCTTCCCATTGACCGCCAAGTCGTTTACAAGTAGATTGTTGAAAAGTTTGTGACAAAATAGCATGATTTGATTGTTGCTGTAAGATACCATTAATCAATTTGGGATGGCAACCTCCACCAGTTGCAACATATATACGATCGATGAAGCTTGGGCCAAGTAACCATTGAGTCATTAAATACCAATAGGCTGTTACCATCAAGTATCTTATACAAGCTTTCATCACTTGTTGTTGTGAATATTTTTTAGATAATACAAAATAAGCATATCCTAGAAAGACAATAGTAACCCATAACCAGCCTTGTTTTACAAAAAATACATTAAAGAGATTACCTTTCATACTGAAATATGAAGGCGAAGGTGTAAATAGATTAGATATTGTAGCTGATAAAAAGACACTTAGGACATATATCGGTAAAGCTATTATTTGATGAGGTTCTAAATTCATTTTTTTGTTTTTTTGTATTTGATATTTAATATATATTTATAATTTAATGGTAATAATATAAATTGGATTAAAAAAGAAGGAAGGAAAGGAAAGAAAAAGGTTGGAAAAAAAAAATCTCTGTTGAAATTCAAATTTATAAAGAAAAAATTCAAGTACCGCAATCTTTTTAAAAAAAAAATTCAAACATTTTTTTCCTACTTTTTTTCTTTCATTATTTATTTAATTTTTATAAATTTATATAATAATACAAGGATTTATAAATGGTCAATATTCAAATTGTCAACAATTTGATCCCTCCATATCAATTAGTACGTAGTATGAATTTTGGTTGGGAAGATCAATATGTGTTTGACGTTACTGTAAATAGTCAATACGCTATTGCTTCAGCTTCAGATAATATCATTCGTTTATACGATTTAGCGACCCTCCAACCTGCTACTTCTTTATCTTTTCATCAACAACGTATATCAAAAATCAAGCTATATAATGATGCCTATTTATTCTCGGCTTCAGAAGACGGAAAATTGGCTCGCTGGGATTTAAGAACAAATAACAATCAACCAGTTCAAATATTCAACTGTAAATATATTAATACTCTATATAATAATAACAATAGCCGTATATAGGGTTACTATATATAATTATATTTATATTTATATATTCAAAAATACTTACACATTACTGTTATTATTATTATTTTATTTATTTATTTATTTATATATTTATTAGATTCTCGCCCACTTTCAGCTTTTGATATAAACTGTAATGATAGTATGGCGATCGTCGGCACTCTAAATGAAGATGTAGTTCAAGCAGCAGAGATCGGGTTTTTTGATACGAGAACTAACGGATTGATACATAAATTTGAAGAATCTCATGGTGATGATATTACTGAAGTATGCTTTAAATAAGAATAATAATAAAAATGCAAAACTATGCAAAAATAAATCAATAAATCAATATACACATAAATATATTTTTGAAGGTTATTAATTTATTAGATTGATTGTTTTTATTTAATTATATATTATAGATTCAATGTCATCCGAATACCCCTTCACAATTTATTTCTTGCTCAACGGATGGTTTAATAAATAATTATGATGTTACTGAATTTGACGAAGAAGAAGCCATTATATCTGTCATTAATTCTGGATCATCCGTAAATAAAACAGGTTATTTTGGGCCCAATGCAGAGTATGTATTTTGCTTAACTCATTTAGAAACCTTTTCATTACATACTTTAGAGGTAATTAGTATATTCTTTTTTTTTTTTTTTTTTTAAGAAAGTAGCCATTGTCGTCACCATCACAATATAATATAACTTTGTGTTAATTTAATTATTTATTTATTTTTATCACAGGGTGATTTAGTTTGTGACTATGGCGAATTGAAGCAAATAAATGATGTAGATTATGCTATAGATTGTAATTATGATCCAATTAATCAAAGACTTTATCTAGAAACGGGAAACAATAGGTAAAAACTAGAGTAATCGGTCACAAATAATAATAATAATGATCTATAAATGTTTATTTATGTATATATAAAAATAACCATCGTATCCTATATTTTTATCTATTTATATATATATATATAGTGGATCAGTCCAGATTTTCCATGTTAATTTAAATGAATTGCAATTATGTCAAACATTACAAGCGCCCGATGGTCATACTGATGTTGTTAGATCTATCTTTTGGAATCATAATACTCATAGTATATTAACTGGCGGTGAAGATGGTAGAATGTGTGCTTGGCAAGGTGTATTATAATAATAACAATGATTATTATTATTACTATTCAGTCTTTTGAGAGCTCTAAATGAAAAGAATCCCAACGATATATTAGATCAACACTTTATTTAAGAATATAATTAGAATAGATAAAATAAATAAATAAATATAAACTATTTAAAAATCCATATTTTTATTATATTTCTTAAATAAGAGAGTATACTACAAAATTGAAACGAGAAATAAAATAAAAAAAAAAATGTGTGGAATAGAGTGAATTAAATATAGAAGAACTATATTAGTATTATCTAAAAGAATGAACTATTTTGTTGTCCGAATGCTGATGATTGCTGTTGTGGTTGTGATTGTTGGAAAGGTGAGTTTTGATTAAAACCTGTCACTTGAGGTTGTTGGAAGCCTGTCATTTGAGGTTGTAATTGTTGCCCAAATCCATTATTACTATTATTAAAACCAGTCATTTGAGGTTGTTGCATTTGTTGGAATGGTTGCTGTTGTTGTTGTTGCTGTATGTTTTTTTCTGCCATCATTTCTAATAAACTTTTATTATTACTAACTGGTGTCCCAGGTGCAGATTGTGAAGAATTTCCAGCACCGAATGGATTACGACTTGTTTGTTGACTAAATGTTTGAGAAAAGGATGGAGAGCTATTTGCTGTATTACCATTACTTGTATTTGTTGTATTATTTCCAGTAGCATTTGCTTCAGGTTTAATAGTACTTGCATATCCAGATCCACTATTTTTATTTTTTTTAAAAACAAAAGGGTAAGATAGTATAAAAAATAAATATCAAAAAGCTAATAATTTTCTTTCATTATATATTTTCCATATCCATCAATAAATTTACTTACAAAGGAATTCGAAGATTACCAGTGTTACCAAATGTATCCATCCCATCTCTAATAATAATAATATATTGTTAGTATAGAGAAAAATCTGATCAACATTTATACACTATATACGCCTATTTTTTTTTAAAAAAAAAAAGATAGATCGCTTACTCTCTATTTCCAAGTAGCGAATTAAGTTTTGCATATCTAGGATCTTCTGGTTTAGAGTTTGCTGGACTACTAGTTGTTAATTGATTTGTAGATGAATCAGCTGTATTATTAATACTATTATTGTTATTATTACTATTGTTATTATTATTTCCAAAAGCTGATGATCCTGCTTGATTAAAACCATTTGTAGTTGTAGCCGCTGAGATTGTAGGGGTAGAAGTTGTAACAAAACCTGTTTGTTGCGGTTGAAGGGTTGAAAATTGTTGTGTTTGTTGAGGAATTAAAGATTGAGTTTGTTGTTGTTGTCCAAATGGATTTGTTCCCGTCATTGTGCTTGTTTGGAATGAAGGCAAACCTGTTAGTTGAGGTTGTTGAGCCATTAATTGATTTGTTTGAAAAGATGGCATTCCAGTAAATTGTGTTTGCTGAGGCATTCCAGTCATTTGTGCTTGAAGTGATTGTGGGAAGGCTTGTTGTTGTTGGTAAGGATTATTTTGTTGGAACTGATTTCCAAAACCAGTTGTTTGATTAAACATTGGTTGTTGAGCAGTAATTGGATCAGAGAAAGAAAGTCCAGTCATTCCAGTATTTTGGGGCCATTGTTGCTGTTGTTGTTGGAACTGTTGTTGTTGTTGAGTATATGGATTTGCTGATGAACTAAATGCTTGATTTTGAGGGAAACCTTGGAATCTATTATATTGTAAAGAAATTAAAAAAATGTAAACAATATTTTACGTACAAATATATATTATTTATTATTTTTATATCTATATCTATATCTATATATATATATATATATATATATATTTATATTACCCTTGTATATTATTGCCACTATTATTATTTGTATTAAATAGGTTTTGTTCATTTTCACGTTCTAATCGAGCACGCTGTTTTTCTTCCTTTTCTCTCGCTTCTTGTTCACTAAGTTGAATTGCCTTAGCTAAATCTTCGTCACTATAAAAAGAATAAAATAATATAAAATAAAATGTTAAATAAATAAAATACACTTATTTATATACGATTATAATATATATATATATATATAGAATGGATGATATTGCCGTAATGTTATTTTATAATTTACCCTTGATTGCGCTTTTTAGCTTCTTCTTGTGCCAACCGCTTACTTTCTTCAATAGCTTTTCTTAATTCAGTATCTTCATCTAAGTAACTAGGTCGTTCATACATTTGTTCACCATTTTCATGTCGTCCATTTAATATTGTTTCATTCATATAATCACCAACAGCAGACATACGATCACGCATTTGTGTTCTTTTATGACGTTCTTCTTTTAATCTTGCATCATCCAATAATAAACTTGTAATATCTTTAGCTTTTTGTCTGACTTAAAAGAAGTAATATAAAAAAACAAAATGAATATAAAATAGGTTAATCTAACAATGATTTTAAAGTATCTATAGTAATGTTTATCTTTTGCTCTTTATAGATATTTTACCATTTGAACCAACATCTCTACCATTATCATCAATATGTTGAAATTCTTTTAATGTTTTAACAACATACAGATTTTCTTTAGCATAAAGGACAACGTTTTCAGATCCAACATGAACACAATAATCTAATAATAGGAGAGCCTAAATAATTTATATAAATAAGGAAAATACAGAAAAAATATAAGTATATCAATATATATAATCCCAAAAATCATTGAATTTTTTAATCGCTATATAAAAATGGATATATATATATATATTACCTTAAAAACATGGCGCCAATTTTTTCCTTTATCATTTAAACGTCTATCTATCATATCCATTACTTGTATAAAATCTTGTCTATTAATAAATGGAGTAAATTTTATTTTCATTAATACCTTGTATTTAAAAATAAATATATTTATTCATCCCTTCTTTAGGAAGTAAGGTAGCACAAGAATTTATTATAAACTTACTGATTATATGTAGCTTGAGCAATTTCATTCATTAAAGTACCACTAGGACCCCAAGCATCATTGGAAGTAGCTTCACGTACTTTTATCTGAACATCGGTAAAACCTTTCGCATAGTTTTTTCTAAATGAATAGAAAAGAAATAATAATAATACTGAGTAAAAAAAAGTAGCCGGTTTTTATATCCTTTAGTTTAGATGGAAAATAAATATATTATATATATATTGCGAAAGAAAAAAGAACGAGAAATAAAAATAATAATGATAATAATGATAATAATAATAATAATAATATAGACTTTATTCCTCGTAATAATCATTAATACTTACATACTACGCACTACTCCTTTCCCAGTCATTGGTGGAGATTAGATGATATTAAAAAATTAATAAAATAAATTAAAAAAAGAGGAAAGGAAGAAAAGAAAGGAAAAGGAAAGGATGGAAAAAAAAAAGTTCTAAAGCTTTAGAGAAAAATCTAGCGGTGTTTTAAAAATTAGCAAGATTTTTTTATGTCAAGATCTACTATATATATTATTTGATTATTTATAGATATAAAAAAACTATGATCATTTTTAATAGAGCAAATAATTACATGGAATTTATTTTTGATATGAAAAATAACTATTTTTTCTTTTTTTATTTTATAGTTATGAATTTAAGATAAGACAATAAAAATAATTAAATATTAAAGTAGTGTATTTATTTAAATAATGTACATAAACTAAAGAGTTGGAAAAGAAAGAGTTGAAAAAAGGAATAATTTCTATACGGTCTATATTTTATTTTTGAAATCAATATAATTATATATCAATTTCAAAGTTAGTAATTTGTGGTAAATAGGCACAAGCACTAAGTTCTAACAAGTAAATATCTTCAAAAACATTCTTTCCGTCATATCCACCTATTATATACAATCGAGAATCATGTAATACTGCATTATGATATCCGCGCGGTGTTGGTGCTCCACCATATATTTTACGAGATTCCCAACTCATGGTTACTAAGATTAATCAAAAAGTGAATAAACAAATACTAGTCAAATTTTCAATAGTCTCTAAAAACAAAATAAAATTATTTTAATTACCTAAATTTAATAACAAGACATCATTTGAATATCTATTTCCATCATGTCCACCAATAATAAATATATATGATCCTACTTGCGTAGCAGTATGAGCTAACCTAGATATGGCTCTATCTATATCAACCTGACTCCATTTATTAGCCACTATAGCAAGTAAAAAAGTAAAAATAAAAAAATACGGTTAGTTTATCAACTTTAATACTCTATTTTTTTATTTTTATTTTCTTACAATAAAGCGATGCAAAATATTACCTAAATCCAATACAAATACATCACTAAAACATTCAAGACCATCACTACCACCATATACTATCAATTTATCTTTTACTAAATTGCTTGTATGATATCCTCTTGCAATGGGTGGTGTACCGGAAGGTTCTAATTGTGTCCATACAGGTCGGCTTGGATCATCTAAGTTGAGGCTATGTACATCTGCTAACGCACGAGCGCCGTCCCCACCACCAACAACAATTATATTATTATTCCATAAACATGTAGTATGAGCCCTTCGAGGTGATGGAGGCACGCCATCTGTTTTTGGTTTTGTCCAGGTAAGTGTTTCTATTTTTTAAAGTATATAAATAAATTAATCAATCAAATGGTATAAAAACGAAATATAAATAGTTAAAATCAGCTAGTTCCTTTTTTTTTTTTACATGTGCTTGTTTATTTATTCAAACTATTTAAATTTTACCTGTATTTAAAACATATAAATCATTAAAATAATTTGGACCATCACCGCCACCGAATACGTAAAGAAAAGGTACCCTTCTTCCATTTCCAACATCGTGATCTACAGTAGTACAAGAATGTGCACGACAAGGTGGAGGCAATTCACCAGTGGTCCTAGGCTTCGACCATGTTAATGTATCTTTACAAGTTAAAATAAAATATAAAAATTACTTTAATATCTATTTTCTTTTTTAAAAAACAGTAATAAAAGTCAGTTTTGTAATCGCATCTTTTTTTATTTTTACCCATATCCAAAATATATAACACATTAAAACAAGTTTTAATATCACAGCCACCAAAGACATATAAATTTTCACCTATAAGGTTAGAAGTGTGAGCACGTAAAGGACGAGATGGGCCACGGCCAAAAGAAATAGCACGGGACCAATACATACCAGCAGCAGGAGCAGGAGGGACACTAGGACTTGTACTTAGTTCAATAGCAGCAGCCATATGATCTGATAAATGGGGTTGACGTCGCGATGAACGTGTTGCATGTTGATATAATGTTGTAGAAGAAGTAGCATGTCGAAGATTACTATGGCTCGGCCGTCGTTTAGATGATACTTGTGAGGTTGAGGCAGATCTACCACGATCATATCCAAGTGGACTAATATTATTAGCAATAGGTTGGTTGGTTTGATTTACTATACAAAAAAATAAATATATATTGAAGAAATAATAAAATTAGTAAATAAATGCAAATGTATCACAAAAAACCGATGATCGATGCTCAATGTCAGAATTACATTCCGCTTGGTCTATATTTTTAATTTTATAATATATATTTATATACATATATATATATATATATTATTTTTATTTATAGCTGCGTTATTTATTTTTTTCATGTTGTTGCTCATAATTAAATAGTTGCTTGTTTTATTTTATTTTATTTCATTTTTCTTACGTTGACTTTGTCCAGAAGTAAGACTATCCATAGTTGTGATACTGTTATTACGTGCATAATTCTGTTTTGATGGCGATGGTGCGGTATATCTAGGCACTTCTGTTGGAAGTCTAAGTTCATCTTCATTAGCAATGTCAGTATATCCTTCATCTTTTGCCATATCTGGTGGTAACGTTGGTGATTCTGGTTCATAGTCAAGAGATGAGCCACTGTATATAACAAACATAAGCATAATAGTAATAATAATAATAACAATCATACATATTTCAGTAAAATATAATAAAATAAAATAAAATAAAATAAAATAAATTTCCCATTTAATAAACAACTGTCTTGGAATATTATTTATACACACATTTATAAATATATTATTATTTTTACCTTTCTTCAAAAGTAGACGTATTTAAATTTATTTTGTGGTGACGACTTTTAGACATTGATTTTTGTGATTCCATACTTCTTTTTGCTGTTGAAGGAAGAACTAAATGTGAATGTGATCGATCTGTCATGTCATAAAATTAATTATGTAATATAATAAAGTCGATTAGGAAGGAAAAAAAAAAAAAAAAAAGAAAGAGAAAAAGGAAAAAAAATAAAGGAATATATATAATTTTTTATGGCCAATTTAAAAAAGAAGAAAAAAAAAGAATCACAGCCAGCTTTTTTTTAGTTTTAAAAAATTAATTTTTAACACCGCCATTTTTTTTCTTTTTGTTTGTTCTTTTGCTTTCCATTAATTTTTTTAATAGTATTACAAGCAAAAGTAGTAATGGACAAATCCGATAGTTCAAAACAACAAGTACAAATTTTACGTATTAAACGTAAACGTACCGAAGAACCTATGGATACTTTATGTAAATGAAGGAGGAGTTAATCAATATCGGAGTAAATAGTTTTAATTATTATTAATAGCTATTTTTTTTTTTTAGTGGTTCAGCATCAACAGTTTGAAAAAAAGCAAGCTACTTTAACAGATAAACGTTTACGAAAGGATAACTTAACAAATAAATCAAATTTAAAAGGTATATATTATTTTTATTTCAGATAGTTACTACTCCATATTTTATTTATATATATTAATACACACAACTATACATATATTGGTTTTATATCATAGTCACACCTTTAGCTTTACCTACCATATTTCGTTTTGCAGAAACAGTTGAAGAACATAGTTTTAAAAATATCACAGAAGCTAAAAAATTAAAGGTAAAAAAATTAAATACAATATAAATGTCATAAGTATATAATGCTCGGTAAATTTTAAAACAATAATATGGCGCTTTGTAGGAACGTATTTCTCGAAGAACTCACCTAGGAAATCGACCTAACACACCTGAAAGCATAGATCAAAAAAGGGATCAAAAAACAAAATCATTACAGGTAATTTTTTTATTTAATATGACTCTCTAAAAAAAAAAGTAAAGAGCTTAAGCGATTTGTGTTACATATATTTTAATATACCTACATATTATTTATATTTATATAGAATCATGCCAAACAAGCAAGATTTAAAGTTATCAATCAGAACAGATCTCAGAAAAATTCTAACATGCCACCAGAGTAAGTCAGCTTTATTTTGCCAATATTATTTAAAAAAGTCAGTGAATTGAAAAGATCCTATTCCCAAAAGAAATAATTAAACACGATTTTTTCATTCCTGCAATAAATAGAGTGCAAAGTTCATCCCAAAAAGCTGCTGAAGATCTCTTCAAGATGTATGATGCTATTAAAATTGAAAACAACACCGGTCCAAAGTAATTTTCATGCATTCATTTATATTTACAATTGATTTTTATATAGCAATCTAGATATCATTAACATATAATTTATTTATTTAATTCTCATAGATTAATTGTTGATTCAGACGAAGAAGATCCTGATGATATCATGTGTAACTTCATACCAATGGTGAAGGAATATTTAACTTGTAACTCTTATTTTAAAACTATATTTATATTTTTTAAAAAAACAATTTAACTTTTTAAATTAATGATTATTTTATTAACTTTTCGATAGTGAATGATAAAACTGAAGAACCTGAAGAAGAAGACTATGTATATGATGTTTATTATTGTGACACAACAAATACTGGACAAGATATTTCTGGAACAAACATTGGATCACTGTAAGAAAAAAAAGCTAGCCTATTTTATATGGATATGTTTTCACCTACATGTATACACATTAATTATTATTATATTTATTCTTTTCTTTTCTTTTTAACTTGCAGAGTATGGTTTGATGAGGAAACTGAATATTTAAATGATGACGATTCAGATAGTGAACCTTGTGATGAAGGTGACGAAGATTCTAACGGTAATACTTAGATATCAATACATAAGCAATCAAGTCTTTTATATATCTCGGTTAGTTTAATACATACTTATTTAATTTTATTATAGCTGAGGATTATTACCAAAATGACTATCCCGATGAAGAAAATAGTGATGAAGATTATGAAGATCGTGAGTATTTAATTATTTTTAAACTATGATAATCTGAAACTCGTTTCTCAATTAGTTTTTTTTTATCTTTACATTATTTATGATAGAATATGGCTATAATATTTCCAGCGATGATGGATACTAAATGATTCCCTAATATAATATAGCTTTTTGCATTTTATTTTATTATTTTAAATACCAAACGTAAAAAACAATCACCCCAAAAGTACTCCTACAAAAAGCAACATTAACAAAATCATGCGAACATTTATATATATATATATACATTTAATTTAGAATTTAAATAACCAATTAATAATAATAATAACTATAAAAATAATGGTATTGATAATAATAAAACCTTAGCAATATCATATTGCATTTTAAATGATTAAATATTCTTTGATAGCATTGTGAGTATTTTTTTTTCATAGGAAATAAAAAATTATCAAATCGAAAAAAAATAAAATAAAATTATACTTATGCAATTGTCACAATTATTAACCATTCAACCTACTCTAATATTTTTCCAGATTATAAGCAATTGTTAAGCTACAATGCAAAAAAATTATGGATGCTCTTGTTTTTTCTAAGTTTTATTGATCTGTTAAATTTTTTTGCCAATTGATTTATAATTTTTAGGTTTATGTTATAAACTTTTTTAATATAATCCGCAGCAAAAAAAAAATACATTAGAAATTAAGATTACACAAAAAGATAATCACATGACTCATTCATAAAATATTTTATCAATCAACATTTCCATTTTCTTTTTCCGTCTCTTTTTATTACTGTTACTTAAAAATGAAAGTAATAATAGGTGGTAATAAGAAAACATTTAATGAATACCAGGAACCAGAATCTACTATGATACAAAATTGCTCACATAATAAGGCAGAAATTATATTTACCAATGGATATGGAAAAGTTGCTATTGACATTGCAGAACCACATGAACAGTATATATTACATACAAAAAAAATACATTTTATTAAACGAGGTAGTAAACGAGCTACCATTTCATCAAATGAAATGTCATATATTGGTATACATGATAATAGCGTATTTTTAAAAATTAATAACTCAAAAAGTCCAGAATGGATAGAATTTGTCAATATTTATGATTATTAGTATTAATTTTCAAAACGATCTGAAAAAAATAAAATACGGAATTTCAATTATTTTCTAAGCTTGCAATGTACATAATTTTTTTTTTACGCTCAATTTATTTTTTTTCTTATATTTTATTTTTTTCTTCTGTTGCTGTTGAATGCATTATGGGTGATAAGGTATTAAATATTATTAATAAAATAAAATTAAAAAATAACTGTTAATTTTATTGTTATTTAACTTGTTGAGCTTTTTATTTTATTTTATTCTATATATATTTCAATTTATTTGGTCATAAAAGCTATCTTCTATACCACCACCACCTACTATTTCTTCAGCTCCAAATTTTCTTCAAAAACAATCTACACCTACTTTTTCAACTGCACCATATTTAGAAGGTAGAAGATATATTATTATTTATTTAAATAAAGGATGATTGCTAAAACAGATCTACTTACTAGCTTTATTTTTTATATTTTTTTAAAAAGATTTAAGAGATGTTAACACGAAAGAAAAAAACAACGAGGATTTAGGTTCGGAACACAGGCATAAAAAAAGAAAGTTGGATAAAACTTCAAGAAACAGATCAGAATCGCCAAAAAGAAGACACTCTAAAAAACACCGCTCATCAGAT
Organism: Cunninghamella blakesleeana; assembly: GCA_017871115.1. Lineage (NCBI taxonomy): Eukaryota > Fungi > Mucoromycota > Mucoromycetes > Mucorales > Cunninghamellaceae > Cunninghamella > Cunninghamella blakesleeana. The sequence continues at coordinate 5,161,479 of JAFCIZ010000005.1, forward strand.
ACATCACCACGATATAGATCCAGAAGACATAGTAGATCGCCTTCTCCTCGGCATAAATCAAAATCACACCGATCGAGAAAATCAAGGTCACGATCTCCTCGTCGAAGACACCATAAATCAACTAATAGAGTAAGTAATTTATTCTATATTAATCAAAATGATTGCCTAAATAATGTATATGTATATATCTTTTTTCTTTTTTATACACTAATTTTATTTATTGTTATTATTACTATTACTATTACTGTTACTATTACTATTTTTAAACCCATTTCTATAGGTCTCTCGAAACCGATCACCCTCACCAGTGCATTCGTAAGTTTTTATTTATTTACCATATATATACTATATTTATGTAATAGTTGATTTTTCTTTATAATTTTACTTATTATATCAACATTCCATAGTGGCATATTGGATAGTGGACTTACGTTTATTATTGATAAAAAAGGTGATGAAGGGAATATTTTATATGGAGGCAATAATTTATACGAAATACCGTCTTATAATCGTAGGGGAAGTAAGTATATAGTTAAATAGTAAAACGTTTTAGGATAATGGATAGCCATAATTGCGTACTGATTGATTATTACTACTATTACTGTTTTTATTTTGAACATAGATGGATTAGTACTTGGTTTATCTGGAATGAAAATTTCTTATGATAGTGCCAAAGCGGGTAGAGATTTAGAAGTCGTACCAATTCATTTACTTATTAAGGTATATACTAGAAAAAAAAGTGTTGTTATTATTTACAGCTTTCTATTCTAACAGTTTATTTTTGTTACGATAACTTTGCTTATAGAAACCTCCTAAGGAAATCAACAATATGAGTTTGCCAACAGAAAAGTAATATATTTTATTTTAATTTCAAACAAATGAATAGCACATATATAATTATACTTGGTTAAATATCAACTATATTTTTTTTTATATGTTTTAATAGAATTATCTTTAAATCCAACGTTGACGATACTATGTTTTCTAAACAACTGGATTTCATCGGTTTGGAAGAAGAACAAAACAAGATTGAGCCAATATCTGAATCAACTGAAGAATTTATCTCAAGTGGTGTGGATTACCGTGATATTCAAACTTCATCAAAAAATAAAAGTAATGGTGCAATGCACATAGATGAAGCATTCGATATAATCACAGCCAATAATAACTATGTCAGAAATAGAACAATACAATTTAACAGAGACTTGGAAGAGGTAAAAAAAAAAAAAGTATATATATATATATATTCATTTTCAAAAATATAAATAATTAATTTTACTATTTAAAAATCAATCATTATATTAGGACCCATCTAATGTAAAGACTTGGTTAGAATTTATAGCTTTTCAAGACGAGACAGCAAAAAATTTGGAAACTGGGTTTAGCGCCAAAACTAAAGCTAACAAAGAAACCCTAAATGAAATAAAAATCAGTATTTTTAACAAGGCTCTGGAACACAATCCTAATAGTGAAGAATTGTGGTTTGCATACCTTCGATGTGGTAGTGAATTCTGGGAGTAAGTTATATTTATTATCACTCATTTTTTGTAGCCTTTACATGTTTTATTATTTTATGACTAATAATAACCGTACATACCTATTTTTTCAGTACTTTGACACTTTTAAAAAACTGGGATAAAGCACTTGTTCGTAATCCAGATTCAATTCGATTATGGTCTGATTATATTAATTTTAGACAAACAAACTTTTCAAGTTTTTCCTTTGATGATTGTGTCAAAGTATTTGAAGACTGCATATACACACTCCACAAAATATGTAGGAAATTACAACTGAATATGAAAATAGAAGATAATTTGGATGGTAAAAAAATAATACAAATGTGAATCTATTGATGGCGAAAAAATTAAAATAATAAATACCAATGTAAATAAATAATATTATTAAAATTTATAGAAAGAGAAAATATTGAATCAGTTATGGTATACATAGTTTTAAGACTATGCCTTTTTATGAAACAATCAGGTAAAGTTACTTTTTTATTCATATATATACATATATATATAAGATAAATTATAATATTAATTAAAAAAAACATTATAGTCAGTTGATGTTAAATTGTTTTTATTTTAATTTTTTTGTAAATAGGTTACCAGGAAAGAGCTTTTGCAAGTATTCAAGCAATCATTGAATTTACTCTATTTCAACCTTTGATTTATTCGATGTCTACTGGTTCAAAATTATCACAAATGATTCAAGATTTCTGTGAATTTTGGGATAGTGAAGTACCACGGTTTGGTGAAAAGGTAATTTAAATAATCATATATAGCTAGCCATTATTTAGAAAAGCACTGATCAATTTACTAATATTATAATATGATTTAATTTATTTTAATATCATTTCATTTAGAATGCTAAGGGTTGGAATACTTTTTACAACATGAAACTAAGTAAGTTACAATTCTATAGCTTATTTAAGGATAAAAACATATTCATCAACATACTGGCCATTTTAACCCTTCTATTTTTAATTTCTTTCTCTCGTTTTTTAATAGATAATAAAGCTGATATAAACGTGGAACTAAAAAGGAACGAGCTTAATGAAGCTGTTGATGATGGTAAATTTGATATATATGCTATGAAATTTCAACTTTTTAAAAAAGAGAAAAGAATCAATATTAACTTATATATTGATACTTTTTATTACTTTATCTTAATGATTATAGTGGAAAATATTAAGGATTGGTTATATTTAGAAGAGGAGCAAGCGAAAAAATATGTACTTTCTAAAAGGATGGATGGTAATATTAAAAGTATCATAGTTTTCTTCTATTTATCAACATAAATGACGTGATAATTAATATGATACAATATATGATTTTAATAGAAATTGAAGAGTTAACTATTGACGATGACCCATATAGAATCATTCTATCTGATGACATATCAAATATATTATTCAATATTACAACAACCGCAGCAAGGAAAAACCTTATTTACAGTGTATTTATTTTCCTTGGATTACCTTATTCACCATATGGCGTTGGCACTAATACTCATTTCAGCGTAGACACGTTTACCCACAATGATTTATTTTTACAAGATTTTTGGCCAAAAGAAAAGAAGCAACAATACGAGATTTGTTACATTGATAATATACCAATGGAAAAAACAAATGATACTCAATCTAACCCCTTCAATATACCACCGTCCTATCCAGTGGAAGAAGATGAATTATTTGCACCTCATGATTACTGGTTTACTTGTTTCGGAAAACAATATATTACCAACGACGAAGAAATTACATTTACAAGGTAAAATATATAATAAATTATTTTATTATATTTTTTAATATCATATTTTTATTTATATATATAATTAATCAATTATTTATTATTACCATTATTATTATTATTTATAGAAATGCTTTCGAACAACTGTTGTCGGTAGAAAAAGATGATAACCATCTTTTTAGTTGCTATTTGTCATTTCAAGCAAGCTATGGTTATAAAGGGTAATAAAAAATAGATGAGCTTCTATAATAAATAAGTAAATTATAGGAAATAAAAAAAAACAGCTCTTACAATATTATTTTATTATTTTTATTATTTATTATTTATTATTTATTAATTAGAGGAAGAAAATTAGCCAAGAAGCTATTATCAGAACAAAGAATGAATGTTGCTATTTGGAATGCCTATGCTCAAATGGAAAATGTATATAATAAAGTTGAAGAGGTAAAAACAAATATATAAAATAAAATAAATAATCCCAACAAAATAAATATATATCTCTATTCCCAAAAACATTCATCGATAATATAACTATAGGCACGTAGAGTATACAAAATGGCCATTGAAGCATCTAAAGATTTCTCTCAAAATCAACATATTAATATACCCTTATTACATCGTATGTTTGCACAACTTGAATTACAGCACCACCGACCTCACGAATCAATTAATATTTTAATATCTTTAGCTACTGGTGATACATACGGTAAGATGTAAAAAATATATATTTATATTAATACATTTCAATAAAATAAGTATCAATATTAATGTATTTTATTTAAATTACTTTATAGTTCAAAATGAACCTCCACCTACCAACCAGATGATATCAAAAGCATACAAAGTAAATAAGCTTATATATATATTGTAATCATGCTTTGATTGAATTTAAAATAACTTTTTTTTAAATTTTTATACATTCTTTATATATACATGATAAATAGTACTATAACTCAAATTATAATAACTTGAAAGAAAATTTGCTTACTACTGAAATGGGTTCCGATATAGCATATGAATTATTACTTTGCTATACACTATTAGTATATCTTTTAGAAGGTGTGGATGCTACCGAAAAGTTATACCAGAAAACTTTTGATTATATTGAAGAACACCATGGCCAAAAAGGGTTCATTAGTGAAAGAATTTGGGTATCATTTATTAAGCTATTATATCATCATGCAGTTCGAAATGAAAGCGGATACCAACCTATTAAATTAAGAACACTTACAATGAAGGCATTAAAATTATTTCCCAATAACACTATACTAATGGGTATCTTTATTTGGAATGAATCAAAAACTTGGGTTTTTAATCGCGTCCAAAATGTATTTACCGAAAACTTGAGCAGGTAATATTTTTATAAAAAATAAAAAATAGTAGCAACGTAAATGGTTTTTATATTATTAACGAACACTTATTATTCTTGTAGAGATTCGAATGTTATTTTATGGCTATCTTACATATATTTTCAATTACATCGACGAAAGCCTTATGATGTTAATCTTGTTAGAACAATTTTCGAAGAAGCTGTCACTCATCCAAGGTAAATATATATATATATATATATATACTAATAGCATTAATATGAGTTACAACTGAAATTAACACCCTCTCCCTTTATTATTAATATTACTCTATCTTTTAATACAGTACACGATCATCCATTTTATTATGGAAGTTATACATCCAACATGAAGTACGATTAGAAAATAATGAAAAAGCAAAATCGTTACTATACAGGGCTGTAAGAGAATGCCCTTGGTCAAAAGGTATATATAATATAACAAAAAAGATTTTATTTAGAATTGAATTGGTTCGTTAATAATATTAATTTTATTAATTTTTTGCACATTTTATTAATTATAGATCTATTTATGACTGGGCTCAAGTTGTTAAACGACTCATTTTCAACAAAGGAATTGTTAGATCTAACTAGTTTAATGATGGAAAAAGATATACGAACAAGAATAATGATAGATCAAGATAGTTTATTTGGATCAGATTAATTTTTGGGTATAATCAATGTACTGTTTCATGTAATAAAGTCCGCATAAAAGTTTTTTTATCATTATCTTAAATTTTTTTGATTGGTGGGATATAAATATAATAATGAAAAACGTGAAAGGCGATCAATTTTAGAAGCTAACCTTTCAAAATTAAGGTTTTTCAATAATGTTAAAATGACTGGTGTATTAAAATAGTTACAATCACTTTAATCTAAACCAAGCTATATTTCAACAATAAAAAAAACAAATCAAAAAGGAATAAAATAATATGACATGATATTTTTTTATTAAACTAACAAAAAACTAAAAAAAATTATTCAAAAAAAAGGGTAAGGGTATAATAAAATAAATATATACTATACAAAAAATTTTCCATTTATAATGTACAAATAATAATAATAATAAAAATAATAATAAAAATAAAAAACCATCTTTTTTTTTCTTCATTTTTATAAAACAATTTAGTTTGCCTGCAACAAATTGATATTTTTGATAACTTTACGAAGAGTATTAACCCATAAATCTTGTTCTTCTAAAGATTGAGTACGTATCATGTGTCTTCTTTTAAGTGGCGTTCCAGCAGTTGACATAGCATTTTCGAAATTGCCAGGAATCACGTCCATACTTACCTCGGGAGTAATCAATTCAAACCCATATGCAGTTGCAGGTGGTACAGCTGAAAGTGAATTTGCCGCGGATGCCTTTTTAGAACGAAAAGATAACAAGATAGATTTTTTTACTTCAGCCATTTTAGCGCATATAGCAGGGGAGAGTACTCTGAGCTCACAGTTTTCGAGATGCAAAGCACCTTTATATTGAAGCTTGTCCTGTTTTTTATCCTTTCTACAAAATATGAGTTGATCATTGTATAATATATAGGTACGTACGTCGGAAGTGGATGTTAAATCATCTAAATCGACTTTGATTAATCGTGATTTTAATAATAACCGTCGACTTGGCGTTACTTCTATAGGGCAGTTATGGATGGTTCGATTGGCTTCTAATACTTCGAACAGTCTTTGGCAATCTATCATCCTATTTTTAAAGAATTAATAAATAAAAATTGATCAATATACAATCCTTTTATGATTTATTGTTGTTACCAATTTTTATATATCTATTATTAACAACTTACTTTTCAAGTATTTGGTTAGATTTTTGTTTATATACATTTAAAGCCTTGTGAAGTCCATCATAATCAACATGAGAAGGATCACTGAATTGTACTAATAAACCTAATGCTTGAAGATAGGCTTGGAAACGGAATATAGGTAATCTTAAATAGTACAATATACTATGGCCATATTGGTGATCGTTATTCATTTGATTCTATTAAAAATAAAAAAAGATATAAATAAGTAAAATCGTTCCTAATCTTAGTAGTAGTCATTTTGTCGTGAGAAAAATATATCGGACCTCTAATTGCTTAACAAAAATTTGAATACCATAAAACTGATTAATTGTCATGATTAAGTTCGAATAATTCTTGAAAAAAGCATCGTATATATCTAATAAGGAATACTATAATAGAAATAAAGAAAAAATATAAATATTTAATATCTATTCAATTAATCTATTATTTTTTAAATAATTAAACCTATTTGATAATAGACTTACAAGGTTCATAAAAACATCACTAACAATTTGTGAAGGACCCCATATTTTTTCTCTATTATAAATAAAAAAAAGTATGTACAATAATAAGTAACACTAAAAAAAAAAGTTTTTTTTTTTTTCTTGTATAACAATAAAAATTTTTTTTTCATATTTATGTTTTCTATTTTCTTTACCTTTCCGTTAAATCCTTTAAAAAGGCTTGATGTATAAATATTAAATCTTGATAAATATGTAATGGTTTTGGTAAAGGGATTTTAATTTTTGTATTAATATGATTTTCGATCCACTGTAAAATAAAATCGATATAATATTCTTGAAAATGTTGTAATTCTTGGATATAGTTTACTTCGGATTCATTGAGGTCTTGCAAAACTTTATATTTATTTGCTACATTACGAGCTACGGTTGCTACGTTTTCTTTGTCTAAAAAATAATATATATATATATATAATAATAATAATAATAATAAGTCAATACATCGATTAGATTTATTATTTTGACCTTTTATCCATACATGTATATATATATATATATATATATATATCAATTAAGTTTTTTTTTTTTTCTTTTATTATATACCACTTTCAAGCTCTTGGCCATAAGTATCATATAAATCATCTATAATAGCTAAATCATCCATTAACTGCTGTACATTTAAAGCTGTCATATTTAAAGGATCTTCTACATATGAGTTTGACGATAAAGAGTGTTCCGAAGTTGCATTACTAAAAGTACTATTGGTAAAAGTACTTCCTTTACTATCTATATAAGATACCATTATATTAAAAAAATTAAAAAAGAAAAAAAAAAGAAAGAGCGAAAAAGGAAAAGAAGAAACTAAAAAGTTTAAAATAAATGGTTTATATAATAAATTGATTTGAAATTCCGATGGGAAAAAAAGAAATGGTTTCGAACAAACCCTTTTTTTTTTCTTTTTCATTTCATTTCATAATACGGTTGTCTTAGGTAAGAAAAAAAAATACAGTAGTACATCTTCTTTTTTTTTGAGTTTGGTCATACATCAAGTAAATAATTGGTAAAAAAGAATCTTTTTTTTCGGCCTTAAAAGCCCTTTTTTTCATTTATAAATATATGGGGAAAGAAGGGTTGTACGAGGTTCTCTTCATTTTCTTGCTGATATAATATTATAAAAGTATGTTTATTTATATAAACATTTTTATGGTAAAGACAAGAAGTTTCACAAGAAAAAATAAAATAAAGTAAAATAAAAATACAAGTCCATATTTATCTTTTAAATTTCTTGATTAATTCTATATTTTAATACTTTCTTTTTCTTATTTATTTACTAACTCCTCGATTATTCAACGTAGGGATAAAAAATAAAAGAAAATACTGTTATGATAAAGATGTTCATTATACATAATATTTGATTATTATAAAAATAAATAGAATGCAACAAATAATAAACATATGCAAAATGCCTTTTTATTTCCTTGGAAGAGAGAGTGCTTCCTCCTTCCCCTTGATATACGCCCCCTTTTATCTTAACTAGCCCCGTAAAAAAGTAAAAATAAAAAAAAATCAACTTGTTTACTTATATAAGGAGGCTAAAATAATAAAACGATGGTTATTATTTTTTTCTTTTTTCATTTTTTCTTTTTTATTTTCATTTTCGTTATTTTTTTAATATTAAACATTAATATACCATTGTCATTATTACCTATTCACTTAATTTTGTATTTATAATCATTATATAATCAATATCATTTTAAATTGTCTATAAAAAAATAGCATAATAACAATGGTTCATGATCTTTTACAACTTTCTGATAGATCACCTGAACAAATAGTAGAAACATTAAAACAACGTTATTTAGATGATCAACTATATACAACTATTGGTGATACAGTTTTAATATCTTTTAATCCTTCAATAGATCAAGATAAAAGTACTGATTATGTATCATCTTATAAAAATCCTCAATTACAACATAATGATCCTCATTTATACCAATTTATAAACCACGCTTATCATCATTTACGAAGAACAAGTTTAAATCAATCCATTTTATTCTGGTAATATCCTTACTATCTTTTTAAAAATTTAAATGCCGATTTTTTCGACCCCACAATTTTTTTTAAAGTAACCATTAATTTTTTTTTTTTTTTTTTTTTTTTTTTTTTTTTTTTTTTTTTTTTTTTTTTTTTTTTTTTTTTTTCGTTCTTTTATCTACCTTTTATGTATATAAATATATAACTTTAATAAATGAATATGTATATATACATTCATCCTATATTATAATATAGTGGTGAATCGGCTAGTGGAAAATCACAACAATTCAAGTATGCAGTAAATCATTGTGTTGCTTTAGGGTCCAACAAAAAACAAACTAAATTATCACAGCTTATTCAACACTCACAACTCATTCTAGATTTATGGACAAAAGCAAAGTCAACACTTCATGATCACTCTTCTTATTGTCTTCAATATATTGAATTATATTATTCAGATCGTGGTCGTATTATTGGTGCTCAACACTTGGCTTATTTTTTAGAAAAAACAAGACTTACATCTACTTGTCAAGATGAAAGGAACTTTCATATATTTTATGCTTTGTTAGCTGGTGCCCCTTTAGAAGAAAAACAACGTCTTGGTTTACCAACAGATGGAAGTGTTCCTTTTTCTTATTTATCTGTCTCCTCTATTACCACAAGCCATTTAAATGTTACATCGGTTGATGACACTCAAAATTACCACCACCTTCAACTTGCTTTAAAAGCGTTTGGGTGCTCAAAAGCTACTATGGTACAGCTGAATCAAGTATTGGCTGCCATACTCTTTTTAGGAAATATTACTTTTATACATGATCCTGCTCACCCTCAAGATGCGGCTCTTGTTAAAAACATGGACACTTTATCTCATGTAGCAGATTTATTAGGTGTAGACACAAACGCGTTAGTGAACACTTTAACCTATAAAAGTAAATTAATTAAACGAGATATTACCACTTTATTTTTGGATCCTATCATGGCAAGTAAACAAAGAGATGGATTAGCACAATCATTATACACTGTTCTATTTACTTGGATCATGGAGCAAATTAATACAAAATTATCAAAACAATCAAATATGGCTCATAGTTGGATGGCACTTTTAGATGGTTGGGGCCCTTCAACACGTGTGACAGAATCGGCAACACTGGGCAATCTTTTTTCTAATTTTGTTAATGAATCTCTTCATCAAGCCATGCTAACCCAAGTATCACAGTATAATCATCATCAAGAATATCAAGATCAAGGCCTTTCCTTCTCATCAGATATCATTGCAAACTGTCAAAAAATTATATCTACCAGTCAAGCTGCATTAGATATCTGTCAACACAATTCTAAAGGGATCTTATCTATTTTAAATACACAGGCTGGTCGTGTTCAACAGAAGCCTAATGATGATGTTGTCATGGATCATTTTATTAGCGCCAATAAAAATAACAATGATGGGACAATTCAATTTAAAAAAGCTAACCATACAACTTCGTTTATCATTCAACATTATTGGGGTGCAGTACATTATGATCCCCATGGATTTTCTGAATATAATGAAGACTACATATGTATGGATTTTGTATCATTATTTCGTGGTAACGCCTATAATGCACCAACTACTAATGGCCTTCTCTCTGTTTTATTTGATGAAAAAACACTTAAGGATAATACAAATACTAGTAATCGTGTCTCAGTAATTCAACATGGTATGATACCTCAGCATCGCTCTCCTTTTTTCTTTTCTTCCTCCTCTTCCACAACAACAACAGAATCAGAACCACATACTATTAGTAATAATGCAATTAGTACAAGGGATCATGTCCCTACGCTAGGTGATCAGCTACTGACAGGTATTGATCAACTTCAAACCATTCTTTTATCTACTGTACCGTGGTATGTTCTTTGTATGAAACCAAATGATATGATGTTAGCTCGTTCCTGTGATATTCGTAAAATAATGGCTCAGCAAATAACATTCAAAATACCATTTTTGGTGGATGCATTAACCATATATTATAATACTTCCTTTACTTTACAAGAATTTTGGGATCGTTATTGTGTTTCACTTCCTATCACTCTTGGTGCTCCCGTGGATACCTCACTTGGATTACGTGATCGTTGCTTATCAATTTTTAACTCCTTACAATGGGATGAAGCTAAGGTGGGAATTGGTTGTGAAAAGGTAATACAAGTGGATGATATATACAAACCTTTTTTTGTTTTATTTTTATTTTTACCTTATAGATACATTTTGATGGTCATTATATAAATATCTATACTTTATTTTTATTTTTTTTCTTTAAAAAGAAAGTTAATTCATTTTATATTACTTTATATTTATCATATTTTATAACTCTTATTATTATTTAGATATATTTATCAAATGAAGCATTTTGTATTTTGGAATATGATCTTCGCGGATTAGAAAAGGCTGAATCTAAAAAGAATAAACCTTTCTTAAATAGTAAGTTGGATCTTTTTTTTTTCTTAAAAAATTATAATGATAACTTTAATCAACGTAACACCTATAAACTTTATTTATTTTCTATCTTTTTAAACTGATTATTAGCTTCACAACGTGACACATATGACGGTTATTCTTTTAATGAAGACCAGTTCTCAACAGCATTGTCAGAAGATCCTTATGATATGTATGAAAGCGCAACACCAAAAAATTATTCTCCTGAATTGGCTCCAAAAAACATGATGATGGATGAAAAAAATCATTTACAGTATGAACAATTTAATAATAATAATAATAATAACATCAATAACAACAGCAGTAATAATAATCAAATTATTGATAATACAATAAATGAAGAGGATGTACAACAAATGACGAGCGCTAGACGAAAATGGTTAATGCTTGTATGGATCTTAACTTGGTGGGTTCCTTCTCCTTTCTTAACATTATGTGGTGGAATGAAGCGAAAAGATGTACGAATAGCTTGGAGGGAAAAAGTCACACTATGTATATTAATTTTTCTAATGTCAGCGGGTATGGTAGTGTTTATCATCTTTTTTGGCCCTTTAATATGCCCCCACCAAGATGTTTTTTCACTCAATGAATTACAAAGTAAATCTGAAAAAGATGCGGCGTACGTAGCTATTCGTGGTGAAGTATTTGATCTAACAAAGTTTGCTCCTCACCACTGGGCTTCAGAGGTAATACCTGAAAATGCAATTTTTCATTATGCCGGTAAGGATGCTACCAATCTGTTCCCTATTCAAGTATCTGCTTTATGTGATGGTATAGACGGTCGTATTTCTGATGAAGTGGTATTAGATTTCCAAGTCAATTTAACGGATAAAAATGCTATTTATCATGATTTTAGATATTTTACAAATGATTATCGTCCTGATTGGTACTTTGAACAATTGGTATACATGCGCAAAAATTATAGATTGGGTTTTATGGGATATGAGCCCAAAGAAATCTTAAAACAAGCAACAACTGTAGGCAATGTAGGTGATATTTCAACACATCGACAGTGGGCTATTTTACATGGTGATGTCTATGATTTGACTTATTATTTAATGGGCGGGCGCGCACCTAGGGCTCCAAAAGGTCAACCTATCTCCAACAATGTCAACTTGAACTTTATGGATAACAGTATTGTGGAATTATTTAGACAACTGGCCGGTACTGATATATCAAAACATTTTGATGCTCTTCCAATTGATGACCAACTTCGCCGTCGTCAATTAGTATGCCTTCGTAATCTCTTCTTTGTTGGGAAATTAGATACAAGGCGGTCCGTCCAATGCTTATTCTCTGAATACTTTTTATTAATCATTACTGGATTCTTGTGTGCGGTGATCATTTTTAAATTTTTGGCGGCTCTACAACTTGGTGCAAAAAGAGAACCTGAAGAATATGACAAGTTTATTATTTGTCAAGTTCCATGCTATACAGAGAGTGAAGAATCCTTACGTAAAACTATTGATTCCATTGCTGTATTAAGATATGATGATAAAAGAAAGCTCATATTTTTAGTTTGTGATGGCATGCTTACTGGTAGTGGAAATGATCGACCAACACCACGTATTGTTTTAGACATCCTAGGGGTAGATCCAAACGTTGACCCTGAACCTTTATCCTTCTTATCTTTGGGAGAAGGTGCTAAACAACATAATATGGGTAAAATTTATTCTGGCTTATATGAATGTTCTGGTCATGTGGTTCCTTATGTAGTGGTGGTGAAAGTGGGTACCCCCGCCGAAAGGCAAAAATCTGGTAATCGCGGTAAACGTGATTCTCAAATGGTATTAATGCGATTCTTAAATAAAGTTCATTTTGAATCTCCTATGGCACCTATGGAATTGGAAATGTATCATCAAATAAAAAATGTTATAGGTGTAAACCCTCAATTTTATGAATTTGTTTTAATGGTGGATGCTGACACAGAAGTGATGCCTGATTCTCTTAATCGTATGGTCTCATGTTTTGTTCATGATTCCAAGATTGTAGGTTTATGTGGGGAAACTAAATTAGCAAACGAAAAGGATAGCTGGGTTACAATGATTCAAGTTTATGAATATTATATTTCACATTTTCTAGCCAAAGCATTTGAATCGCTATTTGGTACTGTTACCTGTTTACCTGGGTGTTTCTGTATGTACCGCATCCGATCCCCTGCAAAACAACAACCTTTATTAATCAGTAATCAAGTCATTGATGACTATGCAGAAAATAAAGTCGATACATTACATAAAAAAAATTTATTACATTTGGGTGAAGATCGTTACTTAACCACCTTGATTCTGAAACACTTTCCTAATTATAAAACTAAATTCACGGCAGATGCTGGTTGCCTCACCAATGCACCTGATCGATGGAGCATTCTCTTATCTCAACGACGACGATGGATTAATTCAACCATTCATAATTTGGGTGAATTAATGTTTTTACCTCAACTTTGTGGTTTTTGTTGCTTTTCTATGAGGTTTGTGGTGATTTTGGATTTATTAAGTACGTTAACTATGCCTGCTATTGTTTGTTATTTAATTTATTTGATTTATCGCTTGGCTACTGATGTTGGTCAAGTACCTTTAATTTCTATTATTACCCTTGGTGGAGTTTACGGTTTACAAGCTATTATCTTTATTTTACATAGAAAAGTAATATTATAATAATAACAATAATTATAATAATATGTATAAAAATTAATATATTTATTTATAAACATGCATTTTTTTTAATTATAAAATTAGTGGGAACATATAGGTTGGATGATTGTTTATATACTAGCTATTCCTTTATTCTCTTTCTTTATGCCTATTTATTCCTTTTGGCACTTTGATGATTTTTCATGGGGTAATACACGAGTGGTTGTTGGAGAAGGTGGACAAAAGAAAATGTTACCAATAGATGAAGGCAAATTTGATCCAAAAAGCATACCTCTTAAAAAATGGAAAGATCATGAAAATGAATTATGGGAAACAAATTCATTTGAAACCAAGATAACTGAATTAACAGCGACATCAAGGCGATCACAACAGCAGCAAATGATGTTATCGTCTTTCATATCTAATGGTCGTAATAACAGTGTTCTTTCTTTGGGCTATCCTCAGCAACAACAGCAACAACAGCAACAACAGCACCCACATTCTGATGAAATAAGTATGAGATATTCACAAAATCAACAACTTCATCACCCTGCCTCTGTTATACATGGAAATATGTCTGTTTACAGTGAAGCTCATCAAAGTATGATAATACCAACTAATACACCAGCCTTTTATCCAGCCACGCCTTCAACCATCATGAATCCCTCAAGTCATATTAGTTTTACACAACAACAACAGCCATTATCAGCTATCAATATATCGGACGAAGAAATAAGATACGAAGTAAGAAGAATCACAGCTAGTGCTGATTTGATGACCATGACTAAAAAACAAGTACGTGAACAAGTGAGTAGACACTTTGGAATAGACATGACGCCACGTAGAGAATTCATTAATCAGTGTATAGAAGAATCCTTAAGACATATTCAATTGGGTCAAAAATAAGATGTTTTATTCATTATAAAATATAGCTTCATATCATTATTAACTATATATAATATATACAACATATTGTTATTAATACTTCTTTGTATATATATATATATATATATATATATATATATATATATATATATATATATGTACTAATCACCTTTTTTTTTTTTTTTTACTAATTCAAAATGAAATTAGACTTAATAAAAAGCTAAAAAATTTCTTAATTACTGTATATTAACTTGTTGATATACTATACTTAAGCTTTATTAGGAAAAAATAAGGGGGAGGAATTATATGGAATAAAATAGAATTAAATATTTTTTTAAAAATAAATCAGATATATAAATATAAATAATTTGGCAGTTAGATTACCAATTCACATATGACTACGTTTAAAGGGGAAATTGACAAAATGTTATTTTATACTACACATGCATTTGATTGATAGTATTTTCTTCTTGGTTTATTTTTTTTTATTACCTTTGATTGACCTTGTTGAGACACTTGATTATAAGAAGTGAATCTAATGTTTTCAAAATGATTATAAGTATACCACTTTATATATACATATAAAAAAAATGATTAAAATCATAAAAGAGACTGTAGTAATAATTTTGAAAAAAGAAGTCTAAACTTACTGATGGAGATAAATGGTGTTGGAAAGAGCTTATCGAGGGGAGAGAATCATCAGGAGCATTTAAATATAACTGGATTAAATTCTTTCCTTCTGGCCTCGTAACAAGCGGCTGTAATTTATTTGTAGTGAAAGTATAACTATTATTCAAAAATATATATATATAAATCGATCGAATAAATTAAAATTATTTTTTACTTTTTTATTTCCTTACACCAAACCAGTTTCTGAGACGACTATTAGTAGAACTTGAGTACCAGTAAGAGCACTTAATTCATAGGCCTAGCAATAATAAAATAATGAGCTTCTTGATTCATTAATTGATACTTGTTTAATAGATATATATATATGTTATTTACCTTTTTCATAATTCCAGCTTTACGCTTTGAAAAAGTAATATGGCGTCTTGATTTATCATTTATATATTCTACTTTAATTTTTCTTCTACCATTATTATTACGTTTTTGTGGTTTCGCGTCCTCATCATCTTCATCTTCTTCAATATCATTAGCATAATTATCATTTACTATGGATGGTTTATCTAATAATATATCTTCTTCTTTTTTATTTAATGGTAAGGAGAAGGGTGAAGTAGAATACGAATTTACACGTTGCATTTTTAAGCTAAATTAAGAAAAGAAATAGAAAACCAAAAGAAATGAAAATACAAAAAGAACTTCTTTTATATTTAAATATAAAAAAAAAAATGCATATATGTAATGGTTCTTGGTAAACCGATTTTAGGAGAGATAACATTAGAAGATAAATTAATACAGTAGAAAATAAAAATAAAAATCTGTGCAAAATAGGGGGTGTACCTTGTAAAAAAAAAAAAAAAAAAAAGAAACAAAAAATTGCCAAACGAGGGGAAATAAATAAAAAACTTAATATTTTTTATTATTATAACGATTCTTACTTTGACTTTAAATGAGAACAATATTTATGGATCAAATCACATAATTGACTTTTATCATAAAAAGCGGAAATCATTTCAGTAACTCCATGTTTTAACCAATCATTATTATGATCCATTATATCAACGTCAATGATCGGTAACCATGAATCCTTTTGTCGAATTGTGTTTAATAAATTGATCTTTTTTGAATGTAAAAGTCCTTTGCTCTATTAAAAAAAAAGGGAAAAGAAAAGAAAAAGAAAAAAGTTTGTTTAGTTTAAAAAAAAGAAAGCTAGCTAAGCCGTTCATAAATCACCATTACATATCTTTTTCCTTATTCCTTCTTAATTTTATGTGATTTTCTATGCAATTACCATAAAAAATAAAATATCGAAGCTTTTTTTAATTAATAAACCCGTTTTAAGTAACATGATATGATCATTTTCTTCTTGATTAACGATTAATAAATGAACATGACACCCAATAGTTTGGAACCATTGACATAATTGAGATGGAGAGGATTGGTGATTAACATAAATTAAAAATACACGTGGTGAATAAGCCCATTTAGTATGAGAAGGGACGATGGTGAATTGATTACAATGATGATGAGATATATTTTTATAAGGTGATGATAATATTTGGTGACTCTTTTTGGTATGGTTGATAATGTCGGTTAATTTATCATTTTCATTTTTAGTGAGGTTTTGAAAGCTTTGCTTAAATTGGTGTATATGTTCATCTATTTAGTAATAAAAATAAAAACAAAAAAAATGAACACTAGTCCTTTTTTTTTTCGTTCTCTTTTATATATATATATATATATATATATGTATGTATTTACTTGTCGGTACAGTTGTAGAAATCATCTTTTGAATAAAATCATCTTGAGCTTTTAAAGATTTTTTAAAAATGACAACGGTCTCGACCGCATGTTGATAATTTTCGGCCATTGATTCCAAGCGGGATGTCAATGTTAAGTAAGATTGTTGGGTGTCATGAAGTTGTCGAGAAAGCGTTTCTATATTTTTTTGAATAATAGAGGATTCATCTTCTATGTTTACACTTTCATCTGATTTTGTTATTTTTGCTTTATTGGATTTCATTGTTGGTTTTCTCTAATTTTTTTTAAAAAAAAAAATAAGAATAAATATATATCATAGGCTTTTTTTTTTACGTAAAAAAAAATAATGATCCGTGATCCACTCTTTTTTTTCTTTTAAATTCATTTACCTTGATTTTATATAATAAATCATTACGATTATATTTAAAATAAATATGCTTAAATTCCCAAGTCTAAATAATAAATCAATAGTAATAAAGCATATAAATTGAAACAGGTTAACTTTTTATTTATTTATTATAAATATATAGATTACATACCTGATTACCATAAAGTTTAGATGATGCCTGACCTCTAATCTTATGAAAGTCGTATTTATTTAATTGGCGTACAAAGCTTGCAAAATTTGAATGTTTAAACTGTTTTGGCAAAATATATTTCGAGAATTCATTTGGTTCAAGAATAATAAAACTATCTCTTTTCGTTCCCCATGTTAAAATATTAGGATATGAGTTTTCTTCCAACATACTAAAAATAAACATAAAATAATAATAATAATTAATCATCATAATAATAAAAAGTCAGTTTTATTTTATTTTTGAAAAAAAAAGATACCTGAATAATTTTCTTACGAATTCTGGAATTGAATTAGATTTGTCATTAGATAAAAGTGTAGGAATTGGATATTGAGCAAGTTGACTAGCGATCATTGTTTTGTTAGTTTTTTTTTTTCTTTTTTTTTGAAATAAAAGAGAAAATGGCAAGAGAAAAGAAAAGAAAAATTAAAGAGGAAAAGAGGAAAGAGAAAGAAAAAAAAACTAGAAAAAATTAGAAAAAGAAGAATATTTTATATGAGTGTAACGATCATATATTAAAAAGTATTTAAAAAAAGTTAAATTAAATGGAATTTAAACATTTTATTAAATAAATAAATAAATAGTAAATAATCATAATAAAACTTAATCATAAAATCATTATAAGCCAATGATAATATTAAATATATATATTTTGTACTCATTTTTATTACTATTATTATTATTATTATTATATTATTATTATTATTATTATATATATATATTATTATTATTATTATTATTGTTGTTGTTGTTGCTACTGTTATTATTATTGTTATTGTTATCGTTATTGTTATTATTATTGCTATTATTGTTATTATCACTATTATTGCTATTATTATTTTATCATATGATTTTTAAAAAAAAAAACGGCTGTCAAGTAATTGCCCAAAAATTTGAATTATAACATAATCAAAAAATAATAAGGGAAAGATCAAAAATGGTTAAAAATTTAACCACCGCAACACGAAGCTTATTTTTTTTTTTTGAAAAAAATAAAGGCATAATAAAAAAAATTTTATTTCATTCTTCTTTCCTTTACTTTTATTTTCACCTCCTCTATTTTTTATAAAAATCAATAATAATAGTAATGACCGAAAATATTGTGGATTCTTTAACGAAAGCCAATAATATAAGAGATCGTAATAAATCAATCATAAAATAGTATTTATAACAATAATTTTTTTATTATTTATTCATGATCTAACTTTTTCTTTTTCTCCCTTTTAGTTCTTAGCTGCCCAATATGTGTAGAACATTTTGATTCACCTTTTACTTTAGAATGTGGTAATAAAATTAAAAGTTATACTAATCTATATATATATATATACATAGAAAAAAAAAGTGACTAATGAAACATAATATTTCGTTTTTGTTTTTTTGTCTTTTTCTTTTTATGCTTCGTAAAATAGGTCATACCTATTGTGAAAGTTGTATACAACAATGGTTAACTAATCAAAAAAGCTGTCCTAACTGTAGACATCCAATAGCTTTCAAACCTCATCCTTCCTTTTTGATTAATGATTTAGGTAATAAGAATATCTCGTTCTCTTTTATATAAAAATATATACTGCGGTTTGGTTTTATTTATTTATTCTTCTTACCTTTGATTTTATTTTATCTGCTTTTTAAAAAAAAATAGTATCTGCTTACTTTTCACTCATTGGTAAAAAATTGGAACAATCTCAAACAGAATCATCCACTAGTAAAAAAATATGGAGTACCTTATTTCCAAAACATGATCCTCGTGGCTACTTTAGAGATGAAGAAGATGATGTGTAAGTTTAGCAATAATAAAAAATGGAAATAGGTTAGTGCTTAGAATATATATATATATAAATTGAGAGAGATGATTTATTTTATTAATATTAATCATCATCATACCTTTTATTATTGTTATTGTTATTATTTAGAATAAGATGTAGAGCTTGCTTTCATGAACTTGAATCGGATGGAGAATGTACACATTGTTCGATTAGCTATGACCTAAGCTCAAGATCTGGTACTAATATTAATAATCATAACGTCGACGATAATGATGGTGATAATTATGATGGTTCTTCCATAGGTATGTCAGATCATGAACAAGAACATAATGAAAGCGAAGATGATGATGATAGTTTTGTAGTAGATGATGATGTTGTTGAATATGAAAAGTAAGAATAAAAAAAAAAAAGAATTACAAAATACAGACAATCTTAATATACATCTATATATATATATACTAATTAAATAATCATTTTATTATGTTTATATATATATATATATATATATTATACTTATATTTATAGTGGATATGATAATAGTGATATTTACTCTATATCAAGTAATGATGACACTGCTCACTCTCCAATGTATAACCGTACAATTATCGACTTGGATAATTCTTCAGTGGATCAACATTCAGACAATTCAGAAAATGACTCTATAACGTACGCATCCGATTATTCTATGGTATCAAATTCAGACGATTCAGACAATGATTCCTTTTCAGACGCATCACAACCATCGTCATACCATAACAGCAATAATAACAAGAAAAATATGAATTATATATCACCTATTCCTATGCCAAACTTACCAAATATGCCAAACATAGGTTCTATTATCCGTAATGCTAATAAACAAGTAGGTATAGCAAATATAAAAGTAGCAGAAGCAATGAAAAAAGTAGCAGCAGCAAAAGGAAAATTCAAAGGGGAATCTAGTAGTACTGATGATGACGATGATGATGACGATGGTGACGATGATCAAGAAAATGGCTTACGAGAATTAATATCACCTGTAGCAAGTACTTCACAACGACCTCTGTCTCAACAAAAGTCGAGCATTCCTACCGACGAAGATGAAGAGGATAGTGATGGTGATTTACCAACAGTACCCAGGAAAAAAAAAAGTGGTCGTATTTTATTATTTGATGATGATGATGATGATGATAGTGCTGCTGAAGAAGAAAAAGAAGATGACCGTATTCCAACAACAGAAAATAATAATGTAAATATAAATGATAATATTATTGAAATAGATGGAAACGAGTCAACAAAGGATACGATTACTAATGCGATAAACAGCAATAACCAACCTGATGCGACTAAAGGAAACCAAACCAGTATACATCAATCTCTTCCATCCATCAAAAACGATTTGGCTACCCCTGAATCTACTCTACCTGAAAACCAAAAAGACGGGAATAAAAACGATGCAAATACAAAAACTAACTTAAATACAGATAATAACAAAGTAACGAAAAATGAAGTGGCAGAAACCAGCGACAAAACAAAAAAAACGAAGCACAAGAAGCATAAAAATAAAAATAAGAAGGGGGATCATAAAAAGCAGGATGAATATGATCATGGCAATAACAGCAATAAGGACAATGACAATTCCAATACTGAAAACATTGACAAAAAAGGAAAAGGCAAAGCTTCTATACAACAAACACCACCTCCTTTTTCTAAAATCAACATCAACCCTGATAATAATAAGAACAACGATAAAAAAACCAATGTACATATAAACAATAATCAACAAACTAACAATAAGCAACAGCAACCTAAAATCAAAAATAAGTCCAAAAATAAAAAAAGACGAAAATCAGATCATCAACAAACAAATAATAGTCCACTTAAGAAAATGAAAAAGTGAACATAATTCTTCATAAAATAAGTATATAAAATTAAAAATAGCAATAAAAAAGATCTCTTTCATCATTACTCAGCATTATAAGTTTACATTCCAAACCAAAACTATATATTTTTCAACTTGCTTTATATTTTATTTAATTTTATTTTTTTATAATCAGTTTTATTACTATATATTATTATTATTATTATAATGTAATTGCTTTTAACGTATGTAATATATATAGCTATACCATATATTAAATAAAGTCCTATGCATTTATATTAGCGTGCAATAAAAAAATGTACAATATTTTTATTTATTTATTTATTGGAAAGAAAGATCAAATCTTTCAGCTATAGCTACAGAACTTCCACTAGTATACCCAGTACCTTCGATTGTCATATCGATAATATCTTTTGTTTTTGTTTTTTCTTCACAGACATAGCATTTTTTAGTCTTTTTTACAAACATATCAACACATTTTTGACAAATAACATGACCGCATTGTCGCATCACTATTAAATAAAAATAACATTGATTAATTATTTTACTGTACTTTTATTTAAAATTTGCTGATTTTATTTATTTGATTTATTTATTGCTTACCCGATAATTTAGTAGAGTTTGATAATGATTTTAAACACGCAGGACAAGTTGGTTTACCATCATTATCTTTGTGAAATTTTACTTCAATTAACCCCTTCATACTAAATAATATATAAAAAAATAATACAAAGTAAAAAAAGTTGGTTTTTAAAATTGCTATCATCAATCTATTCTTGTTTCTTTTTATAAATCATCAATCACATCACTACTGTATATTTACGTTAAAGGATGAGCTTCTTTCGTAGCGTGACATAATGGTTGTGTTTGAATTGGCTTAATTTCATTTTGTGTTTGTATTTCTGCGTGAGGTGTCATTGTTGGCTATATAAAATAACAATAAAATAAATCAATAAGGAAAAGATGATATTAGTAACAATTAATGATATATATGTATGTATGCGCGTACGTGCATATGATGTATATCTATTAAAATATTTACCAGCCAAAAACTTGATTTTAATTTTGTATTAGGTGATGCCTTTGAGTTTTCTATTTTTTCTGATGCTTTTTGAATATTTTTTTCAATATTTGCATTTATTTCATCTTCTAATTTTCGTTTGACACCTTTACCTATTATCAAACAAAAAAGAAAATAAAAGTATATACATATATGTAAATAAACTATTACACTATATATTTCCTATATTCGCATTATTACTATTTTTTTTTTCAATTATGATGACTTTTTATTTACCAATAGATATTTGAGATACTGATGATGTTTCTGAAGCGTTCTTATCATTACTATTATTGTTATTATTTTTAGTACTTGAAGAAGAAGAGGAGGAGGAGGAGGAGGTATTATTATTATCCTTATTATTAGTTGAAAAAGGTATACGTTGATTTAACATACTTGTTTGCGTTTTTTCAAATTCATTCAAAAGTGCTTGTTTTGCTTCTAATTCCGTTTGTCGTTTTTTTTCTTCAAGATCTGCCAACTTTTGTTCTAATAATAGTTGTTCCCGTTTAATCGTTTGCTTTTGTTGAAGATACGCTTCATAAAGACATTCCCGACAAGCTAAATGACCCTTAGAACAAGCTACTGGATCCCGTGCTGTTTGCAAACATAAAAAGCAAGCATCAAAATCTCTAAATGATTCTCTACCTAAGCGTTGCTATTTAAATATAATATAGATAAATTTATACAAGTTAAATATAAGTTAATATTATATATTTCATCGATCACATCAATTTTATATAACTAAAAAAATATTATTATTATTATTATAAACATTATTCAAATCAGCCTTACTCTTTTTGTACCATACTCAAGTGATTTAGTTTCATGATATGTAAAAACACTACCAGCTGTATTATTTTTAGAATGACGAGGCATATTCTATTATATAAATGTGTATATTAAAAAACAAAAAAGAAAAAAAAAAAATATTTTATTTCCCCTTCTAAGAAAGCGGCGGCAATTAAACTTTTTTATAAAAAATCTCCCCTCACCAATTGGTTATAAAAAATATTTCTGGCTATTGCATAATAAAAAAGCATTGCATTAATATATTAGTAAAAAAAAAATACTCAACATATATATATAATAAATATACTATGTATTATGGTGAGATTAACCAGTAATGTAAAGAGTTAATGATTTACTAAACGTACACACGCTATATGGATATACTTGTAGATCATAAAGGGATATCATCAAAACTTGTATAAATCTTTTGTATTTAAAGGGTCATCATTATCAACTTGGATTATATTTTTCTTAAAAAAAAAAAGGATAAATATAACAGCTAAAATAAGGGATATAAAGTAAATAAAATACCACTTTTCCCGAAAAAATTAAAATAAGTTTTAATATATAAAATGTACTAATATGTTTTATTAAAACCTTATATGCTAAAGCTTAAAATTTTCATTATTTCACTATCTACCAAATAAGTTATCCAGCTAGTTTCATTAATCTATTTATTCACAGTGTATGATTTCCATTTTTACATTTTAAGTCCTTTAAGAAATGAGAGTTTCTTAAGTTCCTGGGTACCTAATTAATCCTTAAATAATTCAATACTTTTAAGATTTTTTCATTTTCCTGATGCTAGATAAGAATGAGAGTAAATGTTTTTCGCTTTACCACCTCACTACATAGTATTTTTTATGATTTAATTGCAAGAAAAAAGGGCAAGTTATTTAATTCTTCATGTTCATCTATGCGGAGATATCTTTTTAATGCTTCTAATAAACTCACTTATTTCTCTTAGTTAAATAATTAAAAATACACTAAAAAATAAAAATAATAAATAAAAAAAGAAATAAGACAGAAACATAAGACCTAATTCGATTTTTTTAATTTTATCGTTATGACTTTTTATTTTTTTTATTTCACTATCACAACTATTTTTTATTATTATTATCGAGTTTATATTTTATTTATATATATATGCTTACCTTTTTTTCCAAATACTAAGATAAAATTTGCTGCTTGCCGTTTCAATTGCGACATTTAAAAGAAAATCTTTTTAGTAGCTGAGTTTATGAAATAATTCTAAAATAAAAGGAAATGAATGTATTGTATATGGGTGTGCATATATAGCGTAAAAAAATAGTATTACTTTTATTTATTATACAATTTTACTATTACATTATTTTAAAAAGAGCTAGAGTATTTCTTTATGCCACTATTTTTTATAAAAATTGTTTGCGTGAGCCATAATAGTAAATTATTATTATTATTGTCGTATATATATTCACGCATTTATATATAAGAGTAATAAACTATTTATATAGAAAGAAAAAATATATATAATGAAAAAAAATCGATCTTTTTTTTAAAGAAAATTGAAAAGGTTTTTGACACCATCTGCTTAAGAGTATAAGGTTTATTTAATTTTATTTCAAAATTTCAATATTAAATAAATTATTCAAGTAAATCAGCAAAGGATTTACCTATGTCCATTATTTCATTATCATTATTATCATAATTAGCTTTAAAGATAATAGGATCTTGACCCAACCCAAATTTATCCAATAAAGAAATTAAGCTATGGGAAATAAAAAAATAATGATTTCATTAATCCATCTCTCTCTTCATTTTGTATTATTATAATGAATATAAAAATATATCAACTTACTGTTGATCGGTAGGGTGGGTGGTCTCAGGATCATCAAAAGTACTATGTGGAAACATAACAACGCCTACTTTATTTGATTTTAAAGGGCTATGCTCTGATTCATGTTTAAAATGTTTTTCAAATAATGAAAGGGCTCCACTAAGTTTATAATTTTAAATTTAATTTAATCTGATCCATTATTTTCTTTTTCCTTTTTTTCCTATTTATTTATCATATAAAAACTCACGTTGAAGAAAATAATAAAGCATCATTTGAACTATACAAGTTTATATCTTCAGTAGAAGTTTGTCCCATTGATGCATCTTTTTTTTTAAAAAAAAAAAAAAAAAAAACATAATACAAAAATAAATAAAAGATGATCCTTTATATTCTTTTTACTATACTATTTATTTATATTTTTATTTACCAGAAGGCGATCTTGCTAAATCTCCAATTGTAACTTCTTCAATATTATTTGTACTACAAGCCGATCCTTTAGCTAGTAATTCTGCATGATGACGAGAAATATTGGATTTGTCCGTTATAATTCTTATTTTGTGGCAAGGCATGTTAAAAAAATGTTTATTTATTTGTTTTTTTTGTTTGTTTGTTTTTATTTATTATTCTTTTGGAAGAAAAGAAAGAAAGAAAAAAGAAAAAAAAAAAGCACTGTGTCCATATAAATATATATTATGGGGTTTTATCGCACTGTACACGTATCATATGATCTATGCTTGTTTCAACCAGTTGATTGGGCACCTTCTATTTGGGTCTTAGTTCACTTAGTTCTTTTAAAAAATGGGTTGGAAATTAAAGTTCCGTTTAAATTTTTTTACTTTCACTTTCTTTTTAAAAAAACGCGTCCCGGTTTTTCTTCTCTTTTCTTTTCTTTATTATTGTTATTATTTTAAATTTATAAACATGGGTGTTACGTAAATGATATATATATTAAAATAAAATAATAATTATCATTATTACAATAATAATAATAATAATAATAATAATAACATTATATATGTATATGTATATATATATATATATGTATGTATATATATATGTATGTATATATAATCAATTTATTACAGTGTCGATTCTTATCAAGCTGGTAATGGAAAAGATTTCCCCAAGAAAGGTGATACTGTTACTATTCACTATACTGGTACTCTTCAAGATGGTAAAAAATTTGATTCTTCCCGTGACCGTGGTCAACCTTTCCAATGTAAGATTGGTGTTGGACAAGTTATCAAAGGTAATATAATATAATATAATATAATATATATATAATATTTATTATTTATTATATATTCATGTGTATAAATGTATTTATATATATTTATAAAAAATAGGATGGGATGAAGGTGTTGTTCAACTCTCTGTCGGTGAAAAGGCCAAATTAACTGCTACTGCTGATTATGCTGTAAGTTTTGTTTTCATCTATCATATTTTATAATAAAAATTGTTAAGTGAACATATATTATGATAAAAAGGATACACAATTGATTTACTTTTTTTACTTTATTTTCTCTTTCACTGATTTAAAATAAAAATAGTATGGTCCTCGTGGTATTCCTGGCGTTATCCCTCCTAATGCTACTCTTATCTTTGGTAAGTTTACTACTAATGATGATAATGATTATTTATATAAATTAATTATACTCATACTAATCCTTTTTATATTTTTAATAGATGTTGAACTTATCAAGATTAATTAAATTATAAAATAAGTCCTTTTAAAAAATAATATGACTTATATTTATGATAATTATTCTACTATACGTCTATCCATTTTTTTTCCGTTATTTTTTAATTTAGCAAAAGAAAATTTCAATTAAATAAAAGAACAGAGCGTTTCTTTTTATTATCATTATTATGTTTTTTTTTTTTTTTAAGTCAAAAGAGATAATTTTTGATAGGGATATATATATATATACAAGTATTTTAACTATTATTATATTGATTTAAAAAAAATACAATATTTTAATACACTTTTGCTTTTTTTTTTTACACCATGATAATACGCACACCACCAAAATCACCAATATTGTATTGAGAAGTAGGACCAGGGCAAGCCATAAACATAAAACATTTAGGAATTGATAATTGTTTCGAGATAGCATGAACAGTACCAGGATTAAAATGCCCTTGTATGAAAATTAAATCAATTTGAATTTTAGGATATACTTCATCCAATAACCTATGATTCGTTTCTAAAAGAGGAGGAATCTGATCAATCCGATCATATATATAAATAAATTTAATATGACTAGAATCTTCGTTTTCTTGAACATATAAAATGGCCTTGTTTAAAATATGAGGTTCATCGGTATTGATAAAAAATACTGTAGGCTGTTGACGTAATTGAATAATCTTTTTTTCCAGTACCCCGCCTAATTTTTCTGATATTTGCATAAAGCCATACGTTTGGCTAGATCGATCCATAAGCCAATAAAAGATTTGTAATAATCGACCACGTTTTAACATGATTATCAAGATAACAAATACAATCAGGAAATAAATAATAAAATAAATGCCAATGGATGGATCTGTTATAATATTGGTAATAAAGACAGTGAGGATTCCAAGAAAGGTGAGAAAGGAAGTGATCAAACTAACCTTGACGATACGCTTTAATGATCCACGTGTATATTTCATTAATAAGTTACATAAGCCATACATGGCAAGCACACCTAAAAAGGCTATTGAAAATACACCAGATATAGAAGATGCGTCCCCATTAGCAATAAAACATAAAATAACGTTTAATATAAAAAAGATTATGATGATATATTGATAAGATCCAGTGAAGCGATTTTTTCGTAAAAAGAAAGATGGTAAAATACGGTCACTGTGTAAAAAATAAAAAGTTAAATAGAGTTAATGATCGTTATCATCATCTTTTCTTATTATTACGATTTTCTTTTATTGTATATGATATGATAATTACTTTGATAATCGACAAATAAGACCAATAAAACCAACTAAACCAGTTAATATACAAGCTGAAAGAACAATCATGCTATCCACCATTACCAACATAGCTAACCATTTTTGATCAGGTAAGGAATATTTAGCTAATAATAAAACTGCATTAGCTGAATTTTGTTGAACTTCTTGTATGGGTACTAATACGGTGATTAAAAAACACAGTGGTGCATTGATCAAACATAAAAGTATATACATATTATTCATCACTTTCGGAATAATAGATGAATTCACTTCTTCAACGTAATTTTCAGATGCCTATAAATATATATATTAAAAAAATGTAAAAAAAGAAAGGAGTTTTTGATTAATACAATAAATTAAACTATATCGTAAAACAAATGAATAGATATATATCTTTATTATTTCCATCTTTTATTTTTTTATTTTTTTACTTCAATTCCAGTTGCACCAAGCAAACCAATGCAAAACCCAGTAAAGATCATACGCATAAAATTTGTATCTTTTGGAATATCCATATACCAATTTTGAATCAAAAGAGAATTTCCTGTTGAAGCCCATTGTATTACGGCAGTAGTCATTAAAATAATTAAAGTAATAATATGCACAGTGAAAATACATAAGGTAACATTAGCTGATTCCCGGATCCCGAAAAAACAAATCATACAAAACAAAGCAATAATAAGAATAGATAATAAGAGAGGAGATAATAAGGGAGATGATGATGAAACTTGATCTTTTAAATAAGCGATGGCTGTAGATGAAGATGTGGTACTAATCAAAATATAATCTAAGATGGAAAAACAAGCACAAAAGGCGGCAATCCATTTGGAAGTAGTATGCAACATGGCATTGTAAGTCCCACCATTTAAAGGTAATGAGGTAATCACTTCTGTCATAACTTTTTTCACTGGATACATAAATAAACTAACCAGAAGCATAGAAATCACCGCATATTGTCCTGATAAGACAAACACTGGGCCTGAAGAATATAATACAGATGCAATCACATCATTGCCAGCAATAGAGGTTGCACGAAATAATCCAAGCGAATGCTGTTGTTGTTGTCGTGGATGGTGATCTTCTCCTTTTTCAATTTCATTTACTGCTTTTTCACATTTATAATTACTATTACTATTATTTAGTTCCATATAATATACACTTCCCCAGCTATGATATCGAAAACAAAATCAAAAAAGGTATATAAAAGTTTGATCAGTCCCTTTTCTATCATTTATTATCTTATTTATCTGTATCTCTATTTACCCAGCAAATTCCCATTGGTTATTTAAATTTGGAAAGCGAGAAGGTACTGAAGAATATTTCAACATACTAGGATTAGATCTATCAATCTGTCTGTGACGAATATGCTGAAATTCACTTTCTGCAAATGAAGGTGGTAGTTGTTCTACGTATAAATATCAGTATTAATATGGAAATATATAAAAAATAAAGTTTTTTAAAACAATGTGTTATTGTTCATTAATTAATTATGAAGAAAAAGAAAAAAGTAACAAAAAGAAAAAAAGGATCTATTTTATACCTATAGACATATCTGTTGAATTTCTAGATTTTGCAGTCATTTTTAAAATATGATTAGGAGTATAATGAAAGCACCTTTTTCAACTATAAAGAAAGTGAGTTGAAAAAGGGATGAAAAAGGAAAATTTAAAAAATAAGTTGAAAAATTTTATTAATCTACCGCTCTCATTTTTCTAAAAATAGCAAAAGAGAATCGCTAACATCCACTCCTTTTAAACGTTTTATTTAAATTTTATCAACTCGATTTCTCCTATAATAAAAAAACTAATGGTTAATATTATTCCAAAATAAAATAAAAGTCCATTGTTTTTTTTTTTTTTTTTTTTGGAAAATTAGTCAAAGAATGAATATATAATTGTATTTTCTAAACAATATTATGGTTGCTTCATATAATCTCAGTTAATGGTATGTAATAATAAAAATTGATTTTATATAATCGTTTCGTATAAAATATTATGTGAACCATATTAAAATAAATGTACGTATAAAATAATAAACGCTACACCAATTTCTTTTTTTATAAAGTATCTTCTTTTTTTTATAATGAATTTTTTTTTTTTTTTTGTATATATGAGGCAAGTATCAATTCGCAAAAAAAAAAAAATGTAGCGGTGTTTTAAAAAATAAGATTTTTTAAAAAAAATTCTTTTTACTTTCCTTTGATTCTTTGTTCTCTTTTTTTCTTCTTTATTTATTTTTTTCAGACTGATCTACTAGATTTATTCCTTTTTTCTTTCTTTATCCTTCTCCTTCACCTATGAATTTATTTTCCATCCTATGGCAATTTATTATTCTATGGTGTGGAATATATATCTTTGTGTTTATTATTAAATTCTATACCAAACCTATTGTAAAGTAGTTTCAAATAAAACAATATATTCATGCTTTATATACATTATATAATAACAATACTAATATTAATAATACATACATATACTTTTTATGTTACATATATATATCATTATCATTTCTAATTTAGATAATAAGAAGGAAATCTCATAGTGGACAATCCAATATTTTACCAACTTATGCAGAAGATTCAGAAATAGAAGAAGTATCAAGTATCAGTGAACCACCACGTCCACCACTCTCATCACAAGATACCAATAATAATAATAATAATAATAACAATACAACTGGAGGTAATAACAGTGATAATGGTAAGACTGATGAATGGTTTATTCATTTATTTCAAGTAAGATATACAACTCAACGAATGAATAATTTATTTGGTAAATGGGCTCGTCTTTTTCCAAACTTTTGGCATATTTGGTTTTCCATGGGAGTAATTATTGGAGGACTTACTATGGTTATAGGCATTATTGTGATGTTGGTGGCTGCCTTGAAAATCGTCTTTTTTATTGGTACTACATTATTCGCTTTATCCCAATCAACAACAACAACAACAAATAATCAATTACAACCATATGTTAAGCGTGATATCATGATGGAAGCTCAAGAAGTAGAAGAAGTGATGGAAGATGACAATAATCAATTATTTTTACCTATGGTAAGTTTTATTGAGTTATATATTGTAATTAAATAATAATAAGGATAATAGTTTTTATTTTTGTTGCATAAATAAGAATAAATTAAGTATAAACAACTAATTGGTTTTTATAATTCTTTATATTATTTGATTAGATACCTGGCGTTACTTTACCAATGTCACATATTGGCTATTATCTTACTTCTCTTTTAATATGTGGTGTATTTCACGAGGCTGGCCACGCGATTGCATCTTTTACGTAATAGGAAATAATAAATAAATAATCAAGTGTATCATCCTTAATAAAGTAAATCCCATCAATTAATACATCATTATCCTTTTTTTTTTTTCTTTTCTTTCTCTTCTTTCCTTTTTTTCTTTTATTATCATTATAAATTTTAGGGAAAGAGTGCCTATACAAAGTTGTGGCATCTTCATTTATTATATTTATCCTGGAGCCTTTGTCAATATATCGGATCAATACTTGCAATTACTATCCCCATTCCGTCAACTGAAGGTGATCTGTGCTGGTGTATGGCATAATTTAGTATTATATCTATTTACATTAATCTTATTAAGCGGAGGATTAAAAACAGGGCTGGAGTTATGTGGGTGGCAATCTTTAGAAGATAATGGTGGTGGCGTTAGCGTGGTTCAAGTCAGAGATCAATCGCCTATGGCAGCTCATTTACCTATCTCGTCGGTTATTTATCAATTAGATGATATGGAATTGGAACATAATATGATGGATTGGAATCAATTTTTATTAAACCCTTTAGGTCGTCATGAGGGGCCTCACCCTGGATTTTGTGCAAATCAAGAATCTCATCCTTTAACCTGTTGTGAAATTGATGATCAATATCCTTTTGGAAAATCACATAATGTGTCCTTATCTTGTTTTCAACATTATCTTGAAGAAGGAAAAGAAGAAGAGGTAGGTCATTGTTTTTTATTTTTAAAACATATATATTTGTATAGGAAAAATAAAAATAAAAAAAAGGAAAGGAAAGAAAAGAAAAGGAATAAATAAAAACATTTTATCTAACTATCTTGTCTATATATATATATATTTAGAATGCCAATTCTTTATCATGCCTAAGCACTATTCAAGTATTGGGAACAAGACATCCTGAACGATGTGAAAGCGATTCTGAATGTTCTGGAGAAGGAATGAAATGTGTTACTCCATATTCCCCATCATTACGTGGTCAAGTGGTTCGAGTCTATGCTCGTATGCCTTATTGGAAAATGACTTCAGAAGATGATCAAGATAAGGTTTTTGTTTTTGAAGGTGAATTAATTGACATTTGGGAAAGTGGTAAGTTATATATTTATAATAGATTTAAAGATAGAGAGTTGGAGGTTAATTGATGGTGTAATTATTATCATTAAAAATACATATTTTATTTATTGTCTTTATTTTATTTTATATTTTTTAAAAAAAAAAAATAGTAAAAGTAGGCATATTACAACCCAAGTATTGGTTTTTACCCGCATCTTTACCTCATAGATTAGAGTTAATGTTAAGGTATTACTATGCTTAAAAGTTTAAATAGTAAAAGTATAGATTAACCAATGAAACAACATTATATTATTATTTTATTTATTTATATAGATATATATCCTCATTTACACTCGCATTGGCATTATTAAACATATTACCTGCATTTAAATTAGATGGCGATTTTGCATCCCAGCAATTTTTTAATATAATGTTTCAGAGAAATAATATGACCACCACTAGAAATATCAACAAGATACATAATACCACAGTAAAATGTATATCTTATCTTGTTGGATTTGTTATTATTTCGAGTATATTATTAGGTACATTATCATCATCCTCTTCATCATCTTCTTTTACATAGAAAAAAAAAAATAGTGAATAGTTTAAATATATATATATAGTTTTTTTGTAAATAAATAAAATATTTTTCTTTTTGTTTAAAAATCCCATGTTTAAAAAAATTAAAAGCGGACTTTTTAAAAAAAATTCCTTTTTGGCAATAAGAGAAGAAAAAAATCAGTTTTTTTTTCTTTCTTTCTCTTTCCTTTCTTTTTTTTTTTCTCTCTCTTTTTCCTCTTCCCACCTATTTTTTTTTACAAATCCATTTATATAAAGACGCACTTATTTTTTATTATTATTATTAATTATTAGCGATATTTCATTTTATTATTGTAATTATTATTTTTTTTATATTTCTTATTACTTAAATACAATATAAATTTATATATACTAAATGGCTAGTGAACAAGAAATTCATCCATTTGCTATTCCAACTGAAGAAAAACAAGATTTTAATTTTAATGTAAACGAATATCATGGATTATTAAATGAATTAAATGATCTTGTACATCAAAAACAGCCTGAAGATTTATTACAGTTTTGTGCTTCCTTTTTTCTTGGAAAATTAGAAGCTGAACGTGCCCAACTTCGTAATAGTAACTCTATTAATAACAATATCAATAATAATAATGACCACCATAATATTTTTTCTACTCATTCTCAAGTTCCTCCTCCTACTTCACACGGCTTGTTTGCACCTCAAGGTAAATAATAACAATAATACCATTTTATTATTAAATAGGAAAAAAAAAAAAAAAAGGGAAATAGAAGGATAAATATATATATATATATATATATACGTGTTTTTTATTATTGCTATTATTATTATTTAATACAAAAAGTGGATTAGCCTAGAGATAGATAGATAGATAGATAGATATTTAGGGAGTTGGGGGAAAATGCTGGTTTTTTATTATTTTTTATCAAAAAAGTAAAAAGGAGTTTGGGGGTTATTATTTTTTTAAAAACAAAATAATAAAATAAAGAGGTTATTTATATACTTATTTTCTATTTTTATTTTTTATTTATATATTATTTTATTAAACACGATTAGTTGACTTTGATTCTACTATGAATGAACACGCTGAAGATGAAGATGAAGATGAAGACGATGAAGCTCGGGATGAAATTGGCGATTTACACTCACTTCCTATATCAGCCTTAAGCGGTCGAGGACGACGTACATCTGTTAGTGCCGAATCTCTTCAACCTACTGCTACACAAGACTTTGAAAAGACAGTGATTCCCAAAACAGACGAACAACGAGCCCGTATTCGTAGCGCTATTGGACAAAACTTTTTATTTAAAAATTTAGATGATGAACAATATACCGATGTCGTCAATGCCATGTCTGAAAAAGTAGTTCCTCAAGGTACCAAAGTGATCGAACAAGGAGGTGTAGGAGATTATTTTTATATCGTAGAATCTGGCACATTGGACTGTTTAATCAATGGTGAAAAGGTCACTTCATATGCTAGTGGAGGTAGCTTTGGTGAATTGGCTCTTATGTATAATGCTCCACGTGCAGCCACCTTGGTAGCTACTTCTGATTGTGTTCTTTGGGCTTTGGATCGCGTTTCCTTCAGAATGATTTTATTAGAAAACACTGCAAGAAAACGAAGAATGTATGACCAATTCCTTTCTGAAGTCCCTATCTTTAAATCTTTGGAACCTTATGAACGTCATAAAATTGCTGATGCTTTGGAATCCATTCAATTTGATGACCAGCAAATAGTAATTAAAGAAGGTGACGTTGGTGAAAACTTTTATTTAATTGAACAAGGAAATGCTATCTTTTATAAAACTGCTCCAGATGGTTCTCAACAAGAAGTCAATCGATCAACCAAAGGTGATTACTTTGGTGGTAAGTTATTTATATAAATGAAATAAGAATGGCGATAAAAGAAAAAGAGATGAGTACAATAGTAATAATAAATATGGATAAATAATAAAAAGGTTTAAAAAATAAATGGACGTTTTTTATGGAAATATATATATGACAGGTTAAATTTTATTATATTCATTTATTCTTTTTTTTTTTTTTATTTATTTATTTAGAATTGGCTTTATTGAATGATAGTCCTCGTGCTGCTACAGTTATTGCTGATGGTAGATTAAGATGTGCTACTTTAGGAAAGAAGGCTTTTACTAGATTACTTGGCCCTGTTATGGATATTCTTAAACGTAATTCTGAAAATTATCATGCTGTATTGAAACAAGCTGGCCAATAATAAATTTTGTTATAAATAAATAAAAATGAAGTAATAACAGTAATGATGAATTTAAAGAAGGTTAAATTTTATTATTATTATTATATTTATTATTAAAATACTTCATTTTTATTATTTAAAAAAAATAAAAAAGAATATATGTATACGTATTTTAGATGAACATCTTATTTATTATTTGTCTTCAAACGATCAGCTATTATTAAATTGATTTTTGTATTTTAGAGTTAAAATTGTTTCTATTTTTTTATTTTTTCATTTTTTATCGGATTATAACCAAAGATGAAACTCATATGTATAAGAACCATTCATTTCTAGGGACTTTTTTTTATTTTCGTTTGGATATGATTATGATCCTTTTATTATGCAACCTTAGTCCAAATTTTTTTTTACTAGTTCACATGTAAATATAACAAGCCATACAACAAATATGAAAACCACCTATTTTCGAATATCTTTTTTTTTTTATTGATTTTTGGCCGTGATATCTCATGAATTTTCAATTTTCATGGATTTTTTGGAATCCATAAAAGGAAATCTATAGGCTATAATTTCATTTTTTTTATTTTAGATATTGTATTTCCTATTAAGATAATGATTTTTTACTATTCAACATAACAGTTAATTTCTTATTTAAGGTATTTATATTTCTTCTATTCAAGATGGTTTTTTTATTATTATTATTATTCAAAAACGACTTATTCTTTTTTTCTTCTTTTTAAAATTACTCGCTTTCTTGACGTATAGGATATATCATCTAGTCTTTGTATCAATTATATACTAAAATTGATCATTTTTCTTAAGTAGTTTTAACAAGATCCGATAAATTTTATAGGTACTATGTTTTATCAATTAAGTAAAAAACTATATTGTTATTATTATTATTATATCTGTAACATACATTGTCAATTTAATTACTGTTTAAAGAGGTATGATTGAATAAAACTACCAGCTTATTATTATATTTTCTCTTTTTGTTTTTAATATAATCAAACAATCATTTATCTATTTATTTTTTAATATGACGAAGAAAGAAATCAAAAAGGATAAAAATTAATAAAAAGAATGGCATGAAAAATAAATAACAAATTAAGGAACTATATATTTAAAATTACCGTAATTCGTATTTTAAAAAAACAAAGTGGGTATTGCTACCTTCATTTTATCCTGTTACTGATATAGAAAAGTGATACTTATTAATTACATCCCTTAGTTTAAATATTATATGACGTTTTAAAAAATCAATAACCGTAATAAACAACTCTTTTAATATAAAGAATTTTAAGGTTATATCCTATGAAGTATTAAAAAAAATCATATATATAGTATGTATATATAACAATACTCTTATTCTTGTAAATATATCACCAAAGATTTTAAAAATAAAAATTGAAATGCCGCAAAAAGATTTTGTGGAACAGGTATACTTATAA
Organism: Cunninghamella blakesleeana; assembly: GCA_017871115.1. Lineage (NCBI taxonomy): Eukaryota > Fungi > Mucoromycota > Mucoromycetes > Mucorales > Cunninghamellaceae > Cunninghamella > Cunninghamella blakesleeana. Next base: position 5,198,087 of record JAFCIZ010000005.1, read on the forward strand.
AAAAGCTATACGTTTTTTTTTTTCAGTTCCTAATTTTTTTTAAACTTGTATAATTATAGTTAAATATTAATGGATCTTATTAATGATATATTATTTGAAAAGGTATTTATATTTTAGTATAGATAAAGTGAATGTCACTAAATATAAATAATAATAATAGCAATAAAGAGTATGAATATTAATTTATCATAATTTATCCATGTTTCTTTTTTATTTTTTTGTTTTAATTTATTTCCATAGCAAGAAGGCAATCTATGTGCACAACATGCTTTAAAGTAAATAAAAGAGAATTTAAATATATATATATATATTGAAATTAAAAAAAAAAAAAAAAAGTTGATACTTATATTTATTTGGTTTTTATTATTATTTTACATTGATAGTGCATTATTGCAAGGTATAATATAAGCAATAGCAAAGAATACAACCTCAACAACTAATACACGTATTCATTATCTTTTTTCTTTTTCTCTTTTTTTTTATTGTTTTATTTATTATTATTATTACTAATATTACATTTTAGGTAGTTATTTTACAGCAGTAGAATTAGCAGAAATTGGTCGACAGTTTGATGAAAAAGAACGATCGTTTGGTATAAAGTCTGGAGAAAACTATGATGATACAGGATATTTTTCTATTCAAGTGATTCAACAAGCTTTATCAGTATGGGACTTGGAATTAATCCCTTGGGGATCAGAAGATGCTAAAAAAGCAAGAGAAGAACCAGAGTAAGATGGATAAAGTGATAAATATAGGGAATACAATTCTATTATTATTATTATTATTATTATTGATCACTGTTTCTCTTTTTAGAAATGAAGTTGCATATATTTGTCATTTACAACAACACTGGTAACATATAATAAAAAGAAAGAAAGGAAAATCATTATAAACATATAACCATTCCTTATTCACTTTATATTATTTTAACTAGGTTTACTCTAAGAAAATTCCAAGTTCCTTGGCGATGGTATAATTTAAATAGTACACAATCATCGCCTACCTATTTAAGTGAAACATACCTGGGGTTATTATTACAGCAGATTAAAGATGAAGGTAAAAGATATATATATATAATAATGGTATATTTATTCATGAACTATATGTATTATTTTAGGCTATTCTATATTTGTTGTTCGTGGAAATTTACCAAAATGTGAAGCTGATAGAAAAGCATTAGTTTTACCCAAACCAAGTCTACAAGAAAAGAAAAAAGGGTGTACACCATTTTCAGGCAAAGCATATCGATTAACGGATAATGATTCAACCAACGACTTGGAAGATTATAATGAAGATGATGAAGAAAAACAATTAGCTAAAGCGATTGAAGCCAGTTTACAAGATTCTCAACAACAACAAATGGATGAAATGAGAAAAAAACGATTAGCTAGATTTGGTGGATGATTATAGGCATATTAAATATATATAATAACAATAATTTTTTACATTAAAAATAATGCACTCCTTTATTTATTTATTTATTTATATATCCAAAATAAACAACACTTGTAATAAATTTAAGGAATAATGACACTTTATTAATTTTTAGAACAAAAAAAAAAAGTCAAATGATCTTTTTTCTTTTTTTATAATCAAAAAAAAATAGGAGGAGAAGAACAATACTAAAACTATTAATTCAAAATTTGGAAAAAGATTGACATGTTGAATAAAAAAAAAATTATATGAAATGATGATAAATAAAAATAAAAAGAGTTAACAAAAACAAACAATAAAAATAAATAAAAATTGGGAAAAAAAATAATATATTATACTATTATTTTAAAATGAAGGAACTAGGAGAGGATTTTTAAATATTTAGTTGTGTTGCTTTTGTTTGATCTCTTGTTCTTGTTTCTTACTGTTGTCAACATCACCACCAAGGACGCTAGAAAGGACGCCGTTAAGAGCATCGACATTTTGGACATTGACAGGAACGGTGACAGGCTATTTAGGAATAATAGAGAGAGAAAAAAAGAAATGAATAAAAAAAGAATCAAGAGATACAAATATATAAAATATAACTTACAGCTCCAATAAGAGCACCGTTAGCATCACCACCCTTGATAGGACCGTTACCATTATGGATTTGAGCATTTTGTTCTTGATTGTTATCACCAGCGGGAACCTTTACTTGGTCAGGGATAGTTGTAACACCATCATTGTGATTATGACCTTTACCACAAGGAGCAGCGATGGCAGAGGTGGCGAAAAGAGCAGCAATAACTAAAGTGAATTTCATGTTGATAGATTTAGTGTTTTTTAAAAAATTAAAAATTTAAAAAAGATTAAAGAAGAGAGAAGAGTAGAGAGAATTAGAAAAGAGTTGTTAAGATAATGAAGAAAGAAAAAAAAAATTTTCAATTCGAATTGATTCCTTTTATACTCTTTTTTTTTTTTTTTTTTTCTAAATAAATATATATATACAGGAGAGTGAGTGACTATAAGTGGGGAACTATAGGAGGAGGTGCTCTTTTTGAACCTCCTTGATTTTTTTGTAGAGTATTAATAGTAATATGATCTTGATATACAAAATATTATTATTATTATTATTAAGTAAAGGAGTAGGTTAGTATAAAAAAAAACCATGAAAGGAAAAATAAAATGAGCGTGAAAAAAAAAAAAAAAAGTTACTTTGAACTCTCTACTCCCCTTGGAAAAAAGGAGAATCATCTGATTGAATAAAAGATAAAAATGCTTCGATACCATGTATATATTTAAAACAGTAAGAAAAAAAAAAAAGGGAGGGTAGCACTTTTTATAACTTGATAAAATATGTATAATTATAAAAAAAAAATTATCGTTTTCTCAATTTTCTCACTTTTGGCTCCTTTCAAACAAATCTTTTTGCTATAATTTATTTTGCATAATAAAAATGATAAAATCAACCAATCAAAAGGTGTTATTTTATTATTATTATTTACGATTATTATTTTTTAAAAAAAAAAATGATATAAAGATAAATGAAAAATAGATAATGATAATAATAATTTATAGTTATCCCCTTTTACATATATTATTTTAATAAAAATAACTATATTTATATATTTATTATATAAAAAATATAATCATACATTTTTTTTATTTTTTTATATATTCACTCCCCATTTAAAAATAATAATAATAAAGGTCTAGATTTTATTATTTTTTCAATATTATAAACTCATAATCATGTTCATCTTTAAGGGGAAGAGAGAAAAAAAAAGGCCATTATAAAAATAAGATGTGTATATAAAGGAGATGGAAAAAAAGAAGATACAAAAAAATCCAATTATGTTAATTTTCATGGTTTTAAAATTAGTAACACGTTTTTTTTTTATATATATAATGGTTGAGTATGGTTTTTTGTGTTTTCCGGGAGAAGTATTCCTTTTTAGTAGTCCTCGAAGGAGAAGAGAGGAAAAAAAAAAAAATAAAAGCGAGGGGGTATTTTTTTTTATTTTAAAAAAAAAAAAAAGACAAAGAAAATATGAATTTAAAGTTTTTGTTATGTTTTTTTTTTTATTATTACTATAGTGATTAAAAAATAAATAAACCAATGAGGATTTCCAAAAAAAGATAAATATATATATGTATAATATATGTTTAAAATCGGTTCTATTAAAATTCATTTGTCTATAAATTTAAATCCAAGGAATATGTTATTTATATATATTTATATAAATAAAATATATATAATTGATTTATTTCTATCAAAAATATTATTATTGATAATCAGTTAATAAAAAAAAAAGTAGGAGACAACTTAAAGTCTTTGTTCTTGAAGGCGGATATTCAAAAAAAATAAAATAAAAAAAAATAACCATCTCCTTTTTTCTTTTTACCTTATTTTCACCAAATGAACGATATATTTTAAAAGAAATGTATATATAAATATATACACTTTTTGATGATAGCAAACGTAAATAAAAATAAAAATAAAAATAGTAGAATGATTGGAAATTCTGGTTTTTAAAATTCTGGTTTTTTTAAAATGTCTTGAAAAAATACGTTCTGGTCTTTTTTTACCAGACCGATCTTTTTAAACATACATATAAAATGTATACTTTTATGCGAAAAGGAGCTTTTTTTTTTTGAATTAACAATAAAAAAAAATTGATATATTAAATACATATGAACCATACACCGATTAAGTGAACAAAAATGACATGCTTATCATTTTTTTCATCGAATTAACATCATTATCATTTTTTATTCGTTCAATTGTTTTTTCAAAATGTAAATAAAAAACATATTATAATGTAATCATTGTACATACATACATACATACATACATACATACAAATATATATATATATATATATATATATATATATATAAAAGATAGAAAGTAAAACAATGACACAACAACATCAAGTAAACTACATGCAATAATTAATAAACTCACCATTGAAAATATTATTTTATACAACACATTCTTTAAGGAGATAAGAATGAAGGAGTGCAGGTAAACAAAATAAAATAAAACAAAACGATTATTGTTAATATAATTGAAAGAAATGCCTTATTTAGATTCTTACAAAAAATAATAAATATTAATAACATATCATACAATTTTTTTTTTTTATTTCATAAAATAATTTTTTAAGTTCAAAGGTTTTTTTGTTGTAAATAATCATCTTGGATAATATGAGCCACTTTATTTGCATTTTTAATAGCAGTAGAATCATTTAATCTTTCCTTTCTTGCCACTTGTTCCATTCTATCCACCTCATCCTTTAATAATATTACAAAATGAAATATAAAACTTAATCCTCTTAAATACATATATCCTTTATTTTATTTATAGCTTTAATTATTTTTTTACCCATGAATTCTTTTGATCCAATACTCCACCACTATTATTATTTAAACGATTATAATCAAATGTAGAAGCTTCATTATTCATAGTTTGAAAGGATGATTGCATTTCAGAGTCCTCTTCATCAGGATAATCTTCTACAGTTACCGAGTATTTATGATAATAATCCATTATGTTTTTATCTTTAAAAAAAAATAAAAGAAAAAAGAAAAAAGAAATACTTTTTGAATGTGTGAGTTTTTTCTTTTTTTTTTTACTTTAATGCATGGGATCATCGGTATTGTGCGAATTTTTTTTTAATGTGAAACAAAATAAATAAAAAAAGAGTAAATAAATGGAAAAAGGTTTTTTATGACGACAATAAAAATAATAAAATGACTTTTTTTTTTTTTTTAAACAATAATAAGGTAATATATATTTAAAATAAATAATGATAAGATAGAAGTTATAGTAGTAGTAGTAGTAGTATTTTAATAATCAAATAAATGTCACAAATAAAGTAAATATCGTTTAACCAATTGATTTTTCCAGCTTGTCTAATCTTTCCCTTAAAGTATTTAATACAGATTGATATTCACTCGAACCAATATCATTTTGTGATCGAACAATTGTAGGTGGCGATTTTAAATTGGCATTACCATTAGTTTCTGATAATGATGATGATGTAGGAGGAGGTGAAGTTGGTTTTCTATGAAGTGGTTGATGTTGGTTGCTACTATTATTATTACTAGTTTCTATTTCTAATCTGGATTCTAATTGGATGATCCTTTTCATCATACCATCCATTAAATCATCCATTCGATTCATTACATCCTTTTGTACTTCTTTAATTTGGCTTCTTATTAATGCTTCAACCGTTGTAGAGGATGCTTGTAAAGTCTGTAATAAAGTAGAAGATCTTCGAATTTGGTCATCCAATGTAGTTTTTAATGTTCGTGTGGTTTCAATGGTATCAAATAATTGTTCAAAAGGTTGTAAAAATTGCTGTCTTTGTAAAGCGGCAAATGAAAATGTAGTAGGTGTTTGTGGTGGCATAGGTGCTGCTGAGGCTGTTAATGGTAATGAATTATTTGTATTTACATTATTATTATTATTTCCATTTCCATTGGTTCCATTTCCAGTATTAGAACTATTACTATTATTATTATTATTATTATTATTACTATTACTATTATTATTACTTTGTGGTAATGGGTCTAATCGGCTAGTGGTCTTTGACGGATACCCGTGTGATGTAGAATGAGGACGACCAAAATTGGATGCACTTGCGTTATGAGGATGAGCTGTATGAGGAGGTTGTTGTTGAGAAGGAACTATAGGTGGAATGGCAAATTCTTGCTTTCCAATAGCTCCCCCTGTTGTCTTGGGTTCCGGATGGTGTAAGTGATGATGATGACCGGATGGCTGTGGATGATGCAAGTGATGATGATGTGAAGATGAATGATGAAGTGAATGAGATGGATTACCATGATGTTGAGATGAAAGAACTGGCGCTGCACGGGGGGATAATAATGGCGCTAATGTATGTCCTGGCTGTAATGTAGTAGCTGTCTTTGGAGGCTGTCGAAGAGAAGAATGATGAAAACTAGGATGTAACGAAGTTGATCCTCCAGTGGCTATGGTCATACCATTACTAGCGCCAGTCGCTGCATTGGCAGTGGCAGGTTGATTAGAATTACTCTGTCCATGTTGATGATGTTGTTGTTGATGGTGCTGTAAGTGCTGTTGCTGTTGTTGTGAATAAGCTTGGTTTTGTTGAGAAGGAATGGTAGAAGTGCCTGGTACACCAGAAGGTAAAGGTTGTCCATTACGAAAATTGGAATTCAATGGTGCTGAACGAATAGCTACAGATAAATGATCAGCATAGGATGGTGCAAAAATGGTCAAATGTCTAGAATTCTTTCCCTGCCTTTTAGCTAATAAAGTTTGTCCATGTTTATTAGCAAGCGTATTTAGAGCATTGGGGTAACTATGTTGAGAACTGACTGTATGTGCTGGTTTAGGTAATACTTTACGTTCTGTACGTTGCCTTTTATTGTTATTAGTTGCCAAATTATCATCACTATTCAATAGGGAGAAAGAAAAAGGAACATAAAAAATATAAAAAAAAAAGGACTCATTAAGCTAAACCTTTCTTTTTTTTATATCCTTTTTTTATTATTATTATTATTATTATATCACTACTTTTTTTTTATATATTCTCTTTTTATACATATATCACGTTTTATATATTATATATACATGTACCATCTCATTTTCTTTTCTTTTCTTTTTTCTAATTCACCAATTTTTATTTATTATTACAATTAAAATACTTACTCTGGATGTGAGCGTGTTGCAGGTGATTGACTTCCCTGTCCGTTGGACCATAATACTTTTCCTAAAGACATAGGGTTGGTATTTCGTTGATCTTCTTTTGTATCTTTTGGTTGAGAAAGACTCAATGGAGGAGGTGATAAAGGTTCAGATTTAACAGGATGAGCTTGAGGGGACTGACTAGCATTATGGCCATCATCATTATGATCATGATGATCATTATTATTATGCTGTTGTTGTTCTTTTGATGAATGAGGATTATTACTATTGTTATTATTCGTTTCGATTTGTTGCTGTTGTTTGGGAGATTGTAAAGGTGAAGTAGTAGGCGATAAAGGTAATTCTGTTGACTGAAATTGTTGATTGGTGACTTGTTCAAAACTAGATATGTTTTTCAAGATACTATCAGCAAGACCAGCAGAATAATCATTTGGTTTCAGTTTACATAATTCAGCTAAACGATATTTATTCATTGATATAGCTATACGTGCAAGAGCCTGAACACTAACGTAATATTCTATTGTTGTTGTTACTGTAGTGGTAGGGGTAGTTGATGATTCACTATTTTCATCTGTAGTAGCAGTAGTAGTAGTGGTAGTATCTCCAGTGATAAGCTTTTGACAATAACATTCACCTTGAGGTATATGATTCAATAAAGGATGATGAGCAAGATCAGTTACATTAAATAAAGTGCTAATATCTGATAATTTAAATAATAAGTTGGAAGTATCAGGAACTTGAAATAAATAAAAAGGAATTCTATTCGAATAATAACCAAGTAATAAAGTAAATACTTTCATTTCATCCACTTCATTAACAAAAAAAAAATATAGTAATAATAAAATATGATGATGATATATTAATAAATAATATCACTTTTTAAAAAAAAATATAAAAAAATAAAAAAAACAATATATAGAAATATATTTGTTTAATACAAATAAATAATAATAACAATAATAATAATAGTAGTAGTAGTAATAGTAATTAAAAAAAGAAAAAGAGAAAGAGAGAAAAAAAAAAACAACAGGTATAAAAAAAATCGGCAACAGTAATTGGCTGGGTTTTAAAAAATATAAAACCTTAAAAGAAAAAGAAAAAACTACACTCTATATTAATAATTTATTATATAAACATTAATAATTTTTATTATTATGCATTTATTTATTATTTATATGTATATATATATATAACCATAATCATGATTATAATCATAATAAAATAATATTATATCCTTCTTTTAAAGTCTGATTTCTTCCAATTCTTCATTATCAAGATCATCAAGGTCATCATCACTAAGATCTTGTTGTGCCAATTTAGCTCTTTCACTTCCTTCTTTTTCAGCTTGTGATTCTCTATCTTTAAACTCAGGCTTTAACTGGTAATTACCAGCATAAGGTCCACGTTTATTTAAAATACAGATTTCCGTCAAGACTTCTTTTAAATATTGCGTAGGTTGATTGGTATGCTCCAAGATCCCTTTAAATGACCAATAAGGATATTTATCGAAGGCAGCAAATAATACATCCATCAATTCATTACGAGGCATACGTGTGGCTTTTTCTTTATCCACTTTAGTCTTTTTAGATGGCTATTATCATTAAGAAAAAAAAAAAAATAGAAAGAATGAGTGGTATTAGTGTTTTTTTTCTGTCTTTCTTTTTTTTTTTGAATATATATATATATATATATATATATTATATATATATTTACCACAAAGTCTGAAAATCCGTCGTTTTGTAAAGAACTACTTGCACCAGGAACAAATACAGGTTGATTATCTTGACCGAGAACTTGAACAGTTCGTTGAGGCATTTCAGCATCAGCAACACGTTTCCTTACAATATTTCTATAATCACTGAATTCAGATGGTGTAGCTGTACAATCATGATGAACTTTTCCTTGTATAACTCGTCCTACCCATATGCATCAGAAAAATTAAATAAAAATAAATGAAAAGTTTAGGATATTAATATTATAAATCACTACACGATCCTATATATATACTATATATTTATTACTCAATAGTAGATTACCTCCGTTTTCATTTTCAGTAAAAATATATCGATTATTAACTTCTCCAGGTGTGATTTTAATTGTGTATTCTTTTGGGATATCTTTTACTTCTTCCGGTAATATTAAAGAAATCTGATTTTATCCATCCATTCATCGGTATAAATACAAAAATAAAAGAGAGAGATTAATAACGCTTGAAATTATATTCATATATATATTTCTATGTATATTATTTTGCATATATATGTATATATATTTACAGCACTTGATTTTCCAGGAGGAGGGCTATATATAATAATATTATTATTACTATTTAGTTCTTATTATTCTTAATAAAAAAAAAAAAAAATAGGTACATATAATCATAATCATAAAATACTCACTGGCTATAAATGCGTACACTTCCAAGATTAACATTATCTTCGTCAATATCTCTCCATTTTGCTGCTAAAAATTTTGGCACCTACAAATATAAAAAAACACATAAATACATACACATACATATATATATATATATATATAAATCTTGTTTAATTCAGTAGTATTCTTTTATATACTTAATAATAGTAATAATAATAATAACAATATATATTATCAAATAATAACTAACCTTAACTAACCAAATTTTTGTATCAATATTATCCATGTTGAGATCTTCTAAATCTTCGTCATCAACTACTCCTTCTAAAGATCCAGGATCGTCTTCAAAAAGTGCATCTACATTAGGGCCATTATCGTCAGACATAATTATATGATAATTACTTGTTTATATTAATAAAAAAAAATAAAAAAAAGAATGAATAAAAAAAGAAAAGGTTTATATACAAATATTATTATTATTAATAAAAAAAATGCAAAGGAAAGAGAATTGGACGAAAAAAAAATTGAAAAAAATTTAAACTGATTTTTATTTTTAAAAATCAGACCCAGCTGGTCTAAGTTTCTTAACATAAAAATATATGTATTTAAAACGAATATACTTTGTATTAACCTAAATAATTAATACAGAAAAAGTGAAGCAATAGAGAACAAAAGGCAAAATCGGCAAAAGCACTATATTTAGATTTATAATACAAAAATCAACATAAGAAAAGAAAAGAAAAATCATATATATTCCAAAAAAAAAATGTAAAGAAAATAAGAGGTTTTCCATAATTATATCTATTTATATATTACCGTTCTGGAGAGATAGTTTTGAAAGAGTCTTTATTCTGTGGGTTGGTTTGAATTCGAAGATTGGCTGATAATAAAAGATATTTCGCGTTATTATTATTATTGTCATTATTGTTTGTTTTTTTGTTTGTTCATTGAAGGCATCAATAATATTGTTATTTGAAGGATAGTATAAATATAATAAAATAACATATATATACATATATAGATATATATATATATTTAGTGATTATCGATATATATAAAAATAAAAACTATATATATTGTATTTTCTATTATCAATCTATTTACCAGCTAAAACAAAACTACCAACAGTTGAGATGAAACCAGCCAAGAAGGCATTATAAGGAAAAGTACCAGCTATCATCATATATACAAACTGAAGTATACCAGTTATCATTATATATACAAGGTATACATCAATAATTTTTAAACTAATAGATGTATCTTTTTTATAGGCTGTTATAAATTTCTGTGATGCATCAATAATTTTATTCATATTTATTTATGTATATAAATCTATTTATTTTTTAGTGAAGAGTAATAGAGACAGAGAAAAAAAATTTATTTCAAACGTGTACCGCACCAAAAAAAAAATGAAATCTGAGTTTTAAATTATCTTTTTTTAAATTTTTTAAAATAAAAAAGATAATTTGATTTCTTTTTTCTTTTTCTTCCTCTCTTTTTTGTTTTAATTAATTTTTTTATATTAAAAAAATAATCATAATAATCATTATTACCAATCAAAATATAAATATATATGAATTCAGATATAACAACAACATCACCAAAAGAAGAAACTCTAATAGATGAAACATCATCCTCTATACAACGATCAAGAAATGATGGTGTAGTACCTGATTTTATTCAGAAGCTATTCAAGTAATAAAATAATAATAATAATTAATAATAAAAGGAAGAGTATGAAGGAAGAAAAAAAAAGGGAAGAAAAAAGGGTAGAATTCAGTTCCAAATATGGAAAAGTTAAAATAAGACTAACGAGGTTTTAAAAAAAATATAAACAAATACAAACTCATCATATGGCTATTTTTTCAAACCCTCTTAAACTTTCTTTTATATTTATTTTTTTGACGATATAATATATATATATATATATATATAGTATGCTTGAAAATGCAAGTTCCGAGTCATGTTTTCATTGGGGAAGACAAGGCACAACATTTGTCATAGATGATCCTAATGAATTTGCAAAAACAATCTTACCAAAGAGATTCAAACACAGTAACTTTTCAAGTTTTGTCCGACAGCTAAATAAATATGATTTTCATAAGCTTCGTTTTTTGGATAATAAAACATCACCTATTCAATCGCAGGTATATAAGAGAGAATGAAAAAAAAATGGTATATTTAGAAATTTAGAAAAATCCAAAAAAAAAGCTATTATATAATTTTAACATTTCTATATTCTATATTCTGCCCTTTTTTATAGGCATGGGAGTTTCAACATCCAAATTTTAGAAGAGACAAAAAACATTTATTAGCCCTTATACGTAGAAAAACAAATAGAAAACCAAATATAAAAAGTGTGAATAATGATAATAACAAAAATAATAAATCATCATCATCATCGCCTATATCATCCAATACAGAAGTATCATCATCACCATCATCATCAATGAATCAAGATGTCACCTTAGCCATGAACCAATGGAAAGATATATTAAGCGGTTTTCAAACCCAGCTTAATGACCTTCGTCATGCACAAATATCAATGGAAACAACAATGAATAGACTTTTAAATAGAGATAGTTTATTGATGGATCAATTAAATGATTTAAAAAGAAACCTAGACGAAAGAAATAATATAATATCCACTTTAATGGATAATAAACGGTTTATTCATGCTACATCACAGAGTAAGTTATATCTACATATACATATAAATAAAAACTTGGTTTATAGATAGATGGATATAAAATAAGAATTAATTGAATAATTAATTAATTACCTTATTACAATTATATTGTAATTTTATATGTATTATCTTTATTTTTTAAATAGATAAAAATATTGCCGAAGATATAGCGCCTACTATGCCATCACCACAATCACCTAGTTTAAAATTATATCCATGGATTCAATTACCAACTATATCAAATAATAATAATAATAATAATAATAATTCTTTACAGCCTTCATCAAGAATTATATCCAATACAAATATATCATCATCACCTATAACATCATCTTTATCTAATCATTCCACTACCTCTACTACTACTACCTCAACATCAACTTCCCTAGCAACTAATACAAACAATATAACAACTGATAATAATTTAGCGAATATAAATACGCCTAATACATCTAATAATGAAAAAGATAATAAGGATCAACAACGATCAGCGCAACCTACATGTTTATTATGGAACGTTAAACCTAAAATATTGGTAGTAGAAGATAATGAATTATATAGAAAGATTAGTGAACGATGTTTAAATCGGTTAGGATGTACATTTCATATGGCATGTGATGGATTAGAAGCCATATCATTTATGGAAACCAATAAATATGATTTAATATTAATGGATATTAGTATTCCTAAATTAGACGGAATGGAAGTAACAAGAAAACTACGTATGTATGATCAATTAACCCCAGTAGTCTCTATGACCGCCAATTATACAGAACATGATATTGACAATTATGTAGGGAGTGGGATGTCGGATTTATTACCTAAACCTTTTGATCAATCTAAACTATATGATATTCTTAAACAACACTGTTCTCATCTTATTTAAAAAATCATAATCATTTATTTTTAATAAAATTCATTACTATTATTATTATTACTATTATTATTTTTATTATTGATTATTTTGTTTAATATAATTATAATTATAATTTTAAAAAAAATGCATTTTTCATATTTTTAGCTTATTTTATTTCATTTTAATTTTTAGTATGATTATCACTTTATAATAATAACATTAGTATGAAATTGATTTATAATAAAAAAAATAAAAAAAATAGGGAAAAAGGAGGAATGAAATAAAATAAATTATCTAACTTATAATGTATTGATTCTGCCTGTATATCTATATGATGTGTTTTTTTAATGAAAAATAAAATAAAAATAATAAAAAAAAGTAATGTTTTCATTTATGAAATTGATGTATTAAATTGCAAAATATGATAATTAACAATAATAATAAATAATATCAAATAATATTAAAATATGAAACATAATAGAATGATCAATAAATAATATCTTTTATATATATATATATATATATATATATATATCATTCAAGGAGGAGAAAATGTAAATTGATAACACTATTGGGAGTAAAAACCTTTTTTTTTTTTTTGATTGAAGATCATAGTTATTAGTATTATTATTTTATTTATATGTATATATATTTTTGAGGGAAAAAAAAAAAAGAAAAAAAAAGGAGAAAAGGGTAGTATGTATATGTATATGAATGAGTAAAAAGGAAAAAAAAAAAAAAAAAAAAAAAGGAAAAAAGACAAGACAAAAAAAAATAACAACACGCAAACAAATTAAAAAAAGAGTAGTTTTAAATAAATAAATAATATTTTGAAATAGATATAAAAGTAAATGAATTACAAACGAATACTGGTATTACCAGTAGAAGTAGAAGGAACAGGATTCATTTTTCTATGATGATGATACATGGTTGTTGGTGAAGCGGTACGAGTATATTGATGATGATTATGGTAAGCATTAATCATGGAAGCAGTTGTTGTTGTATATAAAGGTTCATCTTCATCGTCATCTTCATTTTCTTCTTGTGCTTGTTCTTCATCTTCATCTTCAGAGAGTAAAGGTTTTGAATATCGACGAGCACTATATTGAGTACTATTAGGTGTCATTGGAAAACCATTTGTAAAATAGTGCGGTTGCTGTTGTTGTTGATAATGAGGGTGAGGATGAGGATGAGCATAATATCCAGAAGGTGAATAAGGTCTTCCATATAACAACCCATTAGGTGAAGAAGGCATAGGGCTAGTTGGAGTAATAGGGCTACTTGTGCTTGTATGTGGCGATCCAGGTGACATTAATGGTGGCATAGGCATCATATTATTTCCAGGTGAAGGTGGATTCATATAAGGATGCATCATCATTGGATGAACATAACCATTAGCAGCATACATCATCATCTAGAGAAAAAAGAGAAAAGAATAGAAATGAGTATAAATAACAAGCACTATTTTTTAAATATATATAATAATAATAACTATTATGACTTACTTGATGTTTCATAAATTGCTGTTGTCTTTGTTCTAAAATTCTACGTTCCTTTTCTCGTTCGAGACGATCAATATGATGCTGTTGTACTCTTTCAGCAACTCTAGGATTATGACCTTGTTTACGATGGCGTTCTCTTTCTGAAATGACACCTACTAATCCACCTTTAGGAGGTCTAGGTTTTGTTGGCACTTGAATTAAAGGTTGGCCAGTGGCACGAGCGTATTCAATTTGTTCTTTTGCACTTAATTGTTCCCCAAGTAAATTATCCAAAAGGCTATTTTGTGGAGCAAAATGATCACTAAGCGATGGAATCAAAGGACCTTCCTGATCATAATCATCATCATATCTGTCTTGATCCTCTTCTTCATCATCTTCGTCATCTTGTTCATCATCGCCTCCATAAATATAATCTTCATCAAGGTACCTAGATCTAGGAGATCGCTCATCCCATCCATGTTGACCACCACTCCCTAATAACCCACTACCGCTACCACTACTATGACTTCTTCCATCTTCATCCCCCCTTTGATTATCCCATGATAATCTACGGCGATCCAACCCACTACTATTACTTGTTGCTGGGCTATTTGAAATACTATACGTTTTCATTGGTAAAGAGTATTTTCTATCAGGTGTGGGTGTGCGCGATTTAGGTAATAAAGTAGGATCCAAATATTTATTAAAATCAGCTGTAAGAGAAAAATCACCAAATAATATAGAGGATGATGATGGAGAAGGAGATGAGGCTGTTGTAGATTTTTTACGATCCCCATGAGAATGACTACCATTACTATTATTGCTGATAATACTGCTGCCACTACTGAATTGTCTTTGTTGAGGGCGAGCTGAGGATTTACGACGATTTGTAGAAGGGGATGGGGAAGAAGTTGAAGAAAAATTGCCAGAGAAGGTTGTGCTGGTAATTTCATTTTTTAAGGAGGAACTTTCATATTTAGTTGTATCAAATCCATTACCGAAATCAAAATCTGGAATTAAAAGTGAACTTGCACTGGTTTCTTTCGATGAACCATCCGCTCCTGCTTTTTTATTTACTAAAGGTTTACTTCTACCAATAGGTTCATCATCGCTATCAGGTTCTTCATCTTCTTCTTCTTCTTCAAAATCATCATCACTTTCATCGCTAGAATCTGCTACCTAAAAAAAGAAAAAAATGAGTATACATATTCTAATATTTCCCTTTCTCCTATTTTTTTTTTTATTTTTTTTTTTTCCTTATTTTTTTTTTAGAAAAAAAAAAAAAAAATACTTACTTGAGAACGTAACGTAGAGGGTTCATTTAATAAACCAGCATCAGAAGCCGCTCGTTGTTGTCTTGAAGGATCAATAGATTCTACAGTAATAAGTGGTAAACTTTTAGCACGGTGTTGCTGTAAAGAAGAAGATTGTTGCTGTTGTTGTTTATGAGAAAGAGCATTTACAAAAAGTTGATACATATCATGTTTATTAGTTGATTGAGAATAAATATCCATATGTTGAAGAATATCATCAGTTTCTAACCACCATTGAGAATTGATTCGATGTTTATTATTGATACTACTATCATCATGATCATCATCAGAAGAAAAAGTTGAAGGGATGGTATCACCAAAATTTAAAGAAGAAGGGTTGGTAGGATCTTGAAGTAAAGAGCCAGGAAGTCCATATAATGAAAAAGCATTAAATAAATGAGACAACCATTGAATCATATGTTGGTTTGAATCAGCCATAAATAAAAGCTCCATCATTTCACCATTTTGAACACCCTCTAAACGAATCAAAGTGGATTGATGAATAAGAGAAGGGATTTCAGGATAAACTGCATAAGCATGATGAATACAGTTTAATGCCAATAAAGGTTGTTTTGATTTTTTAGTTTCATAAAGTACAAGTTGAGGTAAAGTAGTGGAGGTATCTTGTTTATTGTTGTTATTATTATTATTATTATTTCCAAGTAATTTTGATTTTTTTAAAACTGCTGTTGTTGTTGTTGTTGTTGAAGAAGAATTATAAGAAGAGGGTGGAATAATAGATACCCATAATTTTTTCCATTCATTATTATTTTTTGTATTAGGTAAAAGGACTTGTAAATAGCCAGAAGTGGTAGTAGAGGCAGAGGAGATAGTATTGGGTTGTAAAAATAAATGAAAAGTATAGAATTGATGCAAAAGCTGACGTTCAAAACAAACCAAACGGAAAGCAGCTATCCATTTTTTTAAAGAAACAGGATCCAAAGTATTTAACTTTAATACTTTGTTTTTATGAGGCAACTCTAAAGTAAACTGATGACCATGATTATCATTTGCTGTGGTAGGGTAAACATGGATATCTAACACAATAGGGATATATTCAGGCGTTATAGTATTACCGGGACGAGTTGTATCCCATAAACTAAAAGTAGAGCCACAAAGTTCAGCATAATACTTTTTTTTATGCTGCATTAAATAACCTTCCATATAAATCTTTTGGGAATAATCATCCACTTGTTGAAGATAAGCTTTCATATCCAAGCTTAAATTATTATTAATATTATTATTCATGGATGCTGTAGTAGTAGGTTTTACAAATCTTGAAGGTCTAGAACTTATTTGTGATACATAACGCTGAGTGTTACTATTGTTGTTAGAAAGAACGGATTCTGATAAAGAAGATTGTGGTAAAGGTTGAGTATTTCCATTATATAAAGGATGTACTGAAGAAGGGGAAGAAGATGATGGAATTGGCGGCATTTCAAAAATTCTTTTTAAAAGAAAAAAATTAGTTGTAGGCTTTATGTTCATTATTTTTAAAAAATATTGAATCGCCGATATATTTTTATTAGCATGAATTATTTATTATTTACCTTATTATAATATGATGATGATGTTGATGACTTTATTTATGTTTATGTTTATTATATATTTATATATATATATATATATATTTATGAAAGGATAATGTTAACTATATTTATATTTACAAAGAAAAATGATAATAATAAGAAAAAGAAAAAGCTTATTATAAAAATAAAAAAAAGGTAGAATGAAGGAAAGGGAAGGGAAAGGTAGATGATAAAAATTAATGAAAAAAGAAAGAGAGAGAGAGAGAGAGAGAGAGAGAAAAGAGAAAGGAAAAGAAAAAAATGAAAGAAAAAGTTATTAAATAAGGGTTGATTTTATATCATTTTTATATATAGTCAATCAAATCAAATAAAAGGGGAAAGGGGAAAAGAGTGTAGGATTAGAAAAAAAAGAAATAATAAGCGAGATAAAAAACGACCTAAATCGCGCCAAACAACTAAAATGAATATGAAAATATATCAAAAAAGGAGAACAAAACGAAGAAAGTGTAAAAAAAAAAAGTTATAAATATTCATTAGGGAGGTATGCTCTTTATATTATTATTATTATTATTTTATTATTATTATTATTATTATTATTATTATTATTATTATATAAATATATAATATATATATATATATATATTTAAATAATAAATAATATAATATAATAATACATATATATATATATACTTTTATATATAAAAAACACATATAATAAATATGTTTCTTATCCCCTTTTCTTTTTTGTTAACAAATTAAAATAATTACGTATATAAAATATGAATCGTTTTTAAAAGGAATTATTGTTTAACCTTAAAGATAAAAAAAAAGAATAATCCAATAAAATCATCTATTTGTCATAATTCACAATAAAAAAAGCGGGTTATTTGATTGATTGAGTCGATGACTACAATTGTAAAAATTAGCAGATTTAATCTTTTTATTGGCTGATCCTATCCTTAAATTTAAAGCTCCGGCATCATTTTATATGTAAATCCATTTTTGATTTTTTTTTTCTTTCACTCTTTCCATTTTATTAACATATTATAAAAACCCTTGACTCTTTTTTTTTCTTTTTTCTTTTTTCTTTTTCTTTATATATATATTTTAATTATATTCTACTTTATTTTAAATGGTTCATAATACTGAAACTAAAAAATTAATTATTTTTGATACTTCTCTTCGTGATGGTGAACAGGTAAAGTTATAAAAAAAGCAACACGTCCTTTTTTTTTTTATCCCTATCTTGACTTGTCTAGATAAATTATCCCCTCGTTTTTTTTCTTTTTTTTTTATTATTATTTGATATATAAATAGTATATTAACTCTTTTTATTATTATCATTTATTCAATCTATATACAATATTTATTATTTATTAACAATAATTATATATATATATATATATCTACATATATACAGTCACCAGGTGTTACCCTTAATACTGAAGAAAAGATTGAAATTGCTAAACAATTATCAAAACTTGGTGTAGACGTTTTAGAAGCAGGATTTCCTATTGCCTCCAATGGGGATTTTGATGCTGTACAACGAATTGCTAGAGAAGTAGGATCTTTAATGGAAGGGCGCGAAAAAATTGGACAACCAATGGTAACACAAATATAAAAATAAAAATAAAAAATGTGGAGAGTTGATGAAAGAGGAAAGAAAAGGTTGGGGCAAAAAAAAAAAAAATGGAGTGAAAGAAGAGTTTTTTTTTTTAAAAAAAAAAAAAGGTTGTTGAAAAAAATAAACTTAAAAAAAGAAGAGGGTAGGGGAAAAAAAAAAAAAAGGTGTATATTTGTTAAAATAAGAAGGAAAAAAAAGATAAAGAAGGAGAGGAGTAAGAGGAGGAGTTTGGAATATAGGTTAATGCATTCATCGGTAATGATGATGATGATGATGACGGTGATAGAAGAGAGAAGGGGGGAATAACCGAGGGAGAAATAAGTTTATTGAAAATCGTGGTTAAGTTTAAATTTCTAACTCAATCAATGTATATCATTTACTTTATTTTAAATAGACTATTTGCGGATTAGCAAGAGCTGTACCTGGAGATATAAAACGTTGTGCCGAAGCTATCAAGGATGCACCTAAAAAAAGAATTCATACCTTTTTAGCAACCTCAGATATTCATTTAAAACATAAACTTAAAATTGATCGGGATGAATGTGTAAAAAGAGCTGTGGAAGCCGTCACCTTGGCCAAATCATTAGTAGATGAAGTGGAATTCTCACCTGAAGATGCTGGACGTTCCGACCGTGATTTCTTATGCCATGTTCTTGCTAAAGTAATTGAAGCCGGAGCTACTACTTTAAATATTCCTGATACCGTTGGCTATAATTTACCTTCCGAATATGGCGCCTTAATAAAATACTTGGTAGAAAACACAGTGGGGGCCGAAAAGGTGGTATTCTCTACACACTGTCATAATGATCTTGGATTGGCAACAGCAAACACGTTGGCAGGAATTCAAAACGGAGCAAGACAAGTCGAAGTCACTATCAATGGGATCGGGGAACGTGCAGGAAACACAGCAATGGAAGAAGTTGTTATGGCCGTTCATACACACCCAAGCTATTTCCCAGTTCACCATACTATTAACACAGAATTATTTTTCCCAACATCCCGTATGGTATCTGAATTATCGGGAATGGTGGTTCAACCTAATAAAGCTATTGTTGGTAGAAATGCTTTCTTACATGAATCTGGTATTCATCAAGATGGGGTACTTAAAAATAGAGAAACTTATGAAATCATGACACCTGAATCAGTCGGTGTCACCGATATCGCCTTGGTTCTTGGTAAACATTCTGGTAGAAATGCTCTTCGTAGCCGTGGTGCTGAAATGGGTTTTAATTTATCAGACGATGCTTTCCAACGAGTTTTCGACGATTTTAAGGCTTTATGTGATCGTAAAAAACATGTTACTGATGATGAAGTGAAGGCTATTTTTACAAAGGAAAGTCATCCTGTGGTTGATTTGTAAATATAATATAATATTTAACTCCTCTCCCCCTTTATTTTATTTTATAAAAATATATTATCATTTTTTTTAACTCTCTTCTTCCCCCCCTTCATCATTCATATATATTAAGAGTAATAATATTATTATTATAATTTATTTATTTATTATTTTTTTTATACATATATATATCTTTCTCATCTTCATATTATTATTATTATTTAAAGAAAAATTGTATTCAAAAAAAAAAAACGAAAATAAAAAAGAAAAGGATCCATTCTCTTTTTTTGTATATACCTTAAACTTCTTTTTTTATCGGTCTCCTTAAACTTTTAAGAGTTATTTTTTGTGGAGTAAAACAAGTTATTCTTAAAAAAAACTCGTTTACTGGGGAAGAAGAGAACCATAATAAATAAGCTATTATTATAATAAACATTATCATATTTTCTTTTATAATTTGTCAATAATAACTTTCCCCTTGTTAATCCTATTTTTTATTTTTATTTTTTTTGAAAGAAACATCTCTAATTGAAAACATTTTCCTTAGTCGGTAATGACAAAGAAGAAGAAGAAGAATGGACAACATGATTCTTTTTTTTTATTATATATTTATTTTATTTTATTATCAAAGGTCTTCATGTCATTATATAAAAAAAAAAAAGAAAACATGCTTCTATCTATATAGGAGAAAGAAAGAAAGAAAAAATAAACTATGTTGATTAAGTCAAGGGAGTAAATACATTTTCATTAAATTTTATTTTATTTTATTTCATGTTTATGCATTAATTTAACGCTGTTTTCACTTACTAAAAATCAATAATGAACTATCTATAATTTATTTAAAAATTCTATAAGAAAAAATATTACATATTTATAATTTATTTATTTAGAAAAAAAAATTAGTGATCCTCTTATTAAATTATAATGTTTTCAACTTTTTATTTTTCATCTATCTCAATAGTATATCATGTAACTTTACTTTTTTTTTTTTACTAGTTTATATACATATACCATCCTACAGTATCGATAAAAATTATTCATTTCCGGTAATCTTTTTTAAGTTGTAATCATGTTTTTTTTTTTTTTTTTGCGTTAATTTCCACATTTTTATTATGCAACTTTAATCTTTATTTTACCAATTTATGTATGAATATCAAGTTTATTATTCATTTCTTTTTTAAGACTGCGATCACCTTTTAATTAACTATGCTTATTTTTTAAAAAAATTAAAATGGATCGATAAATTACCTTGAAACTATCTCAGAATTATAAATAAAAACTAATAGCTTTTTTATGAGTTTCTTGCTTTATTATTCGTTTTAAAAAATAAATTTGATTTCTATATTCTAAAAAATAAAAGAAATTATTGTTTTTAAAAAACATAACAAAATAAATAATCAAGGAGAAAAAGAATATGCAACCATTTTTATTTTCCTAAAAAAGATAGGCTCTATTCTGATTATATTTAAAATCATTAGCCTCTTTATTTATTTAGGGTTAATTTTCTTTATAGAACTTGGTGCTCTTTTTTTTTTAACATGACTTTTTTTTGCACAGAATATTAGTCTTTTATTATTCAATAAGTACTTATTTATTTCCGAAGCTAACTCTCCTATTCTTATTTTTATAGCCATTACTTTCTGGTATATAGAATATACCATCCGGCCATTGAGCCAACTCTGTACCAAAGCTATCAAAATTTCATATATATCTATTATAAAATCTATAATACAGAATTATCATTGCAACACTTACAATCAATTAGCTCGATAAATGCGAAATTTGTAAAAACTAAAAAATAAAGGTGTTGAACGTACCAAATTAATTACTATATATAGTAGCTTTAATGAAACGCGACAGGCTCGATAATGTTATTTTCTGCCATTCAAGTGAACCTTAGCATTAATATTGTATACCTACTATATGTATCATTTTAATGATGGTTTAACAAAGTGTAATGATATCCCAATAGCAAACTTTTTATGGTAAAAGAAAAAAAAAATGGCGATTTACGTTTAATATACTGCTTGAATAAAAGGCTGTATAGATTTACATAATTTACATATACTTATATATAACAATGAACAAACAGTAGTAAAAAATAAAAATCTTTATAACCAAATATTTTTTAAACCCCATTTAGGAACCTAAAACAAACTTTTTAATCTGGAAAAAAAAGTTTTTTAGGCTGAACTTCAATTGAAAAAGAAATTGCTATACCAATATTCATTTTTATCGAAAATCAATCAAATATAAAACAGCAGCAATGAAATAAAATAATCAAACGATATAATATTAATTAAATATGGTGTAATGTACATATTTATTTACAATAAAAATGAGTTGTATATAAATATTTATATTCTTTCATGAAACAATAAAATCTTCTTTTATAAAAAAAAAATAGTGTAACTAAAAACGGAATTTTAAAAAAATTACGCTTAAATCCAATTTGGTGGATAAAAAAATTTTCTTTCTTTTTCTTTTCTTTTTCTTTTTCTTTCAACTCTTAGATTTATAAAATCTCTTTTTGTACTTTTATCTCTTCTTATATATATTCAAAACTAAAATAAATAAAAAGACATATCTATACATTCATTTTTTAATATACATATATATATATAACGTATATACATATATACACATTCAGAATAAAAATAAATCTTTTTATAAATGACAGCAGATAATAAAGTAATCCCTCAATATAACAGCAGTTCTTCTGCATCTTCCATATCGTCCTCAACTATATCTATAGTCTCAGAACGTAGCTCTTTATTATCTTATAAAAAAAGTACTCTTGATACCACTTATAAAATTGAATTAAAATGGTTAACAATCAATAGTTTACCTATTATTTTAACTTATGTTCTTCAAAACTCGTTTCAACTTACAAGTATATATTTTTTAGGTCACTTGGTAATATCATATAGCCAAAACAATAAATAAATAATAAACAAATAAATATATACTTATATAAATGTGTTTTCTTTTATTAGGGATCTATTGAATTAGGTGCTTCAGCTTTAGGATCTATGTTTGCCAATGTCTCAGCATTTTCAATTTCTCTAGGTGCAGCAACTGCTTTAGACAGTTTAATGACACAAGCTTGGTCTGGTGCTACCGATAAAACTTTATTAGGTGTTCACTTACAACGATCCATTTTAATTTTATCTTTATTACTTATTCCTATCTCAATTGTATGGTTAAATGTCACTTCTTTATTATTATTTTTAAAACAAGATCAACAAATCGCTGAATACACTGGTCTTTACTTACGTTATTTACTTTTAGGTGTTCCTCCTTATATTTATTTTGAAGTGTTTAAGAAATTTTTACAAGCACAAGGTAAATAGATATAAAAAAAAAAATAGAAAAGAGAATAAATGATCCATTGAAAATATTTATATGAACCATTCATTCATTTTTATTTTTATTATTTATTAATATTATTTTTTTTTTAAAAAAAAAAAAATAGGAATCATGCAGGCATCTACTTATTGTTTATTAATTGTAGCACCAATCAATATTGTCTTGAATTATTTATATATACACCAATTTCATATGGGATTTATCGGTGCACCTTTAGCAACAAGTTGTAGTTACTGGTTAATGTTTTTACTATTATTAATCTACATCTTTGTTTTAGGAAATGGAAAAGCAGCCTTTGGTCAATGGCAAAAAGAATGCTTAAAAGAATGGAGTCCATTTTTAAGATTAGCGTTCTTTGGTGTCTTAACGGTAGTAACTGAATGGGTTGCGTTTGAAATAGTATCTTTAGCAGCTTCTTATTTAGGATCAGTTGATTTAGCTGCCCAATCCATTTTGATTACTTTATCATCACTGACTTATACGATTCCTTATGGCTTAAGTGTTGCTGTAGCTAATCGGGTTGGAAATGCGCTTGGGGAAGCTAATGGCCAAAAAGCTTCATGTGCTACCAAAGTCTCTTTAGGGTTTGCTGTTCTTTTATCCGTCATCAATTCAGCTGTCATTTTATTATTCCAAGATAAAGTCGCTTATTTATTTACAACAGAAAAGGAAGTAATTCAATTGGTGGCAGCGGTTTTACCTTTATGTGCTTTGTTTCAATTAACGGATAGTTTAGCCAATACGTGTGCTGGTGTGATCCGATCACTAGGTCGGCAACATATCTCTGCTAAAATCAATTTAATTGCTTATTATTTTGTAGCACTACCTTTGGGCTATTATTTGACATTTACAAGAGAATGGGGTTTATATGGCTTATGGTCCGCTTTGGCTGTTGCCTTGTTTTTATGTGCTTTAGGTCAAGCTATCAATTTATACCTTGTCGATTGGGACTATGAAGCTCACAAAGCCCATCATCGTGTTAAAAAGGAAGAAGAGGTGTTGTTATATTTACCCAATTAATCATTTATACATATTTATTATTATTAACTTTTTTTTTAAAAAAAAAGCAATTTTCATTTATCATGTTTACATTATTATATATCATATCATATCAAAAAACCCATTCATTTATTCATTCATTTTTATTATAAAAAATAATTATTATAATTATTATTTTCCCATGATTTTATTTATATATATATATATATTTTTTGTACTTAATTAAAATAATAAACGTTTATAAATATATCAAACAAAAAAAAAAAAGTAAATAAATAGTCATAAGTTGTAACTTTATTTTATTTTATTTTAAAAAAAAGAGACTATATAAAAAATAAAAGATGTAAATTATGTGATAAAGAAATTAAAAATTAAATGAGATTGTAACAAACTCATAGTATTAAATAGAACAGCTAATATATAAAAAAAGCAATAGTTGTATCGATTTGATTATTAAAAAATAGATAAATAAAAATTAAAAATTACCAATATAGTGAACAAAAATGATGAATAGATATTAATTTGGTGTAAGATCCATTATTGTAGTATCAATAAATGTCATCGTGTCATTTACAGCTGCATTCTTTATAATAGAAACTAATTTAAAGTATGATGAAAAGAATAATATTTTTTTTACTTGCAAATATATCATGGATTAAAGATTTTCCTAAAAGAATCAAATCAAAGAAATAAAATATAAAAAAAATAAAAAGACGGTGACCTTGTCCTTTTATTAATATTATAATTTTTCATTCATCCTATATATATTATGCATCCAATCAATATTATCTAATACAAATTATTTATCAAATTATATCACTAGTTTTAAAAAAAAAATCATAAACATGTATATATTTATTCAAATTGATGTGTCTACAAAAACTATATCTTTTTTTAAAAAAAAATATTATTCAAATGGGGTGGTTGATATCTGGATTTTTAGTTGGTTTTTTTGAATTCAAGATTGACACCTTTTTCCTTTAAAGTTTTTTCAGCTTCCTTTTTGGCCCAAGAAACAACACTATATTTTGTTGATATCATCATTAATATATATTAGTTAATCGATTGCTCATTATTATTATCATTTTCTTCATTTGATTTGTGAGTTTATATTACCTTGTGTCAGGTTTGTAATAAAGAGCAACAGACATGAGTACAAATCCACCACCCATACCCCAATAGTAGATATCTTCCCAACCTTCCTTGACAGGGTTCTATATTGATTAAAAATAATAATAATAATAATAATAATAATAGTGGATATGATATTAAATTTAGTAAACATCAAATATTAACCATTTTTAGTATAATCATCCAACTTTTAAATTATTTCGTTTTTTTTTTTCATTTTCAATTTGTTGCATTTTTGCTCTTATCTTTTAATAATATATCCTATTTATATTTCATATATAGCTGTATTTATTCCATTTATCCACTTTTTTTTGTCATATATTACTGAGTATCCATATCCATTTTAATTAGTATAATAGGTTGCCTTATTTTGTGAATTTGTTTCTTTTTTATATTTATTTTTGAGTTAAAAACTACAACACATCCATAATCGTCTTTATTATAAAATTGCTTTATTTTTTTTTTATTGTTGCTTTCATTTAGGTATAGTTGGTAGCTATCTTTTTTAAAAGTTGGATGATCTAATAATAATAATAATAATAACACTAATAATGTTGTATATATTTTACCTTTTCGTTAAAAAGATAACCTCCAGGTTCATTAATAGGAGTACCTCCTCCTCCTCCACGACGCATTAAAGAAGGACGAGTGAGTCTAGCAGATCGTGAAAAAACTCTAGCTAACATATTATATATAAATTATCTATTAAGAAAAAAAGAAGAGAGAAAAAAAATCTGTTGTTTTGAAAAATTGAGCTCCCTTATTAATTTTTTTTCTTTCTGAGACGTCATGTAATTTAATCCCCGCTTTATATATAAAAATGAGCAAATTGTAAACCATTTCATTTTTTTTATCTTTAATGTCGTTTCAGGTGGTTAACCAAATAATATTCCATGTTCTTTAATCTTGTTTGTCGTAGTTACTCTATGAAAAATAAAATAAAAATATTTTTTTTTGATAAATAGCCTATTGTTTTTGATTCTAATATAAAAACGATAACAAATATAAAAAAATGAGGAAACAAAGCCGATAGTTTTATAAAATTGACATTAAGAGTAGAATATTTATATATTATTAAAAGTACGAATGTATTCCTATCGATTAATTTATTATAAAATGTTCTTTATATTTATGATGGTAGTTAAAACACGATTTTATAAGTAATATTGATGTTGGAATAACATAGTGTTTTCAAGATTGCATATATAGATATAAAAGAAGATTGCTTTATTATTTTTTGAAGCAATGGTGGTGGAAATACAATAGTATCTTAATTTTTTGTAACTTTTGATTAAATTATTGGTGTATAAAAATACTATAATAATGTTTAAAAAAAGAAAAAAAGAAAAGAACAAAAAATAAAATGGGGGGATTATTAAAAGTTGCTTTTACTATTACCATTATTATTATTATTATTATTGAGAAAAATTAACTTGAATTCACCTTTTTTTTTTCATTCTTGTTTTGCTTTACCTTACCTTTAAATTTAATACCAAGATATTTTCAATTATAGCTAGATCCATATTTCAATTTTATTTTTACCGTTTGGATAACTGTAACCTAGCAGCTATTTTGTTTGGCTATATAACTGTTGATAATATTTTATTTATCTTTGTTTTTTACTAATGAATTCCATTCCAATTTTGAGCTTGTTCGCTTTACTAGATGGCTTAAATATAAAATAAATTAAATTAAATAGAGCAGCAAACAGTAGAAGACTTTTTTTTAAAAAAAAAAAAAAGCTCCTCTTTTTTAAAGAAATTTTTGAAAACCGTCTGTCGTATCAGGCTATTTTATCTTATAGTAAACAAATATAATGCTATGATTATATAATAGTAAATAGTATAAAGTAAAATAATGATAATGATCGTCAAGTGCACTGAGATTAAAATATATAATCTTTTATTTAAATGGATAGCTATACTAAATAAGGAGTTAAATCTAACTCAGATATATTATTATCTTTAAACTGTCAAACTTAACCTTATAAACTGAATGTTAAAAGTCCCTATATTGAATCTAACTATATTACTACATTAATATATAAAAGAACCAATGACAGTTATCATGGATCATCATATAGTAATAATAAAATATATGAAAGATCGTCATAATGGGGTTATAAATCATATTGATTAATATCACTAATCATATGAAAAGTGAAATATTATTTTATATAAATACTAAAGCAGAATTAGATTATTATTACAATCTTCATCTTATATTTATAATAAAAACAACCAACTAAGGAATTTCACTTAATTATTTTGTTTTTCTCTTTTATATATAAAAACTATTTATTTTACCTATTTTTAATTTTAACATATTTTTCATTTTTTTAAGTGAATCTTCCACATACAAAAACCCTTACCTATCATGTCTATTCTTACCTCTAGTTCAACTGATTCTGCTATTTCACAAATGAATACTATGGATAATACTGTGGCTACACAAGATAACCTCCAAAATCTTACCTTAGCCGATGTAGTTACTAATAACAATCCTATTGATAATGGTGTTCAAGATAGTTTATCAATTAGTTTCCAAAATCAAGATACCCTGATGATGAATAATACAGTTGATGCTATTACTGGTTCTCCTGTTCAAATAAATAGAACTTCAAAATCAGTGATGATTAATATTACTTTGCAATCATTAGTGGCTGCTGAAAATCAACTTCAAGATGCCCATCAAGAATATCTTCAACTTTTGGTGAATAATCCTACAAGAGAACAGCTAGAACAAAATGACAGAACAAGAAGTGATGCCTTGAATCGTGTTAAATCACTACAAGATACTTTAG
Source organism: Cunninghamella blakesleeana (assembly GCA_017871115.1). Classification (NCBI taxonomy): domain Eukaryota; kingdom Fungi; phylum Mucoromycota; class Mucoromycetes; order Mucorales; family Cunninghamellaceae; genus Cunninghamella; species Cunninghamella blakesleeana. The sequence goes on from JAFCIZ010000005.1 coordinate 5,226,707, forward strand.
ATTTTTATGTTCAACAAAAGAATAAACAAGAATATAAAGTCAAATTACCTTACAACCTACCTGTATTGCAGTTTTCCAATGATTCTGACAAGAAAAATAATGGTACCATATTTGAAACCATAGATAAATTTTTGGACCATTTTGAAATGATACTTTATCAGCACAAATTGAAACTTGATGATGTATGGGAATCTTGCTATATTGGTGCCATACAACATTCTGAAAACAAGTTATCATGGTTTAAAGCTAACTTGATGAACAAGAATTTTTCTTGGGAACAAGCTAGATCCATGATAAAAAAGAAGTACGCTGGTGATCGTAGTGAAGGATGGTACATGCAAAGATTAAATGCCATGATCTTGAAGAAAGGTGATAATCCATTAGAATTTATTGAAAAATTCAATGTCACAAGAATCAATGCAGGTGTTGAAGATAGTATGGCATTTGGTTTCATGCTTCTTCAAAAGATGGATGTAAATTTTTATTATTTAGCACAGCAAATAAGACAAACCCATGCTGGTATGGCTGTTGAAGTACGTCCTATATTAAATTGTAAATTTATAATGGATACTGCTGCTTTGCTATATAATCCTGATAAGATGGATATAGGTGTTTCTGCTGCTACCATTGGTGCTAAATCCTATAAAAAATATAATAAAGGTTATTCTAAACCTTATGAAAATAAGAAACATAAAAAGTTTAATAAGTCTTCGGACATAAAAAACAAAATTAATAAAAATAACAATGAATGTTATTATTGTCATAATGAATGGATACCTGGTCATCGTTGTGCGAAGGGCTATGAACTTCGTGCAGCAAATAAGGAATTCAAATTTCGTATGGCACAGCTAAATGCTAAACAAAATGAAGCTGAACTTATCAAAAATCCTATGGATTTAGATAACTGTAAGTTAATTAATAAAAAATTAAATCAAAAAGAAAAAGAAAATGAATTTAAAAACAAAAATACTGATTCTATCATTGTACCTGTTATTATAGGATCTTTCAAAACATTTGCTCTTGTAGACACTGGTTGTAACTTCAGTTGCATTAGTAATAGTTTTGTCCTTAAAAACAATTTTATTTTTAATAAAATCAATGATGGTATCATTAGTTTAGCATCTAATAATAATATAATAAAAAGAATTGGTGTTACTAAAAGCTTATCATTCACACATGGGAAGTACAATATTGATCATTGTTTTGAAATAATGGACTTACCTGAAGATGAGAATTATAAAATAGTAATAGGAACTGATATTATGAATAAACTTGGAATCTACTTACAAGGATTGGCTGTATCACATGGTGATCACCAACAAATGGAAGTAGAAGAAATTATTGATGAAGTTGAGCCTGATAATTGTCCTTATGGATCATTAGAAGATCAACAACAATTCATAAATAATATTCAATCCAGTATAAATAATAATCAATCCATTCCTAATGACGCTTTTTGTACAGTACCTGAATCAATTGTACATTTAGACACACCACCTAATGAATCATGTTATCGTCGCCAATATCCTATTGCTGAAGCTGATATGCATTTGGTTGATGAAGCTGTTGAAGCATGGTTCAAAGAGGGTACCATTACTAAAGCTAGTGTAAATAATCAATGGAATAGTCCAATTACACTTGCACCAAAAAAAGATGAAAATGGAAAGAAAACTAAAAAACGAGCTTGTCTTGATCCACGACACATAAATAAGTTGTTGCAAGATGATAAGTACCCTTTACCTTTGATTAGTGAGATTTATTTAACTTTACAAGGATCATCGGTATTTACAACACTTGACTTAAAAAGTGCTTTTCATAGATTTATGATTGCACCTGAAGATCAACATAAAACCACCTTCACACATAGAGGAATACAATACATGTTTAGAGGTTGTCCATTTGGATTAAAACCTTTATCTAGTAAATTCCAGAGGGTGACTGCATTAATATTGGAAGACATGCCTTTTGCTACATCCTTTATTGATGATATTGTTGTATTTTCCAAAAATATAAAAGAACATGCTGATCATGTAAAAATAGTAATAAACAAATTAACTGAAGTCAACTTGTTGTTAAATCCTAATAAATGCCATTTTGCACAACAATCCGTCCATTTGCTTGGATTTTGTGTATCAGATAAAGGTATTTCTTTGGATAAAAGAAAATTAACAAACGTAGAAAATTGGCCAAAACCTAAAACAGGAAACGATATTGAACGATTCTTGGGTGTCATTAATTATTTTAGGGAACATATTCCAAAAGTTTCCACACTAACAAAACCACTTGATAAATTAAGAAAAGTTAAAGAATTAAAAAATAAATGGGATGACCAGTGTGAACACGCCTTTATTACTTTAAAAAAGGTTATAAGCCTTACACCTGTTATTTCGTATCCGTTAATGCATAAACCTTTTTATGTTGCTACTGATGCTTCTAACGTGGGTATAGGTGCTGTGTTATTCCAATTGAATGATAATAATAAAATAAGACACCTTGGTTTTATGGCGCGCTCGTTATCTAAATCTGAAATAAATTATTCCACAACAAAAAGAGAACTGTTAGCAATTGTATTTGCTTTAAATAAATATCATAAGTTCTTATGGGGTAATCATTTCGTTTTATATACTGATCATAGAGCTCTAACTTACATACATACGCAAAAAATAATGAACGCTATGATGAATAACTGGCTGGATACTATTTTGCAATATAACTTTACTGTTGCCCATATACCTGGTTTAAATAATATATTACCAGATGCCTTATCTCGTCTTTTTACAGTAGAAAAAGAACTGGAAGGGGGTGATGGCATAGAAAAAATAAAAACAATTAAAAATATTAAAGAAATAGAAAATAAAAAATCAGAAGAAAAGGAAGAAAAAATGAAAAATTATTCTTCCAAAAACAAAAATAATCACAGCCACACCGGATCTGATTCCGAAAAAGAATTCCATAATGAAAGTAAAAATAAAAATACTATTGATGACTACATAATAATAGATAATAAAAAAGAAAGAAATGATATTATTAGAAAATATCATAGAAGTGCTGCTATTTATTCTATTAATCATCTTCAACAACCAGAAGAATTAAATAAAAGAATAATTATAGATCAGGACGAAAAATTAAAAATATTAAATAATCATCATGCTTTTGGTCACTTCGGTGCCGAAGCAATAGAAAAAGCAATACATGCTGATGGATTGCATTGGCCTAATATAAAAAATGATGCAATTGAATTAATTAAAAAATGTCATCAATGTATGCAATATAATATTGCAAAGAAAGGTTACCATCCTTTAGCATCTATAACAGCTAATCTACCTTGTGATCATTGGGCCATAGATTTAGCTGGTCCGTTAGATGAATCACATAGAGGTAATCATTATATCTTAGTAATGGTAGATATCTGTACTAAATTTGTTTTACTCAAACCTTTAATTGATAAAACATCTTTTACAATTGCTGAAACATTGGTAAATATCTTTTGTGATTTTGGATTTCCAAAAATAATCCAATCTGACAATGGAACAGAATTTGTAAATGAAATAATAAAAGATATGTGTAAGATTACTGGAATTGATCATAGACTAGTATCACCATATCATCCTAGAGCAAATGGTGCAGCTGAAAAAACAGTTCAAACCGCTATGAATACAATAAAAAAGAAAATTAAAGGAAAAGCAAGAGATTGGGACTATTATGTAAAAAGTGCTCAGTTAGAAATTAATAATAAATATGTAAGACTACATAATTCTACGCCTTTTGCATTAATGTTTGCTAGAAAATTAAATGAATTCAAAGATTATTCTGATATTTCAATTAATGAAAATCATATAGAAAGAATAAAAGAAGTTCATGATAGAATAAATGATATGGCAAACATTATCCTACCTGCTATAATAAAAAGAACAAAAGAAATAAGAAATGCTTCTCAAGAAAAATTTAATAAAAATAATAAAATAATAGAATTTAAAGTAGGTTCTCTAGTTAGTATGATAACCCCTTATAAAACCTCAAAACTAGAACCTAAATATATAGGACCCTTTACTGTTATTGAAAAGAATAAAGGTGGTGCCTATAAGTTAATGGATAAAAGAGGAAAACCATTACCTTCTAAATATCCTCCAAACTTATTAAAAAGTGTATCCGAGGATCCAGAATTTGCTGATGAGCAAAGATGGGAAGTAGAAAAAATAATTGATCATCGTTTAACTTCTGATGGTGATTATGAATACCGAGTACGTTGGAAAAGCTATAAAGCTGACGATGATACATGGGAAAAAGAAAAACAGTTTGATGATATCAATACAATTATATCTTATTGGAGAAAAAAATCTGAAATTAATCTAGATCATAAACAAACTGTAAGAAATAAAAGAAGAAAGTTATAAAATAAAATAAAATAAAATAAAATAAAATAAAATAAAATAAAATAAAAATAAATAAATAATTGTATGTATATACAAATAAGATATATTTAATATATATAAAATGTGTTATAAGAATAACAACACATACAGACATTATCAAAATATCGCGATTAATAAATACTATTATAAATAAATAAATATGTGTATATAAACATATCTAGATACTGACTAGCCTGCTTTTCTGTTGGAGACGTCTAACAGACTGGAAGGGGGTAATGTCGTATCAGGCTATTTTATCTTATAGTAAACAAATATAATGCTATGATTATATAATAGTAAATAGTATAAAGTAAAATAATGATAATGATCGTCAAGTGCACTGAGATTAAAATATATAATCTTTTATTTAAATGGATAGCTATACTAAATAAGGAGTTAAATCTAACTCAGATATATTATTATCTTTAAACTGTCAAACTTAACCTTATAAACTGAATGTTAAAAGTCCCTATATTGAATCTAACTATATTACTACATTAATATATAAAAGAACCAATGACAGTTATCATGGATCATCATATAGTAATAATAAAATATATGAAAGATCGTCATAATGGGGTTATAAATCATATTGATTAATATCACTAATCATATGAAAAGTGAAATATTATTTTATATAAATACTAAAGCAGAATTAGATTATTATTACAATCTTCATCTTATATTTATAATAAAAACAACCAACTAAGGAATTTCACTTAATTATTTTGTTTTTCTCTTTTATATATAAAAACTATTTATTTTACCTATTTTTAATTTTAACATATTTTTCACCGTCCGAGAAAAATAATCATGTACCAGAAATTGATTTATTTTTTAATAATAAAACAACCAGTATGATAGTATTATATATTAAGAAAAAAAATGAAAAATGAATTTTTAAGCAAAATGCAACTTTTAAATAAATCCAAAAGAAAAAACACCCCATTTATTTTTTAAAAAACAAAAGAATTAATAAATCTAAATCTACAACTTTTTTTTAATTACCAATACATTTTTGAAATGAGGAAATACTAAGCTTTGATAATATTTTTTTACCCAAATAAAATGAAACTTTAATGTAACTTTGCCTATTTTTTAAATATATATAATTAAAATTGTACCAAACACCATATTTATTAATTTAAAATTATAAAAATATTACGTTTTTATAGAAAAAACTTTCTATATTTGTAACTAGGTTTCCTTGCAAAGATTTTCATCAGCAGGTCCGTGTAGTGTAGTGGTTATCACGTTTGCTTTACACGCAAAAGGCCTCCGGTTCGATCCCGGACATGGACATGTCTTCTTTTTTTTCGAATCATGCCACTGTGACTGCTTTTTATGAAAGGGACGTATAGCCAATGATTACTCGTTAATATATCGGATTTATAGTTTCTCCAGTATAATAAAAAAAGGTGAATTTTTCAAAAAAAAAATAAAAATAAAAACATTGTTGTGTAAATTTTTGGTTGTTGTAAAAGTAGAATTTCCTTTTATAGTTTTGGAAAGTAGATAGCTTTGTAGTTTAGTTTAGTTGTCAGTGAGCACCAGTATCTTGTTTTATAAGTAGATACAACTTAGTTTAGATCGATAGTTTAAAATAAAAATAAAATAATAAAGTAAAATAAAATAAATTATATAATTGGATAAAGATCAACAATTATATAAACAAAGTAATAAAATTAAAATAAAATAAGTATAATATCGGATAAAGATCAACGATTATTATAATAAAATAATATAAAGTAATATTGGATAGTAATCAACAATATTAATATAAAATAAAAATAATCTTTAGCTAAAAAGATGAGTTAATAGACTTATTGGTTATAATATAAGTTCTTTTATTTAAAATTAACTTGTTATTAACTGATTTTTCAAAAATAAAATAAAAATTGTCGAGTATTTATATAAAAAGGATTTGAATTTTAAATACCGATCATTGATATATATATGCTAGTGCATATATATAAGAGAGTATATATATATATCTATACTGAGTTTAAATGGGATATATATACCTATATGTATATATATAAAATAAGATTATAGTTAAGCCTTGCCCAAATATGGGAGGTTTAGCCAGAACATAACAACATAATCCCAATAGATCTTTGTATTTTAAAATACAATGAATTATCCATTTTTTTATCATTATAAATATTATTTCATATTATGCATTTTGTACATGTAATATTATTTTTAAGAAATTATATCATTTGTTGTGTAAATTTTGGGTTGTTTGAAAAATAGAATTTCCTTTTATAGTTTTGGAAAGTAGATAGTTTTATAGTTTAGTTTAGTTGTCAGTGAGCACCAGTATCTTGTTTTATAAGTAGATACAACTTAGTTTAGATTGATAGTTTAAAATAAAAATAAAATAATAAAATAAAATAAAATAAATTATATAATTGGATAAAGATCAACAATTATATAAACAAAGTAATAAATTTAAAATAAAATAAAATAAATATAATATCGGATAAAGATCAACGATTATTATAATATTATAATATAAAGTAATATTGGATAGTAATCAACAATATTAATAATAAATATAATCTTTAGCTAAAAAGATGAGTTAATAGACTTATTCGTTTTAATATAAGTACTTTATTATTATAATAAAAATTAACTAAAGTTTTTTCAAAAAATTGAAAAAAGGTCGAGTATTTATACTAAAATAAAAATTAGATATTCCATTTTTAATATCAATAATGATATTAAAAGTGTTGATAAGTATATTATGAAATAAGTGATATAAATTTTGTTAATAAAAATAATAATAAAAATTAGCATGAAAAATGTTAAATAAAATTAACATCAAAAGTGGTAAGAAAAATGTTAGAAAAATATTAGCCAATCAAAGTGTTGGTCTGGATTTTAAAATAATCCAAGCGAACCCATCGCGCAACACATTTGATGAATTAACTCTACAAGTTTTGAGCAAATCCATAGCATTTTATTTATCTAATTATGACATTACTATTATATTTAATGCTTGTTGTGTGGGTTTTTGTTTAAGATTTATTTTTTTTAAATGAGGAATGAGTATTATAAGTAATATTTGATATGTATAATATAATTCCAGTGAGCACCAGTTCCTGTTTTATAAGTAGAACGACTTAATATAAAGGAATAAAAAAATAAAATAAAATAAAGTAAAAATAAAGAAATAAAAAATATAAAAATTTTAAAAGGTGTAATATAATTGCAGGATTAAAGAGAGATTTCAGTAACCGCAATGTAAAATAAATATAATAAAAAAATTTAAAAAGTAATTTAAATTTGAGTTGTTGAATAATATTTAAGTAAATAAATATAAAAATATAAAATAAAATAATATAGTTTGTTATAAAAAATAGATAAATTCAGTAATTTGAATAAGTTATAAGTAAAATAAGTTAAAATTATAAAATATGATTTATAAAGTGGACAAGTTCAATAATTATTTAATAGATAATAATTTATTATAAAAATTTGACAATTTAAAAGAAAGAAAGAGAGAAAAATTGGTTCTATTTATATTTAAAAAAAAATTAAAATTTATAAGGATCGGTGTTGAATTTATCAATTCAAAATTATACAAAAAAAATTAAAAACAAAGAAATATTGTGAAACTTTTGGTTAACCTTTATTCAAATGTAAAAGACAAGGGTTGTATTTATACCTTTTAGTGGATTGGTGACACTGGGCTTAGTTTATATGATATAATATGAAAATAGAATTATAAAGTTATCTAGTAAAGGTAACGTGAATTAGAATGGAGTTTAAAGTGTGTCTATGGTAATGGATCTGCGGGATTAGAAGATTTAAAGTTATAGCAATGCATAAGCTAATAGGAATAGATCATTTTGTATCAGGTACACAGTAGTGATTTTATAATAAATATCAAATATTTCATGTGTATTATAAGTGTATTATAGTTATGAAGTCATTTAATATTGTTATTATATGGTAAATACAACAATCGGGTAAGGAACAAAAGCACCTTGGTGTTTTTGTACCTTTGGTGTTTTTGCACCTTTGGTGTTTTTGCACCTTGGTGTTTTTGCACCTTTGGTGTTTTTGCACCTTGGTGTTTTTGCACCTTGGTGTTTTTGCACCAGTAGCACAAAGCCAATCCAAAAAAGGAAAGAAAAATCAGAGAGCGTTATTGCTAACATGCTTTTAAATACTTGCCTCAAGTATAATTAAATGATTTATATTATTTTTTTTCAAATATATGCATGTTGATTATTACAAAAGGTTTTATAATCAAATAGAAAATCAAATAAATAAATATCAATATATGTATAAAAAGAGAATACTGAATTTCAGCTCCGAATAATACTTAAAATGGAAAAAGTACAAGTAAAATAGTGTTCGTGAATAATATAAATGAATAAGATGGTAAGTATATATTTTATAATTCAGGAACAACTTACATAATTTTAACTAATAATAAAATAATATAATATGTATGAATGTGTGTATGTATATATATTTATAAAGTGTTTAAAAAAAAGCATGATACTCAATAATTTTATAAATCCCTTTTTATAGTAATCGAGAATATACTAATATATATAATTACGTATATATATATATATATTATTTATTTATGCAAATAAATATTCAATGATTTATGCCCGATGGATAACTTTTATTTTAATATTTATTTTATATCTAAAGAAGAATAAATTTTCTTATGAGGTTGCATTTTTCTTTTTTATTATGGGTTGAAAAATCAATAAAATAAAATAAAATCAATAAAATGAATAAAGATAAAATAATATTAACCTACTATTACTGCTATTATTATTGTATATATAAAACGATAAATAACCCATTTATATATCTGCTCTTTAAAAAAGAAAAAAAATTCATGTGACCGACCTTTAAATTTTTTTATATTTGTATTTTTTAAAGTCTGATTTTTTTTCCCTTTTCCTTCCCTCACTTTTTTTTCTTTCTTCTTAAAAGTATTTGTAAAAAAAAGTTTTTTTGGTGTTTACCTTTTCGTTCTTTCCTTTACACATGGATTATGGTAACTTTTGTTAAAAGAGTAAAAATAATATATTTTTGGAGAGATGATTTATTATTAATACGTATATATACATTCTTATTTTATTTATAGATTCTAATTCTTCAATAGACAGTAGTGAAACTTTATCGGTAATATTTTATCCGTCTTTTTTATCATCATTACCTTCTCATATATATATAATATTAATAATACTAAAAAAAAAAAAAGAAAAGTAAAAGTAGAAGGATTAAAAGAAGGAACAGCAAAGGATGGAATCATGAAAAATAGAAAAAGAATGATATAATTTTTTATAGGCGAAACAAAGGAGCGTGTGTGTACATAATATTTGAAAACAATAACATGATAATAATAATACGTATCTTTATCTATTTATTTATTTATTTATTTATGATATTAGTGGATCAGTTGGTTTTGTTCTCAAAAAGGAAACGAGTATTATGCTGAAGTATCTGAGGATTTTATTGAAGATAGTTTCAATTTAACTGGATTATCTGCTCATGCACCATTATATAAAGAAGCATTAGAAGTAATATTGGATGTTGAGCCGGAAGATGACGAAATGTCGAATAAAATACCAGATTTAAGTTTATTAGAGCCCCACGCTAAAATGTTATATGGAATGATTCATCAGCGTTATATTTTAACTCGTGCTGGACTTAATCAAATGGTAAAGAAAAAGGGAAAAGAAAAAAAGGACAAATAGTCGTTAAATGATAAGGATAAAGAAAATAATATAAATAGTAGGAATTTGTAAATAAATAAATAAATGTATAAAGAAGTGTATATATATATATATATATATATATATATTTATTTATTTATCTTTGCCTTTTTTATCTTATTTATAATTTTTATTTAGTTTTCGAAATATCAAGCTGGAGAATTTGGTTATTGTCCAAGGTATCATTGTAATAAATGTAAAGTGTTACCTTGTGGACAACATGATCTACCTCGACAAAGTACAGTGCGTCTTTATTGTCCTAATTGTAAAGATATTTATATTCCTTTTAATATCAAACATTCTAATATTGATGGTATGTAAAAAATAGAAAACAAAATAAAAACATAAAAAAGAGAAGGGGCAGGCAAGAGAAAGAGGCAAGTCTTTATGCTTTTTTTTTCTTTTTTATAAAAAACTATTATATGGACTCATCCCATATATGTATTTTCTCATTTTTATATAGGTGCTCATTTTGGTACCACTTTCCCTCATTTATTTGTCCAAACATTTCCAGAGATTATACCTCAAATTGAACAAAAGACCTACGTTGCGAAGCTATTTGGATTCCGTATTAATGAACGATCTCAAAGTGGGCCAAGGATGAGTTGGTTAAGAATGACGCCACCCTCATCGACTGATCAAATGGGTTAATCTTCTTCATCAGAATAATAATAATGATTTATATTACATGTATATATTATTATTATTATTATTTATTCATTTCCATTTTGACTCACATATATTTACACACGCACACACACACATATATATATATATAAAACATCTTTCCCCCTTTTTTCTTTCTTTCTTGTATTTGATTTGTACAATAGTTGATTTTTATTTTTTTGACATGAATACATATATAAAAATGTAATAAAATAATAATAGCCGTAATAAAAATATAAGGAGCGAGTCATCTATTTTAACTATTTTAAAAAAGAGAGAAAAAAAAAAAGGGTTTAATAAAATCATTATTATATCTATTTATGTATTTTTCTTTTTTTACCTTCTTTTTGGGACGGAGTTGGTTAGAATGACCACACTTTCTCTTACGACAGTTGGTAGCACGAGGAGGAAGACGAGCATAACATTTACGACAGATATTCTTATCACAGTTGTATTTAGAAGCTAAAATCTTTAAAGAGGGTTCAATGATACCACCACGTAAACGTAAAACCAAGTGAAGAGTGGATTCCTTTTGAATGTTGTAATCAGATAAAGTACGACCATCTTCTAATTGTTTACCAGCGAAAATCAAACGTTGTTGATCAGGAGGAATACCTTCCTTATCTTGAATCTTTTGTTTTACATTGTCAATGGAGTCAGAGCTATATAAAGGGATAAGAAAGAAGAATGTTGAGTTCAAATAAAATAATGTAAACATATATATTGTGTTGATAATTTTCTCTCCTATTTTAATCTGTTTACCTTTCCACTTCAAGAGTGATGGTCTTTCCTGTCAAAGTCTTGACAAAAATTTGCATGGTGACTAATATATATTTATAGTTGTATTTAATTTATTTTTTGCAAGTGAAAAAAGAAAGTGAATAAAAATTAGCTGATATTTAAAATTTCTTTGTCTATTGTTCCCCTTTTTTTTTTCCTTTGATCATCCATCCATTTTTATTTATTATATCCATTACATCTATTCATTTATTCATCCATCCATCCTTTTTATTTTAATTATTTTTATTTTTTTAAAAAGTTGAATCCAATTTTTTTAATACTGAAATTTAAACATACATTAAACTTTTAAAAGTTAAAACAGGAGGAGGAAACCTATAATCTGATATTCCCTTTTTTATTTTATATATTAAAATAAAGTCAGTTCTTTTTCATTTTACTCCGCTAAATCAATGCTATTTTTTTTTTTATTCTTCTTTATCTTTTTAATGCCATTATAACTACGACCATTATTATTCATTATAGTTATTATATATAATGGCAATAATGAGTATATTCGAGTTATATAATTATGTTTTTTTTTTTTTTTATTTTATTTTTGATCATTACGATGAATTCTACTTGAAAATGAAAATATATTACTTAATTATCCCTTTTCGATTTTTAGCAATTTTACATTTTTCATTTTTCATTTTTCATTTTGTATATATATTCATATACATACATACATACATACATACATACATAAATATATAATTCATGATTGTAATAATATTAATAGGTATATAAAGCTGTTATTATATTTGTGTTGAATATTACTACATATAAACGTAAAAGTGTATTTTTTTATTCATTTTTTTGCATGAATCTGGGATTTAAACTTTATTAAGTTGTATTACTTAATGAATTGGATTACGTATAAAGATATTAAGGAATATATAATTTTCTTTCTTTTTTATATAATATAAAAAATAAATCGATTATATAATATTTAATGTCTTGTTTTAAGACTAATATTTATTATGATTTCTTGTTTTGTTATAAGATTAAAAACAAATAAATAAAAAATTTTCCCACCAAAGCCTAAATCAAATAAAAAATAAATAAATAAACATATATTTCGAAAATTCAAATGGTTTTTATTAGAGAGAGAAAAAAAAAATAAAAGCAAGAGAGCAAGCGAAAACGAGAAATATATACAAGGAGGTGTATGAATAATATTTTTAATAAATGGAGTTTTTCAAGTCTTTTCTACTAGTATAAAATTCGGGATTGACATTGATCAACTAAATAAAAAACATGTATATAAATATGGATTAATTAAAAAATATATATATATAGTTTTAATTGAAATAAATAAATAGATATTATATTCCCTTATTTTTCATTTTTATTTACCTTAATGTTTTCATGTTGTTGAACTCTGTTCCAAGGATATGGGTTATTTTTACGATCAATTTGAATTTCTGGGTGAGTACGTAAAAGGTAAACTGTGTAGAAAATTAAAAAATAAATACATGTCGTTTTAGTATTAAAAAAAAATTGCGTAAGATAATAATTTAGATAGTTACTTACGAGGATAACTAAAAAAAAGAAAGGAAATAAAGAACAAAGAAATGAACAAGTTAATATAACAAGAATATATATATATATATATATTATTTATTATATACTTACGCTAAAGCAGCACCACAACCGCCACCAACAAATAAAAAGAGAGGGGATAAAGCAGGGTTAGCACGAACAAAAGCACCTAAAGCCATAGTGAATTAAAATGTAAGAGAGAATATAAAGAAAAGAAAACGAAAGAAATTGAAAAAAATTGAAAAAAAAACCATATTTTATAATAAAATAGGTCACATGATTTCACCAATCAAAAACAGTTTTTACCCCTTAAATATTATATATATTAGTGTGGGAGACAGAGTAAGAGAGAGCCTATTTTTCATGGGAAAAAAAAAAAAAGATAAAAAAAAATATACCTCAACATACGTATGTACTTTTTTTTTATATATCATATAATTTATTAAATAATCATATAGTAGTAATCTATATAATACAATACAATATAATATAATATATGTATATAATATGAACGTTGTTTAAAACATTCTTGATAAAGCAATTTTTATTTTCTTTTCTTTTTTTTTTAAAAAAAAAAGTGTGGGGTAGAATCATGTGTACTTGTAAAAAAAAAAGATCAATGTTTATCAATCCTTGATAAAAAAAGAAATAAAGATAGGTTAATCAATCATTACTGTAAAAAAGTAGACATTATTGCCTTTTCTATTAAAAAACTTTAAAATATTCGCATGAAATAAAATTAATTTAGATTGTGTGTGAGTGAAAGTAATAAAAAAAATTTAATATCCATTAAGATTATTGGTTAATTGTAAATATCATAGTAAAAAAATAGAATAATGAAATAATTTATGTATATCACCACCAATGGTTAATAATAATAATAATAATGATAATGAAAGAGCTATTGTGCATTTTTTTTTTAAAATGCTCATAAAAAATTTAAAACTCATTTCTTTTTAAAGTGATCACTTTTTATTTTTTTATTTTCCTCTTTAGCTTTTTATTTTTTTCCCTCTTCAACTTTTTATTTATTTATATATAATAGAGCAATGTTTTCATTGAATAGTATAAATTCCATTTATACATCAACATGATTATACATCTATGCATCACTAAAAAGAAAACGGATATAATATATACAACAGGGATACCTTTTTTTTTCCTTCTTTTTCTTTTTTTCCTTTTTTTTTTTTTTAAAAAAAAAAAACTGTAGAATGATATAAATACATCTTAGCATAAGTACATATATACATACATACATATATATAAAGTCATATACAAATATGCACATATACTCTATTTATAAAGAGTAATCTTATGGATTTATATTATTATTATTATTATTATTATTATTTAATATAAATATAAATATAAATATATATTTTTTAATAAGAGGGAAAAATAGTAATAATAGTGAATAGATGTATGAAATAAGCTATTCTATATTAATAAGCACTTATATAATTGTTATTTATTTTATATATATACATATAATGCAGGTTTTCCCTCCCCCCCTTTTTTTACACCTCTTTTTTTTTTATTTAATCAAAAAATTTTATTTCTTTCTCTCTTGACATTTTCTTCCTTTTTTATTTTATTTTCCTGCTATTCATTTTTATTGATCGTAAAATTTTTTCAATTTCTTTTCCTTTTCTTCATTTTTTTTAATTTCTCACTTTTATAATACCTCTTTATTTATCTATATCTACTCACCTATCTATCTATTCAATTATCTTATTTTATTTTTAAAAAGAGATCAACAAAACAAAAAAAAAAAACATGACATCATATTGGTATTCAACAAATGGAATGGACCAACGAAAATTGTCCAATAAGCATATGCAGTTATTAGATGAAGCATTTGAAAGAAGAACAAGAGTACAAATTTATGATGAAGAAGCATTAGGTCATAGTATTCCTGCCATTGCCAATCCATATCAAGGGACCATGTCAGCGGGTGATATTCATTATGGACTTTATCGTTATCCTTCATTATGGCAAATGGACGAAGAGGATGGTTATGATTTGGATACAAGCTTATTAATGAATATCAACATGTCGCTATCTACTTCTTCTACATCTTTAACATCGTCAACTACAACAAAAAACAATAATAATAATACAAAGAATCGATTCCAACCGCATCAACATAAATTATTTTCTTATTCAAAACAATCCTCTCATCATCATCCATATTCTCAACGAAGAAAATCATCTTCTTTGCAAGATGATCCTTGTTATTGTTGTATTATTAGTTAAAAAAATAAAAGAAAAAAAAAATTAAAAAATAATAATTAAAAATGAAAATGAAAATGAATATATATAAAATAAATAGAAACTCATTTATAGATAGATCTCCTTAATCATTTTATTGTTTACTATCATAACCTTATTCCTTTCTAACCCCTCTTCTACCTCCTCCTTATATATATATCTCTCTTTTTTTTTTTTTATGATTTTTTATTTTTTTTGCCTTTCTATATCTCCTTATATATATTATAGATACGTATGTGTCATGGTATAGTTTTTTTTTTTTTTTTTTTTTTTTTTTCATTCTTTTTTCAAAAGAATATATATATATACATATGTATTTGTATATGGATAGATATAAGTATAAATAGATGGATTTGGATTTTTATTTTCGTAATAAGAAAAAAAAAAAAAAAGGAAAAGAAAAAGAAAATATAACTTGTAGAAAAAGAAAGGATTAGATGGGGTGATGATAACGATAGATGATGAAATAAAATAATAAAGTTAAAATAGATGTAATAAATTATAAATATATATGTACGTACGTATCTTTACGATTGGTCTCTCCTTTTTTTTTTTTTTTAAAAAAAAAAAAAAAAAACAATAATAATATAAAAGAGTAATTGGTATCATATTAAATAATAAAAAAAAAAATGGGTATCGACTTTTTTTTAAGCAAAAGGAAGAATCAAAATAATAATAATACAATAAAAAAGAAAAAGGAAAAATCTATCTTGAAATAAGCCGTATTTGATACTGCTAAAGATATCAATTGATCAGAACGAAGGTTACTAGGTACACCACCACCAGGTCGATTACATTTAAAATAGCTCGCACATGATTGTTTACATAGTCCATCAGTTAGTCCATTACATCCTGCTTCACATGTTTTTTCTTTCCCATTGCATTCGGCTATCACGACTGGCCATTGGAAAGGTAAACTATCTGGTAATTTATTCTAAATAAAATAAAATATATATGAAATTGAATTTTAAATACATAAATAAATAAATAAATAAACTTACTTGACAAGTGCATCCCCATTTTAATGTATTTATATCACAAAAACTAAAGTAAATAATACAGTAATCAGTTTTGGATTGGTATTTTTTTTATTTTTTTATTTTTTTATTTTCCATCATACTTTAAATTAGTTGCCTGATTACAAACGTTCTACATTTTTTTTTTTTTTTTAAAAAAAAGATGATTTGTAAATATAATATATATATATATATATATATATGTGTGTGTGTGTGTATTTGTGTATGTGTATGTTTGTGTTGATCAATATTTACCATACAGTATGACTTTTGTTGATCACAAATTAAAGTTTTCTCGGTAATATTCAATTCATTGACAGACCAATCCCCTAAAGGTAAATCAACTATATAAAAAAAATAAAGTATATCAATAAATATACATGTACACATTTATTTTATATGCTTGCTTTGTATTACTATTTTTTTGTGATGAATTATCATTGGAAGAAGAAGAATTATCGTCAACATTTTGAGCAATAATAAAAGGTAAAAATAATATAATAGTCAATAGAGAGGAATGAATCCAATTATTCATTTCTGTTATAAAAAAAGAAGAAGAGCTCTATTGAAAGGAGGAGGAAATAGAAAAAAAAGAAGAGAAAAGAAAAAAGAATAGTAATATTAAGATAATAATCATAATAAGATAATGATGATGATTGTTTAATATGTTTTACTATTAAAGTCCCCTTTATTATTGAAAATGATCTTTATATAGAATAATCCCTTGATCAGTGCTTTCATAAATAAATAAAAATCTAAGATTAGGCGTAATATGTTAATTGATATGTCATATTAAAACAACCGTTTAAAGGGGACAAAGTCACTTTATGATATAAAATATAAATAAAAATATAAAAGGAGAAGGCTATTTAAAATATTTTCTAGGACCCCCTTTTTCCTATTTTCCTTTTCTTTCAATCTCTTTCTCTCTTTTTTTATTCACCTCTTCCTCTTATTTTTCACCTTTTCTTCTTTTTATTTATCTCTCTTTATTATAAAACACACTTTTACATTCCTTTTATATAATATTGATCTTATGCCAATTCATTATAAATCTTTTTTTTTTATTGCCTTTTTTATTATTGTTTTAATATTCACTCACTTTTTCAATACTAGTCCTAATATAACCTCCTTAGATAATGTATCCACTTTAAAATCTAATGTAAAAAAAAAAAAAAAGAACTGTTATATATATATACATATAGAAAAAGAATATCCTGAATAACAAACTAATATCATACATATATCTATTATAGCATTGTAGTAATATTGAATTACAACCTAACCAATGTGAATTCGTAAGAGATACTTGCGATGGATTTAGTTCTTTATACCTTGAATTTTATTATTGTTCAACTTTATGGAAACCTGTGATTATTTTGATACTCGTAATAATATAATATAATATAATATAATATATTATGCATATATCTATATATATATACATATACATATACATATATATATATATATTTTCTATTATTAACTTGTTGCTCGCTTTTTCACCATCTCATTCTCTTTTTTTATTTTTATTTTAATAGCTATCCACTCTTTTATTATTATTTGGTGCCATTAGTATTGTTGCCTCTGATTTTTTCTGTAAGTTATCACTTTTTTATTTGTTTTTTTTTTTTTATTTTCAAATAATACTTTTTGCATGTACTTTTTTTTTTGACAGATTTATATATATATATATGTCTGACTTTTATTTATTCATATTCTCGCTCTTTCTTATTCTTTCATTTTAATTTTTATCAATCATTAGGTCCAAATTTACAAACCATCTCGGAAAAACTAGAGTTATCAGAAAGTTTGGTAAGAATCGCCATAGTAGCTATTTATTTATTTATTTTAAAGAATGAATTGAAATATTTAAAATTGTACTCTTTTAACTTTTTAACCTAATTAGGCTGGTGTAACTGTTTTAGCATTTGGTAATGGAAGTCCTGATTTGTTTGGTACATTTAGGTAAAAATAAAATAATATATGCATAACGCTTATTTTTCTAAACAAAAATAAAAACAAAGAAGAATAACATAATTAAATAACCTATATATACTTATATATCTATTTTATATTCCAATACATAGTGCATTAGATAATGGCTCTGGATCTATGGCTATAGGTGAAATTATTGGTGCTGCCTTTTTTATTGTTTCCGTAATTACCGGTTGTATGGGTATTATTCGTCCTTTTCAAGCAAAACGTATTACTTTTATGCGCGATGCTTCCTTTTTAACCGGTGCTGTAGCCTTACTAACTTGGATTGTTTATCATGGAAAAATTTATTGGTATCATGGTTTAGCTTTAATTGGTTATTATATTACCTATGTTGTTACCGTTTTATTAAGCTCTTATAATTGGTCAGGTGATCAAGATATTCAAAAAGAAATGGTTTCCAAATTTGCATCGGCTCCTTTTGTAGATGAAAATACTCGGTTATTAGGATCAAAAGGTAAATAAGAATAATAATAAAATAAGGATAGCGCTTTTTTTTTTCCTTAAAATAATAATGTATTTTTTAAAAAAGGTGTCATATGGATTTAACTATTTCTCTCATATATACTTTTTTTAACTATTAATTTAGGTGGTTCTATGAAACCTCCTCGTTTAGATATTCCTGATAATGGATTTACTTATTCTGTATCAGATTATGAACCTCATTTAGGTCATATCATTTGCCCTACAACACCGCTTTCTTCAAGACCTTCTTTACATATTGATACTTCTCTTCATCAACAGCAACAAAACTTACCTAGAACAACTAGTACAAATGGTTCTATTTCAACTTTAAGACGTTATCGACGTGCCATGACTCCACGTGTGGGTATCAGAACTTCATTATTCAGTGCAATTGAAGTAAGTGGATTTATACAAATAAAAATAAATAAAAAAAAAAAAAATGTATATATATTCACTTTTATTATTATTTTATCCCATTTCATTTCATTTTTAATAGTTCCAAAGTCAAGTCAACTCAATTAGACGTGCTAGTAGTACTCAACAAGTAGTAACGCCTTCTTTATTAGCACCTACAGAACAACCCCATCGTAGACGACAAATTTCCATGCCTCAAGAAATCTGGCAAAGATCTTCTTCACCTTCTTCATCTAATAATTTATACCTTCATACATCCCAGCATCAGCATCATGGTAGACCTCGTGCATCAACATTAACTGGTAATAATCAATTATCGGTATCAGCAGCTTTAATAGGTGGAGGAGGAGGAGATGGAGAAGGAGGTGCAGCTACAACAACAACAGCTGGATTATCAGTCTCATCATCCAATCATCGCCCAACTACACCTGAAAGTACAAATAGTAGTACTGGCGTTGCTGAAGATTATTTTGCTTATTTATCGTCACAACAGCAACATATTCCTTCTACTCGACCTATGCAACAATTGATGATTAACACACAACTTTTACCACCACCTTCCATTATTACTACATCCATTTCTAATGACCATCAGCAAGTCCATGAAACCAATAACCAACAAGAAAGAACCATTCCCGAAATTCGCTTAGCTCCTCCAATGATGGAACAGTATCATACACCTTTAACAAGTACCATCTCACCTAATTGTGAACGATTGCCTATTTTCCCATTAAATACAAATTCAAATTCAAATAATAATAATGAGCATGGTAATTCATTACATGTCATGACACATAGTCCTAGTATGGCCAGTACCAATACAGAATATGATTGTTTTGTTTCAGCATGTCAAAGCCCTGTTGTTACACCTATCAATGATCATCCTTCTTTATCTATACCAACCTCACCTATTTATATCAATAAAGATACCACCACACTTGCAAGTGATTCTCATCTTCAACAACAGCAAATACCTAAATTACAATATCATACTGTGAATAATATACATATCAATACAAATTTAAATGAAATTGCATCTATTTATAACAATACCACTACTCATAACCGTGATTTAAATATTTATCTCAACGCTTGGTATCCTCATTTAGAACAAATGACCATAGTCTTATTCCCAACTTTACAAGATTGGTCTTCTAAATCATGGTTCTCTCGTCTTAATTCTATTATTGCCATGCCACTCGTGTTTGTTTTCACTTTAACTTTACCTGTAGCAGAACCTGAAGAAATGAAAGTTGATGAAGTGGAA
Source organism: Cunninghamella blakesleeana (assembly GCA_017871115.1). Taxonomy (NCBI): domain Eukaryota; kingdom Fungi; phylum Mucoromycota; class Mucoromycetes; order Mucorales; family Cunninghamellaceae; genus Cunninghamella; species Cunninghamella blakesleeana. The sequence continues at coordinate 5,247,294 of JAFCIZ010000005.1, forward strand.
GTCATGTTACCAGAAGACGATGGGTATCCAATTATCATGAATGGTCCACCTTCTTCTATTTATCATCATCCATCTTCTTCTTCTTTTATGATTGAGTCTCACCATCATTCTCATTCTCAACATCAACAGCAACAGTTATATGGTAGTGTAACTGTGACTGGTCCTTCCCCACCTTCTCATTCAACTTCTCCTCTTGATAAATTATATTCTGATAATCATCATCAGTATAATCAACATCATTCACCTACCACACCACGCATTCGTACTACTGTCATTCCTAAATCAACTTCTTATTTAACAGTACCAGCTTCAGAAAGTGATTATTTATTAACTCAACCACACCATCATCCACAACCATCATCACCATCACCATCTTCTCCTTCTCGTAGTAGACAACCTACTTCAGTTTCTGAATTATCTGAAATGGTAGAAGAAGCTTTACAGCATGGTTGGTGTAAATGGTTGTTGGCTTTGCAATCTATTTTCGGTATTTGTTTTGTGTTTGGCATTTTTATATGTAAGTTATTTTATTTTATTAAAAAAAAAAAAATAATGAAAGGGGAAAAAAAAAAAGAGTATACAAAAATAAAATAGAATGAAAGGGATACTTATTATTATCATCATTTTTATTATCATTCTTTTTATATATATGCAGTGAATGAATTTTTAGTACCAACTCAAATTTTTATTGGTATTGGTATTGGTATTTTCCTATGTATTACAGTTCTTCGAAAAACAAAAGTTGATGAACCTCCTGAATGGTTTTGGATGACTTCTTTTGCCGGTTTTATTATTGCTTTGAATTGGATCTTTTTATTAGCTAATTGTATGGTCGGCTTATTACAAGCTTTAGGGAAAATCTTTAATATTAGTGAAGCTATCATGGGTTTAACAGTCTTTGCATTTGTAATGTTATATGAAATAATATTATTATTTTTTAAAAAAAAATAATCACTCATTTTATACTTGTCATTCTTTATTCTATTCTTTTTTTTTTTTTTAAAAAAAAAAAAATAGGGTAATAGTGTTGGTGATCTCGTGTCCAATACAGCCATTGCAAAAGTAAGAACAAAACAAAACAAAAATAAAATAGACGCCATGTATATTCATTTTTTTTCTTATATATTTATTTATTTAGATGGGATTCCCTACAATGGCAATTTCTGCTTGTTATGCTGGGCCATTATTAAGTAAGGATCGGTTAATAGGACAAAACAAATAAATAAAATGAATAAAAAATAAAACTTCATCAATGAAACAATATAATAATCGTTCATCTATTTCATTTATTTATTTATAATAGATATGGTACTTGGTATAGGTGTCTCATCTACTTATCAAATATGGAAGTCAAGCGGCCAACCTTATCCTATCTATATTCCACATACCATTTTCGTATCAGCAGCAGGATTGTTGACCGTTTTATTAAGTACATTATTTGTGGTCAATATGAATGGATTCCATGTGAATAAAAATTTAGGTTATTGGACTATCTCCGTATATACTTTTTGTTGTATCGCTAATTTATTATTAGAATTTGGTGCTTTCAATTCTTAGTATTATATATATATATATATTTTACATATTTATTTATTTATTTATATATATTACATATTTAAAACAAATATATATTTATATATATCTTTCATTTTTTTTTTTAAAAAAATATATATACACCCCTTTTATATATCAATATTCACCTATTAATAGCTTATGATTAAAATTAAATAAATTTATATATATATATATAATGTATAAATATTTTAATGAAATAAATATAATTGAAACTACTCTATGCTTTTTTTTTTGTAATGAAGAAATATGAATGAACATAAATATATATTTATATACATATATTTATAAACAAATATTGTAATATAATAATAATAAAGATGTTGGTAAATAATAATAATAATTATAAAAATGATGAATAATAAAATAAAATAAAAAATAAAAGTAAAGAAAAAGTATCAAAAAATCATTAGAATGGTTATAATGATAAGTATGATCTATTCAGGGACATGAGAAAAGAGATATGATACAGATTCACCATTATGAGTTCTATTTTTTTTTAAAATAAAATAATAAAAAAATTGGATTGATAAAATTAGTTTTGTTATTTACACTTTTACTTCTTTGATTATCACTCTATTTTTTTTTTTTATTTTTTTTTTAAAAAAAAAAAGTTTACCTTCGAATGGCTTCAGCAATAGTAGGGGAAATATCAATGACATCCAACTTGGGGCAAATTTTCATTTTATCTTGGTGAGGAATAGTATTAGAAACAACTAATTTTTCAATAACGGAATCATTAATGACTTGAATGGCTTTACCAGATAAAATACCATGAGCAACAATAGCATAGACCTTTTCAGCACCATTTTCAACTAAAGTTTTAGCGGCTAAACCAAGAGTACCACATGTATCGGCCATATCATCTACCAAAATAGCTATTTTTCCTTTGACATCACCTACTAATACCATACGTGATACTTCATTGGCTTTCTTACGTTCTTTATGAATTAAAGCAAAATCTAAATTAAGACGATCGGCAATAGCAGTGGCTCTAGAAAAAGATTGAATAAAATAAAATAAAATAAAAGAGTGAATAAAAAACAACAACACTATATCTTACTTTTACTCTCTCTCACGACGTTCACCCTTTCTTTCTTATTTTCTTTCTTTTATAAATTTTACTACTTAATATTATTATATTACCTTTTAGCACCACCAGCATCAGGAGAAACAATAATAGCATTAGTCCAATCTGGGATTTGAGTACGAATATATTTAATCATAGGAGGTTCACAATATAAATTATCCACTGGGATATTGAAAAAGCCTTGAATTTGGGAAGCATGTAAATCCATTGTAATAACATGATCAGCACCAGCAACAGTAATCATATTAGCGGTTAATTTAGCGGTAATAGGGGCACGGCTTTTATCTTTTTTATCTTGACGAGCATAAGGGAAACATGGGATCACGGCAGTGATACGACGAGCAGAAGCGGTCTTGCAAGCATTGATCATGATTAACAATTCCATTAAATTATCATTGATTTCACCACAACCAGATTGAATAATAAAGACATCTTCATCACGAACAGATTCTCCAATAGTCACTGAAGTTTCTTGATTGGAGTATTTGCTAACCATGGCTTTAGCAAGATCAATACCAATACGTTTGGCAACTAAATTGGCAAGTTCAGGATGGGAGTTACCTGTAAAGATCTTGATTGAATTGTCAGACATGGCTTTATTTATTTATTTATAAAAGGGATTAAAAAATGATGGAAATAAATATAAATAAATATATTTATATATAGGAATGGTGTCTTCTTAATGAAAAGAAGAGAAGAAGAAGAAGAAAAAAAGTGAACGAAAAAAATTTTTTTGTATATTTTTTTTTTTTTTTTTGCGGGGCTAAATTTTAACTTCCGATTTTTTATATTTTTGATCACACTGACTTTAACAATAAAATTTTTTTCAAAGTATATTTATTTTAATATAATTATATAACATTCTTAATTATTAGTTTGATAAATAGCTTTATAAATATATAATGATTATATATAATAATAGTAGCAATAATAATAATGATAATAGTAATAATAGTAGTAGTAATAATAGTTATCTTTTATTATTATCGTTTTTATTTTTGTGGGAGAATAAGTAGTAGTATATATATGTATATATGTGTAAATATGACTTTCTCTCATTTCTTTCATTCATAGTAATTTCTTCCTTTTAAAAATAAATAAATAATAGATCATACAAATGTCATTTAAAATATTGTATCACAGAAAAAAAAAAAAATTAAAACTATGAGCTATTTCATTTATAAATGAACCATCTATTCTATTCAATATACATTCAATATATTATATATATGTGTGTTATATATTATATATAAAGTAATATAATAGAAATAAGATCATTTCATATTTATGTTTAATTATAAAAAAACCTTCTATTTTCATATGTTACAAAGAAAAAAAAAAACTTTTTCCTCGGTCAAAATAGGCGATCGAATAGCCAATAAAGTTCGATTTATGTGTTACTGTTTTAAAACGTCGCATGTATTTGGAATAAGGTTAAACCGATACATACTCAAAAAAACAGTGCCATTTTTTTTCATATAGTCATTTTTTTTTATAAGAAAAATGGAATAATAAAGAATACGTATCATATGATTTTTTGTCAAGTGTTTATTTGATATAAATTAAAGTTTCATAACGATAGTAGAATGAATGGTATGTATTTATAATGATGGTCATAATAAAAGGGTTGAAATAATAGTAATATCAATAAAATCATAGTATTTATGGCGATTGGTACAAACCAATACTGAATGCAACTTTTGGCTTCGTTATTAAGGTACCTGTTTAATGATTTGGTATCGAAAAAGAGAATGCATGGGAGGTATTGGATTTGTTAACATATATATACCAGTTTTTCTATATATTCTGCATTTCTTTTATAATTTTTTAAAAAAAAAAATATTTGCTAGAAAGTATACTCAGTTTTAATTGAGTTATTTTTTTTGTATGTAAATTTATATTGTTAATAAATATTGGTATTATGGAAAAAAAGTCATGTCATATTGAGAGGTGAACTAATGTGCTAATAAATTTAATTACAATTGAAACATCAAAAAGAAAAATTAAAAATAATTTACAATTCTATTTGTTTATTCATAGCTTATATGACTTGATAGTATCGATGGAGACGGAGGTAATCAAAGTATGATTATGTTTTCTTATTTTCCATATTTATTGCCAGATTTTCCATAATACACAGCTAAATACTTAAAGAATTTGATCGTTGATAATAAATAGGTTTGGATTAAAATTGAATGTTAAGCTCTTCATATTCTAGAATATATTTATAGCATATTCCAGTATATGGTTAATAATTTGATTCCATAATTGATATATTTTGATACTATAACAAAATATATGTTTTGAGATACATATTTCAACATGACAGAAAGGACAGTTACCAGACTTTCTCTGATTATATTTATTGATTGAATGTGATATATGAATTTTGTTGATTAACATATGATATCAAACAGTATGGGCTCCAGGGTATGTATTGAATTTCCAATTTTTTTTTTCATAGTGTAGCGGTTTTATGGTTAATGATAACAGGTCTAAAGAAGTTTTGATGACATTTAAACCTAATCATTTAGAAAAAAATGATATCCAAATGCTCATATTTTTGAATTTAATAATACAGCTATCTTCAACAATATTACATTGTGATGAATTAAATTATTTAATATTATTTTATTCTGTTTTATATTTCTTTTAAAACGTTCTATAGCCCAGTTTTATTGTGATTATCAATTTGACTAAAGTGACATATCATTTTACTTCCATGATCAAAGGTGAGAAAATTATTTACAGTTTTCTTCTTATGCTGTCGTTTATTTATTCATAATATATTGTGAGCAAAAGTAATGCTTTTATTGATAGGTAGCATTAATATTGTTGAAAATGATCAATTAATTTTTTTTCAAACAAAACCATATTAAGATATCGATTTACATATATAAGATAAGAAGGATAATGATTAATAAAAGTAATAGTTTCTTTGCGCGTTAATAAAGCAAAGGTAGTATATATCTAGCTGATATATTAACAGAAAGATGAAGATGATATTTTAGGATGGGTGCGCAAAATGGTTTATTATTATTCAGATTAAATATCATTCCCAACCACCTACATCGTAAGGTGCAAAATTGTGCCATAAAATCTATAACCCCTAACCACCAAGGTGTAAAGAAAGACAGATATTCTTGTATACAGCTCTTAGAGATATATTATGTCATACAAAATCAGATATGATAGATCTTAATTTAACAAATAATGACTTGGGGATTGATAAGAATCTTAATTAATACCACATTGTAGATCACTTTGGTCAGCCATCGTTGATGAAACTTTTTCTTGAAGTTTTCTTCTCTATATTAGAATCTTTATGCTTGAAATTAAAAGTTAAGAAAATATCAAAATTAAATTATTTCAGTAAAGAATGAATAGTATCCGATAAAATAGTAATAATAATAATAGTTAACATTAATAAAGTCTCAGAATGGTATATAAATACATAATAATGATAAAAAACAACTTTATGTAATTTATTTTATTAATTAGTTTTTGTAAACATTTGATTATTGATATAGTATTTTTCTTTTCGTTATCATTATAATTATTATCCTGAGTTGCATCTAAATTAGTATTCAATAGGATCATATTTTATTATCTATTATGAAAACATATATTTTTAAGTTTTCGGTATCTCCAAGACCTCTTTACTATTTTTGAAATTGATAAAGTCATATTTTAAATTTTATTTTACTCAAGTATCCAACTGTTGCTGGTTATTTTTTTTATGTTTCCAGCTATTGGCATTTTAAATCTAATATAAAAAAGATATTATATTTACTTGCTTTTCAGTTGCCACCAGTCTTTTTATTTGCAGTAGCTGTGTATTTAGTATTAGTCAATTCATGGCCTTTCGCTTGATTTGTAAAATAATTGAAAGCTGTTTAGATCCGAGCTTCAATCATCATATCTGATTTGGAGAGCTGTCATTGTAAATACCATTTTTTTGGAACCTTATTATTGATACTGTTCTTCTTTATTTCTATTTTTACTGGAGCATATAATTATAACTTTAAGTTTATGATGTTTTTATATTTTTAATAAATATATTAGATATAAATTAATATATAGATTGAAAAAAAACGTACTTAAAAAAGAACCTTTTTATGTTGAAAAAAATTCAAGGCACGCCTTTTTTTTCATGTTCAGTAGTGTAAATAAATTTCAGATATATCAACTGTAGAGGTGTGTCAATTTTTTTAAAACCGCTTTCTTTTACTATTATCACTTTTATTTTTCTATTCTTTCTCTTTATTTTTCGCTGTAATTTTATTCTTCTTTTTTTTATTTATTTATTTTAGAAATAGATGGATTAATATATTATATTATTTATTTAATAAATAATTAAAATGTACATTAACGATATAGATGAATTAGTAGTAAAGCATTCGAGAGAGCGTTGATATGGAGTTAAAGTGAAAGTGGAAATTCAAATGCTCTCCTCAATGGATAATGCACAAAACTATCAAAGTAGCAATATATTCTACTTTAGCACCTCTTAAATAATAATAATAATAATAATATATCTGACTTGTAGAATAAGAGAAAATAATGAAATTTTAAAATATAGATTAATTGAATTTATAGTGCATATAATATTTTAGACGTAGTCTGATTAAATCTTACACAATATATACTCCCTTTTTTTCTCAGCACGTTGAATATATTAAAATTCATTTATCAACATATTACTAGATATTACTTCCTACCACCTACTAGATTTACGTTCAGAATAATCTTCGCCATATGATACGCCTTATTAAAATAATTGAGACCCAGTTTTTTTTATCAACATGAATTATATTATCATCTATATAAGATAAATATAATATAGAGAATAATCAAGCTTAATATGAATAAAGATGATTATCTACTAATATAACATACACACACACACATATATATATATATATATATATATATTGGACAAGTGTATTTATATGATTAGTAATTATCTTATCTATTTCATTTGACAACATAGAAAAGAATACGCGTTTATTATTATTATTATTATTATTATTATTATTATTATTATTATTATTATTATTATATTTAGATAAGAATCAATATATTCATACATAACCAGACAAAAAAAATAAAAAGGAATTCAATCATTCGTTAAAGTGAAATTTATATTATTAATAAAAATAAAAAAAAGTTGAAACATTATTTATTGTTATATACATTTGTGGTAAAAATAAGAGAAAAGATAACAAAAAAAAAGCAGGTAAATAAAGGTATAAAATATCAATAAAGAAACATAATACAATTAAGATTGGTTGTGTGTTGAATAATGATGATATTTAAAAAAAAGAATAGAGATGTTGGTGAATGGAGGATATATAAATGAATTATTCATCAAAGACAGCATTTACAACAGGGCTAAAGGTAGAAGCATCATCAAGTACATTAGATAAAGTGGATTGATCAGGAGTATAAACGGTGGATGAGGAAAGAGGAGCAACTTGATGATGATAATCTTGGTTTTTAAATTGGAAAGGTTGATCTTGTTCTTTAATAATACTTTGAGCTTGAGTGGAAACAAAGGCACGAGACACAGTGTATCTTGATAAAGTGACGGAAGAACGAGTTAACATTTTAGAAGTAGTAGCAATCATTTTTATATGTATTTATATATATTATAGGTAAATGTATAGAATATAGAGAGAGAGATAAGAGATTTAATAATAATGAAAAAAAAAAAAAAAAGAAATGAAATGAAATGCATTTCATCCTTTTATATGATTTTTCTTTTTTTTTTTTTACTTACCAAAAAAATGTGGGGATTGGGGGTACAAGGGAAGAACGAATGAAATAAAAGAAAGTTAAATCATTTAGTTTGGTTTGAATAATAAAAAAAATGTTGAGTCATGATATAAATGGAAAAAAATCAAAAAAAGTTTATGCCACCGAGGATGCCGTGGAAGAGATCGGAGATAATTCATGTGATTGAATTCACTTTTTTTATGTTTTTTTATATATAAATTAATGAATATTTATAATCTTTTTGCCTTTTTTTACTTTTTTCATGAATCATCACAAATTCTTTTTATTTTTTATTATTCATGAATTTTATCATTATTATTATTTTTTTTACAAAAAAAATTACGTATCCTTTTATTTTTTTAATTTTTTTTTTCTACCTATACCATTTTATTCTTTAATAAATCTCATATATGGCTATTTTTTAAGAGTTAAGGAAGATCCTTACAAAAATTGGGGATTTTATAAGGAAACATATCCAAAAGAAGGAATGGCTCCATATTAATTATTATAAACAAGTAGAAATTTTCAATTCATGTTGAAATGAATTATAATATAAATTGATTGGTTAAAAAAAATAATATTGGCTGAACTTTAAGATATATATAGTAATTTACCATTTTATTATTAATGTCAAACACACACATAAATAAAATCGATTCATTTTTCGTTATTTATGCGTAAAAAAGTCGAAGGTTTCTAAAAATTGGGGCGGTTTACTAGTCTATTCGGCGAAAGTTAGTATATATCGACTATTTCATAAAATAATAAAAACTCACTTTCCTAGGGATAATATTATGAAAACTATTAATAAATAATCATTTTTTTAATTTATTTTTGGGTGCGCATCGCTGTTAGTCAGGTTATTATACCAATACGTGTTTAGAGTTATTAGTTGCATATGGTTCTATTATATACTAAAAGTATAGTTTATCCTTTTTACGAATTTTGTTTTAATACAATTTCTTTTATTTTTAGTTTATATAATTTAATAAAATGGCTAATCATAAATAATAGTTGAATATTTCTCGATATTTTATAATATAGTATTAACAAACTAATTTAATTTGGTCTTTTTTTATTTACATTACGCTACAACAAGTTTTTTTAGTTGTAGCTGTGAAGGGATCATCTTGTTTTTCAATTTTTCCCCAAATAGAAGGTACAAGCGGATCTTTTGTTGAATTACAATATCTGATTAAACTTAAAAAAAAAAAATACAAGTCAGAATACGCATCAATTTTTAATGCATGAAATGATATATTTTTTATTTTATTTCTATTTTCTTTTATATATATATATATATATATATATAATATTATATTTACCTTTCTGAAGCTTCACTGACAGAAATACATGGCATTTCCAATTGCTCGTGTAATCTTTTATTATATTCTAATATACGACTTAATTTAGATTCACTTATCTGTAATCTTTTAAAATTACTCATTCTTTTTCCTTTTCTTTTTTTTTTTTTTTTTTAAAAAAAATAAATAAAAAACAAAGTTAAATTAAAAGAAAAACAAAAAAGTCGAGTATAAGAAGGAAAAAAGAAATAAGGTTATATATAAAAACAATAGTTTATTTTAGATTTATGGAAAATATATTAAAAAATAAACAAAAAAAATAGAAAGAGAAAGAGAGAGAAAGAGAAAAAAAATTTTTTTCGGCAACTTTTTTTTATTTTTTTTTCAAGGTATCAGTGGTATCAGATTTTTTTTTTAGTACGCATATTATATATATTTATGTATTAGTGATGAAAATGTGGGAGAGTACCTACAATAATCATGACCAAAATCACTAAAATGAGAACCAAACATGATAAACAGCTGCAAAAGATCCATTTTCCTTGTTGAAACACATGGACCCAGCTTGATAATATATATTTCCATCGACTAAGAAATGGCTTTTTCATTATAGTGGACCAAGAATCATCATCATTATTATCATTAAAATGATGATAAGGAGGGAAAGATATTAAATCAGAATAACTTGGTGGTGGCGATGATAATTCAGTATTATTATATTTATATGGAAGGACTTTATATGCTGGAGGGGGTATATTAATAAGTGTATCGTTTGTTATGGATGATGTTGATGAAGATGAGGATGATGATGGAATGGTTTTCATTCTATTTCTTTGGATTAAAAAAGTTTAAAAAATAAAAGAAAAGAAAAGGAAAAAAAAAAAAAAAATAAAGAATATGGTATAATTCTTTTCTTAATAATACGAATGATCTTTTTTATATTTGTTTGATCAAGAGAAGTTTGCATTAAATCAAAGAGTTGATTAAAACCCCGGTTTTTATTTTTATTATTTAATGATTTTATATATATATATATATATATATACATATATTTATTAAAAAGAAAAGATTTATATAGGTATAAATATTCATCAAGAACTTGTATATTAAATAAAAAAAATCATTTCATCATTTTATTTAGTATCATTTTATTATTTATGCCTACTGGCTATTTCTTTTTTTTCTTCCAAAAAAGGATTCGCCCTCCGCTTTTAATTTTTATTTGGAAGAAAAATTTTTTTTGTTATTATTTTCTTTTCCTTCTCCTTTTCTCTCACTTTTTTTTTTCTTTCTTTGATTGATTAAAATATTTATATTCTCTATCATGGCTCATAATGAAAATAAAGCAGCTGGTATGACCAGTAAGGATTATTACTTTGACTCCTACGCTCATTTTGGTAAGTTCAACATATATTAATAAAAAAAATAAAAATAAAAGATAGATCGGTCAAATCAATCTAAATATGAACTGACTTGAAAAAATTTGTTATTTTTTATTATTATGTTGGCTATATGAAACTATGAAGGTATCCACGAAGTAAGTTAAATATAAATAGAAAGAAAATAATAGAGAGAGAAAAAAGAAGTAGAAGAAGAAGAGGGAGAAGAAAAAGAAGAAAAAAAAGAAAAATGATATATGTAAAGAGTATCCTTTATTTATTTTTCCATATATTTATTATTATTATTATTATTATTATTATTATTGCTATTATTTGAAATAAATAGGAAATGTTAAAGGATGAAGTACGTACAGAAACCTATCGTGATTCTATCTATGCCAATAAACATTTATTTGAAGGTAAAATAGTGTTGGATGTTGGTTGTGGTACTGGTATTTTATCTATGTTTGCTGCTAAATCAGGTGCTAAACACGTTTATGGTGTAAGTTAAAAAATCATTACTTTTTTATTTTATGAAGAGGAAAAATAAAAAAATAAAAGGTAATAATGAATGGTTAGATTTAAAAAATAATGATTCTTTTTTTTATAGATCGATATGTCAAACATCATTAACCAAGCACGTGAAATTGTAAAAGATAATGGACTCTCTGATAAGATTACTTTGATTCAAGGAAAAATGGAAGAAGTTGTATTACCTGTTGACAAAGTTGATATTATTATTTCTGAATGGATGGGTTATTTCTTACTCTATGAATCTATGTTGGATACAGTATTAGTAGCTCGTGATAAATACTTGGTAAATATTAAAATAATAATAGTAATATATGTTTAGAATATAGAATGGTTAATAAATATTTATTCATTTCATTTTATTTATTAAATAACAATATTATTATATAGGTTGAAGGTGGTATGATTTTCCCTGATAAAGCTACCATGTATATTGCTGGTATTGAAGATGGCAAATATAAAGATGAAAAAATTAATTGTAAGTATTTTTTATTTTTTCAATAAAAAAAAATAAAATTATATAAACTAACATTATATACTAATAATCAACACTTTTTTCTTTTTTTTTTTTTAGATTGGGATAATGTATATGGATTTGATTATTCATCTATCAAAAAAATCGCTAGAAGAGAACCCTTAGTTGACTGTGTTGAAGGTTCTTCCATCTTTTCTGATCATTGTGCTTTTAAAGTAAGTAATGGTAGTATATATATATATATATGATTCAACAAGAAATGTTTATTCATTTTATATTTTACTTCTTTTTATTTTTTTTAAAAAAGGAAATCGATATTTTAACTGTCAAAAAAGAAGATTTAACTTTCAAAGTACCTTTCAAGATTACAGCTACACGTGATGATTACTTACACGCATTCATCAGTTGGTTCGATATTGGTTTCACAAAATGCCATAAACCTATTTACTTCTCTACAGGTCCTTTAGCTCATTACACACACTGGAAACAAACTGTATTTTATACCAACAATGATTTACCTATTAAAAAAGGTGATACTATTGAAGGTACCATCGATTGTGCCCCTAACAAAAGCAACCCAAGAGATTTGGATATCATCATTGATTATACTTATCAAGGTGGTTATGGTACTGTCAAGGAACATGGTGAATATAAGATGTAAGTTTTAAATAATAATAATAATAATAATAATAATAGATAATAGATTAATTGTATATAAATATCTCGTATTTAATTATAATGTTTTTATTTTATTATTTATTTTAGGTCTTAAATTAAATATTGAATCATTATAAGTTTATTAGAATTTTGTTATACTCTTTTTATTTTTTTATTTTATATATTTGCTTCATTTTTTCATAGTATGTCATCATTTTATTTAATTGTTCTCTCTCTCTTTTTTTTTACTACTATTATACATGCAGAAAATATTTTTATTATATATTTTGATTAGAAAAAGAAAAGAAAGGAAGAATAATTACATTCATTAAATTAATGTTTATATATCATTTCATACATTTAATTCTTTATTGATGACTGTGTTTGTAAAAGAAGAAAAAACTATCGCTCTACTAGGTTCCATATTTTTCATTTTCCTCTAACTTCATTTGTAAATTGTAGATTGCTAATAATTTATTTATATTTTTATGTGTTGGTTCAGGTACTGATAGTAGTATTAACTATTTGACATCTTATTGTTACTGTTTATGGCAATGAAATAGTTTTCCTACTATTTTCCTCTCTTTTTTAACTGTATTTATAAATTCTGAATGGTTATGTCTTTTTCTATCAGTTTATTTCAAGTGCTTTGACACATTCAGTTAAAGCTGTAAATTCTATTTGTCTATATTCTAATATTCGTATTTAGTATTCTATCATATTCATGAAACTCATCTACTATATAAAATTATTTTAGGATTTGTTGCCTTGAGTTTCATGATGATTTAGTGTTTCAGAGATTATTGCTATAACTCGTTGTAATGATATATAAAAATCTATATTCTTTTGAATTGGCCAATTTGGTCTTATTTATTGATTCTTTCATTTATGGTGATGTTATGAATGTCAGTTATAAGAATATGCATCTATATTAATGTAGGGTTTCTCTTGAAAAGGGCGTAATGAAAGGTAATATATATTTTCATGATTTGTCTTATTTGTAGGTACAAATAATTTTTGAATTATATTTAGATCAGCTCTATGAGTAAATCATATTTCTTTTGTTCATCCATTTAAGTCGAATGTAGTATTAAATCAATTTTTATATTGTTCGTAGTAATAATAAAATATAAAAAATAAAACTCATTTTGAATTTTAAATTAACTCAGCCGCCCTTTTTTAAATAGAAAAAAGAAAAGACGCGCTCTCCTTTTTCTTTCAAACTTTTTTTTTTAAAAACTTTAAAAATAGTAAAAGCGGGATGAATTCTTCGATAACAGAAGCACATCAGATAGTTATACGTTTTCTTGAACACTATGGATATTCAGAAACACTTGCTACTTTTCGAAATGAAGCAGGTCGCTTAGCTTATTCAGCTGAGTCCATTTCTTATACTGATGCTAACATAGAATCTTTATCTTCTCACCTTTCTCAAATACAGCTAGAAAGGTAAATTGTAATAATAATAATAATAATAAGAAAAAAAAAAAAAAAAGAATGTATAAACATATAAAATGAAACAAAAGTAATATTCAATTTTTTTTTAATATGTACATATATTAATTTTTAGACAAAACAATATACCTAGTGGCGATTTTGAATTCTATACAACGTTAATCCAATCCTATTCAACTTTACATGAAAGTAATATTTTAACTTCAAGTGTTCAACCTGAAACACAAATTGTAGCAACCAGTAGTACGGATAAAACAGTCAAGTTGCATCGACTAGTGCATCAAAATGGCGATGTTTTAACCCAAGATCAAGTAATATCTCCTTTGAAAATATATCAACATCATCAAGCGCCTGTTCTTAGTATTGATTTTCATCCCATCTATTCACATATTATGCTTACAACTTCCATGGACGGATCAGCCGTTCTCGTAGATACATCAATTGATCACACTTCAGAAAGCGACGAAGATAATAAAAAAATAGGTATTTTACAACGTTTTAAAGATCATCAAAAATATGTTGTCCGTGGTCTCTTTTCACCAAAAGATGGTCGTTATTTTGCAACAGCTTCTTATGATAAAACTATTAGTATTTATGAAAATAAAGCCAACCAACATAACAGCAGTAACAGTAATGAGAATGACGCATCCAACGATATTCCTAACTATGAACTAATTGCTAAAATGGGTCCTTATCTTGGCAATGTGGAAACCATTTGTTTTATACCAAAAGAAACTAGCGATAACAATAATGATGATGATCAAGAAACTATCTTAGTAGCTGGTATACAAAATGATAATTATCTTCATTTTATCTCTATGGGAAATAATAATAATAATGCACCTTTTGAATTAAAAAAAGTGAATTTAAATGCTAACGGAGATGATTGGGTCTCTTTCAGTCCTGTGTGGTTATCTTTTTATCCTTTATCACCAACACCTTTATTATTATGTACAACTGATCATAGTAGTGGACGTATGATTCTCTTAGATACTAATACGGGGCGCCAAGTTCAAAACTATTATATCAATCCGACAGATAATAAATTTGTTACAAAAAGACATGTTTTTCATCCTTCTGGAAAGTATTTTTATGTAATTGGCGGGGATGATAACGACGAAGTAACCAACACTATTAAAATCATTGAAACAAAAACTGGGAATGTGGAAGCTACTTTGGAAGGTCATGATGCTATGATTCGATCTATCACTTTACACTCGGATCTTGGTTTAATCACTGCCGGTTTTGATCATAAATTGATCTTATGGTCTAAAGCCTCATTGGCTCTTCATTAGAAGAGAGAAACAAAATCAATATACATGTAAAATAAATAAATATAAATCAAAAAAATGATTTTTTTATATATAATTTTTTGTGAAACACCTCTTTTTTAGTTTTAAATGCCTCAAAATTAAAATATATAAGAAAAAAAGACTCATTGCTCAACAACACCTGATAGTATTTTATTTTTATATTTCCTCCTTTCTCTTTCTCCTACTTTCTCTCTCTTTTATTAATAATTTTATTATTATCTAGCAATAACAACTAATATATATTCATAGTAACTATAATTACCATCATCATCATCACGTTCTCTATACATTTATGCATATAAATAATGACATCCATTAAAAGTCGACGAACTGGGTCCATTCATTCTTTTTGGTCAGAAGAAACAAAAATAGATAATGACAGCCAATCAATTGGTCAACATGAAACAACAACAACCCTAGTATCATCAACATTACCCAATCATTTTCAAATTATAAAAAAAGTATGTAGAAGGTCAACAGAATCCTATCGTGATTTTATTAAAAGGGCCAGTTCTGAATATTGTATAATGTCTGTATTATCACATACCAATATAGTCAATGCTAAGGATATGCTCATGAAAAAGTATCATTTTGAATTAGTACTAAACTTGGTAAGCCTATCAAAGTAAAAAAATAAATAAAGAAAAAACATCCTATTTTAGATAATTTTTTTTCTTTTTCAAACTAATTTTTCATTTTATACTGTTTTTTTTTTATTATTATTAGGAGGATCAAGGAGTTCCATTATCTAACTTAATCCATTCAAGCCATTTGGATTACCAACAAAGGAATTATTATATGTATCAACTTTTACAATCTATTCAGTATCTTCACTCTCTAGGCATTGGCCATCGTGATATTCAATTAAATAATATTTTAATCATGCCAGATCATACCTTAAAGCTATCAAATTTTAGTTCTTCAGTTGTGTTTTGTGAACCAGGTCAGAAGAAAAAGAAACAAAGTTATGGAAAAGTAGGTCTTCTTGAATATCAACCTCCAGAAACACTATTCTATCATCATCATCATCATCAGCCTCTCACAAAGAAAAATAAAAAATTATTCTCATCTTTATTATCATCACAATCAGATCAACAACAACAAATAATAAATAATAATATAAATAGTGATCACCATCCTCCTTATTGGGCAGCAGAGTTAGATATTTGGTCTCTTGGTATTGTTTTTTTTTATTTATGGCAAAAAAGATTTCCTTGGTCCTTGGCTTGTTCGTTACACGATTCTCTGTTTTATATATATGCTCGTTCTCATCCCATTTATGGTCCTGATATTATATCTTGTTTGCAACCTTTACCTTATCTTCCTCGTCAATTGATATATAGAATGTTAAATCCCGATCCAACAACTCGTATTTCAATTAGTTCACTATTGAATGAATACCATTTACTAACACCATAGTAAATATATACCGTTACTCCCTTCACTTTTTATTATTGTTATTACTATTGTTATAAGTCAAATTACATTTGTTTCCATTTTTTTATTTAACTTTTTATTTTTTCTAATAAATAAAGTATGTTTTCAAAATCCCAAATAACTATATTCACCTAGGTGTTCTGGTGATGCATAGTCATTATCGGCGTAGTATGGTGCTGTTGGTGTTTGAATAGCTTCAAATGTATGTTCAATAGTATGTTGATCTATTTATTTTATAGGAATACATATAAATAGAAAGCATCGATAGAGTTAGACAATGATTGTATATAGTTTATCATTTTATTATTATCGTCACTTTTATTTATTTATATATATATTACCATTTGTGAAAGTACCAAGAGCCATGCACTTTGAACATAAATCAACTTCTTCTGATTCATCACATACTGTACATTTATAAAGAACGCCAATAATAGGCTCCATACCACAAGAATCGCACTATTCATGGTAAAATTAAAAAATAAAAATAAATTATTGAGATAAAATAAAAAAATAGTATATATTATCGTTTTATCATTATTTTGATTTTTATATTTAAATGTCCTTACAGCGAAACCTTCATGGATGACCGTATCTGTTGCAACTTTATTATTGGTGCTATCATTATTGTTATCATCATTAAGAACAGGGTTAGCAACACGAAGCATTGTCTCTTTCACTTTATCATCAGACTCATCATCAGACATATATACTGTAGGCATTGTACTATAATAACCACCAGATATTCTACATTTTTTTTTAAAAAAAAGAGGGAAAATAATAAAAAATTAATTATTATATATTTTATACTCTCCTTTTTTTATATTATATAGCTATTGTTATTACTTTGTATTTGTAATTCCACCAGACATTAAAGTATTATACCCAACACTACTTGCTTTTGGTCCTTTTACTTTATTATTTTTTATTTTTCCTCTACCACGGCCTCTACCACGGCCAGGTCTAGATGATGACGACGATGACGATGCAGATGGCTAAGAATAGACAATATTAATTATTATTATTGATTAATATGAATATATATGTGTATATTATGTGGTATTAAATAATAGAAATAGTTAAAATAAAACTTACAGGAATGTTGATCCGGCCAGGAACTGGTAAGCCCATTTTTGCCAATTTTATAAAGTACTTTTGTATACGACTTCCGACTTGCCGTGGTGTTCTAGTACCTAATGCTTGAGATATCTTTGCAAATCTTTGAGCTTGTACAGGTTCATCAGGAAATATTTCCAACAATTCTTCTAACCGTCGCTGTTAAATATATATATATTTAGATAATGAATATTTTATATTAATATATGTATATATGTATATATGTTTATTTCACTTTTTACCTGTTCTTCATCAGTCCATGGTTGATTGTGTGTTTGTGTCTACAAAAGAATATTATATATAACAATTAGTATCATGATTTATCACTATCCTTACTATTACTAGAAACTGTTTAAGCTTTACCCCATTATTTGCAGATGTAGATGATGATGACGGCGATTCTTTAATTGGCCTAATAATATTATAAAAAAATGAAAATTTAAATCGTACTTTATTCTCTTTTTACTCTTCGTATTCATATTCATTTTTTTATTTTTTTTATAATTACGTTGATGGAATAGAATGAATAATAGTGGTTGGAATCATTTTTTCCGCTGTGCCAGTTTGTGAAGAAACTCTACGTTTGCCCTTCCCATTCATCATTGATTTTTGCTGTTGCTGATCATCCTCCGAATCTGACATTTCCGATGCTGGTACAGATCCTGCACGTGATGGTACCTGCCCAATGCTTTCTTTGGCTTTTGCTATTTCTTTTTGTAATTGCTTGACTTCTTTTGAAACGTTATTTGGTGGCCGTATTGTACGTCTTTCTGGTGGTGTATCTGTTTCAAGGATATTCTAAAATATTAATAATAATAACATATATATATATATATATATATATATATATATATTTACATTAATAATCTATCTATATTCATTTTTTATATTTTATGATTGTAGTTATAATTATTTATTTTATTTTTTACTTTATACATTCCGGGTTTTTTATATACATTAGTGTACTGAAAAGTTAGGGCTGCCAGAGATGCTATATATATATTAAATGAAATAGATGTGTATATGTGAGTGTATGATTTTTTTAAAAAAACCTCATCCCCATTATCATCATATATGGATAAATATTATTACCTGTTTGTCTTGCATATCTACATTCTGGTATGAATTTATATTTTGTCCAATCTATTTCTGGTACACTAATCACTTTTTGTAAAGGTGGTGCTCGTTTTAGTTTTTTCTATATACGTATTAAAAAAAGAAAAAGAATATAGTAAGATTTAATCAGAACGATCTAATAAAAAATATTATCATTGCAATAATCTTCATTATATATTACCGTTGACTTCAAATCTTCTACAAAAGTGAATGGATCTTCGATTGCTTCTCTTTTTAACTGAGTTAATGTTTCGATATCTTTTGTTGCACGATTAAGCTGATGCCGAAGAACGTCCAAAGCCTTTAATACTGTTTTATAACTAAAAAGAGTAGCAAAATAAAAAAAAAAAAAGAAAATAAATAGAGATAAAAACGTTTGTATGCATGGATAAATAAAATAGTTTGACAGTATCTTGTGATGTATATATTTCTTTCATTTTACTCTTCATTTGAATCTAGGTTAGTTAGTTGATCATTATCCGTTTTGTTATCTTGAGATTCTTCGGAGGTTATGTTTTCATTTTGTTTTTGTTTTTCATTTGAAGTACTATTATTATTTGTGTCATTGTTATTGTTATTATTATTGTTATTATTATTGTCACTACTACTACTATTGTTGCTATTGTCATTAATATTAATGTTAGCCTCTAGACTCTTTTCCGTTTGAATGGATGGTGTGTCGGTTGTTTCTACTTTTATATTAGACATTGAAGTATTTTTTTCTACTGAAGAATTTACAATAGGTGATTCAGTAGTTTGAATTGGCATGTTATAATAAATATGATCATATGTTTTTTAGCTGTTAAATAAAGTAAAGTAAAAGGAAGAGGGAAGAAAATTTTAATGTTGGAAAATTTTTATATGTATTTTTTAAAAGGCCGATATTTAAAATTCCGCCTGATTTTTTTAAAAACTATGAAACATTTTGGTACACCTTTTTCTCTTTCACCAAACTTTTTTTCTTCTCTGTCCTTTTTCCTTTATTATTATTATTACTATTTTACTTGTTTATAAATGATAAATTCATTATTTGTTGTCAATCGGCAAGGGTAATGATTTAATGTAATTAATTTCATATATGTATATACCTATATATAAAATAATTTACTTATAAGCTATGTATATATATATTATATTGATATAGAAAGATTATTGTGGAAAAACACTGGCGGGGGATTTTATCAAGACAGATTGTAGATATTTTTAATGATGAATGTACAAAGTTTTTAAACTCTTCTCCTGGGACTTTAGATAAAAATGACATTTCAAATAAAACCAAGGAAAGTTATTTTACAAAAGAAGACATTCCTCCTGTACTTGAGTCTAGCAAATACTGGTTATTAAATGTATTTCGTGATGATTTAACTTGGCTATGCCCTGTAGATAAAGAAGGTAAATAAATATAAATATAAATAATAAGAGTATTCTCTCTCTATATAAATATATATTCAAGTTATTAATATATATATTTATATGTGTATGTATATGCTTGATATATTTATATAGTGGATCCTATGCTTGTTTTTGAATTCATTCATCGTATTATTGATGTCCTTACTGATTATCTTGGCGATGTATCAGAAGCTTCCATTAGAGAAAATTTTGTAACAGTTTATCAGGTAATATATATATATGTGCATACGTATATAAATGTGTATATATATGTGTGTGGGA
This sequence comes from Cunninghamella blakesleeana, assembly GCA_017871115.1. NCBI lineage: Eukaryota > Fungi > Mucoromycota > Mucoromycetes > Mucorales > Cunninghamellaceae > Cunninghamella > Cunninghamella blakesleeana. The sequence continues at coordinate 5,268,191 of JAFCIZ010000005.1, forward strand.
TCGTGTATTTATGTACATGTATATATTGTATAATATGGTTTTAATGAACTTAGTTACTTGAAGAAATGATGGATTATGGATACCCCTTAACAACAGAACCTAACGCACTTAAAGAAATTATTATGCCACCCACTATGATTAATAAAGTAATAACTACCGTTGGTGCAGCTGCTGGGTAAGTTTTATTAAATATATATACATATATATACAATATATTTGTGCGTGTACATGGGCTTTTTTTAATAATAAAATAGTTTTAAATTACTGATGTTTTTTTATTCTTATTCAATTTCATTTATATTAATAATAGTGTGGCTCCAAAATTCCCCCAAAATGTATCAAATATTCCCTGGAGAAAAGCTGGTGTCAAATATACACAAAATGAAATTTATTTTGATATTATAGAAGAAATTGATGCAACAGTTGCTGCGTATGTATAATATATAATAGGTTTTTTATTTGAAAAAAAAAGTGGGAATGATTTCTGGAGGTATTTATTCACTAATAGGTACTGATAATATTTATTTTTATTCTTATTGTATAAATATATATTAGAAATGGTACAATTGTTTCTTGTGAAGCTCATGGAACAGTTGTTGCAAATAGCAAATTATCGGGCATGCCAGATTTGACACTTAGTTTTACAAATCCTAGATTAATTGATGATGAAAGTTTTCATCCATGTGTAAGGTATCGTAAATGGGAATCAGAAAAAGTATTATCCTTTGTTCCTCCTGATGGTCACTTTAAATTAATGTCATATCGGTAAGAAAGTGCTAAGTAATATTATTTATTTAGTTATTTTTTTTTTTTTTTAAAAAAAGATAATAATAATGAAAATAGCCTATTTTAATATAACCTTTTTTCTCTCTCTTCTTTTTTTTTATAATTCAGTGTGGCATTATCACCTTATCAAGCAATGCCTTTACAAATCAAACCACAAATTCTTCCTAATAAAAATGGTGGTAAATTTGATATATCCGTACATCACCGTTCTACCGATGGGAAGCCAATTGAGCGTGTTACTTTGACTTTACCTATGCCAAAATCTACAACAAGCGTCAGTGCAACTTGTAATGTTGGAAATTATATGTATGACCCTGTAACGAAGGTAAACACAAATAATAAATAATGAGCAGTTCAAGAAAGAAAGAAAGGAAAAAAAAATTAATATGTTAATATGTACATATACACATATATATTGTAGATAATAAAATGGGATATCGGTAAAATACAGCAACGAGAACGTGCACCTATGCTTTCTGGTACCTTTAATAGCAGGTAAAAAAAAAAAAAAAGATATATTATTATAATAAAATGAAAGATATAATTTTAATATTTTTTATTTTATAAATTTTTTAGTGATCTTCAACCTGAAATTGGATTAACTATTGGTGTTGATTTCCAAATAAGTATGTATTCAGTATCAGGTCTCAAAGTTGACAGTTTAAGATTATTCCATGAAGGTTATAAACCATATAAAGGTGTACGGAGTATGACAAAAGCAGGAAAATTCAATGTACGTACTTGATTTTATTATTTTTATTATTACAGCTATTGATTTATTTTATTTTATTTATTCTAATTACTTTATTTGGTTTCAATAATGATAATATATATTACTATTATTATTATTATATAATATCGCTTATTAAAAAATAAATAATAACAATAATAATAATACCAATTGTATAAAAATAAATGGAAAGTGGAAATAAAGCATATTTGTTAAACAGAAGATCATGTTTTTTGTAAATGGTTATGAGTAATAAATGATAATAAGTGTTTTTGGATGGTACGACTATGCTGACCATATGTAAGCGAATGTTCAAATTGATTGATCAAAACACGAAGAGAAGCAACACCATCATCAATGGAAGTACAAGTAGGTTGAAGTAGCACTTTAAAGAACCCTTCCCAAAGAGATTTATCCCAATATCGTTTCGATTGAAAAGGTAAACCGTTCATTAAAGGTTTTTCATGTAACAGGATATGAACAGAGTTGGCTATACTAAAATAATCCAAATGAAAAGGTACCCAAGTAGAACGATTTTGAATAGCCGGCATGTCTGTCGATTTTTTTGAAGGGGACCAACCAGCTTTTGCTAAACAAGAAGAATGAGATGAAGGTAATAAATTCAAATCGACTGCTAAACCAAAATCAATTAATTGAATCGATTGTTTCTGCCACATTACATTATGTGTATCGTATGCAAGTGGTAATAGTGATAAATCATCATTTTTCAAACATAAATTTAACATGATATTATCCAACTTGATGTCGTTATGAATAATATGGATTTTATGAAGAGAGACTACCGCTTGTAGTATGCGTAATGCAAATAATTGAATTAAAGATTCTGGTAAAGAAGTACGCGTTTGATTGATATAGAATACAAAGCAATCATATAAGGTGCCTTGATCTATATAGTCCATGATAAAATAACTTGATTTTTCATCTTTAAAAAGTGCATATGGTTTAACAATGAATGGATTGCCTTGACTGGATGCATATTGTTCATGAATATGTTGAAGAAGACAGTAATCCCATGTATCAATTGGCGTTTGCAGCTTGAGAGCTAACTGCTGACCATTGTATTCTATTAAATATACCTTTCCATATCTTCCAGCACCAATATAACTATTTAACCATAATGTATTCTTTTCATCTAATCTGACTTCTATTCTTTGTAATGATATCTTTTTTTGCCCATGTTGAGTATTTTTTTTGACTCGATGGAAGGCAGATAGTTTGACATTTTGTTTCAGAGTATGAATTAAATATTTTTCCATCAATGGTCTAACTAATATTTCTTTTTGATCATAGGCTAATGGTAAAACGATAATAGTTGGCTGTGTTTCACCTTCTTTTTTAGTTAATGGTCCCTGTTGTTGTAGTTGTCCCTGCTGCTGTCTTGGCTGAGATGACGATGAATGAATTAGTATTACCTCATTTGTAAAATTTTTCTTATTGGCTAGGTCATTATTACCGCTTTGATGGGGAAGCTGGGGTGTATTAACATTAAATAATATGATTTCATCACTACTAATGCATTCACTATTAATCCTTTCTGCGTCTATTATTGACTTTTGATTGGACGGTGATGGTAATGACGATGAAGATTTGCATATTACAGCTGGCTGAGTTTGATTTCGGTGGTGATGATTATCATGCTGTTTTAGTTGGTTTTGTAAACGAGCTATTTCTTGATCTTTTTGTAATAATCTCTGTTCAAGCAAAATTTTCTCATTCTGCATTTTGTCTAAAACCCTTGCTATATTTTTGTTGCTGGCTACATATTGTTGATTCTCATTATTTTTAATTTGAAGTAATTGTTCCAACTGCAATTGATCCATTAATTGCTCGACATCCTGTTGGCTATGTTGAAGATGTTTTTCAAATTGATGAGCAAGGGCTGAGGGTGATGAAATAATGGTAGCGGATTGTTCTGAATAAAGATCCCTTAATATTAAACTATCTAGTTGATGATCGTAGTGATGATTTTGTACTAATTGCATATGTAAAAATAGACTATCTTGAGCAGTTTTTTGGTTTTTTCTTGATTGAATAATGTTATTATCGTCATCATCCATAGCTATATGCATATATAACATAATAGGAAGAAAAAATAATAATAACAAGTATATATATATATATATATATATATATATATAACACATGATACATTTTTTTTTTATATAATCCTTTATTATGATTATGATTATTATTTTGTGTATTTACCTGCTGATTTATTATTATTTAATTGAAGTGCACGAATTTCTTCAAATGACCTTTCACTCGATTCATAATAACATTTTTTTAAAGTAGTCTCACGACATAAATGATGAATATAAGATTTCATAGCATCCAAATAACTATTCAAATCCTTGGAGCCTAGTCCAATCCCTATTATCGGCTGTTGAGGTGTTAAAAAATCAGGCAAAGGTTTTCTTATAGAAGGAGGTAAAGTATCTATATTCTTTTCATTTTTTTTCAAATTGATAAGAGCTTGGTGTAAATCTTGAGTCGGTATGGCTTCATAATGAATACCTAATTCTAAAATATTTTTTGCTTCCAAAGTTCTAATGGTATATACATATATAACAGATAGAAAAAATAGGTTCTAGTTAATGTAAATAGATGAATATTTTTTCTTTTTTTTCTTTATTTTATACTTGCTTTCCCATTGTCAAATAGTAAAAAGCTATATCTTCATATAATAAAGCAAAAGTGGTACCAATACGTTGCTGAAAAAGATACTGGTAGATTGGTATAGGGTTTTGAATTAAAGTTGCATAGTATAACCATAGTCTTAAATAATAGGGTGAACTTCTTTCTCTTTTAAAACGAACAAGCGCTTTTCTTAACTTTGTTTTAAATTCTTTGTAACAGCCTTTTTCTAAAAGTTCATTTAAATTGTCTTGATAGTTAATTAATAAATTGGTAATAAACATATATTATTATTATTTAAAAAAAAAAATAGTCGTTTCATAAATATTTATTTATTTTAAAATCATGATATAGTATAGTAGTAGAAAAAGAGATAAAAAAAAATTAGGAGATAAAATAAATTTGAAAAAAAGTTAAATATGCGAAAAATATTAAATAGTATTCAAAAAAAAAAATGCTGAGAATGAAATCAATATGAAGAGGAATATTTGGTTATGATAATGGTTTTTTTAATGCGTGGAGGAGATTTTGTGAGCTTGATCTTGGTAATAAGTATTAGCATCCCAAAGAGAGTTATCTATAGAAGCATCATCATCACTAGAAGAATCATCAGAAGTAGCTGTGCTTGTAGATGAACGACGATCTTGATTCATTAATTTTGATAATTCAGACCAAGGTAAATCCATGAAGCTTGAGTTTTTAGGAGTTACAATACTAGGATCTTCACTAATAAGATTGGGAATGGTAGCAATATGAGCAAGTAACTTTGAACCAGGATCCATTTTAGATATATTTATTGAATAAGTGTAAGAATAATAATTTGTTATAAAGTGTTTTATAATGAAAAGAGAGGTTTCTTAATCAAAAAAAAACTCTTTTTATATGAAAAAAAAATTTTTTTAACTCTCTAAAAAATAGAAAAATTTCTTATAACCCCGAATTAGGATGCGTGGGATTATTGAGCCATATTTGGAATAGTCAAATGATTCATCCACGTTCCAAAACCATCGGTGGAATAACCATTTTTCTCTCCTGTACAGTTCATCCCCAGGAGGGTTAAAAAACTAAAAATAAATTTACAAACAAGTCCGCTTATTAGACTAATCGGTCTTTTAGAAGCCTCTAGTAAAATCAATGCCTGGTCTAATCAATAGAAAAAATAGCGCAATCATCATTTAAAAAAACTAGTATATTTTTAAAAAGAAATAGAGGATACGATCATCGTAAATAGGATTTTTTTTATTTATTTATTTACTTTTTAATCATAAAATGTATAAAATAACTAATTACATGCAGTGTATGATTCCGCGGATAGTATGGTCTTATTGGCTAAAAAAAAAATATTATATTTACCACCTCGTCGGCTATTTAAAAAAAACAAATAATGACTTAAAAAAAAAAAAAATTGTTACTGAGAGGGTGAGTAAATAATTTCGGGGATTACAAAGGTTGCTCTAATTCTGGATATTTATTATTTAATCAGGAACAACAATAAACTTTCTTTCTTGGCGGATTAACCGAAAGACTATTGAAAAAGATAACATTAACAAAAAAGTCAAAAGATAAAAAAAACGGTTATTTTATTATCTATAAATACTTTTAATTATTCTTTTTAAAGCGTTTTTCTTTATCTTTAAAGATATGAATAAAATAAAAAAAGTAATAAAGATAATGCAAATGATAGAAAAATAAAAAAAAGCTCCTTGAATAGTTTTAAAATAATATGAGAGTGAGAAAATTGATAGTGAAAAACTTCTCACTATATATTAAACTATAAACAAATAAAATAAAAAAAAAGGACTCGACCTCGCTGACTATTCCGGAGTTTCATTATAATCATATAAAATTAATTTTTTATATTTATTTATTTATAACTATAAGCTTTTTCTTTCTCTTTTTTTCTTTTAGTTTTTATTATTTTTATTATTATTATTATTATTATAATTATTATAATTATAATTATAATTATATTGAAAAATTCAATTATAACAAAATAATGATTAAATAATATATATATATAAATATAAATGTATAATATAAATATAAAAAATAGTAAATATGATCATCATTTATAATTATAATCTTAGTTTAATATTATATATAATAAATCACAAGTAATATGAAAAAGTATAGTAATGTTTACAAGTGATTGACCACTTTATTATAATAATAGAATAGCCAAGGCCTTTAAGAAAAAAAAGGAGATGGCCAGTTTAAAAATAGAAAAAGACTGACGGAATTTAAAAATTCTTAAATTTCTTTTGAATAATTTTCTATTTCTATTTTTTCTTTCTCTCTTGTACTTCTTTTCTTTTTTTTTTTTTTTTTTTTTTTTTAAAAAAAAAAGTATTAATTAATATATAGAAAGCTACGCAAAATTATTTTTTAAATTAATATTTATTACGAGTTTTTCATAATAATCTTGTTCTACTTTGTTTCAATTTATATTCTTTTTCCTTCATTTTTTAAAAATAAAAAATAACCCAAAAACAGAACAATAAGAATAAATGACAACAAGTGTGGACTCAACTATACCGCACTTTTTTGAGGCTTTTTGTGTAATAATAATAAAGAGAACATTAATAAAAATAAATAAATACGTTTATTAATTGATAGTATCCATTATTATTATTATTATTATTTATTGATTATTAGGATAACGATTATAATGGTATTCAAGTAATCGATCAAAGAATTCAAAACGCTAAATCAACTAGTGAAGAAATTAAAAAACTATATGAAATAAGGTACTTTATATGATAATACACCTTTGTAGAGAGAAAAAAAGTAAAGAGTATATATATATATATATGTAAGATGGTTATCAATCTAATAAAGTCTTACAATAGGGCACAAATAGAAGGTGATTATGGTGATCGTTTATTAAAGTTATCTCAATTAATAGTTGGTAAAGATGAAGATGGTTCTTTGGCTGAATCTTTATCCCATATTCCAAGTGCTTTAGAAACAACCGCTCGTGCTCATATTGACTTGGGTCAACAACTTCAACACCACTTACAGTCCCCTTTAGACAATTTCATTAACGAACAATATGAGTTATATACTTCGGTAAAGTATAAATATCAATAGTAATAATAATGGGAGAATGAAAAGTAATATAGTTTTGATACTATATATACTTACTTTATTTTTTTCCTCTTTATTATTTATTTATCGACAAATAGAAACAACAACGTATTAATGAAATCATAAAATCAAGAAAAGAGTCCTATGATAATTTATTGCGAGTAAGTTGAATAAAACTGCTTTTAAAAAAATATATAATTATAAAACAATAATAGAGCGATGGTAATGATCATGAATTTATTTTATTCATTCACTCGTTTGTTTTATTAAAATACATTATTAGACAAAAGGAGCCTATACTAGTGAATGTTCTAAACTCAATGAAATTAATAAATATTTGACTGAATATAAACCTTCCCCAGATGAATTAAAACAAGTAAGAATAAAAAGTTAAAAAGGAAGAATAGGCAATAGTTGATATATCTTGTTATTTATCATATGTGCACCTATATCTTTCTATTTATAAATAGGCAGATAAGGATAGGCAAGCATGTTTAAAAAATATTGAAGTTCAAGAAAAAGAATATAAATTAGCTATCGATTCGTACAATGAAATAACAAAATCATGGTTGGATGAATGGAAATTAGCATGCGATATTTATCAACAAATGGAAGAAAAAAGAATTCGCTTTGTCCGTAGTAGCTTATGGGCGTAAGTATCATTATTATTTTAGTTTACTTTGCTTTTACCTCTTTTTAAAAAAGATATTTATATATTTATACCTATGTTTTTTTTTTTTTAAAAAAAAAAAAAGGTTTGCCAATATGATGTCTAGTGTATATATTGTGGATGATCAATGCTGTGAACGCATACGTACTGCACTTGAATTGACTGATGTAGATAAAGATATTCATGCTTTTGTGAAAAATAATGCAACTTGCCAATCCATTCCAAGTAAGTTTTTTTTTTTAAAAAAAAAAAGTTTTACTTTTAAAACACATGATCTAATGGTGAACTTCTTTGTTTACTTTATTGTGCAACATAGCTTATATTGTATTTGAAGATGCCATGCCTAAATTTGTCCCAGAACTTGTAATGGGTACTGTAAATAACTTAGAAAATGATGACACTCGTTCTATTAGCAATAAATCCATTAATATAAATCAAAAATCTTTACCTCCTGCACCTATAATGAATATAAATGAACAACAGCAAGATAAAAGTAACGGTGTACAATATCATGATCAAGCTGAAAATAATAATGATCACTCAATAGTAACTCAAGAACCTATTAAGTCATCACATGAATCTACTTCTCAAGATCAACAATTCTCTGATGCAACTTCTTTTGCTCTTAAAGCTGTGGAAACTATGTTTGCCGAAAATGAGCTTTTAAATAACTCCAATACCTCATCTAATTTAACAGAACATAAATTACCACCAGAACAAATACCTTCCAACCAACAAGAACAACAAGAACAACAACAACAACGCAGTATTTATTTTCATAATAGGGCTTCATCCAGCGTTTCTTCAAACTCTATTACCCCTGCATCAGCAAGCCAAAGTTCAAAACCAACCAGTTTAGAACAACGTAGATTTAAACCTATACCTAATCCAGCATTTCAAAATCAAGAATCAGCCTCTATTCATTCTAAAAGTAGTAACAATGGAAGTATACAACAACAACAACAACAACAACAGCAGCAGCAGCAACAACAACAACAGCTTACTTCAACCAGTAATGATAATGTAGCAGAACCCACCACAGAATCAGTAGTATCCGCTGCTATGGTACCAACACTTTCTTCACCTGAACATGTGGATAATAGCAATAACAACCAAATTAAAAATAATACTATTAAAAAGGATGATGGTGATAATGTGAAAGAAAAGGTTGATGATAAAAAAAATACCAAAGAAGATATCTTGCTTAGTGATGATGATGAATCTGAAGATGGTCATAATGTGCCAGTTCGACCTCCTCCAAAAGACGAAAAATGGGTTATTTCTTCTATTAGAAGGCCACAAATGGTTCCTGTACGCACACAAAATGCACGCATGTATAATGGTAGTATTAATCATCGTTCTAGCACAGTTCAAACAAAAGATAATCATATCCCATTGGAACAACAGCAATCATCGAACCCTCCTACTCTAAATAATAATAGTGATCAGCATTCTTCTGATACAAGTAGCGTTGGAAAATTAAATCGTCCTCATCCACCTTTAAAAATTGAAATTCCAGGAACAAAAGAAGCAGCTCAAGAAGCAATTGCGGCTGGCCGTGCTCATACACAACATCAACAATCACATCATCATCATCAACAGCAATCACAATATCAACAACAACAACAACCTATTCAAAATGATACTATAGGTATTCGCCCTCCTCCATGGGATGGTTTATCTAACCAACCTAATGGACCACCATCACAATATAGTTCTTTTGAAGCTTCATCATCACCACAATATAATCAACGTTATTCTCAACAACCACCACCACAACAATACCAACAACAACAACAACAGGGATTACAAAGATATGGTAGTGTATCTGGACCTAGAGTAGCACCTGAAAAAATGATTGGCAACATGGAAAATGATGGTAGTCATGGAAAAGGTGGCAACAATAAAAATGGATTAGAATTTGGTAAATTTATGAAAGGTGTATTGAAATCCAATGACGGAAGACCTTTATCTAATGATGTCACCAATACTTTACAAGAAAATAATAAAAAGGAAAAAGGTGGAGGTCGATTCTCATTAGGTATATTTAGTAATAAGAAAGAAAAAGAAAAACGATCAGGAAAAGAAGGAGGACGTGATTCAACATTAGGGCAACGACCAACTCAAGGTGGTGATGTATTTATCAGTGGGCCTCCTGGTGGTGTAGGACCTATTCAAATGGATAACGGTGTAAACCATTATAGTAATACTAGTAATAGTAATTCATATGCTGAAACAAAAGTAATACCAACAATTCCAGTGAATCAACCACAATCACAACAAAATTATAATTTACCATCATCTAATTTTCAATCTCCTTCACCTAAAGAAAGTGTACCTACATCTGGATTTAATGATGACCCTAAACAACTATCTGATGGTACCCCTATTTTACATTATGCTAGGGCTGTATGGTCATTTACTGCAACGGTAAATCTCTTTTTATTTTATTTTTTAAAAAAAGCATCATATAATAATATATCTAATCATTAATATATATATATATTGTTTTTACTAGATACCTTCTGAAATGTCATTTAATGCTGGTGATAGAGTAGCTGTTGTGAAAAAACAATCCGATGGTTGGTGGGATGCTGAATTACAAGGACCAAATCCTATTAGAGGATTAGTACCTGGTAAATATACATATACTTTAAATATATTTATATTTTAATAATACTAATAAATAAATTTATTTTATTTTATTATATCATAGGTAATTATATGGAGGTTGAACCATAGTTTATCAATTTAATATTCTTTACTATTTTTTATCATTATTTATTACATTTATAATTACTATTCTTATTATCACACTTATTACATTATTATATGATTACACTTTTTTTTTCTTTTTCACTTTTTTTTGCTCTTAGTTGTAAGGATTAATTTATATAAATATAAAAAATAAATATATATATATATATTCTTTACGAATCCATTTGATTTATTGTTTTTTATCTTTTTAATTTAATACTATGTCTACCCAACAATTATGAACTGCTTTTAAAACTCCATTTTTTATAAAAAATTTTGCGGTGAATTTTTTTTTGTTCTCTTTTTTTCTGTTTATATTTTTTAAAAAAAAGTTGTCAGTAATGAAGATATTTTCCATTTTATTTTTATCAACTTTTATTCTTGCATGCTATTCTCAAGTAGTAAAAGTGACAGATACTAATTTCGATCAAGTAGTCAAAAAATCCGACGAATGGGTTTTAGAATTGTAAATCAATATTACATATATATATATATATATATATATATATATATATATATATAATGAATATAATAAATATAATAAAAAGTCTAACTTATTTTTTTGTCTTTTTATTCTTGTTCCTCTCTTCTTTATTATTATTATTATTAAATAGTTATGCTGACTGGTGTGGTTATTGTCAACATTTCAATCCTAAATATAAAGAAGCCGAAAAAAAGGCTAAATCCACTATTTATAATACGATTTTCTTTGGGCAAGTGAATATTGATGAAAATCCTGCTTTAGCTGCCCGTTTCTTTGTTTCAAGATTACCTTCCATATATCATATCAAGGATCACCAAGTACGTAGTTTATCACCACTTCCTCGTACTTCGGATCAGTTAGTCTCTTTTTTGGAAAATAAAGAATGGGAATCTGCTCAGCCTATTGGCTATTGGCGATCTCCTTTTGGCATCTTGTAAGAAAGGCAAAGAATTACATATTTATTATTACTATTTCATCATACTAATTTATATTTAATTATTTATTTATTTTTTAAAAAAAAAGTGGTATCATGGTAGGCTATACAGGTTTAGCAGTTAAAAAAATCTCAACAATTTCTCCATGGTTAGCTGTTGGTTTATTATCTGGGCTATTTGTATGTTCCTTTGGTTTAACTTTTTATTTTACTCGTAAACCATCAACTACAGCGCCTATTCCTGAAAATGAACCAAGCGTTCCTGCAAATCAAGCTGCTGGTTATTCAACATCTTCTAAAACATCCTCACCATCCGTAAAGAAAAGATTAAGTAAACGAATCGATTAAAATGGATGATGTATGAATAATATATAGAGTATGTATAGATTATATAGGGAATTATTATTTCTTTAGAAATGAAATCACTATTTAGTAATCATTGAAAAAAAAAGATCAATTATATATAGTATAAACCCAATAATAATAATAATAATAATAATAATAATAATAATAATAATAAAAGCTGAATTTATTTCTATCTCTACTTTATTTGATCGATTATATATGTACATATATATATATATATATTTAATTTAATAATATAAAAAAGAAGAAATCAATTATATGATAGCCAAAAACAATTAAATAAATCTATACGTTACGATCAGCTTTTTTTTTGCTGTCCTAAAAAAAAATTGCAGGAAATTTCAACCAACAATAGTAACCAAATTCCGGGCGGCGTTTTAAAAAACAAGTTTAATCCAATATGTCCTCTCACTTGAATTATTTTTTCCTCCTCTTTTCTAATAGCATCCTATTACCTCGTAAGTTATTATATACATTAATAAAAAACGATAACGATACTTATATACATATATACGATAACATATTACATAAATATATGGATTGGATTCAAAACAATATGGATGGATGAATGGATGGACGATATAAAATGTATATATAAAAAAGGATGGATATTTTTTTTAAAGAAAAAAATTCTTTTCTGTGTATGGATTACAATGTAATATAATTCAAACGTATGGTGATATTGATATATATATATACATATACATTTATAATATTAATAGGGATTCTTAGCTCCAATAGTTTAACATGAAGGTATATATTTTATGGAAATAATATATATAACAAAAGAAAAAAAATCAAACTTCAAATATAAATATATTTATATTTGAGTAATATATATATATATATATATATCATGGATTTTTTTTTGGATGTTCATATATAAATACAATAGAAAATATAATGGAAATAGATAAATAGTAAATAAGGAAACTAATCAATATTTATATTTATATTTCTATATACATATATAATTTTAAAAAATTATAGGATATCTACCAAGACGACGAACTCATCATTCCCCAAGGTGTTAAAGTTAGCATCAAAGCTCGTGATATCACTGTTACTGGACCCCGTGGTACTTTAAAGAAGAACTTACGTCACTTAAACATTGAAATCAAGTTTGCTACCAAGGATAAGCTTAAGTTTGTTGTTTACCATGGTGGTCGTAAACATATTGCTTGTATCCGTACCGTCCGTTCTCTTGTTAACAACATGATCACTGGTGTCACCAAAGGTTTCCAATACAAGATGCGTTACGTTTATGCCCATTTTCCTATCAATGTAATTATCAATGATGGTGGTAAGAGCGTTGAAATCCGTAACTTCTTGGGTCAAAAGGTTGTTTTCCGTGTCGCTATGCGTGAAGGTGTCCATGTTGAAGCCTCTACTGCTCAAAAGGATGAATTGATCTTAACTGGTAATGATTTGGAAGCTGTCTCTCAATGTGCTGCTGATATTCAACAATCTTGTTTAGTCAAGAACAAGGATATTCGTAAGTTCTTGGACGGTATCTACGTTTCTGAACGTAATGTCCTTGAAGTTGATGCTTAAATTTTTTGATTCAAAATAATAATAAAGCATTTTTTTATGTAATCTCCTTCAACCAACTTTTTTTTTCTTTTTATAAAAAAAATAAAAAAATAAATTATGATAATACAAAATTAGATCATATGTGTGTTTATTTGACTTTGATTTTTTATTTATTTAATTATTCTGATTGTATATTTGCATATATTTTTGGTTGACATATATAGAAAATGACTGTGTGGAGATAAAAAGCTTAATTATAATAATTACTATATAAAAAAATAAAAGGGAATAAAAATAATAATGATCTTGATCCAAAATTTTATATATTCATATCAATAAACTAATCTATTCATCATCTGCTGGGTAGCCATCATCAACTATAAATAGTAATATATGTTTTTTTTTAAAAAAAAAAAAAATAGGTGAGAATTCCATTCATTTTATTTTATTTTTTATATATTCCATTTATTATTATATGATTGAGTATACATACTTTTACGTCTGAACATGGTGATTTCTTGTTGTTTAAAGTAGCGACGATTTTCTTCGTCAATTAATACCAAATTCAAATAATATCTAGTCGAGAATTTCTTGTTTACATCTATCAATATAAATTATAGATATATGCATTAATATGTTTACCAAAATATTAATTATACGTATATAAAGTATATATGTATTATAATTTACCTCTAAATGTGGGTGCCAATTCAAATCCTCCCAAGAATAAACGAATAGGAATGGTTTCACCTATAAAATAAAATAATAGATATTTAATATTTTAATTTTATTTATATATTGATATTCTTTTTATTTATTTTTTACCTCTAACTGGGGCACCATCCATGATTTCAAATCTTGTTACGGTTTCACTTTCATTATACACATTTGGCACTAATATAATATGACAATTTAAAAAAATCATCAATATCACTTTCCTTAACAAGATTTAGTTTATAAATATGTTTATATATTTATAAACTTACAAGCACCAGTGGTTTCTCTACGGATGATGGATAATTCCATTGTCTTAATCTTGATACGTACCAATAAAAAGTAAATCTTTCCAACAATCACATCCTTTAAATAATACCTATATTGATTATCATAAAAATAAAATAAAAATAAATACACCTAATATAATCCTTTTTTTCTTATTGCTAATAATATTAATAATGATATTATTCTTACTTTGACTTGTTGTATTCAAATTCAATATGTAAACAATCTTCAATTCCTACTTCCATTTTAATTGAATTACTGACTTCAGTTGGCATACGGTATGAATACACCCAGATATCCTTTTCTCTAATTAAATCAGCCATACGTCGAGCAACTGTAACTCTAACATAATATCTATAATAATATAATATATAATTAAGTATATATAATATTAATATATATATTTATCTATTTGCCTGTTTCACTTTTCTTTTTTTCTTTTTTCAAATAAAAAAAGTATACTTTACCTTAATTTAACGTTGATACCATTATAACATTCATATTGTTTTTCTACATTTTTAAATTCAAAATCAAAAGAAGCACTTTGGCGTAATTCACCTGGTGCAGCTAGTTCTTGAGAGAGTGTAAGAAATTCATGCGTTTTACCACGATCATAAAACAATTCTAATTAATAACAATAATAAAAACAAAAATAATAAATATTAATAAATATTATCTTTGATTATGAAAATATGTATTTATAATAAACTAGGATTGATGTATATATTTATTAAATACATATATTTGTCTCATATCATTATTTTTTCTATTCTTTTTTACCTATGCTGCCAACAAATTCAACCTTGATACCATTGTGTTCAAATCGTTTACCATCTTTTACTTTTATAGTTGCCTACATTAATATTTTATAGAATATAAATAAAGGAAAAAAGTTAATGCCATATTTTTTTTTTTCTTTTCCAAGTTACATGAAGTATAATATTTATATATATATATATGAATATGATGATGCTTGGCGGTATTTTTTTCATTATTTTCTAAACAAAAGCGAGGTATTTCTTCATTTTAGTATACAAGTACCTTTCCACTAACTGATTCACCATCAAGGTATACGGGTAAACTTTCTTTTTGATCTTTATCTACTTTCACTTCTATGTGTTTACGTTCATTCTCTCTAGTTAATTCGACTTGAATATCGACAGGTGTAGAGAGACCGAAAAGGCTCTATTGGCAATGAAGATAAATAATAATAAGAGGGAAAAAATAAAATAAATAAGAAAAATATATTAATATAAATTAATTATAATTAAATAAAAGTATACGTGTTTATTTAAATTTCAACACTTACTGCCATAGACATTTTTGTATAAAAATTTAATATTTGTTAAAAAAAGAAAAAAAAATAGTAAGTGAAAGAGAAAAAAAATTGGCCTTCGAAAAAAAAAAAGGTATAAGAATTAATTTAAATACCGACTTTTTTTTTTGTTGCTAAAATTAATAATTTTATTTTTGATCATCTTTTTCTTTTTGATATAAATATATGTGTATTTCATCTTCATATTTTTTATTAAAACATTTTATTAATTTATTCCTGATATTTATCACCATTAGATATTTCAATTTCTTAATATTAAAAGGATTTTACTATATACATATTTTGAGAATTTTTTCTTTTGGTACCACAAAAGGGAGCCCATACGTTGTAAGTCTCATGTATTAAAAGTATCGTTTACTATGGCTATTTTTTTAAAAAGAAACTTAATATAGCAGCTGAATTATGAGATATAATTAGTATAATATTAATCTTTTTTAAACCGTCATTAAAGTCGAAAAGTGTAGAGGAGCTGCATACACATTATATTACACAACTTTCGTTTTGTTCTTTATTTTTTTTTTTTTACATTTTTATCTATATTTATAGCCAACTATAAGTTAAAGCTTGATTTTAAAGCATTATGTTTTATTTTAATAAAAAAAAATTTGAATGTGATGAGATAAAAAAAAAAAGTAATAACAATGTAAAATTTAACTTACATGACATAATATGACACCATTAAAACTCATTACATCCAATAAAATCACTATCTAATACGAAATTGTAAGTACTAAGGTCAGATAGGATATTCTATTGTCAAGGAATTAAGTAGTAATTATAAAAATAAAAGAAAAGAAATCACATTGAATAATAATAACTTATCATTATAAATAAAAATAAACCAATACCTAGACTATAAAATACCAGAATAATAATAAAAACCAAAATAAGGATAACAAAAGACTGACCAAATCAAAAATGGCTAATCAAAAATTAATTAAGACTAGTCAGGAAGTGAAAAATACTAATCGAAAGCCAAAAAGGTTAAACAGGTATTATTAATGGCCATTACTAGAATTAAAAGATGAATTAGAAAATAAAAAAAAGATCATAGGTAGAAGTAAAAGACTAACAAAAAAGTAATAAAGGTTATCACTAGAAATAAATAGTAAAATACCAGCACCAGTAATTATAAAGGGTAACTAAAAGGAATCATATATGATTAATATCAGTAATTAACAAAGGCAATCTCTAGTGAGATATCATAAATGAATATTTAAGCTTGAATATGTACCTTTAAATAAATCAATAAATATACATGATCATTTATAAAAATGATCCTATACTCAATGAAAAAGCAAGTAAACGATCTATTAAATGACTATTTTATGAATATAAACATGAATATATAAAAAAAAATTGACCAATCTTTTTTAGGTACCAAATCTCGATGCATAAAATCAATAGGTTAAGATATTTATATTTATATGGGATGAAACACAGAGATATTTTTTTAGCATATAAATAGTTATTATTTAATTTTTTTTAATTTTTATTAATGCTTGATTATACTGTATATATATAAGATCGACTTTTTTTAAAAATATTGACCTTTTTTTTTTTTTTTCAAAAATGATATGAAGTGGATAAATAAAATATGCTAATAAAAATAAAAATAAAAGAATGGGAAACAATTTTTTAAAAAAAAAAATAAAAATTATAAAATAATATTAAGAGTATATTTAAAAATAATATATATATATTTGTATATAAAACGTATAAATAAATAGTATGCGAAGAGGGAGAGAGAGAGAGAGAAAATACTACTTATCATACTTATTTTTTAAGGCTAGGATGTATAATGAAATCATCCAAAGCTTTACCACCAGGAACCATAGGGAATAAGTGTTCTTTTTTACAGCAGACAGCATCCATCAAGACGGGACCATCATGTTCTAAAAATTCCTTCATTTTTGCAGGAAGTTCTGAAGCATTAGTGACACGAATAGCTTTTACACCCATAGCTTCAGATAATTTACAAAAATCAGGGTTTTTCATAACAGTACCGGAATAACGATTTTTGTAGAATAAATCTTGCCATTGTTTTACCATACCTTGGAATGAATTATTTAATAACAAGACTTTAACACCAATGTTAAATTCAGCAGCAGTAGCTAATTCCATAGCTGTCATAGAGAAGGAAGCATCACCGTCAATATCAATAACGATGTGATCTGGTTTAGCTACTTTAGCACCAATAGCACTAGGTAATCCATAACCCATTGTACCTAATCCACCTGATGTAACAAAAGTACGAGGATGACGCCATCTATAATATTGAGCAGTCCACATTTGATGTTGACCTACACCTGTAGTGATAATAACCTTATCCTTAATATTTTCAGTTTGTTTATTTAATTCTTCAATAAATTGTTGTGGTTTTAATTTTTGTCCATCAGTTGTTACAGGTTCATAGTAAAAGGGGTATTTCTTTTTCCAATCGTAAATCTTACTAAACCATTCTTTACGTTCTGAGGATTGAATATAAGGTAATAATTTTTGTACATTTTCTGTCACATCACCTTCAATAGCTTGAGTTGCATCAACAACTTTATTAATATTTTTAGGCATGATTTCAAAATGGAGGATACCACCACGACCTTCTTTAGCGGCTTTCACAGCTTCGGGAGCAAATTTTTTAACATCACCAGTGACACGATCATCAAAACGAGCACCAAGAGCTATGATTAAATCAGCATTTTGCATTGCTAAATTAGCATAACAAGAACCATGCATACCAAGCATATGAAGTGATTTAGGATCTTCTTCATCAAATGCACCAAGACCACATAAAGTAGTTGTGACAGGGATATTACCTTGTTGAGCTAATTTAGATAAATAAACATGACCTTCAGGGTGGCCAAGCACACCATGACCAGCATAAATTACAGGACGTTTGGCTTGATTGATTAATTCAGCAGCACGTTTGATGACAGCAGAAGGCTTATAAACACCTTCTTCAGCAAAGGCACCTACAGCAGTATTTGGGATAGCGGTAGGGCGGGCAGGGATCATGGCATTGACAGGAATAGGGCGGCGTAATACACCAGCAGTGACATCTTTAGGTAAATCTACCAAGACAGGACCAGGGCGGCCAGAGGTAGCAATTGTGAATGCTTCATTAATACGACGTGGTAATTCATTAATATTTTTCACCATGACATTCCATTTTGTACACCCACGAGAAATACCAATGACATCAGCTTCTTGGAAAGCATCACTACCAATGGCTGTTGTAGGGACTTGACCAGTGAAAACAACAAGTGGTACACCATCAGCAAGCGCATCAGCCATTGCTGTTACAACATTGGTAGCACCAGGACCAGATGTTACCAACACAACACCAGGTTTGCCTGTAACTCTAGCGTATCCTTCTGCCATATGGCCAGCACCTTGTTCATGACGAGGTAAAATAAAATCAAAATATTTGGATTCATAAATAGCATCAAAGACTGGTAAAATGGCTCCACCTGGGTAACCAAAGATATGTTTGACACCATGTTGTAACATTAATTCATGAAATATTTCTCCTCCAGATTTACCAACAAATGAATTATCCATCTGAGGTGCCATAATCTTCTTATAATGTGGTTGTACTTTCTTTGAAGGTATATCTGCTACGTGTCCATTATTATTATTACTATGATCATTGTAAGATAGATAAATATGTATTAAGAAAAAAAAAAAAGATTGGTAGTATAAGTAAATATTCATTTTTATTGCTATAACTATTATCAGCATCATATTATTATCCTATTGCTCTCTTTATTTTTTTATTATCCTATTATTATTTTTTTATCCCCTTATTATATTTATAGTAAACTTCTATATGTATAACCCATATCATTTTTATTTGTCATCCTCTTTAACCATTTTTATTTTTATTATTATTATTATTATTATAAAAAAATAAATATGAAAATAAAATATATATCTTACCTAGTGGCAGTTGCTACAGCACTTTTAGATTTTTGTGTGGTATGAATTGCACGAGCAGCAATAGGGCGTAAGAGATGAGATTTATTTGAAAACCTTGATTGTGAAGATCTTAAAGCTGAAGTGATCATGATATATATATATTAGTTTGTTTAAATAGATTAAATATAAAAAAAAACTAAACAAAATAAAAAAGTGAGAGAGAAAAAAGGAAAGAAAGAAAAAAAAAAAAAAGAGAGAAAAAGGAAAGAGAGATGATAATTTTTTTTATCTTTTCCAATTGAACCCCGCGGGGTTCAAAAATTGATCCAAAAAAGGGATGTGTGAGTCAAAGTAGATCAAAGTGAAATTCTACCATTTATTATAAAAAATAGCTTATACAAATATTTATGTATTAATTTATTTTATTTTATTTAAATAGTATATAATAAATAATAAATAATAATAAAATACCAAATAGTTATTTTTCGATTTTTAGTTTTATATTACCATTTTTTTTGTTGTATCCAAGATATTATTATTTCACATGTAGACTACTTGGAGTGAGTTTATTTGGATGTTACATGAGTCACGTCAAATAAGAAATCAGGATTTTTTCGGTGATAAGATAAAACTCCATGACTTAACCAAGTTCATTTATTGGCTATGCAAGAATGGCTCATTGGTATGATCATCCAATGAAATTCTTTTTTATTTTAAATACAGCTACACTCCTGCTTTATATATATAGATAGTATTAACTTGATCAATGCAAATAATAATAGTAATAACTAATTATAATAATAATCATATATATTTTATATATATGTATATATATAAACAATAAAGTGAGTACGATAAATAAATAGATTAAAATATTCTTTAAAAATAATAATAAAAAGTACAGAAATATAAATTAAAATCATAACCAAAAGATTTTTAACATATTTTTTATTTGATAAACATTTTTATATATAAAATATATAGAATATTATTACATAAAAAGAGAGGGAAGCAATGTAAAGCTAAATAACGCCATATAAAAAAAAAGATCTACGGAGTTTAAAAATGATCAATTTTATTTTTTTGCTTATATTTTTTTCTCACCCTAATTTTTTTCTTCTCTTTCTTTCTCTTTTTTTTTAATTTTTTTGATAAATAAATTAATATATCAAGATGTCAACTAAAACTGTAACTATTGTATGTTTACCTGGTGATGGTGTTGGTCCCGAAGTGGTTGGCGAAGCTGTAAAGATTCTTAAAGTTATTTCTAGTTTACGTTCTCAAGCCCTTAATGTAGAATTCAAGTTTGTAGATGAACTTATTGGTTTAGCAGCTCTTGAAAAGACAGGTAAAAATAAAAAAAATAAAAAAATAAACTGGTTTTACGTGTATATTTTTGATTGTGATTTTTGAAAGAAAATAAATAATAATAATGAAAAGGGAAAAGAAAAAAGAAGAATAAAAAATAAAAGCAAGAAAAAAATAAAAAATACAAGGAAGAGAGTACACGAAACGTCAAACTATCCTTAACTTTTTATTAATTTTTTCCTTTTTCTATTTCTCTTATATGTTTATTAACCAATAGGTGAACCTTTACCTGACTCTGCTTTAGAAGCTTGTAAGAACGCCGATGCTATTTTACTTGGCGCCGTTGGAGGTCTTCCTAATGCTCAAATTGGAACTGGCCCACGACCTGAACAAGGTTTATTAAAATTACGTAAATCTTTGGATTTATATGCCAATCTTCGCCCTGTCACTTTTGCCTCCGAAAGTCTTTTACCTTTATCACCATTAAAGGATCATGTTGTAAAAGGAACAGAATTCGTATTTGTACGTGAATTAGTAGGAGGTATTTATTTTGGAGAACGTCAAGAAGCTAATGCTGAAGGAAAAGCTTATGATACATTACCTTATTCTCGTGAAGAAATTCAACGTGTCACTCGTCTTGCTGCTCTTTTAGCTCGTAAACAACAACCTGTTGGTCAAATTCACTCCATTGATAAAGCTAATGTCTTGGCTACTTCTCGTTTATGGCGTACTACTGTAACAGAAACTTTACAACAAGAATTTCCTGATATTACCTTTGACCATCATTTAGTAGACTCAGCTGCTATGGCCATGGTTCAAAATCCCAAAAAATTAAATGGTGTAGTCTTAACAGAAAACATGTTTGGTGATATTCTTTCAGATGAAGCTTCAGTTATTGTTGGTTCCTTAGGGCTTTTACCTTCTGCTTCTTTAAATGGATTACCTGATGGTAAGAGTAAGTGTGTTGGGTTATATGAACCTATTCACGGATCTGCTCCTGATATTGCTGGTCAAAATGTTGCCAACCCTATTGCTACCATTTTGAGTGCTGCTTTGTTATTACGTTATTCTCTTGGTTTTGAAGCTGAAGCTCAAGCTATTGAACAAGCCGTACGTCAAACTTTAGATGCCAAGATCCTTACTCGTGATCTTCATGGTTCTAACTCTACTACTGAAGTTGGTGATAAGGTTGCTGAAGTTTTACGTGGACTTTTAGAAAAATTATAGATTGTTTTTTGAGTATATATAAATATATATAAATTTTCTATTTTTATTTTGTAATATAGTGTTTATTTTTTATTTTTATTTTTTAAAAAGAAATAAAATAAAAAAAAAAAAATAGTAATAGTAATAAAAAAGAATTTATTTTATTTTATTTAAAAAAGATTAAATGAACATGAATGGATGTACAAAGCAGTAAAAAAAAAAAAAAAAAGAGTGGGAGTAAGGAAAATCAGCCTTATTAATGAGTATTTATTTTTTGTAAGTGTATTAATAATATTTCTTTATCTATATAAAATTTTGGCAAGAATGAATTATTTTATTTAAAAAATAAAATAGGATGAAACAATTAAAATAAAGGTGGTAAAATAAATAGATGTATATTACTAAAATCAATTCTATAATCAATGTGCTCATTTTTTTTTATATATATACAAACTGTATTAATAATATTCATCTGCTTTACTTTTTCCTTTGTTTATGAATAAGAGAGTGGGGGTATTCTTTTTTTTGTTACTTTTATTTTTACCATTTCCTTTCTAATTTATATAAATAAAGACTTTGACGAGAATAATTGACTCTATCTGGATCCTCTATCACATCTATAATGTTGAATTTCTTTTTTAATAATTGAAAGAATCTCTTATCAGCCTTTCTTCTTTTACGATAACTTAAATAAATTTGTACATCGTGATTATTATCTGTCAAAGTCATCAAAGTATCTACAAGTGGCTGAAAAGCAATTTCCAAATAAACACAGTCTGATGCAAGAACAATATCTACTTTTAAATCATTTGGTTCACCCCTATAAATATATAAAGAAAAGAAAAAAGGTAAGAATGATGATGACCATGTATTCATATTTTATTTCATTATTCTTCTTTTTTATTATTATGATTATTTTCTTATTTTATTTTATATTTTACTCAACCAACTAGCTTATTCAGCTACATCTTTTATTTCCGACCTTTTTTTTATTTTATTTTCTATTTAATCATATCAACCCTTCTTTTTGTTTTATATTCTTTTATTTCACTACTCTTGTTTTTTTTATTACTTCCAATTCCTTCTTTTATACTATTATTATATATTTACCAGTTTAAAACAGAAGCACCCACTTTATGATCCAATTCATTTAATTTAATATTTTCTTCAAGTAAACCAATTAAAGGTATTTGGTCAGTTAATTCCATATGAGATAGCTGAGGACAAGCCTTTGCGATAGCTAAACCAACCAAACCAGTTCCACTACCTAAATCCAAAACAGTCTTGTCTTTTAAAAAAGAAGAACAAGTTTGTTTTTCTTTCCATAAAATATAATTGATCATAACATAAGCAGCTTCCCAAGTCTTTCCGCCACAACCATGAATAACATCTTGTAATAGTTTTATTTCATGTTCCCCAAACGTTTCAGTACTAATATGTCTTTCCACTTGAGTAGTAGATTTCTTTTTCTTTTTTTCAACTTGATCATCACCATCGTCTTCACTACTACTATTACTAAAATAATCAGGCATGTCTTTGTCAGAATTATACCCTTCCAATCGTAAAGTTACATTAATACATTCTTCTTGCTTTAATTCACATTCAGACATGTTTATATTGTTATATTGGATACGTGCGTTTTTAAAAAGAAAAAATAAAAACGAAGAAAAAAAAGAGAAAGAGAGAGAAAGAAAAAATAAAAAATAAAAAAAATTTTGGAGACGCGATAAATATTATTATTAAATTTCCTTTTTTAAAAAAAAAAATTCTTATTGGTAGATAAATAGATTAACCTCTTTGACATAAACTTTGTTTGAAAGAAAGCAGTAGCAAACCAAATATGATCACTTTTGTTACACAATCCTTTTATATACTTATATACCCACTCCTATTTTTTTCTTTTATTAGGGGCAAGTGCACAAACCATTTTACCCTATAACTTGTATGTAAATTTAAAAATAAAAAGATATCTTTTTTTATATATTTATAATATTAATAATAATAAAAGAGCATAATGATACATATAAAAATATAAAATATATGAAATATATGAAAAATATAAAAAATATAAAAATTTAAATAGAGTATAAAAATTATAGAAAATATAAAAAATATAAAAATTATAGAAAATATAAAAATTATAGAAAATATTAAAATATAAAAAATATAAAAAATAAATATAAAATAAAAATTAGCATATATAAAACATATAAAAATACTACGTAGTATTATAAAAATTTTGGAGCATATATAAATATATATATATATATATATATATATGTATACATATATTCTGATAGCCTACATCAATAAATACCAATAATAAAAATAAAAATAAAAATAAAAATAATTAAAAGGAAATATATATATATATATAAAGTACTACAAAAAGGGATAGTATTTTTTTTAAGAATAATATTTTTTTTTAAGAATAAAATAATAATAATAATATAATATATATAATAGGGGAAAAAAAAAAAAGAAAATAATAAAATAATAAAAAAGAATGTATATGTATATATATGTATATATGAAGATTAATTATAATGTAATGAGAAGAATACATATATATATATATATATATTAATCTGCTAATTGGAAACGAGACCTATTATGAATAGGAATACAGCATAACCAGGAATATTTTGGTTCCATAGAATTCGATTCACTAGAGGTTGATATCATATGTTGAGAAGAGGATGAATTGACATTTGATGATATAGGTGGAGGGGAATCAGGATTAGGTCGAGGTTTTGGATTACTTGGTCGAGGTCTTCGAAAAGTGATTCGTTTGTCCATTGTTGTTGATATATTTTTTAAAATAAAGGTAACGATGGTTTTAAAAAAAATATAAAAAAAAGGGCTGATATATATATATTTATATATTTATTATTGATTGGTTGATTGATTCGTTGCTACGTATTTGATTTATGTTTTCGATCGATTATTCTGTTACTTTTTTTTAAAAATTTGCTGTCAATTATATTTTTTTTAAACTTTCTGATTTTTCGGATTATTTATGAGTGGGAGATTTTCAAACGTTTTCAATCTGTCATGTATAAAATTTTAAAAGGAAACGATCAGCAAAATATATATATATATATGTATTTTATGTTATTTACTACCATTGAACCCTTACCATGAAACAATGCAATTTAAAAAAAAAAAATAGAAAAAAAAGCCAGGAGTATTAAAAAAAATCGAAAGGTGGATAAATTAATATACTTGTTGATCACTTTGTTATTTTTTTCTAAAGTATTTTTTTTTTTTTTGTTCTTTTTATTTTATTATGTAGTAACTAGATAGAATTAGATTTTCAAAAAAATATAAAAAAAATAAAAAAAGACGTTTTTATAATAAAATTGTACTACAGTGCTTAAAAAGTAGGGAAATAGGAAAAAGAAAGGATATAAACTCTAGTTTTTCATCTTTTTTTATTTTTATTTTATTTATTTTATTTTATTGTTAAGAAACTAGGGGTAAAAAAAAAAAATGGAATACTCACGCTCTTTTCTTTTCGCTCGCCCACTTTCCACATACACTTAATTTTTTTAAAAGTCAAGGCTTTTACGGAAGTTTTGCGCAAGATTCTGGGATTAAAATAAAATAAAAATACATCTTTTTTATAAAATGCAATGCATTTATTTAATTTGTGGGGGGGATATATATAATCTCATAACAAAATTATATATATATGTATTTATAAAGGGGTAATGATCAATACTCAATATCATTTAACTTTTGTTATAATCGTCCGCGTCATATCATTATTATTAGTATTTTTATTTTTAATATTAAAAAAAAGTTCTTTATATTATATACATTTTGAATAAAATAAAGAATAAAAAAAAAAGGAGGATTGAGAAAAAAAAAGGATAATGATGAGGAGCAGAGTCTAAAAAGATTTTTTTATTGAACGATTACAAGTAAACATATATATTGCGCTATAAATCCCTTTTCATGACATTTTTTTATTTTTTACACATGTAGTTACCAAAAAAGGGTTTTGACCGAATTTTTTGTACTTTTTTTTTAAAGTTCTTCTAAATAAACAAAACTCAACTTCATTTTCTCCTAATAATATTCACGATTAGAATCATAATCCTTTCGATTCATTTCTATATTTTTTATTTATCTATTTCTATAATGTACCATCTTCTTAATAGGTATATGCTAATAAATATTATATTCATTTTTATTTAAGAATTTCTTAAAGCTTTAATCGAGAATTTCCAAAAATAATAAATAAACTAAAATAAAATAAAGTTATATATTTATACATATATATATATTTATATATATACTTATTGTATGACAATATTACTATTTTTTGTAATATCTTTTTCAACAGCTTCAATGGCTTCAGTCACTTTTCGGAAACGATGATCATCACCTATTAAATCTAATAATCCAGATCTTTCAAACATTTCTAAAGGTCTTTCACGTAATCTAACAAAATAAACTTGAATTTGACGTTGATGATAAGATTCTACAATTTCATAAAGAATTTGAACGGCACTATATAAAAACAATAATACAAATATACATACATTTTTATTATTAATTCCCCTATTTTTATTATTTTATTATTTTATTATTTTATTTTTTATTTTTTTTGTGTATCCTTTATATATATATGTTATTGTTATTGTTATTATTGCTATTATCCTACCTAGCATCAATATAAGGCATATTATCTACATCAAAAATAATATAACGAGAAGTACCTAGACGAGGACTTTCAGAAGGATGAATCGACATATCTCCAAATTGCTCCAATCTTCTTAAACGATCCTTTAATTGACCTAAAAAGAGATGAATAAAGATGAAAAGATAAAAATAAAGTTTAATAAATACTTTTATATATATATTCATTGTTTATATTTTGTTTCGTTAATCATTTTCTCTCTTGTTATATAATTTTTTACCAGTATTTGCAAAGAATAGAGGTTCTTCAACTCGAATAATCAATACATCTTCCATGTGTTCAATTTCATCAGGGTTTTCTACAATAGGTTTAAATCTACGATGGTTACCTTTGACACGACCCTATTTTATATAAAAATAAAAAAGAATAGTTTATAAATTAAATGCATGAACGAATATACATATTCATCTAAACTCTATCTCATCTTAATCTTACTATTATTACTATTATTATTTTTATTGTTATAATAATAATAACAATAATAATAATAACATATCATCACCATATTTTTTTTTTTTTTGTTAAAAAAAAAGTCTCCTTATTCTAATTGGTAAAACCCATCCTATCCTATCCTTTTTTTTTTTCATTTTCATTTCCATTTTTTCATTTTTTTTCTAGTTTTTCTTCTTTTTAATTTTAATTTACCAAAATTGAAATGCGTGGATAACTTGTTTCTTTAATTGTAAGGAGCAAAGATAAAGTCACGGCTAACAAAGTTCCAAATTCCAATGAAATGATAACAGTCGATAAAAAGGTAACCAAGAGTAATCCTAAATCTCGCCATGCATGAACTTTAAAGATAAAATGTAAATCTTCAGGCAATTCAGCCAATAATGACAAGACTGCAACAAAAATAATAGAGGAAAGAACAGCTTTTGGAAGGTAGTAAAAATATGGTAATAAGAAGAAAATAGCAAACAAAGCAAATATCCCAGTTATTAAATTTGCCATTTGGGTTTTAGCACCTGCCCGATCATTAATTTTACTACGTGCAACCTATTAAGTATATATATGTATATATAAATAAAGGAGAAAATATGTATGTGTGTTTTTTGTCAATGTTAGTTTTATTGACAAAAATAAAGATGTTTCCCCCTCCTATTCCTTCCTTTTTATTTATCTTTATTTCTTTCTATTATAATTATTTTGCCTTTTTTCTCTTTTTTTTCCTTTCTCCCTCGTGTTATTGTTTAATTTTTTATAATAATAAAAAAAAATAGGCATTTCTTTTACTTTTATTTTTCAACCATATTTATACATATTACTTTTATATTCATTTCTACTTACCGAACCATAAGCAGGAATACCTTGCATAAGACCACTAACCATATTAGCAACACCCAAGCCAACCAATTCACGATTTGCACTAACAGAATAATTATGTTTACTTGAATATGTTTTAGCAATAACAGCAGATTCCACAAATCCAATGATAGCAATCATAGCAGCCGTAACCAACAAGTCCTTCATATGATGGTTGGCGGGGAAAGCTGGGATGGAAGGTAAAGGAATGTGCCCAGCACCTTCAATAGTACCCAAAATACTTAAACCTTGTTGATCCCAATCAAAGATATCTGTTAATAAAATTGATACAATTACCACGACAAGAACTTCAGGCAATAATTGAATCCATCTAATATTAACTTTAGATTTGATGACGCGGAAACCCAAAAGAATAGAGACAGCCGCTGTTGAAACAATTGTGGATAATAAATGACTTTGATGAATGTGTTTGGCCAAAAAAATGAATCGGTCAACTGTACTGGAGGCTTCTGAAATTCCTGCTTCTTCACTGACGTGGACTAATCCAAGAAGGACAATAGTTTGTTGTAAGGAAACTACCACGGCTACACCAGTAATAAATCCACGTAAAAGTGCACGGCTCATTAAACTATCTAAAAATCCAAGTCGAAAGATACCAAGTAAAAATGTGAAAATACCAACAAACAAAGTCATTAAACAAGCCCAGGCAAGTGGATCCACATTATTTTCATCATCTGCATCATGGCCTTGACTTGCAATAGATGACCCAACTAATAAAGATAATGTTGCTTCTGGCCCAACGCTCATTTGCCTATATTAAAATCATAAATAATAATAATAAAAAATAAATTATATATTTGCAAATAAAAATAAAATTTTTGATCAATATTTTTTTTTTTTTCCATCTTATTTAATATATATACATATATATATTTTTTACCTTGACATACCAAAAATAGCATAAGTAATAGCAGGAAACACAATGGCATATAAACCATGAATAGCATCCAATTTACATAAAGCTGTAGCATAAGATAAACCTTGGGGAATCAATAAACAAGCTAACGTTAATCCAGCAAAT
The DNA here is from genome assembly GCA_017871115.1 of Cunninghamella blakesleeana. Classification (NCBI taxonomy): domain Eukaryota; kingdom Fungi; phylum Mucoromycota; class Mucoromycetes; order Mucorales; family Cunninghamellaceae; genus Cunninghamella; species Cunninghamella blakesleeana. Next base: position 5,297,514 of record JAFCIZ010000005.1, read on the forward strand.
AAGTCACCAATAAACAATTGTCTGTTATATAAAGGTAACCATTGAAGAATAGGAAGATAATATCTTAACCGAATACGAAATACACTCCATTTATCTCTTGGTGTAGGATCAAGATATATTTGTGCAGAAGGAACTAATAAAATGTCGATAAATAAAATAAAAAAAATAAATATTAGTTATATTTGATCATATGAATATATACTATTACTATTATTATGATTATTATTATTTTATTTTTTTGAAACAGTTTAGGAATAATCATAATAATAGTAAAAACAATATTTAAGGGGGGTGAAAGTTACATAATAGAAAAAAGCTATATTTACATACTTGGAGAAGCTGTCATATATCGTGCATGGTGTGGGTGGTCTAGACCTAAAAGCGCTTGGCTTTCTGACACTTGAATAGTAGGTACATATTCTTCTTCACTATCACTTGAAAATACTTCGTGATGGCTAGATTTTGGACCTAAGGTGATTATATATAAATGATAAGAGAAATAAAACGTTAATATTAAAATATAAAATAATAATAAGCATATCATATATAAACTCCATTTATAAATAGTTGTAATAATAATTGATAATAATACATTACTTTCAATCGTTGGTGGTGCAAGATTATGTGGTCTTGCCATTGTTATTAAAAAGAATAAAGAAGAAAAAGAGAAAGTAGAAATCAAAAAAAAAAAAATTATCGATTTAAAAGTAAGCAGTGAGAAAATGGTGTTTTCAAAGTGTCGAAATGATTGGATAAATTTTTCTGTGTTTAAAAAATTAGGTCCGATTTTCTTTTTTCACCAAACCTATTTACCGCTACTCATTTTTTATAAACAACTATTTTGATATACAATTCAATATAAAGTAGTAAATATTTTATTCAATAGATTATTATAATTATTTTATTTTTTAAATAATAATAATAATATTATATGTTATTTAAGTTTTATATTATTTTGATATATATATATATATATATATATATATTATATAAAATATACATATTATATGTATATTTAATTGTTTATATATGTATTCAATTAAAAATATGATTATCTTTAAATAAAAAGGTACTTGTTTTACTTTTTATATATGCAGTTGAATAAATAAGCACGTACATAGTAATATAGATTGATTACCAGTGAAACATAACCAATAAAAATGTATTATCGGCATGAATATAGAAATAAGAAAGAATGAAAGATCCACCAATGCACAAAGTCATTTATTGTTTGGCAAACGTAGCACTTTTTTTTAAAAAAAATGAAATGAAATTCAACACCTTTCAAAGATTTTATGAAATAATCTAATGTAACATTGGTATGATTAACCTTTTTGTTTTTTGTTTTATCGTAAGATGCTTCTATGGATTATTTTATATATTTATATATATATAAATATAAAAATTATTTAAAATACTTTTTTATTTATTTATTTATTATTTCTTCTTACGTATCTCTTTCTCTCTCTTCTCTCTCTTTCTCTCTCTTTCAAGATTGATAGATGTTTAATTTACTTTACAGTGGCGTTTATGTGTCACCTTATTTTTTTATTAGTAATGTTTTTACTTTATATTTTTTTATTTATATATAAAAAAAAACTTTAAAAAAACTTAAAATGAGAATAAAAATATTTACTTTTTTGATGTGTTTTGCGAAGATTTTGAATATATATATATATATAAACAACATATAAATATTATATATAAAAATTTTAGTATTTTAATCGCCGGATCGGATTAAAGGATATGCATTCAAGTGGATAGAATAGAAGCAAAAGAGAGTGACAAAAATTTAAGATTTTGCTTCTAAAGTGTCACAAGAGCCAAGAAAGTATAAATCTTTTATTTGATTGAGTTATTTAACAAAAAAATAAAACACCATCAATATCATTATATTTATTTATTATAAATAGAATAGAATAGAAATAGGCAGAAGATGTATTAACTATATAAAATATCGTTTAAACAAAAACTATTTGTAAAATGAAGTTTAGATTAGTAATAAAATAATAATTATGTCAATTAGAAAATGAAATCCATTTAAAAAAAAAACAAGTGATTTTTTTTTTTTCAGTCTGAATTTTATTTTATTTTTTATTTTGCTCCTTTTTTTTTATATATTTTCTCTCTCTCTTTCACTTTTATTTTATTTTTTTTACGTGTGTTTATACTTTTTATTATTAATATTTTTTTAATCTATATATAAATTTCATTCTTTTTACTTTTCTTTATTATATATTTACTTTTTGTAATTATTACCTTTGTATGTTCCGTTATATTTGATTGTAATAGAAAATAGGAAACAGATGTTTTTTATAAAATATATATATATATATATATAAAAAGAGCCAAGTTATTTTAAACTAATATATAAACAAAACTGTCACTTATAGTGTTTTTATTTTATTTTTTTATTTTATAATAGAGACTGTATATTCCTTTTCTTCTTCTTTTATCATTTTTTTATATATAAATATTTATTAAGTTTAGACCTAAGCCTCCAATAGTAATTACAAAATAATAGAATGAATGACGATAATAGCCTTTTAGCAATGGGTATAAATAATAATATTGTTATTGCTGCTGCACAACCTATAACACCAATATCTGTGTCACAAACAGGAAACAATATGATGGAATTTGTAAGTTTTTTTATTATTATTTGTTATGTACATATACTATTATTAAAGTAAAAGAGAGAGAGAGAGAGAGAGAGAGAAGGATTCTATGTTTATTTATTTTATTTTATTTTCTGTTTATTTATTTTTTTCTTCTTATTCATTTAGGACAACATGGTTATGGAAACATCTTATATTGGTTCTGAATCAATGGATTTAAATTCTAATTTTCATTCAATGTCTTTATTAACAAATCCAACAAACAATCATCATCCCCATCCTATTGTAACAGATCTACCTTACCATAATTTTGTACAACAACCTCAAGAACAGCAACAACAACAAATACCGATGATGAAACAATATAATAACAACCAACAGAATGGTATGTATATTGCATCTACTCCTATTGTGAAAAGCCATATGAACTCATCTGTCAAAGAAGATGAATTATGGTCCCTTTCATCATCGTCTTACCAATCTCCCCCCTCTCATTTACCTTATGATCATAATACAACACCTACTCTTCCAACTTGGCCATATATGGAACCTATGCAATCTATTCCTCAACAACAAAATCATGCTCCTCCTCCTCAACTACAAAATGATTATTCTCAATGGCATCATACTAATTTAACAAGCCCTATTTATCAAGATATTGCTTTATCGGAAATGTCAACAAGTCCCCCCCCTCCTTCATTGCCTTCAATGCCTTATATGGCGCCTTATAATCATGAAGACCTTCAATTTGGAATAAATCTTGATAATAACAATAATAACAATAGTAATAATAATAATAATAACGACACTATAACGCGTCGTCATTTACCTCGTCGTCATACCGTTTCTACTGTTTATAATTCTTTACCTATGATTCATAATATGAACAACAATAGCATTCCAAATAGTAATAATAATAATAGTAATAATAGTAACAACTATATGAACCAACAGCAACAACAATCATCCTTAGTACATCAACAAATAGAAACAAATCAACAGCAGCAGCAAGTAAAAATGCGTAAAATGTTAAAGGCACGTCGTCATCGCTCCTTAGGTAGATTAGAAGTATCAAGTAATTATCTTACCAAAATGGAAGCCTCGTTTCATTCTATTTCTCCTACATCATTATCTTGCAATACATCTCGATGTACTAGTCCTTTATCTGCAGAATATATGTCCCATAGTCAATCTTTAGATCATTGTGTATCAACTTTAGATAATAATCGTCATCATGATCGCCATCACTCATCATCTTCTTTTATACCTGACATGGATCACCACCAACCACAACAACCTATTTTATCTTATCCCCCCTGCTTAACTCAACCTCTTTATCAAAATGATACATTAATTACAACAGCTACTCAACAAATTATGAACGATGAATTATATATTAATTCAGCAACAAACCCTGGTCCTAATCTTTCTTTAAAAAACGGGGTAACAACAGCAGTAACAACAGTAACAGCTACAACAACGACTTCTCCTCCTTTACTTGTATCACCTCAAGAAGATGAATCTGATCATGATCCTTCCCAACTTCAACAAGAAATGGATGGCCCTCATACTTGTAAATGGGGTCATTGCTGCTTGGAATTCCCTATACTAGATCAATTAATTGATCATGTTAAATTGGAGCACATTGGAAGTGGTTTGGTAAAATTACTATTACAAAAATAAAATAACAAAAATGAAATAAAATGAAATCATTTTATTAACTTTATTATGCTATTCTATATTAATATTATTGATTTTATTTTATTGAAAAAATAGGCATTATATTATTGTCAATGGAAAGATTGTATTAGAAATCAAAAGCCATTTTCAAAACGTCATAAAATTTACAATCATCTTCGAACACATACTGGTGAAAGACCTTATGTCTGTACAGAAGAAGGTAATATATTTAGTTCTTATTAGGAAATAATAACAAAAAAAAAAAGAAGAAGGGAAAGATAAATGAATAGAATGGAAAATTAACCATCATCATCGCTGTTTTTCTTTTTTTTTTTTTATCATATATGAATAGGATGCGGTAAACGATTTTCCAGACCAGATTCATTATCTACTCATGCAAAGATTCATACCAACATCCGTCCTTACGCCTGTCAACATGAAAATTGTGATAAAGCTTATTACCATTTACGTTCTTTAAGAAAACATGAAAAATCTCATGAAGTACCTCCTCCTTTACCACCAATTAACCATCATTTTTCAAAATCAGAATCAAAGGAATAGATTATTTACTATTATCATTATTATTACTATTATTATATATCCAATTTATATATACTTTTTTTATTATTTTTTATTATTCACCTTATATTGGATACCATGTTTTTTATGATTATTATTATAATTTTTATGATGATGATGAATATTATAGTATATATATTACATAAGTATATCAATCCTTTTTTATATTTATTTATTTATTTATTTTACACTACAAAGATACCCTCTATCTATTCAAAAAAAAAAAAAAAAGTAAAAAAAAAAAAAACTAGGTTATAATATTATATATGTATATGTATATATACGTTTACTTGATAAAAATAAAATAAAATAAAAATAGAAGTTTTATGATTTTTAAATTTAAATAAAACGATTGCTCTTTTTTTTTTCTCTCTTTCTCTTTATTTTATATTTATTTTAAAAAATAAACTATATTATGCTAAAACACCATTATTAATATAAATTATCTTCAACCGACAATATGAATAAAAAATAATATATAATGATTCTATTTTAATTGTCATTGTCACTGCCAAACAAGCATCCATGATAAATATTAAAAGTTCATTTTTACAATAAGAAAAAATATGATCAAGAAAAAAATATTTTTTATTATCACCTAAAACTAAAATAAAATGATAATGACAATGACAATCGCCCTATGAATTTATTCTCTTCACTTTAAACCTTACAAGATGGATTAGAATATTCAAATATTTATAACCAAGTAGTAACACATTTGTCATCTAGTTTAGAAAATGAATCATTAAAATAAAATACATGCTTTTTTTTTTTTTTTGTATTTTTTTAAAATACATATAGATATATATAGATATATATTCGCTCTATTCTTTTTTTACACAAAGAAAATAAATTTGATCAATTAGGTTTATTTGCTACACTTGCTAATTTTAATCAAATTATGAATCAATCATTTTATTGCTCAGATGTATCCTTTTTTCTCTTTTTTTTTTTTTTTTTTTAAATTGCAATAATACGTTTATATCATGGTCTAGCTCTTTTATTATTACTCTATATATTAGTTTATATATTTATTCTACCATACGTAAAGTAATATGAAAATACAGTAACGAAAATTATTGTATTCCTTAAATGGTTATAAAAATGAATTACAAAAAAAAAATGGAAAACTGGTTAAAAAATGACATAATCTTCAAAACCGCGCAAAAGAAATTGAAACACATTTAAAAAAATAAAAAATAAAAAATAAAAATAATCACCATCATAGTATTTAAGGCGAATTTATTACATATAAAATAAAAAACAAAAACAGTATAGTATATATAGTTATGGTATCACTTTATCTGTTATGAAATGATTTTTTTAATAACATACACATGTACATTACTCCCATTGCTTGGCTTTTACTAATTTTACTAAATGTTGATAAACTGGATGTTGTGGTAATCCAACCTAATAATGATGACCAAAAAAAAGGTATATAGTGATTAATATATATCATAACCATTTTTCCTATAATTATTATTATTTAAAATATATATGTATATTATATACAATAACTTACAACATTCCAATAATCACCCTCTACTTTGGAAATAAATAATGCGGCAGGACCCTGAATACCATAAGCACCAGCCTTATCAAAAGGTTCACCTTGATTAATGTCTATTGTAATTATTATTTAAAAAAAAAAAAAGTACGCTTATATCTAATTAATCACATCATATATATTGCAATATTATATATATATATATATATTACATTCTTGGATAGTTTCTTCGTCCAAATTGTCAAAGGTAACCGAAGTAGTTGTCACAAATTTATAATGAAGATCCTCGGCAAGAATATGAACTGCAGTTAAAGCCAGATGGGTGTCATTACTTAATTGGGATAAGATTCTATAAGCATCTTGGGCATCCTTAGGTTTTTCCAAAACTTGATCTCTATGTACAACAATGGTATCCGCAGCAATCACAACATCGGCTTTAGGTAAAGAATCATCCGTTTGACAACGTTCCCAAACTTCTTTGGCTTTCATCCAAGCTGTATCTTCAACATAGGCTGATTTGGTTTCATATTTAGAAGGATCATTTTCGTCAGGCTTTAGTGTTGGTACTATTTTAAAATCTTTTAAACCCTAATTTAAAAAAATCATGGATAAATTAGCCCTATTGTATTTTATTTTATTTTATTATAGAAATAAAATATGGCTTTTATTGAATTTTTTTATATATACATACCATCGAAGTTAATATTTCACGTCTTCTGGGAGAAGCGGAGGCTAATACTACAGTCTTTTTTTCAAGAGCTTTCCATACTGGTAAATTAAGAGGCATTTTGTTTTTTAAAAAAATATTTTACACGTTAAAAAAAAAAAAAGAAAAGTGAAAGAGAGTGGAAAAATTGATCAAAAATTTAAAATCCATTTTAAAAAAATATTCAGAGAACGTCACCCAGGTTTTTTTTAAGCAGCGATCATAAATTTTGTTTTTTTTTTCAGTTTAATTTTTTCTTTTCTCGTTTGAATTTATTTATTTATTCCTTTTTGACCTCCCCATTCTTTCTTTTTCTTTCTTACACTTTTTTTTAATCTTCACAAATCAACATGGTACGAATCGACATATATAGAGCAAAAAACAATAATAATAATAATAATACACCATTCAATATATATATATTTATATATATAGAGATGAAAGTATTGTTTTTAATAATTAGTTATATTTTTATTTATTTATTAATTTAGCCTGTTCCTTTTGAAGCTCTTCTTCCTTTTGGTATTATTACTGGTTTCTTCACCGTTACAGCTGCTGGTTTAAGAGCTGTTAAATATATTGCTAATGACAACAAGGTAATCTAAGGAAAAAGAATAAGAAGTGGAAGAAAAAAGCAAATAGAATCATAATATTTTTGATAGATATAATTTGACTAACTGGGAATATCACTTTTATGTTATAATATATGTATATATATATATAGCCTCATAGATACGGTCTTCAAAACTGGGATTATCAAATGATGGAACGTGATAGACGTTTAACTGGTTCCGTTAGAGGTCAATCGGTAAAGACATTATATTTTTTTTATTTATTTATTTATGAATAATTTTATCTATCAACAGAAAAAAAAAAAAATGGATACAAACTTTATTTTGGATTAATTTTTATTCACTATTTTTTTTTATAAACTTATGCTTATTTTAATGAACATTTAATATATATTTACAGTCTAATCCTATAGCACCACCAGCATTTGCCACAAACAGGTAAAATATGTTTAAAAAAAGAATGAAAATGAGAGAAAAAAAAGGTATGTATATTTATATATTAATATAAACAATTCTTTTTTTTTTTTAATTTTAATAATAATTAGTGTATGGTATTTGGAAACACCAAGAGATAAAGGACAATAAATCTTTTTTTTTTTTCTTCCTCGATTGAAGTAACAATATAATCATTAAGAATTAAAATACAACAAACACTCACACCTACACCTACACATCAAATTTTATTTATTTTATTAAAAATCTTCTTTTTATCACGCTATATTTCCTATGTTTTTTTCTTTTTTAATTTTACTTTACATCATCCATCATTTACTTTGTTCCTTTTTTTTGAAAGAAAGAAAAAAAAAAGTAACTTGTAGTTTTAGGAATGAATTAGAATATCTCAACAATAAAAAGAAAAAGAAAATAAAGGATAATAATTAATGAAATTAAAAAGTGAAAAAAAAATTACTAATTTTTTGTAGATCAACTAAATGTTTAACAATATAAAATAAAGATGATGAAGAAAATTGTGTCGATAGTGATAAATAATATGAAAAAAAAACAATTAAAATATATCTTTTTAACTTTAAATAAGATAAAATGCTAATATCAAAGCATTTATTTATTAAAAAAAATTGTCGTCGTGCGTACTTTTCTCAAATAGTACAGAGCGAAAACATATACATCAAGAAGCTCGCTTAGCTCAGTTGGTTAGAGCGTGGTGCTAATAACGCCAAGGTCGGCGGTTCGACCCCGCCAGTGAGCATTTCTTTTTTTACTTTTCCCATATTTTAAAAAAGTACCACAAGTTGGTCTTTAATTTTATATTATTCATAGTAAATTTATTTTTTTGTTTTTTCTGATGTTGTGTTGTGTAAATTTTGGGTTGTTTGAAAAGTAGAATTTCCTTTTATAGTTTTGGAAAGTAGATAGTTTTGTAGTTTAGTTTAGTCGTCAGTGAGCACCAGTATCTTGTTTTATAAGTAGATACAACTTAGTTTAGATTGATAGTTTAAAATAAAAATAAAATAATAAAATAAAATAAAATAAATTATATAATTGGATAAAGATCAACAATTATATAGACAAAATAATAAAATTAAAATAAAATAAATATAATATCGGATAAAGATCAACGATTATTATAATAATATAATATAAAATAATATTGGATAGTAATCAACAATATTAATATAAAGTAAATATAATCTTTAGCTAAAAAGATGAGTTAAGAGAATTTAATATATATAAATCTTTATTTCAAATTAACTGAATATTAACTTCGTATTAACTGATTTTTTCAAATAAAATAAAATTTCGCTCCTTTATATATAAAAATGATCTGAATTCAAACCCAGATTGGTAGGTAAGTTATAAAGACCATTATAACAAGGAGGAGTATAAATTGATAAAGTTATAAAAGATAAAATAAATAAATATATATAAAATTATGAAATACTATTGGATAAAATATAAAGTTAATATATATATATATGCATATATTTATATATGCAAAAACACTTGTTTAAAAATATATTTAAAAATTATTTTTAGGATTATTTAGGTATGATAAGTTCAACCATACCATAACATCCCTCCACCACGATTTAGATGACGCCGCATCTTTTTCATGCGTCCAGGTATCTAAATTTATTATCCTTTTGATCATAACCTGGTCGAGTTCATCATAAGAACCACTTTTAAATAGCTTCTTCAGTGTTTCTCTTCTTGCCCTAACATACTTATGGTAGCCTATTTTGTTTGGGTGAGCGCAACTTTGATGTATGTATTCCAAGGTTTGTGGAATAATAAAATTATCTACCAAATTTTCCTTTTCCCATCTTGCTTTTAATTCAGTAACCAAAATATCGAGTAGATTTTTATAGTTTTCCTGAATTTGAAACTTGATCCATTCACTAGTAGATATATCCGTGTTTAACCAATATAGAAGTTCAGGAGTTAAAAAATTTAAGTCAATAGGTTCGGTTATAGGTACCAATTCATCGAGTATGTTGTCAACTTCATGGGAATCAACAAGATCTTCTTGAGAGAGTAGTTTGTTTGTTTGGTTATCTTGTGGAGTCATCTTTAATATCGTTAATATTATTATTTTTTTTTTTTTTGAATAAAGAAAAATTATAATATAATTTTTCCTTATTTATAGTTTTTTTTTTTTTTCGGAATTTTAAATATATATATAAAGTTTTTCTTTTTTTTTTTTTAAATTTTCTTTTTCCCATAAATTTTTTTTTTTTTTTTATACGATTGTCTTTTTAGCAAAGTCAATCCAAAATACGTCAGGCATCTGCAACAACTTCAATTTATTGCCGTGTATTCTTCTTAGTTTGGTATTGGTCACGTTGAATTCTTTTATCAGATAAGTACCTTTACCTAAACTTTGATGAACAATATATTTGCCTTTCCAGTTATCTGATATTTTGCCACCCCAAGAGTTTGATTTTCTTCCAATATACATCATAACAATATCACCAATCCTAAAAGGCGGTTTCCATTCCTTCTTTTCATTATTAATCTTCTTGTCAATGGCCTTCTTTTGATTCTTTTGGGATTTCTTTATAAATTCTGCAGCGTCTTCTCTTATCTGTTTTAGTGACAATAATTCTTTTGCAGCGCGTACGTGTAACTGATATTGGAATCTTGCAGAATTTACTTCTATTGGTATATCCATAAATAAATCATAAGGTGTCTTTGCTTCATGCCCGTAAGTTAAATAAAAAGGAGAATAATTTGTTGATTTTTGTTTGATAGTACGATAGGCAAATAGAACGGATGGTAAATATTGATCCCATACTTGTTTTTCTTTATTGTTTAACTTTTTTAGAATAGCGCCTAAAGTGGAATTAAACTTTTCTATCAACCCGTTTGCTTGCGAATTCCCAACACTTATAGTTTTATGGTGGATATTGTATTGGAAACAGACTTTTTTTATTAATTCACCTATAAATGGCTTTCCATTATCTGTAATTATTATGTGTGGCGCACCGTGTCGACAAATAATATCTTCATAAATAAACAATGCTATTTCGGCTGCAGTTTGGAATTTTAATGCACGAGCTTCAACCCATTTCGTTAGATAATCAATACCTGCAACTATATATCTATATCCATTTTTAGATGTAGAAATATGTTTGACATCTAATGCCCATTGGAAGAAAGGTTTGGATGTTGTTGGAATAGGGTGTAATAATTCGTTATGTTTAGCAGGACCTGTAGTTTGACATCTACTGCATTTCTTGACGTAATTCTGTACATCTTTTGTCATATTTTCCCAATAATAATGATTTGCAAGTTTGAATAATGTGTTGTGGTAACCCATATGTCCTCCTAATGGATGTTGATGATGCATGTATAATGCTTCTGACACTTGATCTTTATTCAAAACTTTTCTTATCGTCTGCAGGTTAATATTATATCGGTACAATTCGTTGTTGTGTATGATAAATTTGTGGGAATGTTTTTGTAAATAATTTTTTTCTTTATCGGTGATGTTGTCAGGTAATTTTAATGTTGATAAATAATTTTTTATTAAATCAATTTTGTTTTGTTCCATTTTTACTGATATTTGTTGTAAATTTCTTGTATTTAGATTCTTGAATATATTGTTGAATAATATTTTAGTAATACTGATAAATAGTGTTGATCGATTATAAGTGTAGGTATGCAGCTTTTTACGACTTCAGCAAAACTTGGTCGAGTAGTAAGTAATTGAATTTTTTTTTTTTGTTTTTGTTTGTTTTTGTTTTTTGTTTTTTTTTTTTTTATATATATGTATTTATATTTATGCATTTTGTTATTTTAGTAGCCTAGCCTTGAAAGAAAATCAGCAGCTTCTTGTTTTCTTCCAGCTCTATATTTGATTTCAAATTCATAATCGGCTAAATATGTGATCCATCTTGCAACAATTCCAGTAACTTTTGGTGATTCAATTAACCATCTTAACGGCGAATGATCAGATATAACAGTAAACTTCTTTCCCAATAAATACGGTCTGAATATTTGTAAACTCCATACCAAAGCAAGACATTCTAATTTAGTAGCACCATAGTTTAATTCACTATTCTTCAATCCTCTACTGGCAAATATTATAGGATGTTCACGACCATCATCATCTAGTTGTGTTAATATAGAACCTAGTCCTAGTTGTGAAGCATCGCATACAACAATGAATGGTTTATCAAAATCAGGTCTTCTTAATATTGGAGCATTGATTAGATTTTCCTTTAATTTTTCAAAAGCTTTTGTTGTATCTTCTGTCCATGGTATTCTCTTTTTGGTTTTTGTTTGCTCATGTAATGGCCTAGCAGTAGCAGCAAATCCTTTTACAAATCTTCTGTAATATGAAGCTAAACCTAAGAAGCCTCTAACTTGTTTAATTGTTTTTGGTATTGGATAATCTTTAACCTTTGCAATTTTATCTGGATCAGTCTTGATTCCTTCAGCAGTTATTATGTATCCTAAAAATTTTAATTCATCTTTAAAGAATATACACTTTTCAATATTAAACACCAATCCACCTCTTCTAGTGTATTCGAATAATCTTTCCAAGTCAATTAGGTGTTGATCCAAGTTTTTAGAATGTACATTAAGATCATCAATAAATGCAACTAGATTACTATGCAGCAAATCTTTATAACAGATATCAATTAATCTTTGGAAAGTGGCAGGACTATTCACCAATCCCATTGGCAGCATTTCATATTGATAAGTACCAAATTTAGTTGTAAAGCCAGTTAATTCTTTACTTGATTCTTTTAATGGAACTTGATGGAAACCAGATCTTAAATCCAAAGCAGAAAATATTTTTGATTTTCCAAGTTCGTCAATTAAATCATCAATACGTGGTAGCGGATATGAATCAACTTTTGTATGTGTATTCAGTTTACGATAGTCAACTACCATACGATATTCACCATTCTTCTTTTTGACTAAGATAATTGGTGCAGTAAAAGGAGAATTTGAAGGTTTTATAATTCCCAATTCACAAAGACGGTCTAATTCATTCTTCAAATATTCTTGTTCACTTGGTCCCAATCTATATGGTCTGTGTCTGATAGGTAATGTATTTTCTTTTAATATTATTTCGTGTTCTATTAATGTAGTTTTTCCCATTTTATCATTATTCCAATCAAAGATATCTTGATAATGGTGTATTAATTTATAAAATTTCTTTTTATATTCTTCAGGTATATCACCCATTTGGATTTTTCCTTTTATATTAGGATCAAGTATAATTTCTTCAGTATCATCTTCCAGCAGCGAAGGTGGTAAATCTCTATAGTGGTCTTCAAAATCATAACCAGTATATTCGACATATGGATCCTTTTGTATTGGAAATTGTTTCCTATTTATGAATTCACCTAGTATGTTGTTTGGCGGTATTTCCATCATGTCTTCAGTTTTATTTATAATTTCCAAGATTACATCAAAGTCTTCGTGCTTGTCCAAAAATTCGTCAAGACGTTTAAAATATGGAACAATTATATTTTCATCAATAGCATAATTGATTTGACAAATATGATAAGGTGGTATTGATAAACCAGTACTTCCACTTAATATCATCATAGTACCTTCATCTTTATTTGGACGTGTTTGGATTACTGGACTTTTTTCATGATCATCCATTAGATAAAAGTCTTCATCATCTTGTACAGCATCTTCTTCATTACTATCAGTAGATTCTTCGTCATCAATCGAATCTTCATCATTAGAATCAGTATCATCTTCAGATTCACTAGTATTTGATAGATTATCAGCTACTTCTTCACCTTGTGGCTGTTCCAATTCATATTTAACATTTGTAACACGTTGATATGTATATGGACGTTCATTTGTTTTTATATATGTAATTGGAATTTCTTGTGTACGACGTTTATAAGTCACCTTTAAAGTACCTATTTTAAAGTTAATTACTGCTTGTGCATGATCCAACCAACTAGTACCTAACACTATATGTTGTGGACACTTTGGTAATACTTCAACATCAATTGGTATAGTTAATCCTTCACCAACAGTAATAGGAACATCATGAATTACACCTAGTGCAGGTTGTTTAGTACCATTTCCCATTACAAAAATACTTGTAGATGGTGCATCAATTTCTAGATCTAATGATTTCATCATTGCCCTGGACATACAAGCTCTTGCAGCTCCACAATCAATTAATCCAGTAACTTTTACATCATTCACCATTATATCGGCATATGCAGCAGTAGTTACAACATCACTATTATCAATAGAATTTAGCTGTACATCTTTTTCCTTACCTTTATCAACTGGTCTTTTTATTCTTGATTGTCTACAAGCTGTAATCAATTCTCTTCTTAATGGAGCGGATATAGTTATAAGATCTCCAACATTAATATTAGCTTTTTGATGTAATATATCTTCAGAAATATTATAATTTATTGGTAATGGTTGTGATTTCCTTTTTGGTGTCTTCTTCTTTTTATCAACAGGTGGTTCTTGAATGGATACTTTTTTCCTTTTGTCATTTATTACTTGTACTTCTTCCATCATATCATTATTATTTGATTTAGAAGGTTCAGTTACATCTTGATTTGAATGCTGTGAAAATACGTTTTGGAAAAATGGATTATTTTGTGGTGGAACATGTGTATGATCACGAATATCTTGTTGTACTTGTTGTGGAATAGATTTTGTAGCAGCTGCTGATGTACTTGGTTTTTCTATAGTCTTCCTTGTACGTGGTTTTCTTATTGCTTTTTCAACAACTGGTGGTTTTGGATTTGCAGCAACATTAAAATCACAATCATTGATTTCTTGATCACTATCTAATATATTTTGAAGATAATAATGATTTTGTGCTGATAAATAATCATTATGGTTGTCCATTATGTTATGTGGAACGTAAGTATTTGTATTATAATATCGTGTATTTGTGTTAGAATTATTTGGTGTATTATAATTGTGATATTTATTAATATTATTTTCTTGATATAGTTGATTATTATTTGGATGGATGGATTTTGTAATAGGGATTTCCAATTGACCATCTGTAACAATTGCCCTATTTAGTTTTTTGAACCATTAACTGGTGTGTTATTTTGATTATTATTTGGTGGATTATTATTTGATGGATTATTATAAGGATTTTGTTGTGGATAATTATATTGTGGATTATAATTATTGTTATTTTGCATTTGATTTCCTTGATGATAATAATCTCTGTTATTATAATTATTTTCAGGTAAATATTGATTGTTATAATTATGATTATTGTTGTTGTTATTATTATTATATTGACGATAATTGTTATACTGATTATTTCTGTATTTTTGATTATTATTTCTGTTATAATTATTAGGTCCATTATATGATTGATTGTTACGATTATTATTGTTGTTGTTTCTTTGGTTATTGTACGAGCCTCTTTTGTCTTCCAATTTGGTGTTTATCAATTTTTCCATATGACCTAAAAGCTTTTGCATGAATGCAGATTCTCCATCAACATGTTCAGCTGTATTTAATGATGTATTGCCATTATAATCACCATAATTATTATTATTTGACTTCTTTTTATGGCCTCCAGCAAATCTATTAGCATTGGTAAGATTACATACAGATGGTAATGATTGTATGTGTCTTGTCTTCCACCAATTTTCGGCATAGTTATACCATTGATTCAATGTTTCAGCACCTTGATCCATACAGTGCATTCTGATTTCTTCTTTTAAACCAGCACGGAATCTCATCAATATAATATGATCATCCTTCAATTGTGCCAATCTTGCCATTTCTTGGATACGTGCCAAAAAGTTCTTTGGTCTTTCGTCATTGCCTTGTTTAATAGTACCAAGTGCAATTTCGTATGATAATATCAATTCTTTGGTGACATACTTTTCCCTTAAAGCATTCATCAATTTTTGATAGTCATTAGCCATATTTGGATCTTGTTCTAATTGTTCAAAATAGAATTCAGCAGGACCAGACAATTGCACCTTCAAGATAATTGCCCTTCTATCCATACCAACTCTAGATAATTTAAAATAATTTTCCAAGGACTTTTCAAAATAACGAAAGTCTTCGTCATCAGAACCTGAAAAAGTTAAAAGATTAAGCTTCAGCTTAGCAGCAAGGTTAGGATCATGGTGATGATCATGATTTTCCAACGCGGTTTGCTCGATACTTGATTTTTGTGGATTTTCCATTGGAATATAAAGATAAGTTTTTGAAATAGGATGATAAAGTTTGTATATTTTTAAAGTAGTTGTTTACTTGAATTTAAGTATTCTTGATTATATTCTTTTATAGATTTAGTTATTCCTTGATAATTAGTGTTTCCCTGGATTTTTAGTATATCCCCCGCCAATGAGCACCAAAATATGTTGTGTAAATTTTGGGTTGTTTGAAAAGTAGAATTTCCTTTTATAGTTTTGGAAAGTAGATAGTTTTGTAGTTTAGTTTAGTCGTCAGTGAGCACCAGTATCTTGTTTTATAAGTAGATACAACTTAGTTTAGATTGATAGTTTAAAATAAAAATAAAATAATAAAATAAAATAAAATAAATTATATAATTGGATAAAGATCAACAATTATATAGACAAAATAATAAAATTAAAATAAAATAAATATAATATCGGATAAAGATCAACGATTATTATAATAATATAATATAAAGTAATATTGGATAGTAATCAACAATATTAATATAAAGTAAATATAATCTTTAGCTAAAAAGATGAGTTAAGAGAATTTAATATATATAAATCTTTATTTCAAATTAACTGAATATTAACTTCGTATTAACTGATTTTTTCAAATAAAATAAAATTTCGCTCCTTTATATATAAAAATGATCTGAATTCAAACCCAGATTGGTAGGTAAGTTATAAAGACCATTATAACAAGGAGGAGTATAAATTGATAAAGTTATAAAAGATAAAATAAATAAATATATATAAAATTATGAAATACTATTGGATAAAATATAAAGTTAATATATATATATATGCATATATTTATATATGCAAAAACACTTGTTTAAAAATATATTTAAAAATTATTTTTAGGATTATTTAGGTATGATAAGTTCAACCATACCATAACAGTTGTGTAAATTTTTGGTTGTTGTAAAAGTAGAATTTCCTTTTATAGTTTTGGAAAGTAGATAGCTTTGTAGTTTAGTTTAGTTGTCAGTGAGCACCAGTATCTTGTTTTATAAGTAGATACAACTTAGTTTAGATCGATAGTTTAAAATAAAAATAAAATAATAAAGTAAAATAAAATAAATTATATAATTGGATAAAGATCAACAATTATATAAACAAAGTAATAAAATTAAAATAAAATAAGTATAATATCGGATAAAGATCAACGATTATTATAATAAAATAATATAAAGTAATATTGGATAGTAATCAACAATATTAATATAAAATAAAAATAATCTTTAGCTAAAAAGATGAGTTAATAGACTTATTGGTTATAATATAAGTTCTTTTATTTAAAATTAACTTGTTATTAACTGATTTTTCAAAAATAAAATAAAAATTGTCGAGTATTTATATAAAAAGGATTTGAATTTTAAATACCGATCATTGATATATATATGCTAGTGCATATATATAAGAGAGTATATATATATATCTATACTGAGTTTAAATGGGATATATATACCTATATGTATATATATAAAATAAGATTATAGTTAAGCCTTGCCCAATTATGGGAGGTTTAGCCAGAACATAACACTGAAAAGTATACTTTTCAGAAAAAACAGTTACACATTATGAATTTTATTATAGTTTAAAAGTATAATTTCCTTTTATAGTTTTAAAAAATAGGTGGTTTCAATATCGTTTAGTTGTCAGTGAGCACCAATATCTTGTCTTACAAGTAGATACAACTTAGATAAATAAATTATATAAATGAAATGAAGTATAATATAGGATGAAAATTATCAGCATTGTTATAAATAAAATTTTTATTAGGTTTTTAATGAAATGATATTAAAATAAAAAAATGATTTTTCAAAATTAAAAAAATAAATAGATTTAATTTTCTTTTCAAATAAGAGAAAAAGATAATAAAATAATTGATATGTTTATTTTTTTAAATAAATGTTTCTATAACTCTTATATTAAATACGAAAGTAGATATATATATATTAGACATGTTTTCATAATAAAAATGGTTCATAACATAATATACATACATATATATATATATATATTAAAAATAAGTCAATATTTTATAAATTTATATATCAGGCGGGGTAGCCTCTATATTACTAACAGTTAAATGTTATTTAGATTAGGTAAGAATGGATGGTTTATAATAATTCATGATTAAACAAATTTCAAAAAGAAATCCAAATGGTACACATAAAATCAACGCGTGGATTTATGGATTAGTATTTATAAATATAGTATTATATTTTTAGTAGTGTAATTATTAATCTTTCTTTTTAAAAATGTAATCATTTGTTCTTTTTAACATTATCCCTAATTTTATTTTTTCAAGAAATTCATACGTACCATAATTATGTAACCAAAAATGCTTTTTTCCTTTGCATTTATATTACGACCTTTTTTAAATGCTTGTGAATATATATATATATATATATATATATATATTTAATCTGCCTCGATACTTATTTATTAATGAAAAATATAATTCCAATTATGATTATATAATGAAAATGAAAATGGTTAAAATTGTTTTTTACTATGTACATTCAGCATTTTTTTTAATATGCTATTCACCACCTATGTATACCATTAAATAAAATAGTAAATTTATTATGAAGTAAAGAACAGTATTAACTAAAGTAGAAAAAAAAAATAAACAAGTTTAAAAAAATTGAGCGGCAATTATTTAATTTTTCTTTTTGTCTTTCACTTTTATTTTATTTTTGCAAACGAATTGTATATTTTATATTGAAGGCTATTATTTTTATCATAGTGTCAATTTATTATTTTTATTTAATAATAGGGTAAATTTATTTAGTCTTTTAATTTTTATATGTTATTACTAACGGTATATTTAATCTTAGTCAATAGAAGTTTTTTACGCTAACAATATTAGTGGCGACATATTATGTCATATAGTTGAATTTTTATATGATTATTATTATTTTATTCCTACCGCATGCAAAATATTTTCTTTATTAAATAAAATATAGTGCTTTATGATCATCAAATTCAAACATAAAAATGACTACTTTAAATATAGAACTATTTATAAAATAAATAAAGAAAAATCAATTAAAAAAAAAGACAAAAAAGTTTAAAGAAATAAGTAGGTATATATAAGAACAGCTGTATCTCTTAGAGGTTTTTTTTTATAAAAAGTCATTTGAATTAATTTAAATAATAATTATAATAACAATGACAATTACATAGTTTTATAGATATAAAATATATACTTAAAATAAAATGTATTAGTGTGTATTTGAAAAATAAGTATTTACGTTGATGATATTTTTATTTTTATTCTAAAAAAAACGAATAAGTAAAATGATAATTATAATAATATACTATATATATTCAAATAATCTTATTTTTTTAATAATAATGGAGAATGAATGATTTTTCAATTAAATGGGTGAGGTTTGGTGGTATTATTGTTTCTTGTGTTTTAAATTTAGACTTTACTTTCAATGAGGATGGAGCTATAAGGAGTTTGTTGATTGACTTTAATCATGTCTTTTGAAGCTAATAACAATACATCAAAGAAGGAACGAGCAACATCAGATCTTTTGGATTCAAATGTAGTTAATTCATTAAATAAGATGGAACCTTGTGGTTTTTGCTGACATTTTTGTTGTACTCTATTCATCGTTTCCCTTGTACTAGTCCCAATAAGGATGGGTTGCTGTGTATCAATATTTCCAAATGATATCTCTTCACTAAATCCTTCCCCACCTTGTGGTATAGCTCCTCTTGTTGGTAATGATACATCAGGATATAAGTCAGTCTATATAGAAAATAAAAATAGTGATAATAATGTATATATAATATGGTATTTAGTTATTCATAATATGATATATATATTTGTTTTATTTTATTTTATTTTATTTTAAAAAAAAAACTTACATCTTCTATCATAGCAGCTCCATCTTGAAAATCAAATTCACCAAAGTCAAATTGTTCACCAGCTTCTTCACCCATGGCTTCATATCTTCCAGCATGAGCTGGTAAAGTAGCACCAATGTTTGTATCCCATCGTGGTTCGTTGATTAATGTTGATATGTTTTGTTTTTGATTCCACTTTGTTATTACTTTTTGTATTTCAGATCCTTCAATACATCCTGTTGGTTTATTTAAATCAATTTTTGTTGTTTTAGGTGTAATATCAACCTGAATATCAATAGTCTATTCCAATTAAAATAAAAAGTGAATATATATATATTATATATTGATACTTGATTTTTTTTAAAAAATAAAAAAGTAAATAAATATTTGTATTTGAATTTCTGATTCACTTACTCTATCTACTATAGATGAAGTGTCGTTTACATATTGCCTTAATTCGTCGAATGGAATTTCCGTAACTTTATCTACAACTAATCTTCTTCTACGACGTTTTTCTGGTTGTTGTTGTTGCTCTATTAATGATTCTTCTGTCATACCAAATACAATATGATCAGGCTCAGACACAGGGACAATACCTATATGATTAAATAAATAAATGTAAAAATTGATATTCAGAATTATTTTTATTATTATTATTATATATATATATATATATATTTACCAGTTTCCATTAAAGCGTCTAAAGAACTATCAACATTTTCTTGTCCAGGTAAAGTAAATTCAGGAAGGGGTGTCATTCCTCTTCTTTGTTCATCACCGCCATCACCTAAATCAAAATCAAAATCAAATCCATCATCATGACCAGCAGCAGCGGCAGCACCTATATCAGTATCAGGTTGATCATGAATATGTAGTTTATCAAGATCGGTGCCAAGTGCTTCAGGTACATAAGGTTGTTCAAGCAATGCGGGTTCCACTTCACGTCTTGCCATTTCAATATGTCCTAATCCACGATAAAATGATTGTTCTCCGCCTTCTTCTAATAATCGACCTAATTCAATAGTTTCATCAAATGGTAATTCTTGTGTATCTAAAAAGCCATTTTGTGTCATTAAACTATCAAGAACAGGGTCACTTTCACCACGAGCACTATATATATATGTATGTTTGCGATAATATGAAAAAAATTAATAAGTGAGTTTGTTGATGGTATATAGATATATATATCTATATATCTATAATTATTGTTGTTATTATATATAAATCATTTACATTGTAAATTCAGTTTCAGGTAAAAGAAGATCAAATTCATCCAAACGTTGAGGCAAAGTAATGGTGTCTAAATTAGCTTTGATATGTGAAGTATCTGACATATTTACGTTTACTTTTTTGAAAGCCTATATATAGATATTTTATTAATTTTTCATTATTAATATTTGTTTTTTCAAATTATGATAATTATTGTATATGTGAATTTATTTTTATTGTATTTATACCGTTTTAATTTTTGTAAGTGCGCCATTACAGTCTTCTAAAAGATAACGTGTTTTTCGAGAATGAATACGAACAATACCTAATAAAAGTTGACCAGAAATACGAAGTGCAATAGGTTCCTGTGTTTGGTTGTTATAGATACAATCTATTATATAAACATAATTAGAATAAAGAATATTTATTGTTATAAGTACAATTAAAAAGAAACTAAATTGTCGTCATGCCTATTTCATCTTTTTATATATGTATTTATTGTTATTGTACCAATAGCTGTATTAAGATTTGTATGTAAAAATTGAGCTTTGGATATTTTTCTTTCCCAATGGGAAGCTAACCAAACTCGTGAGAGTGGTCCTTGTTTTGCTGTTAATTGATCAGATAACATGTATATTAATTAAAATGAAAAAAAAAAAAAAAAAGTTGGAGAAAAGAAAAAAGTTACAAATAAAAAATAACATAAATTTTTTATCCTCCAAAATTTTAAACACAGTCAGTTGAAAAATTACTCGCGATGATTTTTTTTCGCGTTCAAAAAAAAAATATTTATTGAATCAATCAATTGTTGGTTTCAAGAAAAAAAAAATCTACAAAATACAAATACTAATAAAGATAATACTAATAATACTAATAATAATAAAAGTAATTGGAATAAAAAAGATATATATATATATATATATAGAATAATGGTACTAATAAAAATGAAAGAAAAAAATAAAGTAGTATATTAATAATTAAACATTATTAAATAAAATAATAAAAATAATAAAAAAAAATGAATATAAGGAAATTAAATAAATTAAAATAAATAAATAAATAAATAAATAAATAAATAATGTATATATATATATATATATTTTAAAGTAAGCCATTATTTCTTAAATTGTATTGAAGAATAATATCATGCACGGCCGACATAACAAAACCAATTTGTTCAGTATCCGTAGCACAAGTGAAATGAGTATAAACTTGTTTATCAGGTGAATTATTAAGAGAAGTGAATCGTTTCAATACAAAATCACGAGCTTGTGATTCATCAGCACCGCCAGTATATTCGGGGAAACAATCAGATAATGGGTGTTTTAGTAATTTTTCCTTAAAGATATCTGTTTTATTTAAAAAGAGAATTGTGGAAGTCTTTTCAAACCATCTTGAATTGCAAATGGAATCAAATAAGGTTAAAGCTTCTTGCATACGATTGATACTTTCATCTTCAATCAAGACTTGGTCATATTCAGAGATAGCAACCATGAAAATAATAGCTGTGACATTTTCAAAACAATGGATCCATTTTTTACGTTCAGATCGTTGACCACCTACATCGTACATTTTATATGTCAATTCACCTACTTTGAAATGGGTTTCAGTTATACCAGTGGTTTTAACACGTGATCGGAGAACATCTTGATCAGTAGGTATGTATCCATCTTGAGCGATACGATCAATAGAATTAAAGTAACTATATAAAGAAAAGATGATGATGATAAGAGCAAAAAAAAAAAAAAAGATGAGTACAAGTAAACCAAAAATAAAAAAAAAATAGATACCATTATGTATATATATATATATGTGTTTTTTTTTATAAATGAAATTAAACAGCACTTACTAAGAGGAGGAATCATTTAATTGATATTCATTACTGCGACTAAAAGCCAATTGAACACCATCATCTGCCCATAAAGATTTAATAGCACGTACAACATCACTAGGTAAAGTACAAGCGGTAATTTGATTAGGTTGATTTAAGATTAAATGGAAATTATCTTGATTTAATTCAGGGTTTGCTAAAGGAATATCCAAAAGTTCCATAGCTTCCAAGATGACACGCATTGATTGAATAGTATTACTAAAAATGATTTCAGTATAAGTAGCTCTTTCATCTTGAGAAAAACCATCATCATGAATTAACTTCATTTGTTTTAAAATAGTGGATTTGCCCGATTCCCCAGCACCTAATAAAAGTAACTTGACTTCATTTTGCATATTCATTTTTTCCATTCTTAATTGGTTATCAATTTCTTCGGTGCGCATCTTTCCTGCACCATCTACTACTTCAACTGATGAACAACAACCCATTGTATATTATATATTTATATTTATATTATGTTGTATATATATATATTTATGTGTATAAGTGTATATATGAATGTTATGAAATGAGTGTAAACTATGTAAAAAAAAGTGAGAGAAAGAGAGAGAGGTAAAAAGCTTTAATTTAATATGTCAAAATATTTTGTTTTTTAAATTGTAACAATCGTATATAAATATATGTATACCTTGTTCTTTTTTTTATATACTATATTAAAGGTATAAAAAAAATATTAATAATAATTAGTTTTATGAAAAGGAATGAGATGGGAATATATATGTATATATATATATATATATATATATATAAAATAGAAAATAAAGAGAAAAGAGAAACGAGGAAAAAAAAAAAATCCCATACTATTTTTAATATATAATGAAAATCTTATTGAGTTTGAAACTCGACCACCTGGTGTAACTTTGATCATTTCTGGAATTTATTATTAAATTGCCTTTTATTTTATATTTTTTACGTAACTTTAAACTAATGATATACATATTCATTTTATATAAAATTGTTTTTCATTACTGAAAGTATTAATATATTACTAATTAAATAATAATAATAGTAGTAACATTTATGTATATATATATATATGTATATATGGTTATTTATATGTATTTGTATATATATTTAAAAAGTATATATTTTTAATAAAGTTAAAATAAAATAGTGTTCTACATACAAAATAATATTAAATGAGTTTTTTATATTTTAAAACAGAACACAAGGCTAATCCAGTATTGTGTAACAAATTATCCTTTTTTTAGGGCAAGTACATTACTTTTTGACATGTGTATTTAATCACTTTTTCTTCTTTTTTATCCTTTTTTTCATATTCTATTTAATTGTTAACATAACGTTTTATCCTTATTTTTTATTAAAAAACAAATAAAAAAGTAAAAGAATGATAGTCATAGTGATTTTTTTCTTTTTTTTTTCTTTAAAAAGATCAAGAAAAATAAAATGATAAACTTTACCAGCGGAGGTAATAATTGACGTAAAATCTCAGTTCATGACACAAAAATAACAAGTTTTTTTTATTAAAGCTTAAAAAAAAGGGTCGTATAAAATATAAACTAATAAATGCTAATAATAAGAGTAATAAAACCAATTGGGTGGTAATACTCTATTGGTAATTATAATATATCTTCCATTTAAGTGATTTTTTTAAGACAATAATATATTTTCCTATTATTTTTAATTCTTTTGAATTTTGGTTATTTTTTTCAAGGTGATACCAAATAGTTTATTAAAAAAAAAAAAGTATTTATATTTAAATCATGATCTATTTACATTCTTTGTATGCTTTTTTTTTTCTTCATCCCACTTTTTTTTTATTATTTTTTTTTATATTTTTATAGCTATATATGTGTATATTTAATAAGTGTACAACTATATATGCCATTTAATTACTACTGGCTACACCACCACTCGATAACCCAACAGCCTTTTGAACGACTTCCCTCATTAAATCCACCAAAGTGCAACAAGTAATTAAAAGATGGGATTCCAAATGATCTGGACGTTCTACTAACCCCAACCCACGTTTATCAATAGTTAATCTTCCAATATGTATT
This sequence comes from Cunninghamella blakesleeana, assembly GCA_017871115.1. NCBI lineage: Eukaryota > Fungi > Mucoromycota > Mucoromycetes > Mucorales > Cunninghamellaceae > Cunninghamella > Cunninghamella blakesleeana. The sequence goes on from JAFCIZ010000005.1 coordinate 5,322,797, forward strand.
AAATATCCCATGCCATGGCTATCGAATTCAGCTAATAATTGCCAATTTTTCTTCTTTTTATCTTTTTTCTTTTTTTTAACCTCATCTTCTAATGGGTCATCTTCTTGTTCCAATTTTCTAATTTCACAAGTCATATCATGAGAGACAAGACTAGGTCGTTTCCATCGTAAACAGTATTGGGTATCGTATTGGGTTGTATAAATAAATAATAAGTGGGAATTGTTGACATTTAAAAATTTACGACATCGTGGTTTCGATATATCTTGGCTTTCTTGACTACGCATATCATCATCATCGTCATCACCATCAGCTATTTTATCTTCTTCTTCTTTATCATCATTATTATTATTACCATTAGAATGGTTCACTTCATCCAATCCCCATTCAATAGTAATATCCTTTTGAAATGCTCTTCGTCTTGCTTCGGCTATTTTCATACCATATTTTGTATATCGTTCGGCTGCATTTTGATAATCTTGATCCATTTTCACTTGGTATAAAATATTCTGAAATCCCCAAGAATAAGAATGAGGTTGACGTTTGCGATAAATTAATTCTTTGGTACCTCCAAGATAAATGTCATGATGATGAGGTTGAGTAAGAGCATGTTTTCGAATATCATAAGATATCACATCCTTGGAAGATCTTCTTTTTAAGGAATCTAATAGCATTTGTTTGGAAGTAGAAGATGTCGAAGTAGTAGAGTCAATAGTGCTGTTACTGAGACTTGGACTAATGGATCCATCCAAGGATAAATGGCTATTGCTGTTATTATTAGAATGATAAGGATGATGATGAATGGAAGTAGGTGAAAGAAGAATATTAGAATTATTTGGTGAATAAAATATATCCTCTTGTTGTTGATCTATTTCTTCATTGGTTATTGTAGTAGTAGTAGTAGTTGTACTCTGCACTTTACTAATAAGTGAGGTAGGAAGAGAATGGCTACTATTGGTACTTGTTATTTGCTGTTGTACAGAAGAAGGTGCCATTTTTGATTTTCTTGTTTTATAACGTACAATGGTGTTTAAAAAAGAACCTTCCCCATCTTCTTGTTCCATTTTATGAAGAGTTTCAAGTTGACTAGCTGTTGTTAACTTTATAGCAAGTTCATCTACTACTTCAGTTGTAACGGGGGTAGGTATTTCATCATAAGCATTAGGTTTTTCATAAATAGGACTATCTATTGTATCTGGTTTAATAAATGTATCTATTGTATCTGGTTTATTATAAATAATATCATGATCTTTCTCTTCTTCTGGTATCGTTGTCATTTAATAAAAATATTATTAAGAATAATAATAATAATAATAAACGATTTATTTTATTTTATTTTTTTAAAAAAAGAGAAAAGGGGAAAAGGGCTACAAAGAAGAAAAAAAAAAAAAAAATTAAAATAGCCAAATTAAATAAAGCGCCGATTAGACAACTGTGGAAAAAAAAGAATTCAGTTTTGAATTTTTTTTATGATGTCATGCAAGATATTTATAATTTTTCAAAGGCTTTGACAACAGCTTCAGCTAAAGGACTTGCAGATGCAGGATTAGCACTTTAATTAATAGACAAAAGAATATAAGATGAAAAATAGATGAATAATTGAATCATTATAATGTTATTATTATTGTTATTATTATTAATATCTTCATCATTTTTATATATATTACCCAGTTAAAACGCGTCCATCTTCTTGAACGCAAACAGCAAGAGGTTCTGAAGGAGGAATGTATTTGGCATTGACTTCAGCGGCGGCTTCTTCGACAGTTTTTACACCATCGGATTCGATTTTACTAAGAACATCAAATTTAATTTCTCCTTCAGTAGAAAATCCCGTAATTGTTTTTCCTTTAATAATACTTGATCCATCAGTATCCTTAATATAAGGAAGAACTATTATAAATTTAAATACAAGTAAAATAAATCAATAAAAAAAAAGTAAAGTAATACTATATATATATATATATATATATATATATAAATAAATAATAATAAAAAAACTTACTGATAGGACCGTGGCAGACAGCAGAAATAATACCACCATTTTGATTAATTTTTTCAGCAATAGATATTAAACCTTTAGCTTTAGGATAATCATATAACGTCTAAATAAGTGAAATAGAAATGAAATATTAAAAAAGAGTTAAACCGTTGCCGCCTTTTTTTTTAACGATAAAATAATGATAATAATAAAAAGTATTATTTACAGCATGACCGGCGGAGGCATAGAAGATACCATAATCGTCAGCATTCACATCGGAAGGCTTTAATAAATTGTTCAGTTTTTTCATAAAAGGATGATTTTTATCTTGAAGGACCTTATAGTCGTTTTCAGACATGACACTAGGACTAACAGAATGTTCATCAAAACCAAAAGTACCCGTTTCACTGATAAGGTCTACTTCATACCCGTTTTCTGTAAACACTTCATAAGGATGCCATGCTTCTGTGAAGTATAATCCAGTTTTTTTACCGTCAGCATAAAATTGTCCATTATAAGAAGTAATAGTAAGAATCACTTTACGAGGTAAGGAAGATACCATTTTTTATTTTTATTATATTTTATTATTTTATTAATAAAGTAAAGAAAAGAAAAGAAAAAAAAGAAAAAAAAAAGTCCAACCGAAAATTATTTTTATATTTGCGCATGATTGTTTTGATGATGCAAACTAATTGGGGTTTCATATAAATAATAATAATAATAGAAAAACGTGTTTGCATTTACTATAGTCTTGGTTTCTTTGTATTAATAATCCAAAGAATTCGTCTAATTCATTAATAATACATAGCTGATTCATGTATCCATTAATTTTGATCTGAATTACTATATTTGTAATGTTGTTACGTATTTATTTTATTTAAAAAGAATTATTATTTTATTTATTAAATTAAAAAATCCGAAAAATTAGTAACTAGTATTATAAAAGATTATCCGCCGCTCCTTTCCTTTTTTTTTATCATTTTTTCCATTTTCCTTGTAAAATCTTAGTGAGTGCTGATTTAACAATAGTGGCTGCTTTATCATTTTCTTTTTTAGTAAGGCCAATGGTAAGATAAATTTTAATACTAGGTCTAGGTAATTCTCTTTCTTGATCATTAACATATTTTGCTCTTGTGATTAAAACACCTTGTAAAGCACATTCATCTACTACATCTTGAAGTATTCTTTCTTCGTCTTCTCGAGTCAAGGTTACATTACGAGCATTTAAATAAGAAGGTTTGATACGAATATGAAAGAAAGGAATTGTATTAACTTCCATTGTTGGAGCATTGCTACCATCAATTTCAATAAGTTGTTCCAAACTTTTATGAGCAAGAATATTTCTAAAGGAATGAATACGTTCACGAAGTTCACGTAATAAATAAGGTTGTTGACTAATCATGTTAATGGCTTCTGAGGCTGAGATGGTAAGCATAGCTGGAAGGGAGGCACTGAAACAATAAGCGCTACCAGATAAACGTTGGTGATCAACAATTTCAATACTACCAGCACAAAATCCTCCTGAGGAACATAAGGTTGTAGCTAAAGATCCAATGATCATATCAACTTCTTTAGCCTGTATAAAACAATCAGTTAAAAAGATATTATAGTTAGAATGGTTACTTTTTCCCTTCTTCTTTTTTCCTTTAAAATAAATAAATAAATAATTAAATATAACAATCGTAATAGCTTACATCGACACCAAAATGATCAGTGGCACCAGCTCCACGATTGCCTAAAACACCAATAGATTGGGATTCATCCAAAATTAATCGGTACTTGAATTTCTTTTTTAATTCAACCTAAATTGATCAAAATATAAGAGAATAATCAGTAAAATTAATTAGTTTATTCTTTTTTGTTTGAAAAAGTTTATTTTTTAGTACATATATACATATCTTATTTTATTTTAAACATACCAAAGCTGGTAATGGTGAGATATCTCCATGATTAGCAAATAATGCTTCTGTAACAATAAATCGTCTTGTCAATCTTTTTTTGTGCTACATAAAAAAACAAAAACAAAAAAACAAACAAACAAAAAGTCAGTTCAAAATTATTACCAAATTCTAAATGTTTTTTTTATAAAGACTTACTCTTAAAGTATCCATTTGAATATCATTTAATACACGTTCCAAATCATTCATATCATTATGCTTAAACCATCTAATATTAGATCTAGAGATTTGAACACCTTTTTGAATAGCAAAATTAACACCTTCATCACTATAAATACATAATATTAAAAAAAAAAAAAAATAGGGATGATTATTTAATTAAATTATATAAATGTTATAATTATTTTCAGTCCTTTTTCTTTTTCCTTTTCCCTTTTTTTTTAATACTTACACTACCAATAAATCTCCACGTTTAGAAAAGGCAGGAATAACAGAAGAAATAGTAGAAAATCCTTGAGCGTAAATGATAGCATCATCAGTACCTAAAAAGCGAGCAATATCTTTTTCCAACTTCATATGAATATCCAAAGTACCATAAAACCCAGGAGGACCACAAGTACCAACACCATATTCTTTCAAAGTATCAATGGATTTTTGACGGATTTGTTCAGAAGCGACTAAATTTAAATAATTAGTAGTTGCCAAATTCATTAATGGTTTAGCATGGCCTTGGACTTTAGTTTTAGCAGTTTGTGCACCGATAATCAAAGGAGTCTTTTCTAAGTTCAATTTGTCATAAGAACTAAGCTTAGGAACTAAAGGTTCAGGTTGCCATTCTTCTACTAATTCATCAACTTCCTATATGTACATGAATTTTGTAAAATAATAAAGTTTTGATATGTATAAATATATATATTCTTTTTTTCATTCATATAAATCAATAATAATAATAATAATAATAAGGATAATAGTAATAATATTTTATATACTATTATCCTAGTTCTAAATATCCATAATATTTTACCTTTTCAGTTAATTTAACAGCATTGTCATGAGGTTTATATTTTTTAGAAAGCATATATTTGATAGCAAAGAAAACTAAAAAGAGTTCAAGACAAATACGGAAAGGATCATCTTGATAGGATGTTTTAAAGTAATTGATAGCAAGAGATGAACCAGGAATAGCGATCACTAATTCATATACTGAATGTATAGTGGAATTAATAAAAGCATGATCAGGCGTTAAAGTGGGCTGTTCCATTACAATAATAAAAATAGTGTTTATGGAATAAATAAAGAGGAAGGAAAAAAAAAAAAGAAAAAAAAAAAGAAATCTAGCGGTGTCTTGTTCCTTTAAAAAATAACCGGAGTTTAAATTTTAAAAGCTGCTTACTTATTTTAAAGTAGGATAATCAACTTTACTATAATAATAGTACAATGGTAATGTTCAGATTCGATTTTATATATATATATATATATATATATGTATTTATATAATAATAAAATACACACACACACACACACATATATATATATATATATATATATAATGAATAATTGGTTTTTTTTAGTTTTTATTTTTAACTCAAGTAAATATTTATAATAAATAATACAACTACCAATGAAAGGATTCGCCATTTTAATTAAAGTTATCCTGCTTTCTAATAATCATTTTTCTTTATCGCCCTTCCAGTATGAACGAATCTGGAGTTTTCGTAGTATATTTGTTTAAGAAATAGTGTTTTTTATTTTTCGTTTTAATATGCAATTCTATCGATTTTGATCTATGTGTTGTTACTTGATACATTTAAAAGTTCATACACAAATGCTAAGCTACGATGGTTATACTTTTTGATTGTCCGGCTTGCCCTCACTTATTATTTATATGATTTTTTTTTATTTTTTTTATTTTTATTATTTTTATTATTTTTATTATTTTACTATTTTTACATATTGATCACAGAAATTATCATACTTATAACCATTTTTTGTATTGTAAAACTTTTTATATAATCTTTATTTAATTTCAATATCTCTATAAAAAATATTCTCTTATTTAGTTTTTAGCTATTATATTGAAATATCAAAAATTTAAGGTTTTATTGATGATTTCCAAAATATAACTGAAAGCTTCAATCAAAAGTTAATTTTCTTATTTAATAAACCAGTTATCTATATTTTTTTTTTTTTTTTTTTAGGTTACAAGATAATATTAGCAAAAGCAGCGAAAGTAGGTTTGGTAGCAATTACATAAAAATTAAAGTTAAATACTTTTAGTGGTCAAAAAAATAAATAAATCAAAGCAAATAAAACAAAAATAAAAGAATCAAGGTTATATATGAAAGTTTATAATTTTCTTTGTTTTTGTTGTTATTTTACCCAATAGAAAATACAACTAAAGGATACCGAGTATGATAATATAGAGGTTGGAGTTGAAACAAATATTGACAGCGATAATAACAATGGCTTAGAATAAGATTCATATAAAGAAAAATTCTGTACCTCAGCAATTAAAAACCAATCATTATTATTTAAAAAATGATGGTAATCTATTAGAAAGTTGGTAAGATTATTTTAAAAACTCTTTAAAGGGACCTAAAGAATAAGGCCATGTTATAAATCAATATATATATGAAATTTTGTGAGTGATCAATTAAACAGTTATAATATATGATGATAAATACTACCAAGTACTATATATACTATACCTATCCCACATATGATATTTGAATAATGTGTTTAAAAGAAAATCAACTTGATTATGGAGAGATCTTCTGATGCTAAAAATGTATCACTTTTTTTTAATAGTTTTTCGATCTTTGTAGTCAAACACAAATGAATTTCAACGTAGATTTTCCAAATTGACAGTTTCCATCGATATTAATTAATCAGCACTTATTTGAGGGTTTTAAAATAAGTTTGGATTTTTTTACTAGCAAAGTTATTTTTAATATTAGATGTTATTTTATATATGTATAAACATCCTCTTTTTATTATCTTGTATAAATAGGTGTAATACAATAATATATATATATATACATATATATATAATGGGTCGTTATTTTAATTTTTTTTTTTGTACCATGTAAAAATCATAGCTTTTTTCATCGTTCTATATGTGATTATTATTATATAAATATATTTACCTTGATCAACTAATCGATACTTTTAAAAAAGATAATGCTAATTATATAAAATGAGATTCACATTTATTAAAATAATGATTTATAAAATTGTAGCATTTTTTTTAATATTATGATGAACTTCTTTATTATAAAGACAAGCAGCTATAAAAAAACAATGCATTAAAAATATAAGAAATAAAAAGAAAACTAGTTTCTTTCTCTTTCATTCTTTTTGAAATAGAAAAAAATGCTTGTATATGTTTAATTTTATAGAAAGTTCTTATTAATTAAATATGTGTCTTTAAGTAGCTTATTGTAAAAAAGTCAGAAGGTATAGGTTTGTTATTATTATTATATATTATCATTAACAGAGCAAATGATTAAACGGAATGCATAATTTTAATAGGTTGTAAACCAAGTGAACAAATAAGAATTTCAAATAAATGGCCAAAAAGAAGCAGGAGTGAACCTTTTCATGCACGGTAACGATCCAGCTACACTATATAAAAAAGATGAATCAACCATCGGTAGCATAAATAGGTAATTGATATTATAAAGCCAATTCTATCCCTCTCGATTTTATTGTTTTATATAATTAAAATAATACAAAAATATTGTACTATTTTTGTAAAATCATAGCCTTTCTATCTTTCTATAATGCTATTGAGTTTCAAAATTTGCATTGATTATTTTTATATAATTTTTTTTCTTTTTTCCTTTTCCTTTTCTTTTTGTTTGATCATTAAGTATTATATTTTTTTAAATAAATAAATATACACACAATTAAAAAACATTATGAGCATATTGATACATTTTTTGATTATAATTAAACTAAGTTACACATTTAAAAAAAATTTAAGATCAAATTTTTTTATGTAGCCAAGATATTAATTTAAAGGTAAGTTAGAAAACCGATCTATGGTATGAAACCCGTATTATATATATATATATATATATATATATATATGTATGTATGTATATAAAATAAAATTATATTGTAATAAATTTGCAAACATAGCTATGTATAAATATTCATATTTATTTCTACATATAATAATATATACCTTATAAAAGACGAATCTTGATTTTTTTGATCAGTAAGAAGTAAAAAAAGCCAGTTAATTGCTACTATGGCTTTTGTAAATTCAAATTATCTTGGCAGAGTATACATATATATATATATATATATATATTATTTTTAAAAAAATACACATATTAAATAGAAATTCAATATATAATATTTACTAATATATACTATGGTGCCTGGATAGGATAAAAAAATGAAAACTTGTCAATACAGATTAGGAAAATAAAAAGAAAAGTTATCGGGATTTTAAATTACATTTTATAAAAAGAAAAAAGTAATTTTTTTTCTCTCTTTTTCTCTTTAATTTATTTTCATTACTTTTAAACAAATATAATTAGCAGAACCTTTATTTTTTAATATATATTTGTATATATTTATTTATATACACGTGTACATATATAGATATATATCAGTATAAATACATTATTATAAATTCCTTAGATGGTTGAAAATGTAAAGTAAAAAAAATAATAATTATTATAATAATAACGATAATAATAATAATAAAAGCATACTGTGTTAAAAAAAATTAAATTCGTAAAAACCTTTTTCTTTTCTTTTTTTCTTTTTCTTTTTTTGGACGTATATATGTTTATAAAATATAGTCTAGTGGAAATCAGTCTAGTTTTATGATACGAAGACATTCGGCTGGCGATACTAGCATTTCACAGTCTACTAGATTACCAGTTTATCCACCATCAACACCTGATCATAACTGTCCTTTTTTCTTTACACCAGAGGGTACTTATAATTTAACTTATAAAATATTTTTTCGTTCATTGGCACCCTATTATACTGTTGGGACCACTGCTAGTTTAGTATCTATAAAATATAAAGAAACTGCACCTAGTTCAATAAATCGATATGAACCCCAACCTGGAGCAAGGAGTTATCGTCGATTTAAGTTTGGTCAAATGGAATCTAATAGTAATAATAATAATGCTGATTTAAACAACAGTTATAATAATAATAATAATAGCAATAACAACTTTAATAATAATTATAATAATAATAACAATAATAATAATAATAGCACTAATAATAGTAATAATAGTAACAATAACGATAGCAGCAGTAATAATAGTAGTAATTTAAACTTTAACACTATATCACCACTAACATCCACTTCAGCTATATTAATGGAAGAAGATATTACTACATTATCCAATAATTCTACCTTAACAACTAATACATATCCTTTATCGACACCTACTTCACCTATAACCAATGACCATCAATTTCAAAAACGTATGACCATACCTTCATCCGGATACCATCAAGACCTATCATCTTCTTCGATTCCTTTTTCACCAACTGGCAATTCTCCATCTTATATTAATAGTAATAACAATAGTAATAGTAGCACTTTTTCACCTCAGCCAACTACTAGATCATATTCATCATCTTCATCATTGTCTTCGTCTCCTCGTAAACCAAAAACAAACATTACTAAAACAAATTCAAGTTTTGTACAAAAAATTATTACGAATGGTCAACTAGCGAAAATATTAGTGGAAAGGACAAGTGAAGATACAAATTTATTCTATAATTGTGGATCTAGTTTTGTATGGATGGATGCTGCTTGTAAACCTATGGTAAATATACATATGTTTTTATATATAAATATATCCATATAGAATGGAAAAAATACATGATCATTTTTTAACTTTTTCTCATTCATTCATTTTTTATTCATTTTTTTTTTGCTCTGTATGATCATTATTTAGGAACCACTGTCAAGGATTATATTCAATCGCGCTTTTCCAACTTCGCACGATGTAAATTTATTAACACGTGGTTCTGCCCACTTGGATATTATTATTGGGTTCACGTCAGGTGATATAATATGGTTTGATCCATTATGTAATAAGTATGGTCGGATAAATAAAGGGGTAAAAAATAAATTAAAATTAAAATAAATCACTTAAAGAGAAGAAAACAAATTACTTATCATCATTACTATTTTATTACCATCACTGTATAAATATAGGGTGTAATGAATTCATCTTCCATCACAATGATTCGTTGGTTACAAGGATCAGAAAACTTATTTATGGCTGCATTTCAGGACGGATCTATTATGCTATTCGACAAGGAAAAAGAAGATGAGTTATTTAACCCTAATGATCATGATAAAAATGTTACTACGACATCGAACCATACATCATCTTCCACATCACCTCCTTCATCGTCATCTCAATGGCATTATCATCAAAAATATCCTTCTTCTCCACCTTTGTCACAACAACATTCGACTGCTGGCCAACATCGCTCAAAACAATCAACTCCAAAACAAACGTAAGTTTATTTTTTCTTTTTTTAATGGTTTTATTATATATATATTTATATATTTATATATTTATATGGGAATGGAGTTATATTAAAGTGCTATTTTTTTTTTCTTTTTCTTTTTTTGTATTTAAATATATTAGTTTTCGTATTACTAAACCTTCAGCAAAAATTTCGGCAAAAAGCAATCCTGTTGCTCATTGGAAATTATCAAATCAATCGATCACTGGTAATAATATATATAAAAAAAGGCAAAGAAAAATAAATGAGTGTATTAAAATTATAATTAATATTTTATTGATTCTACTTTGTTTAGCTTTCGCATTTTCACCTGATTGTCAGCATGTTGCTGTAGTTGGATTAGATGGATATATGCGAGTGATCAATTTTGTAAATGAAAAGTAAGTAAATAATAAATTGTATATGTATTGATGTCTTTATTTTATTTATTTATTAATAATAATTATACTTTTTTTTTTTGATTATGATAATAATAAATATTAGATTATTAGATGTATATGAATCATATTACGGTGGATTATTATGTGTTTCTTGGAGTCCTGATGGTAGATATATCTTGGTAATTAAAAATATAAAATGAAAAAAGTTGACCAAAAAAAGAGAAGAGAAAATAAGTTACACATAAATATGGATGATATAACTAATTGTTATATATATCAATTCATTTCTCTATTAGGCTGGTGGACAGGATGATCTTGTTACTATTTGGGCTTTTCGGGAACAACGGATTATTGCCAGATGTCAAGGTCATAGTTCTTGGGTAACAAGTGTAGCTTTTGACCCTTGGAGATGTGATGAACGAGTATATCGATTTGCTAGTGTTGGAGAAGATGCAAAATTAATATTGTGGGATTTCTCGGTACCCGCTTTACATTTACCTAAAACTGTAAGTTCTCTTTCTATTACAAAATTAATTAAATTAAATAAATAGCAGAATCTAATAAATATATATATAAATATTTAACTAAACCTATTTTTTCTTTCTTTCTATTATATTTTTTACAAATCCATTACCAGAGAGTTAATACTAGACATCGTGGTGCATCAGTATCATCGATGACAAATGGGAATGTACTTCAAACAGTAATAGATAGACCTGCAACTTTACATCCAGTCGTATCCAAAACAGAAGTAGCTATATTACAACCTACAATGGTAAAAACAATTCATGCTGATCCTTGTGTTGGCGTTTATTTTAGAGAAGATGCTATTATAACTACAGATAAACGTGGACGTGTATGTGTTTGGAAACGACCTTCATAATAATTTATTTAGCATTTATATATATATATATATATATATATATATATATATTAATTGAATGTATATTTTTCTTTCCTTTTTTTTTTTTTTTGAAAAAAACTGTAATTGTATAAAATATTTCGCCCTTAATATTCTATTGATGATGGTGCATTAAAAATGGTTGAGCTTGTTAAAAAAATGAACCCTTCAATTACTGTTATTTTTATTTTTGTGGAAACAATATAGTTTTTTTGAGAGATATTTATTATTTTTAAAAAAAATGATGCAAAAATTTCTTTTTTTTTCTATCTTTTTGATAATACTATATAAACGTTTATGATTTTATTTTTATAAAGCAAGTCAATTGATCAATGCAAGTTTACTAGTATGGTGTTAGTGAATTTATTTTAATCAGCGGTAATTAAAAAAATTACGTGACGTTTACTCAATATATAAATTGGGTGTGCACTATCTTTTTTTTTTTTGTTGTTTTTGTTTTTCCTCTTTCATTTTATATTCTCTTACATTAATTTTTTTTAAATATGTTTTATTCTAGACGTCTTTTACAAGCTGCCACCAAGGTATACCATTTATCCAATTTATTTTATTATTGCTAAAAAAAATATTTTTATTATTTTGTGGGCAGTATCATTCCCCCTTCACTTTGGAAAATATATAATAATATTATTATAACTACTTGTATTTATTGAATAACTAAATGACTATATATTAACCTATATACCTATACACATCTATATCTATGTATCTATGTATAGGTTACTACTGGTTTAACCGGTATTCCAGTACACCCTAATCCTCGTCCTCATTTAATTCAAACATATAACAATACATTATCAGCATTATCACGTTTCCCTGCCCATGCAGTTTATCGTCAAGCTACTGAATCCTTCACCAAAAATCGTTTATCTATTGTTGAATCCACTGAAGATGTTAATGAAATCGAAACCAAAATTGGAGGTGGACAAATTGAAGAACTTATTTTACAAGCTGAAGATGAACTTAAATTAGTTAGTAAGATGGAAGAATGGAAACCTTGGGAAGAACTTGAAGTACCTATTCCTGAAACTCAATGGGTATATCCTGCTAACAAAGAATAATCATAATAATAAAAATTAATAATTTATAATAATAATAATATAATGATAATAAAAAACTATATACATGTAAAAATAAATCGAAAATAAAAAGGGATATAGAGTTATACTTTTTTGGTGGGTGTTTTTTAATATTAATTATATACAATCCATCACCACACAACACATTTACACATAAATATACATTTGGATCACCATTTAATTCAACAAATCAACACACAAAAAAAAAAAGAATAAAACCTCCATCTTTTCAAATTCAAAACTTTATGTATTCATTCTTCTCAAAAAGCAATATATATGTGAAAAAATATAAAAAGAAAAAGTAGAATTGTTCTATTAGATTATTTATTTTAAATATATAAAATAAAATAAACAAGTGTTATATTTGTGTTAAATCAGTTGCCATCATATTTTATCATTTTATTTACATGATTTCACTAATGCAAAAATAGTTTAAATATATATATATATATATAATATATTCCCTTTGGATATTTTTTAAAAGAAACATTATCATCCGTTGTCATTTTTACTTCAACAAGTAATAACAATAATTTATAAATCACAATAATTTATCTTATATGTAGTCAAATACTTTTATTTTTGTAATTGATTGATCAAAAAAAAAAGATATTATAATTTTAAATAATATTCATATAAAAATTGAATTGTATAATTTGAATTTATTATCGTTGACAGATTAATATTTGAGTTAAATGTCATAATAAATGGTAAGAACTAATAATTGCAGAAACGGATATTAGGACGAGTAGTTGATGCTTCTACTCTTTTATTCTTTCAGTTGTTGGCAGTATTTATTTTTTTAATATATGCCTTATTAGTTCAAGTGTCTAGATTTAATGTTGTTGTCATAGTTGTCATTGAAACTATAGGACCCCCTTTTTTTTTAATTACACTTTTAAAAAATTCCTTTGATGACTTGCATTTGATACCTATATCCCTAGAGCATTCCATTCTTGCATACTAGTTGGTGTTTTATTTTGTTTTGGTTGAGAGTTATGGTAGTGGTAAAAAAAAACAATAATAATAATAATATATTGATGATAAAGTGAGCCATAATAGACGATACAAAATTAGAAGAATAAGTAAGTAATGAATGCCCTCTTAGTTTATTTTAAACCAACAATTTGCTGTATTATTCTATGTTTTTAATAATGTGTCAATATTCAATAAAAATTAGATCGCTGTGATCACTATGCTAGGTTCATGCAGAGCTAAAAATATGATAATAATAAAAAGATCCTTTTTCATATATCATTAAATCTGGTAAAACTTCCTAAGAATAATTTGTTGCTTATTTAATGTGCACTTGATAAAATCCATGATTACATCAAAATAAACATATTATTTGAAGGGTTGAGATGAATCAATCTACTTTTTCGTGATGATTCTAATCTAGAGATAGTATTTAAATTATTCTTTTTCAGATCATTTGAGAGTAGTTTATCTATTGTTTTGATACTAATCAGGTGGTGTAATCCTAGTTTTTCGTTATTTGCTGTCAAGTAATTCTTCGTATGAATAGTTCATTACCTTTATGTAAAATTAAAGAAATAATAGGTAATATTACTTGCTGCTTTATTAAAAAAGTTATTAGCCAATATTTGTTTTTTAATAATCTCTTTCTCTCTCTAAATATATAGTTTATACTAATTTTATTTTATTTAGCAAAAGTATTTTTTTTTACCTTAACCTTGTAGCATATAGATTGAAATTACATATATATAAATTCAATAAACTTGTTTTTATGCTAAAAGTCTTAAAAAGTTCTTTAATAAAGCGATTGTATATAGCTTGCTACAAAGTTTTATCTATGTTTAACTTCTTTGGCATAAACGTATGTTATTTGTCTTTTCAAAAGTTTTTTTATTTTTTTTTATTTTTTTGAGTTAGTTAAATATTAAAGCCATTTTCAATATCATAAATAAATTAAAAAGGAATAGATTTATATAAATAATAATAGTAATGATAATATTTTATTATAAGATGGTGAAGCGAAGGAAAAGGTTTATTTTTTTCATATTATGTACAAAACTCAACATAATATTTTTAAAATTTCGCCATTCAAAAATTTTTTCTGGAAAACTCTCGTTTTCTTATTCCTCCCACATTCAAACAAGATAGCTTATAATCCAATCTTCATTATTTCTTTGTCTTTTTTTCTTTATTCTTTTTTTAAAAAAATAATAAAAAATAAAAATTATAAAAAAAAATAATACAGTTTACTCAATTATAAAATTTTATTTATTTTTAATTTTATAAAGTCATATCAAGCCAAATGTTTATAATTCTCTATTAATAATAATCAGCAGTGTTGGCATTTTAATATATCAACGTTATACTGAATCACTGTACATAGGCTAATTTTCATGCAATGATCATAATTATTTGACCAAATAACTGAATGTTAGACTTGGATGTGATTCTTTAATTTAATTTATTAATCTTCGAGATCATCGTATGGAAATTCGTTTATATATAGCGGATGAATAGGTTGTTAACCTGTTGAAATTTCAAATTGATTGATTCAATATCTATAGAGATAATTCATTATTTAGTTCACTATAATTTTTTAAATTCCCCAAGAGGTACTCTATATTTATTATAAACTAAAATAAAAAAACTCAAAAAGGAAGTATAGGAAGGTAGTTCAACAAACAAACAAACAAATAAAACATAAAAAAAAATGATTTTTTATATTTATTTTTATATTTGTGGCTGCCTCTCTCTTTCTGCTTAATTTTTTTTTCTTTTGAATTTGTTACATTCAATTTTAAAAAAATATGCTCGTTATATTAATTAAATATATATTTGTGTAAAAATTAAATAAATAAAATAAAATAACCTGTTCCATATTGGAAGGAGTACCATGATACGAATATATGAGGCCAAGCCAATTATGGTATACATCTCACAAATTCAACCTATAAAAAGTAACTTCTGTACCACTCAACTCAACTTTATATATAATACTTAATTTATCAAAATAAATTGAAATCATGATATTTTACTATCCTCTTTTTATAAAAGGTATCCTCATCGTCATTATAAATATAAATGTACATGTATGTTGTTATCAATATATTAAATTTGTATATATAATATATCAATATATAGTACATATATGTTTACAATATATTGAACATGATTCTAAAGAATCATCCCACCTGTCAAAAATATTAAATAGTTTTTATTTATTTATTTATTATATATAAAAGGATATTAGATTATTATTAGAATTATTATGTAAAAAGTATTTTTTTTTTTAATATATATATAAAGTACTATAATAAAAAATAAATAGATGATTGATTTTCAAAATGCATTTGTTTTGTTATTTTTTTTATAAAAAAAAAATAAGGGATTAAGGGAAATAGAAAGACAGACATATATCAAAAAAAAAAAGGGGAGAGAGAGAGATAGAAAGAAAAGATGAAGGGGAATAATGAAGTTGATATTATTAATTATTTAAAATACAAAAGCAATCACGGCAACGGCACTTAAAGCGAAAGCAGTCTTCTTTGTTAAATCTAAACCAGACATACGAGAAGCAGAACCACCAGTAAAGATGGAAGTACCACCGGTAGGAGCACTACCTTTACCGGAGTTAGGAATAGTTGGGGTAGAAGCGAAAGGTAAAACTGTAATAGGAATGTTCAAAGGGGCACCGTTAGCGCTGAAAACAACATTATAAGAACCAGCAGAGATGGTAGTAGGGATAGGGAAATTGATAGAGTGTTCATAATAAGTAACATTTCCGTTTTGTTTAGCAGAAGCAGAGGTTTTGGAAACATCAGCAGCTGTAGAAATAACAAGGTTAGTAGCATTGGCACCACCGGTTGCAGCTACAAGGTTAATAGTAAGAGTGATACCTATAATAACAAATAAAAATAACATAAACGAAATATGAATAAATTATACATATATATTATATATATATATATATATATATATATATATATATATATTTCATTATTCTTTTTTTTTTTTTTTCTTTATTTTTCTCCTATATCTATCTATTTATTTATTTATTTTACCAGAAGTATCAACTTGAGGGAATAATTGATAGGTACAAGGAAGAGCTTGACCTATAACATAAGGGTAATTGGGTTGGGGAGAAGAAACATTAAATACACCAGTAGGAGATGTCACTTGAGCAGAAACAGTAGCAATAGTAGCAGCAACGAATGAAATGACTGAGAACTTCATTATATATATTATTATATTGTGTTGTTATTATATATGATTAAAAAAAAGAAGAGGTATATATATTTTTTTTAAAAAAAAGTAAAAAGGAGGTGAAAGAAAAACGAAGAAAAGGGGAGAAAATAAATATTTTTTTTAAAGAAAAAAAATATTTTTAAATTTTTAAAGAACGTGTAAATATAGCCGCCGCCGCTCTATATATGGTAATCATCATCTATTTTTTTATTTTTACTTTTTACCAGTTTTAAAAAATTATTTATCATTGGTTATTTTAATATATCATGCTATTTACCAAAATGTAAATCAAATTCTTTTTATATATACACACATATGTATATACATATATATATATATACACGCACACAAACGTATATATTTTTAAGTTATTAATCCATTTTTATATACTTTTAAACCTTGTTTTATCTTTTTCCACTCAACGAAACCTTGAATGTTTTGATTACTATTACCGCTGTCAATCAACTCACGTGATTGGTTCAAAAAATGTAAAAGTTAAATTATAGTTGATGGTTTTTTTTTTATTATTATTATTTACACTGATATGTCATTCTAAAAAAAAAAAATAATATACAAAAATTATTTTCTTTTTTTCTTTCTCTTGTCAGCGCATCATTTAACCAAAGTAGTAATAATAAAAAAAATAATAAATAAAATAAAAATAAGGATTATAAAGGGTCTCTGCACAAACAACGATCATTAAGAAAAAAAAAAAAAAGGATTTTTTAAAAATGAGAAGAAAAAATAAATGATGTCATGATAAGAAAAAAAAAGAGAAGAGAAAAATAAATAATGCAGAGTATATATAAATAAACTTAAATAAGTAACTTTTCAATTTGATTCTTGATAGATAAAATTTGGGGTTTTAAATCAGAAGCTTCATTGGTAGTAACGGAAGCAGAAATCACGGAACGAGATACACCACAAGCACGACCAAGAGCGGTTTTTGATGGAACAAATACGTAAGGAACGTTTTTATCTTCACATAATAAAGGAAGATGTAAAATGATTTCAAGAGGTTCAGCATCAGCTAATAAAAGAGAAATAGAAGAATATGTATTGATATTAATATTAATATTTAATACATTATAATAGTTTAAACAAAGTATTGATAAAAGTTTATATATATATATGTATATCTCAGGAAGACTAATCGATTGTACCACACATAGAAGAAAAAAAGTGGTAAACTTTTTTTCAACTGATAGCGAATACAGTGGAGCATAATTTCATCATATAATACATATATATAGCTTTTCAACCAATGTTTTTCATGTATTCATTTATAATATGAAAAAAAAGACTTACCAGCCATAACGATGAATTCGGAAATACCACGGTTAAGAGTCTTGGTAGCTTCGTTAGCACCCTTCTTTAATTGTTTATAGTGAGAGGCTTGTTGTACGAGATCAAGAATGGTGTTGGTTAAAGCAGCATCGGCAAGAGGGAAAGCTCTAGGATTAACAGACTAATCGTAAAATAAATATAAATCAAATATATTAAATTAAATTAATAAATAAACTCTTTTAATAAAAGATATATATTTTTATATGTATATTAAAAATCAATTGTATATTATATGTTTACCATGATTGATTATATATTTTATGTTTGATTGATTAAAAAATAAAAAGAGAAAAAAAAAAAACTTTTTTTTTAAACACGCTTTATTATAAGAAAAATTTTTTTATAAAAAATTCCAGGACTGGTTTTAAGAAATTTATAAACTCAGCTTTTCTTCTTCCTTTTTGAGATTTATCAAGTTCCTTTTTAAGAATTGTGTTAAAAAGTGATTGAATGTACAAGTAAATAAAAGTTTTAATCAGTTTTATTAGATAAATAAAAATAAGAATTGTATAATTCAATTAATTGAAATAATATATATTTTAATAACGGATTGCAAGCTCTGGCCAAAAATTACGGTTTGACAATGGTAAGAATTCTCGGTAGTGTTGTCAGTCCCATTAAAAACACCTCCTCTTTTCTTATTTTCCTGTAATGTCTCGTTAAACTAACTAAAGTAGTAACTATAGTAAAGTAACAGAAGAGGAAAAGATTAAAAGGAGAAATTTTTTAAAGAAGAGCAAAAGAATGCTATTTTGAATAATAAAAAGAGTAGTCATATTGAACAAAGAGAAGATTAACACCTTTAATTAATAAAAAATCATTGTCTTGAATAACAAAAGTGATCATCATATTTAATAAAAAAAAAACATTATTGTGGATAAAAAAAATTAATTTATGAGGAAAAGAAAGAGTGCTATCAAGGAAGAAAAAAAAAATACTACTTTGAACTAAAAAAAATATCGCCTCAAATAAAACTCGATAAGCATCTTCAATAAATAAAACCAATTTCATAAATAAAGTAAACCAAGCGTCTTGGAGTAAATAAACTAATCATCTCGTACAATAGAAAAGCAGCCACTTTGAATAGTAAATTACCATCAGATTCTGTAAACCATACAATTATTTATACTCTTTTCTACTTCCATATAGTTTTGCAAATTAGAGATAAAAAAGTTTTAGAGAGAATATTTTATCAAATTCGATCATCTTTAAATATTGTTACCATCTTACAAAAGTAAAAGACCATCATCATGTCAAGCAAATATAAAGGTCATAATCATAAATAATGACTCTAAATAAAAATGAACCTAACCAAACAGGCAGTAAGGTTAATCTTTGAAATTTGAGTTATCATGTTTGAAACTTTGGGTGCAATACCATTCACCGTTTTGTTGGTACAGAAAATTAAGTATTAGTAACCAATGCTAATAAGTAGTCTCCACCACGTAAAATAGAACTGGTCATGGATAGGTCCATAATCATGCGATAAGTTTCATTTAAAGTTTAAATATCAATGGAAAGATGAAGATAGGTGGATAAAAGGGCTTTGTAAATCCATAGTATAGGTATTAAAAACATCATTAAATAAGAATAATGATTAGATGGCCATTGGCTTATTTATATTATATTATATATGTATTTTCTTTAAAACACGAAAATAAATAAAATAAAAAAGTTTACCAATAAAGAATTGTCATAAAGAATAGTAAAAGGTCACCACCAGAAATAGCTGATACCAGTAGTTATTAAAGGAAAAAGAGAGTAATAAATTACTAAAGATAGCATTCAATTCTTATAAAAGGCTGGCCAAAAATTATAAATAATTTTATTCTATTAATTCAAATATATATATATAGAGTAATAAAAGTAATATATTCTGCAAAAAAATATCCTTCAGTTTAAAAAATATAATTAGCTTGGAAAAAAAATAGTGAGTACGTACCATTTAATATTTTTTTATTTGGGATACTATTACTAGCTAGGTGATGAAATTATAACAATAGAAAAAAATTATAGTGTAGTAAATTCTCAAGAGGTACAAAAGAAAAATTGTAATTCCGCTCAAAATTTTTTTGAAGCATATTATAAAAAAAGTTGGCCAATTTATTTATTTTGTTTTTTCTTTCCATTGTTTATTTTTTTTAATAATAATATAAATGCCAGTAGCAGAAAAAATATCCTTAGTCCTTGGTGGTGCAGCTTTGGGGGCTGTTTCCTATGCTTTTTTTCAAAAGACAACACAGCCATCCAAAATGGCTATGATGGAACCTATTCATTTAGTTCCTACAACACCTACTACACTTGGTCAACTTCCTTTAGATCCTAGAGACACTGCTAAATTTATTTTGCCTTTTGGTTCACCTGGTAAATATATATAAATTATAAAAATAGCAATAAATGAAGGGAAAATAGTAATAATAAAGAAAGATAAAAAAAAGAAGAATAGCGTATTATTTATATTATGTTTCAAATAAATATAAATAGGACCTGTCAATGATATTATTTATCGTTCTGGATATATCACTTCATACAATAGACGAGATCGTAATCCTAATTGGGTAGCTGAACACTTAACAGCGGATTCATTAAAACGTATGGAAGGCGTAGATCGTGGAAAATCCAACTTTAAAGAAGATGAAAAAATCCCACCCAAGTTTCGTGCTCGTTTATCCGATTATTTTAGAAGTGGATTTGATCGTGGCCATATGGTGCCTGCTGCTGATATGAAAAACAATCAGACTAGTATGGATGAAACGTTTTATTTAACAAATATTGCTCCTCAAGTGGGTGAAGGATTCAATCGTGATTGTAAAGTGAAATTATAATTAATATATATATATATATATATATATATGTATTATGGTTTACTCATATGTACATTCCCCCATTTTATTGTTATTATTATTATTATCAATGTTATTATTATCATTATATAGATTGGGCTCATTTTGAATCATTTTGTAGATCATTGGTATACAAGTTCACAAATGTATATGTATTTACGGGTCCTTTATATTTACCCCATCAAGAAGCTGATGGAAAATTTTATGTTAAATATCAAGTGATTGGAAATCCACCTAATGTATCAGTTCCAACTCATTTTTATAAAGTGATTATGACAGAAAAGAATGGAAAATTCAGTGTTGGGGCCTTTGTTTTACCTAATCAACCTATTCCTGATGACACACCTTTAGAAGCTTTCAAAGTACCTTTAGATGCTGTGGAACGCGGTACAGGGTTGCTTTTCTTTGATCGAATGGGACCTGCTAAAGCAAATATCACGGATTTATGTAAAGAAACAAAATGTCAAGTAGTTTTATCTAAATTCCATGAAGCTAAGAAAAATGCTACACCTCAACTTTCTGCTTAAAAAACACATACGCACAAACGCACACTCTTTCTCTTTTCCTCTCTTTTCCTTTCTTTTATTTATTTTATAACCCATTTGCATTTATTGATTATTTGTTCATTGTGTATATTAAAAATGATTTTTTTATTCTCTTAATTTTCATCATTGTTAGCCTTATTATTATTATATTTATGTGTTTATTATACAGATATTTTAGAAAGGGTTACTAGATAAAAGTTATTATATACGTAATATATATATATATATATATATATATATATATATAAAGTAGTAACAATCTATACTTTGTAAATATATGTTCTTTTCTTTTGCGTGAATTTTATTTTGACTTGTTGAGTATTCTAACTGCATCCTTTGAAAAAACATAGCTTGCTCCAGACCAAACAGTAGTTGTGCCCACGACCCAGCTATGAAGTAATAATAATGATAAAAAAATATAAAAAGAAAGTAATGAATTCCTGTGTGTATATATATATGTATTTATACAACATCGTCAGTATTTAGTTTTTTATTTTTTGCTTACTGCATCATGGTCATAATTTCTGTTGAAGGAACACTCATACTCATTGAAGTTAAAGAGCATCCCATCAATAGTAATTGAAGGGCTGTGTTAACTTTACTGATAGTAGTTGGTCGAACTTCTGCTGATGGTATAGAAAAATCAAAGTATCTGGTTAAAGTTTTCTTTATAAAATAAATAAATAAATCAATAAGAATAAAAATACAGATAAATTAGAAACATTAGTGCTTTTATTATTTACTTAAATCCTATGAATTTATTATTATTATTATTATTAAAAACTTACAGGTTCTGGAAGTGAGATGTATCTATAATAAAATGCTGATAGTACTAAACCAACATCTCTACCTAAAATGACACCTGCCAATGGTACTATTTAATATATATCAAATCAAAAATATAAAAATAGAAATGATTAATGTGTATAATTTAAAAATAGATTTGATTGAAAGTAAATAAAAAAAAAAACGTTTTCATTTTTACTTACATGGTAATACACCTTCCATTGCTAGTGTTATAGTCATTATAGTCATTAGAGTTTTATCTGCAGCGGGATCAATAATACTTCCGACAAATGTTTTTAAATTGTAACGTCTTGCAATATAACCATCCAGCTATAAATAATAGTAATAATAGTTATAACCATGAAATAATAAATAATGATTTTTTTTTTTTCGTTTTTTTATTTGGTTCATTTTCTATTTTTTTTTCTTTACCATATCCGTAAAACCAGCTAATGCAAAAATACCAAGAGCAGCGTCATAATTATGTTGTATAATTAAATAGCCAATGAAAGGTGCTGAGAGTAATCTTGAAAATGTCAAAAAATTTGGAATTGTATAAATATTTTCATGTGTAGGTATAACGCTTTTTATCTAACCCAAAATAAATAATCAAATAAAATAATATATATATATATATATATATATATATGTATTAGTTGTATTTTATCATAAAAAACGCGTTTTATATATTGTCGCATTTTTTTTATCGGTAGCTATAATAACTATTATTTTACCAAAAGAACATTTATACCTTATTGACAACAACCTTTGCATTTTCGGCTTTTTGTTTAATATCTGTTTTAGAAGAAGATTCAGTAGTTCTATTTGAAGTATTGTGGAAAAATAAAGCTTTTTGATAGGGTGAACGCCATTGTTTAATTGATATGGATTTTGGATTAAGAGTGGATCTAAAATAAGATATGTATATAGCAAATTATTAATTTCGAATATATATTTGAAAAATGAACCTCTTTATTTTATTGCCTATTGTGTATTATTTTTCAGTTTATTTTAGTTTATCTAATATGCTTGTCATACTTATTTATAATTACCTTGTATTTAAAGGAAAATGGTTTGAAGTTAAAGCTAATTGACGTTTAGAATAAACTTGAGATAATTGAATAGTATTAATTGCTCGACGACGAATCGTACTAGTAGTTATATTTTGTATTTGGATGGATAATAATATCATTTATACAATTTTATTTATTAAATTCTAATCAGTTAAAATAATAAAATAAAAATAACAGGTATAGGAAAGAAAAAAAAATAATTTTTTTATTATTATTTTATTCGGTTAAATTTAAACCCAGAGTTTTAAAAAATTTGTTGATCCATTTTTTAATATCAAATCCATAAATCACATTTAAAATAACACACAGCAATGGGTAAGTATATATAATAAACTAAGCATATATTTTAATTAAATAATAATAAAAAATTATTAACTAATAAGAAAAAAAAATATAAAATAAAAAGTAAAGAGTAATAGTAAAGGAAAATAAGTAAAGGTAGCCAGCTTTTTTTTTTTGTTTTGATTTTGAGATTTTTTTCTTTTAAAAAATAAAATATAATTAATAATAGTAGTATATGTAGTATAAAAGTACGTAGTAAAGAGTAAAAAAAAATATATAATTATCAAATAAAAATAATGAAGTTAAAAAGAATTATAAATAGCAAGCATAAAGATAATAGTAATTTTTTTTGTTGTAGTTTTTTAGTTGATGTTTGCTTTTTTCTTCTTTTTTTTACTTTTGTTGGGATCATGACGGAAGGATTATATATAAATGATTCTTTTCTTTTTTCTTTTTAAATATGATATAATTGTTGATGGAATTGAAAAAAAATATATATAATATATATACTAGAAAAAGGATTGACATCGATTATTTCCAGAATTGCCATGTCTTACGCTTATTTTCTTTCTTTTCTTTCTTTTCGTCCTTTTTCTTGCCAACTTTTTCAGAAACTACTTCAGCAACAGATTCAAGTGGTTTTTCAGCAACAGATACATTTGATTTATTATTCTATATAAAATAAACAAATAAAATAAATAAAAACATCAATTTAGTATTATTATTATTATTCCATTTTAGATTGATGTTTATGTTTATATGCGTATTTTTTTTAAAATAATTTTTTCCCATGAATTTATTATTGTTATTATTATTACTACTATTACTATTTACCTTATCCTTTTTGAAAAATCCAAGTACTGATTTTCTTTTCTTTAATTTAGTAGAACCGTTAAGGGTTTTAGATTTAACAGTATCATTAAGGGCAGCTACACCTTCAACACTAGCTGTATTAACACTAGAGTCAACATCATCTAATGCTCTTGTTTCCTTTTCTCCTTCTTCGTTGGCTGATTTATCATCATCCTTAGTTTTTTCTTCTACTTTTTGTTCAGTTGATTCAGATTTAATTTCGTTTTCTTCTTTTGCTGCTTCCTTGGTAACTTCAGCAGATTTAGATTCTTCAGCAGCAGGCTTAACTTCTTCAGCAGATTTAGATTCTTCAGTAGCAGGCTTAACTTCTTCAGCAGGTTTAACTTCTTCAGCAGGTTTAACTTCTTCAGCAGGTTTAACTTCTTCAGTAGGTTTAACTTCTTTTTCAACGGGTTTAGGTTCTTCTACTTGCTTGACTTGTTCAACTTCAGCGGGCTTGGCTTCTTCTTTTTTAGGTTCTTCAGCTAATTTGGGTTCTTCTTTGATTTCTTCTACCTTAGCTACTTTAACAGCTTCAGGTTCATCCTTTTTAGTTTGTTCTACTTTAGGTTCTTCAGTTGATTTAGGTTCTTCAATTGATTTAGGTTCTTCTTTTTTAACTTCTTCTACTTTAGTTTCTTCAACTGGTTTAACTTCTTCTACGGGTTTAGTTTCTGCAGCTGGCTTGACTTCTTCTACAGGCTTAGTTTCTTCAGTTGGCTTAGCTTCTACGGGTTTGATTTCTTCAACTGGTTTAACTTCTTCAACTGGTTTAACTTCTTCAGTTGGTTTAACTTCTTCAGTTGGTTTAACTTCTTCTACTGGTTTAGCTTCTTCTTCTTTGGTATTAGTAGTATCTTTTTGTTCCTTTTCTTCTTCAGTAACCTTAGTTTCAGACACGACTTTAGTTTCAGTTTCTTTTTCTTCTTGTTGCTTAGTTTCTACCTTAGTTTCTTCTTCTTTTTTAGGTTCGACCTTGGTTTCTTGTTCTTCAGTTTGAGCATTAGTAGTAGTAGTTTCAACATCAGAAGAACTATTGGAAGTATTATTAACTGAACTAGCAGTAGAGTGAGTAGTGGAAGGAGTATTGACACCTTGTTCAGCTGCTGCTGTTGTTGTTGCTGCTACAACTTTTTTGTTAGCCTTTTGTTGTTTACGACGTTGATTAGCGTTTTTTTTAGCCATAGTTTAAAATATAATAAAATAGTAATAGGGGTAGAAAATGAAAATTATTTTTTTTAAAAAAAAAGTTAGAAAAAGAAGAAAGAGAGGGAAAATAATAAAATGATAGAGAGTAAATAAATAAATATAAATAAAATAAAAAAAATTTGAAATGTCACTTGTAATTTTATTTTTTATTTTGATTGGCTCTATATATAACTAAACAATTAATTGTACACATATAACTATTTAAACTAACTCGTGATACCACTTTCTACCATAGCTATTTCACGTTTTAGTTTGCTTAACAAGTTGTCTTGTGTAACATAAAAATAGTTTGATCCATCGCTTTTTTTTTTTTAAAAAAGTTTAATACCCGTTAATTATAAAAATAATATATTTTAGGCTATAAATATTTAGAATATGCAAAAAAAAAATATATATATATTTTTTTATATATTTTTTCAACCGATGGTAATTATGATTTGGAGTATGATTATTAGTATGTTTTATTATCAGTATGATTATTACATTAAATTAAAATTAAATAAAAACTATTAAATATTAAAAAATAAGATCCAGCTTAACAAAAATTCATGATATTAAAAGAATGAAAAACCAAGAACTGCTAAAGCAATAGTTAAAAGTAAGGGTAATGATTGAGGTAAATGGGCCATAGCAGCACTGTGGAGCATCAATGGGAAAGAAGAAGCATTAAGAGCTCCCATTCCTTTGGTTTGAGCTACTTGGTTAACGGTTAAATAAAAGGTGAAATTTAATTCTTTAGGGAGAGTGACTTCATAAGAAGCAGAAATATTGGAAGAAAGTTTGGTACCAGTGTTATTGATAGGAGGAAGTTGAACATTACTAGCCAAGTTGACAATGTGTTGTTTAGCACTAGCATCTTCCCATAAGTCAATATTAATTTTATAATCACCTTCGCCCATATTGGGGTATTGATATTCAATATTCAATTTTTGACCGGGAGAAACAGTGGTATTACTAGGTGGTGAAGTAATAGTGGGTCCCATTTGTGCTTGAGCAAGTGCTACCATTAATCCAACGAGAACAGCTAAACGTAACATAATAGACATGGTGATAATGATGGTTATATTATTTTATTTTGAATAATAAAGGAATGAAATGGGGTAATATATTTTTTTTTAAAAAAAAAGATTGATGAAGAAAGAAAGAAAGAAGTTGCAAAAAAAAAAAGAAGGATTTAAAAATAACATAATTATATTTATATTTTTTTTTACGTTAAAACTCAGAATGGATGGTAATTTACCTTTGATTTTCCCATACAATTTAAAAATAGGGAAAATCCTTCAACAAACTTAAAAAAACAAAAATAATAAATATAAAAAAAAGAAAATGTGGTAGTATCGTAATATATATATATATATAGATGAATAATAGTAAAATTATTTTTTAATATTATTATTATTATTATATTATCATTTTTATTAATAATTATAGTATTAATTTTATTATGGTATTGATTTAAAAAACTAGTATATGGAAAAATATATACTAAGGGTATATGGTTATTATTCTGAAAATTTTAACAGTGGCGATAAAAAAAAGTAATTAAAAGCCAGCTTGGTGTGGTGTGGTGTGCGGGTGTGTAAAAGATTAAAGCAAATTTTTATTTTTTCCTTTCAAAAAAATTAATTTTTTTTTTCTTTCTCTTTCTTTTTACTGTTAAATTATACTTATTGAATATTTTGTTACTTTTTATATATTTAAATAATAATGAAAATATATCGTGCTGAAACTGGACAAAACGTACATTGGCCTCGTAATCTTAATCAGCACATTCATTCGTAAGTCCGCAGTTCGTCTTTTTATATATATATATATATTTTCATTTTCTTGGTATTTTTTTAAAAGTCCCTTATCTAATTTTCTATGTATTTATTTATATGAATATATATATATATATATATATATTTATAAAAAAAAGAATAGATGATTTTAAACATGAAATAGAAAAATGTACAGGCGTTCCTATTTCTAATCAAATTCTTATGACAAGTTTTGGAACTCAAGTAAAACAAGATCAACTTAAAAAAGTACTTGTAGCAACTGGCAAGGTTAGAAAGACTGAAAGAATTATTAATTAATATTTTACTCCTCAATATATGTTGTTAATACTATGTTTTTTTTTGTATATTATTATTATTATTATTATTTATTAATAGGATGAATATATTATTTTTATATATGATAGACATTATTTAGGTGCATCAAAGGAAGAAATCACAACATTGTTAGATGTTGAAATGCCAATATTAGAACCACTTATTACTTCATTGGACGGTAACGTTTATATTTATAATAAAAGAACTTACGTACATGTAGATAAAAAATTTCCAACCCGTCATACTTATTATGATCATCGGTATTTTTTTTTTTCTCTTGTAGCTTTAACTTTATTAGATAATCTTAGAAAAAGTAGCTTACAAGTAACATCATTAACTCAACAGTGTGAATTATATCTTACATTATTTGCCAAATTTGATACATATAGTCAAGTAAATTACATATTATAAAAAAGATAAAAATGAAAAGGAAAGGAGAATGACAATGTGATCAAATATCACTATATTTTTATTATCATTTGGTCTAACTTTTTTTTTTTTTTTTTTGATGACGATTTATTTTTTTTTATTACAGTCAGTGTTTAAAACAATTGCTTCTCATACGCAATTATCAAAAAATTTAGTGGAAGAACAAAAAGCACAAACCATGGCACTCAATGTAGCGTTTACAAATTTGGAATCACATAGTAAATTTACGAATCATGGTGTACAACTATTCTATAACATGGCGGAAAAGGAGTTAAAAAAACAATCTGCATTACTAGATACAGCGGACATTGATTTAGAGATTCTCCAGCATATAAAGATACATTCAGAATTTACAGCATATAGTAAAGATAT
Organism: Cunninghamella blakesleeana; assembly: GCA_017871115.1. Lineage (NCBI taxonomy): Eukaryota > Fungi > Mucoromycota > Mucoromycetes > Mucorales > Cunninghamellaceae > Cunninghamella > Cunninghamella blakesleeana. The sequence goes on from JAFCIZ010000005.1 coordinate 5,351,625, forward strand.
AGAATCATCTTCATCATCATCGTCTTCGTTACCGTTAATGAAGGGAAAAACACATTTAATAGATTTTATAGATACTCAACAAGTACAAACAGCAAAGAAGGATGCTATAGATATATGTATTTATTTAACAAATGAAATTCAACTATTAAAATCAGTCATCACCGAATTAAAAGAATATGAAGATGATTTAAGAAAGCAAATTATAGAAGACCATGATTTACAAACGTTAGATACTTATCTTGTGGAAATTCAGGATACTCGGGATAAAGCTCAATTTCTTCGCGAAAAGATTAAACGGGATTTAAATCGAATTTATACTAAAATATCAGAGTTATTAAATGTACCTATCTCTTCTTTATTTTCAACATTGTCTCTCGATTCATCGTCATCTTCAATATCTACCATCACTTCTACAGCCATACCTAACAATCTATCATCTTCTATTTCCTCCTTAGCAACAGTATCATCAACCACAACCAATAACACTGCTACTACAACACAAACACCTTTTGGTATGTCTGACAACAGAACGTCAACTAATAGTAGACGCCAGCAAGACATTTTATCATCACATGATATCACATTTCCATCACAAGCTAAGAAAACCTTGAAAGCATTTTATCATTTAGCAGAAATTCATGTTAACGACTATTTACCAAAATTGACTAATTATGAGTTACTTGTACGGAAGCATGTAATGAAATTAAGATCAATGAAACGACAATCTATTCAAAACTTTTTAAAGAATATGAATATTGTTTCGCAATTACAAAGTGATATTGCAGCTACATCCCCTCGTTTGGATTTGGCAAACAAGTCTCTTTCGGATTTTAAAAATAAATACGCTTCAAGCTCATTGGAAAAGTGTCGAGATATTTTATTTGCCTATGTAAGTTTATAAATGGAATGACGGATAAATATATAGAATAAAATATATACATATAAATATCCGTCTATACTTCTACTCGTAATCTCATATTTGTATTCTGATTTTAAATCTATTTATATAGGGTGCTTTGATGATTGAAGTAGTTAGACGAAAGGAATATGCAATGGTATGTAAAATAAGTAATAAAAAAACTTTAATTAGTTATTATAGAGAATATATAACAAACTCACTGTTATATATATACACTATATATTTTTTTAATATATAAACCCAGATTTTAGTAGAAAATGCCAATGTAATTGCTGATTTAATGGGAAGATTCAGGGAGCATGAAGAAGAACGTAGAAATTTTTTCCGCCATGATATATATAATACCCTACCATTTGAAATCACAGGTAATTATTTAAAGGGCATATGGTTAGATATATATAAATATATAAAGCGCGCGAAATAACGATGGATTTAATATAAATATATATTACGTTTTTTTATTTTTATTTTTATTTTATATAAATAAAATGATAGGTATTAATGAAGCAGCTCCACATTTTGAAATATCAACAATTAATATTAATGAAAAGGCACCACGTATAACAAAAAAAGATATTATAGGTAAGGGAGTCGTTTCAGAAAATTTTTTATCAATACAAATATACTTTTAATTATATTCATATTTAACTTAACATTATTATTGTTTTTTTTTACATCATTATTATTATCATTATCATTTTCATTTGTTTTATTTGTTTTTATAAAATAGAATTTGTTTCTTTATTGAATCTTTGTTACTCTCGTGCTCTTGAAAATATAAATAAGAACAAAACTGGAAAAACAAAACAATTGCAAGAAATTTTGAATAACGTGGATGATCAACTTTCTTCAAAAAACATTAAAAAGAGTCATTATGGCCAAGATTTATTAAACCTTCTTAATGATATGAATTCTCAATTGGATGGATTAAATGCAGAATTTTTGAAAATGGTTGAAAATACATGTAAGTAATGTTTAGTTAACAAAATAATAATAATAATGGTATATATATAATTCATTTTTATTTATTAATTTATATATTGGGACTTGTAGATTTTGGAAATGATGGAGAAATGAATAAGATTGCCTCAAAAACGGATAATATTGATATGGTGATGTCCTTAAAATCAAAACAAGTTTTATTAGAAGCTGAGGATAAAGTGAAGGTATATTATATAATTGTTAATAATTATGTATATCTATGTATATCCAAAATGTTAGTATAGATTTATTAATACATATATATTTAAAAATAATGATAATTAGAAATATGAGGCCAGGATTGAATCGCTAGAAAAAACTCTTCAAAAATATCAAGCAGCGACACTCAACACTCAACAAGAAGCCAAACGTATCATTACTGAAAACCAAAAAACACATAAAAAATCAGCTAGTACTTCTGAAGCTACATCTATTTCCTCTTCTATTTTTTCCGTACTTGATGATGCTCTATCCGAAGCTGAGAATAATAATGATACATTGTCATCATTAAACAAAAATCAAGTAACAGTCAATAAGGAGCTATATTTAGAATCGCAAAAAAATATTGAAGCCCTCAAGGAAACCGTGAGACAAAGGGAAGCATTTATTGAAAAGATACATGAGCAGTTTGTTAAAGTAGAAGATGAGGTATTAAGCTATATACAAATGAATATAAACAATATAAATATAAATATATAAATTACATACGTATATGGTGTTAATAATTTATATATATATGCTTTATAATAGTACCACAACTATCGGGATCAAGCAGAACAAGAAAAGGAAGAATTACGTTTACATATACAAGAATATGAACAAATTCTAGAAGAAGAACGTCAAGCTTATGAAGAAAACAGAAAGAGTGTAAGTCGTTTATTATTATTAATTTAATTTAAATTAATTTATTTTTAAAATATGAAATTACTAAACTAATCAATATTATTTTATTTGCCTAATTTTATTTATAGTTCTTGAAGGAAGCTGAAATTAAAGATAACTTGGCTGATATAAGAATAGCTGATATTGAAGCAGATTGGAAAGCAAAGGTAAAATAATGATAATTACTCTTTATTTATTTATATTGAAAAAAAAATCCTATAAAATAATAATTATATTAAAATCATATATATATACTTTTATTTTATTCTATTTTTGTTAGGTTAAAGTGTTGACAGATGATTTAGAAAAAGAACGTGAACAAAATAGTAAATTAGTAGAACAACATCAACAAGAAGTATCAGAACTCCAAGAAAAGCACGCTAATGAATTAGAAGAATTAAGAAAACAATTAAATGAATATAAGAAGATATCTGACAATGATGATGAAGTGAAGTCGAAGTTGAATCAAGATTTGATAGATCTTCGCAATGAACACGAATCTTATAAGAAAGAGGTAATATTTATGAACAATGATAATGACAAAAAGAATAAACATATAAAATATATTATCATTATTTTCTTATCTTCTCTACAAACATGCACACATACACATTTCATTATATATAGGCTGAAGATAAATTACAACAAGTTTTAGCTGAAATGAACGATACTGAAGGAGCTAGAGATGAAATAAAACAAAGATTAGCACAGGTAAAAATAATAACCTCCAGTTAATACACACACACACACATATATATATATATATATATATAAACAGGTATATAAGAGGATGAGTGATACACTAGATATATTTATATATTTTATTTTTTAATTATATTTTAGACACGCGACATGGTTGCAAGAGCAGAGCAAGATTGGATGGATAAAAACAATGCTTTGGAAATGGTAAACTTAATTGATACACTTTATAATTATAGAATACTACAGAAATAGGATTTATAAAGTCATAATACTATGTGATTTCTAATTATAATATATATATATATATATATTAAATATTTTAATTTATTAGTTAAAGAGCAACCATGAAGAAGCTTGTAGTAGAATATATGGCCTGGTATCCAAACTAAATACTAATTTAGTAAGATCTCTTTATAAAGGTGACGATGACATCATTAGTTTGATTGATATTCTATCGAAGGAAATTGATTCATTGGCGATAGAAGCTAGCAGTACACAAGAGGTAATATTCATATACTTATATAATTTGGTGAGCAATTATAAAAGAGTTATTATTATTTATTTATTTTCATACCCATTTTTTTATTTTTTTTAAATAGAAACTTCACGTTCTTGAACAAAATTATAATAAAATATGTCAAAATCTAGAAATATCTAATGAAGAAACAATGGAATGGAAATCATTATCAGCACAAATGGCAAATAAGCTGGATACCATTCGTAACAGTGTATATTTTAATATGACAAACCAGTTGCAACTATCGGTGGATGAAGGAGAAGCTGGGGCTATGACAAAGAAGATTTTAAATTCAGATACACAGTATGATGCAGCCATTTGTAATGAAATTATATTAGCAATAAATTCAATTGATAATGAAAAATTCGTTGGACGCGTTCGTAAAAAAGTTAAAAATGCACATGAACTTACTCGTCGATGGCAAAAAGAATACAAAGAGTTGAAAGGTAACACACATACATACATGCACATAAATATATGTATTATGTATTGAATACCAAAAAAAAAAAAAAAATTGGAATGATCAATTACTTTTGCTCATACATGAATGTTTATTTTTATCTATCTATTTATTTATTTATTTTAAATAGAAAAATATACCAAGTTACAATCATCTGCGCATGAAAAGATTGCTTTTCGAAAGTAAGTTTTTTTTTTTTTTTTTTTTTTTTTTGGTATTGATATTAACATATTTACTTAATATACATTTATTAATAGTTTCAAAGACGGTGATGTCGCTCTTTTTCTTCCAACACGTAATTCTTCTGGTAAACCTTGGGCAGCCTTTAACATTAATGCACCCCACTATTTTTTGAAACCTACTGAAAACATTTTAAATCAAATGAACTCACGTGAATGGATTGTTGCTCGTATAACATCAATTACTGAATGTGTGGTCAATGCACAAGTAATAAGAATAATGTTATAAAATAAATAAATATATATAAAAAAGGAAGAATTTATTACAAGTACTAATTTATATATTATTAATATAACTATACTTAGGACCCAAATTCCAACCCATATGGACTTTCAGATGGGTTGGTGTTTTATCAACTTGAAGTTGAAAATTGGCGTAATAATAGACATAAACACCATCATAGAAAATCGAAGCATCAAGGGGAGCATGAAGCATCAACTTCTGCTTCAACAATAACAGAACCACAAACGACAGAAGGTGAGAATATATCATCGAATAATAATGACCGTAGAGATTCTATTACCCATCGATCATATACATTACCAAATGTGAATAATAATAGACAGCAGCAGGATATTGGGCTTGCGAGCATTTCTACATCATTATCATCTCAACAACAACATAGTATCATTCACACTCCTTCTCCTCCCTATACACAACATGATATCCCATCTGCACAGTCTCTATCATCTCCACCTACTAGCCCATCTCAATTTACTACTCCTGCTTCTGCTACTATAACAACATCAACTACATCATCCAATATTATTCATAGTATTAATTTATCACCACCCAAATCTTCTGGTCATACTGATCTTAAAAACCAGATATGTAGTACAAATCAATTTAGTCCTCCGAGCCATAACAAAGTCCATTCACCATCATCTTCATCTACACCTAGTATTGATCCTTATTTGGTTTGGACAAGTAGTAACGACTGAATTATTTTTTTTTAAATAATAATAATAATAATATTTATAATATTTTTTTGGGGAAAAAAAATAGTTAAAAATTTTAAAAAAAAAATTTAGTTAAAATAGGACGGAGCTATATATACACTTCCCTTTAATGTTACATTGATACCACCGTTTTTTTTTTTTACTTTTATATTTTCTTTGTTTAATTAAATAAATGTTTTCTTTATGTGTAAACACGACAACAGCATATAAATAAAATTTGAAAAAAAAGTAGATATATTAAAGCAAAGTAAATAAAAGAAAAAATAATATATGTTTTTTGTTGATTATTTATTTTCCAAAAGAAATACAAATCCGACAAATTAAAATGATAATAATTATAAACAACTTGATGGGTACACGAAGAAGAAAATAAAGGAAACAGTTTCATTATTTATTTATTTACTTTATTTTTTAATCATGATTAAAAATAGAGAAGTAAGGAAAAAAAGAGAAAAGTATGTTAACATAAATCAATTTTATAGAAATAGCCATAAATTAAAGAGAGAGAGAGAGGGAGAGAGAGAGAACCCAAAAGTCAGCAAAAGAAAACATTTAATATGGTTGAAGGTAAGGAAAAACAAAACAAAAGAAACACGAACGGGGCGGTATTAAATAATGCTACCTCCAAGACCATGGCAGGTAACTCGCTAAAAAATAAAATGAAAAATGAAAAATGAAAAATAAATAGTCATATTAAAAATTTGTTAAAAATAAAATAAAAATAAACTAAAACTATATTTAAAATATGGATACGATACTTACTTACCGCCGCCGTCGTCAATTTATATAGTGCGATCACTAAGTATAAAAATCTTTTTTTTTATTTATACCTTCAACACAAGAAGAAGAAGGACAATTCAAGTAACAGCAGATCTTGATAAAATCACTTTCCAGTATCTATTTACCTTAATCCAACTTCTTTTTTTCTGGGGCCAACACCATTTCCAAGTTGTTGGGAAATAGCTCAAGTAGACTGATGACACACCTAAAGTTGTTATTTTTTTTTTTAAAAAAAACATATATATATATATATATATGTGTGTGTGTAAATATTATTGTTTTTTGATTATTATCAACAATCTTTGATTATTTTTATAGTGTGATCATGATAAATAAATATATTTATATAAAACCGAGTAAAAAAATAAAAAAAAGAAAAAGAAAAAGAAAAGAAGAAGAAGAAGAAAACAGTAAACAAAACTTTTTTTAAAAATAATTACCAGAATACCTTGCTAATTTCTATTACGAGAATTTTAATGCATTTTTGATTAGTGAGGATAGTAATTGATAAAAAAAAAAGTTGCATGTTTTGTTTTTTTTTTTTCATTATTTATTATTTATTATTATTTTATATTACCTTATTGTAATCGTTTTGACATACAATCTTTTTTTGTAAGTTTAATAAACTTTTAAGATAAAAAATCATACTTAAAAATGTATATATATATATATCTATTTAGTGATGATTAGGTTGTATTTTTTTATAAATATAGAATAAGAGCGAAAAGTTTTATAGATTAGAAAAAAAATGTAAATATATGAGAGAGAAAAAAGAAAAAGTGAAAAAAAGGTAAGAGAAAGCGAAAGAAAAAGGATAGATAAAAAGGTTTTGTTATTATTTATAAAAGAGTGAGCGAGACCGAGGGAGAGAGAAAAAAGCGCGGTTCAGAAAAAAATTTTTTTTGTTATTACATTTACTTATTTTGGTGAGGGTGAATTAAGTATACGTAGATAGAACGTTAAATCATCTCATAATAGTATATAATGTGATTATCTTTTGGGTTACAGTCATATATTTTTTAAAAAAAATCAAATTTGAAATAAAAATGCATTTACATATAAATCCAAAGTATACAAAGTTGAATATTGTTTTATTTAACTAATAAAACTATGCTTAGTCTTCTAACAATGTCAATAATAATAATAATAATAATAACATTACGTAAATATTTTTTTTTTTATTTATAAACAATATTGGAATCATTATATAAGAGTATTTAAAGTTAAGAAAGATTGTTACTTTTTGACTTCTGTTTTTAAACTCAGCTATAGATTTTTTTAAAAAAAATTCCCTTTTTTTTATTTCCTTTCCTTTTCAATTTTTTTTAAATACGTAAACCAATATATTTTTTTCGATCTTTTATACTTTCTCTCCTTCATCAGCTAACGTATAATAAAAAAATAATAAAAAATCATGGGTGTAACAGGTGGTATGACGCCAAAAGCTTTGGCAAATAAAATGAAAGCTAAAGGGCTACTAAAACTCAAGTTTTATTGCCAAGTATGCCAAAAGCAGTGTCGAGATGAAAATGGATTCAAGTGTCATACACAATCAGAATCTCATCAACGTCAAATGCTATTAGTAGCAGACAATCCTGGGAAATATGTTGTCAACTATTCAGATGAATTTCAAAAAGATTTTATTAAAGTATTATCTCGTCGTCATGGAACAAAAAGAGTGTTTGCTAATGCTGTTTATCAAGAATATATTGCTGATCGCCATCATATTCACATGAATAGTACTAAATGGAACTCCTTATCTGAATTTGTACGCCAACTTGGTAGAGAAGGTGTATGTCATGTGGATGAGACCGAGCGAGGGTATTGGATCACTTGGATTGATAATAGTCCTAAAGCTTTAGCAAGACAGGTAATATAATAAATTAATAATTAATAATAATAATAATAATAATAATAATAATAATAATAAAATATGATATATGTATGTGTATATATATTAATAATCATTATAAAATAAATATTTTCTAACCGATCATGGTATACTTCTTTATGTATATTATTAGGCGGCTATTCAGAAAATGGATCGACACACTAAAGACGATGAAGAAAGAGAACAAGAATTGTTAAAAGAACAAATTGAAAGAGCATCTAAATTAGCAGAAGAAAAAGGTTTAGACAAAGAACAAGTAGCAACAGAATTAAAACGATCAGAATCACAAAATAAAATTAAACTTAACCTTTCACTTAATACATCAACATCTGAACAAAAAGAATCATCATCAACGACTGATTCTGCAGCAATACCAACAACAAAAAAATCAACAGGAAATAAAATGAAATTACTAATGGGAGGAATGAAAAAACAAGAGTCAACGGCATCGCCATCGACAACATCAACAACTGATAAAAAACCTACTATTATGTTTGGTTTGGGTAAACGAAAAGCAACTGATGTACCTAAAACTCCCTCGGATAACAAAAAAATTAAATCATCATCTTAAAAATAAAAAAAAGAACGTATGCTCTTTTTTTTTGTATGTATGCATAGTAATAATAATAATAATAATTATAACACCCTTATATTCAACTTTTATATTTATATATATTAATTTATAAAAAAATCAGCATCATCACCATCATCATTAATAAACTCATATTTTATTTTATTTTCTAATAAATGTCTATAATTTTTAATACAACACCTACTTATTACTATATCACTTCTTTTTAAAGTCAATAGAATAAAATAATAATCACTAATAGCATATATCATCTTTATATATAATTACTTTACACAACATTTTTTTAAATACAATATATTGTTAGTTTAAATGTAAAAAATTTACACTATTATGCTGGTACCTTTTTTAAAAAAGAATTACGTGTGCTTAGTTTTAAGCAGCATTAATTTTAATATATGTATGTCTATTATGGCACCAGTTAAAAATAAAAAATAAAAAATATTCAAGTTTATACTTAGTTACTGATTATCTCTTTATTATATGATAATATATCAATAAATTAAATTAAAAATAATAATATAAAGGTGTGAATACATGAATATTATAAAACGGTATCCACAACATTATTTTCTTTTGCTTTCTTTAGAGTATCACAAAACCATTTTGCCACCATGGTATCGTATTGTTTATAAAGGTGGCGATCGCTTGAAGGGATCAATTCACGAATCAATAACCAATCATGAGCATAAGATGCTTTACACACATCCACATTTAATCTTGTTGAATTAGATCTGATCATGTCAGCAAATTGAATAATATCGTCATGAAATACTTCCTTCGAACCAGCAAAAAAAAGAATATTTCCTTGACAAATGTGTTCCATTCCACCTTTTGATAAATGCTTATTTAAATGAAGCATAGCAATATCTTCAATATTGTTGGCTTTCAAGACAATATATTTTTCCAAAACACGTTCGAATAAGGCATGTGTTACAATATCTGATTTTTCATATTTTTCCCAAGATTTAGAAGTACGGTTGACAGATACTAAAGGTGAAGATAATAACATACCAGCTGGTAATTCAAGATCAAAATTACTTCGTTTACCATCATAATTATGTAACAATTGAGGTGCATAAATATGGCACAGCATTTCCATTGACAGCATAGCCTGTAAAATTATATTAGATAATAATAAAATGAATAAAATAAATAAATAAATGGAAATCAGACTCAACTTTTTTTTTGTGTTCGTTATTGTTATTATTGTTGATTAAAGTAAAATAAAAGGAGTTACTTACACCAGCCGAATCTCCTGAAACTATTACTTTGGATGGGCAAACGCCAATATCTTCAGTTAAAAATTTATAAGCATTGATACATTCTTTTACAGGAGTTGGGTAAGTTACTCGAGGTGCCAAACCTAAACCATAAGTATGTAATTTAAAAATACATATATTTAGTTGAGCTTATTCTTAGACATTGTTATATATATATATATATATATATATAATATTACCATATTCAACAGATATGATTACTGCGTTAAGACCATGATTTGTTTTTAATAATTCAAGCCAACTTGTAAAAGCAGACATATACATTGTACCTAAAATGGATAAATAACAGTAACCATATTGAAATTATATATTAGTTATATATGTTTATCTTATTGTTTATTTGTTGTTTTATTTCATTTATTTCTTTGGTATTACAGTTTCCAATTATAAACCCGCCACCTATTTGTTTTATATTAAAAAAGCAAGACAAAAAAGATATAGTGATATATAAGCATACATATTCTATTGGTTTCTATATATATATTATTTTCTTTTTTTCTTTTCTTATTTTTCTTTTATTAATATATATTATGGTTACGTTACCATGGATTTCAAAAATAACAAGATCCGCATACTTTAAACGCTGAAGAGCAACTTCTTCAGTATCATAAAAAATATCAGGAGCTATGAGCGCGCCTTTCCATTTTTTGTTATGAAACATTTTAATCCATTTTCTTTGTTCTCCAATAGGCGAAGTTAATTCATTCAAAGCGTATTCTGCAATAAAAGGCGGCGACGCCAATAATAGTCTAACAAGTTGTTGAACAAAACCAGAAGGAGCAATATTTCTAATATGTTTTTTAGCTAGATCCATTTTATGGACCATATATACAATAAATGATAAAATAAATATATCAATAAATAATACAAAATACATTTTAATATTAAAAAAGAAATGAGAGGTAAAAAATAAAATAAAAAGAAATGAGTTATATATAAATAAAAATTTTAAAAAAAGAAAGTGAAAGAAAGAGAAAAAAAAAAAAGTGGGGTAAAATCTTTCAAATAAAAAAAATTAAATGCCCGCTACTATGCAAAAAAAATTTTCACAATAAATAAAAAATGAATGGGTATTTATTTATTTATTTATTTATATATTATGTATTATTGTATATGATATAAATGATAACAATAATAAAAATAACAATGATGTTAATAGCAATAATAAAAAGGATTGATTTACAAGTAATCAAGTTAAATAAATGGTACACTGTAATTTAAATGCAATATTAAGGATAGCCTTCCCGATAACGTGGTTGGTACGATCAAATGATCACGAATCAACATTTTCCCCATTAAATTGAAAAATAAAAATTTTACTAACAAAATAAATAATAATACTATTTATGATCACAAGAACATATATTTATAAACACTGTTGCTTATGGGAGCCGTTTATTATTTATTATATAAATACAATACAAAAATACTGTATTTATATAAATGATAGTTTGTTTTACTTTTAATTTTTTTCTTGAAAATTATACACTTATTTTTTACCTGTCAAAGATAGAAAAACTTTATTTTAAACCCAGGTTTTTTTAAGAAAAAGGTACCTTCGTCAAAAATAACCGAGATCTCATATCATGTTTCCGTTTGCCGTCTTTTGAATTTCCAAGTTGTCGTATAAATATATTTATGTAAAAAAAAAAAATGGTACCTTTATTGTTTTATCATATGATTGTTAAAACTAGTATATTTATTTCCTTAAAAATGCTAAATAAAGTTATTTTTCGCAATTATGTATTTATTATATATATATATGCTATTAGAATGCACCCAATTAACTTTCTACTTATGAAAAAATGAAATTGAAAGTAGCTTTCTAATTTTTATTTTCTAAACATGAAATCTATAGTAGCCAGAACCATTCCATTTTTTTATGATATTGATTATGTTAGGATATACTTTTAGTCATGAAAAAGGTTTTTCCAATATAGCTAGCTTTTTTTTTTTGGTAAACTATGTCACCCAAAAATTGGCCATCCGACTACCATTATTAGTAGTGTTCCCCACTCAATTTTTTTTTTTTTTTGCTTATTACATGATATTTCATGATTTTATGCGTATATGCATATATATTTATATATAAAAGATTTATTATTTAGATATATCTATTTTTTTAGTATGTAAGACCTACTTTGAAAAAAAAAAAAAAAATGTCGTCACTGTTTTATTACTTAAATAAAAGCTAATTAAAATAATAATTAATTTATTAATTATTGATAAAATATTGTTAATATAGTAAATTATATATGCTAAAGCACAGAGATAGAAATATAAATTCAATGAAATTTTTTTTTTTTGTATTTCAATATAAATGTAATGAATGGATTACACGTAAAAATAAAATTTAAAAAAAAGGAAAAAATAACAGCAAAGACTTGATTTTATAGTTGTATTCCAAGAATGAAGCTCGCCGCTATGAAAAAAATCCTGCTATTAAAAATAATTCAGATATTTATATATATTTGAAATATCAGTTTTATTATTATTATTATTATTTATCATTAAGAAATAAAAATGCATATTTAATTTGTTTTATGAAGTCTAAAAAATGGGGAATAAAAAAGATTGAAATTCCGCATTTAACCATTTTTGGCACTGAAGCCACCTACAGGTAAAAATGATGGGTGAAAAAAATAAGTTTGTTCACTTTTTTTTCTTTTCTTATTGAATGGTTTATTTTTGATATATATATATCTATATACCTATACCTATATTTATTTATTTTTATGCCTTTTTTTGGACCAACAGGAAGAGCAATATTTAAAGGTGGCATATTTACTATTCAGTTTGCCTGTTTTGTCCATCTATTTAATCGATATGTTGCTGAATTAACTTTTGTATGAAAGAATATACACACATTTTTTTAATGGAATAATAATATCCCTTTATTATTATTATAATTATTACTAATATCTAATATATATAGTGTGTAGGTCCTTCAATGTTGCCAACATTTAATATGACTGGTGATGTTGTACTTGTAGAACATATAAGTCAACGATTCAAGGCTTTAGAACATGGTGACGTTATTATTTGTGTATCTCCAGCTGTACCTGGTAGACTTGTTCTTAAACGAATTATTGGTTTGGTAATACATATATAATAATAATAATAATAGTGGTAGTAGTAATAGTAATAATAATATATATATAAAGGATCTCATTTGTTTATTATTGTTATTATTATTAATATTTTTGCATAAACACGTATATATATGTATATATAAAACTACTTAGCCTGGCGACAATATATGCGTTGATCCTACTGTACCGGAAAGAAAATATATTGATGTAAGTTATGTTGAATGTGAAGTGAAATAATAATGATAATAAAAATAATAATATGGAGTAGTATAGAAGGGTTATTTATTTTTTAAAAAATCCTATTTATATATGTATATTATTAGGTACCAAAAGGGCATGTATGGGTAGGTGGAGATAACCTTAGTAATTCAACTGATTCAAGAGCTTATGGGCCTGTTGCTATGGGTTTAATTAGAGGAAAAGCAATCGCTAGGGTAAGGTTTACATGCTCCATTACCAATAAAAAAACTATGGATTATATACGTATATATGCTGGAATCAATATTCATCATTTTTTTTATATTCATTATTATATACTTGTAGGCATGGCCAATTCGGATGATTAGAAATAATTTTACACCGGTAGATATCAATAAGTCTTAGGAAAACAAAGAGTTTTACTATCCACACTATACTTTTTTTTAAAAATCTTATATTGTCCAACTAATAGTACATAAAATAATATAATGATAACATTATAGGATAGAGAATAAAATAAAATAAAGTAAATTGATTAAAAAAAGATCGACGCGGGTTATTTTTTTTAAAAAATATCCATTTTTGTAAATTTCTTTTTTTTCAGTAGCTTTTTTTTATCAATATAGTGCTCTATATCCAATGCTATAATCTTTTATTCTTTTTATTTGTTTTCTTGACATATAAGATATGCTACCGAGACTTCTTATTGCTAATTCTTTACCATAGTTAATCATTTCTCAAAATTGTTTTTAATGAGACTTGACTGGTCTTAGTGATGCCATATTCTGTTTTCCAAGTGGATTTTATATTATTAAATACACTCTATGCACTTTATTTCTAAATAAAAAAATATCATTTGTCTTTTACTCTTTACAAATGTATTTTAATTATGCAATTAAAAAGGGACAAAAAAAGAACAAGAAAAATAAAACCCCTAGGACTATATATGTAAAGAATGCTTGAGAGAGGGAAAAAAAAATCTTACAAAATTAAAAAACCAAAAGCTTGTAACATACTTCTTTTATTATTATTAAAATATTCAGTTCTTTTTTCGTACATTTCAAATAGCAACAATAATAATAAAAATTATCCTTTAAATAGTTATACTATGAGTTGATGGATATAATTAGATATTTAATTTTATTTTTTTAGTATGTTATTATTATGAATATTAATCAGATAAAAAAGTTTGTAATTAAAGAGATGATGAATGAGTGAAAATAAGATAATGAAAACAAAATCAAATGGACGGTTCTGTTATTTTATTATCAAATCTATACATATAAGTTTTTTTAAGAAGTGGATTCAGATGGAGGTGGAGCAGTGGTTAATAACGTTTCAGCGGCTCGATTTAAATCGTGTCGTGAAGATGTTAGAGCATTGGCAACAACTTCTCTTGAACAATGAGGAAACATGGAAATTAAAGCTTCAATATTTTCATTTGATGGTGGTACCTAATAAATAGAGAAAGAATGAATATATAAATTGCTTTTCTCTTCTATCCTTTCAATTCTTTTTTATTATTTTGGTCACTATGTATCAACACATATAACTTACTTCTGTTGGTACGCTTCTTTGTCTCAATGGGTTAGAATAGTTACTATTGTACTGATTATTTAATTGAGTTGTTGATGAAGATGAGGATGACGATGAAGATGAGGATGATAACCCAGTAGAAGATGAAAAATGATGTAGTGGAGATGCTGTTCCAAGAAGAGGGATAAGATATGTCGATGAAAAAGATCGAACCCATTGAGGAAAGCGCCATTTTTGTATATTACCAATATTGTTATTGTATACCATTCCTGTTAACAATCCACAAACACATGAAAGAAGAGATGTTGGAACATGTTGGGCAAATAACTAAGAATAATAATAATAAAATAAGATATAAAATTATATATAAATATACACATCTATATATCGATATATGCAGTATTCTTTTTTTAAAAATAAATAAATAAATAAATAAAAAAATCTTACTTGAATGGCAGCTGCATAAACATAAGTTTTATCGTTGATTGTCATGGATAAAAATGGAAGTTGATTTGTTTGAGGTATAATAATATGATATTGATATAAAATAGCAAAGATAAGTGCATAACTAAAAATAAAAGAAAATGAAGAAAGTGTAAAAAAGTTGTCATCTTTTGACCCATTTAAACTTTGCCTATTTTATATATGTACGCATATAAAGCAAATCGAAAGAAAAATGAAACTTACGGACTACTGATAGAATATTGGCCAGGAAAGGCTGTATTTGCAATTTGTTGAAAAAAAGTAGAAACTATAATTGAAATAAAAACGAGTGCCTATAGAAATAGATACATTAGAATATAATATATGTTTAAATAAATCTATCAATTTTATTCTTCTTTTTCTCCCAATGCTATTTAGATATATCACTATATTACCGCAAACTTAGAACTACCATATCTTCTTTCTATAACACGTAATTTATATATTAACCAAGTACCAACTACTGTCGAACCAATACTTGAAAATATCCATTGAGAAGATATATTTTGTAAAACCTACATAATCATAAGTACCGATCCAAAAATATTTATATATTTATATTAATATTCATTTGTTTTTCTTAACGCGTACAAAAGTTTTCTATTACTATTATTAATTTACCGGTTGTTTAGAAGTAGATAATAAGTGTGATTCAAAAAGTGAAGCTAAAGTAGAACAGCTACCAATAACAGTAACCAAAACTTTTGTAACAGCAGCATTTCGAAAGCCTAATAAAAGGGATGAATATTTTTATTTTATTAATGTTTTTTACTCCTTCTTTATTTTAATACGTAATATACTTTTTTTCTATATAAGTATGGTAATATATTATTATTACCTGAAGTACCAGTAGATGGCATTATTAATTATATAATGATAAATATGTGCACAAATATATTATTTATTGAAAAAAGAATAAAAAATAGAAAGAAAGAGAGAGTGGTAGAAAAAAAAATAGGTTACTTTTTTAAAATTTTAATTTTAAACACCGTACATTTTTCTATAAAAAATTAAATTTAATCTTTTTTTACTTTTCTTCTTTTTCCTTTCACCCATTTTTTTCCCTTTCACTCCTTTATTATTATTATTGCTATTATTATTATTGCTTGTTATCATAAAAATAGATTAATAAATAGATATATATATATAAAATATTAATGATTGGAATTCAGAGAAGAATAATAATACGGGTAGTCATCATATCGATCGTTTTATCTATTATTGGCCTTGGATTTAGTCACCTTTTGTCAATATCAGAAGGAGGCTCTTTATGGAGTAGTTCCAACTATTGGCGATACAAAGCACTACCTTTACACCATCCTAATCCCAACTTCCGATCGGCTTTTGTTACTTTTACAAAAGGAAATAGTGAAGCCTTAACTGATTTACGGTTTACTATTCGAGAGCTTCAAGATCGTTTTAACCATAATCATGGCTATCCTTACATTATTTTTACTGACGAACACTTGAATGATAAATTTAAAGAATCCGTTTCCGTATTAACTAATTATAACGTACAGTTTGAACGATTGGATAAACAAATGTATGGATATCCTTCTTTTATAGATAAAAAGAAAGCTGAGCAAACACGTATGGAAATGAAGGAAAAAGGTGTCATATATGGTGATAGTGAAGATTATCGATTTCAAGCAAGATTTTTTTCTGGATTAATATTCACGTAAATAAATAAATTGAAATATAAAAAAGAAAACAGTCAATATTAATATTATATATATATATATATATATTATTTATCATTTTCTTTAGCCATCCTGCACTTGAAAATCTAGATTATTATTGGCGATTTGAACCAAGTACTGAATATCCATGCGATATTAAATTTGATCCATTCCAATATATGAAAGATCATGGTAAAAAATTATCCTTCTCTATATCCTTATATGAGTACTCTGAAACCATTCCTACTTTATACTCAACATTTCAACAATATGCAAGAAATCATCCTGGGGAAATTTATCATGAAACTGAACCTGATTCATTATGGTCTTTTATTACCGATTCATCAACAGATTCATATAATAATTGCCATTTTTGGTCCAGTTTTCAAGTAAATATGAATAATAATATTAATATACAAAAAGCACATTGTCTATATATACTCATCATGTTTTTTACTCATTTCTATTATTATTCTATATTTTATTTTAGATTGCTGATTTAAATTTCTTTAAAAGTGAACAATATCTTGATTATTTTAACTATATAGACAAATCTGGTGGTATATTTTATGAAAGATGGTAGAGTATATAATAATAATTATGTTAATAATAATAATTATAAAAATGATACAGCGAATTGAAAGTTCCTCATTTTTTTTTAACAATTATTAATTTATAATTTTATTTTTATAATTATTAATTATTACTTAGGGCTGACCCTGTCATCCATACTTTAGGCGCTACTCTATTTTTAACAAAAAAGGATATACAGTTTTGGGATAATATTTGTTATCGTGTAGCTGGTATATTTACTCATTGTCCAGCAGATAAATCCATTTGGGCTAGTGGTACGTGCCGTCATGAACAAAACTTTGATAATCAGGAATATAGTTGTTTACGTTTTTTTAATAGTTGAGAGAAAGAATACACTTTTTTTTTTAAAAAAAAAGAGCTTTGTAAAATAAATAAATAAATAAATATATGTATAGCTATTTTTACTATTATTATTATTATGAAAGCATAAACCATAAAATTCTCAATTTCAATATTTTTTTAAAAAAAAATGTTTATATTATATATATGATTAAAAGAATATAAATAAATAATAAATAAACTAAAATTAAAAATTAAGAATTAAATAATAGATATAAAAATAAATAATAGATAAATAAATATATATAAAAGAGAAAGAAAAAAGAAGAATTCTTCAGTTAACAAACCAGTTGTTCCCTAAAATTAGCCTTTTCATTATTATTACTATTGTTGTTGTTGGATGCGGCAGCAGCTTGAATTCTTTTTGTTGATTCTAAAGCCATGGGAGAAACACGAAACCAAGAAGACATTAAATTCAAATTAATACGAAGCATGACAGGTAAATTAAATGATTTTGATTTTGAAGAAGGGGAAATAGACCAAGATTCCACTTTTTTTAATTGTTCTTTAATCCCAACCATTTTTGTACTTTTCAGCATAACTTCGTATAAAGTTATTTTCCATTCAATACCATTTTTGACCCAATCATGAATATCAATTGTATTTCTTGCCATATCCCGAATTTTTTTTAATACCATACGAGAAGGTTGGCCATTACCATTGCCATTACCATTGTTATTATTATTATTTTGTCGATGTGGATAATAAGCTAATAAAATACGATCTAAAGGTGATGGGTTGGTAGATGTAGAGGTGGATAAAATATTATCGGAAGACGACTGTTTTATTTTTTGTTCAAGTAAATGACATAACTTTTCATATTTGGCGTCCATTTTTAAACATAAAGAGACTGATCGGTCTTGTTGAATAGGGGATGAATTCTTTTTTTTGTTTCCTAAAAAGGAAGGATTGATGCTTTTATTATTATTACCATTAAAAGAAGAAGAGGATTGAATATGATAACCATTAAAACTAGGTGGTATTAAAGATGATTGATAGTCTTTCATGGTTTGTCGAATATAATCTTTTACAAGGTCTACCGTTTCCCATTTTTTATTATTATTGCTGTTCCCACGTTGAATTTCTATATTTGGTATCAAGGCAATATGAGGTGCAGATGAATGCGTTGCGTTTAACCCAAACCTAGTAAATAAACGGTCTTGGAATTCAAGAAACGAATGACTTAGGCTAGTATTCTCTTCTGGTTCTAAATAAAGAGCAAATGTACGTTGTTCATGATTTATAGTAATATTAAACTGCTGTTGTTGTTGTCTTTGTTGATAATGATCGTTTAATGAATCCAAAGAAAAAGGTAGAGGTTCAAGTTGAAATTCAGGAAAATGAAGGAAATCGCTTTTATTGGAAATACGAATATCGGCTGATCCATATAATTTACTACTGGCTAAATCAGGTGCACTGCTAATAGATTGCTTATCGTCTTCAAAATCAATAGTGGATACTGACATATTTTTAATTTTTTATATTAAAATAAGAAAATATGAGAAGAGAGAAAAAAGAAAGAAGAGAGAAAGAAAAAGTATTACAAGTTTAATAGATTTAAAATAAAAAAAATATAGCTGGGAAAAAAAAAAGGAGCATAAAAAAACCTATTTTCCCCATTTTTTTTTGTATCCAAGGAGTTTTTTTTTGTTTTAGCGCAACATATAAAAAAAGAAATATGTTAATTGAATAATGTATAGTACGTCATATTTGTTTTGATTCTATTAATTAACTTGATATTTTCGATCCTCTTTCCATATAAAAAAATAAAGAATACGTATATTATAATGTTCATTCTTTCAGATTTATAAAATATTATCATCATATTATTAAGGGGAACAATGAAAAAGTAAATAAAAGACTATAGTTCGTATACCTTATATACCTGTCAAAATCGAGCCATTGTTTCTTTTTCTCTCTTTCTCCTATTTGATATTTTAGTGTAACCACATTTAAAACTATCGACACTGGGAAGTTTATTATCATGATGTTTACATATGCTTTATTATGTATATAAATTAATACAAATAGTAATAATAATAACAGCTAGATAGTTATATACTAAAATAACTAATATGATTTTATTAAATAAGCAATATTTATAATTATAATAATAATAATAAATAGTAAAATGATGATAATATAAGTAATAATTAAATAACAAATAGAATGATATAGTATAAAAATGAAAGAATTAATGAAAAGGTTATGTTAGAAATATGTCAAGATATGTTAGGAAGGGCACGAGCTAAAAAGATAAATTTATATACTATATGCATGTGTATTATTATAAATAATCATAATGACCACTTTTTTATTTTATTTTATAAACAAAAAAAATGAGATAAACAAAAAAAAAAGGAAATCGTGGAGATAAATAGATTCAAAAAGGTAACATCTTTTTTTTTAAGTTGTAAAAAAAGTACATGGTGAATTCATTTTTCCAAAGCCATGTTTTTTTTTTTTTTTTTTTTTTTTTTACAAGCACTAAAAAAAAAAAGTGGGAGATAACACTGAGAACCAAGTATAAAACACATATACATACATATATATATACATATATATATATACATATATATATTGGAAAGAATTATACAATAAATAATGATCAAAAAGGAAAAAAATAATTTAATACTGAGTATAAGCTTGGCTTGCTTGACTACGTAAATCAAAATCTTGACTAAGAGCTGAAACATCTTGAGATTTATAATCATCAAAAGCGAATCCATCTTGACTCATTAAACCAGAGATACCATTTCCATTATTCATATTATTACCGCTACCATTATTAATATTACTTCCAGATTGACTTGCCATTTCTGTCATCATTCTTAATCGATCACTTTGTGATAAAGCTAACCCTATTGATGCTTGACTACTATATAAGTTTTGAGAGGATATACTACTGCTACCTCCCCATCCAAAGGCATGGCTTGCAAATGTTGAAGATCCAGGAATATAACGGGATTGACTTTGTGATTCCATCGTTTGTTTATAATTCTTTCGATTGATAACACTGGATTGAGATAAATCCTGAGTAAAAGGTCCAGTAGCTGAAGGTATAAATGGGATACTGATTTGTGATGAAGGGACTGAGCCAAGATCGGATGGAATATAACCAACAGGGTCATGAGTATGCATAAATTCTTGACCAAAAGCTCTATTACCACGTCGACCTAAAATAATAGTAATAATAATAATAATAATAATAAAAACAAATCATTATGAGTATTAACATACTAAATAATATATATGTTATAACTAATAGTTTAATAATAAATATTATTCTTACTATCACTAGCTGCTGTTGGTTTAGCAAATACTTCACGAGCATCGATTTGATGTGCTAATCCTTGACGGAACTTGTCATCTTTATTATAAGTTTTACGAGGTTTATTGAATTGAATCATGGAAACACGAAGATTATTTAATGCACCATCCACTAAACAAGCTTTTTCTTTATAATGTACTAAAAGATGATGCCATAAAGGATGCTAATAATAGATGTGCAAATATAAATATATAATAATAATAAGACATTTAATATAAATTTTATAATTATTATTATGACTTTATTTTTTTTTACCTTGCTTAAAATTTTTGGATTACCAAGAATCACAACACCATATTTAGCACGAGTCAAAGCAACATTTAGACGTCTAGGATCACTTAAGAAACCAATACCTTGATGTTCATTGCTACGTACACAACTAAGAATAATGTAATCCTTTTCACGACCTTGGAACGCATCCACACTTGCTACTTCAATATCTTTATAAAGATCTTTACGAAGAGAACCATTAAATTGCATGTATTGAACAATATAAGAACGTTGACCTTCATAAGGTGTCACAATACCAATTTGGGAAGGAAGAATACCCGATTTCATAAACCGAGTGACAACTTTTTCACAATTGGACGCTTCAGTTCGATTAAGGTAAGAAGTGCCAGAGGTAGATATTTCTTCATTACCCAAATTAACATAAAACATCATAGGGGTTTCTGGAATAGGCCATGGGAAATCAATATTTTTACGAATACGTTCCTGAGTGGTGATACCATTTTGAAGTGTACCTTCATAAAACATATTACTTGGGAATTCAGATAAACAAGGATGCATACGATATTGAACTTGTAATCGAATAGGGCGAATACCAAGAATAACTAAACGTTCGAATAAGGATTGGCATAAACCTGCACGAGCGGCCTTTTTATTCATAATCACAGGTCCTAATTGTTGATGATCACCAACTAATACAACCTGTTTACATCCAAGAACAAGCGGAATCATACACTCAGGTTCTGAAGCTTGAGTGGCTTCATCAATTAATACGGTACGAAATTTGAGTCTACTAACACGTGGATCTCCAGCACCAGCACAAGTACAACAGATAACATCAGCTGCCTAATTAAAATAAATAAATATATATAAAGTTATATTAGTAAGCTGATTTTATATATTTATCTATTTTGTTTAAATAATAATAATTATATATTTACCTGTAATATTTCTTTTTCACAAGCACGTTTTAAAGCACGGTATTTTCTTTCATCAGCAGCACTGAGTTCCCCTTGTTCTTGTTTTAATAATATTAATTTTTGCAATTCCACATTAGTATCATTGTTGTGTACTTGTTCATGAAGTGTCAAAAAGGAAACAGGTGAATCCAATGCTTCACGAGATTTAGCTGTAATACGTACTACTTTTAATCCAGTATTATGAATCTTTTCCGATAATTGATCCACGGCAACGTTGGATGGTGCACACACAAGAACTTGGCCAGGATTCATTTTGGCAAGATGATATACGACAGATGCTGAAGTAACAGTTTTACCAGTACCAGGTGGGCCTTGAATAAGACTAAGCGGTTTTTGTAATACAGATTTAACAGCATATACTTGAGAGTGATTTAATTCTGGTAAATTAGGAACTGAAAATCTATAATATATAGTTATATATTATTATTACTAATACCATATCATAATACTCGATCCATTTTTTATTATATATATATATATAATCTCAAACTCTATTATTATTATTATTATTATTTACCTTTTTGGCATTTGTGTCTTCAATACTTGAGGTTCAACGTCATGTCCAAGTAAACGGTGATAAATATAGGCACTAACACTTGTTTCATCTACAGCAAAGGTTCTCATAGCATGCTGCATACGATCGAAACTTGTTGATTTCCAAACAAAATCGACAGAAAAGTTGTGAGTACATCTAGTTGGTGTCTTGTTATTTGAACGTTTCATTTCCAAAGCAACCTCATCACTAATATCTAAAGTATATACATATATTTATAATCAATGATCTATATTTATATATATACCATATCTACCCATTTTATTATTATATTTATCATGTATATTATATAAACTTACTATTAGGAATTTTAATGACGTGTCCAACATCTTCCCACGGTTCATGAAGTTCACCACGGTATCTTAAACGTAACTCATCACCAACTGCTAATTTGACTTCCCCAAGTTCTAGTTTAGGGAAATAAAACCAAGCTATATTTTTTTGATTTAAACCGACATCCCATCGAACGACAATATCATCACAAGTCTATCATTAAAAATATATATACATAAACACACGTGTAAATAGGCACTGATTAATTTAACCGATTTACAAGCCTAATTGCATTTAATTAAATAAATATGAAACTTATTTTATGCCTAACTTACTTGCGATTCTTTTAATTTCTTGTCATAATCGGCCTCCATTTTAACTAAAGGTCCAAATATATTTTGATATTGATAAGCATCTTCGTATCTGTAATTAATAATAATAATATAATAAAGATAATAAATAATATGTTTAATATTAAATATCAATATATCCTATTTTTATTTTTTTATGTATTATATGTTAATTTTACCTTAAGAGTACAGGATGAGGTTCATCATCAACACCAGGTTTTTCTAAATCTTCTAATGTAGCATTTGTGTCATCTTTCCATAATTCTTCCAATTTATTAATTTGGCTTGAAGTAATTTGACGAGCACGTAATTGTTCTTGATCAGATGGAATTTTCACAAGCCAAGTTAAAAAGCAACGGTCATCAATAAGAGGCATCCATTGAGAAGTATCCCAATTCATATCTTTAGAAGAAGGAACAGCTGCACAAGGTTGACTATATTAAGTATAATTATAATATAAAAAAAATGAGAATGTGTATATATATATGAATAAATTGTAATATTATAAGTAATAATGAAATAGTTGACTCTCTTCTTTTTATATATAACAAAAAATTATTGCTATTATCATTTTTTACCGACAAAGAAGAACAACCACTGTATCGCTTTTTGCAGGAATAAAACCAAGTAAAAAGACATTACGACATCCACAATTATAACATTCTAAAACAGTCTCCCCCAAAGGTGATTCAGGATGAAGCATTACTTCTTTATGTTTTGCACGTACTAAGTGATTAATAATATGAGAGCCGGATGTATTGCCACGAGAATTACAAAACCAACGATCGCAAGTAACGCATTTTACAACGGAAGCAGGTGAATGAATTCCGCAGTACTTACAAGCATGAGGAGGTAAGTCTTTATCATGTTCTTCGGATGGCTGTTCACCAAACGTATCAAAATCATCTGTTTCTTCAAACTGATAGTCATTATCAAATGTGCTTGTTGTTGTCATATTATTATTTTTCAACTTGTTATTATCGTTGATATCTATTTCTTGTTGAGTGCCACCTAATGATAAACTTGCTAAGGATAGATCATGATCATGATCTTGTGTTTGAGTAAAGTCATTATAATCATACTGAGAAGATTGAGTATCTGCTGAATATTCTAAGTAGGCAAAATCATCTTGGGATGCACCTTCAAAATGATCCATAGTTGAAAAAAAAAAAAAACAAAATAAAAAATATGAAGTTTCTAAAAAAAGAAAAAGAGATAGAATGAAAAAAAAAAGAGAGAGAAGCAAAAAAAAAAAAATCAAAATAAAAAGACTTTAAATATGAAAAAAATCGGGGTTTAAATGGCGTCATAATTTTTTTAAAAACCAAATTTTTTTGCCTTAATCTTTTTTTCTACCTTTATATTATTTTTTATAAATTTATATATACATATGTATATATATATTGGAAATAAAACAAAGGATGCAATTCAACAACGATACTGATATGAATGATGTAGAAATAATGGATACTGATAGAGAAGAGGATCTTCGAACAAATTTTTGGCAAAAAACACCAGATCTGCTGACTAGTAGTTCAGCGCTATGGAAGAAATCAAATATATATAGTAATACTAATGCCTTTTCAATATATAAAGCATTCAATTTACCAATTACTCTTAAGAATGTACTCGAAAATACAGGTAGGCTTTATTTTCTTTAATACGTATATATAACTCGAAAAAAAAAAAGTTGAAACCTTTAAAGGATAAAGAAGTAATACTTAATTTCCTCTTCCCGTTATATATATTTTTTAGATCAACAATCTATCATACGGATGAACACTACAATAGACTCAAAATATATGACTATATCAACAAAAGTAAGCATTGCTATCTTTTTAGACTACCAGCAGGTACGATATATATTTAGCTTTTTAGAAAGAAATATAATAAAAATGACAACTATTTCTGAACAAAAGAACCAAAAAAAATAGATAATACAATGATAATAATCGTCCATGTTATTCTTTTGTTTATATTTATAAATATATATACAGGAAAATGAATCAGCAAGTAATCATCTTATTTTACCCACACCAAAGCATCTTTCTCAACCACCGTTTGTTAATATTATTTATTCAACTTCTCACCATTTATCGAAACAAGTAGAAAATTTGGATGATGGACTTTTACTAACAACTCTTGATGGAAGATTATACTATTTATCGGCGATGAATCATCATGCGGCAACCGTAGGATCAGACGGTTATAATTCACTTTATACAGGATATCAGATCAAATTGGGATTAAACGAACAGGTTTTATGTGTGACAGCATTTAATTTATCACGTAAATATCATGCTATGATTGGCACATCAATTGGTAATATCTATCTAGTACGATTAAGAGATGACAACAATAATATTGCTATCAGTGGAAAGGTTTTATATGCAGACCAAACGCAATCTAGTTTATTAAAATCAATGTGGTCTTACTTTCCTATTACCAATCATACCGAAAATGAAATTGAAAAGGGGAATATCATTAAAATTATTGAAGGACATACTAGGTAGTGTTGACATATATACATTTAAATTTAAATCCTTATATTTTCATTTCATATTAATATTGATATGATCTGTATTTATTTTATCGATTGGTAGGGATGAAACCATTGTACTTAGTTCAAATTATATTCAACGATGGGTATTCGATTCTGCCGATGAACTAAAAGTAAATAGTCATTTTTTGAAAAAAAATAAAAAAATAAAAAATAAAAAAATTAATAATATATGAGCAAAAACACAGTAGCTATTATTAAACTAATCATATTATATAGTTATCAACCGCACTTCATCTTATACCTATAGTTGAAAAAAAGACAGCTCAAACTTTACTTCCTTCCTATATCAAATCAAATGTGACAATACATATAATAGATATTGAAAAATATAGGTAATATTTATGCATATATATTTTTATTATTATATATTTATGGTGAGTACTAAAATGTATTATTATTGTCATTTTGTGTTTGCTTTTTTTTTTTTAATATATATGTATATATTTATTCCTAGAACCACAGAATGGATCATACTCTATTCATATTCTGTTCCAGAAATGGGTGATTATTCTCAGTTTGCACTTTTATTGCTTCAAGATCAACACGAATCTGGTTATATAATTAAAGATGTATTTTCTTTACCTTATTCGACCGTAAGCTCCTAAACCATATACTAAAAAAAAATAAAAATAACATTGTTATATATACTAAGCTAAATATATTAAAAAATAATCATCGATATATATATATATATATTATTTTATTATTTATTAGTTATTAAAAACGAAAAAACGAAATGCAACATTACAAGTAGCCAATGGACCTATAGTTTATGTTACATTTGATGATTCCGTTATTGCTATTTCAGTCACAAGAAACTCATTTTTTGAACATCCACTTGTATTAAAGAAAACAAAAGAAAATAACCGAGTGATTGGCACTATAGTAAAAAGAAACTCGCCAGAAAATGAAGAAAATGAGCACATTACAACCGCATTGGTTTTTACAACGGCAAGTGATGTATTGGAATTTAGAATCAATAATAATCATATTTTAGAATCATCAGTGAATGGAAATATATATGCCATTGATTATGAAAATAATGATAAACGTATAATGGATCAATTAAGATCTCAATTAGAACAAGCTGTATATTTTGGAATTATTGAACAGGTACTGAAAAAATAAATGAACGCAAAATAATAATTATATGATCGGATGGAAATAAAAATTAAAAAGATAAAATAAACATAAAAATACTGATTATCTTATTACATTTATTTTTTATTTATACTTTTGTACAAAATAGAACCCTTTATATTTTCCTTTACGTGTAGAAGGTCATAGCAAGATTGGTAGTGTAGCATTAGCATTAGCTAACCATATTGTATCTGGAGATACATCTTTGACTTCAACGAAATTAGACCAGAAATTATTATTAAAACGAAAACTAAAATTTATTACACAAATTATTCATCTTATCAACATTGAAAATTTGTTGGATTCAGTGGATACAGATACATATGTTAGTTTACTAAAGATTGTGGAAGCATGTCATCTTGGTTTGGAAGTATTGTGCTATTGTAATGAATGGATTAAAAATCACAACAATGATGAGACGACCTTATTTATGAACTATTTATTAGAAACAATGAAAAGCATAATGGACATAGATGATCAACATTCTTTCAAAGATTATTTAACCAATTTAACCTCCAATTATATACTAGACATACCAACGTGGATAGAAAAAATGGAAGTTTATGAATCAAAACTTACTGGAACAGGAATATTAGGCAAAAGTTATTTGTTAAGCACCGTCAGTGATTTTATGATGAAAATGGTAACGTCCATACAAGCCATAGAACAAGATTTTATTTACAATCAAGATATAGTATTCCCTATTGATGGTTTATCTTTTAGTTTTTCACAAGTGTTAAGAAGATTTTTCAATAATATCAAATTATGTTTAGATAACCTTGATCAACACCAATCTCCTCAATTATATGAAACACTCTGTGATCAATTAAACCATATGGGTACAATTTTATTGGATATCTACTTTGAAATGTCAAAATTAAAATCAAAAACAAACAATGGCGATAAGGATATGTATAAACAAGAAAGTGGTCAAATCATTCATGCCTTTTGGGAATTAAAATTACAAGAAAAAGCAATAGAATTATCTAAAAAATATCATTATATGCCCATCTTGGTCTTATATACCCAATCGTTATCCGGTGAAACTCAAAAATTGGCTATCAATGATTTTATTCAAGAATATGGTGATGAATTTAAATATGATTTACTTTGTTATTATATTTCAAATGGTAAATTAAAAACAAAATAAAAAACAAAATAGGAGATGTATATTAATATATATATATCATTTTATTTATAGACTGTGAAGAAGATGTCCTTGCCTTTGATCAATTACCTGAAAAAGTTATAATAGAAGCTGTGAAGAATAATCCTAAAGTTGCATGGAAATATCATTTAAAATTGGGTCAATTTTCTAAAACTTATGATTATTTAGAATTGGTTTTATCTCGTACAGAAGATATACATACAAAAAAGGTGAATAAAAACAAAATAAAAATAAAATTGCAAATTCTAAAATTCACATTAACTTTTATACTTATATTTTATGTTCTAATCTATGATTTTTTAGACCTTATTAAGTCAAGCCAAATTAGCTTATGTTGCATCTCAAACAGAAGAAATTACACCTTTACCACTCTCAATGATTTTAGGTAAATTAAAATATAATAGAATAAAGTAACGAAGACACATTAATTAATAATGATAATAATAATAAAAGCGCATGTACTTATTTTTATAAAATTTTACTTTATTTATTTAATTAAATATATAGAATCGCCCAATATGAAAAACATAACAGTTAGTTTGGAATTGATAGAAAACGAAGAAATTTTATTAAATAAGTTTAATGAAATGCTGACAGGACAAATTTTTGGAAATTTAAGTGAAAAAGTGGATTATATCATCAATAAGACTGCAACGAATTTATTAGAAGGTCACTTCGATTATGAATTAATGGTAAGAATAAAATATACTATGAAATAAGACAAAAAAAAAGGAAAAAATAAAAATAAAATAAAAAAATGAAATGGACAATGCCATCAAGCTTTATGTAATATTTGTACTTTATATATCTTTTATATAGGCATTATCAAAATTAATAACTCAGCTATTGAATGGAAAAGCTTTAGACTATCAAGAATTTATTACTTTACTTTGTTATATGGATAACAATGGTCATAATATTGAAAACTATATATTGGCTCTTTATATTATCAGCAAAGCAATACCTGTAAGAAAAAAAAAACATCAATATTTATATAAATGAAATAGAGGAATATATATATATATATTATAAACTTACTTATCTTATCTTCTGTTATTACCGTTATTATTATTATTATTTATTATATACCAGAACAATGATATCAACCAAATTAAAATGACGTTAAACTTAATATGGAAATTTATCTATCTGAAGGATAAGTATGTTTGAACATTTTGATTTTTTATTATTTATTTATTTTATCAACAAATTAATCAAATATGGGTATTATTTCCTTTTTTAATATAGCTGGCTTCATATTCATCAATACATACAAAATTCCAATGACTTACAGTTATCAAATGTGTTAAGGCA
The DNA here is from genome assembly GCA_017871115.1 of Cunninghamella blakesleeana. Lineage (NCBI taxonomy): Eukaryota > Fungi > Mucoromycota > Mucoromycetes > Mucorales > Cunninghamellaceae > Cunninghamella > Cunninghamella blakesleeana. The sequence continues at coordinate 5,381,649 of JAFCIZ010000005.1, forward strand.
AACCATATTATATCGAATTTTATTAATGTGCAAACTTCAAGGTAAATAAAGAAAAAAAAAATTCAGAGACAGGAATTAAAAAGTACTACTTTACACTTGAATTATTTTTTTAAATGCTTCCTTTATACTTATATTTATTTTTTATTTTTTTGATTAGGTGTATCAAATGATTTAATTTTACGCCCAAGTGAAGTACAGCTGGATGATAATAATAATTTGGATAACATATTGACACAAAATGGATTACATCATCATTTGGACCTTTATTTCAATGAAGCTCTTAACGTGATCTCAACTATATGATCAGCTTTTTTTTTTTTATAATAAGAGCACTCATTACCCATCTACTATTTAAATATAGCTTAGTAAAATCATACTTATTCTGTTTTATAATAATAAAAGCTAAAAACATCATTTGATTTTTTTTATTTTTTTATATTGGAAAAACTTTAACTAATTTTAAATAAAAGGCTTTGTAGCATAACGTTAATACCAAAAACTACTAATGATTAAATTGGATTTTTGAAATAAATGATATATAAAGATTCAAGGTGGATATATTTTTAATATGGTGATTTTGGTTTATTAATAAATAAAGGTAAATAAAATAAAAATTAAGATATAATAAAATAAAAAAGCTATATACTAAAAAAAAAGAAAAACAAGGAAATATTTATAATGGTAATAAGGGAGGGAAAATAATATAAAATAAATAAGACAATTAATAGAAAAGTGGTAATTTTTGAGCATTGACCATAGGATCATTGAACCGTAAACCCATATCTAATTGGTTAATAGCTTGAACATCTTCTTCATCCATTTGCCAATTAATAGCTTCTAAATTCAATTTCATACGATCAACATTCAAACTTTTGGGAACAACAGCAATATTACGTTCAATAGACCAGCGTAAAGCTACTTCAGAAGGATGGCGTTTATATTTAGCAGCAACGTCTTTAATTACTGGGTTTTCAAAGAGTGGTTCAACAGATTTAGCACGTTTTGATCCAGTAGAAACAAAAGAGGTAGGGCCAAATGAACTATAGATAGATTAAAAAATAAAAAATAGAAAACGAATGAATAAATAACTCTTTCCATTTTTTTTTAATTTTTTTTTTACTATTCCCTTAATATTTGAAATAAACTTACCTATAAGCAGTGATGGCAATACCTTGGCTTTGAACCCATTGGCAAAGGTGGGTTTGTTGTAAATAAGGATGTAATTCAACTTGTAATAAAGCAGGCTTATGACGACAGTAAGTTAACATATCCATTAATAATTGTACATTGAAATTAGAAACACCAATATCTTTTACTAAACCATCATCTTTTAATTTTTCCATTTCTGCCCAACATTCATGCATAGGTGCACGATCTAAAGTAATTGTTTCTTCACCGGGTTGGTACCATCCAGGAGGATACTTTTCTTCAATAGGAACATATTTTAATGGAAGTGGGACTAATTTAAAAGATATCAGTATTAATAATAATAAAAATTAAAAAACAATAAGTAAATAAATAAACCATCAAAAGACGATATTTTTTTCTTTATTATTATTAAAGACTTACAGTGAACGAGGAACATATCAACATAATCAAGGCCAAGTTGTTCAAGTTGTTTTTGACAAGCTAAACGGACATGTTCTTTTTTATGATAAGTAGACCATAATTTGGTGGTAATGAAAAGATCTTCACGTTTGACAATACCATCTTCAATAGCCATACGAATACCTTTACCAATAGCTTCTTCATTCTTATAATTACTAGCACTATCAATCAAACGATATCCTACTTTAATAGCATTGTAAATGGTTTCAGGGGCATCTTTGGGATCAACTTTCCAGCAACCAAAACCAATGAAAGGCATCTTGTTACCAGAGTTAAGAGTAATATATTCAATAGTCATTTTTAATAATAATAGTAATAGGTAAATGTGACGGCTTAGAGTAGATAAAAAAACTTATGTATGAATCTTTAATAAAAGAAAAAATTAAGTAAAGAAAAGAAAAAAAAATGATCTTAAATAAAAAATTTAATGCTTTATACTTTTTTTTTTGAAATCAACAATCATAACTTATCAATATAAAAAAATAATTGCATGTCGTCATAGATTAAAATCAATACAAGTATAGGGACCTTTTTTTTATTATAATAATCTTAATAATTGATAGAATTATATAGAAATAATAGCAGTAGGCTGGCGTATTTCCGATAAGACAGAAAAAATAAAATTTTGTTCTATTTCCTTTTTTAGCTTAGTATATACTTTTTTCTACAGAAAACACTTCCTAAACTTTATTTTTCTATATTTGTTTTTTTTTATTTCTACTATTTTATGACGATAATGTTTATAGTGCTTTTTTTTTATCTTTATCGATAGAGGTATTATTTAAATTAAATCATATTCTGACTTTACATTTTTATTATTGATACAAATATAAACATATACATATTTGCATTTGTTTATTTATTTATTTATTTACTTTTATGCTTAATATCGATAAATAATGATGAGGCTTCCTAAACTTTTTATACATAATATAATTAAATGCTTTTATTTAAAAGTAGTAGTAGTAGTATTAATAATAATAATAATAATAATAATAAGATAATAATAATACATACATACATACATTATTCATTATTATATATAGTTTACTATATAAAAATATCATTTGAAAAAATCAATTATTTAATCATATAGAAAGTAAGGATCCGTCTTAACAGAATTAGTATGCCGGAGATTTAATCTTGATTTCAGGGACCACTGTTAAAAAAATCGGGTGGACTTTTTTTTTTTGATATCAATTATCTGGAGAAATAGATATTACTTTTTTTACGGGGATTTCCCCACGCAAATAAATATTTTTAGTGTACTTTTTATTATCAAAGAAAACACTTCTTGGTTGAGTTATAAAAAAAAAAGAAAAAAGAATAATAAAAGTAGTATATTTTTAATAGGCAAATAAAAAGGTCAACATTGTTATTTTTCTTTACAAGAAAAAAAAACAACTATAAATGTAAAATATATATAAATATATATATATAACCATATGGTTTACAAGGTTTAAATTATAAAATACACATGATATTGCCAGGAATAGAGTTTTTAAATTTTATTATTTATTTTATTTATTTATTTTATTTTATTATTTTTAAAAAAAAAGTCAGATATAATAAAGAGTATGTACCACATCATATCAAAGATCGCACTAAGATATATTTTATTTCACTGTGATCGCCAAGTTTTGGCCACATGCTTAAAATAATTCTCTCTCACACCCCTTGATTTTTTTATAATAACATACACCAAAATACGTGTACTTATCAACCTCATACTCTGAGTTTTAAACGTATCAATAACTTTATCATATACTTACCTATCATAGAAATTCTTGTCTAAATATTTTTTGGTAAGTGTCAATATTGTAATCATTACCAAAAATATATAGATATATATATGTATTATCGATAATCATTATAAACATGACGTCATGTAATTATTGATGATAATAAAAAAAATCTAAATATGAACCTACATATGATTTTTTGATTTATATGATTTTTTTTATTTAACAGTATTTTTTATTTTTCTATCATTATATAAAAATGGAAATCATATACGTATTTGTATAAATATAATATATACAGAAAAAAATAAACGATGTATATATAAGTTTAAAGGATCACCATTATTGTATGCTACCTTTCACCATTAATGCATCAATAACAGCCATGATTGTCCATTTACGATTTTCAGCTTCAGGGAAAACAAGTGATCGATCAGAATAAAATACCTAAATGTTTTTTTTTTTTTTTTTTTTTTTTTTTTTTTTTTAAAAAAAAAAAAAGCATTGTTCAATATTTATTTATATTTCCATTTTATTTATTATATCTTTTTATATGAAAAAAAAAATAGCACTTACTTCATCGTCAACTTCTTCGGCTTTACGAGGAAGACAATGCATAAAAGACCAATTTGATTTAGCTCCAGCTTGATTTACCATATCCATTGTTACTTGGTACCCAGCAAAATCCTTCAAACGTTTTTGTTTTTCTTCCTCTTGTCCCATACTAATCCAAGTATCCGTCACAACCACATCAGCATGTTGAATGGCTTCTTTAGGTTGTGTTGTAAAAACCAATTTTGACCCAGTTTTTGCGCTATCTTTTTTAGCTATAGCCACTACATCTTCATCACAATGATATCCTTGGGGACAAGCTGCGGAAAGATCCATGCCTAATTTTGGAAATGAAACCAACATTTCTTGTAAAATATTGTTAGCATCTCCTACCCAAGCTAATTTTAATCCAGGTAATGTTTCTCGACAGGATTGTTGATGTGCTGTATATTGATTTTTGGTGCTTGTTTTATTTTCTCGGTGATGTACATGCTCATGTAAGGTCATAAGATCTGCTAAGATTTGTGTTGGGTGATATTTGGCTGATAAGGCATTAATCACTGGTACTTTGGATTCTTTGGCTAAAAGCTATTAAAAAATAAAAAGTAAAAAGTAAAAAGAAAAAAATAAATATAAAAATTAAAAAAATATGTCCATATACTTATTGTTTATTTTTTTATTATTCTCTTTCTATATATATATATATTTATCAATTCACTTTATACTTACTTCAATTTCTTCATGGCCATTTACTCGAGCCATAATTCCATCAACCATAGAACTAACTACACGCGACGTATCTAATAATGATTCATTAACACCAAGTTGAATATCTTTAGAACCTAAAAACATAGCATGGCCACCTATTATTATTATTATCATTATTTATAGAACAATAATCGTAATTAATTTTAGATATATATGTACACCATAAAAGAAGATATATATAAATGAATATCTTTATTATTTCTATTATTGTATATTATTCCATTTTATTTTATATTTACCTAAATATGCAACAGAAGTTTCGGTGGCGACACGTGTTCGAGTTGATAATTTTGAAAAGAGTAAAGCAAGTGTTTTTCCAGCTAATGGACGTTCTAATCGAGCTTGAGGAAGTTGATACTTAGCTTCTACTTTTAATTGAATAGCACGATCCACCAAGTTGAATAATTGATCAGCAGTGTAATCGGCGGTTGTGATAAAATGGTTTGGCGGAGTTGACACCGTTGAAAAAGAGTTATATGCAACTTTATTACTATAATAACATGAGGGTACTGCTGTAAGTGGTGTAAAAGGAATATGTTTTAATTGTTTTATGAATAAAGTGGAAGAAGAAAGCGGTTTTAATAAGGTAGCCATTTTTTTATTTTATTAAAAAGTAGAAAAGAGAAGGAAAATTTAAAAAAAAAATCTAGGTGGAAAAAATATTAAAAATTTATATATACGGAGATTAAAACACGACTCATCAAAAAATGACTCAACTTGACGAACTATTATTTTTTTTCAATATACATGTATATAAATACATATATATATATAAATGATATAATATTATATTGTTTTGTTTAATATTTAAAAAGAAATTTAAATGAATAATAATTTAGTATTTTCTATAATAAATAATAATATTAAAAAAATTATATAGATCGTATGATTACATCCTTTTATCACAGGTGCTACATTTTAAAATCTATTTGGAAACCCATAAAAGGAAATTCCCTTATTACCCATACATTTTTTTATAAATATAATATACCAACTTTTTTCTTTTTATTTCAGTGTATTCACGTACAACGAAAAAGATTTCCATTATAATGCACAGTTACATAGTTATAATGCGTTTATTATTTTTATGTGGCAGTTTAAAAATAGTACTGGTATTGAAATCATTTTAAATAATAATAATGGTAAGCAGTATGAGTGAGTGATTAATTTAAAAATATTTACCCTCAAATATCAAATATCATAAAGAAATGAAGATGTATGTATTAATATAATTCGAAATAATGAGTAATAAATATCTCTCATTTAATAATAATAATATAAAGTATCTACAATTCGAATGCTATTTATCTAATCATAACATACATTAATAAAAAATAAAAATATGTTTCTTATATTATATAAATATATAATTTAATAATAGTAATAATAATAACAATAGTGTTTACAATATATATATTTAGAAAAGGGTAAAATTGATTTTTTTTAAAAAAAGCTGTATTGCTAATAATCTATCCGGTCTTTAATTCATTTCCTTCTTGCTCTTCAAATTGATCCTGTTGTGTTATGACCCTTAATACTGATTTTTTACTCGATTCTTGTAATTCACCAGATATGATTAATTCGTCCAAAATGAAATAGGCCTAATAATCATTTAAAAGCATTTTTATATTTTTAATACGTTTACATTTACAATCAATTGTCTAATATATTTCTACTTTATTTTATTTTTACCTTTTGGAAATTAAAAATCAAATCCAATTCACATACCTAAATACGTAATAATAATAAACATAAAAACAAATCAATGTTATTCTTCTCTTTCTATTTTATTATCACTATTGGATATTTTTTTCATCCTTACATTTCCAAAATATCGATCCAAAATTTCTACATAACGATGAATAATTTCTAAAGTAATAAGTTCATTATCATCTTGATTAATACCAGCTACGAAAAAAAGACTAGCATATCTATATAAGCATATGTATATATATGTATATGTATATGTATATGTATATGTATATGTATATGTATAAAAGGAATAGGATCATCGGTTAATATATGTCTATTTAGGCGTGATTTTATAGCGTAATATATATATATATATATATATATATATAAACATATTAATTATACCTTCTATATACAATTTTTTGATCTATAAAATAAAATGAAGAATGTATTCATATCAATAAAATAGCAAAATAAATAATAGTATTAATAATAATATTGATAACAACATATAATTTTATTACCTTTATATTCCAGAAAGTTACACATCTTTACTCTTCTAGCTAATACTAACTGAGTTGCATCTTTAACAATCTTTGCTTTTTCTTTAGGAGGAATAGTAACAAACCATTTTGTTAAACGAACCTTTCCCTGTCGACTTACAAGTAATAACCAATTGATCTATAATGCGTATATATATATATACATATATAAATTAATGAATGGAATATATATATGTATATAAGATGAAAAATATTTATATATCTGATATTTTTTTAAAAAAATAAAATAGTAAAAAACAATGCATTGCTGATAACTAGTATTGTTATTATTTATATATTTATTTACTGATTAAATATAATAGAAATAAGTGTTTTTTTATTATTTAACTTACACCCATATTTTATTATATATAATTGTGATGGTTTAATATATTAAAAAAATAAAGAGAGCAAGAAAAAAACGCTGAAAATTTTAAAAATAAAATAACCAGCTAAATATATTGAATCACCGCATTTTTTTTTTTCAACTTAAAAATAAGCATAAATCAATTTACTTTTTTACTTCTTATATTTATATATTATTATATGTATAATTCTAATAAAAAAGAGTAGAATATAACAAATTAGTACTACTCTAATAACCAGAATAATAAAATGCAGTCTTAAAGAGGATGCTTATGAAAATAGCTAAAAAAGATTATTAACTATAAAGAAAATAAATAGGCAATGTATATATGAATAAAAAAATAAAAACATATAGATATATTAATATATATATATATATATATATATAAATCATATATATATAATTAATAAAAAAGGATTTTTCGAATGTAAAAGATAGAATATGTACGTAGTTAAAAATACAGATTAACCTTAATTAAATTGCTTTTATCTATTATTATCACCACATTAGTTGTTATATGCTTTTTTATTATTAAATACGTATTTAATTCTACATAATAAATAAAGATGATCACTAATAACCAAATAAAATAGAAATAAAATATTAATCATCTTTATCATTACAATGGATAAATTTTTATATTGTTGTTTGATTTAACAAAAGTAAATGTACTATAAAAAGAAATTTAAAGTTACTCATAATAAAATATATATATATAAAAAAAGGATGAGAGTATCACGTGCTGAGCCAATGGGGTGGATTAATTGAACTTCCATAAATAAAATATTTCTTAAGCATTTTTTTTCTTCTCTTTTTATTTTTCTATACTTTATTATTATTATTATATCACCTTTACATTCCTTATTAATTCATTCTTTTTCTATTTTTTAATATATATATATATATATGGATTCAGCTAGAAAACAAGTAAAAGCTTTAGCACCAGCTCCTTTTGTTCAACAACTTATTCGCCAGTTAATTATTTCGCCTCCTAAAATTGCTCAGTTGGCTATTAATGATTTAACTAGACCTTTAGGTAGCCAAAAGAAATGGATCAAACGGTTTAAAAATAACCATTGGAAGGGTGTTTTGATTGGTGAAAATATTAAAAAGGATAGTGAAGAAACCGCTCTTGATCGTTTGAAAAACGCTGATATTGTTATCTATGAAATACATGGTAAAGTTTTACTCTAATTTTTTGATTTATTGTTATTATTTTGATGATGATCACTTATATATACATATATATATTTTTAAAAAAAAGGTGGTGGATTTCGTTTGGGCCATTGTCAAATGTATATGGATGCTTTTATTCAATGGGTAACTCTTTTAAAAGAAAATCATGGTGTCAATGCTATTATTATGTCTGTTGAATATGGTAAAAAAAAAAAAAAAAAAAAAAAAAAAAAAAAAAAAAAAAAAAAAAAAAAAAAAACGCGTTTTACATAATTATATTCATTTTAAAAATAATAAAAATAAAAATAATTTATTTTTTTTATATTTACTTAATTAGGTTTGGCTCCAAAGGTTCAGTATCCTGTTCCAATTCATCAATGTGTTGCTAGTTATAATTATTTAACAAAAGATCTCGGTGTATCACCTTCGAAGATCATTGTATCTGGGGATAGTGCGGGGTAATAATAATAAAATATATATATATATATATAGATATATGTATAAAACCATTATTATGATGTAAAATTATTATTATTATTATTTATTGATTACTTATTATTTTTATCATATTAGTGGAGCTATTGCTTTAGAAATGCTATGTCATGTTTATGCACCTCAATTATTACATCAAACAGATGGAAAAAGAACCAATTTTGATTTAGATTTACCAGCAGGAATTCTTTTATGTTCCCCAGTTACCTCTGTCAATCAAACTTCGGAATCATGGAAAAAATATGAATCCACTGACCTTGTTTCCCATAAATTATTTTATCTTGTTATCAAGGAATACATTGGCCTTAAAACAAATAATTTGGATGAAATCCCCATGTTGAAAATATTTAAACATTTATCTGAGCATGGAGGAATGGATCAAATCTGTAATGGAAATGTTTTATTTGTTGTGGGAAATAAAGAAGTGTTCAGCGACGATATTTTGAAATTTGTGGATGGTGTTAAAAAGAATTCCAGTAAAGTGAAAGTTAATACTATTAAAAGCGATTATTGTCATGATTGGTATCTTATTCGCGAAATTGTTCGTCAAGAAGACAAGCCAATGTTACAATTATGTGATAAAGTCGTTGCAAAATGGTTTTATCGTGCTGTGGATCAATATAAAAATACACCTGCTTCCTTTTCCTCTTCAACATCTGTAGAAGTCAATGAAAAAGATGGCTTCTTTTTACCAAGCCCACCACTTGATGATCCTATTATAACTACTCCTATTGTTCTTGCTTAATTCTTTATCTATTTATATATATATTACTTATCATTTATTATTTAATAATTAGTATCCTTATTCATTTGTTATCTTTATTTTTTTATATATACATACATACATATATGTATACTAAAATTTATTGGCATAATTAAAAATATTAATGCGTTTTATCTTATTTTAATAACTGAAGATAATGATGACCTATTCACTTTTTCTTAGTCTATTTTCTTATTAAAGTTGATGATTGGTTATTTAAATGAACTTGAAATATGTATTATAAGTTTGAATCTTGTTTATATATATATACTGGTGATGACTACACACAAAAATTGGGTATAGATATAATTTTCACTAATGCCTTTCTACTTGTTAATAATTCCTCATTTTTAAAATAATCTTGAAATAATTAAAATGGTTTTAATGAAAGAAAATGAAAAATGTAGTCCATTGTTAGGGAAATGAATAAGAATACTAAATGGAAACCACCAAAAATAAGAAAATATCACCATTACGATTGACTGTATACCACTATCAAATACAGTTAAAAAATTAGATAGCACGCATTCACCATCACCATCACCAAGCCGTTCTACTGAGTCAAAAAGTCAAATGGGATGTACTATTATTAATATCTGATTACCATGAGGTATCATTTATATAGAACGTATAGATGATATTGAATTAAGTTTTATGGTATAGCAAAATAACAGTATAACCCTGACCACACGTTTGAAGTTATTTATTTTCTACCAATTATTAGTAATCAACTTGTTTTTTTTTCATCATATCAACTTAACAATTATGAAGTTTTTTCAAAATGTATTTATAAATATAAATGCTTTTTTATTTATTTATTTGTCCATGCACATAAAAGTATTCAATGATGATAATGAATGCATTTTATTATAAAAAGCGTACAGCGATTAATAAAAAATAAAAAAACCTTTTTACATGGTGATTATTTTGAAAAAAAGAAAAAAAGTTTAATGATTTGAGATAAAAAGGCTGTTATTATTATTAAAGAGAAACTCATACACATAGACATACACACGCATACATAAAAAAAAAAAGAGGAGGGGAAGGGGGTTATCGCCATTTTTTATATATTGCCAAGACTATTATTTTTAAAAATATGAAAATACAATACAATAAAAATAGATTGTTAAATAAATGCTTTATTATGATGAATAGAATATATATATATATATATATATATATATATATATATATATTAAATAGAATAAATGATAAAAAGAAGGGAAAAAAATTATGAATAGAGGAAAGGGGCATAAAAATTAAAATAAACTCTTATTAAAATAAATCTACATACACATACACACACATACATTATTATTATTATGAAGTTGTTTTTCGTTTTTTCTTATTATTGTCGTTATCTGATGATTGAGAGCGTTTTTCCCCTTTTTTATTATTTTTAAAAAAGTATTCCCCACTTTCCAATTGTAAATCGACTTTGGAAGGTTCTTGAGCAGGAGGGAAAGGTGTGTATTCTTTCTTTTTCGTTGTAGTTGGGGTAACTTTCTTTGATTTGACATTTCGTTTCTTAAATTGAGGTAAAAATCGATCCCACGATTCATTGGCTAATTTTGGATCTTTAGCAAGTTCACGTTTAATCATTAATTCCTATATATACATGGAAAAAAAGAAGACGAACAATAGATGGGTTGTTTAGTAATGGACCCATAAAAATAGATAAATACATGATTTTTTTAATTCTTTCTATTTATTTTATTCCTGGATTCTGGTTTTGATATTACCTTGATATGATAAATAGGATGTATATTCTTCATACAGTCAAGTACAATTCGACGAAGATCTTTTAATCCTTTATAAGGTCCCATAGCAGATACTGTATTACCTTGTACCAACATATAGCAACCAGTTAATAATTCAATTGCTTTTAAAGTTGACCCATTAGGTCCGATTAATCGTTGTCGACGTTTAACAAATCGTTCCTTATTTCGAAGAAGGTTTCCAATTTTTATAATATCACATGCCATATCGTCATTCATCATTTTGATTGCCTGTAGAAGAAAACAGAGTAAAAAAAAAAAAAAGGGTTTGTAAATAAGCCTATGTTTCTTTTTTTCTTTTTTGATTTTTTCCCTTATTGTTATTAATACTATTATCGATTTTATTATAATTTACTTACTTGAGGAAATGGTACACTTCTTGAGAGTAATTTAATAACATCTCTTGCTTTTAAAATGGCATATGGATCATATGTTTTACGAGTTGTTTTTACTGTCATACTGCCTTCAACTAAATCAAGAACACATGCAATACCCTAATCAACATATAAAAGGAAAAAGGGAGAAGGTATAAGAATATATTATTATTATTATTATTACTATTATTCGATTAATAAAAGTTAATTAATATGTATATATATTACATAAGTACTGAGAGCTTTTGTACAATGAGGCCATATTTCACGTAAATAGTTTTCTCGGTATTTAGGAAAAAGAGTAGCAAAAGAAGATTCTTCAGTAAAAGGAAGTTTTGAATCTTCAGGTTTAAATTCTTCTATTTTCCAATGATCAATGTCATCGGTATCCCAAGCTAATAATGTTTAAAAAATAAAGAAATATAGTGTGATTAATTTATTTTATTTTCCAATTTTATTAATAAATACATGTATTATTATTATTATTGTTATTTACGTTTATCTTTTCTGAATCGTTTATTATTTTTTGGTTGTTCAACTACTTCTGAATCAGACATGGTGTATTATTATTTTTTTTTTTAAAAAAAAAAGGTGTAGAAGAGAATGGAAAGAAAAAAAAATTGAATGAGATTAAAAAAAAGTTTCCTGCAAAATCAATTCAGTAAAACCGGTCACTGGCCATTTCTTTTTTTAATAGATCAACTCATCCTTTTCCATTATTTTTAAACAGAGAATATATTTTGTTCTTTTAAAAAAAAAAAAAAAGAATTGGAACGACAATTTCATCCATACTAATATAACAAAATAGATAAACAATATAAATATAAATATAAATATAAATAAATATATACATATTACTATTTATTAGTTTGTTATTATTATTATTATTATTATTACTATTGTAGATAAATAAAAAAAATAATATGATTCTCATCAAAAAAAAAAAAAATTGTGATTATATATAATATAAAGTGTATTTATGTAAAAAGACGAAAAACTTGTTTTTCTTGATTTTTTATAATTCTAGTAATTTTTTTTTTTTTTTTTTTTTTTTTTTTTTTGATAGAAATGATAATGATAATGATGAGCACTTTTTATTTTTCTCAGACAAAAAATTATATAAATATAAGGTTCATTGACCGCTTCAGGTACCTTTCGCCCTTTTTTATCATATCTGATAAGCATTTTTTATGTATTTAAAAAATGATATTATCGTGTATATTTGTTATTATTATTATTATTACTATTATATATTTTTTACATAAAGACGTATATTATTTGATGTTTAAACTAAAAATTAAAAAGGATATACTTGTCATAATATAATAAGGTTAATAAAAAAAAACTAAAATAAAATAAAATATTAGTTTCAGCATAAAGTTTAGTACAACCTAATATAAGAGGAGGGAAGGGGGGTGAGGTTAAGAAGAGAAAATAATAATAATAATAAAACATATTTTTTATTATAATTATCATAATACTATTATGAGCAAGTTTAAAAGAAAATCACAATGTTAAATGTATATATATATATATATAATATCTTTTATATTTGCGTTACCATTAATATTAATAGTACGAAGAAAATTCACGAGAATTTTTACATTAGGAGAAATCATAATCATACTATTATTTAAAAACATATGCATTCGTCTGTGCTGATCTACAAAGTCACTTAAAAAAATTATGCACCATCTTTTTTTTATATACATAAATAATAAATAAAATAGATAATTAATATATATTCTCATACGTACATGTGTCTTATTATTAAGATAAGAAATAATAGAAAGAAAATTAAAGTATTAATAATTAGTACAAGTATACGTCTTTTACTTATTAAACTAGTTATTATAATAATAATATACATGTACATATACATATATATATATATATATATATATATATATTTATATTTATATATTAATATATACGTAGCTTGTATATACTGTAAAAAAAGTATTCCCCTTTTAATATGGTACTAAACTATATTTAGTAAGCTTGGCTTTCGTTTTTTTTTTTTTTTTTCTCAGGTGTCACCCCCCATAACAATATATATATATATCAAATTTTAACCCCTCTCCCCCCCTAAATTTTACTTATTTTTGAAACTCTTTTTTATTTTTCTTTTATTTTTTTTCTTTTTCTTTCTTTCTTTTTCTTTCTTTCTTTCTTTCTTTCCTTCTTATATAATTGAACAATAAAATAGTATAGTGAATGTATTATGTCTAATATTAATAATAATAATAATAATAATATATATACTTCTGCTTCTTCTATGGATATAATAAATGAACTTAGTCGTCAATCAAAAGATATAACCTTAGACCATTCTTTTACTTTTATGCCAGAAGTTATTTTATCTAATTTACTTCAAACTCAAGTAAGTTCCTTTTTATTATTATTAGTATTAGTATTAATAATAATAATAATATAATCAATAAAGAAATTAGAAATGGATAGACAGATATATACTATATAAATAAAAGGAGAAGAAGGAAAGGAGTATTAAACTCTTTAGATAAAATAATAAAGAGAAATAATAAAATAAATGGGTTTTAATGGGATCACTCATCGTTATCATTAAAAAAGGAAAAACGAAAAATTATATATATAAACAAAAGTAGGCATGACTTGTGGCACACCATATTAACTAATTATCATCTCCGCCATTATTACCATTTTTTATTTTTTTTATTTTATTTTTATTTTAGTGCAACCTCCCTTCTTCAACTCAACAACCACCTATCATTATACAGCCTATTCACCATACTTTAGAAAATGCTATCATTACTTATGATACAGCTAATTTAATTTTGGATCAACATCACCAATTACAACAAAAACAAAAAGAATTAGTTAAAGATGTCTTTTTTTCTCCTGCCATGATATCTACTACTTCTTCTTCTACTTCTTTGTCTTCTAGTTCTTTTAATGATCATTATTATCATCAGCATCAAATTAATAATAATAATAATAATAGTAGTAGTAGTAGTAATGAAAGTTATAATCAGTCTTCGTTCGATCATCTTTCATCTCTATCAAAAGATGATGATGATGAATTTAATCCTTCCGATTTATTATTGGAACAAGAAGATGATACTTCTTCTTTACTTTTCTTTGGTTCGTTGGATATTGATTTAGATCATGAACCTTTCTCGTCTTCTCCAACTACCGCCAGTTCTGATAACAATTTGAAACATAAAACGTCTGATCTCCTACATGAAAAAAATAAAAAGCGTGATCAATGGTTAACCGTGACTCCGAAATCAACTCCTCCTATGTCACCTTACGATCAAACTTGGGATTATTTTGATGCTTCGGGTGAAGATTCTTCTTCGGATGATGAATCCAATTCGTCAAGGTAAATAAAAAATAGGAAATTAAAAAAATAAATAAAAAAGTATGATTTTTTTTAACTTGTTTCTATATATAACTTTTTTTTTTTTACATATATTTTTAGCTTGGATTATCAAACAATGAATTCGAATTTTCAATCTATTTCTGTACAAGAAAAATCATATGATAATAGTAATAACGAAGAAAAAGAAATCCAACCATTATCATCATCATCATCATCAACTGAAATGATTTGGGAAAATAAAAAAAATAATATATTAATGGATACCATGAATCATCTTCATCATCAAAAAAAATTAAATAAATCAACAAAAGGGCGTATAAATAATAAAAATAATACCCATCATCGTTTGACAACTTCCAATACAATTAAAAAACCAAAATTACCAAAGCAAACTAAAAAAGCAAAAAAACCAAGAGCAACAATTAATAATAATACAAATGCATCATCTTCATCTTCATTTATACCTCCTCCCCCTGAAAATAATGATCATTTAGAAAAAGTACCTCCTCGATCAACCTCTCATCCTACTTTATATCAAAAATTAACAGACGCTAATATGGATTGGTGTAGATATTGTGGTACAACTGAAGGTGTTAATTGGAGACCTGGGCCATGGGGAAAACGAACTTTATGCAAGTATGTATTAATATAATCATTTTATAATAGTTTTTTTTTTTTTATTCATCTTTTATATTTTTTATTTTTAATAGTAAACATGGATGTGATTATAAAGGGTATGGATTTGCTTGCAAATTACCAAGACTTGATTTAACGGGTTATTTAAATGAAAGCATCCATGATCGGGATCGACCAGTTCTTCAATTTTATTGCGCTACCTGTCACCAAAAAGAATCTTGGCAAACCAATGTATTAGTTCGCTGTGAAGGATGTTATAAATCTTATCATCAAAAATGTTATCACGGAAAAGAACAACCTTTAACTGATGAATTTATTCTTGGAGATCAACCTTGGTATTGTGATACAACTTGTCAAGATAATGTTACTCGTCAGAGAGTAGTAGTGGAAATTTCGCGTAAACGTCTACCTTTAATGTGTGCTCCAACAAAAAATCAAAACAATAATAATACTACTGCAACAACAGCCCTTTGTAACAATAATAATAATAACAACCGTGTCTTAAGTGATCGTGCAACTCGTGGCATACGTGATATTAGTAAATAGAAGTTTTTTTTAATTATTTTTTTATATATCTCACCCATTATTTTATAATTTTTCTTTTTTTTTTTTAAATTTTCATGTATATGCTTTTTTATTTTTATGATTATTATGATTATTATTATACTTTTTTTATATATATATACTTTTTTTTTTTTACTATTATTCCCCTACTCTATTTTTTCATTTTTACTGATTTAATTATATATTTTTCGTTCATATTTATTTATTTATTTTAGTTTTATTTTTTTTTTAAAAAAAAATTTTTGTATATAATTGAAAAATTTAATGTATTACATTTTACAATAATAATAATAATAATAATAATAATAATAATAAAAAGTAAAAGTATTATTATAATCAATGTCAAAATATTAATCTTTATAGTGCTAATCAAAAAAATAATTAAAGTGCCGATTTTTTTAATAATTATTTTTGGCGCTTTTTCATTATTTTATAACTCTTACTTTTTTATTTCACTTTTTAAAAACCTTTTTTTTTTTATACAAATTCCATGTTTCCCGAGCCATTAGATACCACCCCCTTTCCTTTCTTTGAAGATACAATTCACTCACAACCAGTTATATCTATCAATTGGAATCCTATTAATGATCTTTGTATAATATTATTTCAAGATAATTCTTTAGCAATGTGTCGATCCGATACAACAATCATTTGGACAATTGATGATCTCGCGTCAAATGTAACTTGCATAACGTGGCATCCTGATGGTATATAAATAATATATATATATATGTATTTATGAAGCAATAATAGTTATAATAATATACATTTAAAATTAATAATGTATGTCCATTTCTTTCGTTTTTCTCTTTCGTTTTCTTTTTTTTTTTTATTATTTTTTATTGATGTTTTAGGTAAAAAGTTTGTTGTTGGACATGAAGATGGAACTGTATTTAAATATGATGCCCTATATTCATCACCTTCTTCTATTCAATGCTGGCCACTTGATGATATTGATGACCAATTCAGCTCTTCTTCTTCTTGTTCTATTTCCTCTTTAAAATGGGTGGATTACTCTCTAGACGAACCTAAAATAAATATTGTAAGTTTAAATAATCGATAAATATATGCATATTTTGGTAATAAAGATAATACGAAAAACAGGATATATCCAACCAAATTCTCTTTATTTCCTTTTTTTATACAGCCTGGATTTGATCCTAATGAAACATTTGATATGGAACATCATTTGCCTTCACTTAGTATGGAACCTATTAAAGAATCATTGTATGGCTTTTTCTTTTTTAAAAAAAAATGAAAACGAAAAAATATATGCATTTTACTTAAATTGTTTGGCTGAGTTCTTTTTTATCTATTATATATAGCTACCCTTTACCTGATCGAACAAAAAATGTACCAAAAAAACCAATGAACGTGGAATCAAATAAATCACTATTATTAATAGGTGATCAAAATGGATTTTTACATTTAACGTAAGTATAAAAAAATAATAAAAAAAGGACGATTATTTTAAAATGGTATATAAGAGAATGCACAGATGTATAGATAAATAGATGGAATGGATGAAAGGAAGAGCTTTTTTTACGAATAATTATTGACATAATTTCAATTCTTCTTCTTTTTCTTATTACCATCATCATTTATTATAGAATAGACGGATCATATCATATTGGATCCATGGATTGTCTATCCAATTCATCGGTAAATAATAAATTATACTAATAATCGTAATCATTACTATCCTAAGATAAACAGTTATAAAAATAAAAAAAGAAGAAAAGAGTGTTAATAATCGTCTCTTTTTCTATTTTTTTATTTATTATTATATATAGAAAAAAGGTAGTATTGTAGATATATCTGTTTCTCAGGATTTAGATAGAATATTTATGATTGCACAATATAAGGTTGGTGAAAATGTATATGATTATGATTTTTTGACTGTGGCATCTGATCTATTAAAATTGAAAAAGCAACAATTACATAATATCTCTGGTATACAATTTGAAATGAATTATTTACTTCAATATATTAAGCTCTCTGCCACGGCTTTATTATCACATTACAATGCTACTGAAAAAATTACCAAATCAAATGTAGATAGCATGTCGAACACTATCAAAGAGCATAATGGTAAGTTATTTTTTCTTTTTCTTTTTCCTAAATACTAACATTATTATTATTATTATTATTATTTATTGAATAGATAATGCCATCCCATGTCCTGAAGTAGAATTACTTGGGATATTAGCTACTGGTTATAGTAGTGAAGCTCTTTACGATTATTTTACGAATGTATTTACTTTACAAGTGAGTTTTTTTATATATATATTTTTTTTTATATAATAATAATAATAATAATACTAATAATAATATTAATAATAACAATAATACTAATAATAATATTAATAATAATAATTATAATCGTATTCACATATATTTTCATATACTCTATTTTTTATAACTATTATGATTATCTAGAGAAAAAAAGCTTGGGAAACCAACGCTACTAATAGTTATTATAATCTTCAGCGAATCATTCTTGAATATTTAGAACCAGCTTGTGAAAGGTTACTATTACAATTGGAAAAGCTCTGTGGCTATGAAAAATGGTAATAATAATAAAAATAAAAATAAATCAAATCAATTAATGCTTTATTTCTTTTTTATTTAATTGTTATTCTTATATATTTAATGTAATAGTCTTAAATTATATTCTGAGTTCTTATGTAAAGATACTATCAATAAAGCAATAAAATTTGTTAGCCAATATATGTCCACTTTACAACAATTATTAAAATCAATTGGAAAAATAATAAAGCGATTTCAAGAATTTTTTAATTGGATAAATAAATGTAAAAATACAATAAATCTTAAAAAAAATTCTCAATAGGATCATAATCATGCTAATCTCTCTTTTTTTTTTTTTACAACTCCATTTATAGATACACAAACATTAAGTGATAGTGAATCTGCTGATTATCAACATAATGCAAATAAACCATTTTATAATGATGCAAGAACTATACATACTTACTTACTGGATGATTTTAAGGGGGATAGTTTGGCAGCTTATTTTAAACAAACTGATACAGTATCACAAATGTCATCAGGTAAAGTTCAAACCTTTTTTTCTTTCATTATTAATATGCATACAAAAAAGCTTGATTTTCTCATTAACTTTATATCATATTTTATATTGTTGTTGTACTATTTAAATATATATATATATATATTTATATTTATATACTAATAGGATATTATGATGGTTCTCATCCTATAGATACATTACCGAGTTTACTAAAAAAAATTGATGATTATTGTCATGCTATATTGCAAACACCTTCTAAAAACCTTCCATCCTCAATGAATTCCCTTTTGTTTATTCCAATCTGTAAAAATGTTTCCGGTTTGTTACACAAAATGAATGGACGGGCTTTAGCAACCTATATTTTGGAATCAGATGTAACATGATAAGAAAATAAAAGTGTTTATATATGTATATAATATTTTTTTAAAAAAAATAATTTATTTATTTATCATTTCATTGTATTTTATTTTTTAATAGGAATCGATTCATCAATATTGTGCTATTGTAGATTCTAAAAATAATAAATGTAAGTTGAAAATAAATAAATAAACAAATTAGAAAAGATCTCGCGCGGAATGTCAATAAAAATAAAATAAAAAAAAAAAACCAAAGCTAAGTGTAAAACTTTATTTATTTTAAATTTTTTTTTAAGTAATCATTCTACATCATCAGCGGAACAAAGTCAAGAATTTAGGTAACACGGATTCACACGATAGATCATTATCCATTTCACAGCCATCATTATTATTATCAAGGAATTCAACCCAGCCAACAGCATCAGCAAGTCGTACGGAATTTAGTTTAATTGATATTGGATTACAATGGAATATTACTGATATAGAATTTATGGATGATAAAGAGTTAGGTCTTATAGTTGAACAACAACAACAGCAAGAAGATTCCAGTCATGTGGTCCAAAATTATTTATGTTCTATCATTTATCAAGAATTAAATTATTTACCATTAAAGGATCTTCATATCAATACTACTGATCCTCATCCATCACCCATTCAACAAGATATGGTAATATATATGAACTGTTTGAAGAAAAAAAATTAAATGAAAAATAACGTGTTTGATTAAAAAATACCATAACTTTTCCCTTCTATTAAAAAACCCACCATTTTTCATACATATTTATATTATTTAGAAACAAGTCATTTCAAGATACATGAAAAATATAAACATGTCCAATGTCATTTTTGGAACAAATGGCAGAGAAAAAAGAAGGATCATGAGTATTTCTGCTAATAATGGTTTGTATCGGGTCTTAGAAATGGATGCAAGAGAGGATGTTTAGACCATTTAGATTTTTTTTACGTATCTTTTCATATTATTATTTTTTAAAAATAAAATAAATGTTACATTAATATGTATATTATATATAATTAAAAAAATATAAAAAGGAAAGAAAGGGAGGGTACCTATTAAACTTTAAATCTTTCAAAGTTTAAGAGTTACCCATCCTAAATACTTTTATTTCTTTCACGTTTTATTTTAATAAATATTTTAAAATTATTGATGAAAGCACTTGAACTTAGTACATAAAACGTACTTTTTTTTTTAAAAAAAAAATAAGTAAATATACATGATTTTGAATAGAAAAGAAAAAAAGAAAAATTCATCCATTTTATTAATTAATATAAGGATAAAAATAAATATATAATAGACAAAAATAAATACAAAATCTAAAGAAATATATAAAGATATGTGATCAGAGTATATATAAGGTGAATAATAATAAAATAAATGGAAATAAATAAAGTAAATAAATAGATAGTATATATAAATATATAGATAAAATAAATAATAAATAAATAAATGAATATACTAATATATATATAATATAATAAAATAAAATAAAATATAATATAATATTATGGTATATATATAATTTTGTTGTTGTTTTGTTTTTATACAAATAATATATATATATATATATACCAATTAATTATAAGCATAAGTTCCACTCATCACGCTCGAAGAACGACTGGGAGAATCCCAACGTTGATGAAGTTCATCCATACTACTAATACTATGTCGATAAGTCATTTTAGCACTTGAAGCTCTAGTAGGTGTTTGAGATAATCGATCAAAAACATTATTATTAACACTTCCTGTAGATGAAACACGTTCCATATTAGCACCATGTGTTGATATAGAGGAAGATCCCATAGAAGGATGATGAGCAAAAGTTGAAACAGAGGAAGGGCGTCTTAAAGGTGTGGTTGATCTTTGTTGCTGCTGTTGATATTGATGTTGTTGATGAATTACAGAAGCCGATATACGTGGTGATACCTGCATATCTTTATGGTGGTGATAAGGAGGAGGGGACATGATATCAGATGGTGGTGCTGGTGGGCCTCCTGCATGTATATTATGTCTAGGTGTTGCAGTGCTTGCATTGGTTCCCATTAAGGATAATTCTCTTAATGAAGCTCTTCGTCGTGTAGGTACAGGTGGTTGTTGTAAAGAAAAGGCTCGTTTACGTAAAGTGATACTTCCATTACTATTTTGAGAAGAGGAATGAGTAGAACCTTGATGTGAAGAGGATAAATCTGATTGAATAGAAGAGCGACGTAAATGGCTACTACGAATAGAAGAGGTAGATGATTCACGATCAGCTGTAGCATATCTTGCAAATTCTGCTGGATTAAGCATAGATATAGATAATGGTGAATCAGATCGATGTTGTTGTTGTTGTTGTAAAGACATACGTTTTTGAATCATGTTAAAGAATCGATCAGGGGATGGAGTTGTTTCACGACTAACAAAAGCACCTTTATCCGTTAATGAAGCAGGTGGTTTAAGTCCATTATTATTGACGATACTACTGCTACTCATATTAATATGAATATTATTATTGTTATTATAATTGGCATTGTTGTTATTGCCATTATTGGCATTGTTCAATAGACCAGGTCGAATGGGTGGACCATTAGATGCTGATCCAAATGTACTTGCTGAATCTGGTGATATTAATGGTGATAATAAGTTTGTTTCATCACTACTATTTCCTCCAAGAGATGATCCTACTGGTGAAACATTGTTACTATGCGAACTGATTTGATAGTATTCTGTTGATCCAGGTTCTGGTGTAGTAATTAATCCACGCAATCCATCTTCATAAATTTTATCAAATATAGTATTTCCACTGTTGATATATTCCTCAATTTTAACATCAATAGCACTATCCTTTTCATCGTCACTTGTCATATTACTACCGCCATTGATTTTTTCTTCTAGTTTACGTATGCGTTGTTCATTATCTACTGTTGTTGCAATAGCTGCTCGTTTCATCACTATAAGGGTACGGCGTAAATCGTGCACAGTACGTTCTAAATTTTGCATCGTTACTTGACGATTACATTCGCTGGTTCGGATATTAACAATATCATCAACTAATCCTTCAGCAATACGTCTGCATTCATCTCCTTCTAATGATTTAAGAATTTTAATGGTCATATCATAAACAACTTCGGGTGCAGCATTAGCAGGTACATTGAATTGCTCTTCCCAAGTATCCATATCGGTCCATTCGTCTTGAGGCCCACCAATTGCAGCTGCAGTAGCATCACTAATGATTTCATCAGCAAAAGTAACGCGTTTTTCAGGTGCATGATGTTTTTGAGATAAATTATCTACTGAATCATCCATCATTTCACCAGCAGCATCTGATTGTAAAGCACGAATACGAGCAGATAAGTAAGAAATTTCAGCTGAAATCATATCAATACGTTCATCCATAAATTCAATACCCATTGTATCCATTGGTTGGCCGCAAAGTTCAGAATTTTCTTTTTCAAGAATGTAAATTTGTTTACGTTCTTCCACTAATTCTAACTTTTCAGTTGCTAACCGTTCACGTTTAAAGAGTAATTGTTCCATTTCCACAATAGCTTGTTTACCTTGAATCAATTGGTAAAGGGCACGATCCAAAAGTTCCTTTTTGCGAGCTGAGCGAATATGTACAGGAATAGGATTCTTTCTACGACGTCTACCAGTAGCTGATGATGCTGAAGTAGAAGAGCGAACTGAGAATCCACCACGAGCCATAATAGCAAAACTACCACCTAAGGCTTTGGATACTTTTGTAAGTAATTTATCATCAAGAACACCACCTTCACGAACAGCCTTCTTAAGAACGTTGGTCAATTGTTTAAGTTGATTATTATTCATAAGGACTTCTTCATTTCTGCGTTTTAAAGTTAATTTTTGAGCTTCGTGTTCACGTTCTAATCGCTTTCTGGCTTGATTGGCTTCAGCATTTAATCGCTGTAATTGATGGATTTTGCGATCTTGAAGCGTCATTTGTTCTCTTACACGTTCAGCTTCTTGTTTCATACGTTTCACCATACGTTTCTTTTCCATTTTAAGTGTTTCGACATTAACACGTAATGATCTTAACAAGGTATCATTTTGATTTCTGGTGGCTTGCATTGTCATGGTTGTTTGAGAATACTTCCTTCTGAGATCTTGAATCTCATTAAGTAGATTTTTCATTTTATTTTCGTAGGCATGTCTTATTTCAATAAGTTGTTGCTTTTCACGTAATTGATTTCCATTATCAGATGTAGCATTAGCAGAAGCAAATCCAGATTTTGTACGAGCAATGGTATCGTTTTTTTCTTTTTGTAAATTGGCTAATTTAGATTCTAAATCGTTGATCTTTTCATCAAATTTACGACGCATGAAATTATATTCTGTTTCAGATTTTTCAAGATGAGATACCAATTCTTCTTTAACGCGAATATCAGATTGAATTTGATGTAGCATACGTACTAATTGTGGATTGTGTTTGTTGTCACCTTGGGCGCTGTTGCATTCACGTTTCATATCACTGGAAGGAATACTATCATTATCATGATTGTTATACTTGTCATCCTCTGGTAATTTATGAGATTTTACACCATCTTCCCAAGAAGGTACGGCCTAAATAAAATAGTAAAAAAAAGGAAGAAAGAATAAAAAAAATTTGAGTATTTAGTTCGATTATGATATACTTTTTTTTTTTTTAATTACCAAAGCTTCAATTTCATCGAAAAGCCCATCACTACTATGTCCATCTGGAGATGGTGAAGTGATAGAATGACTTTCATCATGTCCTGTATAGTTGAAATCATCTTTATATAATTTGGCAGCAGATTCTTCGAATGACTAAAAAAGAAATTTTTTTTTTTGTTAGCTCTATATACATTAATTATATTACATTGTAATGTATTGTACTATTGTTTATTGCCATACTTTTAGTTCTTCTTCCCATTGTTCGGTAGTGTCTTCAAGCGGCTACAATTATTTTTATAATAATAAATAAAATAAATACAAATAAATGTCAGTATATGCATGATAAGGCAAATAAACAAATGAAATGTGTCCTTTTTTATTTACCTTGACGAGTTCTAATACTTGCATCCCTTTCTGAATTTCTTCACGTGCTTTTGCAATGCTATTTTTAACATCATTACGGATATCATCATTTTCATGATTTTCATCTACATAGTTTTCATAATCGGACGAATCTTCTTCTGAATAGTTTTTTAATTTTGTACGCATAGAATGATGGGTAGCCATAACACGACGTGATCTCCCATTTCTGCGATTGGTTGTACTGCTTGAAGAAGTGACTAAAGGACGACGACGACGACGGTTGGATTTACGATTTGTGCGATCACTGTATTCTTGTACTGGTTTTGAATGAGATATATTTGATGATGATAATTTTAATGAATTATTATTAAATAAAGAGGAAGGTGGCATAGCCTTTGCATTTTCTAAAAATGTAAGTCTATCTTTGGTATCAGCCAATTCATTTGTTAAATCTTGAATTGTTTTTTGATATTGAGTTATAATAGGGTGAGATTGTATACGACTATTATTTGATAAAGGCTCTAATAAAGATTGTTGTGATTGCTGTGATTGCTGTAGTTGTTGACTGTTTGCTATATCGTAGCTGGATCTTCTTGATAAGGGAACTTGTGCATCTACTTGTTCTTCATATTTTAAAAATTCACTAAGTTCACGTTCCATTACCATTGTATCACGTTCACTTGTCACCTGTACTAAAGTACTAGACAATTCTTGAATACGATCTCTTAATCTGACAACTTCATTTCTAAGCGCACGATTTTCATCCATAGCCATATAAGAGCCATTATTACTTCTTGCCCCAATTCCACTTGCACCTTCTGCACGTAAACTAGCAATTTCCATACGGAGACGAGTCACCTGAGCACGTAATTGATTGATTTCAATAGAGTTACCAGCAAAATCTTGATTGATAACCACACGATTTTTAATGTTTCGAGCACGGTTTGCATATTTCAATGTATTAAGTGTTTCCATAAAATTTGAATCGGCTGGTGAAACACATGCTAACATAAGTGTTTGGCTATTACCCCCTAAAGAATCTTGTAACAGACGAGTCAATTTACTATCACGATAAGGAATATGAGATGCTCTCCTTTGTTCATCACCAAGTGCAGAAATAACATTTCCAAGGGCCAATAATCCAGAATTAATAGCAATACCTTCTTTAGCTCGATCTCCCTGTGCATTAGTACGTTTTAACTAAATAGCATAAATAACATAAATAAAATAAATATCATAAATGAATATAAATATAAATATAAATTAATTTTGATTAAGGGTTCTTTTTTTAATTTATTAAATTATTAATGTTATTTTTATATTTTTATATTTTAATAATTATATATTTATTACCCGTTCAGAACCTGCAAGATCAACAAAGTGAAATTTACTTGTCAAGGATTGAGTATCTTCTAAATCAGGGCGTTTTTGTTTAAGGATGACGGAAAAGATGGCATGAGATCGAGAGGAAACTGTGTTCATTTCTGTAGACCCAGTTGTACGACATAAAGAGCCTTTTGCTAAATAGCTGTTTAAAAAAAAAAAAAAAATCGGGCGATTAATTAAATAGGGAAGAGCAATATTTTTTTATATATAGATGTTTTTTTTATAATTGATAATTGTGTATTTTAATATAAGCATATATTTTACCCAAGTAATTCTTCAGGAGTAGAACATAATTCTTCTTTTACTCCACTCCAGTAAATATTTCCAGCAATATCTTCACGGATTGTCACTTCCGCTGGAGCTGTCCCCGTAGCACCACTTTTACGTTTTTGAGTATGATAAGGATTCAATAAATCAATCAATTCTTCGTTGTATAATTCTAAAAATGACACATATACTTCATAATCAAATCCAGGAATTGTTCCCATTCGTTCTTGTAAGGTTTGATATAACTGGAGGATACATCGTGGTACAATACCTATTAGTTTATCCAAAAAAAAAAATAAAAAAAAAATAAAGTTCAGTCTTTTTGGAACGGGTAATCTGTTATAAACTATATATTTTTTTTCCTTTTTTTCTCTTTTTTTTCCTTTACCTTCCTGTTCAGCGTTGACACTATTTTCTAAACTAGTACCCATGGAATATGTTTTACCACTAGATGTTTGGCTAGAATAATAATAAAACAAAACCATAATGATAAAATATGTAAATATAAACTATAAAACTATAATTTTATCGGAACATCAAAAACATTCTATTTTAATTTTACCCATAAGCCAGAATAGTTGCATTAAATCTAATATATAATTATAACAAAAAGAATATATAAATAAATAAGTAAACAAATGAAAAAGGTGATCAAAAATGCTTATTATTATTTTCTTTATATATTAAAACATTTATCGTTTTTTTTTACCCATCCATAAACTTTTCTAATAGTGGTTTTGCTGCTGAGTTAAAAACCTGTTGCTGTGAAGCGTTTGAATCAAAGACATAATCAAAAGTAAACGATTTATCTGTTCCTATTAATATTTGTGGTTCATCCGGAATAAACGATAAGCACTCTGTACAATTACTAAGTTGTTCTTTTCCTGATAAAGGCCTGACACGGAGACCAACTCTGTTTAAAATATTAATAATATTATATATATGCACTTAATAAAACCATTGAATATTATATTATTATTATTTAAAATATATTTTATCTCCAGAATTATAATAATAATAATAATAAAATAATAAAATCAAAATAAAAACATATAAGCTATTCCATTTTTCTTTGAATTACCTCACTGCTGTTGAGGCCATAGATCAATTATAAATTATTTAAGTATATTAATATATATGAATATAAATTATAAATATAAAAAAGGTATAAAGAAAATTATAATGAAAAGTGAGAAAGAAAAAAAAATTAATGAGAGAAAGAAAGAGATATAAAAAAAGACAAAGGGGAAATTTTAAAAAAAATTCGCTCAAAGAAAAATTAAACCCCAGCCGTGTAACCAGCCATAGCTATAATATTCATTAAAAAGTTTGATTTTTTATAAATGATTTTTTTAAATGATTTTTTTATAATAAATTAATAATACAAACAATAATAATAGTAGTAATAAAAATAATAAATGGATCAAAAATTAAGGGTTTAATTCTTGAACGGACCATTGATTATTTTTAACGGAATATGTGTAAAGCTAAAAAGTAAAAAAAAAAAATAGATAAAATATATGATATATATGGTAAAATGCATTAATTTATAGTAATTTATACTTTTATAAATTAGAATATGTGTCTCATTTTTTATACTTACAGTATTCATGGCTGGAAAAGAATTATAATCAAAGTGTTCTACTTCGGTAATTTTGTATATAAGTAAACAAAAATTATCCATAGCAATATCGTGAACTATCTTGAGTTTATTATCATATTGTTTACTACTATTAAACATTCCTCCATAACCAGATGGCTGATTTTTTGTTGTTTCATCAAAATAATCTAACGATTGACAAGAAAAGGCTGTGCGGTTTGCTCTAGTATCACCATGAGATGGCCAAGTATAAGTTGCTCTTCCTTTATTTGTAAGCCCTTTCCATTGTTTTTTTCTTTCATTTTCCCAATAATCAGACGCTGGTAGGTTATTATTTATTGGTCGTGGAGGAGGAAATCGAGTTACTTGCATAGGTGAGGATGAAATATAAAACTTTCCTTTCATTTTATAATACTCTTTTGTTTTCGGCATGGTCCTAATATATATATATATATATATATAATAAAATTTAATTAATAAAGTTTATACTATTATTTTTTAATAAATATTGTTATTATTGTTATTGTTATTGTTAATATTACCAGCATAGTCGAGCGTTTGGATCAGATTTAATATCACCCATTAAAGTATCATTAAGCGCAATATGAAAAACAAGGAATCTATTGTCATCTTCAATGAACGATTGAAACTGTATACAGTGCATTGATACATCACCAGAACGTTTTATATTAGATAGGGATAAAAACACTATGTTTAAAAAATAAATATATAAATATATAAATATAATATAAATACTAAGAACCTGTTATATTGTATTACAAAAATATATTAAAGTTGTACCGGGATCATCAGTATTTGAAAAATTTTTATTATAACTTTTCTTTAATAATGCATGCCAAGGTGGAATTATATTAGCAGTTAAAACTGGGGACGTTGGTGAAGTGGGTGATGCCAATGAAGACATAATTTTTCTAGCCTATTTTTTAAAAAAGAAAGAAAAAAAAAAGGGGAAAGAAAAATTAGGTTAATCTTTTTTTTATAAAAATATGTTTATTTTTTTAAAGACCGTCTTGATCATAATATTTTTTTCCTCTTGCTCCGATTTTTTTTCCTTCTTCCTCATTATTTTTTCTTCCAACATTCAAAAAGAATGACCTCTTCACCAGTAGAGAACAAACCTAATATTAAGTAAATAAGCTAACGAAATACAATATCTTTAATATTTTTTTAAAAAATAAAAAGGTACCTATACCTTTTTGTTATTATTTTATTTACTTTTTTTTTTTAATATTTTTATTATTTATTGGCAATAAAATAGTTCTATCGTTCCTGCAATACCTACTTCATCCATAAATAATAGTGAGGGCGCTTCCGTACAAACGAATTCAAGTTCAAAAGGAACCACGTCTATATCGAAAGCACCTTATCAGCTACCACCTTTAACAATTAGTAATATTACCAATCCACTCTCTTCAGGTTATGCTTTAGGTTCTACCTCTTCTAAATCAAGAAACGATCATAATTATAGAAACTCAACAACTGTTTCACCACAATCACCTTTCAATAATGGTAATACAGGACAACGTTCAATACCAGAACCTATATCAAACAATGGCAGTCCGAATTATAATGATTCAACAACACAGAGGTCACCTATCTTTTCAACTATTCCCACGCGTTCTACACTTTCCTCCTATAATACTAACAATACTAATAATAATACTCTTGATAAAGAAAATCATAATAATAATAATAACCTACCACCACCACCAACACCTTCTTCTGATAACTCCACTTCAAATGGTTGTCGGCCTTTAAATGTGAAAGATGCTCTTTCTTATTTGGATCAGGTAAAAATTCGTTTTGGTGATCGTCCTGAAGTATATAACCAGTTTCTTGATATTATGAAAGATTTTAAAAGTCAAACGTAAGCCTATGCAAATTGCTAAATATATAAAATAGTGAAGAAAATAACTGAGCAACATGGTAATAAAATGATAATACTGATTATAATAATAATAATAATAATGTATAAAACTTAGAATCGATACTCCTGGTGTAATTGAACGTGTGTCAACATTATTTCATGGGCATCCTAATCTTACATCTGGTTTTAATGCCTTTTTGCCACCTGGGTATAATATATCTACCGACCCCCATAATCCAGATTTAATTCGTGTGACAACTCCTACTGGAACTATGACTACTTCAACAACGGCAGCAACAACTAATCAAAATAATACCAATAATATATATAATTCACAGCCTCATCGTCTACCTCATCCTCTATTAAATAAACCACTACATTCAAATTCAATTTATCATAGTTCTAACTATCATACTCCTCCCCCTCCCCCTCCCCATCCTCCATTAACATCAGGTGTTCCTCTTCCTCTTCCTCTACCTCCTCATTCTGTACATCAGCCTCATCAATATTCTCATTCAATATACCAATATCAAACGCAGCAACCATTATCGGTACTTAATGAAACGAATAATGTGGTTGATGATAGAAAAATATCAAATAATAGTAATAGTATGTCTCCATTGCATCATCATCAGCACCATCAGCAACATCAATATCATACACAATATCAATATTCACAACAACAACATAATGCTAATACTGATACAAATAACAATAATAGTTCACAAATAAAACAGTATTACAATCAACAACCTACTAATGAATTACAAAACTCTCAACAACCTCCCTTGTCTAATCAATCATCATCGCCCTCATGTCCGCCTCGATCTGTTAATAATAAATCACCCGTTAAAGGAAAACGACCTACAGTGGATTTTAATAATGCTATAAATTATGTGAATAAAATTAAAGTCAGTATCAAAATAAGAGCCATAAATGTGATTTAAAATTGCGTATACATATATATATATATATATATATTCATACTCATTCTTTTAACTTTTCATTTGTATAATGCTATTTATTTATAATTATAATATTATATATATATTAACAGAATAGGTTTGCTGAAGACTCTGACATTTACAAACAATTTTTAGAACTCTTGCAAACATATCAAAAGGAAGAGCATAAAATAGAAGAAGTTTATTCTCAAGTACAACAACTATTCGTTGGTCATCCCGATTTATTAGAAGAATTTCAACAATTTTTACCCGAAGTTACAGAAAGTAATTTTATTTTGAAGAGACTAATATGGCTTGAATTGAAATGTTATTAATTCATTATTTTTATTTTATTTTTTTAATAATTAAAAGTTGGTCATAGTAACAAGCGACCATTGTCATATACGTCAACTTTAACATCACCATTGCCAGCCGGAAAAAAGAAACGTCAAGGGGTAATACTTAATATATATAACAATCGCTACTTTTTAGCAAAAAATTTGAATTACTGACATGCACACACGCATATGTATATATTTATCTATTATTTTTGTATATATTTATATAAATAGTTGAAACGAAATAAGAATAATATGGATTCAAACAATTTTGATGACAACATTAATAGTAATAATAATGATAAATATACGAAACGAAGTGGCTACTCATCAATCCATCAAGGATTTGATCCTAATAACCCAATGGTATCAAGTGAAGAAATTGAATTATTTGATCACATCAACAAACATATTGGCAACAAACCATCCTATGAAGTATTTTTAAAATTATTAAACCTTTATTCACAAAATATCATTGAGTTGGAAGAATTAGTTAAACGGGTAGATGTGTTTTTAGGAAACAAACCCGAATTAATGGTTTGGTTCAAAGCGGTGATCGGGTATGAGCACTCTTCTACAGCTTCTTCTACAATTGAAAGGCCTAATACACCTGTTATTCCAAAGCCTGACCTTGTGCGATGTGAAACTGTCAGTGATAGTCCAAGCTATAGGCGTGTTCCAAAAGAGGTATATTTATTGATGTATATTCTTTTGTTTTTTATCTACTTATTTATTTTATTAAAAAATAAATAATATTAAAACTACTTTTTTTTTTCTAAACTGTTTTTATAGTGGGAATATCAGCCTTGCTCTGGTAGAGACAGCTTATGTTGGGAAGTATTAAATGATAAATATGCATCTCATCCTATTTGGGCAAGCGAAGATAGCGCTTTTGCTACAGCAAAGAAAAACCCTTATGAAGAAGCTATGCATCGTTGTGAAGAAGAAAGGTAAATTATAAATATGGAAACGTATATATATATATATATATATTTATATAAAGTATTACTACCTTGGTATTAATATATATTTATATACTATTACTATTATGTAGATATGAATATGATGTAAATATTGAAGCTAATTTACATACAATTGCATTCTTGGAGCCTATTATTAAAGATTTAGAAAATTTGACAGTAGAGGAACAAGAGCGCTATACTTTTCCCTCAGGACTTGGTGGTCAAACAATGTCCATTTATGAACGTGCTCTGAAAAAAATCTATGGCCCTGAACGTGGCCCTGAAGTCATTCAAATGCTTTATGCTGAACCTGCTCGCGCTGTACCAATTATTATGAAACGTTTGAAGCAGAAAGATGAAGAATGGACAAAAGGGCAGGTAAAAGAGTCAAAATAAATAAGTTAAAACAAAATAGAAATATTTATATATATATATATATAATTTATGAAAATGCTCATATATATACTTATGTATTTATTTAGAGGGAATGGAATAAAATATGGAGAGAAATGGATGAAAAGAATTATTATAAATCTTTAGATTATCAAGGTTTAACATTTAAATCAAGTGAAAGAAAGACTGTAACCAATCGGTATCTTATTAATGAAATTGAATCACTCTACCGACATGATGAAGATGATGATGATATTAATGAAAAAGCGCGCTCTACCGCAAAAAATCATGAACAAAGTGTACTTCCATCAAAAAGTAAAATGGAAATTCCCCATTTATCTTATCAAATTAGCGATGATGTTGAAATAATCGACGATATCTTCTTTCTTATTTGCTCATACATGGAACACCAAAATGGATTTAGTTCGAATGATAAAGAAAGAGTACAATCTTTCTTTAAATCCTTCGTACCTACCTTTTTCAGCGTGAAACATGATTTAGTACTATTAAACAAAGATAGTCATGATCATAAACAGCAACAACAACAGCAATACTCTTCAAAAAGCAATAAAATAGATAAAAATGATGAAGACAATGACGATGAAAATAAAACACCAATTTCCTCCTCTTCAGATGACTACATAGATGAAGATCAGCAAATATCGCTGCAAAAAAAGCAACAAAAATCAAAGCAGTCTAATTCACAATCACCATCAATAATTCGTACTAACGCCACAAACACTTTAGATACAAAAGAAAATTCATTTAATGTCAATTTAGAAAAAGGAGAGGAAGAAGAAGATATAAAGACAAATGAAAAAGAAACTATCTCTGATAAAATGGAAATCACTGATAATGAACTGAAGGATTCAACAAAAACAGTATTATCGGAAAAGAAAAAGCATTCTACAGTGCAACTTTTAGAAACAGCATCAGAAATGACTACACCAAAATTCTGTAATAGAATCATTAATACTTTATACGGCAATTCGTATTTTTACTGCTTTTTAAGGTTATTCGAGGTAATTTAGATGTACACGCACACACACACACACATATATATATAAATACTAAAATATCAAATCCTTTTTTAACTTAAAATCTATTTATATGTACTATATAGACGATTTATAATAGATTATCTAAAATGAAACTCATTAGCGAAAACATTATGAAAAATCCAAATCTTTATTCAACAAACAAAACTGCTGAAAAACTAGGATTAAAGAGTAACCGTTTTGAAGGTATATTATAATAATAATAATAATTGACATGATACTGATTATTACAATTTATTCATCTTAAAATTATATAAATATATATATATATATATATGTATGTATGTATGTATGTATGTATATATATTTATACATCATATTATACAATTTTTTTAGATGTGGATTTATCACAAGGAAATTATAAAGCATTATTAGAACAGATAGATCGTTACTTTGATTCTGATATGGATGCAGCTACCTTTGAAGAAACAACTCGCTATCTTTTTACAACAGAAGCTTATGTTCTATTTAATATTGACAAATTGATTCAAACGATTATAAAGCAGGTAATACAAACACATATACATACACATGTATATATATTTGTAGATGGAAAGAAAAAAAAAATTAAAACCTAATAAACAGTGATTTTTAATTATACTTATTATTATTATTTATATATTAAAATATTTAGATTCAAACTTTAGCAACTGATGAAAAATCTGTGGATCTATTAACGTTGTACCAAGATAACCAGCGCACTGCCAATAATTTTATTTATAATTCTTTATCTGTGTATCGTACTCATGCTGAAAATATTATTGGTTATGGTGAACATTTCTTTAGAATTAGTTATGTAAGTTTATTAAAGTAAATATAATAGTCATAATGAAAGTATTGATCATCGTATATTTATATCTCCACTTTTCCTACTACATTTTATTTTATTAAAAAAAAATATAAATAGAACAAGAAAAATCATCAGCTTTTAATGTTTTTATTGGATTATGATGAGGATATACCTGATCAAGAGGAAGCCTATGAGGATTATCTAAAAAATATGATGACTTGGAAAGTAGTACAGAATACAAAGCTTGGTGCAACACGACCATCATTTCTAAAAAGGTGCGTATTAATAAAATGAAATATAAAAAAAATGACTTTTAAAAAAATTAAAAATAACACATATACTTATCATCATATATATTTAATATTTTAAGAAATCTGCAAATAAGACGTAATCAACTGGATGACGTGATGGTAGATAATAAGCTACATTACATGATCCATCATGAAAACTATCGATTATCCTATCAACCTAATACTGAATATTTTTTTTACCGACCTATTCCTTTAACAACAACATCAAATGATAAAAACAATAATAAGAATGTATCATTAGCAAGTAGCGAGTGGGAACGATTGTTATATTTAAAGAAAAAAATGGATAAACGAAATGAATTAGAAAAAATGGAAATAGATGCAAGACAATTATTAATTGGCATAAAATGAAAATAAGAAAGGAGGAAGACTAATAAATATTATATCTAACCATACATATAAATATATATTATATTACTATTTTACTATTCATATACCTATTTTCAATTAATTGTAATGTAATATTTTTTTTATAATTATCAAATCTATAATAATAAAGAAATATACAGACATATACAAAATAAGGTTTTAATTTTAATTTGAGAAGTATTAAAGATGGTATCCTCTGAATGAACAATAATTTATATACTCTATTATATACTACCCAGCCGTCCAATACGGTAAGCATAAAGAAAATAATAGGTAATAATACTGTTTTATTTTAATTCATTGTAATTACTATTACTATGCATATGACTACTGTTTCAAAATAATGTTTTATAGCAATACAGATAACAAATGTTTACAAACAAAAAAAAAAGTTTATTTAAACTATTATCCACCTATTATCATGATAATATTCATACATATACAAGTTTTTTTTTAAAAAAGTTTTGATATAGCCCATTTCAACTAAAGTTACTACATCATATTATTACTATTATCATTACTATTATTTTTTAAAAAAAAACCATCTAATCAAAATAATTATATAAACTACTGCAAGATGTAAAGTTAAACTTTTGGTCTGTGTAATCTAACATGAAATTTGCAAAGCAACTTTCAAATCGCGTAATTGTTTCTTGATCCAATAAAATTCCTAAAAAAATTTAAACTCACTGTCCGGCATTTTCGAACTTGTATATAAAAAAATTAAAAAAAAATAGTTTAAATCCTCTTTTTTTTTCTTTAACAAAACTTTATACACATAAATATTAAATAATTCAAAATGGTTCTTCGTCTTGGTTCAATTGCTCCTGGTAAAAAATAATAATAATAAATACTTAATAATAATAATATATACCTATAAACATATATACATGTATTATTATTATTATTATTGTACTTGAAAATACGTATTTATATTATAACACGTCCTAATTTTATTTATGTTTTTTCCCATACATATTATATTTATAGATTTTGAAGCTGAAACTACTAAAGGTAAAATCAAGTTCCACGAATTCGTTGGTGACAAGTGGACCATTCTCTTCTCTCACCCTGCTGACTTCAGTAAGTATTTTAGTTTTATTTTATTCTATTATATTATTTTGAAAAAAAAAAAAAAACAAAACAAAAAAGAGGAACAAACGGAAAGATAAGGATTATGATTAAAACAAAAGCTACTTCTATTTAATTACTAATTTGCTCATTATTTCTCTCTTCTTTTTCTTTATAATGAAAAGCTCCTGTATGTACTACTGAACTTGGTTTAGTTGCTGCTCTTGAAGATGAATGGGAAAAACGTAACGTACAAGTTATTGGTTTATCCGCTAATGGTCTTGAAGATCATGCCAAGTGGATTGAAGATATTAATGAAGTAAACAACGTTGAATTAAAATTCCCTATTATTGCTGATGCTGACCGTAAAGTCTCTGAACTTTATGATATGTTGGACCATCAAGATGCTACCAATGTTGATGCTAAGGGTATTCCTTTCACTGTCCGTTCTGTCTTCATCATCGATCCTAAGAAGACCATCCGTCTTATTTTGTCTTACCCTGCTTCTACTGGCCGTAACTTTGATGAAATCTTACGTGTCGTTGATTCTTTACAATTAGGTGATCAACACCGTATCACTACTCCTGGTAACTGGAAGAAGGGCGATGATGTGATCATCCATCCTAGCGTTTCTACCGAAGAAGCCCACAAAATCTTCCCAAGTGTCCGTGTTGTGAAACCTTACCTTCGTCTTACCAAATCTCCTTTCTAAAATAATAGTATATATCCCTTTTGGCGTAGTTCGCTCTTTTTTTTAGTAAATATGTAAAAAAAAATATTAATAATAATGTTTTAGTAAATAAAAAATTTTTATGAATATAGTTTATAAAAAAAAATTGATGAGAACCAAAAATAAATAATACATAAATAAATATATGTCTTGGTTTGGACGTGGTTTAAAACAAAGGTGCATAAAATATTGTTATAATGTGATCATATTTGTTTAAAGCCTTTTTTTTTATTATATATATGTATTAACTCATACTATAATACTTAATT
The DNA here is from genome assembly GCA_017871115.1 of Cunninghamella blakesleeana. NCBI lineage: Eukaryota > Fungi > Mucoromycota > Mucoromycetes > Mucorales > Cunninghamellaceae > Cunninghamella > Cunninghamella blakesleeana. Next base: position 5,418,859 of record JAFCIZ010000005.1, read on the forward strand.
ATTTAATAAGTTATAACTATTAATATTATTACTATATAATATTTTCTATTTTATATAGAGTTTATACCATTTTTATAAAAATAGGTTCATGTATTATTTCTTTTTTATACATAGAGACCCGAAGCCTGAGTTTTAAAATCGACTTGGCTTTTTTTATTTAATGGGGTTTCCACAATTTTTTAATTTTCCTTCCTTCTTTTCTTTCTATTATTATTATTATTACGTATTTTTTTCTTTTTATAAGACTGAAATAAATAAATAAAAACATAATCTAATATAATAAGAGTATATAAAATAAGAATAATAACAATAATGGATATTGGTAACCTTGGCCTTTTTAAAAAAAATGATGGTAAAACAGCTACTAACAATGAAAGAAAAGTAGACAATGGCGACAGCCATAAATCTTTTATAAGTGACATCTTGTCTCAAGTTGGTGATTATGACGATCTAAATGCTCCTCAGAATACCAACTCTACTCATGATGACGATAGTGACGACGATATGCCTCCAAAAAGTCAAGCTAACCCTACTACTGCTCCTACCAATGATACTGCCAATACAAAAACTTCCCAACCAACAAATACAACCACGATTACTACCACTACTACCAATAAATAAAGTAAATAAATAAATAAAAAACATCCCTTTGTTTATATACATCCTTTTTTTTTATTACTATTTATTTTTTTCCCACTTGTATATTTTATTTTTTTTACTATTATTATTATCATTTTGATATTATATATTAATATATATATATATATACATATATTTACTTTGTTCTTTTTTTTTCATATATAAAATAAATATACATTTTATGCAAACTTATAAAATAAGTAATAGATGAACATATTAAGTAATTTATTATTAAAAAAGAAATAATCTGTAACAGTTTGTTTTATTACTTTTTGCTAAACAGGTAAGAAAATAAGAAAAACATATAAACATAAAAAAAATACATACATAAAATATAAACATATACATACATAGAATAAATTATAATAAATAGAACAATAATTAAAATAAAAAATATACAAGAATGATATAAATCAATAAATAAAAAAAAGTGGTATAATATAAAACAGGAATATAATAAGGTAGGAATATAATGGTAAAAAAAGGAAGAAAAAAGAGAAAGGTACCTTTTTTCATAAGCCAAGATCATCACGGTGTTTAAGTATAAAATCATTTACATCTTTATCATCAACCCAACATTGATATTGTATTAATTTTAAAAAAGCGCGTTCTAATTGGTCAATATCTTGATAGTGAAACAACCCATCACATAAATCATATAATTGATGATTTGTTAAAGTATTATTTGTCCAAGTACTTCCTTTTAAAAATTTAGATGCTAATAATAAAGAGCCTAATAATAATCGATGGCTGGTATCTATTTTTTAAAAGTAAAAAAATAGTAATAATAAAATAATATTCATTTTTTATATATGAATAAAAAAAAATTTTTTTTTTTGAGTAAAAGATCATTCTTTTTTTTTTTTTGGATTGAGTATAAAAAATTATTATTATTATTATTATTATTTACCATAACCACCAACAGCATGGTTTGGTAAAAAAGATTTAATTCTTTCCAAATAAATCAAAGCAACAATAGCCGTTCGACAATTGATTTCAGCCCCGATGGTTATCTTTTGAATAAAATATAATAATTCTGGTAAAGGTCTTCCTCGTACAGTTGGAATTTCTTTTCCTCTTAAACTTGATTTTATTGGTAATACATCACTTAATGTAATAGCTATAAAATCTATGTGTACATAGTAAAAAAAAAAAAAAAAAAATTAATAACATATATAAAAAAATTCATAATTATTTTTATTAAAAAATATTACTTTTACCTATAAGAATAGAAGGTAATCGTCGATAAGTATTATTATTATTATTATTATTATTATTATTAGTTGGTGATATATTAGAAGTGCATAAGGGTATATTGGATGAGGAGAAATGAAGCATAGTTATAAAAAAAAAAAAAAAAAAAAAAACGAAAAGGACAATGTAGAAGAAAAAAAGTAAAAAGTAAAAAAAAAAAAAAAAAGAAAAAGTAAAAATGAAATAAAAATAAGAATAAAATAAAATAAAAGAATCATTTTATTATTTATTTGTGTAATTATTTAAGTTATTTAATCAAACAAAGAGAAAGAAAGTATTAAAACGGGGGAGACTATCCGAAACATCAACTTCAAAGAACTTTTATGGTTATTCCGTAATTTTTGTTGTTAATAAAGTATAAAAAAGGTTTATCATTTGAGTAAGGAGGAGATGAATTTTTTATCTAAATTGACTCATGACAAGTATATTTTGGCAGTTTTATTTTTTTGTTGTTGTTTTCGTATTGACTTTTTTAGAAAATCCGAATTATCTTTATTCTTAAGAATAAATAAAAATATTTTAAAATGCTTTATCTACTAACCTACTGTTGGATCATCTTTCCTTATTATTTTATTATTTTATTTAAACATATGATTGATACCGAGCTTTAAAAAAAATATTATTGTTGTTGTTGTTGCCGTAGTAGATTTCTTTCATCCAAAATAGCTTCAAATTTTTGTTGTATATTCATATCGTAATTCTTATTTTGAATAAAAAAGGGAGATACGTGATCTCGTTTTTGATAATGATCCACAGTATTATCGTTATCTTCATTATTAGGCTGTCGTATAGCTGAAGATGAATTATGCTTCTTAATAGTCATGGACTGACATAATTTTTCAACTCTTTCCCAAGTTGTCATTGCGGAAAGAGGGTGGTGTGCTTTTGCTGATTGGTCAATAAGTGCTCCACTAAATTGTAATTGTATTTCTTCAAATGTTTTTCCCTACGTATTTTATAATAAAATAAAATAAATATAAAAAAGAGATAAGGATTATTATTCTTTAACTATGTCATTTTTTTTTTTTACAGTCAGTATGATTTCCTATTATTACTTTTGTTTCAGGATAAAAAGTATGAACAATCAAAGCCATCAATGCGCATAAACAAGCGAAGATAGCATAGGTTCGCCAACCTAAATACCTAAACAAAAGAGGGGCCACCTGAGAGATCAAAATACTAAAAGCAAACATAGAGCCCGTTGTGACACCCATAGCTCTTGCACGTAATAACTGAGGATAGATTTCAGCGGGATAAATATACGCCATTGGACCCCATGATAAAGCAAAGCAGATTAAAAATATACATAGACCTATAAGAATACATAAGGTAGCATTGTTGTTTGTGATAAAGATAGATACTTCCATGATGGATCCAGGATAGAGTCGCTGATCATTGATGATATGTGTTTCTTTATGATAAATCCCTTGAACAATGGCAATAAAGACTAGGAAAATACACATAACTAAAGCTCCAATCGTGAGAATACGGCGTCGATCTAAACGGTCAATCTAAAAATTATAACAACAATAATAATAAAATAACAATAGTTATCATCAAGATTAAAATTTGTAGCTAAAAATATGTCTTTTCCTTTCCTTTTTTTTTCCGGCTTATCTTTTTTATTTTACTTACATAAAAAAATACTGGAATAGTGGCCATCATATTTACTACTCCACTAATACCATAACCTAAATAAACATGTATACAAATAAGTATGATGATATCTAGTATTGCTTTATTTATTTATTTATATAAAAATATGGTCATGTACCTAGCAAGGCGGAGTCAATTTGAGTCAAGCCAGTTGATTCCATTATATGTGGTAAATAAAACCTTAAAAAAGAAAAAAGGAAATAGAACAAAAGAAAGGAATAAAAAGTTAAGATAACAAGGAATTTCCTTTTCAAGAAAAAATATAAGCATATTAAGTATGAAACTTACAGTATTGCATTAATACCAGTAAATTGAGTCATTATATGTAAACCCATTCCCAATAGAGTTCTTTTCCAATTATTGTCGGTGCCTTTAGAGAATAATGCCAAATAAGAACTATTTGCTCTTAATTTATCAAATTCAATATCTTCTACAATTCCTTGGTATTCCATCTTCAAACTTTGAACATCATCATTGTTATCATTCAATTCTGGAATATCAATAAAAGTAAGAGAAGAGGAGGAGAATGGTCTTTTTGATTCGTAAGGTACTTGATATCCATTTTCATGTTCGGTTTCGGTTTCGTTTTTTTCCATTGGTTTTAATACTGTTAATGGTGAAGGGGATGATGATGATGATGATGAATGCGACTTCATTCTTAATTGAGTTAAAATAAGTTCAGCTTCTTCTTTTCTATCACGATAAATTAACCAACGAGGACTTTCAGGTACAAACCAATGAATACCAATTAATAATACAAAAGATGGGCCAAGTTGAATAAAAAGGGGTAGTTTCCATGATAAATGTTTAGAAAGATGAATAGTACAATAACCCATCCAAAAGGATAAACAAAAACCAACTGTCACACCAAGCTGATAAAGAGCTATTAATCTTCCACGATGTTTTGGTTTGGCAATTTCACTTTGATCTGAAATAATTAGAAAATGTTGCAATATAAAATAGTATAATAAATAATAGCTTATCAGTTTAGTTTTGTTAATAGCATTATCATCATTATTATTATGTATGGTATTTTGTTATATTCTATTTTGCTTACACAATGGTACCAAAACACTAAATATACTATATTTATAAAATAAAATACATATTAGTTTTTTTTTTTTTTTTTTTTTTTGTTATCTAATATTTTAGTTATGTCTAAATAAATGATATGATAATATATTACCCCAATGAAATACCATTGATGATACGACCAATTAATAAACTTTCTAACTGATTACTTAGGAGTTGGATGGTGGTTCCTATTAAATGAAATATTGTACCCACATAAAAAAATCGTTTTCGGCCAAGGGCATCGGCAATCGGCCCTGATAACTAGTTTAAGTTGGATCAAAAAAATGGCAATAATTAATAACAAATACAAAAAGAATGATATTATTGAGCGCTATTTTTTATTTATTTGTCCTTTATTTGCATGAATTATCTTACAAAAGCAGAAAGACAAGAAGCCGCCATTGGAACCGATAATATTAAAGCCACACTCTTTGAATCTTTAATAGAAAAAGTCGTTTGAAAGTCATCCATAATTAAACAAGCTGATATTGAACCGTTATCATACCTAATTTTTAGTTTTAAATATATATATACATATACATACATACATACATATATATATGTATATTTATTAAAAAGTTGCTCATTGTTGTGTTTATGTTCTAGATCTTTTAAATAGTAATATTATTTACCCATACTAAGTAAAAAAAAAAAAAAAAAGACAAGAATAATAAAAAGACAATTCAAATAGTTTAGTACTTTTGTTTTAATACAATACATATTTGCATCTGTATAATTACCAAAAGACCACCAAGGGCAACAAAACTACATAAATTTAATAATGAGAATAAGAAAAAAAATATACGTGAATACCATTTATGCAAAAAAAAAGAATAAGAAAAAAAAAAAAAAAGGGTATATATATATACTTCTTTTTAAATAATACCTGCATATTGTATAAAGTTTCCAGTAGGATGTAAGCATCTAGATTTAGCTCATGAGGCTTCTGTACAAACTGAAAAAACGTAATCTACAACAATAAGCAATTAAGAGAAAATAAAAAGAATAAGCACTGTAAAAAAGAAAAAGAAAAAGAAAGAAGAAAAAATAACCAAAAAGGAGCAAAAATAAAAAAATAAAAAAACAGCTACTCGGAATTTATGCTAAAGTTTTTTTTTTTAATATAACTTTTTTATTTAAAAAAATACTTTTATAACTAAACTAAAGAACTTTTTTTTTTTCACAGATCATGAAGATATTAACCTATATTTATAAATAATAAGAAAAAAATAAATTAGTATTTAATAAGAATGTTGAATAGATTGGTCATACAAGCATTATTATTTTAATTTTTGGTATCTAATCAGGTAATGTATTGTGGAATTGTTGATCTCATAATACCCAACTACACAGTATTCTGAAGTAGCAAATATAAACAAATCATCATGATACCATTCCATAAAAAATAAAAAAACATTTTAATTCAATTACCTACAAAAATAAAATGGGTAGTTTAGTATATGATTGTCATAAATGAGTTTCATTATGATACAAGATCAAAGAAGAAAAATAATCAGATAATTTATGTGGTTTTTGTTAATCTCACTAGCCTTCAACTCCTCCTAAAGGCTTCCGTAGTAGCAAATATTTAAAAACAATCATCATTTTGTTTTTCTTCATTGATCTTTTATATCCTGCTTTATATTTTATTTTACCTTATATTGACGCGAAACGCATTTTGAGTCCATGCTATACGTTTTCATTGTATTAAAATCATTATCGTTATCATTTTCATAATAAAAGAAAAATCATTTTATTACAAGAAACTAATAGGTATGAACTGGTGGTATAAAAATATATAAAAATAAAAAGGATTTAAGGTTAATATAAATTTATTCATGCAAGTGTATTTAATCATCCATCCATCCATTCATTCATTCATCCATTCATCCATTCATCCATATTATATTATAATACAATATCATCCATTTTATTTAAAGTGTCCATTACCTTTTAATCAACAAAAAAAAAAAAAAAGTGACAAGTAAAAAAAAAAAAAAAGTAAAAGATGAGTAAAGATGGATAAAGAACTATAAAGTGGATAAAAATAAAAAATCAACTCCCCAAATGATTTGAACTCAGACGACTCGGCTGCGCTTACTGTGCCTGAAAAAAAACTTCATTTACCAGCATTAAAAAACATTCTATGAATATAAATGAGCAAGTTCATTTTTTTTCATAATAATAATCATAATACAAGAAAATATAATAGCAATGATTAAAATATAATGTAAAATAAAATATTCTAGTAAACATATAAGGAAGCTTATTATTTTAATGTTTGTTTTTATTTTTATTAAAAATAACCTATGTAAGTATAAATAAACATCTAGTACTACAACGGATAAAAAAAATAAAAATCTATTGATCAAATAGACATACGTACCTACGTACTAAAATGAACATTTAAATATTATTATTTTCATTTACTATAATTATTATCAAAAATAACAATAAAAAAAAAAAATCAGACTATATGGCAATGATAGAATATAGAGAATCGATTTCCTTTTTTATTAGCTATATTTTTTTTTTTTTTTTTTTTTTTGTTCTTTTTGTTCTTAACCTTATCTAATTCAAAATAAACAAACAATAGGCTTAAAAGATTAAACAACTATAACGTTTTTAGTTTTATTTAAATAAACAAAAAAAAAAGTAATGATACTTTTTTCTTTTAAAAAAGGAAAAATAAGATAGAGAAAAATGAGAAATAGAATAAATAATGAAATAGAATGATAAATATATAGAAAATAATCGAGGAAATGGCATCAATTGGATGAAATAAAATATAATATATAGATAAATAATACTAACATTTACACTAAAAAAATAAAACAGATGATAAATAAATATAATAATTATAAGGAATATTGGAATGGGTTGGGAGAATAAATAAAACAATTTACAATAAGGATAGTAGAAGGGGAAAAACAATAAGGAAATATCCATCGGACGGATGATTATTTATGATTCCATTCCGCAGGATGAATTCTTTTCGAAGTAGCCGAAGGCCTTGTTATTGTTGGTTTCCTCATATGTTGTTGCTGTGGATAATAAACTGTTTCAGGTTTTGGTAAGGCTGCGTATTCGGCAGGAACCATGAAAGGTTGCGTTTTCTTTTCGATATTCGTTTCTTGATCTGAATAGACATGTATTAAATGTGTTCCTTGTCCTTTAGGTACTCGATGAGCTACACCTTTTTCATCAAATACAACTTCATGAATAGTAGCCTATCGATAATGATGGTAATAAAAATCAAATAAATCAAAAAAACAAACCCAAATGTCAAATATTTCTTATATTTATTGTCCACGCTTACTTCTTCTGTCGATAAACAGCAACCCATCTTTTGATATTATTAGATTTAAAAATAGAGATGATAAAAATAAAAGAAAAAATAAAAAGAGAAGAAAGAGAGAAAAAATAAACATTTGACCTTTTTTTTTATATATCGCCAAGCCAGTTTGTTATTATACAAAACAAATTTCTAAAAAGAATCAAAGCCCAAAATAATGCACAAAAAACTCATTCAACCAAAAATAAACACTACCTTACCAAAAATCGATATTACCAAACTTATCTTCTTCCTATTTTTAGATTTTAAACTCCAGAGCTTTTTTTTTTCCTTTCCTTTTTCTATATCTTTTTTCCATCCTTTTTTTTTTTTAGCTTATTGCCCTTTACTAGCGTGAACCTAGTTTAGTTATACTAAAAAAGAGGATTATTCCCAATCGATAAACAAATCATCATCATTATCAATTATCTAGTGAAAAAATGAATTTAATAAAATATACAAATAAAGGATTGAAGATTATCATGATCATTATTATAAAAAATGGACCGACTTTTTTTTTTTTTTTCACTTTAATAAAATACCTTTTTGATTGAAAATAAATGTGATAGATTCATACTCTATATTAATTATTATTATATTTTATTATCATAATAATGGATTTTTCTATAATATATGCTTAATATATGCTCCAGTCCTATTTATTTAAAATGAAATAAAGAAGCATGTATTATAGTGGCGTTTTTGTGATATATATACTTAGTTTGACATAAAGTCTTTATCTACTGGCCACGATTTAGTAGTAACTGTAGTATTATAATTGAAAAGTCATTTGTTGGTTCTTTTTTTTTTATTTGTTTGTACTAATACATAATAACTGAACTATTGGATAATAATTCTTTCCCAAGTTCTCTCGCTTTTGATAATAATTACATGTTGATGCTTTTATTTTTTTGCATTTTTAATGGAGTTATTGTATACATTAAAAAATGGCTTTATAAAATCTATATATCCATGTTTCTTTTTCAACTTTTTAGTAGTACTACTAAATTCATTATTTTCAATTGATTACTGTATTGTTGTAAGATGATTAATAGATTTTGTTGATATGATTTGTTAATAAAAAAAATAATAATAATGGTAAAAAAAAAAAAAAAAAAAAAAAAAAAAAAAAAATGTGAAAATACGTGATGAGACGGAATTTTTTTCATTTAATAAATTTTTTAATTTTTTTTTTGGTGGTACCCTTTTTTTTTTCCCCTTCCCTCCTCACTCATTTTTTTTTTTCTTTACACTGCATTTCTTTGGTAATATAGATTAAATACATTTTTAAAGTATATGGTCATATTATATACAAAAGAACTTGATTTCTTTATACAAATACTTTACTCATTTTATTTTCTATTATAATATAATATGTGTTTATATACTAGATCATGGGACTCCGCAAAATAGCTCAAAAGACAGCCATCTTTGATGCTTTCCCTAAAGTTGAAGCCGACAATCAAACGCGTAGTGAAAAAGGTGGTCTATTAACCATGTTATTAGTCTTTGTTCTTGTCTTTTTTTCTATTGGTGAATTTTCAGAGTATTGTATATTATAATAAATAGTAATATACATATATAAACTTGACTAAAAAGAAAACTTGTTAACTTTTAACCCTCTCTTTTGCTTTAATCTCTTCTTTTATTACACCTTCATACAACAAAACAGATACCGTAAATTAAAAACTCGACATGAATTTTTAATAGATACAACAATAGATCAATCGATAAATGTCAATTTGGATTTAACTGTTGCTATGCCTTGTAATCGTAAGTACACTTGTGGATTTTATTTGATTAGGATGAAAAAAAAAAAAAGATGAAAATAGTTATATATAATAAGGAGTATGCAACTAATTCTTCTATTAATCATTTCTTATTTATTTTTTTAAAAAAAAAACATGTAGTTTTACAGGCACATATATTTGATGCTGCTGGTCAACGTTTACAATTAACTGATAGTTTAAAAATGATCCCCGTACGTATTTTAAAATAGAGTTACAATATGAGATAATAATAATGAAAAATAGGTTACATAAATTAATGGCACTTGATTACTGATTTATATAGGCTGAATTTTCTATAACCACAAATAAAAAGTATGGGATATGGCAATAAAAATTATAAAATAATAACATAAAAGAACTTATAAAAGATGTTGGATATTGATTATATAAACATATACTCTTAACATACGGATTTATTTAGAATCAACAATGATCAAAGATATATTCATGAAATTATTAAAGCAGCAAGTGGAAAATCGTACGATGAACAAGTAGCTCGTGATTTGGGCGCATGTAGAATTTTTGGGTCAATAGTAGCAAATAAAGTTGCTGCAAATTTACATATTACTGCTGCTGGCCATGGTTATCGTAAGTATAAAGTTACTCTATTTTTGATTTCAAGTAAATAAATGATATTAGAGTTAACCAGGAAACTAATCCATACAACAATATATTAATTTTATAGATGGAGAAACACATACTGACCATGCTGGTAAGTCAATTCGTTTAAATAAATATTAAATTGAAATTTATCAAGCTTTTTTATTACTATTATTTTTTTTAAAAAAAAAGAAAGAAAAAATTGCTGATGATATAAAAAGTATTAATAATCAAACCTTTTCTATTTTTACTTTCTTTGGATGATTATAGTAATGAACTTTACTCATCGAATCGATGGATTTTCATTCGGTGATTATTATAATGGTTTAGTCAATCCATTGGACGGTAGTGTTGAAACAACTGACTCCCGTAAGTATCAATATATATAATTATTGAATAAACAATAAGACTTGGGTAGCTTTTATAGTTTATTTGTTCATTTTAACCTTTATATTATTATTTTTATTTTGTTTTATTTTCGTCAGATTTCGATGTATTCCAATATATTTTATCTGTTGTCCCAACTACTTATTTTGATCAATATGGAAATGTATTAGTTACAAATCAATATGCTGTCACTGATTCAAGAAAATCCTATGATGAAAAACTAGCCGCTACAGTTGTACCTGGAATCTTTTTTAAATATGATATGGAAGCCATTCGAGTGAATATACATGAATATCATGCTTCCTTTTTTGATTTCTTGGTAAGACTTTGTGGTATTATTGGTGGATCGGTTGTTATTGTTGGGTTTATTTATAGAGCAATTAAACTTGTCTTTACTGGTGGTAAAGAAGACCCTCAATTATATGCACCTGTTCATAATTTAATGAAACGTGTATAAATTATCATTATCATCATACCTATATAATTTTTTTTTTTTTTTTTGGATATTCATTTTAATAAATAAATTCAGTATAAAGCAATTGATAAAAGCATAGATGTAGTAATATGATATTTACAGGAAAAAAAAATAGCAAATATTTAATCTTTATATTTGATAATAGTTATAATAGTACTATTGCTTTTGAATACTATTTACCTTTATATTATTTGAAAATTTGTTTAATTTTGCTATTACTTTAGATTTTGTTAGTATATAATTTAATATCCTTTGATTTCCTTCAATTTTTTTTCAAGCGATTCATAAGTGATGATATAATCTATCAAGAGTGGTGGGAGGTCTCCAGTCTTTTATGAGTAGTTTATTGAAGTGCATTGATTTACGCAAAATTTATTTTAACATAAATAATGAGGAGAGTAATCCTTTAAAATACATTTTGTAATTTGAATTTATATACCGCATCTTCTTTGATTAAATATAACCTATCATTTGATAAAGCTAGAAAGGAAAAAAGAGAAGAGTAGAATTTAAAATTTTCTAATAAAAAAAACACTAACCATATATTCACTTATTATACAGACTTTTCAAATGAAAAAAAAAAAGTACTTTTATTTAAAAGAATACAAAATAATTACATTTTATAAGACCGAAGAAAATAAGAAAAATAGAGTTTAAAAAGAAGATGACTTTTATAATAGAATTGCTTAACATAAATTTATGATAAATTGTAAAAAAAGATCATTTATTATTAAAAACTAATAACTATTATGCTATTCAATTTTTTTTTTAAAAAAAAGAGTACTTTTCACTTGTTCATTCAGATAAGATAGCTTTGACATTTGATTCTCCTTTTACTACTCAAAGTGATTTTGAAAATTTTTTTAAAAAAAAATATGAATTTATTATATATAAAAAAAACTATTTATAAACAATCTACTGTTGAATAAACAAAAAAAAAAAAAAAATGAAAGGATTGAATTAGGTATTAAGAATACTAAAATAAAAAAGGGAAAAAAATAATACAAATAAAAAATCATGCATAATATGACTACATATATATTTAAAAAATAATTATTGAGGTAATGATTTTAACGCTGAAGAGAGAGCAATCAAAAATACACCAATAAAAAAGAAGCCAACGACACGATTATGATTATCGTCTAATTTAATAGCTTGTGGTAACATACTCTATATAAATATTAAAAAATAATAGTAATAAATACTCCATCCTTTTTTTTATTATTCATTTATGTATGTATAGCTTTTTATTTCTTTTCATCTGTCTATATTACCTGAATGGTTATAAAAGTCATCATCCCACTTATGATACCGAAGGTAATACCAAACAACGTATCTACTTGTTCTTTACTTACAGAAGAAAATGCCAAAACACCAATTAAAGCACCTAAAGGCTGTGATAATCCACCCATGGTTGCTGCATAAAGAAAAGATCCTAATCTTGATCCAGTTGCATAATATAATGGTAAGACTAGCATAAATCCTTCGGTAATATTATGGATCGACATGGCTGCTGCAATACTAATACTTAATGATGATGATGCTTGACTTGATATAAACATAATCAAACCCTCTACAATTATTATAAGAAAAAGAGAATAAGAAAAAAAAAAAAAAAACACACACACACATACACATTAATACATTGATTTATTTTCCGCCTTCCTTTTATATTATTTTTTCTCTTACCTGGAAATTTATGTACGCAGATGGCAATAGCAGTTTGGATACCAATAGTCAAAAATTGTTGTTTATCATCACCTAAATGAAATAGATGATCTTTTTGATGGTGGTGATCGGTGTGAATATGTAATTCTTCATGGTCATGTGAGATAGGATTGTGGGTATGTTCATGGAACCTAAAGTGAGCATCTGGTAATTTAGGTGCTGTATTTGTACTTCCATAAGGCGAAGAAGAGCGTTGGTTAGCATCGATTAGTTTTTGATGTTCATTATCTATTCCTACGCTATATTCTTCTCGTTCATTTTCTCTATTATTACTATTATGATGATGATTTTTATGCAAAGTGGATGATGTAATACTATTATGCTGATGAGTTGATGGTATAAGAGGTTCTACTGCTGCAGATGATGAAGATGAGTTGGATGGTGAAGGTAATGTATGATGAGTATGAGAGTGGGAAGAATGATGATGGTGATCATGGTCATGTATAGGAGAAGTAGATCCACAAGCGTGAATAGCATCCGGTGTACACCAATGGATGATCCGTGTTAATAAAAAGGTAATGATTGTTCCACAAAAAAACCAGCCGTATGCCTGTAATGTTGAATTTAATCTTCGTTGTGATTCAGGTAATAATGATGTTAATGAAGCTATTATTAAAACACCAGAGGCTAAAGCCATAGAGGATGCAAGAAATTCTTTATTTGATAATATAGATCCATATCGTTTATATAGTAACTTGTCAATGAATACAATGGAAGCTATAAAAAGTAAGAAGAGAATATACGTATATTAATAAAAATAATGCTCTGTATATTTTTTACTTTATTAAAATTAAAAAAATACTCACCTCCGAATACACAAGCAATACTGGAAATAGATACCATGATCCATCCTTCTTTCGTGGTATCAGTATCATTCATAATGAAATGGTAATATATATATTTATATATATATATTAATAATAATAATAGCTGTAAGAAAAAAAGAAAATGGAAGAAAAAAGAAAGAAAAGAAATTGGATGGCCTATTAGATTTTTTTTTTTAATTTTTTTTAAAAGGCAGATTTTTAAAGTTCAAAGCTATATAATCTGTAGTGCAACATCGTCACAAAAATTTTTCAATTCAAAAATTTTTGATCATCTGACACTCCACTATAAATGACCCTGAAATTATTGAGCTAAAGAACGAAAAGATTTCCCTTTTGATCTTTTTCCTTTGATTTTTATAATCAAAGTGGATCTTTTTATACATTTTATTAGATATAAAAAAAAGAGTAACACATAGATATGAAACAGTTGATCCTATATAGTTATAAATAAAGTAATTTTTATTAAATAGTCAACTTATTACATATACGTAAATATACGATTGTGTGAGATTGCGTTTATGTGTGTATATATTTGTGTGGGTGGGTATGTGAGTTTTTTTTAGAAAATAATTATAATAATAGAGTATATGTCTGGAATAGGGGAAAGGTAGGGATATTTTAATCGTATACAGATCAGGTTTTATTTTGTTTTTATATATAAAAATACATAAATAGAAAAACTCTTTATTTGTATATAAAAAATTAATATAAAAATAAAATGATGAGTTTATTGAGCACAAATAAAAACAATCATGCAAATTTCAAATTCAGATTTTTTTGATTTTTTAATGTAAAGGGTACATTGTATAAATTGGCTGTTGATAATGGTTCCAAGAAGGTTGAATCAAACTATAATAATAATATTATTACTATTAAAATATACTCGATGAAAAAAATACATTTGTGTTTATATATAACAATTTATTCTATTTTATTATTACCGATGGTCCATGTACATTGAGGTAGGCTGGTGATAATAAAACGGTAAGTAGGGTATATAATTGAAATCTGGTATTGTAAAATATGGAAGTAAATTATTATTGTTATTATTATTATTATTATATAATCCCGGTAAATTAGAAGGATACCATGAATTGAAATAAGTTGGTTTCATTGGATGACAATGAAGAGGTGACTTTAATCTATGTTCTTCTTGTTGACGTTTTTTTTCGTATAATTGCTTTCGATGTATATTACGAATAGTTAATTGTGGTTCACTTAAAGTATTACCCATTTTATATAATTTTATTCTTTATTTTTAATAAAGAAAAAAAAAAAGAAACGGTTTGCTATATCTGCTTTTATAATTTTTTAAAAAAAAGTCATCTTCTTTCCGTTCTTGTTTTAATAGAACCCTTTTTTTTTTAAAAAAAAAAAAAAAAAAAAACAATAATAATAATTGTAAAATAATTATAGGTTGATTATCCCATGATTCATTGTCGTTTTTCTTCTCGTGTTCCGAATATAAAGAGACACTTTTCCTTTTTTTTATATAACATACATACGCACACACGTATGCATGCACTACTTGTATATATATATGAATTTAAGTTAATTTATTTTTCATCCAAAAATTCAAATCATTTACTATATCTATATTTTCTCCATTAATTAATCCAGGAATTTCCAATTGTATTTTTTCGATAGCATCTTGTACAGCATCTTCAGAATATTTGCATCCTTTTAAAGCTAATGACATGGCCGAGACAATGGTCAATTCATGTGCACCTTTAGAATCCGTTGTCATATCCACATCAGTGATAATCCCATGTCTTGATTTAATAAACACATTCTAAATTAAATTAATAAAATAAAATAAAGAGCAAGATAATTGGTTCGTTTAGATGTCTAAGAACTTCGTTTTCTATAAAGATGAAGATATTCCTATTGTATAAATGATGTCTTATTTATTACCACATGACCCCAATGGAACTCATTGTTCATTTTATATGTAAACTCTGGTGTTTGACCATATATCCAATCCCAAGTGCATAATTCTTGTCTAGTCTTTTCCACTTGCTCAGGTAGATCTAGAACATTGGTATCATTGATAATCATTGGCTATTTATTTTTTAAAATTATATATATATATAAATATATAAATATATTCATTATTAAATAAAAAAAAAAAAAAATTGAACATAAAGTTCATTATTTATTTTATTCCATTTTCTTTACCTTAAGCATTTTTCCATGATTATATTCTCGAGCAAATTCTGTTAATACCGATTCACAAAACTGTTGATGATCTACTGTATATGAATATTCACGTAAATTAGTTACTGGAGAAGGTACAGATTCAACCCCTTTCGATTGCATTCCATTCTGAAAAAAAAAAAAAAAAGCAAATAAAAAAATTAATGAGTAATCCTTTTTTTTTTTTTTTTTTTATAATCTTATATATATGTGGTTTACTTTGTTCATGTATTTTTTTGATAAACAGCCTTTTAATGCTTCCGTATTTGCATCTATAAGCATTGTCCCATGATGATAGGCTCTTGAACTAATAATTTTGTAAGCACTTCCAGATACTTTATGATTGTTAACAACTATATCATGACGCTCATTGACTCTAGCTGGTATATCCAATTGTAATAAAGCTCTAGTAACAAGCTCTGCATTGGCTTTTCTTGAAAAAGCTTCCCTAGGCATAAATATTGTATAAATAGAATTTCCCATATCCTATATATATATAAAATAGTATATATACATATTTTTAAATTTATATTAATAAAAAATAAAAAAAATACTAATTTTATATATTCATAAAGTAAAATCTATATATATATTTCTATGTTTACATGAAAAACTGCTCCACCACCTGACCGTCTTCTAACAAGAGGAATATTATGTTGATTCATATAGTTCAAATTGCATTCTTGAAAAGGGTTTTGATTTCTGCCAATAACAACACAGTTTCTATTTCTCCATAAAAATAAAATATATCTTTTAGGATCTGTTGAACGCAATAAATATTCTTCGATAGCAAGGTTGGTATAAGGATCATGAATATGGGAGATATAGCAATCTACATTACTACCAGTTAAAGAACTGTTATTTATTGTTGATGATAATGTATGTATTGAGGAATAAACTGGGACTCTGCCTAAAGTATGTCGCTTCATTGTTGAAATGAAGAATTTACTTAAAATCATTTTAAAAGCAATAATTAAAAATATAAAGTAAAAGAAAAGAAAGTGAGAATAATTACTTAAAGTTTTCTTTTTTTTTTTTTTTTTTGGTCGGAGATATGGATACATAACAAAAAAGAGATATAAAAAATAAAGATGTTGACCTACATTTAATGATAATATTAAAAAAGAATAATTTAATGTGTTGAACTATTAAAGAGTGCAAGTGTTATAGATAAGGAAAATAAAAATTCATGCGTATAAGTTTTTTTTTTTTTTTAAAAAAAAAAGAAAAGAAAAAGAAAAGAAAAGTAGACTAAAAAATTTTTTGACCAGATATAAATAATTTTTCCCACAATTTGAAAAAAAGAAAAAAATCGGAGTTTCATTGAAAATAAAAAATCTTTGCCCCTAAATTTTTATCGCTCTTCCTCTTTTTTTTTTTAATAATGCCAAAACAGAATAATAGCTTTATTCCAAGATCAGAATGGCCATTTGTTGAAGTACTATCTGATGATCATACACGTTCATTAGAAACTGTTCAAGTTTATATCACTGATGTAGAGCCGAAGAATACGAGTCAACTATTAAAGTGAATACTATATAAAAAATGAAATAAAAGTAATAAATATTATTAAATGTATAATTCAACTTAAATTTGTACCTATGTTTTTTTATATTAGATTTATAGGAAAACATTTGCCTCCTTTACAGCATCTTGAACATTGTAAAAGAATAAGAAGATCAAAAATCCTCGATTCGGGTAAACAATAAGATAATAAATAAATACGAAATAAAGAGGTATACGTTATTTTAACACTTCTTTTCTACTATTATTTATTCATTTTATTTTTGCAGATCAATTTGTGTTATCTGCCATTCTTTGTAGTGTTGACAATATAGAGTTATCCACGTTAAAATCCTTAGCAACAGAACATGATATTTATATCCAACCTCGACCGATCAATATACCTAAACATGCTCCTTTAAATAAACAACAATATCAAGAATGGAATACAGTATGGCCCATCAATTACAGAGAAGACCCTAGACAGGATCCTAAATGGACTCAACAACACATAGATACGATTATAGAGAATATGAAGCAATTAATGGTGACTAATAATAGTAATAAAAAGGGTGACGATGGCCAACTTTTAGTTTATGCTCGTATTGTAGATCCAACGTCAAATACTATTCTTGCAGAAGCTGTAGATACGCGACATCAAGGACATCCTTTACATCATGCAGTAATGAATTGTATTGATCAAATTGCTGAAAAAGAATTAAATCGAAAATCATTAGAAAATAATAAAAAGCGAAAATTTATAGATGAGCAAGAACGTTTGGATTACTTGTGTAGTGGATATGATATTTATATTACTCATGAACCATGTGCTATGTAAAATTGATTTTTTTATGATTATTATTATTATTATTATATATATATATATAAACAGTTGCATTTATTTAATTTTTTTTTCTTTTATTATGTATATATATAGGTGTTCAATGGCTCTTGTACATTCAAGAATTGCTAGAGTATTTTATAGTATGCCTACAAAAACAGGCTGTCTTGGTACACTTTATAAAATACATACTCATCCAAGTTTAAATCATCATTATAAAGTTTATAAAAATATACTATTCAACGATCCAATTCAACTCCCTTTTCAACAGCAATTTAATGACCCACTTGATGCATAAAAAAAATTAAAAAAAATTTCATACTCAACCCATCATATTTGTCATTTTCAGCAAAAATGTGCTCATTTGATTAATAATAACATATCCATTTCCTGCATATTCATTTTATTTTGATTAAATTATTAATATATTTTAAACTATATAGAACAATAATAATAAAATTATACATTTATTAAAAATAAATAAATAATAAAAGATCTAAGTAATGGTTTTATATTTAATACTAATTATACTAATAATAATAATAATAATTTATTTATTTATTTATTTATCGGGTATATTTTTCATCAATCAAGGTTTCTTCATGACCATCACCGCCACCACGATCTGAGGTTTTCTTGAGTTCATGTTCAGAAAATTTATTAAACATTTTATCCTTTAAGGTTTCAGGTTCATGATCTGTTTCGTCTAATACACCATCAGGAGGAGGTTGATTATCTTTTCTTGCCATCATCAATGATTCTGTTGCTCTTAAAAAGGCCACATTAAAGTTGGTAGGTAAATGATCAAATATAATGGATTTCTTTAATACTAATTCACTCGAGACACGCTTGGCTGATGTACGCTCAATGACAATTCTAGTTTCATTTTTTGGTGTTGGATCCTTTTTTTTAAAAAGAAAAAAATGGTAAAATTTATTTAATATGTATCATATATTCTTAGTATTATTATATTATAATAAATATTATGTATAGTATTATAAACTTACAAGCCAAAATTGATAAACTGTTCCTGCCACATATAACTAAAAATAATGATTATAATGATAAGAAAAACAAAATAAGTAAACTTATTACCTATCTATTTATTATCTATCAAATTTTATTACTATCTATTTTATTTTTATTTTATTTTTTTACCTTTGGGTTTTCCATTGATTCTAAACATCGCTCTCTACATTCTGCCACCTGTTTAAAAGCACTTTTCCATGATTCTGTAGCTTTATTATCTGTCCATAATATTTGTCCAAGCCCTAAATGCTGTGCAGCTTCTGATCCAGCAATAATCATTTCTTTGACATCCATCATTGTACCATAACAAAGTTTGCTAACTACATCATCTGCAAATACAAAAGATTGGATATGTTCCTATCATTTTTTTTAAAAAAATAAAATAAAATAAAATTAACAAATAAATATGTAGATAATATATAGATATATATTATAATAAATGGCATACCTTATATTTTTCAGATAAATCTAAACTAAGACCACAAGCAGGAGCATATCCAAAACTTTTAATAGTAAAATCTTCAGTTTTCCCTTTTTTAAATTCATCAATATAGTCTAATAGCATGATAGTTAATATAGCTGCCGTTGCCGCTCCAAGTGAGTGGCCAACGATATATAATGATGTTGTTGAATGTGCATTACTATAAGCTATTAACTTTGGACCCAAATGTGTGAAAAACCACATTGCAGAAGCCTAAATAATTATTTTTTTATTACTGTTATTAATGTACTTCCTTTTATAATTATTACTATTTTGATTTTGATTTTTAAAAAAATTACAATTATGTTTAATATTATACCTTCATTCCTTTATGGACCATTCCACCTTTCCAAGGCTCATAATCGCATACCAAATCCGTCATCGTATCAAACGCACTCTATTCAAATAAATATATTTATATACATTAGCATTAATAGAAAATATATTATAGTTTATTGTTCACTTTACCAATGTACCACGAATAGCGAGAACTATAGAATTTGTATTCCTATCTCTTGCAATATAATAGCTTGGTCGAAAGGCCTCCCCAATACGAAATTCATAAGCCAATAAATCATCCTTTGGTATAGATAAATATTCCATAATTGATTTAGCATCTGAATGATCCCTTACTGCATCTGATATATAGCCATTGCCTTTTCCTATAAAATTTAATCCTTTCCAACCATAACTAGCCATCGAAAATCGCCACATATGTGATGCCAATTGGATTTCTGATAAATCAGATACCAAATCCCATGTTCTTTCTCTTGGAAGTTCCTGATAAAATTTATCTACTACTTGAAATCCAGTTACTATTTGTAATGGTGATAATTCAAATCCTTGCCCCTATTAGATGAAAAATATAACAAATTTTAAAAAATAATGAATAATGAATATATATATATATATATATACTTGGTGGTTGATAATTTATTTTTTATAATTTTATAAATGATACTATTAAACTTACAAATGCAGCTAATAATTTTCCTATAGCTCTTAAAACTTGGTTTGTTTCTTTGCTTACTGTCCATGAACCAACTGTATCTAAAAGAGGGAATGTTTTCAAACTATCGTCCAAATCAGAAAAAACATCTGTTGTTGAATTAAATTTCATTTTTGCTCCTTTTTCATTTGTGAGTTGCATTGTCTGAGGTTGAGAAGGAGGAGGGGGTAAAGTGTTTGAAGTACCATTTTCTAAACTGAACCAAGATGTGACAGATTGAAACACATTAAAAGAAGCATTTGATGTTGATTTTTTCATACCAGGATTGGTTGTTTCTGGTACTGACGATGTTGATGTCGTTGAATCTATTGTGGTAGTTGTATTTGATTTTGAAAGACGTCTTGTAGTAGTTGAATTCGCCCGTTGTACAGAAAAAGCCAAAGTTGCTGTATCATCCATATTTTCAGAATCGCTATCATCGGGTGAATCTTGATCTAATGATATAGAAGAGGTTGAAAGGGATGGTGAAATGGAATAAGCGGAAGATGCATGATCTTTGTCAGATGATTGCTGTTGTTGTTGTTGTTGTTGATCTTTAGGTACATCATCAATCCCTTCTTCATATTTACGAAAATTAATAGAAGAAGAGTCCCGATCTCTTTGAAGATGTCGTCGAAAAGTTTCATCCATTAGAGCATCCGTTATCGAATTTTTGATTAGTTTAGGTTCTCTATCATTTAAAGTGGATTGAATATGTTGATATGAATAAGCTATTTTAACTTGAATAGCACCTACATTTGTGGCCATAGTTGTTTTTCTTACTGCATGAGAACTTGCTCCGGTTGATAGTTTTTTATCCCATACTTCATAATAACTTGTAAAACTTTCAGGCATACCATAAAGCTGTTTTAATCGAATTTCTGCCCTTCCAACGTGACGATCAGGTAAAAGCATATAAGAATCATATATATCCAATTGAATTGTATCAAATAGTTGTGCATGATAAGTAACTTTTAATTCAAATCTTTCATTCCATTTGCCGTCAGGATATTCTGATATAGATGTTTGAAAAAATTGATCTAAATTAAAATGGTACCAAAATAGATAATAAAAAATTGATAGTTCAGTTTTCACGTGGAAGTAATACGAAACTTTTTTTTTTTTGTACTTTTGATAAAAAAATAAAAAAAAAAGAAAAGAAAGGAGAAAAAGAAAAAGATAGTAGTCTTACCTCCCATTGTGATAATAACATAGGGTCTTGATACTTTTACATCTAAGAAGCAACTATTAAGATGAATCTAAATAAAATATAATTAATCAATCAAAATATTGACAACTTGTAAAGTTTATTTTTACTATTAATTCCTATATCTTTGATATATATTTTTATATTTATACCTCTAGCTTTTCCGCATCGGAGGCCTTTTTTAAGGTCGTTGGCGATAAAGAATTTATCGACATATTATTCTATTAAATATTAGTTGATTCAAATCGAATAAAAGGATTATATAAAATATTAATTATAAAAAAAAAAAAAGAGAGAAAGAGGAATGAAAAAGAAAAACGAAGAAAAAAAATATATCAGATTATAGGAGTTAGAAATACTATAAAAGGAAATGGAAAAAGTAATATAGTCATTAACATAAACTTTAATATAAACAATATAAGCAGCATATATATATATATATATATATATATACATCGATGATATTACAATTCATTTACAATGAAATAATATGAATACTTTATATCTTTACTCTAGTAAAAATAACTATTCATTTTTGATTATATTTTTTATACCGGAGTTATATTTAACATCATCAGAAACACTAACTTTGTTTTGTTTGGGCGTCATCTATTTCACAAACAATCCATAATTCAATAAATATACAAGTAAATTACAGGCATTAAATAAATAAATAAAAATGATGAAATAGAAATATATAGAAATAAAAGAAAAATTTAATGATTAAATAAATATATTAAGCAACATATAAAAGTAAAAACAGAGAGCTAATACGTACTATAAAAGATAATACAAACAATTAAAAGTCATTTTATCCGATTGAAAATATAAACAATAAAAAGTTTTAATAACAAATACTATAATAATAATAATGATAATAGTTAATTATTTTAATATTCTTTAATTCATAATTGTTATTCTTTTTTAAGAATCCTGCCACTCACGTTTGCCACTTTTTATATCCTTCTTTTATCGTGTTTGTTTTGTCTTTTTTTTTATCTTGCTATGAGAGATTCAAGGCTATTTTCATGTAAATATCAGGTATTATCTGCCCTGCTTTTATTATAGAGAAAGATATTTTATCAAATAAAATATAAAAAATTAATAAATTAATTACCAATTATATACTATTATTTATTTATTTATTATCAAGTGATGATAATAATAATGATATATTATAAATATGCAGTTTGCTCTTTTTTATGTTAATTAAGGTTTTCCCGGTTTGTGGGCAACCCAAAACCATGAAGCCTTTTTTTTACCATAGTCCTTTTATTTACTATTTTTTTAAAAAATAAATGTGGTCTCTTCTTATATGATAGTTGTATAAATTATTTTTATTAATAATCATATGTAGTAAAACCACAAAGAATAAAAAAAATAAAAAGTGCCAAGAAACGGGAGATAATTATATACGTAGCAGTTTAATATTTACCTATAAGCAAGAAAAAAAAGAACTGGCTAACTTGGTAAAAATTACAAAATTTATTATATTATTATAGCTTATATTATTAAATTATAATTTTATTACGAGCTGAAACGTATCTCTAAATTATTGTGTAAAAAAACCTATAATTTAGCAATATATCCAATTTTTTTTCAATTATAGATACTTTTTTCATGCCGTGATCAGGGTAACTATAATTAATATAACTTCTTTTACTATGTAAATGTCACATTATTTTACCAAATTATTATTACTTGACTTTATTAATTAGCTTATAAATAAATATTAAATTGCCCTGCATATAAAAAGATTACTTTGAAAAATAAAAGAATACTGCTTTACTTTATTTTTTATTATTTAAAAATAGCGATCGTTCCATAATTTTAAAATAGCACTCTTTCAAAAACTGAAAACTTGTTAAATAATAAAAAAGTACATATACTCCTAATTTTATTTAAATAAAAAGACAATCATCTTTAAAAATATTATATCTATAACTGAATTATAACTGCTAGTATTTCCAAATTAAACTGGTATAATAAACAAATAAGTAAACCAAATGCTAAATTCATAAAGGTAAAAGAAAATTAGTTGTTGATGGCTCTGGTAAAAAATGACGGTGTTTAAAAATAGTTTTACCTTGAAAAAAAAAAAAAAAAAAAAAAAAAAACTTCAAAAGTTTATTTCTCTTTTCGCTTCCACTCACCTTTATTCCATGTATGCTAAATCTTTAATTATTCAATCAAGAAAGATTGTGGTAATTGTTTTATTTTATTTTTATATGTTATAAATACTCTTTTTTTTAAAAAATAAATAAATAAAAGGATAGCCTTTTTGAATTCTTTTTCTATTTTTGAATATTTAAAGAATCATCGATCAGTATCAACTTTAACTTGGAGAGACTGTTTAGATAATATTTATGCTAATAATGATAAGGTGAATGCTTTTGTATCGGTTCAGGATAAAAATGTATTAGAGAAAACTGATAAAACCAATTGTAAAGGTACCTATCTTATTCAATTAATACGCGAAATAACAACAGAGATAATAATACATTCCATTATTGGTTTACTTCATGCTTTGTTTTTATTGCTTTTATAATTTATCATAGATAATATTTTAAATGATATGCCAATAGCTATAAAAGATAATATTTGCACAAGAGATTTGCCTACAACATGTGGATCAAATATGCTTAATGGTAATAAATAGAACAAGTATTTTCATGTACAGCTGTTGTTTTTTTTATAATTATTAACTTTTTATACTGTTTTTTCTTTCTTAATAACCTTTTCCAGAATTTTATTCTCCATACGATGCTACTGTTGTTAGTTTACTAAAGGAAGCTGGCGCTAAAATAGTTGGGAAGACGAATATGGATGAGTTTGGAATGGGGTAATTTGTATATATGTATACATGTTATTCAAATATCATAGTTTTAAACTTTTTTTTATATTTTTTTTTTTTTTTTTTTGATGAAAATATATAATTAGATCAGCCAATGTATATAGTTCTGCTGGGCCTGTGAAAAATCCTTGGGGATATCAAAATGATAAATCCGTGTTAGAAGATGAACAAAAGATTCGAGTGGCTGGTGGAAGTTCTGGAGGAAGCACAGTAGCTGTAGCTATGGATATGTGTGCGGTGTAAGTTTATAGTTATAATAATATCAATCACCAGATAAAAAATGAACTATATTTTTAATAACGAAGCATATATATTATTAAAAAAAAAAGAGCGTTAGGATCTGATACTGGAGGTTCTGTTAGATTACCTGCTTCTTATTGTGGTATATTCGGTTTTAAACCTTCTAATGGTCAAATATCAAGAAACGGTTTAGTTGCTTATGCTAATTCTTTAGATACAATAGGAATGCTTGGTCAAAATGTAGACAATATACAAGCTATTTATGGTAATAACAATAAATATAAATTTAACTAGGAAGGAATGAAAAAGGAAAATAATGATGGTACAGTATTCATATATATATATATATATATATATATAAATTATTTTTTAATATTTATTATCAATACTAGATGTTATTGCTCAATATGATGATAAAGATCCAACTTCAATTCCTTTGACATTACGAAAAAAAATATCAGAACAAGAAAATGAATTATTAATGAATTGGAGCAATGATGATTTAACAGGATTAAAGATTGGCATACCAAAAGAATATTATGTTGAGCCATTATCATCTGAAGTTTTGGAATCATGGCGTTCAGGAATTCAATTTTTGAAAAAACGCGGTGCAACTATAGTCCCTATTTCATTACCTCATACAAAATTTGCCTTACCTGCTTATTATATTATTGCCTTGGCTGAAGCAAGTTCTAATTTAGCAAGATTCGATGGCGTACGTTATGGTAAATAGAGCAAATGCAGACATAATGAACATATGGAAAAATATATTCAATTATACTCACCTTGTATATAAATATATTGCCATTATTATTATTATTATTATTAATTGAATCTTTATAGGCCATCGTAGTACCAACTTATCAAATCACAATATGATTTATGCAGATACCAGAACTGAAGGTTTTGGAAAAGAAGTTCAAAGACGTATTTTACTAGGAACACATGTGTTAACGGCAGGGTAATATATAAATATATATGTTTACACATATATATAATAAAGTGAGTTGTTAGGTATCAACTAATTTTTATTATAACTGTTATTGTTTTAATTATTATTTAAAATAATAGCACTTATGAAAAACATTTTTTGCCGGCACAACAAGCAAGAAGATTAATATTAGAAGATTTTAATAATTCTTTTATTGTAAATAATCCATTATATAAAACACCCAGCATCTCTCAGTCTGAAAAAGTACATCTTATTTTAACACCAAGTGCAATATCAACTGCGCCTAAATTAATAGATAGTTTACCAAACCGTACAGCAGCAAAAGGTCACGATCATGATCATCATAATAGCCATGGAGTAGTAGATGCTTATGTGAATGATGTCATGACAGTACCAGTTAGTCTTTCAGGATTACCAGCTATATCAATTCCCTTCAGCCAATCAAAAAGTGATGGATACCCAATAGGACTACAACTCATAGGACCATATGGATTTGATCGTTTTTTACTTAGAATTGCCAATAAAATGAAATAAATAATATAATAAAATTATTTTATTTTATAAATATTTCAAATTTAATATTAATAAAAATGATAGGAATAATGGTCATACGAAAAAAAAAAAAAAAAAAAAAAAAAAAAAAAAAAAAAAAAAAAAAAAAAAAAAAAAAAAAAAGAATAATGAGCGGAAAAATCGCAAGCCAACTGGATTAAAATTTAGCATAATGATGCTACCGGCGGCCTAAAAAATGAAAAATCACGGTGCGTTCGTGATGTATTCTATTACCTCATATAAAATACACGTAATCTACTAATTATATAGCAGTCCTGGTAAAAGTAAATCCCAATTTAAAACAACTAACGGTGTATATTATAGCAATAAAAAGGATAGAAAAAGAAAAAATGCAAATGTATATTCCAGATTTGTGTAAAATATATTCATTAACGCTTATCGTTTTATTTTTTAATATAGAATTTAATAAAATTCAAAAATATACCATAATACTACTTTCTTAGACTAAAATATAACTAATATATATTTTTGAGCTGGAGAATCAGGAATGGAATTTCAAAGACGTATTTTACTTGGAACTCAGGTAATAATTATTGTGAAGTACATATGAAATATAAAAAGAAAGAATTATTGTGATACATGAGTATTTATTACATTTTTTATCGTTTTTTTGTAAAACCTATCAAATTCAATTTTTTTTAGCAGTACAACAAACGAAAGAAGATTATTAAAATATTATTATTATAAATAATACATTAAGCTGTACTTTCAATTATTTTTTTCTTTTTTTTACATAAAAAAGCAAAGTTTAAGAGTATTACCTCTAAATTAATAGAAATTCACCAAAATGGAAAATAAAAAGTGGACATACCGCAATTGTTGACATTTATGCCAATGATGTCATGAAAGCTATCAAGGGTTTATCAACAAAATTAATATTTATTTAGTTGGTAAAAAAATAAAATAGATAATAATAAGTAAATAAGAAAAGATGGGTAATTCGATAAAATAATAATTTATCATATGAATACAACCATATACTCTGTTCCTGTCAATAAAATAATAAAAAAAAAAAGATAATATATATTGTATGCTTACATAGTATATTATTTAATAATTTATAAAATAATTTTTAATGACAATAAATATTATAGCCAATCATATTTGCGCCCTTTTTATTATAATTTATGTTGAATTACCGATATGTGCCTTTTTAATATTTTGGGGGGAGAGAAAAGTAAAAAGATAAATGAAATAGAATTAATGAATGATAAAAGTCACACACGCACACACGTTTGAAAGCTTTTATTCTATAGAACTAATTTTCTTTGTGCTTATAAAATACTTTATAATAATGAAAAATGAAAAAAATCGGAGTTGATGATATAGATTTATAAAAAATCAATAGAAATAGAATTAACACTAATAAGTATAAGGCTATATACTGTAATTAGTAAAAAAATAATATAATCTTTTTCAAGTCTCGAACGATTCTTATTTTTAGGATGATCAATATCGTAAATATTGAATTATAATAGTTTATAATCTATGTAATCTATAATATACTTAATAGTCCACTCAATTTGGACAATGTTCATGATAATCATATATTAAGTGGCACATATTAATTTTTATTAAATAAAAATTTATATGAATATATATATATATATATTATTAATGTTATTAATGTTTATATTATTATTAAATTTATATTTCATAAAGTAAAAATATAATATTTATTGATATATATATAAAATACTTCTTGAAATTATAAAGAAAAAAAAAAAAGGTTTCTTTTAATAGTGGCACATTACCTGCCTTTCTTGGCGCGGAGGGTGTAATTGGATAAGGTTATATATATATAAATATATAATTGAATTTCTTTTTTTGATTTTCCTATTTTTTCCCTTCTTTTTCTCGTATTACACTCAATTTTTTATTTATATCTATTTTTTTATTCCCTTTTTTTTTTTTTTCTTTCTTTCTTCCTTTCTCCTCTCTTTTTCTTCATTCCTTTACTCTAATATTTATCTCAATTATTTAATATTGATAGACATTACTTAATATTAATATTATTTATCTATTGTTTTTTTTTTTTTTTATAAAAAAGGGATCAGCATTATATATATACTTATTACTATCAAATTGCTATTAACAGAAAAAGGAGCAGCTAAATATAGAAAATAATAATATATAATAATAATGGATAGTTATTTAGAAGATCCAATAATCAACGGTGAAGAATATGATGATCCTCGTTGTCAAGGATGCGATCAACCTATTGATGACGGTTCAGTCGTTCAGTTTGGTAATGGGATATGGCATTTTGAATGGTAAAGAAGAAAAAATAGAAAATATCCATATATATATATATAAGTAAATATAGATAAATAACAGTATTTATTTATTTATTTATTTATTATTGTTAGCTTCCGTTGCTCAAAGTGTAATAATATAGTGGAATGTTATAGTAATCTTTTACTATTACGTGATGGTAGCCCTATTTGTGAACAGTGCTCCTATTGTTGTCATGCTTGTAATAAAACTATTAAGGACGAAGCCATTATGACAGGTATATTTAATATAATGTTTTCACTCTTAATATATGAAAATATTCTATTTTTTATTTATTAAATTATTTTCTCTCTTTATTTCTATTATTATTATAAAAAATAGGCGATGAAGCTTATCACGCGGAATGCTTCCGATGCGTACAATGTAACACTAAAATCGAGGATTTGGTTTTCACCCAAACAAGCAAAGTAAGAAATAAAAATAAAAATAAAAAAAATAGAATTCAAAGAAACAATAGAAATCAATAATTAGTTAATTAATCTTATACTCTCCAACTCAAAATATTCTTTTTAGGGTATTTTTTGTACAAAATGTCATGAGACGCGAAAGCAATTAAGACAAAAACGTAAAGAAGAAAAACTAAGGCACCAGCAAAGATTACAAGAAATGGAAAGAACAGGGCGATTAAAAATGCCAACTACCGATAAATTAATGACTGATCAACAAAAGGTAAAACAATACTATTAAATAAAATAAATGATCTTGAAAAAGTGAAATTAAATAGGCAAAATTAAACTCATATTAATGCTTATGAATATTTATTAAATACACTTGGCTTTTTTGGCCCTTTTTTTTTTTTTATAGAATCGTACGCCCAATAATAATCTTCTTGAATTACAAAAATTAAAAATTGATACTTTAGTACCATCACAGCAAACGATTTCCTTAGAAAAAGTGGATTCATCATCACCATTACAACGTCAGCTTTCTAATAATAGTATATTGAACGATTATGTTGATCATATCTCTTCATACCAATTACAGCCAAATAGTCCTCCCTCACCACCACCTAAACCTACAGAATTACCACCTTCTACCGAAGAATTAATTAAATTGAATAATATGTTAAATGCTGCTATTGAAGGTGGATTAATAGACGATAATATTTCTTATATTACTCCCAATACGACAACAGCAACATCGGCATCAGTAAATACTCATACAACAGATTTTATGGATGATAAAACTTCTGTTAGTGATTTAAAGAAGGAATTGGAGTGGACGAAATCAAAATTGGAGAGTACTGAAACTAAATTCAATCAAATAAAGGTATAATAATAATAATATTAGTAAATATAACTACGTATATATAAATAGTAAAATTTGTATGGGTTTATTAAAAAAAATTTTTTTTTATATATATATTTATAAACAAAATAATAGACTATTAGTCGTAAAGCATTGGATGAATTTAGTAAAGTAAAAGAAAGATATAATGCAGAAACAAAAGCAAGGCAAGAAGCTGAAATGACAGTAAATAAATTACAAAATGAATTATCTTTCTATCATCACATTACTATATTTGGAGATGTTGGTTTTTCTCAATATAGTCAGGATGAATTAGCCGATCTTCATCGACTTAAACTTCAAACCGAAAAATCTGTCAACGATCTTAGAAATCAACGAGATGATATTTTTGAAGATATTGAAAGGTAACACTAATAAATAATATAGATAATGAAAAATACAATTCTGTTATTAATGCTAATATTATTGTTTTATTCTATTATTATTATTATTATTTAAAAAAAATGACCCACAGAAAAAAATCTATTTACTGGGAGCAGTTTACTCAACCACAACAACAATATATTACATCACTTCAACACGATATTGACCATGCTAAACTTGGATATGGAAGATTAGTAAAAGCCCGTGATGATATCATTGCTGAAATGATTATGCTCAACACTAAAAACGCCGAATTATCTTCTATGAACAATGATTTATCAAGAAAGGTAACTGAACGAGAACGTGAAGCAATAGCCGTGATGGCGGGTACTAGCTTTTTACCAAATGATTTAATCAATAACGCTACAACAACAGCAGCAGATTCAGATAGTTTTAAAAATATCACCTCACCAAAATTGACAGCTCATCGTGATAACTTTAATGATGCGGTTGCTCCTCGTTTGTTTAAGTTTAGAAGAAATCGAAGTAAAAATAATGGAAGTAATAGCAGTGGAAGTTACAATAACAGTAGCAGTGCTCATGATAAAAAAGAAAAGGAATCAATCGATACCTTAATCGGCATGCCATATGATGCTAACAGCAAGGATGTGGCTGAAAAACCAGCCAATATAGAAGGTCAACTACGTGTAGGAAATCATTTATTCAATCCAACCAAATATTTACGTCCTACGAAATGTGATGTTTGTAATGAAAAAATGTGGCGATCAAATGAATTTAAATGTCAAGGTAAATATGCTTTATATATATTAGTATATTAGCAATTTAATCATAGTATATAAAAATAATACATGCGATTAAATGACTTTGTATTTATAACTTTTAATAGAATGTAATATTGCTTGTCATACAAAGTGTGTATATCGTGCTATTTCATGCCAAAGAAAATCCACTTCTGACTCTACAAATAGTGATCAATCTCAAAAAGGTAATTTTAAATAAAATAAATAGTATTTCTAAATACAAAGATATACGCATTCATATTAAATTGCAATATATTATAAATTTAGGAATCATGTTTGGTCAAGATTTAATAAAACAAGTTAAAAGTGAACAAAATCAAATTCCATTAGTAGTACGAAAATGTATTGAAGCAGTTGAAAACAGAGGAATGGATTATGAAGGAATTTATCGAAAATCGGGTGGAGCTGGACAAATGAAATCTATCCAACAAGCTTTTGAACAAAATGAAAATCCTAATTTATGTGATGAAGATCAATGGAATGATATATGTGCTGTTACAAGTGTGCTAAAACAATATTTCCGTGATTTACCTAATCCATTATTCACATATGAGCTTTATAAGGAATTTGTTACTGCTATATGTAAGAAAGAAAGAAAGAAAGAAACATAAAAAAGAAAAAGAAGAAAAGCACTAATTACAATCGACCTTTTAATTTTATTTTATTAACTATATTTAATTTTTAATTTTTATTTTTAACAGTATCATCTGAACCAAAAGATAAATTAGAGACATTTCAAAAATTGCTTCGTAAATTACCAACTGAACATTTCAACACTCTTAAATTCTTGATGCAGCATTTATCAAAGTAAGTCATCTTTTATTAGTATAAATAGCATACATAATGACTTTTATACATGTATTCATTTCTCTATTTTTTGTATTTATTTTTATTATAGAGTCGATGCTAGGAATGAAGAAAATTTAATGACAGCCAAGAATATAGCTGTTATTTTTGGTCCAACACTATTAAGAAGTAATGATGAAAGTTTAGATCTTATAGAAATGAATCATAAAATAGGATGTATTGAATATATTCTTAATCATATGACCATGTTTGATGAACCTATTCCCGAAATCAATAAATCTGCACCTTTACCAACTCGAAAAAACTCATTACCAAGTCGTCACCGTCGTGAAGCATCTATCCCTACCCCTGTTTTCCCTCCCGAAAAGGCTGGTTATATCTAAGTTATTTATTTATTTATTTTACATACCGTCATTATTAACATTAGTTGTATTTATCTGACTCATATTACAAGTTTGTATATATATCTTGTAGATTTATATATATATTTAGTTTTAGCTATCGAAAAAAAAAAAAAAAAAAAAAAAAAAATATCAAGCTGGCCTTGATTTATTTACTTTTATTCTTTATTTTTTAATTAAAATTAATAAAATGAATTATATTTATTTATGATTTAATGATATATGCATCTATTTTCTATTGTCTATTTTTATCAATAAAATAAAATAACAAGAAACAAGTTTAATTAGTAAATAGGAGGTATAGAAAAGTGACATTGATATAAACTTTGAATAAGCTTTTCGGTTAAAAAATATTATTATTATTCATTAATTTCAAAATAAAACCTTTATCATATTTTTTTTTTTTTTAAAAAAAAAAAAAAAATACAATTAAGCATGTTACATATGATCAAAAATAATTTTAAATAATAATAAGAAACATCACCATCCGCTCTATTAAAAAATATCAAGTGTAACTTAATTTGGTGAATAGTTTGCTGGCTTTCAATTTCATTTATATTTTAGATTTTTAAAAAAAATCTTTTAACCCCTTCTTTTCTTTTTATCCTTTTTTTATAATATTTTATTCTTATTACTATCATTTAATAAATAAATACATAATAATAATAATAACAATACAGAATGGATAAAAGTGATAATGTTCCGTTAAGAAGTCTATCAACAGAAATGGAAAATAGAAATATAGATAATAGCAATAATAACAATGAAGAAGAATACGATCAAATGTATAATAAGCCAGTTGAAGATCAAGAAGAGGATCATTTATTATCTGATTATGATGAAGAAGAAGAAGGAGAACATGGCGAACGCATTGTTTATACTTTTCCTTCTATGTTTTGGGTAAAATGATTAATATTAATTATAATTAAATGCTTGCGTATTATTTATTAAAATATACTTATCTATTTTTTTTTTTTTTTTATATTTCTATTCATTTTTAGCGCGATCCTGGATTAAGATATATCTTGATAGCTATAGGTATTGGTATTTCATTTTTAATTATTCGTATTTCATTAGCAGTAGTAGGACATAAACACGGACATCATCAACGACCTGCTGAAATGCTTTATAATAATGGTTCTGATTATTTTGCTTCAAGTGTCATATTCATATCTTTGGATGGTTTCAAACCCGATTATCTTAAACTTGGTATCACCCCTAATTTAGATAAAATAGGTATTTATACATATACATGCTTTCATAAAAAATGGAAAAAGAAAAATGACACTTTTAATATTCTAAACTTTATATGCATATTTTTTTTTAATAATTTTTAATGCAGTGGACCAAGGAATTCATGCTGATTATATGTATCCATCCTTTCCAGTAAGTAAAGGAAATAAAATATGTAATAGTAAATGAATACATGATAAATAAATTTAATTTTTTATATAATAACCTATATGTATATATTATTTATTTACTTAATATAATAAATAGTCTTTAACTTTTCCTAATCATTGGACATTAGTTACTGGTCAATATCCTGAATCACACGGTATTGTAGCAAATGAGTTTTATGATCCTAAAAAACAACAAACGTTTACTCATGGTAACATTAATTGCACTACTAATCCAGAATGGTGGGATATGGCCGAACCTGTAATATATAAAACAATGATTTATTTATTTATATATAAAAAAAGAAAAAAAGAGTTGTAATTAATCCTTTATTTTATTTTAAAAATATATAAATAATAACATATATAGATATGGGTAACAGGTAGTAAAAGCGGTAGACGTTCAGCTTCAATAATGTGGCCAGGATCAGCGGCGGTTGAATCAGAATATATCGTATCATACAATGGTTCTGTGTCACCTTTAGAAGAAATCAAATTGGTTCTGGAATTAATAGATAAACCTTATGATGAACGACCTCATCTTATTTCAACATATATGCATCATGTAGATACAGATGGACATGTTTTAAGCCCAGAAGGTCCTGGTATTACATTATCAATTAAATTGGTGGACAAAGCAATTGGTTATCTTATGGACGAATTAAAAAAGAGAAACTTGGATGAACATATGCATATTGTTGTAGTAAGTTTTTAATTGTTTTTTATATATATTTCATTTATATAATACATAAAAGGATATGCTTATTTATAATACTTTTTCTTTTTCCTTTTTCTATTTATTTTTTTAATAGGTAAGTGATCATGGCATGGCAACAACTAAAAATTATATCTATTACGATGACATATTATCCAATACATCACTTAGCTATTTAAATCACAGAGAAGCATGGCCTTTATTAGATCTTCGACCTCATGCAGATGCGCCCTCTAATGCTACCCAACAAATTTATGAAGAATTAGTAAACTATCGTAAAGACCATCCAAATGAAGCTCATTATCAAGTTTATCTCAAAGATGAGGTACCAGAAAAATACCATTATTCTAATAATGATCGGATCACACCTATTGTTACTATCCCCGACGTAGGTTATACATTTATCTCACATGATAACACTGACAAAACCTCTGGAAAATCTTATCAACCATTGGGAATGCATGGATTTGATCCATTTGAACAAGATATGTTAGCCATCTTCATGGCAAAAGGTCCTAAAATTAATAAATGGTACTCAATTGATCCTTCTCGTAATAATAAAACTAAAGTGGAACCTTTTCAAAATGTGGAAATTTATGAATTATTGACAGAAATCATCAACATTAATGGAAATCCAAACAATGGTACTTTACATGGAAAATTCAATTTAGTAAACCCAATCAATAATGAACTTTGAAGTTGAAATATATATATATATATATATATATATATATATATATTATTTTATTATATTAATTAAAACCATCCATCTTCGTCATACCCACCTTTACCTTCCTATCTTTTTTTGTGTATTAGTTTTATAATTTTGGCTTTTATTCTATGTTTATTTATTATATATATATATGATGAAAAAAAAAAAAAAAAAAAAAGAAACTTTAAAATAATTAATTTTTATTTATACTTTCATGAAATAAATTACATAATAATATTTTTTATATATACGTAATTTTTCTTTTCATTTTTTAAAAATAGAAAAAGGACTTTTTTTTTTTACTTCAAGCTCTAACAATTTCCTATTTTAGAATATAGTTCATTTTTTGCATGAAATATTTACATGATCAGATACTGTTAATCATAGTTTAGTAACGAAAAGAATAACTTCACAAATATTTATTACATAATGTTATTTTTTAAATATTAATTGACCATCATAAAAAAGAAGATTTATATATGCTCAATTTAACAATCATTTTACAAGTATAAAGTATTTTTTAAATATAAATAAATAAAGGGTCTATATAGTATACGTAGAGTAGGTTTATTTTTATTACAAATCGCCATTTTCTTCTAACATAGCACCAGCTTGTTGAGCAATAGCATGGAATAATAAATAATTCCAGTCATCCACGACAGAAGGTATACAAAAATGTAAGCAATCTATAGCGACATACGTATAATATAATTTAATATTATAATATAAAAATTACGGTATTGTTAATAAGTAATCTATTTTATTTTAATCAAATTTTCATTTTCCATTTAGCTATATATTTGTTTCTTACCAGAATCAGGACTTGAGTGAGCATCACCTCTAAGATTTGATAACGAAGATACGTTGAAAAAGTGGAATCGTTTATCTTGTTCATCATCAATCCAGTTCTATTTTTTTTTTTAAAAAAAAAATAATATGAAATGAATAAATAAATATTATTATACATTACTATCAACTGAGCGCCTTTTTCATCCTTTATATATATATATATATATATATATTTAACTATTTTACCTTCCAAACGAAATCGAATTTTTCTAATAAATCCCATTGATATTCACCTTCTTTTTTAGTTGGAACGTGAGGTTTTTTTGAAGGAGCTTTATATTGGGAGCATTTTGCATGACCATAAGGAGTACTTCTAACCCAAACACGTTGATGAGGCTTGATATGATCTTTTAAATAATTAAAAACGACCTTCATACCATCTGTATAAGCCTTGACCAACTCTTCATCTGATTTATGGGGACCCCATTTCAAATCAGCATGCCAATGAGGGCCAGTATTGATAATAATATAAGTAAACCGGTCCAAAGCATGTACCCAAGGGAAATTACTTCCTTTGCCAATTAGATAACCTTCATCATCAAATGGATTCATAATTTTAAAATCATCCAATCTTACTAAATAATCACTTCTTAAATAGGCTAAAGAGACAGCTTGTGGTTCATTTACCTTGCTTGGGTGTACGAATTGTCCTGCCCAAAGATTTCTATCCCCACCCGTCATATTACTATCCAATTTCACACCCGTTAAATCCTGTCCCAATAAACATCCTAAACTTTCAAACATCAATTGTGTAATCGAATCCCCAACCAACAACATAGGATGTGTAGCCAAGTGTTCTGTAAATTTTCTTACATCAACTTTAATTAATGAGCATTCGTCCGGTTGCCATGAATAATCCACACTATAAGTTAAAAATAGATAAAAAAAATGATAGTAATAGTAATTATAATAATAATGTATACATTAGTATTTCAAGGAGTCACTTTGTATATTTATAGAGTAAGAGAGAGAGAGAGAAAAAGAAAGGTGTTATTATAAATAAACTTACATTGCACGACTTCTATTGAATTCCCCAGGGTCATCCCGTCGATAACACTTATGAGGAAAGTTCCAAGGGCAATAATAGTTAACGGCTTTTTCCAACCCTTTTCTTGTATTTTCTTGAAGCTTGAGAGGTTTGTGTTCCCAAGTACCTTTATTAAAAGAATCAGATGTACACTGCAGAGAATGACTTGGTACCTGTGTAGCAAATTCTAAAGATGTGGCTGGATCAGGTTTATGTGTAGTAGGTTCTGGTAATAATAAATTGCTATCTTTCCAAGACCAAGCAAATAATAATAATAGTATAATAACACCTACAGTGATGGTATTAATAGTTGTTACTTTTAGTTGTGGTACGCCCATATTTTTATGATTGTTTTTTTAAAAAAATAATATAAAAAAAGAGCTGATATTAATCGACAATAAAAAAATATATTATTAATAAAAGGTAGTAGTGAAAAAGGAAAGGAGAATAATAATAATACTAATAATTTAAAAAAAAAAGAGTGTGAGTGATAATACTATTAATATGTTATAAATATAAAAAAGATTTAGAAAAGAAAAAAAAGAAGAAAAAGAAAATGGTTTTTTTTTTTGTCATTTATTTTAAAAAGAGCCCAAAATAGATCAAATCATTTTGAACCTCCGAATATGAGATCGACCAACGCCCCTATTTTTACAACACATAATTATATATTTTACTTTTGCTTTAATTCCTTTATGTGTAGTATAAGTTTTTTATTGTTATTATTATTATTATTATTACTATTACATTCTGTTTCTTTTTCTTTTATCTTTATTTTTCTTTTTACTAGACATAATACTTTATATAAATAT
This sequence comes from Cunninghamella blakesleeana, assembly GCA_017871115.1. Taxonomy (NCBI): domain Eukaryota; kingdom Fungi; phylum Mucoromycota; class Mucoromycetes; order Mucorales; family Cunninghamellaceae; genus Cunninghamella; species Cunninghamella blakesleeana. The sequence goes on from JAFCIZ010000005.1 coordinate 5,456,937, forward strand.
TTTAACTAAATATAGCATAAAAAAATAATTAATCGGTCACTAATAAAGTGATACAAAAAATTTAGTGGATGTGGATCTCATTTGTAGCCAGTCATTTTCTTTTAAATTTATTTCCCTCTCCTTTTATATATAAATTAAGCTAAAAAGAATCATATTTATTGATTTATTATTTATTGCTATTATTATTATTATTATTTAGTTAAAAAAATTACCATTTGATGCTTATTTTTTATTTTTTTAATTGTTTTTATATTTTCATATTATTTTAAACTTTAGTAATACCAAAGATTTCAAGTACTACTATCATATCGATATCCACAGTATTTTTTTCATTATTAATAAATCTTTCATCAAGTACAATTTGTCCAACATAACCAGTAGATGGTTCAGAGGAATCTTTGGATTCAGTGACTTCAGATACAGGAATTAAAACTCTATCTTCAGGATCAATGTAATCATAACTAACAACTGCTTCATGTCGATTTAAACAATAAATAGAATATCGAATTTTTGAGTCTTGTTTTTGTGTAATAGCATTTTTTAAATGATCATTAGTACTCATTGATTCCTTATCATTATCATCATCTTTGTCTTGATCACTATCAATTATTGTTTCTCCTTCATTATTTTCTTTCCGGTTTTCGTTTTTTTTCTGTATCGTATTATGATTATCATTTTGTTGAGATAAAAATGAAGTGGCGAATTCAATGGTTGTGTTATTATTAAGATCATTACCAACATAGCTATCCCTTTGTAATTCAAAACGGCAAGCAATCACATTTGCATCTTTGTCTTCTTCATTCTTTTCTACATTATCTTCATTATTAGTAGTAGAATGGCTATCATCTTGAAAAAACATTAGTGATTTGGGTAAGATCTGAACTTCTACACGTACACGGTACCAATGACCAAGTATATATTCTGATTCTGAATAAATGGTTTTATTATAGATTTTTTGATATGAAGTAGTATTGCTAGTTGTTGACAAAGTTTCATTTGTAGTTGTAGAATTACGTTTATTGCCTGTTGTATTTTCAGATATCTTTTCAACATCGTCATCATCGGCAACATCACTTTCTTCTTCTTCATCATCTAGTTTAGTATTGCACTTCATATTATCATCACTATTACTATTTTGTTGTTGTTGTTCATGTTTATATTCATATTCTTCATGTTTTTTATTGTCATTTGTAATATTCATGCACTTCCAGCCATTATCATGCATAGGTGAAGTTAATTGAACTGAAGTACTAAATCGATACCTTGGTACCCCTAATAAGATTCTTCTTCTACGTTCATGGCTATCAGAACCGTCCACATCAAAATATTCATCCAAAGCAGCCTGTCTTTCCATTCCAATTTGTTTATTTTCTTGAGTATCCTTATTATTATTATTTAGAGCGGTGTCTAATTTTCCATAGCGGGGAATTATTGTTGTTTTTTTATGTGTAGAAGTAGAGGTATTAGTAGTGGTAATTATGGGAGATTGACTATTAGAATTAATAGAAGTTGGATCTGTAAGTGGTGGAGAAGAAGTGATCATCCTTGATTGACTTTGTTGAAAACTAAAAGGAAACAAAACCCTTTCTAAAGCTTCCCGTTGCCACAAAGCTCTAAAAACAATACTTTCATCTACAATGCCATCTTGTCGTACAATAGATAGCTGATCAAACGTCATGTTACTATAAATCACAGTTGTCCTTAATAAATAAGATATAATCGTTGCTTTATCAATCACTCCACCAGATGATGCATCAGCTACTAGCTTTTCAAATGGAATACGTGCTGAAAAACTAAGTCTAGCAATTTTACGTGGTTGTTGTTGCTTTTGCTGGTTGAATGTACTTGATGAGGAAGAGATTGAAATCGCATCATTATCGTCATTATCTTTATTATTATCACTGCCATTTAATTCATCTACAAGTTCTTCAGAAGGTATTCTTTTTCTTTTTTTACTTGATTGTCGTACAACTGAAGGTGATAATAATCCAAGTTGTTGATATTGTTGTTGTTTTGATGTATATTGATCGTTATTTTTATTATTACTTTGAAGTGTTGATAATGATTTTAAAGGTTTGCGAAGAAATCCAGATAATCTTTTACTATCTTGATCAACAGGACCAGCCGTTGTCCAAGTAATTTTACCAACCGATTGCATAAAAGCAACCAGAACTTCGCGTAATAAACAATATCGTTCATATTCACAACCCACAAAAAGTAAATCAGCATTCAAAATATCAGACATATAATCAACAGGTAAACGAGAAATCATACGTGGATGATCAGGACCATGGCGTAAAAGTAATAGTAAAGCAGCATCGCGTAGTCGATGATAAGATGAATGATGGCGTGGTAATTGACAAATGATTTCTAAATCACGATTGATCGTACTAATTGATAATAAGTGAGTAGTATATCTTTGTAAACAGGTTTGAACTAGAGATTCCAGCTCAAATAAAACCGCTATGGAAAGAACGCGTAGGGTATCTTCATCTTTTAATTGTTTGACAAAAGCTATTCGATCTTCCACGTAAAGCCATTTCAATACAAACCTTATATGTGATGATAATATATGTTGTGGTTGATCATTATTATCCATTCGATTCACAACGCTATTATTATTACTTTTAGTTGTTGTGGTTGAAGAAGATATAATGATTGGTTTCTGCCATCGTCGTCGAATAATATGATCAAAAGGTGCCTTAATAAATCCACGCCTAGTCATAGCTTCAACAAGATCAATAGTAAGATACAATTTTTTTGATTGATCGATGGTTGGATTTATTTTTGATGTGGATGTAGATGTATTTGCTGCTGTTTTAGAATTATTTATTTTTGTAAGTCGTTCAGTATTGTTCAATAAAATATTAAAAAAAGGTGACTGAGCAACAATTGCTTTATGTACATCAAATCGCATAGTAAATGGAAAATCAGAGTGATAAAAAGCAAGCGATAAATCAGAAAATAATGATTTTTCAAACATTTCTTCTAGTACATACTGACTTAACTTCATTTTTGTATGTATATTTTTTTTAAAGAATTACAAAGAAAAAAAAAAAATAGTAAAAAAAAGTAAAAAAAAGTAAATTTTAGAATTTCATTTTTTTAATCCCGATAATTTTTTTTTAAAAAATAAAAGTGCGCCATACTTTCTTCCTCCCTTCTTTATTACCCACACTTTTTTTTAGAAAATAATATGATAGAATATATCCCAATAACTGAAGATAAAGGCGTCACTAAAAAAATATTAGAAATAGGTACCGGTCCTACTCCGATTGAACATGAACGCGTTTGTTGTAAGTATTAATCAATTCAGTAAGTGAATAGTATTAATATAGATATAAAAAAATTCTGTATTTTTATAATTATCTCGAATATTAATATATATAGCAATAAATAGTGCACTACGAAGCTTATATAGATTCGAATGACACAAAGTTTGATAGTTCTTATGATCGGAATACTTTTTTTGAATTTATTCTTGGTGAAGGTACAGATACTCATAACTATATTTATTATTTTCTATTATTATTTTATTTCAATATGTTATTAACTTATAAAACATGTTTTTATATCACCGAAAAATAGGAAAAGTGATCGAAGGATGGGAGTACGCTATTAAAACTATGAAAGTAGGTGAAACGGCTGAAATAATTTGTACTAGTGACTATGGTAATAACTAAAATAATTATGATAATAAACACAAGCGATCCTATCACTGTAAGATTTTTTTTTTAATTTTTGTTTTATTTTTTTTAGCATATGGTAAAAAAGGCTATTCATCTATCATTCCACCATATACAACACTGAAATTTAAAATAACATTATTATCTACAGAAGAGGTAAGTATAAAAAAAATTTATTATTAAATATTTATTATACTAATACAAAAATGATCAATACTAAAAATATTTTTTATCATCCACACGCTTTATTATAGTCTACAGATTCTATATCATATCGTATTAAAAAGGCAGCTGATTTAAAATCAAAGGGGAATGAAATATTTAAAGAAGGGAATTATGAGGACGCATTGAAGCTTTATGTACAGGTAAATACATAAATATATACATTCATACATACATACAATATATACTTATAATAACGGTTACAAAGATTGATAACTTTAAAAAAATAAAAACCTATTGTATTTTTAATACATTTTTTGCTCTTTTATTTTTTAATATAAAAAATTATAGGGATCAGAAAAAGTGAAAAATTTAAGTAGCAGTGATAATAAAGAGATGGACCAATTAAACCAAATATTAGTTACCCTTCTTTTGAACATGGGAATGTGTTGTCTAAAATTAAAAAATCCAAATAAAACCATTGAATATTGTGAAAAGGTATATATATTAATTAATTTAAAAGAACAAAAGAAAGAAAAAGAAAAAGGTTAGGAATTTAACAGTATTTTTTTCAAGGTAATCGATTTAGATAATGGTAATGTCAAAGCCTATTACCGTTTAGGCCAAGCTTATTCTGAAATAAATGACCACGAAGAAGCCATTCGTTATGTTAAATTAGGATTAAAGGTAGTAAAACAAAATAAAGAATAATAAAATATTAAATAATAGAATTTCGCTAATATATAATACTAATTGTAACGCTACTACTATATACTAACGGCAACAATATTTTATATTTGTTTTTAATTTATTGTGAATAGAATCATCCAAATGATAGTTCACTCATAACTCTTTATAAACAATTGGAACAAAAACAAGCTATATGGAAAAAGAAAAATCAAGAAAAGTTTAAAAATATGTTTACTTAAGTTATTTCATACAAAAATTGGGTTCATTCCGCTTTATAATTTAATCATATACCAATCATATTTTAACTGTACATAAATGCTTATATATATTTATTTTGATAATTTATAATTGTTTTGCTAAACTTTTAAATCTAAAATAATATAAAGGAAAAAGATGAAAAAATGAAAATAAAAATATAGTATATAAACGTTTTTATATATCTGAATGATTGGTTTTTTTAATGTAAATTTTGAAAATATAATATATATATGTTTGTTTTTTCTTTAGAATTATATTCCTTGACTGATTTGAGTAACAGTAGGAGCAGAACCACCATGGAAAAGATAAAGCATCTCCTCCATACCTAAACGACCTAGTTTTTGAGTTTTACCTTCGCCTAAAGCACTATCAGCAAGTTCTTGTTTTTTACGTTGTAATTCTAAAATACGATCTTCTACAGTATCTTTAATAAAAATACGATGAACTTCAACATCTTTTGTTTGACCAATACGATGAACACGGTCGATGGCTTGGTTTTCAAGGGCAGGATTCCACCATACATCCATCATGATAACACGGTTAGCCATAGTTAAATTCAAACCTAAAGAACCACACTTTGTTGATACTAAAAGTACTTTCATATCAGGATCATTATAAAAGGCGTCAATCATTTTTGTACGGTTTCCAATTGGCATGGATCCATCATATCTTCCAAATTTAATACCATTCATTTTTAAAGGTTTTTCCATAATATCCAACATAGAAGTGAATTGAGAGAAAACAATCGTTTTATCTTGTCCATGGGTATCTTTTTCTGTTTTCTTTAAAATTTCCAGCATAGTATCAATTTTCTTACTACTAATAAAATCCTGAACAGCAGCAAGGCCTTCTAAAAGACTTTCAGGTTTTACTTCTATTTCCTCTTCAGATTTATGTAATTCAGGTGCATGAATTTTAAAAAAGATTTCGACAGATAAAAGTGCTTTAGGGTCTAATTCACCACGGCATTGGGGACATGTTTTTGGACCACTATAGTTACCACCAGAGTTCATATAATCTATTTTAAAGAGAGAGAGAAAAAGAAAGTGAATATAAGAATCTTTCAATATGATTTTATATTTTTATTCTTTTGACCAATTTTCTTTGACGGGTTTTTTCTTTCTTTTTTCATCAATCACTTACTAGAAATACATTCTTTGCACATAATATGGCCACATTGAGCAATGATTTGAGGATTATCAGCAGCATCCATACAGATTGGGCACTATTAATAATATATTTATACACATGTATATTTACCTTGATAAATAAATAGTTCTTTATATATATATATATATATATTGCTATCTTTATTTTTAATATTTTTATTATAACCTTCACTTACTTCAGAAGTTTCTAACTCATATTTGCTAGATAAAAGTCGATCGACTACTTTAGAATCCAAACTCATAGCACATTTTTCTTGGTTTTCAGTATCATCAATTTTTTCAGGTTTTTCAATGGAAGTCAAGCTTGGATGAAGACAAGCTTGGCGTAAACGTAATAATAATACCAAAATCTATTTATAATACACAAACATACAAAAGGAGATCATCAGGAATATTTTTGGAATAATTAATTTTTTATATAGTTTCTAATATACATTTATGCATATAATACTTACACTAGAATAATGTTTCATAACGGTTCCATTTCGAACATATTCATCAAATTTTTTCATCACACCGGTATTAACGTAATTGTAAAATTCTCTTTCTTCCGGTGGAAATTCTACATGTGTAAAGTGGATGTTTCTTTCAGGTAAATTAAGAATAGGTTTTCCATCAATCTGTGCCTTTTTAGTACGTCGAAGGGAGATAGCTTTGAGAATAAGTTGAATTTTAGTACAAACCTATTATTTTTTTTATGCAAATACAAAATATAGTAATAATAACGATTATTCAGTAAGTATTTTTTTTATTTTTTTTTTATTTTTTTTGTTTGCTTACATTAGGATCGCCAGCTTTAACCTTTTTCGAAATTTCGTCCCTGAAGATATTCCAATCGTTATACGGTTTTATTTGTAAAAACTTAATTAATGAATACAATTCATCAATGTTATTTTGAATAGGTGTAGCAGTCAAACACCAACGATAATCAGCTTCAATTTGGCAGCTATAAAATATAGACAATATAAATAATAATAATAATAATAATAATAATAATGTATAAATTAATACTATACTTCTATTTTTATATATAAATATCCTTGTTTTAATACATGTAATCATTACCATCCCATTGCTGCACGAGTATTTCTATTCTTAATAGTATGAGCCTCGTCTAAAATGACACGATGTACTTTAACTTTTTTAAGAGGACCAGCGAGTATTTCATTATCATTAAATTCCATAGAAATAATATTATACGAAGTGATGATAACTATGTAAATAAATAAAGATGATATAAAATAATAATGATTAATAAATAAATGAAAAATTTATCTGTTATTAATTTATTTTCTCATTCTATTCTTAATTTTTATAATAATCTTTTTAAAAAAAACATTACCATCAAATTTTGCTAATTCATATATATTGTGTATACGATTTGCCCCATGGTGAATATAAACCGAAATATTCTCTGTTTTTGTTTTAATTTCTTGAGCCCATTGCTCCATAAGAGAGACTGGACAAATCACTAATGTTGCCTTTATTTTAAATGTTTTTTCTGGCTGTTTAGCTCTTCTTCTAATTGCCACACTCATCACATCAGGCACTTCATCCATTTCTTGGCATTTTCGACTAACAATTATTGATAAAGCTTGTATTGTCTATATATGTACAAGTCAGTAATTATTTAATCATTAGCAACAAAAGATAATTACAATTCTGTTATTGCTATTATTTTTATTATTATTCTATATTTAAAAACATATAAATAAAAATAATAAGTACATACCTTTCCTAACCCCATGTCATCTGATAACATACCGCCTTTATTAATAGATTCTTCTTGTTTTGTCATCCACTGAAAGCCAATTTTTTGGTGCTCTAGTAAGTTTACTACTAGCCCATCAGGAGTACCCACTCTACTTTCTGGAGGAGGTACATCATCATTAATCGATTCTAATAATTTTCGAAGTTGTTCACGTGCCTGACCTTCTGTTAAAATAGCATTATTTGCTCCACGATAAATGGAAGAAGATATTGAATTAGAAATAGGATTTCTATTATATTGGAATGGTTTGCTGTTGTTGTAATTATTATTAAAAAAATCTAGATCATCCAAGTCGATGTAGTTCTTTGTATTACGCGAAAGACCATATCGTTTATTTGAATCATTTTGATTCAGTAATAATGTCAACTGATGCTGGAGTCTACTTAAATTCTGGCTAGATATTATATTGTCGTTTGGATCTTCATAATTTTCTTCATCAATATAGTTTGAGTGATCCGAGTCGATATTATAGTAATCGTTTTGCTCCTGTGTTAAGTCTACAAATTGTGGTTCTTCATCACTGTCTATAACGAATACATTAAGATTACCATTGTTATTATTATTATTTGAAGTGGAAGGTGCTGCTGCTGCTGCTGCTGTTGATGATGATGATGATGATGAAGATTCACCTTTATATTGTTGGTTCATGAAATTGTTGTTTGAGATATCAATTTTAGGTCGTTTAAAATGATCTGTTGTGTTTTCAAGTGAATTCATAGATCGTTTGCCTTTTAGAAATGAATTAATTGTAGGTTGTTGCTGACTATCTAATGTCGAAAGATCTTGAGAAAAGTGAATATTATTATTATATGTGGTATCATTATTATTGTTGGCATAATTAGTGGAAGTGGAAGTAGTAATAGTAGTAGTAGTAGAATTGTTATTAAAAATAGAAGGGGATGAAGAGGAAGAAGGAAAAGAAGAGGATGAAGCAAATGTAGATGTATTATTATTGTTGCTATTGCTATTATTTTCAATTTGTAATCGTGCTTCTCTATTAAGTTCTTCTTGAACCTGTTTGGCATATTCAAGTTGCTGTGCCTCCATTTCTAATCGTTTCTCGATTTCTTTTTGGGCTCGAATTTCGTTAATATCTATTCCCATTGCAATTAGAGCTTCTTCTGATATACTGTCAGTTACGAGATCATCTAAAGGATTAGGTATATAGCTATCGTTTTTATTTTCCATATTATTATTATTGGTGTTATCATTGTTGGATAAAATCAAATTTAAAGATTGATCGTCACTCTCGATATGAGTATCATAAGAATCAATTATATCCATATCATTTCTAAATTGACTACTGGTATTATCTGTATAAGAATCTTGAGTTGTATTAGTAAGATCGATAGATTCAGCAGTTGATTGACTATCTATATCATTATTATAATCCATATTATTGCTTTTGCTATTATTACTTTTATATTCAAAAAAAGAAGAAAAAAAAAAAAAAAGCAGGAGAGAGAGAAAGTGAGCAAAAAAAAAGGACTAAAATTATAAAGTTTCAAAAAAATATTTAAACACCTCATTTTTTTTCACGATTTAGAAATTAAATTACATTAAGCAGTGCTTTATTGTTATGATGATATATGTAATAAAAATATTATAACAATATAATATAATAAATTAATATCTAAAAAGATTGATTATTAATTTGTTTTACAAACATTTCCAAAGAAGCTTCAGGTTGATAATATGGTACCTATAAAATAATATTAGTTGTAAATGAAAGTAGATTAGATTGGAAATAAAAACTCTTTTTTAGCATATATATATAAAACTAACCTCATGTCCAGCTTCATATACTCTTACAAAAGTTAAACCACCACCAGATTGGAATTCCCCGACTTTTTTACCATTTACTGTCCATGGTTGCATTGAATGTTGGCGATATTCGTCCTTTCCATCAAACTCTAACTTTTCCGCCCAAGCATAATTACCATACTATAAATAAAATAATATAGATGCGATTTAGTGCTACTATTATTATCATTGTTTGTTTGTTTGTTTATTTGCTATTATCATTGTTTTTAGTTTCTAATTATTATTTATTTATTACCCATGAACAAATATAATCAGCATCACCAGAATATAATAAGACTCGTATGTTCTCATTTAACAAATTAGCTACATGAGGTGCTGTAGTTCTTACACTAAATAAATCAAATAACACATATATTCTGCTTAATAAAATAGTTCTTGTTATTTTTTTCTGTTTTCTTTTTTCCTTTCAAAAGTGTATAAAATAAAATGAAAAAGTGTTAAATTACCCATCACCTGTTCGAGAAAATCTTTTAAACTATTCAATTAAAATAAAAATTAAAAAATAGTATATTATTAAAGCTGATCTATGCTATTATTATAACAATTGTTAAGAATGAAAAAAAAAAACTTTTATTTACCACATTATCGGAACATGCTTCAAAATCACCTTTATGGCCAATTTTTAATTTTACTGCTTCGCTATTCAAAAACCTAACATAGTTTTCGGGCATATCATCGCGTGTGCGTACATCATAGTAACTTCGTTCTGATTCCCCATATAAGGAAGTTATATGTATATTGCAGAAATTATCGGCTATAAAACAATCTTGATCATTATGAGTATCATAACATTTCTGAACTATGTATATATAATAATAATAATAATAATAATAATAACAATAATAGAATCAATATTAATTGCCATTGTATATATAACATTATATTTCTTTTTCTCTTTTTTTTTTTTCTCTACCTTTTTCTGCACACGAGGGATAGTTGTCTTTCATTCTTTGACATGTGCTTTCGGATACTACACGACCATCTAATATATAGTAAAATATATATGAATATTAATGATAAGTATATATAAATATTCAAATTTATGCTATTATGTATAGTTTACATGAAGAGTTACAAGCCATGGTGGAATAGTGCTCCCTGTTTGTTTCATATATTTAAATATTTTATGTAAATATATACATTTTTACATAAATAAAATTAGTTTTGATAGATAAATAAGTAAATGAATAGATAAGTATAGGTATCGATTGTGATATAATAATAAAGCTTACAGTTGTATTAAAGGATCTGTCCAACCATTTCCGATACCAATAGACTCCAAGTTAATAAAAGTATTATTAGTTTTTCCTTGTTGAACACGTTTATTTTGGTTGACAATGTAGTCTGCATAAACAGGAATATAATGACCCCCATATGACTCCCCATACATATGAAAAGGTTGTTGGCTATACTTTGGAAATTCTTTATAAAAGGCTTGGATAAAATTATAAGTTGGTTCTGCTCCTTGGAAAGTACTGTTTATTTGATCTTCACCTTTAGAAAACCCAACACCACCCGGCTATTTTTATATAAAATAAAATAAATAATGAATATGATATTAGTTATATACAAAATAAAAATTAGAAAGTGTTATTAAAATAAAGTAAAATGACTTACTTGATCGAGAAATAATAGGTTTGAATATTTATTCCAACTATATGGATTTATTTCAGTTGATTGTCCATCTTCTCTAACTTTACAAGGCCCAAGTTCTTGAAAAAGGCCACTATTTTTATCCAGTTCAATAAAATAAAAATTGTGGACAGGAAGAGGTTAAAAAAATATTTTGTGTTACCATAATGAGGTAATAATTACGTTGAGTTTAAAAAAATAATAAAGAAATTATCCTTTTTCTGTTAAAAAAAATTCTATATTAATATATTTACTTACATCATTGAAGAGCAGCCAGGACCACCATTTAACCATAAAGTTAATGGTGCATTTTCTGGATCATTTTGACTTTCAAAGAACCAATAAAAATACTCTATATTATTAGGTAATGTTAAATAACCTGATTTCTACATATATAAAATAAAAAAATACATTTGTACAGCGTACATTTTTTTTAAATATCATATACATTCTTATACGTAATAAAATTATATATTATTTTTAGATGTATTCTTTTTTTACTTGAAAAACATTTCCTTCACATATTTCTAGTTGGCTATTTGAATGTTCTAAAGGTGCCAACCAAGCCAATTGTGCACCACTTAATAATATTAAGAGAGCACTCTTTAACATGGTAAATATAATAATATAATAATAATAATTGTAATGATAATAATAACAATAATAGTATATAAAAAAACAATAAAATAATGATTATTTATATAATTATATATTTTTTAGTTTGTTTGTCCAAGAAAGGGAAAAAATACACCAGCTAATAGATCTCGGGTGATATATATAGTTCTTTTTTTTTTTTTTGAAATAAACCAGAATCTAGAATAAATAGGTAAATATATATATATATATTGTATTGTTTTTAATAAAAAAAAAATGGGCATAATGATAATAATAATGTTATTATTTATTATTATTATATATATAATACATATTTAAAAAAATATTAAAATACGAAGAGAACGCCACTTTTTTTTTTTTTGACATGTTTGAAAAAAGAATAAGCCAATCAAAAAATTTTATGCATTACATCGGAGATACCCATTTTGCGGATGATAATTCTGTTTTGTAAAAAAAAAGAGTTGAATTTTTTTTTTCCATTTTCCATTCCTTTTTCTTTTTTTCTCTTTTCTACTTTTTTCTATTTCATATATATTTATGCCTAATACAACAACAGAAAGTCCACATTCCACAGAAGAAGGAATAGCATCTCCAAAATATGGTAGATCAAGGCCAACTTCAGTAATTATTGAAGAAGGAAGAGAGCAAAAATCACCAACAGCAGCTGGCGGCACTCGACCTCGACCTCGGCCCAAATTATCAAGTCGAGCCACTTCATTTGCTCATTCTGCTAAAAGAGCATCCATGGGCGCAAGATCTTATTCCACCATGTCCTTATATACTAATTTTGCCGGTGAACATTTAGATGATGAAGGAACCTCTCAAGGATATAGAACCAAACGAGCCATTAGTGAAGAAAAATCAAATGTTCCAAATGATGATTCTGCTATTGAAACGGAACAAGTTCGAGCTACACCTACTGCTTCTGTTGGTAAAGCTATGTTTATGTTCTTGAAAGCTTTTATAGGTTCTGGAGTTTTGTTTTTACCAAAAGCGTAAGTCTGAATCAAAATATTAAACTTATTTGTTTGTTTAAATAATAAGAAATAAAAATAGGATAATCCATATACTAATATACATATATATATATATCTATCTATAATATAGTTATGCAAATGGTGGTGTGGCTTTATCCAATATTTTAATGGTGATTATCGCTATGATTTGTTTAGTTGCATTTTTGCATTTAATTAAAACTCAGTTGATAGTAGGTGGTTCTTATGGTGATATAGGAGGAACTTTGGTAAGTAAAAAATCGAATTTTTTTTCATGCACGAATCTCCCCCACTTTATTTTATTTTATTTTATTAATAATATATTATATTTATACAATAGTTTGGGCCAACATTGCGATATATTGTTTTATTTTTCATTGTTATATCACAAATAGGTTTTGTTTGCTCTTATTTCATTTTTGTCTCAGGAAACTTTTATAGCGTTGCCAACGTCTTATCTGCATGCCGTAATCACATTGAACAAAAGAACTATATTTGGTTTCCATTAATCCTCTTAATTCCTATGTCTTTAATCCGTCATATGGCACGCTTATCATTTGCTGCTATTGCTGCTGATATTTTGATCTTGTTTGGATTAATTGTAATTATTTATTTTTCTTCTGATCAACTTTATAATCATGGCCCTGGTCCAGGTATAGTTGCCGTCAATTCGATGGACTTTGGTCTTACAATTGGTACAGCCACTTTCTCTTTTGAAGGCATAGGTTTATGTAAATAAAATATAAATAAAATAATGTTAATATCAAGAAAAAAGAGAATGAAAAGAAATATAAATGTATGTGTTGTATATTTATTTTTTTTTATTATTTTAAATACTAGTAATTCCTATTGTCGAATCTATGGCGGACCCTCATAAGTTCCCTATTGTCACTATTTTTGGTATGATCATTGTATGTTGTATCTATGTATTAATTGGTACTCTCTCTTATATGGCATATGGTGATCAAATTCAAGCTGCTGTTATTTATAATTTTCCTCCTGATAACCGATTAAACATATCCGTTGAATTACTATACTCTCTTGCCGTTATGTTAACGTAAGTGATATGTTCATGCTATTATTTTTCTTTTTTCTTTTTAAAAATAATACGATGCAACGAATTATCTTCTCATTATTAACAATAATATTTAGTATGCCTTTTATGTTATTCCCTGCATTAAAAATCATCGAAAATGGTATATTCCGTAAGTTTAAATCAGGTCGTGACAGTGTAACAGTAAAGTTTTCAAAAAATATTTATCGTGTCATTATATCTGTTATTTGTGCCGTTATTGCTTATGGTATTGGTGGAGAAAACTTGGATAAATTTGTAGCTTTTGGTAAGTACATAAAAAAAAAAAAAAGAATTTTTTATTTACTGCTTTTTTGTTCTCTTTTTTTTTATATATAGTTGGGTCTGTTGCCTGTGTAAGAATTTTTTCTTTTTATTAATATAATAATAATAATGATTACATTGCCCACTTAGTAACTATATATAATTATATAATCATTATATTTATAGGTTCCATTATGTTTTATTTTTCCAGGTCTATTCCATATTAAAGTAGCTAAGCGTTTATGGGAAAAAATAATTGATATGGCATTAATTATTTGGGGAGTGGGTATTATGATTTATACCTGTAAGTTACTAAGACAAACAATCAATTTTATATTTTTATCATCAAACTAATATTTCATATACTACAATCTTTTTTATTTTTACTTTTTATAGTATATGTCACTATAAACTCATGGGTACATCCTGGACACGCTGAAGCATTAACACCTTACTGCCCATTATAATATATATATATATTAAAAAGTATTGGTATATTACTTTTTTTATTTAATTGTATATATGTTGGTATTTTTTTATTTGGTATATATATATATATATATATATACAGAACTTATTTATTACTAAATTATTATTATTACTACTATTACTTTCATAACTTAAAAACTATATAATGTCTTATTGTATTTCTCTTAATAAAAAACAAAAAATATAAATATACTTTCATAAAATAAAATAAAATTATTGGTACGGGGATTTAATTATAAACGGTATATTTTTTTATTTAAGGACAAAAAATTATAGAGCTATATTTAAAGTCGGCTATCATTAATTTTCTTTAAACGATCTCTGGCAATAAGCATCATATCTACCATACCAGTTTTCATTTCTTGTTCTCTATTATTGGAAGCAATTCTTTCACGAATTAAAGGAATGATTTGAGATCGAGGACGACCAGCGACGAAGACCACAAATTTAAATCCATACTTTTCTTCATATTCCTATTATACGTATATATTGTTTTAAAAAACATCATTAATTTAAACATATCCGTATATATACTTCTTTTACTTTCCTTTTTCCTTTTTTTAAAAAAAATATTATACATATCCATACCTTATTTAATTGAGCAAGAGTAGCATTGATTTCGCGATCTTGTTCTGATTCACCACCTTGACGATTTTGATAACCTTGTTCTTTAAGAGACATGGCAGATAAATTAGTTTTGTTTTCTCCAATACGAGGGTGAGCATTGATAACGTCTAACTTATCTTGATCGCTTAATTCATTACCAAGGCAGATGGATTCAGCAAGTTCAATAAGTTCAAGATAAGATTTATAAGGTCTTCCGGCTAATAAACGACTTGCAAGTGGAGGGGCAGTTTCAAATAAAGTATTGACAGCTTCAATGAATACTTCAGGTGATTCACGATTAAGTTGTTCAATGGGAGGAATGGTACTAGACATTTTAATTATGTATAAAAATTATTAAATGAAGAAATAAATAAATTGATAGAATATATCAAGTCAATAACTATATAAATAAAGAAAAGAAATAAAGAAAAGAAAAGAAAAGAAAAGAAAAGAAAAGAAAAGAGAGAGGGATAAAATGAAAAAAAATAAAAATTTATGGATATGTTTTTAAATCTCCGCAATATATAAGTATTTGCTGCGATCAATAAAAAGTAATGGGTTTTAAAGAAAAAAATCTCTTTATTCCTTCACAAGAATATACTTATCTTAAAAAATGGAATATATACAAAATAAAATCCAAAAGACGAATAATAATAAAAAAAGGTAAATGATTATGAATTAATAAAAGTATTAAGTAGCAATACAAAATATAAAATAATAATCGTTGTCAAAGTCAAAAAATATAAAAAAAAGGTGATACAAATTATACAAATAGTAATAACTTGGTATTTGCTTATGAATTAGTAAAAAAAAAAAAAAAAAGAAAATGACGGATAGATAATATAATGCTGACTGTATTTGTAAAAGAAAAAATGTTGATCACATCAAAAGAAAAAAAAATTTCAACTCCTAAAAAAAATGATAGATTTTTTTTAATTATCCGCTTTTTTTTTTTATTTATCACCTTGATAGAACATGTTTAAAGATGGAAGTTTATTTAACGATGGTAAATACTTATTTTGGTGGATAAATAATCTATAATATATTTGGCTACACTAAAACAATAAACCAACTTTAAGCTCAGATATTAATCCAACAAACTTTTTTTTGTAGATAAAAAAAAATATATATATCCTGATCTTTTTTATATATATATATAAATAAAACAAGAAGGATAAAAAGTTTATTTGTAAGGTAGTATAAAAAATTAAATAATATAAATAGTATAAATAAATAAATGTGAAGTAAATTTTTTTTTTAAAAAAAAAATAATGAATAATGAAGAGTACGAAGAAAAAAGATAGATTTTTTAAATGAGGAGAGTAGTAATAAGTGTAGAAAAGATGTTTAAGGTAAGAAATAATGTGATTATTAGTGATATTTTGTTCATTCAAGGTAAAACTAGAAAAGGTATCCACACATACACCACGCACACACAAAATAAAAAAAAAGAGAGAGTGAGAGAATGATAAATAAATTAAAAACAATATATTATTAACCTTGTAAAGTAAATCATCACATATATATTTTTTTTTTTTCGTTTTTTTAGATTTGATTAAGATCTTCCAAGATTTTTTTACTAACTACCATACTTTTCATTTTAGTTGCACGTTTCTGTAAAAGTTTTTCAGTACGGTATTGTTCATAATAACGTTCCAAAGTTTCCGAAATAAGAATACGTCGGTGAGTGACTAAGAGCATGGTTTTTAATTTATTAAAATCGCTGTATTGATCACTTAAACAATCGATTGTTCCCCATCCATAATCTCTTCCTAATTGAATGATTTTTCCTTCTTCTTGACTTTTCATTGTAATAGGTATACCGGTTTCTGGATCTTCTTCACAAGCAATAAATGTAAATGGAATAGCACGTAAATAATCAATAAATGCTTGTACTTCATCATCTTCTTCTTCATAATTGAATTGTTGTAAAAATTCATCCAAGGTAGGTGTTGATTTTTTTTCTTTATTATCTTTATCTTTATTTGTAGTTGATTTATTTTTATCTTCATCGTCGGCATTTGACTTTTGATCTTTTTCTTCTTCTTTATCATTAACATCCACTTCTTCTTCTTCGTCTTCTTCTTCATCTTCAGGCATGCCATAGATAGGGATTTTATGAGTATTATATATGGTTTGAATAATAGTAGGTTTCAATCGGTTTCTTTGAGCTAAAGTTAAAGTATCTGTTTTACCAATGACAGGAATTACATTGACTCTTTTTGATAATTTGGATAATACTCGAACATCATATTCACCTAAATCACGTTTACTTGGATCGACAAAATAAAGACATGCATGAACTTGGGTATCAACAGCTTTTGGATTTCTTTTGACTTTACTTTCCTATTATTAAAGAGTAATAGATAGATTTGGTCTGGTTAAAAAATGAATTGTTTTAATGCATCTACCTCCTTTTTTTTTTCTTTTTTATTCTTTTTTTTTCTTATCCTAATCCTTTTTTTTTTTTTTTGCCACATCTTTTTTTTTTTTATTATTATTATTATTATTATTTATTTTTTACCTCAGCCAAAGTTAAATCAAATTGATGCTCAATATAACCTAATATATCATGTAATTGTTTATCAACAATATAATCAGTTTGAAAGCCAGGTGTATCAATTAAAGTAAGAACCATTTTTTCACCATCAACTTCAGCTTCAACAGAAACAGTATAAGGTACCAAAGTACGTTCTAAAGGACCAGTTATCAATGCTTGACCATTACCAGCTGGTTGTACCATTGTTTCTCGTTTATCTTTAGGCATCTTTAGTTTTAATGATTCTAAAAGAGTTCTAACAAATGAAGTTTTCCCTACACCTGAAAACCCAACTACCATAACGTTAAACTGTGATACCACTGGTTTTCTTGACCTTGGTGTCATTTTTTTTTATATGTTCTATGGCTTAAATATAATAAAATGAAAAAGGAATGAATAAATAAATTAATAGGTAGGTATATATAATAAAGGGAAGAGAAGAAGAAGAAAAAAATAAAAATAAAAAGGAAAGAGAGAAAGAATAAAAAAAAATTTAAAAATAAAGAATATATGAAAAAATAAAATAAAAAGTTACACAAAGTATAAAATAGTTATTTTTGCTCCGTGTTTGGAAATCTCGTGTAATAAAAATATATAACCTTTTGATTATAATAAAATTGACTTTATATCAAATCTTAATTATTTTATTATTATTATTATTATATTATTATTATATCGCTCTTTTATTATATATAGGATTAAAAATAATAATATTAATCATTATAATCATTTATATTGTCATTTAAAATACTTATAAAGCCATAATATATAATAATAATAACAATAATAGTAATTATAATAAAAAGTTGATCATTTTTTTTGAATAAGATCTTACCTTATTATTTTTCTTTCTTTTTTTCTTTTTGTGATACACATTTTTTAAACAAGTTTGACACTGTTCATAAGTTGTTCTAATATATTGTACTACCATACCAAAATTTTATTTTATTTTTATTTTTTTTCTAAATTATCACTGTTTAACGCTGTTGCTACCTAAACGAATATATTCAATCAAGGATCGGGTAGGTCTACCTATTAAAACAAATAAACAAATAAAAATATGTGTATATGTGTGTGTGTGTATTTATATTATGTCATTAGTATTATTATTACTATATATTTCTTTTGTTATTTTATTTTATTTTTATAATATAATCTAATATATTTATTATATTAATTATATATTACCACTCATTCCTTTAATATGATAGCCTTGAGTACTTTGACTATCCATCACACCAGCAATATCAATATGGGCCCAATCTACTTTCTTTTCTCCTTCGCTATTATCATTTTCTTGCTCATTATCTTGATGATCAGATTCTAATCCAGCTACAAATTCTTTCAAAAAGGCAGCAGCTGAGCAAGCACCTCCAGATCGCCCTTTACCAAGATTATTCAAATCCGCTACGTTAGATTGTTGCATTTCTTTAAGGTAGCCATCATGAAGGGGCATACGCCAGAATGGATCAGATGTTAATTCACCAGCTACATTTAAATCCCTCCATAATTGATCAGAGTTTGTAAATACACCAGCATATACTTCTCCTAAAGCCACATCCATAGCTCCTGTTAATGTTGCCAAGTCGATAATACTTTTAGGTGAATAAGTCGAACTGAGATAATATAAAGCATCAGCCTAAATAAACAAATAAATAAATATATAAATAAATAAATTATATTTATTAGTTACTTTTTTTAATATTATTATTATTATTTAGGAAAATAAAATATAAACAATCATATTTATTTTTATATTGTGTGTTTATGTTTATATATTATTTGCGTATATATATATATATATTTGTAAACTTACCAAAATCAATCGTCCTTCAGCATCAGTATCAATTACTTCAATAGATTTACCATTCATTGCTTTAATAACATCACCAGGTTTGGTTGCTCTACCAGATGGTAAATTTTCACATAAAGGTGTCACTGCCACTACATTGACTGGCAATCCCATTTTAATAATACCATACATAGCTCCTGCTACTGTCGCTGCTCCTCCCATATCACCTTTCATTAATGCCATATTGTTGGATGGTTTCAAAGAGATACCTCCTCTATATAATATTATTAATTGTATTAATTATATATATATATATATATATTAATTTGTGTCATATTGCATTTTCTTCTCTTATTTTATTCATTATTATTGATACATCACTTACGAATCAAAAGTAACCCCTTTACCAACAAGTCCAAAAGGTTTATCATTGGGATTACCACCATTATAACGAATTTCTAAGAAGCGTAAAGGTTCCGTACTAATAGAATATATATATATGCGATTAATATCATCAAATAAACCACCATGGCAATTCCTTGTTTCCTTTTTGCATTTTTTCTTGATTTTTTTTAAAAAATAAAAAAATAAAATAATGTAACTTTTTTTTTTACCTTCCTTTAGCAACAGCTAAAAATGAATTCATATTATTTTTAATAGCCCATTCTTCATC
Source organism: Cunninghamella blakesleeana (assembly GCA_017871115.1). Taxonomy (NCBI): domain Eukaryota; kingdom Fungi; phylum Mucoromycota; class Mucoromycetes; order Mucorales; family Cunninghamellaceae; genus Cunninghamella; species Cunninghamella blakesleeana. The sequence goes on from JAFCIZ010000005.1 coordinate 5,477,174, forward strand.
ATGAACAATGACTTCAGTATTTTCAAGACCAGCCAAAAGGTAGGCAACTTCTTCCGAGAATAATTTAGGTGTCATTAAATTAGAAGGAGTAGTCATAAGCATACGGGCCAAGTTTTGGGAGGTACCATATATTTGTCCAGATTCCCAATTTAAATTTGTTTGTTGTTCCATATTTTGATCCAAAGTTGTGGAAAAGGGTGTTACTTGTATATCCACTTGTCTTGATTTTTCTGCCTTTAATTTATCAAAAGAAAATTGTGCTAAAACTGCTCCTTCAGATGCACCATGACTACTAAGTGATACATCAACTCCAATTGTTTTGACCTTACGATCTTTAAGAGCTTGAATACCTAAAGCAGTCTATAAATACATATTTATAATAAAATAGAATATTGGTTATTAACCCTATTATTGCTTTTTTTTTTCCTTTATTCTTTATTTTTCTTTATTATTTCTCTTCATTTTCTTTTCATAATATAATAATAAAATTACAGTGTTTCTAGCCAATTCAAAAAGGCGAGCGCGTTGAGTAATAGGATTATCATTTCCCTTTTTAACCTTAGGTTCTGGACCAAGAGAAACTACAGCTACTTGTTGAATTCCACCAACGTTATATAATAAACGTACGTCACCGGCCTTTTTAAAGTTTGATACTTTTAACTGTTCAGTAATAAGGGATTGTGTAGAAGTAGAGATATCTTTAGTAGCAGGAAAAACAACATTTTTTCCATCAGTATAAGCACCAACAACTATAGCATCTAATTGTTGTGAACTATTGAATAAACGAATAGTAGTAGATTTTTTGATGATATGCTGTTGATACCGAGGTAAAACACGTTTAAACAATAAAGCTGACATTATTATTTAAGGTAATAGAAAGAAAAAAAAGAAAATGAAAGAGGAAGAGAAAAAAAAAAATAACAATGGCAGTTTAAAATTGCGTGGCGCCTTTTAAACTTTTTATAAAAAGTCTATTTTTGTAAATTTTTTTTATTGATGATGGATGACCCTAACTTATTTAACATGAAAACTGTTTTATTTATTCTTGTAATATTCTTCGATTTTATTTTATTTTATTTTTTTTAAAAAAAAAAAAAAAAAACACATTTCAAAAATGAACTAAAACCAGAATAATCCGAAAAAAAAAAGTAGTATCAATATAAAAAATAAGAGGTATATGTTTTATTAGGTATGATAAATTTGAGAACGAAATTGAAATGGAGAGAAAAAAAAAGGGAATATTCATGGATATATATAATTAAAAAAAACATCAATAAAAACAAATGTAAAAAAAGATTGCCAATATGCATTAATGTATAAAATTGATACGACTGCTTCTTTATAATCGTCCTTGTAATATATTTTCAATGGTAGCATTAATAAATTCTTTCTTGGCTGTCATATCAAATCCAAAGAAGGCACTTAATTGCTCTCGTACTATTGTTTTTTAAAAAATAAAGCAAATGAAAAAAAAGTTAATATAAAATAACAGACAATAATTAATATATATATACTATTTTTGATTAAATAGTCAATACTTTTTTTTTTTACCTTGTTTCTTTGTTACACTCATAAGATTTGCAGTTGCAAGAATATTTCCTATTTCAGATACTATTTCATCATCCGTTGGAAAACCAGAAGATGGGTTAGTTGTAAATGGACCACCACCAACTTGAGAAAGAGCAAGTGAAAATTGACTCATAGGTCGTAAAGATAAATCAAATTCATTTCCATTTTGTATCATTGAAGCTCTACTATTATTTGTATAATGTTGGTACATACCTTGCTGTTGTTGTTGTTGTAAAGAAGAAGGTGGAAGGGTAGGTACAGCGACTGCAGGAGGATAGCCGCCCATCATACTCATTCTATCATTCATCATTGAAGCTGCAAATTGATTAAAATCAGGACCAAAACTATTTAATGACATTGTTCTTGAATCACGATTTAATGGTGGATTCATTGTTGGTACTCCTCCTCCATATTCAGATCCAGGCGGAGGGAGAATTGCTGATCCAGCATAACCAAATCCACTACCATTAGTTGGTGGAACCATAACCATAGATGATTTAGACCGATGATTTCGTTTTTTTTTATTACTATTATCATTGTTGATATTATTTGTATCTTTATAATAATCATAATCCATTCCATATTGACTGTTATTACCACCATACTGACTACGATTATTGTGAATACCAGAAGCTCCACCATAGGTGTGATAACTACGATAGCTATGTTTTGTAATACCAGTTTCTTTAGATCCTGTTGATCCAACTTCCCATAATTCTTGTTCATAATCACTCCATTTCTTAAGAGGAATCATTTTTTCATCAAATTTTTCATCATCAGCCACAATAATCTTCTTTTGTTTATTATCCCCTACCACCACACGAGTATTTCCCCATGAGAAATCATCAAAATGCCAAAAGGAATAAATAGGTAAAAAGAAGGAAAAGACTGGAATTGCCAAAATATAGAAAAACATCCATCCAATATGTTGCCATTGTCGTTTTAAAATAAACAAAATGGCTTGTAACCCATAAATACCCGCCAACATACATAATGCTAAAATAGGAAGTGGGCCAGTACCAGAAACAATAACATAAACCAAATAAACAAGATATACTACAGAGACTGGAAGTGTTAATGTACCAATTAAATCAATCAAGACCACAAACCGCATAGAAAAACAACAAAAGCCGCAAAGATCAGGTAAAAGAACAACTTCAAACAGATTATGAATAGTTGAATTAATCCATCGTCTTCTTTGAGATAACAATACTTGCCAACGATCGGGAGCTACTGTTTTACATTGCGCATGAGAAGTAAATTTCATTTTATGTGAAGGAAAATGTTTCATCATGAGAGTTGTTAAATATCGATCTTCACCAAGATGTAATAAGTTCTTTTTATGAAGTGTATCCACATGGTTATCAGAATAATCAGATATTACTTTGGGTGAGACAATTAAAGGTTCGTTTTTAATAGGTGTACGGATACGATACATACAAAAACAACCAGGTAAACAGGTTACAGAACCAAAAAGTGATTCAAACGCCTTAGCTAAATGATGAGAGATATAATATTCGTATACTTGAATCATAGTTGTCCAAGAACGATCTTCATTGACCAATTTTGTTTCACCACAAAGACCAATAATCCGTCCATCATGTAACATACAAGAAATCATATGATTCAGTGCATCAGGAAGTACCTCCGTATCAGAATCAACCATGAGAAGATATTCATAAAAAGATGGATTCACACCAATAACATTTTTAATTTGATGATAGACTTCTAATTCCAAAGGTGTCATTTCACTATCAAAATGGACTTTGTTGAGAAAGTTCATACAAATCATTTGAGAATCTCGTTTACCACGATTACCAGGCTTAGCACGTTCAGAAGCTTTTCCTACTTTTACAATCACAACGTAAGGAACGACATGGCCTTCGCATTCATAAAGACCAGAATAGACTTTACCATAATTTAATTGTTTACTACCTTCGCCAATGGATTTAAACATAAGAGGTTCAGGATCATTCTTAGTATCATAACCTAATACATCTAATACAATTCTTGGTGTTGGTCTATCATTCCCACTGCCCATAATCATGCCATCTGCAATAATAAATAAGAGTTTCCTTTTATCATCATAATTTAATACTGTTAATGAATCAATGGTCTTTTTGATGGATTCTTCATCTTCAGTATAACAAGGGACTTGACAAATAACAAATTTATCATGGTTTTCAGGTGTAGGAGCTCCACCAAATTGCAATGCTGCTAAAAATTTCACTAGAATGACAAAACACATGATACAAGCAAAGGATAAAAGTAAATAATTTGTAAATGTACATCGAATAGTTTCACGTTCATCTACATCACCAATATAGAAAAAGTTGTCCAAACAATTTAAATTGGCAGCTTGGTCCGCTGCAGAAATGGCCCCTTTGTATTTATTCCATTGTGCTGTTGCATCTCCACCACTAAATTTATTAAAGATTTCTTCTACTGCAGGAGAAAGATAATGGTAATCGCCACCGCCAGCACCAGAATCAAAGTTTTTAGCTGTTTCAAGGTAATCCGTAATATCATAAACGCGTTTATTAATGGCCATAGCTTTTCTACCCCAACCTTGGAAATCTTGTTGAAGTTGACTTAATTGTACTACTACAGTTCCCTTTTTATATAATTTCATATTTGGTAAAAAGGTATTCCAATACCATTTAGGATTTTTCATATTAGCCAAAGTGGATTCCACTAACTGATCACCTGATAAATGTTTAAAAGGACCAATTGTAACGGTTTGATTAGGAATAACTTGTACTGCAGGGTTTTTCACTAAGCCTTCGCAAGCTACTGTTAAAGGAGGAGGGATAGAATAGGATACATCTAAACCGGCCAATTCAATCATTGCATCTTTATTAGCATTGTGAGCAGTAGTTCCATGTCCCGATATTGCAAAATTTGTAACATCATAAACAACACCACGTACACTCATAAACATTTCTTCAGGTGTACTACGAGCTTGAACGTTTGCAGGGGAATACATACTTCTTGTACCAGGGCAGACCATTTCGCCGAGCCCTACAATAACAAAGATGACTAGACCAGAAAAGAAAAAAATAACAATGCAAAGAGTTACTTTTTCACGCCATGCCATTTGGACATCTTCACGTTTCATCTTGCCAAACCAACGCAAAAAGGGGGATGGAATCCACCATGTCATTAACCATACAAATCGAACCCACCAAATTCGAACAGATGTGATAGGCATTTCTTCTACTTGTTCGTGTTGTGGTGTTTGATAGTCTTCAACCATTTTACTCATATCCATATTAGGACCAAATCTAATATAAAATAATATAAAATAAAAATAGAAATTAAAAAATAGAAATAGTTATAATATTTAATATATATATATATGTATAGCTTATTTTTTTTTATTTTTAAAATAAAAATAAAAAAATAAAAAAATGATAAATACATAAAAAAAGACTTACCCTTCAGATAATCCTTTTAGACCCCATTCAGATTCATCGCCCCATTGACTTCCATCTCGTTTTAATCCATCATCCGTTTCGGTATAGCTTGCGCCATCATCAAAATAAGAAGAACGAGGTAAATTATGGTGACCATCCAATTGATCATTTGTCACATAACCCATATCCATATAATTTTGGTTTTGCTGTTGTTGTTTATTATCTAAATACATATCACCTTGTAGATTAGGATTCATGTCATATTCTCCACCAGTATTAGCATGTTCCATACTATCTAATCCAACTGTGTTTGGATAATGGTTATATTGCTGTTGTTGCTGGTCTTGTGTTGATGATACTAATTTCATTTTTTCACGTTCTTCTTTTTCAGCAACCCGTAATCCATCTTCTAACTCTTTCCAAGTGTCATAAGATATCCAAATAAATTCATTTCCTAATGTAACCTGTTGGCTTGACCAATTTAAAATAGTAATAGCGGTTTCTATTTTTTCGCGATCCGATTTCATTGCACTACCATCATTATCATCTTCATTTATTTGTGTTGGTACTAAAGAGTTCATCATTGTTTCATAACGAATTAAAAATTCTTCAAAGGTATAATAATTGGCATATTCTTGTTGAGATCTGACAATCATATCAGGTATAAGAAAGGCACGAATTTGAGCTTTCACTTTTTTAGTATCAAAATGATCAGAAGCAAACGTATCATTTGGTCGAAGATGAATGACGTGGTACATGGTTGTATTAGACATTGTGTAAAATAAATCTTGTAATGTCATATAGAGTTGGTCAGTGACAGTAGTTGTTTGCATATTTTGATAGGTTTCTTCAGTATCTTTATTAACTGCTGTAGCTGTAGCTGTAGCTCCGGAAGAGGATGTTTTTTGATGATGCTGTTTTTTAGGTGTCGACGAATCATCTACTACTGTATTGTTATCATCCCCACTATTATTTCCATTTAAATCAATAGGACTACTTCCAAGGGTTGAAATACCATTACCACCAACAATACGACGCTTATTTTTTTTCATAGAAGGAGCTCTTGTAGGCTTACTTGTTAATTGGGCTTTTACAATAGTACGATCGTCTTTTGGATGAGATTCTGTAGCCATGGCAGTACTTTGGAAAAGACTTGATACAAAATTATTAGTAGAATTATCTCTTAATAAGTTGACAAAATCAGGCGATAAATCATCTAAATTTTTTTCTAAAAAGGCATCGACTGTATAATGGACTGTACCAGAGAAATGGTTAATCCCAAAAGCATAAGCATAACCAGATTTTGCAAAAGAAGGATGAGATCCATATTGACGTTGAAGGTTTGCCAAAAAATTAGCTTCTGTTGCGTCAGTAGCACCCGTTTGATATTTAGCACAATCTCGATTCATGATACCCATAATTCCACCTAAGCCAAGTTGAGCCGATTTATGTATGACTTTATGATGAGAATAAGTAATATATTTTTCTTTTCCAATTAAAAATTCAAGGCATCCAACATTATCCATGGTCATTAATGGAGGAATAGATAATCCATCGTTAATCATGATAGCATTTAAACCTTCGGTTTCATTTAATTTCTGTTGAATGATATATTGATGTACTTTTTCATTAGCAAAGTTAACACAAAATTCTTCAAAACCATTTGTTTTAAAACTTTGAAATCCAAATTGATCCAAAATACCAATAAAGTTGGAAGTTTCGGTGGCTGCCACGTCATTATAGCATATCTTGGAATTGATAGTTTCAACCAACCACAAAAACAATACATGATAAAGAGCACGAGCCAAAGCATCTCGTTGTTCAATAGCACCTTGAGGGTTTAAAAACATGGTACATACTTCTTTTCGAATCAATCTTAATTTATAAGTAAGTGCTGTCTCCAATTTAGAAGGTGAGACACCCAGCATGGCAGCTACTAATTCTAATTCATTTAAATTTTTAACGCTGCAGGCCTCTTGAGTAGTAGCCATCACGCCCCCACCATCTCTATTTTCACCAAATTGTAAATTTCCCAAATGTAAAATAGTAGCCAAGAGTTGGAAAAGCTGAGTCACTGTTTTTGCTTTAAATCCACATATTTTAAGGGCACTTTTCAGATCGCTGAAACCTATAGAATCATTGAGACCAATTACTTGGAGTCGTTTGGATTGATTTAAATAATGAAAATGATCAGGATCAAAATGTATATGTAAAGCGGTTTGTTCCTCCACACTTGTTCCAGCCAATAATTGATAAAATACATGAAAGGTTCTTTCATCTTTAGGTATATTAGTAACTCTTGACTTATCAAAGGAGTAAGTTAATACTTTGGTACCTTGAATACGTCCACGTTCACTAAATTGAAGTTCTTGAAACATTCCAAATTTGGAAGCAGAGTTATTTTGTACTGTACTGACATAACCAAATGATTCCATAATAGTTTGTGCACTTTTTATTTGCAGTTGTAATTTTGTTTCTTTTTTACTATGTGTTGATAATAATAATAATTCATTTAATATATGTTTTCTTGTTGTACTTTTTCCAGAACCGGTGATACCACTATTATTAAAATAAAAAATAAAAGGAAAAGAAATAGGAAAAAAAAAAAATATTAATAAAAAAAAAAGCTTAATTTTTTTTTAATAGTTTAAGACGGAGATCCTTTTTTTATTTTTATTTTTATTATAATGCGTGTAATAAAAATACATCAACTACTTTTATATACATATTATAATCATTAAATAAAAAAAAAAAAAAAATAGGAGGGATGTATAGTTAAGGGATACCGTTTTTTTTTTTTATTTTCTTTTTTTCTTTAAAAATACCTAAGTATAATGGATTGATCTTCGCCAGTACGTCTCATATGATAGTATACTTTTGTAGCCAGATCATAAATATGAGGCTGCATGAATGAAGTTTGGCCATTTGAGATATTTCTATAACCATTATCAGCATATGCTTGTAAAGTAGCATCATTTAATATATCTAAGGTTTGATATGGATTGACAGTAATAAGAGTTGAATGACCAAGTTGTGTATAAGGTTGATTTCTTTTATAACGGTTTTGAAGTAGGTTAACAATACTATCCTCTGAAGGTGGTTGAAGTTTTGCTGTTGAGTTTAATAGACAACAAAGATCTGTTTTTGAATCGTCTTGCATCGATATTAAGATTATTAAAAGAAAAAAAAAAAGAGTATTATAGTGGTATATAAAACAGTAACTTTTAGAGATTAAGTAAAGTTAAATCACTTTGCTGTATTATATATATCTTAAAGATAATGATAATAAGCAAAAGAAGTAAAAGAGGAAGGATATGAAGAAAAGAAAAAAGAAAAGAAAAAAAAATACAAGAACAAGAAAAAGTTAATTCACTTGTAATCTTGATATTTTATTTTATTTTATAAAAGTAAAGAGAAGAGAAAAGGAAAAAGGAGGAAGAAATAAAAAAAACCATCTTTTTATTATTATTTTTTAAAAAATTAAAAGAGTAAAAGAAAAGAAAAACTATTTTTGAATTCAGTACGCCACCCCTTTTTATATAAATATTTTTTAGGGACAAAACACCAAACATTATATAACAAAAAAAAAAAACAACCTCCTGTTCGCTAATCACCCTTTCTCCTGTATGTTTATTTAAAGAAGATCTTTTTTCTATTATTATTATTATTATTATTTATTAATTGGTAAAAGATAAATATATTTTTTATTACTATTTTACTTTTTTATAAACTTCTTTACAAGTAACTTTGTATTAGTATTCGGACATTTAATATATGAATACTTATGCAAAAAAATGAAAAGAAAAGGCGCCTCTTTTTATTATTAAATAAAACTGTGAATAAAGACTAATTTATCTATTAATCATTAAAAAAAAATTTTTTTTATTATTCATATAATTAATTCAATGTATTTTTTTTTAAAAAAAAATTGACTTTTTGTCCGTGATAAAATATCCTAGAAGAGAAAGCAAAAAAAAAAAAAGGTTATCGCGAAACTATATTTTTTTAAAGCCAGATTTTTTTATAAAATTTTTGATACAGCTTTTTTTTTAATGTTCCTCATTCACTTTTTTTTTTTTTTTTTTTTTTTTTCGTTCAATTTCCTTATGAGTGTACAAAAAAAGAAAAAAAATAATGAAGCTTATAAAAATAAAGTAAATCATATGCTTTTATAAATATAGACCTATATATAAACATTATCATGATTGCTTTTACTAATTAAATTTATATAGTTATTTTTAAAAAAGGCACAGCCTTTAGTATCAATCAAATTACCTGAATGTAGAATTGACAATAAATCTAAAATTAATAAAGTACTTGATCCTCAATACCGTGGTGGTATAGATATTATTAAGGCAAAAGGTGTTTCAAGATCTGGAAGAGTAGTATATAATATTCAATGGAAGGATGGATCACAAACAAGTGTAAGCAATGCTATTATCATTGTTATTATTTTGATTAAATAATAAAAGTAGGATAAAAATCAACCTATCAATCAATATTATTTTAACATTACTTCTTTAATATATTTATTTATTTATTAATAATAGGAACTATTAAGTTGTTTAACCAATCATTCAGAAGTAATTGAACAGTATGAATTTGATTTATTCCAAAAAAAAGACAAAATGACAATGAATAAAAAGCCAATTTCTTCCAAGATCAATAATATTAATAAAAAACAAGATCGTAAACGTAAAACAATAGAATTAAGTGATGCGGATGATTTTATGGATAGCGATACAATAAATTCAAAAAAAAGGCCTCCAAATAGACGACCACCAGTAGTAGTAAGAGAAGAATCGTTTAAAGGCGTAGCAACAAAAAATATATCATCAAACCAAAATAAAGAACTTCAATCTAAAGAATTAAGTCAGCAAAAATTAAATTTATCCTGTCGTAGAAAAACATCCGAAAGGCATCAATATACCACTTCTAATATTAATTCTAATGCACCAATAAAACATTCAGATTACTTAACTTTAAATGATAGCATGGTCAATTTACATATAGATAATAAAAATAATAATAAAAAGAACCATGTTAGTCAATCAAGATCAATCTATACAGCACCTCCAAACAACTTGTTAACAAAAATTATACCATATTTGAAATCAATTTCTTCTTCTGGGAAGGATCATTCATCAATATGTCATAAATGTGATTACCGCGGTTCACCTTTTACAAAGAATGTAGAAAAAGTAAATACTCCAGAAAAAGTATTACTCCCTTGTGGCTACTGTACAAATTCTGTTCATGTTGGTTGTCTACGTAAAGATTTTAGAACGTATTTTGAAACCATAGAAGAAAAGGAAGAAGAGAACATAAGTGATAATAATATCTCTTTTTCTAAAATGGATACTGATAACGCTACAAATAAGGAAAAGAACCCTGCCCTTTATTCTCCACAATCTTCTATTTCTCCTTCTTCATCTACAATCGACAAAAAATTGAATAAAGACAATAATAAGGATACTGATACAGAAATAGATACAAATGATAAAGATGGGCTACAAAAGAAAGATCAGTTTAATGCCATGAAAATAGATAAAAATTCGGCAGCTTCTATCAATGACAGCGATAAAAAAAAGGAAATTGTAGTGATAGATAACAGTGATGATAAAAACAAACCAATGGATGTTGCTACTGAACATACTAAAACGGAAGAAAAGAAAACTTTTATGCGATATGTATGCAACAATTGTTTAAATGCTTTAAAAGATGGAAAATCCTTAAATAGCAGCACTCTCCTTTTCAGATGTAAAGTATGTCTTCGTGCGTTTAATTCACAACATATGCCAGCTTTATGGGAATATTCAGATTCAGATTATAACAATAATGATAAAGAAGTAGATCTAGAAGAAAGATTAAGCCAAAAAAGAAAAAAGATGCTGGAAATATGCAATTCAAAAATGACTTGTGCAACTTGTTTACATTTTGAAGGAAAAGAGGTAGAAACAATATTAACTTGGCGTAATGTTCCCGATACTTCTGAACCTATTCATGCAAAATTACCTATTGTAGATTCCAATGAAATTAAAAAGAAAATGAATTCAAATGATGATGGCCAAATTAATGATGATAATGACGACTTAACTTCATCAATCCGCTTTACAGATGATATTTCTCAACCTAAAGTATTTCTTATCAAATGGAAAGATACATCCTATAGGCATTTAAGTTGGGTACCTGGTAGTTGGCTTCGTCATTACAATAGGCAAAAAATGGCATATTATATTAAAAAGCATATTGGCCGAGTGGCAAATAAAATAAGTATGGTAGTACCATTGGCATGGAAAAAAGTGGATAGAATATTTGATCAAAGAAAAGAGCCTGATGGATCTACTCTTATTTTTGCAAAATACCATGGTTTACCTTATGACACAGGTAAAACAACCATTTGTTATTATTATTAAATATATGTTCTATCGAATTTATTTATATCGTTATTTATTAATTTATATCTTTTTTTTTTTTATTGCTATTACTATTATCATCACCATCATCACCATCACCATTGTCTTCATTATCTTCATTACCTTCGTCATAAATATTATTATTCTCATTATCATTGTTATTTTTATTTTTATTGTTACTTTTATTGATATCGCTATCGTTATTGCTTATATCGTTGCTATTATTATTGTTACTGTTATTATCATTACTATTAAATGTATATATTACTGGATTCTGTTTATATTGCTATTTCTTAATTTATATTTATTACTATTATTGTTCAATTCATTTATTTATTTATATAGCTTGTTGGGACACATTACCTTTTGAAAGCGAATTATTATCTGCTTATCAAGTTGCATTGGAGCGATTTAAAAAAATAGATATAATTAGATCTAATCCTACTATCAGCTCATATATTAATGATATTAGAAACAAATTGAATCCTACTGATTTTGGAAAACTTCGTGAAAATAAAGCTCAACCTCATTATATCCAAGGCGGCCAACTATTAGGTCACCAATTGGAAGGTTTAAAGTAAGTTAATTTTTTTTTTGCAAAAGAAAAAAAAAAGAAACGTAACAAAAAAGAAACTAACACTGACCTTTTTAAAAAAATATATATACTAGTTGGCTTTTATATCAATGGGAAAGACAACAACCATGTATTCTTGCAGATGATATGGGACTTGGTAATAATATTAACAATTAGAAAAAGAAGGGAGGAGGAAGAAAGAAGAATAAATAATAATCAACTTATGATTATTACATTATGAATTAGTAATTATATTTTATTTTATTTTTATTATTATTTTGTATAGGGAAAACAATTCAAATTGTAGTATTCCTATATGTTCTTTTTAAAAAATACAATATATATCCATTTCTTTTGGTAGTTCCAAATAGTACAGTGATGAATTGGGTTAGAGAATTTAGTAAGTGGGCTCCTGAAATGGTAGTAGTACCTTATCAAGGGTCTAAACAAAGCCGCGAATATGCCAGAAAATTCGAAATTTTTAAGCATTCATCAAACTCAACAATAACCTCTTGTCATGCTGTAATTACTACATATGAATCTTCTCTTCAAGATTATGCACAGTTTTCTAATGTAAAAACTTGGCCCTATCTTATTGTGGATGAAGCACATCGTTTAAAAAATAAATCAAGTCAATTGTTTCAAAAATTAGATCAATTAAAAACTGATAATCGTGTTTTATTAACAGGTAAATAATAACAATAACAATAACAATAAAATCTATATATTCTATTTCATTTATTTATACATTTTTTTTTATTACTATTATTATGTACTTGCATATTTGATAATTTATTTATTTATATTAGGTACACCTCTACAAAATAATATTGAAGAACTTATTACCATCATGAATTTCATCGACAGCAAAAAATTCCAAGACATTACAGGATTGGGAAAACATTATTCACAACTTACACATGAAACAATTCCTGAATTACACAGCCAATTAAAACCATACTTTTTACGTAGAACCAAGGAAACAGAACTAACTGACCTTTCACCTAAAAAAGAGCTTATTGTACCGGTGTCTATGACAAGTTTACAAAAAGAACTTTACAAGGCCACATTAATGAAAAATGCCAGTATTATAGCACAGCTTAGAAAAATAGCTGCCACTAGTGTTGGACTTGCTGAACCTAAAAAGAAATTAAATAATTCAAATATTTTAATGGAACTTCGTAAAATCTTAAATCACCCATATCTTATTCACGGTGTAGAGCTGATTCAATCTGATGCCAAAGCAACGCAACAAGCTATGATCGATGCCTCTGCCAAACTCTCTTTATTACATATGATTCTTCCGAAACTAAAAGCAAAAGGTCACCGAGTACTCATTTTTTCAACCATGGCTATTATGCTGGATATTTTAGAAGATTATTTGATATTTGAAAATTTAAATTATGTTAGAATTGATGGTAGTACTAATCAAGAAACAAGAGTAGAAAATATAGATCGATTCAATGATCCTGAATCCTCTGTCTTTGTATTCTTATTAACAACACGTGCTGGTGGTGTGGGGATTAATTTGGCTACTGCTGATACTGTTATTTTATTTGATTCTGATTTTAACCCACATGCTGATATGCAAGCCATTTGTCGTGCTCATCGGTTTGGTCAAAAAAAGCCTGTTTTAGTTCTTCGTCTTATTACAAGATTATCAGCAGAAGAGCGTATATTGGAAAAAAGTAAGAAGAAAATGATTATGGATCATTTGGTGGTAGAAAAAATGGATGATGAAACTATAGAATTGGATGATATTGAAAATATTTTGAAATTTGGTGCTCAAGCTTTATTTGAAAATGACGATTCAAAAGATATTGTTTATGATGCAGCTGCTGTGGATGATTTATTAAACCGTGAACTACAATTTGCTGATATGATGGAGGAAAATAAGAAGAAGAAGAATAGCGATGAAATTATGGTTGATCAAGAAAAAAATGAACATAAAAATCAAGCTCAAGATCAACAAAAATCTGGCACCTCAGAAAACAATAATACTAGTTTCTCCTTTGCAAAGATTTGGCAGACGCATTCAAAATCAAGTGATACTGAAAATAATCAGGGCAACTCTTCAGAAACTGATACTCGTGGTGAATTGATTTTAGGTACTTCCACTGATGAACAACGTGATAATAATATATGGGAACAACTTTTAGAAAAAAATAAACAAGAATTGGCTAAACAGGAATTAGAAAAAGAGAAGTTAGGGCGTGGTGCAAGGCAGAGAAAGGCCGTTGTAAGTTTTTTATGATAATAATTATATAGTTACATATTTATTTTATTTTATTATGTATACATATATATTAAAAAAGGATTTTTCTTTTTTTATTGTTTTCTAATTTTCTTTGTTTATGCCGTTTTTTATTTATTAATATTATTAGTCCTATGCTGAAATTACCAACATTAGAAAAAATAATAAAAAAAAGGAAGATAAAGAAGGTGAAAAGGAGTTTACTGGAGAAGGATTATTTGATGATGAAAGTAATGAAAATGAACCAATAGAAGATGGAGATTATATGTTTGTTGATGAAGAAGAGGATGATGATTATGAAACGGGTGCTAATGATGCTCTTGATGATGACATTATGATATCAGATTCTGGTCAACCAAAACGTTTTGATCAGCCTGGAAACAAAGATGATGTTTCACAAGGAATAATACCTACACCCACATTATCAAAAGAACCGTTATGCCATGAACAATCCATAAATAACGATGATGTTTTTCAAGAAACAACTTCTAGGACTAGATTATCAAAACAACATGAAAGCACAGATAACGGCAACAGCAATGATAAAGGCAAAAAGAAAAAGAAAACAATTAATCCTTCATTACCAATATCAAAAAAGACTCAAAAAAGTACACTAAAATCAAAAAAAGCAAATCAAAATACTCCACAATTAAACAATTCTACGGAAAACACTCTGCAAACTACCACCCAAACTATCCAACAGATAGCAGATTCACAAACAGCCACGCCTTCCTCTACTACTACACCTACTACTTTTACTCCAACTATCAGCGCTAGTGATATACATTCATCATTACCATTAGTAAATAGAAATCACCAAGAAAATACTATTGTCCAAAGCTGCATTAATAATGGTAATAGCGCTATAAATCAAAAAAATAATTCAGCAATATCGTATAATAATCATCCACCAAATGTACAACAACAAAACGTTAGCAATATACCAAATAAACTGCAAAATATGCATACTCATCCACTCCAAAAATTAATACGTTACATACATATACCACAGCAAGGTCAGTTAGAGGAACATCGACAAAAATTGTTAAAGTCATTAAGTGAATTGGACTACACATTTTTACAATTACAACCAGATATCCAGGCTGGCTGCTCTCCAGTATTCTATCAAAAACAAGAAAGTTTAATAAAAGAATACATACAACATTTTCAGTCTTATTGGATTCGAGTGATGGAAGCACAAAATCAGATACAACAACAACATCAGCAACAGTTATCACATCTTCATTCATCTCAACAGGCTCAACTACTAAATCGAAAAAATCAACAAGGATTACAGGAACAATATCTACGACAAGAATTATATAAAGAACAAGAACGGCAAAGACATTATCAAGAGCAGATACATAATCAAAATGCATATCAGCAAAAATTACAAGAGTTTGAATTTCAACGACAACAATATGGCAATAACCCAGGTCCATCAATCCATCCATCTTCAACATCACTTGGTGCGCAGCATCAATTTCATAGCATGCAATTACAAAACGTGGGTATTTATAACCCTTCTCAACAAACGTACGTTTATTCACATAATTTACAATTATATAACCCACAAAATGCACAACCTTTATCTCAACCACACTTTGTACAATCACAACAACCTCAACCCCAACGGAATACACAATTTTCATCTCAACAGAATAATCAGTCACAAAATCTACAGAATTCACACTCACATCATCCGCAGAATACCTAATATCAAATGAGCTTATTGTTCTTTTATACATCCAAATCATATACAACAATAATATAAAAAATTCAAGTATCTCTTTTTTAAATAATGACACCATTTTTTCCCTAAAAAAATAGATTAGATTACATATATATTTGTATATGTTTATGTAAGTTTATGTAAAGTTATATTTATTTCGATAAAATTATATTAATATTCAATAATTTATTTATTTTATTTTATTTTATTTTATTTATTTTATTTTATTTTTAAAAAAAAAAAAGACGATGGAAGTTTAAATCCGATTTTTTGAATAAAAAATTTTTACTTAAAAAAATTGTTACACACTTAAATTTAGAATGATGTTTCGTTCGTATTAATTTTTTTTTTTTTTTATTGGATAAATTTTTAATACTTTTACGTATATACACACATATAAATATATACATGAATGAATGAAACAATATATAATTTGTTTATTATTATTATTCTTAAAAAGAAATATTTATTTTCACTGATTTTATACGTATGTATACATATAAATATATATATATATATATCTAAACTTTATCGATAAAATAGTAGTACACACACATCATTCTAAATAATTTCTTCTTTTTCTATAGTTGACCAATTTTTTCTTTTTACTAAAAACTGATGATTATCACTTTAGATATGGATATATTTTCTAAGTATACAAAGAATTATTTTTCTAAGTAGTACTAATTACATCATAATCTTTTTCCATATATTGGTAAAAGAAAAAAAAATAGGACTCGGCCTCACTTGATTTGTATAAACTTAATTGCCCGCACCTATCGGAGAATACAGGACTTCATTTTATCCTAATCAAGGTGTTTTTAACTTTAAGAAGAAATCTTTTGATTGGCTAACATTTTAAAGTTTTTTTTTTAAAAAACTTCACTATTTTTACAGAAATATTATATTACTCCTGTTTACTTTTTTAAGATAGTACCATTTTTTTTTTTTACTAGATAGAATAAATGAAAAATAAATTGTCGGGAATAAGAATTATGAAAGGAAGATGTGGGTGAAAATGTGGGTGAAAAAAACAAAAACAAAAAAAAAAAAATTGTTCCTATTTCTAATACATGCTAAAAAAAATTATAAAAGTGATTGTTTTTTTTTATATACTTTCTATTTTCTACCTCTTTCTTTCTTTCTTTTATCCATTTTTTATATTTTTGTTTATTTTTATTCCCTCGCTTTATTTTTATTTATTTTTTAAATCTCTGATCTCTTTCTTATTCCTTAGTAAAATAAAACAATAATGCCTTTGAAAGGAAATGCATTATTTCAAGCGTCAACAACTCTTGCTGCAGTTGGGTTTTTACTCTTTGGTTATGATCAGGTAATTTATAAAAATAAAGAAAAAGAGAAAAAAACCAAACAAATTAAAAACAAAAACTTGTATATTATTATTCTTTTTATTTACGTATATTGTATTCTTATTATATATATATAGGGAGTAATGTCAGGTATTATTACTGTAAGTGACCTCTATCATACATCAATCCACAGTATATATATCTCTTTATTTATTTATTTATTTATTTATTTATTAGAATGATGATTGGTTATTATTAATGGGTGATCCTGGTCCTGCTATTATAGGGTCTGTAGTAGCACTTTATGAAATTGGTAAATAAATAATAGTAGTTTATTGGTTGATTTGTTGATATTTTTTATTTATTTATTTATTTATTAATATGTCTATACTTTTCTATATAAATAGGGTGTATGTTTGGTGCATTATCTTGCGGTACCATAGGTGATAAGTTAGGTAGACGTAAAACTATTCAATTGGGAGCTGTTATTTTAATTATTGGGGCTGTTATCCAAACAGCTACTATTGATTTACCTATGGCTATTGTATCTCGTATTATTACTGGTGTCGGAAACGGTAAATAGTTGTATAATAAACAACAAATAATAATAATAATAATAACATATTTCTTTTATATTTATATATATATAGGTATTATTACAGCAACTATTCCTGTGTATCAAGTAAGTGGACTTAAAATAACTCTTTAAAAAGATAATTTTTTAAGTTGGCGCGAATTAAAAAAAAATTTAATTTTTAAAAAAGGTTATTTTTTTTTTTTTCTCACTCAATTTTTTTTTCTTTTCTTCATACTGACTTTATTTTTTTGTTATATATTTATATTTATATATGAATAATAATGACAATAGTCTGAAATTGCACCACCTCATTCAAGAGGAGCAAATATTTGTTATGAATGTACTTTATTAGTAATTGGTATGTCTATTGCTTATTGGCTTGAGTTTGGTCTTTATTATGTAGGTGGAGCTTTCGCTTGGAGATTCCCTTTGGCTTTCCAAAATGTATTTGCGCTAATCTTATTATTTGGTACTCTTATTTTACCTGAAACCCCACGTTGGCTAGTGTCTAAAGATCGCCATGAAGATGCAAAAAAAGTCTTGGCTCGTTTATGGACTGACGATGATATAGCCCACCCACGTTGTATTTCTGAATTTGAAGAAATTAAAGAAGGTATTGAATTAGAACGTCGAGTTGGTGTATCCTCTTATAAAGAATTATTTAGTAAAGGAAAGTTCAACAATCGTTATCGTGTTTGTCTTGGTATGCTTAGTCAAATCATACAACAATTATCTGGTATTAATGTAAGTATATAAATGGGTATATATAGATATAATAATAAAGCTGCTTCATACATATATATATATATATATATATGCTTATTTTTATCACTTTTTTTTTTAATAGGCAACCACTTATTATTTAACTTCAGTATTTAAAGGAGCAGGTTTCAGTACTCCAATGGCTATGATGTTTGGTGGTGTAGATACAGTAGTCTATGGTATTGGATCTGTTTTGCCCATCTTTTTTGTAGAAAGAATTGGAAGAAGACCTATTATGTTATGGGGTTTAGTATTCCAAGCTATTACATTGATATGCCTTGCAGGATGTCAAAAAGCAGGACAAGATTATGATAAAGGGATTAACGGTTTGCCAGGAGGAAAAGAAGGCGCTGCCGCTTTTACAATGTTATATAACTTTGTCTTTGGGGCTTCTTGGTTAAGTATGGCTTGGCTTTATCCTGCCGAAATCTTCTCTACTGGTATGAGAGCAAAAGGTAACTCTATGAGTACAGCCGCCAACTGGTTGGGTAATTTTGTTGTAGCAGAAATCACTCCCGTTTTATTTGATTCTATTGATTTTTGGACCTATATTCTCTTTGCGTTCTTAAACATTTTATTCATTCCTATGGTTTACTTTTGGTTCCCTGAAACAAAAGGTCTTACTTTGGAACAAATCGAAGTTTTATTTGCTACTCAAGACGTAAAAGATGATGCTCATTCTGTTCACGAACATAGTGATAACAATAGTAACATGAAGGAACTTAATAAACATAATAACTACGACGTGGAAAAAGTGGAAATTAATCATCAAGATAATAAAACGGAATTAAGTCATCAACCTCCTCAAGAAAAACTTGAAAAGACAAATGATGATCAACAACCATAAGATATGATCACTAGCATATAAAAAAAAATACAAATATAAACAAGCTTTTTGCCACCTTCTCCTTTTTTTTTTTTCATTCTATTTTTTTCTACTATTCCTATTTTATTTTATTTTATTTAGTACTGTATTATTATTCTATTCTATTTTTATTTTTATTCTTATTACTTAGTACATGATTATTTTTATTCTTCTCTTTTTTAATAAATATATTTATATTTTTTACGCTTTAGTTTAATAATAAAGTTTATTTGATTAGGGTCACCAAGCTAAATAAATTCAGATGATTTTTTTTTTTTTTTTGCGTTTTGACCTTATCTCCGTTTTTTTATTATCCTAAAAAGGTTTAATATGTTCTTTATCTCAGTTCATTAAATTATAACACTAAAAAAAAAACGATCTAAAATAATATAAAGAAAAAAAAACGCTTAGTCCTTTTGCTTTTAAAAAAAAGAATAAAATATAGCGGGGAAAGGAGAACAATAAGCATTTTTTTTTTTAGAATGATTTTATTATTATTATTGTCTAAAGAATCATTTATGCTTTTTATTACTACTATTTTATTATTATTATATTTATGCATTACATAGAGAAAAATAAGATGTCAATAAAGAAAAATCGATTTCTTTTTTTGGCAGGGACCCAGTTCATGATTTGAATATGATTATGGTTTATTTATTTATTTATTTATTTTCTCATTTTTGATTTTTTTATTCTGTAAAATATATAAAAAATAGGTGATACAACTTATTTTTTTCATATAATAAAATATAGGAGAACTTAGGCTTACTATATAAGGTTGTTTTCACTTTATATCGATAGTTCTTGTTTAGATGATTTTTTTTATTTATTTTATCTAGTCATATTAAAACGACTGATTAGAATTATGGGAAAGTCTTGGTACTTGTGTATGACATTTGTTGCAAATGTGATGATCCTTTTGCTATCCTCCAAAAAAGCAGTTCTTTAGAAGTAAATATATGGTATTAAATTTAACTTACGTAATTACCTTTGGGGTGTGTTTTTTTTTTTTTTACTTGGCACACACTATGAGATTTTTAGAACTAGTATATTTAACTTTATTTTATAATGTGAATTATATATACATATATATATATATATATATGTGCGTGTACATGTATATGTATATATGTATGTATTTCATTTTTTTAAAAAAAAACTGGTACATTAATACTTTAAATAAAATAATGACGTTATCAAGGTAAAATAATAAAAGAAAATAAAGAGATGAAAAAAAAAAAAAAAATAGACAGATCAAAAAAAAAAAAAAGAAAGAAGAAAAAAAAAAGGCGGGATGTATAAAAATTCAATTTTTTTTTTAAAAATTTTATTGAAAAATATAATACAATGAAACTAAATGAAATGATATATATGTATAAGTGCAATTATTGTTTTTTTTTTTGCGTATATATGTATAAAAGAGGTATAAATTAAATAACTATATAAAAATAATATAATAAATATATAAATATATAAAGGATATATAAATTCCCAGGCATCTGTTTGATAGATTGATTAGCCTGTGATGGATGCTTTGATGAAGATACTAATTTGGAATGAGTTGATTCAGTACCAACAAAGGCTAATAAATTAGGTGTTCCATCCGTCACATTTTTAATAATATTTGGGGTTGCTAATTGATATAATTGGTCGATCACTTGTGATTTATTTAATGGTACTGATGTTTTATTTTTATGTTGTGGCTGGCTCCAGTAAATGGCCAAGATACCGGCTACATGAGGTGCACTATAAGATGTTCCACTATATGCTACAATAGTATCGTCTTTATTTTCAGATATGATTCCCTCGCCAGGTGCTAAAATATTGACACATTTTCCTGTATTACTAAAGTGCGATAATTGATCATGATCATCTATAAATTAAATATAAATATTTGTTTTTAAAATAAATCAATATGCTATAGACAATGATATAGTTTTATTTATGTATTTACCAGTTGATCCTACAGTAATAGCCGTTTCTGATGAAGCTGGACTTTTTTGGCAACTATCCTATTTTTATCAAGTGAAGAAATTGAAAAGAGAATTGAGCATTATTACTTGTATTATTACTAATATTATTATTATTATTATTATTATTATTAGTTATTACCTTAATTGTTGAATTATCACTTGGTAGAGAATTTCCAGCAGCTGCTACCACTATAACTCCAGCTCTAGACAAAGCATCAACCGCTTGATTAAGTGCTATATTTTTATCGGACGATAAAGAAATACTATAAAACAATTACATATATAAAAAATAAAAAGTTAATTATCCATTGGTTTTATTTATTCACTAATTTACATATATTTATATTTTAATAAAGTAAAATAAAAGACCACTTACTTTACAATAGATTTTTTGTGTTTTTGAGAATGGTTATTTTCAACCCGTTTTAAAATATAATGTAAGCCATCAATTATATCCTCGATATTTCCATTTCCATCTTTTCCTAAACATTTAACAGAAATAATATTTGCCTTCTTTGCTACCCCAACGGAAGCGCCAGCTGCAATGCCTGCTACAAGAGTCCCATGTCCTGCTTCGTCCAAATCTGGTGATCCTTTTACAAAATTAGCACCCCATTCAGCTCTACCTTCAAAATCAGGGTTGTTTATATCTACACCACTATAATAATGATGGTTTATTTGTTGATTAAAGTAAGATAAAATAAATAAAAATTAATAAATATATAAGCAGATACATGTATTAAGAAGGAAAAAGTGAAAGAAAGAAAGAAAAGTTATGAAATTATAAATTATTACCTGTCAACTATATAAATATCTACATCTTTTCCAGCAGAAGTAGGATATGTATATACTTGATTCAAAGGTAATTCTCTCTGACTAATTCTTGAGAGACCCTAAATAAATATAGGTATATAATAATAATAATAACAATAATAAAAATTAGTATTTAATTGCAAAGTAATATTATTTAAAACAGTGTTGTATATATATATATATATATATATATATATATTTACCCAGCTAGGTATATCGTACTGAGTTTTTGTCTTTCCAACCATTTTAACTTGATGATTTGATTCCATTGTTATACAATCTTGACATGTTTTATTTCTCAAATAATGATAATCGTTATGATCCAATTCACCTAATAGGAATTGTGTTTGACTATCAAATTTTAGTAAGCGATAACCTTTAGAAGATGGATAGTCCATTAATATATTTTCAATGGATTGACTTGATGACAACGAATTTGTAGATATACTGATGATGTTTTGTTGTCGTTGATAAGCATCAACAGAAAAGACTTGATTTATTAATATGAATAACAGAATTAAAAGAAGAGATTCCATTGTTTTTGGACTATATAATAATAAATACAAAAATAAAATAAAAAGAAAAAGTAAAAAAAAAGTTAAAAGGATGGTAAATAAAGACTATTTATATAAACCTGATTTAATTGTTATTATAATTACCTTTTATTGTTATAACAATGAATTGTTAAAAATAATACCTGATACGCCATTTTTTTATGCATTGTTTAAATAATCCATTATTAATAATAAATATCAAATCAACAATAAATTTCAGTTCTATTATGAATAAATGATAAAGTAATAAAATAAAATAAAATATATAGATGTATTCATCAATACATAATCATATTACATTAATTTATGTCAATATTAATTACATATATTTAAAATTTAATTTTTTTTAAACTTTGTTCATTTTCATTATCCCTGTATATTTTGTATTATAATTTGGTGATTTAAGTTCAGTTATAGGAGGTATTGTTGGTATTGATCGGTACTTCCGCGCAATTATCAACTATTTATAACCAAGCTTTTTCTTTTTTCTTTCATTCATTCTTTTGTCTTTCTTTCTTCTTTTTATATATTTTTTGATATATATATATATATACTCTTTATTTTATTTTTTTGATAATTTTCAATATCTGTTATTATTGTTAGCTTAATATAACTCTCATTTATGATAATTTTACTTTTAGTTTTTTTTTATAACTATGGTACAAATAAGATGGTGGAAGGTAGATAATAAAAAAACATGCATAATATGGATTGTTATAATTGAAAGGTGGTATATATATATATATATATATTATAAATTTATCTTTCAAAAATTTAACATTTGTATTAATATAGGAATGGTTTTCTTTTTTTTTTAAAAAAAAAAAAAAAGAATAGCAGAAATAACAGTCTATTGTTTGGTTTTCATATATCAATTTAGCTGAATAGACGTAGCAAATCAAATATATTTATAGGTTGAATATGAAAAGTAAAATGGGTATTACATAATATAATTCATAAAAAAAAGGTGAAAGGGAAGGTGGAAGAGTGAACAAAAAAAAAAAACTGAGCTTTAATATATTAGAGTTTTTTATTATAAAATTAAAATACAAAATGGAATCTATTACTGTTTCAATTCATTATATATATTTTTTCTTGGATAAAATAAACATGAATACAACATACAAATAACTTAATTCATCGGGAAAGGGTTATTATTTTTTTAAAGTTTTTTAGTCTTGTAAGCATCAACGCCCAAACCTAATTTTTTTTTTAAAAAAAAGGAGTTTGAATACAATTCATTTGAAATTATATAATTGTAATAAAAAAAAAAGAATCACTTACATTCAGATACGGTAACAAA
Source organism: Cunninghamella blakesleeana (assembly GCA_017871115.1). Taxonomy (NCBI): domain Eukaryota; kingdom Fungi; phylum Mucoromycota; class Mucoromycetes; order Mucorales; family Cunninghamellaceae; genus Cunninghamella; species Cunninghamella blakesleeana. The sequence continues at coordinate 5,501,292 of JAFCIZ010000005.1, forward strand.
TCTAAGGTTTTTGCTCTTGATTAATTTTATAAGCTTAGGGGCTAATTCTTGAGAAGTCTTTTTTTGAACCTAATTAATTAATTGGGTAAGTAAACAAATAATTAATAAGGATATAAATATTCATGTATGAAAATTATAACAATAATAATATTAAAACTTACATCATGAGCTAAAATAATATGACCAGCTTTACGAGGTTTGGATAATTCCGCTTTAACATAGTTATATTGTTGAGTAACGGATACATCTTCCCAAGTATCTTTGCTATCAATAGACCAATTGACGATAGAATAGCCGTAGCTATTTAATAATTTAATGACTCTGTCATTGACACTACCGAAAGGAGGGCGAATAACAGCAGGATATTTCTTAATAGCATCATAAATAGTTTTTTCATTATTTTGAAGTTCCTTTTTAATAGCAGAGTTACCGAGTTTGGCTAAATCAGGATGTGTATAAGTATGGCTAGCAATTTCGAAACCTGCGTTGTAAGCCTTTTTAATAACGGGGGCAATTTTCTTTTGGTCACCTTCAACCCACCAGTTATTACCATTAACAAAGAATGTAGCTTTTACATTTTCTTTAACCAATAAGTCAATAAGATTGCTAGTATATTGGTATGGACCATCATCAAAAGTAAGAGCTACATCATTTTTATTAATACAAGTTTCTAAAACACCAGTGCGAATACCACGCTTTTCTAAGGTGGTTGGTAAAGCTTGAATAGAAGAAGCTAAACTTAAAGCAGCAGCTAAACAAATGGAAAATTTGACCATATTAAAGATTAATAAATAAGTAAATGAAATAAAAAAAGATGAAAAAAAAAATGAAAAGAATGAAAAAAAGGGTCGTTTAAATATTGAATTAAAAAAAAAAAAAAAAGTCGAAATTACGTGAGTTCCAATTTTTTTTTTTTTTATTTTTCCCTTATGAAACCAAGGTTAAGAATATAATTGCATTTAAAATCATACAAAAATAGCAAGTCTATTTTTGATATTAGATTTTTACCTTTTTATCTTTTTTTTCATGGTCCACATATATTCCAAACTTAAAATATTTTATACTTCTTTTAAGGATTAGCCTGTATATAGAAATAAAAAAACGTGTTTTTTTGGTTATTTTGTTTTTTTTTTTCGCTGTTTTTATGCAAACGAGTCAATTTAAAGTTTTTTTTTTTTTTTTCTTTAATCTTTTTCTTTTTATGTTACCCAAATGTTTATAACCGAAGATTGGATTTTTTTCTTTTTTTTTAAAAATATTAAAAATAAAAATATAGGCTATGTTATCTTTACTATGATCAATATAGTCTGGTTTTTTACAACATCTGATAAAAAAATTTCACCATGGTTTTAGAACTGAGTTTTTTCTATATATAAATAGGCCATTAAGGGGAAAAAAAAAAGAAAAGTTGATGATTAAGGGGAGGTTCAAGTGCAAAAAAAAAGCATGGAGCGAAAAACTAAAAACAAAATAATACAAAATAATAATAATAAAAAGAACATAAAGACTTTTTTGAAGATCTTAATTAGATTTTGTATCACAAAAAAATTACTTGTTACATGGTAATAATGTAATACAAAGGCAGTGTCGATTTTATTAATATGGTAATTGGCTATTATACTACCCTTCTTTACTATCTATTTATCTAATAATCTTTTTAAAAATAAGAAGGAAAAAAAAAAAGCATATGTTATTAAAAAAGTTTATTCTATTAATATATATATATGTTTTATTTATTTTATTTTATTTTATTTTACCTATTATTTCTATTGCCAAGGTTTCACTCTTGTTATATATATATTTTAACATTTTTATAAATAGAATGTATAACCCTGGTGATTGGTTAAACGTTTATATTAATTTGAAAGAGTTCTTTTTTTATATCGATTCCACACGTCTGTTACTTTTTCTAGAACTCCGAATTTATTTTTCCTTTCTAGTTGATAATGTTCAATAGTTTGTTTTAACGTCCAGGTAGGCTGTTGTTGAATCACCTGTTGAATTTCTTTTTCGCTTGGTAATGAAAAATGTTGATAAGGATGTTGATGATAATTGATATCGTTTAAAAATTGAATTGGATGTTTTGCTGGTGTATCAAAGTATTCCTTTTTCAATTGTTGATCATCTATTTCTGATAATGTTCTAGGTTTCCATTCTGGTTGTTTCTTTAGTACAAGATGTGAAATAACCCCTTCTATAAAATCATGTCCTTCCTATTTTCCCAGATCATTTGGAATGAAATATATATATATATATGTAAAAAAAGTAAGAATAAAGATAAATAAATAAATAATTATGTGCATTGAAAATTAAAAAAAAAAAAAAGTAATATGCACTTACAATACATTTTTGCCACAAATAATACTCCATGGCTAAACAATCAGCGATTCCCATATGAGCTCCTAAACGGAGATGTTGAAGTGTAATTTTAACCGAAGTAGGTGATCTTGTTAGGATAGTGTCTCGTGCTTGTTTAGCAAATAAAGATCCATCTTTTTCTAAAGCATCTACGATTTCTTCTGCTGAATTGTATTTAAAGCATCTAATAAATTATAAAATAAATTATATATATATATAAATATATTAGGAAATGTATTTAACAATTTTACATCGTTATGATTAAATATTACCTATCAATAATTTCCCGGTTTTCACCACAAAGTGTATAATGTTGTTGGTTTTTATTTTCATCATCCATATGTTGAGTAGCAAATTCATTGATAACACTGTTGATTTGTTCGTGATCATCTGTATCTAGTTTAATTAATAAAGATTCAAGTTCATCAAGTTTAGAAGAAGGTACAAAATGACTAGCAAGACCAGCATAACTATAAAATAAACAAAATTGATAAATAGATTGAATAAATGTGAATTAAATTTACAGCGTATTTCTTTCATATATATATATATATTCAACTTACTATACATCATGGGATTTGATTGTTTGACCCGTCATAGCGAGATAAGTACCCAATTCACCATCTAATCTAGGAAAATAAAAACTAGCGCCCTGAAAATACATGTATATTAGTCCGTCAATGTCCCTTTATATAGTTTTACATTTTTTTTTGTTTTTTTTTTTTAAAAAAAATAATAATAATAGTAATAGTAATTTCACTTACAACATCTGGGAATAAACCTATAGCCGATTCTGGCATAGCAAATAGCGTATGCTCTGTAGCAATTCTAAAAGGCGTATTAATTGATAACCCAGCCCCAGCACCAACTAATAGAATAGAATAATTTATATATACATTTATATATCAATGTATTTCCCTTTCTTTAATAGAATCATAAATATTATAAGAATAGAAATAAATTAACTTAAACTTACTTGTCATCCCATCCATAACAGCAATATATGGCGTTTTCAAAGTTGAGATATAATGAAACATTTTAAATTCATAATCCAAGATATCAATCACTACAGGATCCTTATTCTTGAGAAAATCCACAACAGCTACATGTAGTTTTATAATTGAAAGTATATTATATATATAAATAAATGTACAGTAACCTATTTTATTTCCCTTTTTAACCTTTATCTATTACCTCTAACATCACCACCAGAGGAGAGAACTCGACGTTTGCCATGATTTGTACCTTTGAGAAAAATTAATTTGACATCTTCTGATTTTTCCCACGCCTTTCATTAATGAAAAAAAAATAAGTGAAATGTTCATTAATTTAATTATTTGGCATATTTTAATATTATTTTGATATTGATACTATTTTATTACATACCTGTATATAAGGAAAAAAGGTCTTAACCATTTGTATATTCATAGCATTTAATTTATTAGGTCGATTTAGAATGTATTGTCTTGATCTGCCAATTTCCTTTGTTAAAACTAAATTCTATAATTGGTAATCAAACATTATGTAAGATTTTTTATGTTAGTCTGTTTATTTGACATTTTTCTTATATATATTCTTCTCATTATGTCATAGAATTTATACTTACTTCGTTGTCATTTTCTAAGGTTTTTTCTTGTTGTAAAGCAGTTTGTTGAAATCTTGGCAAAGAGGCAATATTCTATTGTATTAAATATATTGTATATTTTGTGTGAAAAAACATGACAATGGTAAATTGATTGTTTAAGCGACAATAAATGGAAATATGAAAATAAAGTATTTACATTAATAAATTACCCTAACTGTAAAAGGTTGAATAGTTTTATACTGATGTTTTAAAACTGGGAAAGAAGATCTTAAAGTTCTTAGCATGGTTTTGGATAATATCCTTTTTTTAAAAAAAAAGAAATTTGAAAAAGAAAATAAAAAATTAGTAGAAGAGAAGTTAAAAAAAAAAAGATAACCAAATAGTAGATAAAGAAAATTGAAATTCCGGTTGTTTATATTCCAAAAGCGTGTAGAAAAAAATGAAACTGCACAATGCTTTTTATTTTATTTTATCCAAAACACTACTATTTAGATAATGGAAAGTTTATATAAATGAAAAATGATAAATAATTTCAATCTTTTTTATGGGGTTGAATGTATCCCAGAGCGTATGTAAATAATTTCTTCTACAAGGAAAACTATTTTCTGCTTCCATAAATTGTTCGTTACTATATTTTATTTTATTTGTAATAAATACAAAGTCATGAAGAATAAAAATAATAATTTTTTATCAAGTATAAATTCTAGTCTAATGTGTTATTAAAAATATTATAAGATGAATAATAAATATATAATAATAATAAACAATTCTATATATTTTTATATCTATTCCAAACATCCGATACTTTTTCCTGAATACCAAATTTCATCTTCTGTTGATTATTAAAATGATGGATTATATCTTTTAATTGAAAATCAGGATGCTGTTGAATAGCAAATCGAATTTCTTTTTCAGATGGTAATGCAAAGTGTTGATGAGGATGCGTAAGATAATTTATGTCATTGAAAAATTTAATAGAGAATTTGGATGGTGTATCATAAAATTCTTTTACAAAAGTTTTATCATCTAATTCTGGTAATGTCCTGGGTTTCCATTCTGGTTGTTTTTTTAAGACAAGATGTGAAATTACGCCTTCTGTAAAATCATGTCCTAACTATTATTTTCATTAAAAAGATATATATATATATAAACGTATATATAAATACATCATCTCTTTTTTTTTCTTTTTCTTTTTTTTTAATAAAAAAGCACTTACAAGACATTTTTGCCATAATTGATGCTCCAAAGCTAAACAATCAGCAACACCCATATCTCGACCCAATCTTAGATTTTTAAGAATGATTTTAACAGAAGTAGGTGATCTTGTTAGGATAGTGTCGCGAGTTTTCTTGGCAAAAGAAGATCCATCTTTTTCTAAAGCATTTACAATTTCTTCTGCAGAATCATATTTAAAGCATCGATCAATAGTTTTACGTATTTCACCACAAAGTGTATAATGTTGTTGGTTTTTATTTTCATCATCCATATGTTGAGTAGCAAATTCATTGATAACACTATTGATTTTTTCATGATCATCTGTATCTAGTTTAATTAATAAAGATTCAAGTTCATCAAGTTTAGAAGAAGGTACAAAATGACTAGCAAGACCAGCATAACTATAAAATAAACAAAATTGATAAATAGATTGAATAAATATGAATTAAATTTACAGCGTATTTCTTTCATATATATATATATATATATATTCAACTTACTATACATCATGGGATTTGATTGTTTGACCCGTCATAGCGAGATAAGTACCCAATTCACCATCTAATCTAGGAAAATAAAAGCAAGCGCCCTAAACATACATATATATCATTAGTCAATTAATATTCCTTTTTTATTTCCATTTATGTATTTACAATTATCTATATATAAAATCACTTACAACATCTGGGAATAAACCTATAGCTGTTTCTGGCATAGCAAATACAGTATGCTCTGTAGCAATTCTAAAAGGTGTATTGATGGTTAAACCAGCTCCTGCACCCACTATTTAGTATAGAAATAGTATATATATATATATATAAGTATACATGATATCAATATATATGTTTATTATTCGCATTTCTAATTTTTTTTTTTTTACTAACTCGTTATTCCATCAAGAACAGATATATAAGGTGTTTTTAATGTTTGAGCATAATGAAAAACTTTAAATTGAAAATCTACCATGTCAAAAAGTCTTGGATCTTTATTTTTAATGTATTCTACTAGTGCTATAAATTTTAAAAATAAATAAAAATAAATATATTAATATATATATATAGACATAATTATATAAACTACCATTGAATAAATAATTATAAGTATCATATCATATATACATTTTTATATATATTACATTTTACATCACCACCAGCGGAAACAAGTCTACGTTCACCATAATTATTTCCTTTAAGAAAAATTAATTTGACATCCTTTGATTCTTCCCATTCCTAAAGATAAAAAAGACCCCAGCTGATAAGTATTTTCGTTTTTAACAATAAAAACATGTAATATTTCTATTTTCTTCTTATAACAAAGCCCCTTACTTTTATATGAGAAAAGTATTTTTCAAACATTGAATAATTTATAGCATTCATTTTACTTGGTCTATTAAGGTATATATGTCTTGATCCATCTATTTCATTTATTAAAATTAAATCCTAAATAGGAAATGAGTGTTATTTATTATTATTATTATTATTTTGACATATTTCATAAAAAAAATCTAATAAAAAAGTATTGGACTCACTTCTTTTTCTTCTGCTAAATAGGATTCCTGTCTTAAACTTTTTTCTTGATACCTTGGTAAGGTAGCAAAATTCTATATGTATATGTAAATAAATATATAATTATAATAATAGAAATAAAAATTATATGAACTCTAGTTGTTCGCGCAATATAAACAAAATACAAGTATATTTTAATAACAATACCTTGAAAAATATTGGTTTAGCATATTGGAATTGTTGTTTTAGAGTTGGTAAAGAAGATTTTAAAGATTTCAACATTGTTTTTCAATAATGATCTCTTGATTAGATTAATAAAAGAGAGCGAAAATGGAGAGAAAAGAATAAAAGAGGTTGAGATAATAGAAGTTTGTTTGTTGGTAGCCAATCGGAGATGAAGTAATGAATTAAAATATTTAACCGCCATTATGATTACTAAGAGAATGTGTGAAAGAATAGATAATAGACATAAATCAATAAAATCTGAATAATAAAAATTACAATAATGTATATCAATATACATTTAAATAGCTAAACAAAAGATTATGAATAAGTATTACCTTTTTTTGAAATGCCTTTTTGATCATAATTACATTTTTATTTATTTATTTATTTATTTATTATTATAATTAACTTGATGATGATGCTGTTTCTTCAGTAGGGGCAATATCATTTTGTGATTCTAAAACTGCCATCAATTCCATACTTTTCTTTGTCAATAAATCTATATTTTGTTGCAAAGTATCTATATCTTTTTTCACCATAGCATTATTAGATGATAATGAAGCAGCTAGCTATAATTAATAAAGTAAAAAAAAAAAAAATAGAAATAGAATAAGTATAGAATTTATTTTTTAGAGTATTCTTATTTGCATAAAATATCTATTATTATTATTATTATTATTATCACTGTTAATTTTACCTCTTTTTCTTCCAAATATTTACGTTTAGCTGATTCTGTTTTATCCTTCCAACTTTCAATTTTTTGTTCCAATTTTGAGACTTCTTTATGGTTTGAGCTCAATCTTTGAGCTGATTCATTATTTTCATCTGCCAACTTTTTATTATCAGATCGTATATTTTCTAAATCGTTTGTTGCTAATTTACATTGATCCGTTAACAATGATAGTTGTTCTATAACTTCCTTCATTCTATCTTCATAATATATTCTTTGTGAGTCTAATTGAGATGTTAACAAATATGAATATTCTAATGACATAGCATTTAATTTTCCCTAATCAGTTCCAAGAAATATATATAAAGAATAAAAATATAAATTTACGTTAGTATCAGTATATAAGTAGATATTACTTTATTTCATTTCATTTTATTTTATGTATTACTTGAGCCATTTCTGATAGTTCCCCTGTATTATCATCATTTTCATTTTGATTTATATGGCTAGGTAATTCCACCAATTTCCCATCTACTACATTTTGAATTAAACGATGCACATATCTATATATAAGTATAATGATAATAAACATACATATATATGTATATATGATTAAATCAATATGATTATTATTATTATTATTTCTCTTTTCCTATGATATAAATCATGACATATTTAATTACATATATTTATGTATTTACCCATCGCTAGCATAATCCCAGACCCTTTGTGTTTCTATTTCTAAAGCATATAAATGACTTGTTGATTGATAATGTTCTAATGCATGGCCTTGATTTTCTCTTCCGCAACCAATTTGTCCACAAACTAAACATATCCATAAATTATCAACAATGCCACACGTTTGACATTGATTTGAAAACCCATCTTGAAAACTATTGGAGATATTATCTAACGAGAATGGTTCTTGTTGTTTTGGTGTACTTGTGCTATCTGGCTGATTGCTATTTTGGGAATATCTACAAACTGGGCAACTAAATAACAATAGTAATCATAATAACAATAACAATCATATGATTAAATTTATATCTATTTTATGCTATTTATTTTTTTATTTCATCTTTTAACAAAATAAAATAAGATTTACCTTTCACCACCCCATTTACTAATGCAATGAGCATGAAAAGTATGCTGGCATGATATGGTTAATAACCCGGTGATAGATTCATCCATATGTTCTAAACAAACAGGGCAATTATTTTCTTCATAACTTGAATGAAATATTAATGGTGATATAAGTTTTGACTTGATAATAATAGATTTTAAATAAACCACTTGACATACTTCATCCTATAATTAATAAATAATAATAATAAACCATCTTGGTTTATTACTATCCTTATTCTTATGTATTATATATTATTATTATTATTTTTAAAAGATACTATTTAATATTCTTATATTATTGGCACTTACTTCCATAGAACTAAATTTTCTATTATTATATTGTTTATAATAATCTTGGCCAGCTTTTTCATTACGAAAAGTCATAATCACCATATATGAATGTGGCGTAGCTTCACTATATTATTATAAGTAATACCATAGATAAATAAAAAGAATAAATAAATAAAAAAGAGTTGGAAACAGGTAATAATAACACGTAGTTTGGTTTCATATTTATATATTTAAAAAAGTTACCGAAGGACACGATAGTGACTAACGAAAGGATCTGCAGGAGCCACGTAGTTTAAAAAGTCATGTATAGACATAAAAGATGGGATAGATTGGGTACACAAAGTCAAAGTCATAGTCGTGGCGAGGTCAGATTGGTCAGTAGAGCTGATCAAGTGAATATTTTTATTATCTTCAACGATTTCAGACAAATGTTGATAAACGTATAAAGTGGCGTTGTTGATATCTACATCTTTTTCTTCTTTTTGATCATTTTTATCAAGATGAATGATTCCAATAGGTGGTCCTCTTTTTCTATATTCATTAGCCGTCATATTAAAAATATTATGGTAAATAAAAAAAAAAATAAGTGAGGGTGAAAAAAAAAAAAAGAGAGAGGGTGAAAAAAAAGCTCATATGCTTAAAATAAAATTTTTAGCTGACTGACCTTTAACAAAAAAGGGAAGGAAGAAAAAAAATACACGCATGATCAAACTTTTAAAAGTCATATGGCCATTCTTTTTTTTTCCCTTTCCTTTTCCCTTTCCTTTTCCCTTTCCTTCTCTTTCCTTTTCTTTTTCCTTAACTTCTTCTTCTTTATTTTTTTTATAATCTATTAATCTTTTTCTTTTATTTTTTTTTATTAAAAAAAAAAGATGACGAAGCGATCTCATAGTGATTACTTAACTGGTGATCATCATGAACAAGCTAACAAGATAAAACGGCCAAGTATTCGACGTCAACATAGTCTTGTATCTCGTTTTGAGTCGCTTCGTCGCCAATATTCAGAAAATGATTATTATGATCCTTATCAAAAAGAACAAGCTGCACAACAACAAGGAAAACGCAAATTGATGGATGATGATGAAGACTATCAAGGCAGTATGAATAATGAAGAATATAGAAGACCTACCAAAAGAAGAAAGTCAATTACTACAATGATAAAAAATGGTGTGATACAAGGTGTCCTTTTTGGCTCAGCAATGGCATTAACAGCCATTGATTACCTTCAAACCACAACAACTCCTTTTATTAAAAGAAGACCCTCTTTTTTATCCATTGAAAATTTGAATACGAGTTCAAATAGTAATAATAATGATAATGGTAATAATAAACAACAACAAGATTTTTGGATTAAACATCAACATGATCATCAACATAATAATAAAAAACAGCATTCTAAAAATGGATTCTCGTTATTTTATAATAAATTTATAATGGATCAGCATCAACATCAAAAAAACATGCGTGGCCATGGCGTGGATTTTACTTATTTTCCTCGATCACCTACTTTTGGAAAAAGAATGGAAAAAACCGAAGAAATGATACGAAGCATATGTTTAGATCAACAAGATGCTTTGAATCAACATTTTTCGTTTACTTCCTTATTGAAAAAAGATGATCATTGTTGGGGTATTATTGATAAAGATAATTATGGTGTTGATTTTACTGTAAGTATTATGTTTATATATACATATATTTACATTTTTATTAATAAATATATAAATATAACTTTATGTACGTATCATTTTTTTGCTTTATCAATAGTCAATGCCTCCACCCAAACCAAAACATTCTTTTAATTATTTACAAAAGCAAAAGAGTTTGTTTTTTTAAAGAAAAAGAAATACTCTCTTGGCTTATTGATTTTTTTTCTCTTTTCTCTCTTCCTCACACTCTCTCTTTATCGCCTATCTTTTCTTTTTTTTTTTTAAAAAAAAAAAAAAATAATTAATCATCCTAATACTGGTTATTATATATCCAATTTTGTACAATTACCATCCCTCTCCTCCTTTTTCTTTTTCCACCTTCTTTCTCCTTCCAACTATGAAATTTTATATATGTATATATATTTTTGTTTAAAAAAAAATTTATTAGTATAGTAGTAGTATGTTTATAATTATCCTTTCCTCCTTTTTTTTATATATTCCCTCATTGCCATCTTTTTTTATTATATATTTATCCCACCCATATATATATATATATATATATATATTAATTATAGTTTATCCAGCAAAATAGTCCAAAAAAGATTTATATATAAATATCATCTTGGTTATTTTACTCTCGAAAAATAAATATCATAAAAAAAAAGAGAAAAAACAATCTATTCCATCATTTCGTCAAAATAATATATGACTCAGCATTATTGAATCATAATACATAAATACATACACATTTATGATAATAGAACGAAAACAGTTAATATCGAAACCTCATCACAATACATATTTATTTATTGACTTATTTTATTCAAATTTTCTAACATATTATTTTTGAGGATTAATTGATAACAGGTTTCAATACTTGAAGAGAGTTTTTTTTTAGCATAATATATTATAAATATCAACAATATAGATATCATATACTGAAACATACATCCATCTTTTTTTTTTTTTTTCATTCTTTTTTAATCTAGTAATAGATCCGAAATATCTCCACTCATCATCATCCATCTACAAACTAATTCTTTTGTTTTTATTTTTTAAAGAGCGAATGCTTGTCCTATTTCACCCGAGAAATAAGCAAAATAAAATAAAGTATTAAGACTTTGATTATATTTTTAAGATGTAATGAGTTTACTAATGAGAAAAGCATGAGTATAAATAAATAAATAAATAAAAAACAGATTTATTATATTATTAAATCTACTAATGAATTGAAACATATCACGTAGATTTATGCGTATATTTAAATCGACCTTGACCATGAGAACATATTATTTATATAAAAAAAAAAAGGATATACTAATAACCTATTGTTGGGTTATTTTTTTTTTTTTGATGTTGCACTGATCGGTTTTCTCTTAAAATAATACGAAAAACAACAAATTAGATTATCTATTTAACATATATCCATGTTTAGACCATTGGAACGGGTGCATAATCAATGAGACTGTGATGTTTAAATAAATAATTTTTTTAGGGTGAGAATATTTTTTTTAAAAGCGCGTATAAAAAAAATAATTTTAAAAATAAAAAGGGTTCAAATTTTTTTTTTTTCTTCCTTCTTTTTCTTTCCAATTATTATTTATATTTTATTTTAATAAGCTAAAAACCATGTCTACTGCAAACTCTACTTCAACAACTACTGTTACTAATCAAGAAAGTTTCCGTCTCGTTGGTGATTACACACCACCTCTTGCTCTTAATGATTTTGAAGGCTACAAGTTTAAGCCTATTCGTGAATCTGAAGTAAATCGCGAAATGACTAGTCGCTATATGACTGATATGTTGGATTATGCTGAAACCGATGTGATTATTGTTGGTTGTGGTAGTGCCGGTTTATCATGTGCATGGGAATTAACCAAAGACCCCAAAATCAAAGTGGCTATCATTGAACAAAATGTTTCTCCAGGAGGTGGTTGTTGGTTAGGTGGACAACTCTTTTCTGCTATGGTCGTACGTAAACCTGCTCATGAATTTTTGAAGGATGTAGGTGTTCCTTTTGACGAAAAGGAAAACTACGTTGTGGTAAAGCATGCTGCTTTATTTACTTCTACCATCATGTCTAAATTATTAGCTCGTCCCAATGTGAAATTATTCAACGCTACTGCTGTGGAAGATTTGATTGTCAAAGATAAAAAGGTTTGTGGTGTAGTAACTAATTGGGCTTTAGTAACTATGAACCATGACACTCAATCTTGTATGGATCCTAATGTTATGGAATGTAAAGTAGTTGTTTCTGGCTGTGGTCATGATGGCCCTATGGGTGCCTCTGGTGTGAAACGTCTTGAATCTATTGGTTTAGTAGAACCTTTAAAACGTATGCATTGTCTTGATATGAATGCTGCTGAAGGCGATATTGTTAAATATACTCGTGAAGTTGTTCCCGGTATGGTTGTCTGTGTAAGTGAATAAAATAAAAATGAATTCTATATTTTGGAGATTTTTATTAACTTGATCATGATTATTTGTTTTTTAGGGTATGGAAGTATCTGAACTTGATGGTGCTCCTCGCATGGTTAGAAGAAATAATAATAATAATTAATGATGGTAGGATTATTTTTTTAAAAAAAAAATTCTAACACAATTTTTTCTTTTTTTAAAAAAAAAATCATCATGGTGTAGGGCCCTACTTTCGGAGCTATGTTGATTTCTGGACAAAAAGCAGCTTATGCAGCTCGTGCTTCTCTTGAACGCCAAAGTCAAGCTGGTGGTGAACAAAAGGTTGCCGCTTAAATCCAACGATTTTAAAAAGAAACAAATGAAAAAGGGTATTACAAGTATTGTTTGACTATTCTGGGTGTATATGTATATTAAACTTTTGTGTATATATTTTTTAAAAAAAAATCAGGTATTAGTATATATAAAAAACGAAAATAATTAAAAAAAGTTAAAAAAATGGCTTAAAAATACTTCAAAAAAAAAAATCTTTATTTTTTTCATACAATATTATCACTTGGGGTGCCTCCATTTTTTTATTTTAAAAAAAAATGGAGTGCTGAGATTATACCCATTGAACGGATCTGTTTAATTACAGCGCACGGATTGTGATTCTTAATATTGTATATATCTTTTTCATTTAATAAAAACCTTTTATCAATTTATTTAAAATATCGTTTGTGATTTTATTCTATTTGTATGTAAATTTTGAATGATTGAGATTAAATTTTAGAATTTTTTCTAAAATGGAAAATTTTTAATTTTATAGTTTTTGGTTGTCCTTTTTTCGCTTATTTTATTCTATACAAGAAAATTATAAATACAATTATAAAGTGCACTTTATATCATTAATAAAAGCAATGATGATAGTAGTTATCAATTACTATTTACGTTCCTTTGCAAGAGTTTCACTTTTTGATTAAGCAGATTGGAAAACTGCTTCAAACCAAAAAAGTCAAAAAAAAAGTAGGAATGTAACCAACAACAAATTTATGAAATAAAAAATACATTATTAGCGATAATTATACCCGTTTGAATGAGCTCCAATTGAAAAAATAATTCGACCCATTCTCGTTACAAATATTAAAATTGGATCAAAATTACTTTATGAAAATCACCAATGAATCAACCATATCCCAATATTTAACCACCACTACTTAACAATAAAAATCACTTTGATAGTCTGGTATTCAATATAAAGCTTGTATTTAGAAATATTAAAATATCTGATTTTCTACAAAAAAAATACCAGTAAATTAGTTCATGAATTTGCTTTTTTTTATTTTTAATACTTCTCTCTCCCACGAAATAAATGGTTAATGGTTCCTTTATTAATATTATATATAAATAAGCTCTTTTTAAAGCATGATAAATGCTTATATGTCTTACTTTATATATAAAAGTCATTTCATAGTAATAAAATGGTATAATTTTTTTTATTTTATTAATGCCAAAATAAAAATAAATTCTTGGAAAAATTCTCGCTTTAGATTAATATTTAATGACTTTAGATAAAATAAAACAGATATTTTTTTTCATTCTAAATATAATATGAAGTTGACTTGAAAAAATTGAATGTTTATAGTACATAAAAATATAATTAATCATTTAAAAAACATGATGCTTATAAATTTTAATATATATATTGTGTGCGCGTGTGTGTATACTATGAAGAAAATTAATATAATAGGTATTCACCATAAGGTATAAAAAATAAAGTCTAGATTTAGTTTAAGGCATAAAAAAATTAAACCTCAGTCACGGAGATTTTTAGTATTATAGAGAGCCTTTATGAGTAAGAATTTTTTACTACCATTCTTTTGGTTTTTATTTAATATCATTATCGTGACACTCTTTTTCAGTTACTATAGATGAATATTAGTTTGATACTATAATGCTTATTGAATTTAATTTGAAAAGGTTGAAAGATTGTTTATAAAGTATAATACCATTAATCATTATTGTAATTTATTTATATTATATATGTATAATATATATTTAAAGAAAATGCACGCTGAATTTAGTAAACAGCTACTGAAATATAAAAATATAATAGTACGAAAAATAAACACAATCGTAAAGTAAGCATAAGTAGATGTAAATAAAAGTGGAATAGCATATCAGTAATTAGTAATAGAATGGCAATCAATAATTTGGCTGTAATAAAAGCGTATAAAAAAAATACGAATCTACAACTTCTTGTTAACTATATAATTGTTTTATTATTGAATATAAATATAAAAAAACAGCATGAAAAAATGTATATATTTATATAAAAGTGGAAGAAACAATTAATCGAAAAAATACATACTATAGATGGTTATTATCAAGAAATATTATTATTATATTATACTAGAATGAATTTTTTTTGGAAAAAATAGCCAAGTTGTACTAAATGACAATATAAATAATTAATAGGATGATAATTAACAGACATACACACACAGACTCATACAAACATATATATATTCTGGACACTTTACTTTAGTTAACAGTCAAAAAATTAACCATTAATATCAATATAGAGCAGAGAATACTGTTTATAATTGACCAGTAGAAATTGGCCAATATATCAATGCAATGAGAAACAGCACGTGTTATCAAGTGTGTCCTCGGTTATTTTATGTTGAAGAAGATGAAGATGATGGTACTTCAGTTACCAGTTACCATTATTTCTCTCCACATGCTGTTTTAAATCCGGACATTTTTTGTAATCACAAAAAGGTACACAAAATATAAAATAATAATAAGAGTAACAATAATAATAATAACAATTGGATTAGTATAACATTGAATTATTTATATTTTTTATTGATAATATATATATATATATATGTATATATGTATATTAACATATATTTATATATAGTGAAAAATGATATAAATAGGAATCTTTACAGCCATTCATTTGCTTTTTTAATATCAACTTTTATTTTCAAGGACCATAATTAAATAAATAAATAGTAACATTGGATAAAAAGTATTTACCAGTCTATTAAACTTTCTTTTTTTTTTTACACCTATTTAAACTTTAATGAATACAATATTTCTATATAATACTTGGACGATCAAAATAATCTAAAATTTATCGTAAATAAAAGAAAAGTAAAAAGGGTATAATAAACTGACGAAAAAAGAAGAATATAAAAAATTGGACATGTATATATCTTTTTATTGTAATCCTTTTTCTAGAAGTCGATAGAAGCCCCAATATATGTGATGATTGGTCTATTTAAAGTTAATGTCACCCAATTTGATTTTTTAAATCCAGTGTCTTTGTTGATTTACTTTTTTGAACACGAGATTGACAAATATGGTTAAAGCTTGGATATGTTAAGGGATTAAACGCCACAAGGGATTGTTCATATATTCTGTAAAAAAAAAAGAGCATCATTATTGGTTAAAAAAATAAATGAAATCCAATAAAAAAAAATAAAAAAAAAGAAAATAAATATATCGATATTGTAAAACATATAAAACATGTTTGTAAGATTAAATAAAAATAATAATATTAAAATAAATACGTAATTAAGTAATAATATAATACATTATGTACTTATATACATTTAAACATTGGATACTAAAAATAATAGTATTTTGATCGGTAATAATATAAAATAGGAAGTTTGGATTACTCAATTAAGATCAAGATCGCGGTCATCCATTTTGGAATAAAGCTAAAAACAGATTGCATTAATAGTTAAAACTAGCCAATAAAATGAAATTTTTTTGAAACGATATATATTCAAAAGGCAATAAAGTCGTTTTTATTATTTTCAAAAAAAAAAAAAAGATTGTATATTATATATAATTATGTATAAAGATAATGATATATGTATGTATATGTATAAATAAGAATAAATATTTATATATATGTTTTTTTTTTTTTATTTAACTCGTTTTTCTTCGATGGATTTTTTGTGTATTATTCATTCCCATTGCTAAGGCTGATATTATTTGAACTAGTTTATCAATACTTTCATAATCCTCATTATCCACAGGTGTATGTCTTAAAAGATCTAAAGATTGATATTAATAAAAGATTGATTAAAAAATGATTAACTTTATAAAATAAAATTGATCTTCTTAAAAAGATTTACCTTTTAATAATAATAAATATCTAGGGACTCTTTGAATAGGTGCAATTAAATAATCTGCTATTCCCATTCGTTTAGATTCTTTTCTGGTCAAATATTCCTGTAAATAGATACACAAGTAAATAAATAAATAAATAAATAAAATGTATAAATTTGACACGTAATCATTTTTTTTTTTTTTCGCCACACCCCCAAATATAAACAAATAAACCCAAAAAAAAAAGTTTATCTTTTATAAAATACATTTCATCACCCATCCATAAACATTTATAAAGAAAATCATATGAAATATATATTTACCTGATTGATACGAAGAACGAAAACATTATTACAAGCACGTTTAATGGATTTTGTATTAGATTCATAATGAACAGCGTATTTTAAAAATATAGACCATTCTTCATATAAATTTAACCATAATTGACCTATACATAAAGTTGCATTATTGTTGATGTTATTATTATAATAAAGCTTATCTTGATGGAATCCATTTAAAATTGTTTCTGATAAATTGATTAAGGAAGATAAATGTGTAAATAATAAAGGAATATCATCTGATTTGACTAAGGGATCTTTGGCTTGAACGGCTTCCATTATTGGTTCCATATATCTCTATATTATTTTTAAAAAAAGAAATAAAATTTAAAATAAAATAAAAAACATGTAGATATTTATTTATGGTGGTTACCTTTTTAGTGAAAACCAGTAATTCATGATATGATTTTTCGGTTGTATAAATTTCATTTATAATAAATTTTCTTAATGATAAAGATTTAATATCATCATGAACGGTAGTGAGCTATGAACAAAAAAAACCAAAATAAATAAATATAAAAGAGTTTCATGATCAGTATACGTATATATATATCTTGATTTTTTTTTTTTTTACCTTTGTACTCGGAATGCTCCGCTGAAATTCTTGTTGTAAAATATGTGTAACAGTATTTCGCCAAGCTAAAATAACTTTTTGTTCTTTTTGTTGTTGAGGATCTTGTATACCAAACACGGAGCGAGCGCGCGAAGGTAAGGGCAACGGACTTTCAAAGGATGATTTCTTTTTTTGATTATTATTAGTACTTGAATTTAAAATTGGTGAAGAGGGAGTAGAACTGGATTGAGGTTTTTTTCTTCTTTGAATATAACGTTGTTGTTGTTGAAGATGAGAGTAGGGACAATTAATACTTTTAATACGAATAGGATGCATAATTTCTTTTTCTTTTTGATAATTAGTAGTATGTACAATAGGTAAAGGTGGAGGTAAAGAAGATGATAAAGGAGATGACAAAGATGGGGTAGGTGTTAGGGATGTTTTGTTGCGAATGGATGGCAATTGATTATTTTTTTTGGAATGCCAGCTTGGATGAGGATCATATTCTTCTTCATTAATAATCAAGGATGTTAAATCTTGATGAGGATCTATGATCATGGATTGTCTACTTGTTGGTGTTTTAATAGATGAGGATCTAGAAGAGTCCTGACTAGATGATGAAGCAGATGATGAAGAAGAAGAAGAATTGGAACGTTGATGCGTAGAGGAAATAGAATGAGGATGATCGTTATAATTATCTTCTATTATATTAATGTAATGAGGGAAGTCAATAATGGTAGAATGAGGTCGTGCTGGTAAATGGCTAAAAGTTCGCGATTGCCGTTGTGGTTGTAATTGATCTTGATCTTGTTCTTGAATGGATGAGGATGAAAATATATATTGTGACAAAGGTCTTTGTCTTTTTATTTTAGAAGATGGTGAAGATGATTTATGCTGCAAAGTAGGTGAAGTAGATATAGATGATGTATTATGTTCATTATTTGTATTTTTATTAAATGATGAAGTTGTATTTTTATTATTTTTTGATAAGATATGAAATGAGAGTGATTTATTATTGTTATTACTTAATTTTTGTTGTTTTTGCTTTTGTTGTTTGTTATTATTCATATTATTACTGCTATTATTATTAAAAGGATTTAAAAGAGTGCGACTTATGCTTTGTAATCTACTTAGTGTTGTAGATGGTGATGGTGTTGGGGTTGGTAATGAATTAACATTTTTATTATTTGAAGATAATTTAGCTTTTCCTTTTCGTGACAAAAAAGTTTCAGGTTTTGACATTCTTTTTAGTATGTTTGGGGTATATAATGATGAAGAAGAAGATGAATAAGATGATGATTTATATGTAGACATAATATTTATTTATTTATTTATATATATATGATAATGATAATGATAAATTATATGAAAAAAAAAAAAAAAAAAAGTAAAAGAAAGAAGAAGAAGAAAAAAAAAAATTCAAGCTGGGGATTAAATCTTTATAAATGAAAAAAAAAGGAGATAAAAAAAAAAAAACTTTTTTTTTTTTTTGGTACCACCTTGTAATAATAAAAAAAGGCTATTTTTTTTTTTACTCTTATTCCTCTTCACTCTTTTTAGTTTAACTTAATCTTATCATTTAATCATATAATAAATGAAATAATTTATTATAAAAGCCTTATTGTTTTATTTTATATATTAACTAATAAGAGTACTTTGTATTTTTTATATTTCATCATTATTTCTACCTTATATATAAACTCAGAACCCTTTTTTTTCTTTATCATCGTCTAGTTAATGACAGGTTTATATTACCCTCTGAGACACTCCACATGTAACACAGCCATTCAATCTTCGGCGGAATCACAAGATATAGAGAATTGAATCATATTAATATAGAAAAACGGCTTTTCCCTTCTTTTTATTCGTCTTTTTTATCAGGGAAATCAAAGCATAAATCATCGGTTATTAAATAACTCTTACGCTCGCTTTTTCTCTCTCAAATTAATACTGAAAATAAAAATAAATTCTATTAAATTGCCTAAAAAGTTTATCATACATACATCTATATATATATGTATGTATGTATTTCATAACTCTTATATAATATTAATAATAATCATAAATTAATTCATAAACAAATGTTGTATTATATAATACACCAATAAAAAATAAGGGAAGGCTTTTTTAGAAACATATCAAATAAAAAATCACTAAAAACAAATCAAGGCTTCTATTAAAAAAAATGTTTAACTTTCATTTATATTAATTAATAGAAAATATTACTAATAATAATAATAATGATTATATAAATATATATATAAATATATACAAATATATATATATTGGTCGATCCCACTATACGCTTTAAAAAATAACAATAATATAAGAATAAAGATCAAAAAAACATATACATATAAGATGGCGGGCGGAGAATAAATTTGCGATTGGCTTAAAAAAATACAGTGGTAAAAAAAAATTCACTCTTTTCCTTCTTTTTAAAGTTGTTTTTTAAAAAAGAAAAAAGAAAAAAAAAATGTCATCAACTGATTCAGAACGCGTCATAATAGCCTCAGCGCCTGGAAAAGTACTTGTTACTGGTGGTTATTTGGTTTTAGATCAAAAATATACTGGTCTTGTTATCGGTACCTCGGCTCGTTTTTACACCATCATACATAATAAAAAAAAGAATACTGAGCAAGAAAATATTACGGTTCGTTCTCCTCAATTTAAGCAAGCTGATTGGAAATATAAAGTTTCTTTACTTGATGATACCCTTGAATTTACAGCAAAGTACATTTATATTAATAATAATAATAATAATTTAATTATAATAATAATATGATGATAACTCCATTCATGAATATATATCTCCATTTTATTTTACATCTCTATATACTATTGTATTAACTTGCATTTTTTTTGTACTCTTATTTGTTTGTTTGTTTAGGGAGACCGAGTCACCAAACAAGTTTGTTCAAACTTGTTTAAGATTTACTTTAATAGTCATACATCAATTAATAGGCTCAAGCTTATTTAATAAAATTTTAGGTGATGGTTTAGATATTTCTATCATAGGAGATAATGACTTTTACTCTCAGCGTGAAGAGGTAATATATAAATTTATATAACAATAGGAAAAAAAAATTAGTGAATATAAATAGGATATTTATTTTATATATGTATATATTTATTATTATTATTATTTTTCAGCTTGAAAAATTAGGATTATCAGTTAAACAAGCCAGCTCAAGAGAACAATTAAAACCATTTTGTGATACGCATGCTACATTAAAAACCGTGAATAAAACAGGACTTGGTAGTTCGGCCGCTTTAACCACATCTTTAGTAGGGGCCTTATTTTTATATTTCAACGTTTTCCAAGATTTGCAAGAAAATAATGCCAATTTAACATGGATTCATAATGTAGCTCAATTTGTTCATTGTTTTGCTCAAGGTAAAGTAGGGTCTGGTTTTGATGTATCAGCTGCTGTTTTTGGTAGCCATCGATATCAACGCTTCAATCCATCCATTTTGACACCTATTATGGTAATAAATTTATGTATATTTATATGGCAAAAAAAAAAGTGAAACATGAACCCTTCTATTCATACCCCATTTTTTTCCATTTCTTAATTTTCTTTTAGAATGAAGATATTGATCCAGTCTTATTAACAAAGTCACTTAATGCTGAAAATAAAAGGTATGCCATTATCGTTATCATCATCATATAATATTAGTCATAATAAGAATAAATTAAAGAAGAGAAAAAGAGCAAGAAAAAAAAAATGATGACCTCATTTTAACTATATATACTTGTATATATTAAATATAGCTGGGATAATAAAGTGTCTACCGTTGCATTGCCACCACAATTTCAAATGATTTTAGCCGATATTGATGCTGGAAGTCATACACCTACACTAGTCAGTCAAGTATTAAAATGGCGTAAAGAACAACCTGAAGAAGCTAATCAATTATGGGATGAATTAGATTATTATAACTCAAGAGTAGAACAACATTTTAGAGATTTAACTTTGGCTGCTGAAACAGATGATATCGGTTATAAAAATGCTATAGCAGAAGTAGTGGATTTACCTGTATCTCAAGTAATAAAAAGAAAAAGAATAATTTTATGTATATATACGGATGAAAGGGTATATTAATTTAAATTTCAATCTATTTATATTTTATGATTATTATTATTATAGTGGGAAAAAATTCAAGATCATACTAAAGTTCATCAGTTTTTAATTGAATTAGCAGCTGATTTCACCAAAGTAAGACACCTTTTACAAAAAATGAGCCAAGCTACAAACGTACCCATTGAACCTAGTGAACAAACTCAATTACTTGATCAATGTATGGAAGTACCTGGAACTATTATGGCTGGTGTACCTGGAGGTAATAATAAAAATAATAACATAGTTTGTGTGTGTGTGTGCGTGTATTTGTACATTTCTTTTGTTTGATATTTTTTTTTCTAAAAAAAACTAAACGATCCTTTTCTTTTTTCATTTTCTTTTAAATCAATGATGAAATGATAGCTGGTGGTTATGATGCTATATTTTGTATTGTTCTTTCTGAAGAGGCTAAAGATGGTGTTCATCGAATTTGGGAACAATGGTCACTTTGTAATGTAAGCCCTTTACTTTGTCAAGCAGATTCAACTGGTATAACTAATATAGACCCAAATTCATCTACTGGTGCTATATGTTTGAAAAGGGCTTAGAGAGTATTGTTTTTTTGTTTTATTATTATTATAATTTGAAGTAAATAATAAAAATAAAAAGTAAATTTATATATTGTTTTTGATTATATAATAAATGATAAAAAAACACTCAACAGTAAAAATAATAAATAATATTAAGAGTAGCGCATATATAAAACATAATCATAGCATTTAAAATGTCAAAGGTTTAATCATTTTACTTTTTATATACTGATAATATATTTTGTATATCTGTTTATATATATATATAGATTATGTATACGGAATAAGAAGAGCTAAATTGATAATAAAAAGAAAAACTATTTTAATATGTAGGAAATATAAAGTAAAAAATAGGAGAATATAGTGATTAAAATAAAATAATAATGTGATATATTCATAAATATATGTAAACAAAAAAATAAATAAGTAAAAAAAGAAAATAATATATATCTATATAATAATTATTATATATAAAAACCGTTGAATACATATATGTATATCAATTGTTTTTTTAATGTTGTTTTATATTTGAAGTTTGGTTCCATGATAAACGATCGTGGTCACCAAGTTTTCTAAAAAATAAAAATTTATATTATTAGAAATTACATGCACTTAATATCACTATATATGTATTGACTTACCTTGGTTTAAAGAAATGCCATCCTAAGAACACAACACCTAATAACGCACATATACAACCCATAATAATATATGCTAAGCCCATAAAAGCATTTCGATCTCCTAAAAATGAGGTACCAGTAATAACAATGGATTTTGTCCCACCATAAGCTTTAATGTCATAGTCTATTTTAAAAAAAATAATAATTTTATTTTATTTAGTACCGTGAGTTCTTTTTCATTATTATTATTATATTTAAAAAAAAAAAAAAAAAAAAAAGATGAATGAGCTTACTTAAATCCACTTGAATTTGATAGGATCCAGGTTCCAAAGGAGCAACATTAACACCACCACCATTGCTATAATGTGAATATAATTTACGGAAAGTAGGATACCAACTTGTACGCATCCAAACTTGGAAATGCTCATCTTCTTGAGGATTAAATATATTATTAGAGGTGTATTGTTGATACCGACGAACCCAATTAGGTGGAGGTGTGATGGATTCTACTGGCATCTGTGTTGGCTTATATCTCTGACGATCCGATGGCCATGCAATACCTGTCGTACTAAAATTATAAAATTTACTATCATTACTTGTGTTTGCAGGATTCAATAAACGTAAACCAGAAAAGGAGTCTAGGTATTGATAAAATGGTAGAAAAAGTAAAACAGAAGATGAGAATGAGGAGGAATGATATATACTTTCTACAAATCCCTTTTTTTCTTTATCCTTTTTATATATTACCATTAAACATAGAATTAGCAATTAAACCACAAGGATAGTAAATTTTTTGATCAGGACTAATAGCAAGAGGATTGCAAGAAGCTCCTGCTTCTGCTGGTGTAATGATCTCGCCAGATAATTGGCTATAACTAAGACTTTTCACATACTTTCGATGATTCTGATAAAAATTATTTAATTTGTAATAAATAAAGACAGGTGGATGAAGTTCAATAGGAATACTAAATTGGATAGTACAGCGAGTAACAACTCCATTACCAGGAAGCCCATCTAAAAATGTATCTGAAGTTGAAGTTTTATAAGCTGGTGCTCGGATAGCTATAAAAAAATAATATAAAAATAGTGAATGGTATCAAAAGTTAATATTAAAAAAAAATCACGTCTGTGTTAAATAAATAAAACCATATTTTATTATTAATTTATCTTAGTATCCACACATACCTGTAGAATTATCAGTAAATTTATAACTATATAAATCTGGACTTAAAGTTCGTTCCATAGTACCAGCAGAATAACAATCTGTGTAATCAATAACAATTTCATTAACCTATTTAATGTCGTCATTTCAATATAGATATATATAGAGAAAAAGGGGTATAAATAAATAAAACAATTAATATAAAATATTTTTTGTTGTAAAAAAATTAAAAAAAATACTAACCGTCTCACTCTTATATAAGAAAAGACCGCCCAAAGGAGCAAAAATGATACCGGCAATAAATAATGTAGGTAACACTGTTTTGGGTGTTAATAATGGTTGCCAAGACTTAAGCCGTTGTTGTTTAAAAGCAGTGTCTTTATTATTTTAAATAAGGACAAAAAATAATTAGCCATCACAATGATAATAAAAATAAATAAATAAGTAAAATGCCATAACCATAATTATGAATAAAATATACACATATATACAATTTATATACTACGTACTTGCCGGTTTACGACTTTTTATTTCAGCCATGATGTTTATATATTTATATAATAAAAATATTAAAAACAATAAAATGAATTAAAAAGATGAATAAAAGAAAGGAAAAAAAAATGCTTTGAGAAATTGAAAGTGTAAAAAAAAATGGCGGATTTTAAATTTTGATGTTAAAAGAGAAGCTTTTTTTTGGCTAAGTTTTTTTTTCTCTCTCTTTCCCCTTTCTATATAACAACTTATATATTATATTATATTATATATATACACCTTTATATCATAATTTTATTTTTTAATGATTATATAACTAATTTATTTTTATTTTAAACTATACATTTATAAAAAAAATCTCTATAAACCATGTTGGAATCTATTCCTGGAAAAGTATTTGTAGTGGGAGTTACCTTACTTATAATAACTATCGCCTATTCATCGCAATACTTTATATTTATATCTTTTCTTCAAGAAGCATCTTATTCTATACCTTGGATTTTAGGTCCTTTAAATATTTTTGTACTTTTAATATTTTATAATTATTACTTGGCTTCAACAACTGATCCTGGAAAAGTACCTATCAATTGGGTAAGACGAAAAAAAAAAAAATTATATTATAATAACAACATTCTAAAAAAGGGAGAACCGATACAAACTATGGATTAAAAACGTTAATTTTTTTTTTATTACTTAGGAGCCACCCTTATCAATATTAAATCAAAATAATACAACAGAAGGAGCTTCGCCACCAAGGTTTTGCAAATCTTGTCAATGTTATAAACCACCAAGAACCCATCACTGTCGATACTGTGGAAGATGTGTACTAAAAATGGATCATCACTGTCCATGGATTAACAATTGTGTTGGCATTAAAAATTATCCTCATTTTTTAAGGTTTATATTTTATGTTGATATTGCTTGTTTATATGTTTTGGTATTATTGATATGGAGAGTAAGGTATATTATGGATGCGATACGTCATTTTAGAGTAAGTTTTGTAATATGAACATAACTATATATGCATAGTCATTTTTTATTATGGTTATTATTAATATGATTTAAATTTGATTTTTTTGATAATTTAATTCATATTTTGTAGTTTGATGCAGAACCAACCACTACTGAAGTCGTATTTATTGTGATCAACTTTGTACTGGACATCATTGTTTTATTTTCTGTTGGTATATTAAGTGGATATCATTTTTATTGCCTTCTTGTGAACCAATCTACAATTGAAGCTTGGGAAAGAAGCAAAGTAGAAACACTCATTCGTCGAGGAAAAATACCACCTGTAAGTAAATATATATTAACGAATGATAAATATTTATTTATTTGATATATATATATATATATATATATATATATATATGTGTGTGTGTGTGTGTGTTTATATGTATAAGTTGATTAGAGTGTACAATCATTATCATTATCAAGTTCATGGCTACTTTTTATTGACTAATTTTTCTCTTTCTATATATAGTTTGAATATCCTTTTAGTGTTGGTATTTATAGAAATATATGCTCAGTATTGGGAAATAATCCACTTTTATGGCTAATACCTAGCCGCCAAGTAGAAGGAGATGGTATTACATTTGCTTTACAACCTCATATCAACCCATTGTCAGTTTATCATTGGCCACCAAGAGATCCTGATGATTTACGTCCTTCTATCTTTTCTTCAAAATATAAACGTTTACAAGAAAAAAGACAAATGCAACAATTACAAGGAATACCCCTTTCTTCAACATATCAGGACGATAATGTGGATGATTCCGAAGATTATTATGATTCAGGAAGCTTTATGACTGAGAGTGAAGATGATTATTCTATTTCAGACGAAGAGTTAAATATGAGGGATACAACATATAATGATCAGGAAACATATCGACGACGATTTGATCATCATCCTCATCCTTCAACAACTTCCATACCATCACAATACCCATTACATCATAGACAACAGCAACATTATCAGTATACTCAACAACAACAAAATTATTACCCTTCGCATGATGTTGAAAATACAGATGAAGAGGACACAATACCATTGACTGCTTTTATTCCAAGATCATCACCATCATCATCGAAAGAAACAAAAGGGGATTAGTGTATATATTGGTCATTTATCAGGACTGTTTATTTATTTATTTAATTTACTACTCTATTATAATTGAAAATAAAATCATTACTGTTTATATTTCTTTTTATTTCTTTTTTAAAAGAGATCATCGATATGACGTTTTTACTAATTTATTATCATATTTAAACGTTTACAATACAAAAAAAAGAAAAATGATATAAAAAAAAATTGGAGATGTGGGTGGTAAAATGATCATTATTAAATAAATAATAATAAAAAGAAAAAGAAAAAGAAAAAAAATGAGTAATAAAATAATAATAATAATAATAATAAATCTACAAATCACTATTCACAGTAAAAAAAAGTAAAAAAAAAGAACCAATACATATATAAATATTAATAATAAAAAAAAACCTTCTATATATTTTATCCTTTTTTCTTTTTTTTCAAGTCATTGATTAAAAAAGTCTAGTTTTTGAACATATCAGAAAAAATTGACCAGACACCAGCAGCAACAGCACAAGCACCAGAAGAAAAGGCCATAGCACGAGGACCTATTTTTTTTATATTTAAAAAATAATATAGAAAATAAAAAAAAAATGAATATGTATGATCTTCTTTCATATTTTTTCGTACTTCATTTTTTATTCATATCACTATCTTTTCCACTCCTTTCATTTATATTTCTATTTATTATTATTATTTTTTAAAAAAATAACTTACCAGCAGTACTCTTAAAGATGGCACCAGAAATAGCACCAGCGGTTACACTACTAAAGATATCGTGAGTACCTCTTGTAGCATCAATCATAGCAGTGGTACCATTATACATCATAGCAATAACACCGACGGAGTTACCTAAACCAGGACCACGACGAGTAATTGTATTTAAGGTTGTATTTAATCTGACTCTCATGTTGGTGGAAGTGGCTGCACTCTTTTTTAAACCTTCAGCTAACCCAATAGCACCACCTAAAGTTAAACCACCTAAATAAACAGTACCAGTACCATAACATAAATCATCGGTCCAACCACGAGAAGGAGTGAAAGTAGCACCACCACCATAAGAAGCAGATTGTTGTGGATCATCGACTTGTAAAAAATCAATACCTCCTTGTACCGCTAAAGGATGAAGTTTAGCTGTATCATATTGATAACTACTGCTCATAAAATCGGGCATCTTTTCATAACTATTACTATCATCACCAAAGGATTCTTGTTCATTAAATCCAGCATTAGCAGAAGGGGAATATATATCTTCGGTGTTGTTTTGAAATTGTGTGTCGTCTTGGTTGTTATTACTTGATCCAAATCCAAAAATACCCATTTTTTATTATTATTAATTTATAATTTTATGATATACAATAAAAGAAAAAAAATCTATACAGTTCTTTTTTTTAAAAAAATTACAAGTTGACAGATAAGTTTAATAAAAGAATATAAAACTTATTGATAATATGGTATTATAAAAGAAAAATGAAAAAAGAAAAAGAAAATATTTAAGAGAGAAAAAAAAAGATTTATAAACTCAACCCCCCATCACTGTGACGATTATTATTCATCCACCCGAGTTTTTTTTTGCGGGCTGGGATTTAAAAAAAAATTGGCTTAAAAAGGATTAACTTTTATTCTTTTTTGTCACTTTACTGCTTTAATCTATTTAGTCCTTGTTTAATATTAAATAAATATTATGATAAACTATCTTTTTTACCTTTATTAAATATTTCGCCAAAAATCTAAAAAGAAAAAAATGAAAAGCGCTTGATAATATATCAAAGTAAAATTGCATAATGTAAAAGCCAAGTTAAAAATAAATGCATAGAGATAATATGAATATAAAAAAAAGTCAAAATCCACTCAAAAAAATATGAAGATAAATAAAATATAATTAATATTTCAGCTATATCTGAAAGAGAAGTAGAACCATGATACCAAAATTAAAAAATATTATTTTGTGTATAATTAAGTTATACATCTTAATGTGAAGAATGTTCATAAAAGATGAAAATTATAAAACAGAGATAAAATAACGACACAGTCAATAACATACGCGTTGATATTTCATGTATATTAACACAAATAATAAAAATATGACCCTATAAATTCATAAATAAGAATATATAATCAACAGTTAGTGCTTTGTTTTTTTTTTATATATTTTTTCTTTTTAGTAGCTCATGATCTTTGAAGGAAAAAAAAAGTGATGATGGTGATAATAACGTTTTTAATGATAACATTAACAGCATTAATAAGCACAAAAAAAGTAATAGTTTATTGGATTTTTTAATTGAATTATATAATTTCCAATTATTATATCACATCTAATTACTAATGGACAGCTAACAATGCTAATACAAAAATCTCGAAACCATAGAAAAATGCACTAACTGGGGTAGCATATTATCAATAGGTTTTTATTTATCCCTCAATTAATAAACAAACGACTACCATGTACTCGCCAACTTTAATTCTTTTTTAACCGAATATCTTGTTTATGAAAAACAAAATTAGAAAAGGAATAATAGTTGATTAAACAAAGTATCCAGAATTAAAAACTATTACATGAGAAATTTTTGCTGATGGGTAAGTAATGTTGTATCGAAAATTATCCTTATTGGCAGCATCTTACACTTTATATTTTTTAAAAAAAAAAATAACGCGTTCAAGAATTGTAAAAGAAAACACTCTATTTGGTAGATATAATATGAAGAAGAATAAGAATGATGATGGAGACATATTTGTTCATTCTTTGAGTTATTTTAAAAACATATCTGGAAAAGGAAATAAAATTATAGCCTTTTAAATGAGGGAAAATATATGCAAACTTTTTGCTAAAAAAAATATATGTTTTTAACTAGAGAGATGGGACATTTGGAAAGTCATCAAACCATTAATATCTATTTATTTAGTTAGATTGAGACAGGAAATGGCGACAAGGATGGATAAATTTGTGCATAATCATATAATCAATCCAAAAGTATATCTAATAGTGATAGAACAGTACTCGTAAGCAAAAAACAAAAACAAAAAAAGACATGGGTCGAAATTAAACTCTATCACCAAATCAACAATTAGTGATATTGAAAATAGTTTATGTTTTGGAAGAAGATAATAAAAAATGATAATTACCACAAATAAAAGAAAATCACTACCAGGACAAAGATGGTAATGGTACAACAGTATTGTTTTATCAGCAATCTATGAGTGATGCTTTCGATAATTTTGATAATAAATATTTTTTTTATATCTAGATTGTAAATATATTTATGCATAATAATATTTTTATACAACAATCAAAAACATTTTTTTATACATCTTTTATTTATTTATTTTTTATATCTTTTTTTCCAAATTTTTTTAAATAGAATGTTGCCATTATATATTATAATACTTGTTTTTTGAAATACAATATATTATTTCTATCATGACAATTCTTTATAATTCTAATGATTTTAATAGTATTAAATACATATATCAATATAAACGTTCATTTAGTCAATTAGTTTTTATTTGTTTTCATTTTTTTTAAAAAAAAACTAATATTCTATACACTCTTTTTTTTTTAATAGTCTTAATTTATTATAACCATATTAGACTATTTTTTTAACCACACGAATACTACAATTTGATTAACTATAAAAAAAAATAAGAATAAAAAAAGGCTTGCTTACTAGATATAGGGTCCATAATAGTGTATATGTTAAACAAATTGGTTATTTAAAAAAATACTTGTGGATAAAATCACTATATATATATATATATATATATATATACGAATAGATAGTACAGGGTTAATTTTCTTTAATAAGTTGACTCCATTTTAAGCAA
Organism: Cunninghamella blakesleeana; assembly: GCA_017871115.1. Lineage (NCBI taxonomy): Eukaryota > Fungi > Mucoromycota > Mucoromycetes > Mucorales > Cunninghamellaceae > Cunninghamella > Cunninghamella blakesleeana. The sequence goes on from JAFCIZ010000005.1 coordinate 5,532,170, forward strand.
TAATTTTTCTTCTCCAGCAAATATAAAGAATTAAAGTTTAAGGGATAAATAAATAATCTTGAAGATCAGATTATGTATGAATTAACTAGTTAAGATTTGAACATATATAGTATAATAATAATAGTAATAAATAGGCAGCTTATTATTAATACAATTACATTGGTAGAAATAACTAATATATTACCATCATGTACCAATTATTAAAATAAGACCCTTTTAATAATGATGCCTTAGTGTATAAATTCTTTATATTTTCAAATTGATTATTAAACAAATATTTGTCGAGAATATCTTTTTACTGGAAAATAATAATAATAATTAACACGTATAGACTTTTTGTTCTTTTTTTTAATAAAATATTATTAAGTACATATACGTATGCTTTTTTTAACCACTAAAAATATACCTACAATAAACATTTATTTATTTTTTTGTTTTAATTAACTCTATTCAGATACGTAATTAAAAAAAAGCTTTTTTTTTTTTTTTTGACTTCATTTTAAATAAACTCTGCCAAGAAAGTAAACTTTATCAAGTTTAGTAAAAATATTAATAACCTCAATAAATTTTAAATAATACTTGTGTATACTGCACAATAAAATATAAAAAGGATTTTTTATTATTTATTACCATCTTATATAACAAAATAAAAATGAGTAAAGGTGATCATATTTATAGTAATAATCAAATTATAAATGAATATATATATATATATATATATATATATATATATATATATAACAATCAATTCTTATTATTTGTTTTTCTTAAATAGATCGATTTACCTTTTTCATTATACTTAAAAATTTAAAAGAGCAAAAAAAAAAAAAAAAAAAGACCAGACACCTTCCATATTAGGAAAGTCTTTATTAACGGAAAGGGGTAGGATACTGTCATTGACCAACTTATAAATACTCAAATAAATTTCATTTTACTATTTCTCTTCTTTTCATTTTTATTTTATTTTTTCTAAAAGAATAATAATAAAAATCATCACCTATTTATTCATTTATTTTTTCTTTTTTCAAAATAAATAAATTAAAATGGCACTTCATAATTTAGTATATAATAATTATGGTAATTATATGACATCTTCCTCAACAACAATATCTAACCAATTAGGTAAAATGATCAATTATTTTTCATATACCAATATTATAATCAATACCCCGCCACCATCATTATCTTCTCCCTCCAAACCGGATCCTTCTCCTCCAAATCATCAACGATGGGTCTCCCCTAATCATGGCCATCTTTTCCAAATGACATCTAAAAAATTATCTCAGCAACCTCGGCAAGAGTCTTGTGGATTAAGAAAAAAGCTACTATTAAAACAAATGTTGACAAAATTGCGACCCAATAAAAGACATGCAATGATTTTATTGCCTATTCAATCTTTACCACAACCCCATTCACAACCCTTAATATATCCTCCACAACCTACTTATCATCCTCATTCTTATCGTTCATACTATAAACCTAAAGTAAAATTACCTTGTCCAAAAATAAATACTTCAATGATTCAACGTAAACGTCATAATCCTCCATCGCCCACTTCTCCTCCTTTACCTTCTAAATCTATATGTAATCTTGATGATGACGACGATGATATTCCTCTTGGGACTTTGATTTCAAAGAAGCCTTAATTTTCATTTTTACTTTCTTTTGTTTTATATTTTTCCTCCCATTTTTGTACATAGTTTGATTTTTTTTTTTTTTTGCAATATAATAAATTTTTATTATTGTTTTTATTTTACATGTAAAATAAATCTACATTTTTTTTTTTATGGATAAAACAAAAAGTAATCATTATATATATTAAAAGACAGCACTTCATATGAGTTTGATTTTATCATTTTAAACCAAGTCTATCCTTCACTCTATTTTTTTATTTGTTTAATAAAAATATAAAATGATGCTTTAGTAACACAACATTTAAAACATGTACAACGCTGAAAAAAGCAACTACCGAAACACCATATATAGTTTAGCGAAAATCTGGACAATGGGATGAATGTGATTTTTTTTATCAGTATTATCATTTTTATTGTGTTTTTGTGTATTTTTATATATAGGGAGAGAAAGATATAATGAAAGTAAAATAAATAATAATAAATAACAATGAATATATATATATATATATATATTTGAATAAATAAATAAATAAATTATTTATATAAATTAAAGTTTTATCATCATGATGTTTTTTTTTTTGGGAATTATGTTTTTGGTTAAAATAGAAAATCTAAAAAAAAAAAAAAAGATCTAAAAGTAAACAATGCCAAGAGCAACTACTAAGAAAAGTGTCATCAAAGTAGAAGAGATAGTTAAATGATGAGCACCAGATTTACCATTGCTACTTCCAGGACCGTTTGTAGCTTCATTATTACATTGAAGTTGCTTTGAGGAATCATAAGTGACATTATTAAGCTGAGCAGCAACAGCCATTGTATTACCAAGGTTAAAGAAATCGACTTCTAAAAAGGTTGGAAGTCTACCAAAGGTAGAAGAACATTCTTTTGCTTGATTTAATAAAGAATCGCTATTAGTTTTATTAGCGGTTCCCTTTTGTGGAAGTTCAACAGTAGTAGAACCAAATTGTAATGAGCCATAAATAAAATGGTTCATTACATACATCATAGATTGTGCATTGGCGGGGTTGGAAGGGCGATCAATAGTACAAGAAAATGAATTTTCATCACGGTTATCATAAGGAGTTTCAAAAACATAATTAAATTCTGGTAATAACCTATATTAAAATAAATATAAATAAATAAATAAAAAAAATATTAATAAATATATATTAGGTTTATGTAGACAAATATAGTATTGATGTATATATATATATATATATATATATATATATATATAAAAAGAAAAGACGTCCTTGTATATATATCCGTTTTTATTATACATATCTCATTCTCATTCTCTTCATTATCTATATATATATATATATATATATATATATATATATATATATATATTTGTTATTTTTCTTACCAAGGAAGTTGTGATTGATCGGCGCCAATATCAGTAAATGTAACCAATCTTTTTCCTGAAGCAATCATTTCTTGAAGAGTGGGCCAAGTATAATTGTTAGCAGGTTGCGTAAAGACATAATCTAATAAACCAGAGGCTTGATACATGGCTTTAAAGTCGGAAACTTTAAAAGGGTTATTGTTTGGGGTATTCCACATAATAGTAACGACTTCGTTAGGGTTGCTCTTTAACCAATCTGCTACCTGAGATAATGTTTGGGTAGCTGGGCCAGCATCTAAAATACTACAAGAGGTATGACATAAATGAATGTCTTTGGTAGGGTCACTTAAGGTAACGTTGCTTGGAACAATAGCTGATAATTTAAGACCTCGAACACCATCTGATAACTGGGTAGTGACAGCGCAAGCTTGATTAGCTGCTACATTGGCGAAGTTAGCATAAGAGTTATGGGTGAGGACTGTAACAGTTTGATGATATGGTCTTGAGCATAACTCACTATATCCATTACATGCTTGCTGCTGTCCTGAAACAGCAACTGCCGATATTACTGTGGCTAATAATGTGTTGAGTAGGTTTTTATTAAAATACATTGTTGTTGTTTTTTATTATTATTATATTATTATTATTCGAAAAATAAAATAAAAAGGGAATATATATATTTACAAAAAAGAAGAAGAATAAAGATAAAATAATAATAAAAAAAGTGAAAAGAAACGTAAAGAAAAGAAAATAAAAAGCCAAAAATAGTTTCTTTATTTTAATACTAAAAAAAATTTCACAGAAACTCAGCCAATAAACTATGTTTAAATATGTTATTTTTAACCTAAAAAAATAAAAATATTCTCTATTTATTCCTTTTAATAATAAACCACCGTTTTATTATCATTATTATTATTATTTTTTATTAAATGGGCTAGTTTATTAAAAGTATTCATATCAACCAGTTTTTTTTTTTTTTTTTTTTTTCTAGAAAAAAAAAAATAGTATGCGTTTATATTATTTAATAATAATAATAATAATAATAATAATAGTATGGAGAAAAAAAAAGGTACAAAGTTACCATGTTTTATGAAACGAAATCTTGAAACCTCGAACATATATATACATACATATATATATATATATATATTATAAAGACAACACTAGATCTTAATGAACAATAAATGCTTTCGTTCCAATATAATGACATAGCCCTAAAGTATTTTAAATAATCATTACATTATTTTAGTTTTGTCTAGAAAAGATAGAATACTTTTTAAAGTTGTTATCCATCGTGAGTAAAGATCAACCAATCATATTACAGTCTCGGTTTAAATGAATATTATTCTTTTTTTCATTTAAGGTAATTAGCTTGCTTTTTTATAAGTTGACTTTATATAAATACCTGTAAAAAAATAAAATGACAAGAAATGTATATTTCTCTCAATATGGTAAACTGACACTTTTTTTTGCTTGTTTTATAAAAAAGCATAAAAAATCAAACTCCTATTTTTTTTTTTTTTCTTTCTCTCACTCAGGCTCCTTTCCTTTCTTTTTTTTAATTTTTATTTTTTTTAAAGCAGCTTTTTTATTATTTTCTTTCTTTTTTCTTTCTTTTTTAAATATATATATATATATATATTAAATATATTAAAGATTTAATAATAATAAAAGTTTATATATTATTATTAAATCTTTCTTTATTAAACTTTATACATTTATTATTATTACTATTAGTATTATATAAACTTTTTTTTTTTCTAATATATACAAATTTATACAACAATATAACTAATATATATAAAAAATAACTAAACCTAAAAGGTGATATATATAACTATCTAGTTTATACATATGAATCGCTCCATCAGTTATCAAATAGCACCTACTTTATCACCTAATATAAAATATAAATATTCTAAACAACAATGGACGCGAACTTGGATTGAATCTATTTTAGAACAACCTTTACCAACAAATAACTTATTTCTTAGTTTACAAGACGGTATTATTTTATGCAGGTAAATAAATCCATTTCTTTTTCCTCTTCAATATCATTATATATATATATATATATATATATAAAGCTTATTTAAGGGAAAAAAATAATAATCTAAAAGATAGAATAAAAAAAAAGTAGGAGAAAAAAAGGTTAAAGGAAAAATAATAATATATAATATAATAGATAATGGATATAATAAACCCCTTTGTATAAAATCGGAAGGAGCTCATAATAGATATTCACCTTTTTATATTATTTTTATTTTTACATGTAGACTATTAAATAAAATACAACCTGGTTCTATAAAGCATATTTATAATAATGATTCTTTATCTGCTAAAGTAAATAATAATAACTATTAATCATTCAATGATATATATATATATATATATACGTCTTAAAGTTATTTTGGTTAACTTTATGTTTTTATTCATATAATAGGAAAAAAATATTTATCAATTCTTAAAAGTTGCATCACAGGTACACCAAGGATTATATATAGAAATAAAGTTTTTAAAAAAGTATATTTCTATTTTATTTATTAATACCCTTTTATCATTATGTTTTGTATTTATCTATTTCTATAGATGGGTCTGCAGGATTCTGATTTATTTAATGTTACTGACTTGTTAGATGGAAAAAATATGAATGCTGTAAATTGAAAAAAAAGGAGAATATAATGATGGTCTTTTTTTTTTTTTTTATCTTTAAATTGTTTGATTTTTTAACTTTGTATTTTTTTTTTTTTTTATTCATCCATATATTTATATTTACTTATATATATGTATGCATAAATAGGTTATGCTCACGTTATATAGACTTGCAACCTTAACGAATCATCAACAACATTCATGGTCAAACTATGATTTATGTTCAACTTCACATTCTTTATTCATGTTGTCAAATCACCTTAAAGAACACGCGGATGATGATATAAATGTAAGGGAAAACGTGATTTCTAAGGATAGTAGTCATAATGAAGGTTCAACTATTAAGGAGGTATTCATTCAATCACCATCTTCACACCAAATATCTTTACCAATAAATTCTCACCATCAACACCATCACTACCATCATAATCAAGGGATAAAATTGGGGGATTATAATAATAGGCAATCAATATGGTCATTGCCTGATGAAGAAGAAATAGGCGAAGAAGATAATCAATTTGCATGGCATCATCCTATTTCACCTCATACGCAATCTTTTGCTCTTTCCTTTAATGATACTGCTAATACAATGCCTTCAACAAAAACTTCTTTTGGATACAGTGATTATGGTACTACGCCAACAACAAAAAGATATTCTAATCACCACCAACAGCAATCATCTCTTCAGCATCATCAGCATCATCATACTACTACTACTACTACTACTTTAGAAACTTTATTTGATACTTCCACTTCTCCTTATCAAAGTATATCATCCAACAATTCTGATCTTCGCCATCATCATGAAAATAATCATAACGATAGTTTTGATTCTATTCATTCATCTTCTACTACTTCGTTTTCCTCCTCATCCTCGTCTCAGTTTTACAATGAAAACAGTACCAGCAATAGTAAGAGTAAATCTTCCACTTTTTCTAAATTAACTCATTTACCTTTTACAAAAAAGTTTTCACTTCGACAAAAAACTCCTTTTCATATGCGTTATCAAGAATGGACCGAATCAAAATTAAAAAGCAATAATCATTATAATGATAATAATAACCCTAAACCTTCGGTCATGGATATGTTTCATACTCATTCTGAAAAAAAGGATGACTCTTTCCTACTTCAACCCATGGTATATCCTTCACTTTCTTCTCCATTAATTTATAAAGATGATCATCAAAATTTACCTTCTTCTCTACAACAACAATACAATGATGGTCATGATGATCGTAACGATCACGTTACACAGCATGACAATAATGACGAACCTTTATCGCCCTTATCTGATACTTCCATTAGTATGAATACTAGAACAACTACTACTCTTGATTCCTTTCAAGAAAAAGATCGTACCCAATCTGTTCCTCTTCCTTCTACATCAACATCATCAATAATTAATAATGATTCTACTCAGACAAATGATATGGTGACAAGGAGAAAATCTACTGGTACACTTCATACTACTTTACAACCAAAAGATATACCTTCCTCTTCTGATAGTAATAAAAATTTAGAATTAATTGATGCTTCTGGTCAATTAACTGGTAGATATGTAAGTAATAATCGATAAGGAACAATAACAATAATAATAAAAAATAAGGAAAATATAAAGGGGTTGGTCATTTTATTTTTAAAAATATCTTTATCTTAATTTTTTTTCTTTTTTTTTTTTATAGAAACTAGGCAATGTTATTGGCAAAGGTAGCTTTGGTACTGTTTATCGGTAAATATTAATATAAATATACTTGAAAAAGATTATTATTGCTATTTTATAATTTTAAAGTAAAAGAAATGGGTCTATATATATATGTATACATATACTTATCATACATATATTTTATAAACATAATAGTGCATTAGAGCTTCGTACTGGAAAAATGGTGGCTGTTAAACAAATTGAAATGCATTCATCTAAAAAACGTGATGTGGTGGATGTGATGGTAAAAGGAAGATATATGATTTTTTAATCAAGGAATAATAATAATAAAAAGTATATATTCTAATTTGTAATCTTTTCCTCTTCCTTTCTTCTTTTTTTATTTTTATATCTATTTATAGCAAGAAGCCAAGTTATTACAAAATCTTAAACATCCCAACATAGTAAAGTATGAAGGCTTTTTACAAACAGATGGCTATATGAATATTATTTTAGAATACGTGGAAAATGGATCACTTTTGAATACATTAAAATCCTTTGGTAGTTTTCCTGAAAGTCTAGTGGCTAGTTATTGTATTTATATTTTAAATGGGCTTGATTATTTGCATCAACAAAATGTCGTGCATTGTGATTTAAAAGCTGCTAACCTATTAACAACAAAAAGTGGAGATGTGAAGTTATCTGATTTTGGTGTTTCTTTAAATCTTAAATTTGAAGATTCTGAAGTCGATAAAGTAGCTGGTACTGCTTATTGGAGTAAGTTTTGAAAAACAAACAAACAAATAAATAAATTAACATAAATAGAATGTGAAAATTAAAATGTAGATCAAAATGAAAATACAACTAAATGTTTATATTTATTTTGTTTATTTGTATATTTTTATTAAATAGTGGCACCAGAAATCATTGAATTAAAAGGTGCTTCTATTAAATCAGATATATGGTCACTCGGTTGCACTATTATTGAATTATGTACTGGCAGCCCTCCTTATATTGAACTAAACCATTACTCTGCTCTTTATCGTATAGTAGAAGATGAATATCCACCTTTTCCTTCCGATATATCTGAAGTAATGACAAAATAATAAAAATAATGAAATGAATTTTTCTTTTAATTCTTTATTTATTTGTTTATATATAGGATTTGTATGACTTTTTAAAAAAATGCTTTTCAAAAAACCCTGATGATAGACCAACAGCAAGTGAATTATTATCACATCCTTGGATCCAAACTCATCAAAATACCGATAATGAAAACCATCATCATCCTTCATCCTTTGCAACACTTGGTACATCTATTTTGGATTCTGATCGTGACTATTCAAAACTAGAACAGCATCCGTCTCATTTAGTTGAAGATTCTATCCCATCTAAACATGCATCTACCTCTTCTAATTCTTTAGATACTGCACCCAATACACCTCATTTATTAGACGATGATAATCATGCTGATTATCCTCCTTGGATAGAAAAAGAAAAAGAAGACTATGATGTCTCATCTAAAAACTTTCCTCCTTCACAGAACCATCATTCTATTAGTGTTTTAGCAGATAAATTTCAACAAAAACATGCCAATAAATCAATTCAAAAACATCATTTCGTTGTAGGTACTTTTTCAAAAGGTAAAACTTAAAACTATAAAGATTAAAGTAGAGTTATATAAATATATTATATGCATCATATAAGGTAAAATAATACTAATTATAATATAATGATGTAATATACTTATTTTTATTTAAATAGGTGCTATAAAATGTAAAGGATGCCAGTTACCAATTAAAAAAGATGCATATATATGTGAAGGTAATATTAATAATAATGATAATAATACAATATATTTACTTTTTTTTTAAAAAATAAATAAATAAATAAATTATAATTGTAAGTATCTATTTGTCTCATAGTTATTCTTTTTTTTCCTTTTTTTTTTTTTAGATTGTGGATATATTTGTCATGACCAATGTAAAGAAAATTCAACCTGCCATAGAACTTTATTTACAACTTCATCACCTATTCTTGATCAACCATCACCTACTTTATCTTATACCCAAGATTCATCATCTTCTGAATTTGATCATGATAGAAAGCGATCTGGTTCATTTTATTCAATTCAAGGAATGCTATCATTACAAAAATCTCCTTCTCCTTCTCCAAAGCCTAGAAATTCAGTATCTACTCAACTTCGTCAAAAAACACGTAAACTTTCAAAAGTATTTACCTCTAAGATTTCATCTTCCACTTCTTCTTCTTTAACCTCTCATCACCAACAACAGCACCAATATACCCAATCTAATAATAATAATAATAATAATAATAATAATAATAATAATAGTGCTAGTTATCATCATAAAAATAAAAATAATAATAGTAATATCAATAATCATCATAATAATAGTAATAAAAATAATGAAAACATTAAAAACAAAAAACAACTACAACAACCCAAACAACATAAAAGGCCATATGGAAGTAAAAGTTGCGAAGCTTTACGTCTCATTCAAGAAGAATCATCCAATGCATCTGTGATTACTCATCATTCTGATATTACTTATTACGATAATCATAGTTCTATATCCTCTTCATCACACAATACCTTACCATTAAGCTCTAAAAGAGATTCTAGACGGGAAAAATTAAGAAGGAGACCTACTAATCCAGATGATTGTATCATTTCTTAATAAATATATATACTATACATTTTTATTTTTTTATTTTTTTATTACCATTATTATTTGAATAATAATATTTAATGCACATTGATAATAATAATAATTATAACAATCTCATGATATTTATTAATTTTTAATACATATATTTAATTTTCATTAATAAAAATAATAATAAATAAATCGCTATCAATTTGAAAAAGAATAAAGCATGGACATGATAAAAGAATTTAAATATTAAGAAAAAGATGTAATAAAATAATAGTATATGGTGGATATTGATTGGTAAAATAAAAATAAAATAAAAACTGATTTGTTTTTAAACAAAAGAAAAAAAAAAGCTAATAAAATGAGATACAAATATTGTATATAAAGAATCTTTTTTAATCGTTTATCTACAAGATAAAATAACATGAAATCATGGAAATAAATATTTATAAATATATTAACAAAAAAATATTGATAACTATATATTTTTTTTGTTTTTGTTTTTTCGAAAAAAATGAAAAAAATTGTATATATATATATTGGAACTGATACTAATTATAATATCATACACTAAAACTTTGGACCTAAAGGAGGAAGCGATTGCATAGATACATAACCGTAGAAGATAGGACTGTTTGTAGCAGCATCAAACTGATCAGGTTGTATTCTATTATTATTAGTGGCAGTAGTTGAAGTAGGGTATGTGGGTAGATGTTGCATAGATCTTTGTTGCTGATGTTGAAGATGTCTTTGTGGTATCATTGGTTGAATAGTTCCAAAGGCTGGATGCATTTTTGAAGAGTCAAAATTAATAGGACGGTGTGTTAAGGTTGGATTTTGTTGTGATAAATGATGGTACATAGTACTTTAATATATCTATATAATAAAATTAATAAATAATAATAATGAAAGAAAAAGAATAAAAAGGATATTTATCTAAACTTTATAAATATATTTATATATAATATAGGTTGATATAATATTATAATTATATTATTAATAAATAGTAATAATATGTATAAAAAAAGGAAAAAAAAAGAGAAAAAAAAGAGCGACAAAAAAAAAAAATGTGGGGATTTAAATTTGCTTGATCAAGAAAATTTTTAATGACCAATGGCATTTTTTTAGATTTTTATTTACACTTTTAATGTATTTTTCTATCATTATCCTATTTTTATGAATTTTAACTAATATTTAATAAAAAAATAATTATATATATATATATATATATATATTTAAATATATATATAAAAACATGCTTGATTATCCCCATTTTTCATTAGAGTGAGAGTGAGAGTGAGAATGAATCTTTACTCATAACTATATACATAAAAAAAATAGAATACGGGGGTATGTTGTGTGAATATGAACCCCACCCTTTTTTTTCTTTGTTCGTGATAAAAAAAACAACTTCTGATATAATCTAATCATCGTTATCTTCATTCTCAAAGTCTAAATCGTCAATATCAAAAGCATCATCGAGATCAAAGAGTAATACAATGACTAATAGCATAGGAAGAACAACTTTAGGCCGTATAACTTGTTTAGAAAATTGAATCATAATATCTGCAAAATAAGCTGGTGGGGAAGTTGCAACCGGTGTATTGATTAACTTATACGGGAACAAGCCAAGAGACATAGTGTGTTATTATTGTTATTATTGATATTATTTAAAAAAAAAGGGAGAGAAAGAAAAGGAAAAATATAGTAATCACAATAAATGATTTTTTAGCTTTTTTTATTATTTTAAAACCCGACTTTTTTGATGGTAATGATGATTTTAAACTATACACACCCTATATTTATTGTTTTTTTAATACATATATATATAAATAACAAACTCCTCCCCCATCTTTAATAAAATAAAATAAGATAAACACCGTAAATGAAATCAAACTATCACGAACAAAAAAAAAAAAAAAAGAGTATCATATTCGATGAAAAAAACGTTTTTATATTTTCCAATAAAAAAAGAGCATAATCTTGAAAAAAGTAGAATGCCATCTTGAATGAATAAAAAGATCAACAATACAAATAAATTTAGATGATCATCTTAAACTAAAAAACGTTATCGCATTAAGTAAAAAAAGAGTTCTACTAATGCCAAAAAATTTATAAAAAAAAGTTATATCTTGTAGGTTGCCTTTTATGGGTTCTAAAAAATCACTTCATACATAGTAAAACTCTATATTAATAACCAAGAAATACACTGAGATATACAAATACTTGATAAATAAATTAAAATATGATATTTAAACATGTATCATATACGTTTAAATGGCTACCTTTTTTTATTATATTTATCAGCCAGACTACATAATAAATGATAGTAAAAATAAGGATGCTAATATTTCTCACATATAAAACATGTTTATTAATTTAATTCTGAAGATACTAATAGTACCCTAACCAATAATCATGCATATACATAAGTTTATATTATTCAAGAAAGGTTAAAGGATATCATTAAAATACATTATTCTGATAGATTTTTTTTTTTTTTTTTGACACTGATATACATATACATTTTTTTATCTTTATTTTTTATTTTCAATCATGATGTTTCAAAAAAGTATAATGATCAAGATAAACAATAGTATTAAAAAAAAATAATAGTTTTTAAAAAAAAAAATCAACGATATAATAAAATTTTAATGCATATTTCAGAATTTTTTTTTTAATATTGAATATATTACTATTAAGCTCTAAGTGCACGTCTATCTTCCTTAGTTTGAGCTTTGAAACCAGTCTTAATAGCAGATACTGAACGAGTAGAACCACAAGCTTCACATTGTACAAAGTATAAACGATTATCCTTAGTCATAATAGTATCAGGTGATTTACAAGTCTTACAAGTAACGTATTCAACTATATAAAGTAGAGAGTTGATAAAATAAAGTAATACTCATGATTAGCTACAAGTATTTTTTTTTTAATATTACTAATATAATATTGATTGCCTTACCAATATAACGACGTAAAACACTTTCAATTTGTTTTTGTTGGAAACGACCTTTAATAATAAGACGTTGAGATCCATCTACGGAACCAGTAGTACCCAATTCAGCGAATAAGAATTGAATGACATGTTCAGGTTCACGATGAAGACTAAAAATAAAAAATAAAATAAAAATTCCAATAGTGAAAAATGAGTTAGTATGAGTCAAATTACTAATGTGATCATTAATTTTTTCTGTTTCTAAAAAAATTATATCATTTTACCGTCTAGAAATATCAGCAACATTAGCAAAGATGGTTTTCTTGTTACCTTCACGATGAATAGATGGAGGAACAATAGTATATCTTTTCTTTTCACCAACTAATTCAGGATTATTTTGTCTTAAAATATCAAATACACGTCCAAGAAGCTATTTCATCAATTCAAATATATAATTGTAGATTACGGAATCGATTAATTATTATTTTAATGATTCCCATTATTACTATTGTATTTGTTATTGTTATTAAAAAAACTTACTTCTTCATAAGTATAATCTCTATCACTCTTTAACCAAGATTCTTCATTAGAGGTCTTAGATGCATCATCTTCTTTAGCTTCACCTTCATCACCTTCACCAAGTTCAGCTTCAAATTCTGCCATATTTTTCTTCTTCTTCTTCTTCTTCTTCAAAGCACCGAAATCTAAATCTTCTTCACCACCTTCAGGAGCTGCTTCTGCTTCTTCAGGAGCATCCTAAATAATAATAGTAAAAACAATACAAAAAAAAAGTAAGAAGAATAAACCCGATGAAATAAAAAATAGAAAATGTTATCAGCATAAAAAAAAATACATGTATATATATATGTGCAAAATATGCGTTCTAATTCTATATATCCAAACTTACTTCTACAGGTTTAGATTTCTTCTTCTTTTTCTTTTTTAATTCAGCAAACATTGCATCTGGATCTTCTTCAGCAGCTTCATCTAAATAAATATATATATATATATAAATTTATAAATATGACGTTTTTTTTTAGTTATATATTTTGATCAAGTATAATGTATGTAAATCATCAATGGTTTTTGAATATTATTTTGTTTTAAAATCATATATCTACCTTGAGGAGCATCTTCAGTTGTAGGTTCAGGTTGTTCAGCTGTATCTTCGGTATCAAATTCGACTTTCTTTTTAGATTTCTTCTTCTTTTTGAGTTTGGAGAAATCGGGCTAAGTGTAAAAAATAACGAGTAAAAAAAAATAAATATGATTAAAAAAGTTGTATTTATTTTAATAAATATAAAACTATGTATTCAATATATTTACTTCTTCTTCGTCGAATTGATTGTCGATAGGTTCGTTTTCTTTATCAGACATTATAATTTTTTTGACTCAAAAAAAAAATAGGAAGAAAAAGGTTGAAAAAAAAATAGACTCCTACATTTTTATAAACCGTGTTGTGGTGAAAAAAAAAATTGTATGAGCCATGCAAGTCACAGGCTAAGCTGCGCTCCAAGAGACTTAATGATTTTTTTTGCATAACTTCACTATCCATTCAATAAACTACTTTCATTATATTATTCTTTTTATTTTTTTACTTTAATTTTTAAAATATGTTATAGATATATATATAAATAAACCCAAAATAATTCATAGATATAATTTATTTATTTATATAAAGAATAGTACTATGATTATTAATAAATAAATAAAAAAGTAATTGAAAACATATATTTATACGTATTTATATAATTGTATAATTATATAGTTGATATTTAAGGTCTGATTTTAATTCTAACATAAGGTACCTACAAATAATAATAAAAATAAATAATAATTAATATCTATACCATTAAATCTACTCCACAATAATTTTATCAATGTTATTATATATTACTTCGACATCTTCGCCTTCTGTATCATTTGCACAAATTTCGACAATAATTGCCTTTACGTGAGGGGGGATTGGTTTTTTAGAAATAGTTTCAACTAACTTGGAAATACTAAAATAAAATAAAAATTATGTATATGAAAATGAAGATAAGCATAAAGTATTGTATTATTTTTTAATTAATATGTTAGAATATATTTGTATATTTATTTAAAATAAATATACTTACGGTAAACCTAAACGTTCATCCACTTTCTTTTTAGGTAAGAAGAAGGCATAAAGCATAGATACACCAGAGGACAACATTGTAACTTCTAATTGATGTTCGTTTTTAAAGTAATCAATAAATTCTTGAAGAGTAATGTCACCTTCAATATCAAATCTATCCCATAAACTGAATTCCTTGTCATTATATTTCATCTTGGGCATAGCAATAGGTTCGGAGAAGCCAAAGAAGGGTAATGCTAAGTTAACAAACCCATTTTTATATTCTTCTAAATTGTCCTTACCATCAATGATCTAAAAAACAACATATAAATTAGTTACCTTTTTATTTATTTCTTTCCAATCATTATATAACTTTTATAGCTAAGTCTATTATTTACTGACCTTATATAATTCAAGACAAACTAAACCAGTGACAAGAGCAGTAGTAGTAGCAATGGCAGGAATAATTTTACCGGCAATGAATTTAGTTTTATGTCTATCAGTAGGCTCGATACCATAATTAATAGCTCTTAAGTTGGAAGCAGCAGTAATGAAATCAATATGGAAGTTGCTATCATCATCTTTTTCAAATTCACAGGGTTCAAGTCTGAATCCAGCTAAAGTTGAAGGTGCAGGTAAATTATTAATCAAATCATCAACAGGATCTATAAAATTTAAAAAATTACAAAGTAAAAATTAATATATATTGCTATCTATTATTAAGCAACTTCATTCACTACTTATATTTTAATATATAATAGCAATTTTTTCTTGACTTACCAGAATTATCATTTTCTACGGTTTCATTTTCTTGTACTTGAATCTTAACACCTTCCTTAGGTTTAAATTCGGGGACTGTAATCTTTTCTAATTCACGACAGAAGTATTCACGGTCAGTTTCACCCTTTAAACCATAGTTAAAAGCATGTAAATTAGCAGCATAAACAATAAAGTCCATATGTGTAGCCTATTAGTAGTTTAATATACAATAATTATAGTAATAATAATAAATAGGAGATTAGTTAAAATGCATTTCATATGTGAAAGAGGATATAATAGAATTAATATTAATAATAAGAATTTACATTTTTAGGATCGAATACGATGGGTTCAGGTGCACGTTTAGGTCCAGACCAGAAAGGTTGTCCAGTAGAAGTTAACTGAAAAAAGAAAGAAAAGTATATATAGTTATATTAAAAATAATTCTAATATTATACCTATCATCATTCATTTCTATCATCAATCTATTAACTAATTTTACTTACAGAATCCTTAGGGAAATTGAATAGTAATTGACGAATGTTATTGCTGTAAAGATCTTCAAATTTAAATCTAGCCCAAGCGATACAATCAGGGAATGATAATGGTTTTTGTGCAACTAAATAGTTGTATACAGATTCAAATGTTTCCTTTTGACTAGCTCCTTGTTTTTGAGTGGATTCTACAAAGTTAGGTTGTGTTAAGTAAAGATTTACGTTATCAGCAGGTTGTTTGAAAAATCCTTCAAATAAGTCACGAGACCACTATAATATTAATCCATTAGCAACAGTATTAAAAATAACTATGACGATAGTATTATTATACATATTTATTTTACTTTGTTTACTTACTTGAATAGTATGTTCAATAGCGTTAGGGAAGTTCTTAAGTGTACAACTAGGGATAGATTTTTCAGGAGGGTCTTGAGAGGAAGAATAAGATTCAGTTAAATAAGGAAGAATCACTTGAGTATTACCCTTTGTACCTAAAGTACCAGATTCTAAAAGTGGTTTACGGTAGTATACACATCGACGATCAACATATTTACGAGCTTCAACGTTGTCAAGAGCATTAGTAACACCGGAAAGGCTTTCAAAGAATTCATCATTATAAATATCTATTCAAAAGAAAAAGAGAAAGAGAAAAAAAATAATGAGCTATCCAATTCTTAATATATTATTACTATTAATATTATTATTATTGAATTACTTTCAGTTTCAGGGCTAACACGTTCTTGATGCACATCAATCTTTCCATTTAAATCGGGATTCATTTTTATAACTGCAGCGGCAGCAGTTTCAGATTTTAAGTTCTATAGTGTATTGTAAAAATAATTTTAATTTATTGTCCCATTTTTTCTTTCTTTCCTCCCTCTCTTTTTTTATTTTTTCAAAAAAAAAAAAAAAATATTATTTTAATGACTTACACCAACATCAGCAGGTCTAAATAAGAATTGTCTGTTCAAATTACTCTTTTCAATAGTATCCATATCTGTGATAGTAAGTCTTCCATTAGGACCAGTACCTAAACCAATCATTGCCCAATTCTTTAACATTTCACATCCAATAGCACCAGCACCAACAAGGAACTCTTTTGTATTAGCAATTTTTTCTTGGAATTCACGACCAAATACAGCAATTTGTCCATCATAACGAGATCCAATCTATCATGTAATAAAGTAATATATAATAAATTTAATAAAATTCTAAATGGTATATAGTTAATTTTTTAATATGAATAACTTACAGGTGCACATTGTTCTTCATTCAAAGTAGAGTTCTTTGGTAAAGCTTCTAAAGCATCAAAGTAGAGATGTTGGTGGATAGGATGGAATTTACCACTAACAGATTTTAAAACTTCTTGGGCAGCCAAACCACCATAAACAGCAACCATGGGAGAAATTTCACCAGAAGATTGATAAGCAAGTTCTTTAATCAATTTTTCATCTAATTCTATTTTTTCTTCTCCAGAGGAAGCTAATTGTTGAGTTAATTGATATACTTCAGTAGCATCTTGTTCATTTCTTGGTTTAGGGAAACGATTGTTCTTTTCAATAAATTGATGAAGAGCTTGGAAACCAACATGTAATTGAGCAGGACGATCAAATTTGGCAAAATCAGAAACTAAAAATTCAGGTTTAGCAAGTGATTCACGGAATGATAAAAAGTCAACGTATTTAGGTACATTAACTTGGGTAAAAATACCGCCACGGATATATTCAGAAAACCCACTTGTATCACCAATGCTGAAAGTATAAGGACCTAATTTTTTTTTAAAAAAAAAAATAAAAAATAAAAAATAAAATAGAAAAGTAAATTTCGTTAAATATAAATATTTATAACCATATTTTTATGTCGATTACTAATAAACTCTGATGGTAAATTCTTTTTTAAATAACAATAATAATTACCTAATACTTTAACTTTACGAGGGGCTGATCCATTTAATTCTGTCATTCCTTGAATTTCAGTAAAAGTAACATAGTTTCCATCTTCTAAACCATGTCTAGTTTCATCAAGACAAGTGATAACGCCTTCAGAATCCTATAACGTTAATAAAATCAATAATAAAAGTTATAACTAATGATCAGTCAACAATGAAAAGAGAGATGAAGTAGTATGGCTTTCATTATATATGTATGTATGTATATATTAATACCTTTGAAATAGCAGCAACCATTCCACGTAAGGGTTCTTCACCAGTAGCATCAATGATTTCAAATTGTTTACCAAAATCATTGAAAATACGACTATTTAATAAAAATAATATTAAAGTTAATTAATACTTTGAATACATAATTTTTAAAAATCATCATTGTTATCATTTTTTTTTTATCTATTTATGATTGATCACATTACCCAAAAAGACCACGAACTTCTGTTGAAATAAAGTGAATATTATTGGCATGACAAATATCAGAAATTTCAAGTTGTTTGGAGAAAGGTAATTCAGTAACAACGACAGCCTTATATTTTTTCAACACTTCTTCGGTTAATTCACCATTAATAACATGGACAGGTACGTATTGATTGAGTTCTGCTAATAAAGGTTGAGATACTTCGGCTCGTGATTTACCAATATCTTCAGGACGAAGGTAGAACTATGGTAATAAAATAAAATAGGTATGTATATGTGTATGAGTATAAAAAAAATGCTTATTCATCTATATATTCTATACATTTTTTTTTTTTTTTTATGTATCTCCTTTCTTTACCTGAGCTGATAAATCAGATAATTGTGTAGCTTGAGGATCATAAAGAGTTACACTTTTAACACCAGCAAGAATTACGTTTTTAGCTAGTTTTTTGATAAAAAAAAAAAAATTAGTAAATTGTATCGATATTCTAACATATTCACATGTATCTTCTTACCAATTTCAACACCGAGGCCTTTAAGACCAATAATAAGAACATGAGCAACACTCATTTTTTTCATAGCTTCATGACCAAGGACATAACTAAAGATTATTATTAATAAAAACAAAAAATAAAAAGTAATGGTTAGTAAAGGGACAAGGAGAAAAATTGTAGATGAATAAAATAAAATGAAATAAACATAAATTATAACGTACAGTTGACGAGAATATAAACCTTCATCAATGGTATTTTCGCTATCAATATTCATATTAGACATATTTATTTATATATAAAGTATTAAAGAAAAGAAAAAAAGAACAAGAAAGAAGAATTTGGAAAAAATTAATTCAAGCGCGACAACTTTTTAATCTTACGTTTTTTTTTTTAGCTCTCACGTCACAAAAATTAATAGCCCGATTTTTTTTTTTTTTGGCGTAAATTGATTATACATAGCTTTTCTTATAAATTATATATTTATTTCTGTTCGTTTTTATTTCTATATATATATGTATATTTATTTATTTATTTTTGGTTGTAATATACTGCTTAGCAATGAATAAAAAGTTGGTATTGAACTTAAGCTGTATGACGATAAAAAAAACCTTACTATCGATTTTTTAGTGGCATTTTATAATTTTAAAGTACGAAAAGCTAGCATTAATGCAAATACATTTTTAGTTATAATCTCTTCGAAAAATAAAATTGTAAAGTGATGAATTAGCTTATCAATTTTAAAAATAAATTTAAACATTTCTTTTTAATGAATAAATATTTTTTAGAGTACAGTGAGAAAATCATTATGAATTTGTTTTACAAAAAAATTCATGCTCTGTATATAATCTTTATTTTTAAGCTATCAGTTTGACTATATTTCTATTTTTTAATCAATAAAATAGTTATTATTGTATATTGTTACTATTATTTATAAAAACATTTTATTGTAACCATTTAAAAATGGTTGTTATTATTATTATTAATAAGATTAAAATTCGAGTCACTAATTCAGATTTGGTAATAAATTGAGGCGAAGCACCGAGTTTTTTTCCTTTCTCTTTTCTTTTTCAGCTTTTTTTAAAAAAGTGACGCAGTAAATAGAAAACATGTCAAATATTGATGAACGTTTGCAAAATTTATTCCAAGTCCCTGTTACAAGTGAAGTTAAAGGTTCTAAAGCACATTATGAAAAAGTATTTTATTCCATATGTAGTGAATTAATGTTGAACTATGATCTCTGTTTTAAACGCGATGGCGATAATAAAGAAGAAACAATCAAACGATATGATTTACTAGAAGTGGAAAGTTATTTCAAGACGGAAAAATATCATCATAATGATCCTTATACGCACAATCATCCTATTCAATATAAAAATGGATTATGGTATTTTCATCATATGGGCAAATCTTCTAGTTTTAAAGGTGGAACAAGAAAGGGTGTGGATATTACTCTTGGTAGAATTGAAAATGGTAATCAAGTTGCTAGTGGTGGAATTTTAATCCGCGCTATTCAATGTCAAACAACACAAAAATTAGTTGAGGGACCAAGTTTATTAGTGGATACCATTTTAAAAGAACTAGGATACACTTCTCTTGAAGGTTTAGTTACAAACCAATTTGATAAACAGAAAATTTCGGGTCAATGTTGGGATCCAAAAAGTGGCTTTTTTTTAGCACCAAAAGAAAAAGAAAAAGAAAAAAAACCACAGCAACAAAAGATTAACTTTTTTAATAATAAGGCTGAAAAAGAAGAAAATGATATGGAGCATCAAATCAACACATCTTGTCGTGTCGGTTTAGGGTTAAAAAATCGATCCCCTTCTTTAGAAATTAGATTAGACTATGTATGCAGACCTTATCGGTTCACTAAAAAGACTTGGTTATTAAGTAAAGGAAAAGTTTGGACTATATTGGCCTTATTGAGGGATCAAAAACAGCATCATTCTTCATCGAAAAGATTAAATATTAAATCAACATTGATGAAATCGTGTCAATTAGAATATGAATATGGGGTTAAAAATTCTGCCAAAGTGATTGAATCTTGTTTACTCGGTAAAGATATTTTAGAAGGTGGGCTTGGATGGAAAATTAAAGTTATGAGTGCGATTTTATTTAGAGAAGATCAATTAATGAAAGGGAATAAAATAGAATTAAAAGTTTAATATGAATTTGTAAAATAAATTATAAAAAAAGCTGGCATTTTATTTATCTAATAAAAAAGTAATATCGACAAAAGTGATGAAAACTAGATTATAATTTATAAATTAAAAAAAAAAAAAGGAAATTAGATGTAGTTTAAGTATCGTTGATTAAAGTAATAATTAAATAAAAAAAGGTATCTTTTTAAAATATGATTCATTGTCATCTTCAATTATGTAATTTGCATATATATATATATATATGTATATATGTATAATTGCTGGCGTTATTTTATTATTTTCTTGGATGATATATTGTTAATTTATAACGATGGAAAAAAAAGAATTAAATTGGTGATAGTTGTTTTCTTGATGATAGGTTTTTTGATTCTGTAAGTGGTAATTTTTCTGATAAATTTAACATTTCTCTTAAGCCTTGGTTTTCTAGCTCCAATTGATAGATACGTGAATCATGTGAGTCGATGGTTTCTTCTTCATAAACTGTTCTTAATACATTCGATAATCGTGATAGTTGTGACTGTAACATAGTATTTTCAACAAATAAAGCTGCCGTTGTTTCCTTTATAATCGTGAATATAGTGTGTATATATATAAATATATTTATATACGTTAAAAATCAATTTTCATACCTATATAAATATCCTTCCTATATCTCTATCACTCATTTTATTGCTATTAATATAGACATTATTACCTTTTCAGCAGATAATAATGCTTCATATTCTCTCCTTAATTGTATTTGGCCTTCAGAAGAGGAATTCTTAAAATATAAAGTAAAAAAAAGAGACAGTTAATGGTTTGTTTAAATTTCTTTTGCGTATATCTCTGTTTATCCCATTTTTATCATAGTTTGACTTACTGCATAAGTGCGTAGCTTGGTTGCAATTTTTTCAAACTGAGACTCATATTCATCTACCAAAGCTTGTAGCTGCTTTCTTTCCTGTTCTAGTTCTTGATTCTTGGCTTGTAATTGATAATGTTCTTGTAATAGTTTAACATGTTTTGATAGTATATATGACTTGTCTTCCTCGGCTGTTGTATTTAAATTGGCTGGTAATAACTCTGGTAAAAGATCATCTACGTCAAGGTCGTAATCTATATGTTAAAGCAGAATATACAAACATATACTTTTAATAAAATGTTGACAAACCAGCTTTATTAATAATATTATTATTACTATTATTTTGCTTTTTTTTTTTTACCTTGATTATTTTCTTTTTCATTGACTGCACGTTGCTAAAAAAGAGGAAATAAAATTAATTAGTAAATACGTAAACCATATACATCTGCTGAGAGTGGGAGAATATATATAATAATAATAATAATATTATTATTATTATTATTATTATATGGCTACCTTAAAGTCGTCCAATTGACCTTTAAGATCAGTAGCAATATCTTGATTTGTTTGTTGTTGTCGTGTTAAATCATTTGTAAGCTTCCATACTCTTTGTAATAAGTCATCTTCATTCATATTTTATAAAAATTAAAGTAAAGAGTTATAAAGCAAAATATTAAAAAAAGGAGAAAAATTTAAATTTGGTTTGGTCAGTATAATTTTTTAAAGTTCCGAACTTTTTTTTTTGGCTGATGATCATTTTAAATTTTTTCTCTTTTCCTCTTTTTTGTATCAAAAAAAAAAAAAAAATAGCTCACCCATATAATTTATTTGCTGAATATACATTGATAATAATATGATTGATAAAAGCGTATATTCTAAGAAAAAGATATATGTAAATTTATTTATTTAATTGATATGAATAAAAAGATACTATTGTATTTGGTACCTGATCGTAATTATTATTATTATTTATTTTATTTATTGTATAGATAAAAAGTAAAGATGAAATGGATAGAGAAATGAAACGAATACAAGTATTATTTTCTAAAAAAGAAAGCGAAGACAATTGGCAGCAGTTTGATCAAGCCTTAAATAATATTAAACAGTGGGCAACTAATGATAAAATACATAGATACCCTGGTTTTGTAGATCATATAAAACTACTTCATAAACCTATTATATCATCGGTAATACACACGCCTGATTCTATTTATTTTATATTAAAAAAATTAAAGTTCATTTTACTTATTTCATATATAATTATATATTATTTGTTTATTTATCTTTTTAGTTAACAAGTGAACGTACTCGTCTTGCAACAACAGCGCATGATTTATTAAAAGAGTTATCCAAAGCCATGCAACGCAAATATGAACTGATCCATGATTTATTTGCACCTACTTTAATTAAACTATTTGCACGCACCAATAAAGTTCATATGAAAAATGCCCTCACTTGTTACAAATCTATCATTGAACATAGTAAAATACCTAGAAACACCAAAAAATTATGTATGGTTTTACGAAGCAACAACAACAATAATAAGGAGACCAACAATAAATCAGTACGATATTGTGTTACAGAGTGTTTAAATACTATCATTCAAGTGAATGCTACTGCTGATCTTATCAAATATGTGGATGATATAGAAAATGCAATAAAATCTACTGCAATGGACCCTGCACCGGATGTTAGGTCAAGTATTAGAATGTGTTATAAATTATATTGTGAAAAAATTCCTGATCATGCAACAAGGTAATAATATTTTTTTTAAAAAGGATAATTTAATTTTAGAAAATATACATTTTTTTTTATACGTACATTAATTAAACTTTATTTTTTTATGGGATGTATTTTATAGGTTTTCTAAAACTTTATCGACAGATATATTAAAATACCTCCAAGTCATATCAAAATCACGATCTGAAATATCAACATCTTCACCATCATTAAAACGTAGTACTTCGTCGTCGTCATTAACAAAACGAGATCAAGCGAAAACAAAAATATCACCTTCTACATCCACATCCTCGATATCATCTACTAAATCAATACGTATGACTTCAGGTTTATCTACATTATCATTATCATCCACCGTTTCTTCCAACATGAATACCACTACTAATAGCAATAGTAATGGCAGTAGTAATACTCCATCTTTATCAAAAACAAATATGAAACGACCTAGACTTACTACAGCAACAGCAAGCTATTTATCACCTACTTCTTCCTCATCAGCGAAAGCCATTTCTAAAACAACAGCATCATCTAAATTATCGTCTTTAACACCGTTAAAACCATCCACAAGTTTACAAATGAAATATCTTGGTAAAAAAAATATTCCTACTTCCTTTTCATTAAAAATGGCTTATAAAATGAAACGTCCTAGTATGATTCAAGGAATGCGAGCTGGAAGAGTTGCAAAATCATCGTCATCGCCAATTTCTCGAACTGCAATAAAAGAAGGAAAAGAAGGAAAGGAAGAAAAGAATGAAAATGAAAACGGGAATGAAAATGAAAACGAAAAATACAATATATTATCGATTCCGTCACCACCTACTACAACTAAAAATGAATATGATACCACTCTTAAACGATCGTTACCTGACGAACCTTTAAAGGAAGAAGATATAAACCAAAAAAAGTTAAAAGTAGACGCATAATGTAATTGCAAATTATTTTTTATAATATACATATATACATATATATATATTATATAACCATTAATTATCATGAAAATCAAAACAACTGGATTAACAGTAACAACAACTAAATATATATATATATATATATATGATCGACTCTTTACTTTTTTATTTATACATATTGTTATGATTATTTTTATTAGTATATTTTATTCTTATTTTTTATTTTTATTATTTTTATTATTATTATTATGTTCAATATCAGTATCCGTATTATAAATATAAATAATTCATTATACACACTAGTATGTCTTTATTTTATTCACTAGTAATAATTTATTTTAAAATTTTGAAAAGAGTAAATGATGTATTTTCTCATTCCAAAAAACGTTAAAAAATCAGAATGGTCACCAGCATTAACTAAGTTACGTTGCTCATATTCATTAAATATTTCAACAAAATCATTTAACGTACAGGTTAGATTCTTTACAGTTATTCTCTATTTAAATATCTTTTTTTTTTTTGTAATACCTATTTATTTATGTTTGGTGATTCATTATAATTATTGTTATTCATCTTTCTTGAAAATACTTATTGAGTGATTAAAATGATGAATCAGTTAATTCTTTATTTTGAAGATAGACACTTTTTGTCGCTAATAGATCTTGATTGTAATAATTTACTAATTTTACTATCCTTTCTTCAATAATAATAAAAAATAAAGAGATAAAAAAAAAAGGATAAAATCAATGCATAATAAAATAGAAAATTGATGAAATAAAAAAAATGAAAATGAAAATGAAAAATCGCGTCAAAAATTATAAAATTCATGTGCTATTTCATTTTCCCCTATATCTTTTTTTTTTAAAAAAAAAAAAAAATACAAATCAACTGAGCGACTTTTTCTGTAAGTACACAGCACCCTATACTTTTTCTAACTAGTTCCCTTTATTGTAATTCTTCATACATAATTCTTTTTTAATATATATATATATATATATGAACATAGAAATGTGTAGAGAAAATAAAAAACCGGAATATTTTTTAATTCTATGCTTGATCTTTTTTTTCAATATCATTATAAATTTTATTTTGTTACGGATCTTGATGATTTTTATGGAAATCAAAATATCAGGCAAAACAATAATAATAATAATAATAATAAAGGTGCTAATATAATTACTTTTTATTATTACTATTATTACCATTTCCTACTATTATCATTATTTCCATGATTATACATACATACAATAAATTATTTTTATTCTTGAATAATAAAAGAAAGAATGAAAGCAATTACTATTATTATAATCTAGTAAAAGCACAAGCACTTCTAATGATATTAATAAAAAAATTATTAATTATTTTATTTTATATTTATTTTTTCAGGAGGATAGTAAGAAAAAGGGATTATTATTATATGCAAATCAATATTCCATATGGATGCAATGCTTTTTATTTATTTTTAATGATACTAATATGACAGATTGTGATTTTGAATTTGACAAAATGTAAATCGAATCAACAACTCTGATGTATATCACTCTCTTTTTCCTTTTCCTTTTTTATTTCTTTTTTTAATACCTCCTTGTCTATTTTTTTTATGTATATATTTCTTATAACCTCCCCTTTCAATATGACAAATATATATATAATATCCCTTTATTAGAAAATTATTCCTTTCTTTTGGTTTTATTTAATATACACTTTATTTTTAATTTGTTTTGTTTTGTATTTTTTATCAGGCTTTGTTATTTAAACATAGATTTGATTTGATATATAGCATTTCTTATCCCTTTTATGATTAATAAATAGATGATCAAAAGAATACTATTTTGTTCTTTACGACTATTTTTTTTTTTATAAAAAAAAAGAAAAACTCTACTTTACTCCTATTTATTGATTCCCTTAATATGGCATTGACCAAAAAAGAAAAAAGAAATTCATTTTTTTTAAAGTTTTTTGAAAATGATCGATATTTTCGAACTTCCTCGGAGTTTCAACATCATATTTTCATGCCACACAAGCACACCCATATACAACTTTGAATGGACATTAGTTTAAATTTGGTAAAACTGTCAAAATCACCTGTTTTGATCTGCAAAAAAAAAAAAAAAGATTAAAAGATAAAAACAAAAATAATAATATAATAATAATAATAAAAAAGACGAGTCCCCTCGAAAATAAAATATTTTTGATGTCTATTTATCGATATAATAAAAACGTAATCATAATAAACATACTCTTTTTAAAATGATTAGAAGACAATATTCAAAACCTTTTTTTTTTTTTTTATATATATTTTTTTTATTTTATTTTTTAATCCTTTTTCTCTCTCCCCCCCCCCCCTCCCTTTATCTCCCTCTCTTTTATCCTTTTCAACCCCCTTTTTTTTCACATTCCAACACACAACAGTTTAAAGAGAGAGAGAGAGAGACTTGACATAATAGTATATCTTTTTTTTTTTTGCATATAAAAAGTTCTCCTCTTTTTATTATTTCTTTTCTTTTCTCTTCCTCTCTCTCTCTCTTTTTTATTTTTTTTAAAAAATATCATATATATAAATATAAATATCATTATTCTAAACTTATTTTTTTTTTTAATTGTATAACTTTGTATGTATTAAACCTTTTTTTTTTTCTTTTAAATTATAAATTATTCTTATACTATAAATTATTCTTATATTCTATATTATTTTATTCTATATATTATTATTATTATTATTATCATACTATAATTAATTCATTAAGCTAAAAAAAAAAAATGACAGAACAAATCATTAAACAAGAAGAAATCCATTCACCTTCCATTTATTTTGAAAATGAATGTTTTGAAGAAGATGATTACTGTACTTATTGTATTCAATCACCTGAACATCAACATCAACATCATCATCAACATTCATCTCATCAACAACCCATTCAAAAAGATTTCATGCCAACCTTTTATAACCCTTTTGAAACAAAACATCGTAGAAGAACATCTCGTGCTCAATTTAAAATTTTAGAAACATCTTTTTATGAAAATGCAAAACCTAATGCAACCATGCGTCGTTGGTTGGCTCATAAATTAGGTATGACACCTCGTAGTGTCCAAGTTTGGTTTCAAAATAGAAGGGCTAAAGCTAAGTCTCAATTAAAAAAGCATATCAACGCCGCTTCTTCATCATCATCTTCTTCACCATCATTATTATCTTCATCACCTTCAACTTCTTCATTCATCCCATCTCCTCATCCTCTTATGATACCAGCCGACTCCTCCTCTTCCTTTTATTCTCCAATGATGATGCCTATGGAATCACCTACCTTTGATCAAGAGTGGTCAACTTCTATTTCATCTTCTTCTTCACCAAATTTAATTACACCCACTATACCTATGAATGATGATGATTATTATACCTTAACCCCACCTATGCTATCAACATCTTCCCCTTCTTCTTGTTCCTCATCCTATGATCCTTCTCAATGGCAATATCACCACCAACATCCCCCCTCCTCTTCTCATTTAGATGATCCATTATCCATCATGTCTATGTATCCTTATCCCTCCCCAACTACTACTTTATCATCATCTCCAACTAATATCATGTACCAACAACATCCTTCAATTGATCAACAACAACGTCGTACCTCTTACCCTATAGACCCTTCTAATTTTGATAAAGATGATGTTAGACGTTTATCTGAACCTATATTTCATCAACCCATTCCTTCAACAACATCAGATTATTTATTAATGGATCATCACCAAACTATTCCTTTAAATATGGTGGATACTAATGATATTTGCTTTATGTAAATATATATATAAATCCTAAATCTATGATACAAAAAAATATTTTTTTTTTCCAAAAAAAAAAAAGCCACATATATATATGTCAAAATATAATACCCATCATTATTATTAACTCTTTGTTTTATGTTTATGAATTCTTCCCTTTTTTATCCTTTTCCCTATTTTTTTTTTTAATTAAATTTCTTGACTTTATAATCGCTAATCCCTCCATTAATATTTTACGCTCTCACTCTCTCTCACTCTCTTAACACTCTCTCATTTGATTATATACTCTAAATCCCCTTTATTCCCAAAAAAAAAAAAAAATTCCCCCTTTACTCCTTTTCCTTTTTTAATTTTTAACTATGCTCATTATAATTTTTTTTATGCCCTTTTATTATATATTTTATTTATTTATTTATTTTAATATAGAGCCGGTACTGCATTCTATTTTATGATAATCCTTTTTTTTTTTTTATTTCTCGTTAATATGTATATAATTCTAATTTTACTTACATTATTACAGCATTTTTATAAATTTTATATCCATATATATAAAGTGGAGATGGTCTATTTATTCATTATTTTATTTTTATTTTTTTTATACATATAATCCTATTTAAATTATTATTAAATTATTATTAAATTATTATTATTTAACTTATTAAAACTTATAATAAAATAACCTTTTTTTCTTTTTTTCATATTTATTTATTTGTTTATTTTCTGTTTTATGTATGTACCTAGTATTAAATTAAAAAAATAAATCTGGTGGTATAAATGGCGCTTTCTTTTTAAAAGGAAACAATGGGTGAGGTGGCAAAATAAAAGGTGGCGGGATACAATTATTATTATTACTATTATTATAGGATGAATAATTAAAATCAGGGTAAGGATAATTATATGGATAAGGGTAAGGATAAGGAGATGAAGATAATGCTGGATAATAATGAGTAGGAGGTTGTAATGGTGGTGATGATGACGATAAGTATTGATAACCACACAATTCATTACTATTATAAGTTTGCATACCAATCGTACTGGCTTGTTGTAAAGAATGCATTTCATGGAGTGATGATGATGTCTTGATTATTTTCTTCTTTTTCTTCTTATTAATAGTATTTTCATTTATAGATTCCATCTTATTCCCTCGTTTCTTATTCATTTGCTGATGTAAGGATGAGGATGTATGAAATTCTTTCGTTTTTTTGTCATTCTTTTGTTGTTTTATCATTTGAACCTTAATATATTCGAGGGGAGTCTCCTATTAAAAAAGATAGAAAAAAATAAAAATAAAGTTTAGTTAAATATGCCTCCAAATTTTATTACTTTATACTATTTTTTTTTTTTTCATACTAATGTATTTAGATTAATATGTACCTGCTTTTTAATCCGTTGGGTTTGGTGTTTCTGCCATACTTTTTCTTCTTCTGTATTTAATTCCTTACGATATGCACCAAATGTCACTTGATCTAATATAGGAAAAAATAATAAATATATAATAATAATATAATTAATTTCATGATATAAAAAAAAAGTAAAAAATAATACACATGCCCTTTAATAATAATAATAATAATATATATATATATAGTACCAGGTAAGGGTTCAATATCTATTACTTGATCTTGTAATAAGTTTAAAAATGCTTCATCTTCTTCACTAGCAATAATGTTAATAGCAATACCAGAAGTTCCTAAAATAGAAACAATAATAAAAATATTAACATAATTATATGTATATAAATATATAAAAAGTTATGCAGGTTTTTTTTTTCCTTAAAAAAAATTAAAAAACAAGTGTTACCATAACGACCAGACCTTCCAACGCGATGGTGATAAGTTTCAATATCCCTTGGGTAATCCATATTAATAACTAAATTTACTCGATCAATATCAATTCCTCTAGCAATCTAAATATAATAATTACATTAAGAATGGAATAAAAATAAAATATGAATAATTAATATACTATTAAATCACAAATATATATATATGTATGTATGTATGTATATAATACCAAATCACTGCAAACAAGTACTCGCATTTTAAATTGTCGCATACTATTCATAACTTGTATTCTTTTTTCTTGTGATATTCCAGCACAGATATGACCAGATTGCCATCCCATCTCTGTCAACCACTTTGATAATTCATTTGCCCTAATATATATATATATATATATATATATATATATATATATAAAGTAGTCATATATAAGTAAATATTATTAATTTATTTTTATATATAATTATATAATGAACTTACTGGGGAAAACTATTAACAAAGATCATGCATTGATAAAAATCTACTTTTGATAATATTTCTGCAGCTTTTTCAAATTTGGCTTTATATATTCGCATATTTTCAAGAAAATGACCAGCGTTTCCTTGATTATTATCTTTTGTTATATTCTTTGTATTAATTTTGACATAATATTGTTGTACCTCTATTATAATAATAATAAAAATTAAATCAAATTACATAAAAATTAACAATTATTGATTTTTTTCCCTCTCCCCAATGTACCTATATACTTATACATTTATTCATAATCAATTTGTTTTCATTACCCTCTAAAATAGGTGTATCATAGGTCAATTTAACAATTTGAGGATGGTTTACATATTGATTTAAAGAATCCATCAATTCATTTGTAAAAGTGGCTGAAAAGGCAACCGTTTGTTTATTGACAGGTAGTCTTTTATAAATATAGCTATAATACACAAAATAAAAATAAAAATGGAATAAATGAGTCAACTATTATTTATACAACACACAGGTATATATGTAGGTTTTTTTATTACTTGATTTGATCCTTGAAAGCTTCTGTCATAAGCTTATCTGCTTCGTCTAATACTAATAATTTAATTGTATTTGTTGATAATAACTTATTTTCTAATAACCACATCAATCTTCCCGGTGTACATACTAAAACTTGACATTGTGGTAACCGTTGTATATCTCCTTTTAATGATAATCCTCCAATAAATACCCCACATTTGAATCCTGGCATACATTGTCCTAAATTTTGAACAACGTCTCGTATTTGTAGTGCTATTTCACGTGTCGGTGCTATCATTAATACCTGTATAATATATATATGTATAAGCGCTGTTCTTTTTTCTTTTCACATATTATTATTATTATTATTATTATTATTATTATTATTATTATTATTGCAATACTTTACTTGAGGTGATTTTATTCTTAATTGTATAGCTTCTAATGCAATAACTCCAAAAACAACAGTTTTCCCAGTCCCTGATTTAGCTTGAGCTATTAAGTCCACACCAAGTCGACCCAAAGGAATAGCTTTTAATTGAATAGGTGATGGTCTTGCATAACCAGATTTATCTAATCCTTTCAATATCGATTGATTTTGTATTAGGGTGCTAAAAT
This sequence comes from Cunninghamella blakesleeana, assembly GCA_017871115.1. Classification (NCBI taxonomy): domain Eukaryota; kingdom Fungi; phylum Mucoromycota; class Mucoromycetes; order Mucorales; family Cunninghamellaceae; genus Cunninghamella; species Cunninghamella blakesleeana. The sequence goes on from JAFCIZ010000005.1 coordinate 5,564,086, forward strand.
CTATATCTTCTTCAATACGTACGTCTTTGGATCGATTTAGTACACTCATATAATATATATATATTTCTATTACTATTTTAATAAAAATAGATATTATATAGATAAAATAAAATTAAAGGAAAAAAAAAAAAATGAATGGAGGTTAAAAGGTAAAAAAATTGGCCATCCTTTCTTACAATTTTTTTTTTTTTGGGCGCAGTTTAAACCATGAGTACAAATTGTTCATTTTAAAATTATACTACATTTTTATATTACTTTCTACTTGTTAATATTACATATTTTAAATCAATACTTACAATATATTTTTTTTTGATAAAACATATATTGATAAACTTTTATTATAATATATAATTTTAGTATATAATTATTAAATCAGTTCCATATCATTACTTTATTATATGAAGAAAATAAGAGGTATTAGCTTGGATATGAACCTTTAGATTATTTAATTAGCATTTAAAATATCTCATGAAAATTAGCTCTACATATAAAAAATAATTATGTCGTTAAACAGCTAAATTATAAAATAAATTGGTGTTATCTATAAAAATAAATACATACTACGTCAACTATGATCATTTAAATAAACCAGTCAATATTTGAGTTTATTCTATAAAAATTAGTCTTCCTATAGACAATTATCTTATTATTAACCTATTAAATTTTTAACTTGATATACCTATTATATATGAAGATATATGAATGCTCTGTTTCAATATATAAATCTTTAAATTGATTAAGGAATATTTGTAATCATCTGAAGATTTTATTTATTTTATTTTACGTTATATATTAGTATATAATATCAAATTTTACATATGGTATTACTATTATTATTATTATTATTATGTATATATATAATAACAGTAGTAAATAATATAATAATTTAATATGAAAAATTATGCAATTTTATTTTTTAAAGAAGTGTCAAAAAATTCAAGCCCGATTTTTTTTCAGTGACTATTTAAGTAAAAAAGGAAATTTAAAATTTTTTTTAATCAAAAAAAAAAATCTTTTTTTTTTCTTTTACTTTTTATTAATTTATTTTATTATATATAATGGGAAGGTATGATCAACATATCAATAATTGTATTTACTTGAAAAATATAAATCTATTCACTTACAAGATATTAATCTATTTTTCTTCTTTTTATTATTTTTTATTTTTATTATAGACTTGCTAAAGCTAGAAAACATAGTAATATTAGAGATACTTATAGAAAATACCGTACAAGAAATTATACTAGAGATCTTGATCAAATCCATGACGATATTAAACCTGAAAATGCCGAAAAATTAAAAAATCAAGCTATAGATACTGACAAACCTGGATTAGGGCAACACTACTGTGTTGAATGTGCGTAAGTTTAATAAATACATATATATAGATATATAAAAATATAAATTTGAACTTAAAAAAAATGGGTATATATATAAACTTTAAAAAAGTAAGGTACCCTAATACTAAAAAAAAATTCTTAATTTTATTTTATATGGATACAGTCGTCACTTTATCAATAATGACGCATTAGATATTCATCTTCGTGGGAAGTTACATAAAAGAAGAGTAAAAAAATTACAAGAAGAACCATATACACAAGCAGAGGTATAATTAAAAAGATATATACATATAAAATATGTAAAAGAGATCATGGTTATATATATATATTGATGGATAGTGATGATCAATGATTTTGTTATTTAAAAAATAAGAATAAAAGAGAATAATGATGATTGTTTTTTAATTTTATAAATTATAATTAAAAATAGGCAGATGCAGCTGCAGGATTAGGCAAACCTGACAATGGAAAACGTGGTGGACGCAGTCTTTTAACTCAAGATGTAGCAATGGCGGAAAGTTAAATAGAATAATAATAATAATAATAGTAATCATCATTGGGCAAAAAAAAAAAAGAAGCATTTATTTTCATGTTGTGTGTGTAGTATAAATATATATATATTAATTTTAATAATAATAAACAATAAATAAATAAATAAAGAATTATTATTATAAAAAGTTTACAGCATAAGGGGGTGATTGGAAGTAAGCAGGCACATGGCTAAATAAAAATCTATCATTTTTCCCCTATTTATATCCGTTTTTTTAAAAAAGTAGGTTTTTTTTTCTTTTTCTTTTCTCTTTTTTATTTAAATATAAAAATTATAAAAATTATATATATTACTGTCACATCACTTTCCTTTTTTTTTTTACTACCCTCCTCTCTCTTTCATTCATTCATTCACCCTGTCATTTATACAACACATTATATAAATGACAACTTCACTACGCCACCGTAAAAGCAATACCTTTTTACGTAAATTTGATACTGATATAAGATTATTTCATATTGAACCTTGTAAAATACCCAAATATAAATGGTCAAGTTATTTTGCTTCCATATTTAAACGGTCCAAATCTAAACAAAATACCAACGATATAAATAATAATAATAATAATAAAAATAATAAAAATGACCTCTCCCCATACAATAATACTTTTATGGATCATCAGCAGGTAGTGTTAGATTCAAAATCGGAATTTGAACAAGATGATCATTCATCCACAAAAGGTACATTTATAATATAGCATAATATATATATATATATATATATAAATGATTAAAATAATATCATTATATATTTATATTTATTTTAATTTTTTTTTTTATTCATATTACTCATAAATATTTAATTAGAAAACATGGTTTATCATCAATATATTGCTACATTACCATCAAGTCCTGTATCATCTTTATCACCACCACCCAAACATACTATGATCATTCATAGACAACATAAAAGTAAAAGCTTAATGCCGTTAGATATATCATCTTATTCAAAATCATCATCCACACCTATACCAAAAACCTATTCATCTACACCTACATTAACTATAACGGACACTGACAATAATAATAATAACAATAATAATAAAGTACAATCAGTTACTTCTCCTTTTGTACCACCATCTTCATCACCATCTACTGTAATAGCTATACCAAGACAATATATTCCTGCACGGTCACCTATACTTCGTTTATCTTTAGATTTTGAACATCATCATCACCATTTAAATCAATTTAATCATTCAAGACAATCCTCTGCTCAATCAAATGACGAAAGTATTGATTTGAATTATAATTACAATATTAATAATAATAAAATATGTAAAAAAAATACTTCAACGGCACAAAATATAAATGATCAAGAACAAGGCAGTATTACACCACCATATTTATCATCATCAAATTTAATTGAACGTCGAAGACAACGGAATTCATTATTATTATGGAAAGGACCAGGGATATTAGATTTAGACCATCGATCCTCTTTTATTGATGAAGGAGAAGAAGAAGAAAAAGGAAAAGAAATAAATGAATTAATGATGGATTTTCAACAGCTGGATCAACAACAACAACAGCAACATGAACTAGATTTATCATTCTCTACTACTGCTTCCACTACTTTTGATCATCATCATCACCAAAAAAACAATCAAATAGGAAAAGAAAAAGCTCATTATGATGCCATTGTAGCTTCTACCTTATTTCACCATAGATCGTCACAAGAAGAACAACAACAACAACGATTAAAACACCAATCATTATTTATTTCAAGTAATAATCATCATTATTCCAATTCTGTCACTTCATCCTCGATTGCCCCAACAATTGCGTTCAATCCCTCCCCCCTTAATCTTCCTATTTATTCCAAGGATACCGATCAGTCTTTAAAACATAATGACACTAATAACAACATTAATAATAATAAAAAACCATTGATTGGATTATTAGACACTCCTCCGTCTTCTGCCCAATTAATCGATCCTAATTTATCATTTTCTCATCTTCCTTCATCACCTCATTCTATGATTTCTAACGAATTGGATTCACACTTATAAATTTCTCCACATTTTTATATATATACCGTCAGGTACGGTAATATAACGATATAATTTTCCTCCTTTAATTTTATTTTCTATCATTTTATTTTATTTCTTTCCCTTATTTTTTTTTTTATTTCCCTTATTAATCATCTATAATTATAATTATAATAATACTTATAATCACTTTTTTTAATCAATAAACTTTGTTTAATTTCTAATCCATACAATCATATTTATTTTATTTTATATTATTATAATGTACTTATTATTTATAATCTAAAAAATGACATTATTCTATCTTATTTATTTTCCTATTTTATGATAATAATGATTATTTTTGTTTTTGTTGTTGTAAAGCTTTTAATTGACCACCATTTTCAAGATATTCTTGAACATACTTTTTAAAACTAGCTGTAACTTCTTCTGAAGTGGTATCCTTTGCATAGCAATCCACAAATTTTCCTTCAGGGTCCATTAAATAAAAGAAAATAGAATGATCTACCAAATAATCTTCACCGTCAGCTACTTTAGGAGGAGTGGAAACATAGACACGGAAAGATTTGGCTACTTTACGGATTTCTTCTTGAGTTCCGGTAAATCCAACCATATCTTCATGGAAATCGGCAATATACTCTTTGACAATTTCGGCATTATCTCTACGAGGATCACATGTAATAAACACTGGCACTAAGATATCTTTACCTAATTCTTTATCGGCCTCTATCAAATTATTATTTTAAAAAATAAATAAGATTATCACCATCATCTAGTATAGTAATATTATTTTCTTTTTCTTTTTTTTTAATATATATATGAACGGAGGCTGACTTACTGATATGATCTACTACTTCAGCCATTTTATCTAATTCCTCAGGACAAATATCGGGACAATGAGTAAATCCAAAATATACCATGTAGTATTGACCCTTAAAATCATCACTACTTGTATAATCACCAGTGCTAGCATTTTGTAAGGTAAAAGGTGCTCCAATCTTGGGTTTACCAAATGACTTTGTTTCATTTTGTTGTTTTTTACCTTTTATATATATGAAAGACGAATATTATACTATTTAATATTTTCCTTTCTCTTGTTTTTTATTAGTGTGAATAATTATTTTTAACTGGTTTGATACTTACGTTCTTCTTCTACTCTTTTTTTTTCATTTTGAAAATAAATCAACAAACCAGCACCAGTACCAAGGAAGGCTGCTGCTGCTTTCCAAGTAAAAGGCTATGATAAAACAACAACAACAATAATAATAATAATAAATATGTGGTTAGTTATTTGTATTCACATATATATTAGTCGTTTATACATGATCATTAATATTAATTTACACCTAAAGTTGCTTGAGCTCGCTGAGAAGAATTATTTCCAGGAGTGGTTGCAAAAAAACGGTGTCTAGAACCAATTTGACAAGTACGTTGCCAAATAGGTCTTTGGGGTGTCTATAATAATATAATAATAAGGGGTGAATGGGAAAGGGAGACAAAAAGAAATAGATAGAGTTTTTTTACATACACATTTTATCCTTTACCCTTAAAGTGGCACGAAACATGGCTTTAGTAAAAAAGGACATGCTGTTGTTTTATACTTTTAATAATAAATAATAGCGGAAAGAGAAGTTTTTTTTTTTTCAAAAAAAATCAGGCTACAGAAAAAATAAATAAAAATTTATTAAAATTAAAGTTCCGGCGCTGGTCTATCGAATTCATGGTCAAAATGAAAAAAATATATATAGAGAATATACAATAAGCAAAACTTCGATGTCCAAAATAAACTATTATAATTAAATACATACCCATTATAGACTATCTGTGACTGCCAAGATTAAGAAAGAAAGAAAGAAAGAAATAGAGAGAGAACTGCATGAATCAATAAAAGATTTCCTTTTTTATTATGGCACCCATACTCCCCTTCTTCTAATAATACATTTATTTATATATTGACCAAGTATACTATTTATAATATATATATTCTCTTTATTTTATAATAATAATAACAACAATAATAATACATGAATAATACATACAATTATTATAGTGAATCATATCAAGACAATAGTAGTAGTAACAACAACCTGATATTTTTTAAAAAAAGGGGGAGAGAATAGAAAGTGATTTTTTTTAATTTCCCAAGGCTTTTTATTACACCAACGGACTCTCTCGCTCTCCATCAAAATAATAAAATGATCGCCGATATCCCCCAAAATAGATAATTTTATTTCATTAATAAAGAATTAGCAATGTATTTTTCCTTTTTATTTCGTTTTTTATTATTTTCTACGTTTTTTATTATTATTACCTTTTTAAAAACATGCGATGTGAAAGGGTAAGAAAACATATATATATAATAACATTAAGCCCAATAAGTGTAACACTCGACCCAAAAATAAAAAATTAAAAAATATGGAAAAAGTTAAAATGATTTTTCAAGACCCGCATTTTTTTTTTTTTTTAAAATTTAATACTTTCACTTCCCCTTTCTTTTTTCTCTCTTTTCTCTCTTTTTCTTTTCCTTTTTTTTTTTTTTTTTTTTTTTTTTTACAACGTCTTTCATTTATTATTATTATTATTATTATTCATATTCATATTCATAATACCTTTTCATATACATATATTTTAATTTAAATATATTTATCATTCATCTCATTTTTTTTATATTCTATTTATTTTATATATTCACCTTCTTTTTATTTTTGATTTATACCTTTTTATCCTCTCATCCTATTCATTGTATTAAAAATTATTTATATATATATATATTTATACACATATATATCATGGCTTATTTTACATTACCTCATAAACATACAGCGCTCAACAACGAAAAAGAAGATAAACCATTATTGTCTGAAGATTCATACACTCAATACCAATCTACTACATCTATAGTATCATCTGATAATCTTTCAAGGTCTTCGCCATTATCACAAAACACTACTACTACTTCTTCTACTTCTTCGTGTACAACTCCACTAGACGGCGCAGATATTAAACCAATAAAGCGTTTAGCTCATTTACGCAGATCTAATTGGTCTATTCCTTCTACTGATCCACCTACTATAAATAACAATAATAATAACAATAATAACAGTAGTAATAACAGTCGTTGTAGTAGTAGTAACAGTAATATTAATAGCAGTCGATACGAAGATATTTATACACCTTTACAAATACCATCATTTCAATTATATAATACCAACAATACCAACAATAATAATAATCTTTATATAAAAAGAGAAAAAGATGCCATCACTCATGAAATAGATTTATATATCACCTTTGGAATCATTACAAGTCTTTTATGTCCATTTTTATCCACCATTCTTGTATTTAAAGCACAGAATGCTGGTCATTCTATCTGGATTCAACAATCCTTACAACCTTTATTACTTGTTACTTGGTGTTTATTATTTGTCTTGTGGCAACATCGACCTAAAAGAATGAAATTATTTTTATTATGTGTTCAATTAATTAATATAATAACGCTCATCACTATTGTCTTGATCCCTACCATGTTTATCATTTTACCTGAATTTATTTATTTTCTCATCTCATGCCTTCTCTTGTCTCTTGGTCTATTTTATCTTGGTCGTCGATTAAATCGTGCAAATCAACAATTACACCTCTCCTTTCAACAACGCGTTACCAATCATTATAGCTTAGTTCAACGCCATTTACAAGATCAATCCTTTTCACATACTCAACGGCATTTATCATTTTTATCCACTATTTCTAGTGAAATTCAAGATGCTGCCATTATGGTCATGGCTACATTGGAACAGTTCTCTCCTTCGATGATTTTAGCCAATTCGAATGAATTATTAAGTGCCTGCTCTATTGCAGTTCCTATTTCTAGTATTGCGGCTATTAATACCACCATAAAACAAGTGTGTCATATTAGCTCTCATTTACAATTAATGTCTTGTTTTGTACAAGCAAGTCATTCTAACGACTCTTTATCTTCCATTACTACTACTACTTCTTCCTTATCATCAAATGACCATCAGCAACAACAACAACAACAACAATCTATTATTCGATCTCCTATTCAACAAATGTTTGATATTGGTGAATTATTACAAAATATTGGCGATGCTTTAGCTGGAATGGCTTCGAAATTGGATGTTAATTTTGTTATTTATCATTGGGATAATACTTTACACCATAAAAAAGTATTGGGTGACGAAGCTGCGGTTAGGCATGCATTACTAAATGTAAGCTCTTTTTTTTTTTTTTCTTTTTTTTTTTAAAAAAAAAAAAAGGATAAAAAAAATAATAAATGAAAAGAACAATTATTAATAAATTCTCATTAACTAACATATATATATTACTTCTTTTATTTATTTTTAGTTAATCAGAAATGTTTTGGAGAGCTGCACACCTGGTGCTTGTGTCGAACTTGGACTTAATTCAACAACAAACAAAAACAATACATCAAAAACATACGTAACTTTTGAAGTAATTCATATACCATCACCTTGTCTTCCAGCTCATTTATTATCAGAACCTATTTTATCAGAAACTCATATTACCAAACAATTAATACAATATGCTGGCGGATCTCTATCGATACATTCACTTCCTAAGCATAAAACAAGATTTGAAATAATTATAGAATTGGAAACAACAAATACAAGCAATAATTCTCTTCATGACCATTCTCATCCTTTTTTCATCAAAAATAGCTCAAATACCACCACAGCTACAGCACCACCTACACAATTACAAAAGGCTTTTAATCACATTAAATTTGCTAATGAACCAACTTTAAAAGAATTGATGAAATTCATGGAAACATTAAAAGGATTAAAAATGGTTTTACATGCTAAGGAACAAAGTATGTTTGCAAAACATTTAACTGGTTGTCTTGCAAGTTGGAATACCGATATTAGCCATGTACCAGTGTCTCAATTAGATAACGAAGATATTGTTAACGACCTTCACACACCCGGATCTGACAGTAATGCTAGTGCAGATACTTCATCCACAGATGGTCCTAATCCTTTACCTTCACCCCGTTACTTTAACAACAACCTCCACCACATCAGTCAACAGCAACAACAGCAACAAGTTCCATCGCCAGCCATTGCAGAAGAACAACTACACTCTATTCCACCAGCTTTCATACTTATTGATGACCATGTTGTTACATTAGAGCAAAAATTAATAGAATTTCGTACCCATACACCTGTATCAGCAACAGTATTACAAAACGGCAGAAGACATAAACATTCAAAATCCGCTTCATCTATTCATCACCACCATCATAATCTACATCATCCTTCTCATCATGGAACTACTACAGCTATTATTCATTTCACTTCACTTAGCAATTATAAACGTGTACGTGATACTATTCAATGGGTTGCCACTTTACCTATGCCTTATACCATGCCAAGAATTGTTGTGGTACCTAAACCGGCTGGACCTAGACGATATTTAACAGCTTTACACACGGCTTGGCACAATGCTATGGTGAAACCTCATTTTATACCTATTGCTACTTCACCTACCAGTCCTTTACCAACATTAATTCCTTCCTTTTTAACCACTTCCTCAGATGCTATCTCTACTCCTTCTTCTACTTCTAGTCGAACACCTCCTACACCCAATCATCATCATCCTATGTCAGCAGGACCTTTTACAGTAAGTCACTTTGATTATGGTAGAACAAATGATATGACAAGTAATGGTAATAATAATAATGGTCGATCAAGAAGAAATATCAATATGCATCATTTCACCTTACAACAACATGAACCAAATAGTTATTTCTTTGATCGTACCGGCAATGCTAACCCATCTTTACCTTTTACATCACCTTCTAACAATAATAATAACAATAATAATCGAATGCGTAGAAGATCACATAATAATGAAACAGCGACAGCTACAGCCTTTGATTTCATGACAACTGGACATCAACCTAGTAATAATAATAGTGAATTCATGAAGGCTATTAATTATAATTTTTCACAAATGGTTTCGCCATTAACGAAAGCGGATCGATCTAATAAGCTTTTATCTTCAAAAGAATATATCAATCCAACCATTTCTCCATTAGAACCATCACCACCTACTGATAATGATGATAATGATGATCATTGTTCTAATTCAGCAACGAATAAAAATAATGATAAACATCAATTATTAACATGCAACACATCACCAACCATACTTCCACCTAATGATGAAGGAACCATTGTCACTACCTCTCCACAAGAACTCATTCATTCATCCATATTAAATACAAAGAAAGAGAGGAATAATAATGATGATCATTCTATTTCTGCATCTTCTCCACATCCTCACTCAATCACTCCTCCATCACAACCTCATCCTTCATTAACTAATACTACTCCTAACGAGCATCATCATTCACCTTCATTACCTTCACCTCCTTTATCACAATCACAATCTCAATCACAACTGCAACAACAAACAGAAAATAAACCCAAAATAGTATCGAAAATGACAAGTATTAAAATGAATAATAAAAAGAAGAAAAAGGATAAAGGAACACCATTTTCAAATGCTGTCAGTCCACCTATTAATGTTTTAATTGTTGAAGGTATATATATATAAAGAGAAAAGAAAAAAAAATGAGATATAGATAATTAATGATGATGTTAACTAAATCATTTATTTATTTATTTATTATATAAATATAGATAATATTATCAATCAAGCTATTTTATCAGCCTGGATGAAAAAACATAAAATTCAATTTTCAGTTGCAAGTGATGGTAAAGAAGCAGTTGAAAAATGGAAAGGTGGTGGATTTCATCTTATTTTGGTAATAAATATAATATATATATATATATATAAATGGAATAATAAATAAAAGTGGTGATTTATTTATAATTTATTTATAATTTATTGTATTTTATTGTATTTTTACTCTATATAATACTTAGATGGATATTCAACTTCCTGTGATGAATGGACTCGAAGCAACAAAAACGATCCGATCGATTGAAAAAGAACAAAAGATTGGAGTATTACCCATGTCATCCTTCTTTTTAAGACAACAGCAGCAACAACAACAAGGATTGTCAACTATTGGAGAAACGAATGAAATGGAATCGTTATCATCACCTAATAGTGTCCATAAATTACCATTCTCACCTACAACTACAGAAGATAGTAACTATAATAATAGTAGTAATTTAGATACATCCCAATTAGCACCATCTACATTCCGATCACCTGTTATTATAGTTGCATTAACGGCCTCCTCATTAGAATCTGATCGACATGCAGCCTTAGCAGCAGGTTGTAACGATTTCTTGACAAAACCGGTTAGTTTAGAATGGCTTGAAAAGAAAATCATTGAATGGGGATGTATGCAAGCATTAATTGATTTTGAAGGTTGGCGACGATGGAAACAATCTTCAACACATGATGGAGATAATTCTTCATCAGCATCTTCCTCGGCAACGACTACAGCTACAACAAATACAATGACAAAAGGTCAACAAGGGGGTATGAATCAACATTCCGATCATCTTATTAATGGCAACTCTACCACTTCCTCATCATCCTCGACCATAACATCAATACCTCAACTTTCTAATAGATTGCTTGCGATTTCCACCTCATCTTCAGTCTCAGCTTTGAATTCAAGTAGCATCATTAATAAAAGTAGTATTAGTTTGGCGAGACGACTATCTTATTTCAATGCACACTACATGGCTAAAATGAAAAGACAAGGATCAGGCTCAGGAGATGAAGAAGATAATAATAACAGAAATGGGTTATTATCATCAGATTATAATGCATCGCCATTATCTCATTCAGTTAATTTATCATCATCAACTGCGAATGATACTCATGCCACTAGTACCAAAACAACAGCACGATCTTTATCACTTCATGAAGACATGCCAAGTAAATACTATGAAGAAATGAGCGATTTTATTAATCAACATCATCCAAATAATATGAAACAAAATTATCATCCACTATCTCCTTCATCTACCTCCTCTTCTTCCGTTCTCTCCGTTGTGAAAAATCCTTTTAATGGACAAAAAGGCTTATTACTCCCTGGGGCTGTTGGATTAAGTAAAAGAAGATATTCAACCATGGAAAAACCTTCTTCAATGAGAAAAAATTCATCCTCCATGGCTCAAGTGACTCGGACCATATCTTTAAATCGATTACCTATTCAAAAGAGCTTAAGTGAATCAACAAACACCCAAGGTGTTAAAAAGAAACCCTCTTCAACGACGAAAAAAGCAGTTTCTATGGATGATACTTCGATAAGATCATCTTCACTTAATTCTCCTTCATGTGATGACGTTAAATCATAAATAAATAAAAGAATAAGTGTGAATTTATTTTTGTTTATTTATTTATTTATTTTTTTAAATGAAGTGTTTATATAAATATAAATATTTATATATTTATTTTATTATATATATTTATTAGATAAATATAGTAAATGATAGACAAAATTTCCCATGGGATATAAAATTAAACCACACAGTTAAACTAAATAATAAAATATAGGAGGTAGTAATATATTAATCAACTCAATGATAATCCCATATAAATTATATATATATATATCTGTTCTCCTTGGTTTTTCTCTTTCTTTTATTTTCAGCCTTTTATTACTTTATATATTAATTCTATTATTTTATTCACTAACAAGACAAGTTTCAACTTGTAAAAAAAAAAAAAAAGAAATAAGGAATCACTATTTTTTTTTGTGTTGCTTATTTATTAAAAAAAAAACTTTGACCAATTATTGAAATACGTAAAAAATACAAAAAAAAAGTACCATTTTTTTTTTATTATTTCATTTTTTATTTAAGGAGGATTTGTTGTTATTTTTTTTTTTTAAAAAAAAAAAAAAAAAAAGTGTTGTTAAAGTATCATATTTTATTATTTTTACTATTTATTTTATTGTCAAACTACCAAAGAGAAAACAATAACATGAGAGAGGGAAACTTTAAAAGATGGAGTAGGAAAAGAAAAATATTGTCATTATATTATTTTGACATATTATTTTATGGATGATTTTCCACAATTGAAAGAAAGGAGGGAAAGATGACTTTCTTTTTTTGGTTTCTTTTTTTTTTTTTCTTATATAATAATAATAATAAGGAGTATGGTTCTATTATTTAAAGGAAACCCACGTTAAAAAAAGTTTATTTATTTTTCTTTCTTTGGGGAATAAAAAAAATAAAGAATCTTTTTTTTTATTATTTTCACTTTTTATCATTCTCTTTCTCTCTTTTTTTTTTTTTTTTTAAAAAATAAAATAAAATAAAAAACAACAATGCAACGTTACGGAGATAGACGACCATCCAGTAATAATAATAACACTTATGCTTTAGCACAGTTTTTAGCTACAACCGGACCTGAACAATTTAAACGACCCAATTATGAAAACCATGATTCTCATCAATTAATTAAAATGGTTCCTTTTCAATACAATAATAATAATAATAAAACAAATAATTTCTTTGATAGACTAAGAAAAAAAAAGAAACCCTCTACTTCATCTTTTCATCAAACATCATCATCATCCTCGACTAGCACCTCTACTTCTTCTTTTCAACAGCACAAATACAAACATCAACAACAACAATCATCCTCGTCTTCCTTTAATAATAATAAAAAAAAACACATTCCATTAATCGATGAATCCTACCTACCTTATTATTTACAACAGCCTCCTCAGCAGCATAATAAATTAATAAATCAAAATGATAAAGATGGCGAAAAAAAATTAAAAGATAAAGAGATAAAAAAAGAGGAAGAAACTAAAATACCATCTTTCCCAACACCCCCTCCTTCATCTATGCATGAGTTTGATGAAGATCATCAGAACAATCCTTCTTTAACTACCTCCTCTACGACTACAACTACCACCTCCTCCTCTTTATCAACAGCTACGACGAACCACAATAATATTAAAGGGGTAAGACATATGGAAGTTCAAACAGACGATATTATTGACGAGGATGAAGAAAAAGAAGAATTTGATAAAGACCATCATGATCCTTTATTAAAACGCATTTTACATAATAACGATGAAGAAGAAAAAGATCGATGTAACCATTGCTGTCGACCTTATCAGCAATATACTATTGAAAAGCAGCAACGCCGAAAAAGCAGCCCTGCCTCATTATCTTCTGGGGCAAAAATTAAATTAGGGCAAGAAGCTACGGTGTTGTTGGCTTTAATTGAACAATTAAAACAACAATTAGCTGAAGAACAACAATCAAGGTTATTATTAGAAAAAACCATTCAATTACAATTTTTAGAAAAATCATTATAACTAACGTATTCTTCATTTATATCCATTTTATTATTTTTATTACTTTTTATTTACTTACTCTATAATTTCATATATATAGCATCGTACTTTTTTTTTTATTATTATTATTGTTATTCTTTTATAAGTTTATAGTTTATTTTTTTAATAAATAATATTTAATATCATTTTCTTATTTTATTTCTCTTAATTCTATTTTATAAATGTATTTATAATATTGTTGTCAAGGTGACTGAGTGTAAAGTTGTTGTATGTCTATTTTTTCCTTTTTTATCAATTATTTTTATTTTATTTCCATTGAAAAAAAAAAAAGAACTTTTATAACTCTTTTATATCAGCTTATAAATACAAGTAAATTCAATATCACCTTTAACATTTATATATATTAAAAAAAAAAGGAGGTATAGAAAAAACCATCAACCAGAAAAAACGGGGCTTCAATTTTTTTTTTTTTTTTATGCTAGTCATACTGGTAGTTGATTACTCATCTATGAATAGATAAAAAAAAATTGAGACAAAGACGTATACTAAAATATCATGACTTTTATACCTTTTACAGCTTAATATTTGTGTATGAACCGATAAAAGGAAAGCTCAAATTGTTTTACACAAAATTAAGATGAATGAACATATATATATTAATTAAAAACCTCCTCTTGATGATCATTTTTCTACTATCTTTGTTCTTGAAAAATAATACTAGTAGCAATGATTTTGGATCCAAGAGGGAAAAAAATGATCAGATCGGATAACTTTATATGGATGCATAATTTTTTTTTTTTTTAAGTTTTGCAGGATGGAACATTAAAAACTTTTTGGGTGATGTTGTATATATATATATATATATATATATCTATGTATGTATGTATTCATATATATTTATATATACTTTTTTGATCGCTTTATACATAAATATTATAATAGTTACAAGTTGGAATAGTCATTCAATAATAGTAATTAAAAAGATAATGACTAATCATTTGTTAGCAAGTTTCAAAAAAAAAAAAAATTAAATATATTACATATAATAAAATAGTGGAAGTATAATCCATTATTTCTTTTTTTTTTTGTTTTAATCCAATAAAAATTATACCTCATGTATTTAAATTCTTATTCGTCATGTATTTAATTTTTTTTTTTTTTTTTTCCAAGTTATACATATATATTTATATAAATATATTTTCTTTTCTTTTTTATATTTATATATGACGTTTTACATAAAAGAAAATCTATTTTTAAGGAGATGACATATTGAAACACCGTTTTTGTTTTTTAATGCCAAGATAGAAAAACCAGCTATATAACTATTATATTGATGATGATAATAGCATTTCTAGAAAAAGTTATTTATACTTGTAATAATTACTTATAACTATATATGAATAAGTTTTATTATTATTTCCTTTAATATAATTAACTGATTTTAGTACTTTCCATCCCATTTTTCTTTTTTTTATTTTTTTATTTTACATAATGTAAAACTTTTTTCACTTTATATTAATGATTGGGTATATATTTTTCTTTTTAGACCGGAGATCAACTCTTTTAAAAAAAAAAAAAAAGATGTTTTATCCGACTCGGAGCTTCGATAAATATATATAGCGATCCTTTTTTTTTTTTTTCAATTAATCGTCATATGAAACCAAAAGGGAAAACCTAACCTTTATTTTAATTATTTGGCTTCATTTTATTTGTTTATTATAATTATTATTTATCGTGTGTTTGTGTAACAAAAAGAATCATTTCTTTTTTTTTACGGTCAGATGATGATAAACAAAAAACATAATTCACTCTCACTTTTTTTTTTTTTCCCTCCCTTCGTTCAATGTATTCGAAAGGAGAAAAGAGAAAAATCAACAAAAACAAAGAAAAAAAAAGAAAAGGGAGATAAAAAAAATTTTTATATTTTTCTTTATTTCTTTTTCATGCGTTCGATTAAATTTTTTTTTTTTTCATTGTTGTTTAAAAAAAAAATATTATTGACGAAAAAAAAAAAGAAAAAGAAAAGGATAGGTGGGGGGGGGGGGAGAAGGAAAGAGAGAAAGGAAAGGGAGATTCAAAAAAAATTATGCATGATGAATGTAGACTCGGGAGGAACAGTGTGAGTAATATTTTTTTTAGGGTTTGGATGTTATTTGCTTTAAGGGTAGGTTTATTCGGGTTTTTTTAAATTAATAATAATAATAATAATAATGTATGATTCTAGTGTGTCATTTGAGTTTTAAAATTAGAAACATATCCTAAATTGGGGGGGAGAGTTAAAGAGATGATAAAGAAAAGGGAGAACTAAATAAGGGAAAGATGATGTTTTTTTTTTTTTCCTAAAAGTCAATCACTTCCATTTTTATTTTTCATTTGATAATGATGAGTCGGATATTGAAATATGTATATTTGGTGTATGTCTCTCTAAATTAAACTTCGCCTCTTTGATTAAAAAAAAAAAATATTTTTTTTTTTGAGTATATAAATACAAGACAATTTATCCTTTTTCTTCCCATTATTTTTTTTTTTAAAAAAGTTTAAAATTTTAACAAACAATTACTAATAAAACATGTCATCTACCACTACTTCTACCACTATGAATAATACCTCACCCTTGGAAATGAACGAACTTACTGTTAATGATATTGAATTATTAACACTTCTTACCCAACAGCCATCCCTTGATAATAATAATAATAATACTGATGAACAACAAAATACCACTTCAAATTCATTGCTTGACATATCAACTCCGACCGTAGCATTATTAGATTGGGAAGATTGGCAAGATGTTACAACCACTACCAAGAAAAGAAAATATGATTCTTCTAATTCATCTTTATGTTCCAACTCAAGCTCTTCCGATGATGACGACGACGAAGATGAAGTAAACGAAGAAGAAGAATTTGATTTTTTAAATCAATTTGATTTTGTTGATGTGGATTTTAATAATATTAATAATAATAACAATAGTAATGATACAATCAAAGATGATCTTCCTCCTTGTTATAAAAAGCAAAAATTCATCCGTGAAGATGACGATATTTCTTCTTTATTACAAAACCAAGCTAATTCTAAAAAAAATGATTTGGATTATCGTTGGGTATTGGATCTTGCATAAAAGAAAAACTTTTTTCGCTTTCCATTTTGTATATTTTTTTATATATTGTAACCTTTTATTATTTTTATCCCTTCAATACTATGTATATATATAAAAAAATACATACTTATTTACATACTTACATATGTACGTACATATATATATATTATTATTCATTCTCCCTTTTTATTTATTTATTTATTTCTTTCACTTTTCCTTATTAATTCTTTATATAATCCATGACACCATATTCCCCTTTTTTTTTTAAAAAAAAAAAAATCATTTTGCATAAATAAAAAAAATTTTTTTTTCATTGTCTTTTATTACGTTTTATTATAATTTATTTACAAAATAGCTATATATATATATAAATATATATATAAATATATATATATATAAGGGTGATTCCGTTTATTATTATTATTATTATTGTCGTCTTTTTGATTCAATCAATGACATATTTGGTACACCTAATTCTGCCTATATTAGATATATTATTAATAATATAAAAAAACGAATAAATAACTATTTGTGCATAAATATATCACGTGATCAGATATTTAAATAGTAATATTATTTTTTTACCTTTTCAGTTTGTGAATGGTTATTTTTTGATCCTTGCTCTTTTTCTTGAGCTTGTTGTTTTTGGCCACATTGATAAAATCCACATAGTTGCTATTGAAACGAATATATATATAGTACAAGTATAAATATCATTCCTTTCTTTTTTTTTTTACAGCTTATATGTATGTATTACCTGTGACCAACTGGATAAACAGAGCCAACAAAATCGATGACCACATAATAAACAGTCTACTCTATTACAACCTTCATCTCGATTAATTAATACTGAGCAATTTGGACATGGACGACTATAGTGATATAATAATAGAATAGTTATAAATATATTTATGTATGTATATAAATATATGCATATACATATATATTTATAAATCATTCCTTTTCATTTTTAAAAGTAAAAATAAAAGGAGAGATATCACTTACGTATTATTTAACTTCCATTGTATAGATGCCGTTTGATCATTATCCATATCTTTTTGTTTTTGTTGTTGTAATATATATTTTAAATGAGTAATACATGATAATCCAAGATGAGCTTTTTCACCACATTGAAAACAAATTTTTGATCCACATTTACTATTAATACAAGATATAGTTAGGGATAAATCAATAAATAAAATCTTATTATACTAATGTACTTTTTATTACCAAATTTCTATAGGGAAATGAGCTACATGCCAAAATTGGGTTTGCTTCCATGCTTCAGGTATAATTTCCATTGCTACTAATTGTTTTGAAATAGAAGAAGCATGTTGATAAAAAGTACCATCTTCATCTTCTTTGGCTAAAGTTATTGTTAATTTAGATAAAGTAGGGATCATGGTTTGATATAAATCTTGTATACGGCCAATACGAAAGGTGGTCCCTTTTTGTTGGCGAGTCGATTGGAAAGATTGATAAATTTGTTCGAGTTGTTGTTTCCATTCTTTATGCGTAGTTTTTTTTATTAAATATTCTAAAGAAGTTTGGATATTTTCTAATCGTCTATATTCACACACAAGCATATATAAATAGAAAAATATATAAATATACATAGATATAGATATAAACATAGAATAACGATGATGATTTCTTTTTTTTTTTAAAAAAAAAAATAGTGGAATCCTTCTTTACCTTTCTCTTGAAATACCTTGTTCTTTTGGTGATTGGCATGGAATTAATTGAGATTCACAATCCAAACAATATCTTGAAAAAGGTCGGTAAGGCTGATTGAATTGATTATATTTTTCAACAATTTCTTTTGAAACATATCGACTCCATTCTGATTGAGAAATAACATCTTGACATACTATATATATTTATGTAGAAATAGGAATAGAAATAGAATAATAAATTGGTTAAAAGAAAAATTCCTGCATTGTTGTTGTACATTTTCCATTTTTGTCATTCTATCCATTTTAAAAAAAAATATGTCATCATATTTTTTAAAAAGAAAAATAACTAGTTTTTTTTTTTTTTCACCCCAACCAAAAATAAGAATAATAATAATAGACAAATCTAACATCATAAAGTACATAAATATAAACAAATATTTTACCAGGACATTTAATTCGTGTGACACCTAAACCCCAAGAAGCTTTTACAGTTTCTTCAATATATCTATTTTAAAAAATAATATATAAATACAAATTCATTATCAGCACATCGGATAAAGTATATAACCCACCCATTCATTTTCCTATTTTCCAATACTATTATCAAAGTTTCAAGTATCCAACTTTACCTTGAAAAACAATCTTTACAAAATTGATCACGGCAGGTATCTAAACATAAAGAATAAGTTTGTTCTAAACAAATGGAACATCGTTGTAACCAGAAATATAAATGATTTCTATCATCATCAATCAAGTTGGATTCTGTCAAAGGAATCGTAGTAGTAGGTTGTGGTGAAGTAGGTCTTGAGTTATTTCGTTTATTAATATTATTATTATTGTTATTATTTATTGTTGCTGTGTTTGTTGTTGTAGTACGTTGTTGGGTGGTAGAATTATAATGACCATGATGTCGACTAATTAAACGATATAAACATCCAATAACAAATGATAAACTTCTTAAGAAAATGGCAGGCATTAACCAAGTTGGATAAAAAACATAAAAAAAGGGAAGACAATAACAAAATAATAAATTCGATATATTGAATTTATCAATAAGATCTTGCCATTGTTGTGTTGTAAGTATATATCCTGGAAATAGCCAACTCAAACAACGACTTAATAATCCAGGATCGTTATGTATTGTTGCTGTTGTTGTATCTTCGGAATTATGATTATGATTTTTATCGATTGTATTGTTTGATAGTACTTCCAATTCCATTGTTATTTTTTAAAATAAATAAATAAATATAAAAAAGTCAAAAATATTGAAAAGAAGAGTGAAAAAAAAGGGTGCGAAAAAAAAAAAAAATAATAAAAATAAATTTTCTACCGCCCTAAAAAAAAAAGTCGGAATTTAAAAATGGTTTCAAGCACCAATAAAATAAAAACTCACACATTTATTATACATATAGTCATTTTAAATAAGACATTATGTATATTTTAAAATGATGTATTGTTTATATATATGTTTATTAATTTATTAAGCTTCGTTTTATTTATTATTATTTATTTTTTTACTAATTAATAGGTTAAAATAAACAAATAATTTGTTAAATATATATATATTTTAGTAAGGTATGATACAATAGATATATATATATATAGATATATATTTATAGAAACTAACTTTAAACATGTACAGATGAAATAAAAAAAATTAAGAAATAAAGATATTACATTATAATATATATATATATATATATATATATGTATATATATATATTATATTATACTAATCAATTAAGATTGAAAGTATAAAATCATAAAAAAAAAAAAAAATTAAAGGAGCATATTAAATAATAAAAATATTAAAGCATATATAAAATGATGTAATGATAATGATGTATATATAATAGGAGAAAAGAATGAATGAATGAATGAATGAATGAAAGAAAAAAAAATTAATAAAATGCATTCATAGGTTGTACCATAGTAGGTTGTAAAGAGGTATACATATTTGTTGATAAATTGGTAGCAGGAGCTGCTGTAGTAAATTGATTAAAAGGTTGTAAAGTAGCTTGTAATAAAGGATTATGTTGCTGTTGTTGTTGTTGTTGATGATGAAGAGTAGAGAAAGTCGTTAAACCTTCTTTTTCTGCTTGTTTTTTAGCAGCTTCTTTTTCTTTTTTTTGTTTTCTCCAGTTTTTTCTCATTTCTTTAAATTCTGAAGGATGACGTTTAGGTCCCTATAACACAAAAATAGAAAATAGAAAATAGAAAAAAAAGAAGGTATTAGATAAGTAAAATAAAATTAAAAACTGAAACGAAAATCTCGCACATAAAATAATCCCATATTTATTTATTATTATTTTTAATTAATAACCCATGTTTTTATTTGTATTTTCCTTTTTCATTTTTTTTTCTTCTTTTATTAGAAACTTACATGTTTTTGCATTGTAACATGAGCATTTAAGTGATTTAAAGTACCATAAGATTTTGTACAACCGGGCCAAGTACAATGATATAATCGTTCGATTTCATCATATCTTCTTCTTGGACGTTTTCTTTGTGTAGCGCCAGGAATGGCTACAAAGGCATAGCTTTTTTCATTATCCATCATCATCTCATTAGTTTGTTGAGTAAGAGCATTAGGAGCAGTTGCTGCTGCCATCATTAAAGTTTGTAATGTATTATTAGCCACAGTTACTTGTTGTTGTTGTTGTAAAGTAGTTGCTGGAATATAAAAAGTGGTAGGATTATTATTATTGTTGTTAATTATATTATTAGTATTAGTGTTTGTAGTAGGTAATAAAGGATTGGTGACTATTGTATTAGCTGGTATAATTACATTTGCTTGAGGAGATGATGATGCATTGGCATTAGATAAGTACATAGAAGCAGCAGCGGACTCAGTGGGATCAGGATTAACGATAGTAGTAGGAGTAATAGATGATGATGTTGAAGAAGGAGAGGAAGAAAGTGAGTTTAGATTATTATCAGCTGTTGTTGTAATGATTGGATTGGTAGTAAGAGTAGTAGTTGTAGCTGTAGTAGAAGGGTTTAATAACATATGTGTTAATGGAGAAGTAGTCATAGTAGGAAGAGTAGAAATAGAATCAGTTAAACTTGAACCCATTAAAGGCATAGAAGTAGTAGCTGTTGTTGTGTTGGGATGAAATAATGGTTGTTGTAATACATGGTTTGCACCAGAAGTAGTAGCAGTGGTAGCAGTAATTGGTAAAACAGTGTTCATATAAGCTTGAGTAGTAGTAGTAGGTGGTAATGAAGTTACTATTTCTTTAAACTTTTCTTGATCTTCATTTGTTAAAAGTTGAGCAACAGAGGGTAGAGAAGGAGTATTTAAATCTTGCAAGTAACTGTTTTTTCTTGTTGTACTAGTAGTGGTAATTGCATTAGTAGAAGGTTCATTCTTAATAGCTTTCAACATTTTATCTGAAGGTTTTAAAGTAAAATAACAATTTTCAGAAGTCGCCATCATTATAAAAAATAGAAATAAACTTTTATATGTATATAGATATGGATATAGTCTTTTTAGGCACAAGTAATTATTATTAAAAAATAAATGAAAAATGAATTTTTTTTTTTTTGTAAAAAAAATATAAAGTTAAGAGAAAGAAGAAGGAAAAAAAAGAAAACAGAAAAAAGAAAAAATCGAGTTATATTTAAGGCACAACGAAAAAAAAAAAAAATTCTGAGCATATATGGATCGGTGTTTTAAAAATTACGTCATTATTAAACTCGTGTGTCCAATGGGGTACATATTACAATTTGAAAAAAACGAGATCGGCAAGGAAATAAATTCTTTATAGTTTTTGTGTGTGAATATTTATGTATAACATTTGCGTTACCCTGCTCTATTTATTTATTTTTTTACATATGAAAAAAAACATGTTGATGTTACATCGATAACGAACTAAAGAGGTCCCTTCACCAACCAAAAAAAAACTTTATTTAATATAATAATAAAAAACAAAAATGTATTATGCTCTTTAATATTCTTAAAAAAGAATAATTGAATATATAGCTAAAAAAAAAAAGAATCTTGATTCTTTTTAAAAAAAGAGTTCTTTTTCAACTGAACAAACAAATTTTATTCTTTATTTCGAACTTTATTAAAAACCGTAGCTATCAAAGTTATCAATATGTTTTAAAAAGTTGAAATTCTCCTCTCCACCCTTATCCCCCCCCCAAAAAAATAAATAAATAGAAAATGATTAATAAAATATCCGACTCGATGAAGTTTTTTATCTATTTATTTTCTGTATAGATGGGCTAAATTGACTCTTTTTTTTTCTATATTTTTCTATTTTGTTCCATTTTGTTCGTTAATGTAAATGTTACACAGAAATCAATTTTTCATTTCCCTAAAAAGTTATCCTGTCCCCTGGTAATCATGTCTTTTTTCGATACATATCGTAAACTAAAGATCATGATCTTATTAACTTTTTTTTTTCACTAAACCTAAAAAATACATCACCATTAAAAAAAAAAAAAAAAATAGGATCTACTTTCAAACTTTTTTTATTTATTCTATTTAACGAACATTTGACGAACAAATATGCACAGACCCTTAACTTTCCTTTTAACCAATACTCTTTCATTAGTGTTATTTAGTATTAATATTAGTTTTTACTTTTTATTGAATTTGAGTCATTGTAATTTATTTATATACGAATAGCATTATTTTTAAATTTTAGATGCAACAACTTGGGCAAAATTTTTATTATTAGCAGACGGTATTTTCGTTGAACATAATTGAGAAGAAATAGAGGGCGGACTGGACATAGTATTAGTGGTGGAACTTGAAAGAGCTGGAAACTCGTCTTGATGTTGTTTGTCCAAAGTTAAGTTATGACGTAAAGGTTGGAGTTGAGAATCAATCGGTGTTACCTTATCAAAATGAGACATTATAGTAGTTGATGAATCCTTATTACTTTTTTTTTTACGATACTTTTTCCACTTATTTTTTTTATGACTATCCATATCATTATATTTTAACTTTTTATTTTCTTCTCTTTCTTTCATTGTGGCTTGCTTCATTTCTGTTTGTTTTTTGATTTCTTGAATCCATTGTGTATCAATATCATGTAGGAATTCACAACCATCCCCTTTTAGACAATCTTCTTGTAACCTAAAAAAATAAATAAATAACAAATAATAACAATAAAAGCATGATGATAACATAAAGATTATTAGTTGGTGTAACCAAATACGTCAGTATTTTTTTTTTAAAATAAAATAAAATAAAATAAAAAGTATATATTTATTTATATTTATTAATGTGAATTTTTATTTAATGTATTACCAAAATTTACAAACTTTAAGATTCATGTTGGAATGATGAGCAAACCGACAATCTTGACGATGGCAATCTCCTTGTAAATAATGACGACAAACTTGTCTTTTCTTGATAAAAGTAGCACTTCGTGGTATGAAAAGCTCCAAGGCACGATCCATATCGAAATTCACACTCGATAGCATGGTTTGGATATTATTTTTAGTATATTCTGGGAATAAATCTATTAATATATCCATGGCTAATGGTAGTAATGAAGTTGAGGATGGTGATGAATGGGGCGATGATGTATCGTTAAAAAAAAAGTCCTCTTCTGTATAATAATAAGGTGTGGTAGTAGTGGTTGTAATTGTATTTGTTGTTGCAGTGGAAGTATGTTGAGATGCATGAGAAGGAGGAAAATAAAACATGCCGGAAGCGGATGTGTAAGAGGTAGATAAATTAGGGATATTATTATTATTATTACTATTATTGTTATTACTGTTATTATTGTTATTATTATCATTATTATTATTATTATTATTATTATCACTATCATTATTATCATTATTATTATAATTGATGTCATCACCACCGTTGTATGAAAAGGTAGGATCAAATTCATCGTCATTAAGGGGATCGTCATAATGTTGCCCATTATATGACGTAGGTGTTACTGTGAAAGGAAAAAAGTTTGTTTTCCAAATATTTGTTGTCTTTTTAGTAGTATTGGTGGTAGTAAAAGAAGTGGAGGAGGGTAAATAAGGTGACATGTTAATAAAATCATTTTCTATAGGTTGTAAAGGACAATCTATATCTTCTGTTGCTGATTTAACAGTAAAAGGCTGTGTTTCATTTTTAAAAAATGGATCATCGTGATGATTACCATCATCTTTATCATCTTCATCATTTTCATTCTCTAGTATGGACATATCAAAAAAATGTTGAATAATAGTTTCATCCATATATTGCTCTTCATCATCTTCATATTGAGCAGGGTTAAAAGGTGAGGATAATTTTGGTATTATAAATGGAAACATAGGCTCATTACTTAATGTTGTCGTTGGAGTGGGTACGGTTTGAAAGGCTGATGCCTCCAATGATGGTATAAATATATTCAAGTTCGAATCCAATGGATCATATGACTGTTTAGGATGATACGATGTAAGGGTGGCATTACTGCTAATAGGCGGTGAATGGTTGGTTTTAGGAGAATCAGACCCAAGCGTGGACTGTGGTGATGAGACGGTTGGCGACGACTAATCGTTAATGAGTCAATAAATAAATTGATAGATAACACAAAAATAGATATGCATATTAGATGATGGGTATATGCGCTAAACCTTTTATATTTTTTAGTTTATAACTCTCTTTTTCTCCTTCCCTTTCCTCCCCCCACATATAAATCCTTATTATTTTTATTATTTTCTATTAGTATTATTATTACGTATTTATTTTTCTCATACTCTTTCTTTATATGTTTTCTTAAGCTACCGCTGTACTGTAACTTACCTGAGGATTGAATAATTCATTAATAGTAAACTGGTTAGCAAGATGACAAGAAGAAGAGAGAGGAGGAAGAAATGATGGTGATGGTGATTCATCAGTATTATAAGGTAAAGTTGTGATGTGGATCATATTTAATAAAAGTAGTAATAATAAGTTAATATAAAACTATATAGAATAAAAGAGTTCAAAAAAAAAAGAAAGGATAAAAAAAAAAAAAAAAAAAAAAAGAGCAACAAAAGGATGAATTAGTGTTATATAACCATATATAATAAATACTATATTATATAAATATATATATATAAATATATATTAATATTTAAAAAAGAGGAATTTATTTAATTATAAAAAAGTGAAAAGAGATATATTCATTATTAAAAAAAAAGGGAAAGAGATCAAAAAAAAATATTAAGGAGTTGGTATAAAAATAAATAAAAAAGTAAAAATAAAATAAGTCTTACTTTAGGGTTGAGAAGAACGAAAAAATAAAATCCTATCGACTATAGTTCATTTAAATAAGGTGAATGGAACAAGCATTGAATAAAGTAGATTGACATAAAACACGTAAAAAGATAAAAAAATGTTTTCAAAAACGGTATGAATATATAATTGTAGTGGGGTATTAAAAAGAAAAAAGGAAATCAAGAGGGAAAAAAGAAAAAATTAAAAGGGGGCTTTAAAATTTATCAACATATAACCATATATAATAATAAAAGTAATCTTTATCCCTTTAACGTAGGGTTAACATTCTTTTTGATTTCAAAAGTGTTTTTTGTATAAAAATAATGAAAAATGGTGCAATTTCCAATTATGTAAATAATTAAATACAAATTATTTAGTTGAAAATAAAATTTTTACATATTTATTACACACCCAATAAAACGGTGTTTTTGAGCGGATACATTCAATATATTTTAAAAAGTTTTTTTGATTGATACGACCTTAAACTCCCTTTACTACTATTATTATTCTTATTTTAAACTTTTTTTGAATTAACATCGCCCTTATGAATCTATTCACCAGTTTTAATTTATTGATTGATCTTTCAAGAAATGGTGGAAGATGTTTTTCAGCTTGTTTTATGTATACAGGTACATCCTGTCAAAAAAAAGAAAAAGTAATTTTAGTTACCTACGTAGGTACGTAACAAAAAAAAAAAAAAAATAGCGTTATCAAATTCATCTGTTAAAATTATTCTCGATATATTTTTTTTATTTTACTATTTTTTTTTTTTTTTTTTTTTTTTGAAAAATACCGAGATCTTATAATTAATTATCGAAGAATATATATATATATGTATAAAAGTAAAAAAAAAAAATACGTAATAGAAAATTTTTTTTTCTCTAGTCCCGATATGTTTTTGCTTAAAGTACATATGCAGGAATTTTAATGATCGTTTAAAAGTACTCTATACACTGACTTTTGCTTTAGGCTCTCTAATGAAAAGATTTATAATCATTTAACATAAGATATTTACTTTCACTATAATATGATTTTATTGTTTTAGTTGTTATTATTATTATATCCACTATTATGATTTTTTATAATATAAATATATATATATATATATATATATATATATATATATTTTAAAAAAATAGAATTCATAGAACAATTTTTTTTTTTAAAAAAAATGAATCGATATTATTAAGACCAAAAAATCTCAAATTCTTTCAGAATGAGGTATAGGATATTAAGCTCCGTTTCTATTTTTTTTCCTTTTTCTTCTTTTTTTCAAAAAAAAAAAAACGTGGTCTAGACTTTATCATAGTTTTCTTGTAAAAAAAAAACTTTCATTAATGATCTTCCTTTAGTGTTACCCAGCTTATCCTTCTTAGTCAATCTTTTAATTCTTCCATTTTTTTTAAGTTAGAATTAAGAAATATTTAACCAAATATAGCCAAAATAAATTTTGGCATATTATTAAAAGTGTACATCTTTGTTATTTTTCTATGTATCTATACATTATTTTCTTTTTTTTATTTTTTAAAACCAATAATTTTCTTTTTCTTTCTTTTTTTTTTTTTTTTTACTCGAGTACCTGGAAAAGGGCGCTTTATCAGATGTCAGTATGTATATATATATAAACACATCAAAAAAATTATATTGGCTGATCAATTAGCTTCCGACAGCCATTAGTATCGAACATACCCAATAATAAAAGATAGATCGCTTTTCGGATTTAAATAATGCCCTTAAAAAAGAAAAAAATAAAAAATTTCAATTAATTAGCAATTATAAAAACGTAACTTTTTTTTCATATTTTTTCTATTTCCTTTCTTTCTTTACATTTTTCTCTACAGTTTCTTTTTTTTTTGAAAAAAAAAACCCCCCTTCCCTCACACCTTACTTTCATTTTATATCTATACTTGTTTGCGCCGGTCGCTTGTTTTATTATTTACACTCATTAAATTATTTTTGTTCTATTATTCATTATGCGTTTTTTCATTGTTTTTGGTGTCATTTTAGCTACTTTATTTGTAGTACTTGTTGACGGTAAAAAAGCTGCTAATCATCGTAAAGGCGTATCAAGAGCAGCCAAAGCCGTTATGGAAAAGCGCGGTAAATTTAGTGGCACTGGTACTTTTTTTAACCCATCAACTGAAGGTGGTAGTATGGGTGCTTGTGGTGAATTTGAATCTGATTCAGCTCAAATTGTTGCTTTAAACGCTCCTCAATATGGTAGTTTAAGTTCTAAAAGTGATTGGTGTGGTAAAAAAATCCAAATCTGCTATAGTGGAAAATGTACAACCGCTACTATTAATGATGCTTGTCCTGAATGCAAATTCGTAAGTCTTTTTTATTTTATTTTTGACAATAATAATATCATGATTTTTAAAACTAACATCTTTTATTTATTTAAAATAGGGTGATTTGGATTTAACACATACCGTTTTCAAAGATTTAGAAAAAAATATGGATGTTGGTGTTATTGACATTACTTGGAATGTTGTTTAAAAAATTGATTTTTTTTTATCATTCACTATATTCCATCCCTTTTTTATTTTATTTTATTTTTGTATCATCCACTTTATGAATATTCTTTCCGTGAAAAATATTCCACTATCACACGCACACATTATTTTTATCTGTATATTTTTTTTATTGTATTCTTTTTCATTATTTTTTGTTTATTCTGTGAATAGCAATCAATAAAAAAAAATCCCACCACCTTCAATCTAATATATTTTAATTTGAACTAATTTATTTATTGTTGATTTGTTGAAAGCTTTATTAATTGTTGATATATGACTGAATTATATGGAAAGATATATCCAATATTATCTTGTTTATTTTCCCATGGAACTAATTAAAAAAAAAAATGTCAGACACTATATATATATATATATATATATATTTACTAATTAAGTAACTATATTTACCTCCAAAAAGATACCATTTTTGGCCCATCACCGATTTCCAATTATTATATCGTCCAATGTAAAAGGTATCTTTTTCAGGTGGAGATTTTTTGACCACTCTTATATCTTGATGATTATCATAAACTCCACTAACAACTTTTATTCTGAAGTACTGATCCTTTGTTGCCATTTGTTCAATTGTTGTTCTGTTTTTTAATATTAGATAATAATGGTATATTGAGAGTCCTAAAAGTAACAATCCAAATATAGTACCACTATGTAATTTAAATAAAAAATAACTCTTTAATTTATAAAATTTGTATTTAGCACTTTTATTTTAAATTCAAACATACAAAAATACCATAACGAAATTATGAGTAGGTATATTAAGTCCCTGTAAGTAAAAAAAAAAAAAGATGTTATTCAAGATTAAAAATCAAAAATTGCTATTATTTATCATTATTATATATGGTTGTTTATTTAATATTTACTAAGGAGGGTAAGTTAATAAAAGGTGATATGAGTGATCTTGTCCAAATAGAGTTACACAAGTTAGACAAAATTGTTATAATGCAATTAACGTAAGTCTTGTATAATATCCATAGAAGTCCAATGAAGCTGGTCTTCATTTGTATATTGTTGACGATAAAGTTTAAATAATTATATAATAGCCAGAGAATAAATATCGTTGTATATGATAAAAATAATACGAAGATTTTATAATTGCTGAATCCTACACAGCCATTTATCCTATTTAAAGATATATACATTTGAAGAGAGAGAGATGGAGGGAAAGGAAAAATTATATTAAGTTATTTATCGTTATTTTAATATCTCAATAATTATATATATATATTACCAAATGCAATGACTATTCAAACCCGTATAAAACATAATAATAATAATATATTAGATATATTATTTTTTGATACTAATAAACAGTATATCTTTTCTTTTTCCTATGAGTATATATACTTTACTGGTCCATTTTCAAAACACAGGTGTCACATATTTTACAATGATGACATCTATCAGGTTTTATGATTTGGCATACTTGGCAATAGTTTGAATTTCCATCCGATTGACACATGCTTATTGAACCGACAGGTATATCTTGTGATAAATTCTCTTGTTGAAGATAATATTGAGATTCCAAGCCAGGGGAATACCAATAAGATACTTTGTCATTCTATTTTTTTATAAATGAAAAAAAAATCGAATTAATATTATACTCTAAAAACATGCTTTATTTTTAATATTATCATTATCATTATCACCTGTATTGGTTTTTTGAGAGGCGTTAATATAATTTTTAAATAACTGTAAACAGATAAAAGCCAAACAAGAGTAGTGAATAAAATATCGATACCTATAGAATAATAATAATAAAGGTATAGATTAACAAAAAATTAACTTCAATGGATACATTTTAAAATTATACCTCCTCTGTAAATAGTGTTAGCATTTGCTAATAATGGAGCTGCTCTTGCATAAAATAAATAAATAAAAAAACAATTGTATTAGCACGTTAAAAAAATAAAGTAAACAAATTTTATATAGTAAAATAAAAGCAAGAAAAAATGATTTACCACAAAACTGATTATAGTAAGCATAAAATGAAGTTGTTAATGAACCAATTACAAATATAGGAAAGAAACATGATATTAATATTTTTTCAATTGAAAAGGACATGCGTATATATATACATATATATGTATATATGTGTATATTTATAAAAAAGAATTGGAAAAAAAGTTGAAAACTATTTTTCAAATAATCTAAAAAAAACAGCGGCACTTTAATGTTTCAGCTGCCTTTTTTAGAAGTATTTTTTTTATTTCTATTTACATATTAATCCTATGTATGCTTAATCAAAAGATATTCATACAAAAGGTTAAAATGTTGATCAAGTAAATTAAATATATATTTAATTTAAATATTCATTTGTCTCCATTAAAAGTAATTTAATTGATAAGATGTATTTGAAAATCGATGATGAATGTCACGCTTACATTTATATTAATTTCATACGATAGTATCATAAACTGATAGATTTATTTTAAATAACATATAAATAATCTTCATGCAAAGTATTTATTTAGCTATATAGATAATAAACTAATTACATTGAAATTTATTACATTACTAAAATAATTTGTACCTCTATCTGGACCAGTTTTTACAACATAATAATGGGTATTAGCTGATTTATTTAAAGATTCATATTAGATTTGGGGTTATACTACTTGCAGATACTATATGATGTTATTTTTTTTATATACTGATAACGTTCTTGGTACCTACACTATGGTTATATTCAATATTTTTATTTTATTTTTTCCCTTTATTTCTCTATTACAGCTATCTACATTTAAAACGAAATTTACTGTATGACCAATAGCTATATGAGGATTTATTGAATCCGACATGGTAGGGATCGCCTGTAGGCGTTGGTTTTAGTAATCTGATTTTCCTACATTATCCTCAATGGTGAATGCAACTGTATAGAAATATTAAACATATTAACTCGGGCTCTGGGTTTCAGACTTACAGCCTGTTTGGATGGACTCTTTTTTTACTTAGATTCATTATTATGCAATTATAGTTTTTGCTTTTGCCCGATGAAATTATTTTTTTACTGTTTTATGAAGGTAAACTATACCCAAAAGTAATTGAAATCGATTAAAATAGCTCTTCACAATTTTTTTGTATATATCCTGTAAAGATATATAAAGAATAAAAAGAGAATAAAGGAATTCATGATCAGAATTTAGTAGTTATATATCATTTAAGATGATTGAATTTTCTGTTCAGTATGGTATGTTTTATATTTTCTTATTTTTGATACTGTTTTGTAATTTTATTCAAGGCTATGAACAGCTTATCTTATTAGATGTAAGGAGCTTTTTTTTTACTCAAGTGATCTCGCTTTATTTAAAGAATTGGTATTTTTGTTCAGTGTAATGATCTGTTAATCAAAGTGATTGGGCTTTTTTTTTCAGTACTTTTTTTTTTAGTTGATATAATAATATTGTTTTATTACTTATGATGATCTGTTTTTTCTACCCCAGATGTTTAACTTTTAAATTCAATATGGTTGACTTTTTTATTCTTATACTTGTATTTATTTAATTCCTTGATAATAGGATATCGTATCCAGTATTTATACTTTTAATCTGATTATAGTTAGCCACTGTCTAGTGTTTTTAGCATAACACAATAAGTTTTAGTTGTGTTATATTTTCTGTCTTGAAAGAGATTTTTATAACTTTTTATTTTTCACTTCTGTTTCCTTTTCATTTTACGTGCGTAATGATTGAGTAGGCTGCGGTAGGAAAATAATAAAGAAAGGTGATGTTTTTAGTAGAATCGGCTACACTCTGGGGTTCTTTTCTCAGCATCATACTGAAACTACTAGTTAATATTTTCATAAAATAAATGAAAAAGAATGTACAAATGAATTGATTTAGAAAAAAATATAATTATATTTCTAAATATATTCAATGTTTACAACTTAAAAAAATAAATGCTGTTATGAATCGTTTTATGATAAAGAAAGATACAGATCTCAAAGTGCCGCCGGTATATGTGTGGTAATAATAATAAAAAAATAACGAGTACAAAAAAAACCCTAGAAAATATCTCTTAATATCATATTTAAATACTTTTTTTATCATTGTTGGTATTTCTTCCATTGGTTTCTATTTTTTTTATTATTTGAATGATATCTCATATAAACTCCTACTCTTTATTTAATATATATATATGTATATATTGATATATCTAAATATAAATATAAATACAACACTATTGATATTTCCTTTTGATATTTGTAAAAAGTATAAAATAATCCAATCCAATATACATGCATAATACTTATTTTTTAAATTTTGAATATAATTTTATATACATGTATAATAATCTAA
Organism: Cunninghamella blakesleeana; assembly: GCA_017871115.1. Classification (NCBI taxonomy): domain Eukaryota; kingdom Fungi; phylum Mucoromycota; class Mucoromycetes; order Mucorales; family Cunninghamellaceae; genus Cunninghamella; species Cunninghamella blakesleeana. The sequence goes on from JAFCIZ010000005.1 coordinate 5,597,054, forward strand.
AATATGTGAATAATAAAAAATAAAAAAGTAATAATAAAAAGTCTACTCTATTACTATTACTATTATTATACAGACATCTTCATATCCAATTTTCCATGAGGTTTATAATCATTTAGTATAAAATCTTCATATTTAAAATCGTCAATGGAATCCACTTTTCTAGCAAAAGTCAAGGTTGGGAATGGTTTTGGCTCACGTTTTAATTGTTCTTTAAGTGCATCAATATGATCCACATAAACATGAGTGTCACCTAAGGTATGAATAAATTCTCCAGGTTCCAAATCAGTGACATGAGCAATCATACATGTTAACAGAGCATAGGAAGCTATATTGAAAGGTACACCTAATCCCATATCACAAGACCGTTGATATAATACACATGATAATTTAGCACGTTCTCCTTCTTTAGGTGTTGAAACATAGAATTGGCAAAAAGCATGACAAGGTGGTAATGCCATTTTTGGTATATCTATAGTTATATATATGTACAGGTTAAAAAAATAAATAAATAAAAATGAATAATCGATATATATATATATATATATGTATGTATGTATTCTTAGTTTTACTATAATGTTTTTATTACCTGCTGGATTCCATGCTGACAAAATAATACGTCTATCTGTAGGGTTATTTTTAATGGTATTAATAACGGCCTGTAATTGATCTACACCTTGACCAGTGTAATCAGTATCACAATCAATATATTCAGCACCAAAGTGGCGCCATTGAAAACCATAAACAGGACCCAAATCACCTTGTTTACGATGGTGAAGGCCGATTTTATCTAAATATTCTCTTGAACCATTTCCATCCCATATTTTAATTCCACGTTCACTAAGATGATTACTATTTGTATCAGCACGTATAAACCACAATAATTCTTCCAAGACAGCACGGTAAAATACTCGCTTAGTGGTTAATAAGGGTAAAATATTATCTTGTAAAGAAAATCTTAATTGTGGTGGTGCGAATAAGGCAATCGTACCAGTACCAGTTCTATCAGCTCGTCTTTCTCCTTCATCCATAATACGTTGAATTAATTCAAGATATTGATATTCTTCATGTTTTTTATTGGATCCTGTCATATTTAATATTTTTCTCTTTGAAAAAATAAAGTGAATGGAAAGAAAGAAGAAAAAAAAAAAGAAAAATTGAAACGCCAATTTTTTATTTTTGTTAAAAAAATTTCGCGTTTTTTTAAAAAGCCGCCGACATTTTTAAGTTAGAAAAGAAAAATAAAATTTGTCAATTTTCTTTTTATTTCTTTCTTATTTTAAAATATTTTGATACCCAAATGCAAAACGTAATAAAATAATATTATTATAGTAAATAATGATAATGACAATGATAATAAAAAATTAATTAGCAATATATATATATATATAAGAGACGTACTATTATTTTATTTTTTGTCATAGTATATTATTATTGTTATTATTATTTTGTAAGAAATTCTAAATTGAACTTTTTATTCATTATTTTAGAACGGTTCACATAGCATAAACATTCATAGTTTCCATGAAAGTGATTTTATAGGTCAATCTGAATATAGCTTTGGTAAGTTATTATAAACTTTTAATTTTTTTTCTTTTTCTTTTTTTTTTTTTTGGAATATTACTCATTTATTTCATTCATACCGTTTTCATTTTCATTTACTTTTTTTTGTTTGCTAGAAAAAGCGCCAGTATCACCTTTACGTAGAATGCATAATAATAACACACAACCTCTTACACATATGGATCATCGTAATAATACACAAACACTTACACATATGGATCATCGTAATAATACACAAACACTTACACATATGGATCATAATAATAGTACACAACCTCTTACACGCATGGGCAATCGTTTATTATTTAATGAAGAGGATGAAGGTAGAGATCAGCAGTCTAAAAAAAAAGCTAGAATAGTGGATGATAGCCATCAAAGTCATACTTCAAATGTAGTTACGGATGAACTACGAGAAGAAAATCGAAGGCTGAGATCACGTATTTTAGAGGTATATATAGATATACATTCATCATATTATAAATGAATATAAATATACCATTCAATATCTTATTTTTATTATTTTATAATTACTACTATTGCTATGGTCATTATTAGCTAGAAGTGGCAGCTACGAGGGCAGAAAACAAATTTATGGAAATATCGGCTCTAGATTCTGATGTGGAAAAAAAGCTATATGATTACCAATTAAAAACAAACAAAGAATTTGAAGGTAATATATATATATATATATTAAAATAAGATTATTAAAGTCAAAAGTTCTAGATTAAAAAAAAAAAACTCATTATTATTCTTGTTGATATTATTAGTTTTTGACGACACCGTTCGAGATTTATATATAAAAGCAGAGAAAAAAGAAAAAGAAGTAGTAGAATTAAAAGATCAACTTGAAAAATCACACTTAAAATTAGAAAAACAAATCATTGCGACAAAAGGCGACATGAGCACCATTCCACAAAATGAAGGCATCAAGAAATATAAGGATGAATTTTATCATAGAGAAAAAGTATATAGAGAATTGCAGAATGAATGTAAGTTGGTGTATATAAATTATTTATTATTTTGATATATTTGGAAGATCTCCATTTGATCATTTTTTATTTTACTTTAATTTTCAACTTAATTTTATTTATTTACTACATAGATAATGAATTACAGAATGAATATCAGTTACTATTTACCAATCATCCTAAAAATAAAGTGTTAGAGAGCATATGTAGTACACATTTAATACAAGGTTTAGAAGATAAAGCGAAGTTTTATAGCAAATTTACAGGACTAGAAGTTTTGAATCACGAAGCAACCCATGATGGTGATGAAATAATATGTAGACAACATGGTTATGTTGGAAGTAATGAAATGATAATAATATATATAACGCATCTATATTTTATGATTATAATTTAATAACTTACATTTATTTCATTCATTTTGTTATATCATTTTCTTGTAATAGGTTTAACATTTAAATTAATAGCCAGCAATGATGATGAAACAAAAATCACTTATCAGCCTTTATTAGATGAAAACGATACCAACGTGTTATTACAATATTTACCAGATTACTTTTCTGAAGAAATACAATTTAAAAAACAAGATAGTGATCTTTTTATATGGAGATTGCTAACACATTTAAATAAAAAATAAAATACTTTACATTTGGATATGTCTTATATTTTTAATCTTTAAATCTTTATTGGATGATCATTTTTTAAGGCTCAGACGCTTTTACTATAAATTTTTTTTTTCTCCCTTTTTATTTATTATTATTTTTTGAAAAAAAAAAAAATAAACTCTTTTTGTTTCTCTCTCTATTTTTTTTTTTTTCAGTTGATAAATTGTATTTGTAAGGTGAGGACCACTTTTCTTTTTTTTGCAGTTCTTTTTATTTTATTATATACTTTTTATTTATCCTTTTATTTATATATAAACTATTTTCCTATTTACTTTTTTAAATAATCTTTTTTATTTTATATTACTTTCTTTTCATCAAACTTTTAACTCTTTCCCCCCCATTTTGAATATCTTTTTAGCTCTCCCTTCCTCTTTTCCTTTTTTACTTACCTCCCCCCATCTACATAGATAAAAAAAAAATAAGCATCTTTGTATATCATTAATATTCATATCTATATTATTATTATTATTATTATTATTTCTTTCTTTCTTGATCTACTTTTATTTATAGTTTAAACTAATTTATTACAAATACATCCCATGTCCAATGGACCTTCGCCAGCGTTTGAATCTCAAGGGTATACAGACATTCCTTCAGCTAATTTAACAACACATCATAATAGACAAGATATGCTTAATTCGCAACAAGAAACTTTCCCTGGTATGGTAGCTTCAACACCCACTTTAAGTAATGGTATTCATCAATCTTATGGACCACACTCTGCTACTTCTATTACACATCATCATCAACATGGAAGAAAGGAAATAAATATAACTCATACACCTACTGCAAGCAATAGTCATGGAATAAATCAAGAATCTTTATATTGTGAAGCTTGCCAAGTATTTAGACCTATATCTCTTTTTCAGCCTGAACGTGATGCTAAATGCAATATATGTGATATATGCAAATCACGTGAATATAATAAAAGAAAAGTACATATTGAAAGATTAGAAATGTTGGAAGAACAAAAACGTAAAGCCCATTTTTCACATCAACAACAACAACAACAACGTCATCATTTTGCATCTAACCAATTACACCCACACCCACATCAACAACAACAACAATCACCGCATCATCATTCCCATCCACATCCGCATCAACAACAACTACCTACCCATTTACTTCAAACACAACAGTTACATTCGTCTGGGCCACCTATGAGCTTATCAAATTTATCTCAACAGCATCAACATCAACATCAACAAACGGTTGGATCACCTCATATGGTTAAACAATCATCATCTTCTCCTTCACATCCAACTTCTATAGCCTTACCTCCTACAACTATTATACCTAGTGTTTCACAGCAACAGCAGCAGCAACAACAACAACATATTAACCCCAAAACACATTTGTACTCTGTTAATACTTTAAGATCTCAATCTCAGCTTCATTCTCATATTTTGCATCAACCTCCTATGTCTTTACCATTACCTATTTCACATTCTCCTTCTTCTATGCTTACTCAATCTCAACATATGCCACATCAACCTCAACATACACATGATACAACGACAGATCATCCTCATCCTCACCCACAACATCCACAACAACATCATCATCATCATCATCATCAGCAACAACAACAACAACAGCAGCAACAACAGTCACCTATGCCCTCAAGGCAAGTACCGCCTATGTTTGCTTTGAAACAAGAGATACCGCCTGTTCAATCTCAACAACAATATCCTGGAATAGATAATACTCATCAACTACGATTAAATAATAGCAATAATAATAATAATAATAATACTAATAATAATAATAATAATAATAATAATGGGAATCAATTAACAACAGATGAAAATATATCCATTAATAAATTAACAAATTCAACACCATCCACTTCTAATTCAACTACTTCTATCACAACCAACAATTCAAATCCTAATAATAATTCTAACAATAATATAAATACTAATAGTAACAGTAGCAATAGTAACGCTAATAGTAGTAGTAGTAAAATAAATAATAATAGTAGTAGTAATAACGATCGTATCTTATCGACATCTTCATCAAATGGTTCTAAAACAATTACTCGAATTATTAATGGAAAAGTTACTCAAGGCGATAAAATGAGCGTTGAATTAATGTCGTTATCTCAATTTGTACAAGCATTAAAGCAAGAAGATACTTTTGATAGAATGCATTTTGCTATAGATATATCAACTTTAGTAAATGAAGTACAATCAGCATCTTCATCTTCACCAGCAACATCAGCAAGTGATAAAAAAGATATCCCTGGTTTTACTCAAATTGGAAGAAAAATATGTGAACACGTTTTGGAAGGTACAACTTTTAATTTTAGGTAAAAACAAAAAAGTAAAATAAAATACTTAATAGGAGAATATATATATAAGCATATAAAAAGAATTTAATTCTAATTATTATTTATTATTTTATAATATAGTATGAAAGATCGCCGGCGATCGACTAGAGCTGATACAACTTCCACATTACGTTATTATTGTTCTCAGCGGTCTGACATAGTAAAACCGCGTAAAGTAGATAAATCAAAGCGGCCTGTAGTACAAGAAAAGCCCAGTACGACAAAACCTGCCAATAGATATGAATGTGCTGGTGCATTGACCATAGTGATTGATCTTTTAAAACAATCTGCTCATCTTACTTTACATCATAAAACATCTCATGCACCTTTTGTAAGTAATAATATTCACCATAATAGTAATAGTAAAAAGAAATCTAAAGAAGGAAATAAATCAGCTACTCGATCCAAAGCAAAACCTAACAACTCCAGTACTTCCTCCAGTACTTCCAGTACCACCGCTACTACATCTACTAATAAAATTACTACAAAAAATTCAAAGAAAAAATCAAACACTACTACCACTAATAATAGTAACAGCGGTAATAATAATAACAATAGCAATACTAATAACAATCTTCATCAAGTTGATCATTTGAATTTTTCTCAACCACCACCTTCACAACAACAACCATCCCAGCCATCACCACAACCACCACAAACGCCACAACAACAACAACAGCAGCAGCAACAGCAACAGCAACAGCAACAGCAACAACAACAACAGCAGCAGCAACAACAGCAACAGCAACAACAGCAACAGCAACATCATCATGCACAACATCATCATCATCATCCTAGTTATCTTGATATGTCAATGATGGTTTCATTACCACCTCCACCTATACCAGTTCAACAACAACAACAACATCAACAACAGCAACAGCAGCATCAACATCACCATCATCAACAGCAACAACAACTTCATAAAATGTCACCACACCAACATCATCCACAAATGCAAACTCATCCTTTATTACCACCACCATCTACTATAACACTACCAAACACAGCCAATAATAATCCCGTTATACCTACTACATCCTCACCAGTGAATAATAATAGTAATAATAACAACAACAATAACATGACGAAAGAAAAACAGGGGTTAATGGTCCAAAAACAGTTTGATGCATTAAGAAAACGTGTTTTAAATTTTGAAAGACTATTAGAACAACAACAGACATTACAAAATAAGCATTTTTTACAAATGGCAACGGAAGCTTTTGCCAATGCAAATGAAATGTTATCAGCTTGCCAAGCTCATGATCAACACTTACATATGTTAAGGACTACCAATAATACATCTTCTGCAACACCTATACAGATGTCGAAATATACTTATTATTATAACAGAAGGGACGATGGTTTGGATTAAATATATGTATAAAGAAAAAAGGATGATGATGATGTATATTTTTATCTATGAAGGAAAGGGGTCTATAACTATTATTACTATTACTATTATTATTATAATTATTATTATCTATAAAAAATAAAAAACAGCACAACAATAACAACAACTATTGTAAAGGAAAGGAAATATAAAATAGGAATGGAGCTTTATTTTTTTTTTTCTTTAATGTAAACCATACAAAAAGGAAGACGGTGAACAAATATGTATGGATATATAAATATATACCTTTTTATAAGTAAATGAATTTATTATTATCATTATATATTATATTATATTATATTATATATTAATTCAAAAATATGTTTTGTGTATATAGCTTTGATAATATTATTATCATTTTATCTTGAATATTACTTTAGTTAGAATAAGAATATTAATAAAAAATAAATTAAAAAAAGTATTATTATTTTTTTTCATATTAAAAATAAAGACAATGTGATTATATTTTTTTATTATCATTATCTAAAAATACATGTATATCAATTACATTTATTTATATATAAATATATATATATATATATATAATTTAAAACATAAAAAAAAAAAAATTAAATTAAAGAGTGAATGGCAAAATGAAGATGAGAGATTGGATGAAAACTAGGGGTAAAACGGAGTTTATAGAATACACCGAAATATGGGAATGAATTTTCATATGTAGGAAAAAAAAAAAAAAAGATGAGTAATAAAACAATATTTATATTAGAGGTGTATGATTAAAAAAAATAGAATGTTCGTAAAATAGAAACAAAAGGAATAAATTATTAAGGGAAATGATAAAAATAACAATATAACAATATAACAATATAACAAGAGAGTGATTTTTTTTGTAGATATAAATATATATATATATATATAAATTTAATAAGGTATGTGAGTATATATAAAAAAAAAAAGAGAGAGACCAAGACCAAAACCGAGAGAATTATGCAGCTTTATGAAGTATAGTCAATTTATTGGCTACTATTTTTTTTTCCAATTGATTTTTTTCTTGAAAAGACAGCAGTAATTCGCTTTGTAAAAGAAGTGGAAGAAAATGGTAATGAAGAGTTTGTAGGAGTCAAAGTTAAAGTAGGAGAGGGCTGATCATCTTCATCACTTGAATCATCGCTTGTAGTTAAATTAGGTAAATTAGGAGATAAAGGAGGGCTATTAATTTTATTATTATTGTTAGTTGTAGTTGATGAATAAGGTGAAGAAGAGACTGGATTATTATGATTATTAGATAAAGAACGGGTAGGTGTTGTAGGTAAAGAATAAGATCGATGATTATTGGAGGAAACCAAAGGGGTATTATTATTGCTATTCGATAATGATGATGATATAGGTGAGGAGGAAGTCGTTGAGAAAGAGCAAGGAGCAGAAACAGGTGATTGTCCACTATATTGGTTATTAACGATAGGTCTTAAATCCAACTTTCTTGGTTTTCGAGCATAAGTAGGCCAACTATCTTTTGATTGTTCCATACTTGACTTTAATCTTTCAAATAAATCATATTCTGGTTCATAGGTAAAAACTGTAGGTGGTTCAGTTGAAAATCTTACTACTTTATGTTTTGGTTTTTCTTCTGTTGTTTCTTGTTCTATTTGTTGACACTCTTGTTGTACTTGTTGAAAAAACTTTTCAAGATCAACGCGTTTTGACTTTCTGTTATAGCTACTTGGCCAAGCAGTGGCATCTATTTGTATTTGAGAATCTTTCATTGTATGTAATTATGTTTATATATGAATTGACTGTTTATTAAATAAAAAAATAAAAAGAGAGAGAGAGAAAGAAAAAGAGATAGATAAGGAAAAAAAGAGAAAAAAAGGAAGAGAAAGAAAAGAATTGGTATTTATATAAAATATATCTATTTTATTTTATTTTAAAAAAATCATAATGAGAAAAAAAAAGGAGTGTAAAAAGTAGTAAAATAAATTAGTTGAAATGGAAAAAACGAACAAATCAATTTTATTCAAATTATCACATTGTCTCAAATATGAATTTTAAGCGGACAATCAATAATTTAACGTACAAAAACTCGTGATAAACCTTGCCAATGATCAATCTATAAATATATTAGATAATAGTAAATGCATTATATATATCTATATGTAAATAAATAGAAGTATATGTAAATATACATGTATATTCATATAGCGTATATACATATATATATATATATATATACATGTATGTATGTATGTATTATAGATATATGGGTAAATAAAGTCAATGGCAATCATTAATTAAATATTAAAAAAAGAAGTATTTTATTATTCTTAATTAAGTAATGACTTAAATTCAAAAAAAATATAGCTTGTACTTTATAACTTAATATCCATATAAAGAAATCAATTATGTAAAACAGCAAAAATGATGATAGGTGATGTATCAGATCAATGAACTGAGAAAAAATTAATATACAATATAAATAAATTATATATATATATATATAGCCATTTTATTTTATTTTACTAAAAATTTAAAAAAAAAAAAAAATATAGAAGGAAGAGAAGGATAGAAATCAGGTACGCACAACCATTCTTTTTTTGGGTTTATTTTTTGAAATGAAAGAAAACTCAAAGAAATGATATATATCTTTGTCTTGTTTAATATTGTTAAGATAGAAAAACCTTACTCTATACACATATTGAATATATATTTATTTATAGATATCAATAACTATAAAAAATCTGATAATCATTGTTTCATATGTAATATATGAGTCGTTTTTTAAGTTCAAATGTGTATCAAACGATTTTTTAATGATCCAATAAAACTACTCTTTCATCATTGATGTTCATAATGAGTATTCCTTTTCTTTCGTTATTTAGCCATTGTATATATGCATGTATATATATATATATGTATATATATTATTAAAAGAAGAAACATAATCGTAATAATGATAACATGAAATAATAATAATAATAATAATGATAGCAAACCAGTTCTTCTTTTATTATACAATATGGATTCATTATGAAAAAAAAAAAATCTATCAATAAAAAAATTTTTTTTTTAAAGCGGAGACATCGACTTTTAAAGTAGTGTTGTCTTTATTAGATTAAAAATAACTATATGTATATCATGCCAAAAGTATGAAACTTTTTTTTCTTTTGTTCGAGTTCCTCTCGAGGAACAATGAAAGAAAAAAAAAGAAAACAAATCAAAAACCTTTACGATATTTTATACCTTCAAAAAAGAAAAAGAAAAAAAGAAGAAAAATTAAAACAATGATGAAGAAGTAATAGAGTTTATTGGGGTTCTTCAAAAAACCCAATTTTAATACCAGTAAGCTAGTCTCATATTAAAAAAAAAAAAAAATAGGATTTTTTAGATCGGCATGAAAATTATCGGAACATGGTTGTCGTCGCTATGACTTTATTTTTTTCGAGTTCCCTTAATTACGTTATATAGGTAACGCTAATCTTTATGTAGGTTACATTTGGTATATGTATGGAACACTGTCAAACTAAATAAACAAATAAATAAATCTAATTATTATTATTATTTTTTAAAAAAGTGTCGTTCGAGAAGATTTTTTTTTTTTAGTTCTAGAAAAACTTTGATACATGCCCTTTTTTTTTTATTCTTAATATATGTTTTCCATCTAAATACTTAAAATAGAAAATATTTTTTTTCATATGTACATATATATATATATAAAAGAAAAAACATATTTTATACTATAAAGTTCCAATCACCGAGAAAGAGGAGGAAGGAGGGGGGAGAGGGGGAAAAGAGAAAAGGATTTGATTATGTGATAAAAATAAAGAACTATCGGGGGAACAAGCAAGAAAGGAACATATTCATATATTTATATATAAATAAATAGTATGACATCATGAAAATGATTGCTTTGTATTACAACTTGCCTTGTTTATGGATGAAATGATGATGATTTCTTTTTTTAAAACCTAAAATAAGTTTAGTCATGAATTAATAAGGCAATCCGGATTAGTCAAACGTAATGTACAACAAAAAAAATAAATAAAAAATAATATCGTTTATGCTTTTCTCTCTCTTTATTGTTGTAATGTAATGAATGATTAAAATATTAAGATTTTCCTTTCCTTATTTTATTTTTGCTTATCTTTAATTTTTTTTTTCAACCCAAACTATATTTTTCTCACTTATTATTATTATTTTTTTTTTTATTACCTTCCCCTTTTTTTTCTTTTTCTTTTTCTTTCTCTTTCTCTTTCATTTTTCTTTTTTTATTTTTTTAACGCTAATAATTAAAATTAAAAAAAAAAAATAGTTTGATTCTTTATCCACTAAAAAGTTTAAAAAAATAATTTTATTTAATTAAACTTTGTGTTTACATAAGGTAAATATTGATCACGATAACATAGGACAAGATTTAATCTTATTTTATGCAAGAAGTATCTTTATGTATATATAAAACAATCAGATAGAAGAAGGGAAGGAGAAAAGAAAAGACAAGGGGAATGAATTATTTTTTATAATATACTAATTTTTTTTATTTTTTATTTTTTTTAATATTCATTATATATAATAATAATAATAATAATAATAATAATAATAATAATAATAATAATAAGAATAAGAATAATAATAGAAATAGTGTTTGAACATTTTTTTTAATTTTTTTTTTTATCCTCGATATATATAAATCACCATCATCACATTGTTATTATTATTACTGTTACTATCTCTATCATTACCTTGGCAATTTCTTGGTTTAAAAAAAAGAAAAAGAAAACGGATAAACGATATATAAAAAAAACAACAAAGAAAAATATAAAAAGAAAAAAAAAAAAAAAAAACCAAAGATAATGCAAGACGGTTCAACTTATCCATCTTCTTTAACAGAATTTGATCAACTTTACGCAAGAAGACATTGGTCCGAAGAACTTTTAAATGACGATAAAGTGTTTTTATATAGCTTGTCACCATTAGGTAACATATTATATTGTTCTAATTCAATCCTCGTAACAAGCTATGACACCATGGAAATGATTGGCCGATCGATCACGGAGTTTTTGCATCCCGATGAACATCTCCCCTTTTTTGAAAGCTTGAAATCCATTTTCGAAGTGCCCCATCGTATGTCCAAATTGCAATTTCGTTGGAAATTAAAACATGCCCCAGGTTACACTTTTTTATCTTCCTTTGGTTATTCAAAAATCGATAATATCCTCCCTCATTATTATATTTCTTCTAATTCTACTTCTAATCATATCGAATCCACTTATTCTGCTTTTTTCGCTATTGCTCAACCTTATGATCCTTCCATGTATGATGTTTTATTAAAATTAAAAATGGAAAATCAAATATTACAACAGAGAATCATTCAATTATCAAATGATAATAATAATATTAATATTAATAATAATAATCATAATCATAATTTTAATTTGCATAAAAATAATAATAATAATAACAACAATAGTAAAAATCAAAATACCAATACTAATACTAATAATAGCATCAATCCTATCAATAATAATACTTATAATAACAATAATAATACTCATAATAGTAATGACCCTAATAATATGAATACACCTACTTCAGAAGTATCTCTGACATCAATTATAAGTAATCCATATTCTGTTGATTTTGATACCAATTCAATTCATTCTTCTACTACTACCCTCCATTTTGGCCAACCTCCCCCTCCTCCACTGCCTCCACCTTCTTCTTCTTCACCTTCCAATATCAATACGTCAATTTCCACTCCAGAAAAATTTAATAATACAAATATCTTGCATACTACGCCTTCTTCTTCTTCTTCTTCATGGATATCTTCTTCTAATTGGCAGCCTCTACCAGCTTCTGCTATCCATTCTTCCTCTTCTTCCTCTTCTTCTTTACAATTTCCAACAAACAATACTGCGGCAAAAATAGAACCTACCATCAAAATAGAAAATGAATTAAAAAATGAAAATAAACAGGAAGATAAAAAAAGAAAGGTAATTGCATAAAAATAAAGAAATGAATGAATAGGTGATGATCAAGTTTATAATTTATTCATTTTTTTATTTTATTTTATAATCACTAGCAAAAAAAAATATATGTTACTTCAGAGAATTATCAATGTACGGATTGTGGAAGTAAGAATTCACCAGAATGGAGGAAAGGTCCATTAGGACCAAAAACGTATGTTAAAAAAAAAGTGATAAAATCTAGAGTTATAATTGTTGTTATAGAGAATAAGTCATTGATCAATTTTTTTTATTTTTACTATTGATATTATTGGATAGGCTATGTAATGCTTGTGGTCTACGGTGGGCAAAAAAAAATAAGAAACAAACCATGTAATACTATATATATATTCCAAAAGAAAAAAAAAAAAGAAAAAAGAAAAAAAAAACCATCCATATCATGTAAATTATTTGATCTATTTCTTTCTCTTTCTCTCTTTTTTTTTTTTTTTTTTTTTTCATCTATTTAAAATATATTGCTTGTACTATGTATATTGTCATTGCTGGTTTCTGTCTCTTCCTCCCCTTCTTCTGCTTATTATCACCATCACCCTATTAATATATATACAACATAGTTCAAGATTAAGATATATATACACACATACAATCAAAAAAAAAAAAAAGTACACAATCATTTCATTATCAAAAAGTATTCATTCACTCTACTTAATTTTTTCATTCACTTTTATGCAAATTAAAATAAAAATCTACATTATATATTATTCACCATTATATTTATTTACTAAACTATGAACACCCTCAATAATTCATTATATACTAATTCTACATATTATATATGCCAACTACATAGTTATATCCTGTTGTTTCTTTTTTTATTATTTACTGAAAAAAAGATCATTTATTATGTTGTGTTTTATACTTCTTCCCTTGAATCATTATCACTTTATGACTTTATATCTATATGAATAAAATAATAATATGAAATTCCCACTAGTTTTACTATTTTTAAAAATTATATTTAGTATATGAATATATATTTTTATTTTTATCCCTATGATTATAAACTATACTCTTTTTAACTTTTATAATGGTCGCACTTAGAAAAAGGTTACTAACTAGTTTTGTTTTTTTTGTAAACGATTAGCTTTATTTGGCCATTAGATTTATAAAATATTAATTTATAAAAAGTGTTTCAACCGACTTATATTTATATTTTAAATGGTATAGCATAATATTATAATTATAATAATGATAAAAAAAGATGAAGTTAAAGAAGGAAAAGAGCTTTAATTTTTTTATGGTACGGTAAATCAAGTTTTTTTTTTTAAAAATGCTGGGTTTAAAAGTATTTCCATAACAAAAAAAAAAACCAAAAACCAATTTTTTTTTTTTTTTTTTTTTTTTCGTAGTAGCATGATATGCTGTTCAATTATTTATAATTAATATATAGGATAACTGGTGTCAATAGTTTGGTTGATATTGAAAATAAAAAATAAAAAATAAAAAAATAAAAAATAAAAAATATAGATTTTAACCAAACAACTCTTTAAAACAAAAACAAAAAAAAAAGCTTTTATTTATTACTTGAATAAATCAGGTAAAATTGATCAATATAATATCATGTTAAATAAATAATAAAAAAAGATATACAAGTACCAAAAACTAAATATTTTTCTTTCTTTCATTTTTATTATTATTAAGAATAAGTAGATTATATTATTGAAATGTTCAAATAAAAGTTAATGAAAGTAAAATAAAGTTTCACCTTTAGTCCGCTCTTTTCCACTTACACAAGATAATACGTAGAATGATGGAAATTAAATACACAAACAATTTTTTTAATGACCCTAAATAGAGATGAGTGGAATATTTTATCAAAATAAATTTCCTTAATATGGTATAGTTATAACTTTTTTGGATCAAGACCTTCTCTCTCTTCTATTTATTAAAGAACGGAACTTTTTTATATTTTATATTACGAGATTTTCGCCTCCATCAATTATTGGTGTTTAGTTCAATATTAAAAAGAAAGAAAGATCATGTATAGTAGGATAAATATTTTAGTACATATTGGATTTAGAGCAAAAGAATCAGTATGTATTAAAAAATAATATCACAAATATTTTACTCATTACATACATATATATATTTTTAATACCTATTTTTTTTTTTAGTTGCATTGACGATTTTTCTCTTCTTCACTGTTTGGAATGGATGTAATAATAGAAATTAATTTACACCTTTTGATATTCGATAATAATAATTTTTAAGAAAATTAATGCGAACAACAATAAAAGTCTAAATAGAAAGAACCTTAAATAATAATAATGATGATGTTAATGCTTTATGAAATATGTCAATGTTAACTATTGGAATTTTAAATAATTGTGAAATGATTTTTGTATCAACCTGGTTCTATATGAAGATAATCACTATATAATAATCAGCTATTCGATTAAAATAAAATGGTAAGTGGAATAAATAGGATATTTTAAAATAATAATAATAATAACGATATAATAATGGTCACTGACTTTTATTTTTTATTTTATTCTTTTTTATAATAGTCGATGGTTTTATTATTATTATTGTTTGGATCAATCCCAAAATGTTCCAAGTCATCATTGAAATTAGCTCACTCTTTTTCTTCTATTATTTATTTATTTCCTTGTTTCGATTTTCAAAGACCCTTTTATTTTATTTTGCTTTTATTTACTTTTTATAAATATTAATTTCAAGAAAAGAAAAAACTAAAAAAAAAAATCCTGTTTTTATCTTCTACTTTCTTTCTCTTTTTCTTCTATTTTTTTTTTTTTTTCCTTTCCTTTTTCCCTTTTCCCTTCTCCATTTCCCTATAACTACTACCGCTACTACCTTTTTATTATATCGATCTCTTTCTATTTACTTTTTTATCACCTTGATTTTGGACAATTCTTTTTATACTATTAAAACTTTAGGGTTTTGGAACAAAGTGGATCCGTATCTTATCATCAAAAAACGGAAAAAAAGATAATTATATCAACAACGTTAATAATCAATCTTGTCATTGATAAAGTACTAATAAAATATGAATAATAGCAGTAGAATGATAAAATCTGAAGAAAGAAATCAACGATTATTGGAATTTATTCGTAGACCTATCTCTGGAAGATTTTTACAATATGTAATTCAGCAAGCTAGTTTAGTGATACCATGCCGTGTAACCTCCGATATGAATCAAGACATCAACAATTGTAATAATAAAAAGAAGGAATTGGAATTACCAAGTTTACCTATATTTATACAGCAACTGATTAAACGATCATGTGTTAAACCTGGCACATTATTAGCCGTACTTGTCTTTTTGGATCGATTACAGAGGAGATTAGCTCATCTCGCTAAGGGTATGCCTTGTACTTGTCATCGAATATTTTTAGCTACTTTAATTGTCACTTCAAAAAGTTTACATGATACTTCGCCAAAAAATAAACATTGGGCTCGTTATGCTATTTATTTTAATTTATCTGAAATTAATTTAATGGAACAACAACTTTTATCTTTAGTGGTAATTATATATATAATCGACTATTTAATAATGAAATAAAAAAATATATATCTTACTTTTATATATATTTAAATAGAATTACCAATTAATCATAGCTCCTGAAGAAATAGAAAATGCTTTTACACAATATGAAATCTTTAAATCTCAGCATCATCGTAATCAAAATGTAATATTAACTACAAGTTCACTTTCAACCCCACATATATCATCTATGACAAATACTGATACTTCATCGTCATCATCATCTTCGTTTTCTTCTACTTGTAAAAGTCATCCACTATTGCAGCATTCACCAGCCATTCCACCAGCTTCCATTACTTCTAATATGATTATGCATTCAAACGCACCAACGCCAATAGAACCAAGGGTATTAAGTAATAATAGTAATAATGGTACTACTAATAATTCAGTGCTTATGAAAAAGAGTGCATCTATGATGGATACAGCAATGGTATATGAAGATCATCAATACCTCTGTTCACAAAATGCTACTTTATCAATACCATCCACCTCTTCATCCAACTCTATTTCTACCATGTATCCTAATTCAAGAATCCTCGGAAATAGCTTATCATCTTCTACATCTTCCACTTCCATTGCATTATCATCTACTACTTCTTTATCATCTATTGGTTCAAGTCAATTATGCACACCTTCTCATTCTTCAACATCATTAAACGTTGATTCTATGATTACTCCATCCTCCAATAATAGTTCTTCGTTATTAGATCAAGATCCTATTTTATTTTATCCTCCTGCTCATTTACGTGATAATCATCGCATCCAAAATTGGAATTCTTTATGGCATAATCATTCATCTCTTGATCCTCCTTCTACTTTATTAACCTCACATTATCCTGATAACAATGAAAGTAACAAACATACTACTCATCATCAAATGGGTCATTTTTCATTTTCAGCAAACTAAAAAAAATACTACCTATATACATGTTTCATCATCATAATTACAATAATGTTACCTATAATTTTTTTATTTTAAGTATAGCCGTCATTTATTTTAGTATATAATTTTTAAAGTTTTATAATTTTTTAATTCCTATAATTTTATTTCCCCACCCTCTCCCGCCATCTCACTAATCTTTTTTTTCTATTTTTTGTTACCAATAAAAAAAAATTGCCATTCTTTTTTAAAAAATTTTCCTTGTTTATAAAATGAATATATACAAATTAGAATCACGTCATTTATACATTTAAATGTGTATTAATTATATTCGCAAAATAAAATTGGGATGAACTGATCTGTACACTTTATTTTATATTAATAAATAATAATAATAATGACTTATAATAAAAATATAAAATGATTGTATATTTTTAAGCTAAAGCACTTGAAGTCTTGATAACTTCTTCGAGTTTGGTGGGATTGGCACCAACAACTTCACCGATTTTATTACCGTTATGGAAGAACATAAAGGTAGGCATAGCACGAACACCAACTTCCGTAGAGATATCCTATTAAAATAAAAAACCATAGATATACATTAATAAGTCATAATCACTTTATATATATATTCATCACTCTCTAATACACACACCCTGGTTATTATTTATTTTAAGAGAAAAAGAAAAAAAAAGGAAAAAAATTACAGACGCTATATCCCCACCATCTCTCACTCTTATATACACATAATAATAGTAAAAATAAAGAAAAAAAAACTAGACTTACAGGACATGCATCTACATCAACCTTAGCAAAGGTAATATTGGTGTATACTTCAGAAAAACCGGCAAATTTAGGAGCAATAAGCCTGCAAGGTCCACACCAAGTAGCCCAGAAGTCAATAGCAACTACCTTGCCACTATTAATTAATTCTTTGAATTGTTCTAAAGATTTAATTTCTTCAACAGCCATTTTTTATATTATTTCTGAATATATTTTAAAATATAGAATAAAATAAAAGAAAAAGAAAAAAGAAAAAGAAAAACACGTTTTTAAAGATTTGTTTTGTTTTTGTATTTTTAAATCACAGATAAAATCTAAGATTATCATTCGCTATAAAAATACTATTTACTTTTGATTGGGTGTTTATATTACTAATGATTTAGTTATGTTGTCATACTTTTTTCTTCTGGTGAATTCTTAAATTATTAATACTACATATATATATTAAAAATAATATGATTTATTACAAATAAAAAAAATCAATATTAATGACGATAATAAAATTACAAATAAAATATATAGTATATATAAATATATATCAAAAGAAACTATTGTGTTGGGGATCATAATGAATGTTCGTGTAAATATATTCGTATGTATTGTTGAGCATGATAAATTGAGTTATATTTTTTTTAATAATGTTGAAATGCAAGTTTTGTTAGTAGAGAATATCCTTTATTAATCGTGTCCATGAGAGCCTTCGCTTTGTATATTGCCTGAAAATTTTCCATAGGTTTCTTTTCGAATATGTAAATATTCTTCTCCTCCATAACTATATATAAATATATATGAATATTTTATAAGTGAATATTGTTTCCAATTGATCAACTATGATTGTAATTTTTTTTAAATTTTTATTATTATTTACTTATATATATACTATCTACCTTTCCCATAAAAATTCGGTCAATAAGTGATATAGGTTATCATTAGCATTATCATGGGTAATTAAATGATTACTATCAGTATAAAATTGAACTTTATATGTATGTACTGATGCTTGCGTTAGTTTATCTACTAATTTAGCTGTGTTTTGAAAATGGACTATATGTAATATACATAAAAATAAGTAAATAAAACTCGGCAACTATATTACCAAGCTCTCCCAATATATTTAATTTTTAAAGTTTACCATTGTCATCGCCAGTTCCATGAATTAATAAAAACTTTGAATTGGCAAATCCTGTCATATTATTAACTGCGCTATTTGTATATCCAGTGGGGTTCATCTTGGGTGTTAACATATATCTTTCAGTGTAAATAGAATCTAGTGTTAAAAATTAATAAGATTTTAATAAAATATAAATAGATAAAAACTATCATGTAATTTAATATATAAATATATGATAGTAATTACCATAGTATCGCCAGTCGGTAACAGGGGCAACTGCTAACCCAGAATTAAATATACCACTATCAGCTTCAAGACATTTAGACACTAAATAGCCACCATATGACTAATTTTTTTTTTAAAAAAAGAAATAAAATTTAGTGAATACAAAGTATATAGTAAAAATACAATACATTTAATGGCCATGATTGTATTACCCATCCCCAAATTGCTATTCTGGAATGGTCTACGTAGTCTAGATTTGCCCAATGTCTTGCAGCATTTGTTATATCAATTGTTTCTAATTCACCTAATCTTTTACGAACATCAACGCGATACTCACGTCCACGAAATCCGGTTCCACGGCCATCTACAATGACGACGATGTATTGAAGTTTACTTGCTAAAAATGTATGCCAATCTAAATTAAATTCATAAGTGACTGATTGAGATCCAGGTCCTCCATAGACGTAAAATACAACAGGGTATTTTTGCTCAATATCAAAGTTAGGTGGAAGAATTTCAAGAGCATTCATATCTATAATATAAATAGTACAACGAAGTAAATTTAAGTATTATTATTTTATTTATCTCAGTACTATTTATATTATTTACTATTTTTTGTTATCGCTTTTTCTTTCTCCTTTCTTTCTTTCGTCTTTTTCTTTTATCTTACCGTAACTGCCACTGTTTACTGTTAACATCCGTTTTTTAGGTAAATCATATTTTGCAATCAAATTTTTAAAATCCTCATTTTTTTGTAAAGTTAGTTCAAATGATGGATCATCTACTTTTTTGACAACAGTGG
This sequence comes from Cunninghamella blakesleeana, assembly GCA_017871115.1. Classification (NCBI taxonomy): domain Eukaryota; kingdom Fungi; phylum Mucoromycota; class Mucoromycetes; order Mucorales; family Cunninghamellaceae; genus Cunninghamella; species Cunninghamella blakesleeana. Next base: position 5,617,256 of record JAFCIZ010000005.1, read on the forward strand.
TAGGAACATCTGGTCCATCATAATACAAAACATAATAACCACCTAAAGGAGAGAAATTAACTCTATAATAGGAATGTACTTCTGGATCTTCAGGACACGTTAAGCATTTTTTGGATAAAGTAGGATCTGACTTTCCTAATGTGATTGTATACAAATGCCGTTCAAGTGGTGATCTTTCAGATGATAAAAAGTGTCTAAATATTAAAGAATAAAATATGAAAAACAAAACAAAATAAATTTAAGTAAATATATATATATTTTTGGGGGGGAGGAAATACTTTTAAACCTTTTTTATATTGCTTTATTTCTCTTACACTATCTGTCTACTACGGTCAACAACAACAGTATCTTGTTCTACTTCCCATTCACCATCAGTTAACCATTTAATTTGAGTTTTGTCGTTATTAATACTAATAAGAGCCAAGTGCATAAACCCCTTACCATTATCAATAACATCTATATAATCAATAGACAAGGCATCATCGGCATCACGATATTCTCCTAAGTAAGATATACTATGACCGCTATCAACCCATCCACCATCTTTAGGTTGATATTTACGAATTGTGGCCACGTAACTTGACGAAAAAGAGGAAGAAGTAGGTGGTTTTATCATTTTTGGATCTTGTTCATCAAAAATCATAACCATATTTGTTAACTCCTGATCCTGTACGCGATTCGTTTGTTTAAATAAAAGGGTGTTGTGTGAATCAGTTGTCCAATGAACTTCCGTAATAATACGATCTTTCTCGTCAAAGTCTTCATGATCCTTCTTTGTATTTATAGTTATATCTGATGTTGAGTTTTTAGTAACCATGATTGTTTTTTTTGTTTTTAAAGAATAAACAAATAAGGACGCTAATGGATTAGGTGCACCAGCCTATCATCAAATATTATAATAGTTGCAGTAACATTAGTAATGATGCGAGTTTATTATCTTTTCTTCCTTCCTTTATTATTATTATTATTGTTATTATGTTTAAAACTATTTCTAATTTTACCTTTGGATATTTGATAGACATTTCAACAGGATAACCATTTTCATCTTCAAGTGTATAAAAAGGTATATGTAATTCAGGTACTTCAGTTTCATCTAAACGCAAATAAGCCAAATGAGTAGCATCAGGAGACCACCACAAAGAATAACTTTGAGAAAAAACTTCCTCTAAAAAAGTGCAATAATAAAATAAAATAAAAAAATAAAATATAATTAGTTAGTACCATTTCACTGCTAATATCAATACAATTATTTACAATGAAATATTACCTTCATATACCCAATCAGGAATGCCATTGAATATAGTTGCTGACCCATCAAATGTAATACGTGTATGTGTTTTTAAGTCAGTAATATATAAATCGTTTTCCATAACATAAGCCTAAATAATATATAGAGATATAAAAGTACATTGTTATTAATATTGGTATTATTAATTTTTTATAAATAGATAATATAACAATATTCTTACCACTTGATGGCCAATAGGGCTCCATACTGCATAGGATATTTTAGGCTCTGTGTCAATAGTAGATATATTAACTAATGGGAATAATGTTTTATCATCTTTCTTGTAAATATATATGCTTGACAATGTCGAGTAACGCCATTCCTATTTTTATTTTTATTTTTATTTTTATTTTAAAAAAATTAAAATTGACAAATAAGTATAGATTTATAAATTTTTTCACTTTTTAATATTAATATGTATATTTATTTACACTAGTTTGGTTGGTCCACAACATCACGTATAAATTATCCTTGGAAGATTTAAATTCAGAAATTTCTAATTCATGCTGATTGATCACCTATTTTTTTTAAAAAATAACAAAACAAATGTATATATTATTTTACTTAGTTCCTCTTTAGAGTTTTTTTTATTATATATATAATCATACCATATCTTTTGCTTTTATTAAAACTTGCTTTTTAGGATTTTCGACCGATTCAAACATTATATCTTTACTTTTAGAGTCTATAAAGCTAAATATACCATCTGTTCGTCCTATATATACAATGAAAAATTAAATTGAGTATTTATTCTATTAGCCATATTTTTTTTTTATTTTAATAGAGTTACATTTTTCATTTTTATATTTTATTTTATTACCATCATTGATCCATACTAATTCTGGTCGGTTGGGCATAAACTCCGTTTTTGATATATCTTGCAAGTCAATATGGTTTCCGCTTGTATATGCTTTCGATGAAGCTAAGCAAGTAACAATAATAATAATAATAATGAAAAAAGAAAAGTGATATATTAACATACTGGTTCAATTTTTTTATAGGTTAGAATAAATAATAGATAATTAAATCAACATTTACTTGAAGCTATATTATTGACAGCAATTGTCCATGCAAACCAACCAAGAAGTAGCACAGCAAGGAATAAAAAACAGAGCCATTTTCGCCCTTTATCCTAATAAATAGCAACAAATATATTTAACGAATTTACTATTATTAGTACTTTTATTGTTACCATTAATATTACCGTTATTATTACTATTACTGTCGTGTATTCTTTTAATATTATTTTTATTTTATTTTGTTTTTACTTTGGATTGTTGTTGAGGTATAAGTTCTTCTTGCGAAATATTATCTTCCATAGAAGGGCTCATTAGTCTTTCTTGTTCTTCATCAAAAGAGTTGTGTAATATAGAATTATCTTCTTCATCATTTCTTGTTTCATAAAATACTTTTCGCATCATATTATTATTGGAGTTATCGCAAGAGTTTTCGCTATATCCACTTAATGAGCTTTCTTCGTCGTCGTTATTAAAATAAGTGTTATTTTCTTGGTCTTGAGAAGTTAAAGATGGAATACTTTGTCTACTATCTACCATATTTATAAATTGATCAACATATTGTTCGATAGACGGTAAATGAGTGATATTTTGTAAAGGAATGGATGAGGTATTCATATATAATACAAAAGTATAAGAAAAAGTTTAGTACAAAAAAAACACAAAAAAGTGAAAAGTGATTATTTTTAACTTTACATTTAAATTTTAAATCCCGCTGTAGTTTTGTATTTCTTATAAATATACTATTTTTTTATTAGTTTAATAAGAAAAAAAATACACAGTAAGTTAAAGAAAAAGAAAATAAAGAAATACAATTTATAAAAAAAAGCTCTAATAAATAAATCGTACTCAGGAGCGATTTTTATATACAACTCCAAGTATCAATCTCCTTTCTTTTCCATTTATAGTCGTCAGAAACTCCTATGTATTGAAACTAAGTGATGCTTTTTTTTTTTTTTTTCACTTTACAATACATAGATATCTCCTTAATTTTTAAAAAACTCATTTTACAATAAGTAAAATATATAAATTTATCAAATAAAAACACTGCATCGCTTTTGGATTAAAATAGTTTATATAATTTAAGAAAAATATTTAATATTTAAACGGAAATGAGTTGTGGGAGCCTCGTAAAGTGTCAACTTTAATCCGTTCACTGTTACTTCATTAATTTTTTTTAAAATAAAGTAGTAAATGATAATAATTATTTTAATGTTTATATAGTTCTTTCATTAAATGAAAAATTATCTAAGAAAGTTATCTTTTATTTTATATTGTAATATTTTTTATATTGATTTAAGATTTTATCAGCGATAAAAAAGCAAAAATTAAAATCGATTATTTAAACCAAGAATATATATATATATTAATAGATTCTAAATGTACAATCGCCAGGCTGGTATGAAAATAAACCATAGGATGACGACTTAAAAAACTCATAGTGTACTATCCACTTATTTTTCTCAAAGTTACCAAGAAGTCTTATACCACTACCGTAGATAGGAGGAATATTGGCATATTTTGATTCTGTGAAAGTAAAAAAAGGAATGAATACATACATAAAATCATCATCATTGTCTAGTATACTACTTGGAAAGAGTTCTTGATAAAGTGTGGGATCAAACTTATAAATAAAATAAGCATTTGTTTTGAGAGAAAGGAAATGATAATGGTGAGAGCGTTCCAGTTGAATGCTAGTTAAATTCTTAGTATATAAAGGCCCAGATTTTATTATATCAATTTTTATACAGTTCTTAGTAGATTTAGTGTCTTCAGTCTTCATATTTATACTTTTTTTATAATTTACTAGCATTTCCAAGTAGATTTTATAAGCACTATCAATATCAGCTTTTTCTTTCAGCTGTAAGTTACGGCCTTCATAATGACTTGCAAAGGAAGGAAGGATGGTTGAAGTAAAAGTCGACGAGCATGCATGAAGTAATTCGGCTTTATCCCATAAATTCATGATTTCATATAATTTTAATCTAACTGTTGTCATATTGCTAATGTCCCATTTTGAAATTACGCTTTTATCTTCAATCGAATCATAGTATTCTTTCCATGATGGCAAAATAGCATTAAATCTATCTATATGCTTGGTTGCATTGGAATTTAATATCATATCTAGATGTGTTCGATGTGTAAATTTTGTCTTTAAGAATTCTATAAATTTATTACTATTGTCCACTTCCATATAAGACATACTGTTATTGTGAGTATTATTGTTTGTCAATTGATGATCAAAGGAGTGTGAAAAAAAAGGAGTAGGTTCTTCATAAAAATAATAATCGAATAAAGATAGAAACATATACTTTAATGGTACACCCTCAGTTCGCTCTTTTTTTTTTGCAATGTGATATTCGCTGATAACCCAAGCACGATTAGACCAGTCTTCGATTAGGTATGCTAAAAATTGGTAGGCACTCTTTATAGCTTCATTTTCTTCTATTTTGTTTTCATTTGTCGACTGGATACTATTGAATATATTTGTATAAATAACTTTACTGTGTTTCATAATTAAATCAAGTACTTCCTTGTTTGCTGGATTTTTATATAAATGTTGTCGATGCATATCAGGTACTGCTAGTATATATGTTGCTGTTTTAAAAATGTCAGACATTTTTAAAATGGTGTCCTTCTTTCTCTTATCATCTAGTTGATTGACTGATATTGTATCTATCCATAGATATTGTATATCTTTTAGAATTGGTTCCTTCTTAATAAATTCACATAGTATGACTAGATCATTTAATTCGAATGATGTAATATGAGCTGTATAATCGGGTGTTTCACATAGTTGTTCACTGAGTTCACCCCAGCGGTAAGATATTGCAATATATTTCAAGTCTTCGTACATATTCTTTTTTGTACATTTTACAGCTCCCCATTTTGTACTATTAATCTCAACAAGCACGAGGTTGAAAACTTGTTCTTAGATAAATAAAATAACAATGTTAATAATAATAATAAGTATTTAAAATATAATTCATAATGTTTTTTTTTAATGTTTATAGCTATTACTTTTCTCTTTCGCATTTTCTTCTTCCCGTATATGGTAATCTATATATATATTTTTTTTTTTTATTGTCGTTGTTTCTTCCCTTTTATTATTGTTTGTTCTTATAGTAGAGATACTATTTAAGATATTATGTTTAAGTAGTTCCATTTTACGCTTTGTTTGTTTGATTAATGCATTATTATAATTAAAATAACGAAACGACTGTGTCCGCACCATCTTTTATATTTATCTGTATAAGAAGTGGAAAGAAATGGAGAGAGAACAAAAAAATATAAATTTTACATGTTTTAAGATTACGTACAGTTCTTTATGTTAAGTACACTGATCAAACCCGCACTTTAATTATTTCTAAATGTTGTGCTACGTTTTTAAAGTTTAAATAAAATATGGATCGAATAATCGACATTTTTTTAGTCAACATTGTTTAGCCAAAAATCATGTTATAATATACTTGATATAAAATAAATAAAAATTTTGAAATCTTTTATAAAGATTATGAATTCAATAGAAAATTTGATTGTATAAAGATTATATCGATTTTCAAATTTATACTATAATAAAGAGGTACGATCACACAAACACAAGTATTATAAAGATATCGATTAATTTTGTAATACAGATTTGGTGTACAATGTTCCAAAATAAAATTATGGTTTAACCAACGCCATGCTACTTTACTTTTTTATAAGTAATTTTTCTTTTTAATTTTATTTATTAAATAAAAGAATCACTTTAACCAACTAATTAAAAATTAATATATATATACATATATATTTATATTTATGAATTTATTTTCTATATGACCTTGATGATCGATAATAGGATTTTTCAGGGCTAGTTAAGCGTTTACGAGTTGGTGATAAGGAAGAGTAAGATATTCTTTTATGATGGGATGAATTGGCGGTGGAGCTTTTCGATTGATCATTATAATGTTTGTGATGGTGATGATGGTGATGGTGACCAGATTTAGAAGATTTCCTATGTGGTGATCGATTTCTAGAACGCGATCTTGAACGACGCCGTTGACATCTCGAAGTACTTTTATCTCCATATTGTTTATAACGGTTGGATATATTTTGATTATTTTCTTCACGATCATGGTAATGCTGTCTTTTATGTTGATATTTACTATCAATTGTTGAAGAGTCACTATCAGTAGAAGGTGACCGATACCTATTATTATTATTACTTTTACGTAATGAAGTTGATTTATTTTGTTGTTGTGATGAGTGTGAAGTTGTTGATTTTCGTTCTGGTGAAGATGATGGTGATCGATACCGAGTATTAGATTTTATAATTGTTTTTGTTCGTAGTTGTGATAAACTAGCATTGTCGTTATTGATATTTATTATGGATGGGTTAAAATCGTTCATACTATCCTGATGTAGAGCATATTGTTGTAAGTCTTCTAATTGACGTTCTTTTTCTTTCCTAAGCTTGTCATTAGCATCCGATTGAACTATTTTATTATATTTTATTTTATAAAGAATAATATAAATAAATAAATAAATAAATAAATATATATATATATATAAATAAACAATTATAAAATGTTTTATGTCTATTTGTAAATATAAACACTTACTAGTTTTTTCTAATCCAGCACGCATTTTCATCTTTAGTTTTTCCATAGGTGTTAATTTTTTTTCGTTGGAGCGTAATTTACTTGAAGAGTTATCATTGATACTTGTATTAGTAGATGATAGAATAGTAGATTGACCGTTACTATCATTAATTTTTAGACTAATAAAAATAAATAAATAAATAACGATAATATATACATAAATGAAAAGACTGTTACTAATGCAAAAAGTTATTATTTTTATATTATTTTAAAATAGAAGTAAAACAAACTTCATTTACTTTGATTCTTTCTGATTTTGGTTAGGAATTGTTGTTTTTTTCTGCTGTTGTGTTTCATCTTTTGTTGAACCAAATTCAATTACAAAGTCAGATTGATTGTCATCTCCAGATGTATCATTTTCACTACTATTCGTTTCATCATCAGTGTAGTCATCTTCACCTTCTTCATCGTCATCATAATTTCCATAGGTAGGGCTTCCACGTCTTTTATATCTTGAATTATTGCCATGATTGTTACCATCTTCAATTGAGTATCTTCTTCTTCTACGTTTTCTTTTTCTTGATTTTCTACTACCATCTTTTTTTTGGTTTCCATCTTGATTCTATTTATTATAATGTATTGAATATAAATAGAAGCATTCGTTTACGTTTAATTTAATTTAATTATATACTATTATCGCTATCTTATTTTTATTTTTATTTTTAATATTATTATATTACTATACCTGCTTCATTTTAAGTTGTTTTAGTTCTTCATCACGATCACGTTTTGCTACACGTAATAATCTTGTATAATTTCTTATTCCATATTTCATACCCATTTCGTTTAAAATTCGTCTATCTTTATCCGTTAAATCATTTACATATTCCAAAATGTCTGTCTGTATTAAAAAAAATAAAAATAAAAAAAGATGATTTGGTTAAGGATAATAAAAATATTAGTCTATCGACTACCTGTTTTGATTTTTTTTTTTTTCAAGAATATAAATAATAAAAAGGATATCATATAATAATTCAGATTCTTGATTTTTTTCATCATCATTTATTAGAGAAGGATCAGACGCTGAAGAGGTACCATAATCAAACCCAATAGTACTGTTTTTTGACTTTCTATATAATATATTCGATTTTTTTTTAAAAATAAAATAATGGTATTGATCAACAAGAAGTGACGATATATATATTAAGTTTAGGTTTTCATTTTTTTATAATTTACTTTGGATTGATCATTGCAAGTAGTGCTTTATGCCTATCTAATAATTTTGTCCACTCTTCTTCCACTGTTGTTAATCTTTCCTTTTCAGTCACTATATGCAAAATAAAAGTATGTGATCATCAACTTTTATTACTACTACTACTATTATTATTATTTATCCTTATTAATGATAGTAAGTTTTAAATTACCATTCAACCGTTCTGCTTCGACAAGATCATGGTATCGTTCAAAATTTAATTCTTCTCTATCACTAAAATCATCCTCTTCCTCTTCTATTTTAATATTTTCATATTTTGGAATATAATCTAACAATGATCGTCCGTCAAATCTATAAAATAAATAAAAGAATTAATGTAAATATAAACAGTTATTAAAGAATTTGATGTCTTTTTTATTTTTATTTTTCCCTAAACCAAAAGTTTAATATACCTGTCAATTTTAATATTCGTATCACCTTGCCATGGCATTCTTTATAAAACAATAAAAATAATAATATTTATTTTAATAAATTGATTCGTTTTTTATATATATGCGATCTTTTTCATATTTTTATTTATCTTACAAGTTATTTGTATTTTCGTGATAATAATATTGCTCAGCGTTTGGATATAATTTAACAGTTGATCCAATGATACGAAGTAATTGTTTAGGGTCACCAAGCTAATAAAAATATCAATATTTTACTTTTACGCACACACACAAACACGCACACATATATATAATATCTTTTTATTTTTTATTATTATTACTTTTGATTCATAATAAGCACGTCGTCTTTCAGCACGTCGTTTGTGATCAGCAATTAATTCTTTCACCTGATTTATTTATTTGTTTTTATTAGAGATAATAAAGAATAATGGTTATATTAGTAAAAAGAAATTACAAGTAGACGAAAGGATATGGATATAGCTTTATAAACTTTAAGGGTTGTGTACTCTTTTTTCGTTTGCTTTTGCTTCCTGCCACATTTAGTTTATTATTATTATATTTTGTTTAAATCAAAAAATAATAAAAAAGAAACCTTTTAAAAAAATTAACTTTCTAAAAATTTGTACTTGCGGGAATTTAAATAAAGGGTAGAGCGATTTTTAATTTTAAAAAACCATGTATTGGAAAGTTGAAAGCAAATGAAAAGGTTCACTGAATATCAGTAAGCCTCGGGAATAATATATATATATATATATATATATAAATGTATAAATATATAATAATAATAATAATAATAATAATAATAATAATAATAGAAAGAGAGTAAATACAGTAAGTTAAAAAATAAACTAGCGGTCATATTATACGATGGTGAGTAAGGTTTTTTCTAGAAGATATTTTCCTTCTTTATGCTTTTGTCGATCGTCATATGTTTTAATCTATAAAATAGCAATAGTGATATCAATTTAACCGTCATTTTTTTGTTTTGATTGTATAAATATTTATACTAAAGGTATTTATTTTATTTTATTTACATATTTCCATCCAAGTAAAGTAGAGCATAGGTTACAAGAAACTGAGCTTATTTTATGAGTACCTGATATCATTAATCTAAAAAAAATAACCCATTTTTAACATTGTGCTGTGTAACTGTTTTTCTTACTTTTTTTTTAATATAACATAGTATTTTTAAAAAATCATCTGTTTCTTTTTTCCCTTTCCCTTTTTTTTCTCTACCTCTCTTACTCATTATTTATTTTACCTATCTTCATATGACTTATCTTCGTCTATATTAACTCTAAAAAATGAATAAATGTCAAAGATATTAAACAACTGATTGAGATATGATTCAATTATACTCTTCTTTCTCATTATTATATTTCTTACACTATTTGAAACAAGTAAGCTGTGCCTTGTTGACCAGAATATTCTTTTGATATAATTTTATCACTGGTCGCTAAATGACTATGGCACTTTGAACACCCATATACTTGTTTGCCTTCAAGATATTGTCTGTATTTTAATCCCATTTTTGAATATATATATTCGTATAAAAAAAGTATATACTTGAGGGTAAAAGAAAAAAAGAAAAGTGGTATAAAAAATGCGAAGAAAGAAAATGGATACACACGAAAAAGTTTAAAAAGTGAAAAAGGAAGAAGAAAATAAAAATCAAAAATAATTTTAAAATAGCTTATTTATATAGTTATACAGCTATATATATACATATATATAAATTATTTTAAAAATAAAATACACTGAATAAATATATATATATAAATTATTTGCGGATATAAAAAAGAATTGGATAAAGTATATGTTAAGGGAAAAAAATTCAAGAAGGCACGTGCGAATGTAAAACTTTATCTAGTAGCCAAAGATCTCGTTCTCGTGACATTCGATGATCACCATCTTCCATCAGATGTAAATACGTCCGACCAATGTTTTGTTTATTTAACCAGTCCATCAGTTCATAGACTTGATTCATGCTAACATCTTTATCCTTTTTACCATGGATTAAATGAATTGGATATGTTATTTGTAGAGAATGTTGGTGACGATGCTGTTTATATGAAGAGGTAGGTAAAATACATGCTGATTGTGAGTTTTTTAAAAAAGAAAGTGGAATAGTGTAATAACCTTCTGTTGCATAATTCGATGGCCTTTTCCATAAGCCATCCTGTATATCCTTTTCTTTTACTTCTTTTAGCCATTTCTCTGTCACATCTACAGCACCTCCTATACCAATCAATCCAGATATATTTACTTTTTTTTTATAAGCTCTTAATAGCTGATCACTAATATGTAAGCCTAACCATATTCCTAAACTTTAAAAATAAAAATAAGATTTAAGATTTTATTTAGCTTTTTTTCTTATTTCTATTTATGAATATACTTTTTTATTTTTTTATATTAAGAATGTTTAAGTATATGTATGTATTTTTTAAAAAAAACTTCACCTTGCTCCAACAAAAATTATATTATGCGTTTTTTCATCTTTTTTTTCCAATAACAGCTGTGTTTTTATTATTTCAAAGCCTTCTCGACACCATTCTTGTATGCTTGTTTCTTTTGGATGATCCCAAGTTAAATAATCTATATTATTTTTAACTGACCATTCGTATAAAAATGTACTTTTATTGGATGCTTGGAAACTGGAACGGAAGCCAGGTATAAAGCAAAGAGTTAAAGTTGATTTAGTGATATGATGAAAAAAGGGAATGTGCCCAAGATGCTGTACTAAGTTTAATGGAATAGGCATATATAAAAAAATAAAATAAAAAATACAAGAATGGCGAAAAAAAAAAAAAAAATGTTTTTGGTGTGGGTAGCTTTTATTAATAACCCCGAGCGCATCAATTTTTTTAAGAAAAGTCTTAGGTTTTTTTTACCTCTTTCTTTTATATTTATTTTTTTATACATATTTTTTTGAATGACTTCAAGAGATCATACGTATCCTTCATCATTAACATACCTTCCACGACGTGAAAGTACTGATGCATATAGAAAAAAACAATTTGCAGCAAATATTCTACAGCAATATTCCCTACAAGCTTTGCATGCCATTCACTATGAACAAGTAAAATCAATAAAAATGATAATAATAAAAATAATAAAGTTGCTTGAAAATAATAAATTCCTACATATATTTACAAATATAAACATATATATATATAGAGCCCAGCAAAAACAAGACTAGATATGATGCGGTAATACCAGTTATGAATATTACGAGAAGACAATGGTCTGATAATTAATAATATATATATAGGATAATGACAGAGTTACCAACACCAATAGAAGATAGAATCCGAAATTCAAGTTTATCCACTATCAAAAGTATCAAAGATATGTCACTTGGAAAATAAACATCAGGATTTCTCGGTGGGGTAGTTATTATTGATTTATTTATATTTATATTCATTTTTTAAAACAAATTATGAATTACATTATCAATTTGGTAATACAAATATTATTATTACTTTTTATTTAGTTATTTTTTTTATTAAGTATATACAATGGGTTAAAAAGTAAAAAACTTATTTTAAGTTATTATACATATATATATCAACTAATAAAAAAAACCAAGAATTTTACCACCGACATGTTTACGACGGGCTTCTTCATGATCCATGATCCCATCAGAGGTTGTTAATACTAAATAACCAAATTGACGAGAAGGTAATAAATTGGAAGTCCACTTTTCTAATTGAGAAACTTGAATATTGAAACGAGGAGAAATGACGCCACATTTATTCAAACGACCTATTAATTGGATTACAATTTTCCCAGAACGATGGTCATCAATTTCTTCAAATTCACCAATATAACCATGCTTTTGCATTACAGATAAAAATTTAACAATAACTTTGGAACTAGGACGAATAAGTACTTGTCTTTTACCACGACGTTCAGCATTATTAATATTATTTAAACAATCATTCAAAACAGAGACACGCATATTGTATTTTATATTATTTTTTTATATCTATTATCATTTATTTCAAATAAAAAAAAAAAAAACATGTTAAAATAAACAGCTTAACTTCATATGAGTGTCCAATTTTTTTATAAAAAATTAGATTCATAAAAGTATCTGTTCTAGTCTTAAGCAAGTGGCATGAAGAATTATCATCTTATGCTTTGCAAATGACTTTAGATCATTTTTTTTTAAATGGATGGATGGATGGATAAATGTAAACTACTTACATATATAAATATAGTTTTAATCTAAAGTTAATAAAAAAAAAAAAAAGTATAATTCAACGAAAGGGAAAGAGAAAATTAAAAAGGGCCACGAAAATTAAATAAAAAAATTGAGTTTTAAAAAAAGTCAAAAAGCCACCCTTTAAAGCAGTTTTTTTTCATCCAATTTTTTTTTTCTTTTTTTTTTTTTCTTTAGCTTTTTATATTCATTTATATATACAATGGGTAGAATCCAGAAGAAAGGTGTGAAAGGGGCAGCTGCCAATTTTTTAACTCGTCAACAAGCTTTAAAGAAACTTCAAATCTCTCTTGCTGATTTCAGGTAAAGATTACAGTATATATATATCTATATCTATATATAAAATATAGATTAAAATGATAATTTTTGTCAGATCTATCACATTTACTAACTTTAAATTATAATTTTTATTTTTTTTTTTTTTTTTGATTTTTATATTTAGACGTATTTGCATTTTGAAAGGGATCTATCCTCGCGAACCCCGTAATAAAAAGAAAATCAATAAAGGATCTTCTGCACCAAACACTTATTACTATGTCAAGGACATCAAATACCTTTTGCATGAACCTGTATTAATGAAGTTCCGTGAATATAAAGCCTTTGCAAAAAAATTGAACAAATTGTTAACTAAAGGGGATCGTTCTAGTGCTAAATCACTTACTGAAAATAATAGACCTATCTATACTTTGGATCATATTGTTAAAGAAAGGTACGTATTTGATTTTTAATCATTATTTGTTATTATTTGTTATTATTATTCCTTAAAACAATAATACTAAGAGCATCCACATGTATTTTTATTAATCTTCGATAGATACCCTACTTTTGTAGATGCTTTACGTGATTTGGACGATGCTATTTCTATGTTATATTTATTCTCTCGATTACCTGTAGATACTAGAATAAAAGCAAAGACTGTAAAGACCTGTCAAACTCTTATTGCTGAATTCCAAAACTATGTTATGAATGCAAAATGCTTAAGAAAGGTATTCTTCTCTATTAAAGGTATTTATTACCAAGCTGAAATTAAAGGTCAAACTATTACTTGGATTGTTCCTTACCAATTCTCACAAGATGTAAGTTTAGAAAAGAAAAAAAAATATTAAATATTTTTTAAAAATTTATATATATATATATATATATATATATTGGATAAAATCATATATTCATATATTCTTTCTATTTTTTTATATTATATATATATATATATAGATCCCTTCTGATGTCGATTTCCGTGTCATGTCAACCTTTTTAGAATTTTATACAACTTTAATGGGATTTGTTAACTATAGATTATATAATGAACTTAACATGACCTATCCACCTAATTTAGATAAAGATGCATTCAAGCTTGATAGTGGATTAACAGATAATGATAAAGTTGATGGTGGCAGTAATAATACCGAAGATAATGATTTAGATGAATTTGATACAGCAGAAGAAAAAGAGAAAACAGAGGATAATACAGAATCTGGATCAACAGCAGCCGTTACATTAAAACAAATTCAAGAAGCCTCAGGTGAGGTCAAGGCATTACAAAATTTATTTAAAAAGCACGTCTTTTTCCTCTCAAGAGAAACTCCTCGATATGCCTTAGAGTTCATGATTCGATCATGTGGTGGTGAAGTTAGTTGGGATGCTACGGTGGGTGGTAATCCTCCTTTCCCTGAAACAGATGAACGTATTACTATTCAAGTTAGTGATAGACCCAAAGTGAAGAATCGGGTGCTCTCCCGTACTTATGTTCAACCACAATGGATTGCTGATTCTCTCAATGCTCGTAAATTAATTAAAACTTCATTATATGGTCCTGGTGAACTTTTACCTCCTCATCTTAGTCCATTTGTCGAAGCTAAAGAAGGTGATTATGTTCCTACTACTGGTATTGAATCTGAATCTGAAGAAGAAGAAGAAAATGAACAAGTAGAAGAAACTAAAGAAGAGGATGATATGGATGAATATGAAAAAGATCTTAAAGCTGAAGCTGCTGGTATTGCTTTCTCCGAATCTACATCTAATGAAAATAGTGCTGAAAAGACAGATGTTAAACCCAAGAAGAAGAAACGTACCGAAGCTGAAATTGAAGAAGAAGAACAAAAGGAAATGGCTACAGTTATGATGTCCAAGAAGAAACGTAAATTATATACTCGTATGCAATCAAGTAATCAAAAGAAAGCAGACGCTGTTGAAAAATTACAACGTAAAAAGAAAGCTTTGGAATCTAAAAAATAATCATAGAGTCATTTGATAATACGCCAGTGTTATTGCCTTCATTTTCTTTTCTTCTCTCTTAAAAAAACTATTCATATTATTTACTTCACAGATATATATATATCATATGTTAACATAATGTATTCAAAAACATATTTATCATTCATTTTTTTTATATAAATATATTAATTTTTATATTTCTTATATAGTTTTACTTTATTTTTATCACATCAGTTTTTAATTTTCATTAAATAAAAAATCATGCTTAACAAAACCAACATAGAACAACTTCTACTGAGTATTGACTGTTAATGTTTAAACATTATAACCTAGTAACTGAAAGGTTAACATCTTGGTTAAGTGAATTGACTAAAATATCAAATGTTACTTAATTATAACTAAATTATAAAAATGATAATTTTTTTAATGGAATAATGTTTAAAACTATATTGTTTATTCGCATGTAAAAAGTAAATTATTAAAATAAATATAATAAAAATAATATTTATTATAAAAGGCATTGTCTCCAATATAAAAAATACATACAAAAAAATCATTTTTGAAGTTTTTATAAAAAAACAATTGGCCATAGACAATTTTTTGAACTTTTTACTATTTTATTCTCTATCTTAAAATAATGGTTTTATGGTTTTATAAGATATTACAAGTGAGGTGATGGAAAGTTTATAAAAAAAGATAGCATATCTTTTTATGACCCAAAAGATCATAGAGTACATGCATAATGAATTTATATAATATATAAAGACTATTATAATTGCCATTATTATTTTTTGATTTTATTTTTTAATTTTATTAAAATATAAATTGAATGTATGTAAGATTGTATATGTATATTTACAAAGGAGATAGAGTAAAAAAATAATAGAAATAAAAATAAAAAATAAAAAATAAGGATAAATCAAGCGCGTATCGGAATTTGATAAAGGTATTTGAAAATAAAATAAAAAAAAGGTAAATAAAATACTGAAAGGATAATTATTAAGAGAATAATCATATAATATTGTACAAAAAAAAGAATGAATAATAAAAATGAAGAGAATGAAATAATATTTTTTTCTTTTTTTTTTTTTAAATAAAAAGTAAAACGGCAAAAGCAATCAAGACAACCCATGATCCATTTTGAAGATATAAGTATCGCCATATTAATTCAAATATATGATCCATAGTACCGGGTCGTGATAGTGATTGTATTGGTGTTGTTGTTGTTGGAGTAATAATTGCTTGGGT
The DNA here is from genome assembly GCA_017871115.1 of Cunninghamella blakesleeana. Classification (NCBI taxonomy): domain Eukaryota; kingdom Fungi; phylum Mucoromycota; class Mucoromycetes; order Mucorales; family Cunninghamellaceae; genus Cunninghamella; species Cunninghamella blakesleeana. The sequence continues at coordinate 5,633,492 of JAFCIZ010000005.1, forward strand.
TTTTAATTGAAGATCATTTATTTGTTTCTCTTTTTCAGCGTCGGCGATAGATTTTTTAAGTGCATTTTCGACATTTATTAGTTTCATTTGTACTTCATTTAATTTCATGCTATAAATTGAGTTTCTGTCACGTTCTTTTTCAAGTTCAGTTTTAGTATCTTGTAATTGTTGTTCCAAAATAGCGATGTTTTTATTTAATTGTTCAATCATGTCATTATCCTTATCATTAGCATCATCCTCTATTACTTCTTTATCTTTATCTTCACTCTCTTCATTTTCTTCTTGTATTGATTGGACCATATCTAAGAGCTTTTCTTCTTCAGAATTTTTACTTAGTAAGCGTTTATAGTCTTCTAATTGTTGAGTCAACTTTTCTTTGATTTGTTCATCAGCCTCATGTCTTGCTTCGAATAATACTACTTTAGCTTCCGAAGCAATCAACCGTTCTTTATAGTCAGCCACCATGGTTTCAATTTCAGTCCAACGTTTTGTAAGTGCAACAATATCTTTGCTATATTTTTTTAATTGAGTAGATTGTTCTTCATTGATACGCTGAGTATCTAACAATGCTGTTTCTAGGTCTTGGATCATGTTGTTTTTTTCAGCCAAATTGTTTTGTGCTTTGGTGAGACGATCTTCCAAGTTTTCTAAATTACGGGATTTTTCTTCGAGTTCAAGTTGATGTTTTCCTATTGCTACTGTTAACTGCTGTTCACATTGATACACTACATCTTCCATGCTTCCACTCAATAATACACTTTCATCATCTTCATCATCTGCTGATACATCTGTCTGTTTATTTTCCTAACAATAAATAAATGAAATATATATATATATATATATGTTTTACGTATAAGTATTTATTTTGATATTCCAAATCCAATATTATATTGTTTTTTAATCAACACTTTTTTCTCTTTTCTATTTTATTTACCTTTGAATTTAGACTTGATTTTTTGCTAGTAAGAATGAGACCAAGTAGATGAGATAGCCTATAAAAAAATAAGTTTAAATAAAAAAAAGAATAGGAAATAAGAATAGGAAAATATAATAAATATTATTTTATTAGTATTATTGTTTTGATATTATTTATTTATATAGTTTACCTTTCTCTTGTTTCTGCTTCTTTCTGGATGTAATAATCAATATTGTGGGAGTCGGCCATTTATATATATAGTGGATGAATACAAAATGTTAATAAAAGAAAATACGTGTATATATAATATATAAAGAAAAAAATAAAAGTGAAAGAAAAATAATAAATAGAAAAAAAAAAGGGGGGGAGAGTTATTATTTTTATTTTTTTGGGGTGGGAGTATTGTAAGACAGCTTTTTCTATTATTGTTAATATAAATTTTACCTCCGTTTTTTCTTGCATTTGTGTTTGGAGTTTAACTATCTGTTCTTTATAATTTTGAAGTCGAGAATGTTGCGTGACCTATATAAAAAATAAACAATATAATCATATATATATATATATATATATACAAATAAATATATAATCAAAATAACATTTCTTTTTAATCTTCATTTTTCATATCAATGCTATACCCTTGTGATCACCGGCCTTGTTTCAATTTTTTTAACATTTTGAGCAAATCGTAAAGTATTCATTGATTCTTCTTTCGATCCAACATCAGGATTAATAGTACACACAACGGCTACTCGAGCATTACCAGAAAGTGATGTTTGTAAAATTCTTGTTAATTTAGAATCACGGTAGGGGATATGAGATGATCTTTATTCATGTAGAAATAGAAATATATAAAATAATAACAATAAAGTTAATAGTGATATATAGGACTATGAATATACATATATATTAATTTGATTGCCATTTACCCATTAATTAAACTTGTAATTACTTTTCCTAAAGTTAACAAACTACAAAAGAAAAAGAAGGAAAAATTAAAATTAAAATTGATGTTAATATTGGAATTTTTTTTATCCATCAATAATTACGTGTATACAAATGTATTTGTAAATACCTTTTATTAATATGAGAGCCTTCATGTCGTCGATCAAGATCGGATGCTACTTTTTCAGATCCAGCCAAATCAATCAAGTTCTAAAATAATAGTTTATAATAAAAAAACAAATGTTTATTTAATACATATTATGTTAGTAATTTTTTATATTCATTAATTCCTCTAATTTATTTTGCTATTACCAGTTTTGATAAACGGACAGGGTCTAACGATGATAACTTGGATTTACTTTCAATGATCTATAATAACAATAAGGGAATAGAGAAAATAAAAAAAAAATGAGAAAGAGTAATTTAATTGAATGTCATGCAATATTATAATAACAATAATAATAGTATAAATATAACATAAACCAACCAATTGAAAGATAGTGTGGGACCGACTACTTTGAGCATTAAAATCTGTGGCACTTATATGTCTTCGCTCTATGTATAAATATAGAAAAAAAAAAGTGAGAGAGGGAGAGAATATATAAATAAACAAATAAACAATTTTAACACCTGATATTCTTTTGTTTATTGGCTATTTACCTTGGCCATTTTTAATATAATCCAACACCTCTTTTTCAGTTGTTACAGGTAATGTTTTTAATCCTTCTACAATAACATCCTAAAAAAACAATAAATAAAGAAAAAACGAAATGAATTTTTATTAATATTATTTACAATCAATAAATTAAACAGAATTAAAAATTATATATATATATATATATATACTTACATTTTTATGTGTTCTAATTTCTAAAGAACTCGTTTCTTGCTCAGAGTTTAAAAGATCTTTAATTTTTTCATTGTAGATTTCTAAATAAGAGACTTGTAACAAAAATTCACGATCTAAAGCCTAGAATATAAATAAATAAATAAATAAAAATAAAGATTTATAAATTTATGATATACGTAACAATAAAGGGGAGATTTATATATCTATTTATCTATAATTTTATATTTTAATGTCATTGTTTATTTACTTCATCTTCAATCCAAGCAAAAACATCATGTATTGCTTTAGGAATCACGCCCGGTTCTTCATCGGTACCTAAAATAAACAAATATATATATATATTAATAATGAGAATAAACTTCATCTAAATATATTGATCATGCATAATCTATTCCATACCAGTCTAGATAGTGTGAATATAACAATAAAATAAATAAGGTTTCTTTTGTTAAAAAAAAGTAGTAATGGTTTCTTGTTCTTTTTAATCATTATCTTTTTCTTTTTCTATTAAAATTACCATTGTCTATAAATATAATATAAAAAATAAAGTATATAAAAGTTAATAAATTTTGATTATTTATTTATTTATATTTATATACTAGAAGCTTATATATATCAATTGAGACTTACGTAAGTTTTTCCGCTATTTGTTATCCCATATGCAAAAACAGTACCTAAAATAAAATAAAACATATACACAAAAAATAAAAAATAAGGAGTAGGGGGGGGTTATGTTATAAAAAATAAAACTAAATGTTTGATAAATATTAAAAAATTGATATTAATATTTTTATTACCATTATATCCCTCCATAGTTGACCTAAAAATAAAAAATAGTAATAATAGTATAGGATGATAATAAATACACAGTCTTTTCTTTATATATATACTACCTATGATAATATTTTTATCCATTACCTAACCAAAGCTTGTATTCCAGACTCATACACTGCATTATTATCTGTACCCTCAATAACTTTATCTATATATATGTATGTATGTGTATGGTTGTTTGTATTTAATAATAATTTTAATAATAAAAAAGATTAGAATAATAATAATAATAATAATATATATATATGCATGTTTAATATTTCTTCTTCTTATTATTATTGCTATGTATATATACCATATTCAAAAACAGTAGAGTTGGCATCGTTTATTTGTATGGTTCCATTTTCAAGTGACACCTGCCAATTAATTGTTTCATTGTTACTTTTATTCATTTTATTATTTTTATTTTTATCAGAAGCTGAGGTAGTAGCTGCAGGACGGCAGCGAATCATTACTTGAATATTTTCACGAAACGTAGTTGAAAGAGAACTAGATGGTCTTATAAGAGATGAATAAGAAGAAGAAGGTGAAGGTGTCGATGAAGGTGATAGTGGTACAGGTGAACATGCTAAAGGTGTACTTGGTGGTGAGGCTGGTGCATTGGGTGTTGTCGTTATTTTTTCTGAGTTAATAGAAGTAGAGCGTTGTGAATCCAGTTGAAGTATATCCACTTTTCCCATTTTCTTTTTCTCTTTTTATTTAAATTCTTTGAATAAATATAATAGTAATAATAATAAAATTAAATTGAAAATAAAAAAATAAAAAAAATTGTATGTAAAAAAAAGAAAGAAGAAAAAAGTTTGAAAAAGAAAGAAGTAAAGAGAAAAAAATCAAAAATCAAAAAAATGGTTCAAATAAAAAAATTTATATGCTTTGTAACTCCGGTTATTTTTTCACTTAACGTTGTTGTACCGCATATAGCAATTTACCATATAAATGGGGGATATAAAAATAATCAAGGAGTTTTATTAGAGATTATAGTATGAGAAAGATCAAGTATATATGATTTTTATTATGTATTATCGGTTTTTTTTATTATTCTACGTATTACGCAAAATTAAACACCATAATTGATGAATAAAATGACTATTCCCTAAATAGTGAACATAAAAAACATTCACAATAAAATATAACATAATTATTTTATATGCATTTAATCATATATAAATATATAAATAAATATAAAGTCCTATTGTACAAAATTAATTATTAAGTATTGTTTTATCTTTCTTTTTTTTTATGGCTTTGGATCTAATTTAATTTTTTCAGCAACTTGTTCGATTTTAGAAATGATTTGTTCAGTAACATTTTCACTCTTATTTGACAATATTTGTAATATATCCAACTATATATAAATAAATAGAAAGATGAATGAGTAATTGGAAAGCCTTTTTTTTTTCTTTTCCTTTTTTTTTTTAATTCTTACAATCATTTTGACATGGCCTAATATATCAACATGATCACTTGATTCACCACCACCTCGTATATTTAATTTACTATCGGATGGTTCATGCAAATATTCTTTTATAGTGACTGGGCTATGACCCGGATTATACAAATCACGATACTTTGTCCAAGCACCATTTTTGGGTGAACACATGTAACCTAATGACAATAAAGGAACTGTCCCATCACTAATGTATTATAAATAAAATAAAATAATAACAATAAAATGTATTCAAATCAATATAAATAATAATTACATGTATTTATCAATATCGCAACTTTGATTTTTATTTTATTTATTTGTTTACCCATCACTATATTGTATACCATCGTTAACCGATTTGTCAATATACTAAAAAAATTATTAAATATAAAATCAGCAATGATTAATCACGAAAAAAAATATATAAAGGAATATATATATAAGTATTTATATTTGTAAAACTTACTAAGAGTGGTAAATCAGGTATTATAGTACTATTCGACCCTCCATTAGGTAAAACCCCCACTGCTGTTGGTCGAGATAAGCATGCTTTAATATCTTCTTGTTCACTACAATTATTTGTTGAAACTATTTGATTAGCATATGTATAATGATAACTTCTTTCAGTAGGGATACCAACACCATATAAACAATATATTTTCATATTAGGAGCTATAAATATAATAATAGTAATATATATAGGTATTATAAGCTTTTTTTTTCTTTTTCTTTTTTTTTGATTTTTTTGATAATTAAATAATCTATATAGTTCTGAATTACCTATTGGCAATTGACTCTCTAACGGATTAGCCCATTTCGTATGGTCATCATTATTTTTCTTTAATTGTTTTTTAGATGTAGTGATACCAAGAGAATAATTTCGCTGTAACATAGTAGTATATTCTTTAGGAACGGTTGATCGAAGTAAATCCATCGCTTCATCCAAAGTATAATGAGTATGTTCATCATCTTCGTGTTCGTTAGTATGGTTTTGATTCTTTTCATTATTGTTATGAGTATTGCTTTCATTAAAACTGAATATGCCAGATGACTTTTGTGAGGATCGTTTCAAGAAAGAAAGTAATTTTCCGTGTGTGTGTTTATAGGTAGTTGTGTGCTGAATCATATTATCTATTTCATCTGTGATCCCTTCTTCCTTATTAGGTTTTTCGTCATCTTCACTATTATCATTACTGCCACTAGCGCTATCTCCACTATGATCCTTCTTATCTTTAACGTTGTCATCATTATTAATATTATCATCATCAGGTGCATCCTCATCAGTACCCCATATGGCATCGCCCCCTTTAGGAAGTAAGCTTGATCCACCGGCCCATGTTCTTAATAAATTGGCTCGTTCTTGTCTTGAAAAAAATTTCTCTAAAAGATAAGCACCAAAGGAGCCAACCGATACAGTATCTCTTGTTTCACCAGATAATAGTGCTGCTACAGATTTAGGTGCTCCCAAGAATGATCCTGCAAGAGAGATAAAACTTTCTATATGATCATCAACCCACCTATCGCCACCATTACCACCAGATGGAGATTCCACCCATTTAAAAAAGTATAAAGCAAGATTGGAACCTATTTTCACATAATACGTGTAGTATTTTTTTATAAGTAATTTAAATTCCTCATTTTGTTCCGTTCTTCTTTTTTTTTTTTACCCATTGAATGTGACAATATGACGGTTTTTTTTCCTTCTGCAATTTTGAGAGTTTCTATCATTGCTTTCAATTTTGTAAAATATTTATCCCGTATTTCTAAATTATAAAATGCTAAACGCCAATCATAACTTGCCAAAAACATATTATTACTATCATAACCAACAACTGCAAGATTTTCAATGATTTTACCTATGATAAATAAAAAGTAATATATATATAAGTAAATAGAATATATAATTATAATTATTGCTTTTATTTTTAAATATATATTTATATGTATTATCTGACACTTACCCCATATCCAGTACCCTGAAACAAAATAATCAGCAGCATCCAAACCTTGAGCAGCGCGTATTTTGGAACCTGGAGGATCCAAACCTGTATGAGGATCTAGTCTTACATGTTGAATCCAACTATCTTTATCCATGATCACAGCACGAAACATTGTAGCTGTACCCCACATACGTTTTCTAAAATACTTTCTTGCTTTAGGTTCAGTAGACCAAGATTCAAGTCCACTTGATATAACACCAGGAAGTATAACAACCGGAAAATGAGGTTTTAAATCCATTTCTTCTCTATTTTTAAACAAATATATTATATAAAAAAAAGGATAAGAAGATAGAGTTTAGAAATAACCCTTTTATGTATCAAGAGGAATAAATATATATATATATGTATGTATATTATATGCTCGTTATTATTATTTGTTATATTTACTTTGCAGCAGAAGCTGGCATAAAAGGATCGTCTGTAAGTTGAGAACCAGGAGTAAAGTAATTTGTCATATTAAAGATATCTTCTGTCAACATATTAGCAGGTAACATTTTTGCAAAATCCATATCATCCCATTGTAACCCGGCCCAATATGATTGTAAATCTGTCCCCGTTTGTGTTGTTGAGGCGGCACTGAATGCAGCTAAAAGGCCAACAGATAACCCAATAACAAAATGAAAACGTTTTCTTTTCCAAACAGGTGGTGAAACAGATTGAAACATTGTACTATCTTGAAGAATATCTTCTGGTTCCAGTCCTATTATTTTGCTATCATTATGTTCTAAAGTAATAAATAATAATAGTATCAATATATAAAAAAGGATAATAGTTTAATATAAAACTTTATTTTTTTTGTTTTGTTTATATTATATTACTATCTATATTTGTTTCACCTTTTTTGGTTGGTTTTTTATTTACTTCACTTTGATGTTGTTGATTGTTAGTTGATTTTCTTTTACGCACCATTTGTATAAAATTAGAAAATATTAAGAATATAAAAAATGAATTAAAAAAAAAAAATAAGCGAAAGAGAGAAGAGAAAAATTTAAAATGAATTTTTTTTAAAAAAAAGTTAGAGTGTCATGCTGAGATTTGTATATTCCGACTGATTGTTTCAAAAAAATTTTCGAATTTTCAAGATAAGATGATTAACTAATATTTTATATATTTAGTAAAAAAAAAAAAAAGGTACTTTTCTTTATACAGTATAAAATGAATTATCACTAGAAATAATGACGTATATAATAAGGAAAGGGTGATGTTCTTTTTTTTTCGCGTGTTGCTTGAAGTAAAAATAAAAAATAAAAAGGAAAATTATACAAAAGAATAAATATATATATATATAAATATAAATAAAATGAAAATGAAATAATTAAAATAAAAAAATCTATTTAGTTTTGAATGGTATGGAGTATCCAGAGAGTAAAAGGCGGCCATCAGTATTAGTATATGCTGTGGTGTTGAAAGTGATATCAAATCCTGTCATTTTAGGATACATATCAAAAGAGCCTTCGATTTCAGGGAACAATGCTAAAGCAGATGGTGGGAATCCAATAGCAATATTTCCATTTCCATCCCCAGCTGTCATGGACATACCTGGCCATTCTTTTAAGCGAGGTAATACTATTTCTACTAATTTATCCATAAATTGATACATTTCTTCTCCACGTAAAGTTACTTTTACACCAATGGGCATACCTTCACTAGTAAATAATAAATAGAATATTAAAAATATCAAATCAAATAAATAAACTAAACCAACGTATACATCTATGCGTATATCACCTATTATTATCATCATTTTAATTTTATTTTAATTTTACCGTAATTTCCAATTGGCTACAGATGTTCTAGCATAAACTACTTCAGGACGTATACCAGTAATACTTTGGAAAGCCATAAAAGCAGATAACAAATTATTTTTATTTCCAATAGCGTCTTTTATCATAGCATGTAAAGTGATTTTTTCTAAACTAGGAATGGTATTGGCACTTTTTAAAGGAAGAATTGGTTTAACAGGTTTACCACCTTTGCGAGTACGTGTGACATAAGGTGTAGTTTCTTTTTTCGTTTTATTTTCATCTTCTACAGTAGTGGATTGTAAAGCATTATCAATTTGTACCTCTAAGTCTGGATATTTTGAAGTAAAAGGTGCTACACGTGAATGGTCGTAGCCTAATATCATTAAATCTTCTGCCAGAGTGCTGTCATAATATTCCTTTAATCTTAATAATCCATGTGAAGAAGAAGAGGCTACGTATTGACTAGTAGTAAATAATCGTTGCTTATTATTTATTAAACTATGTTGGGCTGTATTTAAGCGTCTAGTTAAAGATCTTAACATTGTATAAAAAAATAATAAATAAAAGAAAAGGAGAAAAATCAATTTTAATTTTTTTTTTTTTGTTTACCTAGTAAAAATTAAGGTGTAAAAAAAATAATAGTGAATCTCCGCTGTCAACACTTTTAAAAAAGAAAAAAAATTGTCACAATAAAAAAAACAGCAAAGCCATTTATTCCTAAAAAGAAAGGTACAGCTTAACTTTTTTTAAAAAAAAATTGTTTATTAGCATAAATTCAAGTTTATGTATATATTAAAAATAATTTTTTTTTAAGATAAAAGAAAAATATGAGAGCATATAAAAATAATAATAATATATATGAGAGAAAATAAAAAATAAAAAGTCAATTTTTACTATACATCTAAAATAAAGGAACAAAGCTTAAAAATAAAAATAAAAAAAAAGAGATATATTTTATAATGAAGCACCATCAGCAATAACAATACCAGGACCACGGGTGGAAGAGAGAGCAACGTTTTGAATGAATCCTATAAAATAAGTGAATTTTTTAAGTATAAAGCTGAACTATGAATAGATCATTCTTTTAAATTATCCAAATTATTCCATGTTATTTTGTTATTCCTTGATGAAAATTACCTTTAAGATTATTGGTTTTTCCAAATACTCTTAATTCTTCAAGAATAGCTTTCAAATTTCCTTCTATATCAGTAGCTTCAAATTCAACCTTTCCAATACCTGATATACAGTATAATCATAATCATAATATATAATATTAACAAAATATCTCATTCCATTTTCAAGAAATTATACAAATAATTGTAAAAAACATATTTAAACAAGTAACTTATCTATTTTACCTGTGTGTAATACACCATATTTATCACCTTTAAAATCAAAAGAACTTTTGGATTTTCGTACAATATCAGTTACATCATCAGTAACAGTACCTATTTAAAATTGATTAAAAAAAACGATTAAAAAAATCATGAATTACAATTATAAGTAATCCATGCTATTATTATTATACTTGATATGTATAATTATTTATTTTGTTTTATTACCTTTTTTGACAGTAGGCATTAAACCTTTGGGACCAAGTACACGAGCGATTTTTGTTACAGCAGGGAACATTTGAGGAGTAGAAATACATTTATCAAATTTAATTTCACCTTTTTGAATTTGGTCGATTAATTCTTCTCCACCAACATATTGAGCACCAGCGGCACGGGCTTCGTCTGCTTTTTTTCCAGTAGCAAAAACGACAATGGTTGCTTCTTGTTTAATACTTTTGGGCAATACAATAGATCCACGAATTAATGGCGTTGATTTTTCAATTTTACATTGGATATGAGCTTCTATTTGATGACTAGGATGACCTACTTCCATTGCTTTTAAAATCTTTACTGCTTGATGAACGTCAACAGCATCAGGGTTGAATTTTGAAGCATGGGATTTTTTTGTGGCATATTGACATTGTTGAATAAATAATCGATTTGTTGGACGTAGTACTACTCGTTGAATGGAAGAGTTGAACATTTTTTTAAAATATAAATATATATATATGTTTAAATAAAATAAAACAAGTAGAACTAAAATAATTCTAGTAATAGATAATTATATTTTTTTTTAAAAAAAAAAAAGAGAAAAGAAAAACAAAAAACTTCAACCCACAATTATTTTTTTTAAAAAAATTGCGGTGGTTAAATTTTTGATCATTTTTTTTTGAACCTGTTAAAGGAGACTTCCACCACACAAAAACTCTTTGTATTTAAAGGATCATATATAACGGTTATTTTTTTTAAAAAAAAAATAAAAAAATAAAAAAACCTATACTGTAAATTTTATTATTGAATTACAATACATATATATCCATATATAATAATAATGAATATATTATGTACCGTACAATAAATAACTTAGAGCATAAAAATATAATTTATATTAATAAAGTATATTTATAAAATAGATATATTTTTTTTCCATTTTTACTTTTTCCATAGTTTTGCATTTTTATTATTACTATTTTATTATTATACAGTATATTTTTTAAAGTTATCTCTAATAAATTAGCATACATGATATCAAACTTTTGATTATAAAATTTTTAAGACGAAATTGATTTTGGGAAAAAAACTTCGTAAAGATTGGCGAAAAATCCTTTGTCATAAATATTATCCACTTCTTCTAAGCTTTGGATTTGTCGTTCTTTCTTTTTTAATGTAGTACTATTTGAGTTATTGTTGATTTTAGCGGATGTTCGCTTACGTATAAATTGCTCTTGATGCTCCGTTTTATTTTGTTGATGCTCTCTGTTTCCTTTTCTTTTTTTATTATCTTTAGATTTATTTGCTGTTGCTGTTCCAAGCTTATTTTCTTTTTTATTATTATTATCACCTTCATCGTCGTTGTCCTCATCAACAATCCAAATTTCACCTCGATATATAGCATCTTCTAAAACTTCCCATTTAAATGCTTCATTTGTTGTAATTCCTCGACCTGCCAGGTACAGCCTAATAAACGAAAAGAAAAAAAGAGTGGTAAATATTTCATATGTATCAAGAATAGGAGAAAAGTAGAATATATACTATTAAAAACTTACTGATATGCTGTGAATATAAATACAACAACAGATACTACAATTGCCAAAATACCAATTGAGCCAATAATACGATCTCGATGAAGAATGTGCTAAAAAAAATAAAAGTAATCATAATGAAAGATAAGCACAAATATATTTATACTACTTTATATATATAAAGATAATAATAATACTATCTTACAATAATCGCAGTTCTAAAATCCAATGGTTTTTTTTCACCAGAGACTCTATCATATAGGTAAGCTTTATCCAACCCCCATTCTATAATCATCCCACGATAGATTTGAAAACATAAATAGAATCCATAAGCACAGAATTGTGTAAGTGTGAATAAAAATAAAAAGAAGTAACGATGATTGTTATAGCCAACACATTTATTTAACCAGGCACAATGGTGATCTAACCGAGCAATACATGACTTGCACATTGGGCAGTGTTTTGATCTTGCTGGTCTATTAAAATAATATATATTAATATGGATAGAATATATATGTATATATATATATATATATATTGATTATAAATTTATGATAATAACTTTTTCTTTTTTTCAAAAAAATAATAATAATAATAATTACTTTGGGATATTACAAGTCCAACAATCTTTTTCTGTATAAAGTAATCCATCGTAGGGAAATATATCAATATAAGTATTTACATTTTTTTCAGTAATTGTTCCTGGATCAGCCTTACAAGCAATAAAATACGATGCATATAACCAAATAATCTGAGAAGGAATAAGGATTCTATAAATAATAAAAATAACAACAATGCGATAAAAACCATTATTCAACAACCAAATCATATTTACCTACAGCCACCAATATATATATATATATTACAATTTAAAACTTACAAATGGAAAGAACTCAAGTAAATTCCAGGTACATGAGGTAAAGCAAATACTAAAAATCCAACAATAGCCACCATAGATATCGCAACGAATAAAATCTAATTTGAATTTATATTGATACTTGGTCATTTTTCTTTCCTTTCCATTTATATATATATATATATATATATATAATTGTTGTACCTATTATTAATTACCTGTAAAAATGGATTTCGAGATTCACAGCTATAACTCCAACAAGCACTTAATCTATTTACATTTGTTTGACCGATCGTTTTACGAAGTATAAATCTATTTTTTTTTAAAAAAAAGTTAAATGAGTTAAATATCTTTTCCTTTCCATTTTTTCCCTCACTTTTTAAATAATAAATAAAAAAAAGAAATCGTATTGAATATATTAATCTACATACGTGATAGATCTAGGTAGGGTGGTCGTCAAAAACTTATGAGCTTTGCCAATAACACCATGTCTATGAACAACAATAATAAAGTAATATGTATTTAACTCTTCTTAATTAATACAATTTAATATCTTGATTCTTTTTCTTATTTTTTTCTATCAGATGCTTTAAAAATAAAAATAGTAGAATAATTATAGGTACCTTAAACTAGGACTTTCTCCAAATAATAAAATAAAAACTGCAATCCCAAAAAGAAGAAGTATCAACAATAAAAAACCTATAAGTCCCTTTTTTTAATAATAATGGTAAGTTATTATAAATAAAAACAAATAACAATGTAAATAATAAAATAAATTATGATTTAATATGAGTACCATCTAATATAATAAAAAAAAACGAAGAGAAAAACTATAAAAAAATAAATTTCTATTTTTTAGACATTCATTGGGTAAAATATTTAGCCAATCCAATAAAAAGCATTTTCAAGCTTCAGTTTTTTCTTTCTCTCTTTTATGCAAAAGAAAAAACATTATTGAATAGATTATGAAAGTAAAAAATGGTAACTAGTATCATTATCATTATTATTTATAAAATCCATGCACAATTTTATCTTTGAATAGTTAATTTAGGAAATGTTGTACCGCAGTGATTTACCGTAGTACCTAATTTAAAACATTAGACTAAAAAACTACATGATTTGATTTTCTTTTCTTTTTTTTAATTTTTCGCACACTTTTACAACATAAAATTACCTGAAAAATTCTATTATTCATTATTTATTAAGCAAGTCGATTTTTTATATTAGAACATACATACATACATACATACATACATATATACATACATACATATATATCAAGAAATGAAACATCGATTGACTTTTAATGCCTTTGGCGGATCATTTAATATCTACACCATGGCCATTACTTTTACCTGTAAAAAACACAGACATTATATCGAATGTGTTACGCAAGATGAATACATATTTTGGTTATCAAATATACGTAAACATAAAAGAGGAAAGACAAACATGAGCTGTGGAGAAATAAGAAATGTGGCACCACAAGACAGACTTTATAAACGTAAATACAACCCTAATGACTGGGTCAATTCTATAAAAGCTGAGCTCTCAATTGAAGATTTAATAAATCAAAAGATAAAAAATAAAAATTTAAAAAATAAAAAGAGTAAACAAAAAAAATTAAAAGATCGTGAAATAAAAGATATGATTAATTTTATAATGTCAAAAAAAGGAACTATTATTTCAGGACAAATAAAAACGTTTAAAAAATAAATAATAAAATAAAAAATGAATCGACTATTCAAATTTTTATTTCGAAAGCGATTATCCTTGTGATTTTTTTTATTTATAATAATATAAAAATAAAACATTATTATAATGTTGTATATATAAATATATATATATATTAATGAATGATGATGATAATAATAAAATGAAAATACATAAAAAAAAATAACTGAATTATACTACATAATGATTACTTTTTACCGCAAAGAGTTGATCATTCTTTTTTTTTTTTTTTTTGGCTTTGCTGTTTACACTAATATACACACTTTTTTTATTTATTTTCATGGCCATTCGTTTCCTAACCCAAGAAAATCAATTCGACATAATCCATTATTTCCACCTGAAGCTACCCAACTTGAAAAATCATAATTAGGATTAAAACAAACCTATTATACCAATAAATATATAAATACACATGTGTTTATAATGCTAGCTGAGTAGTCTATCATACAATTATGTTTTGAATCTATATTAATTTACCTTATTAATAGATATACGAGGATGGTACATGAATGATTCCATTGGTAATGCTTTGGATTCTTCAAACGTCTATGATAGATGTATATATATAAATATATGTATATTATTAGTACATGAATAAATTTGTTTATATTATGGTTACTATTTCTTTTTTAAAAAATAATGATAATAAAAATCATACCAAAGGTTTTAGACCATCAATAAATTTATATGATTTTGTATTATCGTTGTAAGTTAATTGGTATACTACAGATTGTGCTTTTAACTATTTTTTTTTTTTTTTTTTTTTTTTTAAAAAAAAAAATCAATAAAGTAAATAAAGAAATCAAATCAAATAACGAAACTTTAAATATATGCATATCTATATCTATATCTATATCCATATATATATATATATATATATAACTTACTGTACCCCTTATTCTTTGTACATACACATTATTAAAACTAACAAATCCATCACTTGATCCATGGATAATAAAAGAATGCACTTCGCTTGATGCTATAGAAAAACAATATCCACGACCTTCCGTATAGAACTGACCTTGCTTAAATTCGATACAATCATCAACCGACCGCTCTCTTACTTTCAAATCACTATCAGAAAAATAAATGCGATTTCGGTAACCTGGCCAAGTAAGTGAATATTGGATACCTAATTTTATGTTAAGAAATAGAATAATATAATATATATATTAATAAAAATAAGTATTAAATCCTAATTATTTTAAATTATGCGTAGATTATGTATATTATTGTTAATTTGGTATATTTTTACTTCTGTGGCGCCAGAATAATATTGGAACAAAGGGGTCTTCAACATTAATAAACAAAAATCGTCCATCGTTACCAATAGAAGCAAAATTAACAGGATCGTTTATACCATGCCATTCTATTTCTTGAACACCAGCATCATGGACCAAATTGTTGAACAGCATGTATTTTTTTGGCAATACATCGTTATCTGTAGTGTTTACTTGAAAAGCTGCTTCCATATTCCAGACTGATATATACCCTAACAACAATAAATCAATATAGATATACAATGGACTTTAGTTTCTTTTTTCCAACTACAATTCTTTTTATTTTTATTATTATATTATATATATATATATCCTTATATGTACCTGATGATGTTCCAACAGCTAATTTTTTATGTCCACCCCATGATAATGTTGTTATAATACTATTCGTGAAGGATATCGTATACCTTGGTTTCTTAATCTTCACTATATATAAAATGTAAAAAAATAATAAATGAGCATCATCTTTTTTTATATTAATATACTTATGTTTATTATTATATTTACAGAATATTGTTCTATCCAATCCTATATTTTGTTTTCTTCTAAGTACATTGGGATGAGGAACCACTATAATTCGTAAAGATCCATCACCAAAGCATGCAGCCAAGATCCCTAATTTTGCTATAGATTGATTGTCATCACCTTTACCCTTTCCTTTTTTTTCATTTTCTTCATTTTCATCATCATAAACACCATAAGGACACCATTTTAACTCTCTAACATCGCCAAAATCATGTAATATGCAAAGATCTAAACTAATGGATGATGTTGAAGAAGTTGTTGATTGATTTTCAGTGCTATTTCCATTTTTACTACTATTATTGTTGTCATCTGCTGCTGCGCTCAAATCGCATCGCCATATTTGGATAGCATTTGGGTAACTTTTTTTTTCCCCTTCATATGCAAAATCAATACATGGTGCTTTTAATCCGCCGATAGATAAATATTGTTGTCGATTACTATCCTTACTATGTGTTGTTTTAGGTATATATTCCAACCCTGATATGACACCACCAAAGTTTATTAAATGGCCGCGTTTATATGGAATTGCCGAATCTAAAATAAAAATAGGATATATTATCGGTTAACGCTGCATATTGTTTTATATTTATGTATCCATTCTATCAATATGCACATATATATAATTATTTTTAATATATACCTAAATTTATTACCGATAAAGTTGGAAGAGAATAATTTTTGGTATCTTTAATACCCAAATCTACAGATACTGGTTCCTGGTTTAAAGGTAAATAAGGTGTTGCTTCTTCTTTTGATAATAAAGCCCACTCATTTATAGAAGCGCGTATATTAGGATAAATAATTGAATCATATAAAGGATTATTTTCAAATAAAAAAGATTTAAATATCCCAGTAGCTTGTTTTTCTATATCTTTTATGGGAGGATCATAATCATTGATTTCCTTTTTAACCATAACTATATATAAAAAAAATAAACGTTTTGGGGAAGAGAGATAGAAAAAGAAAAGAAAAAAAAAACGGGATTTAAAAAAATCTATGTAGTATAATCTAATTTCAGTCACTCTTGTACATATATTTTTTTTTTTTTTTTTGGCTCTCAATGATTATCGAATAAAAGATAAGGAGTAGAACGGTGTTATCTATTTCTAATAATAATAATAATAATAATAATAATAATAATAATAATGGTTATTTTATATATATTAACTTATAAATTAGAATTACATATACTCTATTATAATAATAATAGTATTAATAGTTACATGATATATATATATATATATATATGGAATACTATTTAAATTATTAAGTAGCGATTGAGTTTCATTTTTTTTATCTATATCATCAATTGTTTCTTCTAGTTTTACTTTTTATTATTCTATTTTTACTTTTTTGGAATTTCACTGCAAGTTGAAATAAAATTTAATAATTTTTTTAAAGTTGAGCATAATCTTCCCTCTTTTAAAAAATCCAATTTTTTTTTCTCTTTTTTCCCTCTTCTTCCCTTTTTCTTTCTCTCTCTTTTTTTTATTTTTATTTTTTATTTAAAATATATATATATACATATACATATATATAATAAAATATTATTATTTATAGCAAAAAATAGTATAACTACATAGAGGATATATTGTTATTCACTCGAACGGTGTACGGTACGCAGGCAAATAAAGAATTATGAGCTATTTAATAAAAAATATACAAATATATATTAACTGTACATCTTTTATTTATATATTATAAACACCAAATAGGCAATAATTTAAGGTTAGACTTATCTACTATCTATCAACCATATCTTTGAAATACGAGATATAAAAACCAGTAACAACAACAATAACAACTAAAGAAAATAAAATTTAATAAGTTAGCTCACCAATAACACAGAATGGAGCAAGTTAATTTTAATAACTATCGTGAACTAAACAACGCTTCTGTATCACACAGTCAAGGGGTAAATTGGGATAATTCAACTAATAGTATGTACTCTGATCTTATTTGGTAAGCAAAGTAACAAATATATAAAAAATATATATAAATATATTAGTCTAAAAATATAGATTATATGTATGTTGCCAACTATTTTTGTTTATTTATTTATTTACTTAAACTTTCTATATTTATTTATATATTTTTTATTTATTTTTATATATAAATTAGGTCATCGTCACCACTATCCAGTAACCATTCATGTGTTACTTCTGCGGTCGATCCTAAATACAATCCTTTAACCGACAACAGTAAATATCATACTTTTCCTAAATCCATTTCATCTAATGCCTATATATCTAGTGAAGAAGACGATGAAGAAGAAGATAGTGATGATAATGATCTTTCTTCACAGTCAACTGATAATAGCGCCGTCAATGGTAAAAATATATAAAAATAAATGATAAGATATAGAAATATAAAAATAAATGATAAGATATAGAAATATAAAAATAAATATAAATGTTTTTTATTTTTATTTTTATTCCTTGAAAAAAAAAAAGCCTGTTTATTTATTTATTAATATGATTTTTATCATTATTATTATTATTATTGTTATTTGTTTATTTATTTTTAATTTAATGATGTGTATTAATATGAATAGATAATAACGACTCAGCAAATACAATTGTTTCTATGAATAATGCTAGCTATCAAAACACACTACAACAAAAGAAGAATAGTTCCACTGATCAAATAAGCAAAGCCAAGCTCGCTTCACTATCATCCAAAACAAACAATATAAATTTTAACGGCGATAACAGTGACACTAACTCTATCACAGACTTCCACAAAAATACAACTGATAACAATCAGAGCATGAACATGACTATGGATAAAATAATATTAAATGATCACTCAACTACTACAATAGCTATAAAAGGAATAGCTATCCAAAAAAAGAAATCATTAAAACATCTTCAGCATCATCACCTAATACACCCTGTTAAAATTCAACCGGAACAATATCATCATTATAACCATCGCAATGCATTATCATTATCTCAAAAACAGCAGCATAGAAAATCATTTTCAGAATATATGATCAATTTTAAAAATAAAAATAAAAAGGAAAAAACATCATGGTTTAGTACAATATTTCATCGGGATGTAAAAGAGATTAATAAAAGAAACTCCTTACATATTGAACCTTTTATGATGACTGCAACAACAACAACTATACCTTTAAATAATAATAATAAAAAATTCTTTTCCTTTCTTTCTATTCCACCATTATCAAAAAAATCAACCTCCTCCTCAACGCCATCTAAAAAAAAAAAAGAAAGAAAGAATTCTAAAGACAATCTATCTTTAGAAACCGAACCGCCTATTTTTGAAATAGATTATGTTGAAAACAAACGATTACCTATTCAATTGGAACGTGGCATATATAGGTTATCTCATACAAAATTGATGGATCTTCAAAGACCTTTACATCAACAAGTCACTATATCAAACTTAATGTTTTGGTATTTATCCTTAACCAACCCGGATATAAAACGATTAAAACCGAAATCATTATCATCAGCTGATAATCATTATACTGAGGATATAAGGTATATTCATGTAACAAGGCCAAAAAAAAGTATTCCACCTCGAATTTCCTCTCCTCCTCCTTCTTTTAAAAATAATTTAAACAAGCTAAATAACTCACCCATTTCTCCATTAAGATAAAATATGAAAGTAATAATAATAAAAATATTAATAATATAATAATAATGAATTCACTCTTATTGTAAAATAGAATAATAAAATAATTACGTGTTACTTTCTTAGTATAGATTTTATTTTATTTTATTTATTTCATTAAAAATAATTTTCATTATGTTTTATACCATATTTTACTTTAATATATATATACCTTTGATCTAATAAATGGATTTTTTAGAAACTAAACCGTTTTTTCTTTAAAAAAGTGAAAAAAAGATGGATTTTTAATTTCCGCCCATTTTTTTTAATACTCCAACGAATTTTTTTTTTTTTTCGTCTCTTTTTCTTTTCTTTCTTTTCTATTTTTCCTTTTCCTTTTTTTTTTTTTTTTTTTTTCAATTCTTTAATATTCCAAATACTTTATTCTTTTTAAGGATATTAATTTCATTTATCATATCATTATATTTACTTTTTATTTAAATCAGCAAATAAAAGAGTAATAATAAAAAAAAGGATTATTTTATAATAATGGGAAATGCACCATCCAAAAAAAGTGGAAAAAATAAAAGAGCCAACAAAAGTCAAAGTTTACCAGTACCACCTAGAATCGATTTACCAGATAATGAATATAGTACCAACACAACCCAATCGGTTAGTTCCATTTTAATTAATTCGCAACATCGACAAGGAGGAAGCCAAGCAAGTAATAATGTTAGTGCTTTAGCCCAATTAAACCCAGACTATCCAGTAAACAATAATAATAAAAAAAGAGAAGACCATGATGAAACACAAGATACAATTCAGCGACAAGATCCTTTTAAAGGAAAAGTGGAACATCCTCAACAACATAAACTATTAGCTCAATCTGACTTTTGGCCTCCTCAAGCCGATATAGCAAAAAATATGGAAGAGAATAATAATACCCTTACCAATGCCAATCAATTAACTGTCAACTCTATTAATCAATTAACCGTCAACTCAATGAATAGTATGAATACCTCTTTATCTATGGCTCAAGTGGATGATTTTATTCAACGCCTCTTAGAAGTAGGCTACGCTCCAAAAGTACCTAAACAACTTTGCCTTAAGACTTCTGAAATCAATTCTATTTGTCGGGCTGCTATGGAAATTTTTTTAAGTCAACCTGTAAGTTTAAATATATGTATTTAAATATATAAAAAAAAGAGGAAATATATTTTTTTAAGGAGGAAATATAATATATAGAAAACAAGATGGGGTATATATATATATATATATTAAAAAAGCTGTTAAAAGAAATTGGCCATAATAAAAATGATATATTATTGAGAGTGGGGAGAGAAGTAATAGCGAAATAAAGTTTAATCATTAATCAAAAAAATATTTAAATACATATTTAAATACATACTGAACTAGTAATTGATGAATAAATAACTCATTTTTTTATTTATTTTATTTAGTCTCTCTTGGAATTATCTCCTCCCGTCAAAATTGTTGGCGACACACATGGTCAATATACTGATTTGATACGTTTATTTGAAATGGGTGGATTCCCCCCTTCTAGTAATTATTTATTCTTGGGTGATTATGTTGATAGAGGAAAGCAAAGTTTGGAAAACTTTTTATTATTATTATGCTTTAAAATCAAATGGAAAGAAAACTTTTTCTTACTTCGAGGAAATCATGAAAGTGGTAATTTTTTTTTAAAAAAAAAAAAGGATAGTGAAAATTTTTTTTGAAACAAGGGATTGAAAAAAAAAAAAAAAAAAAAAAAAAAAAAAAAAAAAAAAATTATATAGAAAATAATAATAATAATAAAAGATATTATGACTAATAAATTATTTATATTTATATATATTTTTATTTTTCTAAATAGGGTCCGTAACTCGAGGTATGACAATCAACAATGATACAGGAAAAAAAAAAATACATATATAATGTACATAATATTTAGATCATAATACAAAAAAGGAAATAGGTTCATATATTCATTTTTTTCTTTCTCTTTTATATGTATATATTATCTATTTCAGTGTATGGATTTTATGATGAATGCAAACGACGAAGTAGCGTAAAAGTATGGAAATCATTTGTAGATGTGTTTAATACTATGCCTATTGCAGGATTAGTAGCAGGCAAGATCTTTTGTGTTCATGGAGGATTATCGCCATCATTACATTCTTTGGATGATATTCGACGTATACAACGACCAACTGATGTACCAGATTATGGGTTATTAAATGATCTTTTATGGTCGGACCCTTCAGATACAGTGGATGTATGGGAAGATAATGAACGTGGTGTCTCTTATTGTTTTGGAAAAAAGGTTATTAATGAATTTTTAGCAAAATTTGATTTGGATTTAGTATGCCGGGCACATATGGTTGTAGAAGATGGTTATGAATTCTTTAACGATCGTACTTTGGTTACTGTCTTTTCTGCTCCTAATTATTGTGGTGAATTTGATAACTTTGGTGCTATTATGAGTGTTTCCGTAGAATTGTTATGTAGTTTTGAATTACTTACTCCTGCTGATCATCCATTGGCTAAAAAGCGGGCTTTGGATCAAAAGGAAAATAAAGCTTAAATATATTTTATATTTATATATAAATATTATCTCTCACTTCTTTTTTCTACTTTTCTATTATTTTCATTTTATTATTATTATTATTATTATTATTTTCTTACTATTTTATTACTATTATTATTTTACTATTGCTCTTTTTCAGTTTTTTTATATTTGTTTTAGTATAGAAATATTACCCTTTTTTTATATTCACTTGATTATTATTTTTAGTTTACTACAGCTTTTTATTATTATATAATTTATTTTTTTTTATATATTCTCTATTTTTTTAAAAAATAAAAAAAAATGAGAGGAAAGAAAGAAAGAAACAGAAAATCAATGTAACATAATTTTTTAATAAAAAATAAGAATGATGATTTTTTTTATATTCAGCCACTTAATTCACTTCAAACGTCACTCTTTTTCGACCATGATATGAAAAAAAATCAGGACGGAATTTAAATTTAAATTTACTGGTAGCTGTAATAATTATTTAGTAAAGAAAAAAAAAAAACAACTTTTTTTTCAACCTTTTTCTTTTTCCTCTTTTTTTTTTCTTTCCTTCCATTTAATACTTTACTCCCCACTCCACCTTTTTTTTTTTTTTTAATTTTATTACAATAATATAATACAATGTTGCGCGTCATTAACAAAACAGGATTGGCGCGTAGAACCCCAGCAATGATTCAATCTGGAGGTAAACAAAAATAAATAAACGATAATAATAAATGTAGAAGCTGAACAAGAACAACAATATAGAATGAATATATATAAAAAAGTATTAGCAGCTAAATAATTGTATTTTTTATTTTCTTTTTTTTTTTTTTTTAATTATTATTTATATACTCTATTTATTGGAACAATATGAATCATTCAAAACTGACGTTTAATAATAATAATAATAATAATAATAATAATAATAATAATAATACATCACTGTTTGAAATATATATATATATCATCCAATATAATTTTTTTAGTACGATCCTTCTCTTCAACCGTAGCCAAAAAGGAAGAAGTGGAAGTATTTATTGATGGTAAACCTGTTATGATTGAACAAGGTGCTGCATTAATTCAAGCTTGTGAAAAAGCTGGTGCTGATGTAAGTAATCAATAGTATGTTTGTAAGATTATATAACCAACTTACAACACATAAATAAACAAATATATATATATATATATATATATATATATATAATCATCAATAGGGACTAATATTAAACAATTCTTTATTTATATTTCTATTTTTTAATAATAATAATAATTTATTATTTAGATTCCTCGTTTCTGTTATCATGGTAAATATAATACATGGATAAAATAATAATAATAATAGTATATAAAAAAAGGGCAAATATTGAAAATTGATAAGAATATATATATATATATATATATATATACATTAATAAGAGTTGGTTTAAAATACTAATTGACATGAATCTTTTTATTTTTCTTTCTTTTTACATGATAATACTGATTTTTATTAGAACGTCTTTCTGTCGCTGGTAATTGTCGTATGTGTCTTGTTGAAGTAGAACGTGCACCTAAACCAGTTGCTTCTTGTGCTTACCCAGTTATGCCCGGTATGAAAGTCAAGACCAATTCCCCAATGGTACATAAAGCTCGTGAAGGTGTAATGGAATTCTTATTATATAACCATCCCTTAGATTGTCCTATCTGTGATCAAGGTGGTGAATGTGATTTACAAGACCAATCTATGCGTTATGGTAGTGACCGTGGTCGATACAATGAAGCTCGTGGTAAACGTGCTGTAGAAGATAAAAACTTTGGTCCTCTTATTAATACTGAAATGACTCGTTGTATTCAATGTACTCGTTGTGTTCGTTTTGCTAATGAAGTTGCTGGTGCTCCCGAACTTGGTACAAGTGGCCGTGGTAATGAAATGCAAATCTCTACTTATATTGAAAAAACTATTGACTCTGAAATGTCTGGTAATGTCATTGATTTATGTCCTGTTGGTGCCTTGACTTCTAAACCTTATCGTATGACCGCTCGTCCTTGGGAATTAAAGAAATATGAAACTATTGATGTCTCTGACGCTATTGTAAGTTGATAGTAATATAGTATTTACTAATTTGTTTATATATTTTTTTTTTAAAAAAAAAAAAGAGAAATGATTATTAATTATATATATTATTTTATATTATTTAAATTAAATAGGGTAGTAACATTCGTCTTGATACTCGTGGTGTTGAAGTTATGCGTATTCTTCCTCGTTTAAATGACGAAATTAACGAAGAATGGATTTCTGACAAGACTCGTTTCTTCTATGATGGATTAAAAGTACAACGTTTAACCACTCCCTTAATCCGTACTGGTGATCGTTTCGTACCAGCCTCATGGGAAAATGCATTAGAATTAGTAAGTGAACGTCTTGGCTCTGTCAAAGGTAATGAAGCTAAAGCTATTGCTGGTCATCTTGCCGATGCTGAATCCATGGTTGCCTTAAAAGATCTTTTCAACCGTTTAGGATCTGAAAACTTAACCATTGATGCTCCTAATGGTGCTAAAGGTCCCCTTGCTTTGAACCACGATTTCCGTTCCAACTATGTTCTTAACTCCACTTTATCTGGTGTTGAAGAAGCCGATGTAGTTCTTTTAGTCGGTACTAACCCTCGCCATGAAGCTCCTATTCTCAATACTCGTTTACGTAAAGCTTATCTTCATAACGATCAACACTTTGGTTTGATTGGTGAATCAAGTGATTTAACTTATGATTATGAACATATTGGTCAAGATGCTAAGTCCATTGAATCCTTATTAAGTGGTTCTCATCCTTTCGCCAAACGTCTTGCTGAAGCCAAGAAACCTTTGATTATTGTTGGTTCTAGTGTTATTGAAAATGCTAAAGATAGTGCTTATTTACTTTCTAAAGTAGCTGAATTAGCTGATAAACATAAGAGTACTATGTTCCAAGACAATTGGAATGGGTTCAATGTATTACAACGTGCTGCTTCAAGAACTGCTGCTTATGATGTTGGCTTTGTTCCTACTGCCCAAGAATCATCTCCATCTAAATTTGTGTATCTTTTAAATGCTGATGAAATTACTTCTCAAGATGTTCCCAAGGATGCCTTTGTTGTTTACCAAGGTCATCATGGTGATGTAGGTGCTCAATATGCTGATGTCATTTTACCTGGTGCTGCCTTTACTGAAAAGAATGCTACGTAAGTTTTTTTTTTTTAAAAATAATAATAATAGTAATAATAGAGGCGTTAAAAATAGAAGGAAAAAAGAAAAAAAATAGATTGAATGGCATAAGGTTAATGTAAATCTTATTTTTATTATTATTATTTTGGGGGGATATGTATATATAAATAACTAGATATGTTAACACTGAAGGTCGTACACAAATTACTCGTGCAGGTGTTAATCCACCAGGAGCCGCCCGTGAAGATTGGAAGATCATCCGTGCATTATCTGAAGTAGTAGGTCACACTTTACCTTATGATGATTTACCATCTATTCGATCCCGTTTGAATGAAATCAGTCCTTCCTTAACTAGATATGATGTTGTAGAACCTACCACTACTTTTGAATTAGGTGTTCAATCTCTTCGTAAATCCAATGTCTCATCAAGCGGCGAAGTCTTGACCAATGTTATTAGCAATTTCTATAGAACTGATCCTATTTCCCGTGCTTCCAAGACTATGGCCAAATGTACAAAAGAATGGGTACAAGGAAAAGATTTGGATAAACAACCTCTTGAAGCCTCCGCTTAAAAAAAAAAAAATATTATATATATATAATTTATTTTCTTTCTCTTAATATTTCATATTTTTTTTTTTTTTACATTTATTATTACGTATTATTATTATTAGTGTGATTAGGGGTTTATTATTATTATTATTATTATTATTTTTTGTTGATTGAAAATGATTCATTTTTTTTGTTTATGTTTATGTTTATTTTTTAAAAAAAAATGCTACGGATATCTCTTTATTTTAGAAAAAAAAAAATGAATTATTTCCATATCTTATAATGATTCCTCCTATATCACCTAAAACCATTCTCAACTTATCATCATCCATTTTTTTCCCGTTCTTATCTTTCTTATATTATTCAATAGAAAAAAAAAAGAAAAAAAAAAACATTCACTTTTATTATTCAATAATAAAATTGTTATTAATCAATAAAAATTAAATAAGATTAAAAAATAAAATCAATATGTGGTACTTTGTATACATATGGAGAACTAATAACCGAGGGAATGGGAGATTGCGTTATTTAAAGTATAGTCTGACAGATATTATTTCTTATATATAAAAGATCTACTTTTTATAAATAAATAAATAAATAAAAAACACACGCACTCTTTAAAGGTTGTCTAATTATCATTATTATTTACGATATAAAAAAGGAGGTCAAATACATTTATGGATGTATTATCGTGGGGAGGGGGGGTACCAAAAATATGGGTCGGGGGATATTATTTTTTTAAGCTTTAGAAGTAGCATTGATGTTTTGATTACGGTTTAAATATATATATATATATATATATATATATATACTATTGTGAGACACGCACACACACTCACACACGCACACACTTACACTCTCTCTCCTTATATAAGATTTTTATCAAATGCCATTTTTCATACAGAACCATATAAAAAAAAGAGCTTTATTTTCTCCTCCTCCTCCCCCCTTTTTTTTTAACTTTATTCTTTTTCTTCTATTCAGTTCTTCTCCCTAAGAATCACTTCCTGAAATGGTAAAACAAATAACCATAATGTTCTTTAATGATTATCCGGTGAGGAAAGCGAAGTGAGCCATAAAATACTTTTTTTATAAAGTTTTTATTTTGTTTTATTTTTGACCCTTTTATTTTTTTTGGGTCCAGTTGTTATTTTTTTTTTTAAGAAAAAAATAAATAAATATGTAAATAAAAATACTTATATCTTATAATTGCAGTTTTATTGTTCTTTAAAAGAAAAAAAAAATTGTTGTCTTTGTTAAATTTCGGTTCGAATTCCCAATATATAAACATCGTTTCCTTTTTAAAGGAATCTCCATGGATCATATCGTATTAAGTCTAATTATTATTTATTTTAATCAAATAAAAAAAAAAAAAAATAAAAAAAAAACAGCAATGTGGAAAGTAGTTTTTTTATATTAATTATATATTAATCGCGCGATTATGTATTTTTTTATTTTTTTTATTTTGACACTCCAATAGAAAAGACTCCGAAGTTCCTTCCGGTACGTAAAGCCAGTAATTTGCATAATTCCATATAGCTCCTATTTTTATATCGAAGAATAGATGAAAGTAATAACTTTTATTCGAGGGAAAATAATATAATTATTATAATTTATTATGAAAGAATTACTTTTTATAGGTTTTTCAAATTATATAAAAAGAAGAATTGACAATGTTGGATAATGTTCTTATTATTTTGACAAGTCCAATTTTTTCATTTGTTTTGATTTATTTATATAAATAGTTATGATTTAATATTGGTTACACACTCTCATTTTACCTTTTTTCTTTTTTTTTGCTAATACAATCAACCACCACCCCTTGATTTTTTTAAATGGATGTTGTAAATTTAAATAATATTAATGATCAACATCAAAAAAAAAGCTTATTATTTTTATATAGAAGACTCTAGGGTACATGTATATAATATCAAAAACCTCATTTCTTTTATTTAAAAAAAAGGTTTAAAAAATAAAAACAAAGGATAAATCATATAAGGAGGGTATTGATTGAGTGTAGACCTTTTTTTATTATTTTATTTTTATTTTGTTTTATTTTATTTTGATAGGGCAAGAAGAAAATATAAAGAACATTTCACTCACTCAAAGGAGAAGCTACTCATTTAAGGGATTTAAGGGATGGCTCACTTTTACTCCCCCAACCAAACCAATAAAAAGATAAAAAGATATATATATATATTATTTAATCTAGAAAATACATGCAGTACTCACACATAATATTTATATAAAAAAGATGATGGTAGTGATTTTTTTTTAATTATTACACACTCACACACATGCCGCTATTGACTTTTCAGTTACTTACATTTCTCTCTTTCTTTCTCTCCACTTTTATATAGACGCACACACGCTATTATTTATTTTTTTTCCCTATCTCCTTTAATTTTTTTTTTTTTTTTTTTTTTTTTCGATGGATCCCCCCCCCTTTTCTCTCTTTTTGTCTGTGCCTTTATAGTTGAGTGGTTATAAAAGTGTAAAATTCATGAACCGGTCTTTTAATTACTTTTCTTTCACTTTTTCAATTTTTTTTTTTATTAAACTTGTATAATAATATATATATACATATTAAAACTATCATTTGCTTGACAAACTGATAAGATAAAAAAAAAAAAAAAAAAAACTACATATATTTTTTCTACGTGATCCTATTTTTATTCTATTTTTTATAACTCTATTTTATTTTATTAAAGAAAATTAACCATCATGTATCAAGATAATATGAATGGATATGATTATTTAATGAATCAGCAAGAAATGATAATTCAGCCACCATTTACAAAACAAGAAATAATAGAACCATCTTATTATTATTCAACTAATATGGTAGATAATAATACCAACAATATGTATCATGAATTACCACCAACAATTATGCAGCAAGAGGAGTTACCAACATTATTAATGGATCAATCAAGCAATGTCTCTTCACCTGAAATACAATACTACCACCCTATTGTTTTATCTCCTACTTCTATTGATATGATCTCTTCACCTTCTTCTACTACTATTACTACTACGACTACCAGTACTACGAATATGAATGACGACCCTTCATGGTTAGATCTATACTCATCCGCTTCACCATTACCTTTATCACTCAATAGTTCTTCTCATCCTTCTTACTATATTGGGCAAAGACATTCATTTGATGATTCTATTTTATCTTCTTCTACTACTACTTCTCCCCAATATCCTTTTATAGAAGAGGATTGTTATGATAATTATAATTGTCCTTATTCACCTTGCCATAGCAATAATACCATGCCTACCTCTACCTCATGTTATTCATTATCTTCATTATCTTCGTTGTCAACTTCAACTTCAACCTCAACCTTGAACCAATCTCCTCCTCCTTCTCAACTTATCACACCTATTTCCTCACCACCATTATCATCATCTATTCAACAAAAAAGACATCATTCATTACCTGTGATACCTAAAGCCAGTCATAATATCGATAATAGATCACCAACTACCACTTTAAAATCTAATATAAATAATAACAATAATAAAAATAAAAATAATGATATCAAACCTTACGAATGTCCTATCTGCCATAGATGTTTTGCACGTAAACATGATTTACAAAGACACATCCGTGTTCATACTGGAGATAAACCTTATGCTTGTTTATGCTGTAAAAAGGCTTTTGCAAGAACAGATGCTTTAAAGCGACATTTGCGTATGGAAGAATATTGTCGTAAAGCTTCCGAAATCATGGCAAGAAATAATAACGCCTCTTCTTCCTCTACTTCAGTATCAACACCATCCTCTACAATGGTTACAGGAAGACGTCGTCGTGTATAAAAAAAAATATTTATTTATTTATTTTTTTTAAAAAAAATCCATTATTCAGCTTTTTTATTTTTTTATATTCTTTCCTTTATTATATAATCTTTTTTATGATTATCCGTTGACGGATGATTTTAAAAAATATTATTATTATTATTATTATTTTACTTTAGTTTAATGCCTCCTCTTTCTATTACAATTTTTCCCCTTTCCCTAAAAAAAAAAAAAAAAAAAAAAACTATTCTTTTCTTTTTCTTTACTTTTTTTATACTATCTCTTAAAAAAAAAAAAAGAAAATCTTTGGGGGAAAAAGATAAACTTATTCTCCTTTGGGATCATCCTACCTTTTTTTTTTTTTATTTTTTTTTTTTTTACCCCTTTTATATATTCTCCTTCACTTTTTATTTACTGTTATCAAACATCATCACCACCTTTTATATATTTATTTTACTACGTATTATTGTTTATATGCCTTTTTATTTTATTTTATTTTATTTATTTCATGCATTATTATTATTTAATTTTTTTCTTTCTATGTTTTTATTTTTTTTATGTATATGCCTTACCTATTAGTTCATTATTTTTTTATTTTAATCATGACAAATTTATAATATATCATCATCATCTTCTTTTTATAATACACTTTATTTATAAAAAAAAATTATTATCAATTTTTAGAAAACAATAAATAAATAATCAATAGTAATATATATAACAACATATTGAACCATATGATTTCATTTGATTCCAGTCCTTTCTTTCCTTCCTTATTCTTTCTTTTTTCTTTTTTTTCCTTTCCCAACTTCCTCTCCTCTTCCTCCTCTTCCCCCCCCCCACTTTTTCTCCCTTTTTGTTATTACCCAATTTAAACTTACAATTAAAAAAAAAATCGATTTTGCATTGTTACACTGATTGACCTTTTGGGTGTCTATATTTCCATATTAACCATGCGACTACCACCAATATTACCATCATTTTTTTTTTAAACTTAATTTTTATATAGAATTTGATCATCATCAATTTATTAATAATTTATTTATTTATAATATAAGGATATATTCTAATTAATTATAATAACAGTAATAAAAAAAAGAGAGAGTTGGGAGATAAATGTATAAAAGAATAAAAAATAAAGTAATAATGTAAATATATATATATATATAAAAGAAAATGAAACGAACAATAAATACATTAATAGTTAAAATAAAATAAATAATCTTTTTTTTTTTTTTTTTTTTTTTTTTTTTATTTATTTATTTTTTTAATTTAACTATAAAAAGGATATATCGAGATAGATAGAGATCTAGGAAGATGGCATGGTAATTTCTGTAGATGGAGATGAATTTGTATTGTTATTATCTTGATGATATTTAGGAATGGTTAATGATTTCGTAGCTACTCTTGATTGTTGTTCAGGACTATGTGTAATCCATATACATGTACGTGTTTTTAATGTTTTTTCTACAAGCAAAGTAGATTCGGGATCTAAAGCCGATGTAGGTTCTAAATGATAATATAATAAGAGTATAAAATAAAAAATAAATAAATAAATAAAAAAGTTTAATTTTTTCCTTCTCCTTCCCCCCGATTTTTTTTTTTTTTTTAATCACCAGTGATCTCTCTCTTTCTCTTTTATTTTATTTTTTACCATCTAATAACAAAATATCTGGATTTAAAGCAAGAGCAACAGCCAGTGCACATCTTTGCATTTCACCACCTGATAAATTACTGGATTAAAAAAAAAAAAAAGGAAAAGAAGTATAAAAAAATAAATAAATAAACAATGGCAATGGTGGTTATATTATATATATATATATATATATATATACGTTTGTATATACAAGTATATAAATATGTACAAGGATATTATTTTTACCTCCAATTTTCCAAAAAATGAGATTCAGATAAATTCCATTCCATACCAATTTTAGTCTATAAAAAAATAATAAGTCACTCTATTCTTTTTATCCTTTGATTTTTTTTATATATACTATTATTTTATTTAATTTTCTCTTACAGGATCACCAAAGGTTTTTGATTTTTGGGCTTGAAATCCTTTTGCCATATTAAATAAATCTAAAGGAGTACCAGGATGAATGGCTGGTCGTTGAGGAACATACATGACTTTGGATCGCCATTGAGGAATACCATATTCTGAGGCGGATTTATTATTTAAAGTAGCTTCTCCAGATTCATAAGGAACCAATTCCGCTAAACACTTTAATAAAGTGGTTTTTCTATGTAATAATATATTTGATTGAGTTTTTATTTATCCTATTATTTATTTATTATTATTATTATCAGAACTATATATTTTATATTTTATTTACCCTGAACCACTAGGACCTCTTAAAATAAGTACATCGCCTTTATCTACACTTAAACTAATATCTCTAAATAACCATCTTTCATTAGATACTTTCATAGAAAACCCTTTAGCTTCAAACATTTTATTTATATGTGTATATATATATATTTAAATTAATTTATTAAAATAAAATACAGAAAGAGAGAGAGAAAAAAGAAAAAAAATAATAGAGAGAAAAGAAAGAGCGAAAAAAAATCATCACCACTGACTTTTAAATCCATATTTAAATCTTTTTTTTTTAAATCGAAATCAATCGGTCACATTTTATTTTATTTTTATATATTTCATATACGAATATCATATAGATAAATAATAATTAGGATAATGAATTAAAAATTATATTTCTCTTATTAAAATATATATTTTATCAAGATTAAACCCAACCAACTTTTTTTAAAAAAGTGAGTTCCAAATTTGGTAAATCGAAATTTTTGAAATTTTTTTTTTTTAACACCCTCAATTCTTTTTTTCCTTTCTTCTTTC
Source organism: Cunninghamella blakesleeana (assembly GCA_017871115.1). Classification (NCBI taxonomy): domain Eukaryota; kingdom Fungi; phylum Mucoromycota; class Mucoromycetes; order Mucorales; family Cunninghamellaceae; genus Cunninghamella; species Cunninghamella blakesleeana. Next base: position 5,666,208 of record JAFCIZ010000005.1, read on the forward strand.
TTCCCTCTCTTTTTTTTTCCCTATTATTTTCTCACTTTTAATACTTATACATTATTTATTGCAATTGTATATTTTTTTTTTTTCCTTTTAAATATATTGTAAATTATATTTATTTTCATTTTGTAAGATTTCTTTTTTTTTTTTAAAAAAAAAAAAAAACAAAAAGGACCATTTAAAATGAATACTCTCTACTCACTAAAAAATATCCACTTTTTTTTTTTTTTTCTTTCTTTTTTTTTTAAACAGTTCACTAAAACACTCTTTTATTCTTTTTTTGGGCGTGTATATTTATTTATTATTATATCCATTGATTTTACCTTTTCTTTTTTATATAAATATATATATATATACATATATATTCCGTAAAAGATTCAATTTGATTCCATATTTTTAATTACTCAGGTAAAAAAAAAAAAAAAAGCTATGAATGAATAGATAAAATATTTTTAATTTATTTTTTGCCATCTTTTTACTCAGTTTATTATTATTATTGCTATTGTTATTATTGCTGTTATTATACGTTTAGTTTAGGATTATGACTAGTACAGCTAGTACCACTACCACTACAACAACAGTAACCAATAATCCATCAACGACTTCTACAACAACCTTAACTAAAAGAAAACGAAAGTCAAAAGATTGGGAAAAAGAGTTTTATAAAAATGGATATCCTGCTGAAGTTATTGTAATTGAAGATTCTCCTACTCCTCCTCCTTCCTCTTCTTTACAACAACCATTACCACCTTCGCATATAACAAAAGACATCAATTATGTCCTCCAAAATAATAAACGAACAACAGCAACAGCACTGCCTATTCCTCATTCTACTTCTTCTTCCTCCTCCTCTTCCTCTTCTACTTCGTCATATTCAGCCCAGTCGATATTTAATAGCGCTATTCTTTCTTCGTCCTCTAACTCCACTACTTCTACCACATCGACTAATAATCATTTTTCAACCACAGCTGCTGCTGTTGCTGCCATTCGTGCCTCAAAAAGATTAAGATATCAACAACAAGAAGATATGTTAAATATGGTGAAAAGGCATAAAAAAGATTTATCATTATATGGATCGGAATACGGTAAGTTAATATGTACATGTATGAAAATAAATAATAGCAATAAATAGAATTAAAAAATAAAAATAAAATCTTATCTTTATTTTAATACATGGGTGGATGGGGGAAAATGGATATATAACCATTTTGTGTGTGTGATTTTTTTTATATATATTCACAAGTTTAGGAGGAGAATTTTATTTTTTAAAAGGAAATAAAAAATAAAAGAGTAATAGAAAAGAATGCTTAAATCATCTTTTTTTTTAATTTTTTTTTCAATTGTAGGTAACCAATTATATGGCACACTTCCAACTCCTTTACGTACACCCACTACTACTACAACCACATCAGCATCAACAACTACAACGACAACGACAGCTACAAATACGGTATCGAATCATTTGACAGAAGTAAGCCATCTATCTCTAAAAAAGGAATTTAAAATTATTATTTAAAAAAAAAAAAAAGTCTGTTGGGGAAAAAAAAAAAAAATTATAGTAATAGCTAATTTAAAATCATCATAAAAAAAAAAAGAGAGAGAGAGAGAAAGAGAAAATAATAGATAGAGTGAAAGATAAAAAAAAAAAAAAAACAAGAGAAAGGAAAGGAAAAAGAGGGGGGATAGTAGTAGGAAGAAGAGGAGGAAGGGGAGGATGGCTATTCTATTTTACATATTGATAATATTAAGCATGTGAACTTTAAGCTATATATTTATATATATATAAAAATTAGACTAATTATTTACTTAATTATTCATTATTATTCATTTATTATTATATTAAATTATTAGAACTATGATGATAAAGATGGGCATTATATAATTAGACCTAATGAATCCTTGACTGCTAGGTGTAAGTAATATATTTTCTATTTTTCTTTTTCTAAAGTATATAAAAAGAAACATTAGAAAAATATATAAAAAGAAGAAATGATAATGTAAAAGAATACTCATTAGAAATCATCATTTTTTATTTATAGATAAAATCATGCGTTTATTAGGCCAAGGCACATTTGGTAAAGTAGTAGAATGTTATGATCGAGTCCGTCGTACATTCTGTGCTATTAAAGTCATCCGGGCAGTACCAAAATATAGAGACGCAAGTAAAATTGAAATCCAAGTATTAAATACCATAAAAGAACATGATCCATTGAATTTAAAGTAAGCTTTATGATATATATATATATATATATACACTGGAGATAATTCAAATTTTTATTCAATTTTCCACTTTTCCACCTATTTTTATATTTATTATAGTAAATGTATTCATTTATTGGAATGGTTTGATTATCGCAATCATATTTGTATGGTGTTTGAATTACTTGGGCAATCGGTATTTGATTTTTTAAAATCCAATCAATTTAAACCATTTCCCTCTGATCATATACAACAATTTGCAAAACAACTATTAACGAGTGTAGCATGTAAATAGAAAATAAAAACTTATATGATAATGATACTAATACTAATTTATCTATATTTCTTTTTAAAATTTAGTTTTACATGATCTTAAACTTATTCATACAGATTTAAAACCTGAAAATATATTACTGGTGAACCCTTCTAGTAGATATGGTTCTGATGATGTAAGCTAATTTTATTTTATATATTTCATTTTTTTTTCTTTCTCTCTCTATAAACTAGCATATTAACATTTATTTTATATCTAGAATAAAACGTTGATATTAGAAAATACAGATATTCGATTAATTGATTTTGGATCGGCTACATTTGAACGAGATTATCATTCTACAGTAGTTTCCACAAGACATTATAGGGCGCCTGAAATTATTTTAGGTATGGGCTGGTCCTATCCATGTGATGTATGGTCTATTGGATGTATTTTAGTTGAATTTTTCACTGGTGATGCATTATTCCATACTCATGATAATCTCGAACATTTAGCTATGATGGAAGTAGTTATTGGTAAATTTCCTCCACAGATGACAAAAATGACTGGGTATGCGAAAATAATAACAATAATAATAATAATAATAATAATAATAATAGAGTGATGGTTTATTAATTCTTCTTTTTTATTATGTATATAGTCGAGAAATACAAAAATATTTTAAAGATGGAAAATTAATATATCCTGATGCTAAAACACCTCGTCAAAGTCGACAATATGTTCGAAATTTGAAAACATTGTCTGTAAGTAATAAATGCATATATATGAAAGGAGATGATTATTTTAATATTTGATACTCATTCTTTTTTTCCTTTTTCCTTCTTTCTTTACACACATATATATAGCAATTGATTCATCCACATACCCAATATAATATTCAATTTTTGGATTTAATCAAGAAAATGTTGGTATATGACCCAAATAATCGCATTACAGCAAGAGAAGCACTCAGACATCCATTTTTTACTTTATAACATATTCATTCCTTACAATATCATTCATTTTTTATTTTTACTATTTTTATATAATTTAATTTTTGCATTTTGGTTTTTTTTTTTTTTTTTTTCTAGTTTATTTATTGATTTCTTATTTATTGCTTTTACTTTTTATTATTAACCTCACTATCTCACTTTCTCACTCTAAATATATAAATATAAATTCATGATCATATATAAATATATAGATATATATATCTAATATAAAATAAATAATAAAAAAAAAGTCTCGATCTTTTATCTAATAAAACGTTGTATTTATGAATAGCATGGAATAGATACTATATTTGGTATCTAACTACTGAATTCAAAAAAAAAAAAAAAATGAAAGAGTCTTTTTTTTTTAATCAAACACAAAAAAGTTTAATGAAGGAAGGTTTATATTTTTATTTATCATTTAATAAGATTAGTACTCCGATATTTATTTTTATACTATGCTTTTTATATTATAAAATCACCATACTTGGATTATAATCCAATTATTTTTTAAATAAAAGAAGAATGGTATATAATGATATATAAAGTATAGATTATAGATTAAATAAAAAATAAAATAAAAAAATTAAATAGAAGAGGAGCGAGGGGGGAGTGCTATTTTGTATACTTTAATAAAACACAAAAGTAAAAAAAATAAAATCAACTGTTTTTGGAAGTGATTCTCGTGTATAAATATATATATGCGTGTATTAGGTAGAAGGATATATGTATCATTTTTTTTATGACAATTCTATTTTAAAAAAAAAAAAAAAGAACGGACACTAAAAAAGGAACCCTGTTTTTTTTATTAAATAAATAAAAAAAAAATGAAATGAAAAAAAAAAAAATTGATATTATTATTATTATTATTATTATAATAGAATAGAAGGAAATGAAAGAAGAAGATGGTAATATGAAAAAAATAGTGTAAAAAATAGTATAGAACCGTTTTTTTTTATTTTTAATCATGATGTCACTTTGAATAAATGTAACTTTTTTATAAAAAATAAAACAATATAAAATATATAAATTCTAAAATATAATAAAAAAAATAGATTATACAAATGTACATAAGATCAAGTTAATATATAACTGTTACACTCTATTCCCTTTTTAAGATAAAAGTATACGTATTATTATTATTGAATATATGAATTAACTGAATAGAAAGATAAAAAGATTCAGAATGAGATAAAATATTAATATTAATTACAATTATTTTATATATATTGATAATCATATCAAACCCTTTTTATTGACACGTTCTATTTCTATAATTTATTATCACTTTATGAGCAAAGGTGAAGGGACCTGATATAAAAGAGCGCAGTTTAAATTTTTTTGGATCATCAAGTTTTAAATAATAAAAAAAAAGTAACACAGAATTTATTAAAAGGAACTGAACTTTTTTTTAAATAATTTTCACTTTTCTCTCTTTCTCTTCTTCTTTTCTCTTTCTTTTTCTTCTCCTTTCATTTAAACCCTACCCTTCCCTTCCTTTTCCCTTCCCTTTCTTTTTATATATTTTCTATTTTTTGTAATGGTATTAAAATCAACTTTACTCTTATCTTTAGCTTTTGTACAATTAGCTTTTGGTAGTTCTATTACAATCACTAATCCTAAACCAAAAGCTGTTTGGGAAGCCGGTAAAGTGGTTGAATTCAAATGGTAAAGAAGAAGCGAAAAAAATAAATAAAAAAATGTTGTGTTCTATTCTATTTCATTCTGTATTCTAATATATATATATATATATATATATATATCAATGTTATTTTTTGATTACCTATTTATTATGTATAGGAAAGTAGCTGAATCAAATTCTACTATTATTAAAGCAGTTGATACTACTACTACTACTAAACCTACTCCTTGTAAACATAAACCACTTTCTATTGCCCTTGCAGCTGGTCCTGCTAACTCTCTTTTAATTGAACGTGTGATTGCTTCCAAAGTTAACGCTTGTAAAGGTTCTTATAAATGGAAGATCCCTAAGCAATTTGATACCACTAAAAAATATGTTGTAGAAATCGGTCCTAGTGCTTCTGATATTGCTTTTGCTGGTAAATATAAAAAAAAAATATCCAACGCTTTTTGTTAACTCTCACACACTAATAAATAATAATAATAATAATATAATTAAATTTCATCCAATCTAAACAAATCATTTTATTTTATTTTATATTTAAGGTTATATTACTATTACAAAACCAAATCAACATCCTAAACCTACACCTACTGGAAAACATAAACCAAAGAAATCACCTACTCCAACCAAATCTAAATCTTCTAAATCTAAACCTACTCCTTCCACCACCGTTAAACAAGAACCTTCAACAGTTTGTGTTCTTGTTCCTAACTCTAACGGACATGGATCTACTGTAAAATGCCATCCTGTTATTAACGACAAGAATGACGATAAGAAAAAAAATAAAAAATCTCAACCAAAGAAAGACAAAAAGACTCATGAAAAGAAACAACCCAAGAAAGATGACAAGAAAGATCATTTGAAACCTACTCCGACCATTACTCAAGAAGTTACTATTGCTACTCCCGATATCGTTTAAATATAATCAATATATAAATAAAAGGATAGATCTCTTTCATTATTGATCTTTTTTTCTTTTATATATATATATATATATATATAAACATATAATCTTTTTACTATTGTATTTTTTATATTTATTCCTTTCCCTCCTACTCCTCCTCTCATCTTCCTCTTTCCTTCTCCTTTTTTTTTTATTTTTATTTTTATTTTTTTATTATTATTTATATTTATATTTATTTATATCTTTTTATCCTATTGTTATATTATACAAAAAAAAAAAAAATAAAAAAATAAAAATAAAAATAAAAAAAAAAACCTATTTAAAAAAAAAATAACTATTATCCATTATCATTTGTCTGTATATTTATTAAGGATTTTTATTGTTTTATTTTATTTTTTTAGTTTAAAAATATATATTATTGTATACATAATTGACTCTCAGGGTTACCTAATATAGAATAGAGTAACATTTTCAATAAATTAATGTTTTATTAGCACTAGACTGGTTATTAAACAATAAACAACAACAATACTTTTAACATTATACTTGGTTTATTTTTATTTTTATTTTTTTTAAAAGAATTGTATTCCAAAACAAGCAAAATAATATCAAGACCTTTTTTTTTCTTTTTCTTTTGTTTTTGTTCTAACTACGTAATGGTTTTAATAATAATTTATTTATCAAGTTTTATTATTACTATGATTTAAAAAAAAAAAAAAATAGGAGAAAAGTAGGAGTGAGGTTTTTATTTTTTATAATTCATCATGATGATTGATTATTCTTTGATCGTCTTTTTCCTTTTTCAAAATGTCCCCAAGCACATCATCGCTATCAAAAGTATCAATAGGAACTTCTTCTTGTGCTACATGATCTTTTTCTTCATTAAAAACATCATCATTATCATCATCTTGATCATCATCATCATGTTCTTCTAAAGGTGGAGTATAACTTTTAATTAAATCTTCATCTGATAATTGTAAAAAGTGTTGTTGTTTTTCTCCAAATAATGACTGGATTGCTTTTTGTTCATGAATAAACTCTACAAGATCTACCAAAGTTTGGTTACCATCATAGACTGCTACACGATGTGTTTTGGCTTCAATAAACGCAATCATAGGATATCCATCAACATCAATATGAGCAGGATCATTTAAAGGAATTTCATTGGTAGTAGCATCCATTTTGGCAATCATAAGAGAAGGATAATGTTGTTCTTGAACCAATTCACCTAATCTTGTCCAGATAGGTGCTAATGCTTTACAATGACCACACCATGGAGCGTAGAATTCAATCAAAACATCTTGATCGGCTTGTGTAATCAACTCATTATATTGTGAGCCAACAATGACTTTTACAGGTCCATCATTCTTTTCTGGAATAGGATCAGAATCAAAATAAGGTGTTAATTCGTCTTGTAAATAAGCATCGATGTGTTGTTCAAGTGAGGATGAGGTGAGAGCAGAGCCTTGTGGAAGGACAAATCGTCCTTTGATTTGGTCTTGAATAACAAAAGCAGGCCATAATGGTTTTTTATTATTTTCTTCTTCTTCTTCTTCTTCAGTTGTAAGACCAAGATAACCAGCTTGTTCAGGATAAAGAAGAGCATCAATATAAACAAAACTAATTTTCCCTTTATAATGTTGAGCAACAGCTCTATAATCAGGTAATAAAGCGTCTAAGGAATCCTTGGAATCTATAAATAAATAACCAATAGGTAATGCTGCTTCTTCATATTCTATAAAATTATCTGGTCCAATTTCACCTACTAAAGGAAGTGCTTGTTGTTGAATCAATTGAATAAAGTCCTCAGTCGATAAAATCTTATCAAAGCTTTCTTCATAAATCTTATCTACTTGTCCATTATCGTTGTTAGAGCTATTTTTTTTATAAATCATGAATCCATTTTTTCCTTTCATTTCCATAAATCCAAATCGATAATTGGAATATAATTCTTTGGCGGCATTATAAAAAAAGACATAATTTGTTTGTTCTGTATCATCATCGTGCTCTTCTTCTTCTTTAATAATATCGTTGTCGTCATCATCTTGTTTACTTTCTTTTTCTTTTTCTTGAATAGATCCATAACCAACTACAACAAGATCATCTGATTGTATAAAATCTTGGAATGTGTCATCTTCAAGAGAAGTTAATAAAGTGACTTTGGGTAAATTTTGACGTTTCATAAAGGATATAATAGAGGATGCGGTTCTAGGTCCTTTATAAGTAGTTGGTGACCCATTTTTAAATACTATTAAGGTTGGATAACTTTGTACTCCATGTTCAACACATACATCTTCATGGTCCATACAATTAATTTTAGCTACACTGATTCCTTCTTTGTTTATTAAAGTATCAGCTGCTTCTTTAAATTCAGGTGCTATATATTAAAAAAAAAAAAAAAAGAGAGAGATTAATAATTTAGTAAAACTCTATTTTATATATATTTTTATTATTTTCTACGTGTTTTTCTCTCATTTTTTTAAAAAATAAAATAAAATAAAAACAATGCATTTTATAATTTTTATTTCATTATACTTACCAAGAGCTTTACAATAACCACACCAAGGTGCATAATATTGTACAAGAACTAGATGATGATTATTGATGATTTCATCAAAAGTATGGTCTGTTAAAGTTAAAATTGACGTGTCTTTATAAATGGAATTAATATCGACATCAGTTTCTTCAACTATGGCATCTTCATCCTGTTGTCCATAAATAAATGGTAATAAAGTAATAAATAAAAATAGAGAAAAAGTAAATAGCTTCATCTCCTTTTTTTTAAAAAAAAAAATACGTAGCAAGAGAAGAAAGCGTCAGAAATAAAAAAAAAATTGAAATTTAAAAAAAATTGATTGGGTGTGATCGGATTTTAACGTTGGTGGCAATTTTTCTTTTAATTTTTCTTTAATTTACATAATATACATGCATAAATATATATATTATCGAATCTTTTATAAAATAATAATAGATAAAATCAGAAAAAAAAATATGTCTATTATATAGTATTTATTATCAAGTGTACTTTATTAAAATATAATAAAAAAAATGAAAAGCAGCTGTTTAAAAGAAGAGTATCAATAATAATGACTAAAGTTATCGCGCGCTCGGAGTGAAGATCGAGCAAATACTTATGAAGCATCTTTTATGAATGAAAGCATTCCCTTTGAGCTTATATAGCCTTTCATTTTTTTCTTTGTACTTTTCGATTCTATTGTTATATTAGTAAATTTATTTTTTAAAAATAAAATAATAATATAATAAAATTGTTCACTAAAGGATGAACAAAGAAGTAGAAAAAAATTGACCAATTAAACTTTTCTTTTTTTGTATTTATTTAATCGAGCATATCCAGCTCGATAAAATATGAAAACAAATAAAGAATGGATTATTCTTAATTCCTATAGGTTTACTATATATATATTGTGAATGTTGACACCTTTTTATGATAAAAAAAAAAAAAAATGCATATATATATATATTTGACGATCAACTCCAAGGATACCTTCACATAACTAAGCATCTTGTATTTTTTTCTTTTTTCTCAATCCAATTTTCGGGATAGATGCGAACAATCTTTACATCTTTAAACTTTTGTATGATAATCTTAAATTTGACTTTATTGCATAATATTTCATAATTTTATTACTTTTTTTTTCTTTCCTTTCCTTGGTTTTTCATTATATATTAAAACGTTTGGTAAATACATATATATATATATTTATATATTTATATGTATCTCTATGCAAAGCATCACCACCAGCGGAGTTAGGAATGATCCCGAAAGGAGGAGAAGGTAAAAGATATACATAATATAGATTAAAACAGATATTCTTGACCAACTAAATAATTATGTATCAAATAACAAATACAAATAAATAAACAAATACATGCATAGTAAAGTGACCAAGTCAATTATACAAAATAAAAGATCAAAGCATAACAACAGTTATACTTTTATAAATATGAGCCAATCATTTAAAACACATTCTATTTTATTATTGTTGTAAAAAGTAGATAATAAAGCGTCGTTTCGAAAAGGAGAATCACATAAATAAGGGGATAGAAGGTTTCCCTAGGTAATAATAATAAAACACTATTAAGTTTTTTGCCAAATCTTTTTTTTTTCTTCTCTTTTTTTTCTTTCTCTTTCTCTTTTTCCTTCCCCTTTTTATACTATAAATAATAATAATAATAATAATAATATATATTTTTCAATTCTTAACGTTTTTATTATCCCTTTTTTATACAAATTATTCATTTTTTTAATTTCATTTTTTTTTTTTCTTTGTATTTTTTTTTTTTTCATTTATTTATTTTATACCCTTTTTCTTTTTTATAAATATACCTTTTCTTTATTATTTTATATAACAACGATGAATCAATCATGTACAAATTTATCACCTATTGATAATGTCCATATTAGAATGTCTGAAGATAGACTATCAACTTTTACTACAACAATGGATGGAAAAGCCAGTATTCATTCCACTTGTCCAAATGAATTAGATAAATTATTTAAAGACCGATATAATTCTTCTCCAGAAGACGATATTTGCTTTCCTTCCTCTTCCCTTTCGCACCAAATTAATAATAATAATAATAATAATAATAATAATACTAGCAAAAATAATAACAATAACAGCAACAATAACAACAACAGTAACAGTAACAATAACAATAGCAATAATAATAATAACTCTATTAAACCTACCCAATTAAAAAATCAACAACAACAACAGCTGCAAAAAATAAACTATGAAGCTTTACAACAATTTAAAATACAACAACAAAATGATAATGACATCAGTTCTTATACTTTGAATGAAAAAAAATTATCTCTTTATGGTGATAATAATAATAATAATGTAATGATATAATAATAATAAAAAAAAAAAAAAACTATATATAATATACCTCATTTGTATTTCTAAAATACTAACATGTGTCTATTATCTATATATTTTTTTATTTTTTATTTTTATTATATAGACACAACTTATAGACAGTAATACATTGAGATTCACTTATTATCATCGTCATACTGGTAGACTTCAAGGTAGAAATTTATTTGATTTAAACTTGACAGAAAATACTATTGAACAGTTGCTTGAAAAAGAAAACCATTGGATAGACATTACTTGTCCAACTTTAACAGAAATGAAAGCTATTAGTCAAGTAAAATAAGAATAATAAATAATCATATAAACAATAGTGGAAAATGGATGATCACTATATAAATAATCATTTTATTTTATTTTTTATAGATATTTGGTATTCATCGTTTAACAATAGAAGATATTATGAACCAAGAAATAAGAGAAAAGTGCGACTCTTTTAAAAATTATTTATTTATTTGCTACCGAGCCTTTGTTCATGAAGAAAATATTTTAAAACCAATTACTTTTTATAATATTGTATTTAAAGATCACATTTTGACGGTAATTAATAAAATAATAACGATAATTATAAAGTGACGATTGCAATGATTTTTTTTTTTTAATTTAATTTAATTTAATTTCGTTTCATTTCATTTGTATATATATATATATATATATTAATTTTTTATAGATCCATTTTGATCAAGTGCCTCATGTTAACTACGTACAACAAAGAATAGAACAATTACAAGAATATATAGTGATTGTACCAGATTGGATCAATTATGCCTTGATCGATGAGATCACAGATAGTTTTGCACCATTAATTCAACAAATAGAACAAGAAGTGGAAATGATCGATGATCTTATTTTATTACAATCTTCCATTAATTTGGATCAAATGGATATGGTAACCCGTATAGGGATTTGTCGAAAACGTGTAATGCAAATCCTTCGACTGCTATCGTGTAAATCTGATGTAATTAAAACTTTGATGAAGCGATTTGATGAACGACTTCATAATAACAGCAGTATTAACAATGGGATCAATTTTTTAGACTATTCATTAACTTCAAGTGTTGAATCTTTGCATCCAACTGCAAATTCTTTATCACCATCTCCTCCTCCTCCTCCTCCATCATTTCACCATCATCATAATTCATCACACCATCACTATCATCATTCTTCGATAGATGATTCTATGCCTATTACTAATTCTTCTATTATTTCGACAACGCCTACTGTTACAAAATCCAATTCTCCATTTATTAAAAATCAGAAATCATTTGATTCATTATCACAAATCACTTCCAATGTTATCCCTTCTTCTTCATCACCTTCTACTTCTCCTTTTTACCCTCAACATAAAAAAAAAGTCTCTTATTCTGAATATTTATGGCATCAGCATAATGATGACGATGATGATGATCGCATTTATCCTGATATAGGTCTTTATTTTGGCGATGTTTACGGTAAAAAAAATATATATTTTTGTTTTTTTGGAAAAAGGAAAATAAAATAAAAAGAGAGTATATATTTATATAGTATGGTTATTATCATCTTTATTTTAGATCATATCCTTACTTTATTACAAAATCTTCAGCATTATGAAACAGTTTTGGCAAGAACACATTCCAATTATTTAGCACGTTTATCAATTGAATTAACTCGAACATCAAACTCTACAAATACAGTCATTGGGAGATTAACTATTTTTGCAACAATATTATTACCAATGAACTTGGTTACTGGTTTATGGGGTAAATGATAATAAGAATAATAATATTAAAAAAAAAAGGGATTTAAAGAAAAATAATAATAATAATAATAATAATAATAATAATAATAATAATAATAATAATAATAATAATAATAATAATAATAATAAAATAAAAAATAAAAAAAAGGAGTATGAAAGAGAGAAAACATCAAGTTTTAATAATTTATTTTTATTATTTTAATCCATTTATAATTAATTATATTTTATGGAAATCAAAGGCATGAATGTTAAAGTTCCGGTAAGAATAAGAATAACAGATAATCATGATCAAAGTCGAAAATAATATTATATATAAAAGAAACTTTAGACTTACAATTGGCTTTTTTTTTTTTTTATTTACTTTGTAACATGAATAGGGCATGGTAAGAAAGAAATAATATAATAACTTTGATCATTCTCTAAAATCTATATACGTATATATTAATTTATTTATGTCTTACTTTTTATTAATAGGATTACGATAATTTAATTTATTTCTTTTGGATTGTCTGTAGTTTGGCAGTTTTTGCTATATGTTCTTTAACTTTAGCAAGACAAATAAAATTATTTTAAAAAAATCGTTTTTTTAAATAAATTTTTTTTTCTCAATAGATTAATTATAATTTAAAAAATTAATTATAACATTTTTATTTTATATATATATATTAATATACATCTCATCTGTATTTTATATTTTATTTTTAATATTTAATAAAATTTGCTTTTATGAATAAAAAAGTTCACGATTAAAGAAACGTTGCTATTAATTTGTATAGTGTATGTATTTATATAAGTAAAAAAATAGTATAAATAAAAGAATTGAATTCAATTTAGTTTTAGGTGCTTTTATTTATCAAACAAAAAGAATAAATAAACACGAAGGAATTTTTTTTTAAACTTTTTTTATATAAATATTTAAATATAAAATAATTCAACGGTGCGTGCATGATAAAACTCCCAACAATATATAAATTGGCCAAAGCAACCTTTTCATTTTTTAAAAAGTATAAAATATACATATTTCTATTTACTCATTTTTAATTTTTAAATTTTTATGCCTATTTTTATTTTTTTCATAAATAGTAAAGTAAAATAATAATTATGTACATTCTTAAAAAACCTTATTTTAACAATAACTATGAATGGTGATATCCTTCTTATTAATATAGGAATTCTTTTTGATTGTTGTTGTACTTTAAATGAATGGATAGATGCATAACTCTCAGTTGACAAGCTATAGAAAGAAATTTTATGAATGCTTTTATAAACAGATAATACATTTTCTACCATATTCAACTCAGGCATGTATTTTTTTTTTTTTTTTTTGGAGTTTGTTTTGAAAATGTGATTGAATGGTCAGAAACAGTGTAGACATTACAAATGTCATATACAAAAGGACAAATTTCATCAACCATGATTTTCTCCATTGATTTTATTGAAAGATACAAGAAGATGGATATCTTGATTATTTTTAAAACAGATGGAATAAAAGGATGATTTTTTATTATAGCGTATGTTGTTTTTATTTCTTCTCCAATGCATCATCATTATCAGATTTTTAAACAGGTTGCTTCTCATATTACATTGTATTATTATTATTATTACTATTATTACTATATCACTTTATAATAGTTGTATGTGATTCATCATGTATTACCCAAAAGACTCTTTCCATTTTCTTGATATTCCCCATCGCTCGCTGAGTCTTACCACATAGAAACAAGAATCACATTATCAAAATCTGTGTGTATATTGTTTTGAGAATCTTATTCGTAAAGCAAAATACAAGATTGGTCAGCATTTTTTTATTTTGACAACACAACCTTGATTTATCTTATTGTAAAGCTCTTTGTTAGAAATCGATCTCTCTTTCTGAATAAATATTAGTGCTGTTTAATGGTAAAGTGAATATAGTATCTTTAAAATATAAATATATTTATAAAAATTGAGAATAAGCTAAATATATACTGTTAATAATAAATTAGTTTAACATATAGACATATTAAATTTAACGCATTATACATTATTATTATTATTATTATTATTATTATTCAATGAAAAAAAGAAAAGAAAGGAAAAGCCATATAATTTGTTTTTTAAAATACAAAGTGTAAAGAAAATAACGATAAGCAAAAAATAATTTTCTGCTACCACTTTTTTTTTTTAAAAAACTCTTCCGTAATAACCCTAGGTAGGGAAATCCCCTCTCACTTTTTTTTTTATCTTTTTTTTTTTTTTTTGTTAAAAAAACGAATAACCTATATAAAAGTAATCATGACTATTTCTTTTTATTTAAAATGATTTTTTAAAGTGATTTTTTTAAAAGTGATTTTTTTTTTACAGAAAAAGAAAGTTTGAGAAACATGTTGTTAAAACTATCCTTATTTGGATTAAGATGAAAACAACAAGCATAGATAAAGTATTTAATCACAAGATGTCTTTTTTTTTTTTATTATTTTTATTTTATTTTTATTTAATCAGCAACTAATAATACATGACTATTAAATAAAAAGGTCTTCTTTATAACTTTTCTTCTTCTCCTCTTTTTTTTTTCATTTATATATTTTTGTATAATAAAAGGATGTTATAAAGAGAAGAAAGAGAGAGAAAAAAAGAGAGCAACAATAAAGCATATACCAAAAAAGGAATAAAAGTTCAATGACAATCCATTAATATTAAAAGAGGGGAAGAAGAGAGGGGAACAAAAGAAAAAATGATCATAAAATAAAATTAAATATAATATAATGAATAGTCAAAAATAAGAATGAAATTCTTGCAAAAGATTCAATTTATAACTAACTAACTAATAATAATAATAAAAAAAAGATTAATAAAAATGCATACAACTAAGAAAATAAAAAGTAAAAAATAGAATACTTTTTTTTATTGGTGAGATAACTTCATATTGGTTCTCCGCTAATGGCCCATTTCCCTTTTTTATCTAAAATTTTTTTTTTATATTCCTCCGTTTTTTTTCTCTTTTTCTCTTCTTTTCTTTTCTTTTTTTTCTTATTAATTATTTTTCTTTTTTTAATATCTATTCTACTTTATTCCACTTTATATGTATATATTATGCATGACGAAATTACAGAAGCCATTGATTTTGTTGGACGTTTACTTCAATCTAAATTAGACTCTACAGTCATTCGAGCTTTTAAAGAAAAGCTTTACATTATTTTATCTGAAAGATTTGTTAATCATTGGGATGTGGCTAATCCTTATAAAGGGAATGGGTTTCGTGCAATCTCTAACTTTAACGGTCAATTGGATCCAATTTTTGCTTTAGGTATTTTTTTTTTTTTTTAAAAAAAGAAAAAAAAAAAAAAAAAAAAAGAGAGAAAGAGAGAGAGTTTTTTTTATATGTATATAGTTTAGTATTATTTAAAAAGAGTCTAATAATAATATATTATTATATAGCTGCTAATCAAGTTGGTATATCACCTATGACGATATTAGCCCATTTACCCAATGAATTTGTTTTATGGGTGGATCCATCCTCTGTATCTTATAGAGTAGGTGATCATGGTAATATTATGAATTTATTTACAAATGGAAAATCACTTAAAAAGCAAGCTTTTAAACAATCCACTACTACTACTTCTACACCTATTCGTATTTCCCCTCCTCCAAGTCCTGCTTCAAATGATAAAAATGTACAACAAAAATCAACCACTACTACTACTACTACTACTTCTCCTTTAGCTCTTCATACAAAAAAAGATCAACAACAACAAGTAGCATCAGCATCTCCTCGTCATAAACCTATGGTTTTAGTTCATTAAAAAAAAAAAAAAAGAAAAAAAGAAGAAATGGAATCATTATTTTATATAGTTATTTATTATTTATTTATTTATTTATTAATTATTATCATTATTATTATTATTTTTGATCTGTATATTATATAGTTATTATATAATATGTATACTTTTTCTTTTTTTCTTTTTCTTTTTTTTTGTTGTTCATCACCTTTTATTTATTTATATTTTTTTATTCATTTTCTATTACATGTTTTTCATCCTTTTTATTTTATTATCATTATTTCATTTATTCGTACATGTCAAACTATAAGATGAAATCCTATATATCCCTCTCTCTCTCTCTTTCTCTTTCTCTCTTTTTCATTTACTCTCTCTCTCTTCTCTCTCTTTCAACCCCTTTATTAATTTTTCATTACTATTTTTTATTTTCACTTTTTTATTCATTTTAATATATACAAATATATATATTATACTCATATTCCCCTCTCATTTTTATTTTCCGTTTTAACTTTTATTATTTTTCCTTGTTTCTCTTTCATTTATTGATTTATTTATTGTATTATACATTTCATTATTTCATTTCTTTTATTTTTATAAAAAAAAATGAAGAAAAGAAAAAAGGAAGAATAAAAATAATAATCATTATTATCAAGCCGTTTTTATATATCATGCAATTATCTGCATCATTATTTTTATCTTTTTAGCCCCTAAAAAACTTTTTATTAATGTAACTCAATTAGTTAATGCGCATTTCAATTGATTGGAGCGGAGGAACAATTTTATTTTTATAGAGTTTTCTCAAGTATCATCTTTTTTAAAAAATTAAAGGTTTCCAAACATACAAAAACATCTTTTTTTTTTTTTTTTAAAAAAAAAAAAGTTTATAATCATTTTTTTTTATTATAAAGCATTATTCCATATTTTACATATTTCTTTTACATCGTTAAATTTCTTTTCTATAGCATCAATAGTTTCTATTGGTAAACAAAAGTAAAAAAAAAATAAAAATAAAAATAAAAATAAAAAAAATGAGCTCATATATATATTGAATATCATCATCATCATTATTAACATCGTTGTTATTATTCTTATTACAATCATTGCATTGTCCTATTTTTGATTATTTATTTATTTATCTTACCTTTTCCATAATGTTCAGATAAGTTGACATCAGGTGATAATTTCTCATGTTTTTTACATTCATCTCTTGACATAACAACTGTATTAAAAATAGATAAAGGTTTTGTTTTATCCCATCTTGTTAATGCTAATTGTTTTTGAGGTCCTGATAATACACTTTTCCCATGCCATATTTCTTCAAATATATATCCGACGTCTCTTATATCTAATGGACATGTTCTATAAATACAAATGTATTAGCGAGAGAAAAAAAAATAGCATATAGCCAATTGTATTTATATATATATATATATATATACTCACTTTGTATTGAAAAGTTTCATTTCTCTTGATAATAAATCACGATGTAATCGACCATAAAGACCATCTCTTAATTTAATAGGTAATGGTGAATAACCAGGATATTTCGTTAACTGTAATATAACATGATTTGCTATGGCCATACCAAACATACTTGGAATTGTACCAAGAACGGGTAATATACGTGATCTAAAATCTGGCAATGCTGCAAAGTCATCTGCTTCGGCTATGTTTTCTTCATCTATGTTGTACATATATATAATAAAAATAAAGTTTGTTAAATTATGTAATGCAGTCATACCATTCATTCACTGTTATATTTATATCCATTTACCTAGTGGCAATAACTTGACGTGATGTGGTTTTTCAGTAGAATATGCAACAGATACACCTCCTTCAATATTTCGTTTTTTTAAATGTTTTCGTACAGCTCTAGCCAAAGGATCCTCTAAAAAGAGCAATAGTAATAAGAATATATATCAGAGATGACCGCGTTAAAATAACCCATCCGTTTCCAAAAATATCCTTTTTTTTAAGATAACCTGTCAAACTATTTTTTTTTTTTTTTTTTTTTAAAAAAAAAAAAAGATAGCTTGTCAAACCACTCTTTTTTTATTTTATTTTTTCAACCTTTTTCAACCACCTTGTTAAAATAACACATCCTTTTAAGATCACCCTGTTTTATATTATTTTCTTACAGAATATTCATTCTTTCTTTTCTTTACATATATTTTCATATTATTTACCTAAGGTTTCGCTAATATCGGTAATCTGAATACGAGAAGGATCTGCTTTTGCACCTGCCCCCATGGAACTAATGACTGGTAAATTATGATCGTAGCAATATTGAATCAAATCGACTTTTGTATGAATATTATCAATAGCATCAATGACATAATCCGGATTGCCCTCTAATAATTCTTCAGCATTATCCGCTTTAAATAATTCCATCCTAGCATCAATATCACATTGAGGAACTAATTGTTGAAAATGGCGTTTCATGGTCATAACTTTTGGTGTCCCAACATCTTCTAAAGTGGCTACAGCATGTCGATTTAAACTACTAAGTGTCACTTGATCAAAATCAATCAATCGTATTTTTTTTATTCCTGCTCTTATTAACATTAATGCTGCCCAAGATCCTACACCACCAGCACCAACAATAACAACAAAGGATTGTTGCTGTTGAATATGTTGCCATTGATCTTTAGAAAAAATAATTTGTTCTCCAGTTGTAATATTATCAGGATTACTTGCAATAATAGGCAATATCTTTTCTGAATTCATATCCATACCATTTAAATAAATTGTTTTGTTGTTTTTGTTCTTATTCTTTTTTTTATATCCCTTTTTAATATAGGCTTGATAGCTAAGAATTCCACCAGCCGTTATCAAGGACGCTGCCGCTGCGGTAATGACAAGCTTGGTTTTTTCATCTTGTTTATCAAATAATGTAGTTAATTTATTATAACTCATTATTTATTTTCTATGTATCTATAAACAAAAAAATAAAAAAGAGAAAAAAAAAAAAAACAACAGTAAAAAAAACCCAAATTTATTTAATACCTTTGGATCTCCGCCCATGGTATCTTTTTATGCGTTTCAATTTTTATTTTATTTTTAGTTGGTGTTATTATTAATAATAGTAGAAACATTTGTTAAAAATAATGATACTTCAAAGGATATTAGTAATACATAATAATAAATAATAAGTATAAAAAAAGTTTAAGATGATGATTAATTTAATTTTATATTATATATATATATATATATATCCTAGGAAATCCATAGTTTGTAAAAGAGTAACTATAAATGTTATATACATGTATATTAAAAATAAAAGAGGTATATTTTATGAAATTATGTATACATATATATATTAAAAGATGTAGGATGCTTTTGAAAAACTTGGATCTTGTATGAACCGAATTAATATTGAACTTTTTTGATTTAAAGGATGACCAGCCACGCTATGAGATATAAAATAACGATAATGATAATATTAATGAATAGTTTTTAAATCTTTTTTCTATTTCTTCTTTCCTTTTTCCTTTTTTTTTTTTACAGTATCTTCTATATATATGATAACATACGTTTGTAAAAAAATTTCTAAACCTAATCTACGCTGTCCGATAACATTATCATCAAACCGATTAGTGAACACTTTTCCAGGTAAAGGAGGGATAGTTACTTTTGGATTTTCCTTTTCTAAAGTTGCTTTTAACCATTCAAAATCACTATATCTTCGCCTTACGGATGAATATTTAGCTTTGAATACTGGTAAATTCGTCTATAATCAAAAATGCATATACTTGTGAGTTAATTATATATTTTAATTGTATAATATATTATTTTCCTCACATATCACCTGTTATTATTATTATTATTATTACTCTACAAATGATTTCATAGTCAGTAAACATTTTTCTTCCTATACCTAAAAATAAATAATCATATAAATATATTTATATACTTGGCTAAGCAATTTTTTTTAATAACATATATACCGTGTGTAAGTGGGTTTCTTATTTCTATTTCTAAAAAGTTTTCAGGTTCTCCATATCGATCTTCCATAGTTTGATCTTTGTTTGATGTATACATCATTTTATCAAAGGCTTGAAAAGTATGGTGTTGGACATTCCCGGTTGAAGTCATTTTATTATTGTTATTAGTGAGAGTAGTAAAATGTAGTTTTATTATTTTTAATAAAAAAAAAAAAAAAGCAAAAGAAAAAAGAAAGAGGGGAAATGATAAAAAAGAAAAAAATTCCAAATTGATCAAATTACTGACTTTAAAAAAAATTGATTTTCACATTTTTTTGTAAGACTTTGCATTATTTATTTATTTTTAAAAACCATAACCATTTAAAAAAATTGCATAATATGTTTTATTTATTTAAAAAAAAAATTATTATTTTTCTGTTACTTCATCATCGTTTTTTCTTTTTCTTCCAGCACGGGCTTTAGGTCCCCAATTGGCTGTAGGATTGATTTGATAACGAACAAAGTTTCTAGATTCGGTTAAAACATCAGGATGACGAGTAAAATCAGCTATAACACTATATTTATATGTATATAAAAAAAAATGAATAAGTTACATCACCTTTACTTTTTTACCTATATTTTTTTCTTAATAATCCAATTATATATATAACTTACGTTGGTTCTTGAGTTAAAATTTTATAAGCAGGGGAATTTTCAGATATATTTTTCATAGTAACTGGTTGTTTTTTAATCCATCCACGAACAATATCCCATATTACATTTGAAGGAGCATTAGTTTTAACGGCTTGAGGTGCACAATGTGATCCAGATACTTTATAACCAGCATTTAATATAGCCGAACTTAGAAAAGGTGTTTGAAAAAAAAAAAAAAGAATATAAAAAGTTGATTAAAAAAAGTTCTAAAATATACCCTTTAAATATATTTATTAAATTTTCAATGACGATAGATAATAATTACTTACTGGAGATCTAAAATAGGCATAGTATTACAATGGACAGTGCCACATAGTCTTTGAAGGGTCCAATAACATGGTGTATCCAATTCTTCTTGAATTAAAGTCAACATACCTTTCATACGTTTTTCTGTACCATAGTTTTGTTCGTTTTCTTTAACATGTTTCAACATTTTACCAACGAATTCTTTATCATGTAAATCTCCAATCCATGCTGGTCCACCAATCTATTTAATAATCATTATTTTTTTATATATTTTTTTTAAAAAAAATACATGTATATTATTATTATAATGATTCCACTAATTTAATTGTCTATATATATTTACATATGGATATATAAACTTACATGATGAGTGTGTCCACAATTTTGACATAATGAATTAACAGATGGTCCACATCCTGGTGTATGTCGATCATGTCCATTTTCTTTTTTTTCTACTCTTCCTAAAGGTTGTGTTTCAAATGCATGACATCCAGTACATTCATATATGACACCAATTTTGCTATAATAATTTAATATAAATATACATGTAAATATAAAGAAAAAGGAAGAGAAAAGAAAAAAAGGTAAGTGACTATCTATATTTATATAGTTATATCCAATATATATATAATAAATCAAAATTACCTAGCTGCCTTTTTAACTTCATTTGGTGAGGTATATACACGAACAAATACACGTAAATAAAAATCGATACTACATGACATCATTGGTACAATATAACGTTTATAACGTCCGGCTGAAGTTTGTAACATTTGTAAAACTAATCGAAGTGCCATTTCATGAGGGAAAGTACCCTTTAAAGGCATACCATTGTATTTACCAAAACTATATATATATGTATAAATAAGGAAAAAGAAAAAGAAAATGACATGAATAAATATTTACTCTCTCTTCATGCGATTATATATATAAGTATAATTTAATTACCAAGTTTCGGGGTGCATAGATCCAGTAAGAATAGCTAAATCAGTACAAGTAACACATAATAATCCACCTTCAGATACAGCTTGAACTGCACCATCTACAAATGGAGCAGCAGATCCATAAGGATCTAAATCAACGACATCATATTTTTCATCTGTTCCAATTGTATTATACATGACTCGCCTATATTATTATTATTTAAAAATATATGTATAAAATAACACAAATACATGCAATATAGTTCAGTCCATATTATCATCGTATTATATCATTTTAGTTATTCATATATATATATATATATATATATTTATTTATATACATTACATAGCATCACCTTGGTTTGGTTTAAGAAGATCTTCAGAAAGATTATTATACTTGAGATTTCTTCTAATTGAATTCACAGCATCTTCTAATAGATCATTAGCAACTACTTGCCTTAAGTTTGGGATTTCTTTGGCATAACGACAAGAACGAAGTCCAGTAGCAGCCAAGGCTTCTAAAATATTAAAGTCAAGGGCATTAATTTGTTTTTCTAATTTCTATAAAAATATATATATATTTAAAAAAACAGAATTAAATAAATTAAAATAACCATCATTGTTATTAAGGTATATATATATATATATATATATATATATATATATATATATATGTAATTACTTCAGAAAGTTGTTGACGTTCTTCTTCAGTTTTAGCTTTTTCTAATTTTTTATTAATACGATCCTTTTTTTCTTGTAAAAACAATTCACTCCAGGTTCGAATAGCAGCTATAGACATATCTCGATTAAATTCTTGAACTGGATTATAAAAGACTTCATTACTTTTAGGAAAAAGAATTGTTGCTTTTCCTTCTGTTACTGTATTATAAAGTGAAATATCTATTTCTGACATTGTGGTAGTAGCTGTAGTATTATAAAAGTGTCGTGTTATGGATGACTGTTTAATATATATTGATGGGAATGATAATCTATAACAAGTACGTTGAAACACTCTATTCATACAACTTCTATCTTATTAAAATAATAATAATAATAGATAGTTAGATATTGTATAAAAGTATAAAAAAAGTTTCTTTTTTTTTTTTTATTTTAAAATTTAAACCCCGTTTTGATCTTTCAAGCATTCTATTCAATAAGTTAAGCCACCTTTCTTCCCAAATAAGAATATTCTGACATGAGTATTTTCAATTTTATTAATATATATATTTAAAAGATAATAAAACAAATATGTGCTTGTAAAATTGATTTTTTTTATTCTTATTATTTTTGCTTTGTAACTTTAAAAAAAAAACTATAATAAATAAAGATATGTATAAACAAGAAGATGTGGTATATTTGAAATAGAGTAAAAATACAAACTATCTTTATATATATATATTAATTCAATCTAACTTATCGATAAAGAGAGCAATATTTTTTAAATAATTCTTTTACTTCAGGTGATCTTTCAGGTAAAGGAGCGGTTGCAAAAGCGGTTGGGATATTTTCAGGTTGTTCAATCCATTGATATAATGGAATATCATGCCCTTTTAATGCTTCTGATAAACTTGTTAAAGTATCCACATTTTTAGTCTATTAAGATAAAACATTATCATTTAATATCTATATCTCAATCTTTCATTTTTTTTTCTCTTTCTATTATCATTCAATTATGTTTATTTCTCTCCATCTTATTTTGTTATATATGTATATATATATATATATACCTCTAAAACCACTTTATGCATACGTTCATAATCTTCCACATATTTAATTGTATTTGGTTCATTTTTAGTTACGTGTAAAATAGCTGTAGCGGCGTGGCAAGCTTGAGCCATAACACTGATAATCAACACAATATATAAATAGTTGTATTTGATTATTATTACTATTATTATTATTATTATTAAAGAATAAAAGTGTCAAATTTTACCTTCCTGTTGGCCATTTTAAAGTCTATTATAAAAAAAATAAAAAAATACATTATAGAATAAACAGTATGAGTATTAACATTTTAACTGTTTTAATATTATTGCTTTATTATTTTTTTTAATAATAAAAAAATACCTTTGCTAGGTCTTTTCTGACCACAATATACATGGTTAAATGTTCACAAGCAGCGGCAGCCATCGTTAGAGTCTTTTTTTTAAAAAAGTAAAAGAGGAAAAAAAAATTGATCATAAATAAATTTAAAAAGACGCCGGGGAATAAATATTATGATTTAAGATTTAACCTTTTTTTTACTGCTATTTTTTTTTTACAAAGTTTACAAGCATAATCAATTTTTTTTATGAGCATGGATTTATATTTATTTCTATGTAATAAAAATATTAATAAAAGCATGAAAAAAAAAAAAAAAAAAAAAAAATTCAAGACTAGATCCGTAATGAATAAGTAAAATGGTTCAAAAATTCTTGGTTGTTTATTTTTTTTTTTCTTTTTTTCAAGGCTATATAGCCGATTAATAGAATTCTTGATTTTTTTTCGTTATTTTCTATTTCCTCATAAAAACAAACCCTTTCACTTCGAAGGAAATTACACAAAAAAAAAAAAAAAAGAATAAGCATTAGAGCTTTTGATTACAGATAAAAAAATTTCACGCCTTTTTAAAAAAGAAAATTAAATCCCCTATTTTACGCGAATTTTTTTTTTCTACGTTCTTTTTTTTTTCGCTCTTCCTTTTTTTTTTTCAACTAAATATTGAAAACTATGCGTACACTTGAAGATGCTATTTTAAGTGAAACTGAAATATTATTAGAAAATATCACCAAAGTATGCAAAATAGAGGATATGATAAAAGTAAAAATGAGATTTGGCTAGAAACTAATATACATACATTACTGTTATCATTATTAATATATAGTTGAATGAATTAGTATGTAAAACGAATCAAGAAGAAGTAACTCTTTTAGTTGATAAAATACGAAGTGTAGAAACAAAAATAATGCTAGTGTATACTTTTCTTCAGTCGTCTTTATATTCAAGTAACGTTTCTCAGACAGAAGAAGAACCTAGAACAAATAGACCAGCATTTTTATAATAACCACCCATACCATCCTTTTCAATCAAACACAGTCACCAATATAACTATCATTTTCTTTCTTTTTTTTAAAAAAAAAACCTCGTATAATAATCATTCTCAAACTATTTATATACCCCTTCCCTTTTTTTCATTTTTATTGTAAATAATTGATTGATAACAAATAATAACCATAATAAATAAATATATATTATTGTTTATCGAAAAATAAAGTTCTATGTATATATATAAAATAATAATAATACTCATAAGATATATACCATTTAAGGATTATTGTTGGCTGAATGATTAATGGTTATAACCAATAAAAAGACAATTATACAAAGTTGTATCACAACAACAATTAACAATACCATTTATATTTATTTTTGTTCCATATTGAAATTTTTTTTTATTTTATTTTTTACTATGAAGCAAAGATAATAGTAAAAGTAATAAAAAATAAGGATGAAGTTAAAAAAAATTATTTATAAAGATAGCAATAATGATAATAGTAATAATAATAATAATAATAATAATAAGCCATGAAAAAAAAAACTATTTTTTTTTAATAAAGTTTTATTTGATATATATATAACATCATCATATATTTATTTAGCGTTCTTGGGGTTTTCCTTAGAAGTGGCCCAATTGGAAGCCTATATGAAACAAAGTGTATATATGATTATGATTAGTATTCCGAGTGATTATAAATGTATTTAAGAGACATGTTGATTTTTATTTATTATTAATACTTACAGCCTTCTTGAAAGCCTATATTTAAATAATAATAAATACACGCGTGAATTTAAAAATAAAATAAAAATAATAACAATAATAAGATTTAGTTATTAAATAGGAGAAAAAACATCTATTTTTTTCATACGCGCCATCCTTTTTTTTTTTCTATAATAATAATAATAAATAATAATAAACCAATAATAATAGTAGTATAACTATAGCCCCATTTTCATAGGCGCGTTTTTACTTTATTATTATTATTACTTATTATTACTTATTAATATTTTATTATTATTATATTATTTTTAAATAAAATAAAATAATAATTTTTTTTATAACTTACGTCTTTGTGAGCAATACCAGGAGTAGCTTCCTTGATCTTGGCAAGTTCGGTCTATTTTAAAAAAAAAAAAAGATAAAGATGAATAAGAGAGAAGGAATAATAACAATATCATAGTACGATAAAAAAAAAAAAGATTTTTTTTATTATTATTTTTTATTATATATTTACCTTCATGAACTTGTTATAAGGAGTCATTTTTTTGGCACCTAAGGGAATATTAATATAATAATATATATCGATAAGTTAGATATATTTATATATGAGAAAATATTAGTATTAATAGTCATAAAAAGTAGCGTATAATACTAACCGGCGGATTTCTTAGCAACCTTATCTTTAGCCATTATAAAAAGTGTTAGAGTTGTTTAAAAAAAATAAGAAAATAAAGTAAAAAAAGAGTTTTTTAAAAGTTTTCTTATTGACAAAAGTATAATAAAAAGAAAAGAAAAGGAAAAAAAAGTACTATGGACAAAATGATTCCTTTGTATAAGATTCTCAAGTATTTTTATTTTTTTTATTTTTTACCTAGTGACTTGATTATTTAAGATACCGCATTCATTTTATTCGCTAAATTTTTATATAGATAAAAAAGTAAGAGCACTTTTTTTATGATTCTATTAAATTTTTATATATATCATATGATTTTCGCCTTCTTTTTTTTTTAATTATGGTTTTTCATTTTTCAACCTTTCTCTTTCTTTTTTTTTTTTATATATATTTTTTATCCCCAAATAATTTAAACAATGTCTAATAAAGAAAAGAGTTTAGATTTAAAGTCTATTAGTTATGCTGATAATGTAAACAGTAATTTAGTTTGTTGTATTTGCCAGTATCCTTTTGTAAATCCTATGGTATCACCTTGTGGGTAAATATAATATTAACATTATATAAAAGCGAGAAAAAAAAAAAATAGTTTATATTTTAAGGGTTTTAAACTTATAATAATAATATTAATAATAATAATAATAACAACAATAATAATAATAATAATAATAATAATAATAATAATAATACGTCTATATCTTTATGTTATTTTATTTTAGTCATACTTTTTGTGAAACTTGTATTTATCAAGCTTTAGAAACAACACCTCAGTGTCCTATTGATCGTTCACCTTTGACTATACAACTATTAGAACCAGCTGTTAAAATTATTGTTAATATGGTAAATGAATTAAACGTTTATTGTCCTCGTTCAGAACGTGGCTGTGATTTTATTGGACAGCGACAATACATGGACCAACACTTGAATAATGATTGTCTTTATGCTTATCAACCTTGTCAATTGGAAGAGTGTCAGGAGCTTGTGTTAAAAAAGGATTTAAATAGCCATATATCTACTTGTAAGCATAGAGAAACGGAATGTAAAATGTGTAAGAAAATAATGCCTGCCTTTGAATTTGAGGTAATATTATATAAATTCATAAACGTATATGAATGATTTGTTTAATTGCATAATAACTGATCATTGTTTTATTTTATTTTTCATTCATTCCTTTTATTTGCTCTAATATATATATATATATATATATATATTTATAGGATCATTATAAATTATGCCCTTCTGAAGTTATAGCATGTCCTCATTGTGATTCATCTAGATCAAGATCAGAACATGCTTCACATATAAGCGATTGTCCTAAAGCCCCAATCACTTGTAACCATGAAGAATTTGGCTGTACTTGGAAAGGAACAAGAGAAGATGCTGATCAACATAAAAAAACTTGTCCTTATGAAGCCATGAGTGGATTTTTGCATTATCATCAACAACAGCACAAATCAATGAAAGAGGAATTTCAATCCATTCGTAAAGAACATGAATCCTTAAAAAGAAATCAACAAGATTTAAGACAACAAGTAGAAAATATGACTAATCAGTTGGGTATTTTATTCCCGGCTCATTTCGCTTTGGATCCCGATCTTCCTTTAGACGCTCAACAAGAAGTGGTTTTATCTGAAACACAACGATTGCAATCGGATATTGATAACTTGAATGCAAGTATGGCTTCTATGGAATTAAAACAAAATATGGCTTTAATGACGGAAACGTTTCGATTACAGGAAGAATTACAAAGCATAAGAGCAGTTTGTCATGGAATGAGGATGCAAATGCATTATTTATTAATGGAACGTAGAGGGGCTATGATGGCCGCACCGCCTCCTCATCCTTCTCATCCTTCTTCGGTTGGCAATCCTCCTCCTCCACATGATCACGAAAATAATGAATCTGCTTTTCAACGTATGCGACAATGGATTGGTAAATAAAATTAAACTAAAATAAAATTATAATAATAATTATCATAAAGTATCTATTGAATATATATATATTTATACTCATTTTATTTTCATTCTTTACTCTTTTTTTTTTATTTTTTTCTATAATCCTCTTTCTCTAGATGCTGCAAGCTCAAGACAAGATACCAAATTATAATAAATATTATAACAATTTATATATATATATATATCTTATTTTTTTCTTTTATGTATTATATAATATTTTATCTATTCTACTTTATTCCATTTTATTTTATTTTATTTTTCTAATTAGATATATATATATACACTCACCATTCTATATAAATGTACATCTTTATTCTATATATAAATACATTTTTGCAACCATTAACAAGTTACTATATACTAGTCCAATGATTCTTTGGGATATATTTGACGTTAATCTCGTTTTTCTTAAAATAATAAAAATTAGAAAATGGTTTAATGTTATACATTTTCTCTTTTTTTTTAATAGTCCCATATATACGATCATTATTTGACTTATATTTCTATATTATATTGTTACTTTGTCTAAAAATTATTATTATCCTATAAGCAAATACTATACTACTCTACAGTTAAAAATCACACATATTTAAAGGTGTTTTTGTTTTTTATAAAAAAAATGCAGATCTCCTTGTTTTTTAAATACAAAATATAATAAAAAACCAACATCTTTTTCTTTCCTAAAAATAACCAAAAATAAAAAGTATGAAATAGTGGATGTTTTTTTATTATAAAGAGGAATTAAAATAAATCTATTCTTCATCTTCTTCATCATCACCACCAGCAGCAGCAGCAGCTCTCTTTCTCTTAACACGACCAGCACGACCACCACCATAAGGAGAGGTTAAAGCGAAATCAATGTGTTTTTGAGAATCTAAACGAACAATGAAGGAAGGAACGTTAACGATTTGCTTACCAACACGAATGTGACGTTGACGGATCAAGACACGAGCATGATGGATGGATTTGGCAAGACCAGACTTGAAGACTTGGGTTTGGAGACGACGTTCCAAGAAATCTTCAATCTTAAGACCTAAAACGTAATCAAGCTTCATACGGTCTTCAGTTAATACCTATTATTATAATAATAATAATTAAAAAATAGAATAAAATAATATATTAATATATGATCGACTCTTTCTTTTTTTGGTTATAGTATTAAGAAAAAAAAGTATCACTATAATTTTAAAATATATATATACTATTTCCTACTAATAACATTTATATATATAAATTTAAATATCTAAAAAATACTTACACCAATACGAACAAGACGACGAATTAAAGCGTTACCTTCGAAGAGACGACGAGGATCCTTTTCATCTAAAGTTAAAAGTTCACGAGCAGCACGACGAATCTTGGATAAGGTTAATCCGACTCTCCAAACTTCCTTCTTGTTCTTAAGACCGTATTCACCGATCAATTTTAATTCGGCATCAAGACGAGCACCTTCGAAAGGACGCTTGGGAACCTTATAGGTCTTTGAGTAAGTACGAGAAGCACCGGTCATATTGATATAATTAAAAAAAAGGAAAGAAGAAAGAGAGAAAAAAAAAGAGTCTGTTCAAAATAAAAAATTAATGATAATTTTTTTTGGCAGTGTCCGAAAAATTTTTAAGCCCCTTTTTATTGGTTAAAAAAGAAGTGGCTTAATCTCTCATAATCTAATATCATAAAGATTAAATTGTTCCTGATTTTTTAACTATATAATTCTTTATACAATTAATATAAAAGACGATTCTTTTAACTCTTTTAAAAATAATAATAATATCAATAGTCTATATATATATATATATATATATATATGTAAATATTAAATAAATGTATTCTGTGTATATATAGTTTTACTATGCATTTTTATTTTTACGAAAATATAATATTATTAATGCGCATATATATTACGAAATCCACTTGTTTTTTTATAAAAAAAATAATTTGATCATCATTAAAAAGTTCATAAACACAATTATTTTTGCAATCATAATATATGTGTATATTAAAAAATAAGTAAATACCAGTTCAAGTTTAGTGTTGATGATCAAGCTACATATTATTTTTTTTTGATTTACAATAGACGTTAAGTGTTACAAGTAATACAGTATTGCTATATTAATACGTAAAGAATAAACATACATAAATTGTTGTTTCCATAGAATTTAAATGTGTAATATAGATTATTGATTGTTGATTATTGTTAAAAAGAAAAGAGAGAGAGAGCGAGCGAAAAATTTGCGTAGTTTATAAAAATCATGAATAAAATTCTTTATTTAACTGTTTATTATCTAAAATAGTAAAATAAAAATAACACATTAATATATAGGTATAGAATAATCATTCATTTAATATAATTATGACATGTTCAGAATTTAAAAAAAATTATGCAAAAAAAGATACTTTATGAACACAATGATTAAGAGAAAAAAGTGAGTGACCGGTATTCATTTTATGGCTTGAAGCCATAATTGAGTTTGAAAAAGATTTTTGTTGTTTGAACATAACTATTATTTTCAGGTTGATTTTATTTTTTTCCTCCTCTTCCACATTTTGTGCGTTTATTTAATCGGTACGATTCACTAATTTGATATAAAAAGTATACTAGCTATCACCATTCAGCCTAGAAATAACTGGAATAAAAAGAAATAAAATGGATATCTTAAAAAATTCATCAGTTCTAATTTTCCAATATATTATTTTTTTCTCTTTTCTTTTTTGATACATCTATAAATATTAAATTATAACAATAGAAAATGCCTCACTCCTTCGGTCGTAAGTTATTTGTTCCTTATAAAATAAATGATACTTACTATTTATTTATTATTATTATAAAAAAAAAAAAATAGTAAACAGTATTCATGACCATTATTATTTTATTATATTCTAAAACAATATAGTTCGTGCTCGTACTCGTCACATGTTCTCCCGTAACTTCCGGGAACATGGTGTTATTCCTTTATCTACCTTCTTGAAGACTTACAAGGTTGGAGATATTGTTGATATCAAGGCTAACGCTGCCGTACAAAAGGGTATGCCTCACAAATTCTACCACGGGTAAGTCCTTTTTTTTTACTATATTAAAATGGACCCTATTTTTATGCTATTTTTTTTTTAAAAAAAAAATAAGAAACACCAATAATAATAGGAGATAGCTTTTTTTGAATATACATATATATATATATATGCATGTGTATACATATATTAATATTATATTTATATTTTTTATTATCACAAAAAAAAAATAGTCGTACTGGTGTAGTTTACAACGTTACCAAATCTGCTGTTGGTGTCATCATCTACAAGAAAGTTGGTAACCGTTATATGGAAAAACGTGTCAATCTCCGTGTTGAACATGTTAAGCACTCCAAGTGTCGTCAAGAATTCTTGGATCGTGTAAAGGAAAATGCTCAAAAGAAGAAGGATGCTCGTGCTGCTGGTGGTAAGTTTATTTTTAATTCATAAATACGATTGTGGATGAAGTTGGAAAAGAAGAATCATAAAAATAACATTAAAATACTGATCATCATCCATTACCTTTATTTTTGTTTTTTCCTTTTTTATCAATAATAATAGTCAAAGTTAACATTAAACGTATTCCTGTTCAACCTCGTGAAGCTCGCCATGTATCTAGCTCTGGCAATGTTCCTCAAACCATTACTCCTATCCCCTACGAAACTCTTATTTAAAGAGAGAAGAGTGTGTGTGGAGCATCCTATGTTATTATTAATTATTATTCATTTTTTTTTTAAATAATAAAAAAAAGCATCAATAATACTTTAAAAAGAAAAAAAGCGGACTAGATTTTTTTTTAGTGGACTAGATTCTTACTTTTTTTATTATTCTACCAAAAAGAACCACATTTTATTTATGGCAAAGAGTTTCATCTTTTTTTCAACTTAGCCTTAATTTTTTTTTTGATCTGAGTGTATTTTCAAAGCTTTTTAAATTTCCTTTTTACTTTTTTTTTCATTTTTATCTCTCTTTCCATTTTAATTCACTTTCCTTTTTTTTTTTTATTTATAGTTTTTTTTATTTACCATATATATACTTTAGTCAATATGTCACCTAGTATTGTCAGCACTGATGAACCTACCACCACTATTGTACCAAATGATGATGATGTTCAACTTCAAAAGTGGATAAAGCAAATTGAAGATGCCGAGCATTTAATGGAAGAACTTGAAGCTAAAACCGAAAAACTTGATGCTAAAATGGATGAACTTCTTGCTAATCTTGATATGTCAAAGGATAATTCTATAAAAGACAACCAAGTTGACTCCAAAGATTCTAAAGATGATAATTAAAATATATCCTATTTATAAAAAAAAAAGATACTCTTTTTTTCTCTCATTTACTCATTATTATTACTTATTTTCCTTTATCTATATATACATATATACATAAATTTTTCTTTATTAATCTTCTTTCGTTTATTTTATAATAATATATTTATTGGTTATTGTTATTTTTTATATATACTTTTTTAATTGCATATATATATATATATATATATGACTTGAATAATTTTCTTCTCTTAATTGTTTTTGTGGTTTTTTTTTTACATGTATATAGCTTTTTTGTTTTGTCTTTTTTATGCTTTAAAATATATATAAGGTAAAATATTATATAATAAAATTTTTTTGTATGTGTCTATGTATGAATTTTTAGTGTGAATACTTAAGGCTAAGAAATCTTGAACGACTAATGTTTTGATTATACTGAATGAACAGTGCTTAACTTTATTAGTAAAAAAAGAAAAAATCAAAATAATAAATGGAAAATAGGATGCAGAAAAAAAAAGGCAAAAAATAAAAAAGGATTAGCCAAAATAAAATAAATGGAGAAAAGACCAAAAAAGAAAAAAAAAGAAAACTGGGGACAACTGAAGAAAAAAATTAAATGATATATACAAACATATATTACTAAATAGAAAGGTAATGAAGAATAAATAAAAAATAAAAAACAAAAAAAAAACAAAAAATGACCTTCTATACAACCTCGTGATCTATTGTTTTTAAAAAAAAATTAGAAATGAACAAGTGCTAGCTAAAGCTTTTAATTAACCTGTTTTGTACTTGCATTAATTTTTTGTATTATAAACTGTCTTCTTGTAAAACAGGATTATTTTCAGTAGTTGTAATGCTATGGGATAATAATAATTAAACAAATGAAATAATCATCGAAATTTGTAAGATGAATAATAGGAATTTTGTCAAACAGTATATTCGTACATATATATACATATGACTAAAAGTAATAAAAGAGGTTACATTTAAAGATATATTTACACTTGTTCATAATTTTTTTTTCCAATATATATAGTGTATATATTTATAGAATTCTGCTTATTATTTTTTGTTACGTAAAGAAAATAACTGTCAAATAACTGCACATAAATTGGCTTTTGGCTAAATTTTTTTAGGATTTTACCCCAAGTAATGGACTAATCTTTGAAGTCTCCGAATCACTCTTAAAACAGTAATAATACGTTTATTTTTTGTTATCTTTATATCCATCGAACTTATATTGGCATTATAATTATCAATATTATAATCGTTATTCTTTCCTTAAATTTCATTTTTATATCAAGTTCTATATACAAATCATATAGTTTTGAAGGTTGTTGGTATACCTTCTTCATGGGATAATATAATTTAAAATTGTACAAAATAGTTGCATCAAATATATATTATATATATTATATATAGCGTTGGCGGTCTTTTAAGTATAATCAAATAGGTTACTCTCTCAGCGCAGAAATTTTTTATTTTCTTACTTTCCTTTTTTCTTTTCAATTTTTTTTTTTTTTTTCCTTTATTATATGTACATGCATTATTTCGTAATATAATAAATAGTATATATAATGTCAAACTTACAAAAAGAGTTATTTAAAAAAGGTAGACTACCTACTTTAAACAGTATTACTGAAAATTCAAGTGAAGATAATAAGTAATAAAGATGTATTATTTATAATATAAATAAATAAATGAACGAACTTGGCATAAATAAAACAGCATATATATTACCTCGACTATATTTATTCTTATTCTTAATATATATACGATACATTACATAGTACCACTACAACTGCTACTAGTGGAATTCAAATACCAATATCAAAAGGGATGAATAATGATCGTTATGCACCTCAACCATGGAATTACTATTTCGATAAAAAACAAGATATACAATGTAATGAAAATGATTCTTTTCGCGTTTATTCTTTAAATATACAACAGCCAATACATAATGATGATGATTATGGTGAAGAAGAGGATGATATAGAAAAAAAAACCATATTTATTATGCATCACGGTGCTGGGGATGGCGCTTTATCGTTTGGTTTGGTGGCTAAATTTATTTATGAAAAATCAAATAAACAATGTGGAGTATTAGCAATAGATTGTCGGGGCCATGGTAAAAATTAAAATAAAACCAAAATGAGATAACCATATTATAATATATATATATTATTATTATTTTTGATGTCACAATGAATAAAAAAAATTATTTTTCTGTTTTTTATTCTTTTTGGAAACACATCCTTTTAGGTGATACGGTAACAAAAGATGATACGGATTTTAGTTTGAAACGATTATCTGATGATATGATCAATGTTGTAATGAAATTATACCCAAAAAATACTTATGATTATATATTAGTTGGTCATAGGTAAATAATAATTATAGCAATAATAATAATAAAAATATATTTATGTAATAATAAAAAAAGAATAGTGAAAATACTAATGCTAAAAATTATGATCTTATTACTTTCCAATATAATATATATATGCTACCCAGTATGGGGGGATCTGTTGTAGTGGATGTTGCTTACAGTAAACGTCTACCAAATGTAATGGGTGTTGTTGTCATGGATGTAGTAGAAGGTTCAGCATTAGAAGCAATTCAATCAATGGATAAATTTTTAAGTACTCGACCTACCTCATTTCAATCGATTGAACAAGCTATTCAATGGAGTTACAAATCAAAAATGGTAAGAAGATTAGATGCTGCTAAAGTGTCGATACCTCCTCTTGTTGAATTTGATCAAGATTTACAAAAATATATATGGCGTACGGATCTACAATCAACTAAACCTTATTGGACTGGTAAATAATAATATTAATAAAAATAGATAAAAGACGTTTATTTACATAAATATATATGGCTGTATATTCTATTTTTATTCATATATATCCTGCTTTTATTTATTTATTTATTCCTTTTATTTATAGAATGGTTTACAAATTTATCTGAAAAGTTTTTAGGCTCCCCAGTTTCAAAATTATTATTGTTGGCAGGTACAGATCGATTGGATAAGACTTTAACTATTGCGCAAATGCAAGGTAATTAATAGGACTTTATATACTTAATATATTTATATATAAAGCAATTGTAATAACTTACTTTGTATACATATATATATATATATATATATATATATATATCAGGTAAATTTCAAATGAATGTAATTATGAATAGTGGTCATTTCATTCACGAAGATGCTCCAGAAACGACTGCATCCTACCTAGTTGATTTTTGGTCAAGATATTCTAAATTAGTGTTGCCAAATAAAATTGGGCATAGCCTATAGACTTTTTTTTTCTTTTAATAATAATAGTAACAATAATAAATACAATTGCAATTATGGTCACTTATATTAATCTAATCTGTATAAAATCAACTATATTATAATAAAAAATTCGCAATAAATGATCTTTTTGATTTATAAAATTTATATTATATATATGAATTTCCTTTTATGGTTTCCAAGGAAAATTCACAAAGAATGTATATTGTAAATCTCCAAGTATTATGATTATTTTTTAGGAAACTATATTAAAGAAGCATCTTAAAAGTCTGTACGTCTTTTTTTAAAAAAACAAAATTGAAAATAAAAAATAAACAATATTATATATAGTATACATATAATTAAAAAATAAAAAGATAAAAAAGACTTCAGGAATAGAATAATATATGATGTATGACCATATATTGATCCAGGTAAAAAAATTTAAAAAGTTTGAAAGAAATTTTTTTAATTGTCCGCGTTTTTTTAAAATAAACGCGAATTTTTTAATACTTTTCTTTCTCGTTTTTATTTTTTTTTCAAGTTTGTTATTTTTTTTTATTTTTTATAATAATCAATAAAATAATAAAGCATGGGTATTCAAGGTTTATCAAAGTTGATTCATGAACATGCACCAGGAGCAATTAAAAGTAGTGAAATAGCTAGTCATTTTGGAAGAAAAGTGGCTATTGATGCATCTATGAGTATATATCAATTTATGATCGCTGTTAGACAACAAGATGGTAACGTACTGATGAATGAAGCTGGTGAAACTACAAGGTAAGCATCTATATATAATTATATATATCAGGATAGATCTCTATGCTACTTTTTCAAAATGATAATATTAATAATAATATCTGTAATAAATATACTATTTCATTTTATTTTATATTAAATCTTTATTTTTCTTTTTTATATTTTTACATAATTTATTTATAATACTTTTTTTATAGTCACTTGATGGGTATGTTTTATCGAACTATACGTATGGTTGATAATGGAATTAAACCCGTTTATGTATTTGATGGAAAACCACCAAAAATGAAGTCCGGAGAACTTGCTAAACGTAAAGCTCGTAAAGAAGAAGCTCAAGAAAAAATGGAAGAAGCTGAAGAAACAGGTACTAAAAGAAAAAGAAACTGATATGCATGTATATAATAAGCACAACATGTACATACTTATGAAATAATGATAATAATAATAATGTTTAACATTATCTGTATATTATAATCATATATATATATATAATAATAATAATAATTATCAACAAAATAGGCACAGCTGCAGATGTTGCTCGATTCAGTAAACGAACAGTAAAAGTTACACAAGAACATAACAATGAATGTAAACGATTATTGAAAGTGATGGGTATACCTTATGTAGAGGCACCTTGTGAAGCAGAGGCCCAATGTGCGGAATTAGCAAGAGCTGGTAAAGTTTATGCTGCAGCGTCAGAAGATATGGATACTTTAACATTTAAAACGCCTATTCTACTTCGTCATTTAACTTTTTCAGAAGCAAGAAAATTACCTATTGATGAAGTTAATTTACAAAAAGCTTTAGAAGGGTTAGAGCTTACTATGCCTCAGGTGAAAAAAAAAAAAAAATACATTCATCATTATTTTCGTAATAATAATAATATTAATAATTTAATTCCTTATTTGCTTTTGATTTTTATTATAGTTTATTGATTTGTGTATTTTACTTGGTTGTGATTACGTAGAATCTATTAAAGGAGTTGGTCCTGCAAGAGCTTATTCTATGATCAAAGAACATGGTAGTATTGAAAAGGCCCTCCCTCATCTTCCCGAAAAACTACGTCAAAATGTACCTGAAGACTGGAAATATGATGAAGCTAGACTTTTATTCTCTCAACCTGAAGTTGTCGATGGTAACACATTTGAACTAAAATGGGAAGAACCTGATGTTGAAGCTGTTGTAGACTTTTTGGTCAAGGAAAAAGGATTTAAGTGAGTATATATATATATATATATCCATAAAAATAAAATTATAATATGCCCTTTTATTATTCATCATCATTCGCTATCAATATTTTTTCTTTTTATATTATAGTGAAGAACGTATTAGAAAATCATGCGAAAAATTAAAAAAGAATGTCAAACAAGCAACTCAAAGTCGGATGATGGATTTCTTTAAAGCTACCCCTAATGCAACACCTGCCAAAAAAAGAGTAAGATATATAGTAATATTTATTTCATTTTTTATTTGGGCCTTCCTTATTTGTATTATAATTCATATGTATATATATATATATATATTAATCTATCTATATATCTATTTTTTTTTAAAGGACGCAAAGCCACAGAAAAAGGATACCAAAAAACAAAAGAAAAAATAGAAAATTGCATTTTTTTAAAGCATTTTAAATATATATAAATTATTTAAATATCATTATATAAACCATTTAACTAGCAATACAACACTCTTTATTACACTATTTTTACATATATGTATATATTAATAAAATATTATTTCAAGATATCAATAAAGGTTTGTATCAAGCATATACCAAAAAGTATTAAATATAACACCATTTAAGTCATGCTAATGATAGATTATTATTATATACATTAAATATATATATATATATATATATGTATGTATGTATGTATGTATGTATGTATGTATGTATGTATTTATATGTATTTATTATATAAATAATAACACTTGTAATAATTTTTTCATTTCTTTTTTTTTTTTGAGAAACATAGATATTGAACTCCTTTGGTCAATGTCTTTCCGCAATCCTTTCGAATCTCCAGACAAAGGTTTTACTAGGTTCATTACTCTGGGAGAAACATCTCATATCTTGTATTCAAGTGGATAAATACAGATATTTATAGAGACGTTTCTTCGAACGATTTTTTCCAAAGAAAAAGAAGAAAATAAAAAAGCAAAAGAAATGAAAATCTTTTATAATTGACTCTGGGCTTAAAAAATATTGTGACTGAAAATTTAAAATTTCTAATTTAAATTTTTTTAATCAGCATTTTCACCTTCTTCCTCTTTTTTAATCTTTTTGTTAAAAAATGCTCATATATACATATGTATAGAGTTACAAAAGGTAATGATAATAAAAAGATAAACATTAATAGATATTGTAATTTTTACTGTACTTGATGATAACTTTGGTAAACGCGAATTATTTTTTATACCTACGTCTTCTATTCTTTTTTTTCTACTTTACCCCTTCAAATATTTTTTTTTTGTTGTGTGGTTCGAGAAAAAAAACTGAATAAAGTACTATTGGAATGACGATAAGTAGGCACTTATCTGAACAGTAATAAATTATTATGCATCTTATTTCTATTTTTTTTTCAATTTCGTTGATAAAAACATATAGTTACTGGGATATTAATATATACTTTTATATATTTTTAGTTTTTTTATAGAAAGAAGTTCAATATATAGTTTTTTATTATTAAAATTAGTTATCTATAATAATAAAATACAGTTGTTAATAAAAATAAAAAAAAATTTTTTTAAAAAAAACAGTTTCTTATAAAAACATTTTATTAATAAAATAATGGAAGAACTATACATGAATGATTTTAAAGTAGACGATTTTTTTTTTTCGGAAACCATGTCACAACTATTAATTTTTCGTCCCCCGATCTTTTTTTTTGAATTTATTATTTTTTTTTCATACTTGATATTTTCTTTTCTTTCTTACCATTTTATTTTTTATTAATATATATATATATCTAAAACATGGCTTCTGCTAATTGGGAATATCCTGAACATCAACAATTTGAACGGTACATATTTATTTATTACAAAAATAGAATTTAAATTAATACAATATTATAAAACAGCAACAACAACAAAATAATAATCTATACTTATATATATTATTTATATATCTTAATTTGTAGTGTTCCTACTTTGGACCAAGTTGATCCCAAAGACCACAAAGGTAACCTAATATACCAGCTCTATCACAACATTAATTATGAATATATACTATTATACCGTATTTATAGTATAGCCTTTTTTAATATATATTTATATTTATATTTATAGCTGTTTATGCTGCTCGTCAACAAAAAATTCGTGATGATTGGGTAAAGGCCATGGAAGCTCGTATTATTAAAGAAAAGTTAGACGAATGTTATAAAACTGAAGGTGTCAACCACTGTAAGTTTATGTATATTTAATCACATACACACATATATATACATACATATATATTTAAACTATTTTTTTACAATTATTAGATACTAGCTGTCGTGATTTAGCTGACCTTTATCTTAAGGCTATCAAAGAAAACCGAGTTGAAGGTTATCGCAAGAAAAACCCCAGTTCATAAACTTCTTTTTTTTAACTAGACAAAGCAATAATGATGATAGTAATAAAAGACACTTTAATGGGTTTATTATCATTGTTATTAGTTATCACTATCATTATTTATAATTCGCACCAACGATTATTATTATTATTATTATTATTATTTGTAGATGATTATTCACAGCTTTCAATATTTTTTTACGATTCAAATATATACACCAATCAATAATAATAAATAAATATAATCATATACAATTCTGAATCATCTTTTATTTTGGTTAAATATTTATATATATATAAAAGACATGATCATCATATATTCATCATAAATATAAAATTATAGAGAATTAATTAAAAAAAGAAGGGAATAATAACTAATATTATATGTATATATACAAAAAAAATAAAATCTTAATTGAAAAAAAATAGTAATAACGAATTATATTACTAGACTTCAACTATTTTATAATGCTCTAAAGAGCAAACAACTTTGCCACTTTTTTTTGCCACATATTTTCTTCTAGAATGACAGCCTTCTACTTCACAAGTCATTATTTTGTTTTCATTTAATGCAGGTGATACTCGGCCAAAGACTTGAGTTACAGTATATTTATCAGGAATATTAAGTGTACTACCGCTTGGATTCTGAACATAGTGAAGACAGTATGGATCTTGTAAACGTTGTAATTTTTTTGTTGGAGATTCATCTTCTACATCATCATCTTTGATCACTTTTTTACTTTTACTAGCTTGCTTTTTAAGTAATTTATTAATTGTATCTTGCTTTATAAAAAAAAATCATAAAAATAAAGATAGTTTTTATTAATACTTTGATTATTTGCTTTATTATGTTTTATCTGTGATATTTTTTTTTTTTTTGCGCTTTTTACTTTGTCTTTTTCAGCTTTTTGAATACTTTGATTTTTACGACGTCGAGCCACTTCAGATTTTTTTAATTGTTCTTCTTCTTCGGTCAATTGTCTTTTTTTTCCAGTATCTAAACAAAATTTGTAAAAGGTTCATGTGAGTATTTGAAAAAAAAAATCAAGTGGTTCATTCCATTATACATCATTATTATTAATATCGTTAATTTATATACCCATTGGTAATTCTAAATATTCTTCAGGTCCTTCATCATTTAATTTTGCCCTTTGCCGCTTGGTCATCGGTTTACTTCGTAATATTTCTAAATCAGAATCATCAAAATCATCTTCTTCACTTTCATATACTATAAAAACCCATTAAATGATACATATATAAAATTAGATGTACGTGTCACACTTTAATTGTTGAAGTCATTACTCTTTTTTTTTCATTAAATCCTTCTATCCTTTCATTCATTTATTCTCTTATCTATACCTTGAGGTTTCTTTCGTTTACTATTCCTTGGTTTGTTACTTTTTTTAGGAAGTTGAGGTTCTGATTCATCGTCGTCTTCCATATTTAATTCTTCTTCTTCTTCTTCTTCCTCTTCTTCTTCCTCCTCTTCTTCTTCACCCTCTTCTATTTCTTCTATGTCGTCTTCGTCTTCTATTACTTCCTCTTCATCCGGAATATCAGACATTTCATTATCATCTATTGATAGTTCTTCGTCAGAGTTGTCCACAATTTCATCATTATTATCACTTTCTATTTGTTCGGATTCAGATTCATATTGTGGTTTACGAGTTGACACTCTAGTTCGTCTAGTGTTTATTCCCATTATATGCTAAAACAAATGTATTAAATGAAAAAATAATAATAATAATGAAAAAACAGTATGATATGTATATATATATAATAAAAATTGAAGTAAAATAAAGAAAAAGAATAAGTAATTTTTTTAAGCTGAAATAAAAAAATTTCCAAGGGCCGTCACCATATAAAAAATTATGG
This sequence comes from Cunninghamella blakesleeana, assembly GCA_017871115.1. Classification (NCBI taxonomy): domain Eukaryota; kingdom Fungi; phylum Mucoromycota; class Mucoromycetes; order Mucorales; family Cunninghamellaceae; genus Cunninghamella; species Cunninghamella blakesleeana. Next base: position 5,708,532 of record JAFCIZ010000005.1, read on the forward strand.
CATATAATCTTTTTAAATTTCGTCGGGCTTTGTCATCCATTTTTTTCCTACTCTTTTTCCTTTCTTATCTCCTTCCCCCCCCTTTTTTTTTTGTTAAAAAAGATATATAAATACATATATATACTCTGGTAAACATCATTTAACTATGAATTTTAGTTTTGAAGGAAATTATAAAAGTAAACGAAGTATTAATCTTGGCGGTGTCAAAACAAACGAAGATAAGAAAAGTTTATTAATCAAAGCTCAAAATGAAAGAAAAGCTCGTGAACGTGAACGTTTAAAATTAAAAAGTGCAACAAAGATACAGGTAATAATAAAAATAGTAATATTAATAATAATTAAGAAGCAGACGAAGAAAGAAAAAGGGTATATTACTTTATGTTATAAGCATTAACATTATATTTCATTCATTCATTTATTTTTTATACCCAATAATAATATTTATATAGGCATTTTATCATGGTCGAAAGGAAGCAGCAATTTATAATCAACAAGAATATGCTTTATTACAGCAAAATCTAATTCAGCTTACTTTGGCCGTTAAACAGCAATATGAAACAGTAGATAACGCCAGTAAGGCTATTTGTGATAATATTGTAGTTTGTATACGTCAACTTTTACTTTTGTGTCACAATCCCGAAAAGCTACCATTTTACTATGTGATGATTAACGAAATAAGTCAGCTTTTATTATTGAAAATAAATATACATGGTATCAACGATATAACGACGATGGAGCTTTTACTCAGGGAGAATCAATATGACCTCGACACAAAAATTTGGTTACTCGTTTTACTAATAGAAAAGATATTTTTACCAACAATTGAGAAACAAATAACGTAAGTGAATATACAAGTCGATGATTTAATTTTATCATTAAATAACTGACCTTCATGATAACTTTAAATATTAACTTTTCATTTTGATATATAAATTGTATTTAATAGCTTCGTACCTGATATACCTACAACTGTCAATATAATTCACTGTCTTCAATACATGTTAAACGCAAGATCATATGATAATGTATTCGATATGAATTCCAATCCAACTTCTAAATCACATGAAGTGTATATTCGCATTATGTCACATTTGATATTGAAGGGGCGACTTTTTAATTTAATACATACAATACTATATCAACAGCTTGTACTAAATAATAAAAACAATATGTACATGGGAGATGATAATAATAATGTTACAATGGATATGTCTTCCGATAATATTATTAAAGCGACGATAGATTTATTAATAATATGTCTCGAAAACCTCAACCCACCATATGAATACACTCCATCTACCATTTCCTCTTTTAGACCAATTAATAAACCAGTATTTTATTCATTTAGTCAATTTAGTCAATCATCAACTACCACCCCAAAAGATAAAGAAAATAACTCTCCTCTATTACTCTCCAGGTCTATTGTAATGGATATATTTATTAAAAGTATTTTATGCATTCCATTCCTTTTAGACACCAAATATAGTGAATACTTATTAAATACTTTTATTACAAAATTACCTTTTGATGAATTTTTAAACGCTATTACTTTATATTATCAAGATAAAAATAACTCATCACTGGACTTGAACTTATCAGCAGGACTATTAGTTAACATCACAATAATTGGAATGAATTTATCTAATAAACAACTTAGTAATCACTTGGTAAATATTCCATATCAGTATATATATTAATGCATATATATTATTTATTAATTTATTTATTTATTAATTACAACGATATTTATTATTATTAATATTATTATTTAATTTTTTACTTAGATTTTATTTTCCAAAGTACTTCAATTACTATTATATAATTTGCCTCCAGACTATTTAATTAATACTTCCACGAATAACGATCGTACCATAGAAACCAAAAATTGTAAGTTTATATATATAATTACTTATAATCCATGAATAATTATTATTCCAAAAAAAAATTTTTTTTATGTAATTAATTTAATATATATATATATATATATGTTTAATATTATTAGATAGTGATTCCGAAGACTCTGATATGGACGAAGATAGCATGAATATAGATCAACATTATGAAAATAACTCCTCTAATATTATAAATAAACAGATAAAATATAGATTATCTGAATTATTCAACGATGAAAATCTTGGTAGACTTTTACAACAATTTGTGGATATGACCTTTGAACAATGTATACAACAAGAGCAACTGCTTGAAAAACAACCAAAAAATTCACAATTATCATCTTTCATAGGCTCAATGGCAAATTTGATTATCACCCTCCTTACTCGATGGCCATCAAAAAAGGATACAATTTTAAATAATCTATTATATTCTCATCGTGACCGTACTGAAACAAATGTAAAGAAAGATCTACCACTTTTACAATGCCTATGGATCTCATGGCTTAGTAATAATAAATGCAGCATATTTGATGAATCTAAGGTGAATATAATGGATCACTTAGCAGAAGCAGTGGACACTATTTTAGGTAATAAATGGTGATTGAATATGTATACTATATTATTTTAAATAGTTCATCAATTATACTCATATTCATTATTATTATTATTATTATTATTATTCTAGATTCAGATGTAGTTGAAAGCTGGTCTTTATTATATCTTATTTGTGATATGTATCTTAGGTTATTGTTTACTATTGGTGATGATGAATTTTACGATAAATCAGCTAATCATAATCAGTTAACTCTTACTCAAGTAATACAATTAAGTGGATATTTAAAGGTAAATACACATAATATATATATATATATATATATTCTTTTCTTATTAAAGAAATGAATGTCAAAATAACAATGTAATATTCCCAATTTATTAAATTGTTTTTATTTTTTATTCTATTTTGTCTTTGTTTTTTTTTTTTTTTTTTTTTTTTAAAAAAAAAAAACGTATAGAATATTGCATTTGTATTATTTTGGTGTACAAATAAATTAGATGTCAACTTTACACTTGGAGCAAGCGGTATCAAAATTCGTCAATTACGACATATTGTTACTACATTGTTACAGCAAATACATATGCGAGAGTAAGTTTATATTATATTTATTATGGTTATCAGTATTAAGTATATATATTATTTATTAAAATATATATATTTTTTTTAGTTCAAGAAGGCCATTTTGTCTTGATGGTCATTGGTTAATTAAAGGTTTGGATACTGAAAGCTTTTCAAGCGCAGTAGTAGCAGAAGAATATGCTTTAGAAAATAATGATTTAGATAATAACGAAGGAAATTCAATAAACGATGGTGATCATATGTCTCCTTCTCCTTTCCAGCGTCGCCGACAACAACATGCTAAACAAATATCTAAAGCAAGATTGGCCGCGATCAGTCCACGCCTTGGGTTACTTAATAATATTCCATTCGTTATCTCTTTTGAACATCGTGTACAAATATTCAGACTCTTTGTAGAAAATGATAGAAAACGAAATGATCTTTTTGGTATGCTACGTCCTTTCGCTCATGTCGAAATTCGCCGCGACCATGTTTTTGAAGATGGCTATAATAAACTATATGCACTTGGAAGTGATCTGAAAAAGAAAATATCAATTACATTCATCGATGCATTTGGTTTAGTGGAAAGTGGAATTGATGGAGGGGGTGTGTTTAAAGAATTTATAACAAGGTACTACAAGTGTATAAATTAATGAAATTATAAAGTTTAAAAAATAAAAATAAAAATAGAGAAAAAGAATAGATACAATAATTGCATTACTAATATTAATAATTATTGTTATTATATTTAAATTTAAATTTAAAACTATAGCCTCAGCCGCGATGCTTTCAATACTGAATATGGGTTATTTTCTGCAACACCAGATCAATTATTATATCCTAATCCTAGCTCATTTGCTACAGATGGTACATATATATATACACTCATATACAACTTATAAATTGATTGAACCTATAAAGTTCATCTAATTAATACATCAATTTATTTATCTATCAATTTATAGGCACACAACTATCCTATTTTCAATTTATTGGCCTTATTATTGGCAAAGCTTTGTACGAAGGTATACTGCTTGATGTTGCATTTGCAGATTTCTTTTTGAAAAAAGGTCTTGGAAAAATGAATTACTGTAAGTTTCATAAAGAAATATTATAATTATTTATTTTGATATTATTATTTTAATTAATAATATATATGTATATGTATATATTTAAAAAAAAAAAAAAAAAAAAAAATGAAAATATAGTGGATGATTTGCCTTCCTTGGATCCGGATTTATATAAAGGGCTAATTCAAGTTAAAAATTTTGATGGAAATGTGGAAGATTTATGTTTGGATTTTACGTTAACTTCTAACGGTAAAATAATAATAATAATAATATTTATAATACAAGAAATTAGAGTAGGTATTTTAATAATCACATAATAATTTATTTTTTTTTATTGATTGTATTTAGATGCAAATAAATCTACTACAATTGATTTATTACCAAATGGAAGCAATATTCAAGTTACAAACGAAAACAGGATTAAATATGTTTACTTGGTAGCCAATTATAGACTCAATATGCAAATTGCCAAACAAAGTAGAGCCTTTTTCTCTGGTTTATCGACTATTATTGATACTAAATGGTTACGGATGTTTAATCAGGTATTATTATTATTATTTAATTGTTTTTTAAGTTAATTAAAATATATTTATGCATACACATTATTTATTAATTTAAAAATTCTTTTTAAAAATCAACAGCAAGAATTACAAGTAATGTTGGGCGGAGCATCTGTACCAATTGATGTGGATGATTTAAAACAAAATACAGTATATGCTGATTTTGGTGAAATGGATCCAACAATACAATACTTTTGGGAAGCATTATATAGTTTTACAAATGAACAACGTATGAAATTAGTGAAATTTGTTACATCATGTTCTAGACCACCACTTTTGGGGTTTAAAGAACTTCAACCAAAATTCTGTATTCGACGTGCTGGGCATGATGAATCTCGTTTACCAACAAGTTCAACATGTGTCAATTTGCTTAAATTACCTAGCTTCAGTAGCTATACCGTTTTAAAAGAGTAAGCTCATTTATTCTAATATTTATTTTTCAATTGATAGTATATAATAGAATAATTAATTTATTTTCCGTTTATATTTATTATTTTTATTATAGAAAACTATTGTATGCTATTAATGCTGATGCAGGATTTGATTTATCATAAACCAGGTTTTATTTTACTTTTATTTTTTTATATCTATACCCTACTTTATATTTTTTATTTTATTTTATTTTATTTTAATATAAACATATATGTTTTCAATTAATTTCTAGGTAAGTATTTGATGGTGTAAGAATAATTTTACTTTAATTTATTTTTTGCGCGAATTTAATCTTAAAACACATTTACTATTTTAAAATTAATATTTCACAATTTTACAAAATATCGCATAAGATTACTTGGTAAAATAAAGATAAACACAAAATAAAAATTAGTATATATTGGATATAGATAATATTTATACATGCCAATATAACTTAATATTAGTATTAATTTAGTGAAAATATTGGAGTACAGTATAATATGATGTTGGAGTGTTTGCATAATAATAATAGAAAATTACAGCCATCAACTATAGGATGATGAGAACATAAAAATAAAGAACTAAAGCTGAATGTAAATTATTTTATTTAGAATAAAAATAAAAAAAAACAACTTATTGGCTAATTGATTGATGTATCATTATCATTGTTAACACTGTTTAAAAAAATATTTAATGATGTTTATTACTCTTTTCATATGAATAATATAGTTAGCTGTAAATATGGCCCAAAGAAAAAATAAAATAAATATATATTTTGAGCTTAATAATAAACACAAGTATATATTTTATTTAATAAAAAAAAAACTTTTTCCTTTTGATCATATTTTATCTCATGAAGAAAGGAAAAAAATACACAACATTTTAATTTTTTTTTTATATTACCGGATTTTATTTATCACTTTTGCATTGTTATAGTATTACAGTACTATACCATTTATATTACCATTATATTTATAAAATATTTATTATAATAGTTGGATGTTGAGTAAAATTGTGAAATAAACATCTTATATATATATCACCTACATATTTACTATTTCTAGTTCAAACTTCATTACAACATTATTTAATCTCAGCTAGCGATTTCATTTTTGTTTAATAAAAAGAAATACCTTGGCACTTTTAAATTTTGATCGTTTATATTAATATTCATGATGATATTCTTGATAATGTTGTATTTTCTGTCAATATGTATATATATATATATACAACATAAATTTTGGGAAATAAAAAAATGCCAGAATTTTTAGCACCATTCGCTAAAAATATAAAAAGCATTAAAGTTCGAAAAAGAAGGACGGGGTTTAAATTTTGATTTTTTAAAATAAAAGCAAAAAAGAGCCTACTCTTTTTACTTTTTTCTCATCTCGAACTTTTTTTTAAAAAATTCATTGGAAAAGAAAAAGAAGATATGTCTTACTCTAAAAGTAAGGAATATATTAATTTATACAGATATTTAATTATTTTTATAATAGTTAGCGAAAATACATTGATATGATGATTACTTAATGCTAATATTTTATATATATTTTATATAATATTTATATAAATACAGAATACACTTTTGCACCTCTACCTTATACCAATCGTGGTGAATCTATTAAGCTTGGCACTGATCCCAAAGGCAAAAATTTCTTATATACCAATGGAAGATCTGTTTTTATCCGTGACATTGAAGTAAAAACAACAGTTTATTTATTTATTATATAAAATTTTAAAAAAAACGCGGTCGTGTAATGGTTTACAGATAATAACATACATATATTCTTTTTAAATATATTTAAAATAACTTATAGAACCCTACTTTAGCTACGGAATATGTTGGTCACAACGCTCAAACTACCGTTGCAAGATATAGTCCAAGTGGTTTTTACATTGCTTCTGGAGGTATATAAACATAATAGCTATATTTATATAGATATTCTATATAACTATGAGCATAAACTAAAAGATAGAAACATGAATACATATTTTATTTAAATTAGATGTTCACGGTAACGTTCGTATTTGGGATACTGTTGGAGAAGAAAACATTTTAAAAAGCGAAATCCGACCTATATCAAATAAGATTTCTGATATCGCTTGGGATAGTGAAAGTAAACGTATTATAGCAGTTGGTGATGGCAAAGAGAGGTATATATATATATATATATATATTCTTTTATAAAAATTATAATTAAAATAAATAGAGTATTCATAAATACGATAACAATGGTAATAATATTAAATAATATTTGTATATATATTATTCGTATTTGTGTAGATTTGGTCACGCCTTTTTATTTGATACACTCTCTTCTGTTGGTGAAATCACTGGCCATTCTAAAGTGATTAATAGTGTTAGTATCCGTCAACAAAGACCTTTCCGTGCTGTTACTGCTTCTGATGATATGACTGTCTCCTTTTTCCATGGTGTACCATTCAAATATAATAAAACCATTCGTGATCATACTCGATTCATTCATGCCGTAGAATTCTCTCCTAATGGCGATTTCTTTGTTAGTGTTGGTGCTGATGGAAAGGTATAAACAACAATATCATCTACGTACATATATATATATATATATATATATATATATATATACGCTTTAAAGGTTATTAATAGTATCGTTATTTTATTTACTTATCACAAATATTGTTTTATACTTTTTATTATTTTGCTAGATCTTTTTATATGATGGTAAAACTGGTGATAAAGTTGAAGAATTAAATGTTGATGATGGTCACAATGGTGGTATTTTCTCTGTTTCTTGGTCTCCCGATAGTACTCAAATTTTAACATCTTCTGCTGATTGCACCGCCAAGGTCTGGGATATCAATGCCAAGAAAGTAATCAAGTATGTTTGAATATAAAAATAGATGCATATACTATAGATGAATAAATATGTTTATAAACTTAATTTCAAAATTGATTCTAATTCTATTTTTTTACATTTACCTTAGTACCTTTGAATTTGGATCATCATCTGTAGAAAATCAACAAGTCGGCAACTTATGGCAAAATGACTGGCTTATTAGTACTTCATTATCTGGTGAATTTAATTATCTTGATAAAAACAGTGGAAAAGTATCAAGAACAATTGATGGACATAGCAAAGCAATCACTTCCTTGGCTGTTACCCCTGATGATACGTTATTAACCGGATCTTATGATGGTAGAATATATAGTTGGTCTTATGGTAAAGATACCGATCATACTCAAGCTGTTCGTTTAGATGGTGAAAATCACTCTAATCAAGTTACTTCATTAGCCGTTGGTGATGGTTCAGGTGTATCATCTTTCTTCTCTGTAGGCATGGATGACACTCTTCGTAAAGGTGATGCAGTAACAAAGAAATTCGACAATAAAACTATTTCTACTGGTACTCTTCCAAAATCTCTATCTGTTACATCTGATGCTCAAGTGGTTGCCGTGTCTACAGTCAATAATGTACAACTTTATGATAGTGAATTGAAAAAGTTAGGACAAGTTGATGATCTCGGCTTTACACCAACTTCGGTAGAAATTGATCAAAAAGGCGAAAAAGTATTTGTTGGTGGCGATGTAAGTTTATTTTTATTTCTTTCATTTTATTTCATTTTATTTTTGAGAGGGGAGGAAAAAAGTAATATATACTTAAAAAATATATAAATCATTTATTAATATATAAATATTGTTATTACTTATTATTATTGTTATTATTTAGGATAATAAAGTACATGTATATGATCGTAAAAATGGAGAATTAGTATCTAAAACAGAATTAACCAATAATTCCGGTAGTATTACAGCTTTAGCATCCCATCCTACTGAAAATCATTTATTAGCCGTTGGTGATAGTGTTGGTAAAATTTATGTTTATGATATCACCACTTCAACACCTACCATCAGATCATGGGTGTTCCATTCAGCTCGTATCACTTCATTAAAATGGTCAGCATGTGGTAAATTTTTGGTTAGTGGAAGTATCGATACTAACATTTATGTATGGAATCGTGAGGCTCCTTCCAAGAAAGTAGCTATTAAGAATGCTCACGTAGATGCTGTAAATTCTGTTTCATTTTTAAATACCTCCAAAGATGAATTACAAGTTGTTAGTGTCGGTCAAGATGCTGCCGTTCATATTTACTCCATCACCAAACCAGAATAAATAGAATCAAAAATACCTGGCTTATATTTTTTATATTTCCCACCATTCACCATTTTTTTATTTTATTTTATTTTGTTTAAACAATGTATTCTTCTATCTTTATTTATTTAAATACTGTACCCTCAAAATCATTATTTTTGTTTTAAAGAAAAAATAAATATATAAATTAGAATGGAAAGTATATTTTGTTTTATGCACCATAATTTTTTTCAAAAAAATTTGATCAGACTTTTTAGCCAATAAGGATTTTCAGTTGCGGAGACTAAAAAAAATTTTTCTTTGAATAACTGAGCAAGAGTTATTTTCTCTCTCTTTTTTCTTTCTCTTTTTTTATCTCTTTAAATCACGATGGCTGGTATCACTGTCAAGGATGTCAATCCTCATGGTAAATAGAAACTTTTGAACGATAACAATATTATTATTATTATTTGTACATGTTTATGGATATATTATGGATTTGGGATTTATACTTTTTGATATATTTATAAAAGATTATCTTTTTAAAAATTGTCCTTTTTTTTTTTTACAACCATCTCAACCTTTTTATACAATTCTCTTTTAAATACTATTGTTACTATATAAGCATCCTTTTACTATTCTACTTTATTTTTTTTTATTTATTTATTTATTTTTTTAAAAAAAAAAAAAAGGATATATAATGTTTACATACTTTATATACAACACCTATTCATTATTATATCTATTAATGTATCTATTATTATATAACTAATACTGGGAAAAAAAGTGGCTTGGTTTTAATTTTTTTTTTTTTGTCAAGTATTAATTTTAAATTTTTTTACATTCTCTTTTTTTTCTATTATTAAATGATTTAGCCTTTATCAAGGCTTATGCTGCCTATCTTAAGCGTACTGGTAAGCTCGAAGTCCCTAAATGGGTTGATTTAGTCAAGACTGGTACTTTCAAAGAATTAGCTCCTTATGACCCCGATTGGTATTTCATCCGTGCTGCTTCCGTTGCTCGTCATATCTACATCCGTAAAAGCGTTGGTGTAGGTGCCTTAAACAAGGTTCATGGTGGTCGTGTTAACCGTGGTTTCCGTCCTTCTCATCATGTTGATGCTTCCGGTTCCGTTAATCGTAAAGTATTACAATCTTTAGAAAAAATTGGTGTTCTTGCTAAGGATAAGAAGGGTGGTCGTAAAATCACTCAAGATGGTCAACGTGATTTGGATCGTATTGCTATGACCTTAGCTTCTGAAGATGACGAATAAAAATATACATATATATAATAAATCATTCTTCTCTCTTGCTTTTTTTGAAAAAAAAATTATATATACATATTATTATTATTATTATTATTGTTATTATTATTATTATTATTATTATTTATATATATAAAAAATGATTATAAATAATTCATTCATTTTTTTTCGATCCTTTTTTTATCGCTGCATGTTAGAAAAAAAAAAATGAAAAAAAAAAAAAAAAACTCTTGAAGTTTATCAAAAAAAAATAAAAAAACTGAAAACTCTTTTTTCGACCCCACTTACCTACATTTCTTTTTTTTTTTAAGGATTTTTGAGATACAAAAGAAAAAAATATTAAAGCTGATCACCATTCAAATATATGCATAACTTTTTTTAGTGCCTCTTTTATTATTATTTATATACATGTTTTCATTTTTTTTTTTTTTTGAAAAAATAAAATTGCATGATTTCATAAAAAAAAAAAAGATAAAACAGTTTAAATTGTTATGGATAAAGCTTTTTTTTTGTTGTTAGTTTTGTATAAATAGATAAGATCAAAAAAGTAAAGTATAAGTGTATCAAAAGTTAATAATAATAAAAAAAAAAAATAGGTAATTTGTAAATAATAAAAGAAGAGAAAAAATGGGTATTGAGTATTTTTTTGTAAATAAAAATAGTAATAGTAATAATAATGAAAATAAGTAATAGTATAAAGATAAAAAGATATATATAAATATAACATATATGAATATAACAATAATAATAAGAAAAAAAAAAAAGAAAAAAAAAGGTACAAATAATAAATATATCAAAAGTAGAGGGTAAAAAAAATACTAATCATAATAATCATAATAATCATAATATCATAATAATCATAATAATTATTTCAATTAGGCATGAATAGGAAATACTTGTTGAACTAAAGAAGCTAAATCAGATTTCTTTGCACATTTTAAGTGATCTTGAGATACAAATTGACGAATGCTCTATAAAAAATTAAAAGTAAATATAAATATATATAAGAATTAATATTAAATATAGAATGGTTATCATATAAGGGGAGTTACATAATTAAGGGACAATTAGACCCATTCATCTGCCCATATACATTATATTATTTTATACTATTAAAAAAATAAAAATAAAAATAAAAACTTACAGCAAGGACATCTTTAGCCATAGGACGATCATCAGCATCTGCATCAAGTATCCATTCTATTAAATTGACCATGGTTGTAGAAGGTGTAGCAAAATTAAAGGTAGGAGGTTTTCCATAAAGAATTTCACGATAAATATCTGAACTATTTTCTAAATAATATAATGGTGGTACTCTATCCATCATTTCTATCATTGTAATGCCTAATGACCAAATATCAACATTTTCTGTATAAGGTGATTCTGCTACTACTTCAGGAGCCATCCACTATTTTTTTTTTAAAAAAAAAAAGAAAAAAAGATCGGCGGATTAATATATATTTGTTCTTATAAGCTAATTATTGTATATATTTTTTATTTTACTTTAGCAGTTCCAAGTCTTGAAGAATTTTGAACACTTAAAGGTGTAGCCAAACCAAAATCAGCCAACTTCACTTGACCTTGATGTCCTAATAAAATATTTTCACATTTCACATCACGATGCATATAATTTTTGGAATGTAAATAAACTAAACCTTCTAAACACTGTACGATATATAATAATTATAGTTATAAAAAATAGTGATGTTAGTAAAATAAAAAATAAAAAAATAGAATTATCCCTTTTATAATGATTATCCCCTTAAATAAAAAGGAAAAAGGAAAAAGGAAAAAAAATTGTTTAATTTTATTTTTATACCTCTTTAGCAACAAATACAGTCATGGCTTCAGATAAACCGACAGTAGTATTATATAATAAGCCAAAGACAGAGCAAGCCATTAACTCCATGGCCATCCATAAATGATCACCATAAAGACAAGCTTCTTGAAGTTGAATTAAATTATCATGAGTTAAACAACCCATAATACGTAATTCACGTAAGACATAAGTATGATGATGGGTATCATGGTCTTCGATAAAACATCGTTTTATAGCTACTGAAGATTGATGTTTTCTTGTTCCTGTAGATGATGATTTTTTAATTGCACGTATTACTGCACCATTTGCACTAAAAATAATAACATGGTGAATAAGTAAATAATGAATATAAATTAATAAATGATGATGATGATCTTTTATTAAGTGATGATTAGGTAGATAGATATTTAAAAAAAAAAAAAATGATGAATAGATATTTACCCACTTCCTACTTGTTCAGTTCCAGTATAATATTCGCGAGGATTAATATCCAAGATTTTCATTCTAGGTAAAACTTTTCGGAGTTTAGCATCGAATTCAGCATGTCGTTTAGGTGGTTTTCTTATAGGTGGCGGTAATGGGAAAAAATCAGGTGCTTTACCAACATAAACCCATGGTACCTGAAAATATGAAAATTTTTTTTAAAAAAAAAAAGATGAATATTAATATTAAAGAACCTTTTTCCTTTTATTTGCTTCATTATGCTGATTTTTTTTTCTTTATATTTAATAATGTTGTATGATGATGATGAATGATTATTTATATTATATTTTACCTTTATATTATTATTATTAGATAAATCTAGTTTTTTATTATTTTTATCATCAGGTGGAGGAGTAGGTTGTTTTGGTTGTAATTGTTGTTTTTGTTTCCAACATTCTTGTATGATATCAGGCATTTCCCAAGAACCAGGAGGACGCCATGGTACTTTTTTTACTGGAGAAGGAGGAGTCATAACAACAGTAGTTGCTGAAGATAAACGTCGAGAATTCATTTGTTGTGGAGATGATGACGGTGGTGTTGGTATATCAAAAGTGGCTCGAGTGGTTATTGTGTTAATAGTTGGCATAGGCATCACAACATTTATTGATATTGATTATTATTAACTTTTATTTAATATGTATCTTCCCTTTATTTATTTATATATATATATATATATATATATATATATAAAAGTATTATATAATATATTATTATTTTTTACTTTTTGTAATGATAGTTTTGTATATGAAAAAAAATATACAAAAAGTAAATAAAAAGAGAGAGAGAGGGAAAAGAAAAAAAAGAAAAAGAAAAAAAAAGAAAAAAGGGTATCAAGAAAAAAAAATAAAAAAGATTGATATAAGATGTATCTTTTTAAAGATGTAAAGATGATTCAATAATAAGGGCAATAGTAATAATATATAAAATATTATTATATATACACCTTTATAGAGATATAAAGAAGAAAGAGAAGAAGAAGAAAAAAGGAAGTTTAGGATATTATAATAAGTGTAACGAAACAATAAAGGAGGAGAAAGAAAAAGAAAAGAGAAAAAAAAAAGAGAGAGAGAGAGAGAGAGAAAAAACTTAAAAATCTTTTTTTTAGCAAAAAAAAAAAAAGAGCGGCAAAAAAAAAAAAAATCCATCTCTTAACTCTCTATTTTTTTCTTTCTCTCACTAAACATATAAACGAATCCCCAAATCAGTGATAACAAACTTTATATAAATTGAAGCACTTTCCACTCTTGTACCATCTAAAAAAAGTTTTTTTTATTTTTTATTTTTACGCCCAACGAAATAACTACAACACTAATAAAAAAATACCTGGTTACTGTTACACAACATCTTTTTCAATTTTTCTTCTTTTTTGTCAAATAATAATCTTATATCCCCTCGAGGGGATTCTTTTTTTCTTTACTTTCTCTTTTCTTATTTCAAGCGCTGTGTATATAAACTATTCAAAAAAATAAGAGGAGTAATGATAATAACAATAACATATGTATATAATAAAATAAATACTTTTATACAAAATAAATAAAGATAAATATATATAAAAACTAATCCTAAAAGTAGAAGTAATATGTATAACAAATAAGGAAAAAAGGGAGGGGAAGAATCTTTTAATCATTGGTTTAAAAAAAAAAGAAAGAGAAAGTAACCTATTTAACTGTTTTTTTTTTTTTTATTATTATAGTTGTTGTTATTTATAAAGCATCGAGAGAGAGAGAGAGAGAGAGAGAGAGAGAATAAGAGGGGAATTCATAGGAGATACGTACGTACGTAGTTTTTTTTTTTTTTTATTAAGTATATAAATCATCCCGTAAAAAAGCAGTTAAAGGACGAGCCATCATAATGGATGAATTATTATTACCATTTCCATTAGCCTCCAACTTAATATCTCTTCTATGTTGTAATGATGGTGAAGGTGTACTATTTGATAATCCGTAATGCCAATTATCTGGTGGGGTTGGTGCTGCTGCTGCTATGGCTGCCGCTACAGTTGGTGTTGTAGTTGTAGAGGATGAGTATCCTTTTCCTCTAGAATAAGGTTCAACGCCATGTTCTAAATTATTGTTATTTTGTTGATGTTGGTAATGGTGTTGATGATGAGAAGGAGGAGGGAAAGGTGGTGATGAATTGAACTCGTGTTGTGAAGTTGGTGTAGAGAGTTGTGATGAGGAGGAAGGTGGTAAAAAGATTGATCCATTAGGTTGATGATGTGTAGATTTATCAGGTTGAGAATAATACTATTTAAAAAATACATGAATATATATATATATATATATATATATAATAAATATAAATAAATAAATATAAATAAACAATCAATTTATATATATATATATATATATATTTATATATATATATTATTTTAGTACCGATTTGTCTGATGAAGCCAAGTCTGTATATATCATATATGTAATGTAAGCGTGCATTGCATTTCGTTTGATCTTTGGGTTTTGTTTCTAAACACAAAGAAAATAATATAAACAAAAAAGATAAGATAAATATGTATACTGATTTTTATCTTTTAAAAAAAAAAATATATAGAAATGAGATAATAAAATACATTTATATAATTGATTTATTACCATTGATAAATATTGATATGAAAACTTGGACTTTTCATTCTATAAAAAAAAAAAGTGTCAATTATTTCGGACCTTCAAACTGGTTAGATTAAAAATTAAAGTAAAATGTTTTACCTGTAAGATTTGATCATCCCTCATAGGATGACGGGGGCGAATGGATCGATGATTTAAATTGTCATCACCACTATATTTCCTTTTTTGAGTCACTATCAATAACAAAAAAAAATGAAATAAAAATTAAAGCAAGTATATAAATAAAAATAAATATTTTATAATGAATATTTACATTGGTTTTGCAATTGTTCATCTCTATCTATGGCTTTTGCGGCCTCAGCAAGTAATAAAATAGGATCCGATTTTGGTTTCCGTTTCCATGAAGATTCTTTTGGTTGATCTATAAATATCAGAAAAAAAGAAAAAAAAATAAGGTTTAGTATAGTTGATATTCAGCCCATTATTTAATTAAGATATTATATAAATTTAATTTTATTTTTTCGTTTTACCATTTGCTTGTTCTTCATCTTTTTGTTGTTTTGATGGTGATGGTATATTAGATTTATTACTAGTAAGCTGGATTTTCAATGGTTTATTTGTATCTCCATACTAAATTATAAAAAATAAAAAAAAAATTATAATTAAAAATGTTGATACAAAAAAACACCATGTCCTATGATTATTTTTTTATTACCATAGAAGGTGTTTCCGAGGTAGAGGAGGCTGGTATATCATTTGAAGAATTCATTCCTAATAATAAAAAATGAAAATAAATAAATACGATCATGATTTTTTTATTCTTCTTTCTATTTTTTTTTTTTTTTTTTTTTTTATTACCAAGTAAATTTTTAATGGACATGGATCGATTATTATTGACATCATCTAATGATTTTGGGATATCTTGATGGCTGATTTCATCATTCATATTTTTATTATTACTATTATTACTATTATTACTATTGTTACAATTGTTGTTACTATGATCATTATTTCCATCAGTACAGCTACTACTACCACTAACACTGCTTTCTGCACTAATAGGAGATTCTTCTGATAATTGATTATAATCGATTACCTAAACATAAATAAATAAATAAATATATATATGTATGTATATATATATAATTGTAGTTCAGTTATATTGTCCTTACTTTTTTTTTTTTTTTTAATATTTCTCCCTTCCTAAAACCCTTTTTTCCCCTTTCATATTATTATTATTATTATTATTATTATTATTATCATTATATATATATATATATATATATATATAATAGTTCTTTTATTCTTTTTTTCTTTTTTTTTCTTTTAATGATGATGATGATAATTATATTTATTCTCAGTTAAAATAGTTTTTTTTTTTTTTCTATAATACTCCTCCCCTTTCCATTTTTCTCCCCAGTAAATTTATAGCTATGTACATCCTTCCTTTTTTGTTAAACCATTACAAGTATTTTTAAATCCTATTTATTATAACATATCCTTTCCTTTTTTTTAATAGAGTTCCTACTATTATTATTATCACTATTATTTCAATATTTATAAACATCTATCTATCCTCTTTTACTTTCTTTTCTCTTTTATTTTATTTTACCCTGATTGAATATGGTATTAAATCATTCATATCTTTCTTTTTATCATGATTAGCTAAAGCAATCAAAATACAGCTAGCTTCAGCATCTACTTTATCTAAAGTATCATATAAAGAGTGATCCCTAGTTGATGATGACCGAGGTTGAACTTTAGGTGGGTATTCTTGAAGTAAAAGATGAGCAATAAAAGCTGAAGAGGAATGTCGCTGAGGTGGTCCAACCTTTTCTGTAAATATGGAATTATATAAAGATACTGATGCCATAATAGTATATTAATTTTTTTATAAAATAAATGGATTGACTTTATTCTAATATATTGTAATTATAAAAATATATTTTTTAATAAATATATATATATATATATATATTTTATATTTATATATAATAACTTTATCTATAGATATATAATAGATAAAGCTTAAAAAGAAAGAAAAGAGAAAGAAAAATGAAAAAAAAAAAAAAAAATGAGGGAAAGAGAAAAAAGGGAAAAAAAGAAAGCTTTATTATTATTATTTTTTTTTATTTCAATTGCCTATGAATGATGAGGAGATTAACTTTCTAAAAAGGACATGGACTGTGTAACACAACTAAAGGTCAAACCTTAATTTATAAACTCTATGGTCATTGTGAACACAACAAAAAGTAATACATACATAAAAAGAAAAGCATGACCTAAAATGATAGATCATATTAATATTAATTATTATCCTTTGATTATAGTCTTTATATATATATATATATATATGTATATATTATTTATATGATATATATCTACTTATTTTTAAACATAATTACCATTTGTAACTAAACTTAGTATATTAAATTTTATATTATATAATACAATTTTCCTCTAAATATGCTTAATACATATATTATATAAAAATACATTGTATCTATTATATATATACATTTATATATATATATATATATAATATATATACACCTACATATATAATATATACACATATACATAACATATACATATATTACAAATACAACATATTTATATACAAAATAAAAAAAAGTGTAAAACTAACAGGAAACGGAGTTTAAATGCTTGCTTTTTTTAAAATCCTAAGGTTTAATTTATTTCCTTTTTTCTTTTTCTTCCTTTTATATTTTAAATAGAATGACTTCGCCAGTCGTTTTAGACGAAGATACTTATACAGAAGCCATTAGTTTTATTATCGAAAGAGACTTTTTTCCTCATCTTGCAAAATTAAAAGCCGAAAATACTTATCATGAAGCTCAAATAAATGGAGACTTTCAACAATTACAAGAAGCAACTATATTACTAGAAAAAATAAATAGGAAACGTACGTAATATTTACATGTACAAATATATTTTTATAATGTAATAATATATACATTCTGATCTCTTACCTTTCATTTATTTATTTATTTACAACATATTAGAAACAAACGCAGAAGTTAAAAAGGAAGTAAAAATTCAAAACTATTATAATGAATCCGAAGTAGATCTATCAAAAAGAATTAATCTCGATCTTTCCCTGGATCAATTTCAAACAGTTTATACAAGGTAACCTTGATAAATCCACACAATAAAATAGCAAAAGCAAGGAAATATCTCATGTATATAGATAACAGTAACATTAAAAAAAACACCTTGATTTATTTATATAGTGAAGACAATGCCTCATTCAGCGATTTATTAGAAAAAGCTAATGCTAAAAGAAAAAATCAATATCGATGGTTTTATGATAATCAATCCCAACGTTTATGTATAGAAGATAAAAAAACAAACACTATTGAACCATCTAAAACTAGCCTTGGAAAAAATCTATTAATGTATTATCCTGAAGGACCCAGCCAGTCTAGTTTAAATGATAAAGACAGTCGTGCGGCACCAAAAAGTATATCTCATGGAAATACAATGCTATCCTCTATTTTATCTAAAGCAAATAATAATAATAATCAAGGTTTAGAAAATCAACAAAATAATAATAACAATAACAATATACCTTGGGATCAACTGTGCGGCGATCAAACTATCACAACACCTTCCTTTCGTGGTTTTGGTTTAGTAGAATCAACCCCTATTATTAATCCTTCAAGTATGGATTCACCATTGATGACTTGGGGTACAATTGAAGGAACGCCTATACAAATCAAGGGATCGGAAACTCCACTTGGTAAGTCAATCATATTATATAAAATAAATATAATATATATATATAAGAAAATAGGGAAGGGAGAAAAACTTAAAGGGAGAGGGTTTTTAGTTTTATTTTTATTTTTTTTTAAAAAAAAAGTCTAATTTATTAACATTGGTATTAAAAAATATTTTACTTTTATCCCTTTTATGTAATATAAATATATATATACATAAATACCTATCATTGGTCATTCATATTTTTCTTCTTCTTTTGTTTTATTATTATAATTATTATTTTGTTTAGGTCGACAATTCTCATTACCAAAAGAATCACAAAGAGAAAAATTAGGTATGAAATTATCAGAAAAGGCATCGAAAGCATATAGAAAAAGAACAAATGAATCAAGACTAAATATAAAAGGAACTCCAAGAACTGGGTAATTATATATATATATATATAAATACATTTAATAGGAGGTTTCGAAACAAATATATATATATATATATATATATATATATACTAACTGCAGCATTCTTTTTATATTATATTCATAATACAGATCAGGTATGATGTCCCCTGCAGCTCAACATTTATTAAGAAAAAGTAGTACACCTTATACAAAAGGTTTTGATATGGCCTTAAGGTCATCTTATGGAGGCTCATCTACATCAGGTAAATAATGAAATAAAATAAAATAGGAAGTTATAAAAATAAAGGAAAATGTTAATAAATAAATAAATAATATTTATATTTACATTTATTTATTTTCTTTTAAAAAAAAATAGAAACAAATATTCAGACACCTAGGATGATTGGTACACCCACACCATTATTTCGCTCAGGTTCAACTGCATCCCGGCTTCGATCAAATATTACACCAAAACCTCGTCAATTCAATACACCTAATCTTTAATAACTTGTGTACATATGTGTTATTTAAACTATTCCCTAAATATTTCAATTATTTATATTTTATACTCTGTATAATTCCTTTTTTATTTTTATTGCCTTTGTTCACATGTTGAAACGAATAAATAAACTTTGATAGTTAAAAAAAAAAGTTATTATTTTGAAACTTTTTTCGAATAAAACAGAAATAAAAAGCATTCTTAAATAAATAAATAGGTAAAAAAATAATGAGGAAATCGATATTTTTAAAAAGAAAAATGCAATGAATAGTTACACGAGAATGGCAATCCAAAAAAAAATCAGCATTTTTTTTCTTGTATGTACCGTTTCATTTATTTATTTATTTGTTTTTTTGTTTTTTGAATATAAAAATAATAACAACAATATATATCAAATGAAAATAAATAAATAAAAAAAAAAAACTTTTCTTGTTGTTTTTGGTTTTTTTTAAGGAAAAAAAAAAAAGGTTTATATTAACAATGAAAAAGAGAGAGAAAAATTAAAAAGTATATGATCAAAAAAAAAGAAAAATTTTTTTAATCTTCATCGCTACTATCGGAATCACTATCGCTATCGCTATCGTCCTTATTACCACTTTGTTTTTGATTAGCATTATCACCAGAGGCGGTATTACCACCGGCTAAAGCGGAAGCAAGTCCTTGTTCCCTCATCAATTTCATTTGACCAGCAATGGAGTCTTCATCAGGTTCAGAAATGGTATCATCAATATCATCCTCAGGAGGTAAATCGGAAGGCTCTTGTACATTCAATTGAATATCTTGTAAAATATCAGTTCCAGCATAAGTATCGGATTTCACAAATAATGAAAAAGTATAAGTACCAGCTTTAGGAGGACCAGCAAAGGGGACACGAATAGTCTTTTCATCAATAATATCGGTTACTTTACGAGGTGGGACAAGAATACGATTGACCTTGGGGTCACCTAAAAAGATCCACCAATAAGGTTTCTTTTCGTTGGCATAATAAGGTGTATGAGCTAAGGGAAGTGTACCTTGTTTACCATCATCTTTTTTGGCTTTTGTATTGCCTTGTTCATCAAATTCATCTTCATCAATTTCTTCTTCATCTTCTTGTTCCACTTTTTCTACCTTTTCAGTTTCAACACTTGTCACCTTTCCATTCTTTAATTTTAATACAAAGGTAATAATAGCTCCAGTTGTAAGGATCTTATCACCAATAACTATTTTTATTTATATTTATTTATTTTTTTAAAAAAAGAGGAAAATCAATATATGTTTGTTATTCTATTTTCTATTATTTTATTATATCTTCTTTTTTTTCCTGCTTGCCTATTATTTATTTATTTTATATTAGTTATTATTCTTACCTTTAAATACAGCCTTTTCAACAGATAATTTAGGAACACGTTGAGCAACTTCTAAAACATCCAAATATTCAGATTCTGATAATGGGTTTAATAATGACTTTCTTTCACTTTCAGATAAATCTAATAATTGTCGAACACTGCTGATGTTCTTCTTCTTGTTACGGTTATAACGGCGTAATAATTGATTACTGATATGAGGTAATTGTTTTACTGAAGCATCACCAGGATAAAGAGCTTGTAATAAGTTTTGTTGTAAATCCATAATTAAGGTGGCAATATTCAACCATTGTTTGACGGTAGCAATTTGAAGGAGGCCTTGTAAAAGATGGATGGAACGATCTACAATATATTGTTGATCTATTATTCATATAAACAAATTAATAAATATAAAGAGAGTGATATTATTATCGGTTTAATTACTAAAATAAAAATAATATAAAATGTTTTATTATTTTGTATCTATTACCTTTTTGAAGAGAGCCAGCATTAACATTTTTGGAAGTTAAATCAACACGGAGAAGGTAAGCATATAAAAGTGTACGAGCTTTTCTTCTATAAGAAGGTGTAGCCTGTTACATGTATATAAAAGAAAAGAAAAAATAGCTTGATAAGTATATAGTCACCCCTTTTATTTTTACACTAAAAGAAAAGAAAATTATATAAAAACTTACATCATCACTTCTTTGGTATTTTTCACTGAATCGATTTTCTAATTCATCAACAATAGCGTTATCAATTCTTTTTAAAGCTTCTTCTTCACTTTTTTTATAGTTGGCATTTTCTTGAAATTCATAAGCACTAGATAATACTTTGATAATTTCTATAGTATTAAAATAAAAATAAAAAAAAGAATATAAATAAATAATAAATGGATAAAAATACTAATAATAAATAAAACTAAATATCACACTAATCACTGCTTTTAAACATTACCTTTGAATCCGTCGTTTTCTTTTAATCCTTTTACAAACACTCCCATAGTAGAATTTAAAATCTTATCCTTGGTTTGTCTTCTGGAACTATTCCACCAACGAGCCTATTAATAATAATAATTATAAAAAATAAAAAAACAATTGATGAGAATTAAAAAAAAAGTGACCATAGTATATATACATATATATTTATATAATTATACTGAAACATACAATGTAATAAGGCAATCCAAGACCAAAAGCAATAGCATAGAAAAGTAATACAAATTTACTATTTCCACCTTCAACTAAACCACGAGGTAAGGCTACACCCATACTAAAAGATTGTTTACCATCAGGATGTCCATATTCTTCATAATTTTTACGAACAATTTCATCACCAGTTAACCTATTTTATTTTATTTTTAAACATATATATATACGGTATATATTTTAATAAAGAGTTTATATTTTCTTCTTTTTTTTTTTCATTTCTTAAAAAATAAATAAAATAAAATAATTACTTACACTTGATAAGCTTTACTAATTTGAATAAAACGTTCTTCATATTCTTCCTTTAATTTTTCAGGGGCTTTATCAGGATGGTAAATAAGAGAAAGTCTTTTATAAATTTTCTTGATTTCTGGTACAGTAGCAGACTAGTATATATACACGTAATAAATATATATATATTTATATTTATATATATAATTTAATATAAAATTACTCTATTTATATGATTTTATATTTATATTCATACACATTAATATCTATAATTATATTACCTCTTTAACACCAAGGATTTCAAATGGATCCCATTGAGCTTTGGTAGGCTCAGCGTTAGAAACTTGGTAAGCCAAAAGAACAACAGCAATCCATCCAAAAACAATAAATAAAAACCTATATAAATATTATTATTATTATTATTAATATATAAAATAACAAAATAATATATACATATATCTATATATTCATATTTATACTCGTAACTATATTTAGATTTAGATTTGAATATACTTACTTTGGGCTAGTTAAAGTAGACGTAATCTTATTTGGTTTTGATGCTTTAAGTTTAACACGTTCTTTGATACAAGTTCCACAGTTACATTTATCTTTTTCAGGTGTTTTTTCTATATAAATATAAAATAATAATAATAACAATAATAAATAACAATTAATAAAGGGATTTATTACTATTAATGTAATAAATAAAAGAGGTATATGTGTATATAACTTTACTTGCTGCTTTAAATAAACTATAAATCGAATGTAAAGTTAAAGGTACAAGACATATAGATAAAACAGAGAGTAAGAAATAATAAAAGTTGAATCCTTCTTCATCATATTTATATTCAGCCATATTGTTTTATATATATATTAATATATATAAAAGAAATAAAAATATAAAAAGATAAAGATAATAAAATCAAAAAATATTGACTAATATAAAAAGAAAGTTAAAGAAAAAGAGAAAGAAAGAAAAAAGGGAGCTGG
Source organism: Cunninghamella blakesleeana (assembly GCA_017871115.1). Classification (NCBI taxonomy): domain Eukaryota; kingdom Fungi; phylum Mucoromycota; class Mucoromycetes; order Mucorales; family Cunninghamellaceae; genus Cunninghamella; species Cunninghamella blakesleeana. The sequence goes on from JAFCIZ010000005.1 coordinate 5,732,210, forward strand.
AAAAATATATTTAATTATAAAAAAATTTATGGCTGTCTAAAAAAAGATATGTCAAGCCTTTATTGGCTGGAATTTTGGTAGAACCACCCGCTCAAAATTAAGGGCATACTGCTCACGCAAAAAAATAACGGAATTTAAATTGAACGTAATAATAAAGTTTATTAGTTTTAATATTCGCTTGTCAGGCTACAACCAACTTACATGAAAAAAAAGTCCTAATTATATTTTTATTTACATTTATATTTTTGCACTGATCTTGATTTTATACTAGACGACTTCAACATAATTTTTATTAATTCATGGTTGAAAACTAGCTTACATGTATCAAACGATCATACTATTGACTTTTTTAAATTCAAGCTGATTAGACTATTATCTATAAAGATAAATAAATAAATATTACCCTAATTTATATTCCTGTCATTACTCACTATTATTTTTTTGCCAAAAAAAAGAATGAATACTGATATAAAAGGTAAAAAAAAGAATGATATATTTATTAACCATTAATTTAAATATTATCTTTTTTATTTTGTTTTTTAAAGGCTTTCTTTCTTTTTAGTTTGTCTAATAAATTGATGTAATTCTAACCACGACCATCTTTCTTGATTTTTCGAAAGAACCAGTGATGCTGTAACTTGGCACAGATGCATTATTACCAAAAAAAAAATACTATAATAATCATAAAAATAATAATAAAAACAATAAAAATAAGAATATAAACTATAATTACCTTATAATAAATGATTCCTAAGTAGTGGCTTTCAAACTAGCGAGTTACTTCAATATATACTTATATTGCATATATATATATATATATATTTAAAAAAAAAAAACAAAAATAAAGAAAGGTTAAGAGTAGAAGAGGCAATTCAACTTTCTTCGCCACCAAGGCACTTAGCAACAACAAACTAAAAGTATGTTACCGCAGAGTGGGGGTGTTGGGTCCTACCAAGGAAAGTAGCAAGCTCCGAAAGTTGATCACGACCGGACAAAGCATACACTCTTTACCATAAATTGTCAGATTTATGTTCCTTCAGAGCAGGGGTCCGTTGGGTCATCTTTTTATCGATCAAGTCATGTCCTCTTCGAATCCGTAGATTACATCTTCAAATCAACTCTCTTCGCCACCAAGGCACTTAGCAACAACAAACTAAAAGTATGTTACCGCAGAGTGGGGGTGTTGGGTCCTACCAAGGAAAGTAGCAAGCTCCGAAAGTTGATCACGACCGGACAAAGCATACACTCTTTACCATAAATTGTCAGATTTATGTTCCTTCAGAGCAGGGGTCCGTTGGGTCATCTTTTTATCGATCAAGTCGTGGTGTATGAAAACACTTTGTAGAAAATGTATCTTAATCATTCTTTTTAGATGAAAAAAAGAAAGAAAAAGTTTTACGAAAAGGCTGCAAAAATTAGTGAAATTTTTATATATTTTTTTAAAACTCAGAAAATTCTAACATCGGAAATTTTTTTGAATTTTACCTTTTCATTTTTCAAAAAAACTAGATATGATTATGCCATAAAATAATAATATACCATTATGCCATATCATTCTGAATTTTTTAAGTCTAATGATCTATTGAAATGTACGTTGGAAAATTACATATTGTATGCTAATAATAAAGTAATTCCTGATGAAGAAATAGCTTTGAATCATTTCAAACACCTTTATCAAATAGACTTGAAATGGATAATAAAAAATACTGCGGACAGACATGAAAAAAAAAACTACTTCATTTACAAGAACAGCTGGAGGCAATAATAGAATTATTATTAGATTTAATATGGATATATAAGTTAAAAAATGAATCTAATATATATATATATATATATATTTATATAGAACATTGATTTACCTATGTTAAATGATGATTCAAAAAACATTACAATAAATAACTCAGTTGTACAAGGTTGTGTTAACTCTGGCACTATCAATAATGGTAATAGAATAAACCGAGAAAAAAGAAAAGAATAAAAGATAAAACTTCATATGAATGTTAAATAATACGTTATCCTTTTTTCTATCTATAATTTTATTTAATGTTAATATAATACGCGACAAAATCTCAGTAGTTGCACCAAATACTTCATCATCAACGCCTTCCGAAACACGAGTTGATGACCAATATAATAGTGATGAATTATATGAACCAGAATCGTTCCTAAGTGATGATCCTCACCCTCAAAGACATTTTGTATATTCTTTTGAAAATTTAAACGAAAGATCCGACGGATATACAAAAGTAAAAATCATAGCTAGCTATCTTTTTTAATTATACTGTTTTTTAACTATATCTTCAACTTCTAATTTTTAATTTTTTATTACTCTTAGTGGATAGTTGATTATGTTGACGTTAGTGATGAATTATTCAACTTTAGATACACTAGCTTAAAATTGGGACAAAAAAAGAGGAATATTTCTGATGTTAGACTATTGTAAAAACATAATATGCATGCAATATATATATATATATGTATGTCTAAAACTAATCGTCACTTTTTTTTTTCTTTAATTATACTATGTAGATCTCTCAATTATATATTTTATTTTGGGCCAGAAAAAGAAAAAACATCAATTAAATATCTAACAAGTAAAGAATATAATCTAATCAAAAACGAATTAATGAACTTGCATCCTACACTTACTATGGATAACATAGTCATGACATGGTGTAATGAATTGCTTATGGTAATATCTTAATAATTCTACAGTATATATATGCTTTAAAATTATATTGGTGCTGACGAAAATACTTTCATTCACTTATTTTTATATATTCTCGTGTAGGACGATTATACTGACTGGTTAAAAATTAAGGCAATGACTTGTAAATATGTACAAGACGCTATCAATACCAACAACATCAACAATGTTATTTCTGCCGATAGCTTATATTCATTGTAAGTCTGAAAAAAAATTATGTTTACACACTTCACTACAATATTTTATTTAACACAAACTTACATTTTATTTTTCATCAGAGTACCTAAATTATTAAAGAAGGTAGATTTCACTGTTGAAGACACTTTAGCACATGTTGTTGTTGATTCTCTTCTCTCTCCTGTATTTTCTTCTAATACTCTATTTAGTTCTCGATGGTAAAAATTATCAATAATTTGCATATACACCTTAGTATATTAGAAGTTTATTTTTTACTATAGCCTATAGTAATAGTAAAAATAATATTATAGGGCCAATTCAACTTTACATGCTTGTAGAAAAAGAAAAAATGATGATGATATTTCATTCTTTAAGCCTGATTGGGTTGCATCTATCAACCCTTGGGGTGGTGAGTTCGATGTAGTTGTTGCTGAGCTTAAAACATCAACGAATATGAACCGTGGTATGATTTCTGATTTTGTAAAAATTGGACTACAAATGAAGTTGATGGTTGATGATTTAACATTGATTGGTGCAAAAGCTAAAGTTGGGGGAATTTTGATCAATGGTAAATATTATTTATTATTTTTATCGCTATATTCTTTTGAAAAGCATTATTAAATGAACTTTTTAGGAACTATGATGTACACGTATACCATGGAATTATCTTATGACGGTATTTATCGATTAGTTGAAATTGGTAGATGTAAATTGATTACTCTCCTATCTGATATTTCCTTATTCCCTCGATTAATAAGAAACCTGTTAGTGTTAAAGGTAATTTTGTAATTAAAATGGATAACATTATAAATATAAAATATTATAAGCGAAAAATAATGATATGCGCTTTTTATTATTGTTATTTATTTACTTTAATAGAATCAGGTGGAAGAAACAATTAATTCTTTGGAAATAATAGGAACAAAAAGAAAAAGTGGAAACAAAACAGATCCTATGATTCCTTACGACTGGCTTAGGCCTTCCTGCTGTAAAATTAAAAAAGCAAAAAAAGAATAAACCATTATCACCCCTATTATATTATTTCTCTTACTATTACTACTTCTATTAATGTTGCATATTAGCAATATTATTATTATTCATATTATCAACATATTTTTATTATTAGTATTAGTATTATTATATTTTTTATTTCATTTTTTTTAGTTTCTTTACCATCATCATTGCTATTATTATATATATTTAACAAATTTTATTATTATTAGTATTATTTTTCAATATCATTTTTTTATCACTATTTTTTTTAACATCACCATTAATTACATTATTAGTATTATTAACAAAAAAATGCTTATTTTCATTTAAATTTTATCTTATAGTATATAATCACTCTTTACTTTTTTTAAAAAATACAATCAGCAAATTATAATGAGTATGCATTTATTCTTTATTGTTGATTTAAATTAACAAAAAAAAAATAGAAAGAATAGATATCTGAAGCTTTTATTAGCAAATGTTCTTTTTATATTTACAATAAATGTTTTCAATTGACTTTAATAGATATAAAAAAACTGAAGTACATAGAAATATCAAGTATATATATATATATATATATATAAACAAATAAAAAATAATATATATATAAATATTTAAATAAGGTCAGCTACATCTTCGTAATCACCTTTTAAAATCAATTGGGCAATCTCAAGACTGGCTACCAATTGTTCTTCAGCATATAATATATTATCTTTGTTTTTGGATTCCAAAGCTTGTTGAAGACCAGGTAAGATTTGACCTTCCGAGTCAGCCCATTCAGCAGGAGTATAAACGATATGACGATACCATTGTTTATCTTCCAATTCAGCCAAATTGATAAAGGCACGTTCAAATAAAGCAATACGATTATTTATTTTATCGACGTGGCGCCATACCTTGTTCGAAACTTTATCATGAGCTAGCTTTTTGTAAACTTTGCTTGTTTTATGTTCAAGATGAGCACCTTCTTCTTCCAAACGTTTTAGCGAGGTAGCCATTTTAGGTAAAAAGAGATCTTTTTCATCATTATCGTCATCTTCATTGTCATCATCTTTATGATGTTTCTTTTTATTCTTATGTTTCTTTTTCATTTCAACGAAAAGAGATTTACAGTTATTATCGTCACCATCACCATTGGAAGGGTCTGTTGGTTCAGGAGTTGTAGAATTATGATAAATAGATTCAAGATGGCCAACATAAACAGAAAGTTGTTGAATATAATCCAAAGGATAAATTGGTATGATAATATCATTAGAAAGTCGATAAGCTAAAAGACCCCAGATTTTTACTAAGCTTTGGTGGTATTCGTAAGTAGGATCAACATAATCTTCAATTAATTCAATACTATATTGATATATATATAAATTTCATTAAAAAAAAAATCAATTATTGTTATTATTATTTTCATAAGAAATACTTTTATTTTTACCTGTCTTCATTACTATGGAAAACATCATAGTCACCGTGGAAACCAAAAGATATACTTGAAATACCAGCATGATGGAAGAAAGGAACATGATCTGAAGCACCACCCAAAGGTTTAATCAAAGTAAGATCAATATCGTCACGATTATGTTTATGATGTTTATGTTTTTTCAAAACTGTATGATCATCGGGAAGGGTTAAATCTTCGAAATAATCTTGTAAATGACGAGTAGACCAAGCTTCAAGCACGGTTAGACTTGTTTTAGGATCAATGATAGAGCCAGTGACTTCATATAATAAACGGTAAAGTAATGGAGATGCTTCAGCATTAAAGTCAGTACCACTTACAGCTGTATCAACATTAAGATAAGCAACAGCAGATGTACCTAACCATTCTTGATGTTCTTCTACCCATTCTGTAGATCCTACAGCACCATATTCTTTAGCATCCCATGAAGCAAAAATAATGGTTCGACGTGGACGCCATCCTGATTCTAAAAGTTTACCAAAAACACGGACCAATTCGAGCTAAAAAAAAAATTACATTTATTTTTATTAATTTTATTTTAAATATAATAAGATAAAAAAGATAAAAATAGATGAGCAATGGAATAGCTGTATATATATATATATATATATTTAAATAAAATAAAAAGATTTATGATTATAATTATTTTATACTTACTAATGAAGCACTGCCAGATGATGGATGGATGGCTCCATAGCTCCAACTATCACGATGATTACCTAATATAATAACACGATCGGGTTCTTCAGCACCATCAATACGACCAATTACATTCCAAATGGGACGAATTTGATTATCATTGATATTGATCAAATTGACTTCAAGTTGACTTGGGCCAGTGTAATATCCAATATTAAATAAATCACCTTTCCATTCAGGAATTTGAATACCTAATTCATGTGTAGCATTTAAAAAGGGAATAGCATCTTTCCATGAAATTGGTAGAGAAGGAATATGAGGGACTGTTTCAGAATCTTCTAAAGCAACACGAGTAATATTTTCTGAAGTAGAAGCATAGCCTGGTGAGGTAGGGTCACCTGGTGTAATATAATAATGAGCAGTACCACGTTCAACTGTAGTTGATTGCCTAGAAAACGATAACAATAAACAATAAAAGAGAGTGAAAGAAAAGTATGAATAAAAAGTGTTGAATAGGCAGACTTTATAACTATAAATATGATTATATATATATTTACCAGAGGCCAAAAGTTTCACTAGATAAATCAGAAGGATCGTTATAAATCAATACACCAACACAGCCATAAGCTTCGGCAGCACGTATTTTTTGACCTCTAGAGATTTCACCAGAGCGAATTAAAGCAATATTTCCTTTTACTTTAATATTCTTGTCGACAAGTAATTGGAAATCTTCCAAAGTACCATAATTGACATAAATAACAGGAGCTGTGACATTACCATCACCAGAATAACCTAAAGAAGAAAAGAAGAAGAAAAAAAGGAGGAATAAATAAAATAAGATAAAAAATAAAAAATAGCTTGAGTGCCTGAGCTTAAAAATGATTATTATTTTTTTAAAACCATTCATGTATTTACCATGGAAAGTAGGCGTAGCATCTTTATCATCTTCCTTTAATCCAGCTTCATATAATGTTTCTGTACCATTTAAGAGACTTAATTGGCGAGATTTAGGATAATTTAATACAGGATAATAAGTTTCAATGGTAGAATCGACAATACCAAATTCAATAAATTTATCACGTGTCCATTCAGCCAAATGACGATCCTTTTGAGAGCCAGCTAAATGGGATTCAGATGCATAAACATGAAGGAAATTTTTAATTGATTCACTTGAAGGAAGCTCTTTGATCCATTCTTCCGGAGATTCAATAGGCAAGATATTACTATCTGAATTACCTTTTTTTTTTTTTTTTGGTTATTATTAATAAAAAAAAAATCAAAATGAATATACATATAAAAGTATATATATATATATATATATATATAAGCTAAATGATTAAAATACTTACTAGTTTTGAAAACGGTTAATGGAGTAGATGATCTTGATAAAACGAAATAAGAAGCAACCATAACCACAATAGCCCATGCCATCATAAGAGTACGATGTTTTCGATGATCATGATCGGTTATGATGTAACCGTACTTTTCATCGTTTAGTAAAGGCGAATACTCATATTCTTGTTTTCTACCATTTAGAGAACCATAAGGATGATGAAGACCTTTCATTTTTTTTAAGAAAAAAAAAAATTGAAATGAGAAAAAAAAGAGTAAAAAAATGATTTTTGACACTTTTTCTTTTATATAACTTTTTTTTATTATACAATGATAATAATGAAACGATATAGCATCATATTTATTATTCTTTTTATCTTTTCTATTTATTTATTTATCTACTTTTTTGTTTATTTGTTTATCCCTATTAAATTGTATCAAATCAAAGGGAAAGGAAAAAAAAAAAGTATTATTATTTTTTTGTTTCATCAAAGGTCCCACATCTTTTCATTTTTTTGTTTAAACATGAGCGCACCTGACCTTCCATAAATAGTACAATATAAACAAATTCTTTCATAGTCACAGTTCTCTCATTTAAAAAAATAAAAATAAAAATTCCACATATTTATTTTTTCAGCTCCTTTAATCGCTTTCTTTTTTTAAAAAAAAAAAAACATATATATTACAATGAATCGTGGTCCGATTGTTTTGTATGTTGGTCAGCTTTTTTTTTTTTTTTTTTCATTTACTTATAATGGATGATAGATGAACAATTAAAACAAACACAATGGATAATTTATTTTATTATTATAATAGAACAATTGATGAAGCTGAATACTTATTGGATCAACTTCCTCCACCTGAAAAAGATGAAGAGCCATTTATTACAAAACTTCGTCAACGATTAAGTGACTTTTTAACAGAATTAAGAAAGGGTGCTGAAGGTAAGAAAATAATGGAATTGAAAAAAAAAAAACAAGTAAAAGAAAGAAAGAGAAAATGAAAAAACAAGTTGATCATTACTTTTTATATGAAATTTTATATTTATTTATATAAATGTATTTATATATAGGTTCTGCTTAAAAATAAAAAAATATATAAAAATATATATTTTATGGTTTTAAAAAAATGCATAAAAATAAAATGGATGCGCTGGTCTAGAATCCCTACAAACCCTTTTTTAGCAATGTCGTTCATTTCCAAACCAATAAAAAATAATTTCTTTTTTTTTTTATCTCTCATTTTTTTTTTCTTACTTCCCTTATTTTTATTTTTATTTCATAATAATTCTATTTTATACTTATTTTTATATTTTTTGTGCTTCTTCTTTTTCTTTTTTCTTTTTTTCTCTTCATTAGTTTATGAATCTTTTTATTTTAGCTTAACAATTACAAAAGTGTGCGGATCTCATGCTATCAGAATATCTTTTACCTGGCGATGCTCGCTTTTTTACACATTATGCTAAACCTATAGTGTCAAGTCATTCCAAATTATTTGACTTGGACGGCTTTTACCTTCCAGATAATTCTACTCTTACTGATATTAATGAAGCTTTTATGAAATTCAGAAACGACTCTTCTGCTCAATATGAAATGCACCCCAAATTTGGAAGATATGTAAGCTTTTATCATAAGAATAACCATTTATTTCTTTTTTTTCTTTTTTTTATTTTGTAAAAAGATGATAGAAAACAAAACTAATCATTATTTTTATCCTAATTTATTTATTTATTCTTTTTTAAAAAAAAAAAAAAAAAGGTATGGGATATAAGTGATCAGTGGTATCAAAAGTGGAACGTAGTTTTATCTATGGAAAATATGTGGAGTTGGACATTAAAACCAACAGAAATGGTATCAGAAAGAAATACACTCGCAGGTTTACAACCTTGGTTAGATAGTATAACGCAACGACACCGTATTCACCCTGATCATCGTTTATTACTGGAAAATATTTGCACCTATCTCTTTAAATGGCAAAAGTCAAATAAAATACTTACAGATGCTGGCACGTTTCGTTTAAATGCTATACCTTTTTTTCCACCATCATGGTTTACAGACAAGCAATTACAAAGCCATATAGAAGAAGGCGATTTATTGGCACCTTCATATTTTGCAAAATTCATACCTCCATATCGACTTCAAGATCATGTACCTGAAAGATGGGATGTATTATTTTTAAAAGGCATCAACTACGACCCTACTGACGATGAAGTAAGTGTTAAAGAAAAAATATAAATATTATTTTTATTTTTATTTTCACGAAAAAAATAAAGTGATTCATATTTAATGTCAATATATCTTTTTTTATATATGTTATTTATAGAAATTTGATATTGATCCAAATTTAATTGCTTCCATTATTCCCCTTTATGGATTAACAGTAAATTATGATGAATCAACTGGTTATAGCTATTTAATGATGGTCATGCGTAAGGCTGCGTATGGAAACTTAGAATCTAATTTACAAAACGTTATTCCAACAGATTATCAAAAACCAAGGCGATTAGCTTTAAGTATTACAAAAGCAGTAAAAGATTTACATTGGGAATATATACATGGTAATGTGCACCCTAGAAACATCTTATTCAATTTTGATGATACCATTGGAGAATTAGTTGATGCTACATTTATGCAACCAAAACACTCTGTCAAAGGATCAATAAAATCCATTACTGATTCATCTAATTCATCAAGTATTATTACTACACCTTCCACTCCTCCTATTTCACCTAATGATACATCCTCATCGCCCCTCTCTAAACATCTTCATTTTCAATCATACATCAATAATAATAATAATAATAATAATAACAGTAGTAGTAATAAAAATAATATGAATACAATCCAATCTTCATCATCGTCATCATCATTCAATCACCCTCCTCCGCCCCCTCCGCCCCCTCCTCATTCTAATTATTCCAATATATATACACAAAGAAAAAAGAAAAAAAGAAAAGGAACAAGCGGCCGATGGCCCTATGTAGCACCAGAAGTAGCACAAGGTTTAACAGGTCCTACCACTGAAGCTGATATTTATGCACTGGGCGTTATTATTTGGCAATTAATCTCACGGGTTACATTTCCACCTAATGCTCCTATCGATCCTTGGGTATTTCGCATTGAACCTATACCGGGTGTTTTAAAAGAATGGGAAAGCTTATACATGGACTGTCTTGCTCCTGATCCTCAGCACCGTCCTAGCGCTTATATGGTATATCGTCGATTGGAAAAAATGAATATCCATGCACCTACTTTTACACCTACTACTACTACTACTTCTGCTGCTGCTGCTGCAACTACCACTACTACCACTACCACTACTTCATCTTCTTCCTTAGCATCTACTATATTGACACCTTCCTCCTCTTCCTCTTATTCTTCTTTTTCTACATTATCTGCCTCTACCTCGTCTTCTTATAACCCACCTCCTCTTTCTCCATTACCTATAAAACAAGAAACATTAGATTATATTCATCAACGAAGAATTGAAATAGATGAATTTATGAAAGAGCATAAAAATCAATTTTCTTCTCCTCAACAACGTTTAACAAAAATAAAAGACAACGTTATCTTATCTGCTTCAGTTACAAGGTCAGTTAATCATGATTTAGAAAAGTACCCTTCTTTAGTTCATAATATGGGCAACCCCTCTTAAAACCAGTAATAATAATAATAACATTAACATAGTATATATATATATATATATATATTTATAAAAGTAAAATTAATTAATTAATAAAAAACAATATTTTAATAAAATGTTTAAAATTATTAAAAAAATTGTTAAAATTAAAAAAAAATTAAAAAAAAGGCGTATCTCTCATGGACTTGTATTTATTTATTTATTATTATTTTTTGCATAAAGAAAAAAATATAGTTTAACATTATAATCATCATCATTAATAATAATAATAATACACTGATTGTACGCGTATGTAATAATTCATCATCCATTTTTATAAATATAATGAAAAAAAAAGTTTATAATTACATTGAATTATAGACTTTTCTATTCCATCTATATTGATCCGATGCAACTTGAATCATTTTTAATTACTTTATTATTATATTTGGTGCTGTTTTGTTAGTGAGATTGGTCAATAGACACCTTACATAAGCAATACCTTTTAAATGGTCCATCTATTTATATTATGACCCCGAATTTCTTTTTACTCTTTTATTTATTTATTTACTCATTTTATATATAATCACCATGTAATAAACGTTTAAATATATGTATATATATATATATATATGCTATTACCTAAATATGTATTTAAAAAAGTAAATGATTTCTTTTATTATTTTTATATTCGACATATTTAATTTTTATTTTATTATCATAATAAGTACCTTCAATTAGTTCCATTATCCTTTTTTATTTAACGGTTAAATGGTGATTAAAAAATAAGAGATGAACTACAGAGTAATATTCAAGAATGAAATATTTTTGTACTACTTGATCATATTCACCCTAATTTCAATGTTGTACCTCCAAGATATTTAGTTGACAGGTAGTGACTTTTATGTATGTAGTGGCATTGTTGATCCAAAAATAAAACCCCCCCCATTTAATACACTAAAAAACAGTTGGCTTGCTATGATAAGATATTTAAAAAAAATGTACTTGATTTATTTATTTTCTTATTGTTGGCTATATTTTTTTTATCCATATATATATACATGCATCATAATCTTTAAGTAACTTACTTTTTAAAGTGGGTAAATAAATATTTTTTTTAGTATTAGTCCTACCGAATTGCTTATTATACGCTATCATGTTTATCATTATTATATTATGCGTTTAGTATAAAGTTAGACTTACTATATATTTGACCATTACTACTCTGCTTTTGTCTTCAAAATAATCGAATATCAAAATATTTCTATAAACCAAATAGGCATAACGTTTTTCTTTTTTCTTATTTTTGTCTTAACAATAAATATATACTATATAAATTTTATTTATTTTGATTTTTATTCATTATCAATATACATGACAGTATATATTAAAGTAATAAAGAAAAAAAAAAGTTCTACTATGGAAAATTTAAAAATAAAACTGATGAAAAAGAAATGGCAGGAAATATTTCTCAGAAGGGTAAATTAAATGTTTAGTGCGGATTTTAAAAAAACGCGTATATAAAAAAAAAATTTAAAAATCATTCGCCCTTTTTTTTCGCTCCCTTTTCGTTCAAACTTATAATTTTTTTATTTTTTATTTTTTTCGATCATACAAATGTATTTGGAAGAACTAATTATAGAAGGGTTTAAATCATATGTTTCAAGAACCCATATTACCGGATGGGATCCTAAATTTAATGCTATTACTGGTCTTAATGGTTCTGGAAAATCAAATATCTTGGATGCCATATGTTTCGTTCTAGGTATTACCAACCTTAGTCATGTATGTTTTATTAATAGCATTAGTATTAGTATTATTATGATTTATTATTAAAATAATTATATTTATAAACTAATTATATATATACAATATTCTAGGTACGTGCAAATAATTTACAAGATTTAATTTATAAACGTGGCCAAGCAGGCGTTACAAAAGCTTCAGTAACTATTGTTTTCAACAATGAACAAAGAGATAAAAGCCCCTTAGGGTTTGAAAACTATCGGCAAATCACAGTAACTCGCCAGGTATAGCCATACTTTTATAAAATAATACTTTTTTTTAAAAGTAATAATGACAATATAATTATATATATAATGATGGATGAAATAGGTACTTATGGGTGGAAAAACTAAATATATTCTTAATGGACATAATGCTCAACAACAAACAGTGCAAAATTTATTTCAATCTGTTCAATTAAATATCAATAATCCTCACTTTTTAATCATGCAAGGGCGTATTACAAAAGTATTAAATATGAAAGCTGTTGAAATTCTAAGTATGGTAGAAGAAGCTGCTGGCACCAAAATGTTCGAAGATCGTAAAAATAAGGCATTTGCAACCATGGCAAAAAAAGATAGAAAAATGGACGAAATCAACTCAGTATGTATCAAACATAATAAGAACAACAATATCAAATGGTGGATATATTAGAAAAAACTCGCTCATAGTATTTTTTTTTAATGTTTATTTTTATTTATTTTTTGATATGGTAGATTCTTCAAGAAGAAATTACACCAAGATTAAATCAACTTCGTGGTGAAAAACAATTCTATCTTGATTTTCAAAAAACTGAATCAGATATGGAAAAATTAAATCGATTAGTGATATCCTATGAATATCACCGACACCAAGATAAATTAAATAAATCAGGTAGCGATAATTCAACAAGGCAAGAAAAATTAAATCGATTAACAAATGATGTAGATACATTACAAAAGGAAATGAAATTATTAGAAAAAGATAAAGAGGAAGCAATGGAGCGTTGGAAATTGAAATCTGCTGAAGGTGGTGCTGTCAAGGATCTTGAACATCGTGTCCGTGAATATTCAACTCAATTAGTACGGTTAAAAACTAATTATGATTTACAAAAAAAGTCTATATCAGAAGAAGAAGCTAATTTATCCAATCTCGTATCATCAGAATCTGATGTAAGATATATATATTTACATAAACAAGTTATAATATTTCTAAATACTTATTTCTAATACATGACTAATTATATATAATGATAAATACATGCATGTATGTATATATATATAGTTGACTCAAACGTTAAATAATAAAAAGGAATCTCACCAAAAAGTAAATATAGAATATGAACAATTTAAAACTTCTTTTGATGAAAAAACAAAAGAAATGCAAAATACTTCTGAACTTATTCAAACTTTAACAACCGGTATTACAGCTGATGAAGGACATGAAAATGGCTATCGTGAACAACTTCAAGGTAAAAATAATAATAATAATTAAAATAGGGAAAAAAAACTTATGTATTCCGAAATAGATAAATACATTTACGTTTTAAATAACTCAATTTTTTCTTTCCTTATAGCTTCTAAATATCGCGCCAGTGAAGCAGCTACTATTGAAGAACAAACTGAATTGACTATTAAACATTTAGAAAAGGAATTAAATGAAACATCATCCCAAATAACAAAGTTAGCTCAACAAGATCAAGGTCTTATCCAAGAAATAGCTACTAAAAAACAATTGGTAACTGAAACAGAGGTATGTATGTAAATGTATATATATATATGTGTGTGTGTGTGTGTGTGCGTGGACCGCTTTTAATTGTATACGTGAACAAAAAAAAACGTATTTATTAAATTCAACACATCCTTTTTTTTATTTTATTTTTACTATTATATATAAATTATAGAAATTAATATCAGAATTAAACTGTAATCCTGAACATGAAAATGATTTACATGATAAGAGAAATAAAGTATTAGATAAAATTCAAGAATTAACAGATCAAGAAGAAGATCTCGCTCGTCAACTTACAAATCTAGATTTTCAATATTCTGATCCTACAAGTAATTTTGACCGTTCTAAAGTAAAAGGACTTGTAGCTGAACTTATTACATTGGATGAAAAACATTATAATGCTTCAACAGCTTTGGAAATATGCGCTGGTGGACGGTTATATAATGTAAATGTTTTGAAAATAACATTTTATGTTATAACTTATAAAAAAAACTCAATAGGTGTTTACTTATCCATTTTAATATTACTTTTGTTTTTATTTTTCGGCTAGGTTGTTGTTGAAGATGAAGTTACTGGGGCTCAATTATTAGATCGTGGTAGACTTCGACGTCGATGTACATTAATTCCTCTTAACAAAATTCAAGGTCAGCATATCCCTAGAGATGTAAGAAAATAATAAATGAGTTTTCAAAAATAAAATAAAGTAAAATACTTTGTATATAAATATATATTCATTATTTTTCTTCATTTATTTCTTAATACTTTAGAAAATTGATAGAGCCAAGAAATTAGCACCTGGAAAAGTAGATCTTGCTATATCACTTATTGGCTATGATAATGAAGTAGAAAGAGCGATGGAATGGATTTTTGGAAGTACTTTCATTTGTAAAGATGCAGCAACAGCTAAAAAGATAACATTTGATAATAATATTTCAATAAAATCAGTTACCTATGATGGTGATGTGTATGATCCTTTTGGTACCTTATCTGGTGGCTCCAAACCTTCCTCTTCAGGTGTATTGGTAAAAGTACATAAATTAGCTTCTATTCGAGAAGATCTTTTATACCATAAACAACAATTACAAGCTTTAGATAATGAAATTTCTCAATTACAAAAAATCATTGGGTCTTATCAAAAACATAAGCAACGTCTTGATTTACAATTACATGAAATCAATTTATTGGAAACCCGTTTAGCTAAAAGCACACATTCACAGCTGGTTCAAAAAGTAGACACACTTCGTGAACAGATTAAAACACATTACGAAAAATCACATCAAGCTAAAGCAGATAAAGAAAATGCTTTAAAGCAAGTCCAACGTATAGAAACTGAAATGAATGAATTCAATCATAATAAAAAATCTAAATTAGAAGATTTAACGGTAAATAGGGGAAGAAATAAAAATAGAAAATCAAGGCAATAAAAAAAAGAAAGAGGAGAAATACTTAGTACTATTTATTTATTATATAGAAACAAGTCAATCGGTTAAAGACTTCTTTGGGAAAAAATGAAAAAACCTTAAAGGAAATGCAACGTAAAGTACAAACTTTGGAGCTTGAGATAGGTAAGTCAACTATTATATATTTTATATGAAATAATTAAAAAAAAAAACTGAAAATTACTTGATTTATCTGTTTATTCATTAAAAAAATAATAATAGAACAATTGGAAACTGATGTGGAACACTCTCAACAAGAAATAGCCAAGAGCCAACAAACAATAAATGAATTGAAAACCAAAGCCACTTCTATGAAAAACGAAATGAAGGAATTACAGGTACACTTTATTTATTAATATTTTTATTTTATTTAAAAACAAATGATATACACGTAATAATACACTAACACGAATAAACTGTTGATAAAATAGGCTAAATCAGATGAAGCCAACGCTAACTTGGAAAATGAATTAAATATAGTGAAAAGCTACAATGAAGAAATTCAAGAATTAGAATCCATACATAAAAAAAAAGCAGCAGAACTAGTGGATATTAATTTGGAAATTCAAAAGATACAACATGAAATGGATCGACATCATAAAGAGCAACAAGGATCAAGACAAATAGTAGAAAATTTGGAAAACGATCACCCTTGGATTGCTGATGAAAAAGAATTATTTGGTCAAGAAAACACACCTTATGATTTCCATAATATTAGCATTAGCGAAACTAAAAAATCTTTACAAAAAGTTGTTGCTAAACATGATACCATGCGAAAAAAAATTAATGTGCGAGTGATGAATATGATTGATAAGTAAGCTTAAATTTATATACGCATATATAAAATAAGGTATATATATATAAAACAAACATCTCATTTTTATTTTTCCTTTATATAGCGTAGAAAAAAAGGAATCTTCATTAATGCAAATGTTGGAAACTGTCAGAAAGGATAAACAAAAAATTGAAGAAACAATATCATCTTTAGAAAATTATAAGCTTGAAGCATTGGAAAGAACTTGGCGTAAAGTGAATCAGTAAGTCGTTTATAAATATAAAATAAAAATAAAAATAAACAAATAATATATAAATATTCCATCATTTCATTTATAGGGATTTTGCTGCTATTTTTGGCGACCTTTTACCTGGAAATACATGTAAATTGCAAGCTCCTGAAGGAAAAACTATATCTGAAGGATTAGAAGTAAAAGTATGCCTTGGTGGTGTATGGAAACATAGTTTAACAGAACTTAGTGGTGGCCAAAGGTAATATATCCTTTGATTAACTATTTTTAACATATGCAAATATATTTATGCATAAAAAAATCAATTACTAATCTTTAATATTATTATTATTGCTTTATATATAAAAGATCTTTAATTGCACTTTCGCTTATATTATCATTACTTCAATTTAAACCTGCACCTATGTATATTCTTGATGAAGTGGATGCAGCCTTGGATTTATCACATACCCAAAATATTGGTCAACTATTACGTACAAAATTCAAAGGCTCACAATTTATAGTAGTATCATTAAAGGATGGCATGTTTAATAATGCAAATATGTTATTTAGAACTCGATTCAAGGATGGAACTTCTGTTGTTGAAGTAATATCATAAATATTAGATGAAATGAAATGAAAATCATATACGTTAACCAATTAATCTTCCATTTATTTATTTATAGGCTAATCCTGGTTCTTTACAAAACGCAAGATAGTCAAGATCATTTATTTTTATTTTACTTTATATATTCATTAATAAACTCTCTATCATTTGTAAATATATATATATATAAATATTATTTTTTACAATAGAATAGTCCAAAAAAGGAAACTGAGACGCGAAAAAAAAAAAAATTAAACTGCGCTACTAGTTTTTTTATCTTCCCGGAGCCCATTTTCTTTTTTTCCTTTTTCTTTTTGCTTTTATTTTTTTATATATATATTTTAAAAACAACAATTACAATGGATACTAAAAAACGCGCTGCAATTGCTGATGCAAATAATACAAGTGGTAGTAATAAACGTCAAGCCACTCTTTTTTCAATGTTTAAACCTTTGAATCCAAAAAAAGCTGATCAAGAAGAAGCCGAAACAGCTGTCACTGAGTCTTCTCCTGAAGAAGCTCGTCAAATATTATCTGATCTAGACGACGAAAAAAAAGAATTATTAAACTTGGAAATGACAACTATGCATCACCAATGGCTTAAGGTTTTAAAGCCTGAATTGACAAAACCTTACTTTCTTAAGGTATTTTAAAAAAAAAAAAAAAAATTATTATTATTACTACTATTTATATTGATTTTTACTCCAAAATATTGATTATTTTTTAGCTTAAAAAATTTTTATTACAAGAAAAAAATGATGGGCAAACTATTTATCCTCCAGGTAATATATTAATATGTATATATATTCATTTTAAAATATTTAATATATCAAGAGATAATTAACTGAAGATCCTTTTTACTTATTTATTTATTATTATTTGCTTAGAAAATGAAATTTATAGCTGGTCTAACTATACACCACCTTCCAACGTCAAAATTGTTATTATTGGCCAAGGTATTAAAATAAGAATAGTTTGTATAGAAATATAGAGGTGTATCGATACAAAAACTAAATAATCACTATGTATAGATCCTTATCATGGACCAGGACAAGCTCATGGATTATGCTTTTCTGTTAAAAAAGGTGTTCCTCCTCCTCCGTCTTTAGTAAATATGTATAAAGCTTTAGAAAAAGATTATCCTGATTTTAAAAAACCCAATCATGGATATCTCGCTAATTGGGCTAAACAGGGTGTATTATTATTAAATACCTCATTAACTGTACGTAAATCAAATGCTGCTAGCCATAGTGGAAAAGGATGGGAAGAATTCACTGGTAAAATAAAAATAAAATAGACACTCATGTGTATAAAAAAGATATAGATAAAATGCTTATTTTTTTATTTCTCTTTTTCTTTTCTGTTTTTTTAAATAGATGCTGTGATTAATTATATTAATGAAAAAAAATCAAATGTTGTATTTTTATTATGGGGTTCTCACGCTCAAAAGAAAGGTGCCAAAATAAATAAATCGGTAAAATAAATAAATGAAATAGCAAAATAAATTAGATAGATAGTATAATATAAAGAAGTAACCAACACTTAATGATCACCTTCTTTTTTATTATTATTCTCTTTTTTTTAATATATTTAGAAACATCTTATACTTAAATCAGTTCACCCCTCCCCATTATCAGCTCATCGTGGATTTTTTGATTGTCAACATTTTAAAAAAGCAAATGAATTTTTAGAATCAAAAGGCCGACCAACAATAAATTGGAATTGTCTTATTGAAGAACAACAACAAAAATAATAATATTTACAAGTTCTTTTTATTTTTATACTAATTCGATTTAAAAAAAAAGTAAAAACGAATAAACCTATTATTTTATATATAAATATATTTGAACATGATTTTTATTATTGAAGAACATCTGTTTTAGCATGGCGTTCTTTTTTATGTAAACGACTTTGACGAGGTTTACGGCCACCATGAATACTATGATATAATTTTTCTTCCCAATTAAAGCATTCATTACAACCAACTTTTTTATGTGTCAAACAACCTGGTTTTCCATTTACTTTTGCCCATTGATGATTTATGTTGAATTGTTCCCTTTCGTCACCCTTCCATTTTTTTGTGAATTCTTCTTCTGTTAATCGTTCATGAAGGTTGTCTTCGATTATAGAATTATTAGAACTTAGGTTATCATGATGGCATTTATCACATATCTCTTGACCATGTCTTAAGCAAAACATAAAACCATTTAGTGTCACATAATCGCTATCAAGTACATTGTTATTATCTTCTTCGTAGGCGAATTGTGAATCCATTTTTTAATATATATATATATATATGTATGTATAATAGATAGAAAAAAAAGTTGCAAATAAAAAAATAAGTTGCATTATTTATATATTTTTTAAAAAAAAGTCATGCCACAACCAAAACTGAAACCATGTAAAAAGAATAAGTTTCCCCATGTTTTTTCCTTATAAAAAATTGTCATCCCACTAAACTTTCTATTTTATGACGGAAGTAAAAAAAATCTATGGTATAATATTGCATTATAATAAAAGTTTTTTTTTTCTTGGTTTTTAGTTTTTGTTTGTTATGTATGGGAGTTTAATTCTTTTTTGGAAGATAATTAAAAAATGTGAATGAATAAAAAATCCAAAGGAATATTATATGTATAATTTCTGGTTTTCCATTTATGTATTTTTTTTTGCTGGCTGTATTCATAAAATAGTCGGATAAAACTAATTTTTCAAAAATTAAATAAATCTCCAGATACACATTAATTTTACTATGCGAGTAATATAATGAATAAAAGAAAAAAATTCCATTTATATATGTGTATTTTTTATTTTTTACTTTTAACTTGTACATATTTTTAAATGAATATCCATGTAGCGATTTTTTAAAAAAAATATTAGCTTGGTTTATTTTTTTCCCATTTTTTTTCCAAATTTGGAATTTAATAGATTATGGCATTTAATGAAAAGTGATCAAAAAAAGTATATGACTATGTATTTTTTATTAGTCTTATATCTTTATTTATTATTTTAGTTGTAGTATTTTTTGAATTATATGTCGTTAAGTTTGTTTTTCTTTTTCTGTTATCTCTTTCAAACTATTTTGATTATTAAATTTGAATAATTATTAGCTTTTTTTATTCAAACATAATAACATATTCATATGTATATAATTGATTGAATAAATTCATCGTACCTAGTTACTTTAAATCATTATTTCTATAAATTTTGACCACTTTTGTAACTATTTGCATTGTCCTTTGTTTAATCTTAAAGAAGATTATCAGTTAACCAATTCAAGATTTCTTTTTTTTAAAATCTTTTGATTTGTAAAATTTGATACCAATTTTTTTTGTCAATTCTTTTTCTTCTTCTCCTTCTGTTGCATTTTCGATTCTCTATATTATTATTACTATTTTTATTTAAATTTTAAAAAATTATCGAAATAACATTCCATGATAAAATTGTAGAAAGAGCAATAAATATTCACTCTGTTTTATTATTCTATTCATTTTATATAGACATATTATAAAATATATAATAACCGCATTTGAATCAAATCCATAAAGTTGAACTGGGTTTTATGCATAACCAAAAAATTGTCTCTTGGCACTATATTTAAGTTATAAAGTTTTAAGGAACTATTTATTTCTATATAATCCAAAGAAAATTTAATTATTAATATATATAATGTAATTAACTACATAAGTTTATATTATACAAGTTTATTTTAATATAATAGTAATAATAAATCAGGGTTTGAAAAATTTTTAAACATAGATATGTATATTTTATTTTATTTTAACTTTATATTAATTTCTTAACTGAAATCATTTTTACCTTATTTTATTATAATAACAAGCTTATTTTATTTCTAAAGTGAAATCGTTTATTTTATTTTCTTTGATTATTACCCTTTTTATATAATAATCTATCATCTGACTTTAAAATTTATTTGCATATATGCTTTATACTTTTGAATTTTTTTAATATTATATTTCATTTTATTTTTTTATTTTTTTTACTTTTATATTATATTAAGTCGTTCTACTTATAAAACAAGAACTGGTGCTCACTGGAAATTATATTATTATTGTCGACAATGGTGATACCAATGGCGCTTCTTAAATTGGTCACTGCTTTTTGAAACCACCGTTCTTGTAACCGTTGTTCCTGGAACCATTGTTCCTGGAACTGTAGTTCTATATGAAAGTCACTTTCATCTCTTTTCCCTACTCTCAATATATTTTAAATATTTTTTTTAATTTTTTCTTAATATAAATAGAACCAATTTTTCCTCTTTCTTTCTATTAAATTGTCAAATTTTTATAATCAATTATTATCTACCGAATAATTATTAAACTTGTCCACTTTATGAAACAAACTTTATAATTTTATTTTATTTTAACTTACTATAACATATTCAATAATTGAATTTATATTATTTTATTTTATATTGTATTATTATATTTATTCACTTAAATATTTTATACAATACTGATCTAAATCATTTTAAACTTTTATTACTATTTTACTCAGCAGTCATTAAACTCTTTCTGTAATCCTGCGTATATTTTACCTGTAATTTTTATTTTTTTATTTTTTTGTTTTTTTATTTTATTTTATCCTTAATTTTATTTTATTCCTTTATATTAAGTCGTTCTACTTATGAAACAGGAACTGGTGCTCAATGAAATTATCTTATTTATAATTAATATAAATACAAACTCTCATTTTATTTTAACAAAAATAACTTTTACTGTTATGGTATGGTTGAACTTACCATACCTAAATAATCCTAAAAATAATTTTTAAATATATTTTTAAACAAGTGTTTTTGCATATATAAATATATGCATATATATATATATATTAACCTTATATTTTATCCAATAGTATTTCATAATTATATATATATTTATTTATTTTATCTTTTATAACTTTATCAATTTATACTCCTCCTTGTTATAATGGTCTTTATAACTTACCTACCAATCTGGGTTTAAATTCAGATCATTTTTATATATAAAGGAGCGAGATTTTATTTTATTTTTGAAAAATCAGTTAATTTGAAATAAAGATTTATATATATTAAATTCTCTTAACTCATCTTTTTAGCTAAAGATTATATTTGCTTTATATTAATATTGTTGATTACTATCCAATATTATTTTATATTATATTATTATAATAATCGTTGATCTTTATCCGATATTATATTTATTTTACTTTAATTTCATTATTTTGTCTATATAATTGTTGATCTTTATCCGATTATATAATTTATTTTATTTTATTTTATTTTATTATTTTATTTTTATTTTAAACTATCAATCTAAACTAAGTTGTATCTACTTATAAAACAAGATACTGGTGCTCACTGACAACTAAACTAAACTACAAAGCTATCTACTTTCCAAAACTATAAAAGGAAATTCTATTTTTCAAACAACCAAAAATTTACACAACATATTTTGGTGCTCACTGGCGGGGATAATACTAAAAACCGGGGAAACACTAATTATCAAGGAATAACTAAATCTATAAAAGAATATAATCAAGAATACTTAAATTCAAGTTAAACAACTACTTTAAAAATACACAAACTTTATCATCCTATTTCAAAAACTTATCTTTATATTCCAATGGAAAATCCACAAAAATCAAGTATCGAGCAAACCGCGTTGGAAAATCATGATCATCACCATGATCCTAACCTTGCTGCTAAGCTGAAGCTTAATCTTTTAACTTTTTCAGGTTCTGATGACGAAGACTTTCGTTATTTTGAAAAGTCCTTGGAAAATTATTTTAAATTATCTAGAGTTGGTATGGATAGAAGGGCAATTATCTTGAAGGTGCAATTGTCTGGTCCTGCTGAATTCTATTTTGAACAATTAGAACAAGATCCTAATATGGCTAATGATTATCAAAAATTGATGAATGCTTTAAGGGAAAAGTATGTCACCAAAGAATTGATATTATCATACGAAATTGCACTTGGTACTATTAAACAAGGCAATGACGAAAGACCAAAGAACTTTTTGGCACGTATCCAAGAAATGGCAAGATTGGCACAATTGAAGGATGACCATATTATATTGATGAGATTCCGTGCTGGTTTAAAAGAAGAAATCAGAATACACTGTATGGATCAAGGTGCTGAAACATTGAATCAATGGTATAACTATGCTGAAAATTGGTGGAAGACAAGACATATACAATCATTACCATCTGTATGTAATCTTACCAATGCTAATAGATTTGCTGGAGGCCATAAAAAGAAGTCAAATAATAATTATGGTGATCATAATGGCAATATATCATTAAATACAGCTGAACATGTTGATGGAGAATCTGCATTCATGCAAAAACTTTTAGGTCATATGGAAAAATTGATAAACACCAAATTGGAAGACAAAAGAGGTTCGTACAATAACCAAAGAAACAACAACAATAATACTCGTAACAACCAAACATATAATGGACCTAATAATTACAACAGAAATAATAATCAAAAATACAGAAATAATCAGTATAACAATTATCGTCAATATAATAATAATAATAACAACAACAATAATCATAATTATAACAATCAATATTTACCTGAAGATAATTATAACAACAGAGATTATTATTACCAAGGAAATCAAATGCATAATAATAATAATTATAATCCACAATATAACTATCCACAACAAAATAATTATAATAATCCACCAAATAATAATCAAAACAACACACCAGTTAATGGTTCAAAAAACTAAATAGGGCAATTGTAACAGATGGTCAATTGGGAATCCCTATTACAAAATCCATCCATCCAAATAATAATCAACTATATCAAGAAAATAATATTAATAAATATCACAACTATAATACACCAAATAATGACAACTTAAATACACGAAATTATAATCCCACTACTTACGTTCCACATAACATAATGGACAACCATAATGATTATTTATCAGCACAAAATCATTATTATCTTCAAAATATATTAGATAGTGATCAAGAAATCAATGATTGTGATTTTAATGTTGCTGCAAATCCAAAACCACCAGTTGTTGAAAAAGCAATAAGAAAACCACGTACAAGGAAGATTATAGAAAAACCAAGTACATCAGCAGCTGCTACAAAATCTATTCCACAACAAATACAACAAGATATTCGTGATCATACACATGTTCCACCACAAAATAATCCATTTTTCCAAAACGTATTTTCACAGCATCCAAATCAAGATGTAGCTGAACCTTCTAAATCAAATAATAATGATATGATGGAAGAAGTACAAATAATAAATGATAAAAGGAAAAAAGTATCCATTCAAGAACCACCTGTGGATAAAAAGAAGAAGACACCAAAAAGGAAATCACAACCATTATCAATAAATTATAATATTTCTGAAGATACATTACATCAAAAAGCTAATATTAATGTTGGTGATCTTATAACTATATCTGCTCCATTAAGAAGAGAATTGATTACAGCTTGTAGACAATCAAGAATAAAAAGACCAATTGATAAAGGTAAAGAAAAAGATGTACAATTAAATTCTATTGATAATAGTGATGTTGTAACTACCGCTGCATATGCCGATATAATGGTGAATGATGTAAAGGTTACTGGATTAATTGATTGTGGAGCTGCAAGAGCTTGTATGTCCAGGGCAATGATGAAATCATTAGATCTAGAAATTGATGCACCATCTACAAGTATTTTTGTAATGGGAAATGGTACTAAACAACCTGCGTTAGGTGTAATTCATGATGTTCCTATTACTGTTGGTAAAGGATTGACTATACCAATTGATGTTGAAGTATTACCAAAGTGTCCACCACATATAGTGTTAGGTACTAGCTGGTTGGATCATGCACAAGCGGTGATTAACTTTAAAACGGGTACTTTAAAGGTGACTTATAAACGTCGTACACAAGAAATTCCAATTACATATATAAAATCAAATGAACGTCCATATACATACCAACGTGTTACAAATGCAAGATATGAATTGGAACAGCCGCAAGGTGAAGATGTAGCTGAAAATATATCAAGTGCTAGTGATTCAGAAGATGATACTGATTCTAATGATGAAGATTCTACTGATGATGGAGATTCTACTGATAGCAATGAAGAAGATGCTGTACAAGATGATGAAGACTTTTATTTAATGGATGATCATGCAAAAAGTCCAGTAATCCAAACACGTCCAAATAAAGATGAAGGTACTATGATGATATTAAGTGGAAGTACTGGTTTATCAATACCACCTTACCATATTTGTCAAATCAACTATGCTATTGATGAAAATATAATTGTTCCACATTTTAAACATCTTGACGAATTTTTGGACAAGCACGAAGACTTTGATGTAATCTTGGAAATTATAAATAAAACTGAAGACATGATGGAAATACCGCCAAACAACATACTAGGTGAATTCATAAATAGGAAACAATTTCCAATACAAAAGGATCCATATGTCGAATATACTGGTTATGATTTTGAAGACCACTATAGAGAATTACCACCTTCTCTGCTGGAAGATGATACTGAAGAAATTATTCTTGATCCAAATATAAAAGGAAAAATCCAAATGGGTGACATACCTGAAGAATACAAAAAGAAATTTTATAAATTAATACACCACTATCAAGATATCTTTGATTGGAATAATGATAAAATGGGAAAAACTACATTAATCGAACATGAAATAATATTAAAAGAAAATACATTACCTATCAGACATAGACCATATAGATTGGGACCAAGTGAACAAGAATATTTGAAGAATGAATTAAACCGTCTTTGTGAATTGGGAATTATAAAACCTTCAAATTCTCCTTTTACTGCACCAATTATCTTAGTCAAAAAGAAGAATGGTGAATATCGTATGGTAGTTGACTATCGTAAACTGAATACACATACAAAGGTTGATTCATATCCACTACCACGTATTGATGATTTAATTGATGAACTTGGAAAATCAAAAATATTTTCTGCTTTGGATTTAAGATCTGGTTTCCATCAAGTTCCATTAAAAGAATCAAGTAAAGAATTAACTGGCTTTACAACTAAATTTGGTACTTATCAATACGAAATGCTGCCAATGGGATTGGTGAATAGTCCTGCTACCTTCCAAAGATTAATTGATATCTGTTATAAAGATTTGCTGCATAGTAATCTAGTTGCATTTATTGATGATCTTAATGTACATTCTAAAAACTTGGATCAACACCTAATTGACTTGGAAAGATTATTTGAATACACTAGAAGAGGTGGATTGGTGTTTAATATTGAAAAGTGTATATTCTTTAAAGATGAATTAAAATTTTTAGGCTACATAATAACTGCTGAAGGAATCAAGACAGATCCAGATAAAATTGCAAAGGTTAAAGATTATCCAATACCAAAAACAATTAAACAAGTTAGAGGCTTCTTAGGTTTAGCTTCTTATTACAGAAGATTTGTAAAAGGATTTGCTGCTACTGCTAGGCCATTACATGATCAAACAAAAACCAAAAAGAGAATACCATGGACAGAAGATACAACAAAAGCTTTTGAAAAATTAAAGGAAAATCTAATCAATGCTCCAATATTAAGAAGACCTGATTTTGATAAACCATTCATTGTTGTATGCGATGCTTCACAACTAGGATTAGGTTCTATATTAACACAACTAGATGATGATGGTCGTGAACATCCAATAATATTTGCTAGTAGAGGATTGAAGAATAATGAATTAAACTATGGTGCTACTAAATTAGAATGTCTTGCTTTGGTATGGAGTTTACAAATATTCAGACCGTATTTATTGGGAAAGAAGTTTACTGTTATATCTGATCATTCGCCGCTAAAATGGTTAATTGAATCGCCAAAAGCTACTGGAATTGTTGCAAGATGGATCACATATTTGGCCGATTATGAATTTGAAATCAAATATAGGGCTGGAAGAAAACAAGAAGCTGCCGATTTTCTTTCAAGACTAGGCTACTAAAATAACAAAATGCAAAAATATAAATACATATATATATATATATATAAAAAAAAAAAAAAAAAAAAAAAACAAAAAACAAAAAACAAACAAAAAAAAAAAAAAAAAATTCAATTACTTACCAATCGACCAAGTTTTGCTGAAGTCGTAAAAAGCTGCATATATTCAGATAAATACAATATATATAACAACAATACAATCAACATAATCAACATAAATACTGAAACAATATTCAACAAACAATCTAATTAAAAATACACAACAAATAACAGCAAAATGGAACAAATCAAAATCGACTTGATAAAAAATTATTTAACAACACTAAAATTACCTGATAACATCACCAAAAAGGAAAAGAATTATTTACAAAAACATTCCCATAAATTTATATTACATAATAACGATCTATACAGATACAACATCAACTTGCAGACGATCAGAAAAGTTTTGAATAAAGATCAAGTTTCAGAAGCACTATACATGCATCATCAACATCCATTAGGAGGACACATGGGGTATCACAACACCTTATTTAAACTTGCAAACCATTATTATTGGGAAAACATGACAAAAGATGTACAAAACTATGTCAAAAACTGCAGTAGATGTCAAACCACAGGACCTGCCAAACATAACGAATTGTTACATCCTATTCCAACTTCATCTAAACCTTTTTTCCAATGGGCATTAGATGTCAAACACATCTCTACTTCTAAAAATGGATATAGATATATAGTTGCTGGTATTGATTATCTAACTAAATGGGTTGAAGCTCGAGCATTAAAGTTTCAAACTGCAGCCGAGATTGCTTTATTTATTTATGAAGATATCATATGTCGCCATGGTACACCGCATATAATTATAACTGATAATGGAAAACCATTTATAGGTGATCTAATCAAGAAAGTCTGTTTCTATTATAAAATTCATCACAAGACCATAAGCGTTGGAAATTCACAAGCGAATGGGCTGATAGAAAAGTTTAATTCCACGTTAGGTGCTATTCTAAAGAAGC
The DNA here is from genome assembly GCA_017871115.1 of Cunninghamella blakesleeana. Classification (NCBI taxonomy): domain Eukaryota; kingdom Fungi; phylum Mucoromycota; class Mucoromycetes; order Mucorales; family Cunninghamellaceae; genus Cunninghamella; species Cunninghamella blakesleeana. The sequence continues at coordinate 5,760,668 of JAFCIZ010000005.1, forward strand.
TAAATAATAAGGAAAAACAAGTATGGGATCAATATCTACCTTCTGTTTTATTTGCTTATAGGACTATTAAACAAAAATCAACAAATTACTCTCCATTTTATTTGACTTACGGTTATGAAGCAAAGACACCTTATGATACAATCATAAATATACCTTTGGAAATAAACTCTGCAAGTTTTCAAAATCAGCTAAGGGAACGCGCCACAAAAGAATTATTAACACTGAAACGAATAAGAGAAGACGCTGCAGAATTTATACAAAAATCCCAAAAGAATCAAAAGAAGGCTATTGATAAGAAGATAAATAATCAAAAGAAAGAATGGAAGCCGCCTTTTAGAACCGGTGATATTGTTATGATGTATGTTGGAAGAAAACCAAACTCTTGGGGTGGAAAAATATCTGACAACTGGAAAGGCAAATATATTATTCATCAATGTTTAGGCAAAGGAACATATCTGATAAAAGAATTCAACGTGACCAACACTAAACTAAGAAGGATACACGGAAATAAATTAAAGTTATTACAGATGCCTGATGTATTTTGGATTGACTTTTCCAAAAAGACAATCGTTTAAAGAAAAAAAAAAAAAGGTTAAAAAAAAAAAAAAAAAAAAAAATATATATATATATATATATAATGATAAAACAAAAAGGAGAAAAATTGAACTTCCGAAAAAAAAAAAAAAAAACTATAAATAAGGAAAAAATTGTACTATATAATTTTTTACTTTTCAAGCAAAAATGGCTCCTCCAAATCAAGACACCTCTTTAAACATGATTATTATTCCTAATAATGAACTCTCTCAAGAAAATTCTGTAGATATACACGAAATGGAAGATATCTTAAGTGAACTTGTACCTATAACAGAACCCGTTGATCTTAATTTTTAACTCCTGAATTATTATATTGGCTTAATACGGATGTAACTATGAATGGTTGGATAAAAGTTCAAATTCAAGAAAATTACAAGAAGCTGTTTGATGTTTTATTTAATGAACAAAAGCTACGTTGGGAAAAAGAAAATCTAGTAGATAATTGTATTATTCCTCAAGCCTTGGAATACATACATAAAAATTGTGAACATCCTGACGTAATTGGTTATCAAAAATACGTGAAAACTAGAAGGGAAATATTGAAAGAACTTTTTGTTAGTGGTACATGCTTTGAATTTGATAATGCATTAATAAGAAGAATAATTAACCTTGATTCCTGGACACATGAAAAAGATGCGGTGACATCTAAATCCTGGTGGAGGGATGTTATGTTCTGGCTAAACCTCCCATATTTGGGCAAGGCTTAACTATAATCTTATTTTATATATATACATATAGGTATATATATCCCATTTAAACTCAGTATAGATATATATATATACTCTCTTATATATATGCACTAGCATATATATATCAATGATTGGTATTTAAAATTCAAATCCTTTTTATATAAATACTCGACAATTTTTATTTTATTTTTGAAAAATCAGTTAATAACAAGTTAATTTTAAATAAAAGAACTTATATTATAACCAATAAGTCTATTAACTCATCTTTTTAGCTAAAGATTATTTTTATTTTATATTAATATTGTTGATTACTATCCAATATTACTTTATATTATTTTATTATAATAATCGTTGATCTTTATCCGATATTATACTTATTTTATTTTAATTTTATTACTTTGTTTATATAATTGTTGATCTTTATCCAATTATATAATTTATTTTATTTTACTTTATTATTTTATTTTTATTTTAAACTATCGATCTAAACTAAGTTGTATCTACTTATAAAACAAGATACTGGTGCTCACTGACAACTAAACTAAACTACAAAGCTATCTACTTTCCAAAACCATAAAAGGAAATTCTACTTTTACAACAACCAAAAATTTACACAACACACAACATAACCAAAAACCCACATAACAACAACTAAAATAATCCACAACACAATTAAAATAAATCCACGGCAGTTCATTTCTCATTTTTAAAAAATAAATTTTCACCAAAATCCACATAACAACACTTTAAAAAAATTCAAAAAAAATATCGTTAACAAATGATAAAAAAATTGCCCCATACGAGGGTCGAACTCGTGATCTTTGCGTGACCTTATATAGTTTGTATACTATAAGCACAATGCTTTAACCACTAAGCCAATGGGGCTGTATCTGCGTAGGGTTTTTTTTTTCAAATCATCAAATTAAAATTATAAACGACAAAAATTCAATAAACAGACTTGAAAATCGGGTGCTGAATAGACATATTTTTTTCATTTTAAAGAAAATTGTTTTAAAAACCTTTTTTTTTATTTATTATTATTTTTTAAATATATCTTTACATTTAAATTATTATATAATTATAAGCCATAACGCAGTATTTAAATATTATACAGCCATATTACATAATTTTTATATATGATACTATATTTCAAAATTATATTATCTCAATAGTCATCTCTAAAATTATGTATAAACTATTATACACCGTTTATATAATATTTAGATGTTAAATTTAATTTAATTGTAATGAGCCTTTGTATTTCAACTATTATACAATATGTTATAAATTATTCAATTTTTTTAATATTATAGAAATTATTTTGTCTTACACATTTTATACACGTAGTACTATTTTTAAAAAAAATACATCATTTGAAGAATTAACTCGATGTATTTTGAACAATTCTATAGTATTTTATTTATTTAAAAATAAGAAAGTCATTTTCGTTATTTATGTTTTTGAATAATCGTCTATATTTAGATATTCATCTTAGTGTTTTTTTTTATTTTGCAAAAACCATACCGTGTAACCCCATTTTTTATTTTCTTTTGGAGTATAAGCTTCACTTATTTATACTAAAATTGTTTTTTATTATTTTTTACTTCATATACAAAAGACTATCATTTTTATTTTTATTTATTTATAAAAAGGTATTTATTTGTTAAATATATGAATAGGCTAGTGTTCTGGGGTACATTATATATCATGACAATGGTGTGAAAATAAAAATAAAATTATAAACCTAAACATATATGTATATATATGTTATTTATTAGTAATTCCTTATCCTTTCTTTTCCAAATAGATACATCATAATTTTACATTTTTATTTTTAAAAAATAAGTTTTTTATTGTATGAATAAATAAGCTGTTGATACAAAAAAGATTTATTAATATTACTATATATATATATATATATATATGTATATATTTTGTTATGAGTGAGAAAGAAATAAAAGTAATGATGATGATGTTGATGATGATGCTATTACGTTTATTTTTTAATATTATTTATAGTAGAGGGAATCATGATTGATAGTTTTTCTTTTAAACCGGCTCTGGTATTTGGTCAATTTCTGACTTGACTTCATTCCAGGAATCCAAATTCTAAAGAAATAATAATAAAATAAAAATTAAATTGAGTACGAGCAATCTTTTTTTTTTTTTGGTATTTGTATATATTATATCTCTTTATGGAAAAATATTTTACCTGTTGGCAATAACGAATATGAGCTTTAGCATATGCAATTAGCATTTCTTTTAAATCCTTAATTTTTTCTTGTTGGAATCTATCTAAATCTGCTTGTACATCCTTTGAAATACCGTAAAGATCATTACGCGTGATTTCTAAAGCTTCTTCAAGCTAATATAAAATAGAATAAGGAAAGCGAGAAAAATAAGCTTTATTACATATGATTTCATAATTTTTTTTTCTTTTTTCACTTAATGATTTTTATTTACTTACAACAGCAATAGCATCTTTTGTTTTTCCAATTTGATTCCGCCTTGTTGCAACAGGGTCTACATCAATTAAACCTTGTAAAGTATGACCAACAGCGTTTACCATTTGCATAGGACCAGACCAAGTGTTTCTCGAACGACGTTTAGTAGAGTAATTAGTTGTTGAGGTGACAGAACTTCTTCTTTGTGGTTGTTGTTGTTGAGGATCATTATTATTGTTATTAGTATGGTGAGAAGCATAGGGATTGTTATCAAGGACAGAACTATTTTGTGATTGTTGATGATGATTGATTGCATCTCCATTAGCATCTACTGTTCCATTATTAAGTTCATCAATATCCACGGCATTATGGCCGATTGTATGTTCTCTTGCGAGAGCTTCTTCTAATCGACGAGCTTCCCCTTCCATTTCTGATAATATGTCTAAAGATTCTTGTTTATTTTGTAATGATGATTCAATGGCTTCTACTTGAGCATGTTTCATATGACGAAATTTAAGAACTTGTTTAATAGTTTGAGCAAATTGGGCATATTCTTGTATTGGTTCAGCAAAATCGCCTTCCAACATAGTCACCTATGTCAAATAATAAAGGTAGAATAAGTATATTATCGTTAATATTTTTTATTTTATTATTATCGTTATTTTTATAATTTTTTATTGTTATTATCATTACCATTTCTCCTGTATTTGAATAAGAAGCATCCACTGCTTGGCCAATTTTTTCGATAGCGTTAGCAAGTTCGCCTTCTTCATTTAAACTAAACCCATTGTAAACAGCACCAAGTTCTGCATAATCATTTGCTAGTTCTAGAATAGAATGAAATGAAATGAAAAAAAAAAATATATATATATAAGGTGGTATAAAGAAATAAACAAATAAATAAAATATAATAACTTTCCGACATATTATTCCTTTTTATTACTATTATTATTTTTATTAATTTTTAATATACCTCCTAAACGACGTATCACTTTGCGTTGACTTTTTTCCAGATTATTATTCATATAATTGGCAATACGATAAGTAAACTGTTCAGATTCTTCAAACTTTGTATCAGGGTTCTTAAGTATATAAGCTGCTGAAGGAGTAGGTATCAAGTGACTAGTAAGAATATTATTATTGGTACCATGTGTAGTTACTGTATTATTATGGACTGTTAATTGTAAAGGATTTTTTGGCAGAACAGATAATGGAGGGGAATGAAGAACATCAGACTAAAAATAAAGTAGTATATTGTTCTAGTTAATCTTCCTTTCTTTCTTTCTTCGTTTTATTATTTTTCAATTTCTTTTCAATTTTTCTTTTTTTACCCAAGGCACTCCACTTTCTAAAAACCGATGAAAAACATGATCCCGACCTAATACTGGATGCTTGGCAACACGATTTAAAAAGGTTTGTAACATTCGTTTTCTTTTTTCTATCATCGGCAAGTCATCTTTAACGCGGGTTTGAAGTGCTGCATAATCAACTAGGGTATTTTAATACATGATAAAATAAATAAAATAGAGAACAACGTCAATAATTATTTTCTTTCTTTCTTTTCAATATTTTCCTTTCTTAATACCTAAAGAATGTTTTTCTGGTATTGGTGGCACAATTACTGTTGGATGAAGTTTAGATAATGATTTACAAAGGGATTCAAATTCGCTATATCGATGTTTTGTTTCTAAATTCTATATAAAAATAAATAATTTACAATGGTGGTTATAAATAAATTGTCCTTATTCTATTTTGTTCTTTGTCTTCTCCCTCTCTTTCTTTCTTTCTTTCTTTCTTTTTTTTTTACCACTAAACGAATATTATAGGTTATATATGATTTTCCAGCAGGAGTATCAGATTGTTTCTGAGATCCCGTAATAAAAATAAAACTATCATTCGTAGATAATAGCCGATTGATATTACAATTACATGAAGGACTATAAGAGGTTTGCATTGGATCGAATTAGTTGATAAAAATAAAAATAAAAAATAATAAAATAAATTGATATATAAAAAAAAAGTCTGGGAAAGAAAGAAAGAAAAAAAGAAGAGGAAGAAAGAATTTTTAAAAAAATTCAACTACTTTAAAAAATGGAGTTTAAAATTCTTTCCTTTTATTATATTTCTATTGTTATATTACTATACTATCATTTTTTATTTTTTTAAAAATATACTGACTAGCCTGTTACAAAAGGTATATTTTTTTTTTTATTGAAAATAAATTGTAATTAATTTTTACTATTATTATTATTATTAAACGTTATACTTAAAAGTAATAACATACTTTATATTACCTTCCGACTTACCAAAGGTTTTATATTCGCTGATCTAACTTGGCAACAACCATATCTACAAATATTATATCTAATTAAATTAGTTTGGTTCCAAATAATTAAGGATGATAATTGACAGAAAAAAACGATGGTATGATATTACCATTTATATATATATATATATGTTATGCAGCCTAAATAATTTTTTTTTTTTTTTTTTTTGAATAATTTCTTTTTTTAATTCATTTAATATGGTACTTAATTATTAACTGATAAATATATGATTGAAGGGTTGTGACAACATTTTTTTCATGGTACATATAAATGTAAATATATATGATGACAGGAACTTAAAAAATTATCCTATTTTGAATTATTCTTATACATGTTGCAGCCAAGTATTCGCCATTGAGTCAGTTAATAAAATAGGACTAGAATATCTTGGTAAAGATTGAAATGTTTGCATAATACATGATATACATAGTAATCACAGATTAATAAAGAAAAAAAAAGCTATTGTAATATTGATTAATTTATATACGCTGTAACTCTATTTCACTTATCAATTAACTATAAAAATTGAAATATAATAACTTGATAAAAATTGAGCAATTTGCAAAATAAAAAATATTTATAATGATTATATATAATGACCATATTTTTTTTTAAAAAAAGAAAAAATAACATTTCAACTTTTCGTAACATCATAGCTTGTGTAGCAATAAAGATTATATTTATGTAAATACTTAATGATTATATTCCTTTTGTTTGTACTAGCAGATTTTGATATCAATGAATGGGACCGTAAAGTAGTATTTCCTTCCAATCCAGGTATACATTGCATGGAATACCATTGCCTTTTAATACCGACACATCATTTATTTTTCGGATAAGGTACGTTAAAGACGTCTTCAACAGAAAGCATATTTTCATACTTTTTAAGGTTATTTCTTGAAAAATCAATTGTAATTTTCTCGGTATCAAAATCTAACTTGTCTTTCTTTTTCTTATCTGTTCTGAATAAAGCAAATAAGTAATGAATAAAGTCGGTGGTATATCTTTTATTTTTTTTTAGAAATTAAAAAACTATATCACTGTAAAGAATTTGATAAATTAATATCGGATGATGGCTGTTTTTTATTCAAAATATTAATATTGTTTACTGATGACTTTATATAATAATCATTTATAAAGTAAAAAATATTCTTCTAATGTATAACTTCATTTATAATAACTCTATTAACCCAATTATATTTCCTTGAATTAACAATTTTACATAGCCTCTTGTTTGGCTTGTTAACAACTCTAAGGTTTTCATAAGATAATTCAACAATAGCGAAGACAAATTCATAATCCCTATGGTAGTAAAATATATAATTAAAAAAAAAATAAATTGATAAAATAAATAATTAAAAAATATAAATTGATAAAATAAATGGGTTGATAAATAAAATACATTCAGAGTTTTAATTTCTTCTTTTCTTTTTCTTTTTTTTTTCCAGCTATTTATATTATTGTTATTATATAATTACTGTGTGTTTCTGGTAAGGTATATTTTTATTAAAATTATAAATGAGAGCTTGCAGTTATGTTTATAATGATTAGGAGGGCTATATTAATTATCATTTATTGTTTTGTATGTAGAACGATTTAATGTAAAGTAAAAAGTAAAAATAAAATATAATAAAAATTTATGGTAAAGAGAAATTAAAAAATAGAAAAATGTAAAGATCATAAAACTTATATGTAAATAAATTTTAAAGTCAGTGGGATAAATTGTTATAAAATGGGTTACAAAAAATTTATATATGTTATGTAAAAAAAAAATGGTTATCATTTTTTGATTAAAAAACACATACAGTTACTTTAGGTCAAAGTCATTTCATTACTTATTCCACAAAGAATACCTGTAAATATCATTACAACAAAACTCAAAGAAAGGTAAGATATAAATTTTAGATATAATAACTTATATATGTATGCGTATTCAATTTTTTACCTTCTATATATTTATATAAATATTTATTTATAAAATCTAAAAGCCAAAAATCTGAAGTAAGTGATTTTTTAACTTTCTATACACAGTTTTAACTGAACGTATTGACTAAATCTTTTTATTTATTTATTTATATTACAATAATTATATTGTTGTCATTTATTAGTGTGGAAAATATGAACCGGTTAGATTTTGTCAATGAATACTAAGATAAACTAGGATTTAGTATCTTCGATGTTAAATCCGAATTTGCAAAGAATAATCTGAAGAAGTGTGTAGATACATTCCATTCCAAAAAAAATATTTAACAGACCCAATTCTATCTATAAGCAATGTGTTTGTATTAAATGGGATGGCTCTCTGTGTAATACGTATCTTAATTGGAGTTGAATTTATCAAATTAAAATTATAAAAGTTAAGAAAAACAAAGAAAATATTGTGAAACTTTTGGTTAACCTTTATTCGAATGTTTAAAATAAGTGATATATTTATAATTTTTAGTGGGTTAGTGACTATATGCTTAATTTATATATTATATAGTATGGAAATAGAATTACAGTGTTATCTAGTAAAGACAACGCGAATTAGAATGAAGTTTAAAGTGTGTATATGGTAATGGATCTACAGTATTAGAAGATTTAAAGTTATTACATAGAGTAAGCTAATAGAAATAGATCATTTCGCATCAGGTACACAGTAGTCATTTTATAATAAATATCAACTCTTTCATGTGGGCTGTAAGTGCATTATGATTATGAAGTCATTTAATATTATTATTTTATGGTAAGTACAACAATCGATCTTTACTAATTCAAATATATATGAATATATTTATGTTTATTTTACAATAGATTGAGAATCAAGACCGACACATAAAATCATAAGATAATCATTCATATCAAACGCCTATTATAAAAGGAAAAATCAATAGTTTGAATTTTGATCACAGAATACCTCATGAACAGCCTCTTTCGATCATATTGAATTTTTAAACGATGGAAAAAGTCTTTTAAAACCAGATACCACACCTTTAAGAAAACAATAAGAAAGTAATTTGATAGAATCAATCATCAATAAAGATATTTCCTGTAATTATTCAGGAAGGTTAATAACATTATCAATGCACAATCATGATTCGGTAAATGTGTAAATATATATAACTATATATCAATTGTGATTTATTAGTTTTAATTGATCTTGTTATTTATTTTTTGTAATTTTTTAACTTTTTTTTTTTTTAAAAAAAAATTCATTAGATCTCCATTGATTTGGGTAAAATTTGATGAAAAAGATAGATCTATCCTTTATAATGATCCTAATCAAGGGTTAGTAATATCTTCATGGTTTAAAAATAGGTAAGGCTTTTAAGTATTTACTTGATATTTTTAATAGATAATATTTGCTTTAGGTAACTTATATAAATATTTTTTTTTATTTTCTATTTTCTATTTTTTTTTTTTTATTATTATTATAGATTATTTGGAAGCATGATATTTAACAAACGAATTAGTTATATTAAAATTTTAGAAAGATCTATGACTAGAGGTCATACTAAATTACCATCAATGGCTATAAGTCGAGATTGTTGGCAAGATCCAAGTAGACATCTGGGCATAGGACTCAATAAAATAGTTCAAATTGTCGAAGAAACCAATAATAGATGCTTAGTTATAAACCTAAATGATAATGAAACACACTTAATCATAAATAGGTAAATGATTAATATAAAGGTAAATATAAGAATAAATGCTTATGGATTTTTTATTAACCTATTATTTATTATTTATTATATATTATTATATATTGTTTATATTTATATTTATATTTTAGGTTGTTGGAATATATGGAACACTCAGTTGAAAATTTCACTTTACTTGAAACTAATTTGACGTTTGCCAAAGCAAGTACGCCTATTTTCAGAAACAAGAAAAACTTCATGGCATACTTCAAAATTGAAACAAGGCAATAGTTATCTATGATATAATTATTAAATACATTAAATTATTCTTATCTGAATACATCAATGATATTGTCAAAAAATCCAGGACGGATAATTGTAATAATACACTTTTAATACATACATACATACATACATATATATATATATATACTTATATTTCTACTGATATACCTTTATTAATTTTATTATTGTTATTATTATTATTCACAGGTAATGGAGTTTTAAACAACGATCAATTAAATAAGTCAAGAGAATCTTGTACTTTACAACAAACTAATACGGTCCCCAATCATTATGGTCAACAAGTCATTACACATTTCGATGGGTTAAATTCATTATCTAACAGTAAAGAGCATATTTCATGTAAAAAATGAACATTTTTAAATCATCCTGATGTAATTTGGTGTGAAATTTTGTGGAGATAAGTTGCATGAAAGTATGAAAGGTAAAATTACGGTTATAGCAACAGTGAATTATAAAACATATTATACTTTTATTGATTTTTTTTTTAATATCTATAGCAAACAAACCTCAAAAATTATTAACTTTTTACTATAGCAAAATTTAATCATATCGTGTTATTACATCATGTCATATAAAGAAACAGTGCTTTATTTTGATCAGTCATAGATTTTTTTCCCTACTATTTGAAAGCAAATTTAAATAATGAATAAAGTTCGTAAATATATATTATTCTTTTAGATATTAAAAATTATATCACTTTAAAAATTCTAAAAAATTAATATCAGATAGTGGTTGTTTTTTATCCAGAGTATTAATATTATCTAATGACAACTTTGTATAATAATCATTTATAAGTGAAGTATCTGATTTTATCCTGATGTTATAAAGTCATCTGAAATACTTTTATTGGCGCATTTCTATTTTCTTGAATTACACATTTTTTTGTTTGATTTATTAACAGCTTAAAGAAGGTTTTCATAGTAGATAGTTTAGTAAGATTAGCATACAAGTAAAGCTCTAAAGGTTAGAGAAAATATAGAAAATAGTTCAAGAATAAAAAAAATTTCATAACCCCGTACAGTAGTAAAAAAATAAAAAGTAAAAAATAAAATATATTCAGAGTTTTAATTTCTTTTTCTTTTTTTTCAAATACTTCTATTGTTGTAATACTGGGATGGGGCTACTATTTATTACTATTATTATTACTACTATTAAATGTTATACTTATATCAAATATAATAATGCACATATACTAACTTCCGACTTATAAAGTTATATATTTGTTGATTTAACTTGGCAGCAGCTACAACCACAAAATAATATATAGAATTAAACTATTTCAGTTCCAAATAATTAAGAATAATAATTGACAAAAATAAAAGATGGTATACTTTTAAAATTTTTATGTATATTTTTTATACTACTTCAATAAATAATGTATTTTTATTGGATGGTTTCCTTTTTAATTCATTTAATATGATACTAAATTGTTAATCGATAAAATTATAAACGATAAAAAGATGGAAATGAATCCTTTTTGACTACACTGATCGTACTGATGACTTTGTTTTTTTTTGGATGTATTTTGAATTTGAAACAAAGATGTTGTCAATAAGTTGATTAAAATAAAAAGGGTAATGATAGGTAATTATTAACGAAAAAAATTATAGTTGGAATAAAATATATAAGATTGCTATGTAAACTCTATCTAGTTTTATATTTTTATTTCAACTATTCTTTTTATTTCCCCTTTTTATTCTTTTTTTCTATATGTTCAATAATAAAAATAATCCAATGTATAAGTATTAAAATAACGGTATAAAAAAAATAGTTTATTATGTTTAGCAACGAATATATATACATATATATAATAAAAAGGATGTATGTTTTTATCATTTAATAATAAAACCCGGCTCTAAATGGTTGAGGTGAAGTATTTTGTAAATTATTATTACTATCATTACTGCTACTCCCTATATCGTTATTATTAATATATGTGTTTGTTGCAGTAGCGGTAGACGATGAATAATTACTGGTAGCAGTTTCGCGTTTTGCTTTTCTTTTTAAAGAGTCATCTATGGAAAGTTTACGTTTTTTATCTAATAAAGAAGTATCATGAAGTGATTGTTGTTGAGGTATTAAAGGTGGATTTATAGTCAATTTAATGATAGGACGATGAGAGGAGGTAGAGGAAGAGAGCGAGGAAGATGGTGATAATGACGGTGATTTATGTTGTTGATTTTGATGGTGAGGTGTAATTGGCGATAATTCACGTACTTTTCTACTTAAAAATTCTGTCTCATCTACAAGCATGATTTGTAACCCAAGTAGTTCCCGTAAATACTGTTTAATCATATAAATGTCATTATGGTCCAGTTTTGTTTTGGAGCGACAAAAAGATCGTACATCATCACGATAAGCAGTAGTCATATCCAGTATTTCCTTTGCAAGAGAATAAACGGTAGGAACAAATAAAAAGTCATTAGCTTCTTGGATAGTTTCCGTTAATTCTTCTAAACTAGGACGAGAAGATAGTTCTACAATATCATGGGGTGGATCACAAACGGGACATACATAAAATGCCAGTGCATTTATTTGTTTCCGGGTTACTTTAACACAACTACCATGATACCAGTCTTGACAGTGATCACAATTCACCATAAATCCTGATTCAGGTTCATGACATAAACAGTAATCATCTGATGATTTACGTGGCTGACTTGTACTAGTTACTGAATATTCATTCTTCTTTTTTTGGTGATGGTGACTAAGTATATTTTGTACATTTTCCTTTGTTTCTTGTAATATAGATCCAAGTGCTTTCGCAGAATTGATTCGATGTGTAAATAAACGCTTTAATTTATTTGTCCAAGCGTCATGTCGATTTAATTCATTTTTTAAAAGTGTATGAGGATCATTGACCATAGCTGGAGGGAATTGTTCCATTTGCATTAAAAGTTGCTGTATGTCATTAGCAATGGGGCGATTTAATAATTCATATTGTTGACATTGCATGATAGTTCGATTAAAGTATTCAAAAAATTCAGAAGCGCGAACACGTAACCCTTGAAGTTCCTGATAAATGTCACGTTGTGTCGGTATATCTTGGTCTACATTTAATACTTCGTCTAAATCTTCCATGGTACCCAATTCATATTCTGTTCCATTCGGTAATAAGCGTTGGGCATGCTTTAACCATCCTTCACCTAAACGAGCTTTGTTAACAGCAGCTTTGTATTTTGGATGCTGAACTGATAATTTACATTTTTCTGCTTCTTTGACAAGTTCAGTAATGGCGTCATAATCTAAAGGTAAGGTCATGGTTGCTGGTTCTAATATATGTATCCATCGATATTGTTGTATAGTTGATTTGATTATATCAATTTCATCTATTTTCATTTGAAATTCAAGACCTCGATGATACATCTTTTGCAAATCTAAAATAGGTATATAATCATCCTTATTTTTTAGTAATTCTGTTGCATCTTTTTTAAATTGGTGAATGTTATCTAGTAATTGTTTTAGTTGTGGAATATATACGGAATCAAATGCCATATTTTCAGATTCATTTATTAAGCGAACAAGATGCTGGTATCGTTTTTTATTTTTTAAAATAGTGTTGTAAATATCATCATATTGGTTAAATATTTTTGAATCATATTTTAATAATTGTTGTTCATTTCGATCCAGTGGTTTTAAAATAGTATCATTATTTTTTTTGAAATAGGTAGACGCTTCCTTTTCCCATTTTTCTATCGCTATTAAAAAGCTTGCTAGTTGTCTTGTTTCATCCTCTGTGACGCGTTCCTTTTCTGCTGCCTTTAATAATTTTTTAATAGTGTCTACATTTGGTAAATTACCTGAGCTTAATATTTTTCTAGCCTTTTCGTTCCATTCTGATGGTGCATTTGCAACTTCGCGAGCCATTTCTACTAATTCCAATAGTTCTTTATCAGAAAAACGAAGGCATAATGTTCTTTTTGTATCATCGCAGGCGCATAGCTATTTTTTTTTAAAAAAAAGAAAATGCGAAAAAAAGAGAATGGTATATTAATTGTCTATGTAATGGTATTTTATAGCATTTTAAACTTTTTATTTTATTTTAATTATTACCTCTTCAATGTGGTCTAAGCAGGATACTTTTTTAGTACAAGGACAAGTGATGTAGGACAAGTATGTGTAACAATGACAGTTCAAGCATTGAGATTCGTTATTTAAAGAGTTGTCTAATGTTATATTAATACGAGTATGTTTTTTTTTAAATCGATTTCTCTCATTCGTTTCGCGCTGTTGCATATCATGTAAAGCATGTTTAAGCCAGTGAGCATTTTTTGGCGTTAGATCCATCTTTGCTGTTGTGACTAATAATTCATCATGAGAAAAACAAGGTTGATGTCGATATTCCTTGTATCTTTTTACACATTCTAATCCATAGTCAACCCAATCATCAGGAGCAAAATTAACAGCTTCACAGAAATTAAACTAAATAAAATAAAGTAAAATAAAATAAATTGAATTGAATAACAAAATAAATACAAGTACTTACATAATTGATCCCGTCTTTATTATTTTGTTCTTTATATATATATATTTATACAACTTACTCCGTGATTAAAACCAGAATGGTAAGCTTTTGGAAAAGTAACTACAAATTCCCCAGGACGTTGGTCAACAGCATATACTTTTACATTTTCTTTTAAAAGACGACCAGGACTTAACATAGTGACCAAGCGGAACAAAAGATTTGGATCTTGTTCAAATAATTCAGGAACCGCCTTTTTCATCGTCTCTTCAAATTTAGCTGTATCACCACCAGGAATGCCATACCACGTTTTTGTTTCACCCCAATGCATATAATTTATTGAGTAAGTATAGTGATCTTCATTATGCCAACAGAAAGTTGTAAAACACATACCAATATATAGCCAAGGTACCATCATTCCACTAATATCCGTTTTAATATGTGTAAATAAAGAATCGGGTAAAATGGGTATCATATTCAAATTCCATGGGTCAATGTTTCTTTTTCCATTATCCATATTACGTTCAGCTGATGCAAATCCACTATTAAATATAAGTAGAATAAATAATAGCAAAATTTAATAGTTATAATAAAAGTACATATTTAATAATCCATACACTGTATAAACACAAATATATAAATATATATATTATAATTTATAATTTACCTTCCATGTTGAGTACTGTGAAGATCAGCTCCATATTCTACTTGGCAAGTTTCATGAGGATCGTCTACCAAACGCCAAAATTCTTCTTCGCAGTCTTCTTCAGATACTTGATTAGCATGTGATACAGGGTTATACTTAGAGAACCATGCCTTTTTGAAATCATCACAGAATGTTTGAAAGTCGGCCAAAGAATATTCATCACCATCTTCAAAACCATAATCGCTACCTGCAGCCGTTAAACATTTAATACAATACCATTCGGCAGGAGGAATAGAAGTTAAAGGTGGGCTTAGACATGACATATGGTATCCACGATCACAATCATCACAAAGTAAAAGTTCATCTGCTTTATCATCCTTTTGACATATTTCACAGTTTTGGTTACTATCTTCGCTATTATTATCATCTTCTTCGGCATCATCATCATCAGCATTATTATCATTCGTTATATTATCTATATATGTATATGCATTGCCAAATAAATATTAATAAAAAATAATAAAAAAATAATAATAATAAAAAGTTAGGGAGGTAAAAAAATAAATCATCTGCTTTTTATTTTTATTTAATTTCGCTAGATTTTTTTACCTTTTATATTTAATGATATAGGGGTACTTCTTTCTTTTTGTTTTTCTAACCAACTTTCATAAGGAAGGATCACTTTATTATAAGCATTTTTTAAAGCATTGGACATGGATGTACACTGTCGTCTAGTATAGCCTAATACTCTGCCAATTTCTGCCCATTTTTTTTGTTGAGTAACCTATTTTTTTTTTCAAATCAAAATAAACAAATAAAAGAATAAATAAATAAATGAATGAATATGATTATGGGAGATGCTTTATGATGATAATGTTGATGGTTCCTTTCTTTCTTTCTCATTTTTAGTGTTTTTTTTTAGTTTAATCATACCTGTAGATATCCACCTTTTTGAGCCACTTCTTTCTTAAGTCTATATAAATCAATAGGTCTTTTATCCAATTGTGGTATTTTATGTATTGGTTTTCCTTGTAATCGATGAAATTTTTGTATTTGGTCTAAATAGTTTAAGTTTGCTCTAGTTTCACCTTCCATGCTGTTTAGTTTTTGTATTCTTGTACGAAAACGAAAGTCCTAGTTGATATTATCAATAAAAATAGAAATAAAACAGAAAGAAAAAAAAAAAGATAATACAATGTTATATATATTTTTAATTTATAGATTATGTATATATAAATATCTTTTTTTTATTACCTCTGTATTTAAACAAAATTCAGGTTTATATTCTTTTGGTGGTACTATTTTTATAATGCCATACTCTTCTGCTTCTTCACGAATTTGTCGGATATATTTTAAAGGATCCTTAAACTCTTCTGTAGTAGGATAGTACGTAGGTGCCTCTGTTAATCCAAATATACGTGGTCGTGTACGTTCTACTTTTTCATTAGTTGTTCTGACTGTAGACAGGTCCAGTGGTGCTGACTTGCGATCATCTGTTTTGGATACATTTTTAATTGATGCTCGTTTCATATTTATTATTATTATTATTATATTATTGTTATTATTATTATTATTGTTTTTATTATTATTATTATATGGTAATGATATTATTGTTAATATGTATGTTGTCGTTTTTGTATATATATAAGGAAAGTGTGATATTTTATTATCGTTTTTGATTTTAATATGGAGTTATAAAAATATAAAATATATTTTTATGTATGGACTTTATATTTTTTTTTAAAAAAAATGGAAAAGGAAAGAGAAGGAAAAAAATGTAGAGAAAAAAAATTCGAAATTTATAAACATCGACTATAAATTTTTTTTAAAAAAAATGAAGTGATTTATTTGACCAATCAACAACCAAACATACCATTTACTTTAGCTAAAAAAATAAAATAAAATAAAATGAATAAAAAAAAGGGATTAATCTATAAGATTAGATACTACACGTTGTAAAACAGGCAAGCAGTAAACAGAAGCTTTCCAAGATTGAATATCATCCGCACGAGAATTTCCTTTTGTTAATAAACCAATTGGTTTTTCAAGTTGATGGGCCAATTTAACCAAACGATAACTAGAATATGTTGCTAAAGAGGAGCCTATCACAACAATAGCATCAGCTTCTTGAACCATTTTATCAGCTGCTTCGTGAATAGATTTTGGTATATTTTCACCAAAAAAGACGACTTGAGGTTTCATTAATGAACTATGGCAATTTGTACATGGAGGGACAATAAATTCTTCATATGAAATACTATTATCTAATTGAACATCGCCGTCTGGGTTGATTTTTGGTTTTTCCCCTTTTGAAAGCATTTGTTGTTGATAATCAGCCCATATGG
This sequence comes from Cunninghamella blakesleeana, assembly GCA_017871115.1. Classification (NCBI taxonomy): domain Eukaryota; kingdom Fungi; phylum Mucoromycota; class Mucoromycetes; order Mucorales; family Cunninghamellaceae; genus Cunninghamella; species Cunninghamella blakesleeana. The sequence continues at coordinate 5,778,101 of JAFCIZ010000005.1, forward strand.
GATTACAATCTATCAATCGATGTTGGTATGATCTTCTATCTTCTCTATGCCGACATTCTAAACACTCTACATTATATAATGAACCATGTAGTTCAATGAGGTGATCCTTGGGTGTACCAGCAAAATGATGTAATGAATCCACGTTTTGTGTAATAATATTTTTTATATAACCCTTTTTTAATAAAGTGGTAAGTGAATAATGAGATGGATTTGGTACCGCTTGAACCATATCAGACCATCCAATAAATCCTCTTGCCCAATAACGACGCCTAAATTCTTCACTAGATATAAATTCTTGATACATAATGGGTCGGTGTTTTGGATTTCTTACGTATGTTCCCTATATGTTTAAAAGTAAACAAACTAAGTAAGCAAAATATTATCATTCTTTTATTTTTATTTTTTCTTTTTCTTTTGACTTTCACATACTTTTTCGCCACGATAATCAGGTATACCACCTATCAAATTTATTTATTTACTTTATAAATATTTTTTTCTTACTATAGTTATTCTATCTTTTTCCATTATAGTTTTTTTTTCACTACTATTTTATCTATATTCTGGTTTTTTATTCTATATATATATATATATATATTTTTGGAAACTTACTATCAGTGCTTATTCCTAAAGTAATAATAGTAATATTAAGAAGAATATTTACAAAATAAGAATAAAAAGATATTAGATTTATTAATAGTTTAAAATAAAAAATATATATATTTATTTTACCAGCTCCAGTCATAACAAGTACTCGACCCTCATGTTGTTGTATAAACTTTGTTAATACATTGCTTGCCTCATTTATGTCAAGGATAGGTGGTTGAGAAGGGTGTGGTGTTCTGAGTTCAGGTACTTTTACAGTGGCTAGCGTTTTTGAAGCTGATGAAAGTTTTCTTGATAAAAACAACCTTGGATTCATTTTTTTATTCTTTTTCTTTTAAAATAAATAAGACAAATAAATAAATGTATAAATATAAGTATATGTTTATATTTTATATAAAATTATAAAAAAGTACTACATTTTTAAATGAAAAAAAAGGTGTAAAAGAGAAATTGAAAATTCACGAAAATTTAATTTTTTTAAAATCGGCGGAGTTTAATATGTACACGAATGTAAAGAATTCAATAAGAAAAAAACAGAGACTCTAATTCTAGTTTTAAATAAGAGCGGATTGGATTTGTATTGACTTGTTTTATATTGTTCCTGGAAAATGATTGGATGTTTTTTAAACTCAATTTATACATTCACACTTTTTAATAATAATGATAATGCACTGTTATTAATGTTAAATGAGACATTTCTTATTAGCTATTGGTGATTTTTTATTCATTATTTTTATTACTACGATGTAATCTTAGAATGATAATCTTGGAATAATTTCTTTGAAAACTAGGAATTATTCGTATTCTACTATTCGAAACGAGGGTGTCTTCCTCTTTCTCTGAAATGTTTTCTTAATAATAACAACAATTATAATAATAATAATAACAAAATAATAGTTTCGTATTATATTTTGTTGATCAAAATAATGCAAGAATATAAAAAACATGTACTAATAATAAACAATTGTGTTTTTTTAAGTATATTATATGTGTCAATTTTTTTTACAGTGAAGAAATCAAAAAGATCTATACAAAAAGCATTTCTCGTTCTCAATATATATATATATATATATATATATATGTAAAGTAGCTAAAGTATATATAAATGTATATATTTTAAATATGAAATATGATTTTTTATAAAAAAACTAATTGGAAGTAGGAAAAAAGTGTAAGGCTTATTTTTGTACTCAGCGTTTGATTTTTTACCAATAAAAATTCCGCAATTTTTTTTTATTTCAATTTCATTTTTTTTCCTCCCATTTTCTTTCTTCTTTTTTCGTTTTAGATTTTTTTATTTTATTTTATAGATTCTCACACTTTTTATTGGCATTTTTAGATTGTACAGTTAATTTAGCCAAAAGCAAGTGGTAGGCCATATTATTTATTCTTAAATAATGACTTTATTTAATAGACTGTTTCTCATCCTTATTATTATTATTATTACTTATATAAAATTTATTATAGTGTTTTTTTAACTTTACCAGCACTCTCTCTTATATATTAAAAATACGTTATTTTGGTAATACATAACTTTACTACTTTATTATTAAAAAACCATAATAATCCAATTTATTAACAAACAACTTTTATAATTTATTTATTTTTAAGCCTTTTATATATATCCCTAGCATTCGTTTAAACTAGTCCAATGTCACAGGTACGTTAAAATACTTTTCTTGACAGCTTTAAATATATATATATATATATATATATGGCATTTATTTTTTTATGTACATTGATTAAAATATATATATAATTTATTTTACAATAGAATTCACTACCTAGAAGAAATAAACAAGTAAAAATAAAATACAAATATATATGTGATATTTATTTATTTATTTATATTTATATATGTATATGTATATTTATACCTATAAAAAAATTATTTATGTATATGTATATTTTCAAACTTAGAGTGAACAATCAACTCCTATCAGTATTCCTAATGTAAATAATCCAGCAACTCTTGATGAAGCATGGAAAGTAGTTGGTAGTCCCTCTCGTCGTGGTAGTTTAGCAGCTTTAGTGAATAATAATACGGCAACAGAAAAGCAAAGTCCTGCAGCATCACCTACGCCTAATTCAATGGACATTCCAAACAATCGACGACCTTCTATGGATACATCGCAGTGGGGGTCATTTGGTGGATTTCAATGGGAAGGGCCTGGTATCTTTGATAATGAAATGCGCAAATCATCTATTTCCAACCCAACTCATGTATTACCTCCTCCACCCGAAGTTTTGGTTGAAGATGCACCTTATAATACGCAACGTCGATCCTCTTTTGCTTATGATAATAGTGGTAATAACAACAGTATTCTTTCCGTTCCTATGCTTCCTGGGGTATCAGTAGAACCTATTTATCGTCAACAACGTAGTCTCTCTTTTTCTGTTGGCCAAGATCCTACTTTATTTGGTTATAATGATTATGATGAAGATCCTTCTATAACAGCAACAACCACAGCAGCAGCAACAGCAACAGCAGGTATGAATGGTAGTAGTAATATTAATTCAACTGCATCCTATGGTTATAAAACATCTTTGGCTACAATGGAAGAAGAAGAAGATGATGATATATTACAAGATACGATAGATCAGCAATTAAGTGCAGCTCGCTGGCGTTCTCGTTCTCAATCCTCAGGTGCTGCTTTTGGTTTGCTTTCTGCTACACAACATGCTGCTTTACTTGGTAGACATTTAAGACGTGGTTCGGAACAACATGATGATTTGACTCAACAGCGCAGGCGCTCATCTAGATTTTTTGTTGATAATGCTATATCACCAGATGTGAATAATGCAAATACAACCAGTCCTTCTGCTCAACCAATCTATTCTCAAATGTCAATGGGTGATAAAGAGCGTTTAGAGTTATTCCAACGTAGACTCTCTCAATCTCATACAAATGAATATAAATTTCCTGATCAAAGGTAAAAAAAAAAAAAAAAGCAAAAAGAAAAAAAAAGAAAAAAAAATCAACATATTAAATTTTGCTTTATTTTATATATTTATTTATTTAGTTATAATTTATTACACCAAAGAAGGTCATCTCTTAATCAGTCGCAACATCCTCATAGTATGCAACAAATTACTGAACAAATGGAAGCAACACATATACGACCAGCAGATCCTAATTATCCTTTACATCGTATAGCAACAGATTCCTATGGACAAATGATGCATTCACATGGATATCCATCACAGTTATTACCTCAGCAGTTATTAATGAATCGACCTCCTCATGAAGAATACTTCGATGCTGAACACCACCAACAACAACAACAGCCTAATTTAATGACATCTGGTGCTTTTAGAGATGCAGGTAAAGGTATTCCTTTACAACGATTACCAAATTATACGAATTTATATTCTGTAGAATTTAAAGCTGGTAGAATCGATTACTTTTATGTTGTATCTGAACCTGGTACTGTGGCAGTTAAATTTCAACCTGGTGATTTAGTGATTGTAGAAGGGGATCGAGGTAAAGACCTTGGAAAAGTAGCCAGCGATACGTTAACTATTGAACAAGTAGAACAATATGTATCTCAAAAATTACATCATCAACAGCAACAACAACAACAACAAGGCAATGGTAGTGGTTTAGATGAGGATGAAACAAATGGGAATAATGATAAACCTAAAGATGTTCATATTAAACGTCTTTATCGATTGGCTACTCCTGACGAAATTAATTTATTACTGGCAAAAGGTCAAGATGAATTGCGTGCTTTAGCTTTATGTCAACAAAGAACAAAAATGCGTAATTTACCAATGGATGTAGTGGATGCTGAATATCAATGGTATACATATACATATACATATATATATATATATATAATATATTTTTTTTTTTAAAAAAAAGGAAAAAAAGTATTATAATAGATACTCATTTTTTTTTTTATATTTAATAGGGATCGTCGTAAATTAACCTTCTTTTTTATATCCGATCGTCGTATTGATTTCCGTGAATTGGTTAGAGAATTATTTAAGATTTATAAAACTCGTATTTGGATGTGTGCTGTAAATACAAATACTACTATTATTCCAAGTGATATAGAAAATTATACAGAAAAAAAAATAGATATTCATAATAATATAACAATATAAAAAAAATACATACATATATATACACATACACACACACATATATATATATATATTAGTATAGATCTAATATTGCCTCTTTTTTATTCTTTTAATTTTTCATTTTAATTTTCATTTTAATTATAAAAAAGCCATTGTAAAAAAAAATTAAAAAATAAAATAAAAAAATTAGTATTTAAAGATTTATAATTTAGTTAAATGTATTACTCTGCATAAAATAAATGGCGATAATTATAAATTTAAAATATATTAATATAGTTTCGTTTTAAAAAAATGTAGATATGACAAAATCGATATTTTAGCATGGAATAAGAAACCCATATCAATGATAAAACACTACCATAAATAATACAATAAAACTTGAAAAGACTAGGCAATTCTAGGTTATTAAACCAAAAAAATATATGTATGTATAAACTACATTATTATACTACGATATATATATATATATAATAGCAAAATAATATTTATCATGAAAGAAATAAACTTCAATATAAGAAACAAAAATTAGTTTTGAAATTAAAGTAAGAATGAAAAAAATTAAACAGCGCTGCCTAATTTTTTTTTTTCCTTTTATTTATTTATTGCTCATAACTTTTTCTTATTAAAAAATAAGAAATAAAATGGTTCATGCCGTTATTCACTCTTTAGCTCATTCTGATAATAAGCAACAGCTTATTCTTTTAGAATTTCAAGGTAGTTTTTATGCTCATGATCAAGTAGTTAAAGATATTAAAATAGGTGATATTGAATTTAATAATGTAAGGACATGATCTATACAGATCTTTTATTTAAATAATATATATATATATATATATATATGACAAGTTAAAAGCTTTCTCATAACTCCATACTCCTCTATTTATTTCTCTTTTTTTCTTTATAATAATAAAAATAGGATAGAGCAACAGTTATAATTGGTCATCATAGAATCGAAGGAGTAAAAAAAAAATTACCAAAACCAGTTGCTATTATACATAAACGACATAAACAACAAAATACTATGGAGATTGATCAAAACGATGATGGAAAGCTGCCTATAACCGAATATGATGTTACTACAATAATACGTGAAAAATATGTATTTTCAAATAGACCTAGGCTGGTAGTCAAAGAAAATTTACGCGGTTTAACAAGAATTGGTGGATAATTTTATTTTTATTATTATATTTTAAAAAAATAGTATGATCGCTAATGATACCCCATTCCCCTTTTATAATAAACCACATACACACCATATATATATATTATACATGATCATTCTTCTTGTACTTTTTATTAAAAAAAATAAAACTAGCTGGCCATTGTTTAATTAACTTTTTGGATCGTTTATTTGGCCCATATTGATTCAAACAACGAGCTAAACACTTGATAATGGCGTCAAATTGTTGTTGATGTCGCTTATGAGAGGTATAAAAAGCATATAGGATTAGCCTAGCGATTGATTATAGTATAATATATGTTAGTTTTTTTTTTTCTTTTTTTTTTTTGACTTTGATTACATTTTATTATACTTTTATATTTACATTTACATTTATATTTATATTTATATCACTAGTTTAATTACCATATTGCTTTATTTCTTGGTAAATTTTTTGGTACAAGAGATAATATGTATTGTGTTAAATAAAAAATGATATCTATAATGATAATATACACACACACACATATATATATATATATAGGTAATTGTTAATTATAAAAGTAATCTTTTTTATATATATGTATATCTATATATTTGTATTATTCTTACTCAATAAAAACTTTTGATTGATTTCTTCCTTAACGGTATATGATAATTGTAAACAATAAATAGATAGTTTGAATCCAATCAGTAAACTTCCTTCATATATATTTCGAAGCATGGCATTATGTGTATTGGCTGAAACTTTGATCAACTGAAATTCTGTATTGATGTCCCTATTTAAATATATATGTATATATAAGCTTTTATTTTCTCCCTTTTTTGTTTTTTCTAATTATATAAAAAGTAAATAATCATATAATGTACCTAATTGATTTATTGATGATGGCGTTTTTATAATTCGATGTTTCTAAAGTTATAGAGTCTTTGATACCTATATTAACAAAAATGAAATATAAATGCATGTATATAATATATATGAAAAGATATAAAAATAAATACACTATGCGTTTATTTATTATGTATATAAGTATATTTGTGTTACCCTGAAGAGTATAATCACTGTAGTCATTAAATACATCCAAATTTTTTGTACTTAACAGAAAACCACACCAAGGAAATTCTAAATAATTGAAAAAATAAATAAAGAGGTAATTTTATTGAATCAACAGTAAATAATGTCAACATGCTTGTTTATTTTTAGTTTTATTATTACTTTTCTTAATACTATTATTACCAGAAATAGAGTTATTGAGATTGTTGACTTTTTTTTGATGATTAATGTAGCATCCATATTTTGGTAGTCCTAAAAACATATGTTTTTGATTATGTAAATATAGAAATAATATATTTATATGTATTTATACCTAAATACTCATATTTGTATGTATATATACCTCTAGACATGGTTATATCAAAGCGCTCAACAAAATCTCGATTTGTACTAACATACAGAAAATCATCAACATAACGTAACAGTAGCTATTAAAAGAATAAAATAATAGTTAATCATAATAATACTAATTATAATATAATAAAATTATTTAATTTAAATCCAAATGGCCAGTTTTTATTACCCCATTTTGATCTTGTTTTAAAAATGAAAGTTCTTGTTTTTCAACATGACCATAGTATAAGCTATAATGATAAATAGATTAAAAAATAAAAATAAAAATATAAAAAATTAAAGATCTATCATAACCATCACCATCATCATCATTATTTTCTTTTTAATATTTACTTGCACAAAAGTGTTGACAAGCAGGATCCTTGTGAAATACCGACTTTTTGTTTGTAAAGTTCATCATTATACTATAAAATATAAAATATAATATTAGAATGTGTTTGATAGTTGTAGATTATTTAATTACTTAAATTCGATCATTTATTACCAGAACTGTATTTTGTTTAATATGTTCGACTAGTAAATCTAATATATTTTTTGTTGATTCTATCATTTGTGCCATCTAATTTAAATATATTTATATGGTTATATATTACATAATAACAATATAAAAATATAGTGATCCTTACATCATCATCAATTATAGATTTACGAGGAAAATCATTAAAATTATTTAAGGTAGTAGGAATTGATTTAGTATCATCTAAATAAATCAATTATAAAAAATATAATAATAATAAGTATAAATGATAGTAGATATCTTGCTTTTATTTATATTCCAATGATATATACCGTGAATTTTTGCTAATAGTTTTACAACGCGAAATGACTTGTTGCGGCCTGGTTTAAGAGTTGTAGATTTTTGAATGATATATTGATCCTAAAATAACAAATAAATAATAAATATATAATATAAATTTTTTTTTACTTTTATTTTTAAAGAAAATATAGGAATAGATATAGACGCATATTTATAGACTTACCTCCATAAAAATTTGTTTTAATGCATCTAATAGGATATTTTGATTAATATTATTAAAGCAGTGCATGATATCAATTTTTGAAAAATATATCCTAAAAAGATAAATAAAACATAACTTGTATAAATATAATTTTATAGGACAGATGCTTTTTTTTTCTTGATCCTGATCCTTATGTATTTATATATAAGTATATATACTTTGTATTTGATGATTCTTCTTGTAAATTAAGATCTTTTTTGTAGTTTGCTATTTTTTCCAAAGCAGAATATATACTATTAACAGCACTCCCAGTTAAATTTTTTTGTCGATCCTATATTGTATGGTATGTTTATGAATAGTTAGAGGTGCACCATTTACTTTACATATATATATATATATATATATATATATATATATATATATATATATATGTTATATATGTACTTACAATTTCAAGTTGTAATATTGATTTTATTTCTTTGAGTACATTATTATTGTTCATAGGTTGACTTTTTTTATATATGTCTTCTTGATTTTTCTATTAAAATAATTTTTGTTCGATTAATTTTTATATGTATAAACCAATCATTTTTAATGATATGAAAACTTAAAACGTACCACTTTAAAAGCCAATTTCATATTAGTAATGATTCGAAGATCATTCCTTTTAGGAATAAATCTTAATGATGCGGATCCCAAGTGTTGATTATTTATGGTATTCTAACAAAGTAAAGCAAAAAAAAAAAAAAAAAAAAAAAAAAGGTAGTATTATTAATATTAAAGTCGAGTTTCAATGATATGATTATATATATAACATACGATGTCTATCTTCTCGTAATCTTCGTATAATGATTTATTTATATAATGGGATATTAATTGAAGCCAAGTATCATGGCGATAATAAAAAACTCGATTTCGATATTGCGCATGTTCAGTAATATAAAAACAGGTCTATTTTTTATTTAATAAAATAATAATAATAATAATAATAATAATAAAAATAAAAATCAACAGTTAATAGTTAGTAAATAGTAGTCAGCGATCCATAAAATAAATATAATGTAATAATATTAAACATTAATTACCCTTAAAATTTTTGGAATATACAAATCAAATAGCCATCGAAGTAACTGAATTAGTAGATCTTTTTTTTTTTCCAGCTCAGAAGGAACAACATGTTTAGATGGCGATAAAGTAGCTAACCAAGTACAATCGTTTACTCTTAAACCCCAAAATATGTCATAAATTCTTAAAGTTTCTTTTTTTCTGAGATCAATATATTTGTTAACGTCTATTTAATATAGAGATGAAGATGATGATTATTTAGTTGTAGATTCATTTTTTTTATTTTTATTTTTTTGGTAATTTGTCATAGAATTTTAATTACTTTTAAAAAAAACTTGCCAGTTATGAGTTGATCCAAAAATATAGGAGGGTAATACTTGCTTTAGCAATGTTTTTATAAATAAAAAAACCTGCCCATGGGGAATAGCCAAATCTTCGGTATTGAATTTATTCACCTTTGTTTTTTAAAAATAAAATAAAATAATATAAAATAGTAGATTTGGTAATAATAATGTGTATTAAATAATTATTTTTTTTATTTTATCTTGTTTTATTTATCCTTGTATAATTTACTTACTTTTTGCAAGCATATACTGTTAAGTAAAGGAGTTAGCATCGAAAGAGGATGATTCATACGTAAGTAATCGGCAATAAATTCTATTTTTTCCATTCTTTTAGGTAAATGAGATACCTATAAAACCACAATAAATAATATATGTATTATTAGCACACATTTCATTGCAATTACTATTGATATCAATACTATTTCTATTATGTTATTTTTTAAAAAATACCTTTCGTTTAAATTCGTTTGGAAAAATTAGTTGAAGTATATGATGGTTAATTTCATGCCGATATTCATGATTTCGAATTGAATTTGAGCCAAATATAACTATTGTTTGATAAAAAAAAATGAAATAAAAAATGCAATACATGATCAGAAAATTTAATGCTAATAATAACAACAAATGTGTATTCATATAATATATATATATATATATATATATATACCAGATATTAATATTACTTAATGTATCAAAAATAAACGATGGTTGCTGGGTTTTTGTATCAATGGTAGGATGAGCATAAAATATTTGATTATGATCCAAGCAATATTTACCAGATAATAGTTGGTTACTACTACTACATAAATCTCTATTTTTTACTGAATGGATTCGTTTAAACTTTTTAGATGATATTATTGATAGTTGTGCATCGCTTTCTTGACCCCTTTTAATTGATTTTTGAGTAAAATTTTGTGATATCTGTTGTTGCATATTTTCATTATTATGCTGAGATTGCTTCATCTTTTTTTGTCTACCATCGGCATGTCTACACTTATTTTTCTTCTTCCTTTTTTTGGAATTTGTTAATGTTGCTGATATATAGCCCGATATATTACTATCAGGGGTCGAAAGATCGTAAAGGTATGTATTTTTAAACTTTTTTAAGGTACTCGTTACTTTTAAAGGCCGTAGAATGGAGGCGTTTGATTCCGGAATAGGTACTCCTACATATATGTATATGGTGGATTAATAAATAGAAACAATATATTTTCTTTATTTTTTTATATTTTGTTTATGGTTATTTTTTATATCGTACCTGACAAAAGGTAAAAGCTATTGTTGCCATTTTGAATGAATATTGTCGCGTTTAATAAAAGGTCAAACATATTATCAATCCCAATAAGGTTTAAACAATGTAACCAAGAATCCGTTTGAAATGTCTGAAATAAAAAAGGTTCCTTATGTTCTGCTACTATTTTATTATTTTTTGTTTTATTTAGCTATTAAAAGAAAAAAAGGAAAAGAAATGTATAAGAGTATTATTATTATTCATGGATACATTTTTTTAAAATATTATATTTATTTCGTCTAATTTACAGATTCATAAGTTGTCACAAGTAAATGTTGATTTTTTTTATGTAATACTAAAAGTTGAACGGCTCTATTTAGTAACTATAAATGGTTATAATAATAATAATAATAGGATATTAATGAACAAGTTGATAAAGATATAAATGAAATATGCTATTTATTATATTGAATACACACGTCTTTCATAGTTTTAACATTATTTAAATAAGATGGTTCAAAAGTGATCAAGTTATCGTTTATTGGTGAAGCTACATGAACTTGTTCAAGACCTGTCAAAGTTTTGCCTGTTTTATATTTAACATATGACTCAAGCGGTTCTACTTTGGTATATAAGGATCTAAAATAAAAAGGATATTGAATCATTATATAAAAAATTATCAAAAAGGGAAGAGAGCGAAAAAAAAAAAAAAAAAAATTTACCCGCTCTACCAAATTTGTAAAAAAAAAAATAAGGTTTAAAGTTTTTTTTTTGACTATTCTCCTTTTTTTATTAATATTATATTTCATACACGTATAAAATAAATCATAATTCATTATTTACTTTTATAAATAAATAAGATATTATTATTATTATTATTATTATTTATGCTCAATGAAATCGCAAAACTGATAAATTTTCCAAAAGTAGATAGAGTCATATGTTAATACATCCATTTAAATTGATCATTTTTTTTATTCTTTATTTCTAATTTTTCTTTTTTTCATTTTATTTTAATTCAAATATATATTTATATTTATTGACATGATAATGGATTGTAAGTAGTGTTAATATATATATATATATATATATATATATTAAGTTCTTATTATTATATATTGTTATTTTTTTTAATAAAGTAGTTCCGTATAATCTTATACCTATAGAAGAAAAATTTGAAGACTATCCTAATTATTGTAGCCAATCTACTTTTGCATGTACAATGACAGAACTTTATCAATGTTCAGCAACGAATAGTCTCATGCCTGTCTATTATTCTTCATCTTCTTCTTCGTCGTCAACAACTGATATGATCTCTTATATGGAATCAGCTTCTATCCCAACTGATTCATTTATATCCATTTCTCCTACTAATGATGTAGCAAATTTCCACCAGCCTACAACAATAACAGCAGTAGCAACACCATCGACAACTAAAAAATCAAGAGCAAAAGATTCTGGAAAAAAAAAGTGTACAAATTGCGGTGCGACAAAAACACCCTCTTGGAGAAGAAGTGTTGAAGGTTCAAAATTACTTTGTAATGCCTGTGGTTTATAGTAAATTTCTATATATAGAAATTGTATTCTTTATTATTATTGTAACTATTTTTTTTTTAAAAAAAATTATAGTGAAAAAGTTAATGGTCGAAGAAGATTGGTTTATATTCAACGAGATGGGTCTGCTAAAGTAGCAAGAGGGAATCATCATTATCGTACCCAACAAGTATGTACTAATTGTGGCACTACAGATCCAAAATGTTGGCAAAATTATAAAAAAGATTTACAGTGTAAGGTTTCTTTATTTTCACTGACTTTAAAGCGGTTATTTTTTTAAAGTTGCTATTTTGGTCGGATTTTTTTAACAAAGAAAAATTTTTTTTAATTAAATAGGTGATATATGTTCTCAAAATCCAGTTCAATATGATATAATACATAATTTTCATTAATAATTTTTTTAAAAAAAAAATGAAAAAATACATACTACCCAAGGTTTTTATTTCTTTTATATATTTTATTTTTAATCTACTTATTTTTTTAAAAAAAAGCATAATAAAAAGGCATTTTTTTTTTCGATCATTTCTTTTTGAAAGGCCGCAGTTTTGAGACAAAAAATTTGAAGTCTTTAATTTTTTTTTTTTCCCTCTTTTTTCTTTCTTCCATTTTTTATATTATTGTTGTTCTTTCCTTTATTTTTCCTTTTCCCTTTTTAATTATCTTTTTTTTTTTTTATTTGTATATTTTTTTTTATAATTATAATAGTGTTTGGATGATAGACAAGAAAATGTCCCAGGAGGAACAAAACTCGTCATCCCATCCACGCACAACACGACGAAAACCAGCTTTACCAAATATTCACCCTGACGATGCAAAAGATAAAGTTTTTACAGCTATTTTAAAAGCTTTACTTAAGAAAGGAAATAAACCTAGTTCTCCTAAGGAATTAGCAAATGATATTATAAAACATAAATATGCAACTTTAGGGTAATGAGAAATAGTAATAATTGTAATAAAAAAGAAAGAACAATTTGATAAGAAGAAGTAATAGCAGAACTTATTACTAATAAATTCTTTTATTATTATTATTATTTATCTTTATCTCTTTTTCTATCTCATTAATTATATAGTGGCGCTACTCCATTTGCAACAGTATCTTCTAGAATATCTCAACACTTTAAACGTGCAGCAGAACATAATCCACCTCGTGCTCCTTTACTGGCAAAACATGTTGATCAAAAGCATTCTAGAAAAATAAATTATAGTTTAATAACTTCTGACAGCAATTATACAAATACAGCTTCCTCTTCTTCTCCCTCAACTAATGTTATAACTACTCCACAACAGCAACAACAAAGCCAGCAGGCACAACAACAACAAAACCAATATTTAAAAACAACAATAACACAAAAGGAAGAGTCAGCGGTAAATAATATTATGAATGGTGAAATTTCAGATACTTCATCGCTCTCACCTGATGAAGAAGAACAACAATCAAAAGACTTGACAGAAGAAAAACAGATATCACGTTCAACACATATAAATGGAAATAAAATGGCACCTATTAGAACATCAAATAGAAAAAGAAGGCGTCCTAAGCATTTTGGGTCGCCAGAACCTAAACAAGATCACCCTTCTGATATATCTGATAATGAATCCTATTCTTTTTCTAAAAAACGTAAAAGTTTAACAACATCTTTAATTCATTCATCAATATTAGACAACAATAGTAATAATAATAATAATAAAGAAGATAGTACAGCAACAGAAATTAAAAAAGTAGAATCGGACGATGACAGTGAAGCTGAATATTCAGATTATTACGAAGAAATGATGAAAGGGGATGAAACGATGGCTCATATTGAAATTACAAGACGACGATCATCTGTTTTTCGGAGACCTAGTACTGTCAATCTTGGTTCCACAACTACATCATCATCGTCAACAACAACAAATACAAATACAAATACAGTAACAGATTCGCCAAAACTAGTAGGAAGGAAACCTTCTATCTCATTAAATGGATTTCTTGGAGAAAATGAGTTTTGGACACCTTATACTTTTGAACAAGATTTAGTCAATGATACCATGTTTTTATCAGATCATACTTCAGCAGCATCGACATCCTCCTCTGCACATCAACAAATACCTTTAAATATCGTTTCACCAGAATCCATCTCTGAGTCTGAACTAGAATTATACTTTGGTGGACCGACACAGAATAATAATAATAATCATGGTAATAATGGTAATGGCAATGGTAGTACAGAGAGCGCTACATCGCTTGGCTTACCTACTGGTTTTTCTGCAAGAACAAGTAGAAAGAGTTTTTGTACTTTGGCAAATGGAAAAGAAGCTTCACTTTTACAACGTGCTTTATTAGCTAGCACTGCCCGTGATATGGCTTTGGAATCACCTGTTTTTGATAATGCAAATAACATGAATATGTTTCAACATCATCATGAAGAGGATGAGGAAGAACAATCATTGGAATCATCTATTATTGAAAAAAGACGTAGATCTTGGCCACTTGTAGGAAAAGCATTATCTGAAATAGAGCTTGACCCTGATCTTATTATAAACAATATAAAACTTAAAGATACGCCAACAACAAATATTCCTTCTGAAGACACATCAGCCACTTTAGCTAAAGACCAATCTACCTCCTCCTCCTCCACTACCGAATTAAATAATGCAACAGATTTAGTTGATAGCAGTCATGATCATCTTAATGATAATAAAATGAAATTGGATATCAAAAAAGAAGAAAATGGAGATGAAGTAAAAGAAAAAGAAACCACAGATGATGATAATGATAATGATGATGATGATGATTCAAAACCATCAAGTAAAACATATTCCGAAAATGGTCATCAATTCACTATTACAAAAAAATTATTAGGTAATTTATTATGCTATGAACTCAACTCACCTGAAGATATACCTGATACTAAAATACTACGATTCATTGCTTCTAACGATGGCGCAAGTGAACATGTTGCCCTTCGAACAAGACATGCTGATTCTAAACAGCATCAGCGACGAAACAATCAATATTATTATTTAGTAGAAGGTTGTGTCAATGCAACTCAACTTAGAAAAGCTGCTAGACCAGTATTAGGTAAAGGCTCATTTGATGCGGCTGCTGAAGCGGAAGAAGGTCGTCTTGTTATTACTCTTACAAAAGGTCCTATAGAATGTCGTGGTGCATGGTAAATAAATAAATAAATAATGTACACACACTTGTATTTACAAACACACACACATACATATATATATGTATATATATATTTATAAGGATATAATTAAAAATCAAATATTTATTAAATACTTTTTTTTTTTTTTTTTTTTTTTGAAACTTGTAACTCATTATATAGGGTTCCTTTAAGCCGTGCTCGTGAATTAGTTGATGAATTTGAAATTGAAAGTTCCCCTGGTTTGGCAAAGTTACTTGGTGATGATCCAATGGGTGGCGAACTAGAGACAGATACTAAAAATGTGCCCACAAAGACTGATTGTAAATAGCTATTTTATTTATTTATTTATTTTTATATTTATTTATTTTATATGCATATATTTATATATGTACACATCATGCCAAATTTATAACAATTTTTATTTTTATTTTTATATAGATAACAACAACAGTAACAGCAACGAAAATAATAATGATAATAATACTAATACTAATAATACAGAAAAATCACCAAAACCATCAGTGGTGCATGTACCGACTCCTAGTAAAATTGAATCTATATCAACAAATGTTTCAGCAACTGAGTCAAACGATGACGAATTTGTAAGGTTTGAAGAAGATGAAAAACCAACTGCCAATTCATCTACTAGTGAAAGTATATCGAACACACCTCCCAATCCAATACCACCAGAAACTGATACACAGCAACAAACATTAAATAAGCAAAATATTAATTTACAAGCTTTACAACAGCTCCAAGCAGCCCTTCCAGGATTATCAAATTTATCTCCTACTTTTGATTTTGCAAAATCACTTGCCTCTTACATGCAAACTATCGCAAAAGTAACCTCATCTGCTCAATCTACATCCTCAGCATCCACTACATCACCATCATCAGCTACTTCCCTTAATATTGATCTCAAAGCAGCCTTAGCACGAATACCTGCGCTGGACGCGTTATTTAAAAAGGATTTATTAGCATCTTTACCTATTACTACACCGTCGCCAACTTCAACATCATCAACATCTACATCAGCCATACAGCCACAATCACAATCACAACAACAGCAATCACAACAACAACAACAACTGCAGCAACAACAGGCACCATCTCAACAACAAGAGGTAGATACCAATAAAGTTTTTCCAACTGTACCGACCAATCCACCTATGTATGTTACTGTCATTGAAAATGTAACGGTATGTGTAGCAACATTAAGCGTTTCAGAAGAATCTGGTTCAAAATCTTATAAAATATTAAGGCGGTTGGATACTGGTTATGTAAATGGACAATCTTTATTAACTGCTGGAGGTATTGATACAGAAAGGGAACGTAATATGATTCTTAGCTTTGAAATTGAACGTGTTCGTATACCAAACAAAGAGAATGGATTATATGGTACTTGGATTCCTTTACGGCGTGCACAAGAATTAGCAGTAACGTGTTCTATTCAAAACAAATTAGGCCCTTTCCTTAGTGATCATATAGAAACTCTTTTCCCATCTTCTTTACCCATTGCTCGTGGACCAACAGCAATGCGTGGTGGCAAACCTATCATGCGACTACGTAGAACATCAAGCGGTAGTAGTGTTTCAGATATTGGAAATAAAAGATCACCTTTGCATATGATATCTTCCACTGTGAACAATAATCAACGTAAGCCTACACCATCCACTCATATACAACAATTATTATTATCACATCCTTATAAAACACTCAAGTTGGGGAATGGGCATCCTTCTTTAGGCATGTTAAAAGCACCATTATTAGGCAGTTTTGATCGAACAATAGATTATGAATTACAACGTTCAGTCACTGTTATCAATAGTTCACGACCTTATCACCATAAAAACGATGACCATAATGATATAACAGCCACCTCTTCTTCAGTCTCCTCATCCTCCTCATCCTCCTCATCCTCAGTTTCTTCCTCTAATGAAGATGCAAATCAAGACTTTTTAATTGATATTATGAATGACAATGATACTGGAGCAGTAGATGAAGATGGGTCCGATGCAGATACAGAATCAGATACAGATATTAATGAAGTACGTCAACGAATGAAAAGAATGCGTGATGCAGCCATCGATGCAATGGAAACTGGTCAATCCATGGAAGAATTACTTAGTCGCGCAAGTAGCCCAATAGTACAACCTGTTCGATCTATTCAATTCCGTATGTCATCCTCCTCCTCTTCACATTTACATCAGCATCATCAACAAACATCATCTACACCATCTTTATCTAATACAAATGGAATGATGGCACTTAAACGAAGGCGGTTATTTGATATTGATGAAGAAGGCAACGTACCGCCAGCATTCAGGAAACCCGCGAACTTTTTGCCACATGGAAGACGACGACCTCCAACTACCAATGGGACATCAGCTAATGGGAAATGGACTTCGGGTAAATTGACAGCCTCTATGATTAAAAAATCTGCATCTTGGAACGGATCTCTTCCTTTACCTCGTAATACACTGGTTATTCCTGGTACAAAAAAACCAATGCATATGCCTCCTCCTTCTCATCATCATCAGCATAATAATAATAATAAAAGGAAAAAAATCCAACGAAACACCAATAAAAATGCAAATGAAAATTTTGATAATCATGTCGTAGAACATCATGAAAATGATAAATCTATATTAAAAATTAATACAACCATACCATCAAAAAGTAATCCAATCTCTTCAATCATAACCAATAATAATAATAGTAATAATAATATGACAACTGGAAATAATATCACAACTACTACTACACCTTCTGTCACTACTACCACCACTAATAATAATAATAATAATAATACTAATAGCAAAGAAAAAAATATATCCTCTTTGGCTGATACAACAACAGTTAAGGTAACTAAATCCTCTATATCTGATGAAGAAGATGAAGAAGATGAAGAAATTGATATAGGTGGTAGTGATGATGATGATGATGTGCGATAGAATTTTTCTTTTTTTCTTTTGTTATTTTACATATTTGCTTTCTCTTTTTTGAATTCATTTTTATTATTACTATTGTCATTCTTTTATTCATTATTTATATATACATATATTTTTTAAAAAAAAGAAATAATAGTTTTTTATAACTTATTATATTTACTTTATTAGTTTTATATTTTCATTGTTAGTATTATTATGAATTGTATATTTTATTTAAGGACTTATATATATATAAATTATAAATAATAAAAAGTCTGATTTTAAACTCTTTATTTCTAATTATTCACCCATTTTTTACTATTATTATTATTATTATTGAGAGATGTCCTATACATATTCAGTTATTTTAAATTATATAAAGTCTTTTCTAACTGAAAACGCCGTTGTTTTGGTGATATACATGCTATTTTTAACCTTTATTTAGTAATATTAACTTTTTTATTACAAAAAGAATTGTAGTATGCTGAACCTAATTAACAAAATTTTTCGTGAACTGACCTATTATATTTTTTTATACATATTGAAAAAAGAATTGTTTAAAAATTTTATATGTTTTTTATATTAGTATTTAAATAAATGAGAAAAGTTGAAAATCTTTATTTTTTAAGATTTGCAGGAGGGCCAATCAGACAGCTCTTTTTTTTAAAAAAAATTCAGCAATATATTTTTTAGGTCTACGCTTCCTTTTCTTTCCTTGTTTTTCTTTTTTATTATTATATAAATATCATGTCAACAGTACAAAGACGAAAACCACAACAAAAAGAACCTGAAAAAGATGAATATATAAAAAATAATGAAACAATAGATAATAAAACATCCTCGTTGGGTAGTATAGTGCAAACCATCCTGATTGTCCTTGGATGGGGATTATTATTTTTCTTTTTGGGCTCTTATTTATTAACAGAAACTTGGACCTGGGGCTATCGCGGCAAATGGACAAATGTTCATACATATATTCCTGTAAATAATAATAAATAATAGTACAATAAAAATTATTATTATATGGTAATAATAATGTTAATTACTTAATATCATTTCTTTTTATTTGTATGTAACTATCAACAAACTTCAATAATAACACTAGCGTTCAGAACGTGTTTTTACTGAAATAGAATTATCAAAATATGATGGTAGTAATCCAGATCTTCCTATTTATGTAGCAGTAGAGTAAGTCATATATACAAAACAATATAATAATAATATTAATAGTAACAATAAAATAATAAAATAATAAAATAATATTAAATATATATATACATATATATACATATATATGAATGTATGTATATTATTACTATTTTTATATTTTAGTGGTGATGTATTTGATGTGAGTAAAGGAAGCGGATGGTATGGACCTGTAAGTATTAATAAAAGTTATAGCAATCAAAGTAATTATAGTAATCATTATAATAAAAAAAAAAAGGAAAAAAGGAACATGAAAACAACAAGTAATATTTTAGAATGTTATCACTTTATTTATTTGATTATTATATATATTCAAAAAAAAAGGGAGGATCATATAGTCATTTTGCTGGTAAAGATGCTGCTCGAGCATATGTAACAGGATGTTTTCAAGATCATTTAACGCATGATCTTCGAGGGCTAACAGAAACCCAATTAAAAGGAGTAGCCCATTGGAAATCATTTTATGCAAATCACCATAAATATCATAAAGTCGGTACTGTGATTCATCCACCAATAGATGATTCCACTCCTATACCTAAACCTTGTAAACAAGCTGTTGGTCAAAAGCCTTGAAACATTTTTTATATTTGTTTATTTGTTTGTTTATGAAATTACAAATATTACGAAAATGTAAATAAATAAATAAATATACTATATAATATCTTTTTTTTTCTCTTTCCATTTTTTTCTTTTCTTTCTTTTTCTTTTTCTTATTTTTTATATTATTACTACCACTTTTCCTATCTATTAAAATAAAAAATGGTTAATACTGGTAATCCTGGATGTTGTGGAAATACCTGCTCTTGTGAAAGAGAATCGTGTTTATGCTCTCAAGGAAATTGTCAATGCAATAAAAAAGATGCCTCTTCTTGTCAATGTTCAAGGTAAAAAAAAAAAAAAAGTAACATGTAATTAAATAAAAAAAAATGTGTATCAAATAAAAAAAAATGGTATATAATAAGCAATCACATTATATATAGTCAACCTGCTTCTACTGGATGTCAATGTGGTAGTGAGTGTAAATGTGCTGAATCAAGTGAAGGATGCAAGTGTTCAAAGTAAATAAAATTGGACGGTTTTAAATTTTATATTTATTAATTATCGTACTGTTAGAAATTGGTTGACATGTTATAAACTAATATATAATTTATATATATTAGTATAAATATATTATATATATAACTTAAAATAAAAAATATTAATCAGAATAATTAAATAATATAATAATTCTTAATTATTATATATTTACTATTTTAAAAAAAAGTTCTTTATTATGATCATCATTTTTTTTCTGGGTCTTTTCTTATAACTAGAGCCAAATTAGACGCTTTTTTATATGATTTAATTTTTTTTATGGCTGGACTCCGCCCCTTATTTTAAAAAAAAATTATAAAAGATAACTTTTTATCTCTTTCTTTTTTTTATTATTATTATTATCCCTATTCCTTTTTACTCTCTTTTTTTTAAACCTTTCACCTCCTCTCTTCTTCTTTTTTTTTTTTTTATAAGCGACAATCATTCCTTTACGTCGTTTTTTTCTTATTTTATTTACCCATTTTAAATAACTTTCTCTGTTTTATTCATTCCTTTATTGATTATGCAAAGTAGAAATAAAATGATAAAGTCAAGTTCTGATACTAAAACGTTTTTAAAAAAAGATATAAAGACTTCAACTCCAAAACAACGTTCTACTGGTTCTTTAAAAACTAATATTACAGCAACTTCTACTATAAAGAATAATAATAATAAAACTAAGCAACAAAAAAATACTGAAAAGGTATATATATATATAATGATTTAATAAGGATCGGCTATTATTCGGTTATACTCTATTTTTCTTTCCTTTTACTTATCAGTTTTTTTTATACTTATCTATATATTTATATAGCCTCTTATATGGAGATCTCCTGGTCACTGTGAAATACCTGATATATTGGGTAAAGCTTATCTTCAGCCTATTTCCTTACCAGCAAAACCTGTTGTAAAAGAAACAATGAAACCCGCCAATATTAAGGTAATATAACAATAACAATAATAATAATAATTAAAATGATTTAATATTAAAATAAAAAAATTAGGATATTTAATTATGTAAACTTTTGTACTACAATATATATGTATATGTATATGTATATTATATTATATTATATTGTATTATATTATACTTTTTTTTAATCATTCATTTTTTTTTTTTAAAATAAATAAATAAATAATTTATAGCCTCCATGGTATCCAGTTTCATATAACAATTGGTCACAAAATTCTTTTCCTCCAACTGTAAGCACCAGAGAAAATCCATTTGAAAAAAGACTACGCAAAGCCATTCCTTCCATTACTCTCATATCTCAACCGAAATCTCGTTACATTGGAAATAAAGAAATTGGCACTGGGTAATAAATAAAAATAAAAATGAAAATAGTATATAGGATGATAGTTATTTTTAAATATACTAACTATATCTAAAAAATCTCCTCTCTCTTACTCTTTTGCTTCTTTTCCCCTTTATCTCCTTTTGTATATTCCCTTTATCCCCCTTTTGATGATATATTTATAGTGTCAATGGATCAGTTATACAAGTCAATATTCGTGGATCAACCGCTCAACTTGCTTTAAAACGATGTAAATTAGATAATGATAAAGAATATCGTGCTGCTATAGTTCGCGAATTAAGAATCATGTCAACAGGTCATAAAAATCTTATTAAATTAAAAGAAGCTGCTGTCTATAAAAATGATATTTGGATGGCTATGGATTTAATGCGCTGTAGTGTCTTTACAGTGTTATGTTGTCGTGGTTTACCTGAAAAATATTCTATTTATATCGTTAGAGAGGTAAAAATATGTCTACATATTCATTAAAATAGAATAATATAAAATAATATAAAATTATATAAAGTAATATAAGTAATATAAAATAATAATATACAAATAAAAATATACAAATAAAAATAAAAATAAATAATAACAATAATGATAATAATAATGATAATAATAATGATAATAATAATAATAATAATAATAATAGTAATAATAGTAATAATAATAATAATAGTAATAGTGGCTATGTATTAACATTATTATTATATTTTGATCTAGGTCTTAAATGCATTGTCTTTTTTACATAATAAGGGGTTCATTCATCGGGATGTAAAATGTGAAAACTTATTGATCAGCCATCAAGGTGAAGTTAAATTGGGTAAATATATAAATAATAAATATATAAATGGCAAATATTATATTATGCTTCAACTTTCTTATTTATTACCTTTCTTTCTCTTTTTTTTTTATTTTTTATTTTTTTATTTATTTAATGAAAAGCTGATTTTGGATTGGCTACTAGTACAAAATATGAAAATAGGGAAAGACTTGGAACTGCAAAGGTAATTAAAAAAATGATAAGGAAAAAAATAAAAAATAAAAAATAGGATGATACTTAAAATGTCTTTATTTGTTTGTTTATTATCATCTGTATATTTATTTATTTATTTATCTATTTTAGTGGATGGCACCTGAAGTAATTAAAGAAATACCTTATGATGAAAAAATTGATTTATGGTCATTGGGTATCACTTTGATTGAAATGCAAGATAGAGTTCCTCCATTATATGATTTAAAGGATGAAGATGAAGTGTTTGAAAAAATTCTAGATCAACACACTCCTTCTTTTATTTACAGTTATCCTTCTATTTATTGCACTGGTTTGGTTGCTTGGTTATTGGAAGAATCCCCAAAAAATCGACCAACCGCAAAAGATGTGATCATGGTAAAAAAAAATAAATTAAATTTAAAAAATAAATAAATAAAAATTAAGAATGAATATATTAAAAATAAAAATAAGAAATAAACAATAACTTACTTTTTTTTTTGTTTATTTATATATTAAGGAAATTGATACACATATTGAACAAGGTCTACTAAAATCTTCAAATGCTAAAGAACTATCATCCTTTATCAACAAAACTTTATAACAGTCTTTTTTTATTATTTTTCTAATTTATAAATTTATAATATATATCTATCTATACCTAATTTGCCATTCTTTTTTATAAATACATTTTTATGAAATAATAAATAATTATATCAATGTTCTTTTTTTTTTAAAAAAAAAATTATTGTGGGTAGGATAGTTGATCTTTATTTTTTATTCATGCACTCCTCAAAATATGACATGGAAATGTATTGTAATATGAATAAATACGTTTAAAAAAAGTTTATTATTTTTCTTTCTCTCTTTCTTCTTCTTTAACTATAATCTTATTTATATCTTTTAAAAATGAATCAAAAAACAAACTTATTTTATTTATTTGTTCTATTTGCCATTAGCTTACTTATAACAATTGACGCACATAAAAACAAACGTAATATGGCCTTATATTTATTGAATGAATGAATGAATTTTGTGTAACTAATTTGTTCATGCTTTTTTTTTTTAAAAAAAAATGATTAGATAAAGATGAAAAGAGCGAATGTCCAAACTATATTATAAAATGCCCAGATTGTAATCCTGGTGAAACTTGTGTTTATCCTGGCTATGGCAATTGTCCTTACGCCGGTATACCTACTTGTAAACCTAATTGTGATAATGTTCGATGTAGAGTAAGAGATGGACCATGGTAAGTAAAAGTTATAATAATTTTTTTTTTTCTTTTTCTTTAATTTCTTATGTCGCTATATATATTAATTATAAACTATATAAATATAGTCCTGATGAATGTCCATTTTCTTGTAAATATGAAAATAATGGATGTTGTTTAGGTAAGCATAAATATATATAATAATATAGTCATGATTTTTTTTAATACTCACACACACACACACACACACACACATATATATATATATATTATATTAGGTGAACCAACCTGTTCTGTTTGTTATACTTTTGCCCCTTGTAAAGTTAACCCTTGTCCCAAAGAATGTGAACATGATTGTATCTATGAAGATGCAGACTTTTGTTGTCCCTATAGTGGCACACCTACTTGTCCTTGCAAGTCAAAGGATAGATATGATTGATTTTTTCATAAAATTCTCCAACACATATATAATAAAAAACATTATTATTTTTTATATTATGTTGATAATATTAGATTAAGTTTTATTTTAGAGTTATTATTTTATCATATATATGTAGTAGTTTTTTTATTTTATTTTATTTTATTTGGAAAAAAAATACATATTGTATATGAATAAATGCATAAAAATATTATATATATATATATATATATATATATATATATGTAAATAGTAAAGAAAGAAAAAATTGAATGATTGCAATAAATGAATATAATCTAATAACAAATTTTGAAATGAAAAATAAAATAAAAAAAAAAAAAAAAAAGATGATAATGAACAATAATATTAAAATAGTTGATACATGTTGCTAATACAATTTATTCGATTAATTTGAGTTTGTTCTTTTGTTGATCTTTAAGTTGTTGTTTTTTATTCTCAGCCAATGTAAAATTCTTATAGGAACGACGTTCATAAGTTTTAAGAGCATATTTGCGACTGTGAGTTACAGGCACCCGAGGTTCAATAATGTTACGTTTTTGCATACTAATGTATCTATCTTTAAATATATTTCCTTCAGGCTAATTTAAAAAAACACAAGAAAAAGAAATTGTTAATTTTCAATTCTAGTTTCTAATTCTATTTCTACTTTTAATATATTTTTTTTTAAAAAAAATACCTTGAGTTGACGTAAAGATTCAGCTAATTCATCTTCTAATTGTACTTCTAAATCCATTTCGCCCATAGAATGTTTACTTAATCGTTTGGAACCTTCTTTTTCTTTTTGTTCTTTACGCTCTTGTCTTATAGCTGTCATTGTATTTATTTCTTGTTGTTTTGCTGCTAATTCTTTTTCTAATTCTTCTACTTTATCAATTTGTTGTTTTAATTTCTTTTCTGTTTGTCGTTTTCTCCATACTGCAAGTTCTTGTTTCTTTCGTTTTTCTTTATTTCTTTGTGCCGTAGTTTTACGATTAGCTGGTTTCTTAACAATAGGTTCATTTTCATTATCCTCATCTTCATCTTCATCATCTTCTTCATTGTCAGCATTATTATTATCCACTTCATGTTTAAGGTTATCCAATTCTTTTATATATGATACTATTTCATCGAGTCTCTTTTTAGCTTCTTGTTTAGCAACTTCAATATCTGTAGCTTCTTTTACTAATTTAGCATGATCTTCTTCCGTGGGATTATAGGATGCTCCTGCATGTGGAATAGCAACAGCTGGATGATGTTTTGCTGCTTTAGGTATCTTACTCATTGTTGATGGAGCCTATAGGTCACATTAAATTAAATTAAATAATAGCAATAACAATAATGGTATATATATATATATATATATATAAAGTACTTTAATATATTTATACACTTAAATTATTACATTTATTTTCTCTATCATTTACCTTCACTTTAGTTTGCTTTGCTGGAGTTAAATAGTCATTTTGTTCAGCTTCATTAGAATCTATTGTAACAGAACAATAAAAGATGGATAATATAAATATAATTGTTCACAGCATACGTAATAAACATCTACACATGTATAATAAACTTATTTAAATACTACCTTCCACTGCCCAAACGTCATATGCTTGTTTGTTTTTTGCTTTCTTGGGTGATGGTTGAGGAGATTCTTTTAATTTCCTCTTTGCCAATTTATTTATCTTTTGTCTTTGATGTTTAGATTCAGTTCCATAAACAGGTTCCGATATCTGTTGGATATGGCGACCTTTTAATGCTGGTACTGCTGATTTTTCATTTAATATTTGATCGACTCGTAATTGTCTTTTTGCTTTTAATTGCTTTTTAACTATATTTAATATAATTAATAATGGTAAATAAATAAGTAAAATTAGCCATAATAAGCAAAATGTATAATACAAGATAAAGCTAAAGTTATCCTCTATTCTCATGCTTATCGATATTTTTTCAATATATCTTATTTCTTCCCGTATTTTATTCTTTTTTACCATGAGTGTCACCAGTAACGTCAATAGTAAAATATTCTTCATCAGGTAATTCATCCATAGTACCACTAGAATAGCAATAATAAAATAGCAATAATAACATTCATAAATATATATTTGCATTATTTAACACTTTGTTCACCAAGATCATATATCTACCTATCAAAATAATAACATATATATATTTTACCGAACTCTTTCTTCAGATCTTAAAACTTCCAAACCGGTTTCAAGTTGAGTTATATCAACATTTTTACGCCAAGCCTTTTTCCCTTTACGACTAGGTTGTGCTTTTTTTACTTGTGCTGTACCAGTAGACATTATTATTATTATTATTATTTTTTAAAAAAAAATAAGATCAAAATTGAGAAAAGAAAGAAAAGTGAAAGTATAAAAAAAAATCTTTTTCAGCCACTGAAAAAAAATGGAGTTTTAATTTTTTTCAAGTATTTCTGAATTAGGAAACAGCTTTATGCCAAGTGTAATATTTGTATTATTATACGCACGTGGATAGATCATTAATTTATTATTATTATTATCATTGATATTATTATTATTCTTATTATTATTGTTGTTGTTATTATTATTAAAATTTTTTTAAAAAAATTCACCCATAAAATATGAATTAATAAAATATTAAGTTCAAATACATAATTTTACATGCAACCACATTTTGAATATATATATATATATCTTGTATTAAAAATAATAACTAAAATACCAAATGTTTGATTTTCTTTTCTTTTTTCTTTTTATTCCTTTTTTTATTAATTAAATGAGTAAATGCAATAATATAGTTTTTATATAATAATATATATTCGAAACGCCGCACACCCCGTTTTTATTATTAATACTATTGTTATAATGCAGCTAAAGCTAAAAAAATCATTTTCTTTCTCTGTGTGATCTATCCCTACTAGAGTCCCTATTTCTATCCTTTCTACGATGATCATCAGAATGGTGGTGTCTTGATGATGATCTATATTTACTACTACTTGATGATTCACGGTGCCTACGAGAAGATCTTGATCTACGACGACTATGACGACGATGGTGGTGATCTTCTTCTTCTTCTTCATCAGAATAATGGCTTGATTTAGGAGACCCGCTTGATCGATGATATTTGCGACCGCTACTACTATGTTTACGTTTACGATCTGCACTAGGGCTACGACTTCTTGATCTTTTTTTGTGAACATGGTGATGATGACTACTAGACCGAGTATCCGAAGGTGATTTATGTCTATGTTTAGTTGATTCATAATGTTCATTATTACTTGTTACACTTCTTTTATCCTCCACATTATGTTGCCGTGATCTGTAACGTTCTGGGCTACCTATTCTATCATGTACAGCTTCATCATTATCATTATATGAATATTGATCATTAAAATCGTCATCCCGTTGGCTCGATTCAGTTTTTTGTTGTTCAGAATGATGTGATGATGGAGATGATGGGGATTTTTGTTGATTTTGTGATGATGATGCTGATGATTGCTGCTGGTGTTGTTGTTGATTATTATTAATATTATTATTTAATGCACGTCCACGCCCTGTTCCTCTTCCACGACCAGAAAATCCGCCACGAAAATGCATAGGTGCGCCGGTGTTAGGTGGGAAATAAGGTACATTATTACCTGATGGAAAGTGTCCTCTACCAGCACCACCACTACCCGCAAACATCCATGACATGTCTGGAAATCCAAAAGGAGGAATACCAGTATTACCGCCCATGAAAAATGAGGGATTTGACATAAAAGGCATACCTGATGTTGGCATATTGTTAAATCCACGACCCATTGAATCCATTCCATGGGATCCTTCCATATTATAGTTTCTACTTTTACGTACATGAGAAGTATTACGATTATCATTTGAATCAGATGTTTGCTGTTGTTTTTGTGGCAGAGATGATTTATGTTGTTGTTGTTGGTTTTGTTTTAATTGTTGCTGTGATTGATTAGGTTTATTTATATTTTGTTTTTGATTTTCTTCAACTGATGAATCTGGTACAGAAGTTGCCTATAATAAATAAAATAAATAATAATGATGTTATTAACTCTATATTTACATAATGGTATTTAAGGTAATAATAATAATAATAATAAATTACTTACAATTTCATCTTTTATATCAGATGTATTGTCTTGAACATCAGATCCATTTGCATCCTTATCTATTTGTTGATTATCACGCTGATTTGTGTGAATTGATTCCTCAGCTATTTTACGCTCTTCTTGAAACGCGTCTACTATATTTCTTAAGGTTTTATTTGGGATAATTTGATCTGTGGTTAATCCCTCTTTATCACAAACTGGGCATTGTTGTTTATCATTCAATGCAGTGGTAATACCTATAAAAAATTAATTAAAATAGTTATAATGTGTAAATATTAATATCAATAGCAATCTATCTACGATAAAAAATGATTATAATACATACAATCTTCACAGAATGATTTTCCACAACATAGAGACATTGATGCATTTTTGAATAACTTTTTACAAACAGAACAAGTAAGTTCATCGGGTATAGAGTCCAATTCATTCATTTGAGTCATAGCACCTGGATTTGCAGCGCTATTGATTATTAATACATTTTATAGTTGAGTAACTTATACATTTATTTACCTATACATTTAAAACATTATATTACCTATTAAAACGATTCACGTATTGTCCTTTGGGCACATTCGGGCAATAATAAATCCAATGACCTATATATATATATTATATAAAAGAATAAATAAAAATAATAATATAAATATTAATATATAAAAGTAGTTAATAAAATAAAAAAGGGATATATATAAGTATATATCACTGCTGATATATAAGTATTACCTGGCTCGCCACACTTGAAACATATATATCCAGAACGTGGTTTTTGATTTTCAGATGGCAAAGTAGTCGATCTTTGTTGTGATTGTTGTTGTTGTTGTTGTAGCTGTTGCATAGACATAGGCATAGATCTTGACATACCAGATTGTTGCATCATCATTTGAAAGGGAAGTGAATTCATCATACCTAGATTCATAGCCATCATAGGATCAAACATATTATTGCCAGAAAAGTTAGTTACATTTCTACGGTATGGTTGAGGCGATCGATTTTCAGAAATACTAGAGTAATATATAAGTTGAAAAAATAATAATGTTTATTATATATATATTATATAAAACAATCAAAATATAATCTACATTTATGTCGTTATTTACGTTTCATTCGTTCGTGATTGTTCATCAAAAGTAGTGTTTGATTGATCTTGTGTAGTTTGTTGTGTGGTGTCGCCTTCGTTAGCCATATTTTAAAAATATAATTAATTAAAGTAATAATAATAATAATATATATATATATATATTTATATATATATATATTATATGTATATAAAAAAATGAACAATAAAATAAAATAAAATAAACAAAATATAAATAAATAATATAATTGCAATAATAAAAAAGAAAAAGAGAAGGGAGAACTGGAATAAGAATAAAAAAGTTTTTAAAAAAATGATTTAAATTCCGCTCTTTATTTTTTTGAGCTGTATTTATGCTGAAAATTAAATTGAATGATATTAATAATAAATAATAGTTTCGGTATTGATTAATGAAATTTTATTTACATGACATATATATATATTGATATGCATTGATATGTATTGATATATTTTAAAATTTATATATCATCAATGACACGATAAGCTACAATAGCGTCTACTTTATGTTGTCCTGTTGAGAAAGATTTTAAACGTATATGTTCACCACCACCAGGAATTAGGTTTGGGTCGCTATCAGACCAAGTCGTTGGCACTTCAACATCTTTATCAGCATACACTAAAACATTAAAAGTACCTATATATATATATATATATATATATATATGTATATATAAGTACAGATAATAATCACGATTTTTTTATTATTTATATTTTTATTATTTACAAGAGTTTTCTTCTAAAATTGGCAAAAATGATACAGAAGCGGTGATCTGACGTATGATTGCTTGTATTTCTTTTACTGTCTTCTTAGCAACAGCATGTTCATCTTTATTTACACTACTAAAGTTAATATATTCATTAACCAGTCATCTTTTTATATATGATCATTATGATTGTTAAAAATATTATCAAACCTACCTATCCTTTTCTTCGTTTACATTAATATTAAATTGCCATCGTTCTATTGCACAGTTGGTTTCTTTTGATTTAATAACTAATACTAATCTATCTATTTTATTAGCTCCTATCCATACTAAATATATAAATAAAAGTAAATGATAGTGACAATTTAGTTTAATATTTCGTTTTATATACTTTTATAATCAGTTATACAAATACATATATACCTCGTACTTGTTGAATAATTTGATCTATATAATCATTTAATTCTTCATTATTGGACATTATCACGGTCATACCAAAACGTTGTGTTTTATCAAAGTTATGGGAAGAATAAACGCCACGTTGGTATAGTATACTATATCAAAGTATAAATATGCTATAATTGTTGAGCAAAAATTAGGGATATCTAATATAACTTTTTAAGGTACCTGTTTAAACCACATTCTATTAAATAATAATAATAATAATAATAATAATAAAAAAATATATAATAAATACGTATTATTATTGATGTAATTTAAAAAATATTCATATTAATCAATTTAATAAATAATTATATTTACCAAGGAATTCTACTATAGCATCAGCAGAGCCTTCTAAGGCTATGGAAGAGTTTGTACTCATTTTTTTTAAAAAAAAACAAAAATAAAAACGATAAAGGAAAAAAAAAGGAGGAAAAAATCTAGCTTTTTTTAATTTGAATTTTTTTTTTACGACTCCGCCATTCAATTTTTATTTAAAGTCTAATTTTTTTAATTTTATTTTTTTCACTCCTCTTACTTTTTTTTCCTATAAAAAATAATAATGTTAAACCTTGTTTTAAATTCATTAAAAAATCCGTATTATTCTATTATTAAAGATCCTTGGAAAGATGAAGTGTTGGCACTTTGGGTACCAGTAGCAGCTTATTGGATTTACAGTTTACTATTTCACTTTTTGATGATGGCAAAAATTCCTTATTTTGAACAATACCGTATTCATTCAGCAAGTGATAATGATAAAAGAAATCGTGTTAGTGTACAACGAGTTCTTGTAATGGTTACTTTACAGCAATTAATTCAAATTTTTCTTGGTGCACTTGTTTTACATCCTACAACTCCCGATAACGGAGCTCTTCAAGAACAGACGGTTGCACGAATTTTTTCCTATTCACTTGGCATTTTAAATATAGTATCCTCATCAACAAAAGATCGAAATATCCAAATAGCGTTAAACTTAGCGGATATTATTTATTGGGTTATTATTCCTAGTATGAAGTTCTTTTTTGGAATGTAAAGTATATATTAAAAAGAAATACGAGAATAATAGAGAGAGGAAAAAGAGAAAAGTAAAGAGAAAGGTAAAGGGAACGAAAGTCTAATAGTTTGTCTATCATCGCCTTTTATATATTTTCATTTATTCTTTTATAATATAAATAGGGTTATACTAGATGCACATCAATATTTTTTACATAGATTATTCCATATGAACAAGTTTCTTTATAAAAACTTTCACTCGCATCATCACCGTTTATATGTCCCTTATGCATTTGGAGCATTATATAATCACCCTGTAGAGGGATTTTTGTTGGATTCACTTGGTGCAACTATTTCTGTGGAATTAACCCAAATGACACCTCGTATGAGCATGTTCTTTTTTACCTTTGCTACTTTAAAAACAGGTATATAATGATGATTTATGAGTGAAACAAAATAATAATAATGATTTGAATAAGTATAAATAATGAATAGCGGTATTGATTTTTTTTTATTTTCAATTATTTTTAAAATAGTTGATGATCATTGTGGATATTTAATACCTTGGGATCCTTTACAATTCTTTTTTAATAATAATGTGAAATAGTAAGCTATTTGATATATTATTAATTAAATATAAATAGGGACTGTATTTATGATAACCTATCACTAATAATTAATATTATTTATACTTTCTATTATAACTATATAGTCATGATATACATCATCAGCCTTATGGTATTAAGAGCAACTTTTCTCAACCATTTTTTACATTCTGGGATAAAGTGTTGAATACAGAAATGCCTGTCCAATCTCGTGAAAAAGTACCTGGCTCTGATAAATTAAATTAAGCTCCTATTTAATTGATCTTTTTTTAATTAACATCTTTTTTCTATCATTATCATTCATCATACATTTATCCATACTATTATTATTATTATAATTATTATTATTATTATTATTATTATTTACAATTTACTTATTTTACGAGCGTTCTTACTAATTTAAAATATTATTATTATATATATATATATATTTATTTTATTTTTTTTACAAACTACATAGTTTAAATTTAATCGACTTTATAATTATTGTTTTAATAGAATAAGCTTTATTCATTTTTTTATTGTTTTTTTTATTATTATTGTTTACAGATATGATTATTATACTAAATGATTTATTTATTTTTTCTAGTCATTATAATGATTATATTTATATACAGATGATTACATACGTTCTAATGTCCATTGAACCATGTTTTGTAAAAGTAATAAATTTTGTTCCTGAGCAACGTTTTCAAATACGCGGAGTTTTCTTGTCAAATCTTGTTTATTTTGGATTACTACAAAAGTGCTACCACATTTTCCACATTGTTTATTAAGGTTTTCACGTTTTACCCAATGACATCGTTGACATATTAAGTCTTGAAGTTGATAAGCTACCACCCATTTATTAACCTGAGTTATCATGCTTGTTTCCACAAAAGATTTTTCATATGGGATTTTACACCCCCTACATCGCCATACTGCTGGTTTACTATTGCTATTCATATTGTTGTTGTTATTACTATTTTCTTGCTGAGGTCGTAAATGTCGATCTCGGCATATATCTAAATCTTCCGTATATCCACAATAAGTACATACAACTTGATTAAGTTTTAAAAATTCACAAGGATTTTGGAATTGAGCTTCATTACTAAATTCACTGATACTGCCACCGCTAACAACCTTTAAAGAATTTCTTTTTAATACTCGTACTTCATCTTCTAATACTGAATCAAGTGCTAATATTGCTGTAAATGATTTGACATATTCTAATCCAGGATTACTTAATGTTAGATGAGAGCCAGCTAATTTTGGAAATACCATTTCAGGACTATTGACTGAGCGTTCTTGTTCTTTGGTTAATAAAGTTAACCATTGAAGATTATCCCTCATCACTTTGTGTCGAATATAATCTTGTTTTTCTTCCGCTCGTGGGTCTGGTAATGAAGTATCTTGTTTTTGTTGCATGATTTGATGTTTGATATTTCTTGGATGTTTTTTCTTTAAAATGTAAAGATGTTGAATAAAATGAGCAACATTTTCATTTAATTGTTTTCTAATGATTGGTGCTAAATAATCACAAATATTCCATTGCATTGTAACAGGATGAGCAAGCGTGCCATTAGCTGAAGTTGTTGTACCTTCATCTTGGTTATGGTTTATTGGGGATATTACCGTAGTTGTTAAACCATCACCATTTGCTATTATTCCTCCATAATTCATTTCATCCATCCATACCATCACTTCCCAATAACTAACCAAACTAAGTTCAAGAATTTCAAGTACTTGTTTTCGTTGAATAGAGCGACTAAGATATTGCCAATAAGGAA
This sequence comes from Cunninghamella blakesleeana, assembly GCA_017871115.1. Lineage (NCBI taxonomy): Eukaryota > Fungi > Mucoromycota > Mucoromycetes > Mucorales > Cunninghamellaceae > Cunninghamella > Cunninghamella blakesleeana. Next base: position 5,812,493 of record JAFCIZ010000005.1, read on the forward strand.
TTGCACCTTCCATTGTTTCTTTAGCTGTTGCAATAATAATACGACGATAGCTCGCAAATACAATTTTGGCCCCCAAACGTTTAAATTCAGCCATAAGTTGCATAAATACTTTTTTCATCATCCCGTGGATTAAACCATACAAACAAGAATCATACATATTCGAACTAGGGCTTAATAGCCATCTTAAAAGTGCATCCAGTAGCATGTCACACATCGCATTTCTATTTTGCATTGCTTCATGGAACCATTGTTGTACTGTTGATCGTAATACTGTAAATATTTTACTTCCAATACTTGCATCACCAAATTCTGATACATGTTTTATTGCTCCTTGGCTGTATTCATCCAATGTATGCATCGTATTATCAAACCCTGTTGTTCCTGAAACACCTTCTAATTCATTAATGATAGGAGCTACCATTAAAGTATTAAGGCATAAACGTAGTACATCCATTTCCACACATATAGTTTCATAAACACCAGGATTATTGATTTCACTATTCACTACATCATTAATTACTGATATATTTTCGTCATGTTCCCGACCACCTAAATCTGGTTTAGCACTTTTAGACCACCATAGTACTACATCGTTACTAATTAATTGTCTTGAGAATGATATATCGGCCATAAATAGATAAGCATCATTTGGAATATTACAAAAAGGAACATTAGCATAGCGGGCTTGGTTTATTTTTTCATCTAGCCAATCACCAAGATTCATATAATGAGATAACATTCGCTTGCATGTAGGTATTAACCAATTAAGTGCGTTCAATTGGTTGTCTCGTTGTAGTGATGGTGTTATGATATAAGGGAATTTATTAATTGTTGGTATTTTTTGTATTAAAAAGTCAATCTGACGAGGTGAGCTAATTGAAATAATACAAGGACCTTTTTTTTTTTCTTCCAATATTTGCAATTCTTTGTTGATGGATTTTAAAGCATCTTGATCATAAGTGTGATATTTTACGTCGAATACCATTGTTTCTTTTATTTTAATAGTTCCATCAGCCTTTTCTGGATGATCACTAAATAATTGTTGATATTTTTCTGTATAAAATCTTTCAATGTTTGGCATTTGTTGAGCATGAGCATTAACGCCAACCAAAAATATATAAGCTCGAGGAAGAGATGCACCAATCAAAGCATAAAAATGACGATTGTCTGTATTGACATGGTATAGGTACACGAAATGAAGATTACTAGGATGTTCTATATATTTTGGCTGTAAATCTAATCGCTGCTTAAATTGATCCAACATAAATACTTCATCCAAGCTAACGCTGTCTTTCACTTTTAATTTATCAATTTGACAAATAGATCCAAGTTGTATAATAGCACGAATGTCTAATGGGACTTGGGTTTCAAACACACCTTCCGTTGATGGATGATTGAATATAGAAGAGAATTTCATACGTTCATCTTGAAAAACTGGTTCAGGCATTGTCATTTTAAAAAGATGGCGACACTTATGAGCGCGAGGTAATGTTCGGATACATTTTTCGATAGTACATGACGGACTTTGTTTGATTATTTCTTCAGGTACTTCTTCATAGCAATTAACATAAAATATACGAGGTACAGATAAACGAACCTTATGAAGCTGTTGATTAATTAAAACCCATAACGAAAAATCACCTGGTGTATCAGTTTCTACAATTTGAACAATTTGCCAGGGTGATGATACCAGAGATCCGGTTTGCTTTTTAAAGAAGCTGCCAATATTACCATTTGTATTAGTTGTAAGATTATCCATTTGTTGTTGCCGTATTTTACGAATTATTCTTTGTCGTTTCCATTTACGTTTTTGATATTGTAACCAACTTATATAATCTTCATGCATGTCTGGCATATTTTCAGGAAGATCTTCTTCAGGTAATTCATCCAAATCAATATCTATATCCATATCATCTACTTCGTCATGTCCATCAATATTTGATTTTTTTCGTTTCGTTACTTTTGCTATTTTTGGCATAAAGTTATTAGGTTTTTTAATTCCATTAACAATACCAAGTTCTTCAATATCATCCATGTCTGCACCTTCATCATCTTCATCGTCTTTTTCGACTTCATCCATTGCAAGAGGTTTTGCACATTTTGAAAACATATCAGTGATTCTATGCTGTTTAAATTTATCATCTTTAGCTAAAATACGTTTAAATAGCCAATCAGGATGAGCTACACGAGGGATAGGATTACGTACCTTTTGCATAGCAGCAGGAATAGTGATTAATTTTTGAATAACAGATCCAAATCGTTCTAAATAATATTGCCAGTCAATAATATCACGTATATCAAATGAAGTAAGAGAATCATCTCTTAGCCACCTTTTTAAATAATGCCTTTTAATACTAGGTTCAGCAGAGAATATAGTGACTGGAATGGCTCTTTCAGAAACAGGTACATCATAAGGACGCGCAGATATTACGAATTTACAAGCAAGACCTTTATCTTTTACCATTTGATCACCCAAAAATTCAGCCAATCGTTTAGCAGTACTGATTGATGTTGATTTCTGGCTACCATATTCTTCTAAAGTTCTTGACATACTTCTATTTTCTGAAATCAAATCAAATAATTCATCGTCTTGAAGTTCAACTCCTTTACTATAAAGGATATCCAACCATTGATTTGCAACCTTAGCTACAGCTTCATAGCATCGTTCTAGTGAATCACCTTCTAAAAATACTTTAAAGAGGTCTGATTGAAAGATTTTAATCAATTTTAGTTCACCACGTCTTTTAACTTCAAAACCTTTAAGTTCAGCCAGTGATCCATCATCATTAAATACAGCATATCTTTTTTTAAGTAATTTATCTTCCATTGTTGATGCTGGTAAAATCATTGCACGATATGGGCCATCAATTTCAAAAAAGATAGAATTTTCACTATGTGTTGAATATACCATGTTTTCCTTATCGGTAAGGGTTTGATATTGATGATTTGTAAATTTAGCATGTACCAAGTGATTCAACATAGTACAAGGATAATCGATCTTGAATTTTTTACCATTAGTTGTAGCAAAAGTAAACTTTTCAGGAAAACTTTTAGGCAAAATACACCAAATACCATCGGTATCTAATTCCAAAGGACGACCAATTTTTTCCACCAATTGACGTGCCATTTGAATAATTTTGGAACCAGTGAGACAAACAATACCCGCCATTTCTAACGAATGCCATCTTGCACCCTTTCTCATGACATATCCATAAAACGAGTTTAAAATACACTTATGAGCTAATTGAAGTGAATCATATAAAACAATCATATTCTTTGCTTCAGAAACTTTAGTGATAGATCCTTCTTTAGTCGCTGCATCTAGATTTTGTTTCCATTTTTTATGTAATCCTTTATATTCATAACGTCTATCACGGAAAGCTCTTACAGTTTCAATATAAAACGGATTTTCACGTTGACATATAATTGATTCTCTTTCTTCAGTTTTAGTTTCACGTACTTTTTTGTATACTTTTCTCGAATAGTCATTTAAACGTTTGCTGATTAAAGATTGTTGTTCAGATACAGTAAGATTATGCCATGTACGAGAAGCACCATTGGGTATCTTTGGAGGAAAAGTTTCTTTACTGAGTTGATGTTCAATCATTCTATATTCGTTTTGTTTTGCTGGTGAATATTCTCCACGCCATGTCCAAGTCATACGTCTATCGCACTGTTTTCCAGGTACATTAAATTCACAAGTAGCACATACTGATTCATCTATCATAGCATCTGGCTGAAGACGATTGGTGAGAATAATATTAGGATACATAGCTGCAACATCTAAATGATATATGAGTGGTTCTTCTTTTCTAATCGGTGAATCACGTAATCGCTCTAACCGTTGTTTAATATCATTATAGACTTCATCATAATTAGCAATATCATCCAAGCTTTTTTTTTCTTCCACTTGAATTGTAAACTTGAGAGCATCATCCAATTGATCAATAAGCTAAATAATAATATTAAAAATAAGAGCAGTAAAATTAATTATATATAAAAAACTGTGCATAATAATAAATATTTAATTTATGAATATTTGTTTTACTTGTTGTGCACCAGATGGTTCTAATTTAAAATCAGTTGGAATATCGCTTCTAAATACACCAGCTTCTAAAGCTTCTACATGTCCACCTACATAAGTCTGATTTTCAATTTTATGACCATTGTAAAACTGATCTGTCTCTTCAACATGTTTATTAGGCATAATTACATTCACCTTATAAGCTTCCACCTATTTGTATTTTTATTAAAAAAATGTGAAAAAAAAAGAAAAAGAGAGTATTAATAAAAAGCTTTGAATTATTTAATATATTATTTTATCTTATGCTAATTTTTACCATTAGTAATAATTCACATAATGTACCAGATCCTTTACGAAGAACTTCATCAGGAACTAGAGGAATAATATTACACAGTGAAAAGATAAATGGATGGACGTATTTCATATATAGATAAAAAGTTGCAACGGCATCAGAAACTGAATATTGTGCTAACGTTTGTGGTTGTTCAGAAGCAAATCTATTTTTTTAAATAAAATAAAAAAGAAAGAAAAAAAATAAATACTTCCCTTTCTTGTTAAATATATATCTATAATTAAACATTTAAAATTACCTAGTCATATCTTCAGGATCCAATTCCATAGGGTTATAACCGAGTTTTGCAGTAGTAACAGCTTTAAGACCTTGACTTCCTTGAGGTAAATATGAATCACGTTTAACCCATCTAAAAGCATCCATATGTGAAGCATGTTTACATTTATATTCATCCTCCTCATCTTTGTAGACACCAATTTCCTAATATAAGTATATATATAAATAAGTTCATGTACAAGTGTATACCTATATATATATATACAATATCAATTACCTGATACATATCAATTCCATGTACTTTTGCTCTAGCTTCAACAAACGGCCAATCAAAAAAGTCACCGTTATATGTTACAAATATGGTTGGTTTAGATTCTTGAATGTGTTCGAAAAATCGTCTTAATAATGCATACTAAAAAAAAATGTACGTTTATATTTATTAATTAATTTGTTCATATATAATCTGATACAAAATGTACTATATTTAATTATTATATATCTTACTTCGTCAGGTTCATTAAAAATTATAAAAGGCCCTTCAAATTCAGGTTTTGGTGTATATTCAAAATCTTCAATATCCTGACTAACGATTTCTCTATTCGTAATAAGATAACCCTATATATATAACCATTTATAATTGTGGATTTAATATTAATAATAGTATAATATGAGTGAGTGGGTATACCTCAATTTATTTTAACCATTCATATTACCCTTCCTTCAATCATATAAGAAATCATCATGATAGAATCAATAGCAGCATCAGGAAATTTGAGTGGTAACTTTGTAGTTTCAATATCAAACGCCAAAATGACAGGATCAGGACGATGCACAAGATCAACTCTTCTTGTAAGTGTGGTCATACCATCATCTTGGGCTTTAACGGTATACCAAAGTCCAACACGAATATCTATCAATATACACTATATTAGATCAATTACTTCTTTCAAAGCTGTATGAATATAATATCTCTTATCTTACTTTACCAAGATCAATAGCCACTCTAACATAATAAGGAACATCATATTCGCGAATATCAATAATATAATCTAAAGCATCTTGAAGGTTTCTTCTTGATGACATGGCTGTAGATACATGTTGTGGTTCATAAGATATATTATTAGTTTCACTTATATATTTAAAAAAATATAATTAATCAAAAATCAAATTAATATTCGTTTACTTTGTAAAAATAAATAAATAAACCAGATAATTATTATTCTTCCATTTATATTTTAACCTACCTGACAACTTTGGCGTATGTATCCACGGCTTCTAATTTTAATTGATTTTTTTTTGCTACTGGTAGAAGGACTTTTCGTACAGATAATAGATCGGATACATTACGAAATGATAATTTAAGTAATAGCTTTGTATTCCCAATTAAATGATTTGGCTATATAAAAATTTATAAAATCGCATACATGTATATTAAAAAAAGATACTTTGTTTGATATATACAACTGGTTTTCGATAAACTTTTATAAATTATTTCTACTTACCAGTTTTAAATCGTCCTTTTCTAATCTTATAACTTTTTCAATAGTATTTTCAAATCGTCTACGAAGGTAGTCTTCAACTTCAACTTCAGTCCCAGGCTATTGTTATAAATATATGTCAAAGTGAAAATACAAGTTCAAATTAGTTATGGGACGTATGTATATATATGTATGTACTAGTACCTTGCAGCCAATATAAAAATATGGACTATAACGAAGAGTTGATTTAAAAGTTTGTCCATTTTCAGCAATAAAATAATAATTAACACCAGCGTATCCACCGCTCCAATCGTCGTCTGTAATCAAAGTCTATATGTTCAATAATAGTAATAATAATTATAATAATAATAAAACATAAATAATTAAAAGGCTTTTAAGAAGGAAATGGATCTATTGGTTTTTTTTTTTTTTTTTTTTTTTAAAAAAAAAAAAAAAAAAAAAAAAAGGAAAAAGAAAACCCTTACAGCATGCATATTGATAAGCCAACCTAATCTTTCTGGCCCCTCTTCATATCGATCAAATCCAAATCTAGATTCTATTTCATCAAGAGTGTTGATGTCGTCAAAACGTTGATCTATATTTGTTGGTTCATTATTAGATTTAGAAGGTAATCCATATTTTTTTAATGAAGCATTAGCTCTAGTAGAACCAAGCTGAGTTCTTCGTTGCCCTTTATTGGTGAATCTGGAGGAGGATACTCCAAATTCAGGACGTGAAGTCATTATAATGATAAATAATATACAATTTTTTATTAAAAAAAAAAAAAACGAGAAAAAGAGTGAAAAAAAATTTAGTCGCGTTTAAATTTTTTTTAAAAAATGGCGATTTAAAAATCCGTGCCAATAAATATACACATTATAAAAAAATAATAGAAAGAATCTATATATACAAATATATACATATACATATATATATATATATATATATAAAATAGATATAATGATATTGTAATTACGATATGTTATTAATTTTTTTTCTTTTTCTATCCCGATTTGGTTCCAACACTCTTCGAATATCTGAAATACAAATGGAAGGTTTTTTTTGAAATCATAATATTTCTTTCTTCGTTATTGGCTGAGGCATATTGACTATAAAATGCATTTAAAACGTCCAGTAAATCATTAATAAAATCTACATACGATAATAAATCACGAAGAAAACCGTGAACTTGAATATATCAAATTTCTATCATGATATACAGACAACTGCTGCAAAGTTTTATGATATAAAACGTTTTTTTGACTTTAAGTTACTAGGATATTATGAAATATAAGCTAGAATTTATTTACTTTATTTTACTTTTTTTTGCTATACTTTTTTATTTTGCTTACTACTTTTTAAAAACCTAACTTATTTATTTGTTTATCTGTTCACTTTGTTTTAATTTATTATACATATTTTTTTAAATATTTTTGGTTTTTCTAGTTAAAATCTTTTTAATTTTTTATACTGATATTATATTTAATATGCGGTTATTAAAGTTTTATTTTAATCTTGCTTGTTTTATAATGTAACATAATTTTTTTCTCTAACGCTTATTTTACAATGAACATTTATATTATCAAAAATATGATATTATTAGTACCAATCCATAAACCTGAATGATTGATATTACATAAAGTCGTAGAACTGCCTATTGAGATTTTGTTTAAATCGTGAATTTTTTAAAAATCACTTATTTTTAATTGTTGATATATTATTGAATTGTTTAAATTATAATGATCATATTGTTAGCAATAATACTTTCTGATTTTTTTTTTCTTTCTTTCTTTCCTTTTTTGAGTCTGATTTGTGTTACTGGTGCCAAAACACTAGGACACCTATAACACCTTGACGTTTTTTCCTCTCCCAACCATAAATTTCTTTCTCTTAAATTGTCAAATTTTTATAATAAGTTAGCATCTATGAAATAATTATTAAATTTGTTCAGCTTATAAAACAAGTTTTATAGTTTTACCTTATCTTATACTATTCACTTTATTTTTGAACAATACTGCTTTAAAACATTCTAAAATTTTTATTTCTATTTTATTTGGCAGTCATTAAACTTTTACTTTAATTCTGCTTTATTTATTTTAATACCCTTATATCAAGTCGCTCTATTCATAAAATAAGAACTGGTGCTCACCGGAAATCTACCATTTATTCCAAATATAACTACAAATACTCATTCCTCATTTTTAAAAAATATATTTTTAACAAAAACCTACATTACAAAGATTTAAAATAAAAAGGTTAAAAATACCAGATTTGTTATTCTGACGTTTAATTCTTAAAATCTGATTTATAGCAAAAAATTAAATAAATAAAAATCAGATAAAAGGGCTAAAGTTAAAGTAAGTAGAAATACGTAGTTTAGATAAAAAAATAGAATTAAAATAAAAATCGTGATGAAAACGAGAAAAAGCCTGCTTTTTATTGAATTAGTAATTAAAATTAAATTTATATGATTTTTTTAAATACACAAAGTATTATTAAAGTTATTAAAATAAAAAATAATGGAAAATATACCAAAATTCCTACAGGCAAATTGATAAAATGGTGATCAAGAAATAATTCATTTCTCAGATTAAACCAAAATAATATTTTAAACAAAAGTAAAAAGTTAATCTTAATTTTAGTTTCGATAAAATATCAGTATTTATTCTTTTTAAAATAATTGCTAAGATCAAATAGAGTAATATTAATTATTGAATAGGGTTGTCAAATTAACAACAACATGATAGGAATATAAGGATTAAAATGAAAAAGCTAAAAAAAGGAAATGGTTTGAATTTTTGTTAATCGTACTGACATTAGCCCCTCGCAAAAAAATAATAGACCGTGATTTTTCGAGATTAAATTGGTGTCGAGGACGAAGAAGGGCTAAAATACATTATATATATAAATATTACTACTGTGTTTTAAAATCAATCATACCACCACTCCAAACAGCTACCTTGTTTGCCATATTCAGTGTCATCTCTAACAATAATATCCCATTTATGTCCACTTATAGATCTACACCAGTTTACAAGCTCTTCCCCCCAGTCCAAACACCAACCACAGTTCTTGCCGAATAGATTGCAGTCATTGCATCTTTCACCACCATGATTCTGAAGAGCAGCATAACAAATCTTAGTATCAGCTTGTCGACAAGCTACAGCCCTCTCTACAGTTCGAGACAAAGCATGGCCAAATAAACAGTAAATAAATATAAAGAGTGTGATAGACTTACTTCTAAACAGACCAAACCACATAGAAAATATGCACACCCTATAGTAGGAGAAAAAAAGATGATCTTTATTTTATTTTCAATAAAATATCAGCATTTATACTTTTTAAAATAATCGTTAGGGTCAAATGGTGTAATATTAATTATTTGCAAGGGTAGCCAAATTAACAAAAAAGCATGGCAGGAATATAAGGGTTAAAATAAAAAGGTTAAAAAAGGGGAGTATTTTGAATTTTTGCTAATTTTACCGGCGTTGATGTTAAGTTATGGTATGGTCAAACTTAACATACTTAAATGATTCTGAAATAATTTCTAAGTATATTTGTATATGTATTCATGCATATATAATGAACCTTACATTTTAATCAATGTTATTTTATAACTATATATTCATCCCTTTTTATATTATTCTTTATAAAGATCTAAATATCTATGTTTAAATTCAGATTTTTTAATAAAAAAAAGTGCGAATTTTTTTACAATTTTGAAAAAATTAGTTAATGCTTCAGTTGATTTTCGAAATACTTTTATTATAATGAAAAAGTCTATGAACTTATCTTTTTAACTAAGATTATTTTATTTTACTTAGTATTGCTGATTATTATTCAATGTTAATTTATTTTATTCCTTTATATTAAGTCGTTCTACTTATAAAACAGGAACCGGTGCTCACTGGAAACTTAATATATATTTCAAAAATAAATTATATATTCATTCCTCATTTTTAGAAAATAAATCTTAACCAAAAACCCACATAACAATATTAAAATATTATTTTGATTTAAAGGATTGTTGCCCAAGTGGATGAGGCTGGCGATGTTTAAATTTTTAAACATTCGAACCAACCTTTGACCAGCAACTTCTGGCCAGCAACCTTTGACCAACAACCTTTATCACTCTCTTTCGTTAAAAAAATAATTTTTTTTGTTTAATATAAATAGGAAAGAATATTTTTCTTTCTCTTTTGTTTTTTTTTCTTTGTCAAAATTTTAAATAATATTTTATATAATAAATATTTTATTTGTCCAAACTAATTTTTATTTTTATTTTATTTTAACTTTATATTAATTTCTTAATTGAAATCATTTTATTACTATAACAAACATATTTTATTTCTTAAGTGAAATCTCTTTATATATATACACATATATAAACTTTTATATTTTATTTTTATTTTTTTATTACTTTATTTGATTATTATTTTATAGTATAATCTACTCTCTGACTTTTAAAATTCATTTGCATATACTTTTGAATTTTTTTAAATATTTTATTTTCTTTTGTCTTTTTAAATTTTTTTGCTTTTACAATATATTAAATCGTTCTACTTATAAAACAAGAACTGGTGCTCATTGGAGTTATCTTATTTATAATTAATATAAATACAAACTCCCATATTTTATTTTAACAAAAATAACTTTTACCAAAAACACACACAGCAGGATTTAAAGCCAAAATATCCAAACTGACAAAACTAAAAAAAATGGATAAACGTTTTACCGACAACAAGCGATAAAATCCCTTTATGATTCTTAAAAGATTGAAAGGGACTTGCCGGGATTTGAACCCGGGCCTCGCCCATCCGAAAGACGAATGACTACCAAGCTACACCACAAGTCCATTGTCGGAGAAAATTTTTGCAAAAATATCATTAAATATAGATGCCAAATTTTACATGTAAAGTTGATGGATACATATTTAAAAAAATTGTGATTTTATAAGTGATTATTATTTTATTAGTAATTTTAAAATTATAGTTTAAGTATGCATATATAGTATGTATAATTATCATATGGCTTGAATATATTATGGTATAGTTTGATTAATTTATAAAATAAGCATAAAAAATGAATTATAAAAAAAGTTGTATGGGTAAAAAAAGAAGATTAAACCCCAGCCTGAAGTGGTTTCCAATGAGTTTTTACGAATTTTTTTCTTCTTCTACTTTTTTTTAGTTAGCAATAAAAATGATTCCAGGTCGATTGGTTCCTGTTATATTATCTATTGGTGTTGGTATTGGTACTGGTATTTATGTATTCCAACCCTTAATTAAAGAATACGAAGCGTAAGTAAGAAAATAATCCATCCATTTAAAAACTAATAAATGGAAAGCTATGCTTTATGTTTTTATATTATATAATAGTAGAAATAAAAGATAAAGGAAAATAAAAATAAAAATAAAAGCGAAATTCAATAGTAGTAAAAATAAATAAATAAAAAAAAATATTAAATATTCAATTTATTTTTTTATTTTTATTTTTATAGAGACACTAAAGGTACTTGGATTTTACCTGAAGATCGTGAACGTATGGCTATTTTAGAAACGAAAAAACAACAACAGCAACAAAATACACAACAATAATATCAGCAGCAAGATGTAAAATTATCTTCTTTTCTTAAAAAATAAACCATTTAGCATAATAGACATATAATAAACCAAAAATTTTAGTTTATATTTTTTTCTTATTTGCTCCTTTATAAATTCAGCCACATTTTTTTTTTCTATTGAATTTTTTCCTCTACTCTTTTCTCTCTCTCTTCCTCATTTCGCTCTTTTTTTTTTATTAGTATATAATATTTTGAATAATGTCAAAACCACAACCAGTTGCTGTAAATATACCAGAAGAGAAACAAGATGAATATGAAAAAAAAAATGTACATGAAGTTTATGAAGTAATAGCCAATCATTTTAGTGACACTAGGTACAAGGTAAATATTTTATACAACTATTTGACAAGCTCTGACAACGGGTATAATTTATAAACTTTATTTTTCTACCCATAAATCTATTTATTTAGCCTTGGCCGGTTGTAGAAAATTTTTTATTCAGTTTATCGGTTGGTAGTATAGGTGCTGATGTGGGTTGTGGAAATGGAAAGTATATAGGCGTTAATCCTAATGTATTTATTTCTGGATCAGATAGGTAATATAATAGAGTGTATAATTGAAAAGGTATTTTTTAGCTTAATTCTTTTTTTGAAGAACTAGTATCGTTATTATCATTATTTATATTAATTTCATTATTATTATTATCAACAGGAGCTCAAATTTAGTATCTATTGTACAAAGTCGTGGGTATGAGGGTCTTGTGGCAGACGGATTATCCTTACCTTATAGATCAAATGCTTTTGTAAGTCTAAAAACTACCAATAAACTTTTAGATACATATTTATATATTTTCATGCATATGCTTATCTACATTTTTCTTTTTTTTTTTCTTTTTATCTTTTAATATGAAGGATTTCGCTATATCAATTGCAGTTATTCATCATTTTTCAACACCAGAGCGAAGATTATCAGCCATTGAAGTAAGTTTCATCTTTATTATCATTTTTACCATTTAAAATTATAAATAGAGTTTTTAATAGATATATATGCGTGTATATGTTTCATTTCTATTTTATAGGAAATTCTTCGTATCGTTAAACCTGGTGGAAAGGTTCTTATTTTTGTATGGGCGTTAGAGCAAACAAAGTTCACTAAAAGAAACTTTCAAGAAAATGAACAAGATGTATTTGTACCATGGGTTTTAACAAAAAAAAGAGATGAAAAGAGTGATGATGAAGCCCCTAAAGTTTTTAATAGGTAATATTTTATATGTCGTTAACAAAATGAATAAATATGGCTAAAATTATTAACCTAACTTATTTTTATTTATTTATTTATTTGTTAGATATTATCACTTATTTAAGAAAGGAGAATTGGATGGATTATTTGAAAAAATCGATAATGTATCTGTAGATATTGCTGGATACGATAGGGATAATCATTATGTCATTGCTACAAAATTACAATAAAATCATTTGATTGATAATGAACATGATTTAAATAATAAATTTTATTAAACTACAATAATTGATACTTGTGCAACAAAGGGAACAATGCATTCATTTCGGGAAAATTGGTATAAATTAAAATTACAGAAAAAAGAAAAAGAAAAAGAAATACAATTTATTCATTGGGAAAAACACAGATCTTCAATATAAAAAATTAGATATTATCAATTGATTGTCATTTGTAATATTGCCCAGTGATAATGATTTATTAGAGAAAAAATAAAATAAAATTACCTTCCCGTTTATTTTTATTTTTCCCGCTGTGAAAAAACAACTATGGAATCTACTGTTCCCAACTTTTCCGTAAGTTTTAATAAATATTAATTAAAAAATATGGAGAAAAAAAATGGGAAATTTAAAGTTAGCAGTATCAGTTTATTAATTGACTTTTTTATACTATATTTACATTTGTAGATTAACTTGATCATATTAGGTTTAAATTTTTAATAATTATAATATTTATACCATTTTGTCCTACAAAGGTAATAATATTCTGAAAAAAAAAAAAATTCTGAAAAAAAAAAATTCTGTAAAAAAATTACAAGTATAAATAAACTTTTATACGTGTCATTTTTTTTTCTCTTTTCTTCTTTATTCTTATTTCAAATCTTATTAATTTAAAAAATACAATTTAATAGTAGTCTATTAAAAATGCGTGTCTTGACTTTAACTACTGCTATTGCTTTATTAGCTCTTAACTTTGCTCAAGAGGCTTCCGCCTTCCCTACTGGTAACAAAACAATTACCGATTGGTCAACTAAGCAAGTTGATGTAAGTATCTCAAAGATGTTTTCATCCATTAATCCACCTGGTTCTGCAAAAGGATTCCTTGCTGCCTCTCTCTCTACTTCAAACCCTGATTATTATTACAGCTGGACTCGTGATTCTGCTCTTTCCTTTCGCGTATTAGTTGATCAACTTCGTTCAGGTGATAATAGTACTATTGATGGCTTGATCCAAGATTATATAACTTATTCTAAAAATGCTCAATCTACTTCTACTGCTTGTAACTGTCTTGGTGAACCCAAATTTAATCCTGATGGTAGTAGCTTTACAGGACCTTGGTAATAATAATAGAAATAAAAAAATATTACTACATAAATAAAACTATATAAAAATGGTCCTTTTTTAATATTCTTCATTTACTAATTATATACGTATAATCCTATTCTTTTAGGGGGCGTCCACAAAGTAATACTGATAAAAATAACAATAAAATACAATAATGATTATAGTACTAATGAAAAAAAAAAATTATTTATTTATTTTTACTTTTTCTTTTACTATTTCTTTAAAGATGATGGACCTGCTGAAAGAGCTACTACTTTGATTATTTACTCCAATATAGTCAAATCAACAGATTTGAAGCCAATGATTTACAAGGATTTGGATTATATTACAACAGTTTGGGACAATCAAAACTTTGATCTTTGGGAAGAAGTTAATGGACGTCATTTCTTTACATATATGGTGATGAGACGTGGGTTGCTTGATGGTGCTGAATTTGCTACAAAGAATGGAGATACCGATAAAGCCAACAGCTATAAATCCACTGTAACTGAAATTGAAAATAAAATCAATAGTTTTTGGAAGGACGATGGTGGCTATGTTACTGTTACTATTGATCAATCTGGTGGTGCCTCGAAGTCAAGTGGTTTAGATACAAGTGTATTAATTGCCGCTAATGTTGGAAGTCGTAATGATGGTTTCTATACACCTGGTTCAGATAAAGTAAATTATAATTAAAATAGCTATATAATATAATATAATATAATTATCATTATTGTTTTTATTAATAATTATAATTATGTAATTATATATTTATATATTTATATATTTGTGTTTTATTTTATAGATGCTTGCAACAGCTGTTAAAATTGAAAACTCCTTTACTGATCTTTACGCAATTAATCAAAAGAAAGAAGGTTATCTTGGTACAGCTATAGGTATGTAGTGAAAAATATAATTTTTTTACTGATTTAAATACATAAATTAATAAATATCTCACTCTCTTCACTTTTTTTTTTTTATTTTATTAAATTTTATTATTATAGGCCGTTATCCTGAAGATGTTTATGATGGTAATGGTACTAGTAAAGGAAATCCCTGGTTTATATGTACAAATGCTTTTGCTGAATTGTATTACCGTGCAATCAAGGAATGGACAGATAATGGAAGTGTTAAAGTGACATCAATCAGTCTTCCTTTCTTTAAAAAGTTCGACGACAGTGCTTCTGATGGCACAACTTATACTGCTGGCTCTGATCAATTTAACACTTTAGTAGACAAAATTGCCTTGGCTGCTGATCAATTCCTCTCAACTGTTAAAACCTATCAACATCAAAATGGCTCTATGTCTGAACAATATAATCGTGACACTGGAAATAACCAAGGAGCTTATGATTTGACTTGGTAAAGAAAAATATAATAGGATCATCAAAGCATAAATACACATCTATATATTTATAAATGCTTATCGTCAATATTTTATTTATTTACTTATTTTATATGATACATAGGAGTCACGCTTCAACTCTTACAGCTATCCATGCAAAGAATGGTAACCCGGACTTGTAATGTGTTATTATTTTTATTTAATACCTATCAGCCTTTTATATAAAATAAATTATTTATATATATTAAAATTTTTTTTCTCAAAATGCAGTGAATATAAGATTTATTAAATTATTATTTAAATAAAAAATTGATCACGACTACATATAAGATAACTAAACAAGTTTTTTGAAATAAATGGTTCTTATGCATACTGTAGGTGGAATAAATGAATATATACATAGTGCCACTGAAGTAATCTACATGATGTATGTATAGTAAACTTCTAAAAATAAATAAATAGCTAAAGTGGTAAAAATTAACTTCTGCCTTTTTATTATTTATTAAAAAGAGAATAAAATAAAAGTATCTCGTTTTATATTTTTTAAAAAATAATTGACCTTTTTTATATTTTATTATTATTATTATAAATTTCATAAATAATTAAATGAAATAAAGATAATCATATATAACCTGATAAAAAATTAAGATATATATAAAATATAAAATAATTAATATTTTTCATTTGCATTTTTTTGGTTTACCATTTAAAATATGATTGATTGAATCAAGCACTACTTTTCTCGTTAGTGTAATAATATATTATTGTTTTATTTTACTTTGTTTTATTTTTTTTTAAAAAAAATTGTAATATTACACCATACTCTTAAACCAGTTAAGATAAGGACCAATGATAAAATGATAAACATTAAATATTATAAAATGGAATTAATAATGGCAAAAAAATATAGAATAAAATAATAAAATAATAAGTGATAATAAGTTATGGACATAGTATTTAAATATATATATATATATATATATAAATATATAATTAAAAAAAAATGAATAAATGATAAAAGGTTTAGAAAAGAGTGAATAAAATAAAATAGAATAAAATAAAAATAGAAATTAAAAAAGTAATAATGAATTATACCATATCGGCAGGGTTTCCATGAGTATAAGAGTTAGCAGGATCTGGATTGATATAAATTTTTGGTGGTATATTAAGATCTTCTAAATCTTGTTTGGCACGTCTTGTCCAATCTATACGGTCTTTTGGAGTAAATGCATATTTTCCCATACATGCCCAATAATAAGCTTTTAAAAATCGAATTTCATGAATAAAATGCATTTCAAATATACCATGACGAAGAACCTATTTATGAGTTTTTTTTAAAAATAAATAAAATAAAATGAACCATTAACTCAGAAAAATAAATAAATTAAAATAAAAGCATAGTGATTTTTTTCTTTTCTATTTACCATATAGCCTTCAACAGTACGACCAGTGCTAATATATGGCAAAGCTCTAGCAAGGTAAAGGCAGGGCTGTGTAAATTCCCAAAATTTAACTTGCTGGAAGGCATGATTCAACCTTGCAATACCAAGGAAAAATCGTTCAAAATTTTTAGAATCTTTAGACGTAACCATTTCAACTTGACCATCTTCCACTAAACAATAAAATCCCATTGTTGCAAAAATAAGACCGAATATGGGAAAGATATTGGCTAGAATTGAATTTAATTAGAATAATAATAAAAAATTGATGTTAGAAATATACTTATATACCTATCAATATATTAATCTACATTATTATTTATCATTTACGTGTAACTGTCAGAGATGGTAAAATAGAAACAATATGACGAGCATGACGTTTAGCTAATTCATAGTTTTGACTTCTTGCGTAATAATATAATAGTGTCCCATGGATGGCAATACGATTATAATCGGCTGCTTGTTTCAAATGATGCTCCAATAATGCTACAAAAGGTTCACATTCGTTTAATCGGCCCATAACCAGCGCATTGCCAACGTTATAAACACCCAACCAAATTTCAGCTTCATAATCGCCGTTACTATGGGCTGTATCAACCATTTGTTTCAGTACTGATAATCCTTCAGGAGATTGATCTAAAGTTCCTTCAAAAATCAGCATGGTAATTATCAACCCGGCAGATCGATAAAATGACTGACAATCCGTCACTACATCTAATGTCTTCACCACATCAATGGATTGATAAAGTAATTCCTTTGAATTTTTGAATTTTCCAGCAGCAAAGCAGAGTAAAGCACATATAGTTAAAGTTCCAGCATCATGTTTATCATCCATATACCTTAATGCTTTAGTAATATAAAAAATACTGTGTTCCTTTCGATCACCCAACCAACATATTAAAGAAGTTCTTGCTAAAAAGAGGGTATAGTTGGGTCCAATTTCGTTTAACCGTTCACAGGCATTCAATCCAACTAAACAGGTATAAACGAAAGCACGTCCCTTTCCAGTATAAAAATAGATATTGGATAGTTGAGCCATGATTTCAACTACACGATGCCCAATCTGTTTCCTTGTTTCACTATTGAATTTCCAAACCAGTTTCCATCTTCTATTCTGATATTGAGTAAATCGATTTTTCCAGCATTTAAATAAAAATTCGGGTTGTGATTTTGGCCAACTTTCACCAAGACACTCCAAAGCCATACGTAGATAACGCTCCCCTTTACTTAATTCGGTTCTCATCGTGAAACATACCCCAAGGCGTCGATAGATATCACTTTGATGAATAGGGCCAAATCGAAAAGCTATTTCTGGATTATCATTTAAAATTTTCACCATATCTTCCAAATTACTCGTTGCTTCTGGTAAAAGGTATGATCGAATATTGAGATCTGCTAAAGTTTCCAAATAGCAAAGTTGTTTTTCAAACATATCTGTTCGAAGATAATGCCTTGCCACTTTCCCCAGTAGTTCAGGATAATTATCTTTGGTTAATTGGTTTTCATAATAAATAGCTAAACGGCGATGTAAATCGATTCTTGTTTCATAAGATACCATATCATAAATACTTTTTGGAATAGTAATATGAGCAAATGCATACGTTTCATTTTGTGTTAAAAGGTTATTGTTGAGGCCATTATTGATAATAGATAAACCTCCAGTACTACCGCCGTTGTTACTAATATTATTATCAATGTTGGATTCTGAAACGCGCTGTAAAAAGTGATAGACGTCATATTTTTCAATAGTTTCTCTTATTTTGTTAGGATCATTTTCTTTAAATATGATATTATTGGGTTTTATGATGGCTTCTACTTCGTATATCGTAAAATATTGATCCAAGCAACTAGCAATCTATATGTAAACAGTAATAAAAAGTGTTATTATTAATAAAAATATAACTATTGTCATTATTTATTTATTTTATTTTTTTAAAAAAAAGAGGGGAGAGGAAAAGAGAAGAAAAGAAGAGAAAGAATTTTTTTTTACTTACAGTTAAAAATTCTTGAAAGTTAGGATCCAGCCTATCAAACTGCATTTTTATGATTCTTTTATAATCCAAATTTTGTAATAATTCTTTTGGATCAAATCTGTTGTTACTAGGTACTAGTTCGCCTTCAAAAATAGTAACATGATTAAAATCTTTAAGGATAATGGCCATATTTCTATATTAACATTATAAATATTAGTATTATGCAGTATTTATTTAACTGTTGTTATTTTTATTCGCGTGTATTATGTAACTTACTTGACATAGAGAGGATTGCCGCCAGTTCGTTTCTAAAGAAAGATATGAATGCATATAATAATAAAGTAATTAAAAATTTAGATTCTATACAACCGTTCTTATTTATTTTTTATATCATATTATATTCTCCATCTCCAATTATCATTATTATTACCTGTATCACACGAACAATTTCAGGACTAACTTTTGTTACACCGGCTTTTAGCATTCTTAATATAATATCTACAATATCATCTGACCCAAGTCCATTTAATGCGATTTCTTCAGATATACCAGTTTGACAGAAATTATTTATAAAAGTGACGTTGTAATCTTTGATCGGTCTTGTTGCAAGCAAAAGCATTGTACGTTGAGAATGTTCATGAATATGTTGTAATATACGGATGGAAGCAGAATCAATCCCTGATTATAATAATAATAATAATAATAATAATAATAATAGATAAGTAAATAGAAATTGATATTTTAATTTATTTATTTTTTTGATCATTGTTTATCTTATTATGTATAGAAAAAAAAACGAGATAAAAATATACTTACATTGTACATCATCACATACCAAAACGACAGGTATTATTTCAGAAACATACTTCACCATACGAGTAATGACACCGGTTAAAAGTATATCACGGCCACGTCCATCCAATCTACGAGTAAATCTATTTTCATCCATATCACCTATTGTACCAAATATAATTTTAAATAAAGGAAGGAATCCATCATCTTCACCACATTTTCTAAGACAGCGTAAAATAAGTTCTAAAACTTCATTTGTAGTGTCAGGGCTTTGTGTGCTAAACGCACCATATGATGAGCGTGTCATTGATGAATATGTTGTTAATCGTTGAAGTCGGTTATTGCTATTATTGTTATTATTGTTAGTAGCTGTAGTAGTGGCATTATTATTACTGACAGGATATGTGATAGATGTTAATGAAGAAGTAGGTGATGTATCCATAGGATGTGGGTTATTAATAGAATTACTAAATCCATGTGTACTAGAATGATTTATGGAAGCTGACCTATTTCTAGTATTTTGTGTATTTTGTGGTATAACTTCAGAATCAATAATTTCAAAAAGTGATAGCAATAAATTTTTTACTAAATAATATTTAGAACTTTTTTCGACTATTATTAATTTATATAAAAAGATTTATAATTATAATATATATTAATAAATACATCCACTTGTATACAAACTGCTATTTTTTTTTTTTATTATTATTTTGTTTTTAATACCTTCGGTGGAAGAAGACCAGCTATAAGTAATATAATTTTTTTTAAAAAGAAAAAAAAAATATGAGTATATATATATATCATTTTATTATACTATTTTAATATTCTCTTTATATATATATCATTTCTATTATTACCAACAAGTAAACCCATAAGAAGTCATTGTTTTTCCCAAAGCATTGCAGAAAAAGCTTTTACCAGTACCAGATGGACCAGAGATAATTAAAAGATGATAATCTGGTTTTTCACTCCAATTATCCAAAAAGCGAGTAGCTCTTTCCATCTCATTCTTATAGCCAATAAAATCAGAATTTTTTTCATCAGTAGGTAAAGAGATCCGTTTAGTTTTTTCTATACCAAATCTACGTATTCCATAAATAGGGACAGGTTTTACTTTTCCTTTGACTAAATTATCACCATGTTCATCATATTCACATAAGGTACCAATTTGTTGTTTAGTAGCAAGATCACATACTATATTTTGTACAGCAAAGGAGAATTTTAACATACGTACAGCTAATATAATTGTATCACCAGCTATTGCAGGATCACGTCGATAAGGACAACCTTGAGGTAAAACAGCGTTAAAAATAGTACCGGTAGATAGAGCAATGGCAAAATCAGGAAACAAACCAAGGTAAGCATCACGGAGTTCTACTGCAGCTTTGGCAGCAAAGATAGCTTCACGCTCATGAGATAAAGGCGGGAGCCCAAATACGGCTAATAATGTTGCACCTATTTTTATATTTAAAATATGTATATTTAATAATTTATTCTTTTTAAATCTACTTTTTTCCCTTTTTTTTTAATATTTTTTCAATGTACCTTTGTCATCTACAGCAAATTGTTGTAAAGTACCTATTTTATATTAAAAAGTTAAATATTAAAAAAATATGATTGTTACTATACTTCTTTTTTTAATTACTATAATTTTGTTATTACTACTACTACTACTACTATTATTGTTATTATTCAATACTATTTTTTTTTAAAATAGATTTTACCTTCATATTTGACAAGTGTTTTGACACAAAGGTATACTGCCTTTTGAGCCAACTTTAATCCATTATCAGTAGCAGGATTTAATTTGCCGAGACTTATAAACATGATTGTCACATCGCGAAACTGAGCAGGAAAAGAGTCATTTGTACTTTGTTGTAATCGATAGAGAGCACTTCGATTGATGTATTTTAAAAATACGGGATTAATTTCTTCTTCTCCATCATTGTCAAATTTTACTTGTATAGGATGTATACCGTTGATAGTGAGTTGGGTGGAAGTATTATCTAATAAAGATATATCATGAGGACTTAAAGAAAGCGGTTGTTGTTGTTGATCTAAAAGAGAATTCGGATTATGATTATTATTATTTGTTGTCTGTAAAGAAGCTGTTGAAGAAGAGGAATGAAATATCCCATTGGTGAATTTATAACGTCGTTTACTTTTTTTGGAAATAGAAGGTGTTTGTCTACCATTATTACTGCTGCCAGTACCATAATGGTAATAATGATTCATTAATTGGTTGCTATTGATCTGACTACCCCTTATCACATAAAAATTCTTTCTTCTTTCATAATTGAATCCAATATGCTGCTGCCTTAATGCATTAAAGGCAGTGTGGGTTAAACATAATTCCCCGGCTTTGGCAGTAGAAATAGCCGCTTCTAAAGCTTCCACAGCAGGTCCACATATAGCATATTCTAACCGTCCTTGATAATGAAAAAAATCTTCATGCACTTCTTCACCATCTGTACTTTGATAAGAGACCATAGAAATACGATTGTTATTATTATTATTGGATGTTGGTGATGGTAATGGTGATTCATTATTGTTATTATTAATATTTGCTGATTTTTGATTTTGCTTAGATATATTATTATTATTGCTGATACTGTTATTCATTGTTGATGCATTAGAATTCATATCACCAAGAATTATATTAGATATATCACCACATGATAAAGCAATATGAAGATCTAAATCTATAGAATTTGTACTACCAGATCGATCGCTAGATATACTTGGACGTTGACCGTAAACTCTTTTTCTACGATTTTTAATAAAAGGTATGCAATCCCAAATAGTAAAATCCATTGAATATTCCTGACTTGAATTAAAAATATCTGATCTTTCAAAAGAATCTAAAGGAAGGCTGCTAGAAGATACTGAAGAAGAAGATGAGGAGGAAGAAGAGCTACTAGTGGATTGTTGGTTTTCGTTATCGTTTTCCTTTTTTTCATTATTATTGTTTTTATTTTTATTATTATTATTGTTATTGTTATTATTGTTATCATTATTATTATTATTAAGATGGTCAAAGGGAATTAGCCGTTGTCCGAAAATATTTCTTGTCCGTCGTTCCGTTTCTTCCGTTGATGATGCTCGATGTTTAGACCGTTCTTCAGGAGTTAAATAAACTCGATAATGTGATTGTTTAGCTAATAATTCCATTCCACATTCTACTGCTCTTTGTACTAATACATATTGTTGCTGTGGTGATATTTTTTCACTGGTACTGTAGTGATTATGCTTTCCGGTTATATTCATTTTTTCGGTAATATCTGGTTGAAAACAGACTAATACAGCATCCCCTAAAAACTAAAAAAAGAAAAAATTATATGCATATAAAAAATTCAATACCGACCGTTAGTTTCTATACTTTTTTTTTAAATAATAATAATAATAATAATAATATACGTATATAAATATCTTATTTTTTTTACTACCTTCACGACATCCCCACCATACTGTTCAATTATTTCGATACACTATTTATAAATAAAAAGAAAAGAAAAAGAAAAGAAGAAAAAAAAAAAAAGTATTTTAGTTTTTATAAAATATTTATTAACTAGTATATATATGTATATATTTGTAAATAGATATGTGCTTACTTCACCCATATAAGTACCAATTTCTAAAGCTATCGCTTCTGCGCTTGATTCTCCTTTTTCTGTTGCCAGAGTAGTTAACTAAAAATGAATGATTTTTTATTTTGAATATTATAAATCAAAACAAACAACTGTTACACTATAAAGCCTAATAAAATATGAAACTTACAGCACTAAATCCTATTAATAAAGACCATAAAATATTATTGTAAATATAAAATACTAATAAACAGCCAAAATTTCTATATCTTTATTTCTAATATATAGATATCATTATTACCGACAATATCAACCATAAGAACCACGCCAAATTGAGTGTACTTATAGGGAATCGCTATTTGATCATGATAAGTATGTAAATTTCTAACAAACTAAATGAGTAAAAAAAAAAAAAGAGTAAATTAATGAAAGAATCGTTTTTAGTTTTTTGTGGCAAAATTAAAAATACTTTTTTCCCTTATACCTTTGCAAGATATGGTTTAATATTTAGCATAGTATAAGGTATAAACCACAACTAAAATAATGATAAAGTGGCGTAGAAGTTATCCACACTTGCTGTTATAAATAATCCTATTGTTTTAATAATATATGAATTTATTTTAAAGTATAAGAAAAAGGAAAGAGAGAGAAAAAGAGCGAGAGAAAAAAAAAAAAAAAAAGTAACTCAGTTTTTTTGTGGAACTTGAAATTTTATGATTTAAAGTTTAAAACTAAAGGAATAATAGTGAAAATAAATATAAATAGACTATATAAATAATAAGAATAAAAATGAATAATATTTATATATATTATATAAATATTTATATGTTTATTTAAGGAAAATGAATGGATCATCATCATTATTATTATTTATTGTTATATAAAAAGTTGATTAAAATAGATTGAATTTATATTTTAAAAGCGCTTTTTATAAATAAAGTAATATCCATGCTGCTTTTATTCGAAAAATAGTATTCATTAGGGTGAACCAAATATTGTATATTCACTTTTTTATTTTTGTAAGTATATTAAAATACAAAATGAAAATGATCAACTTCTCTTATTGGTATGAACAGTTTACATAATTGTCGGGAATAAGTAAAACAATGAAAATATGAACAATATATTTATGTATGTATTAAAAGAGAAAGTAAAAATAAAATAAAGATGATCAAAATAAAATGAAATAAATAAATTAACTATACAAAGCAAAATAAATTAACTAATAAATATATGACTTAGATAAAGAAATCCAAAATCTTTTTAAAGATGTTCTTTCCTTTTGATGAAGGTTTTTCAATATGATCATCGGGATTCCATGGCTTTGCCCCTGTAGTAATATCGGCTTCGTCAAGTTTAACCATTTTAGAACCAGACCAAAATTTATGAAAAACAATACCAATAATAAAAAGAATAGGAGCACCATAACTTCCAATTAATCCTTGAGCACTAGGAGGGACAAAATATTTCCATCCAGACAATAAAATAATGACAACGCATCCTACCATCACATAATAATTCGTATAAGGGAACCATGGTGAAACATAAGGTAACTCACTTAATTGGTGGCCTTGTACAATAAATGCTTTTCTAAATCGAAGTTGTGCAACTGCAATGGCAAACCATGTAAGCTAAGATTTTTTTTAAAATAAAAAATATCAATATTAATAATTTTTATTTTTCATAAAACTATTTTTTTTTTATAAAAGTCTTACCAAACCAGTGATGCCACCAATATCACAAAGTACTAAAAACAATACATCTCCAGGAACAAAAGAGGTTACAAAACAAATAATACCAACAATACTTGCACAAATTAGAGCATAAATAGGTACACCATTTTTAGTTGTATATCCTGTAAAAGCGGGGTTTAATTTTTGTAAATAAAATAATTTTATCTGAGTTTCTTTTTC
Source organism: Cunninghamella blakesleeana (assembly GCA_017871115.1). Classification (NCBI taxonomy): domain Eukaryota; kingdom Fungi; phylum Mucoromycota; class Mucoromycetes; order Mucorales; family Cunninghamellaceae; genus Cunninghamella; species Cunninghamella blakesleeana. The sequence continues at coordinate 5,837,733 of JAFCIZ010000005.1, forward strand.
GTTCTTTTCTTTCTTCGATTAAATATTTGTCAATATATATACCTAATTTTTTGTGAATAACACCTTCTTTAGAAAGAGCTACAAGAGTTCTTGCTGTAACATACAAAGAGCTATTACCACAAGATATTAACTATATATATATATATACCATTCAGTATCAGCTATCTTATTTTTTATATTAATTATATTTATTTATTACCGTAACCAAAATTGCCGCATTCACAACGTGAGAAGCTTGGTGTAAACCAGCTTTTTCAAACACTAAAGTAAAAGGAGATACACTCACATCACGACTACCAGAAGCAAAGTTATGAGGATCATTATATGGAATTACTAAACCCATAACAAAGACTGTTTTTTTTTTTAAAAAAAAAAAAGTGTACAGAGATATTAATAACTATTTTTTTTTTTTTTTTTTCAAACTAATCGATATATTTAAAAGTGATGTATATATATATTACCTGTAAACATATAAATAAAAACAATACGATAAAATACATTCTTTACAGCCTTTGGAATGGCAACAGCAGGATTTTTACTTTCCCCAGCACTGATACCGACAATATCTACACCTGTCATAGTTAATGCGGCTAAAACAAGAGCATTGATTACACCTAAAACTCCGTTAGAGAATGCCCCAGGATTTGACCAATATTTGAATCCATAAACTTCACCACTAAAAAAAAGTCAACTTATTAGCATGAAATTAATATCTATTTATCTATCTCTATTTATTTACCCAATAACACCGCCAGCAGTTACTGTCGTTGAAAAATAAAAAAAAAAAGATTAGTAAAAAAAAATAGTTAATAATTACACAATATATATTTATATTTATTACAGCAACCAACGATTAAGAACACTAAAACAAGTAGAATTTTAATCTATATTATGTATAAATATATATTTTATACAAATGCATTAAATAATTTGAATTTAATATTTTTGATTTTTTTCTGTTATTAGTATTATTTTTGTCTTCTCCATATAGAATTACCAAACTAAACCAATATCTGTTATCAGAAAAAGATAAGATTAAATGTCAACACAAATAATTAAAACTCCATATATATACACGTAAATATATTTTAATATACTACTTACTCAGCTTCGCCCCAAGCTTTAGCACCAAATAAATTAATAACAAAAATAATAACTAAAAAGATAATGGACCCTAAAATAAAGAAAATAGGAAAAAAGAAGAAAAAAGTTGAAGATTAAAAAAATCATTAAAGTGGTTGGTCCCTTTTCTTTTTCTTTATAGAAAAAAACATACATGCGTAATCAGGAATAACGTCTGTCCAAAACTTCATGACGAGTGGAATGGCTACATATAAAAATAAGAAACCAAATTAAATGACCAAGGGATCACTTTATTTTCAGGCTATTTTTTTTTCTTTTTCTTTTTTTTACCCTAAAAAAATTAAAAAAAATTTTTTTTAATAAAATTAACTTTTCATAAATAGTATATATATTATATATCAATTATTTTAATAATTTACCACTAATTCGGCAGCAAAAATAGTAGACCAACATACTATAATAATAATAATAAAATTAATTAAAAATGAATAAAAATAAAAAGATTCTGGATCAATGGTATTTATCTCCATTCTTTCTAATACTTACGGAAATAAATAAAACCAACAGCATTACCAAAACTTTTATGTACAAAACGACGACAATATACAGTATGTGCACCAGATATCTATAAAAGTTTAAAAAAGACAATAGAATACTCATTATTAGTATTGTAAATGGTTTTTTTTTTTAAAAAAAAATAAAAGTATATTTACACTAATATAAGCACCTATAATTAAGAAATAAAAAGTAAGGATTAGATGATGCTTTATCTTTTTTTTTTTGATCTTTTTTTAAAAGTATAAAACTTACTAAGTTCTCCCAACTGTAATGCTACAAAGAATACAACAGACGATACAATAGCATATGCAATTAATAAACCGGCAGGACCTAGAATGATGGGTTAACAAAAAAAATAAGTAATTATGGAATATATATAAATGTTTATGTGACCCTTATTTATGTAAAGTTACCTGCACGCCCTAGATTGGCTCCAGATGAAAGAAATAATCCTAAAAAGTAAAAGAAAATATGTATAAATAATATTCTCCTATATTCTTTTATGTATGTACCTATGTACATATTATTTTCCTTTAATTTAAATACGTACCTTGACCTATAACTCCACCAATACTAATCATCTAAAATAATAAACAAATATGTATATACAAAGAATTTTAACACAATTTTATTTATACTAGTTAAAAAATTAAATTAAACAATATATATATATATAGATTAAACATACAGCCAAGTGTCTTGGTTTTAAAGATCTTTTTAAACCACTTTCTTCATCGATAATATCTTCGTTATCATCGATTGAACTAACTGTTATGGATTCTGCTGGTGATTCTAATGCTGATTTGTGCATTTTTTTTTTTATTTTAAAAGATATAAAAGTGAAATTAAATGAAAAAAAGAAGAAAGAAGGAAAAAAATAGATTTTATTTAAAAATGTTAATTTTAATCAGTGATTTGATCTCCGTCATTCCCAAACGAGAGCACCATCATTGTCAATTAATACGCAATTTTATTTTGAGGAAGCGTCATTCTTTTAACATCAGCTATCATTTGATCAAATCATTTTTATGTTTCTCGGTATCTTTTTTTTTTTATTTTTTATTTTTTTAAAAAAAGAAATATAGAAAAAAAGACTACTTTTTATTGACTCATTTCCATGGAAACAAATATTTTTTCTGTAAATGGAAGAAAAAAAGAAAGCAAAGATTTTCAGAAATATGGAAGTTTAAAGCTCAGATGAATATCATTGGCATATCGTTTTTACCAAAAAGAATATATACCGAGAATATATGATGTATTTTTTTTTATTGACTAAAGCTTATGAACGCTCTTTCTTTTTTAAAAAAATAAGTAAAATAAGTTATAGAAAGGTTACTAATATGAACCGTATTAAAAAAAAGGGTCACCACTATATTTATTTTAAAACATATAAAACGAAATAAAATGGAACGTAATAGCAATCATAGTAAATATATATATATATATATATATATATATATGTATACATACGTATATATAACTTGTTTAATATTATATTTATAAAAATATGGGTACAGGTTGATATTTTTTTACCAAAGTCCCAAATCAATATTAACACCTTTTACAATGAAAATTAATTTCAGCTGAGCTTGATTTTGAAAATAAAAAAAAGGGGGAAATTATTATTTTCTTAATTTCTCTCTCTCTCACTTTCTTTTTTTAGTTTCCTCCCACTTTATTTTTTTTTTATTTTTCTATTACCAACAGTAAATATATTTATATATTTATATTTATATACATCCATACATTAATAATTTAATATATATATGTGTATGAATCACTATTTATATATTTCAATATAAATATATCTTTATTATTATTTTTTATTTTTTCATCTTGTACTCTATTTTTATTTTTAATTTTTGCACCTTTATTGTTATTTGATATACATTTATATATTTATATTTATATTTATATTTTTATATTTTTATATATACAAACATATATATATATATATATATATTTATATATACATACATACTTGTATTTTTTTCATGTTAACAACAACAGAAGCAACTACAACCATAGAACCAAATTTGCACGATTCAATGAATGATAGTAGAGGATCAACTCATTTAAATAACACACCTCCACGTATATCATCGCTTGAACCTATTGATCAAACACCACCACAACAACAATATGATATTGTAGCGACTAAATCATTTATAAAAAAAAGACAGCAACAGTGGAAACAACAACAACAATATATGCCTCGCCAATCTATTGAAAGAAGACCTTCTATTGAATCGTTTCAATCCACTGTATCAACTTCCAGTTCTATCTTTAGTACAGCTAGTAAAATATCAAAGTTACCCCATGTTGTCAAAGCTTCAGTCAAAGGTTTTGTAACAAAATCAACTTCAAAAAGAGTTACCATGTCAACTTCTCATGATAATAATAATGTGATAAATAATTACAATACCCATAACACTAATAATAGTAATGATGGACACTCCGCTTCATTCAGTCATCGTTTAAGGAAAAGAGCACCTAGTGTATTAGGATTATCCAATATCTTTTCAAGAAGAAGAGGCTCGATGGATCACACAACAATAGATACGATTCAACAACATGATGAAGAAAGAGATATAAAAAATAATAAGAATAATATAATTTTAGAGCATCATTCATCATCTTTATCCTCTCCGTTTCCACCAAAATCTTCTGCAGCTACTACAAGCCATCTTTCTCAACAAAAAAATAACCCAACTCATACTATAAAGCATCGTTTATCAAAACTACATTTATCTACTACAATTGATTCTTCTACAACTAATGATCATTCTCCAACTGTAACGACCGCCAATACTCCATCATCCACTATTACTAATAATGTACTACCACCATCAGCATCTATAAATACCAATAATCATGATAATAAAACTAATAATACGAATTCTAATAATAATAATAATAATAATGATAATAATAAGAGAAATAATAAGACGTTAGTTTCACCAACACAAGATTCATTTGTTTCACCATCGCCTGTTGGAAGATTATTATTTGGAAAGGAAGTGACAACGTTTTTTGATACCAATACTTTAACATCAACAAATGAATTACCAAATGACGGTTATGTAGCACAAAATGACAACTTATCTAGCCAGGTAAACATATATATATATATATATTATTATTTATTTTTTTAAAAAAGGAAAACAAGGAAGGAGAAAGACGTGTTTTTTATTATGTTATTTTGGATTTAAAAAAAATAAAAATAAAGAGTCTATATGGGGGAGGTGGAATAGTAGAAATATATATTTATACAAAGAGGAGGAAAAAGTTGGAATATAATGAAAAAAAAAAAAGTAGGTTTGGAGGAGGACCAAAAAAATAAAATAATTCTATTTTAATAAAAAGGTTATTTCAAAAAAGGTTATTATGAAAAAAATAAGATTAATAATAGTAAAAAAAAAAAAAAAAAAAAAAAAAAAAAAAAAAAAAAACCATTAAATTATCAATTTATTATCTGACATCAAAAAGAAAAAATAAACATTTATTATTTATTTTATTAATATTATTATTATTATTATCTTTTTTTTTTTTTATTAATTCTTTTTAGACTGATTTAAATCCAATTTCAGATGTCACACAAACGAACCCAGATCAACAACTACCATTTCACATGTTTTTGATTACAGCAACGCTTACAACGTTAAGAACCAAATTGTTAACCGATTGTGATCGAACATTGGCTTATTCTATACAGCAACCACCACCACCTTATCCTAAAGATGAATTAAAGTCTATTGTACAAGATTTAAGAAAAATGGCAGATATGGTCGATATCAATAAATTTCAACATTCCTTTATTACTCTTAATGATATGATTCAAAATCAAACTACTGTTCGTGAAATTGTAAGTTCTATATATATATATATATATATATATATATACATGTTAATGAATGATATTGATATATATATATATATATATATATATGTATATATATCCATTTTTTACAATTTTTTAGATTAATTTAATGAAACAAATTGTCCATCAAGCCGTTAGTCAATATTATAAAGTATATGAAAAATCAATGGTGATTCCATGTAAAGGTTATAAATTGGAAGGAAAGAATAAGTTTGAAACCATACCACAGAGAAAGGAAAAGGTTTGTGAACACGTAGAGGGAAAAGCTCCAACAACAACATCATCATTATCAACAACAGATTTATTAGAAGGTTTAATCTCACCATTAGATAAAAAGCAATACAATACTTCAATAGTGGAACATATGGATCAGCAAGCACATTGGTTTCGAACTTATTTTATCCATCAAGCTTATGAAACATTTTGTGGTTATGATGAGGAAAATGAGCCAGTTTTGATCACGGCTATGTATGATGCTGAACAACAATTGTATCGCGTCATTACTCGCCTAAAACAAGGCCCTTCTATTTATGATATGATTCAAGATTCATTTTTATTAAATGCACCTTTACCACAACATCATAATCATCACAGCCATCATCACCATCATCAATCACAAACATCTTCTTCTTCTACTTCTTCTTCCGCTGTTTTGATAACTGATGATCATCCTCAAATGAATTCGTCCTCTTTAAATAGCGAAACAACCACTACTACAGAATTGACAATACCTGACACCACTTGGAAAGCCGTTATCGAATCTTCTTCAGCTATTCCTTTATTGGATACACCTTTTCATCGATTAAAAAAAATCACTCAAGATACTATGGAATCAAATGGATTAGAAGACGATATTTTAAAATTAGATGAAAATGGGGTAAAATAATATTATTATTATAGTTATGATTAAAATTCGTATATGATGATAATTATCTAACTGTATACTATTATCTTATCGTTAGTACCATACTCGTTATAAATTTGGAATTTTATTTGTTAAAGAAGATCAAACTAAAGAAGAAGAATGGTTTTCAAATCAACATGATTCAAATGATTTAGATCACTTTTTAAATATTATTGGTAATCGTATTAGTTTATTAGGCTATGATGGATGGGCTGCTGGGTTAGATACAAAAAGTAAGTGCAAAAAAAAAGGAGGAAAAAAAATATAAACAACACACACCAATTTTTATTAATTTATTAATTATCCTTTTATCTGTTATTATAGCTGGGGATTCTGGAGAATTTAGTTATGTCAGCACTTGGCAAGAACATACAATTGCTTATCACGTATCAACACTAATACCATCAAGTTCAGGAGATAAACAGCAGATTCGAAGAAAAAAACATATTGGAAATGGTAAATATTCATATATATATATATAATAAAAATAGCCATTCTGTATTATTGTCATTATTTTGTAATTCTTTTTTTTTTTTGTTTTTATTATTTTCATCGATAGATATCGTTTGTTTAGTTTATGTGGAGGGAAGACAGCCTTTTAATCCCGCAGCAATAAAATCTCAATTTTTGCATGTATTTATAATTGTACATAAAGAAGAATTACAGGGTCAACATGTTTGGAGGTATATATATTTATTGATTTTTTTTTAAAAAAAGAAATAAAAAAAAAAAAAAAGAGTCGTTAGTTAATTAATATATATATATATATATATATATATATATCTATTATTTATAAATTTAGAGTGGAGGTGGTGACTGTAGATAGTGTTCCAAGTTTTGGTCCCCCTTTACCAGATGGTGGATTATTTTATAGTGATGAGGACTTAGAATCATTTTTGCTGGTCAAACGTAAGCTTAAGAAATATTATATAAATATTACATAAATAAATAAACAAATAAATGTATATTTATAACCATGTACATTATACTTGGCTTACATAATATATATTTCTATATATACACATCACTTAGTGATTAACGCCGAATATGCAGCCTTAAAATCACCAAAATTTGCACTACCATTAGCTAGGGCACGTGAAGGGATGTTATCAAATATTGTTGAACGTGGATATAAATTAGCACAGGACCCTGATATTGGTACTTTACATTCAAGACATAGCAAATCACCTTCTGTTTCCTCTGAAAGAAGCTCACGTAGTTCCAAGAGTAATCCAAATAATAATCAACGAGATATTTCCCCTACGCCATCACGATCAAGTATGATAAAAGATTTGTCTGAAGGGATAGCAGCTGGTTTAGGAAGGCGTAGAAGTACGCAAGATTCAATGGAATTTAAGCAAAAAACAAAACAAGAAAGACGGAAAACAAAAGGCATTTCTGGTAAAACAATAATAACATACATAAAAATCGTGATTTATTAAAGAAAAATACACAAGACAAAAATAGGCTAAAATAGCTTTTTTTTATATATATGTATATATTATAAATAGTAAATAAACAAAATCGATCAGAATCGGAACTATTTGGCCAAACCAACAATAGTGATAATAAAAATGAAAATAAATTACGCATCTCCAAATCTACAGAATCCGTCCATAAAGACGCCATGGAACAAGAAAAAAAGGATGGTAAATAAATAAATAGTAATAAAAGGAATCATTGTCAATTGATATTGGGGGTTTAAAAAATATAATGATAACAACTGAATATATATATTCCAGTTTTTTGGATAAAGTTTAAATTTTTATTAAATTTAATTTTACTTTTTATTATTTTATTATTTTAGGACTCAGACATAGAGCTCATACTATTTTTACATCTTTTTCATCAAAAAAATCAACAATTACAACCTCAACATCTTCATCATCAAAAAATGAGCATCTCATAGAAAAAAATTTTAGTTAATAGGTTATTATTATTATAATTATTATTTTTTTAATAGCAACTAAAATAATTATTAAATATATAATATGAAGCACTTTTATAAAAAAAGAGAAGACCAAAGAAAATTACGAAAAAAACTGATCATGTCTCTTTGTGCAATTTTTTCATGACATATCGGTGTAAATTTACTTTTATGTAATTCAACATATATGCATGTATCAAAAAAAAAAAAAAAAAAAAGGGTTGTTGTAGATCAAATGACAATAATAGTAAGGTTATGATGATGATGATGAAAAAGAGAAAAAATTTACAATAAAAGTAATTCATTTTAAGAAGAAAAAAGAGGGTAAACTATTATTAAACAAACAAAATGTGCTCTACTTATTTATATTCATGTTCACATGATTTATTTCAGTCCAACGATGAACAAAAACTTTATTATTATTATTCCCTTATAATATTTGATTCTATCTATTACTTCCCCTTACCTCCTCTCTATTTATTTTATTTTACATATTTAAAAAAATAATAAAAAATAAGAAACATCGGCTCAAAAATCAATTCATCGGTTTTTTATAATATTATTAATGATTCATCAACAAAAAAATAAATCAAAAAAAAAACTGAATATGTTTTTCATATTTATTTACTTTATTATTATTTTTTTTAGTATATTTTTTTAGTATATAAAAAGTTTTTTTTTTTTTTTTTTTTTTTACATCTTAAAGCAGCCTAATATGCCTGCATGAATTAAGTACTACCTTTCATTATTCTCCCTTTTGATTAAAACCCAGTTGGACCCCTACTACATATAATTTTTGCATTTCATTTTATTCAATTTCTTTCTTTCTCTTTTTTTTTTTTTTTTTTTTTTATAATTATAATTATACGTGTATTTTTTTTTATTTTTTATTTTTTATTTTTTATTTTTTTTTGTATTCTATCCCTTTGTATAAGTTTATATATTTATTGATCTCTTTATTATTATTTTATACTCTCCATCTTTTAATTTTATATTTTACTTTTTTTTTTTTTAATTTTTTTTATAAATCATAATGCAGCAGATGAACTATCAACAAAACAGTTATCATTATCAAGATGACAGTCAATATACAAGTAAAAAAGATTTTGATCAAGTGGTTCAAACTTATTTAAACAATTTATCATCTAAAAAAAGAGACAAAGCCTTAGTAAGCCAACAACAATATCGATTGATTTTAAAAGTATTACAAGAACCAAAAAATACATCCATCTCCACAGCTCAATTTCGTTTTTGGGTGAAAAAAATGTTTCAACTAGTAGTACCACCTCCTTCACGCCATAATAGTAATAATGGGGAACCTATTGTTTATCATGATCAAAAACCAGTAGCTATTAAAGAGCGTATTTATGATATTTTATTATGGGCTCATCGTCAATCTCATCATGGTGGAAGGGATAAAACTTCGGCTTTAGTAAGAAGAAAGTTTTCTTGGATTCCTAAAGAATTGGTTGCAAGATTTGTTCGGTATTGTCCTTATTGTGTGACAAGAAGAAATGGTCATTTAAACATGTTTCCCACATTTTCCCCTATACCAACACCACCACATATTCATCCTTTAGATCCTACTACTACTAATACTATAGTACCTTTTTGTTCACCATCATCCCCTCTTCCACCCTCTTTGTCCTCATCGCCATCTTCTTCATCTACTACTTTTTATCATGGTGTGAACTCTTGTTGTATGCCATCTCCTTCAATATATAATAATATGGATGATCATCATCTCCATCATCAACAGTATCATCAGAGTGATCCCCTCCTTGCCTCTCCTGAAAATCATCCTTCTTCTGAAGATCTACTTTATCCTTTACCCAAATTATCTATTTCTTCAACTGCTACTTCAGTTAGTTCAGATCCTTCGTCATCTTCTTCTCCTAACCCTTCTCATCATCTAAATTTTTATATGGATTCCTCTTCTCATTATTATTCACCACCACAGCAACAACAGCAACAACAACATTATAATGATAATAATAATAGTAATACTTTATCTATTACACCTATAGAAGAAGATTCATTGGGATTAAATCCTTCTACTCGTTCTTCTTCAATTTCTTCTACTGTTTCTTCAACAAATTATTACCCTCAACAATCACAACAACAATTCATATATTCTTCTCCTTCTCACTATCCTTTTTTATCAAATGAAACCAAACCTATTCATCCTTTAAATCAATCCTCTTCTATATATAATAATAATAATAGTAGTAATAGTAATAATCACTTACCCATTCCTGCTTCTCCACCCTATCCCCAACATGAATCTAAACAAATACTTATGGATTTTGTTCAACAGCATCATCCTTCTTTAAATGGAATGTCTTTCGTTTAACTTATATTATTATTACCATTTTTATTTATTTATTTATTTAGTTCTTAATTTAATGCATAATATTTAAATATTTTTTTTTCTTACATTATTATATGATAAACACCTTTTTTTTTTTTTATTATTTTCTTCTTCTCCTTCTGTTGTTATTTATTTAGTTATTTACTTACTTTTATGCCTTTTCATATGGTTTTCTTTTTTCTTTTTTTATTTTTTTAATCATCATTTTTGGAATTGGGGTATTAATACATTCAATTATGGGAAGCGTTTATTTTTACTTTTTTTTTTTATTTATTTTTAATTTTAATAATATATATCTTTATCTATTTATCCATTCATCATTTTTTTTTTTTTTTAATTTGTAATGAAAAATTAAATATTAATAAATTTTTTACCTTACAATTTTATTAGTACTATTATTATTAAAAGAAAGAGTATGTATCTGTGCATTTATACATGATTGTTTATAGTCCAGTAATGTATGCAATATGTGAGATGTATGTCAATTAAATATTTCCAAGGGAGCAATTTTATCCATAGCAAATAAGAAATCATCGCCTTCATCTTCCATAAAATGAAGTGGCCAAATCACCAAATGTCCTTTAATTTGCTCCAATAAAGTAGCAATGAATGGAAGGAATAATCCCTTTTGTTGAGAATGATGAATTAGATGATCATCTTTAAAGATGGATTCTTTTATTTTGGTGACTCCTTCATAAACATCTGATCGGCCTAATAATCGTTTTGCCATTTTATGAAATTCTTCAAATGATGCCCATGTACGTATGTTATTTTCAGGTACCACCATAAAGCATCGTCGAAAGATATCTGTATTGTATCTTGCTCGTGTGTGCCATAAATGATAATGATTAGGTTGTAGAGGATCACGTAATGATTGAAACATAAAATCAATATTGTGGACATTATTTTCATGTTCATTCCAATCCATTTTTTCTTCTTCTTCGTCAACATTGTTTTTATGAATATTATTATTGAAAGGATCGATGCTTCTTATTTTTAATATGGATGACTGATTATTTTGTTTTTTATGATTTTTATCTTCATCATTATTATCTTCGTCATTTGTACATTTTATTTCTTCTTCAGGTGTCTCTACAACAATCGGAAGAGGTAATGGTATCAAACCAACACCATCACCATTGTTATCAGTATCTGTATCCCATGCTTCTCCCTTTTTACAATATAAAATCATTTCATCATCTATTAAATGTGTTGTTGTTAATTTAGCAATATAAGAAAGATGATTACTGTCATCGTTTAATGTCCTTGTTTTCGATGCTGTCAAAGCATCCATTTCAGTAACAACTTGCACGTTCGATTTTTGTTCTGACTGCATATCATATGTCTGCTGATCTGTTTTAGAATGTAACATTGGTGGTAGTAATGCTGAGGTTGTAGTTGCTGTTGTAGATGATGATGATGATAAAGTGTCCAAGTCATTTTTTTTGGAGTCCATATGATGTGGTGGTGATGACAGTGATATAGTTGATTCTATTTTTAGTTCTTCATCTAATGATCTATTATCATATTTTATTTTGTCCTGGTGTATTGACAGCATACTATCCTTTCGTTTGTTTATTTTTTCTTTATTTGTGATGGTACACTTATTAATAATCATATCTGCTGTTAAATTATCTACTGGTAAGCCTATATGTTCCGCCATTAATCTTATTCTTAATGAATGTGCAAATTTCCCAACTTTTATAGGATTTCCCCCAAGCGTAGAATCAATCATTTCAGTGTCTTGAATACAAGCGCATATTTCAGAGTCACGTGAACCTAGCATGGATCGTTCATTAATATTTGCTGAACCAATCACTACAGTGGAATCATCGACGATCAATGTCTATATATATATATATATATAATCATATTGTAATAGTGTATAAATAAGATTACTAATATAAATATATATCTATATCTATATCTATATATATATATATATGTATGTATATTTTCACATTACCTTTGCATGAATATAAACTTGTTCCGTGGTATAAGCCCCGTTTAATTCACCCCAATTCCTAAGTCCATAAAAGCTTATATAGTCAGATGTTTTTGTTACCCCTGCAGCACGTAATCGCCCCAGTAATGAATTAGACCCTCTTCCTATCGATAAATATTGACAATGCATAATAAGACGAATTGTTGAACCTTCAGCTACATCTACTCTTCCTGGAAATTCTGGTGTCAAAGGTAGTATAATAATTGCATGCCATTTTTGTCGTTCTTTATGTGCACGAAGTATACGTTGATATAAAGCTTCACCTATTTGATTTTCAATGATAGTTGCACCGCATTTTGTTGAAGTAATAAAAAATTGATTTTCTGATCAGTATTATTACAAGTATAAACATCCATGTAAAATATGAATAAAAAAAGAAAGACTAAATGGGTTAATGATGTATTTTTATATTTCTATATTTATATGCTATTCGTAAAAATATATTGATATATTAACTGTAAAATATATTTATATAATTAATCAACACTTACCAATATAAACCAAATGATTAGATTTTTTTATTAATTCTATATATGCATTTTGAATACTGTGTTCTGTATAATTGATTCCATTACTCCAAGATGAAGAGCTTCTTAATATTTGTACTTGGGTGTTTAAAGATGAATGTAAAGAGCCAATACGAGGATCATTATTCAAGTCCAAGCTACATTCCTCATTTTGTTGTTGTTGCACATCAGATTTAGGAATTAATAAAGGTGTAGGTCGTTTCGGTGCTGAAGTTTTTCTTTTAAGTAAATAATTCCATCTCTGTACAAAATGATATTCCAAATCATAAACAGCTTCCCCACATATTCTAACAGATATATCGTGCCATGGCATACGTGGTAAACGAGATCTATCCAGGTGATCTTCAAAAGGTTTATCAAGAGCTTGAGCATCTTCAATTCTAGGATTTGAATAATCTTTTCCAACCCATGTTTGATTTTCAGAGTTTATTGGATTGTCTGTAATTTTATGGTGTACATCATCAAATCTCCCAAAACATAAATCCAATCCACCGATAAATGCTACCACACCATCTACTATACACATTTTTTCATGATGTGCCCAAAATAGTGTGTTTTGTTTTCCAAACAAATCCAATATACGAGAAGGATGTCTTTGGACATAAATGTTTTTGGAAAGTGATTGTAAATATTTTTTAGTATAATGTGAAAATAATGGAATGGTCATTGCTACCTATAAAAATAAAATAAAAAAAGTACATATAATATGAGAGTTTGATTAATTGCAATATATTTAATGGTTTACTACCACATTTACCTCTTTATAAACAATAATATAAACCTTGACACCTTGATCAGCTTTTTTTTTTAATAGTGTATCCAAACGCCATTCTTTATTTTCTGATGGTATTCTTCTAAGATACTATAGGAATTATGTTTGTATATATATTAAAATATATTTATATACATATACTTCTATAATTTTTTTAAAAATATTAATAATAGTAATTACCAATTCAGGAGACTATTTAAAAAGTATTACAATAAAAGCAAGATTAATTCATGAATTATATCAAATGTTTAATTGATATAATATAATAATGATCCTTTTAGGAGACTTACCAGCCACCAGTCATGAATATAGATACTTTCTTTTGCGTTATCCAAAGCTACTGAAACATTCCAAAAGTAATCTTTTCCATCTACGAACCAAGTTGTAGGGCAGTTATTACGAATAGGGGCAAAGCTGCTAAATCGTTGATTTGGTCGACATCTTGGTGAATTTTTGATTGCTTTCAACAAAGCTTTTTCGAATTGAATTGCATGCTGTACACTTTTTGAATAAAGAACAAGAGACCCATGGGTACCCTCTAAATGAAGTGTTGAGCGGCCAAGAGAGAAATTCGATGTTGATTTAATGAATTTAGTAACTAATTGATTTGAATATCCTCTTTCAACTTGAAGTCTATTATCAATCAAAAAAACATCGCATATGTCTAGCTATAAATAAAACAGTAATACAATTAAAAAAGTTGATTATTTTTTGTAATTGAGTTTTTTTAATACATAGTATCGTTATTATTATCATTAATTTATTTTAAATAATTACTTCATGAGGATGATGTACGCAAGCAATATAATTATCTTGTATTATAAACCATTTTATACGATTATTGATTTTTTTATCAAATCGTTGTCCAAAGCATCCACCGTGGAGTAACCATTTTGAGCGACGAGGAGGTTCACGATCAGAACGTTTCAAAATCATCAAATAGCCTTCCTTTCGGTGATGTATTCTTGGTTGTGTAGCTTTAATATGAATTCCCAGAGTAGATATTTCTAAAAACTTACACAGTCTATTAATATTTCCACTAGTAAATGTAAAAGTAATAAGTTGATTGAGGTACATTTCTAATTGTTTTTCTACAAATGTGTCATCAAAATTATCCAAATTGTTATTATTATAATCAAGCTTATTAGTGTTTGGAGACGTAAATGATGTAGATGGTGATTTGTTATTAAATAATTCAGTCTCCCCATCCGTATCCTTTCTAATTATTACATCACCACTTGTTGTATCGCCCGTATCTTTCATCAAATCTTCCTCCTTATTATGTTTTTTATCTTGATCCTCTTTGTTTCGTTTTTTATTATACAAATCTGAGTCACTATGTATTGAACATCTATCGCGTTGCTGTTGATCTTCAATTTTATTGTTCTGCTGCTGCTGATGGTTACGATGATAAAGATTAAAGGTGGAGGCTGAGTAGCTTTTTTTTTTTAATTGATGGCGTGCTTCATTTTTTTGAGTATTTATTTGTCTATATGTTTTTTGTAGCATTATTTTTGGAAAGACAGGGAAATCCGCAGGCCGTTTTAAAGAGTAAGTAATATCCTTTCCATAGTATGAATAATGTAATTTAACAAAATCCCAATAACGTCGTTTAATAGTCCATTGCGTAGTACCATATTGAATGATGATATAAAAAATATTATTTGCATTTTCTGACGTCGTCACCGCGTTGGTAGTTTTCTTTTTGATGATCCGAATATCTAAAAGGGAAGCCAGGATTGGAATTCTTGGTAAATTTTTTTCATCCTTTTGAAAAGATAGCGCAAGTACTGATACAGGTGCTCGGTTGATCTCTAATTGTCGCATTAATGCCGTCCCTTTCTTATATTCCTTATTGTCTTGATTATCGTCACTATTATTTTTTGTTTTTTTATTTTGATGTTTATGCATAGTGTGTCGAAGGGACATAGTATTTATGCCATTTCTTGCAAGCTGCTTTACTTTATTCCATCTTCTGTAAGTATTCAAGCGATTGATAGATTTATTTCTGTTTGTTCCATGACTATTATTATTATTATTGTTATTGTCATTTTTTTCTGTATTGCCATAAGAATCACTGTAAGCCCGTGATTGATTTGGTCTTGGCTGTTGCGTTTGCTTACTATTTACTAATATTATACTATCAGATTCTATATTATCATGATGCTTTTGAATATTATTTGATCTTGTTGAACCAATGGTAGGTATTTCAATCAAATTGGGCTGAGATGGTTGTACATATTCATTATTTACTTCATTGAAAGCAGGTTGTATATCTGATGAATCCAGTTCTGGCATATTGATTTAAACAAAAGTAAAGAGGTAAAGAGAAAAAAGAAATAAAAGTGAAACATTTTTTTATTTATTTTTTTAAAAAAATAAAAATAATAACCCGAAGTGGTTAGACAATTTGTTAAATTCTAAGACAAATAATAAAAAAAATCAATCAGGTTTTTTAGACATTTTTAAAAATGGTAATTTGTAAAAAAAAAAAAAAGAGAATAAGGAAAACAGCTTTCAGAGGAACAATGAACTTAGGTAATAAAAAAGAGCGGAATTTAAAAATAATAAAAAGCATAGTGCTTTTAAAAAATTGAAACTATTTTAGTTTTTTAAACTCTATTATGTTTTATATCTATTATTTTAAATGATTTATTATCACATTATTTCATCATCAACAAACATAGATCCCATAGAAACTAACTTTCATTAAAAAGAATTTCCAACAAAGAGAAAATGACGCTATTAAAATTTAATAAATTTGAGGAAATATGAAATAGTGATAAAAGAAGTTCTTTTAAAAATCATACGTTAAATATATAGAGATTCGAAGTTATAACCATAATTTTTAAAAGTTTGGTGCAATTTTTCAATTTGAAATTCCAGCCTTTTGTGCCCATTGTTTTGTTTTTTTTTACAAATATATGATTTAATTTTATTTTTATTAGAAATAAAATTAAAATTCAGTCCACTCTAGTATTTTACCACTATAAGTTTACTATAAAAAATATTTTATCACTGCAAGTATAATATAAAAAACATTTTTTTAGTGGAGCAATTTATACCCCCATCAGCTAAGTCGACTTCCTACTGCCTAATTTTAAATGGTTTTCTACAAATTTTTTTAGCAAGAAAAAAAAATCAATCTAGTACTTTTATATTTAAACATTATAATGTACTGGTTTAACTTTATAGAATAATATTGAAATTTTTTTTCTAAAAATGGTAAAAATTTTGGTTATAAATTAGATACTACAAATAATATAATTATTCATTTTTATAAACTTACTATTATTATTGTTACTATTTTAGATACATGTAAATCTTGTGGAGAGTATGGCCATTCTTATATATATATTCATAACCTTATCTTTGTGAATTATTTATGAAAAAAAAAAAAAAACTATAAAGTCCTAAATTTTGATCGTGATGCTTTTCTTTAATGTAAACTATTGGATAGTTGAAAATAATCTTACAATGAAAATGATAAAACTATTGCAATTTATTAAAAATTCCATTAAACAAAACAGAAAAAGATAAAATTAGTAGTGGTATCCGTGAATTAAACTTTTAGATCTAAGGTAAACCAATTTATAAATAAATAAATAAAAATATACAAGTATAGAATATATGTGTATAAATAGTTTTTTTTACCATTCATGTAATTTTCGTAGTTTCTTAGATGTTTTTGAAATATCTATCAAGAAATATAAAAGACTTGAAGGTAGATGGTATCATGATACAGCAAACATCAAATTGTAAAAATTGTACAAGTTGGTTGAACAAAGATACTAATGTCTCTCGCAACATATATTGCCTGATTTATTATGAAATCAACAAACAAGTATTATCATTAACGTTTTAACGCGAATTACTCTCTTAACAACAAAACCAATTTCATAACCAAAGGGTGCGAAAAGGTAAGAGTTTTTTTATATCTATAAAGTAATATGTGAACTTTTTCTCTTTTTTTCTTCTCTTTACTTTTTGTTTCTAAACTTGACTTAACCTTTCCCCTTTTTTATAGAGTGTATATGTAATAAATTAGACAATCATCATTTTATTTTTTTTTTAATAAGTGATTGTATTTTAAACAAGCATATACTTATTTTTTTAATATATATGTATATATATTATTTTGTTATACTTCTAAGTTTTTTTTTTTTTTTTTTTAATAAAAAGAAGAAAAAAAGTAAAGAAAAGGAATTCTAATCTGATGTCGAGTTTGTATATTTATTTATATTTATTCCTATTAGACATCCACTAAAAAAAAATAAAAATAAAAATGAAATGTTATGTACATATAGTGTAAAGCAAAATTATTTAAAGACAATTAAAATGCAGAATATTAATACAAAAACTTTAACACCAAACATCACAACATATATTAGGACATCATGAGAGCTTTTTTTAAAAAATGACATGAAAAGCAGCAGTCATGGTAGCAGAATTATTTTTTATAATTTTTTTAATGCATTATCACAATTATCTTTTATTGCATTATCTAAAGGTCATGAAGCTAATAAAAAATTACACAGAAAATTCGAAGGCTAATATTTGATCTATATATACATATATTAAATAAGAAAAAAAAATATTCGAAGGATTAAAATAATAAACTGTAAAAAAGATATATTAAAAAAAGAGCATAAATCTAGTCAATGTCTATTTTTTTTTTAATTTAAACTTGCAAAAATTTACTATTGGTACAACAATAATAATAATAATAGTAATCTATTACTGCTCAAGAAAAAAACCACAAGCTAATTTTTTTCAGCATTTTTTGTCAACCAATTAATATATTTTGGAGAATCACCAGATGCGTATCTATGTAAATCTGATAATCCGCCAGTAACTAAACCAAATACCGCACCAAAGGCGAGAGAGTATCGGAAGCTTCCTCTAGATAATTTGGCTATATTAAATGCAAAAGTAATTAAAAATAGGTATTTTAATATACAAGTATACTATTACCATTGTTTTAATCATTGATACTTTAAAAATAAACAAATTGTATATTCTCTTACTTATAACAGAAAATAAAGCACCAGTTGTAACGCCAGCTGTCACTGAATTAACAATATCAGCCTCCCCACGGATTTCATCTAATCCAGCCTCTATTCCACCATATAATAAACATAATCCACCAGTTTTTACAGCATATTTCATACCTCGCTGAACCCCACCAAGCATCACTCTATAATTTTTTGTTTTATGATAAAAATACCATCCCTGTACAGTAGTAGGTAATCGATGTGCGTTTTCAGCTAAATATTGGAGTCCAGATTGTTTTCCTCCTAGAAAAGCACCGATACCAAATCCCCAAAAACCACCTACTCCAGATAATACAATCAACCTTGGTTTAGGTGGGAGTCCAGCTCGGCTTAAAGGATCACTATATTCTTTCTTTTTATCATTTTGAATATCTGTATCTTGTATGTCTTGAATATGTGGTATTGTTGTTGTAGCTGTTGGTGGTACTGGTGGAAATGGTACATATAATATAGGATTGGTTGTTGCTGTTGTTGTTCCAGTTGAATTAGTTGAAGTAGATGAACCAGGTGATGGTAAAGGTGGTGCTAAAATAGGTATTGAATTTTCTTTATCCATTTTTTAAAAAGATATATATTTAAATATATTTAAATATACTCAATGTTTTATTATCCGGTATAACTTATTATCCTTAAAAAAAGTGCAAGAAAAAGAAAGGAGTGCTAGAAAAAAAAAAACAAGCAGTTTTTTTTAAAAAAATTTAACTGCCGCATTTTTTTTTTATTCCTTTTCCCTATTTTCAATTTTTTTTTTATTTTTCTAGCTTTTTTTATTTTTCGATTGTAAACTATTATTATATATTTATCATGACTACAGCTTCAGCAGATTGGACTGTGCTTGAACGATTACTTTTAGCACAAGCAGTTAATAAATTTGGTGAAGATGACTGGTTTCAAGTTGCGCGTACATTAAAACAACATCCATTATTACAAGGTCAAGAACGACCTGAAGCGTTTAATCAAAAAGTAAACGAATTAATAATAACAATAATAATAACAACAATGATAATAACAATGATAATAACAATAGTAACAGAGTAATAGTATGACAATTATATAATTTTTCATTATTGTTTTTTTAACTATATTTTTATTACTTGATTATTTATTTATATAATATGTAGAACTGTTCTTTACAATATTACCTTATGATTGATAATTTAGAAACAGAGAGGTACAAATACTCACAATCTATTATTTATTTGTTTGATTATTTTTTCAAGAATAAGGATATAAAGTGCTGATCGAAAACAATCTTTTATTTTTATTACTATAGTCGAAGACAACATAAAACACCTAATAATATACCTACACAAGAAATGCCAAATGTTGTGAAACTAGCTCGTCAACTCTATAAACAGCGAGTAGAAGACTTAAAACGATCCATCAAGGAAGACGAAGAACAATTTATGAAACTTATATCTGAAATTGATGATATAAAATCTGGTGCTTGGGATAGTAAATTAACTACTATTGCCAATGAACAACAACAAGAGTCTAATATTTTGTCAACAAATACAGAAGATACTAGTTTAGCGTCAGACCGTCAACCTTCACCAATGAATATAGATGAAAAAAATTTTATGAACGACAATAACAACAATAATAATAGCAATACTAATAGTGATTTAGAAAAAGGCACTCCCACTTCTGATATAATCAACGATGGAGATAATACAAAAGAAAAAGGCGGACAAGAAAAAAAAGTGGATGAAGTTGATGTACAGCGGGATCAAGAAAGGGAGATGATGGAAGAAAAAGAAAAGTCACTACCAACTGATAATAATGTGAATATTGAAACTAAACAAATTCAATCAGCACCGACATCAATACCATCCATAAATGAAAATGAAAACGTTCTGGAAAAAAAGATAAGCTCACCAAAGCCAATAGGAAGCGATTCAACTGTAACAAGAAATGAAAATACATCTGCAGCGACAACGGCAACAGAGACAGGAATAGATACAGATACGGAAGAAGATAAACAAAAATCCACTACTACCAACTTAATGAAGGAGCCACAGCCTGAACAAATAATTACCAATGAACCATTAGAAACAGCTGCTAAAGAACATGGTATAAAACGTAAATCTGACGATACAGTTAACTCTCAGTTGGATTTAACCCAAGAAAGTGGTGAAACAGTATCTAAAAAACCTAGATTTGAAGACCATGAACAGATAACATCATCTGTAACACCTAATAATTCGTTAGAACTAAAAGAGGATGATAATATAGTACCAGGTAATTATTTTTAATAATAATAGTGATCACTATATTTAATATTGATATATGTATATATATGTGTGTATATTTATTTTGTAGTTAAAATAGAGCATGTTCACACGAATGAAAACTTAAATGAAAAAAGTGAAACATTACCTGAAAAAAACGACATAAAATCTGAAGCGACAGAACCCAATATACCATTATATGCCATATCATCCTCATCGCCATCTACATATACACCAGCATCAGTTTCTGGATTATCCGACATAGAATCTCCTGTAAAATCAGCCAAATCTGATGTAAATAATGAACATTCTTCTTTTTCCTCACCCTCTTCCTCTAACGTAAAAATAGAACCTGTATCCGACCAATCCGGTACAACTATAATGGAAAATACTGACATGTCAAATAATAAGTCAACAGCAAATATAGTTCAAGATACAGATGGTACTGATAGTGTCACTGAAAGCAATCCACCTACACCCACAACAACAAACGAAAAACGAAAATCCACAGCAACTACTAGTAAAGATGATCAACGACAAAAATCTTGGCAAAAGAATGTGAATTTACTTTGGAGGGAAATCGCGAATCATAAAAACGGAGCTATGTTCATGAATCCAATTAAAGAAGCACAAGCGCCACTTTATTATGATGTTGTGAAATACCCTATGGATCTCAAAACAATTAAAAATAGAATTCGTGATGGGGTAAGTTGTAATAAGTAGGAATAAGTTATAAAGGGATAATAATAATATTAAATAATAAATGGTGCAAAAATAGTTGACTATATTGTACTTTTATTAATATATAGATTATTCGCACAACGGCAGAATTTGAACGGGACGTGATATTAATGCTTACCAACTCACTCATGTATAATAAAGAAGGAACTGAAATATATCAAATGGCTTTGGAAATGCTAGAAGATGTAACAGAACAAATTAAAATATTTAAAACAGCAGATGGTAACTCAACAGCCAACATAAGAAGTGTATCATTATTAAAAGATAAAAGAAAAAATATAACAGAATAATAATGGATATAAAATAAAATAAATTAATATGAAATATTTTTATAAATTTTTATAAAAAAATAAATAATAATTTATTTCTCTTGTAACTTTTTTAAAAAAAGTTTATTATTGTCTTATTATATATATTATTTATTTTTATTATTATTATGTGTTATTTTATGTATTTCATTTTAATTACTATGTTTACTATTTTTTTAATGTAAAAATTAATATATATATATATATATATATATATCAATTGCTTAATATTTTAACGGATCAATGGTATGGTATTTTTTACAATATGGATTAATTTTAACATACAAACTAGGATAAAATATAAAGAAAATTGAGATAGGGTTGTAATAAAAAATAAAAAATAAAAATAATAATCAAACCCAATGTCACTATTTTTCTTTTATAGTAAATATTTAGAATTAAGCCGTTTATCAATACTAATAATAATAGTAATAATAACCAGTGATTAAAAGATTAAAAAAAATACAACCCTTTTTTATATTTATATTTTTATTTAATCGATATGTACAAGAATTTTCAAAAACAGTAGCTAAATAATTATATAAACCTTTGGAACAAATATCAGTGGTATTAAAAAAGCAAACAACTGGCTTTGATCATGTTATTTTTTAAAGCTTAATATAATTGATTACAACCATGGGCATTTATAAGTAAAAATAATGATACTAATAAATGGTACAATATATAAAAAAAGCTTGTGTTATATATATATATATAATTTTTTTTTAAATATAAATCAAGTATTAATAAAAAGTGAATAGTATTATGAAATAGCTCAACAATGAAAATGAAAACCATAGTAGTTTCTTTTAAACATTTAGAGTTTTTATTTTTAAAAAATATAAGAACGATTAGAATACAAATAGAGAATAATGCAACAAATCAACCTACTTATTTATTTATTGCTTAAAAAGAAGACAGCTCTAACTATAATCTTTATCCTATCCATCAGATCTTATTTTAATTAGCAAAGCATACGACACAACAAATATTGCCCTTTTTTTCAGCCAATAACAGTGGATCATATCAATACTTGAACTACAAATAATAAACTCTTTGTGTTTTACTCTTAATTGTAAATATAAATTAAAAAATAAATTGAAAGTACATCGAAGGTTTAGAAATGAGAAGGAATCCAAGTAATACATATATATATATATATATATACAAATAGAACAACCTGATAATAGTCTCATACTTTTATGACGGAATATGTTAAATCATTTGAACGGCAAAATAAGTTCGCCTTTATATCGCCATAATATTGCCATATATATCTAACAAATATTATTACGAACCAAAAATAAATGAAAAAAATGAAAAATTGAAAATATTATCAAAAAAGTGAATAAGGAATTAAGAATAATATCATTAAGGAAAGTGAGAGAGGTATAAACTTTTTTCAAGTATTTATTAAAGACTATTAAACGATTTTTTTTTTGAATATTATTTTAGTAAAAAAAGTATTATAGATAGTACTAGTTTATAGATACTAAATAACCGGTGCCAAATTGTTAAAATTGTGATTACGAAAGTTGAACAATATTACGACAATAAAATCAAAGAATCATCAAACGTAACTTAGCAAACTATACTACTAACAGTCATTCTACAATAAAAAAAAAATATTGGAATATATAGACGTAATATTATATCCACAACTGCTGTTGTAAGTTTTATATAGTTAGAATCAGGTAATAAGTATATATGTATACATATAAAGGGCTACCCAAATTTATTTAGTGAATATATGAAACATCGTATATATATAATGTTATACTGAGAGTTTTTTCTTAAAAAAAGGTGAAATTATTTTGTATGTGTATTTTATAAATGTTTTACTGGTTAATCTATTTGAAAATAATTGTTTTTTTTTTACAATATATATAAAGGTAAAAAATTATATATCATGTTTTAAAATCTAAAATGGAAAGGTATTTTTCAGAAAAGAAACTTTAATTTTTTATTTTTAAATTCGAACTTTTATTTTTCTCTTTCTCTTCTTTTTTTTTTATAAAACAACAAAAAATAAAGTAATTGTTAAAATAATATTAAATGATGCTGAATATATATTACCACAGTAAGAAATATCTAAACTAACCAATAAATATCTTCAATATGCAAAAGATATTGAAAATATTACAATGACTACTTATAGAAACCTAAAGCAGATTAATATTTCTAACACTGAAGGTTTAAATCAATTGGTGCAGGTTTAATCATTGTATTTGTATCTTTTTTTATTCAGTTTCATAAGGATGGTAGTGAAAAACGTTCCATTTATTATTTTTAAAAATTAAAAATTAAAAGAAGAAAAATGAGAGCGAAATCAAGAAATTATAGTCTTCAATCACTTCATAAATAATGAAAAATTCACATATTCTATTTCTTTAATTTTTTAAAGTTGATACATATATTTATAGGATCTATAGCATAATAAAAATAAATAAATAAAAAGAAAGAAGTATAGATTTATATGAAATGTTTAAAATCACACTATACTTATAATATTAGCTATTTAAATGATACAATAACACTATATTACCACATTATATTTAACATACACAAATAAATATATTTATAATAAAACAATATATTTCTAATTAAGGTATGAATTTAATTTAACAAGTTTACACATAAATATTTTTTATAGTATATTTATTGAAGCATACACAAACACCTGTTTTATTATATTTTTTAATAAAAAATAACCAGAAATATCATAATACAACACTTTTTGTTTTACTTTTTTTTTAGTTCATTTTTTATTAACCAACCCTAACGTATTGTTGAATTAAAAAAACAAGTGAACGAACAAGCAATCAGCAATAATATATATATAAATAAAAATGGCAAAAAATGGTATCATTGGAAAGCTTTTGGTCTATAGGTTACAAACCCTTGAAAAAAAAAAAAAAAAAAAAAAAAAAAAAAAAAAAAAAAAAAAAAAAAAAAAAAAAAAAGAAAAGTAGAGAATAAAAAAGAATGATATGTCACTAGCATTTACATGATTGAGTATGTCGAAGTTTTAAAATATGTAATTTTGAGAATTATGGATAATATACACATATATTCATATCGGGTTTTTGTGCATATCAAATTATAAAAATAGTAGTATTAGAAAGCTCTCGATGTATAGTGTCAATATATTTAAAAAAATATGTCACTAACATTTCAATATTTGAAGACATTAGTGTTTGAAAATCCTCTATTTTTGGGATTTTTTTTTACAATATTGGAGATTATTCAGATACTCACGATCGCAATGATTCGCTCATAAAGAGTGTATATAAATATTTGGGAATTACAGTCTGACAATCTGCAGATAATTAACAGCGGTACACACGAACAATTGGATAATGATCAATAAACAATTAAACATAAAATATTTATTTATTTGCAAATCATAAGTAATAGCGAAATCATTAATGAAAGGAATTAAAGTAAAAAAATATAAGTGATAGTGGAAGTATTTAAAAAGAAAATATATAAAGAAATACAATCATAATGTTAGAAAAAAAGAAGAAAATAAAGGTTAATAACCACGGGGCATTCGAATTACAACTTTGTCACCTTTATAACGCCAAACTTTGTCTGCATTTAATGATGGCAGACAAAAATAGTTGGTATTTATATGGTTGTACAAGGTTTCATGAAATTCGAGAATCTCCTTCAAAAATTTCCACCAGCTTCAATGTAAGATTGTACTATAAGGTAATATGCCCTACGAGCACCAATGCCAAAAAAGTAGTGTTTTTTGGTTAGTAGACTGGTGAAATCTAGATCACTTGATGGTTTTTTGAATATATGAGTAGACATTTGGGAAGCCAATTCATGTGAAACTACCGAAGTAGATTCGTATTTTCCACCCTATTAAAAACAACAATAATAATAATTTTAGTTCAACTTAAAAAAAAAAAAAAAAAAGTAAATATCTTAGAGTTACTTACATATATTGAATCAAAAAGGGTTCTATCGGTAAAGGCTCTTTCATCAAGCAATTTTATTTCACCTGTAAAATCACGACTTATATAATCACGAGGAGGTTTACCTCTTTTATTGTCAAAAATAAGCCATGCTTCTTGAAAATAACACCTAAGCAAGAATTTAATAAATTCTATAGACAATCCATTATTTCTCCAAGAATTTATAACCATATCAAAACTGTTAACTGAGGTGATAGAATCATATTCGAGAAGTGGTGGTAAATTTAATAATGGATTATTGTTAATAGTTGAAGATGTAGTTAAGGTGTTATTGAAAGGTGGATTAAGGGGGTTTGAAAGCAATGTTTCGAAATTTAAACCTTGTATACTAATTGTAGGTCTTGTATTACTTGGTATATAATCATCATCGATAGAATTAGATTCCAGGTTTAGTAGAGATGATATAACATTGCGATTCAAACAATCTTGTAATACAATACGATTTCCATCATCAAAAGTGAAAAGGTCAGGATAAAATTGGATACCAGATGATCTTGATGTATAAGAATTTAAAAAGGTACCAACGTTTTTCCATTTTGAATAATCCAATGGTCTAGAATTCAATCCACACATTAAATAGCAAACAATCAAAAAAGCTGTATAATGTTGAACACTATAAGGCTTTACTGATGTCTTTTGTAGAAATATGTTTTGAGACACAAGGTGTAAAGAAAAAAAGCGATGATAAAGGTAGGCAGCCAATAATGACGTTGGAACAGATTGAATATGCTGGACACACGAACTAAAAATAAACATAGCAGTCAGTAAAATTAATAATAAAATGATAATATATTAATAAAAGGATTTACCTGGATTTTTGTATTAACTGCTCAAGATTAATAGTGGAATGATTGACCCTAAATTCCATTCTTGCAGGATAGGTTTCGCCTTGTAACTTTGCTGATTCCAAAGTATCATTGGCATAGTCCTAAAAAATAATTGTTATTAATTAACATGAACAAAAAATAATATTAAATAAATAAATAAAAATAACTATACCTTATATGTATTGTACTTTGAGCTATTATCCATTAAAATTACTGGATCTATATCAGCTTCATGACGTAAGTTATCAGACTGATGCCGTTTATAAAAAAGAGATTTTATAGTATGATAACATTGCATTTTCAAAACACCTTGATCACCAAAAGTATTATTGCCAGACCAATGACTAAAACCTGCCACATTTGTAAAACCAGCAAACGCATCAAAACGATTGTATTTTACATAAAGAGATGATGGTAAAAATAGGGATATGATCGAACGGTGTTGAAGAGGAATATCTGGATTAGTGATAGACCAAAGTAGAGTATTTCCTGTTTGACCAAAACTAAAGGAGATATCATAATAAAAGTTGGAATCGTTTATCAAAGACCAATTTAGTTCGTTTTTGAAAAGTGGTTTAATGTCATCAATACTATTAATAGTAGACTTGAAGCCATTACCATTACAAACAAAAAAGAAGTCCTGAAAAACATATAACCCAGTGTTTTTATCATTGATTTTATTACGCAAGATATCAGTAAGACGTTCTGTTTCCTCTTGTTGTAAATAAAACTGATAACCAATGTTCAACTTTCCGTCCTTCCCTTTTGAATGATGGTGTGCATTACTATATTAAAGAGGAAGGATTGATAGGTGTTATGGTTGTATTAATGAGGTTTTCTTTACCTTTAGTGTTTGGTGAAGAAAAAGATTTAGGAGGTGATGAAAGTTTAACTAAATAATACAAAATATAAACAATGGTTGATTAAAAATAAACGGTACAATGAATTATTATTATATGTATATAGTTTTTTTTTTTTTTTTTTTTTTTTTATAAAGTTTACCTAAAGAAGGACTGGCTGAACGAGGGTGAGAAATAATCAGTGGTGGTTCAGAGTTATCATCGTCCGAAAAAGAGAAATAATACTCTGGAATAGGGTTTCCTAAAGCATCAAGCGAAGTAGGTATCTACAAGCTTGGATTGGTCTAACAATTATGGTAAAGCGGCCAAACTAGCTATTAATTATCTTTGGCGAAAGTATATTCTTCTATGAGATCTGAGGATGTTGTTGCTTTTCTCTACAAAGACATATTTTGTACTTATGGACCTCCGATAGAAATCCTTCTGATAATGGTACTCCTTTTGTTGCTGAAGCGGTTTCTGAATTTGTATGTTTTGTCAATAGTACATATCATCCAATTACGAATGGGAAGGTTGAGCATCTTAATGGTGTATTGATTAAAAGTGTGAAAAAACTTTGTGAAAATAATCTGTTAGAATGGGATGTTCATATACCTGCTGTTCTATATTCATACAGAACGAAAAGTATGGCTTCTGTAGGTATAAGTCCATTTGAAGCTCTTTATATTGTGCCCCCGTTATCCTTTGATCATGACCCTTTACGTTTATTTGGTGAACAACTTGGTGTCGAAAGAATCTACATAAGGATGGGTAAACATTTGGAAGGCGTTGAAGACTGTGTTAAAAAGGGTTCTGCCAAGATAGAAGTAGAAAAATACGGTTCCATTCATGTTGGACAATGGTGTTGACTAAAAGAGACGTTAGGATCAATAAGCTAGTACCTAATTATTTTAATAAGACTTATCGTGTAGTTGTCATGTATAGTAGTCGCAATTGTAGATTACAAGAAGTTAATACTGGTCGTTATTTAAAAAGGAACATCAATGTTAATAAATTTATATATGAAAAAATAAAAATAAAAATAAAGAAAAATAAAAATAAAGAAAAATAAAGAAAAATAAAAATATAAAAAAGTAAAAGTGATTTTAATATAGAACGTGAAAAAAAAGGAGGAATTCTATTTTATTTTCCGCATGGGTAGGGTTGGTATAGTGATCTGAGAATGAAATAAATCTTAATCACGTACTTTATCAATTTGCCTGTAGTGATTATATTATAATTTTGATTATTTTTTTTTGTTTAATAGCTTTAATAACATTTGTATACCTTAAAAAAATCATATAAATTCGATTTTATTTCTAATTCAATAAAAAGCAAGCTTTTTCTCGTTTTCAAAACTTTTCTCATAATTTTTATTTTAATCTTATTTTATTTCTAAACTACATATTCTTATCCGAACTTTAGCCCTCTTATCTGGCTTTAATTCATTTTTTTTCTGCTATAAATCAAACTTTATTTTTTTAAATTTTGATATAAATATGCAAATATAAGTCATGATTTCATAATAATAATAAAAGCTACACTTTTCTTTAGCGTATTAGTCACTAATCTTGATTTTTTTTTTTTTTATTATTTTATTTCTTTTGGTTGAAGTATTTGGAACTATTTTATTTTTTTATTTTATTTTATTTATTTTATTTTTATTTTTTCTTGTTTTATACTTTTTTAATTGGATAGGTGATCGAATTAAATGTATCAAACGTATATTTTTTATTTTATTCTCAACTCTTGAACCTAGTTACTTTCGGTTGAAGCACTACGCATATTAGATGTGTTAAATCTGCTATATATATAAATGTATTAGAACAAAGCGCATCGTTTAGACAATAGTAATAGTTATAAATACACACGCAAATATTATAATAATAAAACTTTTTATTAAGCAATTATCAGAGTTGAAAAAGTTATTATTTTATTTTTGTTCTAGGTCATTGCCTTATTAATTTTTTTTTGTAAATTCTATGCTATATTAGTTATAAATATATTATCTATTCAATCAATATAATATTGCAAAGGATTTAATAATAAAAGAAGAGGTTAAACGAAAATAAATAATTAAATAATAAATAGAAAGATGTGGTGAGCGGGGGATAAAGCTATAAGATTTTACAGTGTCTTGAGTTTGAATTCAGCCAATTTTTTTTTTTCAGATTCTTTATTTATTAAATTTGGACTATATGAAAACTTCATTCAGACTTATGTTTAATAAAAAACTAGACTTTATCTAAACTATGTTCAAAAAATAAGTTGCTCTTTATACAAACAACGATCCCAAAAGCTTATTGAATGCCTAATCCATCCTTGGCAATCTTCTACAGTGACAGTGTTACAAGTAGCTGCTATCCTTGGAGTTAGTTGGTCATTCTCTGATAAAGGATGTCACTTTGTGTTTGACTTGATTTTTGCCCAGCATTCTTCAATAGGATTTAAAAAAGGTAAATGTGGTAGCATAAATAATGGCTTATTATCATATTTCTTTATACTTTCTACAACAAATTCTGAATGATGAATCCTGCAATTATCCATGACAATGTAACCACCTTGCTTCCCTTGCTTATCCAAAATACCCATGGTTTGTTCCATGAATTTTACTACATGATAAGCAGTTGTACCTTTGTTTATCTTTCTTTTTGATTTTCCATCTTGATCTTTTACCTTTCTTTTTTTTTTTTTTTATTGTCAGACAAAGGGAACTCTTGCCGTATCAGGCTACTTAAGCCTATAGTAAATAAATATAATACTAGGGTTATATAATAGTAAAATAGTATAAAGTAAAATAATGATAATGATCGGCAAGTGCACTAAGATTAAAATATATAATCTTTTATTTAAATGAATAGCTATACTAAATAAGGATTTAAATCTAACTCGGATATATTATTATCTTTAACTGTCAAATTTAACTTTATAAACTTAATGATTAAAAGTCCCTATATTAAATCTAACTATATTACTACATTAATATATATATAAGAACCAATGACAGTTATCATGGATCATCATATAGTAATAATAAAATATATGAAAGATCGTCATAATGGGGTTATAAATCGTATTGATTAATATCACTAATCATATGAAAAGTGAAATATTATTTTATATAAATACCAAAGCAGAATTAGATTATTATTACAATCTTCATCTTATATTCATAATAAAAACAATCAACCAAGGAATTTCACTTAATTGTTTTGTTTTCTCTTTTGATATATACTATATTATTTATTTTACCTATTTTAATTTTAACATATTTTTCAGTTCTCTTTCTCATCTTTTTCAGATTTAATATGTTTACACATATAACGAATAACTTTACGTTCATTACAAACATAGACAATCTTAGGACTTTTAAGACCGTCTATATTAAACAAAGTATGAGCAGAACGATCCAAATGTTCAAAAAAGCTGTTAGGTTTGGTAGAGAAATATAATAAAAAAAATAAAAGTTAAGACAAAAGAAATATTGTGAAACTATTGATTAATCTTTATTCAAATGTATAAAAACAAGGGTTATATTTATACTTTTTAGTTTATTAGTGACTATAGGTTTAATTTATACAATATATAATATGAAAATAGAACTATAGAGTTATCTAGTAAAGGTAACGCGAATTAGAATGGAGTTTAAAGTATGCTTTATGATAATGGATCTGCGAGATTAGAAGATTTAAAGTCATAACATAGAATAAACTAATGGAAATGATTCATCTCATATCAGGTACACAGTAGTGATTTTATAATAAATATTAAATATTTCATGTGTGTTATAAGTGTATTATAATTATGAAGTCATTTAATATCGTTATTTTATGGTAAATACAACAAAAGTTCATGTAAACATGAAAGTGAGGATTACCTTCTTTATGTAGTTTTTTAACTAATAATAATTTATTTATATTATTTCTTATTTGATCTGGTCGATTTTTACCTTCATCAAGATTCTTAAGTTTTATCATTACTTCATCAATACTAATAAAATTATTAGCTTGAGAATAAGTTAAGAATACAGATTTTCTTTGGAAGCGAAAGCCTTCAGTCTTTTTATTATTTTTTTTATTTCCATGTATAAGAGATTTATCACTTAATATATTATTAAGAATTTCAGAATCCAATTCACATATATCTAAAATACGTTTCTTAAATGATTCCATATTTTTTAATATTTTATCATTACCCTTTAATGAATTTTCCAAAAAGGAAAAGAGTTCCCCAACGATACTCTCGCTATCTTTAAATTCATAATAAGGATTATTAATGTCAAATTCGGAACCTTTAGCAATACATAACATATGCTTAAACAATAGGTCAAATTTTTCTAATAATTTTTGATTTTTTTTTTTCAAAACATTTTTTAAATTGACCGAAAGTTCAGAAAGGTAATCATTTAATTTTTTAACAAAAATGTCTTTAGAGACATTTTGAGTATTAAGTTTTGGTTCAATTTCATCTTCACAGTTAGAAGGAACGTAATCATCGAACCATTCATCATCAAAGTCAGGTTCTGGAGGAGAGTTATCAAATTCATTGACAACTTCTTGATATTGACCATTAGGGTAACAGTCTTCGCAGTTGTGTACAGTAATTCTGCAAACACAGATAGGCATTTTGTAAATTTAAATTTGTATATTAATGAGAATATAATTGAAATTAGTAAAATAAATTAGCCTTTTATTAATATTATAAAAAAATTCAATTTTTTTTTAAAAAAATTAAAAATAAAAAAAAAGAGCCTATGAAAAGCTCAATAAAGTATAAAATAATTTAAAAAATAAATTATTTTATTTTTCAACCTACCGTATTACATGGTATTGTATCACTTGTACCTCCACCAGGAGCATGTACTCTACATATACCATTTTTACAAAAACATGGAGATTGACATCTATTATGACAATTATCTAATGGAGCAACTACTTGTTCACAAATAACATCATCTAATATTTCTTGTCTACAATCTTCTTCTACTTTTTTTTCTTCAATAATTTTGTCTATACATTTAAAACATCCAATAAGATATTTATCATCTATACAAGTTCTTAATTCATTTAGTTTTATAGGACCATTTACATCATTTTGACAATAAATTTTTTGGCAATTTACTTGAAAATAAGTTCCAACTATAAACAATAAAATAAACTTAGATAACATTTTATATATTGTTAGGTTTGGTTAAAATAATAAAAAATAAAAGTTAAAACAAAAGAGATATTGTGAAACTGTTGATTATTCTTTATTAGAAAATAAAATAAAATAGGTATTTATATGTGAATATATTATAAGGAGTTATTATATAAGGGTTAAATATGATTAAAAATACGGTACTAATTAATTATTCATATTTTGTGTGTATTAGTTAGAATGTAGTATAGTATAATTATATTATTTAAATAAATGATGTCTATAATAAATAATATATACTGATGTGATAAATACAACAAATGTAAGCTAAATAATGATTAATTCAGATCAGCCTTTTATAATTAAGAGTGATAATAAAAAATTAACAAAAAAAGATCAATTTATTAACTAGCCAAATATTAAAAAAAGAAATCACCAACAGACAATTATACAATGATGAAGAAAAAATTAAAGCAAATAGAAAAATATACAAAAGCTAGCAACCCAATAAGAAAAGAAGACGTTCACAACGACTAGTTAAAAAAAATAATTAACACCAATATGGAAAAACAACTAAGTTAAAATTATAGAACTAATAAAAAACATGAAAGAAATATATGAATTTGAAGAAAATAACGATAAAATCAATAATGAAATATAATCAGAAAATAATAATTACAATATGATAGAAATCAATTGAATGGAAAACAAAAAACTACTTGAATGAAAAAAGTAAAATAATATAGATTAATGATATGTAAGTAATAAATAAATAATAAAAAATACAATAACAAAATAAATATAAAATAAAAAAAAACATATTGTATCATATTTACCATATTAAAATAAATCATTTTATTTTACTCTTCATTTGTGATAAAGATTGTTTATTCAGAGTTATTACAAACGAAATGTGATATGTTAAATGCTTCATAAAACATTCATATTGCATAATAAATATAATTATAGTATCAAAATTAATTAGTTTATAACAAATATATAGTCTATTAACAACAACCATAATTATTAATTATAAATATAAATATAAATATAAATATTACTTGATTAAATAGTATCTTACTATACTATTACAATATATATATAATTAAAGTATTAATTCAATATAATAGCTTTTTAAAAGCTATTTAATGAAATAAACATTAGCATTTGTTTTATTTATATTTTTATAACAAATAATATTTCTATGGTCTTGATTTTTATTTTATTTCATTTCATTTCATATTATTATTATTTTTTTAGTTAGCAGTCCCCAACATACAATTGAACAAATAAAAGATCAATCACTAATAACATAGCGGTAAAAATTAAAAATATATACATATACTTGTATATGTGGTTTAAAAAGAAACTAATAAAAATATAATAGTATAATAAAATAGCAAAAAAAAAAAGAAAAAAAGAAAAAAGATTAAATTAACAATAATAACAATAATAAAGTAAACATGTAAAAAAAAAAAATACAAATAATATTAGGGTATTGGAATAAGATAATAATAGTAATACATGCATGTATTATAAGATAGAATAAAATATTAATGACAATTAAAAAAAAAAAACAAATAAAAATATTATAAATTAAAAGTAACGAAAATTAAAGAATAAAATAAATAAGAATGATTAAGTATAAAAACCGAAATTTGAATTAATATAAGATATGATAAATACATATATAAATAGTAGGAATAGATGAAAAAAAAAAAAAAAAAAAAAAAAGCAATGAGTAAAATATAAAAATATAACTAAATTCAATGTAGAATACGAGTAAATAAATAAATTAAAAAAAAAAATTGATAGATTTATAAACTTTAATAAAAATAATTAAAAAAAAAAAAAATGAAAAAAAATGAAAAAATGAAAAAATGAAAAATATAAAAACAATAACAATAATAATGAAATAATGAATAATACAGGAATAGATAATAAATTAAAATGTAAAAGGTAATGTAAGGTATAATAATAATTAAATATAATAATATATATATATAAAAGAAAAATATAAATAAAAAAATATAAATTATAATTTATAAAATATATATATAAAAAAAAAAATAATAAATAATTAAGACAAAAAATAAAATATAAAAAGCAACAAAAGAATAAATAACATAGCAACAAAAAAAATAAAGTAATAATATATATATATATATATATATATATATATATAAAGAAATAATATAACAACAAAAAAAAAAAAAAAAAAAAAAAAAAAAAAAAAAAAAAAAAAAAAAAAAAAAAAGAACAAACGAGCAATCCAAGAGTAAGAACAAAATAAGGCAATAAAAGTCAAGACCAAAGTAAAGAACAACACAGGTCAGAATTAAAATTAAGGTATCTTAGTGTATATTCGGGTCTTGCATCATATTACTAATAAAAATGTATAAAAATGACATAAAAATGGTATCATTGGAAAGCTCTTGGTCTATAGATTACGAATCTGAAAAAAAAAAAATAAAAAAAATGAATAGAAAAAAAAAAGATGTTACTTGTATTTATATCTATGCGCAGGGGGAAAAAAAATCTATGCGCGGGGGGAAAATACACCTGGGTATATTTGTCGGAATTTAAAAGAAACAATCGGAATTTAAATAATTTTAGTCTGTGATGTGTATTTTTCGTCAAGAGTTATTTTTGTTAAAATAAAATATGAGTTTGTATTTATATTAATTATAAATAAGATAATTCCAGTAAGCAACATTACATGTTTTATAAGTAGAATGATTTGATTTAAAAGTAAAAAAAAAATTTAAAAGATAAAATAAAATAATATATAAAGGTTTATATATGTTGTATATATATATATATATAAATAAAATAGATATCACATAAGAAATAAAATATGTTTATTATAATAAAAATAAAATAAAATGATTTCAATAAAGAAATATATATAAAGTTAAAATGAAATAAAAATAAAAATTGATTTGGATAAATAAAATAATTATTTATATAAAATATAATTTAAAAATTCGACAAAGTAATAATAATAATAATAATAATAATAATAATAATAATAATAATAATAAAAAAAAAAAAAAAAAAAAAAAAAAAAAAAAAAAAAAAAACGAAGAATATCAAAACAAATAAAACAAGACATAGAGATAGAATATAGCATAGCAAGCAACAAAGATATAAGGCCAACTATAGATCAAACAGAACAGAGAGAACACCAAATTAGGTTCAGGGTTAAGGTTAGGGTTAGGGTTAGGGTTAGGGTTAGGGTTAGGGTTAGGGTTAGGGTTAGGGTTAGGGTTAGGGTT